>VCII01000028.1:0-2979343 GCA_006030095.1 Triplophysa siluroides
GAATTAACGATCTATAACTTTCAGTGCATTTTAAAATTGATCTTATAGGACCAAACAATGTTTTCTGAAACTCTTAATTATTAACTGAAAAGAGAACAAAATAAAAGCACCACTAAAGACCAAAATTTTGTTTGTATTTGTCTCCAGAGTGCTTTTCACATTTTCTGCCTTTTGGCTGTGAAACCATATTCCTGAAGCTTGGCTACACCTGACACCTGTTTCAGTGTTTGACTAGCTACAGTGACTAGTTAGGCCCGATTCACATTTCGCGTCTAAAACTGTGCGAGCTGCACGGCGTTCTCCTTGTAACCAAAGAGCTTGTTCTTTGCACTCACGGACTTTGTGCTCGCCTGGTGTCCCGTGGCGCAAAAATGGGGTATGAAGTATATGCGGTGCATAGGGGCGCCGCACAAGGGGGGGCACCATTGTGGCAAAATAATATTTAACGTTTTTCTAAATAAAACGTTATAAATAATAAAAAATATAACGAAAAAGTCATTATCTAAGATGTTTTTGTTTCACTTTTGTCTAGTATTTTAAACGAGTTCAATAAATATATGTTTTACTTAATCAAGTTATTATGTCAACCAATCACTCTTTGACAGTCAAATGACCAGATGGATCGAGCAAAGAAACTTCCCAAACAGCAGAACAGAACGTGAAAATGTCCAAGTGGATAAATGTCGATTATCATTTCATCTTTGTAAAAGTTATTTAACGTTTAGGTAGTTCATATCATATCAGTTCACCTCTAGGCCTACATCTTTGGCGCTTATAAAATCTATGTTTGTGAAGGAGCTTTATAATAACATTCTGGAGAGTCAGAGACGGTTGTTAAAGTGGTTAGGTCTCCCACTATCACGCAGTTATAGGGTTCTTCATTAATCGTCGGACGCGTTTTCCCCATATGACGACGCGAGCTGTGCAGTTTGAACATCAGGCCCGTGTTCTTCACATAACACGAGCAGATGCGTCTTCTGCAAACAGCGCGCAGCACAGAGCGCCGGAGAGATTGCGTGTGGATAGTGAAACAGCGCAGTGATTGACAGGATGACAAAGACAAGAGGGCACAAAACATTTGTTGATAAAAAATTATTTGAGCCTTCCATGTAAGTGAGTTTGTCTTTGTTTTACTTTAATGATGTGTTTTCATAAAATCTGAACCACAAACTAAAAAAATTTAAAGCAAGGGGAAAATCCAAGGCTATTTTATTGTTGTGTTTTTATTAAATATTAATGAACCACAAACTAAACATTCGTTTTAAAGTAGTCCAAAGGCCGTTTGTATATTTCCGTTATACAACGCGAGTATGTCATGTGATAGCCTACGTCTTATTTGTCTTTTACTGATAATAATAAATACTGTTAATAATACTTTTTGATGAAAGAAAGGGAATAATCTAAATGCATAACTTTGAAGATCAAATTAAGTTTATTTCCTTATCAGCACATCTCTAATTGAATACAACTCGATTGTTACTTATATTTGAGATATTTAAAGAAGTTTCACTGTTTAAAACTTGACAAGCTTCTTTTTTTCCCATACAGTTGTGCTCAAAAGTTTACACACGCCTTGCAGAATCTGGAAAAAGCTGAACCTTTTTGAGGTTTATTAAGGTTTATTTTTAATTTGCCCTGAGCAAGTTATTTCACTAAAGAAATGTTAACAAAGTTCACACTAAAGAATAATAACAGAATTTCTAAAAATAGCCCAGGGTAAAAGTTTACACGCCCTGATTCTTAATACTGTATGATGTTACCTAAACAATCAATGACAGTTTTTATGTTTAGTCAAAGTTGTTTAAGGGTTTCTTGTTTGCCATGAGTCAATAAATGTCCACTGATCTTCAAAACAATCACCCAGGTCCTGCACAATCTTTGCTTTTTCAGCATTTCTGGATATTTGACTGAAAAAAGACTGCGTCGCACCGCATGCGCATCGCTTTGCCCCCTATTTCTGCGCGGCAGGACATTTTAAATAACGAATATGCTAGCGAAAAAGACGCAAAATATTAATCGGGCCTTACAGTGTTTGACTAGCCTTTCCAAAGCGACCGTTAAGAAGGTATCACTTTAACATTTCCATGGCGACGCGGCACTGTGTATCATGTGACACACCGCAGAGCCACAGCAGCTGTACGACTGATGCATTGCTTTTACATAGTTTTTCTTTTTTACTCCAAAAAAATTCACAAACTGTTAACTATGTCATGAAATATCTGACAAATTCCGATAGTCAAATATGTGCATGTGAAAGTGTTTTGTTGTTCAAACAGTTTTATAACGATCGCGTTAGTTGAGCTATAAGCCAACGCCGCCATGTTTGTTTCTGCCGCGGTCCGAGATCTGTCGAATTTACATCATGTGAATTCGTCCACTTCTCTCAAAATACACAAATGTAAGTGCCTTCTAGAAGAATTCAGTGATCTTAACAATTGCTTACATTGCAGATACTGTGTCTGATGTGAATAAAACACATCCGTCAAATTACATTTGAGGAGATCGTTATTGCCGCTTCCATAGACATTAGTGTGTATTATACCATCTCTAAATGTATTTTGTGCTTATAGGCACGTGTATATGTCTAAAGCCTAAACTAAGCATAACGTGGTTGAAGGCACTGCACAGTTGTGATGTGTGACAGGATTGAGTCTGTCTCTGGCTCAGTGCTAGCCAAAGAGCTGAACGTTCTTATCACACCGGTGTGATCGTACGCGTCAAAGGGTTAACAACATTATGAAAAGTGAATTGAAGACATTAAGGAGAGGCTGTAACCCTGCAATTTTGACAGTAATCCGTGGTAGACTCGCTGATATTAACAGATACGAGTCGTACCGACGGAGAACTTTAATCCATGCGTTTATGATGATTGCAATCTTGGAACCTTTAGGTCATCTGGATCTAAACCGAAGCTGGTTTAATCCCATTACGTATCGCTCCACTTGGCTGACCTGAAATAAACAAACTTGTGTTTATTAAAGATATGTCAATGACCGGTTTGACGTGTCAGTTTCCTCACATTTCACAATAGACCCTCTATGGAGGACGTACTCTAACTAGTGACTAATCCATAAGCCTTATTTTTTTTTTGCTTGGTGCCAGGAGTATACACCACAGCAGCTGAAGATGCTAAGAAAGCTAAAACAAACAAAAAAAGACTTAAACACACACACACACAAAAAACAAATCTAGCACATTACCTAAAACCATGCATGGTCCAGAATATTTCCAGATGGATCCGCTCATCTGGATTCTGCTGCAGACAGGCCTGAAGCAAACTGCAGCATTCTGTGCAGAAATATGGAAGAAACGATTACATCCAACGGTTCGGTTATCTGAACGTCACTGCACACCTGCTCTGATTGATTTGATTATTGATTGGTATTCTTTTATAACCCGTTTTATATTCATAATAGTAACCCATGTCGTCATATCATTTCAATTACAGTCGCCCTGATGAAGATCTCACCTTCAGTCAAGCCGTCTTTGCTCCACGTCTTGTCATTGATCAGGTCCAGATCAAAATAGCTGGGAAACCTCCTGCACAGCATGGCGAACAGCAGTACGCCCAGTGAGTACACCGTCGCCGGCTTGCCATGGTACTCGCCCGTTTCTAAGTATTCAGGGCAGGCGTAGTCTATTGAGCCTGAAGGATAACAGATTTCATGTCATTTATATGTTTGCGCTGCCACAGTATTTTGTAGCCACTAAAACGAGCCTAGCACCGAATCCGAATGCTGTCATCTTTTCTATAAAATGCAAATGATACGCGTCTGACATACCTGCAAACGTCTTATAGGTCGACGTTTTAAGAAGATCGCCGCACCCAAAGTCGATAAGTTTGACGTTCATGGTGTCTGTCCTTATGAGGATGTTCTCCAGTTTGATATCACGATGGAAAACCCCTCGTTCGCAGGACATGTAGGCAGCTGTGGTTGCCTGCCGCATGATGACTCTGGCAAACTCCTCTTCGAGTTCTTCCCCTTTGGTCGCAATAAATTCATTCAAGTCCTCGCAGGGAGACGGGCGCTCCAGGACCATATAGTAGTGGTCTTGATAGTCCTGCCAGTCCAAGAGCTGGATGATCTCAGGAACGATTTGTCCCGCGCATGCAAGCATGTGAAGGGCAACCTCACGAGGAAGGGGTTCAGGATGACCCGGCTAGAAGAAAACCATTTTTAGCATGATTATACAGAGTTAGCTTCCTAAACATGAATTTACCTTGTCAAACTAATGTCAAACGAAGTTTTATGTACGTTAACGAAAAACAACGGGTAATGTTTTTAACTGACAGCACAGACTACTTACGATGCTGATATAATCCAGACGCTTAGTCTTCTTGGCATATTTCACTGCCACCTGAACAAAAAATAAAAACATACAATTATTAGTGAATAATGGAATGAATAAATGAAGCACTTAGTGGACATTGCTGTACATACATTAGAAATGTTTTTAAAGGACAGAGTGAGATATTAAATAGATGAGCACAAACCGAAGAAGAAACTATTTGGTGGGTAGTTACTGTAAGTAAACAAATCTAACCTCCAAGCCATCATGCACACGGGTCCCTGCGAAGACTGCTCCAAAACCGCCTTCACCCAGCATTTCACCAATCTCATACACGCAGGAGTTGATCTCTATAAAAACATATGCACAATAGTAGTTTATATAAAATGTTTTAACAATAAAAATCGTATGACCAAAACTGTGTATGTTTATGTTGTGTTATATTGGGATTATGGCTGTAAAACTAACCCTGAATGAACACACTGGGCTTCTCATCATCCTCCAGCTTCTCTTCAGACTGCCTGACTTCAGCTTTCTGGATGTCTTCATCCAAATCCGACTCAATAGCGTCTGAATCACTAGCATCTTCAGCTTGCTGGATTTCCTCATCCCAGTCGGACTCAATATCGTCTTCAACTTGCTGGATTTCCTCATCCCAGTTGGACTCAATATCGTCTTCAGCTTGCTGGATTTCCTCATCCCAGTCGGACTCAATTTCGTCTTCAGCTTGCTGGATTTCCTCATCCCAGTCGGACTCAATATCGTCTTCAGCTTGCTGGATTCCTCATCCCTCGGACTCAATCGTCTTCACTTGCTGGTTTCCTCATCCTCGGACTCCGTCTTCAGCTTGCTGGATTTCTTCATCCCTGTCCGACTCACTGCTGACCGATGTTTGGGAGGCATCGTCATCCAAGTCAGACCAACTCTGAACGAAGTCCTCGTTCAAGTGCATCTCAAAATGCATGTGTTCAAGGGAGTCGAACAGAGAAAGGAATGGATTCTGAATGAATCGGAGCGAAATCTCATCTGTGGATCAACAAGATCAATTAAATCAAATAATATCCAAGAAAATGAACGCTTGCATTATTAATCAATTCTATGATAGCAGGGTATTGAAAAGTGACAGGACAGTGCACATTTTAGCTAGATTCTCAACAAATGTATCTGTTAATACATCAGCACACGTTTAACATCATACTTTTAGTCAATACGTTACAGTAGGACTACCTGGCAAGCATAAATCATAATTTATTGTCATAATCCTTTACAACATGTTTTAACATGTTCAAACGTTTAGGGTCACTTGGGTAAAATATTTCTCTTGACCTTGTATGTTTTGTAGATGTCATGAAAATACAATTGTAGAAACATCGCCGCTATCTAATGTTTTCTGAAACTCTTAATTATTAACTGAAAAGAGAACAAAATAAAAGCACCACTAAAGACCAAAAATTGTGTTTGTATTTGTCTCCAGAGTGCTTTTCACATTTTCTGCCTTTTGGCTGTGAAACCATATTCCTGAAGCATGGCTACACCTGACACCTGTTTCAGTGTTTGACTAGCTACAGTGACTAGTTAGGCCCGATTCACATTTCGCGTCTAAAACTGTGCGAGCTGCACGGCGTTCTCCTTGTAACCAAAGAGCTTGTTCTTTGCACTCACGGACTTTGTGCTCGCCTGGTGTCCCGTGGCGCAAAAATGGGGTATGAAGTATATGCGGTGCATAGGGGCGCCGCACAAGGGGGGGCACCATTGTGGCAAAATAATATTTAACGTTTTTCTAAATAAAACGTTATAAATAATAAAAAATATAACGAAAAAGTCATTATCTAAGATGTTTTAGTTTCACTTTTGTCTAGTATTTTAAACGAGTTCAATAAATATATGTTTTACTTAATCAAGTTATTATGTCAACCAATCACTCTTTGACAGTCAAATGACCAGATGGATCGAGCAAAGAAACTTCCCAAAGAGCAGAACAGAACGTGAAAATGTCCAAGTGGATAAATGTCGATTATCATTTCATCTTTGTAAAAGTTATTTAACGTTTAGGTAGTTCATATCATATCAGTTTCACCTCTAGGCCTACATCTTTGGCGCTTATAAAATCTATGTTTGTGAAGGAGCTTTATAATTACATTCTGGAGAGTCAGAGACGGTTGTTAAAGTGGTTAGGTCTCCCACTATCACGCAGTTATAGGTTTTCTTCATTAATCGTCGGACGCGTTTTCCCCATATGACGACGCGAGCTGTGCAGTTTGAACATCAGGCCCGTGTTCTTCACATAGCACGAGCAGATGCGTCTTCTGCAAACAGCGCGCAGCACAGAGCGCCGGAGAGATTGCGTGTGGATAGTGAAACAGCGCAGTGATTGACAGGATGACAGAGACAAGAGGGCACAAAACATTTGTTAATAAAAAATTATTTGAGCCTTCCATGTAAGTGAGCTTGTCTTTGTTTTACTTTAATGATGTGTTTTCATAAAATCTGAACCACAAACTAAAAAAATTTAAAGCAAGGGGAAAATCCAAAGATTTTTTTTTATTTGCGTTATAATGTCTGTTATCCGTTTATTTCGATTATCAATAAAATTTTAAAAACAAATGCACAGTAAAGGTATGTTTAACATAGGCTATTTTATTGTTGTGTTTTTATTAAATATTAATGAACCACAAACTAAACATTCGTTTTAAAGTAGTCCAAAGGCCGTTTGTATATTTGCGTTATACAACGCGGGTATGTCATGTGATAGCCTACGTCTAATTTGTCTTTTACTGATAATAATAAATACTGTTAATAATACTTTTTGATGAAAGAAAGGGAATAATCTAAATTCATAACTTTGAAGATCAAATTAAGTTTATTTCCTTATCAGCACATCTCTAATTGAATACAACTCGATTGTTACTTATATTTGAGATATTTAAAGACGTTGCACTGTTTAAAACTTGACAAGCTTTTTTTTCCCCCATACAGTTGTGCTCAAAAGTTTACACACGCCTTGCAGAATCTGGAAAAAGCTGAAACTTTTTGAGGTTTATTAAGGTTTATTTTTAATTTGCCCTGAGCAAGTTATTTCACTAAAGAAATGTTAACAAAGTTCACACTAAAGAATAATAACAGAATTTCTAAAAATAGCCGAGGGTAAAAGTTTACACGCCCTGATTCTTAATACTGTACGATGTTACCTAAACAATCAATGACAGTTTTTATGTTTAGTCAAAATTGTTTAAGGGTTTCTTGTTTGCCATGAGTCAATAAATGTCCACTGATCTTCAAAACAATCACCAGGTCCTGCACAATCTTTGCTTTTTCAGCATTTCTGGATATTTGACTGAAAAAAGACTGCGTCGCACACCGCATGCGCATCGCTTTGCCCCCTATTTCTGCGTGGCAGGACATTTTAAATAACGAATATGCTCGCGAAAAAGACGCAAAATATTAATCGGGCCTTACAGTGTTTGACTAGCTTTTCCAAAGCGACCGTTAAGAAGGTATCACTTTAACATTTCCATGGCGACGCGGCACTGTGTATCATGTGACACACACCGCAGAGCCACAGCAGCTGTACGACTGATGCATTGCTTTTACATAGTTTTTCTTTTTTACTCCAAAAAATTCACAAACTGTTAACTATGTCATGAAATATCTGACAAATTCCGATAGTCAAATATGTGCATGTGAAAGTGTTTTGTTGTTCAAACAGTTTTATAACGATCGCGTTAGTTGAGCTATAAGCCAACGCCGCCATGTTTTTTTTCTGCCGCGGTCCGAGATCTGTCGAATTTACATCATGTGAATTCGTCCACTTCTCTCAAAATACACAAATGTAAGTGCCTTCTAGAAGAATTCAGTGATCTTAACAATTGCTTACATTGCAGATACTGTGTCTGATGTGAATAAAACACATCCGTCAAATTACATTTGAGGAGATCGTTATTGCCGCTTCCATAGACATTAGTGTGTATTACCATCTCTAAATGTATTTTGTGCTTATAGGCACGTGTATATGTCTGAAGCCTAAACTAAGCATAACGTGGTTGAAGGCACTGCACAGTTGTGATGTGTGACAGGATTGAGTCTGTCTCTGGCTCAGTGCTAGCCAAAGAGCTGAATGTTCTTATCACACCGGTGTGATCGTACGCGTCAAAGGGTTAACAACATTATGAAAAGTGAATTGAAGACATTAAGGAGAGGCTGTAACCCTGCAATTTTGACAGTAATCCGTAGTAGACTCGCTGATATTAACAGATACGAGTCGTACCGACGGAGAACTTTAATCCATGCGTTTATGATGATTGCAATCTTGGAACCTTTAGGTCATCTGGATCTAAACCGAACCTGGTTTAATCCCATTACTTATCGCTCCACTTGGCTGACCTGAAATAAACAAAACTTGTGTGTTATTTAAAGATATGTCAATGACCGGTTTGACATGTCAGTTTCCTCACATTTCACAATAGACCCTCTATGGAGGACGTACTCTAACTAGTGACTAATCCATAAGCCTTATTTTTTTTTTTTGCTTGGTGCCAGGAGTATACACCACAGCAGCTGAAGATGCTAAGAAAGCTAAAACAAACAAAAAAAGACTTAAACACGCACACACACAAAAAAACAAATCTAGCACATTACCTAAAACCATGCATGGTCCAGAATATTTTCCAGATGGATCCGCTCATCTGGATTCTGCTGCAGACAGGCCTGAAGCAAACTGCAGCATTCTGTGCAGAAATATGGAAGAAACGATTACATCCAACGGTTCGGTTATCTGAACGTCACTGCACACCTGCTCTGATTGATTTGATTATTGATTGGTATTCTTTTATAACCCGTTTTATATTCATAATAGTAACCCATGTCGTCATATCATTTCAATTACAGTCGCCCTGATGAAGATCTCACCTTCAGTCAAGCCGTCTTTGCTCCACGTCTTGTCATTGATCAGGTCCAGATCAAAATAGCTGGGAAACCTCCTGCACAGCATGGCGAACAGCAGTACGCCCAGTGAGTACACCGTCGCCGGCTTGCCATGGTACTCGCCCGTTTCTAAGTATTCAGGGCAGGCGTAGTCTATTGAGCCTGAAGGATAACATTTCATGTCATTTATATGTTTGCGCTGCCACAGTATTTTGTAGCCACTAAAACGAGCCTAGCACCGAATCCGAATGCTGTCATCTTTTCTATAAAAATGCAAATGATACGCGTCTGACATACCTGCAAACGTCTTATAGGTCGACGTTTTAAGAAGATCGCCGCACCCAAAGTCGATAAGTTTGACGTTCATGGTGTCTGTCCTTATGAGGATGTTCTCCAGTTTGATATCACGATGGAAAACCCCTCGTTCGCAGGACATGTAGGCAGCTGTGGTTGCCTGCCGCATGATGACTCTGGCAAACTCCTCTTCGAGTTCTTCCCCTTTGGTCGCAATAAATTCATTCAAGTCCTCGCAGGGAGACGGGCGCTCCAGGACCATATAGTAGTGGTCTTGATAGTCCTGCCAGTCCAAGAGCTGGATGATCTCAGGAACGATTTCCCGCGCATGCAAGCATGTGAAGGGCAACCTCACGAGGAAGGGGTTCAGGATGACCCGGGCTAGAAGAAAAACCATTTTTAGCATGATTATACAGAGTTAGCTTCCTAAACATGAATTTACCTTGTCAAACTAATGTCAAACGAAGTTTATGTACGTTAACGAAAAACAACGGGTAATGTTTTTAACTGACAGCACAGACTACTTACGATGCTGATATAATCCAGACGCTTAGTCTTCTTGGCATATTTCACTGCCACCTGAACAAAAATAAAAACATACAATTATTAGTGAATAATGGAATGAATAAATGAAGCACTTAGTGGACATTGCTGTACATACATTAGAAATGTTTTTAAAGGACAGAGTGAGATATTAAATAGATGAGCACAAACCGAAGAAGAAACTATTTGGTGGGTAGTTACTGTAAGTAAACAAATCTAACCTCCAAGCCATCATGCACACGGGTCCCTGCGAAGACTGCTCCAAAACCGCCTTCACCCAGCATTTCACCAATCTCATACACGCAGGAGTTGATCTCTATAAAAACATATGCACAATAGTAGTTTATATAAAATGTTTTAACAATAAAAATCGTATGACCAAAACTGTGTATGTTTATGTTGTGTTATATTGGGATTATGGCTGTAAAACTAACCCTGAATGAACACACTGGGCTTCTCATCATCCTCCAGCTTCTCTTCAGACTGCCTGACTTCAGCTTTCTGGATGTCTTCATCCAAATCCGACTCAATAGCGTCTGAATCACTAGCATCTTCAGCTTGCTGGATTTCCTCATCCCAGTCGGACTCAATATCGTCTTCAGCTTGCTGGATTTCCTCATCCCAGTCGGACTCAATTTCGTCTTCAGCTTGCTGGATTTCCTCAGTCGTCTTCAGCTTGCTGGATTTCCTCATCCCAGTCGGACTCAATATCGTCTTCAGCTTGCTGGATTTCCTCATCCCAGTCGGACTCAATTCGTCTTCAGCTTGCTGGATTTCTTCATCCCAGTCCGACTCACTGCTGACCGATGTTTGGGAGGCATCGTCATCCAAGTCAGACCAACTCTGAACGAAGTCCTCGTTCAAATGCATCTCAAAATGCATGTGTTCAAGGGAGTCGAACAGAGAAAGGAATGGATTCTGAATGAATCGGAGCGAAATCTCATCTGTGGATCAAACAAGATCAATTAAATCAAATAATATCCAAGAAATAATGAACGCTTGCATTATTAATCAATTCTATTGATAGCAGGGTATTGAAAAGTGACAGGACAGTGCACATTTTAGCTAGATTCTCAACAAATGTATCTGTTAATACATCAGCACACGTTTAACATCATACTTTTAGTCAATACGTTACAGTAGGACTACCTGGCAAGCATAAATCATAATTTATTGTCATAATCCTTTACAACATGTTTTAACATGTTCAAACGTTGAGGGTCACTTGGGTAAAATATTTCTCTTGACCTTGTATGTTTTGTAGATGTCATGAAAATACAATTGTAGAAACACATTAGTTTTTCCTTTCTAAACTAAACGGGCATTGGGTGACGATCGAAGCGTCCAAACAAAAGCATCTCAAGGTAACTTTCAACTTCATTAAAACTGCATGACAAAATGACATGAGATCACGATCTGCAAATGCGAATACACTGACGGTGCTAAAATAATATTGAGAATAAAGCAATATAATAAACGACCCTTCACATTTGAACGGGAATGTACATATTCTCATATAGTGGTGATATAAAGTCACTTACCACAGGTGTTTCTGTCAGCTGGCACAGCGATGACTTCAGCCTCAACCTGACCTGTTCTGAGGGCTTTCCTCCCTCCCAAAAACTTCATATCTCCTTCACAATTCACAGGCGATGGATTTGTTTTTGCCGTCGATGCTGCTGGTGTACATTGCAGTTTGTACATACCGCTCCGATCGTCAACGCTGTAAGTAATAACAACTCTTTTGCTAAATCTCGGACCCATCTTCAACCGGACGAACGAGTAGCAAAACGATGATCAACACAAGCGAGCAGCAAAACAAGCAGTAATACTAGCAAACGGAGTGTTTACAGCCTTTATAAACGCCCAGCAGATGTTATCTAACGCTGGACGCTGAGATCTCATTGTTACGTCATCTTTGCAACCGTTTATTGTTGAAGTTTTTGTTTGAATGGCGAATGCGCGTCCGTAGAAACACGTGACTGGCTTCACGCGCGGGACACAAAGCGTTCGTTGTCACAAAGGGTTTTTGAGGACTAGATTAATACATGTTTTGTGATTTATTTCCAGTAAGACATTTTTGCTAATATTTGTTTTGTTTGTTGCTACATCCAGGGTAATGAATAAAACATATATGTACTCGATTTAATACCGTTTATTCATTATTTATTTTCCATCATTTAATACAATGTGTTGGTATTTAATAAAGCGTGTGTTCAGTAATCATACATAGACGTGACATTGACAGCAGCAACTGTCAACTGAGTCCGCCATGTTGGACCTGGGATCTGATTCGAAGTAGTGAAACAAACTACATGTTTATTAAAATAATGCTTTTTAAATTAAGCAACAAAATAAAACCCTACACCTGATCTGCCACTTCTTTTTTTTCTTCAACTTCTTTTTTTAAGTTTAGTTAGATCGGTATAGGATATAGATAGACATTAGAGACATGTACAACCAAGTTTTATTACTAACAACGCTAAAATGCATTCACAGTCGTGTAGGCCTATCATATATATTAACATTATAAGCTTTTAGTTGTATTATGTGTACACTAAAGTTATGTAACTAGATTCATAGCTTATTGTATGTAGACGAGTAATTTATTCTTAAAAGTCACTTAAGACACACTAAAGTAGTCCAGACTTGAGGCATTTCAGGGAATGGGATCTTCTGAAAATGACTTTTCTTGCCATGATGTATTTTTGCTCACAATATTACAGAGATAAAGCGAGAGAATCGGCTAAAATCACATCTCTTCCGTCAGCACCTGACCGATTAGTTCTGGCTTCTATCTCTTTTCTACTCTTTCTATCCATGAAAAAAAAACTTTACTTTGTACTTTGTATACTGTGGTAGGATATATGAGACCAGATACTGCGCTTATGCTTTTTGTTGTCCTTATGTAAGTCGCTTTAGATGAAAGCGTCTGCTAAAGGACAAAATGTAAATGTTGAATACAGACACGTTTTTTTTGACACCGTTCATTCTGCCCTTGAAACTTTCCTCTGGTCTTTCCAGTTCACCCGATTTTATTCTGCGCAGGTAAACTTGCAGGTTATCAATTACTTCTCAAGTGTACTTCATTTTGTTGTCTTTATAATATAGGCCTTCCACCTTTTATTTCATTGATACTGTTATTGCTACATGAGAAGTTGTTGAAGGTTATTTGTCGTTGAAGAAGTTTAGTAATTGTGCCCTAATAAGACCTTATAATAGTCTATCCCCCATTCCTTACCATTCCTCCATCACAGAAACCTGCATTTTTATATTTTCAAATAAGCATCATTTAGTTTGTTTAATAATTCATTTTAGGACGTTTACTATCTTTGTTTTACTGGGGTTTTGATCGAACTAAGACCAGCTTTAACAGGATGGAAGGACCAGCTTAATCCAGCTAAGACCAGCCAACAGACAGCAACATTTCAGCTGTTTTTTCCAGCAGGGTTTAGCAACTTTTAATTTATTGCTTTAGTTATACACACTTTTATCTCTAATTTAGCTGTTTTTATTGCGTATACAAATCTATTTTAAGGTTAAACTGGGGGTCTTCACAAATACATAAACACAGTGATCGTCATTATTATATGCGTTCAATTCCAGATGCACATCACCACCAGCAGGACAGCTGTGTTGTTTTACACATCAGTGCTCACTAATGCTGTTTTTTTTGTATATTTTATCTTACAGAGTAAGATTTAAGTTTGAGCTTTGCTGTACATGACTGAGCGGGATGACTGATTTATTTGAGAGAGTTTTGTTTATGAACTAACGTGCACCGGAAAGAAAAAGAACATGCAGGATACCACATAGTCCCTCAGCAGCCTATATTCCAGACGGTATTTTACTCTCTGAGCTTGAAATGAACAGGAAATGCTCTTTTTTTGTGTGCCAACTCTACGTCAGCGAGCATCGTATAATATACATGCACATCTGTCGGCACTGTAAAATAAAAAACAGACGTTGCTATGCATTGTAAACACAGGTTGTGATCAATTTTGCCTGAGTTTAAACACTACAAAACATGACATTTCACATTAAAAGCGGATGCTTTTATCTAAACTGAGGTACAGTGGATTCAACCTAAATATCCTTCAAAATATCTTCATGGAACATGATCTTTTTTCTTAATATCCTAATGATTTTTGACCCATACAATATTTGTTGGCTATTGCCACAAATATTCCCCAAATATTATGTTTTGTGGTCCAGGGTTAACCATCACTGTGTGAAAGCAGGTCATACAAAAAGATAAGATCAGCATGAAGGACATATGAGTAAGATGCCTTAAAAATGGTTAGGAATACTCATGAGATGTATCTATATACAATAACCTATGGCTATTGAATTATTCAATAAATTGAATAGATACTTCAATTTAAGCAAATCAATCATAAGCAATAGGCCAGCATATCCTATGGTACCGTTGTGCATCTTCGGCTTAATTTCGGCTGTTTTGTTCACCCAGAAAATAATATACTAAAATACTTTTAAATGCATTACAAGTGCCTTACACACATTTTTACTTAATATACAAAAAATGATTCTGTAGTGGCCAACTTTTTAGGATTTACTTAAGATCTAAGTGCACTCAACAGTTAAAGTACAGTACAGTACAGTATTAGGTACAAACTTAATGTTTAAAAAAATCTAATGGATGTACTAGGTGTAATTTAATAAAGTGTATTTTTAGTGCACTTGTGGGTTATAAAGCATAAGAACAACATATTTAAAATTGTATTAAAAACGTATAAAAAAATATTTTTTGACCAATAATAATTCAAGACAGACAGGTCCAGGAGTGCATTCGTGCAGTAAATTCACTTAAGTCCTGTTTAATTTTGAACTGATCCACATATTGCTTATTTCCATAAGTTAAACTCTTCGTCGCTTGAAACTGAAATCTTATTGAATATTTAAATAAGACACCACACCGTAATAGTTATTTCTGAATACCAAACGAGAATAGAATAGAAACCAGTCTTGCATTGACATACACAAGTGAGGTGTTTAATAAATAAAAGCATCAACAACACAAACAAAAAGCTTGCTTATGTATACTGTATATACACATTTATATAGATTATATATTATATTTATATTCTGACCGTACAAACTATATAAATATGTCATGCAGTCCTCATAACTTAACCAATAATTTACAGAGTGAGGTAGGGTAGGAGGGGACTGGGTTGCGATGTCATAAAGAGACAAGAAAAGGGGCGGGCTCTCGGACACCGTTGTTGGCAGTAAGTTGTTATGATCGACAGATGGGAGGGATGTAGAACAGGAGGCTGCAGCGGGTTGGCCCGAGACACCAGTCAGTTTATCAGTCAGAGCCTCCACGAGTTGCGGCTGAGCACGCACACGCATGCAGCGTTGATTCGGATGAACCTCCAGGCGATCTGATTTTTGTAGGTCGTCAGCGCCCGCACGTAGGTGTGCGTGTTGGTGCAGTAAGAGTTCCAGTGCCTGTGGTCGATACCACGACAGCTCGAGGTGCCAGCTTTAACGCCACTGGCTCCCTGACCCGGCTTGGGGGACCCGCTTGGTTTCGACACGCGGCACGTGGTCTCGTAGAACAGTTGCTTCTTAACCACGTTGTTGATGCGAACGTGCGGCAGCACCGTGACATCGTTGCCCGCCAAGTCTGTGGCATGGGTCAGGTTGCCGACCCAGTGTTCCTCGCTGTCACATACGGAGTACTCGCCACGATGCAAAAACTCGTTAGCCCTTCGGCGAAAACGCGGGCGCCTGGAGGCTCCCGTATCGCCCTCCGGAGGGATCACCTCGCTGAAGAGCACGCGAGGTGAGCGGTATCGGCGCTTGTTGAAGATTTTGGGGTCCACGGTGGGAATCTCGTCATCGTAGTGTGTGTCCTGTTGTTGGGATGGTCGTGAGACCTGGGTGAACGTTCTGCTGCTGCACGCTGATTTGCTGGCCCCTGCGCTTGCGTGTGGCCTCCCATGTTGAATGCAGCCTGGACGCTGATCAGGAAGAGCAGGACCAGTGTCAACGACCTCATGGGCACACGTCCTGCTAACAGAGAGATGATACAAGCAGGATTATAAATCAGTCAACATGCGTTTTTCATTGTGTTCTTCAGTACAAATATGTTACAATTCTGATAGACCACGACCATTTAAAAGATCAAGATAGAGTTTATCAAAGTTTGCAGGAACTGCATCAACTTTACATTACCAACATCAGATGGTTTCCAGAGCTGAATGTACGTGCGGTTTTGGAGACAGTGTGGATATCTGTACTCACTGACCTGTGAAATGTTCCTAGTTGAAGTGAGGGCCCAGTGGGCTGCTAGAGCCAGAGTCCAGTGCAGGCTGACCCCCAAGCGCCTGCCATCCGGACTGGCCTGTGTGTCTGCTTTTCCTGGAAAAAACATGCACGTCTTTAAGTATGCAACATCCAAATTTCATTACGTATATACAGCTGCAAAAAAAAGAGACCATTCCAAATGTTCATTAAATGAGCTTTTCCAGTCCTGTGTTTGTTGAATTTCAACAAAATCAAACCTCAGGAGTGACATAAAGTCATCCAACAAAAATGTGAAAGACGGGCAGCATGACAAGACACCCTCGAAAACTGTGATAAAAATCAAGGTTATTACATCAAAAAGTTTGGCAAATTTCCTAAAAGCATACAATATGACAGTTGTATTGCTTAAAAGTGAACATGAACTTGTTTTCTTTGCAATATTTTGAGGTCTGAAGAAATACAGAGCATCTTTGCTGTTACTTGTTTCTTCAGTTTTCATTTTCTGCAAATACATTTACATTTAAAATGCAAATAGAAACAATATTTTTATTTGAAATTTGGGAGAATTATTATATTAATATATAATATTGTTAGTAGTTCACAGAATAAATCAAAAAGGGTAATTTTAACTATAAATTGTAAATTCAGAAAAACTGAAAATATTTATTTAAATAGTCTTTTCTGTGGCTATATATAAATGTTAGCAAACTAAAAAAGTACAAATAAATATGTATCTGCATTGGATGTATCTGCATTGTTTACGGTCTAAATAACATTACTAAAAAATGTTAATTCATAATAAATAATTGTTACAACATTTTTTGAGATTTTTCTGAGAAATTGCTGTTGCTATGGAAACACAAATCACACCAAAAGTAACCACTCATTTCTATGAAGCATTGTGAATGATGTAATCAATTCAAGCTCTCTGTTACTAAAATGTATTTGAATATTTTACAACAAACTTAAAATATATTGTTTCCACACTTACTAACTTTCAGAAAATAATTAAAAATAAACTTGAGGAAAAACTCTCACTGTATTTAACACACTGCATTTTTGCATACAAAACACTTCACCTGGTTGTAAAATTATATACATATATAATAAACGTGTGATATTTCTCACTTCATAATGCGACATCTGCCCCGTCTAAACCACAGAAAGTGTTTCATTACTTAGAATCGATCAAAGGAGGCTGAGCTTTGTGATTTGATGTAGAACTGCCACATATGGAAGCTTTAATGTCTCAAAAAGGATTCTGAAATGAATAAACACGGGATTCATAAAAAATCCATAACTGTCAAACTAATTTAAGTGTCAACTTTAATGCAAAGCAAGTGTACACAATTAACTTAGGTTCTGATTTAAAAGACCTGCACAGCTTATAAGCATCAAACCAATTCCAAAGCAATTTAGCAGACAGTCTCCACAAACACCAGCCTCTTTCTTTTTTACACCGCATCTGTAGGAAATTCATTATGGCAAAATGAACCGAGTAAATATTTGGTTGGTTTGTTTATGTGATGCACTAATTTCTTAATGTCCTTTCAAACTGGAGTTCTGCTAGTGGTTATCCTGCAAAGATGAACCGGATTCTTTAAAGTCAACATTTCTTTTCACAAAACATCATCAGGCCTGGCTTTTATTTTCAGTGAAAAAAATACATTGACAATCCATTGGCCACCCGGCACATATATGACCTCATTTACCGTGCAAGAAGCAGTCTACTGCTCCATCCTAAAGGCTAAAGTATAGTCTGGGCGTCCGCGCGTCGCCTGCATGAAGTAATTTAAAGAAAGCGGACAACAGCGCATGAAATTCCCTTCGGTGACGTACTGCGTATGTGTGGAACTCGCTTATCCGCGATTAAGTATCTTCGAAGAAGCTGTACGGACACGTTTGTGTACGAGACGGACACGGACAGTCAGGTATACCCGGCCCTTTAGACCTAAATACTGAAAAACAACCCTGTTTCCAAACACATTGTTAAAGCCAATGCTCAGACACAATTCCAATCAGAATCTCACGGGAGACAGGTCTTGAATCCGATTTATACTGTACATGTTTCAATTATTTCACCTTGTTGTGGCTTCAGGCATGCATTTTGAGTCTGCATTCGAAGGAGCCTCTGAAATGGTACAGCCTTACCAGAAAATAGTCTCTGAATTTGGATGCAGGTGGTTTGGATTCATGCAGTGCTGCACAGATCGGTGTATGACATCGAAGAATCACAAAAGCGATTCAAGCATACAGAGCAGTCTTCTCTTGTGTCTGCGCAGTGGCATGCAGTCAAACACACCTTTCAACTTCTATCCTGTTGCAATGCATGATATGGTATGACATCAAAATACCACATCAGAGTTTTTAAAACGTTTTAAATATGAAAACATTATTTTTTAACAGGCTATTTTATTCAGCAGGAGCTGTGATGATGACCACACAGCTAGAAGAAGCAGAAGTATCCGATCTTCTGAAACTCTTTCCAGACTGAAAGAGGTAAACCAACAGCACCTTTTGACATGCCACCAAGGGTAAGTCGATGCTTCTTTATTCAAGTGACCATTTACTCACCTTCGAGTTGGTCCAAATCTGTATAAATGTCTTAGTTCTGATGAACACAGAGAAAGATATTTGAAAGAATGCTTATAATCAAACAGATCTCGCTCCCCATTCATTCCCATAGTAGGAAAAGTTACTTAATGTTACTTAAAAGACATTTTGAAGAATGTAGGACAGCAAACAGTTCTGGGGGCCTTTTGACTACCATTGTATTTTTTCCTCTATGGTAGTCAATGGGGGGCAAAATCTCTCTGGTTATAAGCATTCTTCATCAGAACAAAGACATTTATACAGATTTGGAACAACTCGAAGGTGAGTAAATGATAACAGAAATGTCCTTTTTGGGTGAAGTATCCCTTTAACTGTACAAAACAATGTCTCCAGGCACTCTATTTAACGTGTTTTAAAAATGAAAAATCGCAAGAATATTTAATTCAGACTTGGTTGTCTTTAAACAACATCCTGACACAGATTCGTTGGAATAGACAGTTTTATCACACACATGTGCCTGGCCCAAAGTTAACTGACAGTTTGTGTTTGGTTTTCAGTCTGGCTAATGGCTGGTAATATAACAATTTATTCTATATTTTAACAAGTTTATTCATATTCATTTATATAAATTTTATGGTATATGAATTGTATTAAAAAAATGAAAACTACTCAACAGTTACAGTATATTAAAAAGATTGTAACTAAAAACTATAGTTAATTGCAGTGTGAAGCCCTTTAATATATTTATTTTTATTTTCTAACATTTCATAAATGATTTTATTTCATTTTCTTTTACACAATTGATATTTCATTTTCATTCTGAAAATGAAACTGAAAATAATTACTTTTTTGCTCAATTTCTCATTCTGCGTAATTACTCTATATTATACTGTAAATTTGTTTGTAAAGCCAATACATTAAACAAATTACAGTAAATAAAAAATAGTAGGGTGTGAAAGATGAAAAAACAGAGAGAGAGAGAGGTCGATTCAGCTACCACTAGAGGGCAACCGTGTTCTAACATTGTCTACATCTGGGGTTTCCACAATGCTTACATGGCAGCAAAGTATAGACTAACCTCTCATGCAAACAAACAGGGAGATGGAACTCAAAAACAATGATGTGATACATCTGCATACGGCCCCTCTCTGGCTCTGTATATATTGCATTGTATGTTTTGCAGCTGAGGGATCCAATGTACAAACAGGAGACCACGCCCCGAGTTTGCATTTAGGGCAGCTCTCACACGTATGACATTGCCCAGATGTCACCTAACGTTTAGCTTTAGTGAGAGCTTTCACACATAGAGACGGGAATACCTTATATAATGTCCTGCCTGGCACTGACTATATTGTGCTTTGCGTATAACAAGGAAAATCCGTTTTTATCTGACAAATTTAGATGTACTGTATATAAAAAAGTAAAAGTCTTCACCTCGCTTTACCAAAGAAAACATACCAAAGAACTTGCTGTTGAATCTCACATCAAATAATTTTAAGTCTCTTAAAGTATGAAAAACACAAGGCAGACTGGGCGTATTGATAAACAATACAATACGAAAGCATAGAAATGACCTGAACATTATACTAGAACTAGAACATAAAAAAAAAAAAAAAATAACAGTTTAAAAAGACAAGTTTGTTAATAATAAAAGTGCTTTTAATACAAGCTATGTGCCTGAATAGTCTTCCATTGTAACCACGTTACTGTAAACATTTACTGTACTTTTTTTGCATGTTTTAAAGATGAAAATGGCATGCCACATATGCTGACTATATAGCTTTACTTATATGTTGCTTAAAATTAGCTACAGTATACATTTCTAACTTCTCTCATAACCTATATGATCCATTCGAAGAAGCACACTAAATGCAAAATATACAAAGATCTTGACTCCAACCAAAATTGTAATGTTTTGTCTGTCCATCACACTTATCAGTGCAGTGTTTCTACAAGAAAACAAGAACAATTTGACGGTCGTGTTGAAACACTTTTCAAAAGTGAGCTACTGCTCTCTCGTACCGTTGCAGAAATTGCCCCGAGAGCGAAAGCACACCCCAACAGCACATGTGCAGAATGTATAAACACACACTCATCACACAGATACAGAGCGACTAGCTCTCTATTCCTCAACACACTTTGCTTTCAAACACTAAAGAATTTGCCCTGAATTCCCTTTGGTGAAACTTTTATAAACAGTGCACACAGTACAGCCACCAAGACTCGAAATGGTTTACCGAACACCTTTAACCTGTGGTGCTCAGGACCCATTTTTTTCCCCTTTCAAACTTTTTAAACGTCTTACATTCATCAAATGACCATAACACAGCAATGGACACAGGCTGGTACCTGACACAACCTATTCCTGAAATTGGTGATGGCAGGAGGTTTATTATGATTCTTTGGAGAGCTTCCTGAGGTTGGAGGTTTCGTGGTGATCCTTTCTGTTTATTTAAATGAGAAAATAAACACAAAAAACGTTGGCCACCTTTCTAGTAGAGGAGGTTAACTCAGAAACTGCTGTGCACCTCTAGAGACATTTAAACTTGTCTGCACTTCCGTCTGTAAAAACAGTATATTTACATTTATGAATGCAAGAAGATACTTATTTAAAGGTCCAGTGAATGAAATTTAGCGGCATCTAGCGGTGATGCTGCGAATTGCAACTAACGGCTAACTACACCCCTCCCTTTCGGAGCACTACGGTGGCTGACGCAGGACTAAGATGTCGTCGCATTTTCGCTTCTTTGCCGAAGGAAATAACGTATTTACGATATGTGCTATGTAGAGCAGTTTGTCCTTGTAGGGCTACTGTCGAACCAGTCCATGTAAGATGTCGATAAATAGCTCATTCTATGATAATGAAAACATAACGCTTCATTATGTAAGATCTTTAAACACCTCTGAAGACATAGTTATGTATATTATATTGCATTTCTGTAAAAAGATCTTCTAAAAAACTACACACAACACCTTAAAGACGTAAAAAGTCGCAGCATTCGCAGTTTTTGATTCAATTTTCCAATTGACTTTATAGCCTCATATTGATTTAGAGAGCATTTAATATATATTTCACACTCCAGGATATTTAAAATAAATTATCTTAGGGATTCCTAATATAAGATCAGTTACATTTGTGGGAACGCCGCAAATAAACCTCATAAAAGCTCTTAAATCCATATAAAAGCATTTTATTCATTACTGTTTGCACACTGATCCCAATGCCGTTGCGCACTGTTTTACAAGCGTAAACACTTTATACGTGAATTAACTTTGGTGTGTTTTGACAACATTATTCTTTAATAATGCAAAGTATATGCAAACAAATATCTGCATTCGTCCATTTAAAACTGAGATCGGGGCTTATATGCTTTTATGTGTGACGTGTAACTGAGCAGCTATTTAATGTTAATGACTACTATAAAAACAGTTAGTGTGCAGCAGAGTTGTTTAAGAGATGTTGTAAAAGACAGTTAGGTGGGAAACCTGCTGAAATTGAGGTTGCGTATCATTTTCAGACTGTGCCTTAAAAGTACTTGTCATGGGAATGAGTAATGATGGAAAGGAGTGAAGTTAACTGTGTCCACTACTGAAAACTGCAGTCTGGTTACCAGGTTGAAGGCTGTTTTAACCAGCTAACACCAGCGAATAAGTATTTTTATGTATTTTAATGGAAGGCCAGATCAATTTATTTGATAAACTTAGTGTTAGTGTTAAAGAGCAGGCCAGTAAGGCCATACCACAACACCATAGTACAAAAATGACGTCATTGGACTTCCGCCCTAATAATGTAGGCTGTATAAAGCATCCAGCAGTATAGCAATATAAAGCAGGAAAAGTTAAGATTTGAAGCATCCCAAAAATGAAAATTCTGTTATCATTTACTCGCCTCCGAGTACCAAAGCTGTATTAACGTTTTTGTTCTGATGAACACTGAAAAAAAGATAGTTAGAAGAATGCTTGTAACCAAACAGTTCTTGGACCCCATTGACTACCATAGTAGGAAAAATACCTTTAATTAAACATTTTGAAGAATGTTGAAAAGCTAGCAGTTCTGGGGCACTTTGAACCATACCATTGTAATTTTTCCTACTATGGGAGTGAATGGGGTCCTAGAACTGTTTGGTTACAAGCATTCTTCCAAATATCTTTCTCTGTGTTCAACCAAACCAAGAACTATATACAGCTTTGGAACAACTAGAAAGTGAGTAATTCATGACAGAATTGGAGTTTGGAAGAACTATCCCTTTAACTTCATTTAAATAGACATGCACCAAAACAGGTTGCTGTGAACAGAGCTGTTGTTGACAAAGGCGTTGTTTTACACACTCATTGAGGAACTTAAACCAAAATATGTTAAAGACATACCAACAGAATCATACCAACTTGTGGAAAATTCTTATCTGATGTCCCCTTTAAGAGTATGCTGATGTTTCATTTAAAACCTAAAAATGAACTTCTTTGCCTGCTATCGAAAGCAATAGTCGTGGCAATGTGCAACACGAAAAAATACAACAACTTTAAATAAAAAACATACAGTTGTTATTTTGTAGGTTTAGTAAACTAAAGTTAAGTACTGTATAACTCGGCAAAACAAATTATTGTAACAAATGATTTAACACCAGTCTAGGTTAAAATGGGCGTGTCCAATTGTATTTCTTGACTGAATGCTACACATGTCAGTAGGTTTAGTGGCCTGTTAAGAGATGTGAGTGTCAACATTGGTCAAAAGCACACAGTTTCTCCGAGGTGCTAACAGTACAGCACATATAATGAAGCAGTGCTAAAGACAGATGAAGCCTCTTTTATTATCAACATATGACAAAGAGAGACTGTGAGACATCATGACGGAGCATATGTTTGATAGACACCCAGATTTGTCTACCTGCCACATTTTCAAGCTCCTTCTTTTGGCATTAAATTATTCACAAGCTCCATAATCACAGGTTTAGATATAAAAAATGTTTTGTTTGTAACATCCAAATGTTTTGTGTAGATTTTAAGTGTGTGCTAAAATAGCAGCTGTAGCTCTAGGCTTTATCTTCTAATTCACCAAGAGTATTACGAAAACCATGTGGTTAACTTATTTATCATTATTAAAAAAGAACAAGATATGAGAAAAATGCATAATGCATACTGTAAACACATTGCAGTGTAAAATAGTACACACAGCTAATCTATGACTGCAAACTCATCTGAATAGGCCTACTACATTTTCCTCTCTCAAATAAGTTATCGTTGTGTTTCACAGCTGTTTTAAAATGAGAGAATTCTATCATCATTTACTCACCTTCAGATTGTTCCAAACATGTATAAATGTCTTTCTTCTGCAAAGCACAAAGGAAGATATTTGTAGGAATGTCAGTAACCAAGCAGATCTCGTTCTCCATTTCCTGCCATAGTAGGGAAAAAATACTATGGGAGTCAATGGGGACGAGATCTGCTCGGTTACTGACATTGTACCAAATTTCTTCCAAGACATTTATACAGGTTTGGAACAATCTGAGGGTGAGTAAATGATGATAGAATTCTTCTGTTCTTCTGTATCTTCTAAGCCATATGATTGGTTTGTCTGAAATACAGACTTAAAGCGGCCCTGCAACGATGTGTCATGCATTCTGACTTCTTCACAGTGTTAAACGTGCTGTCTTCTCTTGCTTAACATGGTCAACTTGTCAAAAATGAGTTGGGCGTGTTACGTAGTATTTCTGTGCTCGATACACTCCCCCAGCGATCGGTTTTGGAAAGTTTTTTATTTTCGTAAATATTTTTTCTTAGTCCCTTATTGGACAATTCTCCTGGAAAAGCACGCGGCCGCAAGGAGAGCAGGAGAAGGAGAATATGCAGACGTCACTTTCACTTGTAAGCAGGAGAGAGAGAGAGCATACTTTCGGGAAGTTCAGGTGTTTGTTTGTTCACTACATTTGGGTGATGAATGTTATATAAACGGTGGATATAACGCTGGATTTGGAGATCGTTTGAAACTGATATATGGAGCCGTCCCAGTGCTAAAAGATGCCGGACATGAACCGCATGCAGTGAGTGAAACTGATGTCTGTGTTTTGTTGGTAATGCGCACGTGCTTTAGTTCAGCCTAATTGTCTTGTTGTAGTCACATCTATTTTTCTTTATAATTTATTCTTTTGTGTTTTAAAGAAAAATGTTAAGTCATATGGGTTTGGAATGACATTAGGGTGAGCAAATAGTCAGTACATGACAAAAGGTTCATTTTTAATAGTAACCACCAAAACACACCAAAACAAAGTTAAAGTTCATACACTAAAAAGTGCTGGGATGTTTTTTGACCCATGCTGGGTAAATATTGGACAGAACACGCAGCTGGGTTAAAAATCACCATACGCTGGGTTATTTCAACTATACTGTCCAATAGTCACTTCTAATCACTTCAGACCAATATTTACCTAGCATGGGTCAAAAACCACCCAGCATTTTTTTGAGCGTAGGAATAGGACTGATAAGTTTCTCAAACCTTTTCATTCTTTTAGAACTGACACAGCTTTCAGATACACCTGAGATCTGTTGCCGCACTGTGTTAACTTTGTAAAATATTGAAAAATGATTATTATTATTACATGTCTTCAGAAGACTTTATATAATTATAGCCGACTCCTTTGTGCTTTTGATAGCTTTACAGTCATTTTTTTTGTCACAATATATCTTTGTTGTGTGGACAACAACTGGATGAACATTTCTTAAAATAAACTTTTTTGGTTTCATGGCAAACAAATAATGTCAGCATGTTCTGCTTTCATAGATTTTTACAGGATGACATTACATACAGTGGTGCATTCATGTACCTAATATATTCTGTAATCAAATGCATGCAAGTTTTATCATTGCTGATTTAGTGTATTCGTCTGCTATGTGGCATCTGGGACATTGATCATAAATCTATGAAAGACGGCAACAGTTTCACCATAAATTTCCAAGATAAAACTGTAAACATCCAGCTAATGCACTAAAATACTGTACCAGAGTTTAGCCGACAGTTATAATTTTATATCGACTTCAGGACAGTTTAATATCACCTGATCTGCTTTAACTGCCAACAGCAAACAGAATTTGTAGGAAGAAATGTTAAAGCAGAAACAGTTGTGAATAAATGTAAATAAATCAGAGAGAAACAGTTTTCCTGAACTGTGTGTCCGTCATAATCGGAACCATCTGCATGTTATTCAAACATAAGGTGAAATAAATCCTTCACGGGTTATCTATGGAAAATACGCATGAAAATGTGACTTCCGCACGCAGAACTGAGGACAGGATGTGTCCAAAAACAGCACACATTTTGAAGAACTGTGTTTGTTTCTGTTAGAAAGTCACGATAACAGAAACCTTCTAGATACAATACCAACGTTGTGTTAACGTTAATAATGAGTTGCACAAACACATGGACGAGCACGCATACAGTCAATACGCACACACATGCTTGTGCGTACATTGTAAATTATGTGGAACACAAAGGCCGCCGCATTGGGAGAACTGTGAAATCTTATTTTAAACACAGCTGCTGTTCTGCAGAAAGTACGGTGAACGGGACAAAGCATTCGCCGAGGATGTTAAACATTGTGGGACTTTTAAAGCATTTTCAAAATTCTCATCTCCGAGTAATTCAAGTCATATCATGAACTCAGTAGTCCAGTTGCATTAACTCACTTGCCCAAAGTTTACATTCTTACATTCCAGCAGATCTACATTTGGTTTGTTTCGGGGATCATCAGCGATGACGAAATGATTTGGCAAGTTGAAATGCTAACATGAGTTCATGTTCATCTTTCTCTTGACTGATCAAACTAAACATCACCTTAACTTGACCTGTCCAGACATTCTTTGCCAAGGTAGCAAACTCTTCCTGTCCAAAAAAAGACATGCCATCTGTTTTTGCTTTTTCTTGCACCTTATTTCGCTACGGCCCCTTTCTGTTTTTGATTTTAGGTTGCTTCAATGTCTGACCACACCTCTTACACGTCATTAAATAAATCGTCTATCAAAACCAACCAGAACCAACACAATATTTCGAACCCTACAAATCCTACATAAAAAAATATTGATTCACCCTCATTTCAAACCTGTATGACTTTCATTCTTCTGCAGAACACAAAAGAAGATATTTTAAAGAATGTCAACCTTGGCCCCCATTGACTTCAATTGTATGGACACAAAACCACTGAGACATTTCTCCAAATATCTTCTTTTCATTTTGGGTTGAATTCTCCCTTTAGCATTGAATGTGAAAATACAGAATCAAGCATTCTAGTTTAAAATCTATATAATTTTTTAAAGACACTTTAGTGCCTGTTTGTAAGCCTCTGAAGTATCTTAGATGTATTTTGCAGATGATGTTCGTTTGATTTTTGTACCCAGCACATTCTTGGGAGCAGTCGCATGATAATGCTTGTACAGGCTGTTGTCTTTGTCAAAGCACACAGGGATGAGAAATCACTTGAGGTGAGTTCTCCAATAGTTCACAGGACAGCCAAATGTTTCCCAAACAAACCTGATGGCTTCCTGGTTGAGCTGACAGCTAAGATCATTTAGAGGCTTTCCTCCAAACAATTCCAACAGATGGAGAAAGAAAAGGACAACGCTCGTGTCTCAGAAGTCTCGCGCACAATTCACGGCATTGCTGTAAGCATTTCATAACCTTTACTTGATTAAATCTAAAACATCATTGTTGAAGAGAACCACTCCCCCATGAACAGATATGGCTTTGAAGCCTGTGTAGGGTGCCAGCACTAAATTATGGGAACATTAGTTCATTTGTTTTCACATTAGTGCTGCAGCCAAATCCACTCGTTGCTTTTAGTGTTTTTAATTTCACTGTGTATGTTACCAATACTTCTGGTTGCTAAGGAAAAAGTAATTTTGGGGGGTAAAAAGGAGATGTTAACATCACTTAACAAATGTATGTTAGTATAGCACTGAATTAAAGGGATGGTAGTCCAGCCAAACGTTAAAAAAATCTGTCACCATTTATTCACCCTCATGTCATTTGAACCTGTATAAGACTCTTTCTTCCGTGGAACAACAAAAGAAGATTTTTAGTAAAATTTGACCTTGTGAAATTCAATGTAATACAATGGAAGTCAATGGGGTTCAATGTAGTTATGTTGTTTAAAATGGAATCATTTAAAATATCTTCATTGTGTTCTGCAGAAGAAAGTCATACAGGTTTGATATGACTTAAGGGTGAATAAATGATGACAGAAGTTTCAATTATTCCTTTAAGCAAAATGGGGCTGTTGATACCAAAAAGCAACATATTGCTATTAAATATTTATATAAAGGTTCAAGTGCTTTCAAATTAAAATCTAACTTATGAATTGAAAGGGATTCATAAAGAAATGACTTAACTAACAATTCTCCCTAAATGTGGTGCAAACAAAATCATTATTTCAACCACCTCACTTCAGTCCCTTGTATCCCACTTGAAGGGATAGGTCACCCCAATATGACTCTCATACTGTCATTTACTTATCCTCATGCCTTTAGTTGAACACAAACTTATTTTATATCCGTTTTATATTAAAATCCTGTCTTGTTATTTTCTTACTGTATATGGGGGTTAACATCAACAAGCTCTAAAAAGCACATCATCCATCTTTAAAGTAATCCAAATGACTGTTCCTTAATGTGACCCTGGACAACAAAAACCAGTCTTATTTAATAGAGATTTTTACATCATCTTAAAGCTGAATAAATAAGCTATTGATATGTGGCTTATTAGGAAAGGACGATATTTGGCCGAGATATAACTATTTGAAAATCTGGAATCTAAAGGGTTTCCAATGCAAAATAATCTAAATATTGAGATTATCGCCTTTAAAATTGTACAAATGAAGTCCTTAGAATAGCATACTACTCACAGAAATAAAGTTTTGTTATATTTATGGTAGGACATTTACAAAATATCTTCATGGAACATGATCTTTACTCAATATCCTAATGATTTTTGGCAAAAAGGAAGATTCTATAATTTTGACCCATGTAATGTATTTTTGGCTACCACAAATGTTCTCGTGATACTTAAGACTGGTTTTGTGATCCAGGGTCACAAATGTCTTCTGAAGCGAAATTATACATTTGTGAGAAACAATTAGTAGCTTGGGCCTGTTTAGTGATCAACATTGCGTATCCATGGTAACACAGATTAGCACACTATGTACAAATAGGAACATCTTGTGACTAGTTATCCTATGAGTGTTTAGTCATGAGAACTATAGGGTTCTGATTTAGAAGCTTGTACAAGTAGATGGTACAAGAAAGGAATGTAGATAGTAGTTATCTCAGAGTTGACATTTACCCTTTAATATAGCTGTCAGTAACAAATACCACCAATAAACAGTAGCAGGTGACTTAAAATGATAGACATTTTAAGCCCAAGGCAAATATTGTATTGGTTGTTTCAGGAAATTTCTCATGTCATATGCTATTATGTTGCTAATAGAAGTCTAGGGGATGTTGAGATTATATGGTGTTATGAGGAAGTTGTCATTCACTGACAACACAATAAATATACAAATTTCTGTAATTATTGCTGCCCAAGTAGAAGATTTTAATTTGTACGGTATTTAAAACAGAAAATGAACCGACAGTATCCCTGTACACAGGAAGAGGCTCTCTGACTGACAAGCAAAGCAACCAATTGCAGCCAATCATTGTTCATCCTAATGTTTGAGTGTGGTAAACTAAAGACAATATCACTGCACTTAAAGATGAGGTAACACACACAGTTTCTGCAAACATCATATTAATCTTAAGTACCTATACAGTAGTATTGCGTACTTCGTATCTTCCAGTATTCAGTTTGATCAAATTTATAAATGACAGAGACAGCTGCACGATTATTTCAGGAAAAATACGCAGCTTGGGCGGAACTACAGCACGAGCACTCAATACATCATCGCATTGATTCACTATATGTTTGTGTTGTTTACATTATGCACGTAGACGCCGATTGCCAACAAAACACAGACACATGACTTAGTTTGACTTGTCTGGCATCTTTAAGCGCCGGGACGGCGCCATCTATCTGTTTCAAAAGATCTCCAGCGTAATATCCACCGTTTATATAACATTCATCACCGAAATGCAGTGAGCAAACAAACACACCTCAACTTCCGTCAGCCGAGTGAGGCGGCATTGATGGCTTGCTCTTTCTCTCATGCTCGTGCGTGCTCTTTCGCTCACTGGATGACGCGTGGGCGTGCTTTTCCGGGAGAATTGTCCAATAAGGGACTAAGATTCCTTGTTACGAAACGGGAATCCATGTTGAAAAAAACTTTCCGAAACCTGTACAAACACGAGTGAACCGAGCACAGAAATACTACATCATACTTTCAACTTGCTTTTTGACAAGTTAACCATGTTAGGTTTGAGAAGCCAGCACGTTTAACAGTGTAGAAAGTCAGAATGCATGAAATAGCATGTAACCTTCATTTAAGATCAACATGAAGGTACCCAATCTAATAAAATGTTATCGCTTGCAAATCCTTTTCACAGTGCTAGCAAGGGTCAACGCTCCATGTTTGGATAGTTGTCACAAATCCCCCAAAACATCCTACTTAAAACTTTAGATGTCTTTCAATGTTGGTATTGTGTGGAGTCAGTGGTGAAAGGTCTAAGCCACTTTATTCTATTGTTAAAACTTGATGAATTATCCTGCTATTATACATCAGCTGGAAAAATCACTCTGAAAGTGATCCCAACGATATCTGTATCTTTATTGTTATTGTTTTGATGTGAACCTCCGCTATTCTCCTAAATGAAGAACGATTTTTAAAACTGTCTTTCTTATAGTTATTGTCATAATGCAACGCCCCTTTAAACCAGTAATTTGACTCAGTGGGAACAAACATAGGAAATAGAATCCCACTTTCCACTGTCACCTAAAAGCAAAAGGGGTCTGTAACCTATTCTAAGGGTAAGGTTTACATGATTTCCACACTGTGTATCCTACTTATAGGACAGTAACATACTGCTTGTTTTTAAAATTGTATGTAATCATTGCGCTCTTGAACTATCAGCCATTGCTTGAGATTTCTAAACTTTTGTGCTCTGTCAGTAAGCTTCTGGCACATATTCTTTGGGAATACATTTGTTTGTCTCTCATGTCACAAAAGGCCCATAACAGCTCAATGGTCTGTGAATTTCAGAAGCGTGACGGTGTTTAATGTACTTTTAATAAACTCTCCCAAACTGTCATTGCACGGGCCAGCCAGTCTGGCCTCCGAAGTGGTCAAGTTGTCCAAAAACCACTGAGAACTTTCTCCTTTACAATCACACACTGTTTTTTCAATTCGAGAATGACTGTCGGTGGGAAGACCTTGAGACTTAATGTCTTTTCCATAATGCTGAAGTTTTACAACCTTGACGTTTAACAATTTTGCATGACACAGGCCTATTTTTTCTGTTAAAGTAATGCTATATTTCCCCTCAGTTGTTGAGAATTTGATTGTTCACTCTGGAATTAGGAACAGTCTTGCCAAGCGGGCATGCTTTGTAGCAACGCATGTTTCTCTTCATTCTCAATGGGTTAAACATCTTTCGTTGTGGCTTTTCCTGTTCAAAACAGTTGCTTTAAACTTGACCTTCGGCGGTCTGTGCTCATCTTAACATAAATTACAATAGCTGACAGCTAAGACATACAGAAGACTTCTTGCGCGGCCCGTTGCCAGACGTCTGACACAAAAATGTCTGGGTTTGGTAAACAGTCTTGTATGTTACTCGGACATGAATGGTATCATACTACTTTAATGTGATGAACAAACTTATACACACTACACACGCTTACGAGTTAGACAACATTCTTCAGAGACACTTTGATGCTCTGTGGAATAACCAGGAAAAACAGATGCTTCTGCACAATTGAACCACTTTCTTTTGGTTGCCTGAGAAATATTATGTAAAGGCACAGGTCAAAAAGGTCAATAAATATTTTATTTAGGTTTTTTCACATGCCTTACATCAATATCATTCACATGCCTTAAAGGTCCAATGTGTATTTTTTTTGAAGGTTCTATTGACAGAAATGTAATATAATATACATACAGTATATGTGTTCAGAGGTGTATAAAGACCTCACATAATGAAGTGTTATGTTTTTATTACCTTACATGGAATTCGCCATGTTGTTTCTACAGTAGCCCTAAACGGACAAACTGCTCTACAGAGCACATTTCGTAAATACGTTATCCATTTACAGCAATGCTTGAAGAGGCATCACAATCCACCCCAAATAAAAAAATTTGGTTCCAAAGGACACAAAGCCATCGGAAATGATGGTGAGTAAATAATGTAGAAGATCGTTTGTGAAAACTGATTTGAAAAGATGCAGAGCGACCCTTAAGTCAAACTAAGTCATACGTCTGTGTTTTGTTGGCAATCGGCGTGTACGTGCATAATGTACAAAAGACGAAGGGATTAATGTGATGATGTGTTGCTTGCTCGTGCTGCAGTTCATTCCCACTCTCCCCACTAGTCCCACCTCTATCAGCTCGTGTTTTTCCGGAAATAATCGTACAGCTGTATCTCTCTTTTATAAATTTGATTAAACTTAATACTGTTCGAAGATAATACGTATGCAATACTACTGTAAAGGCACTCAAGATTTATATGAGATTAGCAGAAACTGCCTGTGATACGCGATCTTTAAAGTTTAAACAAGTGTTTTCTGAATTAGCTTCACATGCATAAAATACACACAACACATTTCGTTATCTTTGCTGTTTTGTACCTTAGACGGAGAAATTCTTGTATTCTGCATGCAGCCAAACATATTTATTTCAGTTGCAAGATTAAGCGCTACACGTTTGCTCTGTCGGTCCTTCCGCTTCATCAGAGCATTAAATGCACCCACACCCGCGCATTAGGCTAAGTCATTGGGAGCGGGGGCACTAAATAAGTGAATGGTTGAAGGAGGGGAGACGAAAATGGGTGACTGAATGCGCCGCTTGCGCAATATAACATATCTGAGTATTACATTTATAATACGCAAATTATTTATTACGGTGCGACCATTAAGAAAAACTTGTCGCACCGGCAGTTAAAACAGTCGCAAAATGCAACCATTTGGTCCCAGTCTTGAGCCCTGTAATGATATTTTCATTTATTGGGGCAACTAATCCTATAATTAAAGGTAACAATTTTATTACAAAATATCACTATCCTACATTTCAACAGTCTTATTTCTACATCATTCAAGGAAAGTGGTTATGGGTGGAGTGCACTTCTATAGCTCCTCCAATTCTAAAGCTTCAATCTAATCCTGTTTATGTTAAATAATCCTGCACCTGAACAGGCTTGACTTTACAAAGCTATATTGGTTTGACAACAACCCTTGTGTTGAGCATCAAAGAACAGAAAAATATGTTATGAAATTCGTTTTGTAAATCAGTTGAACACTTCAGCGACCATTTTATAAAATGTGTCTCTTAATCCGGTATTTCAGAAAGCCATGTTAAAGGTCCAGTCTCTATGATTTTGAAGTAGAGAATAATGGGATATCTGTCTGCATATGCTCAGGTCAAGACGGTTGTGCTTTAAATGAAATTCTGACCACAGATAACAGTGTCGTAAAAACATTTACATATTGTAGAAAAACCACAGCGCTATAAACACAAGTTTACTAGAATATAGAGGTGTTCCAAGCTAGTGAACGTTAGCATGTTCGCAAAATCTTACCGAGCGCGTGGCGATGACTACATGCAAGAATGTGTCGCATCGGTCTACAGGACGCTGCCGTTGAGCGTTCATGACAGCAGGATATGGCCGCTATAGCCATACAGCCATTCATTGTGAGCAGATGTGAGTGCCATTAGCATGACTCAGGCTTCAAGGTTTAGGCAGACAACGCAGACATGCTCTTTAAAGGTGCGTGATAATTCTACTGAGGCCACACACGCTGGAAATGTGAGGGGTTGGAGGAGATCCCATAGATCACCGTGCTGTAAATTCCAACCTGGAATTCTTTCTGTGGGAAGTTACTGAGAAGTCATACATATGGCCCCGGGTGTTCTCATTAGTATTCGTAGGTGTTCATATGTAGCGTGTGCATGCATATTTGTATGGGTAGACACAAAAACGCACGTTTAAAACCCTAGATGACTAAGAACACTGACATAATTCCTCACAAAAATTATACTTTGTCTAAAAAGTCTGTAAACGAAATAAATACAACAGAAAATAATTTGATTAACGTTAAACAAAATATTAAAGACTATCAATGTTTGGAAGACTATAATGACTACAAGCCTTAAATGACTAAAGTGATAATGGTAAATTTGATCAAGTTAAAGGGATAGATCACCCAAAAATATAAAACAAATTGTCACCATTACTCACCCTTTTGTCATGTCAAACCTGTATGACTTTCATTCTTCTGCAGAATACAAAAGAAGATATTTTGAAGGAAGCACTGGCAGCCTTTCACTTCTATTGTATGAGCACAAAACCAATGCAAGTGAATGGGTGCCAGTTAACAACATTCTTCAGAATATCTTCTTTTGTGTTCTACAGACGAAAGAAAGTCACACAGGTGTGAAATGACAAGAGGGTGAATAAATGATGACCAAATTTTTATTTCACTATTTTAATACGGTGTATTTTAATATTTTATCAACATCAAAGGTTTTCTATAACTCAATTTGTTATTTATGTTAAAGGGTAAAGTGCTGGAAATTAGTCAATTCATACGTAAACTATGTGATAAAAAATTTTTGTACCATTTTTGTTTCATGAACGAGACCCAGTCCGTTTTAAAATAAACAAAACACAATGGTCTTTCATGAAAACACAATAAAGCTTATGAACAGGAAGTACTCATCACAATTTTAATGTGTGCAGTAGCAGATACGGAAAATGTGCATCTTAAACTGCTCTAAATCTGTTCTTAATCACAGGAAAGATTTGCATGTGGCTAGTTGACATTAAATACTCGACAACAAGAATTATGTCATGTAACACTATTATAAACAGCATTTTAACTTCACAAAAACAAGCATTAAACCGCACCAAAATTTTGACTGAAAGTAGTGACCAGATGCAGCACCTCCGACACTCACTACACATCCCCTTTAACAATCAAACACGCTTTAATTCGAAACCTTCAAATGTCAACTCCCTGTGCACACTGGGTTAGGCCATACGTTGAGCTGTACAATAACAGTAAAACATTCTCACAGCAGTCTGAATCATCTGTTAATCTCAAACATGAAATTACATGTCTACTCACCCACCTGCAGTAGCAACAGATGAGGTGGTAACTTTAGGTTAGGACTCGAAAGGGAAAACTGGTGGCGGCGCGTTCAAAGTCGTGCGATTGTGTGCGTTCCGTCTGTTCTATGTGTATGTTTTGGAGTCAACATCGTGTAGAGACAAGCATTGCGAAAACGTGTCATGTGGCTGTGTAATGAAAACAGCGATACAGTGGGTGTGGAAACAGGTGAAGGCATCACGCTCTGTGGTCTACCTGGAATTAGTTAGGACGTATTAAATCTGCTAAACACACGTCTCGCTGTTGTTGTTTCAGTGGCGATTGCCGACCCGAAAAATAAATCGTTATGGAGGACTACTCGGTTGTGTACAGAGGACTTAGTTATTGAATTGCCCCCGTTCTGTGGGATTGGACATTACATGCTTGTGCCCATTGAAAAGGAGATGCCTGGATTTGGCCTTCAAAAGAAAAATGACAGCGCATGCAAGATATAATAAGGCAAATGAAAATGACATATTTTGAGATGCTCGAGCTGCCTTCACAGCATAATTCTGCGTTGTTCGTTTAGGAAAGTGGAATCATTTTCTATAAACATTTTGACAGAATTGCATTTGGGTTTTAAATGAGACGCACATTTTTGGAAGGAGTTTCTTGGCCCCGTGTTATAAACTAGATGTTACGAATGGCTGCAAGACTAATGAATACATTTAAACATATTTTGTGGATGTAAACAATTCTCTGTTTCATTTAGCGGTTAAATAAACAGCAAAAAACTTATTAACGAGTTTGTCTTGTTTTCCGGTAAAACAACAAACCTCCATGGTAAACAAGACTGCATAAGATGCTGAGGCTTTTTTCTGAGAATGAATCTTGAAATTTAAGTGTATTTTGTTTTAGAATTGGCAATTTTTTATCAAATAAAATTAAAGGGATAGTTCTACTACAGTTCTACAAACCTGTGTAAATTGCAAGAATGTTAGCAATTTTCAGTTCTGGGACATCATCCATAAGCATAGTAGAAAAATTACTTTATATTTTTGTTGTTCTGTTGAACACAAAATGAGATATTTTGAAGCATTTCAGTTCCGAGGTACTTTCGACTACCATTTCATTTTTCCTACTATGGAAGTCAATGATGTCCCAAAACTGAAAACTGCTAATATTCTTCCAAATATATGTGTTCATCAGAACAAAGTAATTTATACAGGTATGAAGTTACATGAGCGTGAGTAAATGATGATTTTTTTAGGTGAACTATCCCTTTAAATAAAGTATTTTTTTATATTTAAAATAGCAAACGAATCAGTTACAAGTTTTTTTTCCATGCGTAGATATACGCTTAGTATATTTTTTGCACAGTATTATTTCATGAACATATTGATCCTCCCTTTAGTAAACTGGGGTTAAACTGCAAACTACGACATGATAGAAAAGTCACCTGTTGTAGCTGTTGGTTATCAGCAGTGTATTGCATGCATACGTATGCACGTGATCTACACCGATGTTGATCGATTCCAGAGGCCTCCCTAATTTTACGGTCGTTCTATGAATTGATTATTTTGACTTGCCTCTTTCGATGTTGCGTGAATCACCGTGGGAACAATATTCGAGCTCCAGTGTGGCCACGGGTGGCATTCAATTATTCTCCCAGTCAAAGGGCGGCCTTCTCTACACAAACAAACACAGCTTTTCCTAAATGAAAGCTCTCCAAAGCCAGCTGAAATACTCATAAAACTGTCTTGGCAGTGAACACGAGAGCCCCGGGTCGGTCCAAACTCTGAAACCTGTCAGAATTGACTGTGTCTTCCAGATCGTTCAGCCGGGTGCCAGGGAGAGTCAAACAGGACTTGGGAGCGCATGCCTGTGTCGGGTTTCCAGGTTGCCAAACAGCGAGCGGCTATCGGTCTGCAAAAGTATTTTGTGTGTGAACAAAGAATGTCGGGTGAGTAAAATTAGATCCGCCTCACCTCTCTGGATTACTTCGTCTGGCCAGATGGCCGGTGTTGTCTGACCGTTATCAGCGCATATATTCAAAGAGCCATTTAATATTCAGCCATAAAAAGCTATAGGATCGAATCCTCGGTCTGGGTAACTTAAACACCCAGGGGAGTTGTTGGCAGTGGCCCACCTGCCTCATTAGAAGCCCTCATTACCGCTCATTACCACAGCGGCACGCTACACTACATGAGCAGGGATCTACAGAGAGAAACCTTTAATTCAGGCTCAATGGGAAACCTGAATCCGCTCATGAATAGTAATAGCCGACATCATTGTATGGAAGGTGAATTGCACTGTCCATCTGCCTCGGGACAAGAAGCATCTGGGAATTTGAAAGGCTTCACTCACTCAGTGTCAAATACATTTTGGGTCTTATCCAAACCTGGAGGGGCCTGAACTTGCATCTGCGGAACACCGAGGCTGGACGTAAGCGGTTCTGTGGGAATTTAAGAGATGCATGGTGGAGCACATAAATACACATATTTTTATTTTCCAGTGCTTATCTTTTACAGATGTCGACTGAAAATCGACTGGCTCGTTCTGCGCGGTATGGTTTCTCATCCCTTAGGAATTGTTTAAGAGACATGCCGCATTTGTATATTCCCAGAAACAAGAAAAAAATACAGATCTATTACATCACCCTTTCGAATAATCATAAATGTAAAATAAATTCAGGTGGTGTTGATTTCTCCCTGCTGTTTGCGTATTTTGGCTTGAACGGCACTTCTGAAGTCAGCTGATATGCTACTGCCCAGATGAAAATGATAAAAATCTGTAACATGTTCCATGAGTGGAATGAAGCAACGATAGTAGGACCCTCTGGTTGTGAAACATGAGCAGCTCGTTGGATAGATGGCAAGAGAAAGACTAAAGTGTTTTCATGATACAACAAGTTATTCTCGAAATGTCATGACTTTTTATTCGGATGTATTTCTTTTGAAAAACATTTTGACGCAAGTGCTGCTTTAGTTTGTTCCCCTCCATCTACGATATCAGTCAAGTAGTTTAGTTTCAAAACATGCATTTCTCTTCTTGTCATCAGCTCCTTGAGTTTGCCTGTCATAAGATATGGGCTCATTCCAAATGAAAAGCTTCCCTTTTTCTCGCAAGGCGATTTACGAGCGTTCCACCAATAATTCAGACATCAGCACCCCATGCGTCTTACCTCAGAGATGGTCTCCTCTCAAGTTTGTCAAGTTCCCCAAGCTAAAAGTTGGTTGTATTCCAGCTTTCAAACTCCACAGGTTTATCTCCAAAGCCCAGTCCCGTTCAACGTTACAAAACTTGCGTATCCACGTCCCGTGCCATCCACTCCAGTCCGGCTCCCACTGTCTCTTAGGAGAAATTGATTGTTCTAAAAGTTGGAGTCCCACAGCTACTCCCCTGACCTCCTCCACTGCAGGAGCAAACAGGTCCCTCCTCTTTCCCTCCCCTTCTCTGCCCCTCCTTCTGCACTTCACTTCTATAGGCTGTGAAATCTGTTGCGTCGAGACTAACAGAGGAAAGTGGAGCTTTGTTTAGGCCCTGCTGATGATTCACATGCGAGATTCATTTGGCCCATATCACCCATTCAGATCTTGACATTTTCCTGTCCGTTAGTCATCGTTGGAATTACTTACTTCAGTTGCTTCGAGCTCCTTTTTTGACTCATTCAGTCACGATCCGTTCTGCGCTTCGGTTATTTGCATATGAAGAAATGAGGCAGTTGTGTCGCAGATGCAGAAAATAAGATTCAGAATAAAGGAATGACAGAAATTATGTGTCTTTTTATGACCCTCTTTTTATAGCACGACTCCTACGAACAAAACCACACACACCCAACAAATGAAACCACGCTTTAATAGAAGCCCCGTCACAACTTAAGTTCAGGGGCCCCCAAGTTAAATTGTATTTAAAACAAAAAAGGAAAGTCCAGTTGACTGACTGAAATAAGTGAGTATGACATGAATAGGTCTCTCACAGCGAATGAAAACCTGGCTTTAATAACGCGGGATGGGAAGTTCCCACGCAAATGCACATCTCTTCGAATTAAACTCCATCCCCTGCATGCATAGTTTTATTCATGTCTCTGTTGGGTGTTGAACTTAAAAGCATATCAAATGGAATTTAATACCTAGCACACACCCAGCTTTGAACTGGGCCAGTAAGATCATATATCATAACAGAGGGGTCTTGTCTCATTTATACCAGCCCTATGAATATAGCAAAATCAGGTTGTAACGTACATGCACGGACATCGAAACTGGGCTTGTTCAACTGGTTACATTTGATCAAATTTAATACAGCTACAACTATTTGAATACATTACAGTTTATTGGTAACTTTTAAAGCTGCAACCTGTAACAATTTGGGTTAAAATGTGGTCACGATATCAGATTTTCTTTACATGGTTATCGGGTCTATAAAATTCATGCTAACAATATTATCACAATATCTACTAAATGGTTTTCTACAAATGCATTCACCTTTGATTTGAATCATTTTGTGTTTTCAATTTTTTTGTCGAATGAATCACTCAAAATACAGGTGTATTTCGTATTCATAATTATTTATAACCTTTATGGCTCCTAAGGCAACATTTTAAACATCTGGCGAATAATGGACGATATTATTAGCACAATATTAATAATGGGTTTAATATCACGGTTATTGTCATTGCTATATTGTGACACTCCTACTAAAAATAAACAAAATCAGTTATTAAACAAGTACAAAAAACCTCCTTACACTCTGGACACTTTTGATAGGCTTATGGACCATTCGACCGGACCACAGAGTTAGAAAATGTAAAGCAACCTACATTTTATGTTTCGAACTGAGATGGCGATATAGAGGCAAAAGTTACGAATTGCGGCTAATACAGAAAAAAAACGACTTGGTACAATTTACAATGAATTTAAATAAAGCTTCAAACCGGGCTATGTTAGATTGCTTGCACTGGTCAGACTGGTCTGGTTTGATGGATTTAAAGGGTGTTTTGTGCACTCTTTAAATAGTCATCCTGGGAGACAAGCTTAAAATCTTAAATAGACAGAACCACATTAGTCTAGTTGATGTTGCTTTATCATCTGGCAAATGACTTTGTTTGATGCTTTTTAAAACCAGCAATCCAACCCTATCGAATCGCAACAAATGGGACACTCGCTTTCTTAAAACAAGGTAATTGTACTTGAGTTATATGGTCTGTTTTATAGTCTGTACGTATGTTTTTTGCACCATTTTACCGCTGACTGGTGTCCATGGGAATACAAGAGAATTGTTCGTGTTCTGAGGCGACAGACCAAAGCAATTAAATGTCTCAACTTTACAAGACCAGCGTTTTAGTGGTGTTAAGACGGAATGTGACCCCATAACATCCCATACCCCTTGACCTATCTCACTGGTTCACGGTTGGGTGGGGAGGGCGGGGCGAGGTGGGATAGGGTGAGGCCACAATAGGTCAAGTATCGCTCTTAGTTTTGCCAAAGTCAGTGCTGTGTGTAATACACCAGCTGGGGTTGAAGACCTCTTGTCCTTTAGAAGCAGGAGTGTGTTTTCTCATCATGTGCAGTGATATAGTACTGAACTTTGATAGCCAAATTCTTTAGCCCTGTGAGTATTATTCACATTCCTGGTATGAGGTTCGTCTCCGTAGTAATGCGCCCAAGATGGCAAAACACATGCAATGTTTATCTTATCAAGCGTTCTCAAACAGGTTTTTCATTCCTTTCGTGACTGACTTCCATTTCTGTGGAAATCCTTTTTACATAATAACATAATAACATCGTAGATAGGAAATTGCCATACCGTTACATTTGCAACCCAACGTTTACCACTTCACAGAAGGAGTTGTGTTCTCATTGTTAGCGTTTATGACTTTTTGATTTAGAAAGCCAGGGTGGGACTTATCAAAGTTAGCTTGGCCATTTACAGTAGATTTGGTAGTTCAGGAAAATACATTGTCTTTTTAGAAAGCACCCCTTGGTGCGAGATGAGTCATGTTTTGCTTCGTACAGCTTTATATTATCATTTCAAATGTGCTAATGGTTAATTTTGTCAACTTTTAGGAATACATGACATCAAAGTTGACATGGACTAAAAGCCACAAAACTTTATGAATCCATTTCGATTTCGTGTCGGTTTCACATGTGGTGAGTAAAAGTGGTTTGACGGGTTGCCCCAAACAGTGTGGGCGATGCACATTACAGTCTTCAGGGTATGTAGACCTAAATGCGCCCTTTTCTCGCTATGTATTCAAGCGTGCCAATTTGACAGCCTGCCACTCATCTTTACTCTCCACCCCAGAGCGCTTTCTGAGGGTTTACTCTACTAAGTCACTGATTGTTGTCAAATACAGTAACTCCTGTGGGGCCATAAGGTGGAGTTGGAGCGGTTTGTAACGTCAATGGGGCGGAGTGGGAGAGGCCCAAGGTGTTTTCATGTTTATGGCTTCCATGTGCTGGCTCCATGCCCAGAGAGCTGGAGGCGACGTAGGGAAGATTCTGAGAAAAGACGAGTCCATGATGAAGATCTTTTATGCTTCTTCAGGTCTCCAGAAGTTCTTTCTTGGCCCTGATATCAAGATCTGGAAGCTCGATTGAGTCTGAAAGACAAAAATAGAAAGACGTTCTGCAGCTAGTTGTAGTTTTAAGTCACGCCTAATTGTTTCCTTGCCGTATTTACTCTTCCGAGATTTTCCAGTGACCGATGTTTATATGGTTTCTGAAAATGTTGAACATTCTGTAAGCATGACAAGAAAAGTGAATAGTTTACAAATAAACATATACTGTATATATTTAAAGAATGAAATAATTCAGCTCATAAAACAAGACCAGAAAATTGTTTATAAAAATAAATGTTTCAATTGTTACTGTTAATTCAATTTTATATATTTTTTGGATAGTTTGAGGTTATACAGTATGAACAATAATACAATTCTAAAATAAAGATTTTAAATGATGTATTCCATATATTCCAAAGAAATATATTCCAAAGAAATCATCATTGAGAATTATTTTGCCCACAACTATCGTGTGGTAAAAATATTATATTGTGACAGCACTACGGTGCAAACATAACATAACATTAGAAGTAGGTCAAATACCGCCAAACAGGAAACTGTTTGAATACTATGAATGAGTAATACTCAATACAAATTCGTAGCAAAACAAGTACCTTCAAAAACCGTTCACCAAGGCATTCGTCCCATGTTGCAGCTCTTGTGTAATTGAGTCAGGCCTCCCACGCTCATTGCTGGGTCAAGAGCTGACATATCACCGCCACCTCTTCACTCATTGACTCCTCATCTTCTTCATCCCACCACTCTGCGCTTCAGAAGCCTGCTATTGTCCTGCCAAGGCCGATTTCAGCGAACAAAACCCCTCCTCCACACACCCCAAACAGCTCCTCACTCGACTGCTCTCCAGACGCTGCCGGATAGAGGGATAAAGTCAAATAAACAAATACGAAGAGACATCTGCTGAACTGACACTGCATTGTACTGTACTATCATGAACTGACTATAATTGACAATTATATGAAATCATCAGTATAGCTTTTTTCTAACAATTGTAGGTTTTTGTGCGATTGACATTGTACAAATTCATACAAACTAGCCATCTCATAAAATAGTTATGAATTGCTGTATGGTATATAGCAGTGGTTCTCAAACTTTTTCCTTGTAAGGGCCCCTTTGTGTAAAGTGCATCGCTTTGCGGCCCCCCAAATAAAAACGTTTACTCTTAAATTTAAAAATGTAATTTAACCTAAAACATATTTAGCTATACAATGCTGGGACATCAATACAGTAAGGCATCATTATTTTCCGAATTTTTGTGAGTTGCTTTGGATAAATGTGTCAGCTGAATTCTTAAATGTGGTATTCAAATAAAATTGTAAAAATGAAAAAGGACCAGTGTTAGAAGCTCCTGTTTATTTTTGTCAATGAAACTTTAGGCTTTAAACCAACAACGTTATAACAGACCTAATTCAAACGACTTTTTTGCAATGTGATGCCAATTTTTAAATGTGGTTTAAAGCTGTCGTAATATCTGATTTTCACTGCACGATTATAGTGGCCAAAAGAAGGAATGCGAACGATATTATCACGGTATCTATAGGATTTATACTATATACTGTGTTATATTGTATTGACACATAATATATAAACAATATAAACGGTTATATTGGATTGCAGTCAGTAGATTTAATATTTAACATTCCTTTAATATTTTTAGTTCCTATACGAATGTGAACAATTTTTGTTGCGCTCTTCCTCATCGTGTTAACCAGCAATAATTGCAGTGAAGCATTAGTTTGTGTTTATATTGTTGCTAGGGAGACAATTCAGTATAGCGATGATGTTAGTTTATTCAAGTAACCCTTCACTGTCAGTCCCATTTATAAATTCTCATTCTTCATAATTGAATGTATTCAACGGCGTGTGAATCACAGTACGTACTGCCAGTTATTGAATGATAAACTCTGCGTCACACACAGAATTCATTTATCGGCATATTTAACGGCATCAGAATAGACAAGCCGAGTCAAAGTGACAGCAATTAGACACATTCCTCAAATGCCTAGTCAACCCACAAGTCCTGCAGGGCAAATAGGAATTCTCATTCACATACTGTAGTGTGTGTGGTGCTAACCCTGATACCCGCTACCTAATGTCTACTCGTGATGGGAATCATGTACTTTTAAAGGGGCCAAGCAAGCATACTGTTATAGAAGAATGGAGCTGTTTGAAAGCAGCGTTGTCACAATACATTAAACATCTTAGCTGAAGTATCACGAATACCAAGCAGTATCACGATACTGGGCAATGCTGGGATTCAGATCTACAAAATGAACCAACCTTTCCAAAATACACAGAGTAAAACTGTTGCAAATACAGCAAATAATGAGATGTACATTAATGTTTATTCTGGGAAGACATAATATATAGTAAAATGCTAAGGTATACTGCACAGTTTTTATCATTTCGGAACTAATTCAATGTGTGACAAAATTATAGTTTTGGTGAAAAAACTGAATAATAAATATGTATAAAATAACCCATTTAAAAAAGTTTGCCACAGAGAACTTTGATATCGGTGTAAACGAAACACTTTCATTTTTTACTTATATTTTATTTAGGCGTGAAATAGTATTTTGTGATTGTTACATTCAAGGTCCAGATCATCAGTGCTATGTTGTATTTTCCTATCTTGTCTAGTCTGGGCTTTTGAAAGAATCTCACATTTATGACTCACCCTGTTTTTAGAAATCGGAAAGAACGTCTGTCCAGGTTAGAGCTGATAACATCTCTGATGGTATCTCAGAAGATACTTTCGCCAAGAAACACATCTTGGACTAGCAGGCCACCCCAAACATAAGACTAGTGCTCTCTGGTTTAGAGTGCACTTGTGATGGCCAGACTGTTTGTGTTGAGTCTATAACAAATCTGAATAAAACTAGAACATGTTGGCAAAGGTTTAGTACAACATTTTCCGTTCTATAAACACTAGAAACGGTTTTATCTATGACTCTGTTTTAATGTGAAATGTTTCTAGGTTCTCAATGTTTGTTTTCTCATTTGTAAAAAGCAACAGCAAGCATAGACAAACAACTTTTTTTTATCAACAATGAACGCAACAAGTAACAACAACAAATGCCCTGCAGAATGAGTGATTCATGAGAATCTGTTGGTTGGATCATTGCCACAAAAGGAAATAGCAAGTCTTAAAATCTGCATTTGCTTAAATTCTTCATTTGCTGTTTTGACAATGGAACATTTTCAAAGCACAAATATAATGTTACCGCACACACAAAATATATTCTTCGTTGTCTGATTGGCTGTCCGATATGTAGGCTTTTTAGGTAAAACCCGTATCTATGGCGTCTATTGTGTTTTCTTACAACATCAGTGTCTGTTGTTTTGATCTAAAGTATTGCTAGGCAGTTGCTATGGCCTCTTTTGGAGTGCTTTTAGGTTACAAATACTGTCCATGTATCCAACATCTCCTACTTCCATACTGTACATTAAGCAAAAATAAGTATGAGTCTCGAATAGTGTGTCCGAAACCTCAGTATGTAAAAAACAGTAGGCGAGAAATACTTCTGCTAAGTGTATTGAATGGACACTATATCCCATGATGCCACAAGAGCTGAGCAACAGTCAAATCCAAAAGAAGAAAACTTTAAGGCAGATTTAAAGTTTTCAAATGTTTTAGTTTTTATCAATGCCTTCGTACAGGTTGTTTATACTACTGTTTATACCGTATACTATATAGTATAATACTTTACTTCATAGGTCGAAGAGTATATGGGTCACATGACAATAAAACATGCCGATTGCAGCATGTCCGAATTGTATTCATACTACTACCACTCATACTATATAGAATGTACTGTGTACGGTTGATAGGTACTTTTGCATATGGTTGCTGAGCAAGAAAGATATAACTAACCAATATTGTGTTTAAAATAAGAATTTTCAATAACAAATAAATCTTTTGTTTTTACAATAGGGATTTAGACATCAACATGAATAATCGCAATAGCCAGCAAGATTTTTATGCACTCACGTGACACGAATTCGCAGGTCACAGTTCCCCAAACTTGAACTTCGCTACGCAGCGAAATGCAAAATATCGTTGGACTGGCTTGCATTTCCGGTCTTTCGCCTTCGCATGTGTATGAATGGAAGTCAATGGAGGGAAAAGTCAAGTGTGATCGCGGCTTTACGGTTAACTTCAGCCACATGCGAAAGCCAGAGGACGTTCTCGCGCAGAGACTCCAAATAAGCGCCGCAATCCCACAGAAGAAGTACGATTTTCGTAATTCGTAGTTCCAGGAAATGCCAAAGGGCATATTTTATCACTGTTCTTCAAAACTTTTTCAGGTATTTTTATGATAATAATGTACATTTATAATGATGTTGTTTGGCGAGTGTTTATTTTTCAAATGCAGGTTATAAATGGCTCAATCTCATAGTGGTTTTAGATTGAGCAGTAGTTCCTACTGATCAAAGAGCCTTTGTTCATGGAAGAGCTGTGCATAAAACACAGAAGCAAAGTCTTTGTGCTTTCAGAAGCGTCCTAGACAGGTATAATTAATGTAAATCACAACGCATCGTCCCAGCCTATTAATTAAATATGTTAAATTATTCCCAATAAATAAATGAATGTTCATAATGTTCAATCACTGTGGGATTGGCATGACGCAACGTCGAGTTGAGGCTGCTGCATGCTGGAAACACCCAGGGAGAAAGGAAATTCTTTTAAAGACATAGTGGGCGCCAGGCCCTGAAAACGTGGCAGGGACGTCCCGGTGCGGCTTGACAGCGGTGGTATGGCTGGAGCCGCGCCCGATGTCCTGGTTCTCCCTGGGCTGTCCCTGTCAGGGCCGCTTCTTCTTGGTCGGTTGCTGACGGTGAGTCGGTGCTCTCCTCTGCGATGACCTCTGTCCACCGGGGCTGCCTGAGAAGGGGGCGCGCCGGGCTGCTGGGGGAGCACGAAAACTGAAAAATCATCGACAGTGTCACCAAACAGCCCACCTTGAGTGATGGGTGCATTGAGAAAGCGCACTTTCTCGGCGTCTTGCATCTGCGCAAGGTTGAGGTTGAGCCAAAGGTGACGCTCTTGGACCACCAGAGTAGACAGCGTTCGACCCAGTGCACTTGCCGTCACCTTGGTCACCTGGAGAGTGAGGTCAGTGGCGGTGTGCAGTCCCTGCATAACCACTGGGTCGTGCTTTTTTTGTCCTGACCCGCAGCAGTGTAAGCTTTCGACACCAGAGATGAAGAAAACTTACATGCCTTGGAAGGGAGCCTTGGTCAGTCCCTCCAGGTGGCGGCCGTCTGCAGCCACAAATGTACCACGACGGCGGACATGCCGTATCCACGAACGCTACTTCAGCATGCTGGCGACCCAGACATGTGATGCAGGTATCGTGCCTGTCAGGCTCGAGCAGGAGGGGGTCACATCCAAGGTTACAGCGGCGAGACATGCCTGGCGACAAGTACCCGCTGTAAGAAATTTAAGCTCTTTTAGATATTTGCTCCAATAGACACCTTCGGCTCGCTACCGAAACACCCAGGGGAAGTCGCACACACCAGGACGAATCCGCTGCTCCACGTCATAGAAATCCAGAAGTAATCAAGAGATAATTCTCTCAGCATTTAGCTTTGCAGGTTCCGAAGAACAAAAGGTGAATGAATGGGCACGCAATCTTCTTTTTATACCCATATGTAAGGGGCGGAGACTAGCATGCCATGCAAAATCGCCAAGTGCATTGGCCTTTTGAAAGTACAATCAGAGATAATAGGTTCTCAAGTTCAAACCCCATTCTGTCGACACAACGTCGAGAGACCGACAGAAAGGGAACAACTGTAACTTATCAATTGAAGAACTCGACAAAAGTACAAAAAGACACAAGTAGTTGTTTGGGACGGTGTGTACTGCAGGTGAATGTTTGTGATGAGGTTATTTGGAAAAGCTTAGTTTGAGGGCTGGACTGTTTCTGTACTCTAGAACTGAACTCGAGCAAATCTGAAAGTCATACAATGTGAAGGTTCACAGCTGGAAAAACTTTAGACCTGGAAATGCTTATGCAAGGAGGTGTGAGGTTAAACACACGTACACACACAGCTATTAGTCACATTCAAGGTGTTCATTTTTTGTAGTGAGTTCAGAAGAAATACTGCTCCCAAGAAAGAGCACATAGTAAAAGAAAAAATGTGTGTTAGACAATACAGTGTTTGCACAAATATCTGTCTGGATTAGACACCGCTGCAAAGTCGTCATGTTTTCTTGTCCGCGAATGTCTAAAAACCGTGTTATTGTTTTTGTGAACAAACAAACAAAAAAAAAACAGCAAAAGCAAAAGCAGATTCTGAGATTATGTTGTGATGTCAGTATCATGCTGTTTTAAACTCCTAAATTGTTCAGTGGATCTGGTTCTGTAAGTGTTATGTGACTTGCCTAGAAACCAACTAGAAGTTTAACCACAATTTAAAAAATTAGACATTTAGAAAAGTTCTAACATTATGGCTCATACAACTAGACACTTACTGTTTTACCTTAGAACACATTTATTAACCCGCTGAAATTGTATGGATTACTTGAATGATGTGTTTGTAGGAGCGTAAAATGTTGCAGTTATTTTAAAAATAACTTTCTTAATCATTTTGTGTTAGGCTGATGATGGGATGATGTTACACCTGGGATGGCATGAGGCACAGTAAATGATAGGAGAATGTTCTGCATATCTAGACAAGTGGAGCTGGGGGTGGAGGTGGGTGATTCTTTTGAGCTCTGATAACATGCTGAGCCGATTAAATGTAATGGGAGAAGAAACCTGCATTTTCATTGGCTGCAAAGTACCAGAAAGCCAAGTCACACTGATGTGCAAGACTAGGATCTATTAGCATGCTCTTCACACGTGTCATGACGTGACTGAACTGGGTTATTTGTCATTTTAAATCGTGTAAATGGCCAATTTTGCACACACCTTCACTCCAGGCCTGATCTAAACATCTGTCTTAGGAAATAATGATCTACAAGCTTTCCTGTAGCTCAGTGGTAAGAGCAAGGTTGTGGGTTCGATTCCAGGGGATTGCAAATCAGTGGCGGCTGCTGATCTTTTAAAGAGGGGAAGCTCATTTTCGGCCTAAATCATAAAAATTGTCCATTTATTTATATGTAAATTCTGCCCTACGTTCCTTTTCAAGAAAATGCTCTGTAACCCTGTCGTACCAACTAGGCGTCTTTTCCAGTGACTTGACCAGTGTCCTCTCAATGGCCAGCAGAGCTAGGCTGCTTAAACGGCCTTGGCCCATTGTGTTACGGGTGACTATATGAATTAACGATCTAATATATATATATATATTTAACTCAACGGGAGGAAATGTGGGAATTATGTTAAACTGAAACAATGAATGTGGTGTGAAATTGTGTGAAATATACGATGAAGGTTGCAGCAGTTTGTCTTTCGACTACACATGCAAAATCCGCGATGGGACTGAGTTGGAAATGGAGACACAGAGTGATACGCGTCATAATCTGAAGACCACGCCCACGCCCACACCAACCGTCTCTTTGCATTGCGAGAAGCTGCCCCCTCCTTGTCATTTATGATTTATAACAAAAAAAAAAAAAAAATGTCTAAAAAGCTGATATGTGACAATGTGTATAGCAAACAAGCTAAAAAAAAAACAAGAAACGTTTTTATAAGCTGTCGACCCCAAAAAAACGAGCGTTTTAGGACATAAAAGTGGATTAAAAAGAGATGACAGACCCTCCAATCATCACGCAGATGCTCGGAGTCCGGGCCAGCCCACTCCTCCATTCATCCCAGAGACGCTGAGCGTCCGTGGGCGGGACATAATCGCAGCATTATCCAATGACCGTCTTGTTTCTAAGCACTGAAAAAAACTGTTTAAAGCAGCCCCATTGAAGTCAATGGACGCTGGGCTTCAACAGAGTAATGCACTGTACGCTACGGGAATGAATGAGAAGGAAATCGAGTCAACCGACCTAAGTAGCTGATTCTGAACGAAATTGTTTTCGTTCGAGATGAACGTGTTTAACGCATTTTTAGTCAATAAAATGTTAACATAATAGTACATATATTTGACCATTCATTTTTTGACAATTATAGGGGAAGCTGAGCTTCCCTTGCAGTCTTAAAGAAATCGCGACTGTTGCAAATACCTATGTATAAATGTATAGGATAATGCAATGCAAGTCGCTTTGGAAGCGTCTGCCAAATGCTAAATGTAAATGTACAAAATACAAAAAGGGTGACATCATTAATATGTATTATATTCTTACAGAAAATAATATTGTCTCTTTTTAACTACTAAGAATTTTATACATTGAATATGCATGCATACTGTTTAAACAATAAAGAATTGAAGGATCATGCATGTGTGTGCTAATGGTATAGTTTCAATTGTATTAGCCCCTGTTTAAAATTGATACGCTCAAATAAAGTATCTAAAATACTTGAATACTATCTTTTGTCTGCACACACAACAAAAGAGATATTTTGAAAAATGTTGTTAACAAAACAACACTGGACCCCATTGACTTCCATTGGGTGAATACAAAACCACCGAGACATCTCTCAAAGTATCTTCTTTTGTGTCCCACAGAAGAAAGAGTCAAATACAGGTTTTGAATGAGATGAAAGGATACAACATTTTGGGTGAACCATCAGTTTAAAACCCAATGGAAAACAATCTAGGGTTCTATTAACAATCGTCTTTATTGTGGTTCAGTGCTGGTGAATTCACAGTCTGAGCAGTTAGGTATAGAAGAAAAGCTCAAGGATTAAGTGACATTGTGTGCTGCTTGCCCTTTGGGAAGGGGGTGATTGACTCTATCATGCTGGGGCTTTAACTCCTTTAAGTGTTTAAGATGATCCTGTGGGGTGGAGTCCAGCCCTGGGTAATCCTTCAGAAACCTCTAAACACCCTCTTAAGGTGAAAAACACTCGCAGAAGCAAGTGAACCATCCTCACCCTGAAGTTTTAGAATGTACTGTTGTGTAATGTGCAGGGCAGCCGAATCCCTTTCTAAAGGATTTTATTTTCTATCCCTTAATTTTCCTCCTTGTCCATCTGAAGCGCTAAATCTGTTTATTGGGATGAATGGACAGGGTTGTGTAAATGGAAGCACAACACCTGTTTAGCTGTGACATTGCATTTGAGGGTTTAGGCTGAAATAAAGAGTGAACCGATTCCATTAATCCATAACATAAACACAGCGAAACAGAATGCGGTACTACACGGCAAAAATACTGGACTGTTTAGTGGAACACACATATTCACATGTGTTTTATTCAACACAAAAAGTCAGCACATCTTTGGCAGCTGAAAAATTTTAATCATTGCAGCTTGTAAGGAGTGAAAGGCAGACAGAACTTGTTTGAAGTTGTTCAAGAATTGCTGTAGAAAACATTAAGATAATTTAATGCATTTAACATGTAAAAACTAGTATCGTACAACACATACAAAAACATTACTTTTTACGTTGTACAGAACCCCACACATGACATTGGTTTCTTTATTAAAGTCCCAGTGAAATTTAAAATTACAATGCCTATTTTTTCATGAAATACTGCAGCGTTTATTGTAAATAATTTATCAATGTGGGTCATTCTCTTTTTAAAAATCGTGTGCCCTCATAATCTTCAGTTAAAATCTGAAAATGCACTTCCGTCCTGTAATGACTATTCATCTTATGGCTGTGGTATAGTTCCTTTATAGTAGTTCCGTACGCGAGGGACAGCGCACAGTGCACGTGACGCAAATTTCGTCATCAGAATAGTACGTGCGTACTGCATCAATATCCGTGTTTACTTGTCGAAAGCAAATAAAAAGAAGTATGCCCCAGGCTTTAGATGACGAATGTTAGACGGCTTGGGCGGAGCATCCGTTAACTCCTCCCCTTCAATTGTCGGACTGCTGCCAGTTCCATTTCAAAATGCATTGGCTGTTTTTATACATCCAATCAAATCACAGAGAAAGACGAAAGCAAAGCCCACTATTTTTTCTCCTTCCAAATTCCATTTCACTCGGAAATGCATAAAAATACGGAAGTAAAAATGATCGCAACTTCCAGTTCACGGGGACTTTAAATAAAATTGTTCCCACAAATGATTAATATGTGAGCATGTTTTGCTAATTTGTTCACTCATCGTAAGTAAAATGTGCTTATGTTTTATTAATTCGCTCCCATGTTTTATGTCAATTGCGGCCACGTTTCGAAATAAGGGGCTTTCGCACCGATGAAACGATTTCATAGTTCCGGGACGATTTGCCAGAAGTACCCGCTTTTTGTTGTGCTTCCGAAAAAAGCAGTCTTGGGCGGAGCTAAAGACGAGTACGTACAGCCTTTGCGTAACAGTCCGCCAGGTGTTGCATGGATGTAAATTCTGCACAAAGAAGTTTCGTTGTTGTTATACAGTTAACTATGGCTTACAGTGTGATCGAGCCATACATATATGATCCTGAATCCTGAAGTCTGTAGTAGAACAAGAACCACAGCAACAACGACTACAGATGGATGTCTCTAGATGGTACCTATCGTTATTAGTCGTTAGCTTTGCCATTTTACATTCGCAATATGTATTATTTATACCTTAAAACATTAAGAGAATTTACTGTATCGTTGACATTGGTCATGTATCGCTTGTGAAAGCTCAAAGTTTACAACACTATGAAATCCCGTGTCATACCAGTATACATTTCTAACATTTAAAAAAGCCATCATTTCAAATAAATTAAAATATCATAGAAAGTAACGCTGTTTATTTTCTCCTTTAAAACACTGAAATGGCAAACTGGGGATAACCCAAATGTTCGCGCTGTTTACATTAAATGCACTTACGCACCAATTGCAAACAAAACTTAACGGCTGTGTTTCAGACTCCAGAACGGGAACTTTTTTCGTTGGCACCGCTCCAACATTCAGTTGCAAACGACTTAAATCCAGAGTAAAACTGGGACTTGTTTGAGAAACAATCGTCTTCGAAATGACGTTCACAGACAAAAATATTTTCGCAACTCTGTCGCTGTCCGGGAAAAACAAACTACATCCACTGTTGTCTTACCTCCGGGTTCTTAGGAAAGCTAAACAACGATTTCTTTCCCTCACAGTCAAAAACACACTTCCTTTGTGCCATTGCAGATTCTTGGTATAATACAAATTGAAAAATCCTTCACAGCAACACTTGCCACAACTCCTACACGAGTGAAGCACGGTTATGGTTCGCGCGTGGGCGTTCTCCTCGCTTTCACTGGGTAATGACGTATGGTCGCGCTATTTTTTCTTGCTGGGTTACGCGAAGGCGTTCCTTTGCCGGGAGAATTATCCAATAAGGGACTAAAAAAAAAACTTTCCGAAACCTGTACGAACACTGGGGGAGTGTATCGAGCACAGAAATACTTCGTAATACATCCAACTCGTTTTTTTGACAAGTTGACCATGTTAAGCATGAGAAGACAGCACGTTTAACATTGTAAAGAACTCAGACTGCATGACACATCGTTGCACCACCCCTTTAATAATAAAATGTAGCTGCTGTTACTGACAGAGAAACGTGAGGATGTTTTATAACTTACAAATAATGAGCATAAAACAGATAAATCCGGACTGTGATGGTGAACCTGTTCTCAAAGAGAAAGCAAGATTAATAAAATAAGGGAGCTAAAGAACAAAACATGAGCACTATTTACCTGAAACGAGGAGACGAAGCAGCAAACTAGCACAAGATTGAACTCTAATTCCTGGTCGAGCACCAGAACTTGTATCAGAGCTCAACAATGCTGACAGCTGAACAATGACATATGAAGCACAACCAAAAAATTACTTAAAGTATTGAGCTTAGATGTTTAGCGGAACATCTGTTTTAGCTGTTTCGGGCTCTTGGGGAAAGACTTGAAGAGCAAAAACAGGACAGACTTCAGGACAAGGTGAGGAGAGGTTTTTTTGGAAGGGAAGTTTCCTATTTCCCCTTTTAAGACACCAGTCTAAGTGAAACATCTCTTTCTGTTTCTCTGTACCTTACTGCACACGCAGTAAACTGTCCATCTAGACTTCAAAGATCTCTGCCAGAGCTGGGGAAGGGCAGATGGCTTTTGTTTGAGTCTTTGTGGCGTCATGGAAAAGCCTTGCTTGACTTCTAGTAAGATCAGAGCAGTTCTTCACACCAGCCCAGATTGATCCAGTTCTTCTCAGCAGAATGCGGGTCCACTATGAACCTATTTGAAGTCATTGAGGTCATGTTCAACTCGAATGACAAACATCTTTGTTAAATCTGTAATGACTTCTACATTTATTGTAAAGGACTATAAAGGCTGAATTTAAATAATACAACCCGGTCTCATGGTAGGTCGTAACATGAATTTTAGAATCTATTGATTCATGTTCATGGACACGAATTTATACATATGAAAGACACTTTGTATTAAAATACATTAGAAAGTTGTGCAGAGTGACATGAAAAAGGAGAAATTTTGAGTATGTCACAAATTCCTGTGTGACTGTGTTAAATAATAACCAACCTGGTTATTATTAACCATGTACAAAGACTTGCGTTGATTCCATACTGAAACAACGCACAAAAAAACTCAGATGTATGAATCTCTGCGTACGCATGATCCCACGCACATCCAGTGAGGAATTAAGGCCATCTGAAAAATTAACAGTTACCTGAAAAACATCATAGACATAAGCCACTCATTAACGTAATTGGTCAATAACTTTGTGTCCGGTTAGCATTTATATTGTCGCAATCACATGTTGACGGGCCTGAATAGTTTGTTGGTTGGGCTGCACATACACTGATCCTGGGTCGGGGTCATCTGGCGGTGCCACCACCTCACCAAGTGCTATGCCTTGCCTGTGCGGGACACCACAGGCCAGCACGATGCGGCACACCTTGTCAGGAGGGTATAACAGCATCCCCCCGGTCCTGTCAAGGCAGCGCCACCGACATTTCAGCTGCCCAATCGCCCCGCTCTACAACTTACCGAGTGCGAGAATGGGCACCAATGTATCTGCGCTCTCGGTCAGTTTGTGGCTTGGTGAGGGGGGTTAACAGCCACGTCTTTAGTGGATACCTGCAGTCTCCTGATGGGCAGTTAATAATTACATACACAAAAAAAAACTTGATATAGAAACAACTTTTAAATGTCATCACTCACCAAGAAGCCACCCATCGCGCATAAATGAATTTCAACAATAAACAATTTAACGTTGGAGTAAGTTCATTTTTTGGCTTTGTGGTTACATTGACACAGTTTTAATTTCATTCACATCTTCTACACTACTTGGAAATTATGACTTGTCCTGTATTTCACCAACTTGGCTTTACTTGGCCATCAGTGTGCTTCTCAAAAAATCCAGTTCTGCTCATTTTCTGTTTAATCTCACTCAGTTTCAGTTTAAGTCCCCTTGGCCGCAGTTTAAGTCACGTCTAAGATAGAATGTCACTTTTCCTGTAAGAGTTAACTGCCAAATAAACAGAGGGCCAAACGTTGATTACATTGTCTTTCGAAGCTCTTTATCTAGCCTGTCACATACTCTTTAGTTTATTCAATTCCGGTCACAATTTCAGAATTTCCAGAATGAGCTCACTGTCTGATTCACATTTACAGGACATGATGTCAAACGTTGGAACATTCAATACAATTTCATGTGCGTAAAAAAAAAACTTGGATGGGAAAGAAAATGCCTTTTTTTACCTTAAGTCACCTTAAAAAATAAACGTCTTGTTTCACAGTGTTGGAGCACATCAGATTTTCACATCCATGTATTCCTTCAGTCAGATAAAAAATCCCAAAGCAGTCATTCTGGCCAAACTGAGAGAGCAATGGCTGGTTTAAAATAAACATTTTCTTCAGGCAAAGGACCAAGGTTAGTCTCAGTGGACGTTACGTAGTTTATTATATCCTTCTGGATTTGATAATGTTCTGCTTGGCAAGAAATGTAAAGCTGTGCTCGAAAACGTAACAAGATGCACGCCACACACGTTTAGACCAAATCCACTGAAACTACTTACCAAAAGAAAAAACTATACAGTTGTCACGTCATTGTTACAGTAATCATAACCAACTTGGTTCTTGTGGTGCAAAGCATAATGCATGCTCAGACCTTTGCACATGACCACAAGCAATTTCTTCTGTTTCCATTAGCAGTCTTTCCCTAATTGTCTTGGCCTCGGCGTGTGAGATCCGCTCCTATCCTAAGTAACTCTATCCTGAAATTATCCTAAATCATGCCTAAGCAAAAACCACTTCAGTCTGTTTCTACTTAATATTAGTATTCTTTTTTCTGCGAAGAAGGGAAAATGCTTACTGTGTAACTTAAGTCAGCATTTTCAGGCAGACTTTATGGAACACGTGAACTTTAACTGTAATTGCTTTGATTGGTTCCACACTTTGAGTCTCTTTTCTACTGACTCGCTTTACATTTTCACGAGTTATAATCAGCATCTACGGGAAAGGTATTATTAAGACACTGTACATGGACAATTACTTGCTGAGGGGATTTGTACTGTGCAGTTTTTCCGCTCATTGGAAGCTATTATACAGTAGGTATATTTTCCATGAAACATTTTCTTTAAGGGTCAGTTCTGCATAAGCTGTTTTTTTGCATGTATTTAAGCTGCAATCTGCAACTTTTTTGTTACAAAGGAAGAAAAATCAGTTATTAGGTATTTTACCTTACCCTGTTTCGCAGTAGTATACTACCTGTGCATTAAACAGTTTTAATGCACACCTTCCAGCCAATCGGAATCGAGTATTCAAACAGACTATGGAATATCCTTGTAGTAATCATTTACAGTATGCATTAATTTGAGCTGTCGGGTGCGATTTCGTGGGGACTGTCAGTAAAGTGCAGTAAAGCTTTCCTGTAGCTCAATGGTAAGAGCATTGCGTTAACAACGCAAGGTTGTGGGTTCGATCCCAGGGTATTGCAAATACCTATGTATAAATGTATAGGAGAATGCAATGTAAGTCGCTTTGGATAAAAGCGTCTGCTAAATGTAAAAGGAAAAGTAACGTAAAGATAAGTACATAAGTAAACTGCAATTTTATGTTTTGAAACAGGGATTGCAATACATAGCATCACAGGGATATTTCTGTTATAGAGGTACAGAGGTATTTCTGTTGGCCGACCCCGAAGTTACAGCAGCATCACTGTTGTTCCCTTGACAAAATCCTATGGATTTTCCCAAAGGCTTTTGGAAAATCGCAAAGAAAAGCTCTGTGATTAACAAAGGTTTATGATGCTTACACATTTTATATATCACGATAATCTTTACCAATGAACACCATTTATACACTATGAAGCCAATATACAATCACAAGAAATAAAAAGCTAACATGAGGCTATAAACAGACTACACCATTATCACTTGACATCAACGTCACCACCACCAAGCCTTCGACAACTTCGACAAAATATTTATTTTTGACGTTTTTTCCCTTTTATTTTAAAAGTACAGTGGGATGAAAAAGGGGGTGGGATCGGCAAAGGGGACCACAAGTCGGGATTCTAACTTGGGTCGCCCGAAGCGCAACCACGCTACATGTTAGAGCACTTGCCGACGAGGCTATCGGCTCCGACTCTTTAAAACTTAATCAAACTCTATTGAGTTTAATGCCCATGTTGCATTACTTTGACATTTTCATGCGTAATGACGTTTTGCCCCAACAACGTTTGCAGTCCCAATTGAACTTGTTAGTAGCCGCCTTTTTAAGAAACGTTACAGTTTTAAGAACTCACAAGCATGTTATAACTGGTGTGTTTTATGTCGTACACTAAAATGTAAGAATATTGAGAGCTTTTGTTAACCACAGACCTTCTTCAGACATTTAACAAAAAATCCATTCAAAACACAAAGTGCTAATATGTTGACCCTGCAGCATAATTTCCAAAATCTTTGTGGCTGCTGTATCAGACTGGAATCATAAATAATGAAAGGACTTGCATGGGAAAATAAATATAACATAATATAACAAAATCTGCAGTGAAGCTTCAATGTAGTTGACTGTAAAACTGTTGTATTGGGTCAATACAACTGTGATGTTCCCAGACCAGCTTGGACATAATGTTCCTGAGAGATATATGATACGCTAGTAAGCTACCTTAAGTGGTGAGTAAACAAAGGGATATCCCCATGATGTTCTGAAGTCCAATTAGCCTATTATACAAATTAGAATAGGATATTAAAATAATTGACGTGAGTCAACAAATCCGTTTAATGTCTGCAGGCCAGCATTACACACGATATTGCTGAGACTGCAAATGCACCATATAATTAAGAATAAATATCTGATAAATGTCAATACTCCACCTGTTGTATAAGTGTATTGTATCTCAATGCAAAAGAAGCACATAATGTACCCAAGTTAACACAAAGACATCATGAACCCAGGTCAACTGAGACCAGGCACGTGCAAAGATAGGGCTCGCATTGCTACAACAACGTTGTAACCTGTTGATTAAAACAGTTATGTCGCCGTTTTGAATGATGCCGGACAAAATGCACATTTGTACACATACTGTATTTGCTGATCAAATTTGAGTTTGACACAAAGCGACTGAGTGATCCCACTGAGTGATCCTCGATGTCTGCCAGGTAATATATACACTGTATAAGAACTTTCTTTTTTGATTTATGATTGATGATACGCTTAATTTAATTATTAATCAAACGTATTGTATGGTCGCATGGTTAATTCATGGTTACGCTGTAGCTAAGGGATGAACAAAGTAGAACTGATTTGGAAAGGGCTTGAAAGTTGAAACCAGCTTTCATATGATATCAAAACCTGTAATATGTATAGATGGCATCACCTTTTAAGAATAACGTCTGGTGAATACACGGGTTAATGGCTGCGTCAATGAATCTCTCAGTGTCAGACAGCGCACCAGTTTTACCTTCTTGAATGAACAAAAACACAAGATTATGCCTTAAAGCATATTTTATTTAGTATTTTTGTAAGCACAAAGCAATTTGGGAACGCTTCAGAGCAAGGGCCGCATTCTCAAAACTGCTGCTGTGACTCCTGTCACTAATGTTAATCCAAGAACAAAAGAAAAGAAGAAATTGGTGTGTTTTGTAGCCTTGATGAGGATTCTTCTGGGCAATTCCATGAAAATGTCAACCTTACTGTGAATAAATTTTGTTTTTACCAACGTTTTTTACTATGGTAACAACACATATATAAGCATTTGGTTGTTCAAATACCCATGTGAGATCTCTCTCCAAATTTAAAAATAATTTGTTTTATTTTTTGTGCAATTTTCATAGTCAGGTAAGTGCCATTTTCAGGAGTGGCACATCCATAACGCTACATATTAAAAATAAATGGACACATGAAAATTTAAATAAAGTAACTATTTTATGTTCTATAAAGAAGTATCCCTTCTCCATTTATTGGGTATTATTGCTTCAGGTTTGTGCATTTTATTTAACAGAAATCCTACAAAGATTGTCGTCTCCCAAAAACGCGTCCTTTTCTTGAACGCATGTTTATTTCCCTTTTCTTAAATAGAAAATTTGTTCATAGACTGACATTCTTTGATGTTTAGACTATCAACAAGGGTTTAGTAAAATATAAACAGATGGTTCAAAATATTCGTAACAAATTCGTTCTCTGAGCATTTTTATGTCATGTCCATAACGTTGAAATTGTCCTTCTGTATTTAATTTAGAATTTAGCAGTTTAGACTGTAAAGTGTTTGATAACTTCATTAAATTTCTGTATATTCCGTACCTGTTATACTAGTTATTATGGTTGTAATTAATAGTGAATAAATCTCAAGCTTTTGAAACTATTATTTGATTTAATTTGTCATTAAGATGTGTGGACAGCGCTAAAGACATGTGGGGCAACTGAGCCCTGGGAGATCTGAGCCTGTGTCCTGGCTCGGCATCCTTTCCCGATCCTGCTCCACTCTCTCCTCCCAATAACTTCCTGTCTCTCTAAACTGTCCTGTAGTCAATAGGCAAAAGGCCCAAAAAATATAACTTAAAAAATGTATATGGGCTGCATTTTTTTCAGTTTCAGCACATGCCTCTCAAAAGTTCTGTGCATGACCCTGATGTAAATGTATTAAAGTCCCCATGAACCGGAAGTTGCGATCGTTTTTACTTCCACATTTTGAGGCATTACCGAGTGAAATGGAATATGAGAAAAATAGTGGGCGTGGCTTTCATCTTTCTCTACGATTTGACAGTATGTAAAAATATAGCAGTTGCATGTTGAAATAGAACTGGCAACAGACTGCCAGTCGAAGGGGAGGAGTTAATGGATGCTCCGCCCAAGCCGTCTAACATACGTCATTTAAGATGGGTAGTCATTACAGGGCGGAAGTGCTATTTGAGATTTTAACTGAAGATTAAGAGGGCACATGAATTTTAAAAAGAGAATGACCCACATTGCTAAACTATTTACAATAAACGCTGAAGTATTTCATGAAAAAATAGGCACTGTCATTTTTTATTTCACTGGGACTTTAAAGTAGAAAAATACAATAAATCTAGGTCTACAAAACGTAAAAGCTTGCAAAATATATATAACTTATCTGTGGAGGAAGCGATGTGTTATTTGATTTTGCAGATGACGTGTGCATGTAATTGCCCTAACGTCATTATGTTGGGTGAACTACAGTATTCCTTTAATTTATTAAGATACATACTACTATAATACTCTAAACAAAGGTAACTCAATGTGGTCCCAGCAAAGAGAGATTTGCAATGATGCCAATAAAATCTTTGGCATGTATAAATGTTTGGCATGTCTCTTTGAATATGTAACAAATTACAGTCAGTATCATGTGGGAGAGAAAGGCAGTTGTGTAACCTACACGTCCTCTGCATGCTTACAAAAGCTTCAAACCCCAAAATTGTATTATGACTGCACACACCCGCCTCAACTATTAATGGTGACATGATAAATGACTCTTTCAAATTATGTGTGTTCAAGGTAATTTAACACACATTACGTTTTGTCACAGTAATTTGCTTCGATTAGTTTCATTTTTAGCTCGGTGAAGCCTGTCAAAAGGGAAGTTCCTGGTGTTTCTTAAAATATTCAGCTTGGAAAATCCACTTGCTGCATTCCTGGAAGGATGTAGTGACCGCATGTTTTTTTATCTTCATTCTTGGCCAGTTGTCTAGCGCACCAAAAATGGTATTATGCCCCTATTTTATTAGCTAGTTAAGAGATTTTAAAAGCCAGTTAAGAGATTTTAAAAGCCATTGACAGTCGGTTGTCCCAGATGTTTAACCGCCATGGGTTTTACAGCAGTGTGAATCTAAACAAAAGGCCGTACGAACGCCGTGATGGATAATCAGTCACCAGTCCTGAAATGGCTTCAGTCAACAACATAACTTCTTTTGATGCATTGTTATTGGCTGAACAAAGTGATCACAATGACTTTCTCGATCTTTCAGTGTTGCGATGAGTCATTGATTCTGTGGGTAATTTAAAAGGCATTTTAACAGCCACATTAGAGAGAGAGGGAGAGAAGATTATATAGGGTCCATATTGCCGAATGCTGTTATTGACCCAATCCATCCTTCAACCTTTATGTCTGTATAGGTTGTTTGACACTTCCGCAAATTCAATAAAGGAGCTTTTACTAAATTAGGCAATGCCTCAGAAACTTTCACCATAATGCTTTGTGGGGTGTAATCTACATGCTAATTTAAAGTTTTCTCTGGGTGTGATCATAAGGAACACGGACGGATAAAATTTACCTTGAATCACTATAAGCGTCTGGCAAATGCATAAATGTGAAAGTAGATTAAACACTGGAAAAATTGTGGCGAAGGGACCGTGTACAAATTAAAACATTATGTTTAAACGAAGCAAAATTTTGATTAGTATAGCGACAGTCAAACGTCATTTAAAGGGATAGTTCGCCCAAAAATGTAAATTATGTCATGAATTACTCACAAAGGTCGTTCCACACCTTTAAAAATGTCTTTGTGCCAGATTTACTAACAGCTTGCGGCAGCGCAGACACCTTAAAGACACGCAGTGAAAATTAGCGCTGAAAATGTGGACACAGCTGTTTTTGGGACTGACTTTATTGCACATGCGTTTGTAGGAATTTCTTCTTCAGATGCAAAATTTATGGGAGGAGAGGATTTAACTGAATCACATGATGTGATTTACTAAGGTTTGCGCTGTCATTGTACTGGTTTTTGCGGCTTAATTTAACACCGCAAAAAACAGCATGGCCTAAACCCTACCTTATATTGCGCTGCTCTTAGTAGATTGCGTTAGTCATTATGGGAATGAGATATTGCACCTGTGTTTTTTAATGTGCGCATACTGTAGTTAGTAAATCACCCGATGAAGATTCCACTCACATTGACGCTTTTTTTAAATTGCGCTATCTCGCGCTATTTTGACCGTTTAGTAAATGTGTCCTTTGTTTGGTTGAACACAAAGAAAGATATTTGGAAGAATGCTTGTAACCAAACAGTTCTTGGACCCCATTGACTACCATAGTAGGAAAAATGACAATGGTAGTCAAAAGTGCTCCAGAACTGTTTGGTGTTATACATTCTTCAAAATATCTTCTTTTGTGTTCAACAGAACAAAAATAATAAAGTCATTTTTCCTACTATGGTAATCAATGGTTGCCAAGAACTGTTTGGTTACAAGCATTCTTCCAAATATATTTCTCTGTGTTCATCAGAACAAAGAAATGTACACAGATTTGGAACAACTCGAAGGTGAGTAAATGATGACAGAATTTTCAGTTTAGGTGAAGTGTTCCTTTAAAATAAATATAAGTGCAATAATTTTCCCAACATATAGTTACAGTTTTATGGAAGTCTTTCTGAGAATTTGTACATCTGTTGCACATTTCTGACAATGAAAGCCTGGTCAAAATCTTCTAAAAATAGATTCTTTGTCTTTGTCAGATAATGTTGCAAGGCAAAATAAACGTTTCATCACACACGTGAAAAAAGACCCCCTTCAAAACCAAAAATCTAACATATACGCTTGAGGTATACCACTGTTGAGGTTTTACACTCTTCTGTGTTAAATCAGAAATAATGAAGATGGTTGCTGTGGTAAAATAAAGAGACATCAAAGGGCCGGTATATTCCTCTCTTGCACAGCTGCTCTACAGAACGCTTCATATGTGTCTAACATGATCAGTATGTGGTACTGGTTGTATTTAACATGCGGTAAATAAACCGACATCAGTAATTTACAGTCTTTTTGAGTGATTGGCTGTTATTTACCGACAGAGTCAAAAAGTCCTGATCATTGTTGTCCAGAGAGCTAGCTAAATGTTTATGCTTCATTAAATGCACTTTGTTGTACTCTTCTCTAGAGTTGAAAAACACGAAGAGATGGCATCTGCCCATCAGTCGGCCTCAGGCTCACCCTCACAGACCACCCAAAGTCTGTACACTGACCTTCTGATGCCTATCTGAGACAGAACTGAGCCAAAAAATATACTCTGATCTTGACCGTGACCTTTTGAGCTAAATCTTGTTTAAAGGGTCTGGATTACGGATATTATACCATTAACCATGATATTGAAAAACCATGATTATCGATTATTGATTCTACAGACATAACAATATCCTTCATTTAGCACTTGTTTAAAATTTTGCCTTAAGAGTCATAATGGTTACTCTCTCTCTGCCTCCATACACTTGTATTTTAAGAGATTCATTGGCCTCAAAGAGCGAATTTTTAAATTAAACTAAATTAAAGATGAATTACACTGGCAACAATATTTAATAAAAAATCAATAGATGTTGGGATAATATTGTTATTGTGAACCATGGTCGGGTCCTGAGCGGGAGCCCCAAAATTATTCATGGGCCCCTAAAATAATTAAAAAGTTAAAATAATGAAATACTTCTTATTTGTGATATCTATTAAATATACACTCACCTAAAGGATTATTAGGAACACCATACTAATACTGTGTTTGACCCCCTTTCGCCTTCAGAACTGCCTTAATTCTACGTGGCATTGATTCAACAAGGTGCTGAAAGCATTCTTTAGAAATGTTGGCCCATATTGATAGGATAGCATCTTGCAGTTGATGGAGATTTGTGGGGATGCACGAAGCTCCCGTTCCACCACATCCCAAAGATGCTCTATTGGGTTGAGATCTGGTGACTGTGGGGGCCATTTTAGTACAGTGAACTCATTGTCATGTTCAAGAAACCAATTTGAAATGATTCGAGCTTTGTGACATGGTGCATTATCCTGCTGGAAGTAGCCATCAGAGGATGGGTACATGGTGGTCATAAAGGGATGGACATGGTCAGAAACAATGCTCATGTAGGCCGTGGCATTTAAACGATGCCCAATTGGCACTAAGGGGCCTAAAGTGTGCCAAGAAAACATCCCCCACACCATTACACCACCACCATAATTGCATTAATGAGAAATTGAACAGGTGTTCCTAATAATCCTTTAGGTGAGTGTAAATTCAAAGAGCATTTTTTCTTCCAGCTGACAACAAAGCATTGACAGCCAATCACAAGCCATTCATATTTAAAGGGACAGTCCTTAGAATAACAATATCAAAGCTGATATAGTTCTTGCTATAGCTGTCTTTATAGTTCTGTCAGTTTCACTACCATCAAAAATGATTGACAATTAGCATATACAGTTTAGATTGGCGGTATGGTTAACTCTCTGCCCATCCATGCAGGTAGCATGAATAAGAGCAAGGAGCACAGCGATAAAACCCCCTTAGGGTAAACAGAACAGAACAAGCAGATGTCATAAGTACATAATGACATTGAAGTGTAACACAAAATTTAAGTGTAGTTGAGACTTATGAAAAGGAATAACAGAAGTCGAGTCCCGATTATGAATGTGAGGTGGACCTGGGGATGGAGGAGGGTAATTTGCTCCTGAGCAACGCGATAGTCTGCTATGAGCTGAATGAATTTTAAAACAGAAGTTGTGATTGCGTCTTATTTCTATAGGTAGAGGAGATCAGCTGATGCAAGCTTGACTCATGTGACCTGCCAGAACTAACACGATACGCTTGATTTTACTTTAAAGAGTTTGGTTTCTAGTTGTTATTGGTTGTTCGTGGACACCTGTGATACATTAACTTGGAACTCAATGGCACAACAGTTGCGTGTCAAACTAAAAGCAGCTGCCTTGCTGTCTCGATGCACATTCTGCCAGGGACTTAACAGACAGCGTTTTAATGTGAAGGCGCTTTCAGATCACCTTCTACCACAACATTACACGTGCCATTAAAAAAAATGAAATCAATTTACATTTGTAAATTACTTGACTGATTTTGAACAACACGCACAGGATTGTGGGATATCATAGACAGCAAAGGATCTGCAAAGGCTATCTATCAGCTTCATATCCCACAATCCATTGCTAAATGTGATCATTTCTGTTGATTAGCTCCATTAAGACCATGATCGACCAGTTTTAGAACCTGTAGTTTAATTCAGATTGCATGAATTTCAATCAAATCCCACATTAACGTACACATATGCAGATTTCCAAAGATGCTTGCTTTGTTTATCCTGAAACCAGACATTACATCAGTTCGTTTCTTCCTGTATAGGGGGCTAGTCTAGAAAGTCAAGCTGGACCCCTTCACACAAGCACTTCCCCGTGACTTTATCTGTGAAAGATCGAGACAGTGATTTTAACCCCTAACCCTTCACAGAGTGCCTCCATATGGTCTCCTGAATAGCCCAATGGTGTTTTGGAGTAATGCATGATGACCATTTTTATTGATAGAAAAACACTCTCAATGATGTCATGTTACAATATGTGTATTCATTCAAGAGGTTTTTCATAATTGTTGTGACTTGTAGGAAATTAGTGACGGTTCAACAACAAATACTGACAGGGAACATCTCCAGTTACTTTTCACTATTGTGTAAAGCAACTGTTTAAGCAATTACAGACTGACCACACAATCTGTGATCTTGTTTTCTGACAAAGGTCAGGTACCCTGAAACACTGAAGTATCCCACACAGAAACTCAGAGTTGGCAATAGCATAAAACCATACAGTGCTACCATACTGCTCTTACTATTTCTGCAGTATACAGTGTAGTTTGTATGCAAGATGCAAGTATGCATGGAATGCCAGGATGACTTGTTACAAAAGTCGCACATAGCCAGACCTTTAGACTGAAGGTCTGGAAACCATGCCCCCCCAATGGCCAAGGACCACCCAAGAGGGTGTACAGTATGACTGACAGGTACACTTTTAAAAATAAAATTGCTTAAACGGTTCTTCACGATGATGCCATAGAAGAACCCTTTTGGTTCCACAAAGAAGTATTTAGTCAAAGGTTCTTTAAAGACCTTACCTTTTATAACCTTTTTTTCCCCACAAAGAACCTTTTGTGAAACAGAAAGGTTCTTCATATGTTAAAGGTTCTTTATGGAACCTTAATGGAACCATAAAAGGTTCTTACATGGCATTGTGAAGCACCATTATTTTTTTGGCATTGACAGCCAATCACAAGCACTTTGCGAACTGAAGTACCACTTTTAAACCAAAATAAAATTACACATTGCGGCAATTGTCATCTTTTGGTGAACTGTTCTTTAAAGGAAGAAGAAATATATGGGGAAAATGGGTTTAGTTATGAGTTACATATGATAGGTAGTTTGTCTACACCCTACAAAGTAATTCATGTGTCTTAGTAAATAACACAAAAATAAACAGTTGTATTAGCTAAATAAAAGCTTTTGAAACCATTTAACTGATTTTTTTATAAGTGAGACATATACAAATTTATTAGAAATGTACATATATTATTTCAGTTTATTTAAAGAAAAAAAACCAAATATCTAATTTACAAATTATATTTTTAATATACACGAACACATATTTTTTGGTGAATTCTAATAGAAATTAGGTAGTTACTCAGATTTGCTTAATTTCTTTTTTCATTGATTTCACAGCGTTAAAATTTACTACTTAACGTAAAAAAAAATTGTGTGTATTTATTTAGAATTATTTTTACCAAGTTACACATTTCTTACATTTATTTGTTGCAAAGTTTTTTTTATTTAAGTATTAGCACAAGTTCAGCTTCCAAAATAGTGTCAACTGTGTTATGATGGAAGTTTTCAAAACGTTTATTCCCCACCCACTTCAAGTTGTTTAATAAGTCCTAAATATTTTGTTACCCAAAGCTCAAGAAAATTAGAAAAATACACATTCTCCTTCACTCCATAAAAGGAATTGCAGCTGTAAAACGCTGACTTACATATACAACATTTGCACAGACAGTAATTTCACATTTTTGTTTATTCAGTGCAAATTTTCATCAACACAGTGAACTCATCCTGCAGTGAGGAGGTTTGGTTGTTATAATTACATCATAATATCCAATCAAATGAGGCAAATATTGTGTAATTGCACACTTAGAGTTGGTTGTTAGCACAGTTGGACACAGCCTTTACCTGAGCACATTATTAAACATGACATTAAGAGGGATTGTTCAAGACAAGCCTGCTTCTATTTACTCTCATGTTTGTTCCAAATTCCAAATGACTTTCTTCTGTGTAACAACATATTTTAAGAATGTTGACATTGATTATTTTCTTGTATTTTCTCTATACGTGTGAATGGTGACTGAGGCATTCAGTGACTTAAACTCTTAAATGTTCTTTTGTTACACACGCAGAAGAATGAAAGTCAGATGGTTTTGAGTGACTAAATGTTGACCGAATTTTGAAATGTCCCGTTAAAGTTACAAAAAATGTTGTTGGTCGTTGTTAGCTGAAGATGGCTTTGAGTTTTCTCATGTGAACCACTTTTTGACCATAATAATATACAGCTGTGGGAAACCTTAGTTTAGTGCCAAACCAAGGGCCTTGAACTTCTGTGCAGCAAACATGGGACTTTTTCCCCGTCAGACAACGTAGCATTTAATTCCTCGCCAACCTATTAAATCTCTGATACTTGTCCACGAGCAGTTGTACAAATGTAAGTGTTTTTATAGCATTCATTAAATATATTTCAGTTAAAAATAAAGACAGACAGTCTCGCGGTCTCCTTGGATTCGTTCTATAGATTAGTAGGTCGAGCTACATGGATGATTACATCAATTTTCTCGTAATAAAAGTAAAACTTGAGATCATTATCAGCTGTCGCGTATCAGACTTAAAGGTTAAGGGTTTAAAAGTGACTGTGGCAGAGTCATAAACATGCCTAAATTGCCAACATGTGTCTAATTAGATTCAGCACTGAGTGAGGAAAAATATCCTTTGATTATTCTTTTGCTAAAGAAGAAAAAGCTGCTTTGGATGTTCGAACAAAGGGTTTTGTGCAGGTTCCAGAATAAGGTCTTTGTGGATAAACCATTCATTCTGAAACCAATCAAAGGGTTGTAATTTGTAGTTTAGTCACATGATATTATTTTAATATCTCCTATTTGTACTTATTTACATGTAATATCATTCAAAACAAAATTCTGTTTTCTTTCATTCTTTACTGTTTTGTCTTATCTCTCTAATGTTTGCTGTTTGTTCTGTATGTAATGCTCCTTTTTAACAAAGCAAAATTGTGAAAAGCACTATATAAAGTGAAATATTTTTTCTTGTAGCATTACACTTCAGAGTCATATTTGTACTGCTTTGTAATTTCCCACATCTTTTTTTGTTGTATTGTTGCCGTTACACTCAAAATATGAATTTGTTTTTCGTTTTGAAATATGAATACTTCATTTCATAATGATACAATTTTGCACGTTCTTCAAATTTCAGGACAAAAGATTACAAAACTTCCATTTCTAAAACGTTAAAAATTCCAAATTGTTTTTACTCTAAAATGCCCACAATTCAGTTTTCATTTTAACCGCTCTCGTACTTTTTTTCCAGCACAAACATAAAACATTTTATTTCAAAACACACACGCACCATAAATAATAAATACAGGGCTGCTTGGTAAATAAACTCTCTGCTATGACAAATTGCTAGCTGTAACTAGCAAAACATGTGCCTAAAAGTGTAAACTGTTTACAAGAACCCTGCATTAGCCGGTCACATCCTGTTCCTCTAAATTACTATAACATCAGTCTGGGGAAACTAGTTGTATTTTATCACCTTATTTCAAACCAGCCGACTGAAAATTTGTCTAGTGTGTTCATGAAAGAAAGGTTTTACAAAATGATCCATCATTTGTCAGAGAGGATTTGCCAAAACATGTTAACAGGAAGGATTTGATAGACTTTAGAAAGCTCAATGAGATGCTACTCATGCAGCCTAATATTGTAATTGTACCGGCCTCCACAGCTTCTCCATTAAATTCATGCATAATTTATACCTCGCGTGTGGAATAATGCTCCGCCAGATACAATAAATGCATGGCATCACATAGGGAGCTTCCTGGCTAGACTGAAGCCGCGAGTAAGATTAAATGAAAGCTGGTGAATCTAGGGGATATTTTCACTGGATGTTGTGCGGTATTTATTAGAATGTCAAAGGGGTGCTTGTAAATAAACACTGTGTTTTTGGGCCTAAAAAAGTGCATGTTTTTGAGAATGTTGTTGTCACAGTGTAAAACTGTGAAATTGTGAAAACAGTGACATTTTGCACATAAATATTACTGGTTTAGCCTATAGACCACTTCGGAAGACGAAAAAACGCTGTTCTGGGAAACTGTTTCAGTTTTTTACGACCAACAGAACATTCATAGCAGAATGAAAAAGTTAAACTAAAAACTTTATAATTGAATTCTATGTGTAAGAAAAAAATTCAAGTGCTTCTGGACCAGTGTGTTCTAGGGCGAAGTGTTCTATAGTTGTGTGTAAGTATCCATATTAAGTACACTGTTTTTGTGTACACTAAAAAGTATAAAATACCTCAAGGTTGGTGTTCAAAATCTCCTGTCTAAGTTAAAAAGTGATAATATAAAAATATTGATGAATGATTAGTTTCAATTATTTTCAGTTTATTACGTTCACAGCTACTATCATTTGAATTGAAATTTAGTATAATTTGCAAATAGAATCTAAATGAATGTATTAAACACTTTAGTGTGACATTTAAATGGTTGTATTACGAATACAGATGTTATTTCACTTGACATGTTTTGGTTTTGCATGGTGAATACTATTGAATCTAGAGCAATAAACCATCAAAAACATTTAACCCACAATTAATTAATTTCAACCTTCGATTTCAAGCATGTCGATTTTGGTTCACTGACCAGCAAAACCAGAGTAGAACCAAAGCAATAAACATCTATTCTATGACATATCACGTCATCATTCATGAAGTAAATCGATCAGCATAGTTACTTCTCAAGAATGTGTCGATCTATGTCATTTCAGAGTAAATCTGCCCTCATTTATCATAAGCCTTCAGTGATGAGCATCTCACAATCATGCCAGCGTCTCGCATGGCTTACTGCTTTGACAGTGGTGAATTCATCTGTGAAAAAGCATGCACAAACAATTCATTTTAGCGGCCGCTGCCTTTATGGAACGCCGCGTTTCTCGCGTGAAGCTAAAGTTGGCGCCAACTGCTAAGTCCCTGTGTCCTGTCAACACATACCATCTTCAGGAGCTTATCGATGACACGGTCTCTTTGAGCCGAAAGGTTTGCAGCCGCCCCTGTGAGAGCTGACGAGCTTAGTCGTATTTTAAGAGACAGACACATAGCTCAGGAATTGAGGATGTTTGGCCCTAGACCAATTATAGATGGCTTCCCTATATGCAGATGTTGTGTTTATCTGGCTTTTATGTGCTGTGAATTGCAGTCGTTCCCGGAATCGGATTATTTTAAAGCTGCGGATCTTTGCGGGGGGTTCACTTTTGATATTTTCTAGTTTTTTTGGAGTTATTTATGAAAACAGCATCTCATCTTTCTCACGTTACACATACGCCAATGCCCCACTCTGAGATTTTTAGGGGCAGTTGTTCAACAGTTGAGCAAGAGAGCTGAAATTGACCATTAAATCAATCTGGACTTTGATGACTATTTGAGAATAAAATATCTCATACAATATTGAAAGAAAATAAGTCTAGGTTAGGTAAGGTCTACCATTTTTCAAGGTGTCTCCTGTAGAACTTTACTTAACTGATTGTACCTGTTTCTCCTAAGGAATAATACAAAATATCGGAGACTTAAAGTTATATTGAATAATATCCTGGCTCTTCCCAGCTTGGTAATGCCCAGGGTTGAAACATGTCTTATGACACAAAACCATAGAGATTTGTGTGTATTACTTTTATGATGGACATGCGCTTTTTGGAGAGGGTCACTGGGTGTCTATTCACTTGCAAAACCAGGATTTGGATTATCACTGTACTACTCCAAATGTGCTTGCCAGAGGACACCTAGGATGACATGAGGATGAGAAAGTTGTTTAAATTTTTATTCCACACCGTCAAACTTTGCTGTAGTTTTGTTGCTGTTTTCTTTATTAAAACAAGACTAAATATCTTCGGTCACTTTTCTTGTTATGTAAATGTATCTTAATTTAACACGTTTTCAATATTTTTTAGAAAACAAAAATGCTTAGGAAGAATGTAGTAAAGAGACGCTTCTTGCCAATTTCAAATCTCTGTTTCGAGAATTTGGAATTTCTTCTAAAGTTTTTTTTTCGGGAATACAGTACATAACATTCCTTACTTTTTTCTTAAATTACAATTTATGGCAGTTAAGAAGATTTTCCTTCTTAAGAATGTTTTGTGAATCCAGTCTGCAGCTTCCGGAGAACAAAAGTGGACTCTCTCATATTACAATGATAACTGTTAATCTGTGAATGTATCTGCAATTCATAACAAACATTTAATTTCAGTTCAACCCATTGAAATGTCGGGACCATTTTGTCAGGATCGGTAGGAGAAGAACCCAAGCGCAGGCAGCGGAGCGAAGTGACACAAAGATTTTTAATAAATGAAAACAAAAACCCACGATGGGGGAAACAAAAACAGAAAGGACTAAATATGTAACTTAAAACAAAGACTTCCCACGAGGGGGCAAAAACTAAACTAAAACAGATCGACACAAAGTCACAAAAAGGCAAGGCAAGATATCCACAGGTTACGTGTAGGACTGGCAAGACGCGACGCGATGCGCGATGCGATGCGATGCGATGCACAAAGGCAAGGCAAGATACGATACAAAACGAACGAGCACAGGACAATGAAACATGAGGACTATTTAAAGGGGAACAACACAAGATAATTAATAGGGACCAGGTGACGGGGATTAAACACTAATGGAAGGTAACAAGGAAACGAGATGGCGGGAAACACAGATGAAACACGAGAAAGCACATGGCCCGCCAATATATAAACAAAGCCATGTCTTTCTCACACAAAACCCAAGGCTATGTCCAAGACCAAAAATAGACATGACATGATGGGGAATCACGACACCATTTTATAGGCCTTAATATATTTTTGGATTACATACATACCAAAAATAGTAGACCATTCCAAATGTTCATTTAGTCAAAAATTTTTGATATATGGTCATTCCAGGCCAGTGTCTGTTGAATTTCAACAAAATCAAACCTCAGGAGTGACATAAAGTCATCCAACAGCAATATGGAAGACTGCATATTGCTTAAAAGTGAATATGATCTTGTTTTCTTTGCAGTATTTGAGGTCTGAAAAATACAGAGGATCTTTTCTGTTATTTTCACCTGTTTCTCCAGTTTTCATTTTCTTTTCATTTGAAATTTGTTAAAAATATTGTAAAAAATAATTTTACCAAAACACATATCTGTAGTAAATAAAAAAATATATATATGTTGAAATGTTTTTGTAACTTTTTACCAAACATTGGGCTGAGCCTATCCTGTGACTTCAATATTCTGCATGGCTGGGAATTGTTTTGCCCTGAAAATGACTGAAGAGCATCACATCATTATTTTGATACCACGTGATTATTTTGATACCACATCTCTTTACGAAATCATAAGAAAGTGGAGAAATGAGTAAAACCAAGAGTTTTGGGTTCAATAATGCTATACACTCTATACAGAGCTGGGTTATTACAGCTCATGGTTGGGTAAAATAAAGACAAACACAGCCATTGGTTCAAATTGACCCACTGTAGAAAAAGTTGAGATCTTACCCAATCAAGTTTGAAACAACCGACATTTGTAGAGTGTGAGTCAAGTTTATTTTTCTCACCCCATTTCCAGATTTGTTGCTCGTTCTGAACACAGACTTCCATAATTCTAATTTTCCTTTCATAAAACAAGACTAAATATATTGGTTCGCCGAAATAAAATCATTATTATATCACAAAGAAAAACATTAATGGGAAAATGTACACAATAACATAAATGTACTCACCACCCTGTCGTTCTAAACCTGCATGACTTTCTTTCTTCTGCAGAACACAACTGGAGAAAATCTGTATGTTAATCAGTATAATTTGGATGAAATGTGCAACCCAGTCGGCTAAATACACCAAACAAACCAACATGCTGGTTTGCATTAGCCCAACATGTATCCTGTCCTTTATTTATGCTGCATTGTGTTTAAAAACTCCGGATCGGGCATTTTTTAGAGTGTGCCTCATTTGTTCTTTCTCTTAAACATCCTTTCTCTTTTTTGCTTTGCTTATGAGATGGTCTTGAAAGGTGCTTAACCCGGCAATTAATTAAGCCGAAGATGAAAGCAAACCAGCCGAAATGAATAGCCACAGGGAAAAAAGATCACTTGAAAAAGGGGCTTTTCCCTCTTTCAAACACCATCTATCTCTTTCACAGAAACCATGAAATCAGATACAGGTATTACATGCTGAGCTCAAGCAGACGGGGGGGGGGGTTTGGAGAGTCTGGTCTTTCCGCAGACCACCCCTTTATCCCTATTGGTCCACCTGGGCAAGAGAGCTTCCGAAAGCATGAACCGAGCTACCTCTCCGTCTATCCATCTCATCGGTACGTATCGGTTTTCCGCCTCTTTGAAATCGTGGATGGGATCAAACAACCCACATTCACTTATAAGGACAGCCCAACTAGCACAGTGTCTGCTAATAAGGGCTCGTTTGACTGGGCCAGAGACCAGACAGTGAACCAGGAGCCCGGCCATTGTGTACGAACTGGCTTGATCTGTCAAGACGGCATTGTGTGTAAAGTCTTGGGTTTTTGTGGAGGTTTGAGAATAATGAAATATAATATAGAGAATGTGAAATACAAGAAAGATACTCTCAGGGGAAAGAAAGATTACGGGACGTTTATCTCTTCTCTTCTGTGTCAGGACTTTGTTCAAACATACCCAAGACATATTGTTAATAATCATACAATTGTATCTTTGATTCTTGACACATCTGGCATGCCGTGTTACTGTGATGCTATAATCTCTCTTTTCCATTGTTTAAACCTTCTTTCATTTTAACACTATAACAAATATTGTTTATAAATAATAATGGCAAACAAGAAGTTGGACATTTCTGTAATGGTAAAATTATCTATCAGCATCTTTTAAAGTTAATTTCAATTTAAACAATTGAACTGTTGGGACCATTTATAGGCCTTAAAGTGATAGTTCACAGAAAAATGAAAATTCTGTCAACATTTACTCTCTCTCACATCACTGACTGCCATGGAAAAATTAAATGGCAGTCAAAGGTGCCCGGAACTGTTTGTGTTCCTAAATTCTTCAAAATATCTCACTTTGTGTTCAACCGAACATTCAAATATATATTTTTTCCTACTATGGTAGTTGATGATGTCATAGAACTGAGAATTGCTAACATTCTTACAAATATCTTTCTTTGTGTTTAACAGAACAAATAAATGTATATAGTTTTGAAACAACCTGAGGGTGAATAAATGATGACAGAATTTTTATTTTTGGGTGAACTATCCCTTTAAGGTATTTTTGGATTGTGACATACTGTATGTTTCAAGCACATATAGCTGCGTAAAAATTAGGAGACCATTCCAAATTGTCATTTTAGACTGTGACAGCATGACAACAGTGAAAACAGTACATGACGCGTGAAAACTGTGATGAAAATCCAAGTTGTCACATAATTGTTTTTTTATTTGAACATTTCCTAAATACAAATATTACTGTTGTATTGGTTAAAAGTGAATATAAAAATCGAGGTCTGAAAAAATACAGAGCATCTTTTCTCTTATTTTCACCTGTTTCATCAGTTTTTATTTTCTTCTAATAGAAACAATATTTTTATTTGAAATTTGGGAGAAATATTGTTAGTATGTTAATTTTACCTAAACACACACCTATAAACAGTAAATAATAGTAAAATCATTTAGAAATGGTTTCTTAATTATTTCAGCGGCTGTATATTGTCAAACAATTTCCAATACAAAAAAAATAATTCTTGTTACATTAGGCCTATTGTTAATCTAAAGAAAAATAATTCTGAATGTATTTAGCATGATAGCATATCCTGTAATGTCTTTAATTTGTTAAAATGAAATAAAAAACACTAAACTTATGTGAATGACAATTGATAATCACAAATACATTCCAAAGTAAAATATCCAAACGCATTTTACAGTTATACATATATTAAGCAAGATTTGCTCTCTGTCACATTACAGAAAAGAAAAAGTAAAGCTTTTTAAAAGTGTATAAAAGTGAAACGCAATACAAAACCGCTATATAAAACAATATAAACCGTGTTCATAAAATATGCTTCCCTTTTCTCATCCATAGTCCTGAATATATTATGTGTGACCTTTGACCTAAATCATAATATTCAAGTACATATAACAAAACTGATTATATATTAATAAAGATAATTATTTAAATAATGTGGTCTGTTTAAAACAAATTGTTCTCTTTGCAAACTTGTGAAACTGTTGCAAAAGTTGTGTATTTAAAAAGCATTTAAATGACTGAAAAGTGCAGTAGTTTTACATTTTATACCGCACTTGTATATAGGTCCAGTTGATGATTTGGTACTAGTAATGTTTTCCAGCGCTTTTCGGCGGTTCACCAAATCCACAAACAAACAGACCCTCTGTCTCAGTTCATGCTCGCTTGTTTTTCACCTGTTGAAAGTGGAGTTTGTTTAAACTGATCGCCATGGTTGCAGAATTTGTTAGTAGCAACCTTGTCACGCCATGCAAGCTCCTGTTTGCTAATCCATCTGTAATGCAAACTGTCACTGTGATCCAACAAAGCGAGGATTTCCCGATGTTTCTCCACACTTTGATAATAAGTTGTGTTTGCTGTATTACTATTGCTCATATTAATGGTTGGGGTTGTTTTTAAAACTTCCAATGCTGTAAAATTCGGCCACATATGTCTAATTTTTACCACACAATGTATAATATGGGTTAAAAATCCCCCTGACTAAGAGTGTGATGTTTAGAGACCAGTGGGCTCCTTTGAAGGGTCCAGTAATTAACCGCATGGCAACCACACAGAACTCCCTGGCAACTACCATAATCGTGTTTGGATTTGTTTTTGTAATTTTTTCCTTTCCATTGTCAGCAGCCTATAGCCAAACCCACAACACACGCCCACATTTATCATATATGTCTCATAACATACTGACAGCAAGATATGTGCGCCCTTTCAACATCCTCTCATATCCCTCAACGTCCCTTAAATGTGTTTGCCAAACATAATTTGGCGGTCTAACGTGACTCATGCGATTAAACGTCGAGCTGTTTCCCTGGGTGGAAACTAACAAGTCTTACTTTCCGTTTACCGAGATGGAGAAATGCGAGTTACTGTAAATGACGATGAAGTGAATAAGTGAATGCTGGTAAGATACATTTCATATTGAATTTGGCTTTCTGGTTGTATGGTTAGGCAGCTGAGCATATCTTGTAGTCAGAGGATGTTCAGTAAGCACGTGTCACTGCCTCCGGGCATTCATAAGTCATCACATTTTATTTGTTAGGGCAGCCCGTGCAAGGCAGATGGTCACAGGATACAACACAGACACAATCTGGAGGCCAAATGGCAAAATGCATTTTTTGTTGTTGTCATGTTTTGTAATGAAAGCAAGCAAGTCCTTGTTGGAATTAGCTACAGGCATTAAATTTCAATTCAACCGTAAATTTTGTGACTTCTACTACTACTGGTATTGTATCCATGACATTTTTATGTTGTCATGTTGAATTGTTTCATCTAAGGTTTATTTTAATAAAGGCAAAATATTTATCAGTTTACTAAAAATGTTTTTTGTTTTCTCATAACTTATTTGAACAGACGATGCAACAAAACAATGAAATACTCCCATTCTTCACCAATTTCAGAGATTTTCAGATTCATTCATTTATTTGCTAGAAATTTTAATTATAAATTAGTATTATCATTTAAAATGATATTTAAACTATTTATACATTAGTATTATCATTTTAGAAAAAAAAATAGAAAAAAAGTCGATATATGTAATATGTTAGCAATAGACATCTCACCATTTTCCCTTTTAAATGTTAAGCACCTATTGATACCTCGAAAAAAGAGCTTTGAATTGAAAGAAACTGAATTATTTTTGTGTTATATATTTGGAAAGTACCCATTTCTTTTTATGAATCGACTTTACAGAAAGTGCATATTTTGTCATAAAAATATGAAACAAAATGTCACTCCACTTCAATGTTTTCATCTACTGCCCCCATCTGGTAATAATGCCGCATAACAATCATAAAGTCTTGTTGAGTTTATGAGCTCTAAAAACATAAACCCAAACATCTCCTCAACATGACTTTTCCACATTAATATTATATGAACTTTCATGGTGTTGTTCGAGTCAAACATTTATTTTTTGCACCGGTGCGGTGGGGTCTTTGAGTCAGGGCAGAGGGTGCAGGTTGAGGAAACTGGAGCTGTCATTAATACAGCAACAAAAGCGCCTGTGTTCCGCTCCGCCTGTGTATCTCTGAGGCAGGTGGATTGAATGTCCGTGCCGCTTTGTTGTGCCTTTTGTGTCTTTAGAGACAATGAATATCTTTTCCTCCCCCTCCCCAAATCGAAGATGAATGAAAGCCTTTCTTTGAGCCAGAAATATGTCACAGACATCAAGACTGTGTCAGTTTGAAAGTCTGGGCTGTTTTTTTACATGCCAGGAGATGGTAAGTGTTCTAGATGGGCTGGAGCGCATTCGCCACCCAAATGATGCTTGCGATATTGTGTAAGTATACACTAGAGGGCAGTATAAGGGCTCCGTTACAGCAGTTTTTACACCACAGCACATGTACAGTGATGTTTCAATGAGTATAAGTAAGAGTATAAGAGTAAGAGAATGCAATGCACTGTTTTAATGCACAAAAAACCGATGATACTCATCTTGAATGGCAACACATTTTTTTTTTAGACAAAGGACAAACTATAGGGTGTAATGAGACACTTAGATTCAATAATACTGACACAATATTCTGAAAATGTAAAAAAGAAACTGAAATTCAAATAACACATTTCCAAAACAATTTTCAATATCATGTTTGTTGTACATACAACTTATTATAGAATTGACAGCATTCATTTAATTAAACCTTCTGTGTGTAAATGATTAAACATTTAATAAAAAGTAAAATTGAATTTGAACTTCACATTTAGAAAGCTAAACCTAAGATATACTTAAAGCAGTAAAAGAAAAGGAGTTTTCCAAATGTTTTAAAACATTAAATATATGTTGATGCAAGTCATGTAGACGTCATATTGCCATAACTCTAGTACATATTATATATTTTTTTGTATCACATTATTGTGGGATGTTACATTGTTACATCTCCCAAGTCTTTAGTATATAACCAGGCAGATAAAAGGCCTGCTGTCAGTGAGGCAATTATTAACTCTTCTTAACTAAACTTGAATGTTGTTGTTACATTGCATTACAATTACATTTTAGTTTGTTTTTGTCAACACCTTGTCTACACCGGACGCAACAGGCGCACCGCACCGCATCCAGTGTAGACAAAATGTAAAATTATTATGAGTTCTAATGCGTTTCTATTGTCGCGTCGCGTCCAGTGTGGACACAGTGTTTATAAATTTGGATCTTTGGGTGGTCTCTAGTGATGGGGCAAGCACTATTGCAATACTTTGACATACTTTAACACATCATGATGCCATTTTTTCATTTATTTATTGAATTATTAAAAAAACTGAATATGTTTACAATTTCTATCAAAACTTTAGTCTTTGTAAATGTCAATACACCTTTCAAATTGTAGGTCGTATTTGTACTTTGCTTTGTTTTACTGGCCAGACCATAAAGTGAACTATGGTATTACTTTACAAGTAATTTATACATTTATTTAATTTAGAAATAAGTCATTTCAAAAGTATCCAAGGAAGCACTTTTCAAACAGTCTGTCTGTAAACTGCCTGTCTCTACAGCCAATGAACAGAAAGCCCTGCCCCAAACGAATGCCATTGGTTGAGCCACATGTGGGCCTGGTCAGTGTGCATGAACAAACAGAGCAATGTTTTGACAGCACCACAGAGCCATGGTGTTTACATATTTCAGGGTCCAAATATGATGGTTTATACTGTTGCTGTATACGCACATTAATCTGGGATTGGAGAAGAAATAATTTAGTAATAAATTATTCACTTCAAAAGTAATGAAACTGTAGTAAACTTGAAATGGCAACCAAAGCTGGAATTCGATTTACACACATAAAATGATGTTAGTGCCACGTGTTTTTCCTGTGATTAAAGATAATGATGTTTCCCTTCTGTTTCCCACAGCAGAGCCAAAAGGATGCCGGCTAAACATCTGACATGCACAACCAATGTATGCAAGTCAATGTATGATCACGCTGTTAAGTTACACGATTATAATGGCATGTTAGTATTTATTGTTGACACATTGTGTGCCTTTCAATGTCCACATAGGGTGCAATAATAATAATAACAATAAATTAAAGTATAAAGTACACGAGGCAGCCTAACCATATTATTCAGAAAACCGAGCTGCTATTTTCCAATATAGTCACGAGCCTCAAGGTTCATTTAAAGCACACATTTAATGTGAGGTGTTAACCTGCAATAATGTGTTTCTTGAACACACGGGGTGTTGATCATTCACCTCCACACCGGTTGTCTTCACCTGCAATTACTGTGAGGTGATGTGAAAATCTTTTTTATAAGACACATGTGATATAAAAGCCAACGATTACCACTTGCTCATTTCAGATTTGACAGGAAATTCAGCTGGGAAATGAACTTCATTGACTTAAAGAAGAGAAGCAAACAGAAGAGGAGAACAGGAGAGGGGAAACTGAGCGAGTCATAAAAGCAGCGAGGAAAGCGGAAATTGTAGAGGAAGAGCTGAAGTGTTGTTAGAGGTACATCTATTAGCTTGCTGTAATGGTGTTCATGTGTCAACATCCTGAAACAGAATTTCCATTAACCAGACTTTAGGGCTGTTTACACAGGACACATTCTTGAAGTAAAACATTAGGGGCCGTTTACATAGGTGCATTTGCACAATAATCATTTATTTTGTGCATTTATAGTTTTCAGTAACCAAGTGATTTATGTATATACAGTAGTAACAGCACATGTTGCCTTTATAATGATCTACATGCGTGCACAAATCACAATATACAGTAGGCTTTACCTCCGCTATTTGACATATTTTTTGATGGATTATAATAAAGGCAATTTGTAACTCCTCGTTTTGTCGTTTCCCTTCATTAGAGCGTGATCGTAGGCTATTACCTGAACACGATCGCGAAGGGACGTGTGTTTCCCATTCATTATAGCTTATTACAATGCCTGGTCCGTTTTGGAAACAAAGTAATTTTTGGGGGTGTTACCAATTAAAGCATTTTTTTAGTTTATCCAACTTTAATTTTTTTTGCAGCGTAGTCAGCAACTTACCACAGAAGAAAATAATAAAATAATGAAAAAATATAAGAATGCAGAGAAAAACATATTTCAAAGCTTATGCTTTCCCTCGCAAAACCTTTGCAAACATTTACCGTGCAAAACTTTTGCGAGGGAATGCAAAATATTCTCAGGAGAACTCCTGTTTGTGGGAGGACGCAATATTTTTGGGGCAACGCAAAATGTTTTGAAATATATTTCCCTTTTCCTTCTCATACATTTTCCAGCACCATGTCCCTTCCGGAGCTCCATAAATGTGAAATATAGTAGCAGTCATTTATTTAGTTTACCTTGGTATTAGAAAGAGAGGGTTAAACAAAAACAATAAAGAGACATTAAACAGTAACATTGGTCAAAATGACTCTCGATACCTCGATATCTCAATACTGCATGCATCCGGATGTGTCAGTTTTGTGGTTGTCCATGGGGAAACCAATCATATTGACCAATCAGAATCAAGTATTTCGTCAAAAGCCGTGTTATAATATCCTACAAAAGTGTAATATTTGCTATACTGTGTGGTTATAGCCTATCTGTGGTTATTTGGTTTTCTGTTCAAATGCCCCCCCCCAATTTGCCATTGAATATTTGTTATTCTTTCCATTTTGGTTATATTTGCATGTGCTATTCTTGTCACTTGCTAAATTGCAAGAGAAGATATCTTGGGGGTGTTTAGATTAAACTGTACTAAGGAAAACCATCATGAGTCCTGAAACCAGAAGTGAATCACACCCCATCCTGATATGACTCTCACATTCAAACCAGACACAAATCACTGTATGTCTTTGTACTTGTTAAAAGTTCCCCTCCTCATCTCCTCTTTCATGTACACCTCAATATGCTGCTATTGTATCCATTGATCAATACATCAGCTAATGGCCTAAAAAGGCCACTGACAATAGCTTCTGCTTTCAGAGATGGTGTGACATAAAAAGGCTATTTTCCTCTCCGCTTCATTCTTTATTTTCCTCATTTCGCTGGGTTTTGTCTGCGGGGTGTTAAATGGGTAAAATGAGGCCATGAATCTCTGCATTGACATTCGCCTTTGCTCTTTGCGTTTTTAGTATTTTACTCTCCCTCTGTCAACGTGTTGGCCGGAGTCTAATCAGAGCAGGGTGTAAATTATTCAGGAAAGCTTGTTGAATAAAGACCTTTGATTGTCAACTTTATTGTCTGGGCTGATGCATTATTGAAGTGTCTGCGGTCATGATGGAGTGTTACAAAGGTGCGTGCCCTCACCCACCTAACAACCCCCCCTTCCCACCACCACCTTCTCTCTCTCCTGGTCTTTCACATTCTATTCATGTGTGGCTGATCGCCCAAGGTCACTCCCAAGTGGCCGCGATCCATGGTGTGCGCAGACATTTTCAGTTTGCAGACAGAAAGTGCTACGTTTATATCAGAGAGAGCAGATGTGATGAGCGTCAGGGACTGTAGAAATATTAAATTGAAGCAAACAAAGGGAAGGGAGGGCATATGCAAGTGTTTGTCTACTATGCATCGTTTTTCTTTTTCACAACAAAAAACAAAAAAGCAAAGAACAAACAGTTAAATGTAATTTTTTTGTTAATTTTTATAATAAATTATTTTTTTTATATATTATAATATATAATAATATATATATACTGTATATATTTGTTTAATTATAAATAATATAAATTATTTGTAAATATTTATACATTTGTAAATGTAAAAATATTAGGGCTGTCAAAAGATAAATCACGATTAATCGCATCCAGAATAAAAGTTTGTGTTTACATAATATATATCTGTGTGCTTTGCATAGTAATTTTGTATTTATTAACACATACACATCCATGCATATATTTAAGAAAAATCTAAAAATGATTAAATATTTATATATAATTTCAATTGTTGGTAAATAAAAATAAATACATGTAAATATTTGCTAAATATGTATACATGTGTATGTGTTTGTTTTTGAAAAAACATAATTAATATGCACAGTATATAAACTTTAATTCTGGATGCGATTAATCGCGATTAATCTTTTGACAGCCCTAATAAATATATAAAAATATAAACTACACGTTTACTACTTTATTGATAAAAATTGAACTATTTAGTAACCGGAAAAAAACATGAATTGCATAATATTTTACAGTAAATATGTCCGTTTACACGAGACTGTTTTGAAAACTTGCAAGTTTTTGAAAATGATGGTGGTATCATCTTTGTGTAAACTCTGAAGAGAGCGTTTTCATTAATGATGAAATCATACGCATGCGTATAAGTTGTTGAGTCTAGGCATTTGCGAGTATTCCCAAAATAATAATGGCGGCCTATTGTACTGGGTGTCTGTGTTACGCCTCATACTATTAACATTTCTCCAGCAATATGTAGATTTACTGTAACACAACGACCAGTGGATACATATTATTCATATACACAAACTTTAAACACACAAACATGCCGACAAATGTTTTTTTTTACAAAGTGACATGACAAGCATAATTTAGCGTTTTTACTAGTTTTTGCAGATGTAAACGCAGAACGTTTTGACAACATTTGACAATGTCGTGTGCATGTAAAACCTTTATAAAACGCAAAGAAAAAACATTTACGTTTTCTACTCCATAGTTGTAGTATCAAATAACCCTGATGTACAGTACCATCATCTAATCATACAGTAAACTCCCCCTAAAACAGGTGAGCCCCTCATGTGTACGTATAGAGTGTCACTTTTCTCAGATCGTGGTCTTGTTTTATTTAAAGGCACACTAGTGAGGGAACCATGTTATGTACATTAGTGAGAAGGTGATTTGTAAAAGGCATTCAATTACAGACCTGGTGATAGACAGCTAAAGATCTCCATATAATATATATATATATATATATATATATATGTGTATCGGGGTTGCCAGATCTGCAATAAAACCAGCACAATGGCCATTTAAAACTAGCATAAAGAGTTTAACTCAAATATCAAAACTAAAAATATGCTGCTCATATAGCTTAACATATATTTTATTGTTACTACGGTGCAATTCACAGAATGCTATCTTGGAACAGTTTAAAAGTAGCCCAATTCCACGTGAAAATCACAGACTTGGCACAGACAAGCACAGACCTGATGTAAACCGTGTTTATTTGTCTTGTTTATTGTCCATTGGTTGTTGTTAATGCTCATAAACGTTAGCATTGGTTTATGTACAGTATGCTCATCCACACAGTCACTTCCAGATGTGTTTGGAGTTAACCTGACGTGAATAATATCACAGATCACACTGTCAACAGCCCTCAATAGATCTGCAACAAGAACAGAATACTAAAGAGAACAGTCTCTCACAGGAATACAAATCACAGATGCATGTTAGGAGGTAACTGTTAAGACACTGTACAAAAACTAGTTGTCATGACAAAGACACTGACCGGATATTATGTATTGCTTTATGTCAAGTTGTCATAACAGAGACAACTCAAACAATGTCAACTTTGCATTATAAATCAGCGAATGACACTTAATGACAGTTGTCATAAACATGCATAAAATCTTCTTCATATTCATGACGTGTGTCATGATTATGAAGGTGTCATGTCAGTCTTGTGAACACCCCTTCAAGTTAAGTGCTAAGAAGTCAATTTTCTTGTGTGTCACAGTTTCATTATTATTTTGGTCTTTGAACAGAGCTAACATAAAACAGTATCGTGGAGTAAAATCTAAAACAAGGCTGCATAAATGAAATATTTTGACTTCAATGAATCAGTTGAAGGAAAAGTTCACCTCTAAATCAAAAATTCACCTTTTTACTCACCCACATAACGTTCAACATGTTTTAAGACCCCTGGCGTCTTTGGAACAAAAATAAAGATATTTTAGGTGACATCCGAGAGATTTCCATGCCTCCTCGTAGACATCATGGTTTTAGTTGTTGTCAAGGTCCCGAAAAGTACTTAAGACATCATTAAATTGGTCCATCCTCTCATAGTGGCTCAATTGAATTTTTTTGAAGCAACGACAATACTTTATGTGCGAAAAACAAACCAAAATAACGACTTTAATCTATATATTCTCCTCTGGTTTGTCAGTCTATGGTGCACGTTCACGAGAGTGCCGTGTGGGTGAGTAAAAAACAACACAGTTTAGATTTTGAGATTAACTTTTCCTTTAATATATATACAAATTATGATTACATATTTGTTCTCGTGATTTTATTTGTTGAATAGATTTCAAGGTCAAGATCTCCTGAAATCTTGTAAAACAAGCCCCAATCCTACATCATCCTAAGTCTTTTTGTTTTCGTATATGTGCTGTGTAAAATACACTGCTTGTGAAATGGGATGTCCTTGAAAAGCCTGAAGAGACGGCAGAAATGAATGAAGATGACTCACTCTCTCCCTTCAAGCGCGCACAGCATTCTATTTGCCCACCTGTTAATATAAGTGACTTACTGGAAAGAGTTTCAACATGTGGTATGTCAATGTTTTATGACTGTAATTAAATCAGTTTAGGAAAGTTTGCACTCACGCTGAAGTGTTTGCACAAAGGGTAGAGGATTGTTGTTGTTTTCATAATCTTGCTTTCATCCTCCTTTACACCTAAAGTTGACCTTAAGCACCATTAAATCCTATGAACACATTTATTGATTGCCAAGATGTGCTTATGTTGATATTTGAAAAGAATATTGTACTGTTTTCCACCAACACAGGCCTATATTCAATACGACAGCAATGTTGAGCAACAGAAAAATTATTAAATTACAATAAAATTATTTCTGCCCTGCTCAAAACATTAGAAAGCACCCTCAGCTCAGCAACCCGTTCAACTTGAATTTTCACTGCAGATTGCAGAAATAATTGATTAATTACTTGTTTCCATGGCAATGGGACAAACCCGGCTTGTTATTTAACACGCGGTACACATCTGTAGAAGTCAATGCTGGACTCATCTGCTGCTGTTATTAAGGTGGAGAGAAAGAAGCACAATGCAAGACGGAATGAATGTGCAGAATATCCGATAAGAACGCTTGGCCCTCACGGGCGGAGCAGAAGACAAAATGTTCCATTCCCATCGAACAATATGAACAGATTATGCAAATGCTACTGAAATTAACTTGAAATCATGAATGATATACATTTAATATGCGGAAGTTGTTAACAAGACAGTGGATTGCATCTTTTTAAAGATGTTGTCTTGCATTGACTTTAAATCACAAATACAGTACACTTTGGATAATTTGGTCGATTACAATTGTTAATTAAAGTATAAAAAAACAAACAGGAAAAAAAATGAAATTTGTGGGAAAATAATTAAGTTTTTCTGAATTTACTATTTATAGGAATGTGTACTGTATATCAAGTGGCGGCGCCTGCCAAATTTCTCAGTGGGTGCGACTTTTGCGATTATGACTAAGATGACCCGTTCAATGGGTCAAATGAAAATAAATAAAAGTCAGATAGCTAACTTGACAGAGTTACATTGCATTGTTTAGTTTGGTTTTCCTGTTCAACCACTAGATGGCAACACAGACATTAATTATACATACTGTACAGTACTTTTGTAAAGCTATATCAATTTAAATGTCTCAAACACAATAAATTTGGTTCCACAATAAAACACTTCCACCGTGGCCATCAACAGATACATTGTCATCTACTAGTTCAATCACTGTTAGCACAGTCTACAATTTATAGCCATCATGGATGCCTTAGCGATAATGAAATCAAAACATATTATACTATCATCAAAACTGTAATCAATCAACTCTTTCCAGAACATATTCAGTATATTTTTTTCAGTATTTTTTACACTGGTATTGATATTTTGAACGGTAATTCCTGTAGATTATATTGATGGTTTCTTGTATTCCCTGTGGCTGTTGAAAAGTATGACGTAGGACGCCACGGGACGTGGGTAGCGTAAAATACGGAAGTGATGGTATGCTAGCTGGAGAATAATAAAGTGAGACCTGAGTTCTACACGAGTGTCGTTTATTAGGTTTTTCTGCATGTATCTACAATTCCCTGAATGAAATAATGGAGTTGCTGTTGCTAGCCATATCGATCTTGCTGTCTCACTACGCTTTCGCGCGCTGTGCGTGTCGTCCGTTGGGGCGAGCCCTCCCTGAGCCCATAGAAATGCATTGTAGGGTCCAAAATTTGAAAATAAAAGAATATCAACATGTAAATCTATGAGAGCGCCTGGGGCGATTTTCAATCTGACTGAAATCGCCCCAAGGGGCGGGGCTACTGGTTGGAGAGTGATATTCAGGCTGCTGATTGGAAAATAATATGAAGACTGTTATACAGTCTATGATTAAGACTTAGAGACCGGCAAAATAAACAATTTTTTCCCCCTCTTTTTTCGTGTGGCTGAAGGAGGGCGGTGCACTATCGCCCAATATGGGCCAGCCGCCCCTGTGTATATCCATTGTTGGTTCCTTTTGTAAAAACTGGACAAATTGGTGAAATTGATTAAATGTTTTTAGACTGCAAAAATAGGCTGATTAATGTGTATAGTAAAAAGTTCAAATTTATTTTCAAACAACACAACACTAATGTTCTTACATGTATTGCACATGCATGTGTCTTGTCATGCTGTTAGTCTTTCACATTGCTGTTGGATGACTTTATGACACTCCTGAGGTTTGATTTACATTTACATTTACATTTAGACATTTAGCAGACGCTTTTATCCAAAGTGACTTACAAAGAGTTTAGGAGCAATAAGCGATATGTCATACAGGAGCCATAATACATTAAGTGCCAATACAAAGTTACTGGTTTCAACAAAAACTATACCACTACCTGTTGAGAGAAAGGGTTAGATTTTTTTTCATCTGTCTGTCAAGTATTCACAGAAGAGATGGGTTTTAAGTAGTTTTTTAAATGTTGTGAGAGATGTGGTTGAACGGACAGAGTTAGGAAGAATGTTCCACCAGGAAGGAGTTGTGAATGATAATGAGCGGGAGAGCGATTTACTGCCCTTATGAGAAGGCAATATAAGCCGCTGGTTTGCTGAACGCAGGGATCTTGATGGGGTGTAGGAGTGCAGGAGGGTGTGAAAGTAAGCCGGTGCAGATCCAGTGATAGTCCTGTAGGCAAGCATTAGTGACTTGAATCTGATACGGGCTGCAACCGGTAGCCAGTGGAGAGAGATGAAAAGGGGAGTCACGTGAGCCCTTTTGGGCTGTTGGAAGATGAGGCGTGCTGCTGCGTTCTGAACCAGCTGGAGTGGTTTGACAGCCTTTGCAGGAAGACCAGCAAGGAGAGCATTGCAGTAGCCCAACCTTGAGATTACCAGGGCCTGGACAAGAAGTTGTGCCGCATGCTCAGTGAGATAGGGTCTGACCTTTCTAATGTTGAATAAGGCATATCGGCATGACCGTGTTGTCTTTGCAATGTGGTCATTGAAGGACAGCTGTTCATCAAATATGACTCCAAGGTTCCTGGCTGTTTTGGAAGGAGTGATTGTGGTATGGCCAAGATGGATAGTGAGATCGTGTTGGACCGTAGGGTGTGCCGGAAACACGAGTAGTTCTGTCTTGGCAGGGTTCAGCTGGAGGTGATGCCCTTTCATCCAAGCTGAGATGAGGCAGGCTGTAATGCATGCTGCTACAGTGGTATCGTCTGTGGTATCGTCTGTAAGTAAAACCTATCTTGTCCCGAAAAAACGTCGAAAAAGTTATGAATTCTTTCATTACATTTCGATTGGATTACTGTAATTCTTTTCGGGATCGGTCAGTCAGCCCTATCCCGTTTGCGGTTAGTACAAAATTCAGCTGTGAGGCTGTTAATAAGCACAAAAAAACGAGATCACATCACCCCAGTGTTACGTTCCCTGCATTGGCTTACGGTGCAATACCTTGTACATTCTCCTTCTAGTGTTTAAATCCTTACATGGTAACCCCTCCTATCTATCAGACTTACTGGTTGAATGATCGATTTCCTTGACGTAACTCCGCCAATTCCCGCGCCGCTTCCCTTCGAGATGTAGCCCGATCAAAGACCTTCTTGACTTCCTTCAAGAAGGACTGAAATGATTAAAAATCCAGTTGCAAGTGAATCACAGTTTATTAACTGAACAACAATGGTGAAAGAAGTCAAGACAACAGAATAGATGGTCACGCAGGTGAGTAGATCTCAGATGCATGGACACTGCAAGACACTGAACCAGTCCAACACCGAAGAGATATCCAGCGGCAGCTTGGTATTCCCCGCAAGGTAAGTAATTCCAGGCAGACGCTGGAATTACCAGGGTATGATGCAGAATTTCCAGGGTAACGCTAACAAGCGATAGACATGTGACAATAAGCAGGAATGAACACACAGATCCTTGAACCATGACAAATGCATTGTTTGGGAAATAATTAATTAAAGCTCAGGGAAGATGTAATTACTTTCAGTACAAGCTACAAACAAGATCAATAAGCCTGGTAGCCAATGAGAGGGCAGATTTCTTATAACAATGGTAATAAACATGATAAACTTACCTTACCTGAACTACTACTGTAATTTTATTTATGTTCATGTTTGTACCTGGTGGTTATTATGCGCACATAAGCAACATGTTTGAATTAGATTTAAATCATAAGTAATGACCCTTGGGATCTAAGCTACAGAATAAGATTTGTTTCTTCAAAATTAAGGACAAGACGTGCAGAAACATTGTAACACCCTGTGCCTCGGTCTCCACCTGAGGGTGCCATTTTGCTTTGTGTTTCTGACTGTGTTTGTCAAGGACTCCATATCCCATCATGCATTGTTTCTTGTGATTGTCAACCGGTTTCACCTGTGTCCCATTTCCTGTTTGTCCCTTCACTTGTGTAAATATTGCCATTGTGTTCAGTTCTGAGTTGTCTATCTTTGTTTTGTGTTACTTCATTGTATGTCTTGTGTATTTTGGTTTTATGTTACTCTTGGACCTTTATTGTTACTCTCTGGATTTATTAACAAACCTTTAACTCCTAATGCAGTTTAAGGTTTGTTAATAAATCCAGAGAATAACAACAATCCTTTTTTTCCCTTGCCCTGCTTGTAACAAACATCGTGTTAAATTACACCACATGACCCAAACTCTTGCCTTAGGTTTTTTCCAGTTGAGGTATTATCTGTTAAAATTAGAGTTGGTTAAAAAGCTCTTCTTTTCGTAAATAGCCAACAGCCTTTGGCTAATAGAAGGGGCATTCTAGAGAATATGAGTGCAAGACGAGTCATCAACGTGTTTTTGTCAAATATCCTGGAAAAGGAAGACTGCCATTTTTATTTAAATTTTTTTACTTTTTTATCTCTAGGACAGTGGAGTCAGACAGGAACATGAGGGTGAGAGACAGGGTGTGGAATTGGGGCATGACCCAGGCAGGACTCGAACCCAGGTGCCCATGAGCCAACAGCTCACGTATATGTGTCTGGAGCACTTACCACTGGGCTACCGCTGAACAAAGCAATTTTTAGGGTAATTTTAAGTTAATAAAGACCACAATCAGATTACATTCCCATTTTCCCAGAAGTCTGTGCTTTGTCAAAAGGCATGTGTGGTCTAAATGGACATATGGATTGTGCACTACATTGAACCGGGCTGCCATTTCTATTTCGCTGAGAATTGCTGTGTGTATTGTTTCATTCTCAAGTATTGGCATTGCTTTTCTTTTATGTGTTGTGAAGATATGTCTTATCGTTAATAAAAAAGGATTTGATTATTTTATTAGTATAATACAATGTTTAAAACTATTGACACACAAATACAGCTGTGTATTATGCAATATACAGCAAATTGAATTGTCTTTAAGGTGCAGTAAGCAATTTCTGAGAAAGGATGTTGATATTTGAAATTGGCACTACAACAAACACATCCCTACCCTAAAGAAACACACACCACCCTTCATTTCTCCACCCTAAAAACAATGAACATGCAACGCAACACAGGCACGGAAACTTGTTTTTATCATAGCTGAGGCCAAGAATAATAATGAACATGAACAAACTAGTTATTATATTACTATTACAACATTTTATTTGATTGATTATACCATTGATTTCATGATCATTTTACAAGATATGCACAAGACTATCATGTCACTCATCCGAGTGATATTCCAAGCCTTCTTAATGCTCCAAGCCTTCCAAGTTTCCACCGTCTTCCAAGCCTTCCAAGATCTCCAAGCCCTGCAAGATCTCCCCATCGCTGCATATCACCTGCACCTCTCCGGATACCTCTGCCCACCGTCCACGATACCATACCATACCAGTATACTCTCATAAGTCAATGTCTCATGCCAATTACTTACCTGTTGTTCTCTTGTGTGTCTTAAAAACATTGTTGAAGTCTTACCTCTTCCCGTCTCAGTGTTTCTGTTACAGTGGGCTTATGATGTGCCGGTATGAACTTTTCATATGTTAGCTGAATGTGTCAAGCATACATTTGGTTTGTCGACTCACGGTCTCGTCCCGCCTACTTCACTACACCGGTGTATAGACGTTGGCATGCACATTCGATGTGGGAAGGTGAATAATATGGAAACATTATTAAGTTCCTGTCTCTGGTTTGCTGTCATGTGTTGGACAGCGGAGAATCTGGTTTTGGTCAGGGTGGGTCAAAGCAAACGCTGAGCCATCTCAAAGCCCTCAAAGAGTTTTATTTTAAATTGCTGTTAATTTACTCACCCCCAGTCCATCCAAGATATGGGTAGCATTGTTTTTTTAAGAAGATTTTGAATATATTTGGTTGAATTAATGAAGGTCAAATCAATGAAAGTCAAAAACACTAATACATTCAGCACAAAAGTAATGCCTGCCCTTGTGAGGTTAAACTGGAGTCTAATAAAACGAATCAGTTGATCTGTGCATAAAACTGAACGTTAAGAGTGCCTCGACGGAGGCACTCTTTGCTGAAGAGTGCCTCCGTCGAAGCTGCCGAGTTGGTCCGGTTTGGCACGTTGGGGGACGAAGATGAGCTCATGTCGCTAGGCTCACCAAGGCTGTACAAGACCTCGGCCTCGAGTGGGCATGTTTCTCCCCAGTCGGTGGATAGTGTATTTAGGAGTGCACTTAGACTCGATCGCTATGCGCGCTCACCTGTGCCCAGAATGAGTTCGAAATATCATGTCAGCTCTGAGCCTTTTCAGTCTGTTACGCTCTATCGGGCTGAAAGTGTTTCAGAGACTTTTTGGGCTGATGGCATCAGCAGTTGCGGTATGCCACCTCAGTCTGCTGTTTCATGCGGAGTGCCCCGTGTCTGACATTCTAGCCTTTCTGCAGCATCGCTTTTTGATGGCGGCAGCTCACCGTCTACCCTGAAGTTTATGTCGCTGCCATTGCCGCTTTTCACCACCCAGTCGATGTTTGCTCGGTGGGCAGGCATACTCTGGTGGTGAGATTTCTGAGGGGTGTGAGACGGCTAAAACCCCCTCGTCCTCCTACTGTGCCACCCTGGGATCTAGCATTGCTGCTGAAGGCGCTCTCTCTCTCTCGCCTTTCGAGCCTTCGCAATCAACGCGACTGAGGGAGTTCTCCCTGAAAACTGACCTACTTCTTGCTCTCGCGTCTGCTAAGCGTGTAGGGGATATTCATGCGCTGTCTATCGACGCCGCTTGTATGCGGTTCGGACCTAACGGCTGTAGCGTCACCCTGAAACCTAAAGTGGGTTATATCCCTGCCCGCTTTCTCCCAGGAGCCGCCAGCCTCGCAGGATTGATCACCACACGCTATGCCCGGTGCAGGCTTTGCGGGTTTGCGTCGAGCGATCTGCCTCGTTTAGGCCCTTGGATCAGCTGTTCGTGTGCTACGGTAGATCGGCTAAAGGACCTCCTGTTTCGAAACAGAGGTTGTCTCACTGGATAGTGGATGCGGTAGCGCTGGCATACGCCAGTCAGGGGGAGGACTGCCCTGTCGATATTAGAGCCCATTCTACGAGAGCGGTGGCCTCTTCGTGGGTTTGGTTAAGGGGAGTGTCTATTCGGGACATTTGTGCGGCTTCTGGCTGGTCTTCGCAGAAAACCTTTGCCAGATTTTACAAACTAGATGTGTCCCCCCTAGCAGCGCAGGTGCTGTCTGTGCAGGTACAGGGCCTGACTAGTGATGCTTGTGACTTGGGACGGCTGCGCGGAGCTGGCGTTGCCCTTATACCCCCCGTTCTACTCACTACTGGGCTATCCAAGTATTCGCCGACAAGGGCAAGGCGCCCGGCGTGGTTTTGTCGTTAATGGACTCCCGGTTATACCGCTTGCCGCTTTACCTATTGCCCTCTTAAACATTGTCATTCTGTGTATCGGCCGCCCTGAGCCTAGTGTGCGGCAACGCAGCCTGGCTCATGTTAAAACTGTGTGAGTATGCAAATTTCACCTAAACTTTAAACTAATTCTGATTGGCTTCCGCTCAGGCAGCGGCCAACAGGTTTGATACTTGCGCTTGTCGCTGAGCCGATTGGCTGAGGGAGTTTTCCTTGCCCATAACCTGTGATTATGCGGAGAGAGCTCTGCTGCTCTCGGCTGCTCTCACTGTGTTATTTTATATGGTTCCCCTAGCGTTTCATGCAATGTACAGAGACCTCTCCCGAAAGAGATAGTCAGCGGTTAATGTCGTAACCACGGTTCCCTGAGAGGAGGAACGAGAAATTGCGATAACCGCTGTGTCCGTGTGCTCAGATCGTCGTGCTGTAATGTTCAGTCGTAAGATTCTAAGGTTAAGTGGTCAAGACGGTGTAATATGTAGGGGTGGCGACCACGCCCCTAAGTGCCGTCTTGGCCCACATTGGCCAGTTACATTTTCATTTCTACTGCCGTTGTTCAATAAAGGTTTCAGTATAGGTTAGAGAATAGGATTCCCCTAGTGCTGTGGTGTCAAACTTAATTCCTGGAGGGTCGCAGCTCTGCACAGTTTAGCTCCAACCCAATCCAACCCACACCTGTTTAGAGGTTTCTAGTAATCCTAAAGACCTTGATTAGATGAATCAGGTGTGTTTGATTAGGGTTGGAGCTAAACTGTGCAGAGCTGCGGCCCTCCAGGAATTGAGTTTGACACCTGTGCCCTAGTGTTTCACGTTTCTTGTCTCGTTCCCTCCTCACAGGGAACCGATGTTACGACAGTAACCAGAGACGTTTTCCTTTTTCTGAGACAACCGTTCACATGGTGTAGCCTACCCTTCTTGCAGTTACTTTCAAGGGCACAAGACAAAGACCTATCGCGTCCGCAAACCGACTGCCTGTGGCTGTGGATTGCCGATTATAACGTTGAAAATAACATCACGTTTTCTGGACAGACCGATCAAATTGCTTTATAAGACGTCAATATCTTCATGAGCCGCAGGAATTAGTTTTGTAGCAACATTTTGGAGTTTTTAAAGATGTGGCCTTAGGACGTGCATTTCTTAAAGCACACCGCTCTTAAAGTCTCTTCACTTATTTGAAATGTTAAGGCGGGCCAGGTCAAGATGATTGGGCGGGCCGCATTTGGCCACGGGCCGGCAGTTGACTAGCCCTGCCATAAGGAGTTGATTTTTTCTCCAGATTATTCATATTTCCACTAGTTAATGTTTGTCATTGCTTGTGTTGACAGGATGTTAGTCATAGTAGGCTACAGCAAAAAAAGTGCCTTTCACAAGATGTTTTATTAGCTTCAAAGCTTTACATTATAGCATTCCTCAGGAATTAACTTTCATACTGTAATGTACAGTCCCAACCAAAATATCCAGCTTTGGACATTTTAAGTCTTTGCTTTTTTTTCAAACTTAAACATTGAAACATTATTTTTATGTTGGATAGTTGGATTTGGGGAATAAATTAAAGTTTAGCTTTGAGAAGATAAGGAGGCTTAGCAAAAAATTACACAGAACAGCTGGGTAAAGATAAAGATATTCATGAGAGGATCAACAAATATAACAGATACAATTTCCTGTTTCCCAACATTTGCTAAACATTTGTCCGATTTAGTTTAATTTTATATTAAAGTATTTAATGTATTTGCCTCATTGATGTTTTTTTTTTTGCCCTTTCTATGTGATTGTTCATCTTTTACTTTGTATGTTCCCCTTAGCACCACCATATTTGTGTGAAATTATATTACTGAAACTTTTACAACTTAAATGCAACATGACGTAAGACCCACGCAGACCTATAATTGTGTCCTTCCGTGCTCTTCAAAATCAATTTGAGCGTTCTCCAAAGCACAACGAATAAAAATACTAACAGAGGAGACATACAGAGTCCTTTACAACATTAAGGGAGTATTTGAAGGTAAAGCAAAGTGGGTCTCTTCAGGAGGTTGCTCTTGGCAAAGACAGAATGACCCAGTTACTAAACACAGCCAGTCCAAGACTGTACAAGTGAAGGACAGGCAGGCCACCCAAGAGCAGAAGTGCATGTTGGCAGATATAAATGACTTATCACTGCTGCAGCCAGAGAGACAGAGAGAAATATCATGAAGCTCTGTTGAGGGAATAACACCTTATATTAACCTTACCCAGAGTCTCTTTGTCACATTGTCCGAGTAAGGAGTACAAGCAAGAGAGCTATAAAATGGTGCAAGGGCATTTATAAACTCTTTGCTGAGTTTGGAAAGGAGGACTTTGTCTGACGCTCTGCTAATGTGTGCTGGGCGGTGACCAAGTAAGATATGTCCCTGGATCAACATTCTTGTTGGTTCTGAAGCAACATTCCTATTATTCAATCAATCAAAATTCATGGTAATGTTCAAAGATAGGCCTAAGGCTTGAGTCTGGTCTTATGAACATAATATTGCCTCTCTATATGGGTAGTTAGTATTTTTGTTGAGGTTAGGATAGGACTGTGTTTGCTGTACAGGGCAAACACATTTTGTTTATCCAGGAACACAAAATTAGAGTCACATGGGAAATTCAGAAGTACCAAAATATTTGGATATGTTCTGTGTGAAACACAATGTTAACTGCGAACCCCACAGAATACATTATGGATACATGCCATACGTGCTGTTAAAAAACAAAGTTCATAATTTTTCAAACAACAGTACTGTAGGTGTCACATGACCCTAACGTTTTTGTTGAAATGAAATGGGCATTCATCTTGGAAATAAATATTAACGGCCACTTTGCATTTTTATCCATAACTTTTCATTCTATTTTGTGTCAAGTGTCATTTAGTTCTCTTAACTAATAGGGATTGAAAAGGGAAACAAGGTTTAAAATTATTTACATCATTCCGGCCAGTGGCGCCACTAGCAATTTTGGGCCCTATGAAAGAATATGAGGTTGGGCCCCCTACCACACCAAACATACAAGCCAACTATTTTATTTATTTATTTCGAACAAAATATATATGTATAACAAACACACACAGAGGCTATGTTGCCGTGTAACAAAAACAAAATACATAAATTACAGGAATCTGCAACAATATTGAGGTAAGTCCGGAATGGAGCAGGATGAAAAAGCTTGAGAAAACGCTTGAAAAAGTACTATCCAAACTATCCATATTAATAATCTGCATTTATCATTTCTATTGCATTACTACTAGTACTGTTACTACTAATAAGACAGATCTCTGGGGATCCAAAAAGTGCGTTGGCCCTAGTCCTATCTACCCCCCTTAGCTACACCCCTGATTTCAGCTGATACCCAGTTTATTCGTCTCACTGAAACTGGAAGGTAAAGTCAAATGCATTGCATTGTGGGATATACTGTAGATTTCCAAGCAGCGCATTGTGTTGTGTACTGCACATACAGTAATCAGGTAATGTGAGAATTTCAGGCATACAGAAAATACACAAGCACACAGTATGCATACTGTAGTCATAGTTACATGATACGCTGTTCTGAATACAGCCTTGGTGAAGCAGAGATATACGACAGAGAGCTGTACAGGCTGCGTTGTTTGTCTCTGTCGATCAAATAACACCATGAGCCAGAAGGAAAAGTTTGTTTGTCAAAGAGCAAAACAGATACAGTAGATGTCCCAAAGCAAAGCTGACTCACCCAACTGTCTGGTTTTGGGGTGTGTCTGTTTGGAATACGGGTGCGATAAGCTCATGTTTTGGGGTTGTTGGGTTGACCTGCTCTATCTGATTGTGTAGTATTTAAATATAGTGACTATAAAAACTGGACTGCGTTTCATGTATTTGACTACTTAAAGGTTTTAATAAATCATGAGCTGCAAGCTCCAAAAAAAAAATGCAATATTAAAGTACACTAGTCCAAACAATCTCTAAAGCCATTCGATCGCTTTGTGTGACTGAAATGTATTTATTTTACTGATAATCTTAATTTTATCTATAGCTCCAGTGTATGAAATTTAGTGGCATCTAGCGGTGAGGTGGCGAATTGCAACCAACGGCTCACTCCACCGATTCCTTTCCTTTTGAAGCACTACGGTGGCTGACACAGGACTAAGATATCATCATGTTTTTACATCTTTGCCAAAGGAGAAAACGTATTTCTGAAACGCGCTCTGTAGAACAGTTTGTCCGTTTAGGGCTACTGTAGAAAAAACATGGTGAATTCGATGCAAGGGACCCGCAGTGTATGTAGATAGAAATAACTAATTCTAAGGTAATAAAAACATAACACTTCATAATGTAAGGACTTTATACGCCTCTGAAGACATAGTTATGTATGTAATATTGCATTTCTGTCAATAGATCCTCCAAAAAAATAGACACTGGACCTTTGAATTCAATATGGTACAGTTTATTATTAGTCAATTATCCTTAGCGTTGTTGTTTACCTCATCTCACTTTTTCTTCCACTGCTACAATAAGTCTGTGAACTGCTTTCATGCGGTTAAAACTAAATTAATGTGGTAAGGAAGGTTAGGTCAATTATTTATTAGGAAAAACTTAAGAATTAAAGAACTGTGACACAAAGGCCATACGACCAGTATGATTAGTTGTTTAAAATAAATACTTAATACTGTACTTTATATAGCTATTCCTACGAATGTTTTTGGGCTCCTTAAATAAAGCAAAATCTCCAAAACTGTATTATTTGTAGTCCATCAATTGAAAAGAATGATATCTGGTGAAATGTAAAAAGCCAGTGGACTTTTCTGCTGCATTTCCACAGACCAAAGAGAATTTGTGACATTTACTTTATCTCATATATTATTTACTTATTTAGTCATTCATCACCTGCCGATGTCATACTGAAACCCTCCACAGCAGTTTGCTACAGTCAAACACACTTTTGTGTACAAAGCAAAACTGTTTATGAGAAGTGTTACTAATTCTACTTTCAAATTATTATTTTTATCTTTTAAAGTGTTCTGAGTGATTCCTATATTTCCCTAACCCCCCAATAAAAAACGTATCTCTAAGTTTTAGTAGTTGTCTTGTGCTTAGCTGATTATGATCCCTCCTTCAATATACCGTAAGAGATTAATTAGCTGTTTTATCATCCACAAAATCCAAATGCTTTGAAAAGTTTGCTTCTCAACAAGTCACATGATTTGAGATGGCATTTATTTTCATTAGCACATGAGTTTTAAAAAGAATTACAGTTTTTAAAATGAAAACACATTTTTCTCGATTCAATAGCAGAACTCTTTAAGGGTCACAGATGACTGTGTTGTTAGCAGCTGGTTTTGAGGTTTATTGTCTGCCGTGTTCATTAGCTGGAGCATGTGTGTGTTCTCTTCGAGGGAACGCTTTGAGAAACAGCTGAGTCTTTTTAAAACACAAATCACTACCGGCATCCTATTCAGCCATGGGAAACACTGTAAAAAATGGATTAGAATCATCTGTTGTCTGCGTGGCAGGAAATAACAGATTATGGTTGAGAGAGGGCATAATTGACAAGACATTTAAAGAAAGAAAGAAAGAAGAAAGAAAGAAAGAGACACTTTGACTCTTATTATTGTCTCTAGATATGGCTCAGATTACTCAATGTTCGGGTCTGTCATGCTGACCGCTATTAAATTGTCAGAGATCGAAATTCTCTGTGCTATTGGTCAGAAGTAGGCATTTCAACTTGACACACCATGTAACATTTCATTTGCATAAAACGGTGCTTAGAAAATACAAACAATATTATAAGTTATTGAAACCCAGGTTAACCTCAATATTTGGGGAGTTTGTCCAACTTCTTTATGACGCCACCAGTTTCACTAAACATGACCTAATTACCTGAGAGATTACATCACATGAATGGAGGGCACCACCATGCAGCCCAAATTGTTGTTTATTTGTCCGATCGTTTCAATCTTCCTCCTCTCTTCCCTTGGGTTGTTTGTTGTTTTCTCTGGAAGAAATGTTCTCCCTGCTATCAAAGATTCGTTTTGATGATGCCCAGTGGCGGACAGAGCATACCAGATTTAGTTGCTCAAAGGAGGAAAAGCCTGGAGACTGTACAGCACCTGCACTATCATATTTGGAAATCATTATTAATCATCAGCTAATAAATCATCATTCGGGATTCATGACTAAACATGTTGAAACCGGAATTAATCATGATAATAGTTATAATAAAACGGATGAAGACACATATTGGTGCATATTGTCACAAAAGTTGAATAGCTTTTTTGCAGACGACATTGAAAATATCTGAGCTCCTAAAAAAGCAATGAAGCCGCTTTGTAATGTATTGCATTACTGATTAATCCTTTATTTGCCTCATCTGTCCAAGTGACGAGTTTATTGTGTTCATTGTGTCAATAAACAGATTTTTTTTAACTGAATAACTGAATAAACTGAGTTATTACTACTTAATAAAAAACTGCAGTTTGATTGATATTACCTGGAATGCACCATAAGAAGCATGATTTTCGAATCTCTTCATTGTTCATCCTAAAACCTCTAACGTGGCTAATATCATAGAAGCATGTAGTTTGTATATATGCCTAAAAATTATTAGATTTCAATGTTTTAAGTCTAATTCAACATGAAACACAGTTAATGCTTAAAAGAAATGCGAGTGTTTGAATTCGCTGTGGCCAGAAGCATCATTCCTTTGTTCCTCTTTGAGTTATCGTGCCTTCATAGTCAAGCACCAGATCTTCCTTGTTTAAAAGCATGTGGCATGCAAGACAGCTTCATTTAGTGGGTTAATAAGGCCTCAGTTTCAACTATATTTAGTCAAGCCAGTGGAAACCATGCTAAAAACCCCTGTGGCGTCCCATCGCTCTTCTCTCGCCAGAGCACAATTGGCATTTTTTTATAGCAGCGTGGCCTGAATAAGGAGATGAATTTAGAAAACGAACACTGCAGCACGGCTCGGCTATTATACGTTTAATGCATACACACATGTGTTGTCGCAGAGCAGCATTATGAACATGCAATGTGTTGGCTTGTGTGTGTGTTGAAGAAAGAATTAAAGTGGTATGTATAACGTATAATGATAGTGTTATAGTATATAAGATACATTTGGTGCAAATTTTTCTCAACTTTGTTGGTGCAGTCATGTCAACTTACAAAGAGCAAATCTCACTTTACAAAATTTAAAATAATAAGTAAAACTAATTTGACTTGACTTTTTGATATTGATATTATTTAAAGTGTGGGTTAACGAAAACATATCTATTTGAGTTTAAACAAAACACATATTTAAGTTATGTTAACTCATGTTTTTAAGGCAGCAGGTGAACTTTTGTTTCTAAGTCTAACCAGCTAGAAATGTTTTAAAGTGGCCCAAGAACTGTTTGTTTTCTTACATTCTTTTAATATATCTTCTTATAAAATGATTACAAAGTCACCTTATAATTTTAAGTAAAAAATATAAATATATAGGAAGTTTTCCTACTATGATTGTGAATGGGTCCAAGAACTCTTTGGTTACGACCATTCTTTCAAATATCTTTCTCTGTGTTTATCAGAACAAAGAAATTCATACAGTTTTTTAAGAACTTGAAGGTGATTCAAATATGACAGAATTTTTATTTTTGGGTGAACTACCCCTTTAAGATAGAATCCCTAACCCTATATAGATAAAACTTTGTCCAATAGTAAAAAAATGTAAAAGATGTGTTGAGGGCGTGTGTGCTGATACTTTTTTATGCAATCTTTCACACGTATTGTGTACCACATAACAGCATAAATATCACATTAATTTACAATAAACAAGGCCCCTAAGTCTCCAACCAACTAGAGGACCCTAAGGTGCTAAAAAAAATGTTTAGTCATAAAACAATGCTCTGACAACCATTCACAAAAATCTAAAATTGCAGAGTCTTGCACAGACAAATGTGAAAATGTATTCACAACTGCATTCATACAAATAGTTGTGTGTGTGCTCGTGTGTGAGTCCATCTCCGAGCATGTGTTACATTGTCAGAGCAGTGCGTCAAGGATGACGTGTGAATGTGGAGTTTGAAAACAGCCTCAAGGACACACTGAGCTCACACAAAAGTCTCTCTGAAGGAGCAGGAGGAGAGAAAGAGCATGTCATGAATGTAACTGGAGAACAATTTGAAAAGCAGAATTCAATTACCCAACCGTTACAAGAAAACTAATGAAGTCACATCAGATCTGCAGAGACTCCCTGGACAATTACAAAGACTGTGGACCTCCCTCACCTCAAATGAAGCTTGGGTGTGTAAGAACACAATGCTTGGAATGAGGTTTGAGTCTGATCAGGTATGATATAAATACCACAAAAGATTCAATAATGGAAGTAATTATAGTCATGCCTTTATGAACTAAGGACAGACGCATGTAAATGCAGATTATAATAAAATGAAAAATTAAATCTGTTCAGATTACCATTTAGTTGTTTTTGCAAGTACAGAAAATCAAAGGGCCGTAAATATTTTTTTATAAATATACCTATATAATCTTTTAATTAAATTAAATAAATTTGACTTACCCAATTATTTTTTCTATTTTAGAGTATGCGCCTTCCATGTGCTTTACATTCACAGTTATATCATAAGCATGTCATTTTCCATGATCTGTCCCTTTGTGTCAACAATCATTTAAACAATTCAAAACTAGTTTAACTCCCCAGACTTGAAATATAATTGTCAATGTAATTTTTGTGAAGAAGATAGAAAGACAGACAGACAGACAGATGATAGTAGATAGGTAGTTTTTAAGATAGATAAGATAGATAGATAGATAGATAGATAGAGAGAGAGAGAGAGACCGGATGAGAGAGAGAGAGAGGAGAATGATAGGGTGTTCTCCCGTTTCTTCTTTCTCGGTAAACACGAACACCCGACACACCTGCCTAAACAAATACCCATGATCCTGTATGCCTAAATGATACTAATGCCCCATGTGAGCATTATATTCAACATTGAGTTTGCACTCTTAAAGATGAAGATGTCACCTCTTAAAATTTCGTCTACATCAGTGATAGTCCTTTAATCTTCTAAGGTTGTGGGCACAGATTGACACCCATGCCACCTCTCATTAGGACCAATCTGGATTTCGAGACACACATTAGCTGTTTGGCACAGACGTTATTCAATGGCACGTCTTAGTAGGGACAGTCCGCCAAGCATCACAGTGTGCTGTATGACAGATTTATTTCATAGTTGCTGGTTCTGTTAGACCCACAGTAACCACTGATGACGGTTGCTGCTTTATTGCCATTTTTACAACACACCACATATACAGGCCTAATGGTTTATCACCCTAGGTACATTTCCTCGGGACCAATTTGGTTTGTCTATCACCTACTTTATGGTTGTAGTGAAGAATAACTTGTGTCTTATATTTTTTTTTTTTTCAATCCCGGGTAATGCATTTTTGGCCCCCAGACATCTGTGTGGTGCTTCACAGTGATTCGCGCGGCGTCTGAGGTCTACACCCTCATTGTATTTTTATAGGTTGGTTTTTTGAGGGTTCCCATGTTAGGTTCTGTCGGCGTTCCTTCGATGGGCCGACCGCGCAGATTTGTGAGACGAGCGTCTTGTAGCGCGGTGGGACTTTGGGCCCACTAGCATGCTTCGACCGATACACCAAGAGTAACGCGCAGCCGGTCGCGGAGGAAGACTGTGGAGGAGGACATTTTTTTTTGTAGTGCGATTAAAGGCCATTTAGAGGAAAAAGAAGTTATGTATAGGAAGCACCCCGGCCAGCGCACCGGTTCCTGACGCTGTTGGCTGAGTCGAGTCTCGCGGGAGGCGCCCGGCTTTACTGCGCCGCCAGCTTATTTATTTTTTTTAGCACATAACCTCACTTCCAGATGCTTATCGTCCACCCGACCCAATAATAAGCCTCCCGCCACTCTTTCCTCTCTCATCCCTCAACAGCACCGGTTGCAACACCCCTCGTGAACCACGGCTACACCGAGAAACGAAGCGGCTTTTTCCCGGCACATCCCATGGACACTGTTGCAGTGTGACCGCCCCCTTGTCGACAACATTTTTTGCAGGAGGTTAGTCGGCCGGCGCTTCCACCGCGCCCGCATCACTCTCTCGAGCGCTACGAGCTAGACCACGAGTTTTCTGTTGCCGTATTTTGAGGATCTTTTTGTCTACTAACATACCTCGGGATCTTGCGTTTCGAGATCACAGCTGCCATAAATAATACCTTTCCGTTCTCTTAGTTCCTCCGACTGGACCCTTACTGGCGCATCCCAAGAAGGACCATTGCTCGCTACCCGACCACTTATCGAAACGAGTATTTCGTGGACCCAGAAATCTCACTGCCCCCAGCTTCGCACTGCCATCTATAGTACTACCAGTCCGGTGGGCGGTACTACGGAGAACCCTCGTGCACAAAGCGCCCACATGGACCAAAGCTTTCCGAAGAGTTAGAGATATCGTATTGTTTCTTTTTATGTTTTAACACTTGGCGATTCGGTTTTTTCCAGCCATGCGAGAACATTAACGACCGATTGTTTCCCCCACGCAGGGCTTTTCAATTTAAGCACGGCAAGCGCGCCCCCCCCCCCCGTAACACCACAAATTACCCGCAATTCCACCAGACGACACCGCGTTGTGGTGCTCTTTTCGAGTTTAGCTAGTCCTAGGAGACTCTGGTCAGTACAGGGGCATCCGCCCCATTATTTTAATCGTCTCAGTCTTGGCTCCACTGTTACATTATCTATCGTTGATCCTTTTGTTCCGTGAATTACTTGCTTAACCGAGTTTAGGGATTACAAAGACCACCACACAGCCGCTCTCCCCTTTTAAAGGAAACCTCCGTCCACCCTACATCACGAGTCCCTTCTCGGACCCCTTTTTCGTCGTCGAGACGCTTTGTATCATTTGGTTTTCGTTCGAACTGCTCGTCAGATTCTCCGCGTGCCTCGTTTCCCTTTTTTTTACCGTAAGCACAAGCCACGTTCACCTCCAAAACCATCACCTATGCACTATTCCATTCATTGACATCCGTGGCTCTATGTCACTACCCTATTTTCATCACACTGGGAACCGAACTGGCGGAAAGGCAAGGCAACGGCCAGCAGGGATGCCTTGGAATCTCCAGGGTCATCCCCCGGACTCACGCGGTTGTTTAGGATTTTCAAACTATCGCGGCACTCTAAAGGTCTCCAGATTTTGGGGCAAAAAGATCAACGCCAGCACATGAGAGAGCGGGGGTTGCTATCTTCTTTCTATTCATGGTGGTCATATTGTTCTCCAGCGCCGTTCGACTTTCGCCGAGGCAGGACCCAGATTACCTGTCACTCTGGGTTCAGCGCATCCCCTGCTCGCGTTTTTGTGTGGCTGCCGCTGTGGTTACACCATGGACGACCGCTCTTTTCGCCCCCCCCTTTTCCATTGTGTGATATTTCGCGTCGATCACGCCAATTACATGTCACATATAGGGCGCGCAAAAAGGTTGCTGTTTGCGCTCCCTGTGTGCGATTGCGGGCGTGTTAACCATCGCTTTACCAGTTCCTGTTATAGTGTCCAATTGTTTTAATATTTTACAAACGAGAGATTTTTTCTGAGCGTGAGAGGAGCTAGTGCTCAGTATCTTGCACCATTGGCAGCTGTCAGCCTTCTGTCTACTCCGAGGAGATCAGAGACACGTAGCACGTAGTTCTTCTTAGAAGCCACGCGTCGGAGTTAAGAAAATTTTTCTATGCGGCTCACTTGAGGGGGCACCCTCAACCAGCAACTTCAGCAGCCACTCCCCCGCTTAGAACACACCAGCAATTTCTGCACGCATAACTATAAAAAGACCTCTTACATCTATGTACGTGGATGACTTTCTTGCTCCGGGGCTGAGAAACCCCCAGTACCCCCGTTCTGTGCCAGGCCTCTCCCCCGTAACAAATACTCGTTAGTGCGTATAACGGACACTTCCGATGTGTCTTGCATTATCGCAGGTCAAGTGCTGAGAGGAATTCCGACATTTTTGTGTGTTCGTACCGCCACTCTGTACGAATTGGCACCTGTTCAGGTGTTTCTGAGATTCGTCCCCCTACAATAACATCTTTTTGGTGCCACACCTCTCACTTCAGTTCCGGCTACTACAGTACACCTTTCATACCCGCTAGGCAGTACGCTTAAAACTAATTACATACGATTTCTACGCAATGATATTCTGAATTTTGTGCACCCCCATTCCCCCTTAGTTATGGCATGAAGCCTTACATGTGGCATTGGCTTTGAGCTTTATAAATGAAAGAGAGGTAGGTAGTAAAGATATTGCATTTCCTATTCTTCTTCCCTATGGACACAACACGTCGTTAGGATAACAGTATCACTCGTTGGAAAGGCCCTGTCTTATGTTCCCTCCCACAAAAGACTCGCCGTGCGTTTCTTATTTGTGTGTTTTTCTCTCGTCAAGGGTATGTTCCATATCATGTGGGAAAAATACGCATAAGATGCTTTTAGTGCACGTTTGTTCTGCTATTCGCGCAGACTTGGAAACATAATAATTTCGACCTGAAATATAATTACGAGCAACCACTTCACTGAATTTTAACTGGTTGCCGCCCTATAACGGGACAGAGTGGTCGTGGCCGAACGATTTCCGATGTACTGGATAACGCGCTTCGGACCCACCCTGACCCGATACTTCTAAACACGTCGGAGTGATGCAGTCTCCATAGCGACGATGCGATCCCGCTATTGTTGCCAGTGCATTCGTTTGGTTTCCCCACAGTACAACCTCCAAGCCAATAGCCGTAACCAATGGGATTTAAATCTATCACCTTTAAACGATGACCCCACCCTAATATGACCCGCACACCCATCACTGGCCTCTAACTATAACCACAGACGACCACATTCTACACTATCCAACTTACTTTAGATCCAACTGTCGGTCTGATGGAAGTTCCCCCACCCAAATCCTAAGACACACCATTGGGGTACAGATAATACGCCCCTGCCATATACTGGTTGAATCCACTGACACTGTCATAATCAAATACCACCTTTTCTGTTCACACTTACTTGGCACAAAAAGTAAATAACATTTCATGAGTGTGAATCACAACCGCTCTGCCGATACCATTGTTCCATCGCAAGAGAGTTCGCCTACGCCAAATGCTTTGAGTAGCCTGCCATCTCTATTCCCATATTGGATGGACATCTCGCCTTGTTATAATAAACAGGTAAATCACACACCACACATAAATATGTTGTCATTGTTTAAATAAATATGCACTTATATGATTGTATAATAATCAATATAAGCTCTGCCCCCAAACAAATGAAATGCACTTTAACCAACCGTTCATTTGGAACTGTGTGCAACACCCCGAAATACACGTTTTAAAATTTACAGTCCCAAAACAGGTCCCTTACCTCTCATTTCTTTCTTACTTTTTTAACTTTTAATAGTCTGAAGAACACATTTTCATTGCAAGGACCACATTTTGCGCAATATAAGTTAAAGTGTCTTTATGTGGAGATACAGCATTGTCATAAAATGCAAAGCAATTTAATTGTGTGTAATGGTTTGCGTGTGCAAGTATTGTGAAAGCTCAGGTTGCTGGCAGTTTGAATATTTCTTGTCTTTTCCCCTATTCTCATGGTTGACAATCCAATTAGGCCCCGAGACATCATAGCTGCAACTTACTATCTCATCCACCTTGACGGTGACACCCATTGATTAACAGACGTGACTCTCCTGTCCCTTCATTGGGCAGTCGCCCTCGCCCAATCTTCGTCGCCGCTCATGAACACTTACATTGGTCCCTTCTACCCAAGGGTTAGCGACAACCAAAAAACAAATATGACATCATTTTTTCCATTTAGTAACCCCCTATGTGTGGTTTAAAACCTGCATAGGGCACTTATAAAAATAAATATTAAAAACGTTTATTTTAACTAAATTGTTTCATCTACCCGTTTGTGTTACACTGGTAACTCGCCAACAAACGGTAATGGTTTTGGCCGTCTCAGCCTGGGTTACCATTTAGCTTCAATTAATAACAGATCTTCTGGCGTTGTATTTGCCAGAACGACAGACCCAAGTCACGAACAGGGTTGCTCAAAATCGTACATGATTAAACTTAATTTTAATTTCCCGGTTTCCCCGTGACACCCATGGTTAACTGGCATTTGCCATTCAAGTTTTGACACCATTTTTTAATTGTGAATAACCCGAAAGTTAGTTAACTTTGTTGTTTTTCAATATTTTTTTCACCACACACTACAAAAGAAACTGTTGTTCGCCTATTAGCGTTCTTGGTGCCAGCTTTTTAGTTCACAGCAATTAGTGTTCTGGACTGCATACCCACGCCGCCATTCCATATCGGATGCATTAAAATAAAGATGCTCAAACCACGCTTGTTTACTTCAAGTTTTAAACTGTTTTTAAATAGTGTTGTCCTATACGAAGTATGAGGATATTCTGGCACTTTACTTCATACTGAACATTCTTGTTTAGTCATTCCCCCCTATGTTGTTACCCACCCCACCAAATACCGTTACATGTGTCCTATTCTTTAGATAAACAACTTTTAATAATTCCAATCACTTTTATATTATTAACATTATTATGAACCATTATAAAATAAAAGAGATCTTCATTGTTAGTTTGTTTAACTAATCTTTTGCTACCACACCATGCTAGGAACATTACGGGTAGGACCTTTTATTTGTTCCAAACTACCCCCCACCCAGGTTCTTTTTTCTTAGCTACTACCTTAAGTTTACTTTCAAGCTTATTTAAATCTTCGTTGATCCCATACTAAATGTATGAATAAGTGTATACACCCCGTCAATATTTCAGATACCACATTTACTGACATTATATACTATGAAAATGTATGACGCTCAGATCCGTGTCAACCGGGCATTTGGCCACAACCCAGATGTGACGGTAAAACAATGATACGTTTAAATGAAGAGAGACATGCAAACAGCTATCCATCTGATCTTCCTGCAACCATTCTGCCCATTACGTCACTTGTGGGCCAATATAGGTAACAGGCTGCGGTTCCTTGCGGGAGAGAGAGAGCTGCCTTCTGCATCGGCCCGCCATACAAATAGACACCTCTGTGTGTCGTATTCTGGAGAGTAAGCTGCTTGTAGTGAAACCCCTTTGTCCCTGCCACCCACCCCTGCTTATGTCATCATTTTATACGTGTCGATTTGTGACCAGTTGGACTCTAAATTGGCATTTATGATCTTTCTCAAAGTTCCATCGTTGCCCCCCATAATAGACTAAATGAACCACCGTGTCTCTTCTCTTGGACCTCTATTCAGGACCAAGCGATGATCACTCACGCATCCTCCCGGCTCATTCCTAACAATCTGAGGAAATGCAGGTTGAGGTTCAGTATTTTTCAGCATTGATTGAAACGCCTCACGGCAGTTTAATCGTAAAACTTTGTCAGATAGTGAATCTCCTGGCATTATTCCACCTACGCATCACAATCGGCCTGGGTTCCTATAGTTTTTCATGGTTTTGTTCCCCGCCCAGAAATGAGAAAGGATTTGAACACCGGCAGATCGTTTTCCCAAGCTTTTATAGGAGTTTCAATCTGTGAAGGCCGGTTTGCCTGTGTGGACCCCAGCTTGCCAAACGTAGGGGCTTGTGGACTGTTACCTCCCTCCAAAACTTACAGGAGTACCGGTGCTGAAAAAACCTGCCCCCCCCTCGAGCTCTAGGGACCTGGATTCCCCCCCTGGCGGCGACATGCCCCCCACAGCACAACCACTGGACCTTTCCCTGCCTTCAGTCCTGTGGGTTCCAAAAAGAAGTATGGCCTGTCCTATGTCACTGTGATGCCCTCTTGTTTTTTGCTGCACCCTACAAGGTAATGACTCTTAAATCCACGTAAGTGCTCCGACATGCCCGTGCGGTTTTCCCCCTTCCCCCGAGCGGCGCTTTCGTGGGGAGGGGGTTTTGTCGTGCCGAGTTAAGTCCATCACGTGTGTCGTCAGGATGTCGATTGTCGTCATTGAGTTGTTCTTTTTGTATAAACCCCGATGTATAAGTCCGTGATTTGCCCTCCTTGTCATTCCTTTTTGCGTGGCCCGCTCGGTTATCTTTCTCTGCATGGTCCCTGTGTCTTTATCTGAGTTACTGCTGCCTGGAACGCACTTCATACACCGTCACTATTAGCCGTGACACAGAGGTTGTTCGTTTATGTGCACAACACTCCCTCTTTTTGTACGTCCCTGCACCCAGGCCTGGAAACAGTTGGCCACCTTATTTTAACACCCCATCCATTGGCGACAGGAGGCAGTGATGTATTGTTTTTTTTCTGAAGATACCGATTAATTATACGCCCCCGTGTTACGAGCTTGCCCACAAGTGCAACGTGTACTCTGTATGATTCCAAAATATACACTCTGGCTGACTGTTTTATACACAACCCATGGTCCCGCAGCCGACACGCGATGTCTGATTGTAAAACCTTTATCTTTCGTTAGGATTACTTATTAAATGGTGCATAGATATCCGTCTCATAGAACGATACGGATAACTATGTGGTAGGGTAGTTGTTTAAGTAAAAACTATATTCTGTTGCGTGCTTTGTGTTACCAAGAACAACCCACTTTCTACAAAAACGGAAACCCTTTGTTTTTGATTGGCAAAACATGATAGGGGGTCAAAATACCCAAAAAGAGTGTTTCAATGAATGCAGATCCTGAACTTTATTGCATAAGACAACACTGTTTTATTTTTATGTGAAAACATCACAATACTAATGTTTTTTTACACTGTATGTTAGGATTTAGTTACAAAAAATTTGGCTCAAACACCTTTCCCATTGGGTTCTTTCGCATTGTCTCTTCAGTCTTTAATATTGCTGATGTCATTCCTGAATTTTGTGTTTGTGTATGGTCCGTGCAATTTGATGAATGAACACCACCGACGTCCAACCAACATCAAAACTGGTTTCTTATTTTTTACATTTTTTTTCTGATCAATCCTATCATCACACGTTTTACCATTCCAAAAAAAGTGTACCTCTGCGCCCCTGAAATTCAGGAAAGCTTTTAGGTTTACTTCGTGTTTTTAATACGGAAGATGTGTCAAGCCTGAATTAACCTAACAGTTTTTTTGCCCATACCTAAAATTTACTATGTAGCAACACTGCAGATTAACTATTCTGTTACACCTACACCTTACAAAGTGCATAATGAATTAGTGTAGCGCATTTGCAAAAAAAAAAACCTAACTAAGCTGAACACTGCCCGAGACACTAATACGGCTTACAAGGCACCAGTGTATGTTGAGATTCCACCTTTTTTCCCTCTCTCATTAGTCATTGCTAAAAATATCATAATTATACTATGACTAAAAAGAATAATGTTACCGAACCCAAATCACTGTCTTTATGTCACTAGGCCTTCCAGAGTTCCAACATGATGCAACACTTTTCAGCCTTTGTTTACCCAAATTTGCTTTTTACTACCATTGTGGATACATTTTAAATGTTCTACAGACTTTGGTGCGGATGGTGTCTAGCGCCCCGCTTTAACCAGTGGTACCTTTCTTGAGTATCCCCAAATAACCCACTCCCCTTGGGGCACAGACCCGTGAAAATTGGTAATATATCTAAAATATAACGTTCATGGCATTTAAAATCGTTTATGGCCCTTTATTACACCAAAAACTGCAAAGAATGTTGAGGGATCCCTTTAACCACTTTATATTGCATCGGGCACATTTCCGCTATAATTCACTACGACCTTAGTAGATAGATTGCCTGTTTTTTTACCTACAGGCCCCCACCGCTTATTTTCGTGTTTTATATTTTAAAATCCGCTGCTTTTTCCAGTAAGCTCTACATGTTCAGGGAAAGTTTGCTTATCCAATCACAATTTATTTTAAAGTCCTCATTAATGCCCTTTTTCCGTTATGTACATATATTACGGTGGACAGAATCCACCCAGGCTCCATTACAGTGCTTCAAATCCCCCCATTGTCCCATACATAAATGCAGAGACCAATCGACATAGCACACACCAAAATGCACCCCCGTCGATCCCCCTATCCACCCCCATTTTAAAGCCTTAGCCCCCTTATGTTTTCGCTTGCTCTTCCTTCCCCGCGTCTTTGATTTCCACCCCCCAACCTTCCGCCCAGAATTGTCATCCATATTTATGGGTTATTAACCTCTTCTGCGTTGTTTTTGGGTGCCAACATTACTGTTTTTGCACCGCAGTTTGTGAGTTATTTTTTTATTCCCACTATACCCATTAATGCCTGACATTTCCCTTTTTTTATCAGACCAACCCACAAATAAACCCAGAAGTCATAAAACCAAATGATCATACAGTAATGTTCAATATTTTGTGTTTTTAAAAAAGCTCGTTACTTAGGATTCATCGCCCCCAGTCGCGCCCCATTTAGACTGCATGACCTTACAATACTGCATAGGAATGTTCTTTAGCGTCCAGGAGGACGGAGCGACAATTTGCACCGTATCCGTCACATCCCAGCCTTTCACCTTCTAATTCATGCTCAAAAGCACCCGTTTCCTCTTGTGAGAATCCTGACTGAGTTCTTTACTCAATTTTGGCGTGAGCGCATTCCCTTTATTCTGTGCTATTAACACTGTCCCATCGAAAAAGAGGGATCCCACCCCGCCCCCCCTTTCACGACTTCCTTTTTGCCTCTAAGATATGTCCACCTCTGCGCAAAGACATTCTGAATCAAGCCATTACCTTAACACATCCGCCATCTGACCACACACGGCTTTTCTTGTCGACGACCCTCCTATCACATTATGTTTGAGTGTGCTCTTTTAACCAGGCTTTGAACTACCAATACCCAACAATTTATTTCGATGATCTCCTCCCTCTATGACATAACGCTTGCGCTCCACCCAACATGTGCAGTCTGACTTTTTTTCTTGAATTTGCATTTCTCATGAAATAGCACCCCCGCCCACAAATACACTGCTGAACCCTTCCGAGACCGTGTTTACCGCTCATGAGCCCCAGTCGGTTTCAGTTTTGGTCATAGATGCTCAGAACAGTGATTCTCGATTATCAGTGCTTATTCCTAAGTCTTGAAACATGTCAAGGTGCGTAGCGCTATCTCTACCAAATTAACATAACATGTTCCTTTCATCCATAACAGTTCTTTTATATGCATGTTCCCCCCCGTTCCAGCCTCTTTCGGTCTACCCGCTATTTCCATAACTAACCACACACTGCCTTAACCATTTCTACTATGTGCAAAATATACTGTCTAAGATATTAGATATGAAAGAATCACATTATTACACGTTTATCAAATAATATAATTAATAAAAATTACGGAACTGCTGAGGGCTTTGACGATCATCTTTTTTTTTTACTTCATTTGGCGTGCAAATAAAATCTGTTTTGTTATATACCGGGCAGATGGAAGCAGCATGATTGTTGCCGCCATGACGCTCAAAGGGTTAGTGTCCTACCTGGCCTTGTCCATTGACCTTCTGTTTGTTTTTTGCACCACAGACTGGGTTGGATTGTCACCAATCGTGTCGGACCCGTAGCTCGATGGTGATTCAACGGACATGATTTTTTTCTTTACCACTGTGACCAGTTCGGAGCTTCCCTACTCCAGGCCCCCCTCCGTTTTACTTTGGTGTCCTACCAATGTAGCTCCACTATAAAAAGAATGGCCCACCGCTCCTTGCCACTCCCAAAATGTTGGTTACAGTAATATGCTAGTGACACCCCACCCTAACTTTCGCATGGTATTTAGTCTGGCTTTCTTTCAACCCTTAGACTTATATGACTTCTCAATAGAGCCCCAACCCTTTCCTATTTAACGTTCTATCGAATATCATTGGCTATTCTCACCACAATGCACCTGCTGCCATCATAATACACCCACCCACCAGCATGCCACAATCACGATTCTGTTGATCTCTTTGAAAGATTTTGTCCATACATTCCCCGACTCAAACCAGACCTGGTTCTTCTCCATGTACCACCCTTACTACTTGCCAGCCAACCTGCCTCCATGCCCCAGGCATTTGCCCACCTATACAGCCGACCGAGAACCTTCCCCCCGAGCAACTGTCTCTCAGGTTCTATCCAGACCTGAGATGCCGAGCTGAATTAGAGCCAGTGGGATTTGCCCGCGCACCGGGTTTTTCCCCATTATCTCCAGGCCCCCTGGCCCCTTGTCTTTTTCCTTTACACTATCACCACCCGTTTCACCCCCTTTCATGGTCATCACGCACGGATCTACGCAGCACGCCCTTTCCCCGGACAGGATATTTCCTGCCAGGGCCCATTCTCATTCGAGGTTCACTGGGATTAAGTGTCATTTAAACAGCACACCCAAGCCTATGTTCTTTCCGTTTGCAGCTAGGCAAGTGGATGGTAATTTCTGGTTTGATAGTTTTTATTCCACATCACAACACTAGCCTCCCTTGTCGTTAACTTCACCGTTCATCGTCATTCACCAATCTGTATTGTGGACCTACTCCCTCTCTCTGTGATCACAAATGAAGATATTTTGATAGATGTCTCAGTGGTTTTGTGTTCAATAGGCAAAGTCAATAGGGGCGAGTTGTTTGATTATCATATTATTCTAAACACTTATGTCTTCTTTTGTTTTCTGCAGAGCGAAACGAATGACATACAAAAAAACCCTAAAAATCACTTATCTTAATCATTTTTTTTTTTCATTCCCGTTTGGTGTGTGCCGGCACCCCCCCCGGCCCCCCCGTACTCCAACAGAAACACAGTATGCCCCCACATAACCATGGCATGGTATGTTTTACATGGGCAAATCCATTCCTCGTTTAGTTGGCAAACGTCACCCAAATGCATGTTACAACCCTACGTTCACCCAAATAACCTTACAAAATTTGATATTCACTTAATCATTTTAGGTTGAAAAAAAAATATTCCAACAGGATAGCCTGCGTTCATTACGGATCACCATCATACCGTTTTTGGCCTGCGTTTAACCCCCTCCTCCCCTGAATTTTTATGCTTTGACACAATCCGTTTTCGCCGGCCCAGTTTGTTGTAGCTTGCTTGCCCGCATTCCCCCCTGCGCACTCTCTATTTACTTTTTTTTTACCTTTTGATTCCTATTGAGCGCATCAAGTGGGGCACCAAGACTACGCCAAGACACCAGCAAAAGCATAACCAGACCGGGCCAGAGCGTGAAATATAGTAAGTCCCCGCCCTCCCTCGTACGCTATGGGCAGGGTGCTCGTGACTTATACAGTATCCTCACGGCGCCGTTACACGGCAAACCCCAGGAGAGAGACGATGAGATGCGAGAGCACGAGGAGACCCCCCGCCGAGAGAGTTGCAGCAAGCAATACCGAGACGCCAATTGAGAGCAAGAGACCTTGAGAGAGTATCAGGTATTGCGCCAACCATATCGCCCCTAGCCTGTTCTTCCTCATAACAGAATGTTTTGGTTCTAGATAGCTATTCCTGCCCATAGTTTATTTTGCTTTCATATTTCTTCACTCTTTTACCTTTAATGTTTATTCTTTAAAGAGTTTTATTTTTTGTTTTATTTTTTGTTATTTTTCTGACAGGCTTCCGCCTGTACCCTATGAGCAATTTCTTGTCCGACTGTTGACCCCTAAACCTCAGTTGTATGAACTATTACAAAAAGGACAACATACTTTCAAGCCCCTTTAATTGAGACACCGATTTTAATACCCACAGATTGTGAACACACTCAAGATGGCCCCGTCCCAAAAACAGTGCTTTTGGAATGCTTTACTCACTGGGAAGACATCCCACGACCACCAAATAATTGAGCCCCACGAGCCCTTGATGTGTCAGATTTGACTTGATGTTGAACACTCCATGTCATTCAGTTTGTTGTGTATTTTTTATATCCATCTCTGGTATGTGTGTTGCCGTTGCCGGTGTATTGTAACTGTTATCCTCTATCGCATGAGCCACCCCCATGATTGACAGTTGATCCCTGCACCAATTCTTTGGCTGTAGTTTCAACTTAACCTACTCATTACATCCAAGCAACAGCCCTCTACAAGGTTATTATGGCGACGGAGCCCCACTTGTATTTCGGATTTTTACCACTAGCTTTGGCCATTTGGCGACCCAGGGAGGTGAAACTCTCTCCCGAAAACATCAACTCAGACGATCCCATTCGTGCTCACCCCTTCTTTTCCCCCTTTTTTTTCCCCCTTCTCTTTTTCCTCCCCCCCGGAACACCCCCCCGCCACTGACAAAATACGACCCCACCGCCACCTCCGGCTTTGTTTAGCAAATGGGAACCGAAATGTACTCTTGCGGTGGCCATGCGGCGCGCGTGTCCCCAACCACGCAACGTTAGTGGGGCCATTTTTATTTACAAACAGGCTCTCCGCAACCGCGGCCATCCTTCAGACAGAGTTGTCTGTATATGATTAGCTTATTTATAGGAGCGAAATGACTTTTCCCGTCATACCCTGAAGTATTTTACAATAGTCGCTTCCCCCCCTACGGTTATGATCTCTGGGCTGCAGTCTACGCTACACCAAACGCTTCCCCGTTTCTCATTTTGGTTGGCGCTTTCATGACTCCCTAATTTGACCTACCATATCACTTGGCTTCCCTGTTGCGGATGTAAAACCTTAACTAATGTTGAAAAGAGGAGCTTTTTGCCGGTTGCTGAATGTTTGTAAACACGGGTATAAAGGCTATATCGTGACCAATTTGCATTTCATTTTGTAGTTTCGGTCACTTGACCACCGCGCACCCTGTGATTTTCGTATGACCCCAACCACATGCACATTTATGTTCGAATTTCCTCCTTTTCATTGGCTATCCCCCCTCTATTCAGTATATATATGCATATAATATACTTAAGGCACTTAGTGCATAGAAATAATTAGGCCCACATGATCTTTTTGGTTAAATCTATTTTGATGATGACAGCACTATGTGTGTGGCCTTACGAGGATCTATTAAAGTTAAGCCTCTATTGTGTAACCTGCAGTATTCTGCGCTCCGGTTGCTACCGGCTCCCTTAGGTCTCCCCTATGGCAACCCCCACCCCCCGCCCTTCCTCCCCCTTTTCCCTCCGTCACACGCCCATCGAAACCCACAGGCTCTCCCTACGATCACCCATATCTCCCTCACTGCCATCTAAAACCCTGCCACACACAATCTCTGAGATATGCACATCACAGCTTATGACCCTTTCGTACCCCACGTATGACACAAATCTACTTGAGACAAATTACCAAATAGTTAACCCCAGTCTTCCAGCAACCCTTTATGTGTTTGCAATGCCACACCATATACACAATGTGACGATTGCATTTAGATTATGCAAGATTAGTTTTCTTTTTTACTTGAACACAGCAAACCCCACGTCCGCCTTTGTTCTTGTTAGTGACGTTGGCCCCGTTTCCGGGCACAGTGGTAACTCTTCACAGAGAAGGTAGCTACACATGGGGTTTGGACTACCTGCCTGTTGCCCATTCCAATGCGGTGACATCCTAACTCCTAGGCCTTCGACATGGTTTAAATATGATGCGTCTTTCGATTTCCAAATTCGCTCAAACATGTTATTACGCTATTACATAATATTTTCTGTGCCTCGACTACCCATGTGAAAAATCATGCAGACGTCATTGTCACCCGGCCCCCCATAGACCCGAGAGCATACACGTTTCAGCCTCGTTGTTCTTTGTTGCACCTTTGACGTGTATGAATGTATACAAACTCAAGTGGATATTTTACAGTGCGCGCAACCCCTTGAACCAATTTTGTATTATCTTGGCCGGCCCACCACTCTCATAAGACTTTTTTTGGTCGCGGGTTTAGCCGTTACCGTCTAGCAATAAGCTATTTACCCTAGAATATCATTTTACTATACCTATACCCTATATAGATAACTAATATGGCATAACGACATACTTATCTTATTCAAAAAAACCCAGGCCCGTAAATAATATTAAGAACAGGAGTTCTTTCACATGTACTTGCTAGCTTAGCCATGTCCTTTAGAGGTGGCGGCCGCGCCCCCGGCGTCCTTCAAATTTAAGAGACACCCCACTGACGACTAGCCCCCATAAACAACCTTTAATATACAATGAAGTGTTAACATAAGACTTTATGCACGAATTTTTATTCTCCTATCACATTGGATTCCATTAATTTAATCACAGTTGTATTATAATTTTTACTCAAACATACAAACATCTGAGGGACCACAAAGTCACCCCTTTTGTACTTAAACCCGGACCTACCACCCCAGGCACACCCCGTCAATTCGCCACGCAACTGGCAATATAACCCGCTGGCATTCCCTGGATTGTCTCCGACCGATCGTTTGAATAAATGATTATATGGAGATTCGTCACCACTCGCCTGCCAACGATGCCCTCCGGACCCCATGAACCACAGCTATGCTGGTGTCGAGTGAACTGCACTTCTTGTTCTGGTGTTTTGTGGGCAATGTGCTTTAGCCTTCACCGTCTACCCCTATCCCCTTCCGTACAGCGAGTATGATTTCGGAAACCATAGTAAAAACTGTATGTATATTGATAAAGGTGATTCAACAGATACCACCGCACTCTTCGAACCGAGACCCGTAATTAGCAATCTCCACCTATCCATTTGGGTAATGCAAACTATTAATATGCGATTGCGTCAGAAATCACAACGTGTGGTTACTTACGCTTTCAATTTACTATTGGCCGATAGCCCTCATATGCCCCTGTGAAAAAGCAGCCCACTTGTATAGATCCCCCTTTTCTTCTCCCCTTTCCTTCCCCCCGATTAGTGGCCATCCTGATTTATTGGTTGTTCTCGTGCAATCGCTAATTTTGTATTGTCTAATTAACCATCATGTTTCCTGATATTATGGTTTTATTCTTTCGTCATTTAGTACCTTTTGGACACCCCCCCTCCCCCCCTTCGAAACTTTGAAATTATATACGACCATAAACATTATTATTGTTACCCACCTGAGACAAACAACCCAACCCAATTCATATGAGTCAACTTTCTCTCCCCAAACAATTGATGACTCCCCGATCCGTACCCTACCCACCATAATACTTGAAAATGAATAAATCTTGATTTCGCATGAGTTTAAGATTTGTTGGATCCTGCCAATATTTAGGACCCTTTAATATACCTACAACATATGTTTAACCAAACATCACCCCTCAGGATATGGTGTTGCTCTTCAACCGCGCTGTTTAAAAAATTAAGTCCCCCTTAGCATATGGCATCCATCTTACCTCATAAATTTTAAGGTGAGTTTTGTTTTTTGAAGTTTTGATATCGCTCTCGACGTTAGGACATTTTACAAACAGTATCTCACCTGGAACACTGATCCTTATGTATATCAAAGAAAAGTCGCATAATTTTGAGCGACCCAATGTTTGTCTTCTTGCTTATCGGTATCCCCACACCAAACTCATTCTACCCCTTGCTTTTTTACTCTCCACTGATTGGTTCTCATTCTTTGATCCAGGTTTTGGTCCCAAATATATGATATACAATCTGGCCCCCCAGGGTCATCCTTGCCCCCGTTTCCCAATCCAGTCACTTATTTTATTATTGTCCCGCCCCCTCCCCCCCCCCCCCCCCCCCCCCTTTTCTTCCCCCCCCCCCCCCTCCCCCTTCGGCCCATGTCTTCGTCTCAAAAGGTCAACAACCTGTGCCTTTCTTCCACCCCTCAGCTAATAAACCTCACGAGTTGAAAGTTCCATAAGTGGCACAAACAATTCTATATCCCACAGCACGGATATGCAATAAAACCAATGGCAGAACACATTGCACCTGACCCCCATCGATGTCTAGCAATGCTAAAACATTTACCTTATTGTTTTCGGGGGGCAGACAGATTTTTCATTCTTCAAATGCTTTGGTTTTTCCTCAGCAATAAAGGTTGAATGTTCCATATTGGCAAAAAATTCTATATCACAGACACGGTATTATGAATAAAACCAATGGAGCACAATGCATGAATGATGTCTAGCTAATGTAAAACATTTACACTTATTTGTTTTGGGGGAAGAGATTCACTTCAAATGCTTTCAATTTAATGGGATATTGTCCTCATAAATTATTAGCAGGCCATCAGGGCCCCGTGCAGACAACCTACAGAGTGTGTTAATATGTATGTAGTTGTGTAGAAATGGAAGCCAAATAGGGTTGGGTCAAACCCCATCTTTGGTTATTATGCTTTCTCCATGCAAGTTAACACAACAATTACAGCTTTAAAGGGACCAATAGGGAGGAGCCTTTAAAGGGGGATCTTTTGAGCATGCTCGCATAAAACAAAAAATCACTTTATGCTGAATGATATTAGATATAATTATCAATTATCAATTTAGCCATAAAGCCTATGGAAGAGTTTAGTTGTTGTATAAGCAGCAGGCAAGCATAGGTTGTTCGAGCATCTCGGGAGCTTCACCTCACAGGCGGTAGATGTTGCTTAGATCCATTTGTGATGCATCAATGAGCTGCTTCATTGCATTTAGCAGTTTGGCACTGAGAGATAAATTGAAATGGGAGAAATTGGGCTTGGGATTTTCTTGAATTATAACTGTACTGAATTTGAAAAGTAGAAGAAAATGAAAAACGGGTATGATTGCCTAATATGCTGTTATCGGAGAGCAATTCACCCCAAAAAATACATTTCATTCCAAATCTCTTTGCACAAAAGAATACACTTTAGAACCTTTTCTACACCATAAAGGGCACTTAACAAGAACTGTAAATGTAGTCTTTGTAGACTGTGAAGAAGATTCCAAATTTAAAAAGTACAAATCTCTAAAAAAAAATTATCATTCTTTACATTACTGCAACATCTCTTTACACCCTCTATACGAGTGCCTTTCTCTTTAAAGCCCTCCTATAGAAAGAAAGTCTGGTCTGATAGGTCATGCATTTTAAAAACCAGCTCACACTAAAGTAATGGAAGTACTACAAATGAGGCAGATCATGAAACCATTGCAGCTATAATACACAATACAGCATGAGATCAAATACAAAAAAGCATAGTCGGCGCTATTTAAGATGTCATTTTTCGTCCACTCATTTGCACTCACATTCAGATTAAAACACCTCAGAAATGCCTCAGAGATGTGATGTCACTGACTCCAACTTTCCACAGGCTCTTACATCTTTGCTAAATTTTAGTTTTTGGGTGAACTGTCTCTTTAAAACTATACATAGAGGCTTTATTTCCCCTTTCAACCTTTTCTAATAATCAGTCAGTCATCATAAACCCTTATCTCCTCATCACCTTTCTTTATCCAAACATCCTTTCATAATACCAACTTTCATCAGATCTCCATCACATCAATCCAACGGCATCAATAAGTGAAGATGATTCAGTTTCATTTGTCACATGATGTTTATTGTACTCTTTTTGTAAACATTCACTGGCGGTTATTCTCTATGCTTGCGCACGCAGGCACGCACGGTTTGTCCTCTCTCTCTCTCTCTCTCTCTCTCTCTCTCTCTGTACAAACAGAACGACAGTCCCCGGAGAGACCTCGGCACCTCCCCAATGTACCCACAGTAACTTCACGCAGCCCATTCCTCATTCTGCCTTATAATCAACATACATATTTAAGTGTTTTATCAACCATGCCAAACAAGTTTTATCACAGGTATTGAAAGTACTGGAGACCTGTAAAACATTTTGGCAGTGTACGTGTAAGCTTTTGTAATGAAATGCTGGGTGTGATCGCCAGAGCCAGATTGAAAATGCTATTACTGCCACCAGAAAGCTTTCTATAAGACTTTCCTCTTATTGTATTACATCATTGCTTGAAATCCAATCTTTACAGTTTACAGACAGTGAGCGGCTGGAGAAGAAAAGATGGATGGAGTCATTAGATTGCAAGTACGGCCACTATAAGAAAAAGAGCTGTTAATTATACTCACTCCATCAGTCATGTCATATCCTGGAGAGGAGCTAAAATGACTAAACTTGGGTTACTTGCGAGGTTACGTCTATGTGACTACTTTTATAAATACAGATCGCTGGAAGACAATTGAGACACATTCATTACTGTTCAAATATTATGTCACATCCATAACTTTTGCCTCACTATGGCCATCTCTGTTTGAAACATAAATTGGCATTTCTTGCAAAATCGTATCAAAAGTCATTGTTATAAGCTTAGCATTGTGAATTAGGCTGAGGTAATGAAACAGTTTTAAACACTGATTGTATGTGTGCTATCAATAACTTTTTCTTTTTGTTCATTTTTAATCAAAAAAATATTTTTTTAGCTTTAATGCAAATACAAATTCCACGCATATTTATAAATAGTTTATAAATATTGACTAATAATAAACAATTCAAAAATATTTACAAATGATATGCATACCTACAAATATATATATAAAAGACGTGTTGCTGAGACCCGGACTATCTTGTCGAGGCAGCTGTATAGAGGCTCAGTGGAGATGCGTCCCCTTTAATTTGCCCACGCTCGCTGTATAACAGTAAGGAGTGGTGAGCATCAGCACCGCTCTTTGTATGCGCGCCAGTGCACAACTGCAGCCGATCCGCTCGCTCTTACAGCATCAATATGAGCAAAAGACGAAAAGTTGGACATTGATGAGAAATCGCTCACTCGCTCGCGCCGCGCCACTCCCTAAAATGAACGGAGCCAGCGCAAGTGAGCGCACGAGGAATCCCTGTGCATATTTTGATGGACATTTTCCGGATGCGTGCATCTTGAAAACAACTTGGGAAGGTTGAATTCTTTATTTTAAATGCATGCGTAAATGCCGTTTGAATGCCTTTGAAAGCTGAGAATTGCATGGCATGCTTTGATCCACCTGGAACCGATTGCTGAAGCATGTCACCGCAGACACCTTGCGCTTGCTTGATGGGCTTTAAATCACTGAGCTCAGCCGGTGTGGTGATGTTTTCATGGGTGCATGAGCCTGGGATGTGAATGTGTGTCAAAAAAATCTCACAATCGGGGCGATTGAATAACACGTTAAGGGACGCTGTCTTTGCGCTACGGGAAAAAATACAAAAGGCATGAGGACATTTAAAACGTGATGCTCTATGGATTTGTACCCTTAAGATGAGATGGGCACGTTTGCTCAACAACAAATGTTGCCACTCCTCAGAGCATCAATTTGGCCGCCTAACGCGTATTCAGGCAATTTCTCTCAGTCTCGTGTGTTAAATACTATCTTGTGTGATGTGAGCATGTTTGTGGCGACGCCCAGCGCAACCAGCTGCCCTGTTTCTTTACAGATCTCTGAATTGAGTCGAGACAACACTCCTGCTGTTGCAGAAAACGTCACATCTTATGAGGACACAGGGGGCGTCAGATTTTGCTGACCTTAGCATCTTTGGGCCGTTGCAATGGGATGCTCTTTGAAAATAACGCATTAGGGGTGTCCCCATTTCTTTGAGACGTGCAGCTGTATGTTATCCCGTCGTCCTGAAGGCTGCGACGCGGTTGGATATATCCAAGTCCAGCGCAGCAGCGGGCGGGTGGAGGACCTGGATCATTGCGGTACCTGTAATGAACTCCAGCTAAAAGACTCAAGTGACCCTGGAAAAGAGAGGTTTGTTACTTCTGCTGATGTCACGTCAACAAAACGATCTGACAAATGATTTTCCTGGCGCTTTGAGGAGTCCTTCTTGCGGGTAAGCTTGCGTAAACTGTTTAGTTTGTTTCATTAAGTTGCTGACTTCTTGTAAGGATCTTATAATGAAGTTGTTTTAAAATGGTACACACACTCAGGTGTATTTGTGTGTTTTTTATTTTACAAGCAATGCAAAGAAAATGCAGACAATTAACCATGTTTTTTTTTTATGACAAAAGTGTAGTAACCATGCCTCTTATGACAGATCGCTACCATTGGTGTTACCAAAGTTTTACACTTTTACTATAGTTATTTTGGTGAGAACATAATAAAAATGTTGTTGCTATAATGTTTACGTAAAAAACTTACTATGGTTATTATAGCGTAATAAATGATTTTCAGTTCGAGCATAATATTGACGTGTTTGTACAGTATGTTTAAATACATTTGCAAATCTAATATATACATTTACCTGTTGATGGGTGGAAAAAAGGCAGACATTGTTGCATCGCTTCAAGTTTTCTCAGGCACATGAAGTCATGCTGTCTTGGTGAAAATGCATTTGGGCAGGTTCTGGAATATTCAATTATGATTTAAGTGCACTCAGGCTGTTATTAGATTTACAGTGCATAATTGAATCCTAAGAGGCATGATATAGTCTTGCCATGGCAAGTATTGATCTACTTGGCAGATAAAAGCAAATACAATGTGTAAAGTGGTCAGGCTGACTTGATTGATGTTTTAGAAGCCCTGGTTACAGAATTCTGTTGTTTTCCTCATAGATGTAGTGCTTGGGGTCTCTGCAATCCTTAGAAACTCTGCCAGCGGTTATTTCAACAGAAATTGATTGTGTCTGAATAGTTTAGTATATTAATGTTGGTACATTTAGCATTGTTTTGGACAAAAAAAAAATCTAAATAATCTACCTGCCTGACACAGCAGGATAGAATAAATGCATATTATGCAAGCACATGGATTACAGTATTGTAATAAAAAATATATATTTATATTAAGTACTTTCCTCTGTTTTATTTCAGTGTTTACTTGGATCAAGTGCTTATGAGAGGTGTCATCGAGTGAGAAGAAACCCACAATTTCCTTACTTTTCCCCCCAAAGTTTTCCAGAGGCCCCATCGTAGCATCCTGACCACAAATTGCAGGTTGCATTCGTTCACAGCATGACTGTTGCCACGGGCGACCCAGCCGAAGAAGCCGCAGCTCTTCCGGGTCAGCCACAGGACACGTATGACCCGGAACCGGACCATGAGTGTTGCGAAAGGGTGGTCATTAACATCTCCGGCCTGCGCTTTGAGACGCAGCTCAAAACTCTCTCTCAGTTCCCAGAGACGCTGCTCGGGGACCCCAAAAAGCGAATGCGCTATTTTGACCCTCTGAGGAACGAGTACTTTTTTGACAGGAACCGCCCAAGTTTCGATGCCATTCTCTACTACTACCAATCGGGCGGCAGGCTGCGAAGGCCCGTCAATGTGACGTTGGATATTTTTTCAGAGGAGATACGTTTTTACGAGCTCGGGGAGGAAGCTATTGAGATATTTAGAGAGGATGAAGGATTTATCAAGGAGGAGGAAAAGCTACTGCCGGAAAATGAGTTTCAGAGGCAGGTCTGGCTATTGTTCGAGTACCCTGAAAGTTCAGGGCCCGCCAGGATTATCGCCATCATTTCAGTCATGGTCATTCTAATATCTATAGTCAGCTTTTGCCTGGAAACGCTTCCCATTTTCCGCAGTGAGGAAATGGAGATGCAAAAAGCTTACACAAGCAATTCCAACTCAACAATTTACTACACCTCCACCTACTTTACTGACCCTTTCTTCATCCTGGAAACCCTTTGCATCATTTGGTTCTCCTTTGAGTTCTTGGTGCGGTTCTTTGCGTGTCCCAGTAAAGCAGGCTTCTTTGTCAATATAATGAACATCATTGATATTGTGGCTATAATACCTTACTTTATCACCTTGGGCACTGAGCTAGCGGAGAAGCCAGAGGATGGTCAACAAGGACAGCAAGCCATGTCACTTGCCATATTGAGGGTCATCAGATTAGTAAGAGTCTTCAGGATCTTCAAACTTTCTCGGCACTCGAAAGGCCTGCAAATCCTGGGCCAAACGCTCAAGGCCAGCATGAGGGAGCTCGGGTTGCTCATCTTCTTTCTCTTCATCGGAGTCATCCTGTTTTCTAGCGCCGTCTACTTTGCAGAAGCAGACGAGCCAGACTCACAGTTCGTAAGCATCCCTGACGCCTTCTGGTGGGCAGTCGTATCCATGACGACAGTGGGGTACGGTGACATGGTTCCAACTACCATCGGGGGCAAAATCGTAGGATCCCTGTGCGCTATCGCCGGTGTGCTGACCATCGCCTTGCCCGTGCCCGTCATAGTCTCAAACTTCAACTACTTCTACCACAGAGAGACCGAAGGTGAAGAGCAGGCACAGTACCTCAACGTGACCAGCGTCCCTAAGATAGATTCCTCAGAGGACCTGAAAAAGAGAGCCACAGCGGGTCAACCATGAGCAAATCCGACTACATGGAAATCCAAGAGGTCGTTAACAACAGCACTGAGGATTTCCGAGAGGAGAACATAAAGACCGGCAACTGCACCCTTACCAACACCAACTACGTTAACATCACCAAAATGCTTACAGATGTGTAACTTCGAACTGCCTTTCCATAGGAGGTAGAAAGAAGAGCTTTGAGTAGGGAATTACACACCCTAGTTTTGAAGACTTCAGAGGCCCAACTCGAGTGTTTCGAGACAGGAGAACTGAAAGAAGTCAGTTTGAGTGAAGGATCAATGACAAAGACTGGTTCATCATTCCATCCCATTTCCTTCTCGCTCCTCCCCCAGATGTGGATAACTTGACTGGTGGGGGGCGTTGTTCTGCATCCCTGTGTTCAGTGTCTGCATGGAGTCTGTCTTATCTGTGTGACTGTTCCAGTGGTCGTTCTGCTTGCAACAGTAGCCAAACAGTAGCCTAACAAATAGATACAAGTGTAGCATAGAGGGACCAATTCCTGACGCCCATTCCCCCATTCACTGCCAACATGAGTGTAGTACAACCTGAGTTTGTACCTGGTCAAAACAGCAATCTTGTCACTCCAATTGATCAGTGGCTTATACAATGAGAACATGTACTCGAGAAGAATAACAAAAGGAGGATGTATTTCTCTGCGAAAGCACACACTTTGCCTGTCCTGCCAGCAACAAAAGCATATCGTGTGTGGTACCTATAGACATTTTACATTCCATTTTGTGACGGAGAAACAGATACACGACCAACCTCGGAGGCCTGGAATGGCCATTACAAGGCCTGTTTTCTGTATGACGTCTCTTTCTCTGCCAGCGTGCTAAGATATCTCTATGTGTTCCATGTCAGAGTAAACCAACCTACACGTGGTTTCCAACTTCTTCATTCCATTGTGCCGCTTGACCAGCTTTCCTCCATTGTGTATTTTTTCCCGTCACTTCCTGTTTCCAGCATCGTAAGACTTCATAGCATTCCATGTGTATGAGAAAGGATCTAACCCTACAAGCACTGATGAGGGTTGCAGGAGTGTAGATATTTTTACTGAGACATAGCAGCCAACAACAGCGAAACACTAGCTCAATAAGTCAGGTCACCAAAGATACAATTCACTGCCGCTGTTTGATGCATCTTTATGTTCGTATTTACATTTCAGTGCCATTTCATGGTGCATCCTGCTCATAATATAATGCTGGTGAATTTAAATGAAAGTTGTGTGAAAGTTACGCTTCCTCGAATAGCTTTTGTAAGCGATAGGAAATACTACTACTTCTATGTGTCTGGTACACACTCCTCGTAGCATGCATGTAGTAAGAATAATGCATACACACAAAACTAGTAAACGAAAAAATGTTTCTCTGTGAGATTAACGGTACGTGCAATATTATAAATGCTTCTTTTTTTTAAGGTTGCAAAATTTTACAAATGGTTTTTAATGTTAGTTGGCTAATACATGAGTTAGTGCCCACTTTCGGGGTCTAACACCATGAAGATTGGTCAATTCTATTGGTTTATTGATCTGTGGATAGAGAGCAAGTTGTACCGATTATGACGAGTTGTTCAAAGCACCACATTTAGATATGGGAGAGATCTAATTTCTAACTAATTTAGTTTCAACTAAACTCAGTTTCATTTGTTTAATCTAATAATATGGGATTCTAATGAAGGGGTTGCCTTCTGGATTACATCGTTACAATGTTGATGTATGTGTAATGACACTAAAAGTATGTAATAGGGTGTCACAATATACCGGTATTGCCAATAACGTGATATAACCCACCCCCCATGATTATCGATGTCAAGTTAATTCCACACATATCGTAATATCGTAAACTGCCTTAAGAGTCACAATGGTTGCAAACTTTTTCTCTGCTCCGTAAATTTTTTTGATTCTTTGACCAAATAAAACACAAAACACAAAATTAAACATGAATTTTACTGGTAGCATCATTTATTGAAAAAATATATTATGATAGATACCGTGACACAATTGCAGCCGCAAAGATTTTGGCCATGGTAACCGTGGCGGGAAATGTCGATACCGTGACAGCCCTAGCATCCTGTCAGCTTTCAAGCCATACATATGGTATTGACCCCTTTTTTGTTTCAAATATTCACATACTAAAAATTCATTTTCTGGAAAAACGGACCAAAATATTGAGGCCATCGCGTTCTGCACAGGAACCTACCAGTTTTGGCCAACAAATGTTTTCTAGAAGTCCCACCCCCTCATGGCAAGCTTGCCTATTATTATTCAGTCAAAAAGCATGTTTCCTCATTAATGGCCATTCAGGCAAGTTAAATTTATACATTTATAATTATCATTTTTTATAGTCGATCTTTAACCAATTTTTCTAAAAGGTGTGAACTAAACTAATAAACTAAAATAAAAATGTTACGTTTTATTATACTGTATGCACAGTCTAACTGCCAGTAATTGTAATCATGGACCTCCATGATGTCACTTGCTACCATCCAGCAAGTAGCAAATGGTGAATAGGCATTGTGTCTTAAAATAAAATCAAGTCATTAACATGTCTAGCCCCAACTTACTATTTCTTCAAACAGGATGTCAGCACAGAAAGAACATCGCTTTTGTGAAATTATTTCATGGGGTCTGTAAAGTTGTAGCTATATAATAGCAGGACCTGTGCGGTCAATACCTGATCCATACTGTAATAAGAAATGGCGAATGTAATCAAATCCCAAGAATGTGGTGCTCTGTTCCTTCTACCTTTTCCAAATATTGCCCATCCAAGTAACACGATGCTTACCCTTTCCAGAAATTCATTGTGGGTTGAGGTTTAGACCCATGCCCTGCTGACTGCTTTCACCAGCTTATTGTAGGTGTGTCTCACAGACCAGGAAAAGTGAGTGACATTTTGCATCTTAACCCTTTCTGTTTGGCCTTAATGGAGGTGCCGCTTTTCCTACCCATTTCTGCACATGACACATTACACATTAACTCGTAAGAATATGACCACGTCCTTGTAAATGTTTTTTTTAAATGAGTTGTTAAAGTCAACATGAATCATCATCCTTAAGCCATTGTAAACCAGAATATTAAATGAGAAAAACGTAAGGTGGGATTTGATATACTAAATTGGAAATCGCCATATTTGCTTCTCCATTTTTGCTTCTGGTTTGTGCATTTTAATTTTACAAAGCCTGTTGTCTCTAAAAGAAGTGTGTCGTTTTTTATCACATCCATAATGTATGTTCATTCCCCTTTTTAAAACAGAAAACTCGTGCTTAGACTGATCATTTTCTGACGTCTACTGTAGACTCTATCAATAAGAGGGTAAGGATAAAAAGTGGTTCAATATATTCTCTGCGAATTTATATTTCAAGTTTTGACTGAAAATGTCACACCCATAACGCTGGAACTGCCCATTTAATATATTCTGATAAAATATGATTACGCGGTTTTATAGGCCTTACGTAATAAGTTGCACTAATAGTTTGTACACAGTAAGACCAGGAATCAGCATTGAGAAATGTCATGTTGACTTTAACACTTGTTATTTTAAGGCATCAAATCATTACAAAACAGTTGTTATCAACTTTTAAAAGTTCAGAATGATGTTTTTTCATGTTCATCCCTTTTCCACTAATACTGCTGCATCCTGCCTTTTAGGACTCTATACCCATATAACACACAGGACTCTGGGGATGCTTGTCAACCACCTCAGGAACACAGACTTTATTAATGTCTTTGTGCGTGTTTTTGAATGCATGCATCGAAGCCCTTTTGTTAAGGGATGTTCATGCAAAGGATGGTATGCAAGTAATTGGACAAGCCCTTTTTTACTGCCAGGGCATAACATTGTCTTATCCTAGAGGACGAAGAGATTCTTAATAAGATGTCGGAAATTTAGTACGAGTTTAACAGAGAAATACGTCTAACTGATGCTCTCGAAATATGATATTTAATAGCATCTCCATAGCTGCCTCGTTCTGTCTGAAACTGTGAATATATTTTTTTTAATATGTTCACTATGACAGTCGGTATGTACATTTGTAATACTTTTGAGATTTCCAGTACTTTAACGTCTATATACAAACACAGCTTTGCGACGGTACTTTTGAAGAATTCCGCCGCTTTCATTGTTGTCTTAACACGAGCTATAGCTTTATAAAACGCTTCCATGTTACGCAGTTAATAGCGGGACATTTACAGCTGCAATGATGTCCTCTGTCCATATCCAAATCTGTATTGTAGTACTGGTATACTTCATATACGTTAAGCACAAACACAGGGAAAAAACAAACTGTAATTATCATAGAAGCTTTGCCTATTGATTACTGCGGTATATATAAATGTATCAGCAATCAAGCCTTTATATATAATCAATATTTAACTGAATGTCCTTGCAGACTTTGCTGTTCACACTCAGGCATGTTTTTGGATAAAAAAGAAGGTCGAGCCCTCATTTGCTATAAACATGTACATGCAATATGGATACATAATGTTTATATTGACATGGATGGGTGGACGAATGAAAAAACAGATAGATGAACAGACCACATTTAAGAGCAAAGAGAATGTGTGATTCAGAAAAATTATTTCACAACTTGTTGGGTTAGTGGATTGAGAGAGAGTGATCTGCTAGCAAAAGAGCGGCTATTACGTGATGAAAGTTAGGCCTTGTTCACACTGCGCACAAATCTGATTTGTTTTTTAAATCTGATCTCTTTGACTGACTGAAAACACACTCAGTTAAGACCTGTTCACACCAAAGGCGATAACTATAAAGCAATTTATTTCCAGTTGATGAACGATAAAACATGAACAATCAAAATAAAATGTAAAATGTGCAGCACGCAACCATAGAATAAACATTATTACAATGTTGTAACAACGTTATTTCAACATATGAGCATAGTTCATATGGTGTGGATGCTAATACAGTTAGAGTTATTGTTTTTAGTGTGAACACTCCTTTACACAAGGTATTTTGCAAGCAAATGATTGTGCCGTTATTTTGAAAATGTATTAATTCTCACTTATTCACTATTTGTTTATAACCAAATGCCACGTTGTTGACTAGGGGGAAAGAGTTAATTTAAACACAGCTACAGATATTACTGTATCTTACATCATTTGTTTGTGTTACTATTACTATTGTGTTAAAGAAATCTCCTTTGTGCTGTCTGTCTGAACAAGGCCATATAAAACTACAGATGTCAAACGTATGACTGTCCGGTCTGGCTTATCTGATCTTTACCTGCAAAGCTCACCTCTCTTCACTAAGGAGATATGTTTGATGTCATATGCTTTACAAATATTGAACTGGGAGCCTCAGCAGATGAGCTGAGGTGTTCGGTGTTGGTCTGCATCTATACGTGTATGTGACATTATCCCCACATTGTCATCCAGGAGGCCTGAAAATTCATTCCTTGTACAAAGCCTTTGTTTTCTAAAGAAAAACTAACTTGAGGAAGTAATACAACGTGAGGAACTGATGAGCAGATGGAGGACTCGATACATTCTCACAATGGGATATAAGAAATGTGCACTTTACAAGGACCTCTGGATGCTAACTTTAAAGACAATCTTGGAAAGAGAACAAGAGATGCATCTTTTCCTTCCATAAGATTATAACTGTAAAGAGATCTATGAACAATAATGATTATGAGGATGAGTATATTATAAACTACGATAAGCTTACAACGGCTCTTGCTTGTTTCTGCCACGGGATATTAATTATGTTGGTTGATATGGATTAATTATTATGTCATATTATGTTATATTATAACATATTGTATGAATATTATATAATATAATATTATTCAGTGTGACAATATATACAGTATATATAGCCTATATATATCAAACCATTTGCAAAATGCCATTTAATAATATTATTATTATTATGCATTTTCATCACATTTAGCATTTTATTTGTTTCTTTTTTTAAGGGGGGGTTGTGTCTCGTTTTTTTTTCAAAATCCTTAAGAAGGGGTTCCCAAACTTTTCAGCCCTCGACCCCCAAAATAACAGCCAGGGACTCGAGACCCCCACTATCCTCGGAGGTGGGTAAAGTATGCAAACATTGTGCACATGCACTTATTCTGGAAATCATTTTGTGACCCCACCCTCGCGGCCTTGCGACCCCCGGGGTCCCGACCCCTACTTTGGGAGCCCCTGTCCTAAAGCACAAAATTTCATAAAAAAGTACATGTGGTCTAATATACAGTATATAATATATTTTTTATATATTTTTACTTTATTTTCAGTTTTTCACCGTTTTCACATCTAAAGTGGGGTTTCACTTCATGTATTTTTAAAGTGTTTGAAGATGCTGCCCGAGGCAATTTTAAAAATGGCAATGCACCCTTTACCGTACACAAAACCATTATACATCTTTTTGTCGCTATCGTACGGCAGCGAGCAGAAGGAGAGAGAGAGATGTCCAAATGCATTGTGTTCAACTGCTAAGTGAAGCAAAATACATTTTGTGTTGCATCAAGACAGCAGGGTCACCTATTTATAAGCACTCCTTATGGGGCGATGAATAACCGGTGGGAGAGCAAACATTTTCAGCTGGGTTACAGGCAGAAATCTCATCCGTCCAGCAGCTTTCTGCACCCCCTTCTGTTAAAGTTCAGCTCGGCTGGTCCAAACCTGCTCAACACTATTACCACCCCACTGTCACAATAGTATCTGCTTCAGATGCCTGTGGATGTTGTTATATTGTTTATAATAGGGACCGTGTGTTGACAGAATGCCTGACATGACATAAATCCAGCAGATAGAAAAACGATGCATCTGATGGCTATTGATCCAGAAAACACCACCCGAGGCCTCAGCGGGGTGAAGCTCATATATCTTTTAATGTCTTTCTGAGAGTCAATATCAAAATTCAGCAAGCTGTCACTAGAATACATGAAGTACAGTTATTAATCAAAATAATTGTAATGCTTTAAGGGAATAGTGTATTTTTGCAGAGTATATTTTGAAAACTTTATATTTTGCAGAATATTTTGTGTTTGTAATTAAACAATATTGCCACCCATTAACTTCCATTTTATGGACACAAAATCACTGAGACATTTTTCAAAATATCTTCTTTTGTGTTCCACAGAAAAAAGAGTCACATACAGGTTTTGAATGAATATTTTAACTTTAACCAATTTTTCATTTACAGCATTTTCCAGGCCATTCCTTTTTATCCTATAATGCCATACCAACTGATTCACCAGAAAGTTCTGAAGTCCACTTCCTGTGACTTAATTTGATGGCCGTACACTTCAAAGTTCAGTTGTACCATAGCATCCCACAGAGACACATTCACTAAATGATCTTGCCGCTGTCCCACCCCTGTTCTGTAATTACTTCAGCTTGGTCTGGGAAAGTAGGACAGGGAACTGCTGGGAATGTCCGCTGGGATGTACAGTGCTGGATACATATACAGCGTGGTGGAGAAAAGCAGTGCCAGCGGCGAGCTAATAAGCAATTTATCATCTGCTTACGTTTCTTATTAGTTAAGTGGAGAAACCTGCTATGGGATGACAGTCTGACAAGTGATTTATAAAGTGTGTTGGAGATGTGTTGGTCATAATTAATGAGACTTAGTGCTTTTAATATGTACATGACAGTTAAAGGCCCTTTCTCAATGCATATGGGCTTTAACTTGGCTCTTAACACAAGCTTTGGTTTAGCTTTAAATCTCACCTTAGATTTTTGTGTGATCATGTATTGAGCAAAAATAGCTAAATATCTAAATAAACTAAATGTGTCCCATTTTCTTAAAAGTACATAAGAAACATGCTGACTGCATGTGTGCTGATCCAACACCGTGTATTACAAGCACTGTCGTACCCAACGATATTACTACTATATTTGTCCTGTAGACAGAATATGTCTGATAGCTTTAGCACAGGAGACACAGAACCTGAAAATAACCTTGAGAGATCTGTTGTCATGAGGCATAATGCAGTTACCCAGAATCACTTCATGTTGGTTACTCATGAGAAAGGGCAGAGGCCAAAATGGATCGATACTGCTTTGGTCGATATTAATCGATAAAGGTTCCGCCCTAAATACTTCCTTTACCTCTCGCATAGGTCAAGCTCCTTACTAATTACAAATATTTTCAGAAAGTACGAAAGATTAAGTAAAAATGGTTATTTCATTTGATATAACATCCAAAATGTATGTATGTATTGACCCATTTAAATGGATAGTTCACCACAAAATGAACGTTCTGTCATCATTTACTAACCTTCGAGATCTGTATTACTTCCAAATCTGTATACATTTCTTTGTTTTGATGAACACAAAGAAAGATACTTGGAAGAATGCTTGTAACCAAACAGTTCCTGCTTGACTACCATAGGAAAATTACTTGGTAACACTTTACAATAAGGTGCTATTTGTTAACAATACATTAGCTAAACTGAACTAACAATTTACAATATAGTAATATAGCATTTATTAATGTTAGTGCATGTTAATTTCAGCATTTGCTAATACATTATTAAAATCAAACGTTGTCACTGTTAGCATTAGTTAATGCACCATGAATTAACATGAATAACTGCATTGACATGAACTAACATTAACAGGCTTTAATAAATACTGAAAATCTAAATTGTTTATTGCTAGCTAATGATGGCTAATGCATTTACTACTGTTAACAAAGAGCACCGTATTGTAAAGTGTCACCAATTACTTTATACCTTTGTTCTGTTGAACACAAAAGAAGATATTTTGAAGAATGTAGGAAAGCAAACAGTACTGGGGGGGGCACTTATGACCACCATTGTCATTTTTCAACAACTAAAGAGTAATTCATGGCAGAATTTTCCTTTTTGGGTGAACTATCCCTTTAAGATATTGTATTAAACATTTAAAAAATAAATGTATTCAAGATTAATACGTTTAACTAATTCCAGATACAAAAAGATTACCCCTCCAGAGAAAGGCAAGGCAAGACATTTCTCAAGAAACTATTCCGGGCTTATAGACTATAAATATACAAAAGCATGATTCATGAATATTTAAACTGAATGAAGTTGGATATCTTTTCATGCCAAAGGCACAAGGATACATTTATAAGTCTGTAAATCCTCAGGTCTACTTTCTACACATTTTAATAAAGATTAATAAATGCTGTAAACTATACCACTATATCACTTTGCAAGATGTAAACTCTGGTCCAGAAGCACTTCTGGTTTCAGTTATTATTTATTTATTATTAGTATTTTTTGTATCTTACATATATAATTCATAGTCAAGATATTTTTGGGACATTTTGATTTTGTTTTAAATGTTCTGTTGGTTGTATGTTGTGCGAACATTTGTGTAGTGTAAAAAACTGATACGGGAAGTTCTTCTGGACCAGCGTTGAACCCGCATTGTTTACATCATCCGAAGATGCCCATATTACATATTGTTAGTCAGGTAATGTGTTAACTAATGTTACATTTATTAATTTCACAGACGCTTTTATCCCAAGTGACTTATAAATGAGAAAGCATTAACATTTTTTCAATGAATGTTAACAAATAATACTGTTAACCAATACAATCTTATTGCAAAGTGTAACCAAATTTTTTATGCACAGTATGTAGTAATTGGTTTGCATGGAAAAAGTCTCTTTTGACTGCCGGACATTCATCTTCTCAAGCACTCCAGCAGATAAACCTTTGGTTACCAGGTTTGCACAGAAAACACCAGACAGCCTACGAAAGTAGGTTGAGCTCGAGAGGACATTTCCAGAGTAAAATAGTCATTGACTGCTAATGGTCACTCAGCACAACATCATCCACTTCAACTGTAAATCGCATTTGAGAGCTTAGTCGGAAGCTTTGAGCCTGAAAGAAACGCACAACACACCTCCTAATGGACTGAACTAGACATAATGGATTGTGTTCCATCATTGTTAAAAATGGACAAGTCTGCATTGAGAAGATCAGACGTACGAATATCCCTACAAACACCCAACAGGACTGAACAAGCATAGTGAAGGATCATCACAGTTGCTGTCATTTCTGAAAAATATACGGTACTTTTTCTTTTTTATCATCGTATACTGAAATCTGGTGAAGAGGAGAGATAAAGAAAGCAAGTCGTGATGAAGAGAAAGTATGGTGTGGTGAAATATTAATAGGGGTGGGATATTTTAAGACCCCTTCTGTCTGCTGGGATGAGATGAGAATACATGAAACATGACTTAGTTTCATCATATTCACTGTCATACACTGTAAGTCTGTAAGGCTTTCTTTCTTTGATAGTGTTTAAACCCCCACTGATGAGTGACAGCTGCTGCCGTGAAAACGCTGTTCTTTCAACCTTTAGGTATTTCGTAACATAACATGTAAAACATGTGACAACTTGCCCCAAACCTCAAATGTACAATTAAACCCTTTATCCTAAAAACACATTTGACCCTTTATTTATTATATTTTCATTCTATTGATTGATTCATTGATTCGTGCCCAATTTTGCATTTTTATGTTTTTTTTATTAATAACCTGACCTAAATGTGTCAGTATGTATGAAAAGTTCTCAAAGTGTATAAAAACAAATGTGTGTACTTGCATACATGTGTTTAATTAAATGCGTATGACAACATTAAGAGGATTTATGGGTACAGTTCTTTTTATTTGTTTGCCAGCTATTATTAAAAGCTATAAGATAAGTATGACAATATTTAATTTTTTGTTTGGAAATTATTATAATGCCGCTTTGGGTTTGACCCCCAAATAATGGGGGAGAAAAATGACAGAATTTTCATTTTGAAGGTGAACTACTTCTTTAACATGTGTTTATTCACTTTGATTTATCACACTCATTTGTCAGTTGAAAATATAGAGGCTTTATGACACTAAGACTAATTTAATAAATATCTCTCTAGTCTTTATGCTGTAGTGAAAATTGTGAATTTCACAGTCAGGCGGTATTGTAAAGTGTCCTGCAGGGGGCGTGAGATTCATCCAGAAACAATTCATGTGACAAGCTCCCAAAGGTAAAGCAGAATGAAAGTCACAAAATAGTTATATAACTGAATATTTTCAAACCTATACAGAATTTCATTTTATTCTTATGGGTCACATTATGAGAAACACCTATGGGAAAGCCTAGTGTAGAAAAGCCCATCTATTCCAAAATCTGTCTTTTCCTGTAATAAATGTCCATTTAAGGACCATAGTTAAAGCATGGTTTATGGACAAGTCTGCATTGAGAAACCATGGTTTAACTATAGTAAAAGTGTTAAGTAAAGTAAAATATACACCCTCGAATAAGAAAAAGTTCATTTTAACTCACTGTATGTAAACATGCACAGCAAATTGTATAAACAATATTAATATTTTTGTTGAATCACATATCCAAAGGTGTTTGAATCAGCTGTTTTAAATCAGCATACAACAACAATGAGTAAAAACACATTTAATTACATTTCTGACTGAAAACCCCTATAGTCTTTAACAAACATACAAAACGTGCTTTTATTACGACACACTGTCTGTAGTGGATTTGTCCGGCCCCTCGTGAGCTTACAGAGGAAAGTCAGTGCGGACTGGAACACATGTTCTGCCCACATCAGGGATGAACACAACTTCCCCAACAATGCTGGAAACTTCGTGTACACCTTATTCAGCGCGATAATTTTGCTATATGTGAGCTAACCGTTACTATAGCGCACGTTTTACGGCGATCTTCGTGACATATTTTTACGCATTTTTCAGTGTTTACGCCCTGGCGTCTCCTCTGTGCGTCACGCAGACGTCAGCGACGCATCACTGCACCTGATCTACAGGTAATGCCTACATTTACACCTCTATTACTTCATACTTTTTCATCGCTAAATTGAGTAAACCACAACGTTATAAATGTCAAAAGAACATGGTTGATGTGAATTTGTACTTATGATTTACATTTTCCCAAAAGTAGGCCGTTAGGATTTAACTTATACGTCATGTATAGGCCCTATCATTGCATGATGATATTACAGAAAGTGGCTTCTGCACTTGTTGAAATGCAGATTATTTCAAAACTCTTAATTTTTCTGTTACTTACACAATAACTAACCGGTCTCAGGTGATTGTCAGTGGATGTGTGAACTCAGTTTCCCGTTAAGTTCACACAGGTGTCCTAGCAAAGTAACCACAGGTGTAGTTTATCACATTAAATATGAACATGTTCTATCAAGCGGTTGACAACCAGAAAGTGCCCAAAGACTTTATGACCCAATGTTAAACATGATATTGCTTTATCATTTAAAACCAAATCCATTTCTTTCTTTTTTTTATATATTTTTGTTAAAAGCTTGGGCTATCTTTAAAAAATGCAGTTGCAAGTGGAATTGATCTTACCCATGTGTTTTTTTACAGTATTTGTGACTTTGATAGACAAATGCTCACTCTAAAAGAATTATAGTAATCCTTCGGGTATAAGCGTCTTTATTGAGATTATTTACGAGCCTTAAATGATTTGTGTCAAATATAAACATCAAATATATGACATAATAACAATATGATACAGATGCAGTGTGGTGACACATTTCAGAAAATGACATCATTAAAATCATCAATTATTGTGGCTTTTGAAAATTTTGGAACTCTTAAAAACAGATGCTTCTGTCCTCTTTACAAGCGGCTAGAGATGCGCGGATCAGCTCAAACGTCACGCAAATCTGCTGCTTCAAACACATCACCCACCCGTCACCCACCGCACCCCTACTTTTCTCTGATAGATATCCGCACCCGATCATAACATTATTCATTCTAACTCTTTGTTTTTAAGAGTGCTATCAGGGGACCATTCGTCTTTAACAGCAGCCTACGTGATGATTTGCGCATCTCTGATAAATACTACGCTGATCTTAGGCTGCTTTTAAATAAAAACATTTATTTATTAAACTTTTTTTAAACATTTATTTATTAAAATGTTTGGCTTTGCCCAGATTTGCCTACATTTTTTTAAATAAAATAAACATAGACTTTATTACTCCCTTCAGACTTGAGAAAATCGCTCTTTCTGTCATTGCACCCCAGACACACAAACTATAATGTTCAGCCCAAGCAATGACTGATAAACTAATAAACACTGGAGCCAAGTGCAGTTTACGCCACTTTGATTTAATTCTTCCTTTTTTAATGTTCTCTCGGATCTGTTTCGCCTCCATTTCTTTGAAGATCAGATATCACACACAGTTTCTGCCAATCTCATAATAACCTTGAGTATAGAGTAGTATTGCATACATCGTATCTTCGAGGAGAGTTTAGTTTGATCACATTTATAAAAGAGAGATACAGCTGTAGGATTATTTCTGGTAAAACACAAGCTGCTGGAGGCAGGCAGTGGGACGGAACTACAGTACAGCACAAGCTCACAATTAATCTAAACTTCACTATTGGAAGAGTAACGAACTTGATGACAAGCGGGACGTGGTCTTTCTTTTGCCTTGCCATGCTTTTCCGGGAGAATTGCCCAATAAAAGGATAAAAAAATCCAGACTTTCAAATAAAATTCCGAAACAAGTTGGAGTGCTGGGGGAGTGTATCGAGCACAGAAATACTACGTCATAGCCTACGTCCAACTCGTTTTTTAACATGTTGACCATGTTAAGCATGAGAAGCCGCATGAATACAAGAATGCTTGTATATTACATATTATTAACATGACCACTGTGTAAGTACAATCAGTTTTAGGTACAAACTAGTGCTTTACATTTTTTTTTAAAGTAAACAAGACTATTGTAGTCTGTCTGGTTGATGATGGTGAAGGTCAGCACTGCTTGGGTAAGATAAGAATATTGTTAAGAGGAAAGCTCTCTGCCCTTCTGCTATACTGTGAAGGACCTTTTGCATCAGGCGTAGGCGCTGACGGGCCGTTGCAACCGTCACTGGCTGTGTGTAGACACTAATGCCCGTCCTTGTTGAGAAGTGCACAGATGGGAGCACAGTAGGGGCATGATATTTTTAGTTGAAATTTTGGAAGGGTTTCCCTGCAATCTCGCATGCTAATGAATTTGGTGACCTTTACAGGGTATTTTTACGAAGTCCAAGAGGTTTTCTTAAATAAGAAAAGGCTCTGCTGAGGGCTGTTTATTTACGGTGGAAACCATCATGCCACAGATTCTGGCTATAGAGCTGAACTCTTCTAAGATAAGAGTTGGCAAACAACCTCAGCTCTTAAAAATGTTGTTGACTTGTTCAATGTCATGAGACACTAGACAGACAGGGCTATGTGTTCAACCCAAGCAAGAAGTTAAACTATTTTATTTGTATGTTCTTATTGTATAGGCACCTTAACCGCCAGGGGGGTGTAAGCAGATCGTAGTAAATTAAGTGTGATTGTAATTTCCATGAATCGTAAAATACGCTTGTGTGTGTCAGCGCGACCTGATTTTGCCAAGTGGTTGATGTCCTCAGGGCAACATATTTTGTTGACCTGATAACAACATTTTTATAAATAAAACCCGAACCCACACCAAACCCCAACCCTAACCGTAACTTACCCCTAAAATCAGAGGGAAACGATAAGTGAAAAACAATGGTCTAGAATACATAATCCTGGTTGGAAGATTACATTTAAAATAAACTGTAAACTTATTTCTGAAATCTGATTGGTTGATTGAAATGTTGTCCCAGGGTCAACATGATGTGGCCTTAAGGACATCGACCACTTGGCAAAAACAAGAGACCGTGTGATTGGTTTAGCTGATGTTGGCACGCATACAGTACATGTTTATGTGTTTCTTTGTGGTTAAGCTGTACCAGTTGGCGCAGCACCACCTTGTGTACCGGGATTTCTGTTCTTCATTAAGCGCCATTTATGTCAGGAAGAGATTTTGCACGTTCACTCGGCATATCGACAGTGAAAATCGTTTGGATATGAACGCTGAAAAACGAATATCGTCGCGGTGTGTACGAGCTTTCAAAAGGGAAAAGTAGTTATCGCAAAAAAAAAAATCTATTGAGGTTTATGACAGATAAGCAGAATAATACACTCGGCTCTCAATTGATTTTCCTACACTGTACACATCCTTTCAAACTCTTAGTAGACGTTTTTGTGTTTTGTATTTGTCGGCTGTAAGTGGTAGAGGAATTGGAACATCTGTGTGGCTAGACTCAACTCTTATCCCATAGTTTGTTGGGACTTGTTTGCAGATGTGATTTGGCAACCAAATCAGGTCAGAACAGCTGCCACGCAAGGATTGAGTGAGTCCACCATCCCTCAGAGGGCACACAGCCACCAGACAGAGATCTGCTGTGTCAATGTCAGTTCACATGCTATTGATGTACAGTATCACCCCGCACTACATTATTTAGAATCCAATTTTATTTCTAAATTAAATGAGGAGCAGCTGAAAAAAGGGCGGTCCTACAGATCCTTATAGAAAACCTTACCAAGAAAGTATATTTGGTCCCCACACTGTAGGTTTACCAAGTCCACACACACAGAGAGAGAGAGAGGCTTTGCAGCATCCATTTCTTTCACAAAACATATTTATATATCTATGCATATTGCAACATTTTGATATAAGGAAACAGAAATGAACTTTATAAAGAACTCCCGATGCTCCGAGTATTGACTTCGGCCTCTTTGGAATTCCCTCTGGGGCTTCCTGGTCCAAGCAAAATATGTAGGAAATTCAAAACTATTTATTCTAAGTAAACACACTGGCATACACACAAAAATGAGCTCAATGGTCTGTTAGGGACAGCTTAAACTTGCCTCTGGAGGTAAAAATATAACTAATGATTGCCATTTCCTTTAAGCAGTGTGGAAGCTGAATTTTATTCCAATGCGTCGAATAGGGGACATGTCTGGAAAACAAAGAGAGAATAGAATAAATAAATATGAATGCTTGGCTAAGTATAAGATAGTTGCACTGATACACAGGTCAGACTATGACGTAAAAGAAAACTGTGAACGTATCCAATTGGTTCCATTTATAGATTTCATCTAAAAACAAAAATTCTTTCATCATTTACTCACCCTCATGTGAATTCAAACCTGTATGGCTTTCTATCTTCCGCAGAACACAACAGAAGATAGTTTGAAGAACATTTGTAACCAAACAACACTGGACTCCTTTGACTTCCATTGTATGGGCACAAAACCAAATTCAGTTTATCTTTAACATTTTGCAGTCTGTCTGTTTGTCCCTCCGTCTGTGTGACTTTTGGACAAGGCTTAGTCAGATTGTTTTTCAAGTCCTTTCAAGTTAGTTTTTAAGTTTTTTTTTCTCAATACGTGAGATTTCACTTTATTTCAGTGTATGTCATGAGTCTCGTGATGACATCACTGAAGGCGTGTTCACTGGGACAGTGCATACGAATATCCGGTTCCAATAGTTCTGATGCTGAAAACTTGTGCTTGTGTTTCCCCAAACACTTCTATACTGGTCAACGATGGACTGGTCATCTCGGAGAATGTTTCCTGATCCTAATTGATGTGTTGAAGTCATGCCATCTATCCTATAATCGAGCTTGCAGACATGTGGCGGCTAATGTTTAGCTGAGAGAGGTGATCCCTCAGTTTATAGCATTGAGCTCCCTCAGCCAGATTAATCCTCTTAGAAGCATCCCACCCAGCCCAAAGTCACCTGCTCTGGTTTAGGAGTTGCCCAGTGTGATCCCCCTCAAGATGAGACACGGAATAGCATCGTGAGATGGTCTCATGTTCAGTAGGTCAATGTTGTTTTAGAATTCAGTCACATTTTGGTCCAGCTTTGTGTAACATTCTAGATGGCATAGCATTTTAATGGCCAAAAGCCTGTGCGGGGCACGGTGACTTATCAATACTTTTGGTCAATTTTTCAAAGTCTCTAATGTGAGAACAGAAAGAACTGATACTAAAACGTACCTTTAAATTATTCACTGTATATTTCATAAAGTACATTTTGTAAACCTTTTTAAAGCTGACACGCATGGATATTGAGCTACAAAACTCTACATTTGACTTCATGGGCTCTGTAGAAAATTTATGTATTGCACATTTGTGCAAATCTGCACGAGATATACTGTATTTCCTGATATTATTTACTGTCTTTGGTTAATATGTAGATAAACCGCAGCTTATGTCGGCGAATGTCATAACGGTCATATTGAGGATTTCCCCACTTAAGTCCTTCATCCATTAAAGCGCAGCTAAATCTAGTCAAAGGACAAATTACAGTCTTTAGGCTTTTCCTTGCATGCTTAACCTTTAAAATGGCTCTCAACTTTTATACTAATTTCTTGAGTGACAGTGAGGGGGTTACAGGGATTAAAGTTCACAATAAAAATGAAAATTCTTTGATTATTTATTCACCCTCTTGTCATTTCAAATAACCTGTATGACTTTCAATCCTTGCAGAACACAAAAGAAGATATTTTGAAGAATGTTTGTAAGCAAACAACATTGGCCTTTACTTTTACTTTCACTGTATGGACACAAAATAGGGTTGAGCAATGTCTAATGGCATCGGACGATGTTTACAGTGAAACATTTCGATGGACGCTGACATCGCCCTGCTGCGTTATAAAGTGAGGCGCATCTTTATGCAATACGCATAAACGCGGGCTGCACAGCTCGCAGATTAAAAAACGTGATTTTAAATGAAGTGTAGGACAACACAGAAATAAAATGATAAACCTTTTCTGGACTAAACGGCCCAGAATTTAAATTTTAGGGAGAACAATCCCTTTAAAAAATTGTAAACTTGCTTGTCTTATGGCACCTTTCCTTTGTGATGTGTGGATTCAGTGAACAGGAGAGAGAACAGTTGTTAAACAACGAATGGTCTGACACTTCGGGATGTGGTGACTGTTTGACACAGAATTTTTAAAGAAGCTTCTTTGAAAGGTGTAACAGAAGTCCAGGTTTGGTTTAATGAGCAGGTTTAATGGGTAGACAGAGAAATTGATGAGGGTGTTTGGATTCTAGCCAGTAGTCATTTATCATGTCACATTACCAAAGCTCAGGTCAGTATATAATTAATCTCTCTATTACAAGATACTGACATGCTGCTTTTATCCTTAAATCTATTATCTATACTCTTGATAAATGCATTGAATGTCTTGTTTGTGGAGGAAAATGCTATTATATGATAACATTTTAACCGTAGTGTCAGAATAATGAAAAAAAAGCTGTCAGGTCTGTAGGTTATTTATGTAATTGGAGTTATTGGTCAGTTTAAGAAGACAAATTGAGAGAGATAAAAAGATGTGACTAATGACTAATGACTAATGTTGTCTTTTTATTTATTTATTATAAAAAAATGAAGACAATATTCAGTCAGTTGTTTCGGGTTGCATCCATACATATTGCTGTTAGATTCTCAAAATTCTCTTAAAGTCCCCATGAAATCACAATTTAACGTTGTTACTTTGTTAGCACACATTACTACACTGTATATTTACAGAATTTTTATGCATTTTCAAAATTCAAAAATACAAAAATAGACTGCAAAAGTCTGGTGTAAAATAACACGAGAAACATGTAATTTTACTTAACAAAAAAGTTATTTCACGGCATTTTCTGATGCCCCAGCTGCCAGAATATTACTGTTTTTATGGGATTTTTTTACAGTGTGTATTGTGGTAATCATTTCATCTGTCAAAGTGTGTCAATCCACGCACAAATAATTGTCTTTCCACCCACAAAACAAAATTGTACATGTAAAAATGTACTTCTTAAATGCCCACTGATGCGTGCTTTCTTCTTCCAATCAATTTGCTGTGGAAAACATAAGCCACGCCCTATTGTTTGCATTTCAATATTCCGTTTCACTCAAGAACACCACAAAACTGAACTAAAGTCGATCGAGACTTCCGGTTCACTCGGACTTTAAAAACAGAAATATTTATTGTCAAAGCAACCCCTGCTGTAAATCAGCCGGTTATCAATCAATACCAATATTGGCTGATTTCTTAGCATAGGCGATACAGCGATCTTTGGATTTGTCAAGCCAACGTAAAAACACATCGACTTCTGCCTTCTGCTTTTCATAACAAAACATTTTCAGTCCAATGCAATGCAAGCAAAAATCTGTTCCCTGAATCGACAGATAAATTGACACAGTATAGTCTTCTGGCGGTACGATGACACCCACACGTCTGTTCATGATGGAGGTGATGTGTAAATGCGGGGGATGAACTGGAGAGCTGTTGAGCTGGAGCGATCTAGAAATAAGCAGAGGATTGATGTGATATGCGAGCGATCGGTCCAGTGGGTGTTAATGCTGGGTGAGACACAGATATATTCAGCCCGGACACGTTCATCAAATGTGTCTAGACTGCCGCAGGTCAAGTGTGTCCGACATGCCGCCATAAACAAAAAGTTTGTCTGTGTGACAGGTGACGGATATTTAACAAGGACGTCTCTTTCTCTATAGTTAACGTGAGAAGGCGAGGTGTGTCGTGGATTGGATACGACAGTACGCCTCTTGTGCACTGTAATTCCATACATTAATTTGATGCGCTAAATCCTGAGGTTACACCTCACAAAAATAAAATAGTTGGTTAGTAAAACCAAACAACTTTAGTTGACTGCTGTGTGATGCATTTTCTGTACACCCTGTGTTAGTGAACAGACCATTGAGTGTGTGTGTGTGCCTGCATCTGGGTGTGAACTCAAATAAATGTTTGTTTGAGTGTGAGAGAGAGTTTGCGTTTGTGTGTGTGTGTGTATCCCAGCTCTTGTTTCCTGCCAGCATAAGGTTACCTAATGCTGTCTTTAATAGATTAGGCCACTCTGAACCCAAATGTAGAACAAGCTGGAGACAGAAACGACAGCTCGACAGGAGACTCCTCTCTCACGAGAGGTAGGCCTGTGTGTGTGTTTAATAAATGAGTATTAGGGGACATCTGTTCAAACGTCCTGTTATCTTTAAATGAGTGTTTGTTTGTGGAATTGAGTACTCTTCTGAAATGATGCCCTGTGACTTCAGTGTATGTGTGAATATGCTTTTATCACTACCTAGCCCTAAATTGTGAATTCTGAAGTGTAAATCTGTTCATTAGAGTGTCGTTCAGGCTTTAACATCTTTGTAGTTTCAGTATCATATCAAATTATTAGCTAAATCAATGAATTTCTGAAAAAAACGATTTTGTGCTTTATTAGACATTTACTTAATATAATTATGTTCCTGTTTTTCCAAAACAATTGAGTTAAAATATTGTGAATATCTTTGGAATAACATCTACTAATTTGGGTTGTTTAGAATTTAATTATTTTGTGTAAGTAATTTTATTTGAACAAATTATTAACTAAATCCAACTCAATTTTAGTATGTTAAACCCATTTAAATTGGTCAAATTAAGTTCATTTATTTATTTTGTCTTGAGACGTAGATATAACTACCTTGGATCTGTAGTTCTCAGCATGCTTTGTATCTGACTGCATTAGGAGATTCATTTTCAAGATTAACTGTCATTTTAAGTGTTTGTCAGTAAAAAGAAAGACTTCATGTTTTGTGTCGATTTATCTTTGAGATTTAGGAGAGTTTTGGTGTTATTTTAAGGTTTGGGTTTTTTAAGTGGTCAGCGTTGTTCAGAAGGGCGCTGAGGGAGGCACGAGCTTAATCATGATGTGTGTTATCTCACTTATTGAGCAGTAACTGTGCAGAGACCGCCAGTCTCTTCTTACTTGACCATCTATGTTGTAAAAAAGTTGTATAATTCAATATGAAAGTAAGTAAGTGATCAGTGAAGTTTCAGTAAGACACATGATTTAGTTCAGCGTAATTTTCTTTGTCTACTTTAAGTTACATTTACTTGATATTTTAACAAAAACGAAATGTAATATAATAAGTAGAATGTAATTATAGCAGCAAATTTTCCTTAAAAAAATTTCGTTCAAAATGCTACAAGGAATTTATTAAGTAAATTCTACAGGTAATTTTTTTAGTGTGTGGAACTGCCTAGATAAATTGTTTAGATGGAATATATACATTAAATAGCTAAAAATAAAGTGTACTATGATACTGTAATTATAGTTGAGATTCCTGTAAATACATTTTAACAGAATGGAAATAGTTCGGTTACATGGCTTGAATAGAATACGTTAACATTTAAAATAAGTTCAGTAAAAACGATTGTTGGGTTTCTTAGTAACAGCCGTCTAGAAAGTGTGAAATGTTGATATATGTTAGTGTTTGTTCAAGTTATGTGAACCAGCCTTTTCACGGTATATGAACCACGCAGGATTTTCGTAATATTAATAATTTACATAAAATAAACAAAACAGCGCACTAACAATACATGTTTTTGGCAACAGTGACAAATATCAGTTTTCCTGTGTGGTCATTTGATTTTGAAGTGAGATTTGAGTCAGTTCCTGTCTTTAAATTTTACATTTTATGTTTTTTTTTTCTCCAGACAGTTTATATCTGCATGTTGTTAGGCTATGCATTAGAGTGTACAACACATTATGTTCAAGAAAGCAAAAAGACACAGAAATACAATGAACTTTAAACATGAACGCTATAGTTAATAACACTACAGATTTTGTATAGTACTCTTGTTCTTTTTTCAAATGACTTTTCTGCCATCTTCTGTGGATTTGTTTCCTTTGTCTAATGAGAGTATCTCTCTCTCTCTCTCTCTCTCTCTCTCTCTCTCTCGTGACGCACATGTTCTCTGTTTTCTTGTCTGGGCAGTTGAGCAGGATGACTCATTTTTGGCATCTTTAATTAAACATCTGTCCACGCGTCCCCTCCACGCTGCTACATGAGATTTATCCTTTTCAGTCTGATAATCTCCCCACCATACTTTTATTAAAAATATTCCAGCTATGTATTGTTATTCTGTAATCGTATTTGTTCATCTATTTTTATTTTCATGTTGTTTTTCTCGTGAAAATGTGCTATTGTGTTCTGATGGGATATTTCAGGTGGTTTATACTGTAAGGCATTCTTGTAGTGGTTTCTTACCAGTAAAATACACTTTTTCTATGTAATGTCGCAGTCACACTAGACTTTTTATATTGCAAAATGTTGTATTGTACAAAATTATTAATTATTATAAGCATTTCATCTAACTGATAAGGTCACGCTGTGGCATATTGATCTTCTTTTGGTCAAACGTAGTTATGTGATATGAATTCACAGGTCATAGTTGACCTTTGGAACACAGCAAAATGCAAAAAAAAAGTTTTTTGCAAAATCTTGCATCTCTGGTCAACTGCTTTTGCATGCAAATGAATAGGAGTCAACATAAGTAATAATCTGGAAGTGTGACCACTCCATGAGACTAAAGACGGTTTCATCGTACGCACGTTTTTGCCCGAAGTTAACTTCCGGTCTGTGTTTGGTTATAATACTTAATTTATATAAATATGTTATTGTATATTTATTACATTAAGACTACTCCACAGTTATTGATTCCTTTCAGAGATCTACCATAGGTTAAGTTTGGGCTAAATAACATTTGTTTGTGTTGTTGTCGCTGAAACTGTCTATAGTATTTTGTTTTTGGTTCACAATGAAAATGCTGATTTGATCACTTACACTTACAGCAATGTAAATGCACAAAGACATAGCAATTAATATAGTGAAATTTGCACAAAAAAAAGCCTGTAACTTGGCGGTAAACATAAAAAGAAATCATGAGCAAGTACCAAGAAAAATGTCTTGAATAGTACGTTTATAATAATGAATAATAATTTGAGCAGTTGGGTACAATTTTGCAGTAAATGTCAGTTTAACTGCATAAACATAAGTGTGTAAAATTAGATGCAATTTTATTGCCGTTTTAACAATACCATAGTCACATTTTGCATCTTTGTATTTAATTAAAACGTGATGAGAATCTGGTATAAAGCCGGGAAAGAAACAAAACTGTTTTTCATGACTTGTATGATATTTACTCTTAGCAGATCTTGTCTCATGACATCGCAACATTGTCTACAGACCCAATGCAGGTCAATGGAATAGTAAGTGAATTAGATGAGGGGTGATTGTTTTCATTACAGCCGCAGGCAACAGTTTCTCTTTCTCTCTCTGTTTCCTGCAGTATCTGCTACTATCTCGCTCCTTCTCTTTCAGTTGCTGTCTTATCCGCCCACGTTGGCTCACAGGCCTGGACTCTGGTGTCAAGTGTTTGACAGGGTTGCACTTTAGCTGGGGTGATGTCCGGCCGACTGTTGTGTCAGAGGTGTGTCACCATAGATACTGTTTGTCTGTGTCACATTAAGAACTGTGCTGAATTTGTCCATGTGCTGACAAACATGTTACAGCAATATAAGTTTGTCTTTCAAATGCTAAAGTTATCATAAATTAATGAAGTGAATGTTCTGCATTGTTCATTATACCATGAAAAGACAGTTTAAGCAGGAATGTGTCTAGATATTTTTAGTTTCCTCAACAGCATTCCATAAGGTCTTACTGTAATAAAATATTTTTGTTTACTTATTGTAAGAAAAACATTTAAAATAGAAATTGATTTAAAAATGACTGTAAATTATTTTTAAGCAGGATACTTTAAAGGCATAAAAACAAATGCTTTCATTATGTATTAATAACTAACAATGTAAATAATATATCATTTTTAATTTCACAACAGTAAGCTTTCCTGCTGCTCAGTGGTTAGAGCATGGCGCTAGCAACGCCAAGGTCATGGGTTTGATCCCAAGGATTGCACGTCTTCAGAAACAAATGTTTAGTATCATGCAATGTAAGTCGCTTTGGATAAAAGTGTCTGCCAAATGCATAAATGTAAATGTCAAATCTATTGCATTAATTGCATAAATGTTATGAAATGTTTTTCGCAGAACATACTAATACTTTAATACTTCTTCAAGGATTTTTATAGATGTGTAAAAATTCCCCATCACTCCTACATTTGCAGTGTAAAAGTGACTCACAGCAAAAACAGAAATAACCCAGCAGCTGGCACCTGACATTTTTGGAAGTGTTGGGATGCTGACTCCCAAAATATGTATTGTCACATTCACCAGTTGCTCTCGACAGCCTTCCACCCAGACCAGCAAACCAAGACACAATGAGTCTCCCAGACATCACTCACTAGTTAACCCTTCCCTTAAACATACATGCTCTAACTCTTTGTTATTTGTTTTACAGGCCCCACTTGTTGGTTTCTTCTTAAACAGTGTGAAGACTCTATGCAATAAATAACCAGTGCTTTTGTTCCGGTGAATGCATGAATCTGGTGTGGTATCTGGAGCCACATGACCGTCCAGGCTGGAAGGATGGAGGTGGCACTAGTGGACTTTGAGAATGTGGAGAATATTGACAACAGCGTGGATAACTTCAACGATCCAGACTATCCCAACGAAATGACAGCTTTGATGCACGATATGCCAGACTTTAGCCCTGGCTGCACTTATACTTCAAAAATGTCCCAATGTAAAGAGAAAATCCCCCAGAATCAGGAGATATCACCGCACTCGCCAGTCATGCCCTCTAACACCAGAAGGGGACGGGCTAGCTGCGCTAGTATTATTTCCAACTGGAAATTACTTATGAACAGTGAAGGGTCACAAAGCGAGACCATCTTCAGTCGGCTGGCCAAAGAATGCTACGAAGACTTATTTGTGGACAAGCGAGGTTTTGATGATGGAGATCAGAAGGTCATCATTAACATCGCTGGGCTTCGTTTCGAAACGCGCCTTAAGACCCTGGACCAGTTCCCAGATACCCTGCTGGGGGACCCTATGAAACGAATGGGCTTTTTTGACCCAATGAGAAACGAGTATTTCTTCGACCGTAATCGTCCGAGCTTTGATGGGATCCTGTATTACTATCAGTCAGGTGGCAAAATCCGTAGGCCCGCCAACGTACCTTTGGATGTCTTCGCAGATGAGATCCTCTTCTACGAATTAGGACAGGAAGCCATGGAGCAGTTCCGCGAGGAGGAGGGCTTTATCAAAGAAGTGGAGGTCCCTTTGCCTGCCAACGAGTTCTACAGGCAGTTCTGGTTGCTTTTTGAATACCCCGAGAGCTCAAACGCAGCCCGAGGGGTTGCTCTAGTCTCCGTCTTTGTCATTGTCATCTCCATAATCATATTCTGCATGGAGACTCTTCCGGAATTCCGTGAGGACCTGGAGATTTTTCCAACCGTGGGTTTAACCTTAAACCAGACACACGGCCATCCCTCGGGTTCTCCGCCAAGCATCGCTCCTAAAACCATCACCAGCACCTTCTCCGACCCATTCTTCATCATCGAGACGGCTTGCATCATCTGGTTCTTCTTCGAGCTCACTGTGCGCTTCCTGGTCTGCCCCAGCAAACGGGAATTTTTCAACAACATCATGAACATGATCGACATCGTCTCCATCATTCCTTATTTCGTCACTCTGATAACCGAAATAGTGACCACTGCCGATAAGTCCAACACAGGGCAGAACATGTCCCTAGCCATCCTACGAATCATTCGACTGGTGCGAGTCTTCAGAATATTTAAGCTGTCCAGACACTCCAAAGGCCTGCAGATCCTGGGCCAGACGCTCAAGGCCAGCATGAGGGAACTTGGTCTACTCATCTTCTTTCTCTTCATTGGAGTCATTCTCTTCTCCAGCGCCATCTATTTCGCTGAGGTGGATGATCCTAACACCCAGTTTGTTAGCATCCCTGATGGATTCTGGTGGGCAGTTGTTACCATGACCACAGTGGGTTATGGAGACATGTGTCCTATTACTCTGGGGGGTAAGATGGTAGGCACTCTGTGTGCCATTGCCGGGGTGTTGACCATCGCCCTGCCGGTGCCTGTAATAGTCTCAAACTTCAACTACTTTTATCATAGAGAGAGAGATCAAGAGGACAAGCAGCCCACAGCAGATGCTAAAAAGTTAGGAAATGCTACAAAACATGCGAGCACTTCTTCTCTGAACAAGGCAAACGGGAGCTGGCAGAAAGACAAATCAAAGTATTAAAAGATGTATTTTTTAATAGGTGAATATGACAGAAATTTGTCCAGGTCATGTTTTACTCCTATATAATTAAAAATAATTATATTTTAAGAAAGAATATTGGCAGTGTAATTGATATATTTTTACATTATGACATTATTTAAACTTGTGACATTATTTAAACTAAATTAGATATAGTACAATGCTACTTCCATGACATGTAAATTTGAACTTTTTTTCAAAAAAATGTAATGCATGTAATGTGAATTAGATTATTTTGCAAAACATTAACGAATATTCAGGGACTTTCGATTGTTTGATCGATTTAAGTAAAATAATGCCACAATGCAAAACATATATTAACGATTCAATACACTCTTAAACAAAAGGTTCTTCAAAAGGTTCTTCGATGCCATAGAAGAACATTTTAAACATCTGAAGAACCTTACTGTTGCACAAAAGGTTCTTTGTGATGAAAGTTCTTCAGATTATAAAAAGGTAAGAAAGAGATGGTTCTTTATAGAACCTTTGTCGGGATGGTTCTTTGTGGAACCAAAAATGGTTCTTCTATGGCATCCCGTGAAGAACCTTTTAAGCACCTTTATTTTCAAGAGTGTATGTGCTTATTCATAATTATTAAAATTATACATTTTTCATCCGTAGACATGCTCCCCACAGGCATAATGAAAATTCTCCAATCATTTAAAAATGTTCGCATATTTTTTATTTCTGTGAACATAGAACAATATATTTTACAAAAATATATCCTTTCCTGAATGGTTTAAATAAGATTATAGTTTCACTGGAAGAGTAAGTAATAGATTTTTATCTGTTTTGTATAATCCTATTATTGAATAATAATATTTAAACCTTCTCATAATCTCATAAACCTACAACACGTAGAGTCCACTATCAGGAAATTAAATTTATCTTTAATCACTCTGGAATTAAATGTCTTATTTTGACAACTGTCCTGTTCTGTAAGTGCATTTAGGTGGCTTAAAATTTCCACCAGGCAAAATATCATCTGACATGTGAAAAGACACCCCTGACATGTATCTCTAACAGTATCGTGACATTTTATTGTATCAGTTTGTATGTTTTTGCTTATATAATTACAGATTAAGCAGCACACTTTTGCAGTTGAAATGATAATTAATTATGTTTCTATGAAATGTGTTTCCTATTTATTTCGGTGATCATAACAGTGCCTTTTAGTCAAATGGTATTAACCTGCTTCCGCTGCTTTTATATATAATTATTTATTTCTCTTCATCAGTGATAATTGTTGTCTAGAGTAGAAGAAATATATCACAACCTTCTCCATTGTAATTTCAGGGGAGAGGACTGGGGAACTATGAGTCAAGATCTCATTGTATTGTTACATATGATTATACATGTATTAGTTTGCACTTATGAGAAATCAGACTAAGAAACTCCTCAGGACACTGTAAACATACCGCATATATACCACGCTTATTTTCATTGCGATGTGTATGTTAAACACTGTAACTGCTGCTATTTTTTACTTACCTGAAGTTGTGTAATTTTCGTGATTTTAGTAGAGATATTTAAACTATGTATTCAAAGGGCAGTTTTTTTCCAAATGAGCAAAGTCTCTGTTTTTGACAGGGTAACTGGTTTGTTATTGTTGTTGATATTGTGTATCAGTGCAGGAAGAAATGGTTAAGCAGAATGCTACCTGATTTCCTTATAGTTTACCTCTATGATATGGCTGCCCTTCATATCTTAACATTGCGCTATAGAATATATTAAAGGGTAAAACGTATGAAAAGCACAAACAACAGATGAAAGCTGGTCCTAATGTGCATATATTTGACAAAATAAAAGTCATTTAATGTCATTATACTGTAGTTGTCTCAAGTCATTATACGTGTTACCATTAGCTGGGCAATTGCCGCATTATGGATGTGACATTTTCATTCAAAACTTGAAATGAAATACTGTATAAACTCTCAGAGAATGTATTTATTACCAATATATTGAACACTTTACAGAGCACTTCACATTGCCCATATCTGCCATTTGACTTGCAATAAACGCACACTGGACAAGCTGGACTAACTTTAGATTTAGTTGATGTAAGTGTGATAGAATGTAACATGTCTCTTATGTTAATTAGAAAGCAGATTTCTAACAGGAAAGTAATGTGCCAAGGAGTTATGTGGCGGTCAGGTCTTTGAGGTCTCCCACCTCTCTAGAAACCCCACTGACTCATTCATTTACTCTGTGTTATATAAGATGTCCTCATTACAGCAATGTCAGGCTTGGCTTTCACCGTAACATGAGCTCCTCCTCTTTTTCTGCGTCATCAGAGACGGAACCTCTCCTGCGATTGTTTTCAAACATTGCATCTTTTTTTCAGTGAACGATGACTTGATTTTACAGCTTCACAGTTTTGTTTTCTTTGTACTGCATTTTCTTCACAAGAGTAGGCAAAAAAGTCAGGCGATTCTTTAATTCTACAATCTTCAAGTAAAGTAATAAAACTTTTACATTAAGATAAGTACAAAAAACACAAAATGCAGTGTACAGGAACTATAAATAATTCCACCTCAATCTTTTTTTTTATTGTGTTTTGATCTTTTTCTGCAAATGGGTAAAATATATAAAGAAGGAGGGTTTCTTTCTAAAAAGAAGATACGTTTCCCTGGATAAGCGACAGCTCACCCTCATGTCATTCAAAACCTGTATCTGACTCATTTTTCTGTGGAAGGCAAAAGAAGATATTTTGAGAAATGTCTCAGTGGTTTTGTCTTCATACAATGGAAGTTGGGTTCCGGTGTTGTCGGTTACCAACGTTCTTCAAAATATCTTCTTTCGTGTTCTGCAGAAGAACATGTTTGAAATTACAAAGTGAAAAAAACATTTTGGATGACTTCCCCTTGAATGTGTACATAGAACAACTAGAGGTCCACTGGCATATCAATGGGCTCTGTGGTAAAAAATCAGTAAGACATCAAAATAGACAAAGTAAAAATCTAGAAAACTGGACATCGGCTAAAGGTTAAAGTAACCAACCAGCACTGTGAGACACTTTTGTCGTGCTACACCGTGATCGCATAACACTACCTGCCTTAAAGACCACCTCCCCCCACTGTACAGACCCACGCAGATTGGTTCATGCCTCTGACGTGACATAAGCCGCAGGAGTTCTCACTTAAATGTGTAACACTAGCTCAAATGCTGTCGGGCGCTAAAAGGTAAAAGAAAAAAAACGATGACTAGTGGTCAAAGGAAGCACTGAAACAGTGTGTTATGGATGCATGAAATGCGACATGCCACTTAAAAGAAAGAGAGAAAGATGATGAGAGAATATGTCAGTGCATTGCTGCAGTTATTCGTGGTACTGAATGTGGCTTTTGAAGAGTTTGATGAGTGTCATTATGATGCTCAGATCTGTTACATAGCAAGCGGTTTGGAACAAGGCCTCATGAGGAGATTAAGTCTTTAATGTGTATGTGTGCGTGTGTGTGCCTGTATTAGTGTTGCTTTTCACAGAACGAATTAACAGAACGAACATGTTCATGTTGTTCATGACATCGGACTCCTACATACACGCAAACACACAACTAATGTAATATTTACAAACTGTAAACAGACCTAACAGAATGACCCCATGTGCACTACATACTGACAATCAGGTTGCAAATGAACTACTCGCCAAAATAATAAACAATAATGGCTAATTATGACTGAAAATTGGAATTATGGGGCAAAGTTTTACCTCACCCTAAACCCTAAAATCACAACCGCAAATGCAATTTATTCTAAAAACGTGAGTTTCATGAGGTGGCAAAGCAACGATAAAGGCCCACCCTAACCCCGCCCCTAAACCTAACGTCACAGGGGCAAAGTAAAATCATTACAAAACAAAGAACGTAGAATGAGATCATAGGAAATAGAAATTCACACGGATGAGCCACCTTGTAAAATAGGTGTGAATTCCCATCAGATTTCGTTTATATGTATTTATACATAAAAAAGATGCTGCATATTACAATTCGTTAGATTGAAAGTCATGCTGGGTGACACGAAATAAGGTCCTGCTGACTGACATGTCATGAATTCCCGTTTTCTTTGATTCCACAGCAACATTTCTATAAAAAGGTGCCACTAGCTATTTTATTTGTTGATTGATTATTTATTGTTTAAATAAAATGATTATTGGTTGGCCTTGTAAGCAGGGATCGATATGGATCTTTCTTGCTGGATCGGATATCGGACTGACGGGACAGATGTGTGTAACCTGTGGATGTTACCGTCGAGCTTCAAAAAGGACTATTATGAAGCCACCATAAATAATGGTATCCATTATATTCCAAGTTGATTCTAACTCATTCGAATGTGTTTATGTGAGGAAAAAAACAATATAGCATCAATAAGTTCATGGAAACTCTGTGTCATGATTCTGCCTCATTATGTTATGTCTTTCTTGGTCTAGTGGCAGGATCATGACAGAGTGACCTCATGTTTAGTGTAGGGAGAGACATGGCATTGTTTGTTTTGACATGTCATGCACTCTCTCTGGGGCCTGTACCATGAACGTATCTGAACAAACCCAGGGTTACAGGATTAGTTTTGGGTTGACAAAACCAAACCAACGTGATCAAGCTTTATTGGTAACATGATTGATCCATAAGCTATGAGTACTCCACGCGTGCGTGCACATAAAAGTGCGATGTCCTACCGAACAACCAATCGCGTTCGATATGGAGAGAGCGAGATTCATATATTTTTTGGCTGAGGAGCAGGAAATATTTATAATATAAAATATGACGAATATATGGAAATATGACGAATATAAATATGTATTACAAGCGCGCAGTAATACAGTGTCTGCTGCCAAAGCGAGAGAAGACTGTTGGAGAAAGATGCTGTACACTCCGACCCTGGTGCTGGCTCCTCTAAGCAAGTGACACTGGGTATGTGTGCAATGGATTACAACTGAAATATGTCTAACTGTATGTTCTGCAGTAGAGGAAAAGACAGTGTCACTGTTAAAGCCAGCACACATAGACGCAGTCTCCCACACAGAGGTCAGTATGCAGCAGACTGAACACTTTGAACATAGCCTGCTTAACAACAGGTTCCGCTATACATTGGCCTACTTTTCTTTAGTAGGGTGAAGCAGATGAAGACTCTGTCTGTGTGTTCTGAGGTGAATGCACTGGGCTTTTTACAATGGAATGTGTAGAATAAAAAAAAACACTTGACACCTTCACTTATCTCTTTAACTGTAGGATTTTTCACGACCTGCCCCAGAAACGGAGGCCTCTCAATGGGGTTCAGAAGGAATGTGAACTAATGCTTTAAAACATCAACATACATTTTTAGTCAGTTCTGTGTTTGTAGAAAGTGCCACTTGTTTGATTAACATCCAGATTACTTATTTGTTATTTTCAGGTGGAAACAGACTCGGTCAGGGCCCTGGAACTAGACTGCACACTAAAGGAGCTGGACTGTGAGCTGAGGAGGCACCAAATATTTTTTTATATTGGAGATCAAACAGCTGGAAAAAGAGATCTCAGTATTTAAACTTTATTAACTGGGTGCTTTGGCATTACATCAGAAATCCCACTGACTCTGTTGCCTTGTGCAAATAGTTAAAAAAATATGTTTTTTTTGTCTTCTTGACCTTCTTATACGGATGAGTCACCATGTTGATACCAACCCCAAGCTTTAGACCAAGCCATTCAATTGATCACCAGCAACATCAAGTAAAAATACTGTATATATATTATATATTTACGCATATATATAATTTCTTCATAATGGAAAAGACTGCAGCTCTAGGCATATCTAATCTATTTGCTATAGTTCTGATTGAATTTGACCAACTTTTCACTCAAATCTCAAACCAATTTAGTTTAACCAATTACCAAGCAATACTTAACTTTGTTCAGTCTGTAGTGTAAAAAGGCATAAGCAATTAAAGAAAATGCACTTATGGTCAAATTATGAACCAAACCAATAATCCCTTAACTTTGAAATCGGTATGAACAATTTTATGCCTTTTACAAAGAAAGATTGGATTCAAAATACAACAAATATCATAAATTACACTTGAAATATTGGTAAAATCGGAACTATTATTGATTTACACACGGAAACATTTTTTTAAATAGCAAAAAATATATTTAAAAAGTAGATATAAACAAAATCGTAGTAAATAAAATCCTTATTAAATGACATATTACTGTTTTTTGGTATAGTGACAACATTTGGGGAGAGGAAGAATTTTCCGAAACTTTCTGAAATTACAATATAATTTACTGCACGATTACTAAAATTCACTGATATAAGTTATAATAGTTACCTCTGATATTATATAATTTGCATACACTAAAAAATCCGAAAAATCCCCCACATTTTTTCAGGATGATTCAAACTCCTGATTTTGCACCAATTAGAATGGCCCATTTAATAAATTTGCTGTACCAAATGAAATGAAAAAATGTCAAATGTAAACGCACATGCAATGCAAAAACCTATTCCTCCCTTTACAAGAAACCAAACCAGATATGTGCACTGGTTTATCTGCAGTTTCACATAACTTTCCGTCACAGAGATCTGGTTAAATATGTAGTAATCCATGCAATTTTAACAAGTCGAGAAAAATCCTCAGAAGCGTCTTAGATGACACAAATTCCAATAAACCATTAAAATGACAAACACATTTTTATGCCCAGGCCTGGCTAAAGAAATACATGAGGACAACGCTAACCAACCAACTAAAACACAGTAAGAGTTAAAAGAGATATCTCGGATTAAGTGAAACAGAAAGAGAGAATACCAAAGTAGGAAAAGACAGATGGAGAAAGAGATTGAATCACCAAGACAATTATCACCTTACCAGCACAAAATAACTCCACAAAATAAGACAGTGTTTATAGCGGCCCAAGAGTGTGGGTACTTCAGACATTCCTACTATAAAAATGTATAAAAAAATGTCTGTTGTGTGACAAAGCTGACAACTAATGTTTAGTAGTAAGCTGTCGTTTAAACTCATGTGGCCACAGACAACATTTTTTTTTACGTTGTAGTTTAATGTTTACCTCATACTCTCGGTATTCTAATAATTAACACATAAACCACGTAAAGAGGTGTCTGCAGGGGCTGTTTAGTAAAGGCACGCTTGGAGATCAGCAAAGACATAGCTGCAAAGATTGGCATTACTGACAGTAAAGAAGGTAGATTTTGGACACTTGGACTCCAACATGGTCATTGGAAGCAATACGATAGTCTACGCAAATGATTGTGATCAGTATAGTAACAACAAAAAGTAAAAACATCTTATCTCAATATATACCTCTAAACAACATTCATTTGTTTGAGATGAAAGTAAAGGTTTATAATTCTTCTAGTCACCACAAAACAAAAGTTGTGATGGTGTATTTTTCCAAATACGTACATATCTGAGTATAAAGGCTTCTAGACTGAGAAAAAAATGTTACGTGGACATTTCCAACATACGTTGCCTGACCAATGGGCAAGCCTGACAGATCAGAGCGTTTCAGGATAAGGGCATTCATAAAGACTGGAACTAAATCATACGTTTAGACATGGTGAATATACTTTGAGGATTTTATTTGCAGGGGCCCTCGTGTGCACATTGGTGCAGATGAGCATTATGAAACCATAATAAATCACCATGTTGCATTATGGGATACAGGACAATTCATTTGGCAAGATGAAGTTGGGTGGTCCATGGATACAGGTTTAAAAGCAAGGAATACATATATTAGTTTGCTAGTACACTATTACAAACATGTCACCAAGCACATAAAAGTAAGATCAGGCACCTATTTAATCTTCTAAACAACCAATGAAACATATACAGTGCTGTAAGCAGAAATGTGCCTCATTGTGGTATCAGTCGCACAATAGGAACATTGTCATACAGAGAGTTAAACTCAACAGTTTGAATTATCTTTGCGTGCTTACCTGTTGTCACGTATACTTAACCAGCAGGGCACATCCGAGGACAGACGCAGTCACGAGTCACAGCTGCTTAACATTTTATAGCTCTCCACTTTGTCACTCTTTCTTCACATGATCGCTGCTTGTGTTGTTGTGTTATCGTCCATCTGTTTCCACTGTATCTGTAGCACCACAGGCATCATTCATCATTCCAAATGGCTATGTTACTCTTGAACTTTTTTTTATATATTTTATCATCAGTCTGTCCAATTTTTTCACACCTGCCCAATCAATACAGTTCAATTGCACTCACATGGTCATTTTGCCGACCTTGTGCCTTGTGAACATATTAGAATCAGAAAGAGCTTTATTGCCAAGTTTGCTTGGACACACAAGGAATTTGTCTTAGTGACAGAAGCTTCCAGTGCACATATAGGTTAAAAAGTGACAAGGCACAGGTAACAAAACGTAAAAAAAAAGATGTGAGAGACAATACACATTTGACAAAATGGACAATATTAGACAACAGGCCTGAGAAGACACGATGCTTTTTCCAGGTCAGACAGGGAATGAGAAAGATCATGTGGTGGGTTCAGGCACTTTTGTGAAGACCGTTTAACTATGTTGTGTAAAATAACTCAATATTTTGTTGTATAAAAGTTAAATTAAATCAGACTTTATCACACTTTCATCTACAATTTTTGTTGCTTATGATGCAAGGTTTTTTTTTTTGTTTCTTTCCTTCTATTATTGTCCAAAACCCAGATTGACATTATCCTGTGAAAAAACAGCAATTTTCAGCTGGTGAGCCAGAAATAAACCATAAAATAATTAAAATACTCCCCCGTTTTTCTTTGCGGTCTTTTTCAGATTAAATTTTTACATTATACGTGGACAAACTGTAAAAATATGTGTGCAATAATGTAAAATATCTGGAAAAATTGTGTGTTTCTCAGACATTTAGGAATGAAAACCTATTATGGGACACCCAATGTCCTATAATACAAAATGAATCATGTTGCATTGGGACACATGACAATTCATTTGGCAACATGTGCAGTGGGTTCAGGCATTTTATTTTATCTTAAATCTTCTATTTTATTCTTCTATAGTTGTCAAAAACCCAGATAGACATTAACACAATGAACAATTGTGTCAGGTTTATCAAAAGACAAGTAAATATGTTTAAATTAGGGCTGTCAAAAGATTAATCGCGATTAATCGCATCCAGATTAAAAGTTTGTGTTTATATGATATATATCTGTGTGCTGTGCATAATCATTTTGTTTTTATTATCACATACACATCCATGCATATATTTAAGAAAAGTCAAAAAATGATTAAACATTTATATATAATTTCAATTGTTGGTAAATATAAATAAATACATGTGAATATTTCCTAAATATGTATACATGTGTAAGTGTTTGATTTTTTTTAAACATAATTAATATGCACAGTACATAGACATATATTATGTAAACACAAAACTTTTATTCTGGATGCGATTAATCGCGATTCTTTTCACAGCCCTAGTTTATATATAAGATTAAGTTAAATTCAAATAAGATAAATGGTACATATTATTTAGAAATTATCTAATTTAGTAAATTATAAAAAAAAAAAAAAGCATTTACATTTCAAATTTTTCTTGTGTTAATTTTTTACTGTAACACTACTTACAAAATTAGACATTATTTAAATATTAACATTAAAAAGTATTGTTATTTATTCCCACCATAGAATGCTATCAAAACAACACAACATTTGAAAATCACTTCATTACATTCGGAAATATTAACGAAACTGAAAGTTCACAAGACTTAGAGCCAGTTGTTAAATTAAACTGTTCTTGATAATGTCTGCTCAACCATAAGCTATTACATACTTTTTTACGAAAAAAATAAAATTTGACTCCTTCAGCATTTAAAATATAGTAATCTTGATTTAATAACAACGTGCTTACAGCAAAAGGCAGAATGTCGCCTTTAGCTCCCTGGCTGAACGACATCAAGCAAATTTAACATTAGTGTTAACCTGCCTTTAAATATTTAAACAGCAGGAGTTGAGTTAAACTTGGGTGAATTATTCACTTGGGTGACTTGGAGGATACAAGGTGTTTCCTGTCCTATATCTGTTTAAAATACACTAAAAAGACATGAAAAAGCTTACTTTGACTTGCTTGTGGTCTCTAAAGAGAATTTAAGGTGAATATCTCCTCTGTGGCGATCTGTGTGTTATGTTTCACCAGCCAGATTGAATTCTGCTGTGAAGGGTTGCTGTTCCCATCAAGCTGTCAAGTGTTTTGATGTTATCGGAATGGAACAGAATAATTAGACAAGATGTCTCACGGTTTGTCAATTAAAGGGTTGGCCAGGAACTAACCATGCCTAGACTGATGAACGGTGCAGATTACATTGTAAATTTATGAGAGATTATTGGAAAATACTGTAAAATACTATTTCAAAGCAGGTCTGAATGCACATTTAACTACTAATAAAGCCAACAGGGGGTTCTTGAGCGCATTATTACAAAATTATAACCTAGTAAATTTATGGTTACTGTTGACCATCGTTTTTTTATTGTAAAAAAATATATATATATATAACTTTGTGATTACTGTGCTTTAAATACAGATAAAACTAAAAACTATGGTAATATATAATTAAAGTGATAGTTCACCCAAAACGAGCACTTTTAAGGAATTACGCCATCATATGGACAGTTTTAGAATACATTACTCTGTGGATGTCCCCTAACCACTCCCCAAAAAATACAAAAAAATAAAAGCAAAATAAACTGCCATCTCTTCAAAAGTCAGGTCATGTAGGGAGCACAAAATAATCTCTGGGGAATGAAAAAGTTTTCTGAGCAAAAAAAATATATTTGTCTGGGGAACGTAAAAGTTTTGCATAGGAATGCATTATACTTGGGGAAAGAGACATATTTTCGCTCCCTTTCATATTTCACCAGCTATGTTCCTTTTGTGGCTCAGTATCACATCGCATCTGGTTTGACAGTGTAAGATGACTTCTTAGATAAAGAAAGACTTGCATATCAAACTTACAGTAACTGCTGAGTGTCAAAGGGGTCTTATTTTGCTTCTTTTTCTAAGTCTTTATTATCTTTATGATGTGCCAAACAATAGGTGTTCATGTTTCGATTTACCAAAAATGCCATATTACATATTTCACCTGTGTTTTCCACAGTCATCTCGATTCACTGGAAAATGGCAGTTGAGTTCCATCAGATCTCCCCTTTACAGTAAGATAAACGCTTTCAATAAGAGAGGATCTGCATGCAAGTGTCTCAGTGTGACATCTCTGTCCGTACATGTCTTCATTAAACACAGTGTGGCGTGCTTGAGCAGGCATACATTTTACAGATAAAAATGTCATTTTAATGACAAATAACGGACATAAGTGTATTGTTTTAGTGTAAGAATTTACCAAAAAAAAAAACGATAGGTTTTTATTAGTCTAGTTTTAATGAATACTTTAAGACAGTGTCAGAAGAACTAGAGCAGATAGTGAAGTATATTCAGTCTAGTCCAAGAGAAGATTCGGCTTTACTGCCATCTGCTGCTTGTCTGGAAGATCACAGGCCCATAGATGACACTCCACATTACAAAAGCTGTAAACTTTAACTTCATGGTTAAAACAACTCAGTTATTAAGCAAGTACATAAAAGTATGTCATCCCTTCTTACTGAGGTTTGTATATTACGGATATTTAAACACTCAGGTGAGGACATCACATTAAGCAACATGGAGATAATATTGAGTTATCTTTTATTTGTTTCAATAAACGCTTGTTTTGTTATGTAATTCTAAGGGTTCATTTTATTTTAACTCCGATTTAACGGTCATTTTAAATATGTTTTTTTCAGTATGGGAACTTGAGGGAGCCTGTACGATACAGTCTGCATACAGTACATATAAGCACATAAATTATTTTAGATAGCCTATTACTTCCTATGGGCAAACATGAGTAAGCTAATGGGTTATTTCCTCATTTTGTTTCCTGTTTCATTGTGCAGATAGGGTCGATTGAGACACAATATTTTGAAAACGTGCCGTGTGATCATATTCCCTTTTTTCCTAGTATAACTGTCAGAAGATTTGTACAGACTGAGGGCTTCAGAAAAATGTCATATTAGGTTTAATACGGTTCCTTTCGTTAACAAGAACAGTATGACATTTGTACAGTAGTCTTTATGCTTTACTTTTTATGAGCCAAAGCCTGTAAACTGAAATTCTTGTGTGTTTGCATGTTAAGTTACAGTTAAATGTTAAAGGTGTCACGGTTCCGTCTGCCCATGTCTGCCTCTCGTGTCGTTCTTTGCCCGTTTTCCCCAATGGACTCAGTTTCCCAGCATCCTCTTCACTCCCTCACCTGTCCCACATCGGTTATCACCGCACCTGCCAGCTATTCTCTCATCACTCCGTGTGTATCCAGACTCACTGTGTTGTTTTGTTATTTGCCCGGTCTTAAATGTAACTATATGTTACTCTTAAATGTATCTTGTGATTCTGTCAAGTGCGTTTACTCATCGCCGTGTATTGGATTATTGTGGATTATCATTAAAGGGTAATTTTGGATTTGGCATGCACGAGAGTTCTGTTACAAAAGGTTTTATAATAAATACAAAACACCAAATTGTTTTAGCCGTTTTTTAATGTTTGAAAGCTTTTACACTGCTTCTGTCTTGTATTTCTTACCATGTGATAGCATTTTAAATTTAACCGCAGGAAAATGTCACATTTCTCAACAGATTCTCGCAAACGCTTTTTTGAGTGATTCTCACAAAAAAGTTTCTTCCCAAATGTCACGAAAATGTCACACTGCTTTGTGAGATTCGCCTATGCCAAACACTTGGATTCGAAATGTAACAATGGATCGGTTGTCTTAACTTAGACGAGGTTGAGAGACCTCTTTGGATATCATGCAAAGTTAATTTGATATGCTCTTTAGCTGTGGTCTGAAGGTAGACAGTAGATGTTTGTACTGATGGAGGTAGAAGCTGCATCACACGACCCGGCACTGAAGGATTGAGGCCATGCCAGGACATGCTTTTTGGTTCCACTGTCTTATTTCATAGAGGGAACTTTGAGCTTTCCTAAAATCATATTTTGCCTCTTTTAAAAAGATAATGTAATTATCAATGGTTGACATTAAATAATGATGTCTAGAACTGTGTGCATCATGCATTAGCCACCCCTGACACATTCAATGTGTTTATTGAGCACTATTTCTAGTCCATCTCATGTGAATCACAAAGTTTGGACTGACTGAGTCTTGTGATATATTAGTACATAAGTGTAACAGTTGTGTACACATATTTTAGCAACATACTTTGAATATGTGAATGAAAAACTTAGAATAGAATTCAGTGTTCTACTGTAATATTTTATTGTGTTTGATCATATTACACCAAACACCGCATTTTTTAAAATGATCAAACACTATGTTGTCAAAGTTGACCAGCTCTTCTTAATACTTCATATTTGCAAAACCCACAGAGAAACATGCAGGGTGACCAATAGATTTATGAAAAAAAGGGAAATTATAAAAAATGGAGATGGTTTCTGCAAGTTCGGTTTGCACGCACTTAACTTCTCTTTGCAATCATATGCTGCAGTATTGTGTGCTGCACCTCTATCTTGTGTTTTTTCCATTTGCTGTCTATCTCTAGTGAACGCAGGAGTGTGTAGAGGTTCGGGAGGGTCTGTGATATGGAAGAACTGTCTTGGAAAGAGGCAGAGACCGGTCCGTTGAAGCCAGAGGAGGCATCACGTCTCTCAATAAGCTGTCGAGCCCTCTGGTACTCGCCATGAACTTGTGAAGGTACGAAACTGATCAGATTCATCATCCTTTGGAAAAGTCAGAAAACAGGGCAAAAAATGCATTTAAATAAAAAGTTATAATGTTGATGTCAATGAAGATCATTTTTTTGTGTGCTTACATGTCTCTCAGGCTTTTCCACATAGTGGACAAGAAAATGTTGAATACAAACATCATAAACAGTTTACAGCCTTGCAAGACCCAGTATGTCACAGTCACGGCGTGTGTAATCCATTTCTGATACCTTTAAAACAACAAAACCAGACTCTATGTCAAGATGTGCCAGGTTTAACTTCAATTACATTCAACTTTATTGGGCATTGCTTTTCTTGTGATCAGTCCTTATTGTGTAAACTATGGTAACGTTTCCTATTTATCGTATTTAAATGATGCTTTTGTTAAAAAAATATGTGAAAGATCATTCATGGATCAGTACCTGCTAGCAAACGTCGTGGCGCTCCATATTGGCAGAGTGAACAGAAAGAGCAGGAACGATAGTGTTCGTTGAGATAAAGATACTTTTGGATCACTCATAATCTCCAGTTGACCCACGATATTACACAGCAGCACTAAAACCGAAAATCGTTCATTTCTCTTGATTGTTCAGTGTTCTGTCTGTGTATTAAAGTTAAATGTAAATAAGGAACAATACCTTCCTGAACATGTACTTTGGAGATCTGATGTACTTCCTGGGTGTGTCGGGATGGACTCTGGGGTGAGGAGACCTCTTTAACGTTCTTTCCAAGTTCCTCTTGCTGGTCTCGGTCCTCTGCATCAGTCTGTGTCAGCATCCAGTGATCAGAGCTCAGTGAATCAGACGTCCCAGAATCATCAGATACATCAGATTCCATCCTCCTGTCAGGGTACAACTGCAAAGCCTCTGTTGAGGTGTATGAGATGGATGTTATCACATAGCACTAAAGTATTAAAGCATTTCCAAACAGTGAGTGCTAACACAGCCACATTTTTAAGGACTTTGGTTTAACATTTTCTTTCCAAAATATGACAGGTCGTCATGCTATATCAATCTGATCTCATGAGAATTTGTAACTATTTTGAAGGATTTAGTAGCTGAAGAGCAACATTGCAGCTTTTTAGTAGATGAAAAGTTACGCATTCTCATGAGATCAGATTGATACATCACGACAAACTCTAATATTTTGGAAAGTAAATGTTTAAGTCCATCAAAATTTGGCTAGTTTGTGTTTGTCACGAGAGTTCAAGGAAAGAACCCAATTGCAGGCAGCGGTACTTTACACAAAACACTTAAAAAAAAACGTAAAACAAAGGCCCACGATGGGGTAAAACTAGAACGGGACAAATACCAAACAGAAACAAAAGACTACCCACGTGGGGGCAAAAAACAAGAGAACTAGATACTAAATAATACTTCATACGACTAAGAGTAGACTAGGGAATCACAGCAGCAAGACTGGGAATAATCCAACAATTCATGGTACGAGGCAAGACAAGCGAGGTTACTGTTTTTTACACCGGAATTTTGTCACTTCGCGTGTAAAGTACTCGCAGGTTGGGCATGCGCATTCCATTTCTTGCAGTAGCTAGGAATGGCTGACGCGAAACCTGCGTTTCGACACTGTGTTGAGATACCGAAGCGCAGATGTTTTGAAACACTCCTTCGAAGTGCGATTCAAAACACCCATGTCACGTGACCACAGCTAAACGAAGCATGGGGCGTTTCACAAGTGCTTCGAAATGCGGCATACCTGCTGAATCTGCGTTTGATTGACAGCCTCGGGAACAAACTACACAATCACACATCTGTCTCAACTAAACTCCCACAAAGTATAAAAGTGGCGTTAAAGCGACTTGACCTCGTGGGTTTTCGTGAGAGGAGTAAGATTTTGACATGGTGGATGATGTGCAATATAGTAGCATTTATAGTTTAATTTGGTTAGTTATACATAGATAAAGGTTATTATTATTAAGATATTATTAGATAGGCTTAAACAGTGAGAAATAGTTAGGATAGATATAGTGGCACATTCATATATCTAAGTTAGATAGTGACAGATAGAACAGCAAAAGTTGGAGATAGGATATCATAGTTAGGTAGATGTAGATATATTTATAGATTCAATAATAATGGTGGCTCTACTTAAGAGATGTCGTACATGTGTGGTTTGGGCGCATTTCCACACTTAAATGCAACAATAGTGTGCTTAAGAAAGTATTAAAAACATATTTTAAATGTTTATTATAATGACGAAATTTAATACGTTTTACCCGGGATTCGAACCCAGGGCTAACTTGCTAACTGAAAACAATAAACACTCCACCACTTATTCGGAAGACAAACTGATACAACATTTGTGTACTCTGCTTGTCATCAAGCCTGGTTTTGGAGCCATTCTTATATATGACAACTAGGTGTGACCATGGAGACGGATGTCGGAAAGTTTCGAAGCTTCGACACAGTATGGCACATTTGCTTCAACTGTTTCAGTGTTTCATGAAGCCTCGCTCTGCCCACAACTAGCAGTAACCACCAGGTGGCAACCGTGTCCTGGGAGCATCAATTCAATGTACTTGAAGAAAACCTTACCCCTGTAGACCCAGAGATATTGCAATATGTCATAATGCGCATGCGTCAAAACCCATGTGTACAGGTATGAGAAAAAAGCATTATACTTTGCAAGGCTGTGCGTTCGGCTGCTCGCGTACACGTAAAAAACAAAGTATGACACAGGCTTTAGTCTACAAAACGAAACAGCACAGGACAACAAACAAAAGGGCATTAAATAGGAAGACTAACAAAGGATATATAACAAGGGACAGGTGTTGGGAATGAGACACAGGCGGGAAGCTAAACGAGGAAACAAGGGGGGCGGGGTCAATGAGGAGACCAGATGATATGTCAAAACAAACAATGTCATGTCTCTCTCTACACTGAAAACATCGGTCTATCATGATCCTGCCACAAGACTAGAAAATGATGACCAAAGGAAGCAGAATCATGTGTTAGCCTCTTACTGTTTAGTAATTTTTTTATACGTTTAAGCATCTATTTAATACTGAATGTTTAAATACTATTTTATTACATAATAATAATTTGTAATTAAGCCTCTATTTAATACTGAATGTTTAAATACTTTTTTTATTACATAATAATAATTTGTAATTATTTTAATTGTGAGTTGATATTTTTGGAAGGGCAATGCCCCACTAGCCCCTGCCCTGATCCCACCCCTAAACATAACCGTCACTGCCGCGGAAGCAAATCGAACAGAAACATACAACCGAGATTGTACAAATCCATAAAAATTAGCCACCTCAGAAAATAGTTACGAATTCTTGAGATTGTGTTGGGTATATTGAATCACTCACTGCTCCGCTCCAGAAAGTAAATAGTATCTTGGTATCCACTGTAGAACGCTTTCTTTAAAATCTGCAAATTAACAAAAAAATATGGTTTTAAACAAAGGAGGTCTAGAAAAAGCTTGTTTTAAGGAATGTTGGTAACCAAACAACATTGACCCCCATTGACTTCCATTGAATGGACACAAATTTTTTATTTGTATGACCAACTTTATGTCAGGACTCACCCTCCAGTCTCGAGGGAACATGGCATCTAACAGTCTGATAAGGTTGGGCATGGAGCAATGGAAGGACAGCTGCTGGATGATGACATCACAGAAGGTGGTGGAGGTGTCAGAGGGACAGATGTCCATCTCTCCAGCAAATGGGGAGATGGTGAGGGTGGGTGACGTGTCTTCAAAGGGCTGGATGTTTGTGAAACCTCCATCCATGTAGTGCTAGGAAAAAATGGTTTTAGTTCGTCAAGCTCTATGATGCTCCCCAGTCTGGAAATATTGTGAAAAAGCTGCGCTAAAGCTCATATGCCGTATAGACAAAAATGTCACTCACCTCACCTTTATACTGCGGTGGGATCGTGCCAGAGTATAAAGGAACAAAACAACTACACAAAAGTGCCTTACAGAAGAAAGACAATTTAAAGCAAACTTGTTAAATCATTTCCCCCATATTTAAACATATTTTCTAGCAGATCAATTGCAGCTGTAGTTCATCACAACTATCGTCATATGTCTAATGTATTTACAACAAGAAACGTTTTAACTAATAAAACATCTAGTTAAACATTTTGGTGCATTTCTTTGTGAATTCTTTTTACACTGTATTTATAAAAATGTGTATTCATGTATTTGTATTATAACATTAGAAACACTTATGCATAATGCTAACTCTTATAAGGTCTTCGTTGGAATGAAATTCCGACACTAGAACGTTTTTCCCGCCAGGGATGCGAGTCATGGAAACGTGCAGACGTCCGCTGGCCAGCCTGTGGGCATTATCAGGCAGAGATCGCTCCAGTGTGACCTCCAGCCATCTGTAGACATCAGCTGTGGGGCTGAGAAGACCGAGAGGAAGCTGACGTGTAAATCTCGCAAATTCCAGAAGATTGTCTCGCACGCGACCTAGAAAAAGAAGTTTGATGACTCTTTGATCATTTATAATCCAGCAGTATTGGATAAGTTAGCTGTGCTTCGAATATTAATAATTACATTGTCAATGTTCAATTTCAATTGCAAAATACAAAAAACCAAAATGGATAAATAGTAACTGCATTACTCTTGACTATTAAAGTCTGTATTAATCTTGACCACATGGACAAAATGTGTACAATATGTATACAAATTGAACCCTCTTTATCTCTTTAAATCTCTTTAAATTTAGCCAATTGGGCATAGATTTACAAAAAAATACATTAAACACTAAATAAACAACATAAACCCATATTACAATATAGGCAAAACAAAAGCAACTGACTCAAGAAGCCATAAAAACTGTTTTTCAACACACCTGCTTGAACACAGTAATCATTTCACAAACTATGTTTACAAAAACAAATACACCACAAAACAAAATAACTTTAACGTTACCTATAACAACCTATAAACATGACACTTTTCAATTAACCTATTTTGGTTAAAATTAAAATTAAACTAAAAAAAAAGAAAGAAAAAAATCAAATGTCTAACACATTTCTAACAAACTTGCCTGTAGATTGCAAATTCAATATAGTTTTATTACAGAATCTTTGAAAGTATATACAATATACATTGTATAATATTAGTATATACAATATAAATTGTATAGATCTTAAATTGTATAGATTGAACTAAAAATATGTTCAATGACTGACAAAATATTCATTTTATATTATTAATATAATATTTAATATTCATGAAACAAGGACATATGACAAACAATCAAATATTAATAAAAATCATGATTTGTAGTTGTTTTCCTTATTCTAATGCCTGATTTTCCCCTAGTGGGCCTGGCCCAGGTTGTGAAACACTAATGTAATGCAAGTATATAAGAAGATGTAAATTATTTACTTAAAAATGTAGAATAAACGTTACTTTTCTCAGGGGATAATTAATTACACCTTATAACATCATTTACAGCGACTAACATTACACTCCAGCATGCCCAGCCTTCTTTAAGAGGGTCCCATCTTGAGTTCAAACCTACAGTTTTTGAATTATCAATACAGTTGACCCCTTAATTTGAATCAATCAAGATTGAGTAAATACCACACATTACCCAGATCTGATCCACAAACAACAGCAGCAGCAACGAGAGAACCTGCAGACGCGCCGTACACCCTTGGAGCACCTCGTAGGATCCATGGTGCATTATCCAAAAGACTTTGCGCAACACCCAGCTGGTATGTTGCTAAAAAGCCTGAACCACAGAAAGACACTGAGAGGTTTTTCAGTGTTAGACAGATCAAATAAAGGTGATGACATGTTTACAGCTACCCCGTCTTCGTCTACTGGTAGAGTTTCAGCCCATTTCACACACTTTTGAGGAGTGTGCATCGAGTAAAACCAGGCGGTCACGGTTTTAATAAACCCAAAAGACTTCCATGATGTACAAAATATGTATTTCCCCTTTAGGGCACCATGTACAGCAATGGGAATCAAAATCTGTGTCAAATCAGAGTATCACTGCATGCTGTCTGGAGTATGCATGTCTAATGTATGTCGTCAAAAACATTCAAGTGAATGAACGCATTATCATTGTCATTGCACTGAAAAATATTACCCTAAAATAAATACAAATTAAGTGTCGTGTTTAGAAAAGATATATTTCAGAAGTATTTGATGAATTAGATTACTATGCAAAAAAAGAAAACAAATGAGATATGCTGTCATTATTTAGACTTGAAAGATTTTTTAAACTTTATTTTGCTGTGTATGGCTGAAAACATAAAGACAGTTAAATCCATTCCCACTTTCACACCAATATATAATTGAATCTCCACATTTTTACCACTTTAAACCACATTAGGTTTTTTTTTTTAAGTAAAAATTCACAAGATGAAAAGATGAAAATGTACTTGTTCTGATTTAACTCAATTTGGGTGTTGTTTCTGCCTGGACAATTACTAAACAACAATCCACTAACCCTGAATATGAAACTTTGTTGTGAAATATATGACTTGATGAGAATCAATATGATTTTATGTTTAATCATTTTATGCCTTTTATGATATCAATATATGTATATAAAATATATTAATCGCTTTATTTGTCAGTTTTAGTTAAAGGGGTCATATGGCGCGAACACATGTTTATGTGTCTTTGGTGTGATATAAGTTGCCCATGCATGTATTAGACACGTAAAATTGAAAAATTAAAGTGTCGGAACAAAAGATGCATTCTATATAAAAGCGAATGCTCACAAGAACCGCCTGAAATGCCTTGTGTAACCACACTTCCACAAATCTACGTCAGATCGTGGTATGAGTTGACTAAAACCGCACAAATATATTCGCAAGTAAGGTGGGCGTACCTGTCAGTAAAATTGTTTTGGAACCTGATGTTCCAAATATGGCGTAACATTTCCGTCACACGCTTGCAGTATTCGACCAATCACTATGCACTGGTTAACTAGTCAATCATAGCACACCTCGCTTTGTAAAAAATCTGTGCGTTTCAGAGATGCACGGTATGTGAAAAATACAGCATTTTTTAACCTTAAATCGTGTGTACACATTGCATCACATCTAAAACAAACCATTAATATTTGTTTTAGCCGTGTCATATCACCCCTTTAATTATCACATTTACAGATTTAAATATACAGATTAATAACAAATGAATACCATTCATTATTTACTTAATACACAAAAAGAAACATAATGCTACTAAGTTACAACCTGAGAAATATTTTCGAAAAAGTAAATTTAAAAAAATCTAAATCATCAAAAGATGAACCTGTATCATAATTGCTTGTATTGAAAAATTAGTGTTGTTTACTGTAGCTTTACTCCTAATCCCCACTGCTAAACCAGAGAAGAATTGCATGCTGCGACTCTAAATTAAAAAAGAGTGATGTAGCTCCAAAGTTAAGCAGCTCCTGATGTCTTACCCCGACAGCAATAACTAATATTCACACTGATGGAAGATCAGAGTTCATTGTGAACCATTATTAAACCCCATGTTAAATCAGAATGTGGAGGAATTGTTCACGGGAGCGGTGATATGCTGAAGTTGTGTTCAGAGCAGGGGCTCAATGAGGTGGGGGACGATTCAGACGATACTCCTAGAACATCTTCTCTGTTGTCAGGAGAGGCAGGACTGTCAGGAGACTCTGAAGGTTCTGCACGATCTGACCTGCTTTGCATTATTTCATCAGGAGTCTTGAGAAACCTGCGACACAGAAAGGTTTGAGGGCCAAAGGAGAACATCTGAGCAGTGATGTGTAAAATGTTTAGAGTTTGTGCCCAACTGGTGAATTACAAGAAATGTTAGCGCCCCCCTAGTGTGAGTTCAAAAACTGAAGGATGGTCAATGGATAGGAAGCATGTTGTTTTTAAACATTTTTGGTTTATTTTGACTAACTTTAGTCTACAATACGTTTGTCAGCATAAAAGCACAGTCGAAAATCTGTTCAAACTTATTGTTTATTAATACTTTTATATAAGACTAGTAAAGTAATTAAAACTATGCATTAATGCAAACTATTATGTGCAAAATAAACTTTTATATTTTAGCTTTTTTAACATACAGCCACTAGCTCAAACTTCAAAGTGGTAAAATATGAACCATGGCACATGAATCAATTAAATCATTAATCAAATGTATCAGCATTAATTCAACATTAATAAAGCATCACCATCTGTCAATGATTGGAAATCACATCGACTGACAACTACTGTACAGTACATCACAGTTACAGGTACAAAGTACAAGTATTTTTAAAGTGCCTCCACTTACCGGAAGAGTAATCTTTGCCCTGTCTCTTTTTTGATAATGTTGAGTTTGTAGTAATGACGCAGTGCTCTAGACATTTTCTCATATGTCATGTTGACCCTGTTCTGCAATACCAAACCAATTAATTCAAATATTGTTTATGCATTTAGCTCTTTTCAAAGTAAACTTTTTTTACTGGGAACTGAAACCATGATTTTGGCATTGCTAGCGTAAATAGCATATATAACCTTAATAAAAACAAGACTGGTCTCTCTTGTTACCTTGTGGTTTCCCCAGAGCCGTGCTAGTCCATTGGGATCCACCACTCTGAAGGTCATGGTCTTAGGGTCCTCCCAGCGTATGTAGGCCTCATACCTACTGTCTGACAGCAGGTGGTACACGTAGTCCCATAAGAGTTTACAGTCTGATAACAAAACGAGGTGATCGACAGGTTATTATGCAGTATGAGAGACTAGAAAACAATTGTACACGTAAATGTACTGTATGATATACATCCATTAAGCAAAATGATACAAGGAAATCATAAGAATTAAGCTGTCTTTGTTCATTCATTATTCTTCATTTACAAGGATAGCAAGCCACTGGGATAATTATAGTATCATCTAATAAGGTTTAATAGTTTGAAACAACATGTACCTGCAATCTTTCCATTTGCTTCAGATGTGTGTGCGTTGTGTCCAGTTCTTTCTGGTTTATTTGACAGATTGAGTGGTTCATCTTTACCAAAATGATCTGCGGGTTTTCTTACAATGTGTGTAGGCCTCTGCTGCATAGTTTCCTTAAGAGATGGATGAGAAGGTCCTGCAGAGTGGAGATAAATAAAGATATGAAAACCGAAAATGGATTTGTTATGTTTGTGTCAGGTATCAACTCTTCCATATCCTACATTAGATTAAATAGCTGATCTGTCAAACCCAAATCTTTCTGCTATACGTTAAGGTGAATGTGTTCATTTACCCCATGCAACAATCACTCAGATGTTGCATATGCAGTGGTAAAATTGCACAGCCAAACTGATTTATTTTATAATTCTCAAATGTGCACTTACAATACCGATTAAAAGTTAAGGGGCACTTAAAATAAAAGCACACTCTGGATTAAGAGATTGTTTTGGGGAATGTTGTTATTCCAAAATAAATCCAAACTTGAGTTTAGAACCATCGAATTTGTAAAAATGTACACTGTAAAATATTTACATCATTTCAATGGAAAGATTATGTTAAAAACTACAGTAAAGACCTGTTAATTGGTTAATATATGCGGTAAATAAATGTGATAGATTTAACAAGACGTCACATTTGATTTTACTGTAAAATAATCCCAAATGTAAGGTTTAAAAAGTATTGGCAGATATTTTACGGTAAACATTTCTATAATATTTTTATTTATAATATATAAAAACAGAATTACATGTACATTTTAAGCAAATTAAATGAAAAACATTTACAGTGAAATAACAAGTAAAGCATTTTTCCAAAATTCCCTGTGCACTGTAAAAAAACTGTTAAATGACAGAAATAGACCGCAAATGTACAAAAATGTTCATTTACATCTGCTGGAATATCACAATTTCATTGTGCGACTCTTGATGATATTTCATTTAAGTAATTATTTTTGTAGTCGCTGTCCTTCTGAAACGTCATATGTCCACATTTGCTGTCTTTCAGGAAATGGAAAAACGCTGCACTTTTTAATGATTACATACTGTGTTGTCAAAGTTGACCAGCACTTTTTAATAGTTTTTATTTGTAGATATTCGCAAAACCCAATGACAAACATGAAGGGTGACTTATAATAATGATTTATGACAAAACGTAACAATCCCAAATACAGTATATGAGGTTTCAGAAGCACATCAGCATTATATTTGTTGCCAGTTATGTACATGTTATGTGGGGGTGTTTTATGTTATCTTTCGTGTTGTTTAATTAATGCGTGTACAGTGTTTTTATGTCTCGTTACCATCACATTGTTTTGCAATTGTATTTTTATCTACGAAACTAATTTATGGGCATTTCAATGACACTGAAAGTGTTTCTCCATAAACAAAATATTTTTAGATCAGGACCTATGTTTTTGAGGATTCAAAATGCAGATCATGACCTGTTTGTATGTCCTGCAGATGTCCACTGTTAACACATAATCTTGTCCTCTCCAGGCTGTGATTTGTGTTCCAGCCAGCTGCTAATTCTCCAGAGTTTGGATTCACAGGACAAACAGGGACAGTGCAGGGAGCTGTAATAAAGTTACAGATGATAGTCACTGTATTTAGTTACAAAGCAGATCAATAGAGAGAGAACAGGTAAGTGTGATTTAGCCACACCCACTGGCAACAGATCTAGTTGCTTTGAACCAGAAGGAAATAATGAATGGGAGCCATTTAACCCCATATTGTCCATTTGCAATGAACACATATGAAACAGATAATATTTTTGCCGAAAAGTAGAACTGATATAAAATGTGCATTCGTTATTGTGTAGGTGCATTTGATGGGAAACAATCCTCCTGAAAATTTTAAGATTTAACAAAATGTATGTTAACTGTTGCATTATAGATCACATTCATGGACTAAATTCAGCCCAAGTTCTCTCTCAAATTGAGATTTTAATTTCAACGGACCAGCCTGGTAAATGGTACAAAGAAAAGAGAAAACTGTAGGTCACCTGCCGTCCCAGGTAAGCCGAGCATCTGTTGCGACTGTTTGTTGCAGCTGGACGGAGGGCTGAAGAAGGCACATCTTCTCTGCTGCTTTACGTGTTGAAGAAGTTCATACAGGACATCACCTGTTCTCAATACATCCAAAAACATTGCAGTTATTATGAGCGTCTTTAACAAAATGAGTACGTGTCACTAAATAACTAGCCTATAGTCTCACAGACCAGAGCTGGGACACCGCAGACGGAAGTCTTCTTTGGTGAGAAGGCAAAGGGCTTTTCCATTCATCTCGAATGTTTGGTGATCAGGACGCCGTAAAGAATACTCCCTATGGGCCCAGCGCAGCCAGAGATTCACATCTTCTTTATTCCACAGGGAGGGATTTATCCCTGCACATTACAAACCAAACACACAACAATGGTTCACCCTCATTATGTCATTCCGAACCTGTACGAGTTTCTTTTTGGCCACGGAAAACAAAAGGATTTATTTAGCCAAATCTACACTTTTTTCATATTGTTGGTATTTGACTTTGAATGTAGGGCAGAAGTTCTATATAGTGAATACAGTGTAAAATAGTCATTTTGTATCCTACTGTATGTAAAAAAGATAGAGCGATGTTTTTTTTATGTGGGATCATACGCAGTCTTCCAGGTAGCTGGCAGAGTTCGTCAGGATCAGCTTCTTGTGGGGTGGGAAGGGCACTCTGAGGATCAGACCGAACTGGAGGTCCGTTCCCATTAAAGATCTGTTAAGTTCAGGACATGAAAACAATTTCTTTTATTTAAAAAAGTGATCTTTTAATGTCTATAATGCATTTTTGACCTATATTATTATAAAAAAGGATTATAAATCTGTTCTTTTTCATCCGTTTACAAAACTGATACGTCTGCCTTTTTCTTTCCTGAATCAAAACACTGGCACCTCAATGCACACAGCAAAAGTGAAAGTAAATCTGAGGCACACAACAGTTTTTATTTTCATTTTTGAAATGACGCATAATTTTCTGACAAGTAGTTTTGTCTACAGAAGTTACAAAAAAATGGACACATCTGACACAGAAAAAGGGACCTTTTTGGAGACAGTTTTATTTGTCAAAAGTTATTTAAGTTTAATATCATGCAAGCTTACATGAGCAGTTTTATGTGTTGATGTGCTAAGTGTTTTATTTCGTTTTTAACTGTGGCACTGAATAAGAATGAAAATAGATTACCTGAACGCACTTTAACATGACATGATGACTGCGTGTTTACCTTAGATAACTTACCTTCTTCAAAGGTGGCGGTGAGGAAGCGTCACTCATGTTATTCAATTTCAATATAAGACAAACTCTTCAAAATATTCGCCGATTAGTAACTGGTTGACATATACACCACGTAAGAAAGCATTTACAGTAGCAAAAATACGTAGTTTAGCACAGCTGAGTTTATTCTTATGCGGATCGCCTGCAACATTAAGAATCCTTCCGGGAAATGAAAACGAAAGAGACCGGATCTGTGAGGGGGTGTGTGCACTTCAAATTTCGCAAACACTAGGCTACTTCAGGAAAAGGAGACTCGAGTAGCACTTTTGGGGTTACATAAACTGTATGGTATGGGCCAATTTTATGAAGAAGTTAAAACTGACTGTGTGGATGTTTAAGCCGTGTGTAGGCTATCATATGATAATAGTAAAGAAGAGATGCCTTAGCCGAAACGAATTGATTTACCCTTCATGAAAGAAACGCTTTTGATAAATGAAAGAATGTGCGAAAATAAAGATTCAGTTCGTTACTGCGCGACACCGAGTCCACGCTGCGCACGGTGCGCACGATGCGTCTATGCCTCTTCTTGTCTTGATATTCTATTCGTGTCCTCTCGGTTTCGATTAAACCATTAAACAAATATAAGATAAAAATGTAAGATGTAAATCGCGTTGCCTTTTGTATTAGGCCCAGTTTAACAGACAATGCTTAGCTTAAACCAGGACTATGCCTTAGTGGAATTAGGATATTTAAGTCGCTTTTATAAAAATGGCTCAGTAAAAAACATTACTGATGTGAATCTTGAGACAAAGCAATGGCAATGGTATTTCTTTAGATATATCAGTGCACGTTATTTTCAATTTTAAGACAACTCAAACTTTCATTCTAGTCTTGGACTAGTCTTAAGCCTTGTCTGTGAAACCGGGCAGTAATGTATTTATATTTGACCAGAAGGGCAAAATCTAATTCAAATAGGCTATACAAAAAATGCATTAAACACAGTTTACAAGATTTTACCCTTCAAGCCTAAACAGTCCATGTTGACATAATTTTAATGAAACATTTAATTAGCGAATTGATAACTGCTTCTGTAGGAATTGTTATACATATCATCTTGTAAAATGTACAATGTATATAAGCACAGTTACAAACCATTGTTTATGTACTTGAATTGCTGTATTAATAATAAGTGTTTACCATTATGGTGAACAGGCACGTTGATAATAATGCCGAAAAAGACAGTGGGAAGCATGCAGTGAGGCTGTCATTTTTATCCATCTGTCTTTTTCAATATTATAAAAAATCAATTTGTATATGTTTTCCTAAACAACTGTAAGCTTGAAAAAAGTAGCCTATTAAGTAATAAATGGCAATACAAAACATTTACACATATAGCCTAAATATTTCTGAAATACGCCGTGGCAATGTACTGTAGTAATTACAAATGGAGCACCTTTCACACATCAGGACTAAGTTATTTTAACCCTGCAGCCAAACAGTGTTATGTCAGAACATTTTGAGATTTCACTAATGCAAAAATGTATTGGACTGTGTTCTTGCGCAATGTGTAATTGAGAAAACAGCAATTGCTGATCTTGTAGTTTAAAAAATTGCAGACAAAGAAGGTCCAGGTGTCAAAGAATTAACTTTATTTGCCAAGTCAAACAAAGTGAGATGTTCCCTCTGAAAATCAGGTGTTTTCCAAAGTTATACTGCCCCTTGGTAGAATCTCTTATGGCCTGCCAGCCACAATACTGAATGGTGGAATGTCAACATCTGAGCTACAAGGTTTTTGGTCTAATAGTGGAAGGTCAACTTTTCCGGATCAGGACACTGCCTCATTTGGTTCAGGCCTGGATTTTGTATTGCTGGCTTTGACATCAGGCCTTTGGATTCCTTATAGCATGCATCTGTCATTGATTCTAATATGATCTACTAGGAATGGGGGACCCGGTGAGGAGTTGCTCATTTCCAAGGCCTCACAATATGATGTTCCATGCATGCAAGAGCTTGCTTTGAGCCTGCACATGGTTCTACAGGCAAGGAGCGTCATCTTCCCTGAGAATGCATTTTCCTGAAGGTGGATACAGGCAGCACTTTGTGTGCAGGACTTTTCTTCAGTACATAATGCAAAGATGCAAAATATCCAACAAAGATATTACTGGAGGCTTAACGCATACGTGGCAGTCACACAAAGCACCAGCTTCTTTGTTTAAAGCTGGAGATCCATCCAGCTGGCACAACACCTATTGCCTCCAGGTCATCTCCAGTGGGGAAAGCAAACAAATGCTGACTGTGATTACATGGTATTTTCATTAAGAGAGGGTACACCGTCATTTTGCTCCGACCAGATTGACTTGATGTCATAATAAATTGCATATAATGCTAACAGTCAGACCACACGGTTTTAGATGCAGGGCTTTGGGCAGTGTCATGCTAGACAGAAATGGGCATGAGAGTCTCAAAACATGATTTCACTCAGATCATGTCATTGTCTTCGAGATAAGTCGCTAGCACCTTTGGTCTAGTGGCCCACGCTGATTTCATCATCGATTGGCCGGTAAACAAATAGTTACCAACTCACACAATGAAACAAATGCAGTGTTGATGATAGGGAAATATAATCCTAATGTTTAGGTTTCCATAATACAGCAAAATGAATTAATATAATTGATATAATAAATCCAAATTAATACACCAGATGCTGGCTGTGATTGTTTCACGGACAGGACTCTCATCACGCCGTCCAAACATAAGTATATATATATACAGTTGAAAGAAAAAGTATGTGAACCCTTTGGGCTTACTTGGATTTCTTCATAAATTGGTCATAAAATGTGTTCTGATCTTCATCTAAGTCACAACAATAGAGAAACACAGTCTGCTTAAACTAATACCGCACAAACATTATACGTTTTCATGTTTTTATTGAACACAACATGTAAACATTCATAGTGCAGGGTGGAAAAAGTATGTGAAACCCTAGGCTAATGACTTCTCCAAGAGCTAATTGGAGCCAGGAGTCAGCCAACCTGGGGTCCAATCAATGTGATGAGATTGGATGTGTTGATTAAAGCTGGCCTGTCCAATAAAAAACACACCAGTTTTGAGTTTGCTGTTCTGAAGAAGCGTTGTCTGATGTGAACCATGCCTCGCACAAAAGAGCTCTCAGAAGACCTACGATCAAGAATTGTTGACTTACATAAAGCTGGAAAGGGCTACAAAAGTATATATCTAAAAGCCTTGATGTCCATGTGTCCACGGTAAGACAGATTGTCTACAAATGGAGAAAGTTCAGCACTGTTGCTACACTCCCTAGGCGTGGTCGTCCTGTAAAGATGACTGCAAGAGCACAGCGCAGAATGCTCAATGAGGTGAAGAAGAATCCTAGAGTGTCAGCTAAACACTTACAGAAATCTCTGGCACATGCTAACATTTTTGTTGACAAATCTACAATAAGGAAAACATTAAACAAGAATGGACTTCATGGGAGGACACCATGGAGGAAGCCACTGCTGTCCAAAAAAAACATTGCAGCACGTTTGAAGTTTGCAAAAGAGCACCTGGATGTTCCACAGCACTACTGGCAAAACATTCTGTGGACATCAAAAGGCACAGCACACCATTTCAGCTGCATCAACAATTAACAAACAGCCATCTCAAAGAGTGACGGATACACTCAACTGATATTGCACCTCCCACAAACTAAGCATAAGCACCACTCTTCTGAACGATGGTTACCCCAAAAGTAAAAAATACAACAAACTCTTCTAAATATCCAAGATAAATGAACATTCAGCATTAACAAGGCTTTTTCCTTTTTTTTAACTCATAAAATAACTCTTAATTACAAAATGAACTTTCCTAATGAAGTCTCACGCAAAGCATGCTGGGAACTGAATTTCATTCTCAACAAATCGTCTTGAATTAACTTGTTGAAATTACGTTAAACTAACTCAAAACTAAGATTTAGTTGCAGGAACTCAAAACATTTAAGTTAGGACTATTTTTTATATATAATTAAGTTTACACTACTTAAACTGTTTAATTTCTTTGAACATTCGGGTTTACAGGCATCCTCTGTGTTTTATTATCAGAGAGACATATCATGAGTTGTGTGTCCCAATTTCATCACATTATCCTGAGTGAAAGATGCCTTTTGGTGAGGTGCTGCTGATAATGCGGTGTGTGTCCCATTGTTACAAGGTCATCTAGCAGCCCATGCTGTGTCAATCTGCCTAAACCACAGCCATTGGCTTCTTTTTTCTGCACCACTGGCCAGTTCTTGATTATCCTCCACTGGACCTGTCCTCTGAGAGTGACCTATTTGTCAGCTATGGTGACCTCTGCATTTAACCCGTCCAGAGAGTAGTGAACTCATGCACTGCAAGTCATGAACACATATACACCAGAAGCAGTGGGCAGCTATTACTGCAGCTCAAAGGCACCACAGTCGTTGGGAACAGTGGGAATCGAACCAGCAACCTTCTGGTCACGAGTCCGACTCTCTAACCATTAGGCCACGACTACCCAAACCGTTAATATGCTCAGTGCCCCCGGTCCCGTATGGCATACCATTACTACACATTACCAACATCAACGCAACCATATGCGCCAACCTGTTGGCTAAGGCTGTTATAGCCCCACTGGCTCCATTAATGCAAGCTCAGTGCCCGAGGTCCCGTATGCCATAACAATACAAAATATTTCAAAAATCTACGCAATCATATGCGCCAACCCATTGGCTAAGGCTGTTATAGCCCCACTGGCTCCGTTAATGCAAGCTCAGTGCCCCCGGTCCCATATGGCATAACAATGCAACCCACAAGACCATTTTATTAAGTGGTCACTCGGCAGCCCATATTGCGTCTTTCCGTTTCAACCACAGCCAGTGGTTGCTTCTCTCAGCGACAGTGGCAAGTTCTTTGACTACCGTCTGTTGGGCCTGTCCTCTGATCCCCACTTTCTTAAGCAGCCTTGTAGGCGAATTGGAATCAAAGCCCTGCAGCCCACTTCCACCGTGAACAGTTTCGCTGTCCCTCCCCAATCTTCAGCCTCCGCTGCCAAGTTGGCATACCGGAGACTCTTTCTTTCAAATGCTTCGTTAATGGCCTCTTCCTAAGGTACAGTCAACTCAACTATGAGGACTGTCCACTACGAGCTAGCCTGCAGAACCATGTCCGGCCACAGGTTGGTCACTGCGATTTCCAAGGGGAAATCCCAATACCTGGTTATACTCAGCAGACCTGAATCTGGGGTCATGGGCTTGGCCCGCAGTTTCTGCCTCTCTCGAATAAAGGGTTGCCTTTTTAGCGAGTTAGCCTTGGTGTTTTGGGGGATGGAATTTGCTGCCACTCTCTTGGTCTCTACTACTGCAGCCAAGCACTTTAATACTTGATTGTGGCGCCATGTGTATCTCCCCTGTGTCAAGTTCTTCTTACAACTCACAAGAATATGTTTGAGGTTTGCTGGAGCTCCCCATAGGTGGCAGGCTGGATCATGTCCACACCAAAGTATATACTGTATATATATATATATTGTATATTCACACAGACACACACATAGTCTTAACTTGTGGGGTTTCTTTTTTAGTTCCTGGGTTTAACCCTCCCAGGTGGCGTAGTCGGATCTTTTAGGAGTAGATGAACTGGTTCATTTGTGAACCTGTCCCATTATCGCACTGCCACAGAAGCAATGGGCAAAGCCATGGGCACATCTGGTTCATCGTGATCCTCCATTGGAGGATCAGGACAGCAACGCTGCTTCAGGTAGTTGTGCAGCACCGCATTGATGACCTTGCAGCATCTTCTTGGCCTGAAACGAAGTGTATTGCATAAACACTGGAATCGATATTTCCATAGTCCAAACATGCGTTCAACCATGCCTCTTGTTCAGATATGAGCTTTGTTGTATCTTTGTTGCTCAGCTGTTGTAGGATTTTTGTATGGAGTGAATAAAAATGTACTCTGACCATATCCACTGTCACCAAGTAGAAGTCTGTTATGCTGTTCTCTTTGAAACTGCGCACACAATGAAGAGTTGAGAAAAATCCTTTAATCGTGAGTTGAACCTTTCCAACGCGCGAAGATATTTGAAATCTCTAAATTAGGAACAATAATAGAAAACCAGTTCTTACGGTTCCTGTACTCCTCTGCTTTAGGAGTTGATGGAGACTTGATGGGAACATGACATCCATCTATACAGACAATCACACTTGGGAAGTGCCCATATTCATAAAATTGCACTTGCAGTTGGTTTGGCCAGCAGCATCAGGGAACTTTATGTAAACACTTCTTAATTCACAAATGGCTCTACAAAGTTTGTGAACTATTCTGCATACAGTGTCTTCACTGGCATCACACAAATCACCAGTTTCTCGATGAAAGATTCCAGAAGCCAGAAACTTCAATGTGAGCAGAATTTGAAGGGAACTGGGTAAAGGCCTTCCTCTTAGAGACAGACAGGAAAGTCAACCAAATATATTATCTCCTATGCATTTTCTTAAATCCGAAAGCGGTCTTGAAAAGCTGTGTCATCAAAGTAATGTAAGGGATCACTCTAATCCACAAGTACTCTGGCTGGTCTCTGTTGTGCATGTTGTTCTTAAAATATTCCAAATAGTCGATTCTTCCTCAAAAACAGTACTAAGCAGGAGTTAAACCTGCCTCTTTGAAGGATTGATATGAGATCGAATTTAGACATAGACTAGCTGTAATCCTCTCTCTTGCAATCAATTTTGTTTAATCCAGAAGAGGCTTAATCTATGATTATTTTAAAATATGTCTGTGCAAATCGCTTTGATTTAAGACTGCTCAAATGGGCAGTTTAGTCTGGGATTAGCTTTACACCCTGTCTGTGAAACCGGGTTTAAAAGGTTTAGGTTTTTCTTTTATAAAAAATACATAAAAAGATTACGGATCATTCCCCAAATTCCATTAGTCAAATTCTCAAGTGTCACCAAGTGTTGAATTAAGTTAGGTCTTGATACACAAAATTTTGACATGTCTGTGAGCTTTTTAGCTGATCTCCCACCAAAATCCACTAGGGGGCCCCATAGACTTCCATTGGTTTTAAAGGAACACTCTCCGGGTCTGGCGATAGCACTTTTAGCATAGCTTAGCATAGATCATTGAAATCAATTAGACCAGTAGCATCACGTTGAAAAATGTTTTTCCTCTTTAAAACTTGACTCTTCTGCATATATATCGTGTGCTAAGACTGGCGGAAAATTAAAAGTTGCAATTTTCTAGGTCGATATGATTAGGAACTATACTCCCATTCTGGTGTAAAAAATTGTGTTTAATTTAACAAAGTGCGAGAGGAAACAGAGCAGATAATTAGCCCGTCTGATCCGCAATCAGCAATCATTGCATCTAACCTACCAGCTCAAAGCAGCATTCCTATAAATAGACAAGCTGTCGTAACATGGCGCAGCAGGCGCAGTGATATCACGCTCCTTGTGCAAGCAGTTGGTCACGTTGGATATGATGACGGAAGTTAGCCTATTTCCACATGCGCTGCATAATATCACTGCGCCTGCTGCACATGGGCGTAACTCTCATTTAACAGTAGGGGGAACAATAAACATAAAATTTATCGAGGGCAATTTTTGATGGGGACACAAATAACACAGTCAAAATTTGACTTACTAGGACAAAAAGCAACAATATGCGTTAGGTTCATAGGTTTATCATGCATACTTGCAGTCATATTATAACTGAACTGAACTGTCACATAAAAACACCTCATAAAGCTGTTTCCATTTACATATTTTTTTTTCTCTGTTGTCAAGACAGGAAACTGATACTACATGTTAACAATGAGTCACTTTTTAAACACTTTTAAAATGTTATCCTGATTTATACTGCAACATCGTCTGACAAAGTCATCATACATCTACATTAAAGAGTAGTGGTTATTTTTCCTGCCTCTGCCAACAAACTTTGTTCATGTTCGTGTACCCAAACAAACAGTCGGTAATAGTGACATATGCTTAAATTCTGTGTTGTACTCGTTGATGAATCACTCGAGTTTCAGTCAACATTCAGTTTAACTTATCCACCACGCACACACTACACAAAATAGATGCTGAGAAAACGTCTTGGTTACGTATGTCACCTCAGTTCCCTGATGGAGGGAACGAGACGTTGTGTCGAGAACGACAGATGGGGTTCGCCCTTGAGAACCAATCAACTCTGACTACTATAGAAAAGGCGAATGAAATTTGGTGAATGAAATTTGCGGCCGCTCCGCCCCGGATATCCGGTATAAAAGGAAGCCGGCGTGCAGCATTCATTTACCTCTTGTTCTGAAGAGCCTGAGAGCCTCTCACGACTGCAGCAGAATACGATACGTGTTTGTGGCATAAGGGACACGTTGTGTCGAGAACGACAGATGGGGTTGCCTATGGAAAACGCCACAACGCTGTATCGCATCACAATCTCTAGCGAAGCGACGGTAACAGGCCTGGGCGTGTCAGCTCGATGCTTTCGCGAAACTGTAACCTTCCAATGTGGTGGTCGGGGGGTGTTACTGCGTCCGATAGCACTAGGTCCGGTAAGAGCTATCTGTGATAGTTCATATGGTATCCCGGCCTAAGGGGGAAGGCTGCTCTGCCCAGCCAACCCCCAGGGGGTGCTTGCTTAGTGATGGATGAAATGCCTATTCTTAACCAGTGTTTGGGTAAGAAGGAAGGTTGGTGAGGTACCAGTTTCTTAGCCATGTGTTTGGGTAAGAAGAAAGGTAGATAGCACACTGACCCAACCTCTTGGAGGGTGGAAAGGTGCTTTCGCAGGCATACGCCCCCCCCGGATGCCAGTCCTACATGTCGCCACGCAGGACGTGGGCTGACACCGGGTTTACGCGAAGGTTGTTAACCCTTGCGAAGGTGTTTGGGCGTAGCCCAACCCGCACCTCTACAGATGTCTGCTAGAGAGGCGCTTCTGGCCAGTGCCCAGGAGGTGGCTATACCCCGTGTGGAGTAAGCCCTCAGTGGGCATGGGAGATTCTGAGATCGGAATGCCGTCGTAACGGCATCCACGACCCAGTGCGCCAGCCTCTGCTTGGAGACAGCCTTCCCCTTCTGCTGTCCTCCAATACAGACAAGGAGCTGGTCAGAGCTACTGAAGCCCTGCGTGCGGTTCAGGACACAACACAGATGGGGTTGGGTCTTCCTCTCCGATGGGGAGCGCCTGCAAGTTCACCACTTGGTCCCGAAAGGTAGTGGGAACTTTGGGCACGTATCCGGGCCTGGGTCTCAGGATAATGTGAGAGTTACCAGGGCCGAATTCAAGGCAATCCGGGGACACAGAGAATGCTTGGAGGTCCCCTACCCTCTAGAAGGAACCTTGCGGCAACAGGGGTGCCGTCTTACTCAGGTGAGGAAGATCGGAACCTCCGAGGGCTCTTGGACCAACGTTAGGGTCCCAAGAGGGTATGGAGCGGAGATGAGGCAGATTCCGCCCTCTCGCGCCCCTTAGGAACCTGGTGACCAGGTCGTGTTGCCCTAGAAACTTTCCATCAACTGAGTCGTGATGAGTGGCGATAGCGACTACATACACTTTCAGTGTGGAGGGGAGATGTTAGTCTCCAGTCTCGTAAGAAGGACAACACAATCCTGATCGAGCACCTCAGTGGGTCTTTCTCGTTGAGAGCGACACCAGGACGAGAAGAGGCGCCGTCTAGAGGCGTGTAACCGCCTAGTAGATGGGGCCTTAGCCTGGGTGATGTCTCTGCCGTAGAGGGGGAGTAGCCATCTCTCAGGATCTTCTCGTCCCGTCTAGAGACCAGACATGGGTGTTCCAGAGGTCTGATCTGGGATGCCAGAACGTGTCCTTCCCCTGAGAGAGCAGGTCCTCTGTCAGGGGAATGTTTCAGGGGGAGTCGCTGTCCAGAGCATCAACTCTGAAGCCAAGTGTGGTTAGACCAGTGCGGTGTAACCAATAACACTTGGTGCTCCTCTTCCCTGACCTTGCACAGTGTCTGTGCAAGGAGGCTCCTGGGGGGGAGGTGTGCTTCCGCCCGTCCCGCGGTCAGCTGTGCGCCAGGGCATCCGTGCCGAGGGGGGCCTCGGTCAGGGAGTGCCAAAGCGGACAATGGGTGGTGTTGCGGGAGGCAAAGAGGTCTATCTGTGCCTGTCCGAACAGCACCCAAATGAGCTGGACCGGGGGTGGAGTCGCCGCTCTCGCAAGGCGTCTATACTGAGCGAGCAAGCAGCACAGCCCACAACTATAGCAAGGATAAGCCAGCGCAGACAGGGGCCCGTCCAGCGCCCCGCTACTCCGTGCCCGTTGCACACTGCGCCCCACCCCTGCAGCGAGGTGTCCATCGTCACCACGACGTGCCTCGTAACCTGCCCTAGGGGAACCCCCGCTCGGAGGAATTCAATTCAATTCAAGTTTATTTATATAGCGCTTTTCACAATGTGCATTGTTCCAAAGCAGCTTTACAGAAGCAAAATAAGAAAACACAGAGGTAAAACACAGCACAGTGCATAGTGTTTATAGAACAAGCAAGATCATTCTAATAGATAATATCTAATAAATTAATAAATAGATAAATAGATGCAGTCTCCCGGTGAGCAAGCCAACACTGCCCTGCTGTGGCGAGGAACCAAAACTCCCTTATTGATTGATGGAGAAAAAAACCTCGGGAGAAACCAGGCTCAGCCTACGAACATCAGCCCAGCAACCCCCAATCAGGGCCACTGAACTCAGCTATAACTTCAAACTGCTGACATGTGATGTAGTTTAGCATTTAATACCAAGCATTGTAACTTTTAGCATTAATGTGACAAGTATTCCATCTTTGCTCTCGGTTGGGGATAGAATGGTCTGAGCTGGGATGGTCGCCTTCCTCTTGGGTGGAAATGGAGTTGCCTTAGATGGAGCTGGGATGGTCAGTCAGTCCGCAGCTGGCGTAGTCTCTAAGTCGGGATGGGCATATGATGTCCATCTGGGCCTGGCAGAGCTTTCCCTACCTCGAGATGGGCATCCCGAGGCGAAGGCAGAAAGAAATAATTAGCGTAGCTGCTGTTCATTTACTATGCATTAGTGAAAGCTTGGGTGAAAGATGTGTCTTTAATCTAGATTTAAATTGGGAGAGTGTGTCTGACCCTCGAATAGTATCGGGAAGGCTATTCCAGAGTTTAGGTGCTACGTATGAGAAAGCTCGACCCCCTTTTGTAGATTTAGTTATTCTAGGTGTTATCAAAAGTCCTGAGTTTTGCGATCTTAGAGAGCGTGATGGGTTGTAATGTGATAGAAGCTCAGTTAAGTAAGTAGGGGCTAAACCCTTTAAGGCTTTATAAGCAATTAAAAGAATTTTAAAATCAATACGATACCTAATGGGCAACCAGTGAAGAAATGATAAAATTGGGGTAATATGATCGTATTTTCTTGACCTGGTTAGGACTCTGGCGGCTGCATTTTGGACTAACTGTAGTTTGTTTATTGAAGATGCAGGACAAACCACTAAGAAGAGCATTACAGTAGTCAAGTCTTGAGGTCACAAATGCATGAATAAGAGTTTCTGCGTCAGCAACACATAAAACATTTCGTAATTTGGCAACATTTCGAAGGTGGAAAAGGCTGTTTTTGTGACATTTGAGATATGATTTTTAAATGACAGGTTGCTGTCTAATATAACGCCTAGGTCTTTAACTGTATTTGTCGGAGTAACAGTGCAGCCTTCGATTTGTAGGTTATGATCTGATATATTCTGTTTACGAGTCTTTGGTGCTATAAGTAATATTTCTGTTTTTAGAGTTTAAAAGAAGGAAATTACTAGTCATCCAATGTTTCATATCTTTGATGCACTCTGCCAGTTTGGATAGCTTGAAGGAATCATCTGGTCTTGAAGAGATATATAGCTGAGTATCATCTGCATAACAGTGGAAGCTAATTCCATGTTTTCTAATAATGTTGCCCAGGGGCAGCATGTATATGGAGAAAAGCAAGGGTCCTAAAACCGATCCCTGAGGTAATCCATAGTTTACTTGCGTTAGATAAGACGATTCCCCATTTAAATGGACATATTGATATCTGTCAGATAAGTAAGATCGGAACCATTTTAGTGCCTGTCCCTGAATACCGGTATAATTTGTAAACGATCTAAAAGTATTTTATGGTCTACAGTATCGAACACTAAGGTCAAGCAGGACTAGGAGTGAGATGTTACCTTTATCAGATGCCATAAGTAGATCGTTTGTAATTTTAACGAGCGCAGTTTCGGTGCTATGATGCGGTCTAAAGCCAGACTGAAATTTTTCGTGCATGTCATTATTTTGTAGGAAAGAGCACAACTGAGTGGACACTACTTTTTCTAGTATTTTAGACAAGTACGGGAGATTTGAAATCGGTCTATAGCTTCCAAGTTCACTGGGGTCTAAGTTTGTTTTTTTGATAAGAGGCTTAATCACAGCCAGTTTAAAGGGTCCTGGGACATGGCCTAGATTAATTGACGAGTTGATAATGTTATAAATGGGCTCAATTGCAACAGGTAGTAACTCTTTTAGTAATTTAGTTGGAATGGGATCTAATAAGCATGTTGTCGGTTTGGATGTTGCAATAAGTTTAATTAAATCTTCCTGTTTTATAGGTGAAAAACACTCTAGCTTTTCTTTTTGGGTGATGGTTGGTACTAATTCATCAGACACAGTTGGAGGTTGGATTTTAACTACGTCGTCTCGTATTTTTTCGATTTTTTCTGTAAAAAATGTCATGAATTCATTGCTACCAAGGTGTGGCGGAATAGCCAGGTCAGGAGAAGTCTGTTTGTTTGTTTAGTTTAGCAATTGTACTAAATAAAAGGTCATGGAAGACCAAGGGGTTAGGGTGCGTCGGCAGCAGAGCGTCATCAGAATGTCCTCGGAACTCGACTCTGTAGCCAGTGTTGGAGCGGTCTCATGTGCATCAATCCGAGGGGTATTACCCCCGCGGGCTCCATGTGCCCAGGAGCCTCTGAAATTGTTTCAGGGGGACCGCCGACTGCCTGAAGTGTTCCAGGCAGTTCAACACTGACTGGGCGCGTGCTGTGGACAGCTGCGCCATCATGGTGACAGAGTTTAGTTCCATACCGAGAAAGAGGATGCTCTGCACTGGGGAGAGTTTGCTCTTTTCTCGGTTGACCTGAAATCCCAATCGATCTAGATGCCGGAGCACCAGGTCCCTCTTTGTACACAACAGATCTCTCGCGAGTGTGCCAAGATAATCCTCTGCGTGAGCACCCTGAACGGCAGCTTTGTGAAGGTGCTTTGTTCAGGGTACGCAGAACTATGGGGCGCAACCCACCATCTTTCTTGGGAACGATGAAGTGCGGGTCGTGACCCACTGAACATCTTGGTTTTGAGGGACGAACTCGATGCCTGTTTTGCCAGAAGGGTGGTGACCTCTACCCGAAGTACGGAGGCGTCCCTGCCTCTGACAGAGGGAGAGATGATGCCCCGAAACTTGGGAGAGTCTCTGGCGAACTGGATCGAGTAACCAAGACGGACCGCCCTCATTAGCCAGCGAGACAGTGTGGGCAGCTCTCGAGCTCCCAGGGACTGTGACAGGGTGACCAAGGGGACGGTTTGCTTCATCATTCCCACGGTGGGTGGTTCGTCGGCTGGCGGAGCTACCCTTCTGTCGCGGGGGGTCCCCGGAGGGACTGGCGGGACCGCTGCATGCACTGTCGGTTTGAGAGTGGTGGCAGCTGTCATGTGTGTACGACCCAACGCCTCGCCAGGGCGTGAGGTCGGGTTGCCGGGCACAGTCCAATGGAGTGTGCGATCGGCTGCAAGAACACCCGGGGAGAAAGGAAAAACTCTGCGAGTTAGTGGGCGCCAGGCCCTGAAAAGGGCCCGGCTTTGGTGACGATGCAGGAGCCGTCCCGTACCGACCTATCAGAGCCGTGGCTGTGAAGGTCGGGCCCGATGTTGTTCTCCCTGGGGTCTTCCCGTCAGTGTCCCTTCTCGCAAGAAGGTTGCTGACGGGGTGGAGGTTTCCCCCTCGACCTCCGCTTCCGGGGTGCTGCCTGTGGGGGCACAGGAACCGGAGCCGATGTCGAAGGGGTCCTGGGTTGCCGGGAACCAAACGTCACGCGGGATCTCGGAGGCCTCTAGGCGGCCGAGTCGCGCCGTGAAAAAATGTGGCTAATTGCCACTGTCTGCTTCACCGTCAAAAACTGCTGAGCGCAGTCCTCATCGGTGTTACCAACAACCCACCCTGCGAGATGGGTGCATCAAGAAAGCGGACTTCCTTGGTGTCACTCTTCTGCGCAAGGTAGAGCCGGGGGTGTCTCTCCTGGACCACTACCGTGGACATCGTCCGACCCAGGGCACGTGCCGCCGCCTTGGTCGCCCATAGAGCGCTGTCAGCGGCTGCACGGAGATCCTGCATTATACCCGGGTCGGCCTTACCCTCGTGGAGCTCTCTCAACGCCTTGGCCTGGCGGACCTGCAGGATGGCCATGGCATAGAGAGAGGAGGCAGCCTGGCCCGGCATCGCAAGCTTTCGACACCAGTGATGCCGAAGTCTTACGCGCTTTGGACGGTAGGCGTGGCCGATTCCCCCCAGGTGGTAGCCGTCCGCGGCACAGGTGCACCGCAGGCAGACGTTCCACCCGGGGGATCTCAACATAGTCCTTGGCTGCCCCACCATCGAGGGAAGTAAGGGAGCCGGAGCTGGTTTCACTGGAACGGTCTGTGAGTGGAGCGCTCCAAGTTTTACACAGCTCCTCATGCACCTCCGGGAAAAACATGGCACCCGGGGTGGGCGCGGTTTGCACCGCGCTCCGATCTCAGGAACCACGTATCCCCGGGTTAGCACGGATGACATCACTTCTGCTTCCTCCTGAACTCGACCGCTGGGGGTGGAGCTCGGATTCGTCAGAGTCGGATGCCAGTCTCCCTCCGATGCTGCGAGCGACATCTCATCTACGTCACACATCGTTTCCGAGTGTGTGCCTGAGGATCCGGACGGTATGCCACCGCCGGTTGGGGAACATTCAGAAGAGCGAATCGGGGTGCGATCGACCCGTGAGCACTTGGCTGGCGGGTTTACGTTCGCAGAGTTCCCCATATCACTAATGTTGCTAACGTGGGTGGTCATCGGGGCCGTAGCCACAGATGTCACACCCGGGTAGCAGACGAAATGGTGGCTGGTTCCCGTAGGAAGACAGCCACCCATGACCGCAACTTCTGAATGACAATCTGCCCGCAGTGCGGGCAGATGTGTCAACGAATGCTGCTTCAGCGTGCTGGACGCCCAGACACCTAATGCAGCGATCGTGTCCATCCCCTTCCTCGATGAGGGTGCCGCACCCAAGAGAACAGCGGGACATGCCGCGCTGGAAATTGCTCAGTCCTGAAAAGGACCTTTTTAGAAAAAATCTCTAACACCTCCGGAACCGGCGAGACGCCCAGGGGAAGGTCGCTGCAGATAGGGACGATCCGCTGCTCTACGTCGTAGATCCGGCAATGTAGAAGAAGAATTCATTGAATTCGTTCTGTTCGTAGTCATGAGCGAAGGCTCTGAAGAACAAAAGGTAAATGAATGCTGCACGCCGGCTTCCTTTTATACCGGACATCCGGGGGCGGAGACCGGCATGCAAATTTCATTCGCCAAATTTCATTGGCCTTTTCTATAGTAGTCAGAGTTGATTGGTTCTCAAGGGCGAACCCCATCTGTTGTTCTCGACACAACGTCGAGAGACCGACAGAAAGGGAACTACCTTTTTCAACTGAATGAAAGCTGTGCACCTTTAGTGGACCGAAGGGGTCTGAAATTCGCTAAATATTGTGCCAAAGTCACTAAATTGTGAGTCCTGGACCTTTCCAACGATATAATGTTTGTCATGATAAGATAAGAATTCACGTGCAAAGTATTGAAGTTAATGAAAGCGTTCCGTAGGCAGTAGATATTTTTGATACACACTCTTGTCATTGAATCAATTACACTTCCTTACATACTTTATTTTATAAAACAATGATGAAATATGTATTCTGGAGTCTCAGACCTTTCCAACAATATATAGTTTGTCATGATTAGATCAGAATTCCCACAAAAATATGAAGGCAAATGTGGGTGTCCTACGTACGGGACTGTGACAATTGAAAGGACATAAAAAGCAAGCTCTTTAAAAAAAGAAACAATTACTCTTTCTACATACATTATTCTATAAAACAGTGATGAAATATTTTTTCTAGAGACTTAGACCAATGATAGAAGGTTTGTCACAATAAGATAAGAATTTGCATGCCAAATCTGAAAGTAACATACCACATACGGGACGGCGCAAGTTTAAAAGTTTTAATCAACTTATGTTCTTATGTTCATTTTGAATGTTGAAAGGACTTATTGTTATATTTGAAAGCGAGATCTGCTTATTTTTCTCATTTAATTGATGTCAACCGTCACAATCCTAGGTTCTTGTTTAATGTAGTTAATAAATTGACGAGCCCACAACCTATTGCCTTGAGTACCATAGATTGCAGGACTTTTATGTTATTTTTTTGTGAAAAAGGTTGCAAATATAAGGGCTTCTATTTCTCCTCCTTTAGTCATTCTTGAGGATAATACTGGTTGTAGGGAGGTGTTGTTAGAGCCCTTTGCTCCTGTGTCTGAACAGGATTTTTCTGAGATTGTGCAACAATTGAAAACTTCTAGTTGTTTTGATGTTGTTCCCTGCGAGACTGTTTAAAGAAGTGATTGGTGCTATTGGTCCTATTGTATGGTCTATAGAGAAAAGTTCTTGTTTTTTCTGGATGTGTTCCAGATGAACTAAAGATTTCTACAGTCTAACCACTCTTGAAGAAGCCTTCACTAGATCCTGCAGTTGTTAATAATTATAAACCTATTTCTAAGTTACCTTTCATTGCTAGAATAATAGAAAAGTGAGCTTCAGAGACGTTGGATTGGTTTGTGTATTATTTGTTTTAGGACATTTGTAGTGTCAGTCGGGGATGAAGTATCCCAACGTGTTGAAATTGTATCTGGAGTTCCGCAGGGTTCTCTGTAAGGACCAATTTTATTTTCAATTTGTATACTTCCATTAGGTGCTGTGATCAGAAAACATAATATAAATTTTCACTGTTTTGCAGATGACTTGCAGTACATTTTTTTTGCAGCTATACACTGAAATAACTGATATGATGATAATTGGTCAGAGCTCAAATAAAGTACAGGTTGAGCGTGCTCTAAAGAGGATTTTTACAAATAATAAGCAGGTAAAAAATTGGGCATTTATTTTTATACTAATTTAAACTTTGAGTTTCATGTCAAGAAGTTGGTTCTTTCTTTCATCAGTTAAGAAATATTTCTAAAGTGAAACGTTTCTTTTATTTTAAGGACACAGAGAAGCGCATTCATGCTTTTATTCCCATCTCGACGATTGTAATGCCTTGTTTTCTTCTTTGAATCAATGTAATTTATCGCGTTTACAATTATTACAGAATGCTAAAGTTAATTAATCATATTACACCTGTTTTAGCTTCTTTAAATTGGTTACCTTTTTATTTTTTTGATTGACTATTAGATTTTATTATTGACATATAAAGTTTTAAATGGCTTGGCACCTTTGTACTAAGCTGAGCTTTTGAGACGAGATGTCTGAGATTTTCTTTTAAAGAATTGCTGGCAGTTCCAAGAACTATATATAAAACTACAGGGGATAGAGCATTTGCAGTGAGGGCTCCTAAACTATGGAATAATTTGCCTGAGGATATCAGAGCATGTGATTTTGTGTCGACTGAAAACATGAACATGTATAGATTTGCTTTCTGGAATGTAAGTGTAATGTAAATTAATTGCGAAAGGCTACCTTTAGGGGACTGGCTTTATAGCACAAGATATATAACAAGCTACAGTACAGTAGTCAAACAAACGTCTACATCGTGATTGCGTTGATTTTAATGAAATATAGATTTTTGTATCTTTTTCATCGGAAACCCTGGGTTTCTAATCTGAAAACAGTCAGGTATAGAAATTTCATATTAAATAGAATTTGAAAGAAAGTTAAATTAAATGTATTTTTACTGGCTATGCAGGCTTTTGTTTGTTGGTGTTATGCAGTTTATTAACCTATTTAATATAATAATAAGTTTAGTGTTATCTTTGCATAATTGCTAATGTTTGTCGTCACTGAATGATTTTTTTCTGAACAGAAATGCTGGCTAAAAACGTGGGCAAACAACTGGGTCACCCCACCGTTTCGCTTACTGGATGGCTGGTGACTAAGTTCCTAAAATGGCACAACCATATGTTGGAGGAGAATGCCGTGAAGCTGAGCAACATACAGCCTGACAACACGGTACTCGAAGTGGGTCATGGTCCGGGCATTGGTCTGCAGTTGGCCTCGCAACTCCTGAAGGGTCCCAAAGGGAAGCTGATTGGGGTTGACTACTCCGAATACATGCATCGGATGGCCAGTGAGCGCATGATGGAGGAGATAACCAAAGGGAAGGTCACGCTGTATTTCACTGATTTGACGACCATGCCGGTTGTGGAAAACAGTATTGATAAGGTGTTTCACTGCAACTGTTATTACTTCTGGCCGGATCTGAAAGCGGGCGAGTGCGATTCACAAAGTAATGAAACCAGGTGAGAGTCATAGCCTATTTGTCTTTGAGATATGGTTGTTATTCAGCTAAAATAACAAAAGAGGCTGTATGGTGTTCTTGTGGTATTTTCATTATTTTCTTTAGGTGTTATATATATGAATGGTGTATTATACAGTATTTACACATTTATTATGTGAATTAAAGATTGTGACCACAAATTTTACCCAGATTAGTTTAGGAAAGTCACAGTTTGTTGGTTAAGCTAAAACGTAACCTTTAAATTGAAATTCACACAAAGACTGACAAATTGCTGATTTGAAAACGTACTTGTTCAATTTAAGAACGTTTATACCACAAAACTGAGTTCAGTGGTTATAGTTTCAGATTTCAAAATGTACGGTAATACCACAAATGCATGTCACAGCTTGTTGTATAGGCTTAAAACAACATTGAGTATAAAATACCTGAATCTTAATTTATAAGTGAACATTCCCTTGACTTGTATTGACAAGACCAAAGAGGAGAATTTCTCACAAATGTCATGACCCTGCCACTGAAAAGGCTGAAGGGGGATAGCTGTTCTCCTATATAATTAAATAGTGTTTAGTACAGTGTACGTAGTTGTCACGAAAAGTGAGGAAGAACCCAAATGCAAGCAGCGGGGATGAAGGGGTTAACAAAAAGCTTTAATATACAAAACAAAGACCCACGAGGGGGTAAAACAACAATACAAGGGATAAATAATAACAGGCAAACAGGGACGTAGACTTAACTGACACTATACCAAAAAACTGGGAAGACTAACAGACAGGAAGCAAGACGCAAAGTCTTCAAAAAAAAACACTCCCTGGAACCGAACGCTGGGGCACAGCGTGGGAACAGGTTTCCAATAGAGTAAGCAGGTATAAGAAGGTACGAGAACAAACGAGCACAGGACAGAGAAAACAAGGGCATTAAATAGGGAGACGAACAAAGGATAATTAACAAGGAACAGGTGCTGGGGATAAAGCACTAATGGGAAGGTAACGAGGAAACGAGAGGGGCGGGGCCATAGACGAGACACGAGAAAGCCATGACTGCCAATATTTAAGCCATGCCATGTCTTTCTCACACAAAACCCTAGGCTATGCCATAACTCCGCTGCAAGAACAATAAACATGACATGACAGCGGAATCATGACAGTAGTAACATGTTATTGCCTGATAATTTGAATGCAAATTAGTGATGAACAGGGAAAGTACTTACATTGATTTGAATTCATTAAATAATTAACAACTTTTAGCATAGTGGATTTTACAGTAAATATACGAAGAAGATTTTTTGTGTGTGTCTTCTAGGTGGACTTATGGTTACAACGCTGAGATTGAATAGCTTGAAGAAGCAGCTTCTATGAGCGTGCTCACCGGAGACAAATGGCGCCCAGAGGTCTATATGGAAGCATTAAAGTCCTCGGGATTCACAGATGTCCGCATGGAGAACAGAAGAGACAAACTCATTCCTTTTCAGGCTATTTTTGCCACTGCTATGAAGTAAAGAGAGAGAAGAGGGTGTCAATGGTTAAGAAAAAATTGTTCAGACAAAAACGAACATGATGTAATAACTTACTCACCCTCATGCCATCCTAGGTGCATATTACCTCCTTTCTTCATCCGAACACAATCAGTTATTTTAAATGATATTCTGTCTATTCTTTTTATTTTTTGAATGGGACAGTGTTTTGAAGCTCCAAAAAGCTCATCTATCCATTTAAAAGTAATCCACACATATGGAGCGATGCTTTATGTATTAAAGAAGGTATACAGATTAGTAAAGTACATTCAATATGACTGCATGTTAGCTCACTTTTTTAATATGTTTATTGGTCATGTATTCCACAATGATTCAACTTATTTTAATTCTTTGCTTTTCATTTTAGTCCTTGCATAAAGGGCCACTTAAAGGGATACATTTTTATCCCTTTAATTTTGATCTAAAGGGACGGTATTCTGTCATAATTTACTCACCCTCAGGTTGTTCCAAACCTGTATAAATTCCCCATTGACTGTTTATTTTCCCCATGGCAGTAAATAGGGGATGAGATCTGTTTAGTTACTGACATTCTTCCAAATATCTTCCTTTGCGTTTAGCAGAACAAATAAATGTATACACGTTTGGATCAATCTGAGTGTGAGTAAATGATGACAGAATTTACATTTTTGTGTAAACTGTCCCTTAAAATCAAAAGTGGCCTAACTTACCCCACTCCCATGTAACGCAATTTCTGACCTTCTGAACTGTTATAGATATTGTGAAATAAAGATTAATTAAACAGGTGTGCAGTTTTGCAAATGACACTCACAATATGTTATTTTAGACAGGGTCAATTTAGTTTAAAAAGTATTAAACGTTTTAAAACGTATTTCTACGTCAATATTTAAAATGTACTGTATGTTACTATATAGAGGTAAAAAATGAATTTAAACAATTCAAAATGAATTAAAACAAGTAATGAATTAGTCCTGGAAACTGTCAGAAGAATGTCAGATCTCACCCAGCATGTACTGCCATAGTAGCGAAACTAAATACTATGGGAGTCAATGGGGGTTGGGATTTGACAATCTTCTAGATATCTTTCCTTGTGCTCAGCAGAACAAAGAAATGTATTACATTTACATTTAGTCATTTAGCAGACGCTTTTATCCAAAGTGACTTACAAAGAGTTTAGGGAGCGATATGTCATACAGGAGCCGTAATACAGTAGGTGCCAATACAAAGTTACTGGTTTCAATAAAAGCTAGACCACCACTGTTGAGAGGAAGGGTTAGTGTGATTTTTTTCTTTTGTCTGTCAAGTAGGCAAGGCAAGGCAAGTTTATTTATATAGCACATTTCATACACAGAGCAATTCAAAGTGCTTGCTTAACATAAAATGATTGACAGAAAGAAATAAGACGTATCTTTAAAATGCAAATGATTTAAGATCACAAATACTTCAGATTTTAAGAAACAATAAAACAGCAATAAAATTGATAAAAAATGTGAGTGTATATATAAAAATAAATTAGAAATAAAAGTGCAGTTGATGTAAACCAGCACAGTGCTCAGGTTGTGAATGCACAGCTAAACAAGTGTGTTTTTAATCTGGATTTAAAAGTAGCTACTGTTGGTGAACGTCTGATGTCTTCTGGAAGCAGATTCCAGCTACGGGTGGCGTAATGACTAAACGCTGACTCGCCATGTTTTGAGTGAACCCTTGTTATCTCTAACGGATTTGATCCTGATGATCTGAGAAGTCTGTTTGGTTTATATTCAATGAGCATATCTGAGATGTATTTAGGTCCTTGACCATTAAGTGATTTATAGACAATTAATAATACTTTGAAGTTGATTCTAAAAGTGACTGGTAACCAGTGTAAGGACCTGAGGATTGGAGTGATATGCTCAGATTTTTTGGTTCTGGTCAGAATCCTGGCAGCAGCGTTCTGTATGAGCTGCAGCTGTCTGATGGTCTTTTTGGGAAGACCTGTAAGGAGTCCATTACAGTAATCCACCCTGCTGGTGATGAAAGCATGGACTAGTTTCTCTAAATCTTGGCTTGAGACAAAACATCTGATTCTGGCTATGTTTCTGAGATGGTAGTAGGCTGATTTGCTTATTGCTTTGACATGACTGCTGAAACTAAGGTCAGACTCCAAAATGACCCCAATATTTTTTACCTTGCTTTGTGTCTTTAGACCTCTTAAGTCAAGGTATGTGTTCACCTTGTTAGTTTCATCCTTGTTACCAAAAACAATGACTTCAGTTTTGTTTTTATTTAACTGAAGGAAGTTTTGACACATCCAGCTGTTAATTTCATCAATGCATTGGCAAAGAGAGTCAATAGGCCTGTAGTCATTGGGTGAGAGGGCTAGGTAGATCTGAGTGTCGTCTGCATAGCTGTGGTAGGCAATTTGGTACTTTTTCATTATTTGGCCAAGTGGGAGCATGTACAAATTGAAGAGGAGCGGAGCAAGAATCGAGTCCTGTGGAACACCACAAGTCATGGGTGTCCAGTCAGATTTATGGTTGCCTATGTTCACATGGTAACCTCTCCCTTTAAGGTATGACCCAAACCATTAAAGTACCAACCCAGAAAGCCCTACCCAGTTTTCCAGCCTATGTAGGAGTATGGTGTGATCTACCGTGTCAAATGCAGCACTGAGATCTAGTAAAACCAGAACTGATATTTTGCCTGAGTCAGAATTCAATCGAATATCATTCATTATCTTTATGAGCACTGTCTCTGTGCTATGATGCTGACGGAAACCAGACTGATAATTGTCCAGGTAGCCATTGGAGTTTAAGAATTTGGTCAGCTGATTGAAGACCTTTTCAATGATCTTGCCTATAAAAGGAAGATTTGATATTGGTCTGTAGTTAGATAGTAAGGTTTTTTCTAGATTGCCCTTTTTTAGAAGAGGTTTGACAACTGCATTTTTTAGGGACTCTGGGAAAGTTCCTGAGAGCAGTGAGGTATTAACTATTTTTAGGAGATCTGCTTCCAAACAGTTAAACACTCTTTTGAAAAAGGATGTGGGAAGTGTGTCAAGGCTGCAAGTTGACGCCTTAAGATGCTGTACCGTTTCCTCCAGGGTTTTGAGATCAATTGTCTGAAATTCAGACAAAGTTACTATTTTCTGATGTACTGGAGTCAGACTGACCTGACTGCCGCATGGAGCTTTGCTGATTTCCATTCTGATATTGGAAATCAGCCAATATATTCACAGAAGATTTCACAGTATTCACAGAAGAGATGGTTAAACCTGTATACAGGTTTGGAACAATCTGAGGGTGAGTAAATTATGACGGAATTTAAATTTTTGGGTGAAGTATCACTCAAAGCCGTGGTTGGCTAGTTACTGAGAGATACAAAGGTTTAAACCGTGCTCCAACTACAACACCCATCATGCATCCGGAGAAAACAGCGTATTGTTGCCAAGTGTGTGATTTTTACAACCTCCTGTGGATGTTTTTTAAGTTATGTCACGTTGAATAAACTAAAATATTTCAATACAAACATTTCCGTCGAGTATAGTCTACAAAAATGTAAATTCTACCAATGATAACATTTTGATGTAGTCCGATGTTGACGATGAGACAGAGAAAGCAAATTTGTGTTCATTTTGATGGTCCAATGGACTTCCTGATGTAGTGCGCAGATCTGGCAACCCTGCCCGCGAGTCACACAGTGACGTATTAACATTGAGCGGGTAGAACGATCAAACCTCTGCCGCTGAAGTCGCGTGTTTGCAAAACCTCGAGCGGAACTATACATGTAAGTGACGCTGAACGCATTTTAAACTGTTCCAGCAAAATAATCCTGTACATCACGTGTTCTTGTTAAAGAAAGTTTTGCCTGCAATCAGCAAAATCTGATAATTATGAATCGTGAACATTTATATTGAGAACAATAAGTGCTTTATTAACCGTGCGGTGTGTGTTCAGTATGCAGAGGATCAGTCGCCTGAAGCGCGAGCTGCAGCTCCTCAGTGCTGAACCTCCACCCGGAGTCTCGTGCTGGCAGATGGAGGAACGGGTGGATGAACTACAAGCGCGTCAGTTTGCACGATCATCTCTCTCATCAGTTTATACCCATACGTGCTTCAAAATAACATGAGCGTCAGTCCGACGTTACCCTCTCTTGTGTGTTACAGAGATTGTCGGGGTTTCAAGCACTCCATATGAAGGTGGCGTGTTTACACTGGAAATCAAGATTCCAGAGAGGTAATAGTCTGATCTTAAAACCACAATGTAGTCAAAACAAATGTATTTCTATACCTGATTCACAATTTAGCTTTTTCTTGTTTGAAGGTATCCATTTGAGCCCCCGAAGATGCGTTTCCTTACACCCATCTATCACCCTAACATCGATAACGCAGGTCGCATTTGTCTCGATGCTCTGAAGCTGCCCCCAAAGGTAAATCCAGGTGACCCCAGGACATTTTGGGTGGTATAAATTGAGATGGTTTGCTTATGTGCTTTTGCTTTGCTGTAAATGTGTAGTTCGCTGGATCCAGGGGTGTAAAGTACTTGATTACTATACTTAAGTTTTATTTTTGGGGATCTGTCCAAATGAGTTGTGCTTATGCCATTTATTCTGCCAATGAGATTCGTTTAAACATACAACATAATTAGCCAAACACTTTAATTGGCTCTTGGGAATTGATGTCACGCCTCATCAGTTACCTCAACAGCAGCACCTTGACAAATAATATCTATTCGATCACTGTAAGAAGATCATCCATTGCATTGTGGGAATTTTGAACAGTGTACTGAAAGGATTTGCGAATGAGACAGCCCTCGAAATGTCCGACTCTCCGATCAATTCAATTCAAGTTTATTTATATAGCGCTTTTCACAATGTGCATTGTTCCAAAGCAGCTTTACAGGAGCAAATAAGAAAAACAGAAACACAGCACAGTGCATGGTGTTAATAGAACAACCAAGATCATTTTAATATCTAATGAATAAATAATTAAATAAATGCAGTCTCCTAGTGAGCAAGCCAACACTGCCCTGATCAGGGCCCTGAACTTAACAAGGGAGCTGATTGAGACACACCTCATCACATCTTAGCAAGTTATTTTCCTTTAGTTGTGTTAGTAAGGATTCATACGAGATGAAATGTATGTCTCCCACTCAATGTTCATTCACTTAATATTGGGAGAATGAATGCTTGAACAAGAATCGATTAATTATTGCTGTTACTTTAACTTTTTTAATACTTAAGTGCAATTTAATTGAATACATTTTCTCTCAATATCTGTACTTTCACTTAAGTATAATTTTTGAGTACTTTTTACACCCCTGGCTGAATCTCACTAAGAAACGGATAAATGTTATCTTTTGTCTATAGAAAAGTTTGTAGCTTTAAGTCATGTTTTTTAGTGAGTGCGTGTATATTTCTTTACATTATGTCATTGTTATGGCAAACACTCGCAATAATAAACAGGTGAAGTAATGATACGCAAATATAATGTTACTAAAACATTATCAAACTTTATTTCATGGTATAACATGAATCAGACATGTATTGACAGTTTATATGTGATGTGACCAACATGCTGAGGTTTTGTATGTATTTTCTGATAAGGGAGCTTGGAGACCCTCACTCAACATTTCAACAGTGCTGACCTCCATACAGTTACTCATGGCTGAACCCAACCCTGATGACCCACTCATGGCAGATATTGTGAGTTTGGTTTCCCACAATGTTCCCATAATTTGTAAGAGTGAAAAGGTGTAAACGCAAAGTGTTGGAATAGCCCCGACAAACAGTCAAACCAAGAAATGTTCAGACACCAGATATCATTTTTGGATATTTTTTACTAGAGGGTGCAGGACGCTGTAGTTCATTTGTGTAAAGTGGGGATGGTCAAATAAAGTCAACCGTGACATATTATAACCCAAAATACTTCATACAGTGGACTGCCAGTAAAATGTATATACATTTGGGACCAAATCATATGCGACACACACGTGTTTTTCTTTACACCACAGACTTAACAAAATGAAGCATTGCTTGGGTATTGGTTGCTTTAAAGTGGTATTATCTAATTGTACTTAAATATAACAGCTGGCAGCTATTCAACCTGATCCATTACATACCTTCTATAAAAGATATATGACAGTATCTTCTGACACAGTTTAAGTTCTTGTCATGTTTTATTCTAATTTTCTAAATTATAGCGAATAAACTGATAATGTGAGATGTTAAAGGTGTCTGAATAAATTAAGGTTTGACTGTACAACCAATATGTTTGGGGTGGGATTACCATGAATGGCATGTTTGAAACCTGTTTAGAAGTATCAATCATTTTTGCTCTTCTGGGGTTCGTTTCCCAAGCAATGATGTAACTCGCAAGTATGTTTTCCTATGTTTATTGGAACTGGTTTTGGAAAAACTGTATTGTCGGCGATGGAACTTGCGACCATAGTTGGCTAACAATGCTTTTGGGAAATGACCCCTCTTTGGTTTAGTACCATGACACATGATCTGATAAATGGTGCATTAGTTTTGTGCTTTAGAATATTAATGACGTGTTTTATGACGTATTCCAGTCTTCTGAATTTAAATACAACAAACCACTGTATCTTGAGAAGGCAAAGAAATGGACAACTGAACATGCAATCCAGAAAAACGAGGTAAAAATTACATTATGTAAAATGTTCATTACATTATGCAAAATTACTTTTATGTAGAAAACAGTAAATCAGAAGAAAGTGAGTTGCATATACATAATATGCAATTACATGTATCAACCAGTGGAGGGCGACATTGTTCCTTTTAATTTATTCTAATTGCACAATTTTCTTGTTTTTAAAGGGATATCAGACAGAAGAAAAGAGCTCTCTTGAGAATAAAAATAAGAAAACTGCTCACAAAAGAGAAGCACTTAGTGCACAGGAAAATTTAGAGCAATCTAAGAAAGTATGTATGTAGTGTACTTTACAGTAGCTTCTATTGATTGTTGACTTTATATTTGATTTTTGTTTATATACAAATGGTATTTCTGTTCTGTTTTGTTTGTTTATTGTTGTTATGAATGTAATAAAATGTATTTGCATCTCACATAACGATTCACTATTCCTTCAGACATACATTTATGAAACTAATAACTTTATTAAATCATTCTTTCATCACATGTATACAGAAATATGAAAATATTTACATCCAGAATAGTGTCTGTTGTACAAAGTTCTTTAAAATCCAATATAAAATAATACATTTTAATATACAATTAATGTAAAAGGAATAGAAATCAATCAGGATAAAAAGGTAATAGCATGCCAGATCAGAGGTAGTTATATTTTACAATACAATAGCTAGCCTACTTTACAATCTGTAAAAGAACCCCATTTTTTACTCAAATTTTTAATATCTTCATTATATAGTAGTGACATGTTTTTATTGCTCTTCCTTAATCATGGGGCCTTAATGTAAAAACACAATGTCTATGTAGCATTGCTCACTAAAAAACATATTATTGGGCATAAAACACTGGAAATTGTTTCATGCATCGCAAGAGGTTTTACAACACAAATCGATGCAAGTGCCATATTCTCAGTAATCCTATAATAGGCACTAACAGGCATAAACTGCGTATGGTCAGTTTTCATGAAATAGGAGTTTGAAGAGAATCCTGCTGTGCATGTTAGTTGACAGGTTTATAGTTCACTTCCTGAATAACAACACATCCATTTTAAAGGCACAAACATCTGTTACAAGTAATAAAATCAACTGTTTTGATGACAAAACACTACAGTTTTTTTATTATAAAAATGAGAAAATGGCATGGATAAATAAATAATAGAGTTTTCATTATTTGGCTAATATTTCTCTCTTGCCATGCGGGATGTTAGGTTTTTGCGTTTAGTTTTCTAAACGTTTTCATTCACCAGGGGGCAGACCAGAGTAATTGATGACTTGCAAAAAATATTTTGATACATATACACTTGGAAATGAATGCATAAAAGTTTGAGTACATACAAGTGAGTTTGCAGAAATATTTTTCACATTGAAATATTTAGATACATAACACCCACTACATCAGCAAACATACCTGTGGTATTACCTGAAATAAAGGAATGCCACAGGTCCTAAAAAGCTAGTTTGACAGCATCAGTGGCATGCTGTTAACACAGGCAATAATAAAAATGGCACGTCCCACCAGTATGTGAATATCTAGATAGTTGTGTCACATCACTATTATGTACCATGCAAAATTGACATTTTTATGAAATTGCTTATAAAAAAGGGTGTTCATTCAAAGGTTTTCATCCGTTGCTTTACAAATTGAGGGACAAGTTCAAATGATTTTTTGTGGAAATTCACAGCATGCCACACTGTCAATAAAGCTCAATGTACATTAATCCCAGGACATCCCTTAACGATTCATCTCTATTCTGTACACAAACAAAGATAAAAAAATACAGGATGAAGCTGTTTTTGCGCATGACGTTTTTTTGCTTAAATTATTATAGGGCCCACAATAAGCTTTAAAGGTTTTATTTTTTTAGAATGTCATGTAAGTACAGGATTATATTGCCCCAATTCAACCTTGTTTATTGTTCATTAGCTGAAATGGTTTCGGGGGTAGGTCCATACGTGGGCTCAACATTTCTCGCACTTATAGAGTCCTTAGAGCTCAGGAAAAGACTTAAGAATGAGATGAGAGAAGCTGGGAATGGTGGACTCTCGAGAAGACCTTTCCATTGTGAGTGTCCAGTCCACTTTTTCTGAGAAATTCCTGCTCTCTTGCATTGAGTTCTGCTGTAGACGTGTTTTCTCCAGCGCTCTCCCTCTCTCTTGAGAGTTTCATCTGCAGCAGGCACGGGATGAGAGGCACTGAGGGTGGGCAAGAAAATGGAGTGACAGTCTCTTGGGCCGGTGCCACCGCATCTGCTTCTGTTGTAAAGGACACCAGGGCTTGAGTGGAGTCATATGAGCTCTTCTCCGTGTCAACGGACACAAAGGAATCCAGGTTGCGGTCATGGCGTAGATAAGCTCGGCTCAGGAGGAGACGTGCGTCTTCACGGAAGTGTGGATTGAAGAGAAGGTAGAGCAGAGGGTTGATGCTGGCCGGGAGAGGCAGAAGCACCAGGACGACTGATTTGACAACTTCCTCGCTCACTGGAAAGAGTCCCAGAAGGGAGGAGAATGTGAGGAAGGCCACTGGGCAGTAAAGCAGGCAGTTGGTGAAGATAAGCCAGGCCACATGCTTGACCATTGCGCAATCCCAAATGCTGTCAAAGTCACCCTTCATCAGGTCACAGTACAATTTGATATAAGTTCCAGTGATCACCAAGAAGCAGAGGGAGTTCATCATGATCAAGGCAACCATGAACCCAAGCGTCGACGGCTCTCCGTCTGGCAGCGGTGACGTCATGCACAGCGGGGTTGCCCCATACTCCCCAACCCCTATTAGGGGCAAAGCAGCAACTGCCAGCGAAAGGGCCAAACATGCTACCACTGCGGCTCGCACACTTCCCAGTGAAGGCGACTTTCCGTAGGCCCTGGCACAAGATACCGACACGCTACACTGAACCGCGGCCAGGGTGAGGAAGAGTATGGAGCCCTCAGATGCCAGCACTGAAAGGAAGCCTGTTGCCTGGCAACCGGCGCCCATTTCCCATTGAGCACCGTGCAGGGCGAACTCGCCGAATGTCCGGGCGTCAACTAGCGCCAGGGTACCGGTGCACAGGCCCGTCAGCAGGTTGGTGCTACTGATGCTGCCGATTATAAACTTGACGGGTGAGAGATAGCTGGGGGAGGCAAACACCGTCACGAGGAGAAGACTGTTTCCCATCAGCGAGACCATAGAGATGAGCCACATCCCAAGGCGTACCACCCAACTATCAAACAGGTTGTCACATGGCTTAAATGGACCTGGAGGGCAGGGAGGAACATTTTTTAAGAATTTAACTAGATAAAATAACATAATCTTAAAGCTGCGATCTGTACATTTTTGCCCCTATATCGCCCTCTCTGTTCAAAAGATAAAATAGCAGGTAACTTCACATACTTTACCGGTTACTGACATTTCCTGCATAATCGTACCCGAAAGCTTAAATTAACCACATTATACAGTAAAAGCTTATGTATTTGCTTAATTTATTTTTCTTTATTTTTAACCATGAAAAGTTACAGACTGCCGCTTTAAGGTTTGTTTTCACCAAGTCTGATCCACATGCATGGAGCCAAAATGTCTAAACAAATATATTCTTTAAATCCTCACTTTATATTGAATATTACGGTTTTGTTCTGGAAGCAATTTACACATCAACTTGTTTTCATGAATGAGGCTCAACGCATCTTAAAGGAGTAGTTCACTTCAAAATAAGCCCCCATTGAATTTCCATAGAAGGAATAAAAATTCCTATAGAAAGTCAATGGGGGCTTATTTTGAAGTGAACTACTCCTTTAACACCTTCACACAACAAGAGAAATAATTCACTGTGATGATCTGTTGTTTAAAATTGTATACATGCAATCAAGTTCATTTAATATTTGAAACTTTTTTTAATGAGAATTCCCGAAATTTGAAAGTACAAACAATACTGGGGGAAATACACTAACTACCGGTCAAAAGTTTTAGAACACAGTCACTTATTTATATTTTTGCGCATTTTAGGAAAAAAATACTAGGCTCATCAAAACTGGAATAACACAAAGAGAGCAATGAGAATGATATTGTGACTAAAAAAAATATGTTTAATCGTTTATGTTTAGTTATAATTAAGCATCTTCCCTATAGTTACCTTTTGTCTAGAATTTGAAGAAATGTTTTATCAAGAAGCTTCCTAAGGTCTCATCCTGAGATGCTTTTGAAACGGTAATAAAGTATTTTCCATCTATTCTGTGTCCTTTTTGGCAGTTATTGTTTCATTGTTCAGTCAAATTCCTCCAAGTCAAAGACATTATTAAGAACATTTTTAGTTTTTAATGAAAAAAGTATGTTTGCACAGTTGTGTCTGTCGGACATTTAAGCATAGCACACACCTTTTTAGGATAATGGGAAACATTTCACTTAAGTGTTTTCAAACTTTTGACCGGTATTGTACATTTACATTCTGTAAATGCAATAGGGTGTTATGAATCAACATTCACAATCATAAAGGCATTCGCGTGACATGACCTAGAGTTCATCTCTATCTTTGCCAGAATGAATGATTATGAATGAATTTATTTACAAGCGAATAATTCACACCTGGGATAGGGGTGCACTGTATGCTGGCTTGTAGTTTGGATTCCTCGATAGCCAACTGGAATTCCTCCAGGTCCAGGTCATCTGTAAGTGAAAACAGCGCTTGTTAAATCAATCGCATTCACTTTGTGAATGATCAAATTTGCTCAGTCTGACGGAAGATAAGATACATCATATCTTGGCCATCAAGTCTATCGGGACATAATTTATCCAAGGGCTTTAGGACCACTCGACACAGTTCACAACTCAACTTTCCGTTTCTCCTTTGTGCATTTAACCTCAATCACGACGCTTTGTGTACGCTCTGGTTTTGTTATTTTACGATAAGCCGACTGGTATTACAATGTTTATTCCCATTGAGTGTAATTACGAAAAAGCCCTTTCAAGTCAGAAGCTTGATCAAATCACACCGAGGAATGGACGGAGAAAAGAGACACTTATTTAATCTGTCAAATACCTGCGGTTACTGTACGGCCCTGACATGTTGTGTAATAATTAAAGATGAAGATACTGGCAGATGGAAGAGAGCAGATATAAATAGACACTTTCATTTCAGATGTTTAGCGTGGAAAACTACTAAGTGATGTTTTTGCGCTCCTTTCATATGAGAACGTGTTTGTGTCAGGTGATTGTCTTTATTTTTGGCTACAGGGACAGTAAACAGGTTTACTGTACAAACGTGTGACTTGATATCGATATAGTACGGTATTGGTTTGGAAACTTAAACAGTTTGGTAACCAAACAGTTCTTGGCCACCACTGACTACCATAGTAGGAAAAAATACTTCATGACCTTCTTTGTTCTGTTGAACGCAAACGAAGATATTTTGAAGAATGTAGGAAAGCAAACAGCACTGACTACCATTGTTATTTTTTCTATGGTAGTCAATGGTGGCCTAGAACTATTTGGTTACAAGCATTCTTCCAAATATCTTTCTCTGTGTTCATCAAAACAAAGAAACAGATTTGGAACAACTTGAGGTTGAGTAAATGATGGCAGAATTTTCATTTTTGGGTGAAATGTCCCTTTAAGGATCTTCTCTATTCATATTTTCTATCATGCCAGAAACCGTAATGCTCTGCTACTTGTCAAACCCACATTGCTGTACACTACATGCGAGGTACAGTAGTAAAGTTAGAGCTTACAGTTGTTGTCCGTGTGAATAGGGAACAGAGACAAGGCTTTTTTCTGTAGGTCTTCTTCATCACTACCCATCTGCTCTTCTCCTTGACTGGCTGTTCTGTAGCTGTTACAGGGTCCAAACACACAGCACTGATAGGCATATGGCATCTCAATGACCCTGTTTCAACAGAGATGATGGAGAACATTCAGAGTCATGACAAAACAATAGGACTGGTAATACTAATAGGGAAAAACAAGGAAAGAACTTATCAGCCGCGAGTTCCATTTATTATAATTATTTATAATAAATAAAAAAAATGAGTATCTCATAAATGTATTAAAAGGTTGGAACATATGCGTTTAGGAATTCCTGTCACAGACAATAAAATTGCAGTAAGGCATGAGTTATTTTGTCTGCTGCGCCAGCAACGTTATTAAAGGGATAGTTCACCCAAAAATAAATCAATTTCGTCATCATTTACTCACCTTTGAGTTGTTCCAAATCTGTGTCATTTTTGTGTTCTGACGAACACAGAGAAAGATATCTGGAAGAATGCTTATAACCAAACAGATCTTGGACCCCATTGACTACCGCAGTAAGAAAAATGACATTATATTTGTTTGTTCTGTAGAACACAAAAGAGGATATTTTGAAGAATGTAGGAAGCAAACAGATCTGGGGCACTTTTGACCATCATTGTCATTTTTCCTACTATGGTAGTCGATGGAGCCCAAGAACTGTTTGGTTACAAGCATTCGTCCAAATATCCTTCTCTGTGTTCCACCAAACAAAAATATTTATACAGGTTTGGAACAACTTGAGAGGGAGTAATTCATGACAGAATTTTCATTTTTGGGTGAACTATCCCTTTAAGAACTTTGAACATTATGAATATACAAATAAAAGACATGTTGAATCAGTTTAAGGAAATATGAAAACAATAAAAGATCCAAATTCAGGAATGAAAGTTCTAAGAAAGGACGATTCGTCAATCTTCAAATGACCCGTTCAGTAAATAACCAGTGCATCTAACCTAGAATGATTTCATATGCATTTGGGTCACAGCAGAGACCGTGATATGATTTTCATTTTAATCAGTTCAGTTGGTTTTCTATAAATGGTACAACGTAAATCTACCATTTTTTAGCTGCTAAACGGTCCAAGGATGAAGTCTTGGAGCGTTTCCACAGCCCTGAGCAACTGATGAATAAGTGTGGTATTTATTAAGAGACTGTGTTGAGAATATATCTTAAAATGATCAGTATTTAGATAAGTTGCAGACATTTTTGACTCGTATCAATAGGCTAAATGGAAAGTACCCGCCGGGCCACAGATTGTTCCACTGTTAGTATCTTGAAGCTGTCAATTTTATAAACAGTTGGTCGTTTCTTGGAAAACCGAATAAAATTCACGTGTTTTTAGACTACTCAAGGCATTTTCATTGTGGGAAATGATAACCGCAGATACTTGTGAAGTTTCTTTGATGCTTTAACATGAAAAGTCTGGCTAATCTCTTGTAGGAGAGCTGATCTACGTTTTTGAGGTTACTGATGACTACTAATTTGATTGCTTCAATTGTTTACCCCATCTGTAAGTCGCTTTGGATAAAAGCGTCTGCCAAATGACTAAATGTAAATGTAAATGTACAAATGTACCTTATGTTGGGGAAGTCCTCCTCTCTGAAAGAACGAGAGAGGGCCATGTTGTTCTTCAGTTTAAGATGAGTGAGGCTGGATAATCCGGCTAGTGGCAGACTGCTTAACCTGTTCCCGGTCAGGTCCCTGGTTAGAGAGAAGAGAGATTCAGATCTTGATGGATGATGTGTACAGAAGTTACAGACGGAGCTCTGTTGTTGTTGTTTTTGTCGATATTATCATGTGTGTATTAACGCCACAATATCAATGATGATGGTTATTAATACGACTGTTATTGTCAGTACCGTTACATTGTGACACATCAATCTATACCAGGTCTGATTAAAAATGTGTATGTAGTTAAGAAAAACATTTTGATACACTTTGATGTATGAATGTCATTTTATTAGGAAAAAAATATATATTTAAAACATAAAAAATAGGATCTGCTAACAAAAGAAACTAGACTACTAACAACTAAGAAGTTGTAAGCAGTTCTTTGTATTTGCACACCAGGTATGGCAGAGTAATGCCAGCTCATTACATTAAAACTTTCAAAAACACTTTAAGAGCTTTTCTTGACCTAAAGAATGAAAAGAAACAACATTACAATCCAATTTAAAGAACTCAATAAAAACATGAAACTGCAGTCTTAGAATAAACAAAACGTTATTGACTGTTTGTTTAAATACTAATATACAGCCACGGAATTAAGAGACCATTCTAAATTGTCATTAAATCACCATTTCTACATGTATTGTGGTCATTCCAGTACAGTATCTGTTGAATTTCAACAAAATCCCACCGCAATGTGAAAGACAGTATAGACAAGACATATGAAAACTGTGATAAAAATCACGGTCATCACTACTTTTCCTAAATACATCGAAATATTAATGTTGTATTGCTTAAAAAATAATATGAACTTGTTTTCTTTGCAGTATTTGAGGTCTGAAAAAATGCAGAGCATCTTTTCTGTTATTTTGACCTGTTTCTCCAGTTTTCATTTTCTGCAAATAAATGCAAATAGAAACAATATTTGATTTATAATTTGGGAGAAATATTGTGAGTAGATCACAGAAGTCATAATTTTACCTAAACACATAACTATAAATAGTACATTTTAAAATCAGTAAAACTCTGAAATGGTCTATTTTTTCTGCGGCTGTTGTTATCTTTGTAGTAAAAGCTCTTACTGTGCACATTTACATGAATGTTTCACCAGAACAAGTTCAAAACATGTTCATTTTTATCATTGTTCAGTGAAACATTATTTTATAATATAATTCCAAACTTTATCGGTGAAATGTTTTGTTTAAAAAGTGTGTTTGTGCTTTGACTTGAACATAATTAGTTTACCAGTAAAATGCCATTTTGAAGTGTCCAAATATCTTTTGGTACCACTATAAGTTGAATCCAACAATCTAGTTTGATGAAGAATGTTTTATTTAAAACGACATCGACATGTTTGGCACGCAAGGCTTGAGCGTTTATCCCTGCTGAATGACAAAGTGTGCCAGTTCACATAAAACTTAAAGGACTGTTTGAACCTAACCCTTACCAAAGAAAATGATTTTTGCTTGCTTTTCACAAGCTACAGGATTAGTCAAAATTATTTTGGGGTCAGAGATGCTTGCATCAAACCCAGAACATTACAAGTTCTGCAGACAAGAACTGTTTCTGGCTTTGCCTCCTCCTCTAACAGTGTTTATAATTTCCAAACGCTTCGTCGATAGTGAAAACATTGCATCAGAATCATTTATAATAGCTTACACCTTTATAGCTTATATCCTTATCCATGACCTTCTCCAGTGCTTCACAAATGCATCATCTGTCAGTTTTTAACACTCATTCAATCGTCACATTCTTCACATAATGCTGCTTGTGTTTAATAGCCTGTGACTGACGACGCAAGTTTTCACCAATGCACGAATCCTTTCCCCCTGATTACAACCACAGTCTTTTCACATCGAGCCAACTATAGCATCACAAAAATGATAGAAACTCTGAAGTACATGAGAATGGGGAAAAAAAAGGAGAAAGTCTAGTTGGGTTTTTTGACCTACATCAGGGGTCTGTGTGTCATGTTTATCTTGGGTGGCACAGGTGCCCGTTTTGGGCACTGGTTTTTATACTTACAGTTTAACAAGAGACTGCAGAGAGGAAAAGGCATCAGGGTGGATGATTTCAATCCTGTTCCAACTCAGATCCCTGTAATGAGAAATCATTAATTTATACATATTTTATTTATGTCAGATAGACAGTTACTATCAAACAGAAGGTTCGGCTGTAAAAATGTTGTTTTACTATCAGGACTTTAAATATATTTTGAATATTTTAAAGATGTCAAAATGTATTTTATATGGCCAATGCATCTATAATTTTGCATATAGTGAATGCAACTTTTTTACAGACATTTTCCAAGTGTGTTTATTATTATCATTATAAGTATTATTATTATTATTATTATTGATTTGTTTGTTTATGATATTATATAAAAAAAAAAAAACATTTCTATCATACTGCCACGTTGGCTGGAACTGCACCCAAGTTTTTCAAGTCTACTTTTGCACTTGTGTATATGGTTGAGTGACAATATAGGGATTTGATTTTTTTACAATTTAAATAATAACATAATTGTATTTAGTTTCTTTAAATGACGTAAGATAAATAAATCCCAAAGTGCATTTAAAATACAAATATAAATCTTTTTACAACCATGACATCTGCTCAGAATGTAAATCAGATGTTAAGTGAATATTTTTTGAGGTTTCTGGCCTGTAGGGGGAGGTATTGATGAGCATGCTGTTTCGTTTGACCAATTCATTTTTATGCTGTTGATCAGTTCTATGCTTTGACACTAGTTACTCACAAATGAAAATAAAAATGCATTTTTCTGATAAAACATCACTAGCCACAAAATGAAGTTGGAAATAAAAATGTGTATCACCCACAATATTTTTTTCAACTATAATGACAGTATCAAACAAGCTGTGGTGTGCAAGAGGTTAAAGAAAGGACAGATCGTGTGCAGAACTCACAGAGAGCGCAGAGAGTTGAGTTGTTGGAATGTGTTCATCTCAATCTGTCTGATCAGATTGTGCTGCAGGCCTCTGCCGAGTCAAAACAAAAAAAAAATGCTATTACCATGATTACACACACACGTTGTGCCAGACATACACGTACTGTGTATGCCGACATCACACATGGTGACCGCGAACATGCTCGAAAGCATCCAAAATGTGGACACTGATGGATTGCCACAGTAACGACCATAATTTGTCAAATTTGTTCTACTGTGGGGGGCTTTGGGGGCCCTTCACAGATATGTGCTGGTATTGAAAGAACTCACATCTCCTGTAGAGAGGCGCAGTGGTAAAAGCTCGGCAGCTCTTCGATGACGTTATGAGACAGCTCGCTGTAAGACACACAGAAATTTGAGTTATATATACATGAAATGAGGATGTTTGCTATTGAATATTATGAATATCGAGTTTTCATTGGCTGATAACACTTGGTTTTATTTCTAATTCGTAATGCCTGACAAAGTCTATCGTCAAATATATGACTCATGGTGTACCCATGTGGAAAAGTAATATATGACATATACCGCATGTCCCTATGTTGTGAATGGTATTGCCATTATGTTATATAAGGCAATATATATTATCACATATATATACTATACTTCCTTTAGATATATATGAAAATATCAATGTGTTTAACATACATCAAATACCCATGGTAACATCTGTACTGTATACACACATATTAATAATATATACGATTCATTTTTATGTGATATCTCGTATGTTTAAGAGAAACTGAAAATTCTGTAATTGTTTTTCACCCTCTTGTCATTTCAAACCTGTTCTAATGCAGAACACAAAAGAAAAACATTTAGGAGAATGTTGGTAACCGAACAATGGCGGTACCCATTGACTTTCATCGGTTTTGTGTCTGTACCATAGATGCGAATGGGTACACCTTTGTTCCATTACCACCATTTATTTAAATATTTTTATATGAAATGACAACAGGGTGAGTAAAACTGTTCTGAATTTTCATATTTGAATGAACTATCCCTTCAAGACTGTATATTTTAACAATATATGCTTATTTATATATTTTCATTTTATGTATACTTCTATATTTGATCAGCCTGACACAATCGCACAACTTTATTGTCTACATAAATCCATTAAGTACATAATTTGGTTAACAATAGCAAATACTTTTGGGGGGTCATTGTATACTGCAAGAGATCGGTATGTTCAGCAGTTACATTCCCTAGAGGTCTAGTTCTTCTTGTGAAGAGTTACATAAAGGCGTTTTTTAATCAAACTTTCCCCATGAGAGTGGTCCATGCTTTTTTCATGAACTTTGGCATCTTCTGGTTCATTTAAAAAACTCAATTGAGAAGAGGTTGACAAAGGCAGAAACATAAGGAAGTTAAGCTTAGGACATCGTGCTTTTAAATATTACTTGGTACAAACAAAAAGTGAGACGTTAGCTGGCTCTCCACAGGCTGATGTTTTGGAGTTGGTGTTAAATGAGGCAGTTTAGAGCTCTTACATTCAATCGCTCAGGGTAAATTTGAACTCTCTTGTCCAGCCTGGATCTTTAGGAATCATGCATGATTCTAATGTTGTGTTTGTGTGCTACAGGTGTGTATTTGTGTTTGGAAACTCACAGAACTCTTAATTTAGGCAGCAGGTGGCAGAGATCATGTGGCAGGCCGGTCAGTCCAGCTCGGGTCAGCGTGCTGCGGGAATATCAAAGACAAGGAGAGTTTACTTACAGTCTGCATACGTGTGCATTTAAGGAGGTCGGCGTATCTCCGTAAAACAAATACATCAGATAAAAATTTCTGTCTGTAAAATAATTTATAAGATTAATTAACAAAATAAGTTCTAAGCAAGTGAAAGTGCTGCCAGCGAGAAAAAAAATAAAAATATATATTTAAGGTTTATTTTCTTCCTGTCTAAAGCAATTCTGCTTGTCGGGTGAATGTCTCTTTTTAATGTTTACATATTTTTTACAGGAAAGCAGGACAAAGATATTGACTATTTGCAGTGTGACAATGCTGAAACATTTACTTTTCTCGACCCTATTAGGTGTTTTGTCTATAATCCTGAACACTTATTACATTATCTCTGTTTAATGGTTCAATAAAATAAACTTAATAAAAAGTAAAGCTTCTTTTTTTGTAATGGAACACAAACATAGTATTTACTTTTAGTGGCTGCCTGTCAAAACCATGATTATTATAAACGACAGTACATAAGTTCAATTTCTTTTGTATTCCACTGACAAAATAATAGCATAGCAGTTCAACCAATAAAAAAAGGTGTCGATCATTTTCCTTTCTGGGTGAATCTGTGGTTGTAGTGTCAAGAACGTCAGACAGATGCTCGTTCATCATTTTAAACCGTGTAATATATTAAAACTGTAGCCAGCAAGAAACATGAGAGATCAGTGAACGCGTTTCAACCGTTATTTCATGGTCCTCAATGGTGGGAAGAACTTCTCAAAGTCTCTTAAGTGAAACTGATCCTGGGTGAAATGGAGATATTTGATCTCAGACTCACAGAACTTGCAGGCTGGTGGTTCCTTTCAAATCTGGAAACTGTCGGATCTCGGTGGCTCCGTTCAAAGAGCTAAAACGAGATTAGATAACTCATTAGTGAGGATCTTACTGCTAATGAAGATGTCTTCCAGGGATACCACAAGGAAATGTCTTCTGTTACCACACATACTCGGTTGTCGTAATCTAAAGTAAACATTAAGGCCGATAGATTCAGTCATTTTGATTGCGCTCGCGACACTGTCCAACAACAGCATCAGCGCTGAGGATGGTAGACTTTATATCCAAATAATGAATGCTGGATAGACTCAGAACAATCTCATGCATCATCTATGTAATTAGAGAATGATAAATGACTTTTCAGGGCATTTATGAAAAGCTTAATCTCATATTCTGACGTTTATGAGGTTATAATTGAAACGTGCTGTCTTTTTGGAGACAAATGACTAGTTTCATGTTTTTCGGTGTGAGAAGTGATGGCAAGATGTGAGCAAGATTACAGTATTCATCAAAATGAAAGCCAATGATGAAATAGAAATTATACACATTCGTCAACCGGTACTTTGAAGGCGCTTTATCGGAAGTGAAACAGTTTACTGTTCAAACATTTTAATTGTACATGTGTACGTTATCATTTCACACATTAAAGTGTAGCTACTTACAGCGTGTGTAGCTTTGGCAAGAACTGGAATGCTGATCTGCCAACAAACTGAATGGGATTCTCGTAGAAATGACTGAAAAGAGAAGAAAAAGAAGTGAAGTGGTTTATCCTATTAAACTTGCATTTCTGTCGAGCTTCAAACATTATGAGATAAAAAAAACTTTTTAACAGTTCATTAAATAAACTGTACATTTTTTATCATTATTATAAATCATTATTATCATTATATGTGACATGATATAACTTCAACTCATTTGACTTTCATGGTAAAGATACATATGTAAAGTAACCTGCAATTTTATATTTCAAACAGAGATGGCGATACAGAGGCAAAAGTTGGAGAGTGCAGCTTTAAAGGTCTAGTGTATGAACATTTAGCGACATTGAATTGCAACCAACGGCTCACTTCACCCCTCCCTTTCAAAGCACTACGGTGGTTGACACAGGACTAAGATGTCGTCACGTTTTCGCTTCTTTGCCGAATGAGATAATGTATTTACCATTTATGGATACTGTAGAAACAACATAGTTAATTCCATTCAAGGGGACCAGCGCTGTATTAAGATAGAAATAGCTCATTCTAAGGTAATAAAAACATAACGCTTCATTCTTTATACATCTCTGAAGACATAGTTAGACCTATCTATATTATATTGCATTTCTGTCAATAGAGCCTCCAAAAAATACACACTGGACCTTTAATGCTGATAGAAGTAGTCTAAATCTAGATCTTAGTAACACTGTTTCCAATTTAAGACAAAAAGTAACATTTACTTGTCAAATTGCCTCCTGAAGGATGATTGTTTTGACAGAGGTTTGACAGTTTGATACGCCAGTCATATATTTCATATACAGTTATTAATTTTCCATAAACAAGCCACGCACTCAGGCATGTTATGTCAACACAGAAAGTTATTTATGGAGAACCGCACGTGGAGTTCTGGCTTCTTGCGACAAGACACTCACATGGTCTGCAGAAGTGGGTTCCCGACAAACGCTCTCTCAGGAATGGCCTTGATGTTGTTGTTGTGGAAACCCCTGGAAGATGCATACAGAATCAGAACATGACCATCTGCACACTTGAACTCTACAGTACGTTCAGGAAGTCTACAGACCAGCTTTCTTGATTGTTTTTGCTAAGTGCATCAGTTCTGTACGAACATATTTAGCCACTGCGAAAGCTTATAATTTGTCATCGTCTGCTGTCACTGTGACGAAAACATGCTCAAGTTAATTCATGACACATGTGTTACTTGCAAATTCTAATCCGTAAATTCTAAACACTCTAAAATTATTAACCGTGCTACGTAAACAAGGTTCAAAGGTCTTTCTGGGGTCCAGAAAAGGAATTCGCCGGATTGGACGATCGTTTTGTTTCCGCAAAAGCTCTGAATTCTGCTATGAGCACACATGTGAGCCATTTGGCTACGTCAGTTCGAGTTTGCCGATGTAAACACCTTTTGTGTCTTCCAGAAACACCTGTCGCGAGGCAATCCCACAGGCAAAAAACACTTAAGGATACTTGAGAAGGAACGACTCAAGTGTTCCTCCGCGAGCATCTGCTTTTTTGCGGGAGATTGTGCTTGAGAACCACATTCTGGGATCTATCCGGGATTTACAAGGGGCGCGAGAGGCCAGGCCATGCGATCCACTTAAAAGGAAGCACATTGACACATGTATGCCGGGCGGTTTAGTCTCGGTTACTTACAGTTCCTGAAGCTTGGCAAGTGTGCGAATAGCCATGGGGAACTCTTGAAGGTCGTTGAAATTCAGTTCCCTAGGGACGAGAGGTAGATAACAATCACCATAAGAGCAGAAGTTTGAGCAACACAAGGAAACCTGGAGGACATTTAAGATAAAGGATTTTGAATATGATAATTATATGCATTATGCATAAATCTTCGTAGATATATTATGACACCTTTCGAACAACAATTAGCCATCGTGTCACATATTAGGCCAACTGTTTTGGCCATTTTAATTTGATCTTTCATGCTGTGTGTCAGTAACATAAGCAAACACTTAGGAGAAACTGTGGTTCCAATCAGTCAAAATCCTTCCCCTTGACCTTGCAGGTTTTCCGTGTTGGTCGTCCTTAGAGACCGAGACAGCTGTTCCAAACTAATCTGACATGATGTGACCTCTCCTATGCATTCATTGTTTTTGTTGTATGCATTTCATTAGCCTTCTAGGAAACCTGCGTCCAAAAAAACGAGCTTGAACCAAAACACGGGTGGTTGCTAAGGGCGAGTGGCCTTACACACAGGTGCAAGAACAATGTGTTTATGGCCGTCGCCCGCGTCCCAGAGACTGTTTTTCTTGGATTTTAAAGTTGCTTTTAAAGAGCTTTTCAAAGAATACTTATTGGGAAAATCCAATGATCGAACAGAAGTCTTTTCCCAAAAACCTCCCTTATGACCAGTAAACTGAAAGCAGGGTAAATAGATGCCGTTGGCCTGGTATTGCCTCCTCAAGGCCCGGGTTTTAGTTTTATGCGGTCCCCACAACTCTGAATGTGTCTCATCATATCATAATTACACGTCTTATCCCTAAGTGTTAAGTGTAAGCTTTCAAAACAGTCCAAATGTTTATATATTTTACTCTTAATTTCTTTTACAGCGGAAAAAAGTTTTTTGGCAGGTGGCCATCGTGTTTGAAGTGAGCTTGGTGAATAGGGGTGGACCCGCGTTGGCCGCCATCCAGAATGGGCGAAGCACTTAATTCCAACCTGTGAGTGTGTGTGTCTGTGTGTACATGAGGGTGTTTGTTGCACAAGAGTGTTTTGTGATTTTGGCTTCAGGTAAAAATAAGAAAAGCAGGGTTTTTAATGATTTACCTAAATCTGTGTGTAATTTCTTTGCAACCACTTAATGTAATTGCAAAAAATTCTCATTGATTTTGAGTGGGTTTTGTCTGCGATTGTTAAAGGTGGGATAACATGCTACGTCATGCATTCTGACATCTTTAAACGTGCTGGCTTCTCATGCTTAACATGGTCAACTTGTTAAAAAACGAGTTGGACGTATGACATAGTAATTCTGTGCTTGATACATTCCCCCAGCACTCCAACTTGTTTCGGAAAGTTTTTTATAAGTCTGGATCCCTGTTTCATAACAGGGATCCTATTCCTTTTATTGGGCAATTCCCCGGAAAAGCACGCCCACAGCAAGGCAAAAGAAAAAGCCGCCCACGCGCCAATTCGGGAGCGATAGAAAGACCCGCTTATCAAGATTGGCTGCGTCGCGTCAAGATTGGCTGCGCTGGGCCTGCAGCTGCAGCTTGTTGCTCTTGCTATAGTGAGAGAAATTGAGGCGTGTTTTTGTTTGTTCACGGTATTTCAGTGATTGTTATTTTGTAAACTGTGGATATAACGCTGGATTTGGAGATGACTGTTTAAAACTGATAGATAGCTCGGTCCCATCGCTAATAGATGGCGGACACGAACTGCACGCGGTAAGTCAAACTAAGTCAAATGTGTGTGTTTTGTTGGCAATCGGTACGTACGTACATAATAAGGGATAATGCGATAATGAATTGTGTGCTCCTGCTGTCCGTCCCCCTGCATGCCTCCAGCAGCTCGCCTTTTTCCAGAAATGATCATACAGCTCTAGCTCTCGTTTAAAAATTTGATCAAACTAAATACTCTTCGAAGATACGAAATTGCAATATTACTGTATAGGTACTCAAGATTAATATGAGATTGGCAGAAACTGCGTGCGTTATCCCTTCTTTAAGACAGAAAGGGACAATTCTATGCAAATGTAAACCTTAAAATTGCGTTTTAACCAAAGCGTTCCCTCTTAAAGTTTTCAGAGCATTTTTAACACATAGTTTTCCGTAGTCAGGTAAATGAATTTTCACATTTATAACAGTCCATATTCCTCAGAAATGGGCACATAAACATGAAAATAAAGTGAACTATGTGATGTTCTATAAAGAGCCATCCCTATTCCATTTGTTGGGTTTTATTGCTTTTGCATTTGGTTTGTACTGTACTTTTACGTCAGTCAGTAATTCATTCACAGAGCTATCTGACAAGACCTTTTTTTAAAAGATCTGCCTATACAATTTCAATATCTCCATGTTTTTGAGCATTTTAAATTCATTTTTAAGGAACCTGAATGGAACACTACTGATGTTGGTTGAGAGATTGACAATAGCAACAGGCTCATGCATTGTGGGTTTATTTCTTCCACAACAGTTAAAAACATATAAGACTCTTTCTTTCTCCGGGAAGTTCAAATGTGTTGTGGCCCATAGTTATAGCTTTGATTATAGTTTATTAATATTTTATATTAGCTTTTATTTTTAGATTTTTATATTAATTTTAGTCAAAAATTTAGAAATTTTGGTGTATGCTTTCGTCATTTTATAATGTATTTGTTTATTTTTTACGTATGTTGCTAATTAAGATTAATACATTTTTATTTTAGTTTTATTTAAGTTTTTGTTTATTATTATAATTTTAGTGCTTTAAACTTATTTCATTTTATTTGTAAGGCAACATTTACATTTTCATTTAGTTTAAGTTTTTCCAATAATGTTAAGGTCGATATTTTATTTGATTTCAATAAACAGAAGCATTTTCTAAATGTTTATTTTATTAAACTAAATAATATATAGCGTGTTGTGAAGGCATCAATCTATAAATTACAGGCGTCTTTCGCAGTTATCACTCATAGGCTAGTTGTCTGCGCGCATTAAACTGGGATACAATTAATTGAACGTCGAAAAGAATCGGAGACAAGAACAAATACAGCCAAACCAACTGTACCAAAAGCATTGCATAACTGGTTTATGAGCAATTTAGATAAATGATGTGACTATGAACAGACATCGTTTAAGTCATTATCTCGTTTACCTCTAGTGAGTCATGTAAGTGTTTAAGTAATTTTGGTCAAACACATGAAGTCTAGAATCCACTCACACTTACGGCCAATAAAACAGAGTGCATGCGGAGAAGCCATTGCTGTGGGTGAGCCGCTCTCCGTCGTTCTGCGACGTCTAGATTCTACTTTTGTTTACGACATCCGTCACTCTTGTTTGGATATTTGACTTTGATAGAGCACAGAAGAGTAATGCTTTTCATTTCCTGAGAAGACCTCATTGTTTAGAACAGGAGGACGTTGGAATCGTCAATTACCTTGATTTACGATTTATAAAGTCACGCAGTACTCTGTTTGAAAGCGAAATCATCATGACAAAACCACATTGTGCTGGGCATTTGTCTAACTGGGTATGAATGTGTTTTTAATGACAATTACAGTGATGGGGATTATGGGAGCATCAATAAAAATGCACATAGAACAACATGGCAAGTGTGTTTTAGGAAGCTACGCAGGAAGCTCATACACAGCACACATGTGCGGCTGGATTGAGACAGCTGAATTTATGAGACAGAATGTCTTCCAGTGTGTCATGTTACATGCCTTCAGAGGATTAGTATGTTGCTTAGCCATCCTTGTGACGGTAATTAAAATGTCATTCAATATGCAACATGCCTAGAGTACAATATCTGGCAACTGCAAATTCAGATAATATCTGGAGTGTTTAGTTGCACTTTTAAGATATTGCTGGATGAGTGATTTTAATTATTTTAACTAAATGTGTTAAGGACGTACTTTAGTACTTGTGATTGTTTTAAACTTTGGAAAGTCTTATTTTTTTACACGTAAAGCCAGAAATTTCGTTGTGTAGGTTTAAGGGGATAGTAAGCCCGAAGATGACAATTCTGTCATCATTTATTCACCCTTATGACTTTCAAAACCTGTATATGAATCTTTCGTCTGAGGATATTTTGAGAAATGTCTTAGTGGTTTTGTGTTCATACAATGAAAGTCAATGGGGTCCAGTGTTGTTTGGTTACCAACATTCTTCAAAATATCTTCTTTTGTGTTCTGCAGAAGAAATACAAAAACATTCAAACAAAAACTTCAGGAGTTCGAATGTAGTCTGACAAACATTTTCTCACCGCAACAATTCTTTCCTCCAAAGCTTAATCTACCAAGATGTACAATTCCCATGGGAGAGTCTCAGCGCACGGTTCCTTGACGTTTGCTCTCGAATGAAGTGTTCAGCTCAGCGTTTTTTCTCGTAAAGAGAAAAACGTCATTTTTAACACTTCAGCAGGCCGTTTAAAAGCAGGTGTGAACCTCTCGGTATCCTGGAGACCACCATGACTTCAGCATATGCTAGTTCTTTTAAAGCCAAGCCTTCATAGCACGGCCTATGTAATGTCTTTCATACATTAGTGAATATATGTTGGCGGTGGTTCTTAGGACCTTTTGAGAACGTTCTTATGAATTTTAATAGCGCTTGTATTTTATTGGACCTCTTTAACATTTCATTTGCATCTAAAGTACCGTGCTCCGTGCCGCATAATAATATATAATAATACGGCCTAAATGTAGTAGAGAATGTGTCCAGCTGTAATATTAAAATTGTGAAAGTTAAGCCAGACGATAAATTCATAAATGCCTCTATATGCATTTCTTTTTGTGATTGTCCATTTCTAATAGACAATCCCTTTTAATCAGGATTTTATTTAAAAGTATAAAACAATATGACAATTTTGTCATTTCAAATCTGTATGACTTTCTCCTGCAAAACACAAAAGAAGATATTTTGAAGAATGTTGGTAACCAAACAATGGCAGTACCCATTCACTTCTATTGTATGGACACAAAACCAATGCAAGTCAATGTGTACAACTGTTGTTCAGTCTTTAAAATTATAATAAAAAAAAAAAGTCTTCAAAAATTATTTTGTGTTCTGCAGAACAATGAAAGTCATACACGCTGGAAATGACAAGAGGCTGAATAAATGATGACATAATTTTTGGGGAAACCTAATAAAAGATGTTTTCAAAGATATTGCCATAAATTGTATTTATCAATTAACTTTTCTCCATGAACTAATGTTTTTGCACACAGTTTATAATGTTGCTTTGCAAGTAGGTTGTTCTCAGCATCAGTGACTCCTTGATTTTACAAAAATGTGTACATGTATTAGCAACAAAACGTTTGTCTGACACCGAAACATTACAAGCGATCATGCATGTACTGTGCGAGTGCTTCTGAGGTCGCCGTCAGGACACTTTTGTTATTTCCACCACAGAAAATGAAAGTCTGCCGCACATTCATTGATTTTAATTAGACGTAAGAGTGTTTTTGAGAAAACAAGGCACTTACAATTAAAGTTCACATCTCAATAGCGGAGGTATTGATTTTGTTTATAGTCCATGCAAACCTAAACCACTTATCAGAAGTCAAGTTTGGTAGTAATTTTGGTTTGAATTTATAGGCACAAGCTCTTCCATAATGATTCAATAAAGATGCCAAAACCAAATAACAGACCAGGGAGTGTTTGCATTAAAAACAGGAAGTGCTTTTATGTTGTTTATAATCTGTCATGAAGAAACGGTCTTACTTACAGAGTCTCTAGGCTGTGCAGTCCCTCAAAGCTGTTCTGTCCAAGAGTCTGGATCATGTTGTTATGAAGATGCCTGAATGTGCAAACATTCATTACGATCACGGTAAACATCAGAACAAACCGCAGAAATGACACCTGCGCTATAAATTAATGTAAACCGGTGGCGGATGATATAAACTTAATCCACTATCATTTCACTTTGTAATTCAAAGAGGTTTGGATTCCTGTGGTTTCCTGTCAAGCCAATGTATGTGTTTTTTCCACTTCCTTGTTGCATTCCTATCATCATTCACTCATGCTAACACATCCACACTGGCTAGTCTGGTTTACTCAGGAAGTACTCTTGGATTTACATCTGGTCCTGCAGCAACACCCCAATCAACAGTTTGTGTCAGACAATAAATCACGACTAAAATACGTACAGCACAACCAGGTTGGAGAGGTTCCTAAAGGCAAAGTCTGGGATATGGGTGATGCGATTTAGGGCAAGGGTCATGGCCTGCAGCGATGAGAGGTCGTTGAGCGCGCTCACTGGGATCTCCGTCAGGGCGTTGTCATCGAGCCACAGGTGCCGCAAGGACCGCATGCCCGAGAAGGTCCTGGCAGGGACGTCCATGATCAGGTTGGCATCCAGACGCCTGTTTTTAACAAGAGGAACAGAAGCATCTGCATATGTTTATTCCCGTAAACAGTTAATGGCGTTTGACATCCGCACAATCCACTTCAGTCATGTGTAGCAGTCAGCAGGTTGTGGCTCTTACTTTCACCTCAAACATGCATTATTCTCATGTCAAAACAACAGGAGAAGTTTGTGAAAACGAACAATTACCAAGCACAAGAATCCGGAGATGAAAGCCATCGGGCTTTCACAGGAATTTTATTTACGGCGTTCTATTATGCCTCTCTCTTTAGATGTATAACTGATTGACGTCTCTGAACCTGTGTCAACAAGACACGCTACCCACCCTACGTGAAAATATACTTTGTGACCTTTACTGACTTTTCAACATCGAGGCCCGACCTGGCACGACTCCAGCTGCGGTATTTGCGACCCTGTCGACGAAAACAGTCCCGGAAAGTGCGCTGTACTGTCACGAAATCTACAGCGTTGAATTTTTTCCTATTAAACTACAACGCCCTACAGAGGTACGTGAAAACAAGTGAACAAAAGGGGCTGCTATTGTGGCTAAATAAAGAGATGTACCGTGCCGTGGTCTGCGGTCATAACGTTTCTGCTTTGACGATAATATAATTAAAGAATCATTTAGTTGCTGCTTTGTTTTCGGCTGGTGTATGAAATGGCACCCCGATCCGAGTGCTTTAGTTTTTCTCCAAGTGATTTATATTTGACTGTTTTATGAAGCTATATTTGGTTTCTCCAGCATGGACTTGTTTAACAAGAGTTTGGCACGCTCGCTGCTCTGAAGGTTTAAGTCGAGAAGCATCGGCAGTATGCATCTCTGTGGATGTTTACGAACTTCAAGCTTTGGCGTCTTAAATGGCAAGTGACTTTTAGAGGATGCTGAGAAAAGTTGTGCAAGCACCATCGCGAGGCGTGCGCGGGTTTCCGAAGCAAAAATTCCGCACTTGGTCTGACCACATAAAGGCGTTTTTGGAAACGAGCGAATTCTCTTTCATTTCTCCCTGTGCTCGTGTGGTTCAATAAAGCACCAATTGTTAATTTCATGGTGTTTAGCTTTGCGGCATGAAGAGCTGATTTGGTTCAAGCCCACCAAGTGATTGTTGCACTATGTTGACTGGAAGGCTTTGAGATGCTCTTCCTTTCTGACTTTTTGGCAATTAAACAAAGAAACTGCACTAGAGATAAAAGCTGTGAAGAAACAATCAAAGGCTGCTGGGAATAATTGAAAAGGAAGATGGTTGGAATTCTCTCGAAAATCTAAGAACTGAGCGAAGCCCTCTAGTTTTTCGCGAGCCGGTTGTTCACAGACCTTGACATCTCTACGACAAAGATGAATGTCCTCCCTATGTCAACAAGTTAAGCCTTTGATCTAACGAATGTTGCCCCCGGATTCAGCGTGTGTGGGGGGGGGGTTGGATTGTGCGTGCTGAACCTCCGCGCTCAGCCGAGTCGTGATGTATGATAGCAGCGGAGCACGTGGAGTTGGCCGCAAGCACTTCCTGTGCATTTTTCCACCGTGACCTTTCACACCCATTCATTTAGCACTAGCCTCTCCTCACTTTCCCTCTGGCCTCCTCAGCCCTCAAACCCTTCAATTCAGGACAAAGCATAGGGAGCATCCGCAGAATTTCAACCCAACGTATTCTCACAGCGTTTTAGTGTAAACTCTGATTTCTTGGTTGTGACCTTTCGAGTGTCTGCTTTATTATTAAGTGTGATACAATTGCTTTGCGGTCTCTCTTCGTGGTAGCTCACTGGTAGGCAGCATATGATCAAGAGGTATTGTATTGCCACTGATTTAGGGAAGGCGATATTTGTTGCTCAGCTTTGACTGGATAAACGTCTTTATCAGATCTCTCTTTCATAGACCGAATCCTGAGAGGGTGGTCTTGACATCAAAGGATGCTCTGTGCTGAGCGCAGCAACTATAGCCTACAGTCCTAAACTCTCGTGCAGAAACAAAGATGAGTTTCATCCCCAATCGTCTGTCCTGCCTCAACTCATCTTCCCCCCGTCTACATCGGGCGCCAGTGGACTTCAAAACTTACAGCCCCCCCAGCGGTTAACCGATCCCCATCTTATCATTACCCTAAATTACATGTTTGTTGAGATCTAAATGCCTTTCCACTCTTGTGGGAACTCAGGATGGAGCACCTAGCTGAATCACCGCATATTCTTTGTTATGGAGGATTGAAAGTGAGCGTAAGTTAGCTGGACGTACGCCAGAGCTCTGTCTCACTACATGGAGGGCCCGTGCGCACTCTGGGAGCGTCTGGAGCCTCTTCTGGAACCAGGCACGTCTTCCATGCGGAAAAAACTCTGTTGGTGGCAAAGGAATTAAATTTGTACGCCATGACTCTAATGAAAACATCCTCGAGAAGGTAGAAGGAAATGAGCACATGGATATTTACATGGCATTATTCATTTGGAAAAAGCGGGGTGTGCTGCTCCGCTCCGGGACGCCGACTGGCATCGGGAAACGGGAATAATTGGAGGGGTGGATGTGAGCGGAGCAGATGGACAAGGCCAGACAAAATCCTAGACAATATTTAGATTCTGACCTTTTCATGGGGAACCAGTTAGGAAGGGGGCGTGAGTCCGATTAGGAGGGAAACGTTTGGACCTAAGGGAAGAGGGAAGAGTAACTGATGGAAAATTGGGCTCTTCACAGCTCATTGAATCTCCCAGTGCGGGTTCCTCATGGGTTCCAGATGCGCCAACAGGCCTGTAATGGTTCCTCTCTTTGACTCTTCTGATATTATATGTGACGTAGTCACGGTTTATCTTCCTCTAGCGTCTTGAACGAATGTCATATTTGTCTCTGTTATGAGTTAACTTAACGCTAATAGCTCTTTTATAAAACCAATGAAACCATAACAGCTAAATTCTTTTCAATATGTATTCGTTCTATTTGGGATTGTACAGACCAGAAATATGGCTTTTGTTACTTCTTCTCTGTTTCTGATTTGTTTGGTCAACTTACATGGCTTCTTTGTTTGTGCCATCTATCAAAAAGCCAAGAAAAGAGAAAAACATTTGCATTACATTTACTGTATTGTTTTAGCAGATGCTTTCCAAATCGATTTTTGAGTGTGATTTTGATATTCTGCCCAAAGAGACAACAATAAGACCAGCACATAAAGCTACAGGCAAAGCACAAATAGTATTCAAGTAAAGGTGAATTGTAAAATCTATGTGCCAGACATGTGTTTAGCCAAATAACCACCTGTTTTACCACTGCCATGTGTGTTTGCAATTGCAAGCCCTTGTGGAGAGTTCTTGATGAAGGACCTAATAGTCCTATTAGGCATATTCATAACTGGGCTTTCCTTCATCTCTTGTAGAGCGAAATGAATGAAATGCCAGAACTTCTACCTCGTGTAGATAGACAATGCAATAGACCACATATTCCTTCTGCTAGAGACTACATCCGATAGATGACAGTTTACGCCTGTTTGTGTAGACAATATTTGATACAAAACTTGAAACAAATTCATGATGTTTTCCGCTGCTATTCATATTTCTTATCAGATAGTTAACGTCACCATTTGTTGTATAAAGGGAAGATCTTATATATATCATGAGATACCTGTATTTAGATCCAGACAGTGTGTTTTATTCTAGCTATTAATCTTAGAGCTATTGTTAAAACTTGGATGTCTGCAGTTGACATGCTGGCCTGTCCAATGTTGCTTGAATTAACACCAGTATACTCCATAACAGCCCAAGTTTGTTTGTGATCATTTTAAGTATGTGATACTTACAGAGAAAGCAAATTAGGTAATTCCCACGGGTCTTCACTGGGCAGTCTCTCCAACTGGTTATTCTGCAACATCCTGCAAACATACAGTCAATAAAATTACAAAAAGAATTGGTTGTGCTGTAAATAATATAATACAAATACCCACACATGTATACACCAAGATACATTTATTTGAGAAGTAAAATGACTAGGGATATTGTTTTTCGAAAAAATATATAATTTTAAACTAGTAATATTGTTTAAAGGAAGATTTAATCTGCCATTGGCGTAAGAAAATAAACTTGAATTAAGTATACTGAATAAAAAAAATATGATTTTTTTTTTTGTTGAAAAAACAAGACTTTTATTTTGGGGCATTTTGTTAATCAAGTAAATGCAGGCCTATCATGTTTTGTTTCGATATTTGTACTGAAAAGACAAAAACACTAAAGTTTTTTTTGTCATGTGTTTCTGAAATGCCAGGTTTTTTATTTGCTGACAGATAAATGAGACAAATTGGCGTTATTTTTTTATGTTTCGATTTTTTTGTTTGTTTGTTTATTTATAGTGACTATGGTAAAATATTTGGTAAGACATTGAGTTGCATTAGTTGCATTTGTTCACTACATTAGTTAACATGAACTAAAAATAAACAATTCTTAATATAAATCTTAGTACATTAGTACACTTAGTACATACGTTGATTTCAACATTTACTAATACATATTTACTATCAAAAGTTGGCATTACCATCTTCTAACATAAGTAAATACACAATGAACTAACACGAATGAGCAATGAACAATTATATTTGGATTAACATAAAAAAATGAATACTTTTTTCAAAATATATTGTTCTTTGTTAGTGGATGTTAATGGATGGGACTGCATTGTAAAATGGAACTGTTGTATAAAACAATCTTGCTGTTGTAGTAAATGTCACACAATGCCTGCAATTACCAACGGCTTCCTGTAGCTGCGCTTATTTAAATTAATAACTGAATTCAATATGAAAAACGTAACATTTATGAAGGAAATATATACAAGACGTCATTAGTTATTTCCATTTGTGTAATTTGGTGGACGATACATCAGAAATGCTAAGGCCTGTCAAAAGAGTACCATTCAGTCGCTTTTACGAAAAAGCCTGTCAGCGGATATAACTCCCGGGGGAAAGAGGGGACCAGTTTACGGCTGCAATTTCACATGCGGTTACCTGACATCAATCAGTTAGGAGGTATGATTTCAGATACCGTGTGGTGCACTTTTCAATGGACAAAACCAGAACACAGGAGGGGTGAAAAGACTGAACAAGAAGAATTAGAATGGGGGGACTGCTTGGGTGGGCCACTGATGTCATGCTCACAAGACTGGTAGAATAAGAGAGCAAGAGGAGGAGGAAGCGGTAGAACAATGACGCCAAGCTCTTTGAACAAAGCAAATTATTCCAACGTGAGAGCATGCAGTCATAGACGCTGGGCTTTAATTACAAGGCAGACGGCTTTATCATGTTCAATCAAATAAAACTCATGACATTTGACCAAGCTGTGTCTGAGGGAATGAGTATGCCTTTGTGGCCAGGATGCCCTTATCGAGGAAATCATGGTGCCACCACAACTATTGTGAGCTTAGACTTCAAATGTCCGGCAGACATGACGTTGTAATTCTTCAGTCGTTCGAATGCAACAAAGTATGTATTCCTATTTAAGCGCTGTGTGGGGTTGTTGTATTTTAACTAACAACTTCTCGTGAGATTTTCATCACATTGTTTAGCTTGCAGTTTTAGGCCTTTGTTGACACATTTTAATGTGAAACTGACTGGCTCACTGAACATTCCTTTTATGGTCAAGTTTTAAATAATGTGATAGGGCATCCTCATATGTATTTAAAAAAGTTGCAATCCGTAACTTTTCAGGGAGTACAAATAAAGACATATTAACATTGTTTTAGAAAAAAGTGTCCAAAGCCCTTTTCTTTGCTCTGATTTAAAACGATAAACTTCGAGCTGTCGGGACGATTCCTCAGGAATCAATCAATCGGTAATTTCACATGAGCCAACTTCAACAAAAGTACGTAAAATGATGTTGCAACAACAGAGATTGCCATAAAGAGGCTTGTTGTAGGTATACTTACAAGGTTTATTTTTCAATTTTATTTAATATCTATTTTACGAGGTGGCTTATTCCTATGAATTTGTGCGTTGCGAATCGTACAAAAAAGTATGATTACAAGAAAAATCCATTCTGAAGCCACACCCCTAAGCCCGCCCTAACCTAACATCATTTGCATGAAAGCCAATCATAAAATGTATGAATGAGATCATATGAATTCACATGAATCAACAAAAATTACATCGTGAAACGCTTATGTTGTTTCCCTGAGATTTGTTGTATATTTGGCTTGATTTTTCAATGTTATTCAACATGTGGTTGATTTTTTTATTTGATTTAATATGTAGGTTGTTTTTCAGTTTTATCAATATGTAGGTTCATTTATAGTTTTTGCTTAATGTGTAGGATTATGATTTTATTTGATTCAAAATGTAGTTCTACTTTTCTAAAAAGTCTGATCTGTGACTACCAGAGTTTGTTTGTTTGAGCATCATTTTGTGGTTAAATGCAAACAATAGAGTGAATTTGGGGCGGGAAAATCTGTTTGTACGACTGATGACAAATGAAGGGAGTGTTTGGAACCTGTTTGAAATCACTACTCTTTTTTTCAATTCCGTTCCATTTCGCCTTTAAACAAACATTGGGAGGTCAAGTACTCGTGCCTTTGACAAGTTTGGTAGTTGAATAGGATAGTGAGCATCACAATAGCATACAGAAAGCAAAGACGTTTTACTATTGTAATGCCCAACCCAGTCTCAGCCTGCCCCACATAATAGGATTTTGACAAACATGTTTTTAGCCTGCTGTCTACATTAATGTCCTCATCGAGCACTTGAAATGTAGACAAATGAACAGTCAAATTACTGAAAATATCACGGCACAAGATGAAGACAAAAATGAGAGTATTTAGGTTAATTAAAGAGACATTTCCACTTTGGGCGGTTAAAATGATATGATTTGGCAGCACAATTTTCAGAGGTATGTGATAAAGAGGCTAGGTAGGTGAATAATTAGAAATACCATTCAAATTTTCCCGTCTGGAAAGCAAAAAGGTGGCTTAAGCCAGGTGTGGAAATTTTTGGCAGAATGTTGGGGTGAATGAGGATGTTCTAGGGCTGGGCTCTGACAGCGGAAACGAAACAGACACCTGTCTGTCTGACAAATTAACCATAATCAAGTGTTTGTGGCGTGGTGCTGAATACCACAAAAAATATATAGAAACGAAGCCACTTCAACATTCAACGACTTCAACATTCTGCACGTGTGAAGACAAGACATACTTACAGTTGGTCTGAGCAACACTGTCATAATAACACGAACTGACTTGAACTGGAGTAGGTTGGTCTAATTTGTTTCTCGGGCTGGTTGAATTGATCTTTCTTGATTTATGCTCATTTCTAGTCTGACCTGCTACTGTAAACCGGTCTAGATGGCCTATCATCTAGCATTACAATGCAAATGTTTGCTTAAAAAATAAAACAGAAGCTAAATTACCTAAAAATAAACTGTTTCTCATCAATTGTTCACCCTCATGTACCCTGTATATGACTCTTTCCTCTGTGGAACACAAGATATTATGAGAAATGTCTCTGTGGTTTTGTGTTCATACAATGTAAGTCAATGGGGGCCTATTTTGAACATTCTTCAGAATATCTTCTTTTGTGTTCTGCAGAAGAAGGAAATTCATTCAGTTTAGAATGACATGAGAGTGAGTAAAAGATGACAGAATGTTCATTTTTAGGAGAACCATCAATTTAACTTCAATTAAACCAATAGTTCCATAAAAGATTACCTAAGCAAAGTTATCTAGTAAGCAGCACAACAAACAAAAAGGGGCAAAGATCACTGACCGCGAAACAAAACCTGACTCTTCACCTGTCAAACATTCTGTTTCTAATTTTGCGATGAATGATGTTCCCGTAAAAGTTGTTTCTGAATGAATCACTCTGAATATTATTTTCCGTAGAAACGTTGACTGAAACACTCTTCATTTCTGTCTTTCGTTACTTACAGGACTTTAAGATTGTAGAGGCCTTGAAGCGCGGAGCCAGGGATGTGTCTCAGATGGTTGCCTGAAAGCCTCCTGTGGAAAGACAAAAGAAGTGCCTTGGTTCATTTACAGTCCAACACATTGATGACTTTAGCAGAAGGATGAGAATCTGCTGAATTCATAAAGGCAAGTGTGCACGCGTGAGCAGATGTGTGTGCGCTGGAAAGCTCACAGCGAAACATTTTCAAAACCTGGCGGGGAGGCGAGAGGTCTCCTTGGACGCATGAGCAGCTGGGGTTCGAATCTCTCTGGCTTTGAGCTTGCGAGTTTACCGCTCGCATACCACTCTTTTTTTGCATGTCATGTCAACACATTTTGAAAGAGAAGCCTTTTTGTTATGTCATTTTCGTGCCAAATTACAGATTGGATTGTGCGGAATTTCTTTTTAACAATCCCCTCTAAACCAAATACAGAAACGAAAAAAGTAACATTTCATAAGTTGCACTCCAGCCACAGCTGAGCCGAGCATCACCGTAGATACCCCTGACCTTCCCTGAGAGAGTCTGAATAAATATCAACCAGCTGTGGGCTCACCCATCCAGTCCAATCAATTTGTTTATCAAACAAATCACCTAATAAGCATCCGTGTCGGTTTTTGCCTGGGTGGCAGTTTGAGAATAGTTTGTTGAAGCCTCATAAAGACTCATGACAGCCTATACGGGACCACCCGTACCGCTTTGCCTCATCCTGCCTAAGTAACCATCTTGCCAAATGGTTCCCCTTCGACGAGGTGAAGTTGTTGAGGGCTGTGTGTAGCATGCAAGTCAGCTAATGTGATGGGATTGACAGCTCTGACGTAAGAACAAGTGTGTTGTGCAAAAGTACATAAATGGAAAACAAAACCATGACCTGTACTGACAGTTCTTAAAGGTCCAGTGTGTCATTTTTCCGAGGCTCTATGGACAGAAATGCAATATAATATAAATAACTGTGATGTCTTCAGAGGCGTATAAAGGCCTTGCATGATGAAGCGTTTTGTTTTTATTACCTAAGGATGAGCTATTTCTATCTACATACAATAGTCCACTTGAATGCAATTCGTCATGTTGTTTCTACAGTAGCCCTAAACGGACAAACTTTTCTGCGTTTCTTAAATACATTAACATCTTCGTCAAAGAAGCGAAAGCGTGACAACATCTTAGGCCTGTGTCAGCCACCGTAGTGCTTTGATAGGGAGAGTTGAGCAGCGGAGTGAGCCTTTGGTTGCCATTCGCAACCCCACCACTAGATGCCGCTAAATTTCATCACTGGACCTTTAAAGGGTTTGACTAGTCAGAAAACGACATGGTTCGTCATGCAAGAAGCATCTTTCTATGTCGATGACCATTCAAACGTAGCGTATTCTGGCAAAACACACAATAAAACAAATCACAAATATTCCATTATATCAAACTAGATGTTTGTCTTTTTTTGGCTTTCTACTGCTGAAGAAAACATCGGTCCCCTCGATGATGAATAAACCTCTACGCACACACTCATCACCAGAGAACCATGAAGTTTCTGAGGTTTCAATGGCTATCACTTCAAGTTGTGCCAGACCACTTTCTCCTCCACAGACTCATTTTCTGATGCAGCCATGTGCTGCAATATACTCACAAACATTTGTTTTTGCGTAGACTGACAAAGAGAGGGAAACTTGTGAGAGGGACATCGTAAAAAAAAAAAAAAAGTGTGAGATTTGGAGTCTGCCGAGCTTAGCGGTTCGCCCCCATGTAAACAGGCCAGTGATGGTTTCACATGCGTGTCGGATGGGGTTTCAGGCACGTACCACAGCAAGCTGTTCTGCTGGAAGCCCTTGCCAGCTCTGCGGTCAACTTTTATCCCTAGTAATAATTCAGTTATGTATCTAAACACTAAAGCTTTCTGCTATGTATTCCCTCGCGTTACAGGCGTAGATGGCCGCGATACTGCGTTTCCTAAACCACTTGTGCAATATCTTGTGTGTTCTTTTGGGGAGATTCACAATGATGAATTTATTGAACAATCAAAAGTCGGATGCTTTTCATGACCTAGAAGTTTCTCATCAAGTCCTTCAAAGATCAAATTATCTGAGCAATGTTCTCCACATTAGTTTTATAGCCATGCGCTCTTGTTTCTATTTACATTTTTGCCAGTGGAATTAATGTTAAAAAGAAACATCTGAGACAGAGCTGATACTTAAATGAAACATACATGAATAGGGCATTGATGAAAGAGCAACCTCCGCACAATAAAACTGTGCTCCGGGTAATTTGATTGGCGTTCTAAAGCAGTCCTGATATCTAAGTTTAACAGAATCTCTTTGAACCTCTAATAACCCGTGCCAGCTCACTAGTGCTTGCTCGAGATCCAAACACTGGCCAACGTGCCCCCAACAATTGATTTCAAAAGATCATTGAATGCTGAGTTTATACAAGGTGTCAATCGGAAAGATATGCTATTCGTGGCAACAAAAGATCAGATTGGGATTCGGCACCAAACTTTTACACAAAAACCCGTATTTTGAAAAACATGAATGTCATTTGCTGGGCACAAGTTACTTGAGACATATTTACTAAAACAGCCTTTCTCAGAAGAAGTGTGAACGGAGTCTTTTTAAACTGCCAGTTTCACCGCAAATGCTTGTTAAAATTAAGTGTCGGAGCACATTTGGTTGTGAAAAGAGTCATCGACAGCTCCATTGTTGCTGCCCCAGTCCATTTTTAGCATCAGTTGCAACCTCGTAAAGTGGCAACCGCATGTTTACTGGGAGAATTTTAAGAGAATCGGCTGCGTCGCAACTATCGTGCGGAAAAAGGTGGAGGCCGTCCGATGCTTTTGGACCGCTGAAGGCCGTGTTGACAACAAGCAGCTCAAATCAGAGCGGAGAACTCTGGGAAGGCTGGGTAATGTTATTTCCCCCTGCAAACCATCTGTCTTCTGTTAGATGCCTCATTGGGGACCAAAATACCGTAAAACTTTAATCATGCTCGTCTTTTTTTATTTGAATTTTTTTTATTTTTGGTTACGAGCTATTGAGTTTCAGGAGAATTGTTAGCAGGGAAATAAGGACGTGATGGGACGTTGGTGGAACTCTTAATGTTTACTCTGTTACCCTCAAATATTGGCTTCATGTATCACTGAGGAATTTGAATTGCAAAGTGTTTTCCTCATCCATAATCCCACACGGAATCTGCGGTTGCTGAAATCAACAGATTCCTTCACCAAGTTACAGAAGATAATCGGGTTTAAGTTTAGCCTCAGAACTTGATCACAATATTTGCTACACAGTTGATTTTTGCGTCAATTCTTGAAAAACTTGAAAAAAATAAGTGAAAAAAAGTATTTAGAAGAATTTAGGAAAACTAAAAGTTCTGGGGCACCATTGACAACCATTTTAGTGGCAGTCAATGGTGCACCAGAAATCTCAGTTGCTCACATTCTTTCAAATAGCTTTCTTTGTGTTCAACCAAACAAATACATGTTTAAGGGTTTGGAACAACTTGAGGTTGAGTAATTCATGACAGAATCTTTATTTTTGGGTGAACTATCCCTTTACAGGAGGATACTAAAGTATACTGAACAGTTTACTCAATAATCCCAATTAGTATTGAAGTAGTACACTAACAAGATACACAGTACGTTGATAATAGTATACTGTATACTACACAGTACATAAAGTATACTTAAAATATACTTGTACTTTAGGTAAGTATTATTGAATTATCAACTTGAAGTACACTTATTTTTTGTAATGAAATAAACATGCAGATTAAGTGGTCGGATCAAGTTGTGTACTGTATAACAGTTTATACACATTGCAATACACTGGCAAACACTTTTTATTCAGTGTCAGTTTTTAAGGATTACTAGACAATCCACACTGGATTTGGCTATGTGTATTTTAAAAGCACATCATTTCTGTTGTTGCCAAAAACTGTATTAATCTGTATAAATACAGTGTACTCTAACAAATGGCCTTAACCGCATATATACTGCATTATTAAACCATTGGCCATTACAAATTGTCCGACTGGTGAAAATATCAGCGGTTTCAGCTCTATAAAATCCGGGTCACGTTATTCGTAACACAGTTTCCTACCAGATCGATTTCATAGCGTGATGGAAAGCCTTTCCAGGGCTAAATCATTTTTGATTGGATCCCAGCCTGAGCAGGATCTGTAAATGGAAAACGTTGTGACTGCACTTCCTCTGGCTTTGAAACCCAAACTGTCGGCAGCTCTCTGAAAGTGACCTCGTCTTCCACAGTGCGTATTCATCATGACTATAAACGGTGACCTGCGCGGAAGCAGCCTGCGCACGCTCCCTTTTGGTTCCCTCGTAAAACGTCAGATTGATTTTATGGCATTTACACAGATCTTTATCGCAGAGCTCACCCTCCGTCCCATGAGGGCGCTTGTGTGAGAAACGAGATAAAGACTCCTTTGATATGTCTGGCCTGCATTTCATCTCTGATAAGAGTAACGAAAAATGAAAATCGCAAGAAAACAGATAAGATTAAAGACCTTAAAGACATTCTCAGTCATCATAACACTCATTTTCATGACTTCAATTTAATATAATACAATACAATGTCATGTTAACGCATTCAGAGACAAACTGAAACTGCACTTTTTTCACACTCAGTATCATCAAAACAGCAGAGCATCACGCATGCATTCATTTAAAATGACAGTCCTTTCATCTTTCACTCCTCATGTCATTCCAAACCTGTATGGCTCTCTTTTGCAGAACACAAAAGAAGATATTTGAAAGAATGTTGGTAACACAATGTTTTGTGTTCCACAGTCATATACAGATTTGATTGACATGAGGTTGAATAAATGATGAAAGTATTTTTTATTTGGGTGGACTATCCCTTTAACTTTCCGCAAAAAAATTGTGAGCTATCTTATCGTATAATGTGAGACATTTTTAGATCAAATCTAATATTTTAAAGAATCCATAAGGGGGTCAAACAACATTCAATCTAATCGGACACGAAGTGTGAGCGATATCCAGACAGCTGCAGTCACGGAACAATGAGATTCAGTTTGACACTGTGTTTTGGTTCCTAGAAAAGAATCAAAATGTGGGTAGATGGGGTGGGTTTAAATTCCGTGTCTGTTTGTGAAAGGTGTTGATTGGCTGGGTTGCCATCTCCCATCTATCCACATGGCTTTATCTCTGATGAAGAGAAGATGAGAGAAGAGTGGAGAACAAGTTATCAGCAAACGCTTGTGGAGGGTGTGGGCTTTTTACGTAGGAGCTTATCTGAGCGTGTTTACAGTATGAGTGTGAATGTAATTCTGGACCGCTGTCCTATGGAATACAACAGCTAAGAACTCTCAGCTGGGTCAAATAGATGGTCACAATTAAGTTTTTCACAACAATTGTCCACCGTCGCTCTTATCTTTAAAGTGGACAGTTTTTTGTGCCACACTTCAGATGGATATAGAGATCATCAGATGCTACACTCAACCAGAAACACTACCAATGTCCATCATATTACAGTTCATTCATTTGGTGTTTATGAATGATAGCTCCGGATTTCTCACCATGACTGCGTGCAACAGCTTCTAATCACCCAACAGGTGCCACTGATGCGTAAACAAAGATCACATGTTTGCGTGTCCATCTGTGTGACATTTTCACAGTTTAATTTCAATACATTTTTACGGGGGACGTTTTGCGTTACAAAATGTTATCACAGTGCATCAAGCTCCTCTATCTCAAAAGATGAAGGAGAATGTGATTCCTCCTGATACGACCCCTTTAAGGTTGATGGCGTGTAACTTCAGAGATACATGTTTCAAACAAAATGAAAGTGTGATCTTTATCGCTCAGATTTTTGTGCGTTTTTGTACTCGCCTCAGTGTTGCAGTTACATCACAAATGAAAGCGCATGAAGCACCCAAACACAGGCACTTTATAATTCGGGTCATTCCGGGTCTGCGGTACTCTGTAACTACAAAAGAATAAAAAATAAAAGGCCTGTCCTGTTACTTGAGAAGGGATCTTTTTATAAATGAGTACACCAGACATTCATATGGTCTAATTGAGCTCTTAAACTGTACACTCGAAAAACGGTTGTGTGAAAAAACTTATTTTGGCTTCCGTTAACCAGAACACATCTCTGTTATTCCTGGTACAACACATTTGGTGTTACTTTTAACTCAACTTGTGTTGTCCCTTTCATTTATTTAACACAAAAACAGTGAAATTCCTGAATTCGTTCCTTACGTTGTCAATAAGTAATCGTGATATTGTCACAACGTCACAGTATTTACTGACTTACGTACTGACAAAGTTGTGGCAACGACTTCAATAATTTAACTTTTTTTCGTTTCCACAACAAAAGTTTGGTCTTCAGATTACATATTATAGTAATCTTGGAATGCTAGTCATTGCATGAAGATTTTCCTGCTTTTTTATACAATATTATAAAATATTTTTATGCTGTATTTTTATTCAGCAGCCATTCCTTGCCACAGTTAAAAGACGTAAACTGAAGTGGTTTGGCCACATCATCCGGCACGATAGTCTGTCTAAGACAATCATGCAAGGCACGGTTGAAGGTAGACGCAAGCGTGGTCGGCAGCAAAAGAGCTGGTTTGACAACATCAAAGAATGGACAGTAATGACCGTGCATGATCTGCTGACGACTGCTTCGAATAGATCGGTTCGGATGATGATGACTGCCACTGCCCTTATGTAACCCAACTCATTTTCGTACCTTTTACAAAATGGAATGCTTTAAAGCGAGATCAACTAACACCACACATTTGTAAGTGTTCCTGTAACCAGTTGGTAGATCTTCACCAGCGCTAGCGCTAGCCTCACCAGCGCAAAGGTCACGGGTTTGAATCCCACGTTTATCTTGAACACAAAGGGGCGGTTTCCCGGACAGGGATTAGTTTGAGACAGGACTAGGCCTTGGTTGAATTAGGATACTTAAGTCGTTTTTAAAAGCATACATACAAAAAACATCACTGGTAGGCATCTTGAGAGAAAACAATCCCACAGATATATTTTAAGATAAGTCAGTGTTAGTTGTTTTCGATTAAGACACCTGTCTTGAAACCACCCCTGTCCGGGAAACCACCCCATAATGTAAAAATCGAAACATAACAATAATCAGAATTGCAATATTTAAATATAATAACCGCAATGATTGACATACAAATGTACTGCATACCAGGAACGATCTAGCTACAGTATGACTTAAAAACACAGATGTCGTCAGTTCACTGTACACTTCTGACGGCAATGGGATCACAGTATCGTGGCAAGCCAAGGCTCCAGGTACATGAGACTATACAGTACAGTGTGATATTAAACTCGGTTATTAAGGGAGACGTTCTAAAAAGCCGACTCGCACACAGTCATCCATCTCTATCCTGCGGTCTGAAGACGCTTCAATTATCCTTCATTAATTACAGGATATAAGACAAACCCAGAGCTATGAAGATTATTTAATCACGCGTCGGCCTCCAGTGTTAAATGAACGCCTAATGACAGGGATTAGAAAAGCGGAGAATTAAAGAGCGAGGAGAGGGGGAGCAACGCCCCCAGGAGACAATCTACAAAAATAGGTGGCAGGCAACCTTCAGTGTAGTTATTTATTGAACTTAAACTGCACAGTGACCATAGAGATGCATTTAAAACACTCCTCGAAACGGTTAGTAACAGTCCTCAGGGGTAAAGAATAAGATGGCTTCATCCAAAAATATAATTGAACTAAATTGTTTTACTTGTACTGTATATTAAATGTGATATTCTCACAGAAAAGGCATCACCTTGCCTCAGACCGTGTGTGAATAATAAAGCTCAAAGAAAATGTGCGTGCTTAGTCTTATAAGTTTACTCTATATAAGTTCAGTGGCAATATCCAAATCGCTAACCCTAGATGTGCAAAATAGATATAAATGGTAACGCTTTAGATTATGGCCGGCAATGTACCACATAATTAAATAGGATTTACAGCGTAGCTAATCATAACAATAATGTACCTCTACAGTACATATCTGTAGATAAAGGAGAACAATCTGCAAAGTTTGGGGAAGAAAGGGGTAAGAGTAAGGAAAGTTTAAAAAGTATTTATGAGGGAACTGCAGGCCATAAAAACATCCAAATCTAACCGCTCTTGAACTCCCTGATTATAGTCTCAAAAGATCAACGTTGATTTTGCACATTTTACACATTAAAACTCATCCAAATAACTCATAATAACTTTTAATTCAAATAAATTATTTGTCTTATGACAATCCTAAAATCAATCAAATTAAAATGATTCCTAAAGTCAAAACTCTGTCAAATTTACAGTCTGCGTGCTTTCTTCGTGCTGTTTTGCTTGCGCAAAAACTGAACACATCATTTCCCTTTAATTGATCTTTGCTATAATAATAAAATAAGAACACCGTACTTAACTAATATATCCACGGTAGCTTATCTATGGGTGCATACATTACATTTACGCATTTGGCAGACGCTTTTATCCAAAGCGACTTACACTGCGTTATCCTATACATTTATACATAGGCATTTGCAATCCCCTGGGATCGAACCCACAACCTTGCATTGTGAACGCAATGCTCTTATCCCTGAGCTACAGGAAAACTTGTAGTGGGAAAACTGTGGCGTAATGTTTACGCCAAGAATGTGCAGGCCATGCATACCACGTTATATTAAAATAGTAACTCATTAGTTTTAAAATACTTACAGTATAAATATCTTTTTGAATTTCCGGACTTCTTTATTCGCCAAACTTTGCATATTGTTCCCTTTTAACTTCAGATATGTACTGTAGAGGTACATTATTGTAACAAATAGTTACGCTGTAAATTCTGTTTGATTATGCGGTACATTGTGGGCCGTTATCTAAAGCGTTACCCTATAAATATTATAAAGACTGCATTAATGAAAAAAAAGAAACAGAATGAAGAAGGTGTCTGGAGATGCGCGACGAAAACAGCTGAAAGTCTGGGAATCTTGGGTGTAGGATATCTAAATACAGTAGTTGCAGTTTTGGCGCCGCGCCGAGCTCTGCCACAACACGTCTAATTCTGCATGTCTGCTAGGTGTGTTTTAATGGACCTATTTATATTCCAGAGACGATTTCTTCTGATGTGTGTAAAGCGATCTTAAAAGGCATACCGCTCACTTTGCTGGATTTTAAGTAGTCATATTTTCCAGCTTAGGTTGATTTGTGGCACAGCTTGCTGCTGTGTAGCACAGACGGTGTGTCATGCGCTTTTTGGCACTTTGCGCGCTCTGTGTTATTTTAAGCGCGTGTCATCGGCCTTCATGTCGGATATATATGAGCAAGTGTCTGTATTTGCTCATCTGCTCGACAGAAGCTTGTTGGGATGTGAAGACAGGGCGGTTCTTCGTGTGTGGTTCTCTCCTGCCGTCAGTGTGTGTGGGGAGGGTTATATTCGTAGCTCATCTCCTCACATCACATCGTGTTGATCTGAGAACCATCATATTGAACAAGACAATTTACAAATTACTACACTGTGTATGTATGTGTGGTGGTGGCGGGTTGTGGGGCTGTTTGATGGATATAGCAACACAGGCTGTAATTTGCTCCATATGAGGGAGCTGACGCTTGGGTTCTGGTTATTATGGCAGGACGAAGCGGGAAAAAGCATCCAGCGCTCTGCGGTAGGTGACTGCAGCGCTGTCATGCGCACTGACAGGCGTCAATCAAAATAATTCATTGCTCAAGTCACGTGTCCCCTGTTGATAAAAACTGCATATGCTGGTAAGGTAGGTAGCTGGTTTGTGCTGGTTTAAGCTGGTCATGTGCTGGTTTAAACTGGTTATGAACTGGTCCTAAGATGGTCCTGAGCTGGTTTAAGATGGTCATAAACTTGTCCAAAACTGGTCATCTGCTGGTTAAAGCTGGTCCTGAGCTGGTTTAGGGTCGTCCTGAAAGTGTTAGCTAATGTTCTTAACCAATTATGTTTGTTTGGGGGGGCTTTATGTTCGACTGACTAATGGCAGGCAAGAAAACTGTTTGAAAGCAGCCATTCGGTTTGGTGCACCTATGGCGCATAAATGAAATGCTTTAGCATTAAATTACCCATAATCCAATATGAGTGCCCTCAAGAAGGTATAACATCATATGACATCAATAACTTTTTTCAGTATTAACCAAATCTTCCTTCCCTTCCCCTAACTTAACAGGAAAATAAAATGCAACATATTACACAATATAATAATTATTTAATATAATTCCTTATGTATTATTAAATATATTGAACAACATTAACAATGTATTATTCTATATATTTTTAATTTATCGATGAAGTATATTGACAGGTAATGTGTAGAAAAATACATTTTCTTTGCGTAAGGGTGCACACATAAGAGTTCATAACATTATTTATTTATCTCAAACTGTTGCCAGTCACCTAGATTTTCACTTTGGCTGAAATGTAAACACAATTTTTTTGTGTGAAAATACACAAATTACATGTATAAACATACACCAAACAGATGTGAATTCCAAACATTGTCAAGAAGTGATTTGTGTGTTTTTGCTGTGATTTGTGTTTAGTAAATTCGTCGAGGACCCCTCTGTATTTCTTGGACAATTACGCTACGACATCATTTACCTCCCCTTGTATCGTAAACTATGATGATCTCTCCAATTCGCTCCAGGTCAATTTCATCATTTTTCCATTCTGTACACTACCGTGCTCATGTAAGATGTGCCGAAGCACAGTTTACCTCTCTGTGTTTATTGATGCTTATCTGCCTGTCTGAATTGTTGTATCAGTGATTATGTTGTCTTTTCAAAATGCTCCAAATATAACATAAAAGTCCTCTCGATGTCAACCACATTCTCGCTGGAACAAAGCAACGAGTGTGTCTCATAAAAAGTGACAACATAAAAGTGGACTGCGGACACTAGCAAAACCTTTTGCACTTCTCCAAAGTTTAAGGCCGCTAGAGACACGAGCTCTATATTTTGTTATTGTGGCTTATTGTCATAAAACTGGAGACGGGACAAAGGCAGAGTTGAGTCTGTCGAGGGGGGTTGGTTACAATAAAATTGCAGCTGGTCTTCATGCGATACCTTGTGGCTTTCGTCTCCAAATCTTCCCCCAGAGAATAAAGCAGAGGCAGCAAAAAAAGGCAATGTTCATCAAATTTTGGTTAGGTTTGTGCTGGCATCTGCAAAGAAAATACAAGATGCTGAGGCTTAGCTGAATACACAGTCAGAGTAGATGTGCGAGAGAGGGGCTTTATGGGTCATCACGGCCTAGTGCGTTGCAGCATTCTTTTACAAAGTCCCACGCTGGATTACACAGCGGATCATTTTTTGAATGACCAGTCTCAAGAGCATTTTTTAATGGTCTTGGTCTTGTATCGGTCTCGACTGTTTTTGGTCTCGGTCTTGTCTTGGTTTCAGACATAGTGGTCTCTGGATTTTATTTCAAGACCACAACTGTGGGAATTACACTAAATTGCTGATGCATTGTCTGATTTCTGCATTAACATCATTAATGTGATCGGATGTAAAACCTCTGGCTTTAAAAGCAATCCTTGATTTATTTCTTTTTAGATTTGTCGGTAAGAGATGAATATGGGAACAGCCTCAAATCTGTCAACAAAACTAATACAAAAGTGATTGCAAAAATGTATATTATAACATCTGACATGATCTAAAAACGTGATATTGATTTTATGCAATCATTGAATAAACCATAAGTTAATAAGTGACTTCATTTTAGACACTATTACAAACAGTAAAACAGTAAAAAAAAATGTTTTATTTTGGAAAAGTCCCAAACGAATCTAGCTATTATGCTACTTACTAGATAAGAAGAGTTGGAATCCGTGATTCTGTAATAAGTATGACTTGTAGTGTTATCTTTTAAATTAATTTTAGGAGTGCTTGTCTTGGTCCCTCAAAGTCTTGGTCTCTACACCCTCTGGTCTTGTCTAGGTTTCAGTTTAGTGGTCTCGAGTACAACAGTAGTGTCCAGCCTGATATGAACGTGTTGCCATTCAGTGCAGTTTAGAAGTTCTTGTGAAAATATGACCTAAATTTGACAAAAATTCACTCTTTGTATAGTGGAAATAAATTATCATTTAAATTACAATATTAAATATGATAGTTAAACAAACAATAATGCTATTACTATGTGAGCACAGCAAAAAAATATGTCATAATATATTACAACTAAAACTATACTGTATAATAATTATTTCATTTGAATTGAATTTAGTGTCTCCATATGTCTTCAGTATGTTGTTTTAAAGGCAATGATTCAATTATTCTATTCTTTATATTGTCCAATTTTGATCGGCTCATCCTTGAGTCTGCATGCATTTCCTGGCAGCGTGGTATAGTGAACCTTTACCAGAAAGAACGTGAGAGTTTTCCGCTCGCTACAAATCGCAATTAGTAAAGCAAACAACAGCAGCGTTTCCAGCCAGCCACAATTCCGTCAGAGCTGTTGATTTATGGCCTTCAGACTAGACATTAACCATTTTCAAATGGGCCAACAACGCAGCCATTAAACCCCAACAGCACTGACGGCTCTGTCCTGTTCACTGCAGTGAGATGGAGGTACCCATTGGCCCTCTAATGGCCCGGCATTGGCTTGCAATAATAAAGCAACAGGGCAATCTGGCCAGGGTTTGTTTGGTTGATGACGAAGAGCCGTGACTGTGATTTCAGCTGAGAGCCATTACAGAAAGGAGAGAGAAAGATGGGAGAGGGGAGCTTGCCATGGCCTTGCATTTCACACAGGATGAGGAAGATTAGAGCACTTAAGAAAACAGGAGAATGGGTGTGAGACAGGAATTCCAGGTCTTTAACACTGGGGTGCACCATTCCTAAGGGTGCTTGCAGGTCAGTTACATCTGAAGCCTGGGAAAGAAGCTTGTACTGTGCTTCAGTGTTACCCTGTTGAGAAACAGAAGCTAAGAAACAAGCTGGTATACACTTGGGGGTAGATGGAGTAAAGGGGGGTAGAGTTTAAGATATTTTTGATTGTTTGTTTGTTTAATGGAAATAGATTTAGATATTTGTGTGATGATAGTTCACATTTTTAAATATGCGATCTGTAATTCTTGCCTCTGTAAAAATTGCCATCTCTGTTTGGTACACAAATATGCAAGTTACTTTATGGAGGCCTACACTGTAAGTCTTTATGGAGGCCTTTACAAGTCACTTGAACTTGACTTGAATTGTATAAAATTCAACTCGATTTTTTAAGTCAATTTAATATGATTTAAGTTCAAATTACTTGTAAAGCCAGTTTGATATAACTTACAAATTTAAGGTGGCTTTTCAACTTATTTAGTTTTTCAGTTGAAATGGGTGACATTATTACAGCGTTCGTCTTTGTAAGTTAAAAAATACACCATTTCCTGTGAAATCTGACCAATCGACGACCTTGTTTATGTGCTTGCTCAAGTCGAATCCCTCGGATTGTAGCTTTAACTAAAAATGATACACAAAAGATTATTTTGTTATACTTTAAATATGTATCCTTTTGAGATTAAAAACCTCTCGGGAGTAAAGCTCCCTGTCTACAACAGACCTAAGGTACCGCAGATGTGTGTTCCCGACACAAAAGCAACATTTTTGCAACAACGTTTGCCATCAAATCAATCCAACACTGCAAAAAGAGTCAACTAATAAGATTTTCTTGCTCAATCTGAAAGTCATTCCGAATGACCAGACCAACACCAACCTCAAGATTCGCCCAAACCAGCACCGGTCTGGAAATTCCTGCCAATCTAAACTGGTTTTCCAGCAGGGTTTTCAGGCAGCAGACCGCAAAGAAGTACTGTGAAGAAAGTGTGTGTGCTCAATATGGAAAATCATCCGTTTCAATGAAGCTAAGGTACAGCAGAAAAAGGTGAAGTTTAGGAAGGAGAAAGACATTCCAGGATCAGCTTGCGTTTCATCCGTCCCAAAGGTAAACACTGAGACTTCCTCTGCCCTCTTCTATGCTCACAGATGACCTTGGAGTTGATAGGATAGCAGCCGGAATCTGACAGCGGCGGGCCGTGGGAGTATTTTATGCAATGCTGTGGGACTTTGATGGGTTATAGTGTTACGGATGGTTCAGTCTGAACTCTGATTGAAGTGGACACAGACTGCATAACTCCAACACAGGATGCTGAGGGACAGCGTTTGGGTCAAAGCTGCCTCCCTTAATGACCAACAAGGAGACTTTGTGTGCATGCTTAAACCAATTAGTTTTTTCACAATAATTCAATTCATTGGATTTTGAGGTGTTTTAGAGATAAAAAGAACAGATATTCTTAGAGAACCTGTTGTCATCCTGAGGGCAGCGAAAATGTACAGATAATCCTCAAAAGTGCAATTTAGACTCGTGAAACTGCTCATCTCAAAGCTTGCTGCCTGGAGGGTGTAAATGAGTATACAGCGTAGGGTTAAACACACACACAAATTCCTCATTCCCATCAGAACATCAAAGAGAGCAAAAATTACATTTATCTCCCACTAATGTGACTGTAATTTCAGTTAAACTGCTCTGGGAGTTTCGCACTGTTTATAATGCGGTATTGAACAAGGACAAAGGGGGCCATTATGTTTTATTAGCAATAACTGCAGTCAGAATAATAGCTATTTGATTGTGAAGTAGAACACAATGTTACTGAGATTCCAGCTATAACGCAAAACAGTGCTTTGTTAAGTCTTTGTTAACAGACGTGCGAGGACTGAATGGTATATAATAGATCCATTTCTTGATTTTTGGCATTTCATAGCTTCCTGAAGTTCAAATAAAGAAGTATGTTGTCTTAAGGGCGGAAGAGCCACTTGAAAAACTCCAAATGAAATGCTTCAGGTTTGCGATGTTTGTTGTCGCCCCACATGCCCACCGGTTTGTTTGAAATCGAACAAAATCCCAACATTCCCAGAAGCAGGAAGGACTAACTCGATCAAGTGGAATGAGGATTTGTCGGTTTGCTTTGACAGGCACACCGTAAATATTGACTCCCTTCAAAAAGATTTACATTTCCTGCAGCGCTCTTGTCGTCCACATGTTCTGCGACACTTTCTGACAGCTTCGGCCGTTCCCAGTCTATTCTGTTTGTGTCAGTCAGGTGGCCGAGAGGCCCAGCTGCTTTGCAGACCTGCTTCTGCTGCTGCCGGCACCATGTGCTAACTGCCATGGCGGCCAGGTGCTTTTCATTTCAACGCTAACGCTCTCCAGGGACTCTCAAAGAGGTTACGCTAGCTCTCACCTGAGCTAATTGGTCCTTGAGGGGGGAAAGTGTGAGCAGACATGCTACAGTGCGTTACGCTTCAACTTAGTTTGATCGATGCCTGACATGTAAAGGTCTTCTAGACAGAATATGCACATGCTAGCATCTCCACAAAAGTGGTAATGCTAACATAACGTTGCTTGACATTGCGTGGCGTAACATTTTCAGCGCAGTGACAGCTACTTTTTCTGGAGTTTAGCAGGACACAAAGAGTTACATTGCTATTGTGTTGCGCATGTAGAAAATAAGAAACACTGAGAAAATAATCAAACTTGCTCACTTAGTTTCATATTAAGCATTGGAAAGTCTGATTCATCAACGGTTCAATAAAAAAAAGCTGTATAGAAAATAATTCACTATTACGGTCATATGATAATGCCATTTCTAGTTAATTTTGAAGTATTTATATAGTTGCTATCCCTAAATACATAAAAATTGATAGGTAGCTGCTTTTATACATTTCTTTAGCTATCTTGGGGTATCTTTCTCAACAATGGAAAAGTCTCAGCATGTGTTTAAATTTTGATAGATTTTTATAGCGCAAGCCAAAAAATACAAGATTGGAATGACAAAGGTACAACATGATATAAATACACAGGTGAACGCATGTTACCGAACAGTAATCATTACTCAAATTGATGACTTGATTTATTTCTTCATGATTTCGTGATAAACTTCAATCTAGATTTCGTATAACACATCTGGAATTGCGTCAGTCTCTGACTTAACCTTCAATGAACCACTAAACATAAATAACTGTTCATCAACACGATTTTTTGTGTATGCAGTGAGATGGATTTAACTGAAACACAAGGCAGTCTGGGTTTCAGTCGAGGTTAAATGTACTTACAGTTCACTGAGGAAGTGCAGGTTGTGGAAGGCATCGGGCTGAATCTCACTGATGTTGTTCATGCTGAGATCCCTAAAATCAGAGAGAGGAAACAAATGATGATGATATCAGTTACGTTATTCATGAAAGCTGAGAGTCTTTGGGTGAGACTGGAAGAGACAGCATGCGTTTTTATGACTTTGAACAATGGAAAGCTTACAGGAAACATAGAACACAAATCCATTTTTAATTCACATTCTTCGTTTATAATTTTTTTTTCAAAGACCATTTCAAAATTATATTCAGTTTTATGATTTTACGATTTATATGTATGTTTTTGGGTAAAATTATAATTTTTGTTTCATTGTTTAGCTAACCAACAAACACTGACACTACACAAACGTTTGACCAACAGAACGTTTATAACAGAATCAAAATCTTTAAGAAAATCTTTAAGATTTAATTATATATAAAACTGAAACCTGAAGTGTCTCTAAACCAGTGTGTACATCTTGCAAAGTGGTCTATACCGAGTATAGAAGTTGCGGTTTAAATGTATGCCATCTAAGTAGTATTCACCTTCATACCACGCAGTCCAAAAAGCAAATATAGTTATTTTAACACAATACAACCATGAATTTCTGTTTGTCGTTGGTAATAAGTTGTTTTTTACAGACACGGATAAGGCTATTCACAGAAATCCTTTATGTGCCATTAACTAATTCAAATACTTCCTTTAGTGAATAAGTGCTAAAATAAGTGCTTGTAAGTAAATGACTCCATGACTCTAAAATGACTCTGTTTAATGTGCTTGTGCAACCTCCAAAGAACTTCCTCATCCTCCTGATCCTCATTTAACTTTTAGTGCAATCAAGATGAAAAATTGCACAATATTGATTATACTAATCAAACAATTATGAGTAATCCATACACCCGTTCTCACATTTCAAACGAAAATCCTGCCTGCTCCAGTTGCCTGGCTTCAAGAACTGAGCAACTCTTGATTACAACATATGAAATCTGGCTTCGCTATTTTTTATTATGCGTGCCGCTCTCAATTTCCCATTTCATTAATGAATGAACTCCAGAGCCAGATTTAGTGTCGAGATCGTGACGGGTCGACCAATCCCGACACGGCGAGAGGGATCTGGTGTCTGCGAGTGCTTTGCGTTATCGGCCGTGCCGATTGCGACTGTTCAATCAAAAGTAATATTTTATAGAAGCTGCTCAGATCTAGACAGCTCCTTCAGGTGACCTGGACAATCTCCGGGTCAGGCAATGAGAGACTCTGGCTTTGACAGTTTCCAGCCAAGCGAACTCAGCCAAGACCTCTCCGAATGAAACATATGCACTCTCATATCAAAGAAAACCCGCACCTGCACATTTTACCATCCATCAGAGATGAAGAGTGGAAAAAAACGTTCCGCTCTGAATTATTGTTCGACATATGTAATTTCCTCCCTGGTCTATAGTAAGTATCTCTGTGTGGAGTGGGCTGCATTGGGTTCCAGATGTTTGCTGCCTTCGACCTTATCAAACCATCTTCATTTTATAGTTTTCTTCTCTATCGAAAGACAGTTCAGGATCAGATGTGTATTTTTATTTTTACCCTCATATATAACCCATCATTCCTCTGAATGTGACTTTAATTTTGACCTATGACCTGTGATGGTTGATCACTGATAGCTGCGCATGAAATCTTATAATAATCTTATAATAAATTAAGTGACCTTATAATGAAAGTGGTGACATCATAATGATCCTAAACAAAATCATATGAGCTTTAAAAACATTTTTATAATGATTAACAGTGACTACTGTAAAAATGACACTCGAAATTAAACTTTACGTTTGTAAATACAATTTATTTTATGGGTTTAAAATTATGAAATAAATCGCTTTTTCAATCGCACGGTCAGCATTGTTTGAACACATGACTCAACCGAATAGCACATTTAAACTGAAGGGGCGCCATTGCAGATGCATAACAGTGCTGTGGTGTTGGTATGGCGGTTTTACTGCAAAAACATCTGAGCTTGAACATTTTAGCAAGGTTTTTATTTAGGCACTTTAAACACTTGAGCCTGACATTGCCTGAGCTGACATTGATGCAACCAAACTGCAACATTACTTCATTTGTTGTCCCAGGAGGCCTGGAACAGCCAAAAGGGCAGGTTCTCATAACCGAAGACCACCAGGCTTGAGAGGATAAACTGAAATGTTTGAAAATATTCATCATGGCGACTTTGATATTTGGCTGTTTATTTGTTTTGTCAGTGTGTCAACCGTGACAAGGTGAAAAGCTAATTTGCTGTAGATGAGGGCTGGAAAAGTTGACTTGACCACCTCTGTTTTCCACAGACACGGTGGCATGGAATGCACTCAACACAAACCTGTTAAACCGTAGGGAATATTTGGGATTTGAAAAACTCCCAATATCACAGACACGAGCTGGTATATATGACCTAATGAGCATTCGACATTGAGGGTTTTGACCGATAGCCTACAGCAGCTACACAAAACAGACCAGAATACATATCACTCATATCAGAAATGTAAAAAATGATGTCCATGTTATAAAAAAACCATCCTGTTTCATTATGGTAGTGAAAAGCCATTAGAAAAGTTAGTAACAAGACTTAATACGTTTCTGTAAGATGTATTGACTGAAGATTGATCATCTAATTTGTTGTAAACAAACATTTGAATGTTACGAGGTAAATAGTTTTTTGTGGACACGTTACGTATCTGTTTAGCTTCAAACACATAGATGCGGGAACAGCGCACTGTTTTATACTGTTGTAGAGGCAACTGAAAACGTGCCCTTGGCACTGAATAATAAAGGTATGGCCTAGATACACGCGTTAAAAACAAGCTGGTATATTGTCGATGTATGATAAGAGTATGTGGAAGTAAGGGCACTATTTAGGATGCAAACCTAGATCCGAGCTAACACTTTGCAGTTGAAGCACGGAAAAGAACGGTGTCATGCACCACATAGTGATTGATTTATGTGCGCGAGCATAAACTTTATATATATATACAAATATTAGGGCTGTCAAAAGAATAATCGCGATTAATCGCGATTAATCGCATCCTGAATAAAAGTTTGTGTTTACATAATATATGTCTATGTACTGTGCATAATAATTATGTTTTTATAAATACAAACACATACACATGTATACATATTTAGGAAATATTTTCATGTATTTATTTATATTTACAAACAATTGAAATTACATATAAATGTTTAATAATTTTTAGATTTTTCTGAAATATATGCATGGATGTGTATGTGTTAATAAACACAAAATTATTATGCACAGCACACAGATATATATTATGTAAACACAAACTTTTATTCTGGATGCGATTAATCGCGATTAATCTTTTGACAGCTCTAAAATATATATATATATATATATATAAAACTATATATATATAATGGCCAAGTCAACTGAGAGGACCATTATGCCTTAAAATTGGCAAATCTTGATTAAAGTCCCAGTATAATTAAAAAGGACAATTCTTATTTTTTTCATGAAATATTGCAGCGTCTATAGTAAATAGCTTATCAATGTGGGTCATTATCTTTTTAAAATTCATGTACCCTCATAAAATTCAGTTAAAGTGGCAATCCTTACGTTTTTTTTTTTTTTTAATTAAAATGAATTTATCAATTTTGGTATCAATTTACCAATTATTGAGCAAGTAGTCGTTTAAAACTGTGTCATTGCTGGACTCATCACAGACAGCTTGTAATAATGGTTTGTAATTTTCCTTGTCGGGTAGTGTTTCTCATTAAATCTTTATTTGGTGTCATTCATCTATGCGTCATTTCATCACATTCGTGAACAGAAGGAAGAGGAACGCCGTGAACTCCGTGGTCTGAAAGGATTGTAAACAGATGCAGACATGGCTTTATGTCTTCTGAACAGGTAAGACATTTCCATATTTCAATAGATAACACAAAAACCGTAGCGCGCTGTGTTAATACAGACGGGTACAGTTTCATTGGTTGTTCTTTCGCTCTTTGTTATGTTCATTATGATAAATGTAATTTAAGACCTATTTGCATGGGATTAGTGTTATCTGGGGACCAGATTACCTCCCCACATCTGTATTTCATGTGGCGCACTCGCACGGGATAAGTGAAGCCTGTGATTTTACTCAAAATACAGACTTATTTTCTGGGAAATTATGACAAGGCTTTGTGTATAGTTTATGTATATATAGTTGAGTTGTGTATAATGATATATGACGGTACCTGTCAGCATTTGAGACCCGCGATCGCGGATCTTCTCTCCGGTTCGCGTTACGGGAGACTCCCAGCCAAAAAGGAAGTGTTGGCAGGTATGGATATGACCCAGCACCCGATATAATATCAAAACACTTCACACTGCCCCCATTTTCGCTATTTGGGTCTGTTTATGTTCTTATATTTGTTTCGTGTTGTATCATCTGCCATGTTATTTATTATGTTTATTATGCACTATTGATGTACAGTGAAGATTCTCACCGGTGCACTGTCAAAGGCAACACGTGACATACGACTCAAAACATCAGACTCATCCGCGCAGTTGAGCGGTGCCGAATCACAACTCACGTAAAGAAAATACCTCCGCACATTACTTGCAGTAGCAATAACAAACTGAGATGGCGATGAAGAGGCCATTCTTACGGACTGCCACTTTAAAATCTGAAATTGCACTTCCGCCCTGAAATGACTATCCATCTCAAATGACACAAATTAGACGGCTTGGCCGGAGCATATAACTCCTCCCCTTGAACTGCCAGGCTGCTGCCAGTTTAATTTCAAAATCAATGAAAAATGCAAGCTATGACAACAAATTTTCTTAGAAATGTGTCAGAATATGGAAGTAAAAACGATCGCAACTTTGATCAACTTTATTTTGACTTATGTGCCACATCGTCCTCTACAGGTGGGATGTCTCCAAAACAGACAAGATGACTCAAAATGTTACCTTTGAATAAATAATAATTAATCATGAAATAATAATAATGTATTTTAAATGGTTATTTTAGTTTAGTATTGTTTTCATCTGGTTCATTTTCTAAGCTTAGATATTTTTATGTGCAAATTATTTGTATATGCATTTCTCTTTTGTGAATGTTTCTCTTTGTTTTGATACACTATAAAAACATTGTTTTAGCATACAATAAAACTTGTTGTTTTAGTATACAACAAAGCCCTGCTGTTGACAACACTTCTTTCGACGTAAAACCAATTCATCATGTGGTAATTCTCTTCCCCCACTTGAAATAACACATGCTTTTTACTGCAATAATTACAATTGATGAAAACTAAGTTTGTTTTGCATCCAGATGGGCATTGTTGATCTAAGACATTAAGGGGTGTTTTCAGAGAAAGCCTATCATGTTCTTCACACCATGCAGCTTCTTATTGCAACCGCTGCAATCGAGAAGATATTGTTTTACTTTATTGGTTTTTTTCTTTTTTTAATTAGCAAAAGGCAGATGTGACGGGCCCAGTCCCAGCTCAAAAGACCAAAGGAAATAGCTGGCAGACACGGGGCTGAACACATGGTTCCTGATGATTATGTCTGTTAATATTAAATATATTCTTGCCATGGCGCGTTTGTTCATAACAATTTTGTCCCTTCAGCATGTCCTGCGGGAGATGGTGTATATAAAGGCTATGTTGCAATCTCCTGGCGTGTGCACATGTGAGGCGTTTGATGCGCGGCCTTCAGAGTGATGATACTCATAAACGTCAATATGTGCGAAGAAGACTTTACTACTTTCAGACAGCTGCTGCTTCTTTCTTTTTACGTATGTGCTTGTCTCTCTCCCTTTTATCATGCACTAACATAATCCCTGTAGCCAAACTAACAATTAACTAGATATTACTGGGAAGCCTCTAGAATACACATTTGATCAATATATTACAATATAAGTTATGTAGAAAAAGCAATTGGTCTTTTCTTATAATAATTTAAGCAATTTTTTGGCCAAATGTCTTTTTTATAAGAGGTCTATAGGTCTATTCCAAAGCATTCAATGAATGAATGCATCTACGTGGATTGTGCATTCTCAATAACTTCAGTGACAGTTAATAGGTAAGTTCATCTGTTTTATTTGTTATGTAACATTATGTTATGTAATATATTTCATGATGTACATTTGATGATTATATTATATTTTCTTGTAGGTCTTTTCAGTAGTCTCAATGTTAGCGATGTTGAATGTATAGTTTATAAAAAACTTTATTTGCCAAATGATAATATCACAGAGTTCCTTTTATGTTTTGCGTTTCTTGCTAAAACTTAGAATTTTGTTTCCCTTAATGATTCAAGTTTCTGACATAAATGAACAGCTGTGTGACATCAGAAGCCTTTGATGTGATGACCTCTTAAATATTAAAAATCAAGCCCAGGAGGAAAATATCGCCCCTTAATAAAATGTTAATTTCTTACACTGTTGTGAAGTGAAACTGAAGTAGAGCCTCTTGTGTCCCCCTGCCATGTTTTCATGACTTTATCGCTCTGGACTGAGGTGAAATGCAGGTTAAAAAAGCATTTTAGCCGACGCATAAGACAAGCCTGTCGAGGGAGAGGCGCTGCATGTTGAGACGTTGAGCATGTTGAGATGTCTCTCGCTCTTTGTTTTAAACATTTATTGTTAAGTTTTTAACTCTTGAACCGAATTCTTCAAACGTTGATTTACAACCATTAAGTTTACACTTAAATGTTATGCAATGGGAAAATAAATATCTTATCTTTTGCCAGACATGTTGTGGAATCCAAGCCAGCTCAAGCATATGCTGTCAATAAACCAAAAGTTGAAAATTCTGACAATTCTGATTTAATATTTGAATGTTAAAAGGATAGTTTACCCAAAAATGTATCATCATTTCCAAACCGTATGACTTTCATTCTTCTGCAGAACAGAAAAGAAAATATTTTGAAGAACATAAATAACCAAACAACACTGACTCTCATTGACTTCCATGATATGAACACAAAACCACTTAATCCTTTTTTTGTTATAAGAAAAAAATATAGGTTTTAAATGACACGAGGGTGGACTCCTATTTTTGGGTGAACGCTTTAATGAAATATTTGTTGTCATAAGCATTGCATTAAGTATTCTGAGTAAATAAGTTCTTAAAAAGTCTTTAAGTGCAGTATTTACTCACACACGCATACACACAGTAATCCAGTGTTGAGTACAAGACACACCTGAATTCAATTTTTACATCGCTCAGCTGGTCGTGTAAAGGTGGAGAAGGAGAGAGGAGATCTTTGAAGTGGCTTTTGAGGGTTCGCTCCTTACGCCAGATCCTGGCACAGGTATGCTTTAATCTTCACTTCCTCACACCAGCTCATCGTCACAGCCCTGGCATGCTCTTCACTTTAAAATACAGCCGTTTACTGAATCAATGTGAGAAAGTCTCCACTGCAGATACTTGTATGAAAAATCACAAAAGTCTTGAGTGAATTCCAGTTTCCAAAAACATTAAGGCATGTCCAAATTTGACAAGGATGATGATGACCATGATGATGAACTTGATGATGATTTGATGACTTCTGAGTCAGATCTACCACACCAGCAGAAGCTTTGGGATGAATCCACAGTGAACAGCAAGGAAACTTCTGGGAATTCAGAATGACATCTGACAAATGAAAAATTCCTGCTGAGGAGCATACGAATATGTTTAAAGAAGAAAGCAAGGAAAGTGAGACAGTTCCAAAGATTAGGATCCTGTTTGGAAGAAGTTGGTGCAGTCTCCATGACAAGGAACTGCAAGACCTTTTCGGGTGAAACAAAGTGTGGAGGTCGAAGCTATGCTTCAATTCATCATTCGCCCCAAGCTGACATAATGGCGTATCAAAGGGACGCAAAATAACAATCTCTGCTCAGAAATCGTTCCCTGTAATCTGCAAACTTTCCATCCTCACACACAACGGACTGCAAACTGATAAGCTAATGCTGTAGCTGGTGCCTCATTGTTTGTTGATAAGAACGCCGCATGTGTTCATTAGATATATTGTGTCTTTCTCACCCCCTTGATGACAGCAACATTTATCAGAAATACTGGAACACTGTGAGCATTGTCGGCAGGTTTCCTGTTTTTTGTTTCCCCTTAACAGACGCTCTTGTGCGTATGACTCGCAAACACTTTCCTGTAGGTCAGGGGCCAAAGCTTCTCAAAGTGTTTTTACACTAGCTTCAGAGGAGACCACCCCGGAGAGGAACAAGTGATTGAAGTTACAGCTTTTCACAACATAACTTGAGATAAAGTCAAAAATCATATTGCCCTTTAAGAGTCACGGTGAGGATAGGGGTTCCTCTTTGTACAATGGACCACAGGCAATAACAGCTCATGTACAAACCAGACTGCCCTCCATTCATGACCGGATTTTACTCTACTTAATATGGCTGGCTTCAACTTTTTTTTTCATTTTTATAACTTTTTTCGACACATTAAAAGACTGGTACTGATGTTACTAAGAATGGGGGGAAATGCAGCTCTCAATCAGAGTTAGTATAGTTTTGTTTTTAATATTTTGAATCAGATATTATCTTTATATTTTTAGTTTTCATGTTCATTTTTGTTACATTTTTATCATATTTATTTGATTATTTATATCTTGTATTGCTATATAAGTTGAACCAAATTTTATTTCAATTTTAATTTAGCCTTTGTTTATTTTCATGGAATAATTTTAGTGCCTTATTTTAGTTTATTGCAGCAACATCTAACAATTCTTCTACCGTTTTAGATTTTCAAATAATATTTAGACTGAAGTTGTATTTGATTTTAATTAACAAATATTAAAATTTAAATTGTTTTAGTTTGACTAAACTGTAAGAACCAGGCCGCTCTAACGAAGTCCCGCCCTCCAGTAAAAATAGTCAGTCAATATAGCAGAACGATTCTCTAGGGCGGGGCTCTATAGTCAGTTTCATCGGATGCATCTACCTGGCTCGGAGTTTACTGCCGGTCTGTGTTTAGTTATAATAAATCAATTTATTTTATATTTAATTTATATTAATATTAACTAGTATTTTGACATATATTAATTGTATTCAATTTAATTAAAACTTAGTTGTTATTGATTCTTTGCAGACGTCTGGCAGTTACGTTTGGTTCACATAACATTTGTTTATGTTGTTGTCGCTGAAATCATCTATATGGAGACTTGTGATGGACAACCTGTATGAATGCGCTTCAGCTGAAATGACATAAAAAAGATGTTTTTAGTGCAATTTGATCAAAAACTAAAATCATGATATAGTTAATGTCCGGTTTAATTGTTAGTTGGAAATATGTTATTTAATTGGGATTTTAGTCAGAGATGTTAGAGATATTTGTATTTCCTCATTCAAGTAGATAGGACTTGATTGAAATAGCTTTCCAGTGGCGTTGCATGGCCGTTGAGTGCCACGACTTCCCTATAGGGACTTCTGTATTAGAACTTGACGCAACTTGGACTCCAACCTGTACCAAAGCATTGGATCTGTTGTGACACCTGTCTGTATGCCAGCGTAACAGGTTTAGATGTGGTTCAACAATAGGGAGTGAAAATTTGGTTGAAATGTGTGGCTTTCATAAATACGTATGTCATTGGTTAACCTCTACGCTCGTGGTTGCTCTGTCTAGAACGGTTTGTACATTATCATTAAAAATCAATTTCTCTGTGGAGAAATAAATGAGATTTTTACTTCCGAAACCCCGCCACGCATTTGTGAGTCATCTACAACACATACGAGAGGTTACATTCACCACATCGCCAATGCCAAGAGATATGTTCTCCCTACTCCAAAACAGAGAACATAAATTATCTCTGTCCTGTCAAATCCAAACTGTTTGACCTTTCTCTCTTTCTCGCTACTTCCCACCCACTAAGCCACTACGACCCCCCTCCCGTTCTCTCTCTCTGTCTCGCAATGTCCTTCAGTATTTTCTGCTCCATTCATACTCTCGTCCTCCTCAGGCTGGCAGAGATAATCCTCCCCTTCATCACCCTCCAGCTTTAAAAGCTGACATGTTTAGGTAAACATTACACAGTGCTGTGAATCCCGAGCCACTGGTGGAAAGCCACAAGATAAACAGGCCGTCCTCAGGTGCTGCTGTCGTCTTCAAAGGCCTGGACCCGTTTCAATAGCTCTGTCGTTAACACCGCAGCTCTAGTTCTTGTTCTTCGGTCAAACCCAAAAAAAGAGAAGTAGGCCCTCCAGACATATCTGTCTTTCCCTCTCTCACTCTCTCGCTTCTCGTTCTCCTGCAACAGGTTGTGGCTTTAACTTCTCATGCAATTCTTTTTGCCATGCACACTCTTTACACCATTAGGAAATTGTTCCTGCGAGGTTAAAGTAACTATGCACAAAAAATGAAAAGAATCACTTTAAAATAAGGCCTCATTCATTCACCTTAGTTAATACATTGGTTTCTACAAACTAACAAATGGCAACATAGTTTTTGTTAATGCAAAACTTTTTATTGTTTCTTCATGTTACATTAGTTTGATTTTGCATGAACTATGTTACACCAAATACAACATTTAATTTGAACTAGTTTTGCTAAATGTTGAAATTAACATTTGCTAACAATAATAATTGCTGTAGTAATGTTAATTTGTGTAAACTAATGTAGTTAAAGTGGCAAACTGTAAGGTTTTGGTTAAATAATAAACGAAAATCAGTTCTTGAGCAACATGAAACAATTATTGTTGAAAATGTCTCTTTACCTTCCAACGATTTACAATAATAACCAAGTCATAATGATCTTTAATTTGGGCTGTCAAGTTGGATTTCACTGGAATTGTCAGTTATTTTTTACATATAAAAATATGTAAAGTCAGTGGTTCTCAAAATGGGGGCTCCAAGATGGATCCAGTGTGGCCCCAGATTTTGTGCCATTTTATGAAATGTATGAAATATGCAATCAAAGAAAAAGATCCCTGTGTAAAGTAACATGCAATTTTAGGTTTCAAACAGAGATGGTGCTATGCAGGCAAAAGTTACAGATCGCAGCTTTTACCAATATTAACAAATGCAACTTTATTGTGACCCATAATATTGTTTAAACATTGTTTGTTATTATACAGAAGCCAAGTGAAAATAAACAAGTTCAAAAACGTTTTCGGGTAATACCCCTTCCTCAGTGCCATGTGCCCTTTAGAGACTGTGCCTGTTGTTCGAAAAATACATGTGTGCACATTCTCCAAAATTCACCTTTTGTTTTCCACAGAAAAAAATAACACAAATGTTTGGAACGTTATGAGTGTGAATAAATGATGACCGGATCTAAATATTTGGGTGAGCACTTCTTAGAAACCCTTTATGTTCCTCCATTCAAAAGTCTCAATGTTGCCACGCAAGTCTCAACACGCCATCCCAGCCAATGAATGTCTAATAAATAAAGGACCGCGCTAGTGTGAACAGGAACTTGTTCAATTGCTTTGATCATTGAAAGGTGTATTTGGAAACACATACCAGGGTGATTTTGAAAAGAAAATGTTTGCAGAGCGATGAAAAAAGAAAAAACATGCAGTGTCCATTATGTAATCGGCTGAGGCGAACTCGACATTAAAGGTTTGAAAGGGGATATGATATCCCGGCCCCACTAGATGGAAAACTGCATAAAATCGAGACGAAAACGCGTTAAAGAAAACAATATTTGCCCTTCCTTAAACACTCAAAAGCCGTCTGGCTTAGCATTCTCCTCACACAAATTCACAATGCGACAGGAAGGAGGAAACAATACTAACTTCCCCTCCTTCTGTTTTCCTACAGACATGTTTTTTCTATGACATACTGTCAGGCTTCCTGAGCTAAATATTCTCTCTTTTGTTGAGCCGAGGGCCTCCCTTTCACTCCAGCACAATGAACAAGAGGACACTCTTTCACCTGAGCGAAAAACACAAGAGGAGGTAAAAGAAGAAGAGGAAGAAGAACAGGGAGGGAACAAGAGAAAGAGAAAATGAGGACAAAAGAATGAGGGTGGAAAAGACGGATTCTCATTGGTCGACCTTTATTATCCGTATACTACAAATGCTTAATGGTTTAAAAAGAAGCAGGGAGGGAGAGAGTCAGATGTCTGAGTGGCGAAATTGGATGTTTAGTCTGTGGAAACATCATGGGAGCTGCGCTTTATTTTCCTTTTTCCCTCTGGGCATTGGAAGGATGTCATTCCATTTAACACAAACACTGATAGAGAAACGAATTCCTGGTCACTATATTTATTTCACTGAAGCCTTGATCTAGTTAAAAGGCGCTCACACACTTAGATTGACGTTGACTGTATTCCTTGTCATTGCACAAATCTTTTCAAGCGCATCTGAAATGAATAGCTGTTGGTCTTTTTTGAAACCGCTTGTCAGATATTCTCCAATGCCCTCGTGTATGACTGTGTGAAAAAGTCACTAACAGAAACGTCTCGGCTTTGTGGAGTTAAAAAAGAATTGGTCCCCCGAAGGCCTTTTTTTGTGTGCACAAACAGCAAATTGAATTCAGAGAAATTCAAATGTGATACAAACACCAACATCAGACGGTAAGCCTACACAACACACACATGCACTTCAGCACAGAAGGCTCACTATGTCTCAGAATTCCCTTTACCTCCCACACGCACGCAGTCAGAACAGACATTGTTCTGTTCCATCGACCTCTTTTTGCATATAGACAAAAGATGATGTAATTTGGACCGGAGGCATGAGTCAAAGGTCGCCACGTTTGACAATGCTCACAGGAAGTGGAACGATAGTCCTACTTCCTCCATACAAGCTTCGAGACATTCACGATGAGACTGGTCACTCTATACAATAACCGTTAGCCTTTGACCCGCATACATGGCTCTTTAGCATTTGTTTGAAGTGTGCAGCCACAAGTGGACTACTTCAGCCGTTTGGTTTTTTCACTAATGCTAGATGATTTACAACATGAGCTGGTTTCCATACCCTGATTTTCCTTTAAACATCAAATGACAACCCGACAAGCTATTGATATTGTGAACAGGCCCATTTTGGTTTTGCGACCAGTCGGTGGGAACAGCTGGAAACCCCGATTTGATCCAAGTAGAAGAACCTTTGGCAGTTCAAGTTCATCCGCAAAGTTCATCCATGATATAAATGAAGCTGGCAAACGCCAAGGTATTCGAACAATTGTTTGCAATGGAAATACCTGGATTGCAGGCAGAATTCCATCATTGATTCTTTCGAGAACCCTTAAAGATCATCTTACCCTCAGGAGAAAGCCTCTGGAGTTTGAGATGACAGTTTAAGCGCCTCACCTGTGATATTATATGCGATTCTTACAGATTTGTAATTCAGTAAGACAGCACTTCTGGACTTTGTCTGAACTCTTACAGAGCTTGCCAGTTGCACTTTTGCCACATCGCCGCTGTCTGAAATAAAGACAATGTGTCTGACACCTAAGCCTTCGCTGCTATGCTCCACGATGACACTATTTGAAGTGCCTGTGTCCTTCAAACAATCTTGGTATCGGTTTCTGTCACTGTCTGTGAGGGTAAAGAGATGACTCTCCCTCTTTCAATAAAGACATTTCGAGCATCTTATGCACCGCTTCCCCCTAGACCCAACCCCTTCCCGTCCTCCACCACCCAGACATTCCTCTACGCCCCCACCACTTTTGTTTTGGCACTAAGTGTCGCTGTGATCTCCCGCTCGCCGTTGTCTCGTCACTCCGTTCTCCTTTTCTCTGCCCTGTAATCCCCCGCTTCCATAGAATGGCATTAGCTGGGGGACTATTATCGTCTTTGATGCTACAGCAGGGATTTGGGCGAGCATTAAGTGTCATTAACGCCGGGACTATTTATCACCTGCCTGCCAGCGGATCTGGCTGCTGCAGGAATAGAGCTTTGAGCGGGCTTTACTCACCGCATTTGGCCGCAGATCTGAGCCCCGGTCTGGTGGGAGGGGAGTTTGCGGAGTGCCGGGCCCTCAGAGCACGCTGACTGTGGCCTGCCACGTCATGTTGAGCATGCTGACAAAGTCTTGTGGTCAAGATGTACTGTACCTGGATAGACAACTGAGCTTCGGGATTTGAGGAAATCGTTTGAAAGCTGCGATATGGTTTTAGGGCATTTTACGCGCATAGTCAACTTCTTATTGGAGGAAGTTGTATCCAAGTCAAAAGTCGACTATTTAACCATTTACAAGCCTGTATATGTGGAACACAAAAGAAAATATTTCAAGTGGTTTTGTGTCCCTAACTAGAGATTACGCCAGCTGCAGCTGAAAATCCCGTCCTATCCACCTGCAAGGGCCTGCAGACTGACTGACCATCCAGCTCCCCATTCCATCACCACCCAAGAGCAAAGTGACCATCTGATCATCCCAGCTCAGGCAATTCCATCCCCAACCAAGAGCAAAGACGCACTACTTGTCACATTAATGCTAAATTTACAATACTTAATATTTAATGATAAACTTGCATCACTTGACAGCAGTTTGAAGTTATAGCTGCACTCAGTTACATTATGCCATTACTATTTTCCCTGCTTAACACATTTCTCTGTTGTCTGATATTGATCACAAAATAAGGCCAAATTAGACCTAAACAGTGTCAACAAATGAAATTTCCTAAATCACAACTAATAAGCTCTCGCTGTTTTTCATAAACATTCACTCCTCCATTTATTCATCATTGGAGTTTGGGTTCCTCGCCACAGGGCCGTGTTGGCTTGCTCACTGGGAGACTGCATTTATTAAGATATTATTTACTAGAATGATCTTGCTTGTTCTATAAACACCATGCACTGTGCTGTGTTTTACCTTTTCTGTGTTTTTCAGTTTTTCTTGTTTTCTCCTGAAAAGCTATAAATAAAATTGAATTGAATTGTCCTTACAATGGAAGTCAATGGGGTTCAGTGTCCTTCGGCAGTCAACATGCTTTAAAATTTCTTCATTTTTGTTCTGCAGAAGAATGAAAGTCAAACAGTTTTGGAAGATATGAAGATTTGTGTTCCCCATAAAAAATAAGTAGGCGAGTAAATAATACGCTTTTGACTTCATGAGATGCCATCGTGATGCCCATATTGCATCCATATTCGACCGCTTCTCATTGAAGGTTTAAAGGAGTTCCTGTACACATCATCCTGTCAACAACTCGAGCTCTCACCTTCCTGCTAATCCTTCTGTTGTAACGAGGCTCACTTTGCCAAACATGATTGGTTCGAGGACAGTCTGCCCGGGTCTGGGACCGAACACAATGCCCCCTTTGTGGAGGTACAGAATGGGGGTTGATGACAGGACAGGGGTCCGGCAGATTTCCACGGTGCAGGAGGAATCTCTGCAATGCGAGTGCACGTATCGTACTCTGTGGGAGTGACCTCAAAACACGCACACATTTGCACAGCCCTGCTCGGAGGAATTTGAGACGGGAACAGTCTCTGATTCGCTATAATCTGAAAAGTTTGAAAACTGGAGGCACTGTCTTTTGTTCGCTCTTTTGACACATAAAGAGGCAAACTTTGGTAAATAGGCTTGGCCTCTTCTATAGCAGCTCCTGCAAGTATAGACTGGAAAAGCCCCACCGTATCATCAGCTCAAACTTCCTGCCCTCCCATCATCACCTTGTATCAACTCCGCAATCTCAAACCGTGAGCACAAACATTGACACTGACACCTTAGCTCTCTTTATGCCTTTGACAGGAACAGGAAATATCGCTGTGGCTGAGCTAAGTCTGCTCTTTGTCTCTTCCCCCCCTTTACTTAAGCTATTGTTGGCATAATAACCCTGTCATCTAGCATCTGTCTCTGGGCAATGTACTTTTGAAAGGTGGGACGAATGAAACATCATGCCTGCCACCTTCTTCCCCGGGAACATTACTGTACCTTTGTCTTGAGCGGAAGCTACTTTGTATTCGTTCACAACGCCACTGCGTGTTTGATCCCTGTGGGACCTCAGCTGAGTATCTAAAAGTTAGTCGTTAAATAGACTATTTACAGTGTAAACACTGTGGCCCAATAAGGCTGTCAGCATTACTCTACAGACATAACCAATGGTGTGTGTGTTTGGGGGGCCAAGAGTATCTGTTTGGCTGACCAATGGAAGACGAAGGAGAGGTAAGGAAAGCCTGTTAGACAGTTATTATTATTTTATTTGGTGACACATTTAAGGATGAACTTCCCAAGGTGCACATGAAATGTAAACAAAATTTCCCGGATCAAAAATGTTACATTTATGCATTTATTAGAGAGCTTTATCCAAGGCAATTTATTGTACAGTGCATCACGAGATATACATTTAATCTGTATGTGTGTTCCCTAGAGGTCGTAGCTATGATCTGTGCATCACTTACACCCGCAGCAACATTTTAAGACATTTTCAAAACCCTTAATGTGTCTATTTAATTTGTCAAAAGAATGTGGATTGCGAACCTTAAGAATAATGCAGAAGGAAGTTATTGAGTTGCTATGCCATTGTTGAGGCCATCTGTCTTCCTTAGAGAAAAAAGCCGCTGATGGGTTGTACAGTCGTCATGATGTCCTGGGATGAGGGCCATCAAACTAATCCAGAGTTTATAAACCAACAATAATGGAGTCATTCCTAATTGACTAATGAAATGTATTGCCAGAACAGCCAGAGACGGGTCTGTCGGTGATCTTGGTGGCGTTTGCCAAAGACTGTGCTTCACTTAAAGGTGCAATGTGTCCTTTTTTGGAGGATCTATTGACAGAAATGCAATATAATATACATAACTATGTCTTCAGAGGTGTATAAAGACCTTATGTAATGAATCGTTGTTTTTATTACCTTAGAATTAGCTATTTCTATTTATTACATGGCTCGTTGGAATGCTTGATTCTGATTGGCCAGTGGCAACATTTGCAGGTTCGTTATTCCCAGGTAACAACCTTTCAAAACTAATAACACACGGTAACCCAGATGCAGCAAATCATTTTGACAGTTTTTTTTTGAGAAATGAAATGAAAATATGTATTTTAATAACATTTTATTTACAGACTATTCACCCAAATTGCCTTTTTCGTGATATTTGAACGTCGTTTCTTACCTTAAAACCGAAAGTAAACAGCATTCTGCATTCGGCTAATAAAATATTTCAAATCTACATTTCATTTCCAGTTATTTTCTCATGTGGCAAGTAGCCATGTAATAAGCGGGATAATGTACAAGCAGCCGGATGTTATCGCGAAATAAGCCCCGACAGTGTGATCAGGACCCGACGCGAAGCAAAGGGTCTTGTATAACAAGACCCTTCGTGTGCACCCTGCGGTGCACACTTACTTGTGCACCGCAGGTCCCCTTGCATGGAATTCCCATGTTGTTTCAACAGAAACAAGACATTTGTAAAGCAATTTTTCCTACTATGGTAGTCAATGGGGTCCAAGAACTGTTTGGTTGCAAGCCATTCGTGCACAAAAAAGACATTTATACAGATTTGGAACAACTCGAGGTTGAGTAAATGATGACAGAATCTTCCTTTTTGGGTGAACTATTCCTTTAAGACGGATATAATGGGTAGGAATGAATGAATTCTGCAAATATTTTGTGGCTTTTTATCACACATTAATATGGGAATTGTGGGTATAGTTTTATACAATTAAGCTTTCATCGGATACTGTAATGTATAGCACCATCAAAATGAGTTCCCATAGAACATCTAATAGAGACGTTCTAGATGTCTGAACCGTGCGGACTCCTCGACATACTGGCCCTCGAGTAATTATAGGCATCCATCTTTCACTCAATGCTGTTCCCTAACAACATCACGCTGGCCTGCAGCCAAACATCAAACCGCACCCCTCTCAACAGACTTGTCAACAAACTTCCTGTCACTTCAAACAGAGCCGCTCAATGTGTACATGAAACACTAGCGACCAATTCCACATTAAATACTGCAGATCATTTGCACACACATTTCAAGTGAGCATAATAACAAACATTGTGTTTAAAGTACAGAAAGTTCAGTTCGAGGCTTGATAAACAACACGTTGCTATTAATCGCCACCGAAAAATGTTAAGGCATTGAATAAATGAATTGACTAAATGCACATGCTGTTTAAATGTGTAGCCACAATGCTTTTTGTGTAACACAAGTATGACATTGAAATTGCGTTCTGAACCTCCCTGTGCATAAACCTCTCCTGTCATGATGAATTATATGGAAGGATGAATATTTAAGCACAATTTTAAGCTTGAAATCTCCAAAATGCCTTTATAGTGCAATGTGATTTGTTGTTTTTACAGAGGTTTGGGGTCAAAGTTGTTTTCTGGAACTGCTTTTTACCCATCATGCATTGCAGGTTCAACAACCAACCGGCCACAAACGAACACCCATTCTCTCCGGAAAGATGATGGGACGAGGTGGAGCTTCAGGTCTGTGTGGAGTTTGAGAGGGAGCGGTCTGGAGCCAGCAGCCTGATGCTGGGGCTGATAGTGGGCCTGTCTCGTCGTCTGGCTTCAGCGTGGCTCCTCTCTATGGCTGCCCACCCCACTGTTTATAATGTGTCTTGACCTGGGTCAGAACAGATAGCTATCGCTACACTGACATAATGGGGAATCCGCATGGAAACTATTTTAGCTCTATGGAGAGGAATGCAATACGGAAGAGGGGGAACCTAAGAGGAAGAGATTAACGTTCAGAGGAAGTCTTTGAAAGACACGAGACCACAGAGGGCCAAGACACACGCAAACAAATGTGCCACTTTGATAAGAATGTACGTTCAACTACACCAAACCAGTTCTGTAAAACGATGATAGTAAAACGCGTTTATTTGTGCTTTCGTTGCAATGTAAAAAGTAAACATCAGAACTTGTTGCTTTAAAGGCGCAGTTTTTGATTTACAGCGGCCACTAGCGGTGTATTAAAGATTTGCAACGAATCGCTCAGTCCAAACACGACGGTGGCCACCATAGTACAAAAAGATGTCGTTCACATGTTGACGCAGCGAAGAGATCATGCAGGCAGTAGAAAAACTGTAAAAAGAGCGATGTGTTATTTATTACATCAAATAAACGGTCTGTGGATTTTAAGTACAAAAAGAAGGATAAAAGTCAGGCAGGTGCTAGGACCCGCGTTAATGTTATAAAGACTTTCCAGCGGAGACGTATCAGAACCTGCGGTACTAAGGCTTTTAGCAGAGATACTCATAGATATCTATGGAGATACTTTCCAGCAGAGAGACGTTGGAGAGAAAGATCGTCTAAAAATCATGTTGCTTTGATTCGGATAAGTATGTGTGTAACATTGTTTTTTCTGTTTTTAGTAAGGTCTTTATACACCTCTGAATAAGTAGTTCTGTATATTATATTGCATTTCTGTGAATAGATCCTCTTAAAAACCCTGTATTGTTCCTTTAAGGCTCTTTTATACCTGCTGACATCCAGAATAATAACTTTTCAGAGTGAATGCGGCAATCTTTAAAGACCTCATGAAATGTATTCTACGTGTATATTTATTCTCTGTGTTAGCTTTGAGGTCATTTTTATGATCTGAATCTGAAAAATGTATGATTTTATGATGTGAAAAACGACACTTTCAACAGATTTTTACATTTTTGTCTCTCAGAAAAAATAAATTTAATGGCAATTCGTAACTTTTACAAAGTGTCTAATTTGTGTAAATCTCATTTGTATGTTGATGGAATTATGACGTTGCTTTTTGTCTAGAAATGGTCTGATTTTGTATTAATCATATTGTCTGAATTAATAAAAAAAGCCACCATGTAAAATTCGTTTTTTTATAATTCCTGTGAGATTATAGGCTGAAAATATTTGATGAGTCATCTTGTAGTGCACAGATTTTAGTCCGATAAAATGTTTTGTAAGAAACACAAAACCATTTTTCAAAATTCTTTCTCACCTTCATGTAATTTCAAACATGTACGGCTTTCTTCTTTTGCAGAACACAAAAGAAGATATTTTGAAGAATGTTAGTAACCAAACAACATTGGACCACATTGACTTCCATTGTATGGACACAAAACCTGTGACATTTCTCAAAATATCTTCTTTCGTGTGATGCAGAAGAAAGAGTCATATGCAGGTTTTGACATGAGGGTGAATAAATGATGACAACATGTTCATTTTTGAGTCCACTAAACCCTTTAATTTCCAACTGTCCACAATTAACTTTACACCCATGACAAACAGATATAAAACTGTATTGAGCACATTAAATGATAAGCATCCTATTAAAGCGTCCATTAAACACAATGTAATGGTCCTCATGAGTTCTGCTTCATTTCATTCCACCAAAACAGGAGTGATTGAGCAACAGACAAAGAAGAAACAAATAGATCTAAATACAGACAGGGACAAAGATGCAGGCTCCAGAACAGAGTCGCTCTTGCTTGTGGTCTCACCCTCTGGTTATGAGAGTCTGGGTGGTCCAAACACACACACATACACACAAGCAAGCCCTCATTTTCCCTCAGCTCTTAATTCGCTTGTCGTGGTTTTCTCCACAGGCCAGACTCTGGTTAGCCATCACCACTGCAATGCGTAACATAATGACAGCAATTTGCGGTCGTAAAGGGAGAAAACGAGAGAAAAAGTCAGAAAGACAAGAGCAACTTGCCTTTCATATCGATGACAGAGCCACATATATCTGCGAGTGGAATGATGAGTAAATCCAGTGCATGCGTTACAAAGGAAAACCACGTGGAAGAACAGACCGACCCCAGATCTGTCTTCGTGGTTTAGTTTCACCATAATTTGGCATGTGACATTAAAATATGTCCGCATGATTGCCGATCAGAGTTGATGTGTGGATTAAATTTCTGTCAAAGCTGTCAGAGAGTGCGGTTAGAGCTAAATTTACAGAGGCGAATCGCTGCTCTGTGTGCGAAATGTACTTTTCCTTGTAGCATCATTCGCTATTTTGCAGTTCTGTCAGCTCTCAAATGCTTCCAAAAATGCCCAACCTCCTGTTGATAGGGAGAAGATGAGCAAAGAGGAGAGTCAAGCGTTTCAAACTCACATTGTACGCATAAGCAACATTCTGAAACACAGTCGATCACTATGTAAAAAAAATACTATAAATTGCTTAAAATCAGTAATAGACACCCCAACCAGTTTGGCAACAAAGCACTTGTCTAGTGAATCTTGTATCTCACTGAAGCAAAACAACGAAAACAGAAAAACAAGAACTTTAGTGATAATAAACGGGAGGTTTTGCTCTCAGAGGTGACAGCAGATGAAATCAACATTTGAAAAGCTTTCTTACAGTTGTCTCTGCATATTGAATTAGTTTAATTGAATTTAATAAGTCGATGAAAATGTCAAATAGTCATATGGAACACTGTTAAGATGCTTTAAAGGGATAATTCACCCAAAAATGAATTTTAATTCAAAATCAGCCGAGCACTTTTTGAATAATTCTGAAATATATTCTTGCTCTTCCCAGCTTTGTAATAGTAGTGTCCTTGTTTTAATTCTCCAAGCAAAGCTCAAATAAATGTCTTCCGAAGCGAAACGATTTATGAGTAAAAACTATTCTTTTAGCCTAGACAGGTCGTGTAAGACTTTGAACATAGATGAGAAAACTACACGCGTAATGGCGGCACGCTGGGTCCTCATACTGTATCTCAACGTCGAATCTCAATGGGTCATGCGTGTCTCAGAACCAATGAGATTTGACGTTGAGCATAAAACTTTGAATCCCTTTTACTCACAAACGTATCGTTTCACTTCAGTAGTCCACACTCCAGGGGTTTAGAATTAAAAAAATGTGAATCCATGTTTGGGTGAACTATTCCTTTAATGGTGTTTTTTCAATCTTTCTTTCGAAGTTTGACAGCTTCAGTTTCCATGTTTTGAATAGCATGGAAGAGGATCAGGAGCAAGTTTGTAATGATATGAATGCGAGTAAATAATGACACTTTACTTTTAATTGTGGTTTAACTATTACAAAAAATCTTGGGTCCGATAGCACACTTTCCCTTTTATAATATTATTCCCAGTTACCTCTTCAAATCCTAGCTCTTCCCCAATATCCAATCTAGAGCATTAACACCCGAGATAGAAAAAAAACTGAATTTATCCCAACATCTCTCTACATGTTAAGACTGAATTGTTTCCCTCCTCCCGCAAACTTCACTCTTTAATCAAGTATCAAAGAGAATGTCTTTCAAAGCACTTTCAAAGCAGAAATGCGCTATTTAATGTGTTGCCTTGAGTGATGAACTATTGCAATAAATTTCCTGGTGTCCCCAGTGGCGAGCAGCTGAAGCAGCTGCACGTTGGGTGGAGGAAGCACCCTCCTTGTCTCTCCTTTTCACCTTTTCCCTAGAGCTCCTCATCTCCGCTGCAGCCTCTAGAGCAGATGCACCACCGACCCATGCGGAATGCTGCTCTACGGTGAAGACTGCACGATATCTCATGAGGTTTGGCCATAAACGTTTACTTTCATGCTGCTGGGCACGAGTTGGGAAACCTAATCCGCATGTGAATGGAGCGATTTGAAACACGAAATTCAGATATAAGCAAGGGGAACAGTGACCTCAATATCTGTTCATTTCTTTTCATCAGACACGTTTTATGATTATCATGTCACGCGGTCCGTGCTCAAAGCAGAAAAACTGTGTGCATTCAAAGCAGCGGATCATCTCTAATGCCTTTTCGCTTTGATGTTCGGCAGGAGTTTGGCAAGTAAGAGCATGCCGTGCCTTTCCTCATAAAGGATCGTACCTTCACAGACCACAGGTATCCTGCCTCCAAAGAAGTTTATTTACGCCATCATTAAAGTCTGATCACTCTCACCCTTAAAGTACAATAACACTTAATCTCATTTAACCTCACATCCACTTGGATCTCCCCCATCCTTCCGGGAAACCGCTTGTTCCTTTGATTTCAATGCTTCCAGAGTTACTCTTAAAATTCAAACTATGTTTTCTTCGTGCGCAGTCCTACGTATCATCAAAAGAGGTCGTAATGTTCAAAGATGTTATTTACTTGATGTGTAGATTTCGCAAAGACTCCACCTGCATCGCGGCACAAGAGAGTTCTGCTGTAAGTTGGCCGGTTTATGACTCAACGCTACTCGTGCGTCAAATGGATTTGTTTGGATTGTAGCTCCTTTGTTGCTCTACATTCGAGCTGTGCAGCTGCGAGCGATGTGACCCCGCGTGTCACGCATACCTCATGGCTCGCTTCATAGGCAACCGTTCCCTCGTCCGTTACTGCTAGACACGACGCCCTTAGTGGACCCAAGCCATATGCCAGAAATCTCCTAACGCCACAAACTCCAAAACAGCCTAAAATTACTCAGCGTCGCTCTGACAGACATAATTGGTTTGGGAAATACTGCAACATTCCTGGATTACTTGGGAAAGGTTTGTCTCATTACAGAATGTTTCCAGTTGTTTGTGACGCAAATCTTCCGTGACTGTTGACATGTTATGTGATTCTCCATTACTAGCTTGTCCAATATATACAGGTGTAACCGGGAGGAGCCAGTGATCCTTTTTGATGTGAGACGTGTCCCTAAATAGTTCAGACAAGGAAAATCTCCGTTTTAAATTCCTGCCGGAAACATGCTCTGTCTGTCCACCAAACCTTTAAGTCAGTGGAATCTGGGATGAGTTGTAAATTCTCAATATGGCGAATATAAGCAAACTCTCACATCTGCTTACTCAAACCCTCACTGAATGAGAAACTAACCGTGCCCACGGTGACGTGTCTGCTTTCCTTGACGGATGAAGGAAATGAATCTGGAACCTGAGCTTCTGTATAAACCATTCCCACTTAACGACAGGATTCCGGGTGTCTTCTTTCCCAGCCATTGTCCTCCCTGAAGGGTTTTGGTGGTGTTTGAGGGGGTGAGAACATGTCACCTCAAAAACCACAGTTTATAGCTTCTGTCAGATCCCAGGGGCCGGTGGTGAAATGTGGCTAAAGACTTAACCACAGGTTAAGAGACCCCCACACAGACCCCAACAGAGGCCTCTGATGGATCGTCGAGTTTGCCCAGGGGGTGATTTATGAACCTTCGCCATTGAAAAGGGCAGAATCCACACTTGATCTTCTCTACCATTCAAATGTTGGACACACCAGAATCGACAGGGTGGACTTTTTTGTTGCTCTTTTGTTGCTCAGGAGACCTAATAGAGTAGATTTATGACTTATCATTAAAACAATTGATCCGTACACTTTATCTTTCACATACTGACGATCATAAGCAAATAGTTTTAAATCTCCTGAAGGAAACAGTCGTGTTTGGGTACGTTTTTTTACTTCCAATTGCAGAATTTAGTGTGTTCCCAAATCTCAGCACAGTTTGCGACTGTTTTATGAGCAGACATCACTTTTATAACTAGAAAGAAAAATCTGAGAAGAAAAAGAAGACAGACGTCTCCATTTCATCTCCATTTAACTTCCATGATATGTCAAGAAATGCTTGAGCTATAAAACTATTGAAATTTATTAGTGTTTCATTAGAGTTGTTTACCCATAAACAAAAAAAAGAAGAGAAATCTCAAAGAAGGATCAGGAATTTAGGAACGTGGCAATTTAATAATCTGGATTGGAAGTTAGTCACAGATGTTGTTGACAGTTAATCAAAGGTTATATGTAATTCATGCAGTCCCATACACTTTTTCGATGGGTCCCGCAAACCGTAAAGTAAGTTCCTTCAGATTGGCAGTACGTCAGGCAGAAGCGTTTGAGTGGGGTCTTTTGAGCTCTGGATCTATTTAAAGATGTCCTGGAGATGAAGCAGTCTGCGGTAGGTCCGCTGGTTTATTTATCCTGCATGTGCTCTGACTATTTTCGGGCTGACTTCACAGGGCACTAATTGCTCTCGTTTCACTGTTAGGTAACGGGAAGAACAGGAAATGAACGGCCGTGTTTGTGTGAGTCTGCGACTCTTCATGTGTGTACTGGCTCCTACACGAATGGAGTTGTGTGTTAATCTTGCAGTTTTTTGTTTATTTGTTGTTGTTTTTCTTTCCATTCTGCCCCTTTTTTATACGGAATTCGAATTGGGGAACCGAGGAATTTATCGTCTTTTCCACAGACTGCATAAAGGGATAGTTCATCATTTACTCACCATCATGTCATTCCAGATGATTTTCTTCCTTCTGCGGAAGGCAAAAGGAGATTTTTTGAAGAACGTTGGTTACCAAACAACACTGGCCTCAATTGACTTCCATTGTATGGACACAAAGCCTCAGAGACATTTCTCAAAATATCTTCTTTCGTGTTCTACAGAAGAAAGAGTCATAAACAGGTTTCGAACGACATGAATAAATGTTGACAGAATTGTTTTGGGGGTGGACTATCCCTTTTACCCCTTTTTTTTAAACAATATTACAAGCACAAAACACATAAGAGGTTTCAAGAATGTTTTGAATTAAATACAAATACAGTGAAAAAGTGAAATAATCCAGTGAATAAGTGAATCTATTTCAAGTGATAAAATATTTATTTATCTAACACTGGTTAAACTTGCTGGTAAACATTTTGCTGGACTTTTTCTGGCGAGTTACACCCGCAAAGAGTGTGCGCATAGAGCCGTAACACTCTCAGGTGTAAACACACCTCGGGCTGGAGGGTATGTTGTACATTCTGACCCTCTCACTCACTCACTACATTGCACATCAGTGTGACAGATTCCTATGTCTGTTTGAATTCACCAATGCTCTGAATAGATCAATAGTTGAACTCCCTGTTGCCTTTCCATGACCTATCCTGACACGGAAAGCAGAACCAGACGCAGGTAAACAGGTCACTGGGGTACCGTAAGCCGAGGTCAACCGTCAAGCAGAGAGTCTGAGCAGTCTTTACATTTCCATTTGGCAGACGCTTTTACTCAAAGTCACTTACAGTGCGTCCAGGATATACATTTTATCAGTTTGTGTTTCCTATTAATTAAACATACGACCTTGGTGTCGCCTGCGCTACAGAAACAGCCACCTTTCTGCTTTTAACATAGCGTGATATGTTATGACATATTGCATTACGCTGTTGTACGTTATGACGTAATACTACACGTTGCTTTCACTCGCTTATTTAATCCTGAGGTGAGATTTTGTACAACGAGACCTCTGTAAACCGTAAACTCCATCAGCTGGAGGTTTTATTAAATTTGCCGTTCCAGATACCCCGTCGATATCTGGAGCCTCATTTGAAGAATGCTTTTTTCCTCTTTCTCTCAGGGGCAGCACGAGTCTTGAACTTAGCCAAATTCGTCCATGTGTTTCATATATTTGTTAACGCTCGACTATTGCTTCTCGTAGACTCTGGGTTTTGGTAACGGCTGTTGATGGGGGCGTACATGGAGCAATATAAATCCACCGGAGCACCTCAGCTGTGACGTTGGTTCTCAGCCCTCGGCGCTCCGTGAGTCCTGCTGGGTTGCTTTTCAGTGATACTGTGAGCATCAAAGCTGTGAGGGATTGTCCGTGCAGTTTGTCTGCAAGCACCCCTTAAGGGATCGGCCTACAAACTTACCACATTATAAAGCTCAAAGCGTTGAGCACTGCCAGGATGAAAAGACCATTATCACCCTGTTTCACCGAAGAGCTTAAGGTGGTTTAACAGAGGGAACATTAGAGCTCTTACAGCCGTTTAATGATGCACCCTGCCAGAGTTCAATTCACTCTGATACAAAAGTGCATAAACAAAGTCAAGATTTGCGACTTAATCTAATGTTCTTTGACATGTTAACTTCAGGGTTTACTTTAGGGATATACAGCCAAGGAAAAAATGTAGAGACTATTGTAAATTACCATTTAATCCGCTTTCTGGATGTATTGTGGTCATTTCAGTCGGGTGAATTTCAATAAATTAAACCTCAGGAGTGACTGACAGCATGACAAGACACATTAAAACTGTGATCAAAATCCAGGTCATCACATAAAAAACAGTTTTTTAACTTTTCCTAAAAACATGTATTGTATCAATAGTGCTGTTGTATGGCTGAAAAGTAAATATAAACTTGTTTTCTTTGCAGTTTTTTGGTCTGAAAAAATACGGAGCATATTTTCTGTTATTTGGACCTGTTTGTCCAGTTTTTCATTATCTATAAATAAATGCAAACAGAAAAATATTTTTATTTGAAATTTGGGAGAAATATTAGTTCACAGGATGACACAAACATTATGATGCCTATAAATTGTGTGAAAATAATTTAAGAGTTATTGTGCAAACACAATTTCATGTTAAAGTTGTTCGCTAACAAAACCTAAACTTTACTAAACCAAAGCATCCAGAGTGAAATTCGGAACAGCTTTGTGGTTATTTGACATAATTGATATGTGGATCTCAAATTCGTTCCCTGTTTGTAATATCTGTTACATCATGATTAAGGTGTTAACTTTGCCCGTTTGACCCCCGAAACGTAAATCAGTGGCGAAAAGAGCCGCAAATAGATTTATGGTCTTCAAATCAGATAACACCAACACGCTTCAGAACTTCAAGGCGTCTTTCACACACTCTCTCTGGTCTTGTTTCTTTCTGACTCTAAAAGGTTTCAAGGCCAAAGCACTGGAAGTCGAGGCAGGCCGGTGAGCGAAAACATGTGTCTGTTGCCCTCGGCTCAAGCTCAACATGAATTTGTGTTTGTGTTGAAAATTGCCCTGAGAGAGATGAAAATATATGGCCCTTGGCTTCAGGAGTTGATGGCTTTGAGGTTCAAGCTGGATGGATGTTGCTTGCGCTCATCTTTAGTTCAGCGACCCTGATGCGTACCGCTAATGTCGGTACACTTCTGAAGAGACGGTTTTAATGCTTTCTTTAAATTGCAGATTGTGACCTTTGGCTAGTGTTTATATGTTTGGCTTGCCAAATAAGACATTGAAGTACAACAAAGCGGTGTTTTCTAACACACCTGAGCACATGATGTCATAAATAATATGTGTAGTGTTATGGGATTAATATATTTTTTTTTTCAGAAACTCTATGCCAATCCATTATTTCATCTTTCCTCAAATAGTTTGTTCATCCAAAATTCACTCACCCAACACAAAAGGAGAAATTTGGTAGAATGTTGACACTTTGTAACTTTCTATACAGTGAATGGTGACTGAAGCTGTCAGTCACTAACATTGTGTTTAATCCCTTTGTGTTCCATGAAAGAAAGCAAGTTGAACATGTTTCAAGGGTGAGTAAATGATGACAGAAATTTCATTTGTGGGAAAATTTAAATGAAATGTATGAAATTATTCCATATTAGATGCACAATTTACGTCTGCAAGCAGTATTCAAATTGTGATTCTTAAGGAAGTATGAAAACAGAACATCAGGGACAAAATGTATGGTGTTCATACACCTTCGGCCACTATTGTATACATTGACACATGCACTATGGACTGTTACCATATGCAATCAAAGCATTTTTATACAGAAAAACTGTTTATGTAAAGATAGCTCCAATCTTAGAGCTCTAATGCCAGAAACTGACGCATATGGACAGTATATTTAGAAATGTGCATGTTGTGTGTGTTCTGTGTTTGTTCGTGTTAGTGTACTGTACAGAACAGCAATCTCTAAACTGTTTCTGGTCTGATGCACCTCAGCGTCCACTCCTGTCGAAATCAACAGAAACAAACAAAAACCAGTACAAAAACAGACTCTCTTAGTGACAGACTTTTTCCGCGCCTCAGGGCACCTGTTGTCCCATATGGGCGATCGCTGCCAAGCGAGACAGGCATTTAATACTGGCAGACTGTCCAGCACTGCTGCCTGCTTCCAGTTTCCTCGGTAGCGTGTTCACACAGTCAACACTTGTGCCTTTACTCTCACACTGAATTTAGCATTTAAGACTCATCATGCACATGTTGATTGATACCAGTAAAAAGTAGTAAATTAATAATTAAGCAAATAAGCAAATATTACTGCAAGAAGTAAGTAAGATACTAACTTCAGGCTACCACATAGTAGATAAAAATTCTGATTTGGAACATATTTTTACCAAAAAATAAAAATTGTGGCATCATTTGTTCCCCTTAATTTTTATAAATGTTTATTCTATATACAACTTCTGTGGAGAACAAAAGAAGATATTTTGAAAAATGTCTAGGTGTTTTTTTTTCTTCCATACAATGACGTCAATGGGGACCAATGTTGTTTGGTAACCAACGTTATAATCCAAAAACCAAACGTCTTCTTTTTGACATGAGGGTTAGGCGTCCAATGCCAAATACATTTTGTGCAATGATGCATTCAGTAAGCTGTAACTGAACTATTATCTGTCTTGGACTACTGACACCTAGTGACACGGATGCAAAAGCAAAACTTTATAATTACAGATGACATTATATAAATGTGCTATTTATAGTAAGTTACTAATTTATTCAAATTACAGCTATCAACTCTCACTATGTCAGTCTCCATGAGGCAAGTTGACCCATGAGAAGAACCCATAAGAAAAACTCAGAAGAATATAACATTTTAGCTCTCTAGCTCAAAATCTCCAATTTGAAAAGAAGGTTGATGAAGGCTAATTCCAAAATACACTAAGGCCCGGTTCCACAGACAAGTCTTAGATCTAGTCCTAGACTAAAATGAATGTTTGACCTGTCTTAACTGAATATAACTTTCCCTGAAATATCTTAAAATATATCAGTGCTGTTGTTTTGTCTCAAGATGCATTCCAGTAATGTATTCTTCTAAGGCATTTGTATAAAAGCGGCATAAATTATCTTACATTTAGTCATTTAGCAGAATTTAACTAAGGCATAGCCCTGGCTTAAATTAAGCCGTGTCTGGGAAACCAACACGGGCCAAAATCTGTGTAAAAATAAGTTAAAATGAGTAAAAACTATTATTATTAATAATAAAAACAACCATACAATAGGCCAGAACAAAAGCAATAGGAATCAGGCTTAAACAGACAGAAACAGCATGTTCTATGTCTTTTATGTCTTTTGCTAATACTTTCTCTCGTTTTGTCTAAAGATTGACATGCAAAAAGATGAGAAATGAATGAGCACTTCGATTGAATAACTTCAGAAGAGCCGAATTCTCCTGCAGAGCGGCACGTCCTCATCATACCTCAACACACACTCTGACATCTCGACAATGACACGCACATCAAAGCTCCGTCAATATTTACTACATCCACTTGCTCTCCTTCAGTAAAGAAAGAAAGTAGACGAAGTGTTACATTTCAACCATTTCATCTGGTCGTATCTACAGATTTCAAAACATAACGTAAGTCTATTTTTCAATTAAACAAGTGTTCACAGTGTTTGTGACTTTAGACAACAATTCAGTAGTGAGATTCTGTTAAAATATCGTTCGGTCAGTATAAAACCATCAAGCATGCAAAGTTTACGTTAATAAAACGAGCAGCAGAGTTGAATAAACTCTCAAGTCATGCAACACATTGCGCTTGGCAATAAAACTCCCTTCAGCGTCGGCAATATAAAAACAGAGATCCAATCTCGCGCGCAGGCAAATGTCTAGAGGACGCCGCTCAAGATGTTTCAATATGTTTTGAAAGGTGGGGATACATGTGTTTGCAATCCAATGCCTCCAAAGCCTGAAACACAACTCTCCCCGGTTATTGATTCACGTGAGCTGCGCAACGTTTTACGAGCGAACATTTGAGTCCTTCTCTGCGTCATCATTCACAATCAGGGGACATATGGCATGCCTTACCGATTAGCATGGACTTAAACCCAACGGGCTGACATAGAGAAACCAATACTGTACGGAGCGCCCCACGGCATCACTCTACACACACGTTCCCATCAGATACCGCCGTACTGAGAACTGTCACAGGACACATGGGAAACGTGCGTTGCTTTCGTGTTTGGAGTGAGCGGGCGCGTTCTTTACCCTAGTGTGCGTGAGCACCGATTGAAGGTACGTGGACCCCTCAAGAACCCCGTCTCATTTATGCTTCATTCAGACAGCTTGAAATGATCTTGAAAGCAATCGATCAAAACACCTCTCGAGTCTAGAAACGCCTCGTTTGCTCGGAAGACGACAAAGCGCAAAGCAGGTGATCTAAGCAGAGATACTCACAGGTAGGATGTTAAAGGACTCAGGTCACTCGGCATGGAGGATAATCCTTGTTCGGAGCAGTCCACCAGCAGTAAGATGCCATCCTCCTCGCACTGGCAGGCGGATGGGCACTGCTTAACGCCACCCGGCGGCCCGTGGGAATGGGCGCCCGAGATGGCATGCAGGATCAGCAACACCCCCAACATGACAATGACTCCAACTACTTCGCTTTATGTGGATGTTCTGTGTGTCTGCTGCAATGTGTGTCAGTCCAGTCTCTCTTGAGGCGCAGCTCTGTCTGCTCTCAGCTCTGTGAAATGTTATCCCGAGCCTCGTCTCTGTAGATTTATTCTGTCACTTCAAACTCCCATGGGTGTATGAGTCAGTCTGGGGGTTGCCCAGGTCTTCTCTCTCTCTCCCCAGTCTCATCTCACTTAGGAGACATTCACCTATTGTAGTGGGAGCTTGCAGCCTGCGTGTGATTGGCTGGAGGTTTGTGAGGGCGGAACTGCTGGGCTCACCACTCCTCCTACTTTCTCCCGCGCGGTCTCTTTCTGCCTCGGGCAGCTGAAGCGGATGGTTAGATTGCAGCCAAAGACAGCGGAGACCAGACGCAGAGATCTACGTGTGCTCAAATCACTCAAATAAGTCTTGCCTTCATCTTTCTTGTCCGTGCCTTCCGTTATGGTTAGGCTGAAAGAGAGATCCAGCCTTGAGGATTCGTGGAAAGTTCCCTCTTGATTCTGCTTCACAGATTTAGACGTCAAGCGCTGACCGCTTGTCCTGCTGTTGCTGGCCGTATAAATCATAGGTGAATATCGTTTCGCTCCATTGCTCTTGGAGCGACGCTTACATGGTGTTTTATAACCTGAACAACAATAATCGAGTTAAGCTGTGGGCTCCCCTCTGCCAAACAAACTGCAGATTTACTGCTTCTTTCCCGCAGGCCGTATGAATATCCAATATGTAGCGAAGGGCATTCGCATGGCTCGTTCAGCGTTCTGTTTGGGAATGTTTTGGAATATTCCAGGTCCCCGGGGGATAACTAGCATTTATTTAAATCTCATGGGAATTCTTGATTTATTGCGTTTAAGGGTCCTAACAGTAGCATCATTCGTGTGTAGTTTATAATAATATAGTGTACAACTTTGTTCCTGGAAAGCCTTGTAGGTTTTCCTTGGAGTTTGTGTGTGTACAACTCCAAATGTCTGTAAAACACTTTAAACGGATAGTTTACCCCGAAATCGTGTTGTTCCAAACCCATTCGACTTTCGTTCTTCTGTGGAACACAAAAGGCAAAAAGTTATCGTCCGACAGCAACATTTAACCTTCAGTTTATTTTTTCCATACAATGAAAGCGAATGTCTGTTTCAAACATTCAGCCTTTCAGATTTCACAGAGGAAGGTAATGAATAGTCCCATCCTCGTGATTGGGTTGTCATGCTTTGGATTTTGTATGTACTGGGTTGTTTGAGTTGTTTGGTTGCAAGTGTTATTATTATCGCCATCTACGTTGCCATTCATTTCCTTTGAAAAAATCTGTTAGGAGTCTTAAATGGGAGTGCCCGAAAACATTATCCCTTGTCACTCTGCCTACCTCTGTCATTTCTTTAAAAGTTTGTTTATGTTTTTATTTTTGTTTTGTTTATGGAGGGTCATAATTGTTGAGTGTACCCTTTCATAAAGCTGCAGCCAATTTGTGATAATCAAATAACATTAGTTTGAGTGCCCCGGTTGTTTTGCATTCATTTGAGTTATTCCATCCGTCACAAAATCTAACTTTCTTTCAAAGAGTTTATGATTTGTAGGACTCCGGCTTGAGGATCTCCAGTCCTGCTCATTGATCTGATGTAAAATCCTTCACAATGAGCTCAAATGAATTCCATTAATTCATTAAAATTCCTCAGCTGAGCCCATTTTCTGTGGAGCCTTTGTTACATTCCCTCAAAAAGCCCGGCTGAACTGTAGTCATCGTATTATCTCTTCATTATCCACACACACACGCTCACAAGCCGGAAAACTCAGCTGGCCTCGCACACAGCAAACACCGGCAAAAGCCTGTTTTATGGGAAGATTTTTTTATTCATAGTTCAGGAAATAAAGTTCTCATTGAAGTATATACATTTTCAGCGAACTTTAGTTCAGCAAAAAATTTATGTAGTGAGCATAGCTCAGATAATTTGGTAGGTGGACAAACTTGAAAAGAAAGGCTCGAGTACATATCCTAGACATTGACTTGGTAAATCTAAGCACATTCATTATTGAGGTCTCTTCTTAAACCTGGTGTGAAACATATTAGAGATTCCCAAGACTTCTTAAAGGGACAGTTCACCCAAAATGGAGATTCTTTCATCATTTACTCACCCTCTTGTCATTTCAAACCTGTATGGCTTGCATAATTCTACAGAACACAAAGGAGATATTTTGAAAAATGTTCAACAGAGGTGAATGGGTACCGTCGCTGTTCGGCTACCATCTTTTCTTTACAGTCATACAGGTTTGAAGTGACAAGAGGGTGAGTAAACGAAGATGTTTGTCTATTTTAGGGTGAACTGTCACTTTAAGGTTTGTACATGTTTTGCATCTGTTTAAACTCTTTTAAAAAAGTAAAAATCACCCAGAAATAAAAAATCTGTCATTATTTTATCATTCTCATGTTGTTAAACCCTGTATGAAAAACGAAGATACTTTGAGAACTTTCTCAGTGGTTTTGTTTCCATACAATGGAAGTCAATGGTTACCAACATTATTCAAAATATCTTCTTTCATGTCATACAGGTTTGGAATGGCATGATGGTGAAAAAATGATGAAAGAAATTTCATTTTGGGGTGAACTGTCCCTTTCACTTTTGAGAGAAAAACTGCAGTATTATACGGATCTTATGTGATTTTTCTTTTCTATGGATAGTGACACAATTCAAGTCTAATCTTTATTTACACACACAGTCCAAGAATATACTGATGTTTGTGTTGTTCTGCAGAGCGTGAATGAAATCTGCTCTCATTATTTCTCGTTAAGAGCGAATCAGAAAGAGAGATTCTGAAAAGCCCCGGTGCTGAAAAGCAGGGATTTGCGAACAATGTGCCAGGAGTAAAGAAGTTGAAAGTTAGATGTGCTGTCACCAAACACAGCTCTGCAAACAGTTCCCACCTCTGGGCACCTGCTCGCCGAGTCGGAGGCCAAAACGGGGTTGGGTTACTTGTATGGCTGGAGCGACGGGGACCGCTGGAAGATCTACCCCCGTCCCCTGCCCCTTAAGATCAAAGGCCTACACTCCCCTCTCGATCTCATTTCCACCCTCCCCTACACACACACACACTCTCCATCCAGGCATCGGCAATCTTTTAAGGTACAAAAGGGAAGCAGTTACCTGGCTCTCACCTGTCTGAATCTGCCACAGGTTATTCGAGCTCTGTCAAGCGCGGAAGTCCATTCAGCGGCTGTATGATGAGAGGGAGAAACTGGAGACATGGTTCTACCCACTTACAGAGACTGGGAACAGACAATTACTGGTGAACGCAGTCATCTCTGGCTGCTGTGACCACCTGCTCGGTTCACTTGAGGGGAACATCTCGGAAAATAAAACATTTCTACATTTGCAAATCTCCATGTCACTGTGCAGCACATTGCTCAATATTTGTTGTTTTTAAATTGACAAAAAAGCACACAAATAAACCATAAGAAGATATCTGTTGAATTCGTTTCTTCTGAAAAGGAAGAGATTGATAAACCTGTTTGGGTTCCTCTCACCATCCAAAATACCAACTGTGTCATCATTTATTTACCCTCGTGATGTAAAAACCTCAATTTTTTTACCTACGTTCTTCAAAATATCTTGTCAAACAGGTACGACATGAGCGTGAATTCTGGGGTCTTTTGCTCAGGATAAACTTCCGAGAAGTACACCAGAAGTCGTTTTTTGCTTTGACAGATTTTAGACCTAATCCATGTCTAAGAGAAACTTTTGAGAAGACATCTTATTTTTAACTTGTCCTGTTCTTTTGCTTAATCTTAGATTTGTAATGCTGTAACCCGCACTTTGAATGTGTGCAAGAGTTCACAAACCAGAGAGTTTACCCCCAAGATAGCAAAGCTGAATTCTTGTTGGCTCGCTCATGAGAATCATATTAAAAGTGTAAAATACAGTCAGCTAGTATACACCATAATGTATGTGCGAGTCAAATATCAGAAATAAAAGAGTCTTACTTTTTAATCTATTTTATGTCTTGCCATTGGCACTCCAATTATAGAAGCTAATGTAAGGAGGGAAGAAGAATTAAACAGCAATAAATAAAGATGATAAATTATCGATTGTCTCTAATTTGATTGCTTCAATTATTTCCAGGCAAGAACTTGCAATGTTATCTGGGGGCAGGTATAAGAGGTAGTATAAAGATTGTGAATGAAGATTGCAAATATTCAGAAAAAAGTTAATATTAAAGATAGGTCCATATTAGGGAAACAATCCAAGTTAAACATCCCTAAAAAGTGTACTTCACAAACTAAGAAATATTGCTCAGTGGTTGTTCTTTTATAACTCTGGAGATTTATTGTTGTAACCAGATCATTAAATTATCTTTGAAACAAATTGTCTCTTGGTTCTTCGAAAGATTGAAAAAGAAATGAGACCTTTCTTATGCAGACAAGTTCAGGTCCTTTCCTCTTGGAAGAGTTTGATTATAAATGTTTGAGTTCCAATCAAAATATCTTTTGATTGCAGGCTTTGTTCTTGTTGAGATTTTCTTCTAAAACGGGAGACACATGTGGTATTACTGGGTCTATCTCACAGAGGAAGACATGGGAGAAATAACTAAGGCCTACATTTAAGTGTGATGGAAACAGAGTTAATGTATTATCAGATTTTTGCTCTTGGTAAAAGGTAAGAATCAGATCATTAAAAAGCTTACAGTAAAAGTATGACATTGCCCAGAAACAATTTTCGACATGAATGAAACCTCAGATTTGAGTTGGTGATGAATGGTATGCTATTTATTTTACTGTTACAAATTGTGCTTGGCATGTGATAAAACAGACATCATTTTTTTTTAACAAGGAAATGTTAGACCAATTGGTCTGGTTAAATGTAGAATTGAATCTCAAAGCCTCAAAAGTTTCCTTGAAACAATATTGTATGCAACTAAGTTACCTTCATAGCATTGCCTGACAGTGCACAAGCTGCATGAGATGGCACTTGGTAAGGTGTGGAGCTGTTTGGATTCATGGAGCAGATATATATACCGTTAGAGGGAGAGAGAGAAAGACACAGGTAAGTGATGATCGTATCTTGCATGCAAGCCGCGATTAGAGCTCAGTTGGAATGTTGGAACACTGTCTGATAATATTTTACTGTCTCCATTTGATTGCAGCCAACCAGAACCAGAGAAAAATGATTGACCTGAAAGCAGGAGGTGTGTGTGTGTGTGAGAGAGAGAGAGCGAGAGAGAGAGAGAGAGAGAGAGAGAGAGAGAGAGAGAGAGAGAGAGAGAGAGAGAGAGAGAGAGAGAGAGAGAGAGAGAAAACACACCTCACCTCTTTAGCATTAGTATTTTTTTGCATTATAGAGCATAGACATGAGCATGTCTGTTTAGATTTGTATATATCTATATGTTTATTGTTTATAGTATACTGAAATCCTAAATCAGAGTTCATGAAAAAAACTGTGGTAATATTGTGCCACTAGGTTACTCTAATATCTGAGTTTAAACTTTTAACATGAAAAGTTATGTATTACAGCGCCCTCTAGAGCAAAAGAACAAGAATGGCAATTAAATTGTCAATCCATTTACCATTTTAATTCATGTCTACATTTTCAGTGGTTCAGACTGAATATTTTCACTCACCTTTTCTGCATTCCATGCAAATGCAGTCTTGATTTTTTTTTTATTTATCAACCCAGCTTCTTGAGTTCTCATCACGAGAGGATTTCTATACACTAATAAATTCAAACTGGCAACTCTGTTACCTTTCAGAAGACGTTTTATAATTATATGGCAACATATTATATAAAATACAAAGATTGATCCATATGAAACATTTCTTAAGTGAAAACTACAATGAGTACCATCATATTGCCATCAGATGAGGTTTTGGTGGTTATATAGTGGTTATATGTATAGTATGTAGTGTCTTAAAGCACTCCATAACAGCCCATATTCCTCATAAATGGGCACATGAAAATTAAAATAAAGCAACTATTTTATCTATATGAAGAGGCGTCCCTTCCCCATTTGTTTGTTATTATTGCTTCTGGTATGTTCATTTTAATTCACAGAAATTCTACGAAGCATGTAGTCTCTTAAAAACTGTGTCCTTTTTTGTCACACCCACGCATGTAATATTTTTCGGATGTTTAGACTGTATCAACTCTATCAACAAGTAAAATATAAACAGATGATTCAATATATTGGTAACAAATACATTCTCTTTGTGTCATGTCACATTCATAATGCTGGAATTGCCCCTATACAGAGTCCCAAGAATGGAGTATTTCATTAAGCTTGAATAATCTATTACATTTAAAAGACTTTAGCAGTGAGTCTACCTCAATCAAAAACAGGGACAAACTAAATTTGAATATATTCCAGAGGTGTGAAGACTACCTGCTACCAGCTCCTGCCCCCCATTGACTCCCATAATATGAAAAAAGAAGACATTTTGAAGAGTGAATGACAGCAAACAGTTCTGGGGCACTTTTGACCACCATTGTATTTTTTCCTACTATGGTAGTCAATGGGGGGCAAAATCTGTCTGGTTATAAGCATTCTTCCAAATATCTTTCTTTGTGCTCATCAGAACAAAGAAATGTATAGAATTTGGAACAACTCGAAAGTGAGTAAATGATGGCAGAAGTTTCATTTTTGGGTGAAGTATCCCTTTTAAGTAAACGTCTTATGGCTTGTTTCACAGACAAGGCTTAAAACTCAAGACTAGTCCCAGACTAAAATTAATGTTTGAGCTGTCTAAAGTTAAAGTAACTTGCCCTGACATATCTTGAAATATATCTGTATGGGGCTGCTCAGACGGACGCATTATAAATCCGAAAGCATGCAACGCGAATGCAGGAGGCACATATTGACGCCGTTTGGCCACGCCCCTTGTTGGTTACCATGGAGTTTAATCAGAGACCACACCCAACTCATCTGTTGCTATAGCTATTCATTGATTCATTGCCACTCTCTCTGTATATAGTAGCGCTTGTGTTTCATTGTCCTGTCTATAGCTGTGTTGTATTTACCCTGCTTTTTGTGGTCAAGTTAGTGTATGACAAGTCTTCGGTTTTGGATTATGTTTGCAATTTGGTTTTAATAAAGTATCCTGCATTTAGTGATAACGAAGCTTTGAATCAATTGAACCAATTGCTTTGCAAAGTGATTCAGGGTTTCTAAAGCCTCGAAACATCACGTGCTGGCGCCACCTGGTGAAAATGTTGAAAACCATCGAGCTCACAGGCCAAACTCGACGACAGATTAACCAACAATTTAACCATTGCTAACGTTTTCTTAAAGGTGTAAGGATTTAAGATAAATGATAAATCCATATGTTTCATTACATATAAGTGCCTGCATTTTTTGTTTTTTGTTGTATTTAATTATAATCAGAGCATTAACACAATTACTATCACTTTCCCCTTTTAGTTATTTTTTGTCATTAAAGCTGTGTAGACAAACAAGGAGTAAAGATTATGTTATAAATCTGGATAAGTACGGAGGACCGGGAGTGCCAATTAGAAATAAAATGAAGAATCAAACATTTAATAATTAAAACAATAACATTGTTAACTTTTTAATTGAGAAGTTAATAGACTTATTTAAAATGTTTTTTTTAATTTGTGTTTTAAAATGTAGTTTAATTGAACAATTGAACAATTAAACGTTAAATAAAAAATAGCCTTTAAATGTATAAATAAATATATACATTTAAAACTGTTTATTTAATTCATGCTTTAAAACGTAAAAAAATAAAACAATAAAACGTTTTATTATGCACGTTTTAAATGCACGTTTTAAATCGCTTTTTAAAAAAGCATTTGCCAAATGCTTTTCTCTCTCTATTTGTCAATCGAGTCAAAAAATGCCATTGGGCAGTACACACGTGGGGGCAACCAATCAGCTTTCGGCTCAGTTTTGGGATACACCCCTTCTCCCACATGTCATATGAAGTAGATGTAAGGCGGAGTTTTCAAATGCGTTTGGCAGACGCTTTTATCCAAAGCGATTTACATTGGATTATCCTATACATTTATATAGCTTTTGCAACGCCCTGGGATCGAACCCACAACCTTGGGTTGTTAACGCAATGCTAAAAGGAAAGCTCACGCTCCTTACTAACTAGAATCACGGCAGAATATCCAGTGATAACCACTTCGCAGGGAACTTACGTATTTACTAAGCAAACGTCTTAAGGTGGATAAGAGAAATATACAAAATGTGTAGAGCCGGGGGGTCATGAAGACCAGGATAAGGAACCGTTGTTATCGGGGAATGCTACCACCGGTGTGTACCCCTATAAAACAAGAATGGACGCGTTCTTTCACACCAGTGAAAATGTTCCGCTCATTCATATGAATCTGGGCTGTAATTGAGATGAGATGCAACTTGATCTGGAATTATAATGCCACACTCATAATTCCCATGTAGAGACAAACTGCTTTGTTAACCAAACCTGCACCATGTCTGATGCACGAGGAGTAAATGTTACACCCTGTTACACCGCACGCAAGCAGTGCAACAAATGACCATACAAATCATTAATAACAAGGCGTTTGTTCCATTGCACACGATCTCAACATCCATCTTGGCAATACCACAATCACTCCTTCCAAAACAGCCAGGAACCTCGGAGTCATATTTGATGAACAGCTGTCCTTCAATGATCACATTGCAAAGACAACACGGTCATGCCGATACGCCTTATTCATCTCACTGAGCATGCGGCACAACTCCTTGTCCAGGCCCTGGTAATCTCATGGTTGGACTACTGCAATGCTCTCCTTGCTGGTCTTCCTGCAAAGGCTATCAAACCTCTCCAGCTGGTTCAGAACGCAGCAGCACGCCTCGTCTTCCAACAGCCCAAAAGGACTCATGTGACTCCCCTTTTCATCTTTCTCCACTGGCTACCGGTTGAAGCCTGTATCAGATTCAAGTCACTAATACTTGCCTACAGGACTATGACTGGATCTGCACCGGCTTACTTTCACACCCTCCTGCACTCCTACACCCCATCAAGATCCCTGCGTTCAGCAAACCAGCGGCTTATATTGCCTTCCCATAAGGCAAGTAAATCGCTCTCCCGCTCATTCTCATTCTCAACTCCTTCCTGGTGGAACATTCTTCCTAACTCTGTCCGGTCAACCACATCTCTCACAACATTCAAAAAACTACTTAAAACCCATCTCTTCTGTGAATACTTGACAGACATATGAAAAAAAAAACTAACTCTTTCTCTCAACAGGTAGTGGTCTAGCTTTTGTTGAAACCAGTAACTTTGTATTGGCACCTAATGTATTGTGGCTCCTGTATGACATATCGCTTATTGCTCCCTAAACTCTTTGTAATTCGCATTGGATAAAAGCGTCTACTAAATGACTAAATGTAAATGTAAAGATCAGCAACCAGGTGTTATTGCATTGTGAGTAGCAATTTCTGCGTAACCAAATGCGAACTCTGTTTCTATCTGCTCTAAGTATTGTCGCACTTAGGACATACGAGAAAACACTGAACTCACAGAGAAAGAAACTGCTATAACATTCTTTCGTTGTAAAGAATAAGCTTTACAGAAATTATGTCGGTCACAAGTCTTCTGAACCGATGGGCGCGATGCGTTTTACCACTAACGTTACGACATGTCTCGCGAAAATAGCATGCTAGCCTGCCTAGAGCTGCCTTGGGAACTTATCGATGTGTAATACTTACTTCCCTGGATCGCGAACAGCTGGTCTGATCTCTTGAGACCCATGACGGGCCACCGGGTCCTGGAGCTTAGATTCAACCTTTCCGGTTAACCGGGAGCTCTAGCTACTGACCTAGGGGTCGCATCGACTCGCCTTTCCAACAAGTCCTGGCTCCTTTCTCTAAGTCTTTCCGGACTTCTCTGGTTTGTCGATCCGAACAAAGTGCTTCTTCCCCATACGCAGAGTTCTCGGCTTCCATTTTACATCCAACAACAGCACACATTTGTTGTTTCTTAGACATTTTTGTCGCTGGATAGTGGCTACATCTGCTCTTGCCTGAAAATGGCTGACAACGTGTCTCTGGCGGAAGGTGGAACTACGCGCTCATAAGGCGGAGTCTGTGAGCGGTCATGGGCAGGCATAAACAATGTGACATCAGATTGTTCGTGGATCGCCAACAGCCTGTTTTGTGTCACTGTTGTGGTTTAAAGGAGATTACAAAAAGAAGAATATATGGATTACAGGGTGTTTCTGCACACACGCTGGCGACTCAATTTCTGGTAGATAAACATTTAAAAGTGCATTTTCTGGAAAAGCGGCCCTTTAATGAAAATGGATTGGAGGAAGCTTTCCTGGCAGCATTACAATATCAACCCTAGATTCATCCTCGTCTCTACTACACCCCTGATTCACGGCCACGCGATTTTGTTTTGACGTCCACAACAGCTGATTAACACATCCTGGACTCTTTGAGGGGATTGATTCAGTGTCGAGGCCATTGTGGGTACAGCTCACGGTGAACTCAGTTTATAACTTTGTTTCCGTGCGGATCTCCAGCTCTGTCTCTTGCCATTTTAAAAGAACAACGTGACCATGCCTCTCACACGCTGAACTTCGATCATTCTCTGCTGGAGTTTGAGTGTAGATTGATGAAGAGTAATTTTGGTTTTTGTCTGTATGCTTGTTCACATATATGCCATGTCCGAGTTTACTTCTGCCATGTCATGCAGGTATGGCATGCGGCGCAATAAAGTTACCGTTTTAATGGCGGTAGGTCTTTCTTGCTGTCCAATGAAATTCCGCCTTACATCTACTTCGTATGACATATGGGAGAAGGGGTGTATACTAAAACTGAGCCGAATGCTGATTGGTTGGCCCCACGTGTGTACTGTCCAATGGCCAAGAAAAGCATTTGGCCAAACGACAAAGAAAAGCAATTGGCACATAGAGAGAGAAAAGCATTTGGCAAAGTTTTTAATGATATTCTATAGTAGTGACTCAGAAATTGAAACAACAGCTCAATTAGTTTTTATGGTCAATAGAGCATTTTTGCCTGATTTGTATGAGTGGCTAAACATTTCAATAGATCTGTTGGCTTTTTCTAAAAATTATATACTTTTTGGAATTATTATGAAAGAGTTTAACATTGTATTTTTTTTAAATAATATTTCTATTTGGGGGTAAGACTTTACGTAAAATGTAATCGAAAGTTGATGGAATGTTATTTAAATTGATTGAAGCATTTGAGCTGTTAGGAGACCCTGATGTTTAGAAGGTTTGTTGTTGTTTTCTTATGCTTATCTTTGTTTTTTGTCTTCACTCTGTACTTTAGTTTTTCTTGTTCTTAATTTAGTATTTTTTGCGTGTGCTCTGTTTGCCTTAGAACTTCTCATTTAAATTTGAAATGCTTTATTGTATTTGTATGTCTGAAGCGTGAAGAAAGTCTATTGGACATCGCAGCACACGACAACCATCTAGTGGTCGACTCGTACAGAATATCCACGATGTTACACTAGATGCGAGTAGTTGCTGGAGTCACTTTGTAGTTTTTAATGCTAAATTGGTGGTCCATTAGATAGAAGCCGCTTCTGCTGGCTGGTGAGGGGTCGGGCGGGAGGAGGGATACTGCGAAAATATAGACGGGAGGAGGAAAGGCGATTGAACTATTTATAGAGCTCGCGCTTGATTTAATAGGACGGTGGACGTAATAGCTAATGACGGGCAGCTGCGTAATTATTTGCACGTGCTCCTCCCGAACTTTGTTAATAAAACATAATTTTATGAGCGCAGGACGCAGGTCGTTCAGTACAGTCAGTCGTAAGGATGAAAGAGCGAGTCTTCTGCGTGCTGTGTGTCGGTTTATTATGTCTGTTGAAGTCAGCAGCCGCTGCTTCAGGACGAGACTACGCAGGTGAGAACGTTCGTGTTCTTTTGGCAAGTCTTTACTCTTCTTACAGCCCACTGAAATCCACTGTGGGTGACACGGAGCGTGTACGTGTCTCTTCTATAGTGCTCAGTCACTGTCCGCTGAGTTTGACGGTCAAAGATTGTACTAGTGTTGTCAAAAATATCGATATTTCGATATGTATCGATCGATACTGAAAAATCTGAAACCGTTTCAATACGCAGCTACGTATCTATATACTAGCTGCGTGTTCCCGCGCTCTCTATTTTTTCGGATAGTGATTTGATACGCACTGCACGTGAACGCAGTGACAACAGAGCTCCGCCTCCTCTCACAGACTTAACTCGTTTGCGGCAGTAAAAACTTGTTAATGTCAGTAACACATCTGCCGCTTTGTGCACGCTCGTTTACGTTTACCATAGAGCTCGATTTATGTGCACTGATCAATAATTCCATCCACTCGTTTCATTTGCCCTGGTTTAACGTTGTTTATGTTAGAAAGATGGCCAGTACAGAGTCTCCACAACAGTTCTCATGTTTAATACGCGCGTTTCTGTATTTATATGCGCTCATCAATGATTTCATTCGCTCCGGTTAAGTTGCGGTTTGAAATGATGCTGGTGCGGGCAAAGTCTCCGCATCAGTTCTCGCGTGTGATACACGTTTGCACTTCCGTGTTTACCATAACGCTCTATGTATGTGCGACAGTTCTTGCGTTTAAAGTTTGTATTTCTGTCTATATGGATGCTGGTCAATGAGTATGTGAATAAAAGCCAAATCATTTTTATTTGTCATAAATGTATTGCTCATTAATGTTTATAGCCTACATTTAAGTATTTATTAAACTCTTTAATCTCCTTATTTTCTCAACTATTTGTAACATCTGGTCCATTTCATACTGACAAATACAACTTGGATTTTTAAATAGTAAATGTATTCGTAAAATGTACATTTTGATTAGTAAATATATACCTCATTGTCTAGTGTTGTTCAATTTAACTTAATTAAAAGTAAAAAATGTAGTGCCTTGTTATGGCAGTTTTTTTTCCGTGATATCGATATTTAAGGTATCGAATCAAAGTTAGAAATTCTAGTATCGTGACAACACTAGATTGAATTGAAGAACACAAATGGTTTTGGGTGTGTGTCCCACCTGCTTTCAGCGAGTTGGATTCATTTCCACAGTCTCCTTAAATACTTATGCATGCGTGTTTGTATGTGAGAGATTAAACTGCTTATTTTTATCCACTTAATTTTATTTATCATTGAAACAAATTTGTTTGCACAATACACAAAAATAATTTTGTCACTAACATTAGTTGTTCCCTCATTTCCCTCCAATAAAGTTCTTTTACACGTCAAAGTTAGCATGGGTTTTATAGTCCAAGTGTAAAACCCGTTTTATTTTACTATAGTTTTATTTAAATATCATGGTTAAACTATAGTTATTGTGGTAAAACTGTAGTCCCACAGTTGAATTTGTTTACTGCGGTTTTACTACAAATATAACTTTACAAACTACAGTAGCAACAAAGTAGTTCATCAAAGATAATACGGTTAGTCTATATAACGTTACTTATTTGAAGATAAATTCACAGAATATTTCTATTTGTGCATTATTTAAAAAAGCTGTAAAACATGAACTTGGTTATATGTATTTAGGATACACAATAGCTATTAAATTAGTCTTGGCAATACAAAGGAGCTTGCCAACTTATTCCAAAAAGGTTTACTACCATTGTCATGATCACCACCGAGACATCCATTTTAGGAAGTTGTGATGCATGTATATCCACAGCTGGAAACAAGTGAAAATATTTTAAGAAATACAAAAGAGCCAAATGTGTCCGTTTAAAAACGCCTGTATAAACAAAATATCACTAGGCAGATCTGTGAAGTACCAGTGCTTCAGGTTATTTTTTTTTATTATTTTTTTACCACAGCAAAGCCGGGAGTGTGTCCCCGCAGAAGGTTTGGAGTAGGAGTCTGTGCTGAGTTGTGTGCCAATGACCGCAACTGCCCAGGAAATAAGAAATGCTGCAGTAATGGATGTGGACGTCAATGTACTACTCCATATAAAGATACAGGTAATAAAGAACACTGCTTAAAATCTGAATGAACTCTGAATTTCATCTGCCTGCATAGCTGTTGAGCATTGTGCCCTTTCTGTCCACATCATGATCACCACAGAGAAAACAATTTAAATAGAAAGTTGTGATGCAAGTACAGTGAGGGAAATAAATATTTGATCCCCTGCTGATTTTGTAAGTTTGCCTGCTTGCAAAGAAATGAAGGGTCTATAATTTTTATGGTAGGTTTATTTTAACTGATAGACAAAATATAAAAAATCAGCGGAAAAAAGTTATATAAAGGTTATAAATTGATTTGCATTTCAGTCAGTGAAATAAGTATTTGATCCCCGAGCAAACATAACTTTGTACTTTTTGGAGAAACCCTTGTTGGCAAGCACAGAGGTAAAACATGTCTGATCGTTGGTCACCAGGGCCCGGTTTTTCAAAAGTAATCCACTAGGATTTTGGATAACGGATTGGATCAAATCTTGAAAATGTGTTTTTTCAAAAGAAAAAACGGATTACATAATCGGATTAGATCACGTAATCCAATCTTGGTTTTGATCCGGATCAAACCTTTAGTTTGGGTTTTTCAGAACTTTTTTTGTAGGATTTGGATCACTTTGATCCAAAAAATCTGGATTAAATTGATCCCATCAAAAGGGTGGATTCAGCGTGGATTTCATGCCCAAAATGTAATGAAAACTTTAAAAATGTATCAAATAATACTATATTTGGATCATGCAGTATCTTACAAGATATCCTATTTATTCATAAGGTTTTAATTTTATTTGTTCATCCGTCAGGCTACAGTGATTAGGTAGGCTTTAACGTATTCAGCCTTTCAGTATAGGCCTACAGCAAAGTAGAAAGAGTTTGGCCTCATAAAATAATCCTCCAAACAGCTGTCAAAATTGACCAAAAACAATAAATTTTATTCTGTCACTAATTGATATATATATTCATCACAATCGAAATTTTTGTTGCTTAAATTAAATTGTTGCTCTTTACATATCTATAGTTATACATTGTGATTTCCTATCCTGTTTGAGCACTGGTTATCCGGATTTGGTGATCCTGAAAAATTCCTATCCGGATCAGATTGATCCAATCCGATGTTGCTTTAAAAAACTGGCTCCAAAAGTAAACTGGATTACGTGATCACGGATCGCAAAAAAAGGATTACTAAATCCGGATCAATTTTATCCGGATTAAACCTTTTGAAAAACCGGGCCCAGGTTTGCACATGTGTCGGATACATTTTAGTCCACTCCACTGTTAGTCTTTAAGGTTTCTTGGCTGTCGCTCAGTAAATTGGAGCCCCTCAATGCGGTGAAGTCATCCTGTATCCATTGCCATTTACAGGGCATTGAAGGTACTATATTTTGTGGGTTTTGCTCTTACTAAAACGTGTCAACATGGCTTCTTTATGTGAATACGAGTGCATTATCAATGGGTTAGGGTTATCAATGTCAATCGCTGGTGGTTTCGTGAATTAATTATTTACAATGATTTAAATTTGTTCATGGGCTAGTTGTCATGTCCCTTTAAATTGTATACGCCCCGCCCCACGTCTTAAGACCGCTAAGTGCAGGACCTTGACATGACTGCTTTGATTGGCGTCGCTCAGGTGAAGCTAACTTCAGTTTAAAATGGAGAATAAACCTCCACTCGCAGTCGGGAAGAGGAAGAGGAAGCTTCTACTTTGAGGGGTAATTTTCTCTCTCTATATCTTTCCACTATATTTATCCATGTCGGGGCTTTTGTGTTCCTTGCGTAAATGATTATAAGGTATGGTTCTGGGGTGCTAGAGATCTAGATGAAGATGAGTGACAGGTTTTTAGTAATTATAAAGTGAGTACTCGTTGTGCGGTTTCTGTGCTATATATAATCCCTTCAGAATTGTATAAAACTTGTTTTTCATGCTGCTAAAAACAACGGCCACATACACTCTGCAAAGTTTCGGGAAGTACATGGGCATATAAATGCGGGATGATTGACATATTGATAGCCATAGTTAGTTTCTGAATAAAGCAGACTTTTGGACTGAAACGGTTGAATAGTCTGCTGACAGACTCTCTCATAACAGTACCTTGCCGCCACCTACTGGATGTAACTGTAAACTGCACTGAAATCCTTGAAAAATCCCCACAACACTAACACAAAGACTGACAGCCGGTCGTGTCACAATTTATATTTTTAATATCCAATAATCTAGTTTAGAAGCCTTTTGGAACAAACGTTATCACAAAGTGTCAATCATCCAGTTGTTTTTAGGGAAAATAGTAAATACTGCATTGGTAAATAATGATAGAATTATTCTGTTGGACATACACTACTGTTCAAAAGTCATTTCTGTTCACCAATCCTGCATTGATTTGATCCAAAATACAGTAAAAGCTGTTTGTTTGTGTGAATCTGTTTTAAAGAAATAATATATTTGATCATAAATATGCATAACGCTATACTGTGTATTTTGTATAAATTGTATATTGTGATTCTAACCCCCATAAGACTTGATTCAATTCGAGCACTGTGCCAAAACCAGCATGTCCAGTTCCTTTACATTTTTTTTTATTTGACTTTACATTATTTTATTTATCCATTATATTGAAGAAACCTTTTGAAAGAGTTTGGTTTATTATGAGCACTTGCGCTTAAATGAGACTTTGAAACATTGTGTTTGTAATAGACATAGGTTATGGTGTCGACCATGATTTGTTGCAATTTTTAGGTGTTCAGTCTTATTTTGAGTTAAGAAAATAAATGTGTTTGCTCTACTCACAAATCAAATGTTTCTTGTTTTTCACTGACATGTCTCTTAAGTGTTGAGGACTAGTGCTGCTTAGAGCCTACATTCAGTACGAGTAAAATACTCAAGTACTGTTAAATTCAAATACTCCAATTCAAAAATGCCTTCGGTAAAAGTCTTGGTGACTTGTAACTTGTAATGGAGTAGTTATCGCTGCAAGGTATCTGTACTTTTACTTAAGTATGGTTTTCAGGTACTCTTTAAACCACTGGCTAACTGTGGTCTCAACTGTCTTGAAATCATTAATCTTATTCTGTGTAGTTCTGGACTGATCTTTAACCTTTCTCATGATCCTCTTTACCCCATTGGGGAAACCTTGCAGACCAAGGGCAATTGGTTATTTAGTATTTCTTCCATTTCCAAATCACACCAACAGTTGTCTCCTCACCAAGCTTCTGTCTGTAGCCTATTCAAGGTTTGTGCAGGTCTACAATCTTGTCCCTCACATCAATTGAAACCTATTTGGTCTTGACAATGGTGGTGGAGAGGTTGAAATGGAAGATACAGATTCTGTTGGAACGCATCTTTTATATACATAAGCTGACTTAGGCGTACTTTCTTAACGTGACGGGACTAAACTGTGGTCCATATAGGCACATAACCAATCGTTGGAGCCAGAATTCTTGCTGGTTGATAGGGGATCAAATACTTATTTCACTGACTGAAAGGCAAATCAATTTATAACAATTTTCCCCCTCATGTTTTTATATTTTATCAGTTAAAATAAACCTACCATAAAAATGATAGACCCTTTATTTCTGTGTAAGCAGGCAAACGTACAAAATCAGAAGGGGGTCAAATAATAATTTCCCTCACTGTATATCCACTGCTGGACATTATCTAGAAACTATTAAAAATATGTTTAGAAATCCAAAAGAGCCAAATGTTTCCCTTTGGAAACGCCTGTATATATAAAAATATCACTCTGCAGAAGTACCAGTGCTTCAGGTTATTCAAAAGAAACAAGACGTTTAACCTTCCGCGATGTGTCTTTAACCACAGCAAAGCCGGGAGTGTGTCCCCGAAGCAGGTACAGAGTTGTAGTGTGTTCAGAGTTGTGTGCCAATGACCACGACTGCCCAGGAAATGAGAAATGCTGCAGTACCGGATGTGGGCATCAATGTTCTCCTCCATATACAGGTAATAAAGAACATTGCCTAAAATTTGTAAGAACTCTCTTAAATTCATCTTTAGTGTCACTGCCTGCATAACTTAAGCATTGTGTCTTGTGCCCTTTCTGTTCACATCATGATCACCACAGAGAAAACAATTTAAGTAGAAAGTTGTGATGCATTTATATCCACTGCTGGACATTATCTAGAAACTAGTACAAATATGGTTTTAAGAAATCCAAATGTGTCCTTTTGTTTATACAGGCGTTTTTAAAAATATCACTCTGCAGAAGTACCAGTTCAGGTTATTCAAAAGAAACAAGACATTTAACCTTCCGTGATGTGTTTTTTTTTACCACAGCAAAGCCGGGAGCGTGTCCCGAAAGGTCTGGAGTAGGAGTCTGTGCCGAGTTGTGTGCCAATGACAACGACTGCCCAGGAGATGAGAAATGCTGCAGTAATGGATGTGGACGTCAATGTACTACTCCATATACAGGTAATAAAGAACACTGGTTAAAATCTGTATGAACCCTCTGAATTTCATCTTTACTGTCACTGCCTGCATCGCTGTTGAGCTTTGTCCACATTATGTATTTTGTATGTCTTGAACTTTGTGGATCTAATCTCAAATCTGTCCATGCAGTGAAACCTGGTTGGTGCGCTCTATGGATGTGGACTCCAATTTGTGCCAAATAGTGTTACCATGACTGTCAGTGCCCTGCAGAACCGAAATGTTGCCCAACCACCTGTGGTCTTGCATGCAGTGAGCCTTGCTGACTTCAGTTGTGGAGAGATTGATTTTTCAGAATACTTTTACATGAAGCATTACATCGAATGCTTTCTCTTTAGGGGATGTTCTGTTTTGCCTTGTGCAACCACCAAATAAACTGTTTTTTGTGAACCTTGTTTCTGTGGTGGATATTAGTTTTATTGAAATATGGGTATTTTTGGTATGCCAGTGCACACATTTCGAACAGCTCCTTGGCATCAGTGCTTGGGAATGTGAGAGCTCCCCGAGACCAAACGTGCAGAACTTTTGTGGTAAATGAAAGAGACCTTGTTACCATCCTCCGCAGCAAGTCAACCAGGAAAAACATGACAGTGATGCACTGGCAAAAAACCATCACATGTCCAGCAAAGAAAGGATCTGTACCCAAATGAGAAATGCCAGGGTTAACATGCACTACTAATCTTTAAGGAATGTTCACGTTTAATGCTGTCTGGAAGGGTATATTTATGTAAAACAAGCTAGTTAAAGCTTTTTTGTTTGTTCCAAATGACTGGTAAAGACATAACGCTTTAAAGTGACAGGCCTAGTTTACCCAAAATGAATTTCTGTCTTTTACTTGCCCTCCTGTCATTTTAAACCTGTATGACTTTCATTCTTCCACAGAACACAAAAGCTATGTTGAAGAAAGTTAGTAACCGAACAGCGCCGGCACCCATTCACTTCTATTGCATAGACACAAAACCTATGCAAGTGAATGGGTGCCGGTTAACATTTTTCAAAATAAGTGTTCTGCAGAAGAATGAAAGTCATACAAGTTTGAAATGACAGGAGGGTGAGTAAAATGATGGAATTTTCATTTTTGGGTGAAATGTCACTGAAGAACATTTTTCCTCAATACGCCTCGAGGCAAAGAAACTGAAGGACTCCTCTGCATGTACTGATTGTTCTCGGCACACATTCGTTTATGGGAAACTTGGACAATTATCTGAATCAAATAAAACTCAGCCTGGTGATGGTTGTTATGCCCACAAAAAACTGCACAAAATAAAAAAACTTTTGTAGAAGTGCATTACAGTAAGTGGAAAATATTTCCTTCATTCCTAGCAAGTTTCCATTTTTCAGTAGTTATGTTGTACCGCCTGCGCTTCAATGCTTGCTCGCAAAGGGTGAGACAATTTAACATCAAGTCTCACAGTTTAGATCTTTCCCATATGCCAGAGATAAGCCTAAGCAAATCTAACCGTGCTTTTGAGTGCTAAGACACGCTTCTCAATGCAACGTGGTAAAACCAACAAAAATAAAAAACTAACATGCTAATCCATCTGTCATAAAAGGGAACTCATTTGTTCAACATAAGTTCAAAACAGTCATTCGGCTTCAAGTCCCACCAGGATTAAAAAGCATATTAAAGCTCAAGTATCTGCGTCAAGATTCTCTCAGCTGCCTAATATGGATGTTGTAGACATCACCTGATGCCACAAATCAGGTTGGCCAGTCGTTTTGCCAGCGGCAGGCTCGGCGCATCCACCTGGAATGTGCGGGTCAGCAAGTTGTAAAAGGAGCCGTATCCCACCGCGACCACAGTGCAGGTGAGACAAATGACGTTGTAGGGCATGCTGAAATCAGGCGTAGGTAGATTTACCAGCAGGGGTTCGGTGTAGACTCGCATGAAGTAGTTAGACTCCTCTTTAACTGGGAAACTGGACGTACATTACAAAGTTATTAACAGAAATAAAACAAATCTAGTAATAGTCTTTGCACTTACAAACTGCTAAACAACGGATGCTCTTGGGTGAAGTTAGTGTCCATTGCAACCATACTTGGCACCAGGGCGCTGATGACAGAGGATCTACAAAAACATTTATGAGTTATGTAAATGTTTTATTTCCATATTTTAAGTCCAAACTGGACAAACAAAGTCAACATCAAAAGTCATACCCAACGTAGAAGCCGTGATTTGGGTCTGGGGGGTACTCGGTCCATTTGAGCAGGGCTCTTTCAAACTGTACAGTGACCTCAGTCACAGAATGAGGTGGTAGCTGGATCAGCATCTCTAGTAGATGAGGACGCTTGCGGTCTTTAGAGGGCTGGTAGTGAATGTAACCTTTAAAAAGAAAATATACAGGTATGATGTGTAATATAAAGATGTGGCACAGGTACCGCTGATGCTTTGGGAGCATGTGTTCTACTCACTGGGCTTGTTGTCACGAGATTTGCTGGTGACCTTAAGGGTGTGAATGTACAACCGCAGGTACCAGGGCACCGACTCCAGCAGAAGGACCGGAAAAGCCCGGAATGGGTGGTTATTGTAGACGAGAGTGTGGATTTCCCCTGTTTGCAGGCCGAAACCGGCCACATAGCGCTCCGCATGCAGCAGAGGACGCAACATGTCACCTAAAGCAGAAATGGAAATCACAGAATATATTAAAGGGGGGGTGCAAAGCTATTTCATGCATTAATATTGATCATAATAGTTGTATGTTTTGTGCCTCAGAAATTGAAACAACAGCTCATTTAGTTTAATAGAGCTTTTTGGTTTGATAAAGGCTAAAAAATGTAATTGATCTGTTGGCTTTTTCTAAAAATTATATACTTTTTGGAATTATTATGAAGAGTTTCACATTGGATTTTGGTTAAATAATATCTCTATTTTGGGGAAATTCTATATTCATAAGTGTAAGTGCCTTCATGCAAAAACCATTCAAAAATATTTTTTGTAATAACTGTAAGTCTTTAAGTAAAATTAAATCGAAAGTTAATGGAATGTTATTTAAATTGATTGAAGCATTTGGGCTGTTAGGAGACCCTGATGTTTAGAAGGTTTGTTGTTGTTTTCTTATGCTTATCTTTGTTTTTTGTTTTCACTCTGTACTTTAGTTTTTCTTGTTCTTAATTTAGTATTTTTTGCGTGTGCTCTGTTTGCCTTAGAACTTCTCATTTAAGTTTGAAATGCTTTATTGTATTTGTATGTCTGAAGCGTGAAGAAAGTCTATTGGACATCGCAGCACACGACAACCATCTAGTGGTCGACTCGTACAGAGTATCCACGATGTTACACTAGATGCGAGTAGTTGCTGGAGTCACTTTGTAGTTTTTAATGCTAAATTGGTGGTCCATTAGATAGAAGCCGCTTCTGCTGGATGGTGAGGGGTCGGGCGGGAGGAGGGGGTATTGCGAAAATACGGGAGGAGGGATACTGCGAAAATATAGACGGGAGGAGGAAAGGCGATTGAACTATTTATAGAGCTCGCTCTTGATTTAATATGGTGGACGTAATAGCTAATGACGGGCAGCTGCGTAATTATTTGCACGTGCTCCTCCCGAACTTTGTTAATAAAACATAATTGTATGAGCGCAGGACGCAGGTCGTTCAGTACAGTCAGTCGTAAGGATGAAAGGTGTGCTGTGTGTCGGTTTATTATGTCTGTTGAAGTCAGCAGCCGCTGCTTCAGTACGAGACTACGCAGGTGAGAACGTTCGTGTTCTTTTGGCAAGTCTTTACGCTTCTTACAGCCCACTGAAATCCACTGTGGGTGACACGAGCGTGTACGTGTCTCTTCTGTAGTGCTCAGTCACTGTCCGTGGGGTTGACGGTCGTGCCGTCCAGTCGGGGATGTGTTTCTGATAAAGATGGTACCGGAGAACACATACGGTGTGTTTTTGGCCGTGTGTGTCCCACCAGCGAGTTGGATTAATTTCCACAGTCTCCTTAAATACTTTTGCCTGTTTTGTATGTGAGCGTAACATTAAAATGTTTATTTTTATCCACTTAAATTTGTTTTATGTACAGAAGATTTATGTATTATTGAAACGAAATTCTTTGTGTATTGTGCACAACTATTTTTGTATCTGTAGTTGTTCCGTCATTTCCAAAACTACTAACCATTTAAATCCAATAAAGTTCTTTACACTTCGTTAGCCATGGTTTAGTCCAAGTGTAAAACCTGTTGTATTTTACTACAGTTTTATTACAAATACAACTTTGATGAGCTACTACTGTCACTGTAGTTTGTTAAAATAATAGTAAATCTATATGACCTTACTTAAGAAGCTAAATTCACAGAATATTTCTATTGCGCATGTTTATTCATTCAACTTTTGCAAAAGCTGTAAAACATGTACTCTGCTATGGTGTATCCTAAATGCATAAAACTCTGAAATTAGCCTTAGCAATGCAAAGGAGCTTGCCAGTTTATTCCAAAAAGGTTTACTACCATTGTCATGATCACCACTGAGAAAACCATTTTAGGAAGTTGTGATGCATGTATATCCACAGCTGGAAACTAGTGAAAATGTTTTAATACAAAAGTGTCAGGTTTAGAAACACCTGTATACACACAAATATCACTCTGCAGATCTGTGAAGTACCAGTGCTTCAGGTTATTCAAAGAAACAAGATGTTTAACCTTCTACGATGTGTTTTTACCACAGCAAAGCCGGGAGTGTGTCCCCGCAGAAGTTTTGATGTAGGAGTCTGTGCCGAGTTGTGTGTCAATGACACCGCCTGCCCAGGAGATGAGAAATGCTGCAGTAACGGATGTGGGCATCAATGTGCTACTCCACATATAGATACAGGTAATAAATGACACTGCCTAAAATCTGTATGAACCCTCTGAATTTCATCTGCCTGCATAGCTGTTGAGCTTTGTGCCCTTTCTGGGCAGGAGAACCTTGCGGGTGCTTCAGGATTTCAATCTATTGGGGCAGAGCGTGTTACAGAGTCTGTGCCAGGCTGCACAAAGTGAGGGGGTTGCTATGTTTAGTGGGGGGGGCAGGGTTTAGGAGTTTAGACTGGGCAGGTGTCCCGACATTTCATCCTACCCGTCAGATTATCCTACCAGGCATGCGCACATCAATGTTACATCTTCTTTTGCACTATAAAAATCATCATCCTACTTGTTTATTTTATACAGCTACGGGAATTTGATTGTGTATTTTCATTTTTAAATCATTCTTCATATTTATTTAGTACTGATAGTACAATTTGATAGGGTATTGCGCTGTAAATTAATCATACATGTTCATTTTAAACTGATAGCTATCTGACAGGGTATTTTGCATTGTAAAATCATCCTACCTGTTTATTTTGTCAATGTGGTTTAGATTATAACCTAAATTTTGCCCTGCGGTCGGAAAATCTGACTGGGTAGGACAATTCAAGGTTGAGACGCATCACATAGGCGGAGTTCATCAAATTCAGCGGAAGTTAATAAATGATGATTAATTCAGACGGATGAGTCAAAAGCAGGCTTTGAGGAAAAAGTGACAAAAGTATTCTGGGGACTGTTCCCCAGTAGAGCTTTATGTCTAACAAAACGATCACATCATTATAACAACACTAAAGAGCGAACTTCAAAATTATCATTTGGCTTGCTAACTGTGGTCTTGACATCATTAACAAGCTTATACCGCGTAGTTCTGGACTGATCTTTAACCTTTCTCATGATCCTCTTAACCCCATTGGGGAAACCTTGCAGACCAAGGGAAATTTAGTATTTCTTCCATTTCCAAATAATATATATAATCACACCAACAGTTGTCTCCTCACCAAGCTTCTGTCTGTAGCCTATTCTAGGTTTGTCCAGGTCTACAATCTTGTCCCTCACATCATTTGAAACCTATTTGGTCTTGACCATGGTGGTGGAGAGGTTGAAATGGAAGATACAGATTCTGTTGGCAGGCATCTTTTATATACATAACAAGCTGACTTGGGCGTACTTTCTTAACGTGACGGGACTAAACTGTGGTCCATACACATAACAAATCGTTGGAGCCAGAATTCTTGCTAGTTGGTAGGAGATCAAATACTTTTCACTGAATGAAATATTAATCAATTTATAACCTTTATATAAAAAGTTCCCCTGATTGTTTTTTTCCTGTTAAAAAAACCTACCATACAAATTATAGACCCTTTATTTCTTTGTAAGCAGGCAAACTTACAAAATCAGAAGGGGGTCAAATAATTTCCAAAGACGTTTAACCTTCTGCAACGTTTCTTTAACCACAGCAAAGCCGGGAGTGTGTCCCGGAACGTTTGGAAGAGGAGTCTGTGCCGAGTTGTGTGTCAATGACCACAACTGCCCAGGAAATAAGAAATGCTGCAGTAATGGATGTGGGCATCAATGTACTACTCCATATACAGGTAATAAAGAAAACTGCCTAAAATCTGCATGAACCCTCTGAATTGTATCTGCATGCATTGTTGTGCTTTGTGCCCTTTCTGTCCACAGAGAGAACAATATTAGTAGAAAGTTGTGATGCATTTATATCCACTGCTGGACATTATCTAGAAACTAGTAAAAATATGTTAAGCTCCAAAAGAGCTATGTGTCCCTTTGACAACGCCTGCATGTATAAAAATATCACTGCAGAAGTACCAGTGCTTCAGGTTATTCAAAAGAAACAAGACGTTTAACCTTCCGCAATGTTTTTTTTTTTACCACAGCAAAGCCGGGAGTGTGTCCCCGCAGAAGCATTGGAGTAGGAGTCTGTGCCGAGTTGTGTGCCAATGACCACAACTGCCCAGGAAATAAGAAATGCTGCAGTAATGGATGTGGGCATCAATGTACTACTCCACAAATAGGTAATAAACACAAAATCCGCATGAACCCTCTGAATTTCATCTTTAGTGTCACTGCCTCCATCCCTGTTGAGCTTTGTGCCCTTTCTGTCCACATTATGTACTTTGTATGTCTTGAAGTTGTGGATCTTATCTAAAATCTGTCCATGCAGTGAAACCTGGTTGGTGCGCTCTATGGATGTGGACTCCAATGTGTGCAGAATAGTTACGATGATGGCCAGTGCCCTGCAGAACCGAAATGTTGCCCAACCACCTGTGGTCTAGCACGCAGGGAGCCTTGCTGACTTCAGTTCTGGGGAGATTGATTTTTCAGAATACTTGAATACCTTTACATGAAGCCATTACGTCGAACAGTTTCTCTTTAGGGGATGTTGTGTTTTGCCAAATAAACCTTTTTTTGTGAAGCTTGTTTCTGTGGTGGATATTAGTTTTATTAAAATGTTGGTATGCCAGTGCACACATTTCTCTCATGTTACCACTCATTGGCATTAGTGCTTAGGAATGAAAGCTCCCGAGACCAAACATGCAGAACATTTGTGGTAAATGAAGACCTTGTTTCCATCCTTGGCAGCGAAAGAGTCAAACCAGGAAAAAACATGAGTGATGCACTGACAAAAACCATCACAGAGAGGATCTGTACCCAAATAAGAAACATTTGCGTTTGACCGGTGTTAACATGCTATAATGTGTTCCTGTCTGGAAGGGTATATTTATGTAAAAGCTAGTAAATATTTTTTAATTCGTTGTTTGTTCCAAATGACTGGTGAAGACATGACACTTTTAAATGATAATGTTAATTTTGGGTGAACTAGGCTTGTCATTTTAAACCAGTTTGACTTTCATTCTTCCACAGAACACTATTTTGAAGAAAGTGAGTGGGTGCCGGCATGGTTCGGCTACTATTGCATAGCCATAAAACCTATGCAAGTGAATGGGTGCCGGTTAACATTTTCAAAATAATGTTCTGCAGAAGAATGAGTCATACAAGTTTGAAATGACAGGAGGGTGAGTACAATCTTTGGGTGAAATGTCACGTTAAAGAACACTTTTTTCCTCAAAACGCCTTGAAAAAAGCATGTACAGATTGTTCTCGGCACACATTAGTGTCTTCAGTTTATTATGGGAAAGTTGGACCGAATCAATGACACCCAGCCTGGTGATGGTTATGCCCACAAAAACTGTACAAAAAAATCCTGTAGAAGCGAAAGCTATTTAAATATCAGTGCATTACAGTAAGTGGAAAATATTTGCTTCATTCCTAGCAAGGAATTTCCACTTTCAGTAGTTATGTTGTACCGTTTGCTCACAAAGGGTGAGAATGTAACATCAAGTCTCACAGTTTAGATCTTTCCCATTTGCCCGAGATATGCCTAAGCAAACCTAACCGTGACTTTGCAAAACCAACAAAAATAAAAACGAACAATTATGCTAATCCACCCGTCATGAACATAAGTTCAAAACAGTCATTCGGCTTCAAGTCCCACCAGGATTAAAAAGCATATTAAAGCTCAAGTATCTGTTGTTTTAGCGTCAATATTCTCTCAGCTGCCTTATATGGATGTTCTAGACATGTTCTCTGCAGTTAAGTCAACAGCGGGACTCCCCTGATACCACGAATCAGGTTGGCCAGTCGTTTTGCCAGCGGCAGGCTCGGCTCTTCCACCTGGAATGTGCGGGTCAGCAAGTTGTAAAAGGAGCCGTATCCCACCGCGACCACAGTGCAGGTGAGACAAATGACGTTGTAGGGCATGCTGAAATCAGGCGTAGGTAGATTTACCAGCAGGGGTTCGGTGTAGACTCGCATGAAGTAGTTAGACTCCTCTTTAACTGGGAAACTGGACGTACATTACAAAGTTATTAACAGAAATAAATCAAATCTAGTAATAGTAGTTTTTGCACTTACAAACTGCTAAACAACGGATGCTCTTGGGTGAAGTTAGTGTCCATTGCAACCATACTTGGCACCAGGGCGCTGATGACAGAGGATCTACAAAAACAAAATGAGTTATGTAAATGTGTTACTTCCATATTTTAAGTCCAAACTGGACAAACAAAGTCAACATCAAAAGTCATACCCAACGTAGAAGCCGTGATTTGGGTCTGGGGGGTACTCGGTCCATTTGAGCAGGGCTCTTTCAAACTGTACAGTGACCTCAGTCACAGAATGAGGTGGTAGCTGGATCAGCATCTCTAGTAGATGAGGACGCTTGCGGTCTTTAGAGGGCTGGTAGTGAATGTAACCTTTAAAAAGAAAATATACAGGTATGATGTGTAATATAAAGATGCGGCACAGGTACCGCTGATGCTTTGGGAGCATATGTTCTACTCACTGGGCTTGTTGTCACGAGATTTGCTGGTGACCTTAAGGGTGTGAATGTACAACCGCAGGTACCAGGGCACCGACTCCAGCAGAAGGACCGGAAAAGCCCGGAATGGGTGGTTATTGTAGACGAGAGTGTGGATTTCCCCTGTTTGCAGGCCAAAACCGGCCACATAGCGCTCCGCATGCAGCAGAGGACGCAACATGTCACCTAAAGCAGAAATGAAAATCACAGAATATATCAAAGGGGGGTGCAAAGCTATTTCATGCATTGTGACTTATTTACACTGCTCATGTTTAGCATGAAAATCCAACACTTGTAACAAAGTGTCAAAAACGAGTTGGATGTATAAAATAGTATTTCTATGCAAAATACACCCCCTCAGCTTTCGTACAAGTTTCGCAACGTTTTTAAAACGGTATCCCTTCAATAAATCCTACCGTTGTCTCCTTTCCAACGGAGCAGAAGATTGAGTGAACGTAACTGTCCGAATGTGTCTGCCTTAGTCAGATCGTACACTGAATACGTCCTGCGATCCCCCAGCACAACAGCTTGACTGAGGACAGGAGTGGCAGGGCTCAGCTCAAACAGCTCCCCCTGTTAGACAAAACCACCAATAAAACTACATTTCAAACATCATCTTCTTAGAATGAAATCTCCCACTGACAGAAAAACAGGAAATATATCTTTTGTCTTTTGTTTACCTCAGGGTTGTCTGTGATATCCACATAGACTTTACTAGAGGAAGCAAGAGGACAGGCCTCCGTCAGAGTTCTAGAAAACATCTTAAACAGGGACCATTCTGTGAAAACATAATGACACATTTAAGAAGCACAGTATTGAATGAATGTTCTTCAAAACTGATGTTGAATATGTGTAACTTCGGTGCCATTAAAACAAAACAACGACTGTTAGATTAAAACGTGAGTGTAATTTCCCTAAAACAGGGGAACAAATGAATAAAATGTGGGAACGATTTCTTTTCATGGCTATGATATAATTCCCCCCCAAAGAAAACAAGAAAGCATTTTGACACAGAAAAGACACAAGTTCACTATTTATTATGCTATTGCTCACCCTTTTTGCCTTGACCTGAAGTGTACAGATCAAACACAACATTGAGAGTTTGCCTCAGCTCCCATGCTGGTTTGGTGCACTGCACGTCCTGAAATAAAGAATGTAAATGGCTTATTAAAGAGTAGATATTTAGTGATTTTTAAGGTCCTACTTTGGTTTCTAGAGTATCTAACAAAAAGTTTAAGTCCATACACGGTGTATAATAGGCAGTTATTATTACCTTACTTCTTGACCGACTCTCACATGATTTGTTCGGCGATTCATCCGTCTAATCCCCTCCTTTCTGTCAGCCTACTTTGATCTGATTGGTCAGATGGTCTAGTTTGCTGTGATTGGTCTACTGTATACAGCGTCGCAAATGGAACGTAGGCATGCATTACACCGAGTGGCGCAAATCCGACCCGAACTGAGATTAAAGCGACAAACGACTTCGCGTGATTCAGAGTCGATGCCTTTTTTCTCTCAAGCCAATAATCTTATTTGTTCACTTTCGGCTTTAAAACTGGGCAGACTGCTTACGTTCACACACAGCAACATTACACACTGCATTAATGTATTTTAGGGACATTGTAATAGTCACTGTTTAACAGAATGTAAAAAATGAGCCAGACATAGTTCAGTCTGTGCCACAATAAAATTGTCTATTTTATGTCTACTTTTTCTCAAGTACAAGTCCAGGAACTGAAAAGCCGCTCACCTGACAGACAGGTCTGATGTGGACAGCCTGGGAGTGGAAACTACTGTGAAACAGCTTTTCCGACTTCATGAGAACAGCCAGACCTGCCTGCAGAAAACATTACTTGAGCTTTTGGGTCATTTAAACTATGAAGTATATTTAATCATATTACATCATTTCCCCACTATACACTCCTGAACAAAATCCGGGGGAAACATTACAAGTATTCACATTTCTCGCTGGAGGATCGTAACCAGGTTATAAGTACTGCTTCAAAATGCCAAAACAAGAAGCAGCAAGAGACAAAAAAACAGAGAGTAGACAATTTATTGAAAACTTAATTTAAACTCAAAGGCGGTTCATCAGCTGATCAAAAGTATAAGACCATAGCCCAAAAACCCCAACGACAGAACTAAAAGTGTAAAAAATGGACTCAGGAGTGAGTAGCCCCACCGTTCTTGTTGATCATTTCAAACACTCGCTTCGGCATGCTTGATGCGACTGTTTCCAGGAGGCTGGTGGCAACGTTGCTCCATGTGGTGAAGATGGCTTTACGAATGGCATCCACGTTCTGGAACTGACAATCGTTTTTGTTACCATCCCTTGCCATCCATCCCCAAACGTTCTCAATGGGATTTAGAATCCAAAAGAGTGACGCTATTCTCCTGGAAGAAGTCTTTTGTCAGGCGGGTGTTGTGAACAGCAGCATGGTCCTGTTAAAAGACCCAGTCATTACCGCACAGATGAGGGCCCTCAGTCAAAAGGGATGCCCGCTGCAACATGTTCACATAGACAGCCGCCGTTTGACGGCCCTGCACAGCCTGAAGCTCTATTTTCCCATTGAAGGAAAGCACCCAGATCATGATGGAGCCTCCAACACTGTGCCGCGTAGAAAAACATCTCCAGTGGGATCTCCTTGTCATGCCAGTAACGTTGGAAGCCATCAGGACCGTCCAGGTTACATTTTTTCTCATCAGAGAATACAACTTTTTCCACCTGTCAATGTCTCATGATTGGTGCTAACTTTGCAAATTCCAAACGATTGGAAATTCCAAGTTTGTGGCTTGGAGGGAGACGTGGCTTTAGAAGATGTTTTTTTGTTCTTGAAGTCCATCTCTCGCAGATACTGTCTTATGGTTATTGGGCTGCAGTCAGCATCAGTGAAGGCCTTAATTTAGGTTGAGGATTGCCCTGTGTCTTCACGGACAGCCCATGGGATACTCCGGCTCAGTGCAGGTGAATTTGTTTTAGGTCTACCACTTGACTTTTTTGTCCCATAACTCTCAGGATCTTTTAAGAAATTTGCAATGACTGTTTTACTGCGTCCAACCTCGGCAGCAATGGCACGTTGCGAGAGCCCTTGCTACTGCAGCTCAACAATCCTGCCACGTTCAAAGACAGAAAGCCTTTTTGCCATCAGGAGATCATTACAGTGTGACTGCCTGAAGAACAATGACATGAAAGCCTTAAAGCGGCCGGTCTTAAAGCGGCCGTGCAACAGTGTTTCATGCATTCAGACTTTACAATGTTAAACGTGTTGTCTTCTCATGCTTAACATGGTCAACTTGTTAAAAAACGAGTTGGGCGTATTACGCAGTATTTCTGTGCTCGATACACTCCCCCAGCGATCGTACAGGTTTCGGAAAGTTTTTTTTCGAACATATGAAACTGTTTCGTAACAATTTTTCTTGGTCCCTTATTGGACTATTCTTCTGGATTTGGAGATCGTTTGAAACTGACATATGAAGCCGTCCCAGCGCTAAAAGATGCCGGACATGAACCGCATGCGGTGAGTGAAACTGATGTCTGTGTTTTGTTGACAATGGGTGCAAATGATTTCGTAAAAAATTGTGCAGCTGTATCTATCTTTTATAAATGTGATCAAACTAAATACTCTTTGAAGATACAAAGTATGCAACACTACTCTATAGGTACTCAAGATTAATATGAGATTGGCAGAAACCGCATGTATTACGCCCTCTTTAAACTTTATATCAGTTGATTAACAGCCTGTTTGAGTTTAAATTAAGTTTTCAATAAATTGCCTACTCTCTTGTTTTTGGTCTCTTGCTCCTGTTTCTTGCTTTGGCATTTTGAAGCAGTACTTATAACCTGGTTACGATCCACCAGCGATAAATGCGAATACTTGTAATGTTTCCCCCGGTTTTAAGATTTTGTTTAGGAGTATATATATATATATGTCTTACTATTCTGGATCAAAGTTATTTTAGTTTAATAAAATTAAAACTTTGAAAATATTTCTGTTTGTTGAAATCAAATCAAATTAACAATTAGAAAACCTAAACTGAACAGAAAATGTAAATGTTGCCTCAGAAATAAGTTCAAACCACTACAATTATAATAATAATAAACAAAAACTAAAATAAACATTAATTAATCTTATATAGCAACATAAAAAAATACATTATAAAATGACAAAAGCATATATCATAGTTGCTAAAACTTCAAAAAATGTGATAAAATATTAATAAAACAAAAAACAAAACTATAATAACTCTGTTCTGGATGTAATGTTACTATAGTATAACCAAATATTATTAAATGCGACTGTTCAGAACCTTAGAACCACATGGGAGTAGTTTCTTCCACGGCGTCAGATTCTCAGTACAGACGATCTCACGTGGTAATGTTGCGTAGCGTAAAAAATGATGATCTGTAGCTGCACAGTGAGAAAATTTACAAATAAAGAACATGAAGATGACAAGAGAACAGTGCTAGTGTCAAACATGCTTTCAGGAAGATGTGTTTTAAATCATTTAAAGGTATAATTCACCCAATAAATAGAAACTCTGTCATCATTTATTCACCCTCATGTGGTTCAAAGCCTGTATATGACTCTTTCTTCTGTGCAACACACAAAAAAATATTTTCTCAGTGGTCTTGTGTTCATACAATGGAAGTCAATGGGGTTCAATGTAGTTTGGTTACCAACATTCCTCAAAATATCTTCTTTTGTGTTCTGCAGAGGAAAGAAAGTCATACAGATTTAAAATGACATGAGGGTGTCATTCACTTCTGATACTTTGCTCTGTTCAGCTGTGTCAAATCGCCAACAGTTGATGTCATGGTCAAATCCACTACAAATTGCCAGCTCTGACTAAAAATAAGGCCATACCATTTCCCAGACCCAGCGGTTTAAAAGAAGCACTGGGCTGAACTGTGTTAGTTGTGTCGATGAAGTTCAGAGATGCACAGAAGATTCCAGAGAGGACATTGGTAAGCTCCTTCCAGTTTTCATCCACACTGGAAAGCAAGACTATTAGTATTACTGTTTTAATAAACCAAGTTACTGTTATAGTAATGATGCCACAAAAACATCCACTCACTCAGCGACAGTGTCATGGAACCACACCCAGAGCTCTGCTCCAGGTGGAGAGGGGATGAAGGGCTGACCCCACTGCATGGTCCTCCAGAAGCCCTGCGTGAAGGAGATGTGCAGCTCCCGCACTGAAAACTTGGAGAGCACTTGGCCGAGGGATTTGGGGAAGAGCCGGTAGTGGGAAACTGCAGACAAGGACAATTCATGAAAACAAACATGTTAAATGAAAATTCTGTCGTTTTCTCACTTTTGAGTTGTTCCAAGTCTGTATAAATGTCTTTGTTCTGATGAACACAGAGGAAGATATGTGGAAAAATGCTTATAACCAGACAGATTGACTTGTTTGTAATTGAAATTTTTGTAATAGAATTGTTCTGTTGAACACAAAAGACATTTTGAAGAATGAAGGACATCAAACAGTTCTGGGGCACTTTTAACTACCATTGTTTTTTTCTAGTAGTCAATGGGGGGTGGGGGCAAATCTGTCTGGCTATAAGCATTCCTCCAAATATCTTTCTCTGTGTTCATCAGAACAAAAAATATATATTCAGATTTGGAACCATTTAAAGGTGAGTAAAATGACAGGATTTTCACTTTTGGATGAAGTATCACTTTAATACCCCAGATGAACTATGCTGGACATAATAAAGAGTAATATGCATAATGTAATTAATAGTTTCCATTGAAACCATTACAATATTCCTTTATGTAGTGTGGTTTAGGCTGTAGGTCAGTAATATTTGAGGGTTAATTGGCCTCCATCCACACAATAACATTCCACCATTAGAGCCCAACAAATTACCAGTATAGACCACTAAAGCTTCCATAAAACCAATACGATTCCCATTATAATCAACTAGAATTTCATCGTAAGGTGCTATGCCTACGGACCAAAATCTTGGACACATTTGACTTGTTTAGCGTAATCCTAAAACCTTTTGACGTGAATGCATGTGCACAAACCCACAAGAAAGGCACTAATCGTTCAAGTATACTTATGTATTAGCTACAAATAATAGCTATTATTTAGCTATTATAAATAGCTTTATTTGTGTCTGTCAACACAAATTATAGGTTTAACGTTGCGTTTGTTGAGACTGTAATCTTGGCAAAGGATGGAAGGACCAGAAGCTAAAATATACACATTGCACTGTGATATCATTTGATAATAATCAAGAGTTGAGTCCAAAATGTACTATAAACTATACGTTGTGTTTAGAAAAGCATCCACAAATGCACGATGGAGCACAGAGAAGAGGATCACCCACCCTTATTTCCCTCCTGTAAGAAATCTGTGTCCCAAAGTGTGCGGAACTGGAAGCTTGCATATATGTCCCCCGAGTGCAGGGGTCGGATGATCAACTCCTCCTGAAACTGATCTTTCGGTGCTGGTCTGAAAGAAACGCTGTCTGTCGCCTCGACCGGTTTGTCCATCTCAACATCTGTCGACTGCCATCGCCTTTCGTCGGGATTACTTCCACTGACGTCACTTTTCACCTCTCGCAAATCGCTTTGCTCTGCACTTGTATTATCACTTGATTTTTCACAGCTACTACGATACTCAAAAACGGATAATAGCAAAATATATAATAAAAACAAACCGCATCGGCGCGCTGCCATTTTCGCTTCTGCTTCCTTGACGCAACACTTCCTGCATGTGGAAGACGACAGGAAACCAATGAGAGAAGAGCTTGTAAAATCTGACCAATGACAGTCTGGCGTCTAAAAACTGACCAATGGGAGCATATGATCTCAATCCACACAAGCTAAAAACAGTAATTCATTGCAAGTGTTCTCCTCTCGATTTTACTTTTTTCATCACCTCCACACAAACTCATCATTACCTCTGCACCGTTATTTTTTACTGAAATTGTATGCCTTTACCATTTTATAAGCAACAATTAAGCTATTAATAATAATTAGGCAATACATTTATTGCAAGTATTATTGCTTAGACTGCATCAAAGAAATATCCTCGTTGTAATTACACAGCTGTGCCCGAGGTGTCGCTGTTTACTGTCACTAGCAATGCTCTGTAGCAACACGAGCTGGAATATCAAACAAACATATTTTTCGTTTAGCATACGCTGTAAAAAGATGTCTAAAATAGACATTCTGTTAATCAAAGCGGACCCACACCTGTTAGTGGGTCATTATGGGAGGATAAAGGTGGCTTTTGTTCACGCATACAAATGCAAGCGGTCATGACAGACAGTCGTTCACCCTCCCTCGTGCACCCGCAGACGCGCACACCGCGCGCGCGCGCTCAGTGTAAAGGGTACCAATTCACCATGCTGCTTGCTGCTGGATGCTGCTAGACCGAGACGCATCCACCTCACCGTCGGCTTTCACTGGATTTCATTATTTTATTCGCAGGTCCACATGGCTTCATCGGATGGACCAGACAAGTGCGTTCTGCACAGAGGCAGATCTCAAAGTGACCCGAACATCCTCAGCGAGTCTGGCATTGATCTCTCGCACAGCGCAGGTAAGATGATGCATTTATTGTCTAGAGATGCCATTAGAATAAACGCGCCGGCGCTTAAAACACATCGCTTTTCATTTCCGTGTGCGGTGGGGGTGAAAGTGGCTCGGTAACCTGCGCTAATAGCCTTCGCTTTGATTTACATGCTGGGAAACACAGTGGACTTGGATTGAGATAAATCAAATTACGCCGCATTTGATTCCGTGTCTGCCGGCGGACTATTGATGTATCCCGTTGAAATGCATCGGGCTATTGCACTACTGGGTGTTATCGTATAACGGGACATAAAGAGAGAAACTGAGAGCATCCACACTAGACACGGGATACAGATTATGTGCCAACTGTGGCTCGTGTCACAGAATTAAAAGACAAAACATGCGGTTCATTTCATTGAGAGTGGTTAACCTTTGTCTGTATTGTCCTTAATGTATATCTCTGTGACGTGTGATAGAGGTTTGCTATAGAAGACTTAATGAAATGAGATGCGTTTCTGCTGCTTTGGCAACATTAGACTGGTATGTCTGATACTATGCGCTGTTGGCCTTCGTTCCTCACTGAGACTGCGCATTCAACGCCTCTTGCCTATTGAGGGGGTCAATGGTGTGTCTTCAGCTCTTTCTTGTAAGAGAAACCAACTCTATAGTGTGATTTTGATGATGAGCACGAGTTTATAGTGTTTAGGGTGAGCTGAGATAGCATCATAGTACACCATTGTCAATAAGAACATCTCTGGTCAAATGACCCCCCATAATCAATAGAGAGATGAAAAAATCTCCTATTTTTTTCTATTCTTGCAGTGTTTTCCATTTTAATTTCTTCTTATGAAAAACATAACATTCAACATGAAAATAGAGAAATCGGCAATTCCAGCATTATGGATGTGACATATAAATTCTCAAGGAATGTATTTTGTATCTGTTTATATTTTACGTAATACTTGATGATAGAGTCCAGACATCAGGAAACATATCAGTCTATATGTGAGTTTTCTATTTTAAAAGAGAGAAACATTTATGTATTATGGATGTGACAAAAAAAGGATGCACGCTTTTGAGAGACGACATACTTTGTTGGATTTCTGTGCATTAAAATGTACAAACCAAAAGCAATAATGGAGATGCGATGGCTCTTTATAGAACATAAAATACATTTTCCAATATTTGAATTTTCATGTGCACATTTATGAGTAATATATTGACTGTTATGGATATCATGTGACATTTCTGTTATGGATGTGACAATATAGAAAAACGACGCTTTAAAAACTTAAAGAGAGACTTTACATGGGTATTAAAACTCCAAACATTGACATCTGACCAGTGTTGTGAAAAAACCTTAGCTTGTACGGTTGACATTTGCATGGAATTGGCAACATTTTCCTTAATACATTTCCTTAACATGCTTTTGTCAAGCTTTGGTTGTGCCTCAATCAACAAGGGACTTTGACTGTGACAGAATCAGATGAATGCATGTGTCATCGCCGGCCGGCAATTCTGCTCGGAGAAAATGGCAATTGATCCTTTTCAATTTAAAAACTCCAACCCATTGAAATGAAGACAACTTTTTTGAAACCCCTGCAGTGTCAGCTTTAGTTTGTTTGCGAGGTGATGGTTTATTGTATAGTGAACGGGGTTTCATCACGTTTGTGCTGCCAATCAATGATGAGAGTAAGTGTTGTGTTAACCTTTGCCTTCTCTAGCGATTGAAAAGATCAGATTTAACATGACACGCGGGTACCACTACACTTGCACATTGCCATCGCGAGAGCGATGTATCTGTTCACTATTTTCAAAGAGGAGATACATTTCAACATGAACCTGGCAAGTGGCTCAGATTTTGTTCAGAAATAAAGTCTCTTGGCTGCACTGAGTGGCACTTTATTGTTGTTGTTGTTGGTTGCATTCAAATGTTTGTATTACAGGAGGTCAGTGAAAACAGATGAAGTATAAAAGAGGGTCAAGAAAGAGAAATACAGACAGAAATAAAGAGTTTGGTCTGGTCTACTAATGATTTCTTATATTCATGGACTATGTGCTCAAGGTTTTGTGGGTAATGGTTCATTGTCTTTCCGAACATAACATTCATTAATTGAACGCTCGAACGACATGCGGTTGTTGTCTGTCATGCACACCACGCCGGAAGAAGACTGCTGCATCACGATAACTCAGTGCTCACAGATGTGTCTGTAAACACTTTGAATTGTGTGAGAATGATGCTGTATTTGCACCTTGATTCTCCGTCAGATGTATCATTGCTTTGTATTCCAGTGTGTGAACTTTACAGAAATATCTGTTTTGTGTGGCAGCATAACAAATTGGTTTCATTTACCCCTCTGGTGCTTGAATTAAAGTACTTACAAAAAATAATTATTGTCAATTTTCTTTCTCAGCATTAATTCTTCGAATTGATGCGATTTGAGAGAGCAACATACCTGTCCAATCCAATAGAAAATAACATTTTAAGGGTAGCTGGCACATCACTTTCATCAGGCGTATTGAATTTATGTTGTTTTAAAAAAATTACATTTCAATTGCATAATCATATAGAAGTTTGGGTAATAAGTGAAGATAAATCACAAGGGACAGTTTTCATGTAACGGTTAAATGTTTGTAGATATGCCCACTGTAGTGGACTTGATAGACATCTTGCGTTCAAACCTATTAATTGTATTGTACACGTCTTATAGCATTCAGAGTTGGGCGGGTGTTTAAAACTATGGCAAATGTGTCTTTAAATTTTGAATAAAGGCTGGAATACACTACAAGACTTTTAAAAGCTGGACATATTCAACACTTACTTTTTGAAATTTGGCAGAGAAAAACAGGGCATCACACTACGCGATCAAATCTGCAGACTTGCGCAGACTTTCTGCAACAAGTCCAGACTGAAAATATGGGCAAAATCTGAGCAAAAAGTCTTGTAGTGTATTCCAGCCTTAAGAGGCAGAAAAGTGATAATATGATCTTGTCATACTGTATGTATAGATAGGTGTTGTAGCAAATATGGTCATTACAATGACTTATGAATAAATTGTCTATTATGCACCACATGCACCCGTCACTTCACACCTCTTTACACATTTAAACGGTCTTCACAGTTTCCATGATCTCACTGCCCTTGAAAGTGGGATGAAAATTGACTCTTTATATGACTTGCATAACCGGAGGTTTAGGAAACTTCATTTTTCGCATCTCTTAATTTTTGAAGACCACATCGTCGGTTGTATTAAACAAGCTTCTTAAAGTGACACTTCACCCTAAAATGAAAATGCTTTCATCATTTACTCACCCTCAAGTGGTTCTAAACCTGTATACGTTTCTTTGTTCTGATGAACACCAAGAAAGATATTTGGAAAAATGTTCTGTGACATCATTGACTACCATAGTAGGAAACATTATTGTATCAGGTTTTTTGTTTCTATTGCCTCCTCAGAGACGGACTCTAATAACAGAACACAAAATTTGATATTTTGAAGAATTTAGGAAAGCAAACAGTTCTCTTGCACCTTTGGCTACATTTTTCCAAAATCTTTCTTTGTGTTCAACAGTTTGAAACAACTTGGGGGGGATAATTCATGACAGAATTTTCATTATTGGGTGGAGCATCCATTTAAGATGTGTTTATTCCCTTTGAATGGAGAAATAGACGATGAATATTTCATGAGGAAAATACTGAAAAACGTTCTGCAGGCTCGCTCTTTTACCAAGCTATATTGGTAACGCATAACATTACATAGGAGGTTTGTGCACAGGCCGGCTTTCCGAGGTTAGCTATGACTCATCACCTTCCCTCGTATACGGGCTGGTGTGAGCACTTGTTCGTCAGCCTGTGAGGGAGTGCGTCTGTGAAAAGGTCTAGCCCATAAATGTACCTGATATTTCAGTTTTCATACATTCTCTGCGTCTTGGGTATGATTTGCATAAAATATTTATTTCGACTGTCTGTGATTGTTCTTGATGAAGATTAATCAAGCTTAAAGGAGTAGGTCATCATTCATTTCAAACCTGTATGACTTTCTTTCTTCTGCAGAACACAAAAGAAGATATTTTGAAGAATGTTGTTAACAGCCCCCATTCACTTGCATTGGTTACAATAGAAGTGAATGGGGGGCTGTGCTTTTTCTTTGTACCATATTTTTCGAAATATCTTCTTTTGGGTTCTGCAGAAGAAAGAAAGTCATACAGGTTTGAAATGACAAGATGGCGTGTAAATGATGACAGAATTTTCATTTTGAAGGTGAACTACTTTAAGGAAGAAATTCTTCTACGTTTAGTAGCTTTAAAGGCAGAATCTGTTTTTCACTAAAGCTCCTTTATTTATTGCCGGTTTCAATGTCGATTTATATTTCGCTTTGTTTTTACTGTCATTATAGCATATACCATGAAACAAAGTTTTACCAAAGGTTTTTTACCATACTGATAGCACAGATGTCAATATGTTATGCTTTTTAGACCCGTGTGAGGTCTCTCCTGACGTTTTTAAAGGATATTTATTTTTAAAGCAAGATTTCCATAGTCTGGTAAGTGCTGCTATCACCATTGTCACATCCAGAACTCTACATATACCTCATAATTGGGCACATGATAATCAAAATATACTAACTATTTTGTGGTCTATAAAGAGTCATCCCTTCTCCATTTGTTGGGTATTATTGCTTCTGGTTTGTTAATTCACAGAAATCCTACAAAGTATGTTGTCTCTCAAAAACGGTGTCCTTTTGGTTAAACGTATGTTTATTCCCTCCTCTACAATAGGCTGATATTTTTCTGATGTTTAGACTAATATAAAATATAATCCGATGGTTGTTAATGTGTTAACCAAGAGTTAATGTGTCACATCCATTACACTGGAATTTCCCAACAATTAAAAAGTGCTTTCATGGAAAAATTGGATTAATGATGGTAGGTTTTGCTGGTGGTCACTAGGGCGTTGCTATGGTGTTGCTTGCGTGGTTTTAATGCATTTGGTATGGTAAAGTCTTCCGGGTGGTTTCTATTGTACCAGTCTAAGTTAAAAGAGTCCCTCCTTCAATGCAAGTCTACAGATTTTTTTATTTACAATCCACAAACTGCAAGTGCCATGTCCATACTTTAAGAAAACGGTGTCTGTAGCACAAACATATGGGAGGTTTGTTCACATCTCTAACCCTGAGCGCTAGTTGTGATGCTGGCATATGTCTGTTCATCTGATAATTTCTCTGGCTTTAAAGAAATCCTTTCGGTGTCAGTCCCGCTTGAGATGTTCTGTCCTTCACACAGACTGAGGAAGCACACACAGTATAGCATCCAAGAGGAGACGAGACCTGACCTTGTCAAGCACAGTTCACTGACTCCCGGTTCTCCTTGGGCGTGAAAACTGAACACAACAACAAGCTCCACGGCCTCCCGAGAGATAAAACAGAAAGCAGATTAGACGTTTGACAGTGCGTCTGTTTTTAGCTGTGTGTATGTCTCGGGCGGTAACCGAAATGTTTTCGAGTTTGTGAAAGAGAAGCAAGAAAGGGAAACTAAGACGCAGCATCTTAAAGTCAGCTGTTCTTAAATTTGTTTGAATGATTCAGTCATGACTCATGAGCATCTCATAATTTATTAACCCTCATGCCATTGCCATCTCAGTTGTATATGACTTTATTTAGTTGAACACCAATTATTTTTATATTAAATTTAAATGGTGCTATCATTTCAGTTCAGCACTTGTTTATATTTTATTTTTACTGAATAACCTCAAAGTATTCTTTTTTTTTCGCTCAGAACTCCATGCACATGGGAGTCATTTGGATTACTTTAATGACGGATGGATGAATGTTTCATCATTTTGAGTCCCATATGAAAAGATAACATGATGGTATTTTAATATAGCGTTATTTGTTTGTGATAAACTGAAGAAATTAAGTCCAATACATATAGGACGACATGAGGGCGAGTAACCATTTTTAATTTTGCATGAACTGTTTCTTTAAAGAGTAAAGCCAGAGGGCGCTCTCGCACAGAAACTCAAATGCTCCATAGAAGAAGTACCACGCGTATAACCAGGAAATGCCGTCTTCCTATCCGCATCTGGCATCTTTCTATAACTGTTTTTCAAGCCTTCTCAGGTATTTTCATGATAATAAAGTATATTTATAAGGATGATGTCTGACGGGTGTTGCTTTTTTAAATGTACTTTTTAAGCGAATCAAACGCGCAGTGCTTTCAGATGGAGCAGCTTTTCCCACAGATCACAGAGCCGTGGTTCACGAACAAGCTGCGCATAAAACATAATCACAGCCTTTGCGATTTTTACAATCGCGATAGACACATCGATTTAATCATGATTTGAATGGGAATTGCGATCAATCGTGCAGCCCTGAACTGGTTTAAGCTGGTCCTCAATCAGCTCAGGATCAGCTTAAACCAGTACATTACCATTTAAGGACCAGCTCATGACCAGCTTGAACCAGCACAAACCAGCTACCATGCTTCAAATCCTACCTTACCAGCATATGCTGTTTTTTTCAACAGGGAAAACACTTTCATTTTCTAATAATGGGCAGTTATCACTACCTTACTTCTTGACCGACCGATTCGTTCGGCGATTCATCCATCTAATCCCCTCCTTTTTGTCAGCCTACTCTGATCTGATTGGTCAGATGGTTTATTCTGTTGTGATTGGTCTACCGCGTACAGCGTCGCAGTTTCGCAAATAGAACATAGGCGTGCATTACACCGAGTGACGCAAATCTGACACGGAACTGAAATTAAAACGACAGACGACACGTTCGCATGATTCAGAGTTGACTCCTTTTTTCTCAAGCCAATAACTTTGTTAGTCGTTCACCTACGGCTTTACAACTTGGCAGACTGCTTACATTCACACACAGCAACATTGCACACATTGTAGTAGTTGCTCTTTAAGAAGCATACAGAGCGAATGTATAGACATTGAACGTCAAGCACAAATCCTGTTTGTTCCCTTGTTTCGCACAGTCAACAGATTTGAGTATCTTGGCTTTCTGCTCGTAGTCAGTTTTGCTGAGTATTTGGAAGAGGAAATGTAGTTTAAATTGAAGGGACAATGAGCAATGCTCTTGTCATAGAGAGCAGCTCACCTTCGGCATGCCTCAAGCCTCAACCATGTGAAATACTTTAGAAATCTTATTTGTCATTCATACCTCCAGTGCCACGAATGGGGAAGTCGAATAGCCAAGCCGGATTTATTGTAGGCCTACTGTGTCTGTTTGCAATTCAGTGTTTTTTAGAGCTGTCCAATGAGAGAAACTTAGCAAAATATGAAATGTTAAAAGAAAAAACATGACTGTAAGACAGGATGGAATAGAGAGATTGAGTGGGAGTGAGAGAAGTGGGACGGGGGGAGGGGAGGTGTAAAAAAACAATAGGGAGACGCAGAAGGTGAAAGAGACTTAAGTGACTCACAAGAGAGTCAGTGTGGAATCATTAAAGAGCAAATATAAGCAGTACTCCATGACTACCATGACTAACACGTTCATATAAGAGTTTTCTGATGCATTTGTCAGCGTGTCATTCTGTGTCATTGAATATGTGTCATATTTCTACTGTACATATTGTTGTATAATTAGTCGCCTATGAATTATAAGGGGAACAAATCTCTTTCGTACATGAAAAAGACCCTTAATGTTTTCTAAATGTACAATATCAAAATCCTCTTAAATTTGTAAATGGTGATTTTTTTGGGGAACAGGTCAAATGCAGATAGAACCTTCTGATTCTGAAAAATCACTTTCAGCTTATCACTATTACATTCTGTCTGCAAAACATTCATTACGGCAATCATTTTCAAGCAACCGAATCAATAAGCAATTATTTTTAAGCAACAGAATCAATGACAACATGACATTAGTGTAATAATGTGTTTACGTATAAAAATAGTACATTTACATGCTTTTCATGACATTTATTTCATATTTTAGGGCACATAACTTTTTCTTGTTTAAGTTAAACATGAAAGTTCGTGCAAATTTTTTTATCAAGTGCAGATGTTCATTTTAGTTAGGCATATGGTGGGTATGTCAACACATTATTGCAGGAACCATTAAGTTACCGTTGGTTTAGACAGAAAGCAGCTCCTAGACTTTATTCCATAGAAGGTGGGACAGGTAAAAAAGTAAGTAAGGCTGAAATAACAGGCTTAATATTTTAGGCTTTATATTGTAAAATTGAAGGCATTAATCATTAAACAAAAATGACATAATGTCAATAAGTTGCATTATTTTTACAGCTCTGGTAAAAAATTAAGAGACCACTCCAAAATTATTTTCTTTTTATATATATGTTTTAGGGCTGTCAACGTTAACGCGTTAATGCATGCAATTATTGTTTTTTAGATTTACGCTTTAAAATCTGAAAAAAGAATCTGTTTATTTGCTCATCCTTTGTCTAGCGTTTACATTACATAATCACGCTCTTATTAATGTAAAGGCCTTTAAACCATTTAAGCGTGATTTGAAACATTGCTTTGACGCGTTTAGTATAGATAGACAGCTGTGGGACGCGTCGCAACGCGACATCGGTCCAGTCTGGTGTATACAGTCACAGGCTAAAGGCTGTGTCAGTGAATCTCTGTCGGACAGCGCATCAGTATTAAGTCCTCTTTAGTTCTTGAATTTAATTTTTGTCAGAAAGTTCGTTTTGTCTTGCATTTTCGTAAACACAGATTTCAACGTGTTAAATAATATCCTAAATGAATGCAAAGAGGTGTGAAAATGGGAAAGGGCGTCAGATCTGCGTAGAGAGGAAGCTCTTAAAGGAGCCGCATTCTTAAACCTGCTGCTGTGACTCCTGTCATTAATATAAATCAAAGAACAAAAGAATAGAGGAATTCAATGTGCTGTGTAGCTTTAATGAGAATTCTTCTGCATTTAATTTACAATTTAGCATTAAAGAAAGTGTAAAGTGTTTGATATGATAGTTCTCAATTGTATTGTGTTGAATGGCTATAATTAATATTAAAATAAAGAAAAATTATAATTTTTGTGGAGTTGCAGTACTAATATCAGACTGTTGGCTTTCATCCATTAAATAATGTTGTTAATGAAATCTGTTGTTTCTACATTAATTTGAAATTATTAGAATGGAAAAGTATATTTGAAACATTAATGTTATGTGTGATTAATCAGATAATTTTTTTTAATCGATTGACAGCACTAGTCTTGGCAAAAAATACACTATTTTGGCAAATTACTTCATAAAGTAATTTACAGGTATTTATAGATGTGTTCAGGTAAAATAAATAAATTCCAAATAAAATATTGATTTTATTTGCAATCATTTTCAGAAAGGAAAAGAAACTGCACATGCCGGTCAATACAACAAAAATATGCAATGTTGTCAGACCTAGAATACTGCAAGAAAACAAGTTCATATGTATTGCTAAACAACACAATACTAATGTTTATGTGTTTAAGAAGAGCTAAGAAAAAATATATATTTGATGGACTACTGTGATTTTTAATCACAGCTTTCTGCTCTCGGTCTTTCACATTTCCGCTGCATCACTTTGTGTCACTCCTGAGGTTTGCTTTTGTTGGAATTCAACAGACACTGGACTGAAATGGCTGCCATGCATGTAGAAATGATGTTTAAAGGCAAATCTAGTGTTTTTTATTTTTCCAGTAAAAACATCAGGGTAAAAAAATCATGCATTTAAAAGTCTTTGCGGCAAGGAATTACACCAGAATAAATGTAAAATGCACATTGTTATCAAAGTATAGCCATCGAACTTAAATGTGAGATATGTATGATAAAATCGTGTACTAACATTTTCTATGCATACTGTATATTCAAATGTTAACATCATGTAAAGCTGATAACTTGAGCAGTGATACTCAATAACACAAGATTCATATTATTTACACAACGCCGAAGTTTATACGCCTTAAACAAAAGCCCCACATCTAAAATAACAATTTCTCTGAATATATAGCTGAAACAAAAGATTACATAACTCTCTGGAATTGTTTATTGTATTTGAGAGCATGTCACAGGTGCTGTCCAGAGAGTAACTGTTCACAGACCTGTACTTTAAATAATTATTTCTTTTGGACTAAAATAGGCTCATTCTGTATGGCAGGGAAAGCAGAAAGAGTTTCAGCCCCATAGAGAGCGACTCAGGACTCCATCAGATACTGTGCCGCTCTATAAGACTCTTCTCTCCTGTGGCTCTTATTGGCATTTAATTAATGTCTTCACCTGCTTTTTATCGCTTTCTGTGTTTGAAAGCTATAGTGAGACACTTTTTTGTATACCGGAGAAAAAATATATATCAAGTAAGTCTTAAGTTTATGGTGATAAATAGAAGTATGGTACGAAAGGCAAACCATCTCATTTTATTTGAAGAGTTCATTTGGAAAAAATCATGTTTTCTTTATTGTGCATGCAAGCTTTCCTGTGGCTCAGTGGTTAGAGCATGGCACTAGCAATGCCAAGGTAATGGGTTTAATCCCAGGGGATTGCACATAGTCAGAAACAAATGTATAATATGCAATGTAATGTAAGTCGCTTTGGATAAAAGCGTCTGCCAAATGCGTAAATTCCAACTAATATCAATCAAACTGAATATAATATGAATATAAATTTTAGATTTTTAAAATTGACGGTTTCAAAGCAACAACGTTACTGCGCATGTGCACGTTCGTGGACTGCCATTAACTTCAGGTACACATTCGCAATCAACAGAGTGCTTTATTTCTGATAAAAAGCAAAAGAAACCAAGAAGAACCGTTACTTGGCTAAACTTGCCACTGCAATATTTTGAATTTAGACTGCGATACCAAGCTCAACCATGAGATGTCAATGTACCATACGGTTTTCTTTAAATGCAACAAAAATTCAACGAAACTTTTATTTAATACAATAGGCCCTCTTCACATGACGTCACGCATCTTCCGTTCTGCCGCGAAGCAGTGTAACGTAACTTCCGCTAGCGCTTCAGAATGGACAGCTGCCACAAATACGACTAGATGATGTACAACATCTCTCAGACAAATTTTCGCTTACGACAAGATCAAAGCTAGATAAAGGATACACATACTTCGTTGAACAGTACCTGTTTGATTATGAAAGTAAGTGTTTTCTTTTCTTTTTGTGTTAGCGAAGGCGCTAGGATAAGTACTGGAATAAGTGTTCATCAGTGTTTCTGTCACTGTTGTTAAATCCCAGTGCGACGGCAAAACAGAAGTTTTTTTTCTTCTTCTTCTACTTCTTGTTTGTTGCAAGACGGATGTCATGATACACTGCTTTGCGAGAAGGCGGAAGTTAATTTACGTCATTGTGAAAAGGGCCTATTATCAAACAATAAAATAATAATAAATTAATGTTAACATAAATTTAATAAAACATAAATAGTTACAGTTTATTATTAGATACTTGCCAAACACAGACCAGAAGTTAACTGGAGTCCAGGTGCGCGCGTCTGATGAAACGGTCTATATTAACTCGTGTAACGTGGTTAGCTGCGTCAATGTGCATGTAGCATTTACAGTTTTCCAAGCAGACCTCCTTAACATCAAATATTTAGTGATAAAAGCAGTGGACCTGAACTTGACCTAAGATTGTGACATAAATCAAGACCAATTGAAAACAACGTTTCCACACACATTTAATATAACATTAACTAAATGACAGAATACGTCTACATTTAGATTAAGAACTTAGAATTTAGTTGCATGAAGATGAAGATGGTTTGTTCTTCTTAGCAGGTCCAATAAAAGAGGTCAGGAGGCCATTCGTATCCCATTCTCTCAGGATAGTTGAGATACTATAGAATAGTATCATACTTATGTGATATAATATTTTCATGTCTACAAGAAAGTATACAAGCAAACATACATGAATAGCTCCATGGAACAGTAAACATGTTTAATTCTGAAATGTGTTTTCCCTACTGTGGTTCAAAACTGTCTATGTGTCGTTCTTCTGTGGAGCACAAAAGAAGATAGTTTGAGAAATGTGTTTTTTTGTTTACACAATGGAAGTCAATGGGTGCTAATGTTGTTTGGTTACCAACATTCTTCAAAATATCTTCTTTTGTGTTCTTCAGATGAAAGAAGGTTTTCAATGACATGAGGGTGAGCTAATGATGACAGAACTTTCCTTTTTGGGTGTTTAAGACCCAGACTACACCATCGGGTCTTGTTCTTTTCAGTCAGTGTCTCAGAGTGTTTGTAAAGCTGTATATGTAACGGAGGGTCAGGACTCCGTTAGATATAAAGAGCCAAAGTGGTTAATATGTGACTGAAGCTACAGTTGCTATTTCTAAGCAACAGTGGCCAAAGCATAGAGCTGTCTCAAGTCCTTTTAATCCTCATCAGAGACTTGTTATTTAGTGCGTTCCACTTTTAGCATCTTGAGGAGGCCACGCCGCAGGCAGTTGTCTTCTGACAGATGGCTGCGCATTCGTTGATCCGGGGGGTAAACTATGGGGTTTCTTCTTTTGGACGACAGCGAGTGTTCGTTTCTCACACTAAACTACCTGCTCTCATGAGCCAGTGATGGGCACTGTGTGAGATTGTCTTTGGATTTGCATCTGACTTTAAGTATTTTCAATGAAACTGCATCAAGATACTAAAGATTTGTGTTGAGACTAGTGGACTGGATTCACATGGAGTTAAAGAACTTTTAGATGATCTGCCAGTTTTCCGAGTTTTTTGACAGTGTTTGGAAAATCGCAATGAAGTTTAGACTAGCTTTAGAAAAACACAACTGCTCTCAGACCAGCCCTGAAAAGGAAGCACCGCCAGAATCTTATATATTGCAACCAATTACAAAGAAGCCCACATTCACGTGTCTGCTATGCTTGGATCTTCACTTTGCCGTCATTGATGAACTGAATAATATTCCTAATATTTACTTTCATCTTTGATGGTTGATCACAATAACAAGCTTCGCCAAAGTATCTGCTCAAGACAAATGGCTTTAGCCCACTGTTTGTTTATGTATATGGTAAGAGGTTGAGGCTGGCGTCTTTAAGACTGCTTTAGACCGAACGAGCCTCAAAGGACGACCGGACAACTCAATTACATTTACATACATTTACTTTAAGCTTTTGCCAATACCAAACAGCATTATTAAATAAACCATCCATCACACGCGAGTTAAAAGGTTAGACCTGAATTTCAACATCAGGCGATAGAAAGGTTTATTCTCTTGTGTGTTTTTCCTCAGCTGTTAAATAAAATGAGATCGAAGACGTGTTATTGAAGTATTATGTACCACGTACAGTATGTTCTTATATGTCTTTATATCATGTCACTAAAATGTTAAACCGACAGTTGACTCAAGTAGTGTTTCTCTGAAGCTTCTCTCTTCCATAATAACATAAATTTACCTCATATTTATTTATTTATTTGCTTAGTATCCGTGTAATAAACTGTTCAGCTGTTCATTTTGGGGTTTTGATCATCCTCTGAGGGGTTCATTTGCATTTATGGCTGTATTGTCCTCATGTTTTTCTATATACGTCTGCAATTATATAACAATCTTCATTATTAAGACATTAACAAATGCCTGTGTATGCTCATATATACCTGTGAGTAATAGTTCAATGACATTTTAATGTGCTACCATACATAATGTGTAACAGTGTTTGTTAATGTTTCTAGTTCTTTTAAAATAATACCAAATGGAATCTCCCATTAAGCGCTCTGGTTGTAATCTATCCCACAAACAAAAGAAAGAAAACAAAACACTTGATATTGTGTGTAGAGCGTTTTGATGAACAAGCATCACAGGCTGAAGGAGCGTTTTCGTTTGTTTAGATGGTAGATTTGTTGACAAAGCTAGAAATGTGCCAGTCTGCAGTGTTATATTGGGTTTTGTAGGATTTTCCAGTCTCAGTACTCTGATTCTGTTCAATGCGAAGACATTGGCCACATTGAAAGTGTGTGTGACAGATTAAAGCCTGTGAACTTCTCAAATAAAAAGATAAAAGTATGTGAAAAAAGCAGCTCAAATCAAAGCTTAGATTACTTAACATGATCATTAATCATTATTAAAAATAGAAATATAGTAATACATACAGTATTCAATTCAATTTAATTTATTTGTATAGCACTTTTCACAATGTGCATTGTTCCAAAGACAAAAGTATAGCATACAAAATAAAGTTGGTAAAATGTTCTTCACAGCGATGCCGTAGAACCATTTTTGGTTCCACAAAGAACCATTTAGTCAACCATCTCTTTCTAACTTTTTTTATAATAGCCCGATTTGTATAAAACTTCCGATTTGTGTTTGCCTAGTGTCTAATAATATAAATATTTGTATTGTATTTGATTTGATTTATGTTAATATTCATTTAAATTATTATTTTATTGTATAATATTGTATTAAATAAACAATGGGTACTGTAGTTCGGTCGCATTTAAAGAAACCGTATGGGACATTGACATCTAGCGGTTGAGCTTGGTATCGCAGTCTAAATTCAAAATATTGAATAGATAAGTTTAGCCAAGTAACGGTTCTTCTCTGGGGTTTTTTGTATTGTTATCAGAAATAATCTACAGGGCTAAGTTATAGTCGTGCGTAGGACCTACGGCGTAGCTTACGCAGAGCCGCGTACCCTACGCCGTAGCCTGACGCTACCCTCTCCAAAAATGTAACAACGTGTCAACTCTGAAAACAAAAGGGACTGTTTACTTGCCGATATCACTGCTAATGCTTCTCAAAGGAGCTGCTTCTTCTTCAGCTCTTGTCTCGGTTACACAAGCAACACTCGCGTGGACAATGACGCCTAGTGGTCGTTGCCTGTCGATGCGGACAACGACGTTGAAGTATAAATGAAAACCGACATGTATGGCTACAGCGTAGAGGCTATGGCGTAGGATACGCAGAACTAAAAATCAAGCTTTACATTGCATTATCCTATAATTTTGTTTCTAAGTATGTGCAATCCCCTGGGATCGAACCCACGTCCAATATGTTTTACCACTGAGCTACAGGAAAGCAGCTCTGTCTTTGGCTCTAGACGGAAGGGGGTTTGGAATTGCACAGAGATGCAAAATAGAGTGGCACTCAGCATTTGATGGCTGGATGTATAGGTGTATGACAAGACACTTGTCCCACGAGATGAAACTAGTCACAAGGTTGGGTTCACAAGAACAAGACAAGTAATCCGCATGTGATGAAATATATGAAAAACAGTCTTTTGTTTAACTGCAAATCACAAAATGCATCTTAAATGAATGTAATTTTACTTCTATTTTTATGAATTATAGTATGATTTAAAAGTGGAAGGGCATCTACTTTTTTTCACCATCGAACTACCTCATGCTGAGATCACGAGACCTTGGTGAGAAATCTTGTCACATTTTAATCATGCGAGATCTTGTGGCAAAGAAAATGATCCTGCTCAAATGTATGTAACATCAAATAATATGTAAATCAAAAGTAATCTAAATATAATCCAAAAGTAGTCAGATTACGTAAAAAAATTTTTTGTCACCTAATCTGTAAACAGTAACTGATTGCAATTCATAAGTAATCTACCCAGCTCTGTCTATGTCTAAATGCATAAATGATGTAATATAAAAACAGTTTTAACAGTAATACCATAAAATGAGTAGAAGGTTGTATCCTACAATAGCATCTTCTCTTTGCATCTAATACATCAATATCGCAACACAAGTGGGTTTGCTTTATTTCTATGCGTTGCATAGTGAATACGTTTAGTGGATACGGTCAGGTATTTCTACCAAACATTTGGCACGATTTCAATGAAATCAGAAACGTGGGCATCTCTGGCACCCAGCCACTATGCAGGCCTCTACACTCACTGGCTTTCTGTTTATAAAATGCTGTGCTGGGCTCCATTAATAACTCCATTTCAATATTGTATAACTCCTTTTTGGATTCATCAGCTTTCATAACCAGACTTTTTATTAGCGTGCGTTGCGTAACACATCAACATCACCCAGCTGTGATTACGTGTTATAACCATAAATTACATTTATGTTCATAATACAAAGCAAATGGATTGTGCAGTATGACACCAGCCAGTCTTGAATCATCCCCCCTGCATTGAAGATAGTACGCTGGATATTATATGCTATGAAAGAGTGGGCCGTGATTGGCTGCACTGGGTCTTCTGCAAGCGCTTCCGTATAGCAACAGACCCCCCCCTCCCCTCCGTACACCCCTCCCCATTTCCCCATCCTCCCTTTCCTCAGACAGTGGCAGACCCTCATACCGCGCTCAAATTCTACCTCTGAGGGGGCTTCGCTGCATCTGGGGGAGCGGTAACCATAGTAACAGCTAGGCGCTGACCCTGCCTCTGCTGACTTGCCTCGACACACTGTTTTTCAAGCTTGACCTGGATTCCGTAGCGTTGGTTAGTCGGGCAAAAGACACTTGCTCGATTGACCCGCTTCTTTTGTAGTATGTGGTCAGCGATGAGAAGACCTCCATGCATGCGGCTCGACGCCTCTGGCTGTGTGACGGCACTCGCCTGCCGCCACTGCCCACACGGCACTATTTCAGTACCAGAGTGCTTTGCCGAGGGTTGACTCATTTACTGTATGAATGGAGCTGTTTCTATGTGTGAATATTATAAAGGATTGGTCTAGCCTGCCAAAGGAAATGATGCTGCTGTGGGTGTTGTATTAGGCATTGTGTGCTACGACATGCAGTTATTCTTCTGATGACACATTTTTGATGCTGCATGATTGTGTGTGCACGCAAGCAGGCAGACGGCAAGACATCAACCGGAAACGTCCTTAGGTTTAGTGTCCATTGGCCCAAAAACTGGAATAAAACAAGTGTACCAAAGACTTTCTGAGCCCCTTAAAGAGAAAGTTCACTCAAAAAACTTTTATTCACCCTCATGTCATTCCAACTTTCTTTCTTCTGCAAAACACAAAAGAAGCTGTTTTGAAGAATGTTGGTAAACAAACAATATTGAACCTCATTGACTTCCATTGTATGGACACAAAACCACTGAGACATTTCACAAAATATCTTCATTTGTGCTCCACAGAATAAAGAGTCGTCGACTGAATATAAATTATTTTCGTTTGTTTACATTTTAAGATAGTAGTCTTTAACATTCCTTTCATGCCTGTAGTTGTATGTAGGTTGATCTGTCACCTTTTTTTATAATCGGTGCTTTGTGGTTCTGAATGATCATAATGGGCTTAATCTTAATATCAGTTGCTGTAATTGCATAACAGTCTTAATTAAGATCAGGTCTAAATTAATCGGCCAGTTGGGGACATAAAGCACACATTAGAGTCAGTATAAATGCCAAAGTCTATATTACTGTGTCTGTCAGTAAAGTCTGCCTGTGATCACTGGACATCACTGATGGATGATGAGAGCGATTGTCTCGTCTGTTACAGATGTGATGGAGCAGCAGCAGGTTCTGCGTTCCAGCTGTCTGGTGAGTGGAGTTCACACCCCTCCCATCCGTCGCCACAGCAAGCTGGCCACGCTGGGGCGCATTTTCAGGCCGTGGAAATGGAGGAAAAAGAAAAACGAGAAGCTGAAGCAAAGCTCTACAGGTAAGACAAGCGACGCCTTAATGGCTTTTCATATTCTGGTGATATTGCAAATTGCGTATATTAGTATATTAGTGTGTGTTTGGTAAAAAAGTGGAAGTACCTTAAAGGGGAACTCCGGACAAAAATGTAAATTTGGCCATTAATTACTCACCCTCAAGTAGTTTAACATCCCTAGGACCTCAGCTTTTTCCCGAACGCAAATTAAGGTCGTTTTATTGAAGTTTCGTAAGCTTTCTGACTTCTCTATAGATTGCAAGGCAACCAAAGTTTGGTTGTGCCCCTCCCCAAACACTTTCGAAGCACTACGGTGGCTGGCACAGGACTGACACCATGTCTACACCGGACACGACCGGCGCGACGGAAAACGACAACAGACAGTAGATAATAATCAGAATCCATTATCATTTTCAATTTAATGAAAATATTATAGTATTTACGAAACGCGTTCTGTAGAGCAGTTTGTCCATTTAGTGCTACTGTAGAAACAACATGGTGAATTTCATGTAATGGAGATAGAAATAGCTCATTCCAAGGTTATAAAAACATAAAGCTTCATTATGTAAAGTCTTTATAAACCTCTGAAGACATAGTTATGCATATTATAGTGCATTTCTGTCAATAGATCCTCAACAAAAATTACACAAGGCACATTTCAAATAAAATAAAAATGTATAATAATATTTACAATACAAATACGTAATTATTATTATTCTTGTTTTTATTCTTATTTCGTTTTTGAATTAATTTTGATTAAATTAAATCATAGTCAACAGTTATTTTTAATTAGCTTTTTTTAGCTTTTTAGTTTTTTGTGTTTTTAAAATAGTTAAAGTTTTAGCAGTTTTGGTATATGCTTTTGTCATTTTATAATCTATTGGTTTATTTTTAATAATGCTATATAAGCATTATTTTTTCTTTATTTTTATTTTAGATATTGTTTATTATTATAATTTTACTTCTATAAACTTACTTCAGTTTATCTTTGAGGCAACATTACACATTTTCCTTGAGTTAAGTTTTTCCAATTATTTTTAGGTCAATATTTGATTTGATTTCAATGAACAGGAAAGTTTTCAAAGTTTTGATTTTAGTCATCTAAAATAACCTTGATACTCAATATGGTCAAGAAAGCCATTTTAAGATGCAAAAAATCATCTATAATAACTATATGACAATATGAAACAATAACTAACAACAGGGCAGAAGTGTAGAGCAAAATTTTTTGTTTAATGTTTAGTTTTGTGAAAGGATAATAATTCAGTACAGTGAGAGAAGCTGTGTGATGTCGCTGTGCAACAGGCGGCAGGGCAGCTCAGGATACAGGCAGGGGTGTAAAGGGTGGAGCAGCCAAGATCTTTGGTCTAAGACCATGAAGGTTACAGTTACTGCATTGATCTTAATGAGGAAAGGATACTGTGGAGCTGTATTACAAAGGTTAAGAGTCTTTAAAAGCCTGCTTGTAAATAATCATATTAAGGTTATAGAGTCATTGTGAATGAGCTTGATCACCACAACAGTTCCACTGCTAATGGAAAGCTGTATCTATCGAGCTACTGCATAAAGATGCTAACCCTTTAAGATGCAGACCGGTAATAAAGATGTATCATCTATGATACAATAGACACTGACATGGCAATTTTTATCCATGTAGAGTATAGACGGATTCAAAGTGACAACATAAACAAATGTTAATGCACAAACACGCATTCCCGGACTGCCCTTTACTTCCGGTACACATTCACAAACAATAGAGACCCTATAGATTATTTCTGATAACAAGCTAAAGAAACCGACAAGAACCGTTACTTGACTAAACTTGTGTCTCCAATACTTTGAATTTAGACTATGACACCAAGCTCAACCAGTAGATGTCAATGTACCATATGGTTTCTTTAAAGTCCCCGTGAACCGGAAGTTGCGATCATTTTTACATCCGTATTTTGACGCATTTCTGAGTGAAACCAAAGAGTAGAATACCAAGAGGCGAAACTCAATAGAACGTTTCATTGCAACAAAAACGCCCTGCGATTTCCGCCATTTTGGGGTGAAAGCAACTTAGCTTTTTGCTGTCGCTGTGGCAATATCAGCTGCTTTGTTAAAAAAACCCATTAAAGCTAAACTTCAACCTGAATGATGATAACACATGATGGCAAATGCCTTGGTTTGCTAGAAACCATGTCAGTTATAAAGCATTTTCACCCCAAAATGCTGTTTCCCAAAATGTTTCGCCTCCTGGTATGCTATACTCTTTGGTGAAATGGAATTTCTAGTTGCGGGCGTGACTTTCGTCTTTCTCTGTGATTTGATTGGATGCATATAAACAGCCGTTACATTTTGAAACAGACTGACAGTTGAAGGGGAGGAGTTAACGGATGCTCCGCCCAAGCCGTCTAACATACGTCATCTACGATGGATAGTCATTACGGGAAGGAAGTGCATTTCAGATTTTAACAAAAGATTATGAGGGCACACACATTTTGAAACGAGAATGACCCACATTTGGTAAGCTATCTACAATAAACGCTGCAATATTTCATTAAAAAATGTATTGTAATTTTTTATTTCACTGTGACTTTAAATTCAACCAAGCTACAGGACCCATTCAACAAATTGTTTATTTAATAAACTGAACATACAACAAAATTCAACAAATCGTTTATTTAATAAAATGATTATACAATAAAATAATTATATAAATGAATGTTAACGTAAATAAAATAAAATATAAATAGTTATAATATTAGACACTAGCTAAACACAGACCGGAAGTTAACTGCAGTCCCGGTGCACACGTCCGATGAAACGGTCTATAGTGTTAGAAGCAAAGGCAAGGACCAATTCTCAGGGGACACCCCAGGTAACAGTGATCGATGATTTATGATTCAGAAAGAAAAAAACAAACTGCTGTTTGTCATCGAACCAGAGGAGTTTCCTGCACTACTGATGCCAACAGCTAAAAGGCAGAATCAAACCCAGACCTAACATCCAGAGAGAGAAGGAATATTAAACAGAGCCCTGAGTCAGCAGAAAGACAGAGGTCATTACAGCCCTGACGAGAGCTGTCTCTGTGCAGAGGACAAGATGGAAGGAAAAGACTTTAAAGATTATTGTTTGTCCCTGTCACCTAAAGTGTGGAGCATAGAGCCAGCTGCACCAAGGTCATTGGTTTAAAAAACTGATATCTGATGATTTCTGATGCCCCTCAATTTTTTATAAAAAGGTTTATATCTGATGTATTTGTCATCAATTTAGTCATCAGTCAACTGATTACAAACCTAGAGACAGTTATTTTTATGGTTGTTCTTACTACTTTACATCCCATGAAACCTGTGATACACGCAGTGCTTCCTATGTATAAAACAGTCTGATTACAAACTTAATCGATCTAAATTACATTTTGTTAACGTGCATTACATTGAGAAGATTGCTAATGCAATATCGCTCGAATAGGAGTTTATGTAGTGTTCTTATACCTGCATGGCTGTGATTGCCTCCGGCACTTAGCCTGCGGCCTCGTGCCTCTGGCCTAATCACAGCCATTCAAATATAAGAACACTACATACACGAATACGAGAGCCATATTGCATTCATACATCAGTTCGACGGCCCAAGTGTGTAAATAAAGCCAGAAACAACGTCGGAGTGTCTTTAAACCCCTCTGGTTTTAAAGGAAATGGGGAACTACTTTCTTCCACCACGAATCCAAGCCCAGCATAACAGTTAAACCACTACGAAGTCCAAACAATCACTTCTTTAAATTTGCGCTGTGCTGAGAGAGACTTTTAAAAGGCAACTCACCGAGAATGTGTTAATCCCATTTCTATAATCTTGATCGAGACCCTCGCGTCCCGCGCTGTAATATTTTTAAACAATGAGTGCAGAGCGCTGTGAATAAATTGCTAGAGACACCGCCAACACTGACAACGTTCCAATTATCATGGTGTATTTACTCCACCTAGTGGCCATTTTCCAGTATTGAAGTTTGCGCAGTGTTGAGATTTAGATCTCATTCATCGTACAGTAGTAGCGTAGTTTCAGTTCACAACACGAACAATCTTTGCTTGGAGAAATATATGCCTGTAAGTTTATTTACTATCTGTAAGCGTTCATATTATGTATTAATGTATTTGTGTTATGTATTAATGTTATTACCAAGTTATTTTAGTGGCGGAGTGGTACAAACAGTCAGTGAAGCGGTTCAACGGTCAGTTCCCGTGATGATCCTGGTAGAATATTCACGGCTATCACCCAATCAGATTCGAACCAGAGAGAACTGATGTATAAAATAATACAATGTATTATTTCCATATATCGCTGCCGTCCTTCTGAAACCTCATATCTCTATTATTATTATATATATTTTTTGCCATAGATCATTATTATATGAATATATGACCAATAAAAAAGTATTTAAAAAGTACAGTGTTTTTTTCAGTTCTTGAAAAACTGCGAATTTGGACATCAGAGCTTTCATAAGGACATGAACCAGGGCCGGGTCTGGGTGGGGGGGTCTAGGGAGGGCATTTGACTGAATGGTTTCCTGTGTGAAAATATTAATATATATATTATTATACAATATTAACCATTCATTTATTTCATTGGAAAAACAATTTTTTCTTTATAAACGTTTTTAAAATGTGTGACCACAAACACATACTTACATCACAATCACATTAGCCGGATGAAGACACAGATGGGTGATGTGTGTGTATGTGCGTGTGAATAAAAGAACAGGTTGAATGTTGATATGTGTTTGTCAATCTAATGAACGCTCATCTGTGTGTAGATGTGGCCCTGGCCTCTGGACTTCACTCTCCAGATATAAGCTCTCCCATCCAGGGCATCTCAGATGCAGAGATCCGGCTGCCGGGCTCTCAGGGGCCCATCCTCAGCATCAGTAGCATGGAGTACCTCAGCTCAGAGCAAGACAATCTTCCTACCGGTGAGTGACCTCAATGACACTGGAGAGGTGTACAATTATTTCATTTATAGGATAGGGAAATCATTATTGATAAGTGTCAATACAGTTGACCCTTACCAATAAAGGTGCTTTTAATGTTAAAACTTTTATTTGAACACAGTAGACTGTGTAGAGATGGGAAAGCTGTTGTAGGTTGATTTTCACAAAGTGTAAACACGGTGAGAGATAATATACCTGTAGACAAATTTCACTACATTTTGGGAAAGTATATTAAAAAATATATAAAAATTAAATATAAAAAAGTTTTACTTTAAAGCGGGAGTAACACACATGGTTTCTGCCAATCTCATATTAATCTTGAGTACCTATAGAGTAGTGTTGCATACTTTGTATCTTCAAAGAGTATTTAGTTTGATCACATTTATAAAAGATAGACACAGCTTTACGTTTGTTTCCGAAATCATACCGCGCGTGCGGGGGGGAGGGGTAGGCTGAACTAAAGCACATTGTCAACAAAACACAGACATCAGTTTCACTCACTGATGGTTCATTTCAGACATCTTTTAGCGCTGGGACGGCTTCATATATCAGTTTCAAACAATCTCCAAATCCAGCGTTATATCCACCGCATGCTCCTTTTCCTGCATACTTGCGGCCGCGTACTTTTCCGGGAGAATTGTCAAATAAGGGACTAAGAAAAATTGTTGCGAAACACTTTTATATGTTCGAAAAAAACTTTCCGAAACATGTACGATCGCTGTATATATACGTAATACGCCCAACTGACAAGTTGACCATGTTAAGCATGAGAAGACAGTACGTTTAACATTGTAGAGAAGTCAGAATGCATGAAACACCGTTGCACGGCTGCTTTAATTTACTAAAGACTATTTTTATTTTATTTATTTTTTTAAGTGTTAAAAATAGCACGTCACTAATCATGTCAACAGGTCAGGGGTGTGTTTCTCAAAAGCATCGTTTGTCAACTATTGTTCCTTATGATTCCTTATATACATATATTCCTTATGATTAGACCTATGAGTAAACTTCGAGCAAAGTAAGCAAGCAATATGCAGTGCATTCTATATCCATCATTCTAAATATATACAAATTCAATTTGACATATTTTAGTTTTTTAAGAAAATAGAAGCGCTGTTTTTTGTAAAGTGTGAGTCTCAGCCTCAGATATCACGCCCACGGACCGTTGGCTAAACGTCTGATGCATAAGGCACACTTTTCTGGAAACACTTCAGCAAGTTGAATTTCACAGGATTTCCGGGAGACGTGCGTGTCGCGTTCTTTAACGGTCCGCCTGGAAACAACACGAACCCGTCTGATCTAAGAAGTAATCTGTTGTGTTTACAATGGTTGGTAAAATAATTCATCACAATCGACTTAATTCTTAAAAGTATGCGAGGTTCACGGCATAAACTTATAATCATTGTTGTTGCTGTTCACTTTCGACACCTTCGTGAATGTACACCGGTCTGTTACTGCAGTGACATTTCCACGCCTCTAAACATGACGCGGCACAAAATAAAACGATTGGTTGCTATACTTGTCAGTTATATGGCCTCTTGGGCGGACCTTGGCCAAAGAAAGCAGCGATAGCTTCCAGACCTTCAGTATGAAGCCTGATCCTACGCCCTAGGACCCTGGGGAATCCCTGGGCAGAGTGACGTAGAAAGAAACTTATGAATGAATTGACCATCACAAAATAAAACGTATGATAACAAGATGCATTGTGCGTTATTTACAGCAATAATATGACATTAAATTGATCTGAACAGATTAATTAGAAGACGGTTTTACTCCACCACCTATGTGTGACGTCATCAACTATATTGTTGAACCAACGTGGTTCAAACGACAGATGTGCGACAAAGCTACTGTTTTCGGGAAACAGCCGACACCATCATGTGATGTTAAGTGACGCGACGAGCCACAGCCAATGACAGCAAGCCATGGGTTGAGGTCACCGCAGCTGCCCCCGTATGCTAACCCATTCTTTCGCCCATATCCTTTGTTTTTTCCTTTTTCTTGTTTTTTTCCGAGCAGATCATCAAGCAAACAGCTTGAAGCGCAAATTTCTTCCCGACGTCCATTCTCACATAAACAATTGCCGTATCGCATGTTTTTCGTGTGATTTTCCGTTCCACTATCGCCAAAACGTGGTTTGGGGACCGGATTGTGTCGCTGGGTGACAGAATTGTTCACAGCTCGTCTAGTGTGTCACCCTACTGTTGCAGATCATTTACGTAGTGTCACATAGTGTGAACACATTAACAACTTTAAAACTCCAGAATTCACAGAGACCAATTCACGTAGTCTGAACAGCTCAGCGATCGACCGACGTTTACAGTTGTGTAAATGTGAATTTGGCTTTAGTTTCACAAACGATGTATCGTAGGTTGCCCAACCAGCAAGTTATGACGTTGTTCGGGAAACGCACACCTGAACTGTTATTCTGTATTCACACCAAATGCGAATTAAGCGATTTGTGCGAGCAAATTACATCAAAGTCAATGCAAAGAAGCGAATTCGCTCTAGACATTCCTCGTCGCCTGATGATTTTCGGATCAAATGATGAAATAACGAACTTTTCTGGCGAGTAATAAAGAGCGAGGAACACGATGCTTCGCGTTTGGTGTGAACACAGCATTAAATCCCCCAAACAGCTGCAATGAGTTTTGTTTTGTCTTCCATTTTTGTTATAGATCATTTGGCAGTAGACACATATTTTGAAATCCAGGAAAAAAAACTGAAATAAACTGCATGTTGGATGTAAAATAACATGAAAGACGTGTAATTTTACTTTATGAAGAAAATGTCATTTTACTGGTGATTTTTGGTGCCCCAGGTGCCGGAATATTCCTTTTTTTTGTGCACAAATATCTTGTGCCTTTGGGTGGTATGATCGCAGTTTAAGATGGTCTTTATTTTTATTGAATACACTGCACATTTTTAAAGAAGACGCCTTTGAAACTACACAGATGTTTATGGCTGCAGCACGAGCCTAACCTGCGATGATAAGCTTCTACTAAACAACAGATCTGCAAAATGTATGCATTTATGGAGTTTGTAAAAGCATTACAGTTACAGCATAAAACAATAAGCTATAGTACAGTACATAGTGTTTTATCATGACAACAGTCACAAAGTCAGAGTTGCTAAATATTCATTGCTCAAAATGATATAAACTTGTCTATAATCAAGAATAAGTAAGTGTTTCTTCTGCCCATAGTAGATTTTGCACAGGACTACGACACAACAGAAGAACCAAATTCGAACGAGGACGAGGAGGAAGATGAGGTGGGGTCTGTAAACGAGATGAAGACGTTGAGGAGGATGCCGAGGAAGGAGACGAAGATGAAGAAGATGAACCACAGGAACCGTCTCCTCCAAACAGTCACTGCGATCTCGCGTCCCAACTCAGCGCTGAGGAAGGTTTGTTCATTTCCACACTATGACAATCACACTAAAGCCCAATGCTTGCGCTACGTGACTGCGTTTGTTTGTTTCTGCAGACCCGAGTAAAGTCGCCATCGCAGCTGTGCCTCAGTCAAACTGTTTTCTCCCGAAAGAACCGCCCAGGGTCACTGACGGCCCCAGTCCTGTGGTTTTACGGGGGCCTTTTAGCAATCATGCGGGTTCGCCACATATAGGCAGCATGCACCCACCGCTGCCCCCTAGCTGTATAATAGAGGAACTGCACCGTGCCCTGGCAACAAAGCTAAGACAAGAAAGGTAAATATTGTCAAGCCATTCTTATTCATCTTTACTGAATTTAGTTTGGTTGTGGGAGATTGATAATAGGAGTTTCATTATCAAAAGCATTGACCGGGAGGAGCCATGTGGAAACTGTGAGAACAGGAAGGAGGCCGAGGAAAACAAGGAGAATGTTAGACAGGACCACTGCCCCACCGATGCTTCAGGAATCATTTGTGACATCGACAGCTGGAATGAGTCTGTCATTTCTGGTGGGTTTATCGCATATACAGTAGTACTACAATAAAGAATCGACAATAGTCAACTTGTCCCTCAGGTAATTAAAATGCATTAAAATACATTTTGGGTTTTGGGTTTTGACTGGTTACATACTGGTAAAGTGTTCACTGTGTTTACTGGTTTTATGGATAAAATGTAAAAACCGAGAGGCGAAGTTATCTTTTATGGTAATAAAAATAGCCTGTCACGGATCATATCAGCGGGTCTGAACTTGACAAAAACGCACAAACATTTTGATTATTTAGATGATCATTATATCATTGTCTGTAGGGATCTCTCGTCCTTTAGTGTCATTTAATGGTAAAAATGGTCATCTGTGTGCAGGCACATTGCCAAGGAGAATGAGGAAGGAGCTGCTGTCTGTGAAGCTTCGAAATCGTCCCAGCAAACAGGAGCTGGAGGACAGGAACATTTTTCCAACACGGAGTGACCAGGAGAGACAGGAGATCCGGCAACAGATAGAAATGAAACTCGCAAAGTGAGTCCCACTTGTGTTACTGCATATCCAAACATATCAAATATTACACTGCCCCCTGCTGGTGTCTTTCAGACTGTCTGAGCATGAACACAAATGATGAATTCTTTCATTTTTACTGTTTCTTTATGAAGCATATTTTTTTACCATCGACGGTACTCACAAAAATATATATATTTTTTTTTTCACACATTTATACATTTGTGTATTATTTCTCATACGCAGAAATCACAAGGTACTGGCATATCACTGAGCTCAAGACAACAGTTTAACATAACAGTTATTAAAAATGAGTCGTCCGAACTTCAGACGTGTACATTTGATCGTTTAGTCTTTTATGACTAACACTGTCCTCACCAACCAAGTTCCAGACGTAGTCACCCATCATCGCTTCATCCCACCTTCCATGTGCTACAGAAACTTCTAGTATTTTCTGACAGTGAAAATTTTATTTATTTGCAATATTCCGATATATCGTAATTAATCTTTTAAGCTCAAAATTTACTTGAGCTAAATACCATTGATGCTAAATGAAAATAAATGAAGAGTTTGGTTCCAAAATGAGTTTAAAATCATGTTTTTTTTTATTGTGCATTCCAATTAATATCAATCAAACTGCAGTTGGTTTGTTTTGATTTACGCCATAATAGCTAAAAACACACTAAAACACAATAAAAACATGATAACATAATAAAAAACATGATTATTATTTTTTTTTTAATGGAGTTATCTGGTTTTGGAACCAAACTCTTCACATATTACCACAATAATTAGCACCACAAAACCGTTCAAGAGCTATAAAAAGATCGGGCGAAACAAAAATGTGTTACACTGTGTAATCGTTCCCAATGATAAATAATACATTATAAATTGATTTATAAAAACAGGTTTGCAAACCATCTGGTTGTGTTGTTATGTGTAGGTGAGTAAGGATTAAAGTTAATCCAGTTGGTTAAAGCAACTATAGCTCTCATGAGATTAGATTTCTGGACTTTGACGCCATTAGATGTTGAATTTAGGAGCTCAGCTTTTTCCTACGCTGTTTTCTCAACTGTCATACTCAGATATAAAGACCATAATCGTTGTGTCTAGTTTGAAGCAACACATCAACAAACAGTTCTAAAGGGTGTTTTACTTTCACTGTGCTCCATGCAATATTGGTTTTTAAAACGTAGATCTCAGAGTTTAAAGAAGATAAACACTGCCACTGCAGCTACAGAGTACGGTGATATCAAGTCAAATCAAATGAAACAAAGGTGAAATGTAAGGCTAGCAGATGGCCAGAGGCAATGAGATATTTAAATCTGATCTTTCCATGATCAAGGTGGTGAGAAATACTCAGGGAAAGTGCAGGCAGTGAGGGTGATGGTGAGTAGTGCTCATGTTAACTCTTGCGGTCGGCTGTGGTATTTCTCACCAGCGAGAACAGCCCTTTGTTGATTCTTAGAAGAACCAGCCATCCTGTTCAGGTTCATTTTTGAGAGCGTTTTGTTAAGAGGAGAGCTAAAATGTCCCGAGCAATGTCCACACACCACCATGCTCAATGATCTCGACCAGGTATGTAATGGTGATAGAACCATGACGGGCCTGCAGAAGATGGGATTCACATACAGACGTGAGGGAATTGATGACACTGTACAGGGATTCACATTTATGTAAATGAACATAAGATTCTAGCATTTATGCATATGATGCATCTGTATTCACTGACTTAAATGGCTTCTTAAAGGTATCGTTCAGCCTGAAAATAACACGTCTCTCATCATTTATTTACTTTCATGTTGTCAAACCTTGCATGTAAATCTTTTATTCTGTGAAACACAAAAGAAGATATTTCGAGAAGTGTCTCAGTGGTTTTGTGTGCATCTAATGGAAATCAATGGGAGTCAATTTTGTTTGAACATTCTTCAAAATATCTTCTTTTGTATTCTGCTGAAATAAGAAAATCATACAGGTTTGTAATGACACGAGGGCGAATAAATTCTAAATAAATGTTAACTTTAAAGTTAAAATTGATCCTATTTACAGATTTTTTTATATTTGACCCAACACTGGATTAAAAAATAACGTAACATTTTTGAGTGAATTTTGAAGGTACAAGAAACGGTTGCAAACATTTATTTCTATTTATTTTGTTATATAATAATCTCTGTGACGGCATCGTTGTCGCTATTTGATGATGTTGCAAGAACCAGAACCGAGCCGAAATATTTGGGGTCTGGATTTAGGGTTAGAAAGTGGGTTAGTCAGCATACCATGATCAAGTTCACTTGAAAGCTTGAACTAGGTCAGCAAAAAGTGTGACGGTCATTGCACCTTCAGGACAGGCTTCTGTCTGAGCTAAACACACGATGACACTTCACTGCAGTAGTGTGTCATGACCCTCCTATCTTTGGCTTACCCTGCTCTACACTTCGACAGAAGAAAGACACGGCTGGAGCTATTTTTAGAGCTCAGACTGGTGAATAATAGATCGTAGGGAAGGTTTCCCTGCTCCATCGTGCATGCAGTAGTGAATTCAACACTCATAAGGTCTCATAACCAAATCTCACAATTTTACGATGTGATGTCAGAATAAAGCACAAAGTAATTATGAATTTCGAGATGTATATGTAATGTAGACCAATTCCAGCGTAGCACGGTCAGCTTTCTTTGTTTCAGCATTGATAGGGAAGCTACTGTTGCTAGGCAACCCACGATACAGGTCAATAATATCCAAGCGGCTTCCAAAGAGGAGCGTTGGGAGTAGTTCTCCATTTCAGTTCATGAAATGTTAATGGTGCCACATCTGCTGGAATCCCGTCTCTTACTCAGCTAATATGAGTGACACACGAGTGTTACACTGCCAGACTGAGAGTGGGGCTCCAATGTAATAAAGTGCTTTCACATTCCTTATAATGAATTCGAATCTGCAGCGGCGGCAGAGAACCATCACTACCTAGGATCCGTAACCCTTACAGATGGATTTTGTTGACGTAGCCAATTCAGGAATATTAATGTATATTTTTGACTTTATTTAAATACAAAAGCATTAAGTACATTTTTAGATTATAAAGTAAGCATTTTATGAGATGTTATTAAGCCAGTTTACTCATTCATAGTATTTTAAAGCAGATGTTCAGCAAATGACTTACGGCTTTCCAAATTATTTTAGTTTACACAAGACTGCAGCATGCAAATGATGGATTCTTACAGCATGGAAATAAAAGCTGAAGTTGAAAATTGGCTAAAGTGTTCTCTATTTCAAAAAAAAAATCTATTGTTGAGGCTGAAATATATTCTAAAATATTTTTGATTGTTGTGTTGTTATAAGTGCAGATCAGGGACAAAATGGCAAAATCGACCGAAACAAAACATTTGAATAATATTTCACATTCAGTATTTATTTCGAGTTGTATTTCACATTCAACCAAAAGTTTATAAGTAATCATATAAATATATTTTGACATGTGTATGAAAATTAACCAAAAACACATATTAACAAATTTACTATTATCTTATCAAAATATCAGTGTTTTTAGTAAAATTATGATAATAGGAGTATTCAATATACCCGATTTATATTTGACAAAGTCTACCCTGCAAAAAAACCCACAATAAAACCCCTCCCAGAAATTTGAATGGTGTCCAGTAAAATACAACTATGAAACGTTAACTCTTCCCATTAAAACCATTACAAAATACCTTTTTTTATTCATTACACTAGGCTTATTAAACTAATTAACCAAATTTAAAAAACTAAACACCTAAAAATAAAAGCTAATTTCAAATATGGATAAAAATACGATAAAACCAAAAACAAAACTATAATATTTCTGCCACCACTAGAATCCCTCACATAGACCATTGTAGTTTAATTCTAATTGTCATTTTCTCGGCAGGGTTCTGTGGTTTTTTCCAGCAGGGCGGTAATAAAAACAATGGTTATTATATTTATAGTAATAAATCTACTGTTTATGTTCCTGAGGATAATGGAGAAAATAGTATGTCCTTCATAGTAGGGAGCCAGTTACTTTCATCCACTGGAGCCTATACAGAATGCTTTCAACACACTATTTAACCTTCATATTGTATTCATTTGTCAAACGATAAAAGGAATCGCTTAACCTAATTACGGATCACTATTACAAAGAACAGTGGGGAGAGAGAGAGAGAGAGAGAGAGAGAGCTCGGGCTCCTCAGTACGCGCGTGCGCCATCCAGTTTAAAACAGCGCGCGCCGCGTTGAGCGGACGACAACACTGAGCACGAGACACGAGTTTTCTCCCCGACCACCAAATGACATTCAAGAGTGTCGGAATCAGATGATTAGCATATAATGTTATATAGCGAGGGTGCCGGGGCGAGGTTTTGTGGGTCCAGATGAGGCGCGCGCTGGAGCGCGGACACTTTGAGCGTCGCTTCAGGATCTCACTGATAAATCATGGTACAAAAACTCATTCTGCTCTTCTTCCGCAGGAGACTCAGCCAACGGCCGGCCGTTGAAGAGCTCGAGAGCAGAAATATCTTAAAACGTAAGTGGTACTGACCTATCTCATAAATATAATGATAAATGCATGACTTCATAAATAAAATATGGCTGTATAATTCACTGTAGGTGCCTAAAAATAATACAAATAATTGTATAACATTATATAAATAATATTTGCTGCCTAGGCCTACATTTATTTATATTTTATAATTACATTTATGTTGTATAATTGTATAATTACTACTGCTGCTCATAAGTTTTTCTAAATCAAATCTCGTGGTGTTTTGGTCTGAAGTTTTAGATTCGTTTTATAGACAAATATATAATTGAATCATTCATAATAATGTCTCAGACTTAATAATAAGGGGGAAGCGGTATAATATGGGAACTCCTTTAATGCATTAAAAAGCATCTGGTGATACAGTACCTCAAAAAGTTGGCAAACTGAAGGCGTAGGGCAACAACACAGAAGTTATGTCTATTATTATTATACGATTCTAAGTGACCCTAAACTTATGCACAGTAGTATTCGCATTATGTAATGGTCTTGTTTTCCATGGGTCAACGTACCACATGAACTCAGTTGGATTGCTGTAATCTGTCAGATTAGATACAAGGCAGATGGTGCACAAACAAGTATTGCTTAAACATTTGTTTGTTGGAGATGGAAGTCCCTGCAGTGACCCCTGCGTGAGCATCGCATTCTGCCGTGTCATTTTCCTGCGCTTGATTACATCATTGTGTGTGGTCATCATGTCTCTCTTCCTCTTACAGAGAGGAATGATCAGACAGAACAGGAGGAGAGGAGAGAGATCAAACAGAGGCTTAACAGAAAGGTATACAATACAACAGCTGAGTTCAATGTCATTCTCACTTTAGAGTTTGTTGCTGTTGGTTTGAAAAATGACATCTCGGAAACACTCTTCAGAAGTTATCAACTTAGCAGTAAAGATCAGGGTCTTCATTACATACTGAGAAAGAGTGTCCGGTGTGCGATGTGACTTGAGTTGTTTACTGAAGAACACCATTTTGGATTGAAGCTCTAATTCCAAAAAGTCTTTGATTCCAAGAAATCCTACAGAACAGAGATTTCAAATCTGGAGAAAACATGAACAGCATTTTAAAGGCATCAGACACTATTTTGCATAACCTGGCAGGTTAACTTTGGCCGGCGTATTAAGGCGTCACTGTTTACCTTGTAGCTCAACCAGAGGCCAACAGTCGATGAACTAAGGGAACGAAAGATTCTCATCCGCTTCAGTGACTATGTGGAGGTCGCAAAAGCCCAGGATTATGACAGGAGAGCTGACAAACCCTGGACAAGACTGTCTGCAGCTGACAAGGTATGTGACACGACGCTGATGTCAGCAAATCTTTAGCCGCGCTTTACGATGGTCAATTCAGCCAGACAGCCCGGAAAGAGGTGAAGCGTGTTTGTGAAGCAAATCTAGTGTCAGTTGTTCATATGCTTTTTATGTTCAAATCTTTTTTTATGTTACAGGCAGCTATCCGCAAAGAGCTCAACGAGTTCAAAAGCACCGAGATGGAGGTTCATGTTTCGAGCAAGCACCTAACAAGGTCAGTATGCATGTGCGAACCTCTCACAGATGTGTCTGCGCTATTTTTAGATTCGCAGCACTAAAGAGGTTTTTTTGCATAAGAGGTTGATTCTTCAGTACGGAGGCCGTTAGAGCTTCATCAGCTTGTTTTCACTAAAAATAATCAAATCTTGTTCAAGTATGCGATGGTCGTGATAAGGAAAGTCACCTTTGTTGATTTTCTCTACCAGGTTTCACAGGCCTTGAGAGGGTTTTCTTCTGTGAAGAAAATACTGAAAGTGACGTCTATGTTTAAAGCCTGGACATGCCTCTTCCAGAGCCGTGGCGTCGGCCGTGGGATTCTCTTATTCTTCCAGCGCCCTGGGCCGAACGGTGTTTGGGTGTGCTTAATGCCGGCGGCTGCGTCTCCACCACGAGCGGCGGCAGGGAGAACCTGAGGATAATCTGCGGCCACATTAAACACGAAGCTGTCAGAGCGAAGAAACTGAGTTTTTTATGTTTTTAAACTGGACTGCATTTCAGTGATTGCGAAGAAAAGATGAATTCGTTTTGGGTAAATGTTTGTGTACTTGTAACCAGCTGCGCTCTGAAATAAGTAAAAAACAAAGAAAAAGTAAAAAAAAACACAGTCAAAAGAATACGGTGGGGGTTGGTAAGCCTGCTATAAATGAGTTTCATATTAACTGTACAAAGTCCTACTGAACAGGGTTGTTCATGTCATCACTTGAAAAAAAATCTTTGTAAGCACTACTTGTCTTGAAAATATACAACTTTTTGGAAAAAACGTCCTGTTTTGTTTTTTAATATGCAAAAAGCACTTACGTAAATTGCGTTAAATAAGCATTTATTTGTTGCTGGCTAAATTGTTAGTAGTAAGTAGATGATAGTATTACTATCTCAATATTAAGCTTTTAGTCAAGAAACGTTTATAACGGTCAGACAAAAATATTTATTCTCATATGTCCAACATGGAAAAAATAACACTAGTATCTGTAGCTCTTTCACAAACATTCCATCCCACGTAACTTAATCTCTTATCTGTAATAAGCATTTCCAAAGGACATGAATGAAACAATATGCATTTAAGTCCCACAATCTAAATTATAATGTTAAAACATTGTCTAGATTATGTGTGTTATAAATGAGCGCCTGCTAACTAACATCACTCTCTGTTCATCACATGTTAAACCCCTTTTATCGGCTCTTGCTGGTAAAGAATCTTGAGAATCTTAAAAACTATATTCTAGAGAAAACCGCTTTCATTCTTGTCACATTGCTGCTGTAAATATACTGTATGAGATGTTTGTACAGTCAAACTAATATTTTCCTTGTTTAACGTTTCACACAAACATATCTGACGGTGCTGAAAGAAGCTTAACAATCCACAAATAAATAATTTTCTAACTTTTCTAACATTTACTCATTTAATGGCTTTTCCCAACTCTGTTAAAATTATTATCATATAAATATGCAAGAAAACGATTTTTTTCTAGAAAAGAGTACAAATATTTAACCAGTTAAAAAGAATACTGCTTTAAAAGAACATAACATTTGTAATATTTAAGCATGTAAACATGTTTTAAGAACATCTAAAATACAGCAGTTCGCGTTGTTTCTCAGGTCAGAATCTGGATGCATCTTGGAGGAACAAGGTTTGTAGACCTCTTCTCACATTCAACAACTCTTCTTCTTGCTACAAAGAGAAAAAAAAGGACTCAAACTTGACTGACTATAAAATATCTGCCCCACACTGTATCTGCTTGCAGTGGCTTTACTTGATCTCACCATTTCTTTGAAAAAGCTCTCCTGAACTGCCTTCAGGTTTTTCTTCATCGAATACATCTAGAACGAAATCCGTGTTTTAAAAACGAATTGAGATGTTTACAATGTAGTAACCCACCGCATTTAAATCGATCCTGGATCCCTTAGATCAGCCGAAAATAGTTGAACACTGAGTATAGAGAATACTCGTAGATGTCACTCAATATAGATTGAATCCTCACCTCAGATGAGAAGATTTCTTCCTCATACTGTAAGCCATCGCACACATTGGTCTGAATCGTGCTTTTCAAATGTTGCAGCCTGAGACGAAAAAGTGGGGTAGAGCACAGATTACAAATCCAACGGTTAAAACGGAAAATTGTTTGTCAAATTTGTAAAAACAATCCACAGATCTTTTTAGTGGTCTTATTTGTTTTTACATTAGACCTGGTGAGTCTGCATACGTCATGTTCATGCAGAAGCAGTTCTATTTTTACCTCTTGGTTCCTTTCTCTTGATATGTGTGAAAAGCCGAGGCGTGCTTTTTCCAGTACGTCTGTTCATAAAAAAGATTGAATGCGAGATTAAATGACACATACAAGTTTGTTTAAATCCACCTACCACGATTTCATTCTGATCTGTTTGATTTCTAAAATAGAAATATTATCTAATATTAATTTGATTTAGATACAGCAAACTGAAGCGCTTTACGAGTCCCAGCACTCTGTACTACCGTCAGTTCCTCCTCCATGTTCCTCAGAGCAATGTCATCCTGCTCCAGGTTTTTAATTTCACCCAGCAGGACTTGTTTTACTTTCTCCAGCTTCTGTGAACTACGTAAAGAAAGAAATAGAAGAAAAAAGAGGTAAAGATCAAATCTGTTGAAGCCCTCCTCACCCTCCCTCTATACAGTATGTCTGACCTGTACTGATGTACTTGAACTCTGACGGAGAACATATGCTGCTGAAATGTCTTTAAAGACTGCCTGGTGTAAAGATCCATTCTCCTGGAGCGATGCTAACAAACACACCAGACAAGTTAGTAGATAAAAAACTAAGCTAACAAACAGTCATTGAACGATTCTAGAGGAGCAGCACAGCTCAAGGAAGTGAACCTTCAATAGCTGACGGTTCATCGTCTCTTGACCTTTAGCCAGAGACGATTGTTTTGATAAAAATAAGACGACAAGCACCTTGATCTTCCTCTTAAGCTCTGAGCTGAACTGATGGCAGATAAAGCCCACCTCCTGAGCAGGCTGTGTCAGCTCTGAATCTTCCCCCACGACAGACTGCACGAATCTCGACTTCATATAAGATGACACCGTCTCCACATCTTCAGCTGCAGGCAACGGACATATGAATATGTTTGAGTCACAGCACGTTCAAACACACACTTATTTGAGAGTGAGCTTCGAATCAGTTCTGTACGTGAAATCTCAAATTCCTCAGTAATTTGTTCGTAACAATCAGGCCTTATTATTGTTCCCACACTCTTCCCCCCATGAGTCTCTCATTACTGGATGTAGTTGTTTCTCTGGCTCTTTTATTCTGGCCTCTTGGGTAGCTTTTCTTTCTTCGCCCATTATCTGCGACCGTCTCCTCCTCTTCTTCTTCTTCTTCTGAGCTCCTCTGATTGTTTACAGGTTGTTTGACATTGATACCTAAGGCAGAGCGACAGAAAGTTATTCACTGAATCACACATCTCCATGTTAATCTGTCCTGTGCAGACATTTGAACAGCTGCTTTAATGCTTTAAATGACTTCACACTTAAAACTTTCACCGATGTACACCTAAAAGCTACATTGGGTTTTTATTGAACCTTTATTCTGAGGCGCACGTTTATCGTTTGACTTGAAAAGCTTCCTCGGCTTCATTTTCATAGCTAGCTGGGAGGGCGAGGGAGGTCTGTTTTCTTTGTCTTCCTCACTGTCCTCTTCTCTTTTTGATAGAGTAGCAGAGTGGCACGAGCTGGGAGGCTTGTAGACGACTGACGGACCTAAAGATAAAAAAGCTTAATTTTGTACAGTAGATCCTAACAAATATAAACTACGTAACACAGAAATCTCTTCACCTGACTTGAATTCAGGCATCTTATCCATACATCTCTTAAGGCATGCTGGTGTTTTCTAAAAACATGACAAAAGGGAAGTTACCAAAGTGTAATTCTATCAAATTATGTAGTTGTGAAACTATTTTACCTCCAGCTCGGTGCAGATCAAGGCCGTGTTGCTCACAGATATGTGCGAAGACTGACTCATTGTTACAGAAATGATGGACCTCCTGTCATAAGACGCTGGACTGGTCCTGTTCACGACGCCTCTCTGCTCCTCCTGGAGGTCTGCTGATATGAGTGAAGAGGACCGAGTGGATTTCTCTTTGCCTGTGGGGGTGATGGGGGGCTCATTTTGGCTCAGTAATGAGTGGACCGGACTCAGTTCAACCTGCTGACGTGAAATAGAGGAAAAGTGAGATCTGAAATGTTGGAACAGCATGTGCTGAGCAAATCCGGTGCGGGTGGTTTTTCCACCTGCAGTGTCCCGAACGCATTCATTAAAAGTACTTTATGTAAAACATTTAAATGACGAAAACAGAAAGTGAGGCTGCTGCGTTTTGGACCGCCGTATAATTAGAACCACCAGCTTAATGTGTCCTAAAAGCTGGAACGTCTACTCTTTGATATGAAATAAAATCCTGCTCGTTTACCTGAGGAGCAGGTGGCTCTTGCTTCGAGCCTCTGGTGGATGTGGAAACAGGTGTTGTTGTGGAGACAGAGGCAGCACTTTTAATCCCAGTGTTTTACACAAGGAGGCCTGGACGTCTCTGACAGGACTAAGCGACGCTGGTGGAGGAGAGTCAGGTTCAATTGGAGAGATGGACAGAGAACGCAGGGGTGTAGTATGGGACCTCATATTGGTGGTTAGTTTTCCATCTGCTGTAGAAAGAATAGAGTGTCTGTATTAATGTATTCTCGTATTGCAAATATCTCCTTTACAGCAGTTAAATTCTTCTTACATCTCATCCTTTCGATGAAGGGAGGCGAGGCAAAGGTGGAAGACAATCTCGCCATCGAGGAATCTTTATGTCCTCTAGCCAAGCCCTGAGCGGATGGGGTCTTCTTAACAATCTGATGCCCTGGACTATGATCCTTCCTGCTTGAATCATTGCTTTTCTTTTCGCTTATCTTGCTGTGTTCTTGGGCTAAAGAGCTCGTGTCGTTCTTTTGTCCTCGTCCGGTGGTTTGAGCTGGGACGGTCTGAGGAAGCTTCGCTGTTCGCCCCAATGCTTTTTTCTGTTCGGAGGAGAGCGAGACAGGCTAATGAAGTCCAGATCTTGACTCAAGAATAAAGAATATAACGGAGGCAATTCAGAAAGAAGTGAAAAACACATGCCTTAGGTGGTGGGGGCTTTTCGCTCTCTGAATGGCTGGACTGGTGGTCTGAGTCAGACTGCTCTTTGTAGGTTTTGGTCTGGGCTGCAGCTCTATGAGGTCTTGCTGAGGGTTTGCTTTTACCGATGCGAGCCTGAAGTTTATCCTCCTGGCGTTCGACCACTTTCTTATGCCTCTTCTGTCAATCACCCAGTCCAGCAGAAAAGTAAATGACCCGTGTTAAAACGAGTGTGGGGTTAGAGGAAGTGAAAAATTAGTTTTATGTATATATATATACATATAAAGTTTGGTTTCAAAATGAGATAAAAAAATCATTGTTCTTTTACTGCGCATTCCAATTAATATCAATCAAACAGCAGTTGGTTTGTTTTGATTTACGCCATAATACAGCTAACTAACACTACTTTTTTTTTTTTACGGATTCTCATTTCGGAACCAAACTCTTCATATACTGTATATATATATATATGGAATATAGACCTTACCTGCTTTGGCTTGATTTGCTTCTTCATTGGCTTTGGTGAAGATAAGGGTGTATATGGAGATTTAACTAAAACAGAAAAAAAATATTAACTCCTGTGAAATCAGAAAAGCAGGAATAGTTTTATTAACAGACAGTTATTCAGTAATTCCTTAAGTGCATATTGCGTTTAAATAAATGCAAATGCATCTTCGCACACCATCCGTCTTAACAGTATGTGTGCACACAGATGGTCAGAAAAAACTACAGAATGACTATCCAGGAGAGAGAGATCTGTGTTGAGTACATGAAGAGTTGGCTTGTGGGATGGTGGGTTTGACTGGCTGCCTGCTATAGTCTGCCACTTTAGGTTTGGGTTTCCTGTTGGCCGAGTTGAGCCAGCTGACCTCGGTCATATTATCCGTGTCTGTATCGCTAAACAGATTCTTCTTCGTGTTTTTAGTAACAGCCTAGGATATAAGAACACGCACAATACCACCTATTATACGCTTGTATTTAATCTGCATCTCAGAAATAATTGAAGAAACACTGAACCTTCGGAGGCTGAGGTCTCGAAACAGACTTCGGCCAAGCGGGAGAGTAACTAAGCGCACTAGAAGAAGAAAATAAACTAAATGTGCATTAAGATACAAGAACAAGGTTTCCTGAGAGGAAATGTTATTCTACTTGGCTCCACTAGAGGGGGCTGATTTAAAACATTTTATCAGTATTACCTGCTATCCATTCTGGATGTCTCAGATGACTTCCTAGTCTTTTTCTGAAGCAGAAATTATTATTAATGAAAAATATTGAAAGCAGTGTTTTTGAGGATGACTGTGTGCTTACCACGTTAATGTTTGATGTGTCCTCTTTAAAGGCATAAACATCACTGAAAAGACAAAAGATATTCGATCATAAACAACAGCTATGTTTTATTTCAATATTTCTGGTTTAAGGGAATGTAGTAAGATGCAGTACTCGATGTCCTGGATTAGCTTCTTGGATTGTCCCAGTGTTTTGAGACTCCTGGCAGCAGTTTTCTCCTGAAACACAACAGGTAAAAACATTCTTTATCTAGTGTTAACTTTACCTATTATGATCCCTACTGTCTGGATGACTTACAGTGGAGGATGGACACCAGCTTTTATTGAACAGATATCTAAAAGAACAGAAACGTGAGATATCATGTGGGGTAAGAGGAAAATAGGTGTGGCTGAATGAATGGTCAGTCTGTTACCTGTTTGTAGGTGCGATGTTAAGCTGGGCACCGGTCACAGGAGATGCTGCTTTGCTAGTTTTCTTGTAATGACTGGATATCATCTTCACCATACAGTCTGCGGTGGGCCGCTTCTGCAGAACATTACCACATGGAGATTTTTTATGGTATATACATTAAAAGGAAATAATGAACATAGAGACGACACAAGCTAGCCATGCAGTAAGCAGCACTTACAGTACCCAACATTCAAATGAATTCATTTTTGGCAAATCAAAAGACTTACATTTTGTTTGTCTGAGTATGAATCCTTGTCTTGAACCCTCCTGCTCTGCTGCGCAGGTCTAGCGGGTGTTGACCTTATAGACGTCTTCACGTTCTCCTTCCCCTGACCTGTAGCACAGGGATCCAGTGAGGAGGCTTTACTGTCTGGGGCCGTGTGGCCATCTGGACCCTGCTGCTCCCTCAGCACCTCCTCCAGTCTCTGAGTGAGCTGGGTGTGCAGCTGCTTCTGGGTCAGGGTTCTGAATGCACGCTGGGCTGGGGACAGACGCTGAGGAGGGGGGAGAGAATTTCCATCTGGAAATGGTACCACAAAATGCAAGGTTACACAAAGCAACATTTGATTCGTATAATTAGAGACTTTCTAATCGATTCATTAAAAATACTAGATCATGAAAGTGTTCTGTGATAGCCGAGATGATGTGAAAAAAAAAAACTGTATTTTTATTTGATTTTACTCACATTTTGGTGGTGGTTAAAGGAGTAGTTCACTATAAAATAAAAAAATCATGATAATTCAAAAGTATACATTTTTGTATACTATATATAAAAATGACCAATCGTTTCGCTAGACAACACCCTTATTCATCGGCCGATGTCGTGTCGAGCCTTTTGACGCCGCAATGAAACTGAAATTTGGACCTTAACCAACAGCCCCCCGTTTAAGTGCATTATTAGGATAAGCTTTCCTCAAAAGCCTCAATTTGTTTTTGACAGAATAAATAAACTCAGGGATGGCTTGTATGACATGTGGATGAGTGAACTATCATGAAATTTAAATTTGATAATGAACTACTCCTTTAAAATGCATGCCATCTAATGATTGAAAATGGGGTTGGCATACTGTAAACAAAGGTAAAAAAAATTTTGCGACTATTGTAAATGTAAGGGAACATGTACCGTCAGCCCTAGTTCAATAACCCGTATGATAATGGCCAATAATGCAATTTACCAATTGACCAATTACAATCAACGAATCCTGGGAATCATGTAATAAAAAAAGTGTTTCTGTGTTGGTACAATATATTCAAATATAATTTCGTTGACACTCACTTGATACAGACCGGTTCACCGAGCAGTCTTTTGGCAAAGCAAACAGCGGTCCGGACACAGAGAATTTCCTTTTCCTCACAGTAGGTTGGGTGTCTGGGACTATGTTGCTATCTTTAACATAAAGAAATAAAACAACTAACTAGCAAAACAACCTTAAAGATCCAGTGTATGAAACTTAGCGGCATCTAGAGGTGAGGTTACGTATTGTAACCAACTGCTCGCTCCACACCGCCCCCCTCCCTTTCGAAGCACTACGGTGGCTGACACAGCACTGTATGATGTCGTCACGTTTTCGCTTCTTTGCCGAATGAGATAATGTTATTATGAAACGCGCTCTGTAGAGAAGTTTGTCCATTAGGGCTACTGTAGAAACAACATGGTGAATTTCGTGTAAGGGTATGTAGATAGAAATAGGTCATTCTAATATAAAAAAAAATCTTCATTATGTAAGGTCTTTATACACCTTTGAACATAGTTAATATATATATTGCATTTCTGTCAATAGATCCTTCAAACAATTACACACTGTGCCTTTAAAAGCGTTTCATTATGTTATCAGGGCAGTGGAATTGTGTAGCATGTTTTATGTACAATATAACAATACCCATAATCTCCCGTTCATGTTGTTGATCGGCTTGATTCATCTCTAACACTTTGTCCACAGTGATCTGCTGTAGAGAGCAAGAGAAGAGAAGACTTATACATTTATACAGAATGATCCAACAACTAAAATAACAGATGAAGATGACTGTAGTACCTTGTGGTGTTTTTCTGCTTTAGTTTTGCCTTTGTTGCTTTTCTGTTTGTCCTCATTCTGAACAGCAGGGGTAAACTAACAACACACACAAGACTTACTACAGACCGATACACAAAAACCAAAGTGGTTGCTTTAATAGGATAACCGTGCTTAATGGAAATGGAAACCCGTACACGTGTTTGAATCGAATGAGTCTGCCTTTGGTTGGTATCACAGTGAATATTGAGTGAAGAAATACTGGAAGATGTTCTGGACAACATGAGATCTCTAAGCTGAAACTCTCTCTTCCTCTCTGAGGAACTCATCATCTGTAGAGCCGGTTTTAACTTTGCCAAAGACACTGAGATGAGACACAAAACCCATTTTTAATCATGGGCAAAGGATGATGTTATATATGACTTTATCAGTAGATTAATGAACCTGCAGGCAGCACACAGCTGGAAGAACAGCTTCCCTGTTTATGCCCCACACTACCAGTGATATACATGCAAGACTCGGATACTTTCATTGGAGTGACAATCTGAGAAAATAAGACGACATTTGCTCTCTTAGTTTAGAACATTAAAACAAGACCACCTTCTGACCCCTTGACCCTTAAGTATCGACATTTAAAATACTCTTGCCTTGTTTTTATCTGGTGTTAGATGTGTGATGGGCTGGCCAGGACAGCCGTGTTTTACGGATGATGACTCTCTCTCATCTGACACTTGACTTTCAAGGACAAGAACCTGTTTGATAAACATAACATCACATCACAGTTACATGCTGGTAAAGAACAATTATCTGTAATGCTGCTATTCACTTTCTCTACTTCGTGAATATAGTGATAACCTGACCTACCTGTGAACTCTCCAGCGAGCATAGGCTGACCTGAACTGGGGTTTTCACAACAGAGGGAGTCTTCTTAACAGACTTCTAATAAAGGAAACAGAAAGACATCTGCTCTCAACGCAGCCGTTTTCTTCCCCTCGGCACATTTCATTAACCCTAATGCTGATTAGCTTCTCCAATTTAAACCTCATCATAGATGTATTAAGCAAATGATGAGCTCCTAATAACACTATAAAATCATGCGTTTACTCAGTATATCATGTCAAACTACTAATGTAAGTTTCAACAGATGACTCCTGATGAAAAGCTTTAAAAACACACTTAAAGACTGAATTTTAAATGATGTAACTTCTTTTTCAAAGGGATAGCTCGCTCAAAAATGAAAACTCTGTCATGAATTACTCACCCTCAGATTGTTCCAAACCTGTATAAATGTCTGTTCTGCTGAACATAATAGAAGATATTTGGAAGAACGCTTGTTACCAAACAGATCTCAATAAATACCATGGGAGTCAATGGGGGATGAGATCTGTTTGGTTGCTAACATTCTTCCAAATATCTTCCTTTGTGTTTACCAGAACAAAGAAATGTATACAGGTTTGGAACAACCTGAAGCTGAGTAAATGATGAGAGCATTTTTTTTCATTTTTGGGTAAACTATTCCTTTAACATGGCCTTACATGTACAGGCTGTACAACTCAAGTTCCTTTGAGACTACAAATATGGGTCAATTTCATTCCTTCAGGGCGCTGAAGCCATTAGCCGAACCCACCATATTCATTTGTTCACTACAATTTAATGAAGAGAACATCAATATGCTATTGACAACCTACACAGTGAAAATTATTTTGCATATGTTGTCTCTAATTGTATTTGATGTTAAATTGTTCACATTATTGTTCTGACATCTTGGAGATGAGCAAATACTCTACTATTGACTTCTGATCTTAAGATAAAGCATAAACATACATTTCAACAGAACAGATTTTAACAATCCTAAAATTAAATGGTTTGGATGAAGAATGTTCTCCACTAAAGGTACCTACCAACAAAAACATGACATACAGTGCTATATATTTATGAGATAAGCCATTGCCATGTCATTCTCATAAACAGTCTAAGTTAACTCGCTTCACTCACCCTGTTCTTAGCCTGACCATAAACTTTCTCAGTGGCTCGCAGGATGTCTAGAGACGAGCTGAATTTGATGGTGACTCTGGAGCCCTCTAAGCTGCCGATGCTGACCGGGTCGGTCAAACTCAGGTTAAGAACTTTTCTTCCGTTCTCCTCTGTGGAACCAAACATGAGCATAACACCGCAACTGAAGGGCAAGTGCTTCTATACAATTTAGAAACAACACTGTTCCTAATACAATGCTAAAACTACAGGTGTCACAAAGTTTCTTGTGGGTCTTGAGATCATTCACAGCAGATCTAAAAGAGAAGATTACCTTCCACCGTGTAACTGTGGACCTCATTCTCAGATATACATAGCGTGTCCCACTGGCCATCCTTATAGGAGAGAGCAAACTTTTACAGACTTTTGCAAATCACACCATACTGTGCCATCATTATACATGATCACAGTTTTAAAATATCCCGTTTTACATTGTAATGTATTGTAACTACTCAATAGCAGGACTGAAGGAGTACAGTGCCAATACCTGGGCATCCTTATCAGACACAGAGAAGTAAAAAGAGATGCTTTGACTCCCAAGGTTAAAGTCAATCCAGAACGCCTCAAGGTTTTCATCCACAGGCATGAGAAGCTGTAAATATAATACCACTTTATACAAAAGCTTAAATGCATACTGTCAAAAATAGGCAGACATAGTAAATATTCCAATACTCATTCTTGAAATATGTTACAACAAACCTCATGTTTGTTCAGAAATGCCTCCAGACAAGGGTAGGAATATACACTGTGGAAGATAAAACAAAAAAGTTCATCAAAAAATTAATATTTTGTCATCATTCACTCAACCTCAGGTTGTTTCAAACCTGTATACATTTCTTTGTTCCGATGAACACAGAGAAAGATATTTGGAAGAATGTTAGCAATTTTCAAATCTGGGACATCATCCACTACCATAGTAGGAAAAACATGTTCTGTTAAACATAAAATTAGATATTTTGAAGAATTAAGTAAAATAAAACAGTTCTGTGGCACCCTTGACTACCATTTCATTTTTCCTACTATGGTAGTGGATGATGTCCCGGATCATTCTTCCAAATATCTTTCTCCATGTTCATCAGAACAAAGGTATGCAGGTATTATACAGGTATGAAATTACATAACGGTGAGTAAAGGATGACAGAATTTTCATTTTTGGGTGAACTATCCCTCTAATACATTTTGTAAAATTGTAAACAATATAACAAAAACAAACAAACAATAAAGTACCTTTTCCCATCGCCTAGCATGCCATTCACCATATTGAGAAACCTCCTGCAATCCTGTCTCAAAAAGACATCCATCCCATAAAGACTGATATTCCAAAACATTATTTATTGAAAAATTATTTGATTATAATTGAGGGCTATAATCACAGTCTCAAATTCAGACTCCTTGATCTTCTTGAATGCAGAGGAGACAAATGTCATGGTAAACCAGCGCTCAGCTAGTTCATTCCTCTGAGCTGGTGAAGTCATTCTGCAGAGAGCCTCCATTAAAGAAACCTGCAGGTCATAATCTAAACAGAAGCAGACACGCAGCCACATTCCAAGTCTTCAGACGGGTTTAATAACGTTCATAACAATATAGAATTGTTTACTTTTAAATGCTTTCTGAACCAATTTTGAATATTTTTTATTTTGTCACTAACCTCCACCTTGGAGGACTCGGCTGGCCACATCGCTTCTAAATAAAGCATAAAACAAGTTTAAAATTAGAGGAATATATTAATCTCTTATCCCGAATAAACATAAACACACGGCTTGTTCTAATGGGATTGTCGCGCCGCATCCAGTGTGGACAAAATGTAAAATTATAATGGGTTCTAATGCTTTTATTGTCTCTTATCGTGTTGGGAGTAGGCACGGTGTCACAGTATGCAAAAAGGGAACTGGTGTATTGCAAAAGAGTTTGCACACATTGGAACATGCTAATGAGAAAGGAAACTGACCTCTGTTTCCTTAGATGAGAATGTGATCAGTAAAAGTCTCAAACATCACAATATAGCTTTACACACATGGTAAAAGACGAACCCAACATCTCAAGTTATATGCAGTTGTGCTATCATCCGAAAATCTGTTTGAAAGTTATTTTATGGTCAAGTTATTTTTTAACAAATTAAATTAGGTTTCATTAATATCATTTATTGTTTATCAGTGAAACACGTGACTACACTGGTTTTCATTTGTCTTTTTCTATCTTCTAGAGCAGTGGTTCTCAAACTTTTTTGGCTTAAGTACCCTTTTTATGATTTTTTCAAGCCAAGTACCCCTTGACCAGACAACAATATTTTACCTTAAAATTCAGTGAAATGTGAGTCAAACAGTTATTATATCTAAATATCTAAATTTATTTCTTATGCATCTTTGTGTAGTCCTTATTTCATATAAAAATACTATTATCATAATTTATTGATTTTCATAATTTAATCCTAAATGTCAGTTTCTCTCACGTACCCCCTGCAGTACCCCTGGGGGTATGCGTACCCCCATTTGAGAACCATTGTTCTAGAGGTCATTTTATTAAAACTGTATTTCAATAATTATGCCGTAATGTCGTTATTGTAAAGTCACAGCAGTTGCATAGCTATTTAGAATAAAGACTTTATTCAAGTATGCATTCTTGGTTTTTAGTTTCGTTTTTTTGGCTCAGTGTTTATAATATAACACATCATTGTCACACTTACATCATAGTTAAGGCCTCCCGAGACAACAAGATCTTCTTTTTTAGCTCCATGGGAATCTTTGCTAGAATGAGATTAAGTTTCCTTGCCGCCTGCCATCAGAAGAAATAAAAAAATATCGATACAGTACATTCTTACCAAGAATGCAGTCTCCAACTTGTGAAAAGTCTGGTCAAAGATGCTAACATAAGTGACTTGTCATGACACAGTTGGATGTCCAGAATGAGTTCACAATAAAGTCAAAATTGCTTTCAATTAAAGCTTAAAAAGGTCTCACCTCTTTCTGGATCATGACGTTTATTTTGGGATCAGAGGCCACTTTGCCAATGTGACTGAGCAGAGATTCAGTAACTTCAGATGTACCTGATGGATATTAAAAATCAAATTAAATACAACATGTTCTTCACCCTATTTTTAATCTTTATCAGGTTTAGTTCATTTACTTTAACAATCATAAACAAACCACTCACCCTCTTTACAACTTTCATGAACAACCTGAAAAAGATCCATTGACGGATGTTATAGTTTTTATTTCCCTGTAGTGTTTTGTTATCCTTTTTGCTTACTCCCACAACAACAGTAAACTACAATGACAGTTGCATTAGCTTTTACCCCAAAAATGTGCAGTTACTAACCATCAGCGCATCAAAGAAGTCCTCAGCCAGCTTTATCAATAGCTCATTTCTCGCTGACCCTGCCTCCGCCCAGCTTTCTGGCTCTCTCGAACCACTGCACCATGTAAACATACATATTTAATCGGAATTACATTTTTGTGTCACCAAAAGAAGACATAAAGACTGCATAAACAATGATGTACTCATCTTTCTAATAAGGCCCTGGGATATCATCACAGATATACCTCCAGCCCCCTGGAAAGACCAGCGTCTCGCTCCACTTATGTAGAATAGTAAGCACCAGACAAACATTGAACACGCGTCCAATGTCCAGCTCCTGCAGCCATAGAAAAATAATAATAAACAAGAGTTTCAAACAGTAAATCAAGTGTTAATCATACATTTTACATTACACAACAAACCCTGAGAACAAGCTTGTCCAGTTTAGTGATAAATTGTCTGGAACATTGAAAACTGCTGTCCTGCTTGCTTTCATTTTGTAGGAAATTTTCTAAAGCCTGAAAGTTATTGTGCTTGAGAGCCTCGTCCAACAGTTTCTCCATCTGAATATAAAAAGATAACAACATTGTGGTATTAAACAGAAATAATTAAAAAGGGCTTAAATGACAAAAATGCAGATTCAAGCTTAAAAAAGTTCATAGGAATGTCATTCTTACCTGACGGTCCTTTAATGGTGCCATGATGCACAGAAATGGCCTGTTTAAAATGTTGAAGACATTAGAAATGAACTCCGGCCCCAATACAGAGAACCGAAGGAGTGACGTTAGCTACTTAAATCTACACTACACTACAATTATGGCTCGGATGTCTCTCAAAGTCAGTCAGAATAAATCGTAGCCTAAAACAAGTTACGCTTTGGTTCACATGTGAATGTATTTCTTATAAACTGTGACTATTTATACGATGCAAATGTTTTTCTTTGTTGATTTGATGGCGTAACGTTACATCGTAGCTTAGCCTGTTAGCCGCGTCTGGATCTTACCTCAGATTGTGATTGACACGTCAGTGGTCTTCAGGATGAACGTTCAGATCATTTTTCAATAATAACGAATAATGTTCAATAAAAATGAATAGTTTGAATTAAATTGGAATACAATACTAACGGCTTATTAAAATAAGCTTTTAAAAAAACATTTCGTGATGACGATTGTATTTAACAGTCAGTTTGACAACGCGGGAAATTAAAATGGGGTGCGCGTGCACGCTTTCAGTGTAAAGAAACACGTCGCAGAAAATGACATTTTCTCCTTATTTATTTCATAAACATCAGTGCTCATGCTCATTTTATAAAAATGTACTGCAAAGTGAAATAAGTAGGTAAAAGAGTGCAAATCACACAAAAAATTACAAAAATACTGTAAAGTCACTTGCATATGTTATCAGGTGAAAACTATCAGTGCTACATTTGTTTTTTAGTCATAAATCTTTGTGTTTAAAGGTAATTTCATATGGCTTCGAGTTAGTCTTAGAATATAATCAGCGAGAGACTACCTTAAAATCCTACAGTATACCGTGAAATTTTGCTGGCTACAAATAATGTAAAGAATGTGAAACCATGCAGTGCTCTGAAAAGTTCATTCTAACACCAGTGCCCTCAGATAAAGTGTATCATGCTGTCTTCACATTCCTTTGGCACAGGCATATTATAACTCTGACAGGTTAACTTGTAATTCTGTCCATCATTGCTATCCCAAAACTGAGTGCCCATGACTTTATAGCAGATTGCAAACTCCAGCAGTGCACCAGGATGAAGGATGAACGGAGGAACCGGAAGATGAAACCGAAAAGAATCACAACAAGTTCCATCTGAAATGGATTTGCTCACGACCCAGTTAGCCTTGGTTTCCGTGCAACTTTTCCAGTTTGTGAAAGAATAGCGAACAGTCACTTCTTTCTCGTAGGCCAAGTTGACGACCTGGACGACCCCTACGATGCCAGGCTCGTAGCACAAAACCCGCTCCAAACACACTTTTTGGCAGCGGAGACGTTCGACAAAGTTTGAGGAGTCACCTGGTTGCACAGGGAACATCGGTTGCAAATATGGTAGCGCTATCTCCATCCTCTTACTTGAGCTTAATTCTGCATTCATTAAAAGCCGGAAGAGAACATGCTCTGGGACGAAGGGGTCTTCTCCACTTTTGAAAACCTTTATATTTTCCAAGTCCAATCCCAAGGAGTCCACAAATCGAACACCTGTTCTGCGACTCAGCCTCCTCCTCTCTGATGGAGATGGGAGAGACTGACTTCGTCGCTGGATGATGGATTTGGTCGGGGGTTCACACAACAGGCTGCGGCCTGCAGATTGCCTTGGAAAGGTCCTTGGGCTAGGTGGACGGATTTTCACAGGTCTTTTCTCACTTTCTGTTTTTGAGAAGGGCATGCACTGCAAATTCAGCGTGGTACTTTTTTTTGAGTCACCTGATGCCCTGGCAAAAAATAGGTCGGCATTCATCTCTTCAGGGGGTGTGTCGTTTTGGCAACATCCCATAGACCAGGCCATGTTTACTTCTTTGCTGTGAACCTTGTGCAGGCAACCTCAGGTCTAAAGACCTTAGAAAGAAAAACAATAGACGTTATATACATACATATATATATATATATATATATATATATATATATATATATATATTGCAGGTAAATTCCACGAAAAACAACGTGCGGTTCTGTCATAGGTCACAGTGTGCAGCTGTGGAAACACGACACATTTACTAGCTTTCCGTAATACATACATTTCAGATGGATTAATGAACTCTTTATAAGTAAACTGCATTTAACTTTTTCGAAACACCAGCGAGCGGCTTTGCCTTTACTGAAAAATGAAAGAAGTTCTAGTTCGGGTTGCATTGTCTCAGTCAAATCCGTCGTGTTTACCTTTAAGACGCATCTGTAGATCCTTCGATGTTATGGCTTTAAAACAAGTTCTTCGCAATGGGACTTGAAATAACTCTGTGCAAAGGTTAACGATTGTACGTGATAAAATCGGCATAAGATACATTTCATGCAAACTGCGCAAAGCTGGCAAGAGAGCGTGATGTCAAACGCAGGGGGCGGGGCCAACGTCAGCTGTGCACGGGAAATGCTGTTTACTTTGTGAATTCATTGTCACGTACACACAACAGCGGTCACGTACACAGACCTTCGCGTATATTACGTTTGCCATGTTTTATATGTGATATGCAGCTCTGCTTTTGCGAAAATAACGCGCTTTTGGCACGCGCTTCAAGGTAAACTTCAATTCCCATCATGCACGTCCGAGGATCTCGACGACAGTGATGCGACATACAAAGCAGCAGGTAAACAACACTGAACGAGCAGTCGAAGTGATGCGTAGTAACAAAGATTTCAACGCGGTTCGCATATTGCACGATGTTGGGGATTTCATAACTAAGACGCAGAGCTGATAGCTGTCCGTGTTTAACGTAAACGGTAAGAAACGGGTTTTTCGACGCGGTTTTGTTAATTGTTGCGTTCGAGTGTTTGACTTGCATGCAAACTATAATAATACATAAAGTTTAATTTCGCTTTCTTTCTGCAGTTTTGTTCTTAAGCTGTGCGACACGTCTACTCGCTCACAAATGGGACATTTTTGGGCACAGATGAGAGCTTCGCAACTGCGATCTTACTCTACGTAGTATTTATTATTAGGATGGGATCCATCATGCAGGAACGGTCTGCGTCTGCGACACTGAAGAGGCTGCCATGCAAGGAGAAGGTTAGAATGAAAAATGCAGAAAACACTGGGATTGTTGCCAGGTATGTCTGAATAAGTTATTTTGAAAAATACAGAAATGACAGAAAATTTTCCCGAGCAATGATGCTTTATTCGCAGCAATAATAAGCGAGGAGGAAACGTGAACCAGAATAAAAAACCCGTTCAGAAAACTGTGACAAGAGGACAAGAGAAGGATCCTCTGCCCAAAGCTGAGACTGTAAGTTTCTTATATACATCATATTTCTGTTTATAGATCAATGTTGGCAATAATTTAAATATGTTCCCATGGTCTTTTAAAAGGTCCAAAATGGAATCAAACCAAAGAAAGCTAAGAGTCCAACTACTGGCACGTGCAAGTTGCGTGGGTGAGTTTTATATTTAGGATGCATTTAAAAGGATAGTTTACCCCAAAAATTCTATTCATCATTTACTCCCTCTCAGATTGTTCCAAACCTGTATACATTTCTTTGTTCTGCTAAACACAAAGGAAGATATTTGGAAGAATGTCTGTAACTTAACATCTGATCTCATCCCCCATTGACTCCCATAGTATTTATTTTCCCTAACATGGCAGTAAATGGGGGATGAGATCTGTTTGGTTACTGACATTTTTCCAAATATCACCACCCTAAATGGGTGCACATTATTGAACATGGCTATAAATGCAAACGTGACAGACTTAGCCAAAAAGGCAATTTTTCATCTATAGACCCATGATAATTTGTTAAATCGTCACTTTAAAAACAAATCATCATAACATTACAGTTCTCTAGCTGTGTTAAGATTTATTATACCCGCATTAAATAATCTTGTGACTGAGCAATCAAAATCAGAAGACATGTAAAAATATATTAATAAAATGTCACGACATTTGACGTCATATAAAAAAACATTCTTGTTGTAGCACACAGGCCGAGGTTGACCTGAGGCCCCCCCGTCCAAAACTCTCATGTACAGAGCGTAGACAAGAGAGACAGAAGATACAGCTTGAGTCTGTCTGCTGTAGTGAGATGGTCCAGAGCCATGTTTCCTTGGAGAAAAGCAAGCGTGCTCTCTCACTGCCCTTGGCTCCTCAGTCAGTACTGCATTCGATTTCCCTGCAAAAACAAGTTTCGCACCTGGAAGCCCTCCGCCTCATGGAACACAAGGAGGACGACACAGACAGCGCCAGTGACCTGTCTGACTCCGAGAGGCTCCCTGTCCTGCCTTCCCCCTGCACTCCACCTCAGCTCAACCTCCGTGCGGAGGTGATCGATTCCATGGACCTGCATCCCGACATTCCCGGACCCACGATGTTGGAGAACGATGATGACGACAGCTACGGCTACCCGGACTTCCTGCCACCTCCGTTCAACACGTGGAGCCTGAGGCAGCTCGCCATCTTCCTCAACACAGAAGGCAAACGGGCTCCGAGGCCAAAACCTGTAGGCCAGATGGAGAAGTATCTGGAACGCCTCCTGCAGCTGGAATGGCACCAGATACAAACCCTTCAGACTGAGAGCGGACGGCACAGCGTACCCTTAATCCTAGCAAGAGGGCTCGCTCCTGGTGCATCGGCAAACCGCCCCCAGGCCTCACACCGCCCCTCCGACGCGTCTCAGTTCTCCCAAAAGCCTTCGTCAGGGTCAGCGGGCATTTCCGTTAACCCTCGTCTCCTCCACCGGCAGCTCGTCGTCCTCTCAACTCTCTCGCCCCGTCTGCCCTCACTGCCACATCCGCTACCCGCTGTGCAAGGGTAGCTGCTCTGCGTACGCATACCAGCGACACTCCCGTCTCAGTCCTTTGCTTGAGCACAGAGCCCCGTCGGCCAACGCCCAAAAGAGGAGCAGCAGCGAAAGCAGGGCCTCCGCCTCCGAAAACCACAACACATCCAAGAACCAGCACCTGCTCAGTCCTCAAGTCACAAGAGTCCACCAGAAGCACATGCAGGCTGCGGGAAATGTGCGCCGATCGTCTCAGGAACTTAATCCAGGCAAATCCTGTCCTACAAGTGGAAAAGGAAAGACCGGGAGGTCGAACGAGACGGATAGAAAGAAAGATCAGGCCTTGGGAGTGAAATGCGGGAGTGCTGACAAGGGGGTTGCTGGCACTGGTAAACGCGATGTTGGTGGTCCGGTGAAAAGAGGGGATAGAGATGGGCAGAGAGCCGAAACAGGGGAACTACGTATAAGAGCTAAAAGAACTGTGGCTGACAGCTGTAATGCTAAATCCACACCTGCCAAAAATACTGGCAAAATAAAAAATACTCAGTATGCAAAGTAGTAAGCGCTTTGTCATTTTCAGGATTGTTTGGTTTTGCATTTGCAACAGCCTCAAAACATAACAATATCTCATACTGTAAGAACAGACCATGCCAACATTCCTCCAATTGTTTTAGATATTTGGTAGATAAAAATAAGCAAAAATCATGGCTTTTCATTGTCTTTTCATAGGAAGTCCATTTCTTTAAAAATATTTATTTTGTCTGTCCAAGTACTTGCAAGCAGGTTATCTTAACTTACGCACAAATTCTTTAGGCATACTTAAACCATGTATGCATGAACATATCTTTCATTTGATGGAGGAATGACTGAGAATGTCAATTTGTGACGTTTGACAACTAAGCACTATTGGTCAAAGAATGTATATTTTTAAGATGAAAATGGATTGTTTTGTAATGGCTGTGTGTATTTTTGTAATGTGTTATTCGCAAGGACTTGTTGTTTATATAATCATTTATTATCTATTTATCACCATGGTATGCCCTTTGTTTACAAGGACTTGTTGTTTATATAATAATTTATGATCTATTTATCACTATGATATGCCCTTTGTTTACTTTAACTCATAAGACTAGAATGTTCCGTATAATATGTTGTTTTTAGTTTTTGAACATATAACAAAGGGTTATTATATATGTTTTAGATGGGGTGAAATTGTGATATTTGGATGGTTTATGGTAAGTTAAGTTGGTAGCTTTGTGATGAAGTTTTTGTTGATGGAGCTGGACCTGAGTTATAAGCCCTGAGGTTGTCTGTGTTTGTTTACTTATTTATTTGAGAACTTTTCAGGTTATTTCATCGACTATCAGATGGCATGTTTTGGAACAATGATGATAGTGGGTTTTTAGATGATATTGTCTTATATTGCACTTGAAAGCTGGATGATGCAGAGTAAAGCCATACATGGCTCTGCATTTCCATATAAGATGTATGTAGCATCATTTCATTTTGTATTGTTCCATTATCAGGCAAAATAAACTTTTGCTCTTTGTCAAATTGTGCTTTTATTTTGGTAGAGTTTAATGCAGCTATTTTTATGAAATACAAATAAACCGTTTTCATTACACCATCAGTATATGTCTACAGAATTTATTTCATGCAGAAATTATAGTGAAGGGGAAAGTTGGGTAACACGTAACAAATAGGGTTCTATTAGTTAATATTAGTAAATGCATTAGCTAACATTGCATAACAATGTTATTCACGTTAGTTCATGGTGCATTAACTCATGTTAACAGTGACAATGTTTGATTTTAATAATGTTTTAGTAAATGCTGAAATTAGCATGAATTCATATTAATAAATGCTGTAAGTATTGTTCATTGTTAGTTCATGCTAGCTAATGCATTAACTAATTGCTAACGAAATAGCACCTTAAAGTTGTGTTCTCATTTAACTGTTTTCTTGTTATAAAACTAAACAGACATAGTGTGTACCATGTAAACCTTTGTATTGAAATACTAATATAAGCTAATGACTCATGTTGTCATGTCTTCTCAGTGGCGTATCTTGGATTTTTAAAAAGCAGATGCCACAATTTACAGAGGGGGGCCAAGTATAGTGCGCAATTCTTGTTCATTTTCACTTGCTGCTGGCACTGCCAGATTTGTGAACAAAACACTGGAGATGAGTTAGAGAATGATGCAGGTTTATTAATGATAAACAGAGATGAGTACAGGTCAGTAAGTAAGCCAACACAACACAAACGTTTTATATACTTATAAACATACTTTTGGTATGACCAAATACTCAAATCCCTTTATTGTCACTAGACCATATACACAAGTGCAACAGTAGGAGAAAAACTTGGGTGCAGTTCCAACCAACATGGCAGTATGACAGATATGAGACGGAGAGTAGGGGGTATTTTGTGGCTGCCCGAACGCCTTCAAACATGAGCGTCTACACCACAAACACAATCCGGATGCACAAATCGCATGTATTTTCGACTTCTTCTGGAAGTGGTAGAAAGTCGACAAGCTCAAAACGTTTACACCCCCTTTACACCTGTATAGCTTTCCTGTAGCTCAATGGTAAGATCATGGCGCTTACAACGCGAAGGTCGTGGGTTCGATCCCCGGAGATTGCACGAAACATAATGTATAGGATAAATGCAATGTAAGTCGCTTTGGATAAAACCGTCTGCCAAATGCGTACATGTAAATGTATTTAACGTCGTCCATTGATGCCGTCGCATCATCCAAGTGGATGCTGGACACGGGTGGTGGTTGTGGAGAGACCCCCCTCATTTGATTGTAATGCGCTTTGGGTGTATAGCAATACACAATAAAGCGCTTTATAAATGCCTCATTCACTTGTGATCCGATTGACCAAAACGCACAGATGTAGGCCACAGAGGACAGGGGCCAATACGATTTCAACTGGGGCCAGAGCCCCTAGATCCGCCAGTGCTTCTTCTGTCCTGGGAAAGGCTTTAAAATCTGCTGAAGTTGCTTTTCACGGTCATTCACACAGCCTGTATAAAACAAATCAAGTGATTTATATGAATCAAATGCTGCAATAATTTAATTTAACAAACTTGGTGTCCTGTTTCTAAAGTCAAAACAGCACAAATCCCATGTCCATCAGAAAAGCAAAGTTATGTGTAGATAAGACTATCATTTACACACCAAACATAGCACAAAAGGTAGCTAAACACATCAAAAGTGTGTTTACTTGGCTTGCTAATCCCCATTTCCATTTTTATACTTCAAATTTTTTACACATCATTTCATTTAAGTGGACTTTAAATGTGCTATAGCCCCAAATCTCAAACACTAACCGAGGTGTGTATTGGCTATAAGGTAAGAACCCCCCAGAGCCTCCAGGCCGTCATCTTTGTAGACAGGTCCATCGTTCCACATCAGGTCATATCCTCCGATCCTCTTCTCCTTGCCCGTCAGACTAAAGTGTTTTTGACAAGAGTGTCTGAGAGGACTCAGTTGTGTTTGCTTGTAATTCTATGTCATTTTGTCAAATCTTACCGGCCCTCCATGTCTACAACGTGCAGGGTGTCTTCCAGCAGTCTGTATTTCATGTCAAAGTCCTCCTGACTGCTGGATGTGAGGGAGGGTGAGGCGTTTACTTCAATCAACCACCTGCACGACAACCAACTCGCATAAAATACTTCAGTTTTCAGAAATGCATGACATTTCTACATCCACATGTACTTGGAATGTGAAATGTACTTGCGGGCAACAGATTTTAGTTTGCCAGTTGATCTTGGCAGCCAGAAATGACCGTTTTATTTCTTAAAAATAGATAACACCATATGCTCAATGGATGTAAATCAGTAGGTTTTGCTCATTTTTCAACTTTTCTGTGCGGATACATTTTATTGCTCGACTTACAATGAAGGGAGCTTTTGGCCATAAAATATCTGAGCCAATAAAAGTTAGAAATAGATCTGCACTCATCAATCTACATATTTTACTAGATACTAGAACACATATTAGTGACTTACGGCTTTAGATCCTGGTCCAGTAATATGTCGTATCCGTACAACTCAAAACAGTGTTTGTCATTGATGATTGTCTTTTGTACACTAAGCAGGCTGCGTATAAATATGTTGTCAATTTCTCTAAACAGAGTCTGCACTGTGTCCAAACCATGTTTCGCTGACAGAGATACCGCCGCAACTGATGCATCTGCCACTTGCAACCCTAAAAATAAGGAAGATAAACGGAGAGAGATAGCCGTTTATGTTCAAGTTTGAATAAACATAAGACTACAGTATGTACTGTACCTTCTACATACCTTCTCAGGGTCATAATCAGGAGCTGTTTTTTGCACGGCAACATTGGTGAGATGTACATCTGAGACATTGAGTATAAGGGATAAACAAGCAAATTCCATGGCTGTTCTCATACAATAAAACATAAACAGTGTATATGTGTAATCCAGAAATATATGCAAAAGATACATTGATCGTCAATACTGCTGAGTGAGAATCTTGTGTTGGAAAACCGTGCAAAACCCTCACGGTAAAGCCAGGCCTTCAGAGGAACATACTGAAAAAAACATTGTCACAACAATGTTTTTCGCAGCTGTCATATGTAAATTCTGCATCACTATCAGCTCTAAATAGCACACAGGAGTTTTGTGAGTAAAAAAGCAATAAAATGATTTTTTTATATGAATATAGCTCACTTACTGATGTTACAAGAACATAGACTCTCAGGTCAAATTTTCTTCCTGGTAATAGAGGTAAATATGATTCATTAATGACCATAAAGTTCTGGCTAAATCAAATAAAAATCAAACATCCGATATACCAGCAATGAGGTACGGGTTCTCAATATAACTCTGAGCAACATAGCTCTCAACTTGAGTCTCTTCTTTTTGTTCTTCTGATCGGGTCCCGTCCTAGAAAAACAAGAAAATGAGCATGCCATAGCTGCGTGAAGAATCAAAAACTCTCCTTTTGTTTTCCAAAAAGCAAACAATGAAAAAACGTTTTCTTTAAGATTGAAGGTGACACATTTAGATTACCTTCCTCCAATCCGTGATATCTTTAAGTTTTCGAAAGAGAAAAATGCCTTTCCCTTGTGATCTTGCCACCTGCATAGTTTTGGGAAGATATTGTAACAATGCATCACCTATTTGTCAGGTACTGTACACAAGGTACTTGTTAGATGTTAAAATAACACTTAAATTTTTGGACACCGACTGGCTTCATGATCCACGTGCTCCCTGGGTTTCTCTTGAACTCTTCTACAAAGATGTGATATTCACTTGGCAGTTCAAATGTACGGGGGAAAAAGTCACATTTGCTCGCCTCCAAACGGCCTGACTCCCGCTCCAGGGTTTTCCTGTACCTCTTTAGGTTCTTCACCATCAGGTTCTTACGGGTCAACTGTAAAATGCAACAGAACAACTTCTTTCACAGTTCCGCGTCTAATATATTATAATACATTCATTACTTTCAGATCATTCTTCTGCAATTTTAGTTAGGGTGCAAGACTGACCTCATAGTGGTTGCGGAAGTGACATATTCGCATGTGTTCCCCCATGTAAGAGTGATCAAAGTTTTCTCTCAGCCAGCCAACATCACACCAGTTAAAGTCCCATTCGCCATCTCTGTATGAATCAGGCACACAAATGCATTACACAAGGGTTTTACACACGGCCCGAGGTACAAGGAGAATACTGGACATCACTCACTCTTTAACCTCTACCCAGCCTGGTCTGTGGTTAAGGACATCCTGGATGGTATTGGTCAGACCACATCTGTACCTTATACAGCTCCTCCCCTCCCTAAGATCAAAATGAAGTCATATACTGTATAAATACTGTACATTCATATTTATCCAGAATACTTTTATCATCTATTTTCATCATCCGTTTTAATGGGTGGAAAACTAAATGGGTTACAGTAGATACATCATCAATTTAACAGACGTACCCCTCCTTTTTCTTCTGGTAACCTTTATGTACAGCTGTCTGCTGAGGAGAGTAAGTTTATTGCAATCTGCTGTAAGTCTGTCACCATAACACAGCAGACATTTATTAACTCAATACCAACGTTTATTTTGGTAGCATGCGACAACAATTTTCGGCTTAAGCACAACATATCACGCAAATAAATAAATCGTTCACGTTGGTTTTAAATATTACAGAAAATGTCTTACCCTATTTTTGGACATGACTGAAAACACAAGTAGCCTAAACAAACGAGCAGAGTGAGACTGCTAGACCCGTAGTGTGTATGTTGTCATGCCAACCACCGAGCTCATCAACTGCACTGCGCAGACCATTCGGCGTATGACAACAAAGTACCACGAGAGCACTCGGAAAAGTGATGTCATAAGAAGATCGGTATGCGCAGCGACGCATGAAGTCGAAAATGCCCGGTTGTCAGCTGTCAGAAAGTGCGGTATTTTAAGAATGTGATTCATTTGGATGTTAACTGATCTACCAGGAAAAGAGCAATAAATTATAATCAATAGGTAGCTAATAACCAATTCAAAATTATAAACGATGTGTATGCGTTTACTGAGCCTATATGTGGTGTCTACTCTAGGTGGCAGCATAATCTAAATAGATTTTAACTATGAAAAAATACACCTTTCCTAACCTGTGCCTAATTATCCAGCCTCTTACGTCCATCTAGCCTATTTAATATTATAAATGCTTGTTTTTTTAGGAATATTATTTTAAAATATAAAACAACCAAGAAACATAAAGAGAAGATATTAGTCCAGATTCAAACTTATGTGTCTATGGAAACAAACACACGTACAATTCAATTACATTTTATTTATATAGCACTTTTCACAATTTTCATTGTTGCAAAGCAGCTTTACATCATAATACAAAATTAATACAATTAAATAATACTAGAGGAAAAATTAAAGAGAAACTATACGGTATTAAGATACATGGTATTATTACAAGTTTTTCTCTATGCAATGTTCACTGATGTCAGTGGATTGTCAGAAACTTTAAATTATTCAATCAAAGTATATTTAATTTAGGTATATTAATATTTTAAATATTGTTATCAGTACTGGGAGCCTAATTACAATATACCAGAACAATTTGCAATAATACAAATCGTGCGGAAAGAATATATTTGTTAAAATATGTTAACGTGCATGTGTATTGTTAAACGCAAGTTGTTTATATTTATGGATTAAACTAAATCTTATACGTGTAAAAGAGTGGAGAAAAGCATCAGGACATAACCGGAACTTGGACAGACGACCTCTGGTGTCCTCCTGTTTTATATGTATATTTGCCCTTTACAATATTATATATTGCTTAAATGTTTTTTAACTCACAGATATAACAAAATACATGATAATTATTTACAAGATCATTTTAATCAGGTGGTTTTAACGGGAACACTTTGGTGCAATTCAGCTTTCTAATCACCTTTCATAACGAATAATTACAAAACACAAATAAGCCCTAAACCAATTAATTACCAAATTAAATTACTTATTTATCCAAACGATACATGAAGAGACGTGTAAAAATGGTGTAGTTTATGGACAAGGAAAGAAAAAAAACAGATGAGGAGAAAGTGAAAGTTAAACGAGAGTGTGTCGGATTACGTCCATGTTAAAACATATTTAGCACATATAAAAACACCTTTTGTCAAAAGCAGATAGCCCTACAAGGTAAAAATGAAAATACATAAAAATAAAAAGTTTTGAATGTGCTGCACTTGAAGAAAATTGAAAGCTGTGTTGTTAACTTGTACAACCATGTTACGTCTTGTCATTACATCACATGGCTAATCTCTGGCCCAAACTCCCGTACAGTAGGCGGCGGATATGCCCTCAAATTTAGGGTGCCAGCCACCCGCCATTGAAAAGGGACAGAAGAAGAATTACGTCACATAATCACATCACATGATTACATCAATATAGCGTACGACGGCCGATCGCATTCATGGGCATTTTCCAAACGCAAGTGAGCATCCCTATGCCCTGCTCCCTTCGAAGGGCTTGTTAAATATTGTGTAATTATTTCTTATTTCACTTTGTTTTGTTCACTCCATTTGGTATTAATAAAGGGAATATATAATAAAGAAAACCTATAAACAAGTAGCTATTTTAAAACATATTAAACATACTTTCCTATTAACTAAATTATCTTTTTACTATATTCTAACTATGTTAAATCATATGTGTCACTGACAAAAATAGTATAAAACAAATACAAACTAAATGATTGTACTTTTCATAATTTGCTTCAAAATGCGTTGCGAGAACTAGTAATCCAAGATCACGTGATCACAAACGGAACTCACTTCCTTGAAGTGACCATGGCATGTGCCCTTCGCAAACAGACTTCTGAAAGGGACCTTCGCGAAGGGATTCTGGTGCTCACTTTCGTTTGGAACGCCCCTACAAATGGCGTCCCCTTTGCGAAGGGCCCTTCAAGGGCGCATAAATGCCGTTTGGAAAATGCCCATAAAATTCTACACACATGCAGGACAAAGCAAAACAAAACAGTACGTAACCATTTAGCCCTCGTTAAGTAAGTACTTACTGAAAATGAGTACGTACTCATTGAGTATGCCATTTCGGATTCAGCCTTTTACTTTCTTTATTATCGCATCTACACATACACTGTCTCTCTCTATGCAACTGGTACGTTAGCAACACCTATTGTTAAGGCATGTAATCTCAATATACCACCCTTTTCGTGGAAGAAAGAAGATTTGGATTATAATTTAAACTAAACAGCACAGAAAACAAGAGTTACGTATGTAACTACGGTTCTAAGAGTTCTGGATGACCGCCAGAGGCAGCGCTTCATGCTGAATCTTATCTCTCTTTGCTCATGCACAGGTCGAGTCTAATAACAATGACGTCATACATGACCCAGAATGTCATTGGGATCCACCCCTATATAATCCTGTGACATCCGGCGAACTGCCTATACAGAATCTTCTCTCAAGACTCCGAGTGACAGAGCGCTCTGGCGGTGATTAGCTGCCGGGCATAAGAACCGCGTGCTCCCAGCTCTCGAGGTCCTGGTTCGATTAATGCCCAAAGCAGTCTTTTCTACCCCGAAAACCCCAGACCCCAGACCCGAACGGAGGACCCGATTGAAAGAACACAGATCAGCGGAGAGCACGTTTTGGGCACCCCGGGTTTCGCCGTTTTGTTTGTTCATTTTGAGTTGTACAATAAATCCCCCACTGGGGTTGCCTGCACTGCCAACCTGTCTGTGTCGTGTCTCTTACCCCCTACACAGACCACCAGCGGCGATACCCACAAAGATTTCTTTTTCTATGATCCCTTCAGATTCCAGCCTCTTTAGCTCTTGTGATACTGCATCTCTCAAATGGCAGTATATGCAATTTCTATTGTACTGCATAGGGAAAGAATTACTATCTATCATTCCTACCATGTCAACTGCCTAGTCTACATTTTTTCATCCTTCATCTTTCCTTGATAAATATGTGAAGTAAAAGCAAGGTATCAGGTGAAAAACTTCTTTGTTCTTTGGCGGTGGTCCATAGTCGACAGCATAGATCTTCCCTAATCCATCTGAATCCATTGGAATGAAAGAGGAATGTTGGCGTGAAAGGATATTCGAGAGAGTGGAACAGTATTTTTATCTGCGGAGTATGGCGTGCAGTCTTTATCCTGACAGTTCAGCTCCTAAATAGGGCAAGATCCCAGAAAAGATGAACTTCACTTAACGTCCTGTACTGGCTTGAGGTTTTGAGCAGCATGACATGTGTTTTAGACTCAGGAAAAACTATTTTCAGGGTAGACATATTGATTCAGACAGATTTTGGACATGGTTCCAGATTTATGTTTGGGCAAAACCTTCAAACCAACCAAATGCATCTGACCGTCTGCTTGGTGTCGCAAAGGACCTCTTTACATTTACATCAAACCACGCTCTCTCCTCAAGACAGCTGTCCAAACTCTTGCCAAATTGATAAAGGTTTTATCTAAATGAATGGATAAGACCAAAACTATTTAGCAGGTCTTATAAGAGGAAATTGCAGTACAACTGCATTCAACAATACTTAACATTAATGAAAGGCTAGTTCACCTCTAAAAAACTAAATGAATCAACATCTCTTGAATACAAGAAAATACTAAAAATGAGAGAAAAAAACTGAACCTGCTGGGCCCTATTGACTTTCACAATACCTTATTCCTTATGATCAGTGTAATTATTCCAAAAAGAAAATGAAAAACTTTGTAATGCAGTAACTTGCTAACCCTTCTCTACAACCTTCTGGTAGTGCTGTCAAATCAATTAATTGCGATTAATCGATTCCAAAATAAACATTTATGTGTTTATGTAATATATGTATAGTATGTGTGATGTGTTTATTTATATGCATATATAAATACACAACATAAATGTATACATTTAAAATAAGAACATTTATATTTCAATATAAATATGGGTGACAAAGAAACTGTACATATGTAAATGTGTTAATAATGTTAATAATTAACTATACATATATATATATATATATATATATATATATATATATGTATGTATGTATGTATGTATATATGTATATGTATATGTATATGTATATGTATATGTATATGTATATGTATATGTATATGTATGTATGTGTATTTGTATATACAAAACAGCTTTCCGCTGTCACATAGACTACTGTTTATTATTAACAACCCATTTATAACATATGTAAATATTTATTATGTATAAATATGAATGTGTGGGCAATTATATATACAGAGAATGCCACACTCGTATATTATGGTAACAAAAGGGGGTCTGGGAGGCAAGGTCGGATCCAAGTGCAGCTTTTTAAAAGGGGTAATCCAAAAATTGTAATTCAGCAAACAGGCAAAGGGGTCGAGACAGCAGCAGCAAACAATCAAAAACACAAGGTCCAGGTACAGGTCAAAACACGGCAAAACAAGGAACAAGGAAAACACTAGGTAAGGCTCGGGAACAAACAAACAATACTGAGCAATGTGTAATGAGGTGAGTGTGGCTTAAATAGTGACTGGGTGATAGGCAATGGGTGAAGGTGTAATCAGAGGGGATCTTGGGAAATGGATTCCACGGTGAAACAGTGGCAGGGAACAGATACTTGACAATTGTATAATCAATTATTTGTTATATTATTATAAAAAAATAATTATTTTGGAATTATTTGCAATTTGACAGCATTATTTGCCAGATGTAGTCTAAGTATAAATATAAGTATATATTAAGTAATGTGTGTGTGTGTAGAGAGCGATTTATTACTGTCACAAGTTCACATCAGTCAACAACCCTCTCTGTGTGTGAACATGCATTTCAGTGTATTCAGTTCTCTAATCTTTCCTTCTAACATCTACATACTGTACATCAGTATACTGTGTTTACTTCCTAAGAATTTCTCATTGAACAAAGATTATATCATACAAGAATGCATCATACACCTGAGAACTAGTGTTATAAAATAGCTTGTCATAAAACTGCTCCAGTCAGCTGCATCCAGAATGAGTTTGATAACTCCTCCGGTACAGACTGTCGATCAACAAGACAACAAGCTTAATTGTCTGTGAAAGATTGTCACAGGGGGATCAAAATTTCCCTTTACGCCTAAAAGCAATTACCTTGCCCTTGTTTTTAAAATTCTCCACTGGTGCAGTAATGCGAGGATAAAAACAAGAGGCATGCTGGGATTGATTTAGGGACAAGCCCGCGTGAGGGGACTGTGACCGAGCTCGCTGGTATTAATCGATAATGATTTATAGCCAGGTTGAACTGAAACATTGCCCTAGATGTTAACTTAACTGATGGATACAAAAGGCGTGATATGTTTACACAAGCATATTATTAGAACCTGAAGTGTGAAGAGACAAATCAACAGTATAAAAACAGTGCCAGTATGCTATGGACCAGCTTTACTTATCAATTTAAAAACATATAAAGTTGCAAAACATATGAGAAATCAATTGCTCAGATGCTCTGAACATAACATTCAGAGGAAGATGTCTGGAAGACTGTCAAATCTCATCCCCCATTGACTCTCATATTTATTTTCCCTAGTATGGCAGTAAATAGTGGGTGAGATCTGACATTCTTTCACATTTCTTCCTGTGTGTTCAGCAATGCAAAGAAATGTATACAGGTTTGGAACAATCTGAGGGTAAATGATGACATCATTTACATTTTTGGGTGAAGTTTCACTTAAAGGAGTAAAAAAGTAAAGTAAAGGTAAAAATGTAAATGGTGGTGGTTAATCTATGCTTACGATATCCTCTAGAGTTCATTCACCACCAAAATCTATTCATAATGTTGTATGTTGTAAAATCTGACAAAATGGAAAAGCCTCAGAACAAATAATTAAGAGGCACTTCATCTTTGCCCAGAAATCCCTCTGTGTGCTTTTTTAAAATGTTCCCACTAAAGTGAATAATAAAGCATAGGGAATTTGACAAATCTCTTTTTACTTCTATTCAAGTACGTCGACTGTATGTTTGCATTAGATAAACTGTCTCCACACTGTTATGTTATAGGCCCATTGCGCAGGTCCCACACAGATGCTTCCGAAATCTGCAAAGAGTTTTCTGAGGAATTCGCTTAGTACCGTGGACCAGATGAGTCTGGGGTGTTCCAGGAAATACAGCACGCTGAGGAATGCTGGGAGGTCTTGTTCCAAATCCAAGTCTTTACAAATCCAAAACCTGTGCTTAGTTATGTGTCCAGGTTGATGCGGTTTAAGGGAACGCAGTCAAAATGTATAACTTAAATGGACTGTAAATCAGTTAAAGTGATAAGAGTGTCTGCAAAATACATAAATGATATAAAGGCAAAAGTTGAAACTAGAAAAGTATCTTTATTCATATGTCATTCGCACTGTTGCATGTTCCCTTTGAATCACGTATCCATGTCTCTTGTGTCACAGAAGTCGTGACACTTTGTATCGATTGTCGCCTGTTGTGCCACTCGAGCGTTTCAGTCGCTGAGGGCTGTGGTAACTGGATATGCCGTCAGGAACAGTACGCCTGCAGACAGAAAGCCAGGACAGATATAAAACTTGGAGATGGATGGCACTTCCTGCCGTTTTGAAACTAAACAAATGTCAGAAAAAAACAACCAACAAACACTAAAAAGAACTAATCGAAATGTTCCATGTACATGTTTAAGACTTAACTTTTGATGGTACGATTCTAGACATTCTAGGCCAAAATATGTCCAGTATTTTGTGATGTGATACAAAAGTATAAATAAGCTGTAGACAATTTTAATATGTGACCCTTGACCACAAAACCAGTCATAAGGGTACATTTTTCGAAATTGAGATTTATAAATCATCTGAAAGCTGAATAGCTTTCCACTGATGTATTGTTTGTTAGGATAGGACAATATTTGTCCCAGATATTTGAAAATCTGAAATCCGAGGGTGCAAAAAAATCAAAACATTGAGAAAATCGTGTTTGAAGTGTCCATCATAGGTGTTGTAGTACTAGCAGGCCATCGCTAAGATGAATGAACGCTCTCTATTGGCTTACCGCTATAATGACTAGGTTGAGAATAGATGAACACGAAAGCTGAAATTCTAAACTTTACATAGATACCAAACTTGAGTGGGTAATTCCCAAAGACGTTTGTAGGCGTGTTTCCTGCCATTTTTGCGATTTTGCTGCATTCACAAACAAAAATAAATAGTTTTTGATATATTTATGGTAGGAAATTTACAAAATATCTTAATGGAACATGCTCTTTACTTCATATCCGAATGATTTTTGGCATAAAAGAAAACTAGATCATTTTGACTCATGCAGTACGATGTATTGTTGGCTATTGCTACAGGTATACCCGTGCTACTTATGACTGGTTTTGTGGTGCAGAGTCACAAATGATCCATATTTAATCAAACCAAAATGAACACACTGAGATTTATTGACACTCATAGACGATTATTTTTTCACGTTAGTCAATATGGACATTTTTGGAAGGAAAAAGAAACAAATGCAGAAATGAGAACCATGTGAGGTAAATGAAAACAAGCTTCCTTGGCAAAATATTATTGGAAAGGGCAGCAACTCAACAGCTTTATGTCAAAGGTGAAAATCTGGTTACCAAGACTCTTTCAGAAATGTGCAAGTTCCAACCCAGAGGGAAATGCTATTGCTCAGAGGTTGCTATTTTATAGCTAAAGAGATTTGATGCAGTTCTCAGTTGTGTTTAAGTATCAAATTGGATGTTTCTCTTAAAAGTGCTCTTAAAATGTTCAGATGATTGTAGAAAATAATCTGAATTTGGGTTCATTTGATCTGCAATAAAATGGATTTTTGATGGCAGACTTGGCCAATCGAAGCTGAAGAGATGTTGGGTTGGAAGAGATTTTCAGACTACATGTGAGGCACTGGCAGAGAATATATGAAAATAGCAGAGCAAAAATATTTTAGGAAAGCCAGAACATTCAGAACTCATTCACCCTGGCAGAAGACACTGATAAACAATATACAATCAAAGACCGCAATCTGTTGTATATTTAAATGAACACCCAACATGGACAGCAATATGGCACAATAATAGCAAAAACACCATTGGTGCCCTGATTTAAATCCCATGCTGCCATATACCTTGAAATCTTGCATATCATGCTTTGTGATCTATACAAGTGTAAACCAATATAATACTGAGAGAGAGAATCAAGTTTAAAATAAATAATAGAATGAGATGGCATTGATGCACAGCCAGATGTGGTGATTGTCATGCCAAAAAATCTTTCTGCGTTCTCGTCTGGAAGACGTTTGATGCAGATTATATGAGCCCCTCTCTGATCTTCCGCCACTCTGTTTGGTACGTTATGAACATCTCTCCGCTGAGATCAGAGGAGTTTGTTCTGATGTTGACCATTTGGTTTCACTGTGGAACAAGCGGTCCAAGCAGACCGCCCGAGGGCTCATCTGCCAATATCTATGGTGAGAAATTCACTTCAACACTACAGTAAATCATACTTCAAACAGCTCTCTGTCATGCGGCATCATTTTATTTCAAGTCCTGTGGCATTGAGGAATAGTGTGCCGTGCGATTACTCATTGCTAATCATGGCATGTCATTATTTTGGCAAAGCATGGAAAATGAAACTTAAATTGGCTATTTTTAACACAATTGTTTTAATAATTGCCAAATTTACAATGAAAAGTCTTTGCATGGAAGGATATTTAATATTTTTTATCTGTTGCGGCAGCCAGAGCCAGACTACACAGAGATGCAGAGAGGGACCAGCTAGATATTGAAACCAGAATTTAAAAATCCAGTTTATGCAATGTGTCCAAAAGATAATCTCATCACAAGCTCTTTTAATTTTATGTTTAATACTTTCCGTCTGTTTCAGCACCATGGACAGTGACCATCACCATGGAAACTTACAACATCTCATCAAAACATGTTTGTGACACGTAATGCACAACTAACTATTTAAATGATCTATTGTATCTTATATATAAATGTATGTATATATTATGCAATTTGCAGTTCTGGTAGCAACCGCTCCTACACAGACACAAAAACTGCAAAAAAGGTAAAAACTTGATTTTAAATTGTAGACAAAAGCTACAAAAGCTACACATATTTGGTACATACTTACTTTCATTAGTCATTTAGTTTATTTCACAGTTTTTCAATGAATCAATGAATCAATGAATGTTGAAAGATGCCTTTTAAAGATCTCTCCACTGTAGTGGATATACATTTTAAAATAAAAACATGTGCAACAACCTAAGGGTTATGATTTAGGAGATTATAAGGCATACTGTATGTTCATATTTATTTCAAGATCCAATGATTTGATGGATGGCACTGTACTTATCAATGTAGGTTAATAAGGTGTTAAGTTATTCATATACGTTATTTAATGGAATTTATTGTTTACTCAAAGTTTGATTTGTTCTTCCCTTAGTATATAATTTGGAAAAAATCACATGATTAACAAATTAACCAACGATGCAGATAGCTTTTTCATTAAAGAGTCTTTACTGCAGTAGATGAGAGTGATTCTTCACAGACAGCAATAACAAGTCTCTGTTTGTTAAATATTGGTAGGAGTATGGGAGCCAAACTCTCTGCCTTACATGCTTACAGCATATTTTGGCTATTGCTCACTTGGCACGGACAAGACACACTGCATCAGTTAACCATAATGCTTAATGTGACCAATATTCTACTGTTACTCATAGCAGATTTGCCATGCATGTCAAGACTGAATTTCACAAAGAACTGCATAGGGAAAAGCCAACTAGCTTTAGTTGGGACTGTGACAGTTGCTTTCATTTGTGTTGGACTAGACAAAAATGTACTTACTGTGGTGTGTTGATCCAGATAATGCCCAAGTGACAGTAATAGACACACGCTGTGTCTTTAAAAGAGTAACAGGTGCAGCGTTTGGATCTTGGGTGGGAGTGTGGCGTTGAAATTACTGCTGATGATTCTGACTGCTGATGTAAACCTCTGCCAAGAAATTCAGAAGAGAAGACTGAAGGAGAGCTCAGTTTTGTGCCCTGGCCTTCTGTCGTCCCAGATGATGGTGCACCTTTAATTTAAACAGAGGTTTGAACAGTACAGTGAATAAAGACCATTTTCAGTTTTTCTGAATTTAATATTTTTATGTATGTGTTTAGCTAAAATTGTTATTTTAGTTATTTTAGTAACTACTAACAATGTTTCTCCCAAATTTAAAAAAAAGAGGGTTTTTATTTGCATTTATTTGCAGAAAATGAAAACTTGAGAAACAGGTCAAAATAACAGAAAAGATGCTAAGAAAGAATACAGTATTCACTTTTTAGCAATACAACAGTCATATTAGTACACGCAGGAAAAGTTCAGAAAATATTTTTATGTGATAACCTGGATTTTTATCACAGTTTTCAATTATAACACTGGACTTATGGAATGGCCACAATATACAGTATCTAAAATTGATGATTAAATAAAAATTTCGAATGGGCTCTTCATTTTTTCCACGGCTGTATTACTGAAATAATACTACTACTAATAATAATGTTTATAATAATAAATGTAATGACATAATAGTAAGTACACTATCATAAAACTATAAAATATTTATACAAAATATTTAAATACAATACTAAATAAATAAAACAGTATATCAAAATAATATGATAATATGATGATATTTATATACATACATTTATTACATATATACACTAACACGCATAATATAAACATTCTAATGTATTGTATAATAATGTATATACTAACTTACATAATAACGTATTTTAAAATAATAAGACTGCTAGTTTTATCCTATCGGTTTTAAAGTATTTTCTCATTTTAAAAGTAGTAATAAGATGGCATCCTTTGGGAACTTACCGTGGGTCAAAATGTCAAGCAAACTCACAATTAACAAAACAGCATTAAGACGCATTTTTGCCATGTCCATATTGAATAAACAGTGATCGTTTAGCTTCTACATAAAAACATTCTTCCAAAACAATTTCATTTCAGGAACGAGCGCAATTCTGATCATCCTCTCCATCTCAGTGTAAAGTAGATTCTTCAAACCCAAGACGGAACAAATGTATATTTATAGCGCGCGCTTACACCACCCACTGGTGACCGCGCGTTCACACACGCGCGCGCTGTTTTGTTTCGGTCGTCAAAGGAAATAGAATTGGGGTCTGTCTGAGCGAGTCATGCAACGAAACACTGCATGCTTTGTAAGCATGACGTTTGCTAAAAGAAAAGTACTGTACGCCCTGAGAGTCAGCAAACAGGCAGTATCACTGAATGCAAATGAAGATTATTCTCAAAACCATTTGATTGAATTTGGGAGGAATGAATGTAACAAATGCGTCAGTGGTTGCAAGAGAAATCTTGCACTTTACACAAAATGCCTTTTTTTGCTTACCGACAAAATGTCTTGACATTATAAAAAAAGCAAACATTCAAATTGCAAACCAAAGTGAACTGCTGACCTCAATTTCTTTTCCATTGTAAAGTTTATATGAAGGTTATACAGTATATCTCCAAGAATTAAATATCAAGCCCTTATCTTCAATTCACAGAGAACACATTATTAAATATATAAGAGACCTGAGTGACATTTGTTTATACAATTCTCAAAGTTGTGTTATTTTCTGTCTGTATTGTAATTACTGTTATTTCCCATTTAACCAAACTATTAGTCAGTGTTCTTGTAGCATATTATCATTACCATCATCTGCATGGAAATAAAGAGGAATTCCATAGGAATTATGGGGGTAAATTAACACAAATAGTTCATTTGCAAGAACCTTAAATGAGCAATTCATGAGTTGTTGTTAGTTTCCAATCACCACAGACCAATTGTAGCACGAGAGATTTGTGGGAGATTTATGTACACATAAATATTTTAGAGCAAAACCATTATGTGCGACTTTAAGCATTTTCAATGTAATGTTTTCTGTTATCCATCTATATCTTAGCAAAAATTACAAAAATAAATACTAAATCTACTACATACTAAAGCCTAAATCTACTTTCACTCCTAGATATGTACATTTTAGACCTGCAAGAAAGAGATGTCTTCTAAGAATAGAACAACAGGGAAATTATGCTGGAGAATTGTCTAGATGGCATTGCCCGTAAGTACACAATTAAGACCCATTTTCGAATACATTGTTCCAGGTGTCGTACAATAATTTAAGTAAAAAAAATCTGTGATTAAAATCATAGGCTTTTGAATCACATACACCTGTCTTCACAAGACATGTGGTCAGATTTAAAGCTCATGTGAGCCAAAGCTATACAGAGCTTTTGCCTTTACAGCACCATCACAAAAGAAGTCCCCCTGTAGTCGCTTATTATATTGCCAAACCTTTCAATCTTGTATGGTTATATTCTGTGAGTTTGAATGACATTGATGGTGGCCGTTTGAACAGCTATAACGCATACAATGCCTTACAGCTCTATAACTCCAGCCCTGAAGAATTGCGAGCATGCCGGGTACTCTGGTGGGTGTTTGGAAAATGGTACTTGAGACAGAAACACGCTGGGGTGCACTCACCGAGTTCAGCTTCAATTCATTAAAAAGAAATGCTCCAATGTAGACTTGAAATTGCATTGGAGACACTGGAGAGCATTCGAGCTTGATGAGATTTGACGCATCGACAGAGAATATTGAGACCTGATTAGTTCATTATGTTGGAAGCGTTTATTCCCGGATGGTTTGCAGACTTGCGCCCTTAAACCTGCTTTGAGTGTTTTATGGTTTTCTCCATTATGATATTACTCTCAGAAGGACGTTTTATCTCATATGTAGTTGAATGCATTAAGCTCAGCTACAAGACCACCTGTTTCTTTATATGCACACACACATAGAGAAGATAATTGGGCCTATAAGTAGAAAAAAACATCAATCAAATTTGCGTATCTGCTGCAAATCCAGCACGAGGACAGTCACATATCCGACAATCCTCTAAAATGACTCATGTAATCCTTCTCAAATCCAGGTTATTAAAACACATCTGAGGGATTTTCCAACATAGCTGCCAGTTTTGAATGAATTTAATTGTAATAGCACAATGTTCACACAGCTCCAGAGGGACAAAGATGCATTATTGTGCTGGTCATGGGTCCATTAGGAAAGGACCCATCACACACAAACCACTGATGATCTATTACATTATTCTAAAAAGAAAAATTGCAATATCATTCTAACACAGCAACAAGAAGGCACCTCTCCCTGAGATATATTTGTAGATAAACTGAAAGACAGAATGACACCATTTTCTTCTCATTCCACTGATTGATACGTGTACACCCTTACATGCCAATTGATGGCTTCTCACATTTTATTTTGATACTTTCAATGAGTAAGATGCACTGAGATGTGATTCATCATCAACTGCGACACACCTCACTCCCTGATCCATTTTTTTATCAAACACTTCATCTCTTTCTCTGATTCTGACATTCAGACATCAAAGAAGTTACACTTATGGATATATTGTCATAAAATATTTGAATCCTAACCACTTTACAGTCACCAGAAATCCATTACACCATAGCTACAAATGAACTTTTCTTAGCTTTCATAGTTTCTCTTAGCATTTATCAAACACCATAACATGATGGCAGAAAATGTATATACTGCCACCTTCTGGTTGAAGCGTTAACAGCAGGCTTTCACTGCTGCCTGTACCAAACAGTTTTATTAATATTTATGAAGACATTTATCCAATATTTTTTAATTTCCCTCTATGAGCTGTTGACGTATATGTGTATATTTTAGACATAACACATTCGCCAAGATTCAGCCTTTGTTTGATTTTAAATAATCATTTTGTGTAACTTTTGTCTTAAAAAAATCAAATAAGGAGGGATGCTTTTGCTTTATAGCTACACTTGGGTCTTAATGGTTCTCAGTCTATGACACGAGAGGCTTAACTCATTTTAAAAGCAGACTCCAAACACACAGGGACCACATATGTCCTAACAATGTAAACAATTACTAGTATTACCATAGCAGACCACGCACACACACTTGCACACACACATGCACGTGTTTATGATTTTGCTGTACTTTCTTCACCATATACTATTTCCTGTATTATTTACACTTACAAAGATGCACCATCATTACAAAGCAAATTTCTCAACAGCCGATTCTTCCTCACCATTTAAAAGAGCTGAATACGAAATATACTGAATACATGAATATGAAATATCCTATATTTTGAAGTTATTAAAAATATTGCTTGAGATTGAGAAGGCATGCCAAAAATCACAATTTGGTTGTAATTTATTTATTGTATACTTCTGTATGTGTGTCTTATGAGGACACTGAAACTATCAATACATTATTATAACGTTACTTTAGATGGTAAGCAGAGTACCATTTGCATTACAATTTAGAATTTTCAATTTACTTTGGTTTGACTAAAAACAGCTTCATCACCCAAAAATGTCATTATTTACTCAGCCACAAGTTGTTTCAAATCTGTATACACGTCTTTGTTCTGTTAAACACAAAAGAAGATATTTTGAAGAATGTGGGAAACCAAGCCATTCTGGGGCACCATGGGCTACCATAGTAGTTTCGTTTCCTACCATAGTTCCCTTCCCTATAGGTTCCCTAAAACTGTTTGGTTCCAAACATTCTTCCAAATATCTTCTTTTGTGTAGTCCAACACTACAGATTTGGAACAATTTTAGAACGAATGAATGATAACAGCATTTTTATTTTTTGGGTGAAATATCACTTTAACTTCCAATCTATGTTTGGTTATGGCTATAACCATTCATTTTAAAATTATATTATGTCTACCGGAAGTTAAGTTTGGGCCACGTAACGTTGTAGTAGCTGAAACCTTCTATAAATAAAACATGGTTCATTTTCTTAAGGATTAATGAATGAAGGTTTGTTTTTGGTAACGTGCGGACTACCTAAAGCGCACTGGTTATGAGGAAAACAGTCTATATTCGGTTTAAAGATCCCTCTCGCAGCGGCGAGGAAGGAGTTTCGTGTATTCAAGCGCGCGCACGCCCCCTAAACGCCTCTCCTCCTCTCCTTACACCCATCCATCCACAGGAGAGCTGTTCTACCCCCTCCGTCCGCTGCTCCGCTCATTTATCCCTTTCGGACGGTCTCCATCCTTTGACGGAGAACAGAAGCAGCAGGGCGGTGGCAATCGCTGGCGTGAGACCTCAATGGTCATCATTTGGACGGAAATCCGAGAGTCAGACCTGGAGAGACAGGTAGGGCTCTTTGTTGCGAGACCGCCCGGCATATGCTCACTGTTTGCGAAGTGACCGCGGTAAATCGACTGGATGATTGCCTCATCTTAGTGTTAAAAACGAGGTCTCGGCATGTGTACCCTTGCAAGAAGGTTGAAATTGTGTGTTATTCGGACATTTGACAGCAGGCCGGGTGTCTTAACGATGAATGTCTTCTGTCCTTTGGTCATGTGGTTATTTTATCAACGTAAAAACCGGCTCCATTAGCGGACAGTGAAAGGATGCCGTTGTGTCTATCTGGTTATGCTGAACAAAACCTGTGACGAGCTACGAGCATCTTGCGCAGGTATACAAACCTATTTCACAGAGATCACATTGTATTAAAGAACTGAGCTTATAACAATCCTTCCATTGGGTGTTAGTGGACTTGAGGCTATTGTCGCTATCGCCCTGAGGATGCCAACTCTTGCGTTTTAAACATCGTGCAGAATAGCATTCCATGCTGGGGTTTGCCTCTCTATCATTTTAAACGTGGCTTTTGTGGTGTAACTGAGATGTCAGGGCTATAGTTAACGAAAAGAGGGTGTGGCACCGGGGGCAGGCGCGCGCGTTTCGCGTGGCTCGAGAAGCCAATTAAGTGAAAGATGTTGAGACTCGAAGATGGAATGAGCGCATATGCTCGCGCGCGCATCGCATTTGTTTGCGATTACAGAGATGCTGCAACAAGCAGACGTGAAGATGAACGTTTGACAATGCGATTCAAAAACAACTGGACTTGAAAATGTTTTTGTTGAGCTATTTGTATTGTTGTGTGTGTCTTGTCGTGAGCACGAGTTTGGTCTCTTTAACTCATAGTAAACCAAGTCAAGTCGCTTTTCGGTATTCCCACGGTCATGGAGAACCCGGATGTAGCCTAGTTGGTTTGTGTTCCAAGCTTGGAAAAGCAATTTAAAGGATTAATAAAATGAATTAATATTTTTAAATTTTCCAGTTCTAGTAATGAAACCCATTGTTAGTTTTGAATTATTAGCCACTTTTAAAGACCTTTATTCAGCTTTCACCACCTACTGGAAAAAGCATGCATAAAATGAATTGGTCAAAAAAAAAACTTGGCACCCTTGACTACTATTAAAATGGTTTGTTTTCCTAAATCCTTCAAAATATTTTCTTTTGTGTTCAAAAAATATTCTTTCTACTATGGTACTGTAGTCAATGGTGCCCCAGAAATCTGAGTTGCTAACATTCTTTCAAATATCTTCTTTGTGTTTAACAGAAAAAAGACATATATGCGGGTTTGGAACAACATGAGGAAGAGTAATTCATGACAGATCTTTTATTTTTGGGTGAACTTTCCCTTTAATAAAAATAACCGAACCTTTCTTAATAAAATAGTGCAGTTACTTGCCCATGCAGAACCCACCCACACGTCTGTGTGGTATTCTGGTCTTTACATATGATCATATGATTAGGGTCTCTCCTTGAATGTAACTCAGTTGGATTTCTTTTCACCTATTTCATCTTTCCGCTAGGGTAAAATTGCAAGTTTGATTGCTTGGAAATGTAATAACACACCTCAACTCAACAAGCCGCATGATTCGAGATATCGTTCGCTTCCGTGGCATAAACAGAGCAGGCCGAGGTACGACTTGAGCAGACTTTGTTCAAACCCTTGAGCCTGCGCAGTAGTAATTGTGATCCTTGCCTTAGCACTGCTAATTAGCTAAAAACGAACAGTTTAATTCCTGATAAGGTTGTTTATTGCTAGCAAGCGATTCCGTAGCACAATGTTTGGACTAATTGCACCCAGCATGCTATTAATGGCTGTACTGTTAGGAGATATATCTGACTGTCATCCTCCACACGCCTCCAACAGACTCTCAGCGTTCCTATATGTTCCAGTTCCTCTGTTTACAGTATACCGACGACAGTTAAAGTGTTGTACTGCATTAGATGCTGTGCAGAAATGCAGGTTCCTGCTTTTAAAGATTTGGGGGTAAAGCCCTTAGATTGATGAGGTCGCAAAGGTAATCAGGAGGTAATCGTGTAATCAGGCAAATCAATAAACTAAACACTTATTCTGAAACCTAAGGCAGCTGACTTGCTGCTACCTTAGCAATACACCCGTTAACTTAAACAAGCAGTGTGTGTTCGGAAGTAAAAATGTTGTGTATCACAGGAAAAAATGAAAGCATGCAGATTTGGAATGACATGAGGCTGGGTAAATATTGACAGATTTATATTGTTTTGGAGATGAACTAACTATGCTTTGGTTATTTTTTTAACCAGTCAATAAACTGTTCATATGGCTCGTGGGATGTTACAGTTAGCAAAGTATACGTCAACCATCCCATCAATGCGAGTTTAAATCTAATGTTTGTGCAAAATCTTGTCTAAGAAGCAACTGTGTCCCTTAGGAAAACTGACCATGGTTTAAACCATAGAAACCATGTTTGTTTCAGTTGTGTGGAAAAACCGTATCAACCACAAATTAACTAGATTATAGATTTACTAAAACTTTGATCATAGTAACACTATAATCATACAAATCAACCCGCCGAAAAACATATTTAAAATGCTTTTACTTTAAGAAAACCATGTTTCATTTTCCTGAAGGAGACAGTGGTTCTTAGAAAAAATATTCACAAAGAGAAATATTCAACCTGATCTCACGGGAATTCGTATGTATTTTATGAGGTGGCAGATTCGTATGAAATCGTATGATGTGAATCGTACAAAAACCTACGATTACTAGAAAAAAAAGAACAATGAAGCTCCTCCCCTAACCCCACCCCTAAACCTAACAATTGTGGCGCAAAAGCAAATGGTATTAAAATGTACAAAAGATTGTACGAATTCATATTCGAGTCATAATATATCAATTCCTGTGAGATTGTGATGAAATATTCGATTTTGATGTTCATTGGTGGCTTCTTTTTCACCCCAAAATAAACATTCTTTCCTCATATATATACACCCTTCCTTTGTTCTAAACCTGAAAGATATCTGGAAGAATGCTTGTTACTGAACACTTTTTGGGCACCATTGACTACTATAGCAGGAAACAATTATTTGTAAATTTCGTTGTTCTGTTGAACACAAAAGAAGATATTTTGAAGAATGTATTTCTGAGGCACTTTTGACTACCATTGTTTTTTTTGTCAATGGTGGCCAACTGTTTGGCTACAAGCATTCTTCCAAATATCTTTCTTTGTGTTCAGCACAGGGTGAACTGTCCCTTTAACTAGAAGAGATCCTATTTAGCTTCCATTATTATTGCCTCCAGGGCTAATGCCGCGTTCCAGACAACTCGGATTTATTCGGAGCCGTGAAAGGGGCATTGGCAAAAATAAAAAATCAGAAGACTTTCGCGTGTGCACGCCATAGCTTCTCATGTGCACGCGAAAGTTTGTTGTGCGCACACGAAAAGTGCTCACGAAAAACTTCGCGCGCTCTCGAGTTACTGTGAATGTTTCTGTTATGCATAAAAAGTCCTCTAGATGGCACCAGTTTAAATGAAATGTAGAGACTGTGCAAGAGATGTAGAATTCGAAAATAATAGGCACAAGTCTATATGCGAGGGGATATTTTTAAACCTTTGACCTAAACATGCACAATATGTATTAATGCATGAAGACATTACACAGCTAATTAATACTGCATAGGTTAATAATATTTAGGCTATGGGAAGAATCCCGGTGGCCTTGTTCATTGTCTGTACAATAGGCCTGTACCAGAGTGATAATTCCTGGCATTCGTTGAAAATCACGAATCAGTCACGACTATTTCATAAGCATGTAAAGTGTTTGCCCATTGTCCTACAGACCAGCAGCGTTTGAAGAACGCGCTGCACGGTCGAACCCCCAGCACGCATATAGTGACAAGCTTGCGTTACGATGTGTTAAATACATGAAGCCTTTTCAATTAGCTTATTTTATTGATGATGTCGATTATGTAAGTATAAGAGTAAATTATCCGACCTCAGTACGTTCCTGTCAACCACGCTAGCTACCATATAACGTTCTTGAGAATAGCTAACTGGAGAACGTTATATGGTAGCTATTGAAACGTCGGCATTTGTTCATAAACCGTTTCTGGATATATTTACGTTCATGTAAAAATAGCTTTAATTTTTTTATGGTTCACATAAAGTTGCGACGGGCTAGACGCCATCTTTTCCATGACGTTAAATGACACACATCGCTGAGGTCGGGTTTGATTGATCTACCCCGAGCTCAGAAAACCGACTTAATTTGCCGTACACAGCGTAACACACACTAACCCCCCACCCTTCTTCTCCACCGTCCCGCAAAGCTGGCAGAGTGAAAATCCCTCCTTATGTTTAAAAGCGTCCCGTTTGCTTTGTCTGTCCACCAAGGGGAGGAAGGCTTAGATAGCAGAGGGTACCTGTATGATTGGATCAGGGCTGCAAAGATGATTTTATGTTTTCTGTAGCTAACGGATGGAGAGGAGTCTCCCGTGGGAGCTTATTTGCCTATATATGTGTGGGTGTGTTTTGTGTATGGAGTTCCTTTCTGACAGAACAGAGAAATATAAATTATTCACAGGCCTGTTAAGCTTTGTGGTCTAAAGGGTGACAGCATGACTCGGCTTGAATGCAGTGAGTCAGCGCAATCTTCTCTTGCCGCTTCATCAGAACCCTTTCACATTCATCGGATTCACTGACTTCATCTTTTTAATGGACAGCCAGGTGGAAAATGAAGGGGAAGTGCAGTGATGTGTTCCAAAGAGGCATTGATACCTGGACCTAAATGTAGCTTCTAAAGTATCAGATTTTTGCTCTGTTTTGCCCTTGAGGACTCCTGCGAAACACAGGAAATGTGTAGATCATGATATTTTTAAAGAAGGCATGTGTAATTAGGTTGGTTTTGGATTCACCTGACCCTTATTGGATTCATTTGCATTAGACACGGTCTCGCCTCACGCCGCAACAGGATGAAACAGAACGCAGGGGTCTTAAGATGCACATTTGAAAGCTGGACTTCTTTTAACTCGACACGCTGTAAAATTGGACGCTCGGGGCGGGGAGCAGAAAAATCTGTGTGATGTGATGGCTGAAGATGATGTCTGTGTGATGTGTAATTGGTGTAGGTGGGGTGCTTTATAGTTTCTTTACGCCTCAGATAATTGGAGGCTAATGCGAAGGTAAGCATCACTATTATGAGGGTTGTGGGTTTATTCTAAACCCTCAAACCTCAGGTGTTAAACATAGGAGTTTGTGTTGCTTATTGAGAAAAATGAGCCATATTTATGGAAACGAATATCACAGAGGCCAGAAAGCAACCTGTTAAAGAGCCCATATTGTGTTCATTATAAAGTTTACAATATTATTTTTAGGGTTTGCTGGAAAACATTTTCATGATTTAAAGTTGAAAAAACACATTATTTTTTTCATACCCTACATTAATGCAGCAGCTGTTTTCACATTCTGCCTTTTAAGGCCTCCTTCTGAAATGCCTTGTGTGCTCTGATTGGTCAGCCCGCCCCCTTTGTTGAGATTGGTCAAACTGGAACCGTGTCTTCTCTGCTTCCGGTCTAGCTGTTGTATGAGCCAAACTAGCCACGATACACATTACAGGGTTCACAATTACGGTTGTTTCACGATATTCTGAACAAACTTTGAAAAACGAAAATAAATAACAGATTTCCAAAACCCCAACAATTTTATTATTATTGTTAAATAAAACATTCTGTAGCCTATGACTCTTGATAGATCTGTCAAAAATAAACCTCAGTTATGAAAATTAGATAAGAAAAGGAGTTTAAAAGCTATAACCTGAGAGACCTTCTTAAAGCAGTACAAGCACAGAATAAAAAAACAATATAAATGTTGATACAGGTCACGTGGCTCAACAAATAGGCTTAAACGGATGTCGCCTTGGAATAATATCGCCTTAAAAATTGACTTATTCACATATTCATATTTTGTGACAACTTATTACAATATGTTTTGTTTAACGTTGTGTTCATAGGTTCTATCTACAAAATCAAATAAAATGCAAAAAACAATAGAAATAGCTCTAAGATCTTATATTTTAAATACCTCAATATTACACACCTAGTAGCTATGTCTTGGTAATAATGACAGGACTACAACTTCACAAACACGTTTTGGAAATCAACGAGACACCCTGCCATCATGAAAATGATGTTTGCGCAGACATGCAAGAGCTTTTTTTTAACAGTAAAATGTTGGATCTCATTTTGACTGTTAACCAATCTGAACCGATCAAGTCACATTCTCATGTTCAAACAGAAATGGAAAGCATGCAGTTTGATGTCAGCGTCAGTAATGACAGATGTGTTTTAATGTTTGTTTCATTTTACCGAACCCTTAGTTTTGAAAACACAAGCGCTCATTTGCATAACCCTAATGAGCCCGTCTGCCTATACGCTCATTACAAAGTCCATTTGATCTCACAGTCGAGCAATACATCTCAAGCACGGCTCTTGAGACTCGTGAGCCGGTGAGGTAAATGGGAGAGACGTATTGACAAGCGAATAAGGCTGGCCAAAAGTGCCGTTTAGTCATTTGTGAATTGAGTTGGCTACTTTGGCTTCATAAGAAATTAGTTTAATCAGTAAATGAGCATTTTGCTACCCCAGGCATTCTGCCACTGCGCCCTTGCTGGGCTTGACAAGGGCTAATCTAGTTTTTTTCGTACATGTTTTACTTTTTAGTCTCATATTTATATCAGACTTTCTGCTTGATCTGCAGCTTAAGTTATTTACTTCAAACCCTCACGACTTCAAAATCGTTGTATTTAAATTCTCTTCACACAGCAATTTCAAGTGAACTTCTTCTGTGGGAAAGAGCAGCCAAGCAATTCTTCACAGTTGTTTTGGGGGCTTCATTGGGTATTGCTTTCGGCCAAAAAAAACTCATCAAGACGAGAGCAATGTGAATCTTTACTCAGTTTAAGACCCAGAAAAAAACAAGCTCCACTTATTATATATTCTGATGTCAGTCATCCAGAGAATACACACTGGCACCAATTCTTCCTTATTTCTTTTTATTTTTTGACGGCCACTTTCTCCATTGACAGTTCATGTTTGTATCACCATGGCAACGGAATTTGACAAAGATCTTTTTAAAGATCTTTTTACCTTGTTGCCTCAGCCTTGCGGCTTTTTGTTGTCATCTTCATGTCCTTGGATGGGTTAATAAAGCATGCCTCAATCAATGTGTCAACCCAAACTCTATCATTGTGTCACGCTGGATATTTTGAAGTAGCTTTTTCTGACAGCGGTGAAAATAACTATAATAATAAAAGGTAGTAAACATGTTTTTCTCCGGAATTGAACTTAATTTCATCTGGGATGAATACGCTAAGTAAAATGAATCAAGCTAGCCCTCTGGCAATACTGATTCCTCCAGGAGCCTCTGTAATTTGAGAATTATATGACAAAATGATCACCGTCTAAGCATTTGTGTCCGTATCTGTTTGTGAATGCTGTAGAAAGAGAGAATTTCATTAGAAATGTATGGCATGTCCTTGGAAGAGGATCTATGTCTAATTCAATATGCATTTATGGCACGTCCTTGAACTGCTCTGTGATCCGAACTGCCACATTCTCCCCCCACATTCCTTACTGATAACTGATGTATGGAAATAATGTAAAAATATGTTTAAAACATAAATATACTCTATATATAATATACTTTATTTGAGAAATCAATAATATTTAGTCATGCACAAGTTGTCTATATAAAAAATGGAAACATGTGTTAGGAATGTGACAAAAATGACACTGTTTTTGAGACACAACATACTTGTATGTTGGATTTCTGTTAATTAAAATGCACAATCAGAAGCAATAATACCCAACAAATGGAGATGGGGTGACTCTTCAGAACATTAAATAGTTACTATATTTAGATTTTCATGTGCACAGTTATGAGGAATATGTAACATTATGGGTGTGAATATGAAAAATCTTTGGAAATCTTTATTTGAGAGACATTTTTATTATTTTATTTTATTATTTTTATTTTTAGATGGTAAACATATGATCCATATTCTTTAATAATCATACAGATGTAATATACAGGGGCAGATTTACTTTTTATAGGTATTTTTATAGGTAGATTGATATATATTTTTTATTCTGTGAACTACTGTACTAACTATAATTCTCCCAAATTTCTAATAAAAAAAATATATTTGCATTTATTTGCAGAATCTAAAAACTGGAGAAACAGGTCAAAATAACAAAAAATATGTTCTTTATTTTTAGACCTGAAATACTGGAAAGAAAACAAGTTCATATTCACTTTAAAGCAATATAACAGTAATATTTGGTCATTTATTTAGGAAATGTTAAAACAAATATTTCACATTGCTGTTGGATGACTTTGTCACTTCTGAGGTTTGATTTTTTTTATCAAATTCACCAAACACTGGACTGGAATGGCCAAAATACATCTATAAATGCTGATTAAACCAACATTTAGTATGATCTCTTAACTTTTTCAGCGGCTGTATTCATATTTTATAATACAGTATTTGTTTCACTTTGTTTGTAAATGTAAATAGGTATATTGAATTCTTCTGTGTGAAATAATCTTTTAATGCAGTCGTTGAACCACAACAAATGCTATTATATAGGATTTTTCAAGGTTGGCCTTTTTACACCTTGATGTGATGCTGCTATAGTTGAGCAGGATAGAGACGTTGTCCACACTTTCACTGGACTGCGTTTCATCCCATCCAAGCAATAAAAGGCCTCTCTGGTTTAAGGTTTAACACCCTCGCTGAGAACCCAACATGCTTGGCAGCTTTTCTATTTAACTCCTGTTGCTTCATATAATGCCTTTCAGAAACACGGGCAACATCCCCCCGAATGGATTTCAGAGAGGCCTTATAGCTTCAAACCGCTGACAGAAATGTCTCATTCTTGGGACTCTTCCTAGCTGGACTGTACCTCAGCCAAACTTGGGTCAGAGTAGTTTGATGGATTGGAGGTAAACAGCATTAATATGAATGCTTCAATTAAGTTGAGAGGGGCTGTGTATGATGTGCATGCTAACTAAAGGTCCTGAAGGAAGATGCTTTACTTGCTTTGTTTTTCTCCTCCTCTACGAGCGCTGATGATATCATCACTTCTTTTTGTTCGCCACCGTTTGAAGACTCATTGGCTCGAGGCTGCAAATGAATTCGATGTTAATATGTTTTGCCACACATGAGCGCCTTGACACTTTATTTGTTTACATGAAGGCTGTTCTGTGCATTATGTCTTTATAGACATGCTGTTTGAACAGATACATATGGTAAGTAGAGCTTGCAAAATTGAGCTGTCATATCCTCCGATTTTTATACACACTCACTCAGTTGATAAAATACTTTTTTTGGAACGCTTTCAAGCATTGAATAAGGGAGGTTTTGTGTCTTTTGAAAGGGCACCACAGTGAAAAGTAGTGACAGCTCCTTCAGAAACTGCTCCGGCCATCACTCTGTCTTCATGTATGAGAGCAACCAAGAGGGGAATTTATAAAAAAATCAATCGCGGCCGCTGGTAGTGTCGTCTATTTGCATGCACTGCACGTCTGTGTTGTTTTTGGTACACGACATAAGGAGTTATGCAGGTCACGAATTATGAAATCTCTAAAACACGCAAAACAATTTAGCCTCAGCTGCATAATTTTCTCTCTTGCAAGCTGATTTTGAGTTTTGTAATCTAGTTGTGGAGGATGAAGCAGACCACCTTGATCTGGCATACCCTAGCCTAGTACATTCCTTGCAGGCACTCGAATGGGCTTTTGTAAATGCTGAAAGTGCACTTGACTATACCATAAATCTGGTTATGGCCAATTACTGCTGCCATGATCAATAGAAAATGCACACAAACACTTCTTAAATGAAATTTTAGTAATAGCGCAACATTAATAGTGCCAGACAAATACCATTGACTTCTGTGAATATGATAAAGCCTATTTTGCATAAAAAGAGAAATGTGTTTCACATTTAAGAGAAGACAACATCTTCACCTAGAGGTAGGCTATACAATGGAGGATTCTTGGTTATTTTTTGTACAAAAAAATATATGAGTACATCCTACCTCGAGTCGCTATGATAAGCCTATAAAAATGTCTTATTAAATCGGCAGTCCGTAGGATTGGCCTCTTTGTCGCCATCTCAGTTTGTAATTGCTACTGCAGGTGATGTGCGGCGGTATTTCTTTACGCGAGTTGTGATTCGGCACCGCACAACTGCGCGGATGAGTCGGATGTTTTGAGTCGTGGCCTGTGACAGTGCAGTGGTGAGAATCTTCACTGTACATCAGTAGCGCATAATAAACACAGATAACACGGCACGTGATATAACACGAAACAAATAAGAATATAAACAGACACAAATAGCGCAAATGGAGGCTGTGTTGAAGTGTTTTGATTTTATTTAGGGTGCTGGGTCAATTTTATACCTGCCAACACTGCCGTTTTGACCAGGAGTCTTCAGTTTTGTTATTTCTCATGGAAACTCCTGTAACGCGAACCGGACAGAAGATCCCCGAACGCAGGTCTCAAATGCAGAAAGGCACGGTCATAAATCATTATACACCATACAACTATATATACTATATGCGAAGCCTTGCCTATAAGTCCTTGCCTGTAAGTGCTAATTCGCGCCACATGAAATACAGATGTGGGGAGGTATTTTCTTAATCACACGAGGTCTCTCCAGATAATGCTAATCCCGTGCAAATAGGTCTTAAATTACATTTATCATAATGAACATTACAAAGAGAGAAAGAAGAACCGATGAAACTGTACCCGTCTGTATTAACACAGTGCGCTACGGTTTTTGTGTTATCTATTGAAATATTGAAATGTCTTACCTGTTCAGAAGACATAAAGCCATGTCTGCATCCGTTTACAATCCTTTCAGATCACGGAGTTCACGCCACCTTTGAAATGCTTTGCCAATATTAATTCTTGTTTTCGCACGAGTCCGACAACATTCCCTTTTTCTTTGTAAACTGTCATCAGTTGATCTTTCTTGTTTTTCACAAATGATGTATCCCCAAATGTCAACACTGCTTGGCTTTTAAAAGTAAAAGAGAGACACCATAGATGAAAGACACCATAGAATGATCTCAGGGAAAGACGACCCGACAGGGCAAATTACAAACCATTATTACAAGCTTTCCGTAGTGAATCCCGCAATGGTAATGACACCTGCTCAATAGTTGCTTTTTAGCTAATTTTTACTCAAAAGAACTTGCAGACTTATATAAGAATAATAAAATACCTAAAAAAATTAACTAAAATGAACCTAAAAATGAATAAATAAATAATAAAGCAAATTCAAATATTAACAAAATATCATAAAATTTAAACAATTACAATATCTCTGCTTAACATTTAGAGCTGGTGTAAAATTGGCTGAAAATAAAGTAATACAAATACCTTATCAAAATACATGGGATTTTGTGTTTCAACCACAGATGTCAATAGAGAGCCATAAATTCTGTACTGTACCTTTAAAAACCCAGCACTATTTTAGCGTATTTAACACTCGGCTTGAAGATTTAATGTAAAAAAACATTTTGTACTGAAATACCCGTCTTTAAAGTGAGGCAATTGTTCAGTGATTTCAGAGTCTATCTGTCATTGCATCTGCTTCGTGCACATTTTGTCCTTGCCCAAAATCCTTTCGTGTGAACTGTTGACATGTTTGTCTTGAGTCACTAGAGCCTCTGTCCTTTTCCTTTCTCCCAAGCTGGCATGAATTATGCCATAAATGATGGATTCCTTTAACAGATTGCTCTACAGATGAGTGATCGTGCTCGGAGCTACGGAGAACCGCTCGCCAAGTGTAGATCCATTTCCCAAAAGCAAGGCTGCAGCGAGCGAGTTAAAGGGAAGACGCTCGGTGACAAATGGCGTAGTGTGGCCGTCATTTTGCAGGAAATTATTCCCCATCATTTTGCTGGCGTAGGGAGCATTTATCTACGCAGACTGGCATCTTGAGCAACACCATGAAACTATTGCTGTAAAAAGGTATTGTTTGTATTCTGTGATTTATTGTTTATTCTGAATGTAAACATCAAAGGGGTCATATGGTGCGAATACGTGTTTTTCTGTGTCCATGGTGTGTTATAAGTTGCCCATGCATGTATTAGACCATAAATTGCAAAAATTTAAGTGTCGGAACAAAAGATGCATTCTATCTAGCGAATGCTCACCCAGACCTGCCTGAAGCGCCTCATGTAAACACACCCCCACAAATCTACGTCAGTTCGTGGTATGATTTGATCCAAATGTATAACCGCCAAAATGTATACGCAAGTAAGAAAGGCGTTCCCGTCAGCACAGTTGCTTTAGAACCTGATGTTCCAAATATGGTAAGAGGCGTTTCATTTCCTTTCACACGCTTGCACTATTCGACCAATCACTACGCACTGGTTAACTGGCCAATCATAGCACACCTCGCTTTTCAGAGTGATGAGCTTTGTAAACATTCTGCCCGTTTCAGAGAGGCGGGGCAAAGAGGAGATACAAACATGCACGGTATGTGGAAAATACACAGTTTTTTAACCTTAAAACGTGTATACACAGTGCATTACATCCAAAACAAATGCTAATATTCGTTTTAGCCGTGCCATATGACTCCTTTAAGGTAATAATATGAGATATTTTATTTTAGTTCGAATTTTATAAAGTCAAAGAGGCCGTAAACCAATGAGATGTACCTGTTTTATGATCAAGGAATTGAAAATAAATCCAAGAGGTATGGCTACTGAAAACAGACTGCAGGAAAAAAGATTTACAATTTCCTAATCTCAACGTTTAGAAAATGTTGTTTTGTGCTGAAACAGACATTTAGATTGTTGGTATGAGAACCAAAACCGACTTACCCAATTTTACCTCATGGCATTAACACTGTGACTTTACCACTTGAGACCACATCAGATCTGACCACTAGAATGTTCTTCTAGCGTGGTATTTTTAATCTTTTTTATTTTCTCAAAATTATTTTCTCCTTTTATTTTTTACTTGCACTGCCCTCCACAAAACCAAGACTCACCAAGAGATTATTTAATATACATTAAAGGGATAGCTCGCCCGAAAATGAAAATTATTTCATCATTTATTCACTCTCATGTCATTTTAAACCTGTATGACTTTCTTGCTTCTGTGGAACACAAACGAAGATATTTTGAGAAATGGTTTTGTTGTTTTGTGTTCATACAATGGAAATCAATGGGCGCCAATGTTGTTCAGTTAGCATCATTCTTTAAAATATCTTCTTTTGTGTTCTGCAGATGAAAGAAAGTCATACAGGTTTAAAATGACATGAGAGTGAATAAATGATGAAAGAATTTCATTTTCGGGTGATCTATCCCTTTAAAGTTAAGAAAAATGTAAATAAAAAATGTGTCTTTCAACAAAACTACTGTGCCGTGCATCACTGGATTCACAGTTTATGATGATTTATTTAAACATTGATATTAATGCTATACATTTTTCAATGATATAAAAGATTCTAAAATCTAATTCTCAGTCTTTTGTTTACAATGCTTTGAAAATCATGAAGCACAAAGCATGTGGATCTCTTTATCTACCTCAAAAATGAATAGAATGCTGGTCATGACACCATAATTCAGTATAGTACAGTTAAGCACACTGTGGAGTACGTGTCTCAGGATTATCTGCTCGTCTTTGAGTGTAATGATGCATCAAATTCAACTGCTTATAATTATTCCTCCCATCTTCTGGCTTTAGTCATCACTGTTTGTAGCACTCACGTTTATTTTTCTATTCGTGTTGACTGTTTTTATGCACTGGCGGTTGAAGGTTACCGTTTTGATGTGACTGAAAGAAAGGGTCGCCTCTTTTTCTATGTCACCGGTTACATCAGGATCACTTCTCAATATGTCCATATGGCCTTGGGCGATGCCAGCCCACCACTGCGCCCCCAACGTGCAGCATGGCAGCATGGCAGAACTGGCAAACCAGAAGCAGCAGTCTTGTTCCACAATGTCTGTGTGGGATAATCTCATGATCACTGCAGAGACATTTTTAGCGTTTGTGATTGTGTATTATTACACATTACTAACACACACACTAATTATCTGCCATAGAAATCAGACAGCATCAATTATCGGCATCAATAATCCGTTCAGATGGTTCGCGATCAAACCTGACTTCTGACATTCTATTAATAAACAAACTAAGAATGCTGTGTGTCCAAACATGCTTTGGCTCCGGATCAGTTTCAATTCTCAGTGCAGCACTTAGATACCATGAGGCAGCTTGATCTCTTTATCGATGTTTTAATGACCCGTCATCATTTGTGTCAAATCGGTTTTGATCACGGACAACTCTTTGCTGCACATGCTGCACATTAAACAAAACATTTTCTCTTCTCCTCACCGTGACATTTTGAGACTGCAGAAAGCTGAAAGAGTGCTATTACTTCTGTTTATTAAAGGCGTCAGGCAAATAATTTTTAGCTTGTTCAGAATTGTTTTTTACAACATCCACTTAATTTACATATTAAGTTCATCAAAATATGAAGAATCTGGCATCATTCACTTATCCTCATGTCATTTCGAACAAGTTTCTTTCTTCCGTGAAACACAAAAACAGACATAAGTCAGAATGTTCATGCCGGGTTCTTTCAAATAATGAAAGCTCCATAAGGAGACAAGTCATGATAGCTTTGCGAAAAAGACTGTAATGTTTCAATGTGTAGCTCAATAGAATCTCATTTGAGGTTATGTATATAAAAATTTGGCATGTGAACACGCGTCAAGTAGTTTTGTTACAGTTTTTAAGGTCCAGTGTATGGAATTTAGCGCCATCTAGAGGTGAGGTTGCCAATTGCAACCAACGTCTCACTCCACAACTCCTTTTCGAAGCACTACGGTGGCTGACACAGAAATAAGATGTCGTCACGTTTTTCGCTTCTTTACCGAAGGAGATAATGTATTTATGTAACGCGCTCTGTACAGCAGTTTGTCCGTTGAGGGCTACTGTAGAAACAACATGGCGAATCCCATGCAAGGGGACCCGTGGTGTATGTAGATAGAAACAGCTCATTCGAATGTAATAAAAACACAACACTTCATTATGTTGTATTACAGAGCAAATCGAACAGCTTCAGATGCTTAGAATAGCTTTCCACAAAAGACAAAGTCATAAAGGTTCAGAATGGCATGAGAGTTAAGTAAATAAAAGCAGAAATTAGATTTTTGGGTTAGAAATCTTTATGATAATGTCTAGACCACTACAGATTGAATCATAATTTTTCTTTTTCTGCAAAGGCTTTTCTCTCTCTCTTTCAATGACTTAAAAATGGAGATGATATTGCCCACAATGGTGTGAATTAGACACGATTATGTGATCCAAAAGATGATAGAAGCTATTAAGTCTAAGGAAGTGTTAAAATATCTCCTAGTGCCAATAGTTTCATAGGGATTCACTGATGGTCCGTGTAGTATTTGTTAATTTGCTGTATAATCATTCATCTTAAAGGTCCAATGTGTAATTGTTTGGAGGATCTAATGACAGCAATGCAATATAATATCCATAACCATGTCTTCAGAGGTGTTTATCGCCCTTACATAATGAAGCATTATGTTTTTATTACCTTAGAAGGAGCTATTTCTATCCAAGGCCAGATTGGCAAATTGGGAGGACCTGGAAGATTCCCGGTGGGTTGGTCTGTTTTTGGGTTGCGAGAGCCGATGTGGTTATGCCACTGCAGGGGCGGACGCATGAGCCGAAACGCAAATACAAATGCGGACAGACGGATTAGACGAATTAGATTAGAAACGCGAATCGGAATGGCAGCACCCAACACCCTTCAAGAAATACTTCACCCAAAAATGTCATCATATCTATATGTCAATCATATTTGGAAGATTGCTTATAACCAGACAGATTTTGCCCCCCATTGACTACCAATGTCTTCTTTTGTGTTCAACAGATCAAAAAAATGATTTAGTAATTGTTCCTACTATGGGAGTCAATGGGGGGAAAGATCTTTCTGGTTATAAGCATTCTTCCAAATATCTTTCTCTGTGTTCATCAGAACAAAGAAATGTATATAGATTTGGAACAACTCGACGGTGAGTAAATGATGACAGAATGTTCATGTTTGGGTGAAGTACACCACAAGATGCCGATATATTTCATAAGTTGGACCTTTAACATTGTCTGTAATTGTGTAATTTACAAAAATCTGACTCCCTGACATACAAAAACAAATGAAAATAAAAACCTTTAAGGAGAATAATGGAGACTAAAAAGGCTGAAGTAGAAGCACAGCATGTCAGATTATTTATTATCTTTCTCAGTCTGTTGATTAGGTGTGTATTGACCAGAACAGTCATTCATTTATACCGATCCGAGGGTGAAACGGATTCCATTAGAGAAACAAATCTCATGCGTGCTATTTGTTAAAATCCCTTTACACATTTTTCTTCAATACAAAAAAACAAGCTTTTACTTTGAAATTGCATTTGCACGCCTGTTTCTGTGCTAAAGTTAAGACTTGAGAAAAAACTAAACTGCATTCCACAAATCGTTCGTGGTTATGGGCGTATCTTTTAAAGAATGAATTTCAGAGTTGTTTTTTAGAGAAGCATATATTTTACAAGTTATGCCTGTGAAAAATGATGGAACAGTACTGCTGTGTAGATGATTTTTGCTATGCCGATGTTTTATTATGGGATTACCTGATCTGTATATCTAATACCCTGTGCACACTTATGCATTTTTGCATTAGTAGGAATGCTTCATGATTGTCTAAAACATTTAGGCTGGGAATGTTATGTGGATCCAGGCAAACATCCTACTTGGCAAAAAGACTATGTCTGTGGTAAAAACTTTTTTTTACCTCAGAATAATGGAATAATGTGCAGCCGTATTGCTTGCGGAGTTGAGCATATCAGAATTACATTTTTCAGTCGTTTCTTTAAGTATTTAAGGATCTCGCACAGTGCTTTACTTGTTTCTCCTAAAAATGTACCAGGTGGTTAACCTAAAAGTTAGATATATAATATTAACCTTCTTGCTTATGCAGAGCATTCAGATGGAATAGGAAATGTTAGAAGCAAGATAGGCTATACCAGGGGCGGACTGACCAGTTGGACACTCTGTCAGAGTCCACGTCCGCGACCAGGGGCGGACGTATTATAAACGCGAATGCCTGCAACGCTGCAATGCACACGTTACATACAACCAAAACCAACCCCCCCTTGACAGCTTAGGTGGAGGACTGATGCCATCAAAAGGACCGAATGGTCAAATAACAGCTTCCATGACTTTAACATCGGCTGTGAAAGACGTTCTGTGTAATACACTGATATTGTGTGTGTGTGCGCTTACCTCTAAAACAATTCTATGAAACGTCCTTTGAAATCTTGCTTGCAAATGTCTCCTGGTCAATCTGCTTGTTTTATTATCCAACTCGGGTCCAATATAAAAAAGGCAAAACTAACGCTTCTGTTATAAGTGTTAATTAATATAAACGGTCTGACACCATTCGGTCCGGTGTCATTTCCCTCGCCATAACAAAAGTTTATGAATACATGTGCACTGAGAGGGGCACCGACCAATCACAACAGCCTGAGAAGCGGAAGCTCGCTGATATGGTATGGGTGGGACATCTTCACACACACACTCTAAGCGGGGAACCAATCACGACAGACCTGGTCAGCTTTACCAATCAGAGCGTTTCGGAAGGAGGGACTTTATATAGACCGGAAGAAATCCAGTCGTTTTGTTAGAAGAGGGAGAGCGGTGAACAATAGACTTAAAATATCTGAAATATAAAGCGTTTTTTGAAATTACAAGCATGAACATCCATTGTTAAACACCCAAAAAACACATAATCAAAGCCTCAAAAACAGCAAAAGAATTGCTCCTTTAGGTCAAGTGCTTGGTTATCCAGTACGTCTTTTTAAAGCAACACTAAATAACTTTTGCTCATGGCACCCCCATGTGGTTGATAAGTGCAATTGTCTGTTAACAGTGTTGTAAATAATGTCGCTGTATAAGCTTCCCCGTAGGCACCCAAAACATGTGAATTTGTTTAAGTAAGCTGATGGAACTGCAGAATGGAATGGAAATGCGAATGCAGAAACGTTGTTTGGAAACCATGCGGCACTCTTCCGCAGGCAGGGGATGGGCGGGGCAGTTTTTTTGAGGTCGAAAAACTACAAAGTGTTGCTTTAATCTCCCCGGATATGTTTCTTGTAGTGTAAATTGTATATGTTTGGTTTGGTTTAGAACTCAAAGGCATTACATTTAGACATTTAGCATGGAGTCTGGATGTTAATCTCGTGTTTTCTTGCCGCTTTAGTCACTAATGGCAAACTAATTATCCATCATCGGTTTACAAGCAAAATGTAATTAAACAGTGGAATTATTGTCTCACCGAATATTTGCTTTATAAAGGATCTTTAGTCCTTCAAAAGTCTTCACTTGTCCACCTGTCTGAGAACACATTTTGTCTTTTTAAACAGAAACAGAATCAGATTCTTTTGATGTATTATTGTTCAATTTTGTGGACAAGACATAGAAAATTGACTTCTGCGCTAGTGTTTATAAAGTGTTTATACATGATGAATAGATTCGGTGCAGAATCTTCATTTTATTACAATAGTATTTTTTTATCAACGTGGATGAAAGTGGTCTGATAATGAAGTGCTATTATTTTGTGCAGCTATGTGTGTCCCCTCGGAGAGAGTGTGTTTGGTTCCTTTCTAATGGGTTGCTTTGTGTTGTTTCATCTATTCTTGGATTTTTCTTTGGGGGGAAAATGGCCACAATGTTGTTGTTGGTTTTTAAGTCTGTTTATTCTATGGCTACATTAAAGTTTTCTGAACACTAAACAGGGTTGACTGAACTTTCAGAAGAAATTATTTGCTCCCTAAGCCATTAGTTTATGAACCTTCAGAGTATTTAAAGTATAAGATCAAATCTGTTTTAAGAAAAGCACCCTTCCCTTTTTATGTGACAATACATATAAAAATGAATAAATTAAATCAAATTAAATTAATTTCAAGATGCTTTTCAAGACTGTGTTCTCCATCTATATTATTTTATGACATTGCTGTTTATGCTAATAAAAAAATCAGTATGATGAAAAAACATTATGTTTGGCTTAAATTACCAATGTAGAGATTTTAGCGTCATCTAGCGGAGAGGTTGCGAATTGCATCCAACGGCTCACGGTTCACTCCACTTTTTCCTTTAAAGGAACGTTTACATTACGATGGCTGACATAGAACTATGATGTCGTCACGTTTTTACTTCTTTGCTGAAGGAGATTATGTATTTACGAACGAGAGCAGTTTGTCTGTTTAGGGCTACTGTAGAACAAATTTATTTTAGATTTATATGTAAGGGGATCCCTGGTGTATGTAGATAGAAATAACACATAAGATAATAAAAACATAACGCTTCATTATGTAATGTCTTTATACACCTTCTCTAAATGTGCTTCAAAGCATAATTCCATAACTTCAAAATGTGCTTTAAAGCATGGGTGTATCTTTAAAGATCTACTGGGGCACAGGCCACCCATTACTTGACATTTTTTTCTTGAAAGCTTTTGACATATTCATCTAAATGAATAATATTAATTTATTAACATCCACTGAATTTTATGTATGACTGTATTTTTTTTGGTCAAAACTTTATCCAAATTTGCCATGTTCTCCTGCGAGTTGACATTAAGAACCATTTAAATTAGTTTCAGTGTCTTTCATACAGTATGCTTCAGTTTCTTAGGTGTAAAAAAACTGTAAGAAATTTGACATTCTGTTCACGAAATTGACATTGAGAACTGTATAAACTTGTTCGTGACTCTGTGTTTATTTTATGACAAAACGTGTATTTAGAATAAAATAAGATGATCCGTTATAACTTGATGCACAAGTTATAACGGATCTTCTCATCTCATGAACAAAAAGGCATTTAAAGCTTGGATTTGAAGTCAAGACTTTCTTCACAAACACCTCATTATGAATGGAAACTTTAAAGCGGCAGTGGCCACCGGACGGCTGGATGCTACAGAGGAAATGGATGCTGCAGAAATCCATGTCTGCGTGGGTTTCTGCAGCATCCATTTCCTTTCTGCAGCATCCAGCCGCACACTACCTATTCATTGATGAACGATTAAGAGAGCCACACGTGTACAGTTGTTGTCCAGCTGCGTCGCTTTTACAAGCATTAGTAAGTTGCAGATCCGTTTTGTAAATGAATATACGGACAAAAATGATCAATGTTAAACTTAAACTAGAGATGTATAGTGGGGCACGAACGGAGGGCCGCTCCATCACACCATTAAAGCCGCTGGCACGCGGGCACTAGCCGCTGGCACTAGCAGAGCGAGGGCTCAGAAACGGACGTGTAATGTACAGTATATTGAAATATCGAAACTGTGTTTAAAAATCATGTCACCGTTATCAAAATGAAATCTATCGCGATGGATATTGTTATTGAATAATTGTCCAGTCAATAGATCCTCAAAAAAAACCACACATTGGACCTTTAAATACAAAATATTTTTGTATACAAACATTAAAGCTGTGGTCCCATTAATGACTAGACTCTTGGGCCTCCATCTATTGAGAGTTGTAACATGAATTTATTTCTACACTTTACGCTGACCTTCTTAGACCTCATCAATATATTGATCAAAAGACACATTAACTGAAACAGAAGAAGCTGGAAAAACAAGGACCTGCTATTTTGGAGCTTTAGTTCCTTCTGTGTCGTATCAGTTAATTCGTGATTTGTAGTTACTGAGGTTTGACTGTTATTCCGCGGTCACGTTTTTTAACACAGAGGTTAAAAAAAACCTCATTTCATCACACAATGTAAATCATTGTGGCATATTCTTCCTATGATGTGGCACATACGATCATGTAGCTGTTGTGCTTACATGGGCACTGTGGGTTTGAATCCGACTTAAGGCGTTTCTGTGATCTTTGTGATCCTCCCCAAAAAATTCAGGCCTTTTAGATCTTCAATTCTCTATAATCCAGCTACAATAATTAAAGAGTAATGTGATTCAATACAGCAAACTCTTTTGCAGAGCTACAGTTAAACCCAGTTCGTTTGTAAAAGAGAGAAGTCAGCGACTGGAGGTAAATGTATGGATTGGCCAGATCATTTAATAGTGTGGCTCTTTGCCATCCGGGTGAATTACGTGTCAACTTCTGCACAGCGAACATAGGCAATTGGAGGTTTGTTTGTTAGAACCTTGGCGCTTACATTCTGTGATATTCTGAGATTTTAAATGGGGGAGATTTTTGGGCTTTTAGTACAGCTTTATGGAAGTGAATGAGATGGAAATTAAGGCGATTAGCATATTCACAGTGGTATCAAATTGTCAAGCTGTGACACCTAAACTCCATTAAACACAGAATAGTTTGTGTGCTATAAAAGGATTGAACTTTTTGCCAGGTTTTAAGCGTTTATCTGTTTTTAGATTCAACACCTACTACAACCGCTTCTCCAATCTGTCAGTTATTTTATAAAGATTTTTCTGGAAATCAAACAAAAGCACACTGAATGTAGTGCTGTTCCTCTGAATGTAGTGAATTAGTTGGTGACTTTACTCAAAGTGTATTTATAATAGTGTGTGAATTGTGATTAAATATAAGATGAATATTAGCGCATTCATTCAATTTATGATGCGGTGCGGACAGTTCATAGTGTTTTATTAGTTTCTCATTAACGTGTCAACATCCCTCGTTCATACAGGTCAGAGATTTGGTGGAGTTGTGTATTTAAAGAGACAGATGAACTGTGTATAGCTCTATCTGTAGCACACAAGAACAAGCGGCAGTGCTGCTCCTTAGCAGAGTTTACATCTGAAGAATCATTAAAAGTTAAACAAAGACAACATTGTTACATTGATGTTTCTGTTGGGTCAACATCAGATATGATTGTTATATGAATAAGCATATGTTCAGGACAGAGTGTAGACACTATTAAAACTGATTTCAAATCATTAACTTGGTCCAAACTCATGCTGGGAAATGTGAAAAAATAATTTTTATGCCACTGTTGCTGTAATACTATCTCATAGTAACAGCGTCTTTCCAGCCTAAGCATGAGCAAGATTTCAATTACAGATACGATTTTAATGTTATTATAATCCTAAGGATAATAATGATTTCAATGTCTCGCACAATATGGCTTTAGAATACTGTTTTTCCGGATAGGGTTATTTTTTCTAGGATATTTATAACATTTAAGGAAATATAACACATTTACTGTAAAATCCCCAATGTTCCCCAAAATTGATCCTGTTACGTTGTTGTAATACTAGAATTGTCAATTTTTTGCATTTAGCAATTTTTTATAAAAAATCTGAAAAAGATTATTTCTTTGTTTACGTCAGTTTGACAGCTCAGGCAGAACATCTGTTAAAGAGACGGTTCACCCAAAAATGAAAACTGTCATCATTACTTACCTTCGAGTTTTTCCAAATCTGTATACATTTATTTCTTCTGATCAACACAGTGAACGCTTTTTGGAAAAATGCTTGTAACCAAACAGTACCATACAACACAAAAGAAGATATTTTGAAGAATTTAGAAAGCAAACAGTTCTGGGGCACTTTTGACTACCATTGTCATTTTTCTTACTATGGTAGTCAATGGGGTCCAAGAACTGTTTGGTTGCAAGCATTCGTCCAAATATCCTTCTCTGTGTTCAACCAAACAAAGACATTTATACAGATTTTGAACAGCTTGAGGGTGAGTAAATGATGACAGAAATAATAATGTTTTTGTGTGTGTTCCAAGTAATGAAAACTTTAAAGGTTTGCAACATCATGAGTAAATAATGAAGGAATATACATTTTTGTCTGAGGTGTTTCTTTAATAGCATATTTAATATTCCATGTTACTTCCATGGAATAATTTTATACAAACTCTTTGTATTCAACTTTCCAGGACTATCAGTGATCACTATGTCTGAAAGAGGTTCAGCCACAAAGAACACCCCAGACGGAGACAGACGGGGCTACTCGGTAAGCCTTACATCTATTATTCTACAATATCTATAATGTATTAACCCTATAATAGGATATATTCTAACATGTAACTGCACATTTCACATTGTAGAGTAAGAAATGCATAGCAGAAATTCACCTAGACCACATTCAGACCAGTTGTTTTTCTATTTCCTCCGGAGAGCTGAATTTTAAAGCTACTGCACACGCTTTCATCACTTTCAATTAGGATCATGATTCAAAGATGTCGGACGAGCACCGAGACACCGATGATTCCTCAGAGAAAACCCCAAGCAGGATGTCCAGATCCCCTCAGAAATCCTCCAAAAGACCAAAGACCGTACCTGTGAAAGTCACGCTGCTGGATGGATCTGCCTACGAGACCGGAGTGGAGGTACAGCAGTCGCCTGCGTGCGCTAAAACTCATTTGTGTTGTTTTTAAGAAACATGGCGCCAACCTCAAGGGCTCGCAGCTATTTCACAGACTGTTCTCCAGTGGCGCTGTATACACACCGGCACGCGATTGCTCAAATAACAAGATTAGGTGAAAAGAAAATTATAAAACCAGCCTTTACGACTGTTTCATTTTTACAAAGTGTGGATTTTAAGTGTTGATGTGTTAACAAGCTTATTGATTTCACTTTAAACATTTAATTCATTTGCAGTGGTTCTCAAACACATTTTTGTTAGACCCCCTTTGTGTAGAGTGTAAAACTTGTAATTTTAAACTTAAATTGTTATTTTAATAACAAAAAAAAGAATCGTTATACAATGCTGGCACATCAATTCTTTTTGTTGGTGGTCTTATTTTTCTAATGTTTGATTGCAATCTGTGGCCCCCTTGGAACCATCTTGGGCCCCCCGAGTTAGAGAAGCACTGCTTTAAACGCATAAGATAACCAAGTTATGATATTTTGGCGCAGTAACATTACTTTAACCTATTAGTAAAGCCTAGAACAGGCAAAACAATCCCACGTGATCTATGAATCTCACATTTCACAGCCCGCTACTGCAGTCCCATCTTCCCCACTGCAGTGCTCCTGGGAATGAGCTATGAATGCTAGTGTGTGCTGGCGGGGGGGATGTTCATTGATAGGTGAAAAGCCCTCCCTCACTAGTAGCTCTCTAGGGAGCGTCACACACTGCTCTGAGATCAGCCTCACGTCTGCCTGTGTGCCCCGGAGGGTCTGGCCAGCTGATGGATATCCGGTGCGGATACAGACACAGCTCATCTCCGGGGTCTTATTCGTGGCTTTCTAGTGACGTGTCCCATCCATTTGCTATTACTGATGTTGCAACACCTACCGAAAAAGAAAGACCCAATGTAAAGGTCAGAAGGCGTCTTATACTTCCAGCGTTCCACGGCTCTCTGAAGAGGGGGGGATGGGAAATCTATAATGGTGACATGTTAGCGCTCCCATGGAGTAAATAATGCTACTGTCTTTCAGAGGAGGGCTATGCTCCACCAGACATGTGTGTGATGTCCTGGACTCCTGGCTTAAAGAGATAGTTCAGCCAAAAATAAAAATACCGTCATCAGTTATTGTCATTTCAAACCTGGATGACTTACGTTCTTACGCAGAACACAAAAGAAGATATTTTGCCGTAAAAGGAAGTTTAAAATGAGTCCTTGTGACATACAGTATTGGCCAAAGGTGATGTCCGGAAGGCTTATTTGTACATTATATGCGGTGTATGGTACAAAATGGACAAAACACTGTACTTTTAGGGCATTTAATTGACTAAATAATTTGTCTGAAAATGCAAACTACATTATGTCACGGAATATGGGTTTTATTGTAATTTAAGAAAAATGCACCGAAAAACAGCTCACGGAAAATAAAGCAAATATTGACTACTGTCTCATCTGTTATTCATATTTTCTTGATCCTCTCTTGTGTTTTTTTTTGCCAAGTCTTCATAAATATTTCCAAAGCTGATTACACTCCGAGCACAACTTTTGGAAAACATTTTTATTAATACATTTGAATAAAGAGTAAAGATGCCAATTTTTTCCCAAGGGTTCCAAAGCCATGTGCTGTGAGAAACAGAATTTAAAATCATAATTTACTATAATCTCTCAAATCCTATTTAAATGTGTGCATACATTTACAATTTTAACCCTTTAGGTCAGGGTTCTGATTTTAAGGCCCCCCACTGCAATATTTGAAGGCCCCCACCGACAAAAACTCACAATTTCTACCCAATAAAATATTTTAGAGCTTGAAATTAAAAGGAAAAGTGTTTATTCATTAAAAAATATCTTGGTTTTTAGTTTTTAAAAGTATTTCATTTCCATGGCCCCCTTGTTAATAACCAGTGCCTTAGGTGTACATTACTGTCCCTTTAAATTGTGATGACTGCTGAAACACCGGATTGTTCTTGATTTAAAGCCACATGACACAATACCTTATCAATACAGTCATAATTAAAGCCTGTTAATGAATATTCGGCTGTCACATCATCAATAATAAGGAGCTGCATGTAAACAGAGCACTGTATGTGTCATTGTCCTTTCTCATTACAAACCTTTTGCTATCAGATGCTAACTGGGGAAGTACAATACCGCCTGCAGTCAATGTTGGCAACAAGTACTGTACGGTACTGTAGTTACTCACAACAGTGCATTTCAGTCCACAGTGATCCATCTGAATTTATCTCTGCGGTTGTATCGTGTTGGAATAATAACTGTGAAATTGTCTTTACATACTAAAATAATTTATTTGGGTAATTGAGGTCGTAACAGTCCTTTTTTGTGGAAGCACACCCACTCTCTCTCTCTTTACAAAAACCTTGTGTTTCAGCCATGAGAGGCCAGTGAGGCGACGCACACGCACACACACAAAACCTTAGCACTTCTGTTGCCATGGAAACAGCTGCGCTGTATCCCTGTCGCCGCGGGAAACGGGCTCCCTGGGCGGCGAGTGCTCAGTGTTTCTGTAGAACGGCATAGCCAGGGCTGGTGTCTCAAGCGTGCTGCATATGCCACTCTTTTGTGCAGAAATGATGGGTGTGGTCAGACGGCAGCGCAGATGCTGAGCATTGACTTGTTGTAGGAAACTCAGAAAATAAAAGACAGGCATGAATTTCTTTGGGATCTGCCACGAGTGTTTGATTTGTCTGATGTTGTAACCCTGATGGTCTGTTGATGTTACTTGTTCTTGTGTTTGGGGTGCCAGAGACATGCGATGTACATGTACAAACAATGTGTTTGAAGAAACCGAATAATGATAAAAAAATATTCCGTTATTTACTTACAAAAGAAGATATTTTGAGAACTGTCTCAGTGGTTTTGTGTTCATATAATGGAAGTCAATGGGGGGGTCAATATTGTTTGGTTACCAACATTCTTTAAAATATCTTCTTTTGTTTTCTGCAGAAGAAAGTCATAGAGGTTCGGAATGACATGAGAGTTAGTAAATAATGAAAAAAAAATCATTTTTGGGGTAAACTATCCCTTTAAAATCTGTTCTTGTACGATTAGTGAAATTGAATGGTATATTATCTAAAATGTCAATGATATACTTGTTAAAAATAATCTTGGGGTCCTATAAACCTTTCAAACATTGAATGGCATCTTCACTGATGAAACACAAAATCAATCTTTTTTCTCTTCTTTCTGTCACTTTTCCTCAATGTGTGTTTGTGTGAGACAGAAGCTCTGTAAGGGGCAGATGTTACTTGATCTGGTGTGTGAACATCTCAACCTCCTGGAGAAGGACTACTTTGGCTTGACCTTCAGTGACACAGAGAGTCAAAAGGTCAGAGTTCACCTCTTATCATCCATCACTGCTTCTCTTATTCAACGGTGTAATTAGTTTTTTAATGACAAATCATTATACAATAAATTAAGAATTAATTTGCAAAAACAGAAGAAAATTTGCATTTTTTTATTTCTGCATTTCCATTAATATCAATCAAACTGCAGTTGGGTTGTTTTGATTAAGTAAAAATACAGCTAACTAACACGATAAAACACAATAAAAACACGATAACACAATAAAAAACAAGATTTTTGAAATGTCTATCTGTTTTGCAAGTAACTCTTCAAATGCAGTCAACAGAGAACATATTCAAGGTGGGTGTACATTTTCATGGCAGGTTATTTCTTATACCACTTCCTATTACTTATTATTTCTTATTTAAATACCAAACTTTGAATGTCAGTGACCCCTGAATATACTAGTTCCTTTGGGAACCCCTTCCTGAATTATACAGCTACATCTTTTCATGCATACAGAGCCGTTTATACTGTAAGTGTGACTCTCAGTAATTTGAAAACCTCTCACTTATCACTTTCGATGAATGCATTGAATGACTTACGACTAACGTGTACAGTAGTCAAATGCAAACACATTTTCTTTCATTTGTAACTAGGCAACAGAGGATGTTGCCCTACAGGATGACAGGTGACAGGATGTTAACAAGAAAAATTCCACGCACATACTGACACAACCTCTTTTCTAAAAACGCCCCATCACCGCCTCTGTTGTGCACATAATATGAGATGATGGTGGTTGTTGAGGGGCTTTACGGTCCTAAGAATCGGTCACTAGTGCAAGATTTGATTGACAGCACCGTTCTCGTACAAACTCCCAAACCTGCCTGAGCACCTCACTATGCCCTCGGTCTAGTTCCACTTTACTGTTTTGCTCAGTGGTTGCTTGTGAACGCTGCTATTACCGGCGGGGATCTTTGCCAGGCCAGCGAAGCTGATAGACTGCAGTTTGAAATGTGAACGATTTTCGTTTCAAAACCACATGCATCAAATGTCGGGGAGAGAAACTTGCAGAGAGAGCAAGACGCTGGTGCGATGCAGTTGCATATCCAGGAACAGAGTGGGTACATTTTTCAAAGGTAATGGAGAAGATTTATGTTACGGTCGTTTCTCAGGACAGACAGGCTGATACAAATAACCGGTCTTTCAGTGGAAATATCTTGGGTTGAGTGGAGGAAAGAACAGCAATTTTATTCGCACTTACATCTTTCACATTTATCAGAGGTAATTGATGAATGTCGGTACTGTGAGATGTGAACGAGGCAGTTTTCTATTCATTGCATCCGGGCCGAGGTGAGCTGACGTTAAACGCTTTCAAGTGTCACCAGGCTTTGGGTGACCTTCTTGAAGTGCGGTGTGCGGGAGATGACATTTATCTACTCTTTTACTCTTCCTAGAATATTAATGCACTGACCATTTTATAGAATACGTATGAGGCGATTGCTCTTGCAGAGCCACTGAATCTGGTATTTTTGTTCTGTTTTTCAGAGTTGGCTCGATCCTTCGAAAGAAATCAAGAAACAAATTCGTGGTAAGTGTAATGAAAATAAAAGACTCCAGCTTTGTAACCTCACCTGAGTGAGTCTGATCAATGTGTGTTTTTTTGTTAGTGGGTCCCTGGTATTTCTACTTCGCTGTCAAGTTTTATCCACCCGATCCATCTCAGCTGATAGAAGACATCACGCGGTAAGTTCATCGTCACGGCTGACGTGTGTCATTTTTGTGCCATTAGTGTCACGGATGGGATTTGCAAAATGAACGATCGTTTCCTGAATTTGTACCCATCTGTCATTGGTCTGACCGCATTGGTTGAGCCTGTTGTGCTGTGTCGGGCTGGTCAAAATGCTTCAACGAACAATGGTTTGAGTCACAGCGTTCACACTTTTGGGGAAAAATAGCTTACAGTATATATGGCTTGTGAAAAGCTGACTGCATAAACTAGAGGTTATTATTAGACAGACTTATCTCCTTCACCCAGCTATCCTATCTTTGTCTTATCTTTCTTTCCGTACAACTAACACAAGTATAATATTGTTTACAGGCTGTGAATAATTCTCATGTACTTATTGCCCCCCTTACCCCTAAATTGTCTCGCAGGATTCTCAGCATTCGCTCATTCTCAATCGAATATAAACACAATTTTTATGTCAATCGCATGATGGCAGAGGTTGATGAATGCTTTTTTATAAGTGTCACATAAAGGTCAACCGTTGCAGAATTCAATATTATTACACATCTATAACCACTTAGCAACATGAGACATATCTACACAAACCACTTTTGCACTGTATCTTGTAATAAGTTTAGAATAAATTATTTATTTCACTATTAATATATTTTTCTAGACTGTATAATAATAAATGCATTTTTGCAACAGGTCTGAGTTTTTATTATAAAATGTATAAATACTTGAAATAAAGCCACATGATGATAACATGAGGAAATTGAATTGATTTGTCAATTTTTTTTTTAAATAGACAAATAACTTCCAGGGAATCATTTAGCTAACAGGTCTGGATAGACCCTCTTCAGTCTTTGCTAAAATATCATAAAATATACAAAAAGAAAATGAGAAAATGTACTTTTGTTATTCCCATGGCCTTCAGAAGACCAACATGGTGAAACTTTCTGCTCTAAATATGTGTTGTGGAATCCTTTTATGGTTTTCAGAAGATGAGTAAAAACCGGTTACATTGTGAAAAACTGTATGTTTTCAGATATTGATTGTAGTTGAGTATTTAATCTTATTTCAATAAAAGCATTTTTCTACAAACGGCTCATTTTTCTGGGTTCCCTTAGAAATGTTCCTAACAGATTTGTAGATGTATAAATGTGGGCTGTTGTTTGACATGTTTTGTTGTGCGTGGACAGGTTTTACCTGTGTCTGCAGCTGAGGGAGGATATACTGTCAGGACGTTTACCCTGCTCATTCGTCACTCACGCTCTGCTGGGCTCCTATGCCGTTCAGGCTGAGCAGGGAGATTACGACCCGGAGGAACACGGGCCCGACTACATCAGCGACTTCCGCTTCGCCCCTAATCAGACCCGTGAGCTGGAGGAGAGGGTGATGGAGCTCCACCGCACTTACAGGTGAGAGGAGATTACCTCTGCAGGGAGCTGTGATCACAGATATTAGTCAATTGCAGCTAAAGTGCTCCAACAGAAGAAATATTCCGCCACATCTCATAATGTTGTTTTTACACTTACAAATGCGATGTTATAAATATTTCTTTAAACATGTGTTTCTCATAATGATGACTTGTGCTTAGGGGCATGAGTCCTGCAGAGGCTGAAATCAACTTCCTGGAGAACGCCAAGAAGCTCTCCATGTATGGTGTTGATCTTCATCATGCTAAGGTAGGAGTCGGTAGATACGTTTAATATTCTTGTATGTACAGAAACACAAAATGCACAAATGAAATATACACTAGACTCATGTTGTTTATGTTTTTGTTAGGGTTCTTGTGGAATCACAACAATTTTTTTTATATAAATCAACACAGCCATAAAAATGAATGAATAAATACTTCAACTAAATTAATAGCAACATAGATAGCAAATGGTCAATTTTATATATAGGTCAATTACGTATAAGGATTTCCGGCTTGCCAAATTTATACTAAAAATAATTCATAATATGTTTTGCAGTGATTTTAGTGTTTTTCATTTGTGAATTGGTCATAACCTTAAAAAAATGTCATATGATGCAACCGTGATTTAATTTCAAATTAATTCATTTCCTTGACATTTTTTTTACAAATCTTTAGTGAAAGTGTTTAGAAACAAAGTATTTGCGTATCTTTGAGTTTTGGTAAGTAATCATCTCATTAATTATCTTCCTAAATTAACAAAATGAACGAACTTATTTCTCCTGAAAATTGCGTACAACTGATTTAAATGTTTAAAAAAATACATTTAGAGATTCATATTTCAGCCCCAAAAATTATATATATTTGATTTGAATATTATTGGTCGCACCACATGATAAGTGGTCATTATACGTCATCGACCCCAACATAAATTAATAATCTGCAGAACACAAAAGACGATATTTTGAAGAATGTTGGTAACCGAACAGCTGCGGTACCCATTGACTTCTATCATAGACACAAAAGCAATGCAAGTGAATGGGTACCGCTGCTGTTCGGTTACCAACATTCTTCAAAAGATCTTCTTTTGTGTTCTCCAGAATAAAGAAATTGCATATTAAGCTTAGCATTGTGAGTTGGGTGAAGACATGTTTGAACTCTGCTTTCCTGTAGCTCAGTGTTAAGAGCGTTGCGTTAACCAACGCAAGGTTGTGTGTTCGATCCCAGGGGATTGCAAATACCTATGTATAAATGTATAGGATAAAGCAATGTAAGTCGCTTTGGATAAAAGCTTCTGCCAAATATGTATATGTACTCTTCTACACTTATGTTTTTAGGTATTTGCTCAACAACTGACTTCTGTTTATTTTTACCCACAAAACGTTACGTTGTGCAACGTTAAATGTGAACGAAGTTGTTTTTGTTTGTATTTGTGTGTGCGTGTGCGTGTTAAAGGACTCTGAAGGCATTGACATCATGCTGGGAGTGTGCGCCAGTGGCCTTTTAATCTACAGGGACCGTCTGCGTATAAACCGTTTTGCCTGGCCCAAGATCCTTAAAATATCCTACAAGAGAAGCAACTTCTACATCAAGATCCGCCCTGGAGAGGTAGAGAAAAAGGTCTTTTGAGATTTTCCAGGTTTTTCTCGTTAGATTTCGCTTGCAGATGCATGTTGCAGCACTCGCTAGATAAGTCCGCGGCACGGAGACTAATGCCGTGGGTGAGAAAAACGGGCATATAATGGGCATGATATGATTTTATAATAAAAGAAAGGGAAGTTTTCCGAGCATGTAGAATTCCTGTACAGGCTTCCTCCAAAGGCCCGTGTGGGTGTTCTTCCACAAAAGATCCACACAAAAGCAATGAAAATATTTCTAAAGCACATTTCTAATTACATCAATTAAAAAAAGCTTTAATTATTGCTCAACAAACATTGTTTATATTGTTTGAGGTTCTGCTCTTTAGTGTTCAGAGCCGCTGAGTGTGGAGAGAAGAAGAGGGGTTTAAACATTAGGCTGAGCTTTGAACATTTTTGCCTAGTGGGCACACAGAGAAACAGAGAGAGGGAGAGATAAGCACAAACTAAATGGATATGGGGTTAGGACAGAATTCAAGCTTAAAGAAAGAGATTTCGCAGAGGTTTTTATTAAGCGTTAAAGAGTCTGCGGGTTGCATCAGCGTTGCTTTCTCTGGCTGCGCTCTCACAAAGGAAGTCTCTGCCCCGGCACAAAAGCATTGCTGTTTTTTTTACTCTGCCTATTATGTGTAAGGGTCAGATATGAATGCTTAACAATATTTCAGTGCCTTTATTTGAAATTCTTTTCCGGTCGGTATCTTATCAATGCAATGGGCATGATTCTGTGAGCCTTGTGGATATTCATATTTCCCGTCATTGTTATTGAAATTCTCTGCAGCACTCTTTAGAAATTCGCACGCCGTGCTGTTTGGATCAGTTTGAAGGCGCACAGAATTACAGCCTGCCGCTTGATAGCTTCAGCAGCAAACAGATTTTACACTTTGTCAAATTGCCTGTCAAGTAACACGCTACCACTCTGCTTTCCCTTCACACCCCTTACTTTTCCCCCAATCACATGCCAACACTCCCCTGCACCTCAGTACGAGCAGTTTGAGAGCACTATCGGCTTCAAGCTGCCTCACCATCGTGCCTCTAAGCGCTTGTGGAAGGTCTGCATTGAACACCACACCTTCTTCAGGTAGGCCTGCACTGACCCACCACCCCGCCACAGCACCGAGCACTGAGAATGATGCACGTTTTTCTCTTTTGTTGTCTGTTTGCACCTTTCTTCATTTAGAGTCTGAAGCTTGCGGTCTTGTGACCTCTGAAAATCACTTACAGTAAAAGGGGTTTGGGTTTTTCGATCTGGGTCTTAAAACATAGTTTTAAGGGCGATTTATGGTTCTGCGTCAGACCTACGCTGTGGCCTGACGCGCACCTCTCCAAAAATGTAACAGCGCGCCGACTCGACGCGGACCACAAGCACTGTGATTGGTCAACTTGAACCCCCTCCCTTCGGGTCAAAAAACTTCGCAATAGCGTCGGGTTTACTCAGTCGGTTATACATTTCCGGATGAATTATCAAAAAAAAAATGGTTTAGCTGTATTTATCTACTCAAGCTGCAAAAGAGACGGTTTACTTGCCGTTATCACTGCTAAATGCTTTTCAGACAGCGTACACGACAACCCGCTTCTTCGGCTCTTGTCTTGGTTACACAAGCAACACGCCTGTGGACACTGACGCCTAGTGGCCATTGCCTGTCGACGCGGATAATGACGCACAAGTATTAACGAAAACCGCCGTGTTGCTTACGGCGTCCGACGCAGAAGTAAAAAACATGCTTTAATGTGATTTTGATTTATACACGATCACAGTCAATTTTCAGTGTACACTGTCGGTAAAAGTTACATAAATCGTTAATCTGCACGTTATACTGCAAACTAGTGTGGGAAACTTTTCACATTTTCTGTTCATTAGTTAACAAAGTTAAACACGTTTATTTCAAATTCTGTCTTTGGAAAAAAATAAGGTGAAAACGTCTTTATTGGATGTTTTAAATAAACTGCTATAGCATACTTGGACCAACAGCTCAGGATTGCATCAGCCGTTTGTGACTTCTTACTTACCTTGGTGCATAAAGTCCACACTTGAGGCTAAGTACTTTATTCGGTTGAACGATATTTTTAAGGCAGAATGTAGCTAGTACTGTAGGTCAGAAGGTCTCCACAAAGTAATGCGTAGTTGCATAACGTTTTTAAATTGTGATCAGTTGTGTTGAAGTTTCACTGAATGGTTCTTTGTGGAACCAAAAATGCGCCATCGCTGTGAAGAACTTTTTAAGCACATTTATTTAAAAGAGTGTGCCCCTTTACGTCAGAACTATGCTAAGATGTAACTTTCAAATAGCTGTTTCAACCAACCCCTGCATCTGAACCGAACTAAAGGACCAAATGAACCGAACTAAAGGTGAGAAAGCGCCCTTAGAGGACCTGGTCTTGACTTCAGCTCTAATATTAGCATTAAAAAAAATCTATTGCTAAAATTGTAAATGGTAGTACGCCAGCCAACACTGACTCTATTAAATAACAGTTATTCCAACTTGTTTTATTCTTCCTCATATGTTTTTCAGACACTGTTTCTGCTTCATGTGCCTCTCCTGTAGGTTGGTCTCCCCTGAGCCTCCTCCAAAAGGTTTTCTTGTGATCGGCTCAAAGTTTCGCTACAGTGGGCGGACCCAAGCTCAGACTCGTCAGGCTAGTGCTTTGATTGACAGGCCAGCTCCTCACTTTGAACGATCGGTTAGTAGGAGGTACCTGCTGTCCCGCAGTATAGATGGAGGTAAAAACCAACATTTTTTTCATCTATTAGTTAACTGGGCTTGAACTTTTATTTGCAACAAAGGTACCAAGCATGTGAGATGCTTTATGTCTAGTTGACTTTCAAAATGAATCCACCTTGTGCCAATAACATTCATTCTCACCTTACAGGCTCACATTATGTTTAGAACGACCTGAATTTGTTAGCCCATATGCTTTTGAGACTTTGTTTTAAGATTTAACACACAACCAACCGATGTTGTGTTTCCTTGCATCTCTTTTAGAATCTGCTTTAGGGGACACCATGGACCGTCTCTCCCAGCACACCTCCAGTGAGCCCGTGCCCAGTCTTCCCAGAGATGAAGACCAGGATTACCTGGATCCCTGTCTGGACCAGGACCTGGATCACGATCATGAAGCTGAAGATCAGGAGCTGGAGAGTCACTCCACCCCCTCTAGAATGGTGGAACTCAAGGTTCTGTGCACACAACGCCAATTGACTATAACATCTATTTGATTTATTTCTAGTTTCGGCTATTCTGTATCTTAAAGGGTAGTTCACCCAAAAATGAAAATGTTGTCATCATTTACTCAGCCTCAAGTTGTACATTTTATTGTTGCACTGAACACAAAAGAAGATATTTGGAAGAATGTTTGTAACCAAACCGTTCTGGGGCACCATTGACTTCCAACCACAGGAGGGTGAGTAAACGATGACAGAATTTTCATTTTGGGTGAACTATCCTTTAAAACAAGATTTTAATACGCAAAACTATTGAGTGGTGTGTTTTAGTACCTTTATGTGGTTTAATTAATTGTAGATTTGTAGATATAATAGGATATGAAATTATTGTGAAACAAATACTGTATATACAGTATATAGATATAAGCTTAAGCTGTATGAATATTTTTTTGCATTATAGATGAAAATGCTAAAAGTTCTCCCGAAAAACATGAAACAGTTCCAATCACATCATGTTACCCCTGACTAAAGGCCTGTTCACACTATGAATGAGAACTATACAGATAACAATAACTGTATAAGCGCTAACACCAATCTATGATATGCTATACGATCTTAATCTTCACATTTTAAAAGCGTATAATCCCTTTAAATGTAAATGGATTTATTTCATCATTCAATGTTGTATTACTCATCATCTAGAGTAAAATCACTCTGATAGTGATCCCAACAATATCAATCCTCTGTATATTTATTTACTGTGGACGCTGGATTTGGAAATTTAGCGACATCTAGTGGTGAGGTTGTGAATTGCAACCACGGCTCACTCCACCCCTCCCTTTCGAAGCGCTACGGTGGCTGACACAGAACTAAGATGTCATCACGTTTTCGCTTCTTTGCTGAAGGAGATAATGTATTTCTGAAACGCGCTCTGTACAGCAGTTTGGCCTTTAGGGCTACTGTAGAAACAACATGGTGAATTCCATGTAAGGGGACCCGCGGTGTATGTAGATAGAAATAGCTCATTCTAAGGTAATAAAAACATAACGCTTTATTATGTAAGGTCTTCAACATAGTTAAGTAGGTATTTTATATCTATTATTTTTATAAATATTTTATAATTACACACAGCACCTTCAAATTTCAATCATTTTAAAAACGTTATAGTTATCAACATAGATATTGTTCTTGTGTGAACGGGCCTTTACACGTCCCTGGCCGGTCCTTCGCATCAACAATAATCAGTCTTCCTCTTTAAAACATGCTGCTGTCTTAATCTTTAATATATTTCTATGCTTCCCTGCTTTGTAACATCTCGATAAATTGAACTTCCCTTCCTCTAACGTCTTACAAATCCACCATGCCCCGTTTATTAATACCCTCAATCTGATTCAGATTCTGCACTGTTCTCCTCGCTAACCCTTCACTGCTGTTCTCTAACTATCGCTTCTCTCTTCATCGTCTCGCGGACAGAGGGAGGAGGCAGGTTCTCCTGTAGACTCTAAGACGGAGGTATTTTTGGTCTGAAGTATTTATCTGTTTGTCTGGTTGTCTGTCTGTCATTGTCTGAACTCTCTAAATCTGCACACACACTGCCGCATGGCTTTAGAGTGCCTTGATAAATAGAGACGTGATTGCTACGTTGAAATCAGATCATGTGTTTTTCCAGTTGTTGTAGACTTCATGACTCGTCTTTAGATCCGAATGAGACCATTGTTCATGGCACAATTATATTGGTTTAGCGGTTCTTTGTGATCTTTGTAAACCAAGAAATGTGACGGATAGAGTCAGAATAATGTGTTTTGATTACATTTGTTCTTAAAGTCAACATGAAACAAAAATGAATCCATGTACTTTCTTATTTTGTTATTATAGGAAAGAAATACTCATCTTTCATAACTTTATTTAATTACGTTAATGCATTTGGCAGGCGACAAAATGCAAGTTAATTTTACCCTAAAGGGAACTTTATTCTCATCATAGGCAAACGTTAGGTAGAGATGGGGAAGATCTCATGCTTCTGTGCAGTGTGTGTGTTTGAGAGTCCAGCGCTCTTAATGTAGTTTGCCTGCGGTTGTTGGCCATGTGCCGGTTACTCCGTTCCTCTGCTTGAGCTCATGATTGAATTGTGAAGGGTGAATCTGAAGCACATGCAGACTGCTCACTGTCACTGCAATACTTAGGCTCCTGTTGCAGGCTTTCTAAAATCTCGCCAAGTAGTTACCGCAATAATTTAATGTCACTTAACGTTAATGTAATAAAGAAAGCGGCATTAACAGCAAATTGCAATTTCAAAAATGTATGTCGGTGACAGGGACAGAAATTGCTTGTGAAATAAATTCCTCCAGTTTTTATCAAGACCTGCTGTAGCTTTTGATATTTTATTTTAAGTGTATAGTTGCATCACGTATGACGGATTTATTATTTTATAAGAGGTAATTTATGTACAAATTGCTTAATAAAATATTAAAGGACGCTGGATGCTGATTGGTGTTTAACGGTGGTTATAAATTTAATGGGGTTATGAAATTAATATGATTTAAAGTTTGTGGCTGTGCAGCACCACATACTGTAGCTAGTTTTTATTTGCATATATTTGACACAGTATAAATAGTATATTTTTATATTTGGAAAGCCATATGCAGTATATATATACGGTATATATAAAGCCTCATTTAGGAAATGCTTCTGAAAACCTAATTCAAAGGACAATAATTGCCCCTGTGTTTAACTGTATTTATATTTAGGTTTTGCTATGTTTATAGTGAAACATTTCATGATCCAGCCAAATACAGATAAATTAAAGGATCAATGTGGATATTTTAGTGACATCTAGTGGTGAGGTTATGGATTGCAAACAACGGCTCACTCCTCCCCTCCCTTTCTTTACACTACGGTGGTTGACACAGGACTTAGATGTCACGTTTTGCTTCTTTGCCGAAGGAGATAATGTATTTATGAAGCGCGCTCCGTAGAGCAGTTTGTCCGTTTAGGGCTACTGTATAAACAACATGGCGAATTCAATGTAAGGGGACCTGCTGTGTTTGTAGAAAGAGCTCATTCTGAGGTAATAAAAACATAACGCTTCATTATGTAAGGTCTTTATATTTTATAAATATACTTTTTATAAAAATTACACATAGCACCTTTAAATCTCGCCTAACATTTTTTTTCTTGTTAAATCTAGCAGCCCTTTCACTTTGAAATACATTGCATAGGCTTCAAATTAATTTCATGTTGACGTTAAGAATTTCTTATTTAACCTTGATTATTATTCTGAATATCACAGCAGGGACTCTTTGTAATCTTACATGGGAAATAAGGCACAGATTTATTACATCCCAGATAAGCCTCATATGTTGCTGTTGATTTAGTCTAGAGGCAGAATGTTTTATGTATCGATTTCTGTCATTGCGGTTTTGTAGATCAGGGATGTCACTGGTGTGTTATTTATCCATGCTTGCAGATAATTTCCAGTACATGCCAGTCTTCACCTCATAAAACATGTACAGTATGAATACGTTGAAGAATGCTCAGGGGATTTGTGTCACTGGATTGGTTATATAATTTTATTCTATTGTACACGTGTATGTGACTTAGCAGAATGTAAACCTCCGGGGCAGTGACACAACTCTCTTTCACTCTCTGTACTTCCACTGCAAACATCAAACGTCTGTATAAGAGTTCTTTTTTCTGTTTGGCTGCCTGCTTTATAAATTCAACCATGCTTTGCCTCTCTGTTTCCACTACCTCACTTTGCCTCCGTTCCTTGGCTTGCACCATACCCTCCCCTTCCACCACCCCTTTATTCCAGTCGGACCAGGACTTGGCCCCACGTCCTAAACAGGAGGTACTGTTTTTCATAGACCCACAGCCTCAATGTGTTTGTAGTTTGTCTTCCAGTAGAAGTAACAGAAGATGAGATGCAGGTCCATCTAACATTTTGTTTGTTATCTGCACCAGGATGATGTTTAATGTGCTGCTTTTGGTGCTGGAGAAACGCTATAGTGACTCGTTCCAGTTCCATGAACAGGCCTGGTTTTGACATGTTTGATTTGTCACTATAATTTCACAGTATTTTACAGCGCAACACAAAACACCTCCAGTGTCCTTAATGTTCAGTCAAAGGATTCAATGATTCTCCATTCGTATTTCATGCAATTCGGTTGCATTTCATATCGGTTTATTGGTATTTTTTATTTTGTCTAATGTGCATTTTTTCACCGAGAGGTCTATCTTTCCACGACTTGCTACTGTATGTACAGAATAAACATACACATACAGTATTTGTCTTCCAGTGAAACCATACTTAGCAGAAGGTAAGTGCTGCTACCCATTGACCTGTTTGTTTTACAGCAGTTCCTTGATAAACCAGAAGACGTGTTGCAGAAACATCAAGCCAGCATCAACGAGCTGAAGCGAGCCCTGAGAGAGCCAAACAGCAAGCTTGTTCACAGAGAGAAACGTCTCTCTGGAGCTTCATCCGGCAGCACTCCTGAGAAAAAATCTGTGAGTAGCCGATCCCTACAATGGAGAAGTGTGTCAACTTTTAAAAAGCTAAATGTTTTATAATTACTGCAATTTTTGTTCTGAAACTGCGTTGAGATTCCTGATCCGGATTAGTTGGATTTCTATCAGTAGCAGTGCTTGTTTGTTATTTATGCACTTTTTTCTGTAACTAATCTCTCTTTAAATGGATGCTGTTGAACCATTTCATGTCATGGCTCTGGTCAAGTGCTAGTAGCGATTCTGAACCTTAATAGAAGCTGGCTGTGGAGTGGTTTGTTTGAGCACAGCATGAATTAATTTTTCAAATTAATGTTAGAAAGGCAAGACAATTGCCTTAAAATAAAAGTTAATGGCATTTTAAATCATTTTGATGGGTTATGTAGACAATTTTTGTCCTTTTTAGTTTTTACAAAACATCCATTCAACATTTACATAAATCTCAAATTGATAACATGAGTTTTGCCTCCAGGCACCTCTTGTCTAATATTTAGCATACTGAACACAAGATTTGCGCTATGCAAGTTACACTAGAGTTTATTGTGGCACTGAAAGGCCATTGAAACTGTTCACTCTATTGATATATACTGTAGGCCTCAGAAGAGTCCCTATTGATTGAGAAGCAAGATGGTTGTCAAAGAGACCTTACCCTCAGTAAAAAAGAGGAAAAGAGCAGGAGTCCTAGAGTAGCTTCATTAGCCACTGGATTCAACAGAGAGGCAGACGACAGAACGAGAGAGAAAACCCATGCCCCACACAGCGACACAAAAGAAAAACACAGTGTGTCCAAAAGGACCTCAGCAGAAACGATCTTATCACCAGAGAAGCCCCTGAGAAATAGAGCTAAAAGCCCTGCTCTAAGGTACAACCATCTCCATTGCGCTGGTTCTTTGGAGGAGAAAGTGTATGATAATGGGCACCCGCAGGACAGATGTTTGTCAGAGAATGTGTTTCATGCAAATGGATATGATGAATATGCAACGGAGAGACACTGGGTCAAAAAAAGAAACATGGGTGCAACCCGTGGAGAAGATGAGAGGGGAAATCAGGACGTGAAGAAAAGCTTTGGTGAGGCTTCTCCCAATGCAGCTATAGACAAACATATGAGAAATCGATATCATGAAAGCAGATGGGAGAACCAAACCACAGAAACAGAGCCAGACATCAGATCTACTACCATACAAAAGCAAACCCCTAAACAAGGCACTGGAGATGTTACAGCGGAAAGCGTAACAGTCCAGAGACAGGACTCCAGTACCAGTGACACATCGCAGTCTGAGGTGAAACGAATAGTTCCATTGAAGCCCGAGAGGTCAAAAAAGCTGAAAGGCAATAAAGCAGCCAAGCTACAAGGACACTCAAGTGAGAAAAGCAGTTCCGAATCATTTGACGAAGGGGAGAAGTCTAAGGAAGAGCCAATTGCTTTTGAGAATACTCTGTACAGCTTGTCGCAGCACAAAATTACTGCCGTTCCGGAGGGCAATGGAACTTCTGCCAAGCAAGACGTGTCCCGTTATTATCACAACAGAGAAGTCAGAGAATACAGCCGACAGTGTCTTCAAGACAGGCACCAATTACGGGATTTCAAAAACAGCACTGACCACAGACTTAGTATCGAACAAGATCACTTTCTGTTTGAAGATCCGTCTCCTGTGTTTGACTTTGCGAACAATTCAACGTTTTCAGCCTTCGATCAGATTCCCCATTTGTACCCACCCGTAAAATCCCAGAGGGCGAGAGATGCACGTACCAAACAGATCCCCAAAAGTGATTCCAACAACAGCCTTCACAAGAGCTCAAGCGTGGAATCTTCCAAGAGAAAATCAGTGGTAACGACTGCTTGATATCTGCTTGTCACTCACAGGAACTTAAGCATCGCATGAAACTGCACATTCATTGTAGTTTTGCATAGCGCACATAGCAATAAAGCATAAGCACCTGTTTCTGAGGACAGATTAGCAGAATAGTCTGTTTTTTACTTTTTGGCTGATTGAGGTGTGGTACAATCTGTCTGGTTGGATAAGGATGTGCCGCCTCCTTTTACTCTCCCACCTCCGCACAGCTCAACATCTGCTTGCGCATTTGAGAAAACACTTAGGATCTTCCACATAATCTCCATCGCTTAAGCTTGAGGCTTCCGTTCCACTAACTTTCCACGTGGTGTGCGGTCTTTCCTTCCAACATTCTTTCTCTGGTTCTCTCTTACCAGGCATGTAGTTGTTGCAAGGAATCAAAGGCCCATGCACCATGCCGTTATGCTAAAATGCCATTTTTGCAAACCAGAGGGCTTGTGCAAGTATGACTTTCAAAAATGGCCAATGTAATTGCTCATGAGACAGGCTCTGAAAGTTGATTTAACAAGGAATGGTTTTAGCTGGCGCTTCGGGAGATAATATACACTGATTCATACTGCAAGAATTCAGATTTGCCCTTGAATATAGAAAATGAATTTATTTTTCAAAAGTGCGGGCAGCCTTGAGGTTTTATCTTATTTTCTGGCCAAAAAGCCTGTTGAGACTCAGCTTTGATAGAGCAGTTGAAACAGTCACTAGCTAAAATCATCGAACATTAGGAGACAACGAGTTTGATACAAAGAAATGCTGATAAACTTTATTCTGGCGGTAGAAGGACTGTACTAGAAGAGCCAGAGGAATAATCTTGAATAACTGCTCATTGGGTATCACGATGTTAAATGATTTCTCCATGGTTTCTTCAGTGGCACTTAGTGCCAAATTGCACCCTGCTGTTATATTCTAGTTTAACTTTTAATTGTCATGGTGCATTTTGCTGTAGTTCACACTGTTTAAGACGTCTCATTGTATCGATGTATCGGTCAGTGTATCCGATCAGTCGCTAATGTTTGCTGTTTGGTTCAGGGCCTAGTCTGGGCTCCTTCCCTGTTATCTCAAATTTCAGTGCACTAACTTTGCATTGCTCTTCCTATTATCTCATCTCACATTCCAGGAGCCCCTTCCCACCCCAGCAATTCATGCGGAACCTCAGGAGGAAGCCCAGGTGCCTCATTTTTCCAATCATCTCATCTACCGCTACCTCCTTGCTGATCCACAAGCTCTTTTACATTTCACATAACCACCCTTCTGTCTTCAGCTCTTGCCATAACAGCATGAAATTAATCGCATGATCCGCAACCATCCCAACTCCGAAATCCGACACAGAACTGTCTCTTATTGCATCCAACACATTGATTCCTTGGAACTGTGTTAGCAAGTTCAAGGCTTGCCTCAATTAGCATGAATCTAACACAAAATTGTCAAAACAAAATGTCTGTAATGAAACAGATATGGCTGCTGAGAATAACATAGGAACTACAAACATATAGTAAAGTGCAGTATACTGGGGGGACATGCCCCATAACATTGACCTTGTAGTATTTTAGTCCTTCCTCAGAGACACGTAATGCTTCTTCATTAGGAAAATGTCAGTTTGTCTCCTGAACTAATCCCTGCATCCTACTAGCCTCTTTAACCATCAGCCATTCTAAATGTGTCACAAGCTTCCTGTCTTGTGAAGAATGTTACCTCCATAGTATTGTCTTGTTTTGTATGTTTTTCAGTCAACATTTGCTCTTGTGGCACAGCTGGTCCCGTCCACCAAGATCTGCTCTTTTTTCTGCTCCTTCAGAGAGAGCCCTGGGAGAGACGCTTGGGATCGGTGTCAGAAGATGACCCCGACCCGGACGCTCTGTACCTGAAGGAGACCCACCTGGGCATCGAGCGCAAATGCTCGAGTATCACCGTCAGCTCAACGTCTAGTCTGGAAGCCGAGGTGGACTTCACCATCCTCATGGACTTTCAAACGGGCATCGAGGAGTTTTCTAGAGGCATGTCCGAGCTGGGAGAGAAGGACATCTCACCTGAGTTTGGCTTCTCTGAGCGGTCCACCCATCCAGCGTTTATACTGGGAGCAGATCCGATCTATTTTCCTGAAGACAGACCTGTGGAAGTACTGAGGCCCGTAGAGAAACCCAAACCCGTCGTTGAGCAGAAGCCCCCGGAGGAACGTAAACCAGAGGTAGACTAGCATCCTTTCTGTTTGAGTTGAAGTGGCTGGCTATCCCAATCACCTGCTGGAAATGTGGGATGTGTAAATGTGCTGAAGATTGCAATCACATCCCATTTTATTTTCTCTCATGTTCTACAGGGCATATCAGAGCACCGCATGAAATTACATTGGAATTTTGAGTTCATGATTGATGCTAATTCCATTCCTTTTGACGCTCCCTTCTATAGTTGAATATCTTTCAGTTCAGGTTTGATTGCTTTCATTTTTTATTTTTGTCATTGCATCTTATTTGTTTCTTTTTCTTTGACCCATGACTCATCGTATGCTGCCCCATCTTCCTAAATCTGGTGATCAGTTTTGAGTTATAACTTTATGTGTTTCATTTCTTTTCCAAGCCTTTCGTACCCAAGAAAGCTCCACGGTCAGTAAAAACCGCTCAAGCCCTAAGGAAAGACTCTACAGAACAAGCTAATGCCCAGTCGATGAGGCGTGAGAGCTCCGAATCGCCCCCAATCCAACCACTCAGCAGAGAGAGCAGTGAAATCATTGCCTCCCAGGCTCTAAGGAAGACTGAGGTCAAGATCGAAACGCAGCCCAATGGCTCTGAGGTCACAACAACCATAATGGAGATCGCAGACCCGGTAGAGACCTTTTGGGTCATCATGCTTTGCTGAGGAAATGTCACAGTATAAGTTAGAAGAACATGCTGTGAAGATGATTACATGTCAATTACCATCAATTACATTAGCGTCTGAGTAATTACCTGCCTTAAATGTCTTCATACTGTACTTAGGTAGTGGTGGATCTCATCTGAATTTTAACATATCTATTTGCTGTTACAGGACCATGGCATGAGCGGTATGCGAGAGGCTGCATACTCAATGGTAGAGAGGGTTTCTCCTGTAAGTGATATTTAAACTCCAAACTTATTTCTTATTTATGAACAAACTTCAGCTAACTTTCGAGGTGGTATGGTAAAAATGTTTGCATGACAATGGCTTAATTTATATTTCTGTAAAGGTGAACCTGGGATCATTAGGAAGAGAAGGTCTAATGGTAACTGAGAACGTAACATCGGCCACTACAACTCATGTTACTAAGGTATCAGAAATGTACTGTAGCCTTGTGTTTAGAGTTTGTTTTGACTTTCAAGTCTGAAAATGATGGTTTACATTCACATTTTTGTTTTACAGACCGTGAAAGGAGGCTACTCGGAGACAAGAATTGAAAAAAGGATTATCATTACTGGTGATGATGATGTTGATCAAGATCAGGTTCGTGCAGAATTGTAGGCGATTTTTTTATTGTAATTTGACAACTAATTTAAAACAAAGGAAAAGATAATAAATCTGTTTATTTATTTAAACCTGATGTTAAATAAATACATAAATGAAAATCATTCTCTAGCCCTAGTGATTGCCCATCATATTTGCATCTGGAACTATTTTATATAGAATGTTATTAATGTACAGTACGTAGCTAGTATTATAATTGTTATAATATTTAATAGTGTAAAATATATGTAAATACATTTTTTGTTAAGTTAATGTTGTTCAGACTAGGATATTATTAAATCAGAGTAAAATACTTTAATTTCTGACTGTAACATGATTGTGTTAACCTACAAACACATTATCTTACCTTTAAAGATTTAAATTAATAGTTCACCCAAAAATGAAAATTCTGTCATCATTTGCTCACCCTCTTGTCATTTCAAACTTGTATGACTTTCTTTTTCCCACAGAACACAAAAGATACTTTGAAGAATGTTGTTTACCTTACTTGCATTGGTTTTGTGTTTTGTTTCCAACATTATTTAAAACAGCTTCTTTTGTCTTTTGAGGTAGAATTGCATAATGTTTGGGTGAACTATGAGTTTAAGACAACTGTGACGGTATTTTAACTTCAAGATGTTACTTCTGGAAATCCTTAATTAGATGTCTTTCAGTGAATAGAAAACATTAACTACTTCTTTAGTAATTAAACTATAGAAAACATAAAATCATACTAAATTAACTAAATATTTAATCTAACAATGCATTATTTTGTAGAAAATAGAAGGCTATTGCAACATATACACAACATAAATGAAGAGACCATTCCAATTTTTCATTTCAATTCAGCATTTCTAGATGTATTATGGTCATTCCAGTCCAGTGTTTGTTGAATTTCAGGAAATCTAAATTTTGGAGTGACATAAAGTCATCCAACAGCAATGTAAAAAGACTGACAGCATGACAAAACACATGAAAATGTGATAAAATCCAGGTTATCACACACACAAAAAAAATCTATCTTTTCCTAAATACCTGTAAGAATATGACTGTTGCATTGCTTAAAAGTGAATTCGAACTTGTTTTCTTTGCAGTATTTCAGGTCTGAAGAAATACAGAGCATGTAATCTGTTATTTTCACCGATTTCTTCAGTTTTCATTTTCTGAAAATAGAAACCATATTTTCATTTGAAATTTGAACGAAATATTGTTAGTAGTTCACAGAATGAAACAAAAATGATAATTTTACCTAAACACATACCTATAAATAGTACCTTTTGAAAATAATAAACGGTCTCATAATTATTTCTGCGGCTGTAGATTGTGACTCCATGCACAGCCCTGAAAAGAACTAGAATGTCTTTAACAACAAGCGTGTATTTTAATAAATAAGTGCAAATTAATGAGCATCTCAGAAGACTTATTAGCAATACATAAGCTGCTTATTTTCCCAGTTTAACTTCATAAATGACTTTTCACAGGCGTTGGCCATGGCAATAAAAGAAGCCAGGCAACAGCACCCTGACATGTTGGTAACCAAGGCTGTAGTTGTCAGGGAAACAGAATCTTCCACTCAAGACCTACATGAGGAATCGAAGGTATTTGTAACGCCGGTCCCCGCGTGCACAATTAATCCATCCGTTTAAAAATGCATATTAGGTTTTCACTTCAGTGTTTATCTGTCAAATTGGGTTTGCTGGTGTGTTGCTGTTTGACAAGAGTGTAATGACGTGCCAAAAGCGGTTCAGTCATCTAAGTGTCAACTCTGCACAGTTTTAAACTAAAGTTTTAATATATGATCGGGTTACATTATCTATTTATTTCTGCTTTTCTCTCCATCAGTCCTGATCTTCTCGGTTATTCATCAAGACGTTTCTCAATGACTGCCAGTGGATCATCAACATCTGGAACCTCTTTCACCAAGCTTCAAGACCCGGGACACCAATTCTTCCACAAACACCCCCCCACACACACACACACACACACACATATGTTGCCTCCTTGATGTCAGGCATATTCCTTCCTATATAATTTCTATTTTGTGTCTACATTTGCTGTGGTAATACGGACATCGGTCCAGGTGGCACAAAATCTCCTCGACTGAGCACCGCTCGGGATGGACAGTCTCTTCATCACATCAATCAGAAGATTTAGTCACCATCGTAGTCTATCGCTCTTTCGTCACGTATGTGAAAACTAACCAGTTGTACTCTAAACAGCGCAACGGTGACCTGTCGCATGAGACACGGTGCTTTTTGATGAACATTGCTGAAGATTACACTAAAGCCCGAAGTATAGTTCCCTTTTCACGTGTGGGCCAGGGACAGCGTATACTGCACGTGACGCGAAGTCATCAGAATAGTACGCACATACTGTACGCGCACAGCCGAAATTTTGTTACCTTGCGTACAAGTCACACATGCGCATTCCATTTCTTGCAATAATTCTTTCCAGGTGGCAACCGTGTCCCGGGAGCGTCGATAGAAGAAAAACCTGACCTCCGTAGGCCCGGAGAGGTATTGCAATATGTCGTAATGCGCATGCGTTAAAACCATGTGTACGTTTAGGTTCGAAGGAAGTACGCGTATACGTGGGGTCGTGTACACGTAAAAAAAGAAGTATACCACGGGATTAAGTGGAGTGACAGTAGCGTCTGTTGAGTAGTTTTCCTAGAGCTCACAGAGATGTTACACGGAATATCTTTTTGCAAACACCGAACTGTAGATTAAAGCCTAGTGTACTAGCTAATGTGCAGACAGTTTGTCCATGCTTATAGATCCGCTGTTATGTTGCTTTTAGATTCTGAAACTCATTTGCATGTGGCAAAGCAGCGTTTCATAGACAGTCGAAAATAAAGGGGTCGATGTGTGTGAAAAGAACAGATTGTAGTAAATGTAAAATGACCAAACATCAGTATTTCTGTCCATATTGGTTTTTAAGATGGGCATACAGTATTAGACATGTACATTTTATTCTGGGAATTCCTGCTTTTAAGTTTTATACTTTTGACAAAATCACTTTTTCTAGTTATTGTGGGGCCCGTACATATGCTTCGTAGAGAGAAATAAAAGTAATTTTCAATGCAATGTACTACTACTAATCTTTAGATCTTAGATACGAAATATCACAACGTTTGACCTGTTTTTAAATGCACGACAAAACGAAACACATCTGCTTGCTGAATGCTCCGATTTTTCATCTTCTACACCTAACGTTAAATGGTAAAACATTATTTAAAGCCCAAAGAGTTATATACATGCCAAACACTGTTATTCACCAGTGTGTTATATGCATGTGACTCCATTTAGACCTTATTAGACACGCAAATGATTTACAATTACTTTCTAACAAGCCGACGATTTTACAAATTCCCAACAGTTAAGCAAGTCCATTGTGTGATTATTGTATTATTTTTTCTGCTGCCTCATACAATGCTGTGCCAATGAAAATAAGGAAAACAAGGTCAAAAGGTTCTGGTTTGTAAGATACGATTCCTTTCTCTGTGATAAATGTCATGAGCCTGTGGATTGGTTTTCAGTGAAGCGTGACCCGTGAGCCATGATTCTCTTTCCAAACGTTCCTAAAGCAGTAGAAGTCCTGAATGAGTCAGGATGTGTATGTGTTGTAGTGTTATATGGATGAATGAGCTTTGATTTGTATGTGTATTGCCAAATAAAAAACTTAGCAGATTTTAAATGAGAATGAAAGAATGCCAGAAAAGCTCTTGATGATAATATTTGCTAACATGGTGAAAGGCTTGTTCTTGTGTATCTATTTGTTCAGGACGGCCGGTGCACTATCTGTGACTATTATGACACCTACACAACTTGCATTAGATAGCAACATAGATGCTGTTCTTGAATATAAAGAAGTGCCATGTAAAGGTTGACAGTCACAGTTGGACTCAACCACAGCATTCTCTCGCCAGTTTTGTCTCATTACAAGGCAGCATAGAAAGCGAACTCTGGAAATACACGTTAACTTTAGAAAACTCTGTCTTCAGCATCGGTTTCCCTAAGATTCCACCTGCCAGCCACTTCTGTTTACACTGCTATCTGGTACTTTCTACTGCTTGATTTTGTGTGTTTGCTGTACAGTGTTCAAAATAAAAAAAGAGATCCATTCAAGGTTTAAGCGTCCAATATTTACAGATGCGTTACACATTTTGTATTGCTTCTACTGCACTCTTGTGGCTCATGGAAAACACTCCGATTCAGAAAAAAGCACACTCAAATAAAATGTAATGAAATATCACGTGAAGCACGAACCTCGATGAATGTTCACCAAAAAGAAAATCATCAGCATTACGAATCCGTATTCTGTACCTTCTTTTTCTACAGAAATTAGATAAGCTTTTTACAAGTTCACTCCGTCTCTCAGTAAAATGTCACAAACAGAAGAACCATTGTACGTTTTTATTACTGACATGAAAGCGAGAACATCATTTGGAAGTGCTGCCACTCGGGAGTTTCTACTAAGCAAAACGTTTTTACCCTGAGGACGTGACAGGTGTTCCTTATTGTAGGCTACACTGAAGAAAAACAATAACGTCGTTAGTCTCGTTTCGTAAGGCTGCGTCCTTGTGTCCTCCAGAGGTATCATCCTCTAAACTGAGGATGCGGTATACGGAGGATGCTCAACTTAGAATCAAACCAGACGTCCTTCGTAGAACATACTGGGAGAAAAGGAAACAGAAAGTACCACGTTGCTATGACAACACGATGCACTCGCACACCTGTCAAATTATTCAAAATGATTTCTACCTGATTTAAGAGGTAAAAAGTTGGTTACTTTCTACCCTAAACAATACCAAAAGAGTTAAACAAATAGAAAAAAAATTGCCTTACGGTTTTAAAACGTTTAAAAATCACTTGTAAACCTATTTACTGTGCCTGCTAAGATTAAAAAAACGTGACGCAAATTGTAAACTGTTCAAATTTAAACACCACATATTTGATTGAATGTGCAGCTGCTGCCGTTTATTAAAATTACAGACGCAAATAATTGTGGGTTATCTAGCAACGAAGGACCTCATGTGTCCTCCAAATTCTCGTGGAAGTAGGTCGCATTAGAAGGGTGCTCACGGAGTGTCCTACCTGCTTTTAAGAAACGAGACAGCCTCGATGACGTAGCAGGCTTCAAATGACACCATCGGAGGACGCAGCCTTCCGAAACGAGACACGGCATACTTTTTGTAAAACCAGTGACGGGTAATACGCTGGTCAACTTGAAGGCCCAAATATTGATGATGTCACATTCACTCCCGATTTAGCATCTACATTAAGCCATCACTAAATAACTCGCATTTTTACGCATTTCTTTTTTTTTTTTTGCTTCTTCCCTGCTCTAGTTCTAACAAAAATAAAAAAACGCTAAAACCACGTTGCCATTTGTTGGGAGAGACAATGGGTGCTTCTCAATATTTGTGTATCCTCGTTTCCTTTCCTCGCGTCTTAGCTCCACACCTTCAGGATGCGAGGGAAGGGAACAAGGAAAAGAAGCGAGGACGGAGGAATTAAAAGAAGTGAAATGGCATATCCTCGCTCCCTTTAGAGTCACTTCAAAGCGTCGTCAATTAATGATGACTGTACACTTTGCACATTGAAAATATAAAAAATAAAGTTAAATACATACTTTAGGCAGATTTTATAATCCTCACTACAATAAAATAAGTTAAAAACATGCTTAAAAGTGGTCAGAAATGTAAATAAGATTTTTCAAATATATGTTATACATAAATATTAACTATATTAACTTTATATATACTGTCTGAAATCGGTAGGCCTTTACATTAACAAAAAAGCGTAATTATCACATTTATGCATGTTTGAATATGATCTAAAGATGTGACGATGTGCAGTGAGGAGAATAATAATACGCGCGTCATGTTTAGTGGATAAAACACTTCCGCAATGGAAACACATGTATCATTAGCGAAAATACGTCACCTCCACTCGAAGCCTGAGCGGATATACGTCACCTAATTCTGACTTCAACCCGGAGGTAATTTATGAAACGGCGCAGTTTTAATGTGAATAAATACTTGTAATGTTTTAATGCAACAAAATTATTGTTTAAATGTTATTAAATACCTTTAATGCTTCCAGGTTTGTATTTAGAAAGTAAACAGTATAATAGTTAGCAGTGAACAATACATTAAACATCAAATAAATCATGTTTATAAAAATGAAAAATGTGAACACAAATAATTTAGGAATTTTATATTTAAAGCAAAATAACACACAAAACAACCACCGTAAAATGTTCAATCATTTCCACAAATTAAGTTTGAATTGTTTTGAGTAAAAAACACAAACTATATTTACAAATCACATCAACTGCAAGTAACAGTTAATAACGATCAACGTTCTTCTCCTTTTCTTTTAACGGCGGGTTGGAATCAACATGTTTAGGTGTATCGCCACCCACGGAACCGGGGTGTGTGACATCAGGGTTTTCAGTACTTCCGTGGATTATATAAAAAATCTGATTTTCTAAACCTGTAGTTTAATGAAATTCATGCAACATCAGCTAACATTGGCCAGACATCAATATTGATAAATATCAAAAATATATAAATCCATCGTTTTATTCATCCGTTTTTCATTTCATCACGTTAAAACAGCGTCAGTCTGCAAGTAGTGTAGGGATGCTGAAAAATAACAAAAAGTTCGAACTTCGGAGAGCTCAGCGACGCCATTTTTTCCTCTTTATTATGTTGGTGGGTTTGTTTCCTGTTCGAGCCCCATCGGCTGCAGCTAGACCCCTCTCAGACCAACTTACCAGAAAGCACTTCCTGTTTCCGTTTTTTTATTTATTATGCGTTTTTTTGCAAAAACAGATCACATGTAAAACATTTCCAAATCATGTTTTTTTTTGTATATTAGCCAGGTTTGTTGTGTCAGTTAGGTATTTTTGTTTGAGTTATTATTACTTAATCAAAACAACCCAACTGCAGTTTGATTGATATTACAACATGCACAATTAAAAAACATGATTTAAAAAAATGTTTAAAACGGAGTTATCAGTTTTTGCAAACAAACTCCTCAAATACATATACAAACAAACTATAAAATACATCCTAAAATTGTTTAGTTAACATTTTAAATCGGCTATAAATAAGCCTTTTCTGTTGTTTGTATTTAGTCCAAACGTTTAGTAATAAACAACTGATACAGGAATTTATTCTGGACCAGCGTTGTTTTCATAATCCAAAGAAGTCTATAAGGTGCTTTGGATAAAAGAACAAAGTAAACGTAGGCCTAATTATTAGGAAGGCTATACAAATCATTTACTATAATATATTTTTCTATACTTTTGAAATGACCTCAGTATTGTCTTTATTTTAAAACATGTATTCAAGTGCTGTGCATTTGCGCTGTAAACATCCATTATAAGAGTTTCTCTAAACACATTTCCTATGGTTACTGACAGCATATCATAAATTTTGTGTACAGAGTTCATTGCCAATCATTTAAAACGTTCTCTTTTCAGCTGATGTAACTATAGGCCTACGTAGACACCTTTACTGTTAGTAAACGTTGTGAAGCGTTTTGTGGGCGGAGTTTATTGCTAATGCTAGGTACCACATTTTTTTGCTTACTTTTTGAAAATGACTAGAAAAAAATTTTGATTACATTGTCACATGTCAGCTTTCCTGTAGCTCAGTAATAAGAGCATTGCGTTAACAACGCAAGGTCTTGGGTTCAATCCCAGGGGAATTGCACATAGTTGGAAACAAATGTATAGAAAATGCAATAAAAGTTGCTTTGGATAAAAGCGTCTGCCAAATGCAAAATTGGTCACTCACTGACTAGGACTGGGATTGTTTTTGAAAAAGTTAACTTTAATGCAAGGAACCTGGCCGACCTGTACGCGCTCACTCAATGGATCCAGGGATGAACTGACAGGATTACCTCCAGTTAAGTGGCCTGACATCTACACCTACCAGACAGAGAAACCAAGTGTGTAAAGTAAAGATAAACTGAGGCCCTATAACTAACAAAGTTAGCTAGCCTTTGTGTTCAAAAGTTATTGCTACGTGAAAAATTACTTTGTTTCCCAGTTTCTGATTCGGGCATATGTGAGATATTTTTAGACACATACCCAAATCATAATCCACACTAACAAAAGACCGTAGTTTTTTTTATCTTAAGTGAAACGTGAGCATTTTTTATGATCGTTTCTGTTCAGTCTGCTCGTTTTATTGTGTTAACCTGCAGCTGTCATCAGTGTTTTTGTTTTGCAATGACAGCAGGTAGGCCTATCTGTTAAAATATCAAATTGGAGACTGTATTCTGTCGATTGTGGCACTAAACAACACAACAAGATGATATTTTAAACTCTTTATGTTGCCGAGTCTGTGCTGGCTTGTATTGGCCGCCTTCAGTTTTCCCTTTGATTTGCCTCCAGCTAATGCCGTGACAAAAGCGTCGGCGCAAAAGGGGTCTATAGAGAATGTAAAGCTACGTCACGCCATGTTGAATGTTGCGCTATCACTGCTAGTTCACTGCAGTTTTTCCTGTTTGATTAGGAAATATAACTATTGTAGGTTGGTCTTGCTGTGCTAAAAACTGCAAAAGCATAACGCAGAGTCGTTCAGGAAAACCCCCTGGTTCTTCTACTGTCGATTACTCCATATCTCAAACAAAACAAGTAACGGTACATATCAAAACAATAATAGCAGCAGAGTATGATCCTTCCAAGATGGCGGCGGCACTGCAACATACAACATAGGGCGTGACGTCAGCTTCACATTTCTATGCAATAAATATCCTTTATATTTCCCTTTCATGCTTCTTACTCTGAGCTGAAGAAGTGCTCATTTTATTATTTGTGTCATTTTACTGTATGTTTAAACATTAGAACCTTTCAATCATTCAATTTACATGGAATGGGCAAAAAATTCCCAAGAAAATATGCCTCTTTACCATCTGTGACCAACAAGAAAAATGTTCACTAACCCTCACAAATCGGAAGAAAACATCACTCATGTTCCTTTGTTTATTAAAAGCAGACAGTCCATTCAAATACTGCCACTACAAAGCCAGTTCATGCTAAACAGCTTGAAAATAACGGAACGTAAGCATTATTTCGTAGGTATTTCAATGACCAACGATATCACCTATTGAAAGCACCTCAACGGAATAATAAACGCTGTTGTTGTTTTTACAATCAACTGAAAAATAAAGGAAATTGAACACATCATGACAATTGAACAAATCATGACAACTAGTTAAGGCTGTTCTGGTCCTGAGGATATCTTACATACTGTTTCTCATCAAAGAGGCACACGCTAGGTCACACAAAGGTCCCAGTGCTCGACAGAAGGAACGGCCAGTGAGCTCTTTTTCTGTATACTGTAAGGCCAGCAGCATTGACTTTGTCATTCAAACAGACAGGGGCCATTTCAACCTTTTGGGACTGTAAACTCTGTCTGATCTGAGGACAGCTGATCGAGTGTTGATGAGGACGATCAGGTAAGGAAAATGTCTATGAGGTATGGCAGTAGAGGTCCTCTTCAACGGAGTTCATTTAGTCCCAGGGTTGCAATGGAAAAGGCATATGCGTGGTGCTCCACTGCCAAGCATCTAATGGATGAATATGGATTCGTCTTAGACAATAACACATCCCTGCTTGTGAATCCCTAATGAACCGCGTGTCATTTTATGCACCTTGAACATCCGATGGAAACCGCACGTTTAACATCTGTCAATATGAAATCACTCCATTTATCCAAAAACGACTCAATAACGTTTACTCCATTGTCTCAGCAGCTTTGGTGTCAGTAATTGAAACCGAGATGGCAAACTTCCTCTTGAAAAAGTTAGAGGAAACATCAAGTGGATCCACTTGTGGTGCATGTTTGGACTGTTCTCTCCGCAGTAGAGTTCTTCTGTCATAGTCCTCACCATCCATACTGCTATGAGCGGTGGTAGTGCTTTCCTCTCTGTTCCTAATCCAATTGCATGTGCAACTGTGAAAATAAAATAAAACAAATATCAGTCAAACAATACAATTAAGAGACTTCACGTGGATATAGAAACATCAGAACTATTTAAGTAAAAATGATGCAAAAACATGACTGTGAGTTGCATTAGCAAACACAACAAACAACATCCGACTCAAAACTAGAATGACCAAACATCATATTATCATTATGTCCTTCGAATACAGTGAATATCGCAAGTCGCAACCTGATACTTATTTAACAAAGAGAATACACGCACAGCACAAGGGGTCGTAAGTTCAAACCTGTTATCCTGGGGATGGTGATCTGTCGACTGCTGCTCCCATCTCCTCCCTCGCTCACTGGTTTAATCTGGATGATGTAATCCTCATCCATAGGTAAAGAGAGCTCCAGAGATGTGCTGTTAGTCTCCACCACGCTGGGCCGAATCTGTCTGCTCTGTTTGTACATGACCTTCAAAAACAGCTTGAGAACTCAGTCAATGTGTAAAGAATGACTTACAACAGACCGATGACGGACTGAATATCACTATGCATGACGTATAATATACACGGTTTCAAAGCAACAACTTAATAACCAAACGTTACTGCGCATGCGCACGTTCGTGGACTGCCCTTTACTTCCGGTACACATTTTGCAAACAATAGTGCGCTTGTAGATTATTTCTGATACCAGGCAAAAGAAACCAAGAAGAACGGTTACTTGGCTAAACTTGCCTCTCCAATATTTTGAATGTAGACTGCGATACCATGCTCAACCACTAGATGTCAATGTCCCAAAGAGCTTCTTTAATATGTCAAACTATAGGACCCACTCAACAAATTGTTTATTTAATAAAAAATGAACATACAACAACATTCAACAAATCGTTTATTTAATACAATTATTATACAATAAAGTTATAATATAAATTAATATAAACATGAATTAAATCAAATATAAATAGTTATATTATTAGACACTAGACAGACCGATAAATAATCACAGACCAGAAGTTAACTGCAGAATCAGTAACTGTTGAGTAGTTTTAATTAATTTTAATAAAATGAATATACAATAAAATATTGATGTAAATTTAACATAAAATAAATTGTTATATTATAACCAAACACAGACCGGAAGTTAACTTTGGGCCAGGCGTGTGTGTCGGATGAAACAGTCTATAGTATAAATCAAACCGGCTAAGCAATGTTAGCATGTTCGTACCTTATATCCCATAACTTCAGATTCATTGTCCAGTGCCTTGACTCGGTCCCATTTGAGGATGAGTTTGGAGTCTGTGGTATTCCACATGACTTTCGCTGGGGACTGGCTCGGCGCTAGAGCACAAAACAATTTACCGAATCATTTTAAAAAATTTGATTTAATGTTAAAAATGAAGCAAAAACTCTATATGTAATAATTTTTTTACAAATAACAAATAGTCACAAAACCTCATATGTGAATATGGCTTCGTTCATAAGTGGGAGAAGTGATGTAAGGTCTGTAAGCACATAAAACTGAATTACAACGTCACACTTACGGGGTCTTTTAGTAGTGATGTTGACCTCAGCACTGTCAGGCCCAACACCAGCACTGTTGTAGGCTTTAAGTTTGATGTAATATGTGCTGCTGGGGTCCAGACCATGAATAACAGCTGATGTCCTGTTTCCCACAGTCCTCATCACACTGGCTGTGTCCGGTTTGTCTTTTGTACTCCAGTACCTCAGCTGAAATTCACAGTCAACTGTCATCAGCCAGAAGTTTCACAATGTTTGTTCCAAATTGAACAGTGAATCGAAAATGTTCAGTCTCAACATCTTGATGTTTCCATTCTCGTTAAGCCCCACCCACAGAGAAATCTTATTGGTTTCAAATAGCTCAAATCTTTGTAGGTTATTGTAGTGTACCGTTAAGAACATTAACAATAGTAAGTGTACTAACTAAAACTGTCCGATTTATTGGAACTAGGGCTGGGCAAGTTAACGCGTTATTATTGCGTTAACGCATTAATTAATTAACGCCGATAATTATTTTATCATGCATTAACTCAGTTTTATTTTAAGTATTATTTTACTACGAAAGTCCTTTACTCACAGGCTCTGAAATGTACAGACAAACCGTGGGTCACAGAAGGGGTGGGATGTTGATCGGTACTGGCTTGGGATGGGCATCACCACGCATCTCAACCAATGAGATTTGGGGTTGGCCTAAACTGCTGAAACGCGCACATGAACCAGGAACACCACAACTGAATGGAGAAGGGTACCGAACTCTTGCATGAACATTTCGTTTTAAATCTCTTCCAGGCGGCGGAGTTGATAGAACAAACCACTCCATTTTGTCTACCCCCTTCAGCCATGCGCTTATCTATCAGTGCCCTCGCCCCACAAAGACGTAATATGCGCGGGTGTAAGAGGCTTATTTAATGCTACTGATGATAAAGCGGAAGGAAATCAATAGCCTACAGAATACAAAACATTCCCCGGCTAATGCACAAAACAGCAACGATAACAAATTGTTTTGCGTGAATTGTATGCAGTGTGAGGCTAATGCAGAAAACATGTTTAAACGTGCACGCCTAGAGAGTCAGAGCCCAAACTACTAAACTGAGTTGTCTTCACGTCTTCTTACTCTGAAACGGACAAACAAACACAAAATGATCTCAAAATTCCCATATTAGCAAGGGTCCATGTAAAAGTAGTCCGTTAATGAACGTTAACAGCTGGGAAACAAGACGGACGCGTCACAGTATGTTAGATCCGTATAGAGCTTGTCAATCAACGTCGCGGCGCGTTGCATGCTGGGGCGGGGCCGCCATCTTCGGAGGTTGTTTACTAGCAATTGTTTTGTTTTACAACGGCTCTCACCTTGCTTTTGCATACAGTAGTGTGAAGAGAATTAGAAGCGGTGGAAAACATGAAAAAATCAAGTCAAACGGATCAACATTGATCTAAACTCACGAGCCGTTACCACCTACAAATATTGTCGCGACACCCAGCATTTAACATGGCGTGACGTCAGCGCCACATTCTCTCTATCTGCATAGAGCGCTCTTAAAGGGGCAGCAGCATGATAAAGATCTCTGTTGATAATGTTCATCATACAACAAAGGACGGACCCAAAACACTGACTCATATTAAATAAATTGTGTTCTCCTTCTATGAAAAAAAGCATAAAATAATTTTGCTGGTAAGGATGTGCTTTAAATACACAACACTTAACACTTTGTGTTGAAAGAGAGTTTATGTATAAGCAATAAAATGAATAATCATAACTTGTTTTTCTATATCAAACTAGACAGAACGTTAATGCACTGGCAGTGGCAGATGGTTTTATATTTAATTTGATTACATTAATGTTTAGGTTGTGATTTACAAGAAATACTTTAAGTTAAAATTGTTAATGCTACCATGTAAAGGAAATACTGTTGTAAAAAAGCACAACATTTGTTTAAAGTGTTTGCAAGTCAAATCTTATTGCACTTTTGTTCATTGAGCAGTCTACTTTTAAAATAAAAGTGCACAATACACTACTTTTCAATTCATTATTGAATATTGCGCGTAACAATGCGATTAATCACAGAAGAGTCATGCGATTAATCGCGATAACATTTTTTATCGTTGCCCAGCACTTATTGGAAATCTGTTTCCTCACCTCATAACCCATTATGCGTGTCCTGCTGGTGCTCCATGGTAGAGGCTTCCAGCTGACCTCTACTTCTGAGGCTGACAGGCTCTTGACACGGACTCGACTGGGGGCGCGACTCGGCTCTGTGGTCAGAATAAACATTATTGTAATCTATGATTATTATGAAAAGGTCCATGATTACAGCACTGATGCACTTGCAAAGTTCAATTTTCTCAGATTAAAGGGACAGTTCACCAAAAAATGAACATTCTGTTATCATTTATTAACCTTCATAAAACCTGTACATGACTCTCTCATCTGTGAACACAAAAGAAGATATTTTGAGAAATGTCTCTGTGGTTTTTGTGTCCATACAATGGAAGTCAATGGGGTCCAGTGTTGTTTGGTTACCGACATACTTCAAAATATCTTCTTTTGTGTTCAGCGGAAGAAAGAAATCTATACATTTTTCTTTTCTGAGTATTTTCTTTTACCATCCTCTGCGGAGTACATAGTAGACACGGGTCCAAAAGGACCTTCTCCTCTGTTGTTATAAACTCCCACTTTCACTTGAAATGGAGAGAATGGAGGAATGCTCTCGTTTTTGAAGATATATCTAGATGCATCAGGGGAGGTCACGGCCGCCTGCATCCAGTTCTGACCACCAAGAGGACGAAAAGCCACCACGTAGCCGAACCCCGGACCACACTGCAGCTCTTCAGGAACTGGCTGAGGAGGCCCACACGTACAAGAGAAAGATAGTGAGAGAGAGATCAGGTCACAGCAGTGTAACACAGACAGCTTAAGCTCAATTTAAAGACAGACTTTGGAATATTCCTTTCACGGTGCTTGAGCATATGTGGGTGTTAAAATCCATAAACATTTGCTTTGCCTGACTGAAGAGTGACTGCAAATTTTATACAAGGGCCGTTGAAATTACAGGCAAACTGAGTTGACACCATGATGGTTTTCTTTTTGATACAGGCTGGTGAATTTAAATGTGTGAGGAGCTTGTCACGTTACCTCCCATGTGATGACAAGCTCAGAGCGACTGCCGCCTCCTCCACTGACCCTGGCCGGGGTCGTCCTTGGCACTGCAGTGTTAAAAAAAAGACTTTTTTACAAGACACGACAAAAGAAGACTGCAGGAAAGGCAATATTTTCCTCCGTCTGTTTAGTCTGATGCCACTGAGTTGCCATGAGAAACATGGCCACAAGATAAAACTCATCAGTTTGTCTAATCAAATCTACTCGAAATCGGGCCTTTGTTCTAAAAATAGAATCTTGAAAATCAAACCTCATGAGATACAAAATGAATACACACAGTACACAGACATACATTAAAAGATTAAAATATTAAACAAATGTTCTAGTACTCACATGAATCTTTGGTCTTTATTTTTTGTGAGGGTTTGCTGGGTTCCCCGGTACCTATAGAGTTGGTGGCCAGCACTCTGAACTCACATTCCACCCATGGACTCAACTCCACAACACGAGCCGTCAGCTGATCTCCTCCCAGAGCGTCTGGCACTGAGATTGACAGATAGACAGATGATAATATGTAAGTATTTCGAGAATTCTCAAAAAGCAAAGAATGAGCCAAGTAAAATAAAATGCGAAAGACTCGTAACTCTTCTGTATGCTTGACTAGCCACATTTACATCGGAAGATCTAAAATTAATAATGATTCAACAAAATGATGGAGAAATGGTGAGTTTACTCAAGATTTAGTTTGTGCAAGAAAAGACACTATGTACAAATAGACTGTCTGATTAAAAAAGATGCACAAGTAGACTTTCTAATAGATACTGTAGATAAAACCTTAAGGATAAAATATCAGACCCTGGACCACAAAACCTGATGATCTATTTTTCTTTTATGCCAAAAATCATTAGGATATTAAGTAAAGATCATGTTTCATAAAGATATTAAGTAAACTTCCTATCGTAAATATAGAAAAACGTATGTTACAAAACTTCACTCGCTGCTGGTTGCTATTTGGGAATAACCCACTCAAGTTTGGTATCTGTGTAAAGCTCAGAATTTCAGCTTTTTGTTCATCTACTCATCAACGTCATTATAAGCCAATAGAGAGCGTTAAAGCAAACCTGTTTCTTCTTAGCAACAGCCTGCTACAGCGCCTCTGATGGACAACTTTAAAGGTCATTTTCTCAATATTTTTTAAATAGTTGTTTAAAATTGTGCTTCAGTTTCTGCGTTTTGGTTGATTTGGTTACAATTGACTAGTCTCTCTTTGCTGTAGCACTTGAACATACTGCCGGAAATAGATGTACGCAAGTAATGCTGAACCGGATATACCCCCTAGCGTCCTTGAAAAAGGCCTATTGACTTGCATTTGTTTTGTGTCCATGCAATAGAAATCAATGGTTTTTGGTTACCAACATTTTTCAAAATATCTTCTTTTGCGTTTTGCAGAAGAAAGAAAATCATACGGGTTTAAAATGAAAATAGGGTGAAGAAATTATTTTCATTTTGAAAGTGAACTATTCTTTTAATACATCGCTGCTGTCCTTCGGAAACCTCATATCTCCATACTTTGTGATTTCATAAATCATTATTATGAGTCACCCTTTATGTTTGTCACTGTGTGCTTGTCAACTTTGACAGTATTTAATCAATTTCATTTCCTGAAAAAACACAAATTTGGACTATCAGTACAAGGTTTTGCAGGACAGCGACGATATGTTAGTGACTATCTAGTTCACTTGCTACTATGTGGTACAAAACTTTTTCCTCCAGTTATTAGTTCCACCCCAGAAGTCTCTACAGTATTAACATGGTGTCTATACTGTATTGTTTCCTGACCGACTGGAAACCCAAAAGTTGTGTAACACCCAGACAATCAGAGTTCAGGATTTGCGCAGGTGCTTTTCATTTCTGTATGCATCACTGAATGGACAGATGGATTGTGGACATTATGTCTGAACAATCATATGCCTCTAAATATATTTGTTTATGAAGATTTACCACGCTTAAAGCAATACTAAAATACTGAAAAGAATTTGCAGGCCTTGTGCCAAACTAATCTTACTTCAATAATGACTATACAACACACTCACAGAGCGTTATGAAAGCAGTGCATTTTCATTCCAGCAACCATTCTTGCACACCTGTTTTGGCAGCCTGCCACCCCAGAGAAAAGGGACTTCTGGTCTGGATGTTGTAGGCGAAGACAGGACTGTGGTTATCAGGGCCCGGACGCCACGATACAAAGGATGTTGTTTCTGTGATCTCATCAACTCTGATGTCCAATGGTGGGTCAGGGGGACCTGTGAGGAAGCGGTTGTGCAAAGTTCTGTACAGTTTTGTAAAAGTATTTATTATGTTTGTGTAATGCATGTTTAATCGTTCAGGATTACCTCGTACCACCACATCTGTCGCTATGGACGCACTGTCCACTTTAGTCTGTACGGCACAAGTGTATCTCCCAGCATGCCTCAGCTGAATGTTGCGAATCATGATGTCACCAGCAGACGTCTGTGAGCACATACAGCAATAAAAATAATTTACTGTAAAAATAGATATATATTATACAATATATTATAATGCACTGCACTGCATTATTCGAATCGAGAAATTAATTTTTGGTTTTAAATGTCATCACCATCATTAAATGCAATGTTTAAATGTAAGTCTTTAGGGAGCTATACATACCCCACCAACTTTTTCAAAGTACCCCCCATGGCTTCCAAAGTTGATCAGCTGCTCATTGAAGAACCATGTGAATCTCACTTCAAGGGAAGGGTCACGAGTCACCTGGCATGGAATGACAACACTCTCTCCCACTGTAACGTCCAGCTGGGTGGCTTTAGAAATGATGATTGTTGGCTCTGAAATGGCAATAGATACAACACTTTTATGTAAATATGTGTATCATGGGCATGTCCCACCGGGAGGAGACCCCGGGGAAGACCTAGGACACGCTGGTGGGACTATGTCTCCCGGCTGGCCTGGAAACGCCTCGGTGTCCCCCCGGAAGAGCTGGAGGAAGTGTCTAGGGAGAGGGAAGTCTGGGCATCCCTGCTTAGACTGCTGCCCCCGCGACCCGGCCCCGGATAAGCGGAACAAAATGGATGGATGGATGGATGTGTATCATGCTAGTTCTCGGTGCATTGGTACACAAAACAGCAGTAGTTGTACAGTAAATAAGTGCATTATGGCGAGGCTGTTAGACACAGCTGGTCGCCGAAGATGTGACAGGTGTAGATGATAAGTGAACTTGGCATGTTCAAACTCAGAACAGTACAGCACTACTACCACTAGATGTAGCTATGACGCTGTTTTCATCTCATAAGATCTCACTAAACGCACCACCAGAAAACTCATAGATTCGAGATTTTGTGTCACACACAAATGAAATCTGGTAAACTCTACAGACTGTGAAAAATATTTCAACTTAATTCAAGATAAAAAATGTTATGCTCTCCTGAAAGTTAGTTTGCCATGGGTGCTTTTTTAGATTTATTCTCAAAGAATACAAATCAAGTCTTTTGAACTTGAAGACGCTTCAAAGTTTTGTACCAAACGTAAATGCACGGCCATACTTACATTTTTACAAAGCTTTTTAATTTAAGTGTGAGTTGCTAAAAAGTCCACAACAGTCTGCTAAAAGACTACAATGGTTTTCTAGTTTGTTGAGTTATTTATTAATTTATCATCACCTTACATTTATACTAATTTAAATGTAAACTTCATCTAAGCCTTAGCTGTCTGGTAAAACCATATATATACGTATATATATATACAGTATTAAACAGACTTGCAGAATTATAATACTTTAATTTCACAAGAGACATTAGGATGAAATGAATGTGTTTAAAAATGATTCAATCATATTTTCCTAATACATAAATAAAAATGTAAATGTCAAGTAACCAACCAATTTCTAAGCTTTTGGATACCAATGAAATCAAAAGACTTATTTAGTTTGCCATCCCATCTCTTTGATATTAAGCGGATGCATTTAAAGTACGTCAGCGTGAAGACAATCATAACATATGAAAAGCCAGCTGTTTCAGCTTTAATTGACAAAGGTTAAATCATTAATACCAGTTATCTTTGAATTCCCTTATGCTGAATTATTCATGCACAGACTGTACTGAGAATGCCTCTTTAACTCCACCAACACAGGATTCTTGCTGCGATTTTATTTTAACTGTTTGCAAATTAACATGTCAAGTGAACGTTTTTATGATTCGGGCTTTCATGTGAAAATAAGAACGAGAGTTTCTATAGAAACCAACTTCAAAAACAAGAGGGAAAACCGAACGCGGTTTCAATAGAATGCTGGTATTGTTCTTGTCGCCTGTCAAATGGGTGAAGAACCCACAGGCTTCCAAAAGAAGCGTTTTAGATTAATTCAACCCTTAATGAAACACAGGACTGTTATTCCCACACACATCATGCATCTCTAATATTAGTGAAATACATAAATTCTCCATTAACCGCAAGCACAGTTCCTCTAGGAACTGCATCCAGAATAAAAGTTTGTGTTTACATAATATATGTCTATGTACTGTGCATATTTATTATGTTTTTATAAATACAAACACATACACATGTATACATATTTAGGAAATATTTAGATGTATTTATTTATATTTACCAACAATTGAAATGATATATAAATGTTTAATAATCTTTAGATTTTTCTTAAATAAATGCACGGATGTTTGTGTGTTAATAAATACAAAATGATTATGCACAGCACACAGATATATATTATGTAAACACAATATATTATTAAAGCCCTAATCATAACCAAACCCAAACCTTTTTGTGAAGTTTTTCACACTTTAATGATTTTAGTAGTGCATGATGAATAAACTTGATCTGTTATATTTGAGTGTTCTTTTGTCACACCAGCACATACATTTACCAAAAGTATTATATTATTTCATCTAAATGGCAAACAGTCTTTAATACTGAAGTATCCCAGCATACCTTTCACCACTAGTGTTCCAGCACTGCTTGCCACTCCAAACTGGTTTCTCGCCACACCAAGTGTATAGACCTGCGTCTAGTTTGGTGATGTTGGAAATCCGGAGACTCCCATTATCCAACACAGAGACCCTAGACAACAAAGGGAAATGATGAAAGCAGTGCAATTACATACATCCATATAAACAAGAGCCCAAATCAGATATTATATGACATGAGGATCAATATACTTCAGTCCGGTCATAGAAGTCAATGGGCAATGCGGTGTGTAATTGCTACGTGACTCCTTTGTTTGTTAGCTCCTAATGTTTGCTAGCATCCAGAAAATGACACATATTTATGTTTCACAAACAGAAAAATAATTTACAGTTATTAAAACTGAAGTTTTGTATTTCTGGTAACTATTTACAAACCGTATGTGAAAATATAGGATCTCTCCTTTCAAAGGAGTCTTCAGTGGTTTTTGCTCCTTTGTAACTATCTCCAGCATGACACATCAAACTGCTGATTTCTCCTGTGAGTTCATTCTTCCGCTTTCTGTTCACATCACTGTGCTCAGATGAAATTCAAAACACTGCTTTTGGCTTCACGGTGATGTGCATGGCAATCTTTGCCCTCTCTCCCATGAAATCAGTGGTCACAAGTATCGGAGGACTAGTTTCACTAAACCATAAAGCCACCGTGTTCTTGATCTCAATACCATTACAGTACAATTCACATCCCATTTTGACCATGTAAAGATAAAAGTTCTCATAAGGCACACAGATGCTCCAGACGGTGTTCCAGACGGTTCTCATCTTTTGTTTAACTAAGAGTTTATCATAGGGCCACATGGCAACAAACCTAATCAAATAAACGTGACATGCAAAATACAAGTTACGCTTTATCAACATAACCTGTAGCACTATTTAGGCCTATTTAGATTTGTACGTTGGCATGGACCACTAACTTAACTAGTTTTAGCCAGAGATACAATACTTAAGCACAATACGACATTAACAATCTGCAGATGGAAACACTAACTTGTGTGACAACCAGAAAATAAACGTTTTTGTCTTCACTGGGATTGGAGTTGAATCGGGTTAATGTGTCCACATTTAGCTCTTTTTGTGTGGGTTTAGGAAATTGAATAAAATAAATTCCATTCCTCATTCTCCCAGGACACTTGGAATTAGTGTACAAGTACCCCAAGCACATCGTTTTATCATTTTTGTAGCATAAAAGACCATAAAAACGAGAGCTTCGGATCTTACAATGTTTCTCTATGGCGCTGATACCTAAAGGTGTCCGAGTTCCGATCCCCGTGCAACTCATATTCAACTGCCATTGGCTCATCTGGGTTCGAGGGGAGGGGCTGACCGATAGATCAATTCTGTGGTCTTTGGACGGGCTTGCATTTCCGTTCTGCCGCATTTGCATGAGTATGAATGGAAGTCAATGGATCGAAAAGGCAAGAGTGACCGGGGCCTTGCATGGAATTCAACATGTTGTTTCTACAGTAGCCCTAAACGGACAAACTGCTCTACAGAGCACGTTTTGTAAAAGGTTATCTCCTTTGAAAAAGAAGTGAAAAAGTCATGACATTTTAGTCATATGTCAGCTGAAGTAGTGCTTCAAAAGGGAGGGTGGAGTGAGCCGGTGGTTGCAATTCGCAACCTCACCGCTAGATGCCGCTAAATTTCATACACCGGACCTTTAACTGCTTTAACAAAAATATTTAGGTTTTCAAGCCCTCCAGAATGCTTGACTTGCAATAGCTTGTAATATACGGAGAACATTCATTTAAAGTTATTCAGTTACATACAGCATTTGAACACATTGTTGTCACTTGTTTTCACGTTCCTCTGTATTCCACTTAAAAAAGGTTTTATAATAACTATTAAAACCTACATGTTCATAATCTCAGATCCAAGTTAAAAGTGAAAATGAGTTCTGTGTCACTTTAATTTGGATAGGGCAGGGTGATGAAAATAACGCTGGAGTGCAGAACTTAAGATCTGCTTCATTTACACCACGACCTTTTGCCATGTGCAGTCTTCATAAGCAATGCACATCTAGAAGATAAAAGAAGCTTTATCACATTGCCATGGCAAACAGACCAAGTGATTTTTTGGACATGCAGATGTTAAGCGAGTGGAATTTTTAGAAATGGAGGTGTGCTGTGCTTACAAAAGCCAGTCTTCTAATGTCATGAGGAATTATTTGAACGCTTTTAACCAAAATGACAGTTCCATCAAGCGGACATGTGGTACAGTCTGTTTTTAGCTAAAAATACAGCGAGAGAGAAAATGCAACACATTCACTACTGCTGGAATTATGCATAGATTGTCAGTGTGAATACTAAAGGCAAAGCTGTGCAAAACTGGAGTTTCGTGGCTTTAAAAGGAACCTTTTACAGGTACAGAGAGATGCATGGCTTAATATATTAACAATGGGCATGTACATTGTAACTGCCACAGTATCATAAACTTTGAAAAAATATTTGTACTATGAGGCCGCCCTTTTCTGCATCCAAATCCGAGATGTCAAATGGTTTGCAACCTAAACCCATTCTCTTAGCGCTACAGCGAAGCACACACGTTTTTAAACGTAAAATATGAGACATCAAACATAAGATCAGATAAATAAATGCACAGGGACAGAAGGTGGCGGTATGTCCTCTTGACACAAGCTAGCCTGCCTGCCATAAAAGAAGAATGCGTTCAGCAAGCGTCTGTTCAAGGAAAGCGCGTGCATTAAATTCATAGCTTTAAGACAGTTACGACTATTTGAGGCATCATCAACCACCATTATCGTATACTTTATACATTATTAAAATATACTGATAAATACAATAATAAGATGCTTGCGGTTTGTTTATTTATTCTGTATAAGAGCACTCGTGAATATTAGCCCCCGTCAGCTTATGCCAGAGAGAGAGAAGACAAAAACGTTAGGCTACTGATGTTGATAAATCTGGATACAATGCATTTTATAATGGCTAAAAACATTGTGTATATATTAAATTCAAAATTATTTTGGTTCTTAATATGTATGTTTGTATTGTTTCTGACCAACAATATTAAAATAACTACTTTATTACAGTAAAGTGAGTAGTTGCTATTTGTTACTTCCACCCCTGCCCTTAAGCCATCTTTTAAAATTCTTGATTTAAAATAAAAATATATGTCCAGTTAAGCATTTTTAACTTGTATGTTTAAAGGTGCCGTTCCCCGTGATGCCAACTTTCAAACTTTAGTTAGTGTGTAATGTTGCTGTTAGAGCATAAATAATATCTGCAAAATGATGAAGTTCAGTGCCAAGCGAGATATTGTCTTTAACAGAATTTGCAACAGAGAACGGCTGGAATCGGACTTCAGCACTTTTCTTCCAAGGTACATGATGTCACTATTTCGAGTCATTGAATAACCTCCACCCAAAAGAATACACCAAAAAAGGGGCGAGGTCTTCCTTAGAGAAGAGGAATTGCCGCTGGAGTTGTGTTTGGTTATCAGAGATTGTCAACGTTTGACTGAGCTGCCCGCTTAATTTCTTTCACTTTCATCACAGTCCTACACATGGTAATAAGAATTCAGCTACACACGTTCTATGATAACCAACGGCTTCCATTACTTTAACATCGGCTGTGAAACCTCTTCTGTGTAATACACTGATATTGTGTGTGTGTGCGCATACCTCTAAAACACTTCTATGAAACGTCCTTTGAAGTCTTGCTTGCAAATGTCTCCTGGTCAATCTGCTTGTTTTATTATCCAACTCGGGTCCAATATAAAAAGGCAAAACTAACGCTTCTGTTATTGGAGTTAATTAATATAACCGGTCTGTCTGACATTCGGTCAGTATAGTAGAAGTTATAGTAGAGTTCGCTCACCATAGTAGAAAACAAATTGCAATCTCTAACAAAGATTGACGTTTGCACATGCACTAGCAGACGTCCATTACACTTCAATCAATCCGCATGTTTTTAACTGATAAAGTGAAGTTGATGCCTATGTTATTGTCTATTGCTAAAAGCCAAAGTTTATGAATACACGTGCACTGAGAGGGGGACCGAGCAATCACAACAGCCTGAGAACCAATCATGACAGACTGGGTCAGCTTTACCAATCAGAGCGTTTCGGAAGGAGGGATTTTATAGAAACCGGAAAACATCAAATCGTTTTGTGAGAAGAGGGACAGCGGTGAACAATAGACATAAAATATGTGAAATATAAAGCGTTTTTATTTACTAGAAACATGAACATCCATTGGTAAACACCCAGAAAACATAATCAAAACTTCAAAAATAGTCATAGAATGGCACCTTTATCATAAAACACAAAAAAGCTTACACTGTAGTCATTTTTGCATGGCACAGTTTTCCAACAGGTGCAATATTAGTCATGAAGAAATGAAAGCAACAGTCACTATTCACTACCCACATTATTACTAGGAAAGGCTGAAAAAGCTATTCTTTGCCTCTCTTCTCTCTCTCTCTCTCTCTCTCTCTCTGTCAGGAGTGCAACAGTATTTAATGAGAGACCCTGTCCTTCTTCCTAGCCGGAGCTGGGAACTGTGGGTGGATGTTAGCACAAGGCTGATAGACAGTGATGGCTACTAATGATTTTCTCACAGAAGCTCTATGCTCACCGCTTCAGTTCTTCTCTCTGCCATAGTGCTTAAATTCGCAATAGATTCATATTAGTGTATGTTTAAAGATATTGGTGTATGCCATCGTCTACAGTTTAGAAACCTTTTTAAAAGCTTCTGATCTGGAGGCATTAATGCTCTCTGAGAGGAGGTTTTGAAGGTTTTTACTGTCCTGTCAATGTTATATGTGAGCCTGGACCACAAAACCAATCATAAGGGTTCATTTTTTAATTGAGATTTATACATCATATGAAAGCTGAATAACTTGCTTTCCATTGATGTATGGTTTGTTCGGATAAATCGAAATATTGAGAAAGTCACCTTAAAGTTGTCCATCAGAGGCGCTGTAGCAGGCCATTGCTAAGAAGAAACAGGTTTGGTTTAACGCTCTCTGTTGGCTCACCGCTGTAATGAATTTGTGGAGTGCAGATGAACACAAAATCTGAAATTCTAAACTTTTCATAGATAGCAAACTTGGGTAATTCCCAAAGAGCGGGGAGCAGCGAGTGAAGTTTGTAGGCATGTTTCCTGCCATTTTTGTTTGTGAATTTTCTGCATCCACTTACAAAAGTTGACCCATACAATGTATTGTTGGCTATTGCTACAAATATAACCGTGCTACTTATGACTGGTTTTGTGGTTCAGTGTCACATATTAGGATTACAGACCTCATTTTGAAAGATCATTTAGATGCCTGCTGAATTTATCTTGAAGATAGAAATCCTAATATGAAATAAAAAATCTCAGTAAATCCACATTTTCATGATTATTCTTTAATCTGATGCCGCTGGCTGGATATTCATTGCTATCATTCATTACTCATAGAGGTAATTTTATTAAACATGTATTTGCTAAAGGTTTATCGGTCTATTTTGACTCAGCAACAGTGTTTAGACAAGTGTTTAATTACTATTACTATAAAAAAGCATTTCTTTGTTTTACATTGGTTTTACATTGGTTGTCACACCTGACAGAAAGTGAACACAGAAAGTTCACCCGCCTACTCATTACATGAGAGAAGCTATTTTTTAGTAGGCTATTTGAGAGAAATCTACAAACTGTCAGGGGTGGTCAAGGAGAGAGAACCCAAGCGCAGGCAGTGGTACAGTAACTTAAACTTTTATTAACAAAAACCCAGCATGGTGGGAAAACCAAAACTGAACAAAGAAAACTTGAAAACAAAGACTTCCCACGAGGGGGCAAAAACTAGACTAGACTAGACTAGACTAGGACACGAGGTAAGTATAACAAATCACACGCAATGAACCAAAACGAAACAGCTCAGGACAAAACACAAGGGCATTAAATAGGGGAACTAACAAGGGAGAATTACACTAGGCAGGTATGGGGAATGAAACACTAGCGGGAATCATGTTTTTTTGGTGCATTGATTACTATTGGCTTAACCATGTTTTACTAGAGTAACCATGTTTTTTTGGTTTTAAACCAGTTTATCAATTATATCAACATCTTTAAAACTACAGATATTTGTGTAATTTGTTCATAGGAAAGGTATTGAATATAAAGTTATGCCATAGTGTCTTATTAATATTTGTTTTTATTTGGGTAATACAAAAACTTTTACAAGTTTGAGATACCAAAACATAAACGAATATTTATTATTTATTATTTAAAAACACTGAAAATGTATTTAAACTAAATATGGTTTTAGAATAAAGTGACACATTATGATTCAGAAATGTAGTCCATAATTTATTGATATAAAACCTATGCCTGTCATAATGTAAATCACAAATAACTCCTTTAGTCAGCAAGAAGAAACAATTAACGTTATAAATATGTAGCCTGGTCTAGCCAATGAAAGAAGCTATATGCTAAAGCTCAAACACTGTAATTTCGAGTTATAAAACTTCAAACTCCGTAATCAGCGGTTGATTGGTTGAACAAGTTTAATATTGTAAATGTTTTTCTGAAACATTTTTATCCATCAACTAAATGCAAACGTAGCGAATGTTCGGTTGAGTTTTTTATATGAATAATTAAGCCTCGGCAGCCCTCTGACTTTAAAGTGACACAGACCCAACAATATGTTTGAAGAATAGCTTTTCGGCAGACAAAGGGAGAGATTGGATGGAAAATATACCTGTGGCTCTCTCGCAGGGCTTCTTTGCCTTTCCTCCAGGAGATCATGCCACGTGGGGACATGCGGGGTCTGCACTCAATCAAAACATCCCCGCCCTGCCGAGCCAATGTCTGTGGCTTCAGCAGGCTGTCAGAGAAATCGGGAGCCACTGCTGAGGTAAAGAAAAAAAACATGTTAAAATAATGAAATGGATGGACCAATAGATTGAAAGATACTAGGCCTATCAAACGATTACTCTCGATTAATCACATCCAGTTTAAAAGTTTGTATTTAGATAATATATGTCTGTGCATTATGCATATTAATTTTGTATTTATAAACACATACACATATTTATTTGTACCAATAATTTAGAAGATACATAAATGTTTATTATTTTTCTTAAATATATGCATTTATGTGTATGTTTTTATAATTACAAAATGAATATGCACAGTTCACAGACATATTATAAATATATGTGAACACAAACTTTTATTTTAGATGCGATTAATCACGATTATTATTGTATATATTTCTTAAATATATGCATTTATGTGTATGTTTTTATAGTTACAAAATTAATATGAACAGAACACAGACATATTATAAATATATGTAAACACAAACTTTTATTTTAGATGCGATTAATCACAATTAATCGCTTGGCAGCCCTGGTAAATACCTTTAAAAACCCCAGCAGTAAAGAATGTTGGTAACCAAACAACACAGGACTTTTATTGACTTCTATTGTATAAACACAAAATCCTTAGACATTTCTCAAAATATCATATTTTGTGTTCCACTGAAGAAAGAGTCAGATACAGGTTTTGAATGACATGAGGGTGAATAAATTATTTTGCGGTAGAAAATGGAATGGAACTTTGAAAGTCACTGAGTGCAGCTGTGACACGTCAGAGGGGACCTGGCCCTCCCTACTGAGACTGGTTGTTCCTGGTCACAGTGTCGTTACTTGTTTGTTCCTGGTCACAGTGTCGTTACATGTTTGTTCCTGGTCACAGTGTCGTTACTTGTTTGTTCCTGGTCACAGTGTCGTTACTTGTTTGTTCCTGGTCACAGTGTCGTTACATGTTTGTTCCTGGTCACAGTGTCGTTACTTGTTTGTTGGTCACTGTCGTTACATGTTTGTTCAACAGTGTCGTTACTGTTTGTTCCTGGTCACAGTGTCGTTACTTGTTTGTTCCTGGTCACAGTGTCGTTACTTGTTTGTTCCTGGTCACAGTGCAGTTACTTGGTGACCGTTGGATTATTTTAGTTCCTTGTTTCTTTGTTCTTTATTTTTTTGTACAAATCTAACTACATGTTTATCCGCTGCCTCCCTGCCTGGATAACACAATTTTACAGTTAACATTGCTTTATTAGAATGATCTTGCTTGTTCTACAAACACCATGCACTGTACTGTGTTTGACATTTTCTGTGTTTTTCTGTTTTCTTATTTTCTCCTGTAAAGCTGCTTTGGAAAAATGTACATTGTGAAAAGCCCTATTGTAATAAAGTTCATTAAAAGGGAAGGAAGGAGGCGAGAACCGGCAAACGTTTAAACATTTAATTACAAATCATAACAAAGTAAATAAACAGCCGGCAGCTCCTCACGGACGACTGCCGGCAGCACAAACATAAATATAAATATAAATACAAACATGTTCGGGCCCGGTCCTCTCTCAGTGACGGTCCGGTCGCTCTTTCTCTTATGTGCTCCCGATCTCCTACGTGATTCGAGACCGGTTGTGCGCACAGCTGGTGCTCTCGAACCACGGTCTCGCCCCGCCTACTCCACTACACCTATATTATAAAATTTATAGAATTGAATTGGAAGAACTATCTTTAAGATTTCCATGTACACTTGCTTTATACAATTTTTTGTTTATTTTTAACCCCTCCAAAATAACCCCCCCAGGCCACTGCCTGGTTTTACATTTTGTATCTAATCCTACAAAATCCATTAATGTTTGTGGTTTAAGTGTCTAAATACTTTTTGCTTTGATGGTAGTTTGGGAAATATGAAAGGTATTTTCTTCCACATAGTCTGTCAAAATGCTTTATCTCCATCTCGCTCTCATTTTCACTAAATCTCATCGTCTGCTCACTTTCCACAGGCAGACGAGGAGGAAAAGTTTTTTAATGCGATATACTCACTTAAGAGCGTGCTCAAAGCTCCGCACTAACCCCCACGCCGCTAAGTAAAACCGAGTCAAGCCAGCCAGCACAAACATAAAGGAACTGAAGTGCAAAGACTGTCTACCTCACATCTTCCCCAGGCAGCAATTTCAGCGTACTAGACTTTCCCGCCTGTTTGGCATCCGTCTGCACTCAGGGCTGACAGCATCAAAGCAGCCATTGTGCTGACAAATGACAAGAAGGGGAAACGGAGCACCCCACTCATCTGATGCACGATGAAATGGCCTCGAACATCAGCTCCTTTAATCTTCGCCACAGACATGGGTTTGTTCACTGATCTGTCAAAAGTTATCCTGCTCCCCGTGATTGCGGGTCAACTGTTTTTAAATGCAGCGCAAAAGGCCGTGGTAAGACTAATGTGCGGTTCAACGACAATGTGACTGGAATGTGAAACAAAACTGTGCACTGCTGAATGAACAAAAATGAATTAGAATTCATGTCATTTGTCTTCTGTATACCAGTCATGCATGCGCAATTCCCCTTTATGACACTTTAGGGATGGGACATGATGGATTTTTTATGTAACTTTTCAAATTTTATCTTATTTTTTTACTATTTTTAACACTACTGCTTTGATGCCAACTGTCGGAAGAAGTATTTCCAGCTGCTCCATTAAGATCTTCAAACACTGGCCAAACACCCACTGTGAAAATCTTTATTTCCATTTCAAAATAAAAGTTTGCTGACATCCGCTTACAGTACATTTAATACATACAATTACAGCTACTGAACCCTAAAGAAGCCAAATAATTTTTGTCTAACTTAAAGCTGCACATTTTTTTTGTTATAAATAAATAGTAATTGATTTTTTGTTTATTAATAACTAAACAACTGAGCAGTTTTAGGTTCTTTCATCGTGTCTACACCGGACGCGACACGACACGACACATGGCTTGTTCTAATGGGATTGTTGCGTCGCTGCATCCAGTGTGGACGAAAGGTAAAATTATAATGGGTTCTAATGCGTTTTATTGCAACCCTGCTAGCAACCCTGTCATCTCTAGGAATCTCAGGCACTCCTCTCCACTGGTTCAAATACTACCTCTCCTGCAGATCCTTCAGGGTGTCATGGAGAGGCTCGCTGTCCGCTGTTCACCACATGATCACTGGGGTTCCTCAGGGATTGGTGCTTGGACCGCTGCTTTTTTCAGCTACACGACATCCTTGGGACCCATCATACGGGCACATGGCTTCTCGTATCACTGTTATGCTGACGACACCCAGATATACATCTCGTTTCACCCAGACTATACCACTATAGCAGCTCGCACCACAGTCTGCCTAGAAGACATTTCAGCTTGGATGAAAGTGCATCACCTCCAGCTGAATCCTGCCAAGACAGAACTACTTGTGTTTCCGGGCACACTCCACGGAGCAACACGATCCCACCATCCAACTTGTCAATACCACAATCACTCCTTCCGAAACAGCCAGAAACATCAGAGTCATATTTGATGAACAGCTAACCTTCAATGATCACATTGCAAAGACAACGCGGCCATGCCGATATGCATTGTTCATCTCACTGAGCATGCAGCACAACCCCTTGTCCAGGCCCTGGTAATCTCAAGGTTGGACTACTGCAATGCTCTCCTTGCTGGTCTTCCAGCTGGTTCAGAACGCAGAAGCACGCCTCGTCTTCCAACAGCCCGAAAGGGCTCATGTGACTCCCCTTTTCATCTCTCTCCACTGGCTACCGGTTGAAGCCTGTAGCAGATTCAAGTCACTAATACTTGCTTACAGGACTATCACTGGATCTGCATCGGCATACTTTCACACCCTCCTATACTCATACACACCATCAAGATCCCTACGTTCAGCAAACCAAACTTGTATTGCCTTCTCAAAAGGGCAGTAAATCGCTTTCCCGCTCATTCTCCTTCACAACTCCTTCCTGGTGGAACATTCTTCCTAACTCAGTCTGGTCAACCACATCTCTCACAACATTCAAAAAACTCCTTAAAACCCATCTCTTCTGTGAATACTTGACAGAAAAATGAGAGAGAAAAAAAACTAACCCTCTCTCTTTCTCTCAACAGGTATTGGTATAGCTTTTGTTGAAACTAGTAACTTTGTATTAGCACCTATTGTATTATTGCTCTTGTATGACAATTCACTTATTGCTCCCTGAACTCTCTGTAAGTCGCTTTGGTAAGTGTCTGCTAAATGACAAAATGTTATTGTATTGTCTTTTGATATGACGCATCACGCTGCATCTGGTGTAAACACTGTGTTAGATATAAATTATTAGCCTTTTTTAGGGTTCAGTAGCTGTCATTTTTTTAAAATAAACAAAAAATCTGTTATTGCGCGTTAACTGTGTTAAAATGTGTTCTTTACCTTACCTTGATTTACAACGGTAAGGTTATAATAATGATGTAAATGTTGAGCTGTCGGGTAACTTCAACCCACATGAATGTGAAGTAACCAAAAATGTTTATGGTTTGAAGAGATGGTGGTATAGAGGTAAAAATTACAGATAAGTCTTTGCATATATAAATGCATCTGACCAACTACATACTGTGCGATCTGTTCAGTGACTGTCTTTATTGGCATTCTTTCAAAGCAGATGCTTTTTATGCACAAGCATCTATTCATTTAGGGAGCATGAAATCACTTACCGATGACTCTGAGTTCAGCATTGGCAAACACTCGGCCGTGCCGGTTCTCAGCGATACACTGGTACATCCCTGTATCTAACAGTGTCAGACTGCTGATGGACAACGCACCATTCACCACCTGGATCCGGTCCTGGAAACATAACAACCACCACACAAGAATTCAACTGTGACATTAAAAACAAACCACACATTTAACACTTCTGATTTTAATGTTTAGCATTTATGATTTTTCTGATGCAAATCAAGGAATTTATTCAATAAATTATTTTGCATCTTAGTTTTAGTGCATTTCTTATCTGATAAAAAAATTATATGGATTTCTTGAGCGCGTACATCTATGTGTATTTTTTGAATTTATGCCCATATTGGGCAATTCCATCAAACTTTTAATGCGATATCCCTTAAGTCAGGAATAATTGATGACGGGCCTTCGAAATAATAGAAAATGCATTATTTTCAAGAATTCAACGGACCAGAGTCAATTATTCCGCTTATACCACGGTTACCACGTTGTTCTTATGTTTGCTGTCAAGACATTTTAAAGTAATTGTCCTGGAATGCGCTCATTTCTAATAGGACACTAATTTAATAAGACTAATTTCTAGCCGTTGCTTGAGCCTGTATGCAGTTATCAGAGGGTGACCGAAGGAAGACAGACAGCACAGCACATATGCACATGCGTTTGCTTCATTTAGACTGAAACGCCAAGTATCGATATTTGTTTTACCCGTATTCAAAAGCCTGGACACATCAGAAAAGCATTTGTAGAGAAAACATGACACAGAGTTTTCTGTGCAAGCTGCGGTTCTCACAGAACACACCATAGAACGTTCGTCAGCCAATCAGAATGAAGCATTCCACAGCCCTGTGGTATAATATAAAATATAATATAATATAACATAGATGAAAGATAACCACTGTCACATAAGTGATTGGAGGTGTCTACAACAAAACATGTGCGTAGACTATACATCTCACCTGCCAACACAGGCCATGTCATTTCCCATCATGCCCTGTTAAGGAATACGAGGAACCTACTTTTAATCAATTGATAGGTTTAAAGAAAACAGGAGGAATTTAAACCCACACTAGCCGTGGAGAGCCGCTGATGGGCGGCTTGTAATTTTTCACCCTGGCAAAACATTTACTCGTCAAAGCTCGGTTACTCACTCGAGTGCGAACAATATGAACGGTGCATTCAGGTTGAATGAGCAGAGATTTAAATGGCTCGGATATATCCAAACTTACGCTCTGCATGTTGGCACTTCAGAGTTTGATGCTTTACACCACTTGAATTTCATTGTTCTAGTGCAGCTAGGAAAATAATCAAACTCTCCGCCCATGTGACCCGCTCTGACAAGGAGTGTCGTATAATCTAACCGATATCACAAAGAGACAGCATCGAACAGCATGTGTGCTCTGTTGACAGGGGTAAGACAGAGAAGATCCGCAAAGCCTCTAGCAGCAGAGACAAATGCTGGCATAAATCAGTTTTATGGGGGTAATTAATTAGGGGTGACATTCTACTGAAATCAGCACTTTCCCCCCTCGGCGGGGGAGCGGCGTGAGTGGGCTGTGCTGCACCAGACCGATTCAGTCGCCCACCTGAATAGACATTGCCACAACATGGATGTTGACTTGCATGAGTGGTAATGTTGCTGAGGTAAACATTTACACAAACGGAGGAAGGTTTGGGCATTTCAGTGAAAATAATATGTTATATATCCTTATATTTATATATTATATAAGTTGGCATCAAGAAAGGTTTTTAAAATAAATTCCAACTGTCCAATTTCAGTCTTTCATTAATACATTTTTGGTTTAATTTGCTTAATTCACAGATTACCAGAATAACATTTCACTAAAAACTGTATATACTGTACAGTATATGTTATAAATAAAAATCTTATTATAAGATAGTAATAACACGTTTTCACATCTTGTCATTGGAAGATCAAAAAATGACAAAAATAAGACAAAATACAGTAGCTGGCTATACTGTCTTTACATGTCTATATTGGTGGTGTACAGCTGAATCATGAATGATTTTTCTATTCATAAATGTTATTTTTAAATTATAATTTATTTTAAAAACCCATACAGCTCATGCCATATATTTATCTGGTACAAAAATAATATTAATGGAATATATGCACACGGAGCGATGATGTATGTCCGCTTAAATCTCAACCAGCTCTGTTACATCCGGCGCACGTCCAACGGGAACAATGGCTTCAAGATGCACATAGGATTACGGTCAACAACAAGAGTCTAAATATCCAAACGCTACGTCATACATCAACAACCAAAAAGGAGAAGTGCTTCAGGCTATCCATTTCAAGGTACATTGAATATATAAAAATATGAACTTTTAAAAGTTTAAGTAAACGTTTCCTCGAGGCATGATGACAAAGATACGTAGCAATGTTCAGCCGTAGTGTTGTCGGTTTCCAGAAATTTGAATGTTTTCTTACTAAACACATCATTATCACTTGATGAAAAATGACCTCAGCGCAATGAGAGCGGAAGTGGCTTAGCTGGCTGAGATTTTAGCAGAAGTACGCCATCGCCCCGTATGCATTAGGTGGATGGTATCAAACTGATACATCCATTTGTAATAAATAAACTACTAGTAAAGCTAAACAAACCGCAAAGTCAGACATAATTTGTGGTAATGTCAGGTTCATGTCATTTGACCTAAAGTTATTTATGTAACCTGTAAGTAATCTGCAATTTTACGTTATAAACAAAGATGGCGATGCAGAGGCAAACGTTACAGACTGCAGCTTTCAATAAATCAAAACTGCATTCTAAAAAAGCAGAATGTTATATAAAGCCAAGCTTTCCACTTGAGGGATAACATACTAGAAAAATATGCAAACAGTATTGGCATGAACACAATGTGCTCACTCAGTGATGTAGTGTTTTGTCATGTTACTGTATAGCTACTATTACTAGTAGAAAAACCAGCTTGTTACTGGGTGTCTGTAAGGAGAAAAAGGGGCTTTGTCTGTTCATTTTAATCAAATAACAAACAACACCCACCCCGCTGCTCTTCCTCTGACTGCACGGATGACCTTTGGTCTTGAGATTGATCAAATGCTGAGTTAGCTGATCGTGACATTTACAAAATGCTAACACCTCAGCTCATTAAGAGTGCAGCCCTCACGCTGAGATTCTCTCCGAGTGATAAAACAAGCTCTGTTGTACATGAAATACAGCACGGAACAGCTGTGAATCTTATGAAAGCTAAAAGGAGCCTAGAATGCATCTTTAAAAATATAACAGATTTGCAGGATCAAACACTGGGTGGTTTCGACTCACAGTTGGGTCAAATATGGACAAACCCGAAGTGTTGGGTTAAATTAACATAGAACAGCTTAAATTAAAAGGGTTAGTTCACCCAGAAAAAAATATTTTTATTATTTTTCATCATTCACTCACCCTTGTGTCATTTCATACTTGAATGACTTTCTGCTGCAGAACACAAAAGAAGATATTGTGAAGAATAAATGTGTGTCCCCCATTGTGTGAAAACAAAACCAGACATTTCTCAAAATATCTTCTTTTGTGTTCCACAGAAGAATGAGTCACATACAGGTTTTGAACAAGATGAATAAATGATGACCTCATTTTTATTTTTGGGTGACCTGTCCCTTTAAGTCAAAGGTTGGGTTTGTTCATTTGTAACTTGTAAGCAACCATCTAAAATCCTTCATCACCTTCCGCCACATTAAACCTCATTACTCAGCAGACTTCTAGCTCTCCAACACGAATCACCCACCTCAAATGACTCCAGCGGTTCTCCGTTCTTCAGCCACCTGTAGGAAGGTTTGGGCTTGGCGCTCGCCTTACACTCCCACAGCAGAGATTCATCAATGGCTTTCTGCACATCCTGGGGCTTCTCCAGGAGATGAGGGGGAGCTGAGAGCCATCAACAAACACACAACACACGCCCGTTGTCAAAAACACACACAGAGCGCTGCGGATGAAAATTAATTTTTCAACAGGTCTCCTGACTCCCAGACAGACTTCGAGTTGGTTATTGATTAACCCCTTGGAGAAATCGGTAAACCAAGCAAGCGGTTTATGAGCCAATTAATGAATAATGCAGATGATCAACAAAGCATCGGAATGAAAAATCATATTACCACATGAATAATTCATACGGCTATTTATTTAGTAAATATTTACCTAGCTTTATGGAACAACAGCACCGAAAACACAAATCAACTTTTGTTAGTGCCAATGTTAAAGGGGTCATATGGCGCAAATACGTGTTTTTCTGTGTCTTTGGTGTGTTATAAGTTGCCCATGCATGTATTAGACACGTTAAATTGCAAAAATAAAAGTGTCGGAACAAGTGTCGGTTGTTATCGAAGAAATAAGCCCTGACAGTGTAATCAGGTATCGCACTGAAGGGGCTTATTTTGCGATAACAACCGGCTGCTTGTACATTATCTCGTTTATCACACGGCCACTTGCCACATGAGAAAAAACTGGACATGAAATGTGAATTTAAAATATTTATTCGCTCATTTTTAGGCGAATGCTGACTGCGAGGAAAAGCTGTTTACTTTCGGGGTTTTTTTTTTAAGGTAAGAAACGACGTTTAAATGTCAATTTGGTTTAATCATTTGTAAATATAATGTCATATATGTTATTAAAAGACATATTTATATTTAAATTGTGAAAAACAACCTGTCAAAATGATTTGCTGCATCCGGGTTGCCGTGTGTTATTAGTTTTGAGAGGTTGTTATCTGGGAAAAACGAACCTGCAAATGTCGCGACTGGCAAATCAAAATCAAGAATTCCGAGCCGTGTAATAATTTAAGTTATAATTATCATGAATACATTTACAAACAGGCGAAACCTTCATAACTGTAGAAAAGAATATCTGTCATAGCATTGTATTGGAAGCCTAGTTAAAGTTTATGGGGTATCAGTCTCACTTTTGGACCTCATCATTTTGGTACTAGCCATTATGTAATGAACAACAGCGGCTCATATTGATTATTCCATAGCCCCAACGGCGGTGACAGATGTCTTGTAAAGTAGAGACTATGGAAGATTATGGATTTTTGCCAGCCAAATCATTGAAATGACAAATAATTACAACACCCAAGAATAATCATGAAAATCTGACATCCAGGTCATAAAACCTCATTGGGTGATCAATTAAACCACAGTATATCCATTCAATGATAAGCCCATATATCAAAACATTCATAAACACCTCAACCATTATGGTGCACAGAATAAAGAAAGAGAAAACAATTTACAGAAATAATGTCTGTGGCTAGTTCAAAACAAGACTGAACTGATTCTTTGTTTGTCTCAATGTGCAAACAGTGCTTGACATATATATGTAGATCACTTTCTACTTTATGCAAGAGCTCAAGCTTCACGCACAGTGTTGCCAGATTGGAAATGTCCAACTATCGTACCAGAAGCTCAAAACTCTCATATTTGTTCGAAAATTATCGTTCACGAGTCAAACGTTTTGAATACAGCTCTTTATTTAGACAAACAACGGTAGACGTAGGATCCACAGCTAGATCAATGAGTATAGAAGCCATATGAATACAACGACCATCATTTGAAGTGTCACAAAATTCGGAAATGATTGTAAATGATGGGATTTTTTTCACTATTGATCGTACATCGTACAGAGGTCAAAATGATGGTACAGATACGATAATTATGGTTCATCTGGCAAAACTGTTCACGCATACGAGAGAAGCATTTGTTCTATTATGTTTCATTTTGTATTTACAAAAGAGAGAAAGTCAGTTATGGATCTACGCGAGGGTATTTAAATGATGAAAGATTTTTTTTGACGATCAATCCCTGACTGTAACATGCAGTTGCGTACGTTGATTTATCGTTACAGTGCTCAGAAATGCATTCGGAATGCGAAAGTTCGGAACGTTTGTGTTTCTTATTTATGTTTTTATTCATTTTAATGTAGAAAAATTGCTAGTTGACACTGCAACCGGCATAGTTAAAAAACTTGACACAGATTGGAAGTGGTAGGCGATAATTAATACCAAAATAAAAGTCCTATTTATTTGCGTGGTGTACTGGCTATACTGGTAATGGCGCTGTCATGTAATTTATTGGAAATATTTAAAAGTTCAAAATTATTGGTCAAGATTATATTCTAATTATACATTTTAAACCAGGCATAAAATCTGAAAAAAAACATTCAGATTTAAATCAACAGAATTTTCATTTTTGCATAAAATATTTGGAAATATTTCAGACTTACCAAAGAATGAAAGCCGTCCCTTTACAGTGTTTTTGCCTCTGGAGTTTTCAGCCACACATTCATACTGTCCTGCATCCTCCTGTTGGAAATAAGGGATCTCCAACACTCCACTGGACTTATTAACATCCACTTTTCTGGGAAACGGGTTTTCATCTAATCTTCTCCAGCTGATCACAGGAACTGGACTGAAACCAAGTGAGAAATCTAGTTGTTTGATGGTGCTTCACACAAAATTCTACTGGATAAACTGATCTAAAAATGAGTCGAATAATAGAGATTTCAGTATATCCAGAACAATTGTAGTTTCCTGAAGTGTGTCATTTAAACTAGTAGGAACTTAGAAAGGAACTGCAAAAATAATCAAACCGTACTTCTCCATAATCTGCAATATTTTGGATGATTATCCTTGAAGTACTTTTAGAGCATTCAATCTTGTTAAGACTCATCCTAAATTACTCTAGAAATTCCTTTAGCTTTCTTTTAACATGATAAATGTAGCAAATCTAGAAGACAATTACTAAGGATGTCATAATTTCACATATGACATGAATGACGGTTACGGAGAAAGCAGCGGAAGTCAAACCACTGCTTGCATGTAAAATTCATGAAAACACTCTTACAGAGATGACAACTGTAATGTATTTACTTTCCCAAAGCGAAGCACTCCAGTTTCACTGTTAACCCCCTAGCAACAGCCAAGATTTCAGGGAGCTGAACTTCAATTTTTGGCTCATATTCACCCATGATGCCTGCAACACAAAAGCATCATTTCACATCAGAATGTTTACAACCACATCCAAGTCATTTTATAAGGTAAATTCACAAAGGGACATCACCATCGCTGCGGAGCACAAGTGGCGTAGGAGGTCCCTGTACTGTGGTCTGGGTCACCGTGTTGGTGACGACACAAGTGTAGTTTCCAACGTCCGAGGGTTCGACTTTAGCGATGTACAGGTTGCCAGTTTTCTGTGACACGAAGCGCCGCGTGTACTGCTTCACAAATGAGGGATATTCATTGAAGATCCAGGAAAAGGTCAACTCTGTAGGAAAGACAGGAGACAAATATCAGCTCTTCTGAACGGGCTAGACTGAACCATGTTACTTCACAAACATAAAAGGCAATATTAATACAGCTCAAAAACCTTTTGATGAGGATAACAAAGTCGCTTTAATGCAGTTGCTGGCCATATTCGCAATGGCCAAGAGCAGCGCCTGTATTTTCAATACAGCGGACAAAGAAAGACTGGAATCTTCAAAATGAAGGGAAAGTTCACCCAAAAATGAAAATTCTGTCATCATTTGCTCACCCGCTTGTCTTTTCAAACCTGTTTGGCTTTATATTTCTGCAAAACACAAAAGAAGATATTTTGAAGAATGTCGGTAACCAAACAACGGCGGAACCCATTGACTTTCCTTGTTTTTTTTGTCAGTTCATAGAAGTGAATGGGTAGCTCTGTTTGTATCTTCTTTTGTGTTCTGTAGAAGAATGAAAGTCATAACGGTTTGAAATGACTAGAAGGTAAATAAATAATGACAAAAGTTTCATTTTTGGGTGAACTGTTTCTTTAACAAGCTCATTGGCTCTTTGTATTTTGGTATATTTCACATTCAAGATTTTTATTGAGAAGTAAGGCATTCAGCTTGCATGACGAGGAGAATCAATGTGAGACATTTCAAATCTATACAGTTGTTGATCATTGACAATGATTACTGACAGCATCATACATATTTTATTCTTGTTTCTGAGTCAACGGACTACAAAGCTAACCAAAAGCATAAACAAAAAGGTTACTTACTAAGAAATGTCTAAAGAATACAGCTACAATCTATCTGTCTCTCCGTTAAAGTTGAGTAACTGAAGTTAAACTAAATTAACAATAATTGAACAAATGTCATGGTTCCCCTGTCATCGGTCATCTCTAGAGTGCACTACATCTCCCAGAATTCCCCACTGCTCATCACCTGCACCAGATCTATAATTAATACACTTGCCAGCCATCACTTCGTCACGTCCACAGTATATACTGTATATACTGTATATAGCCTGTTCTGTTTGTTAGTCTTTGTCTCGTCTAATATATGTCAATGTATGCTGTGTTCCTGGTTCGACTGTGCGATAGAACCTTTTGTATTAATAAAAAACTCTATTGACGATGCCTTGTTCTCTGGTGCATACTTGGCAAAGAGCGTTACGTGACAACAAAAGGGTTTAAAAGGCTTTCTTTTAAAATAAAGCAGGAGTTTATCTATGCAAAACCATGCTTTTGTTGAGTGCGTGCTTGCCAAAAAACATTCAAGCAATGACCTGTTTTCTTCCAAAGACACAAGTGATTTCACCCTGCGTTGAGTTTTAAAAGGACCAGAAGCATTAAATGGAACCTTGGGTATAGAGAGATGTATGGCTTAATATATCTGTTTTTTTAATACTTCCACTTTTACTTCAGTAGATATTTTTTTTTAGTTTAATACTTTTACTCTGATAAATACTCTGATAAATGTGCTGCATCGTTACTCGTTACAATTAAATCATTCCAAACCCACATTATCACTGCCGGAGCGGTAGATGGCTTTGACACCAGGTTTGATGAAGCTGGCTCATCATTGAGCGAATCAAGCGAACAAGACCGCGCGTGCTCCCGTTCTGCCTTTCGCTCTGCTGCCTGACGGCGCGTCGCGTGTGCTTAACTCACATATGCGGTAGAGAGAAGTCTCTGGGAGAAGGGGAAGCACAAGACGCAACCTGTGTCTCCACAAGGTTTACAAAGCGTCTTATTTTCCTTGCAATCGCCGGTAAAACACAGCAAACTTGAAGCGTGACTGCTGGCGAGTCCCCCCGAAACTCATTACAAAGGCTACTGTTAATTTATCTGCTAACGTGAGCTGTTGCATAACGTGATATTCAACATAAAGTAAGCCAAAAGAAACGCTGTTTTAAGGTGCTTGTACATTTCTGTCCTTGTACTGCTGCTACAGGCAAAGGAATTGTGAGTGTCCTTTAGGTTAAACATTTGAAATAATATAAACAATATGATGTTCAAACTTTTGACTGCTTTCTTTAATAACTACATAACACAATACTTGTACTTTTACTTTCAGTACTTGAGTAGTACATTTTAAAATAAACTACTTGCAATACTTAAGTACAAAAAATGTTGAATACTTTAGTACTTCCACTTAAGTGTGGTGCTTAAAGAGCACTTCAACTTCTACTCAAGTCTTTTTTGATAGAGCACCAGTGCTCGAATTGAAGGGGGGCTCCGGGGTCCCCCATAAGGCATTAGGGACCCCTAATAAAAGTAAAAATCCTCAGATATTTTTATTTGAGTCAAAATTATAATGACAAATGTGATTAAATTCATGTAATGGATATGGTAAATTTCATGAATTCATTATTTACAATAATTTATATTAAGTTTGATTATGGGCTAGTTGTCATGTCTCTTTAAATTTTAAACGCCCTGCCCCACATCTAAAGACTGCGCAGGACATTGTTGACATGACTGCTTGATTGGCGTCTCCCTGGTAAAGCTAACTTCAGCTAAAAAATGGAGAATAATAAACCTCCACTCGCAGTCGGGAAGAGGAAGCTTCTACTTTTTTGAGGGGTAATTTTCTCTCTATATTTATCTTTCCACTATATTTATCAACTCCATGTCGGGGCTTTTGTATTCCTTGCGTAAATTAATGGTTGAATAGTCTGCTGACTGACAGACTCACTCATAACAGTACCTTGCCACTACCTACTGGACGTAACTATGTAAACTGCACTGAAATCGTTGAAAAATCCCCACAACACTAACACAAAGACCGACAGCCGGTTTGTCAAAATGTATGTTTTTAATATCTAATACACTAGTTTTAGAACAAACATTATCATCACAAAGTGTCAATCATCCAGTTGTTTTTAGGGAAAATAGTTAATATTTCATTGGTAAATAATGCTAGAATTATTCTGTTGGACATACATTTTTGTTCACTAAGCCTGTATTGATTTAATCCAAAATACAGTAAAAGAAGCCCGTTCTTTTATATAAGCCTGTTTGTAATAAATAGTATATAGTTATGCATATTTATGATCCAATATATTGTGTATTTTGTATAAATTGTATATTGCGAGACTAACCCCCACCCCCACCAAAAAAAAGTCTTATGGTGGCGACCCCCCATAAGACTTGACTTTTACTCAAGTCTGGGTCTCTAGTACTTTATACATCTCTGCTCCTTTGTAACTTGTATTAATAGAATGTGTTTTTCAAAAGTGCCCTATTTTTAAGATCATGAAGGCAAGAAATCAGTTCTCTGTTCTTTGCTTAGAAAATGTCAACGATCTGAATCATGACAAAATGGCCACTAATCTTCGAACCACTTCAAAACTAATAAGCTTGACCAAGCCACTCACAAAGTTAACCGCAAAAAGCATTTGAAGAGGTTTGCCTCACATAACAGTTTACTTGTGTGATGTACTGTATAGTGTGCCACTTAAAAGTATTAAATCAAGAGGAAAAAAGGAGGTGATTTATGATTATGCTATGGGCAGTGAGGTTGAAAAGCTTTTTATGCTTCGAGTTAATTACAGAGGACCGTAATTGCTGGTTGGGGCAGTACGCAAGAACAAACGCTAAAAACTCATCATAGTTTTATTTCTGGCTTCGCGACCAGATAACATCTGTACATATTATCATCGTACCCAGGAGGACAAACTCACACACATACAGAACGCAGGGCAAATGGCAAATTACAAGAATATTTTCAAGCATATTACATCCTCATTCATCTTTGTTTTCATATGAATAAAGTGATAGTTTGCTATTTCAACCATAAAAACAAGACATACGTTTATTTTAAATTATAAAGTGAGAACTTGAGTTCTGAAATAATGTAAAGAAAAAAAACAAGCACATCTAGAAGTCAATAGTGTTTAGATCTGACCACACAGTGATCGATCAGCCATTGAGTCTTGTGAAGGGCAGAAAGATGTGTGCTAAATATTGTCATTATAATGACGGTCACCACCTTGCTTTAAAAGCAAAACAAAATCAACAGGCTGTTAATATAAAATGAAATGCCTCACCTCCCATATATGGTGGGGGACCACAGAGGAGAACCACACCTTGGCCCTCTCTGACATTCACTGGACTTCTCCTCTGAGTTTTAAACTCCTCCAGATCTAGAAAAAAGCAACAGAAACAAACAGCATTTTTTTTTAAATGTTTAATAAATAATATATATTTTATTTTTTAAAATTCCATTGAATCATAATTCACACTGCCCAAAGCACTGGTCCAGAGAAATGAACAACAAAATACAACTTCAAAATAAATGACATGACAAAACAACAACACAAAACATAAGTGGATTACAGAATAAGTCGTATAGTCGATTTCATAGGACTAAGGCCTGGCCAGAACGTAACTTCCGGTCTGTTTTTGGTAACTATTTATATAATTATGTATTTTATATTTAATTTATATTAGAAAAAAATATAGATAAATACAGTATATAGATAAATATTTTATTGTTTATTAATTGTATAAAATTAAATTGAAACTAGTACTCAACTGATATTAATTCTTTGCACCGGAAGTTGGGTTTGGGCCACATAACCTTTGTTTATGTTTGCTTTTTTTTTATCTTTATATCATGGGTTGGATTCTTTTGAAAATGCAAATATTCTCCTCTGGTGTTGCACTGAATAACGTTCGGAACGACATTAATGTGATAAAATAATGAAACTATTTTTATTTGTGAGTAAACTATTTCTTACTTTAACAATACCATTAACTTCACTAACTTATACAATTATGGACACAAAATTGAAAAGATAAATTACAAAATAAGAGCACTTTGAAAACCAGAATAAACATGTCATTATTCTGCCGCATCATGTCATGTTCTCTTGGCCTAGTGGCGGGATCATGACAGAACCCCATCTTTTATGTGGAGAGAGACAAATTTGGCACTTATGGATCGCCATACTCTCTCTCCGGTCATCTTTAGTCCTGCCCTCTTGTTTCCTCATTAGTGCTCATTATGATTTCATGCCCCACAGCTGTTCCCTCCTGATTTGCCCCCTTACTCAATGTCCCTGTGTCTTTTGTCTTGTGCTGGATCATTGTCAGTATTTGGAGTGTTTGCTGTGTACTGTTACCCTTGCCACCCGCCTTGTCTAGTGTTTGCCATGTAAGTCTAGTCTAGTCTAGTCTAGTCTAGTCTAGTTATTTGTATCATGTCCAATGTTGTATCCTGTCTAGTCCAGTTTAGGTTGTGAGTCGATGTTCCCGTTCCTACCCTAGCTGTTTTGTTCTGTTACCCCCTAGTGGGTTTTTGTTTTGTCTTTGTTATTAAATTTCTTGTTTACCCCTTACCCACTGTCTGTTATTGGGTCCTCTGTTCCTGTGTTTCCGTGTCTGCCTCTATTTCATGACAAAACAGCAGAACTCTGAAATGACTTTCTCTTTGCTCGGTTTTCAAAGCACACGAGGACATCTATACATGAATAATGAAAATAAATCAACAAATAAAATGAAAAAAATGTGAGTCTTTAGTAACAAATAGAGAGGAATAGTTGAGAGGATGTCTGAGTTTCACCTGCATTGAATTCGATGAGGGCGGTGTGTCTAGAGAACGAAAAATTCTAAAGGAATATTCATGAACAACACATCCACTCTCAGAACACGACGATCCCCTCACATCTCCGTGACACAAACTATGTCAGCTCCAGCCTCAAATTGGGGGTTAAAAGCATCTCTCTGGTAGGAAAAGGAACTTTTTGCACTTTGCACACAAGTTTCGCTCAACTACCAACATAAGGAATACATTTCTTCCAGAATGTTCAGTCTGCAAAATTTTCACCTCACGTAACATCTCATTACAGAGTTTTTACAATGAGGCCAAAATAGATAAACGACAGCTCTCTGCCATACATATGCAATAAAACCGTCTTTTAGATACTGTACATACAAAGCATTCGTCAGGAGAAAGACACACTCCAGTGACTCTAATTGGCTTCTCAGTTATCAACTATACGTTGTGTTCTGTTCATTGCTCTCGGCAAAGTAAACACCATGAGCCCTTGTGAAGCCACAGTGATTGAATACAGTATTGTATTGTAAGTAATGAATTTGTGACCTGTAAAAGAAAAGGGTGAAGGGAAATTCTATCCTCAAATATAGTGTGTATTAAAAACAAACATGATGGCAATTAAATCAAAATATTGCATTCGAAATGAATAAATAAACAGCATTTCGGGCACCAAGTTGTACAATGCTTGTCGGCCAATTAGATGAGACTTCATGTCTTAATGTCTTAAATAGGGGGAATTACCTGCGAAACGATTATGGATGGAGTGCAGAAGGCACTTAAAGAGACCCTTAAGACAAATTATAATTAGAAACATGCTGAATTCACTAAACGCTTGCTGGTATTTTTAAGTTACTTACTATGCAAAATGTTGCTTAAGGTACCTATAACACTGACTATGTCATGTGTTGTCTAAACCGAATTGATAGAATCTCGTCAGGTATTTTTTTATGAAATATTTTAATTGTTTTGCCAATGATTATCTAAATACTATACACTGAAAAATCTTGTGTCTAAAAAGCATGTTGGGGCCAGTATACCCTAAAATGAAAGTTCTGTCATCATTTATTCACCCTCACGTCCTTTCACACCTTTAATATTATTTTCTTTCCTCTGCAGAACACAAAAGAAGATATTTTAAGGAATTTTGGTAACCAAACAACTTTGGACCCTGTTGACTTTCACTGTAAGTACGAAACCTTTGACAATGCCACATGTCACAAAATATCTTCTTTTGTTTTCCACAGAAAAATAGAGTCATACATTTGCTCTATACAGGTTTTGAATGACATGAGTGTGAATAAATGATGACATTTCCAAATTAAATTCAGCTCTGTTCTTGTCATCACACTGAAGGTTAGGCTTGCGACAAAATTTTGAAACATCTAGAATCCATATCTGTACACTAAAGTATTCCCTAAAGTAAATTAAAGTGGACACCTCATCAGATTCCCTTCCAGCGTTGTTTAGAAAAGTGGTGCAGCTCAACGCTTTAGTGTTAAATCTTAAAAGAAATAGTACATTACATAAAAGAAGAGTTTGACTCAGTACTTTCACAATGTAAAAAACAGCATTTCAAAGTCACCAACTTTGATCAAACTGATTATCGAAACAGTTTATTTGTTTATGCTATAGTATATGCTTGACCGTTTGATCTTCAGCAAGGGTTTCCAAAATGGGATAAACTTACCCCGAGGGGTCCATTTAAACCGAATTTGTGTATTCCTCACAAAATAATTAATGTGTTCATCCGTTTAAGTTCAATGACATTCATGAAACACCAGCAGACCAAATGTTTGTGTAAAACGTTCGTAAAGTTGTTCTGACGTAAATTTTCGTATGAAAAATTTTTTACATGCTCCCTACCACGTGGAAATGTTACATAAAACATTCAAATATTCTGTATTCTATTTGACAAAGTGATTACACTGCATTTTGATGCAATGTGTATCATAATGATATTTCACAAGTTCCTTTCCCCTGTCTTTTTCCTTCTTCGTTTTTTACTCTTTGACTTTGCGAAAAACGCAGACCTCGTCACTGTGACTGTTTTAACACAGCTGTCCAATCACAGTGGAGGAGAGGCGGGACGAACAGTACATCGCAGACCAACCATCACACTTATACAACACAACAATGGAGAAGTTAACATGGCTGGTTATTGCATTTTCATATTCATTTATAATCTTCACAATAAGATACTAGTAACATGTTACTGCCGTGGATATTTCTAATCATAGCTACTAATGCATCTCCGGGAAAACGCGCAGTGCATCCAAAGCGTTCTGAAGCGCCACCAGCTGGTTATTTTCTGAAGAGTACGAGGCATTATTTCAGATGGCTAAAAATGCTCTGGCGGACACACGTTAATTGATACATTTATTGTTAGGCATATAGCCTATAAGTCTTTAATTCATTTATGTAATATAACGTGCCAAATCTGAGAATGGAATCAAGAGGATTCCACAGCATTCTTAGATATGTAATTGCGTAGCTGAAATTTATAGGCGGGGATTATGCTAATTATGAATGATTTCGCCTTATTCACGCCTTATTTGGGAATGATTGGAATTCATTAACATACACACATTTGTGAATCCGGAGAAGAGGGGAAGGTTTCGGGAAGGTCCGTTTTACGCGCAAATCACTACTCATATATTTACGAATGTTTCATGAATGAGTCCCAAAGAGCGCAATGCCAACCAAATTTGTCAATATATATTTTGTGGCCAAATGTGAGTGTGTGTCATATGTTCAGCATTTAATAATGACTAGATTCACTGACGCACTTTTCCCATAACCGTAACATTACTGGCTTTCGCAATAAAACCCTTGAGAAAGAAAAGTTCTCGGCACATGATGAATAAATCTAGACATACTTGTAGAAAATGCCTCAAAGTCTCTCAACAAACAAACAAACATCATAAAGATATACAATTCACCTCCCTTCTGAGTTTTTTAAAAAGGCTTTTGTCCTTTTGAAGCTCGAGAAGGCAGTCACCACCCACTCCCACTGCAAACCCCAAAACATATTTAAAAGAAATCTGTATTTTAAATCCAAACATCAAAGAAAGCCAGCAGGGTTTTCAATGTCACAAGGGTGAGTAAATAAAAACAAAAATCTATAGTTTTTAGATGAACTAACCCTACGATATTTTGTGTTGAGGATGATCAAATCCTCTAAATAAATGAATATTAGTGCAAATATGCCAATTCCTTTTTTTGTTGTTCAAATATGCAAATGCACACATATATTCCTTCTATCATTAAGCAAATGCACCACATAATCGTTAGCCTGTCAAACATGTATAAACCTCGCTGGCAACTAGATACTATACTCAATTCAAATGAAGCAGAAAAGCAAAAGAGATCAACATGATATGTTAATGAAGGAAAGAATGATAAATGGCTACGGTACACCAAGTGACTAAGAAGGCTTAAAATATCTAATCCAAGTAACATCAATGACTACGGTACGTACTTTAAAACGTTTCTGTAGCTTTGCAGGAGGTTTTCCAGTAACTTACTGTAGATTTTATTTGCAATTTTGTTTTAAAAATCGTATGAAGTAATTGAAGAAGTTGTAAATATTTTTACAAGAAAACAAAGCGAAAATGCTTAGGAAGAATGTAATTATTTGCAGTGTTGCTGTGAAAATGCCAGTCTTCTTGCTCATTTTGAATCTCAAAAGCCAGAGTGTTTTAAACTATTAATAGAGATAAAGTAGCAATTCATCTACAGTAAGTTACTGGCAAAGTTACTGGCGAACTTATACAGTGTATTTACTATAAGCATAATACTGTAAGCATAATATAGGTGGTTTGTATAAAACATAACGTTTTCTTAAAAATGTTTAATTCGTAACAATTTGATGAATGTTATTTCTCTGAATAAGTCCTATAAAATAAATATATTTGATTTGTATTTCCTTTTCATAATAGGGTTCTAGGTGGAGGTCCCTGGGTCTTTCAAGGTTAAAAAAATCTCCCATTTCATACAATATTTGTAGGCTTTTTAAGGTCACACTTAAAAATGTATGAATGTCAAATCAAGAGGCATCTGCACACAAATAAAGCTTGACATTCTCAACTAAAAAAAAAGAAATCTAAAAAAACTCATTATATTTCTTAGTAAGTCATACTATACTGTACGATATATAAGGGTGAGGCACATAAAGGATGGTTTCAGGCAAGCTTGAGCCCAATAACTTCACTCAAGATCTTTACAATAAGAAAACGATTATTTTGGCAGCCATGGCAGGCTTGATCCAGGTAATTGAGAGAAAACGGTGAACACATAAAGCCTAGGGACCGACATGTGTTCCACCCCTTAACTCCACAGAGGCGTTTTAAAGATCACACTGGGCTTGGCAGTAGGAAACGGATCTTTGAACTCAATCTCTACCTCGCATCTATCACCATCACGTCAAATAGAGAAGCACCAAGTTCAACTTGCCACCAGAGCCACCAGAAATCCAAGTTTTGAAGAAGAGACAAAATAATTTGTGTAAAACAGAGTAACCAGGGCATCAGTTAGAGCTTTTTAATGTTAAAGACGTCCTTTTGAATATACAGCTGCGGAAAAATTAACAGACCATTTAAAATTTTCATTTAAGCAGCATTTCTATGTATTGTGGCCATTTCTGTCCAGTGTTAGTTGTATTTCTACAAAATCAAACCTCAGGAGTGACACAAAGTCAACCAACAGCAATGTGAAGGACTGACAGCATGACAAGGCACATGAAAACTTTGATAAAAATCCAGGTTATCACATAAAAAATAATAATTTTTGAAGTTTTTCTAAATAAATGTACACATATTACGGTTGTATTGCTTAAAAGTGAATATGAACTTCTTTTCTTTGCAGTATTTGAGGTCTGAAAAAATGCAGAGCATCTTTCTTCAGTGTTCATTTTCAGAAAATAAATGCAAATAGAAACTATATTTTTCATTTAAATTTTATATAATTATTGTCTGTTGTTCACAGAATGAAACAAGAACTATAATTTTACCTAAACACATTACTATAAATAGTCTATTTAAAAAAACTGACAAAGAATGGGTTCTGTGCACAAGGGTAGTGACCAACTTCCATTGTCGTCAGCGGTCGGGATATCAGTTTCCGGAGTTAATAAGTTGAGTTTTACCGTTTTGGAGTCTATTCAGCCAATCTCCGGCTCTGGCGATAGCAATTTTAGCATAGCTTAGCATAGATCATTAGACCAGTAGCATCGCGTTCAAAAATGTTTTCAATATTTTTCCTATTTAAAACTTGACTCTTCTGTACTTACAGTATATTGTGTGCTAAGACCGGCGGACAGAGTCAAGTTTTAAATAGGAAAAATATTGAAACTCTTTAGTCATTTTTGAACGCGATGCTACTGGTCTAATTGGATTCAATGATCTATGCTAAGCTATGCTAAAAGTTTTATCGCCAGACCTGGAGATCGGCTGAATAGATTCCAAAACGGTAAAACTCAACTTATTAACTCTGGGGGAGTTGGAGAATGAGCCTATTTCCAAAAAAAGTGGAGTGTTCCTTTAATTTCATCATAAAATGAATTGAATCATAACACAACATGTACATAGCAGATATGTTTACATGTTTCATGAGAGAGGGGAACTAATACTATTATATATTATATTAGATCTTTCTCTACCGTGCCGGTGGACTGAATAAATCAATATTCAGATCTCAAATATTCAGAGCAACAGATAAACTGTGATGCCCCTTCGTCTGTAACTTTATTATTAAATGGTTTATTAAACTTTATTTTAGCATTAAATGGACTACAGTCGGGCAGTCGTGGCCTAATGGTTAGAGCGTCGGACTCGTGACCAGAAGGTTAGAACCCCTACTTGCTCCCTGGGCGCTGCAGTGATAGCTGCCCACTGCTCTGGGTGTATGCTCACCACTTGCTGTGCGTGTCTTCACTATTCTCTGGATGGGTTAAAAGCATAGGTCACTTTCACTCACTTTCACTTCACTCACTTTCAAAGGGACAGTAACCAAGCGGATAAAGTAAATCCAAGTAAAAGAAGCTTGTTAAAGAGGTTTTATGATTGTTATATTTGCAGAAAATAAGCCACTGCATTCAAAAATTTGAATCATGATATGACCCCTTTTATTTCTTGGTTTGTGCAGACTTCATTTTAATGCAATATACGGACCATCTGCCCTCTGCAGTGCTATTTGTAATATTAACTTGAACTATATTCAGAGCCCATATACTATCAGCGGTATATCGCTTTCAAGTGATTTTTCAAAGGCCAAATAACTAAAACAGTGACTCACAGGCGATGTGGAGACTAGCCTCTCTGCTGAGAATGGTCCCGAAAGAGTTTGAGGCCAGACATTGGTAAATACCAGCATCTTCTTCTTTATTGAGCTGGCTGATTCGCAGGTTTCCTCCTGAGATGCTGTATCGAGAGCCAGGTTGAGGAGAAATGAAGCTGTCATTCATTTTCCACCTATAAAGCACAAGGGGAAGTTAAAAGAGAAGTGGAGAGTGAATTGAGTCAGATTTTTCCTCTTTTTTGACTGCAAACACTGTACAGCGGTTTCAAAAAGTTTGGGATACTTGTATGAAAACTGAATTTCATTTACATACATTTGTTAAAGGGAGAGTTCACATAAAAACGAACGGCGGTACCCATTCACTTCTATTGTATGGACACAAAACCAATGCAAGTCGTTGGTAGCCATCGCTGTTCGGTTACCAACATTCTCCAAAAATCTTATTTCGTGTTCTGCAGAAGAAAGTACAGGTTTGAAATGAAAAAAGGGCAAGTAAATGATGACAGAATTTTTATTTTTGGGTGAACTATCCCTTTAAGAAAAACTTTTCTTACAACAAACTTTCCTTGCAAAATCCATCTTTGCATTGACTTTGAATCAACTGATCTTATGTTCATGTTTAGAAGATGCAGAAATTATAAACATGCTCCACAAAGTTTTATAACGAAAATGTGTCCAAACACTTTTTGTCTGTATCTACCAATATTTATTATTAATTTTTCTTTGAGAAATGTTTTAATGTCTGCTATGTTTTAATAAATACCACCATGTTTTATTACATTTTTTATGCATTACAAAGACATTCAATGTCCTTTTTGAGCCAATGTATGTCACAAAAAAGTGACAACAAAGGGTAGTAAGCAGAAAGACACAAATTCAACAACAGATCGGTGACCTAGTCCAGTCACCCCTTTGCACATCTAAAGCCACAATACCTAAGAGAGACGGCGAAACACTGCTAATAAAAGCCCAGTCTGTACGTCATCACACAATAAATCAATATTATCGAGTAACGTAATCACTGCCTTCCTTTTTATTAAAAAGTAATTGTTGGAAAAAAAACAGACCTCATTGTCACAGAGGAATAGAAATTAAAACAAATTAGTCTGCTTTGTGTATACCACAGCAAATGAGAGTCGTTTTATCGATGAAACTGATGCAAACAGTGAATGATTCTCCATAATACACCGGCCGTCCGGATTTAATGCAGACGTGATCCATGTCAATTACCTGTCTGATTATAGGTACACTGAAAATCAATACAGCGCTCATAAAACAGACGATAGCATGAGATCATGTCTCCTCAACCACACAAGCTGAAGAACACGTTACGACTTTTACATATTGATAGAAATACTGTGCTGCACCAGTTAATGCATCTGACTTGGTTGAGATATATTTGCAGTCTACTGTTTGCTCTGCTTGTCACTCAATGATGTTTCTTATAGGGAAATAAATTAGTTGACTAGAATGGCATTGTGGGATTGTGCTCTAGACATATCGCATTATGAATATATTGTGTTTGTGTGCCTGTCTCCTGAGAAGAGTAAATGTCCAAGCAGTGCTGCTAGAAACATTCCACTCTTTATAATTTCATCCAAAGCATGTATTCATATGCCAAAAAATATAAACATTTATAATATATCAGCTAAAGGGAATTAGAAAAATCCAAGGGCAGAGCCACATTTTTCGAACACATCTTTATTAATATTCAAATGCTCTGCTAAAAAAATTGTGTCTAGCATTTCAATAATCATCTTTGACTTGAACAGATATTTACATGTAATTCTTTTCAAATTTGAAGGGATAGTCCAGCCAAAAGAAAAAATTCTGTCATCATGTATTTATACTCGTGTTGTTTAAAACCTGTATATGACTCTTTCTTTGGGACACAAAAGAAGATATTTTGAGAAACGTCTTAGTGGTTTTATGTTCCTACAATGGAGGTCAATGGGGACCAATGTTGTTTGGGTACCAACATTCTTCCAAATATTTTTTATCTAAACATTGTGGTCTGGGACACCATTGAAATGCTCTGTGAAATAACATACTTAATTGGTATCCAATACAAATTTGTCCTGGGTACCAGTGGCATTACCAATATGTCATCATGAAGTGGGCATTTGGATGTGAGGTAAGCCACATAAGTAAATATAAGAAAAAACTCACACATGTCATCATGAAGTGGGCATTTGGATGTGTGGTAAGCCACATAAGTAAATATAAGAAAAAAACTAAATTTTGTAAATGTACATTTTGGTTATTTATGTGATTATGTTTTTATAATAAATAAGCAGTCATGCATGAAATACTATCAACTAAAGGCTGTGAGTATACCTTATGTTACAGCACAACAATGTTTTGTAATCCTGTTACCGCCAGGAAGTGTGCATTTAACCTCCATATACAGGTTGAAGACGTACCATATTTGAGATTTATTTAATGTGAAAAATGGGTTCTTCACAGATGCTTTGATGCAACCAAAATTTAATTTTGCGGAAGATGCTAGTGGTATAAATCAGTTATTTGCTTTCAACAACAATAAAAAAAGATCTACTGCAAAAGCATCTAGCGATTAAAATTGTCAGAGATCAGAAATCAAGGAACAACAAGAGGCCAGCCACAACTAAAAGAAGCATCTGAATCTTTGCTTCAAAAAGGAAATGAAATCAAACTAGACTCAGCGTGGGTCTCCAACCAAATAAATAAATGAACGACAGAGAAAGGCCAATCCATCTCAGACCAGCCGAGATTGTTTTTGAGTTAAATCAAGGACAAAATAAGTCTCGTGCTCTATGGGAAATCAATGTGTCCTTGGATTCTCTTTTTGGAAAGAAACATCCAACGTACTGTACTCAATGCGGAGAAAGGTGAGGTTTTACAGAAGAGACTGAACGGTTGAATCAATTAATATAGACAAAAGAAATGATCAAACCAAGCGTGTCTGTTGTTAGGGGGTCTCACCTGTAGGACGGGGGTGGATGTCCCTGGGCTTCGCAGCTGAAGGTGACCTCCCGGCTGGGCTCATTAAAATGGAGAGGGAAGACGACACTCCCCGGCTGTTTGGTGAATACGGGCCTCAGAGGACCGCTGCCTTCTAAGGTGAGGAAAAGAACTCTGAATTACCATGCTAGTCAATGCTTATTTAAGTAGGCTGTATGCTAGAGCTGGATAAACCTTTTTAGAGCAAAGGAGTTGTGTTTATTGGATGATAGCCTAGCTGTCAATCATGAGCTGTGGGCAGCAGAGCTTTGGGCTAATCGAAGTACACATGAGAGTCTTGTTGGCAGGATGCTTGTTATACTAGACTCAAGACGCTTATATCATAGAGATCATTATGAGCAAATCACGTGTTAAAATGCACAACACGTCAGCATAATTTAACAGGGCACGGAGTAAAAAGACCTACAAAGCTAACTGTTCTTACGTGTAGTTTTTAGACGTGACTGTTTGCAAGTTATGAATCAAGTTACCAAAAACCCCAAAATAGTAGAAGAAACGCAAGGTCACACTTAAGTTTGTTAATGCAATTTCCTCACGCCACAAACACTGACTTGGAGGGGAGCAGCTTAATTATGTGTATCGTTAAAAGCGGAGAACTTTCGTGGTTTATTATTCTCCATAATTACATGTTGATGGTTAGAGCAAAGCACTTATTCTGTCGTATTAAGCACAAATGGCCTTCAGCGAGCTGAGACGTCGACCAAACAATGAGCAGGACAAAGAGTTTTTATGCAGGAGTGAATGCAATTTGCATAATCTAAACCTCATTGTTTTATGCCGATTTAATCCAGTGGAGCCTGACGGTGCTGCATTGTCCTAAAACATCACACATGTTTTGTTTAAAACAGAATATATGCCAAACTGAATTTTAGATATTAAATGAGGTCCAAGTCTGAGTTGAAACTGTAGTGTACTTCATCTGTATACAGTTGTGCTCAAAAGTTTACACACCCCTTGCACAATCTGGAAAAAGATGAAACTTTTGGAAGGATTGTTGAAAATGAAGGTTCATGTTTTTACTAAGGCCCTGAGCAAGTTATTTCTCTAAAGGAATGTTAACATAAAGTTCACACTAAAGAATAATAACAGAATTTCTAAAATAGCCCAGGGCAAAAGTTTTCAACCCCCTGATTCTTAATACTGTATGATATTACCTAAACAATAAATTACTTCGCCGTTTTTATGTTTAGTCATAGTTGTTTAAGGGTTTCTTGTTTGTCATGAGTCATAAGACTGTCTACTGATCTTCAAAACAATCACCCAGGTCCTCCACAATCTTTGCTTTTTCAGCATTTCTGGATATTTGACTCATGTCCAGCAGTAACTGTATGATGTTGGGATTCCTCTTTTTACTTTGAGGCCAATCGAGAGACGCATACACAACTATTACAATAGATATAAACATTCAGTGCTGCCCACAAAGTCAACACCATTCATTTAAGTCAGGTGGGTGTAAACTTCTGAAAATGAACTGGTGTAAATTGTTATTATTTCATTTATATATCTTATTTTTTCATTTAAATAATTATTTTTACGCCAAAGCCATTTTCAGAGGTTTACACCCACCTGTCTTTAAATTAATGGTGTTGACTTGGTGGGCAGCACTGAATGTTTCTATCTATTGTAATAGTTGTGTATGAGTCTCTAGATTGTCCTCAATGTAAAAAGAGGAACGTATTTGGGTGCTCTGCAATCTGTGGTTAGCGGGTTTCACCTTTAGGACCCTCAAATATGATCTCACAGATTGGCAGAAAGCAACTATTGTGTAGACTCTGAAAAATGTTGGGTTATTTTCAACCCACGGTTGGGTCAAAAAGGGACAAACCCAACAGTCGGGTTAAATTAAGCCAAAAACTGTTTATATTAGACCCAGCAATGGGTTAAAATAACCCAGCATTTTGAGCTGAAACAACACAGCATAGGTTAATTTATAACCCAACGGCTGGGTTCCCTGTTGAGAAAACTAGCATATGCTGGTTAGGTATGTTTTGAACCATGGTAGCTGGTTTAAGATGATCATGTGCTGTTTCTTAGCTGGTCATATGCTGGTTTAAGTAGGTCATGTGCTAGTCCTAAACTGGTCCCAAGCTCCTAGCTCTGGACCAGCTGATAAACAGATCACAGCTTAACAGCTTAAACAAGTTCTTGACCAGCTCAAACCAGCTGCCATGCCTCAAAACAAACCTAACCAGCATATGCTGTTTTTTGTCAACAGGTTTTTGTCAACCCTGCCTGACCCAATTCTGTGTTGAAAATAACCCAGCGTTGGGTAATAAAGGTACACGCCCAGCGGTCGGTGTAAATTAACCCAGCAAATGGTTTAAATTTGACGCAACAATGGGTTAAAATAACCCAGCATTTTGGGTAAAAACAACCCAGCACGAGTACATTTCCAACCTAACTGTTCGGTTCATCCTTTTGACCCAAAGCTGGGTTGAAAATAACTTTAAATAATTTAAAGTGCTTCTAGAATCAACATTGATTTGTGACTATTTCCTAAACTTCAACTCACATCAATAGAGCTGACCACAAAATGAATTCTCATCTGACCTACTTCATCAACATTGAAAAGCTAAATTTAGATTAAAGGCATCCTCTCGAGGCATTTTTAAAACCAATCACACGCTGTATTTCAACATAACTTGTTTATTCACCTTGTTCAGATACAAAGTTCTAGACGGGTGTGGGCTGAATTAATGCATCTGAAAATTCAAAACTGTTTTTTCCGCACCACAAACATTAAATTGCTCTTCCTAGCGTTCAATTAGCATCTCACTAGCGTCGGAGAGGTGGAGTTCATTGTGTTCATCTGGATGATAATAGAGTACAGAAGAGCTCTCGGTGGAAGTGTTTGAAATCTATTGAACGGGGAATAAACTGCACCAGGGCTAATTTCAATCTCGCTGTCAACAAGGGCTTTAACTCTTAAATGCTACTGGAAACATGAGAAGATGAGAAGACGTGAGAACGAATGATAAAGTGATGCTTCACAACCATAATATTGACCTAGATTTCCCATTAGCCACCAAAGTGCAAGTTGCATCATATTGCTAACAGCTTGGCTTCCTCCCATTGCATCCTCTTATATGATTTAGTTTTTATGCTAAATATTGCCGTCTGTGCTAATCTTGTTACCGCTAACCGTACGGCTAAACAAAACACTTAATTTGATTATCAACATCCGTGTGCGCCGATGTTTATAATCTATGTGATAAACACAACCTCATGCTTGTGTATGGGATTCACATGTTCCCACCAAAATGATCTTATGCAAACTTATGATACATGGTGATATTCAAGCTAGGAAACAGATCAATTATTGAGTGACTCAGCCAAGCTAAACAAAGGCCGCTTTTATAATTAAGGCTCTAAAATGCGTCAGATGGGGGCGTCCGTATTACATCCCGCTAAACTGTCTGTCTACATAAGCGTCTGTTTTACATAAGTTTTGCTTTTTGGTGCAATGGCTAATAGAGACATTTGGTACCAAATTCTGGACATGAGGGTTTAAATAAGACATAAGTGGAATCTGGAACCTAAGGCTGAGCTCGGAGCTGATGCAAACCTGTGAAATTCCCCAGAGGTTGTGCTTTATACAAGGAATTAATCTGGTCATTGAGGTTCATGTTTGCTATAGGACAAGTGGACGCTACTGACAATTTTGAAAATGCTTTAATTGTAATGTTTAGGGACACTGCAAAGTCAAACATTGCGAGACGTTATGAAAACATTGATAGGTAGTGAACTAAAAAGCATGTCAAGTGAGTATTTTATGTCACATTGTAAGGGTACAACTGTGGGCAGTAAGTGTGATTTCTCTCAATGTACCACATCTGTCTAAAGAGACTGAGAAATTATTTTGTCGTGTTCAGAGCTAAGAAGAAGTTTAGACAAAGCCCAAAACCTTGTCGGACGGGGAGGTCATTATGGAGGAAGTTGAAGAAAGCAGGTCTCTCTCTCTCTAACTCTGCCTGAGGGAAGAATATATGTGGCAACAACACCCCAAACAGCAAACTGTGCTGGAGGAAGAGGCGAGGAACAATTTAGGAGCCCAAATAAAAACGAATCATAAATTAAATAACACCTGACAGGCCGATGAATTCGACCAGCTTACCTCAGCAGGGCGATAGGGGGAGAGGGAGGTTGTTTAGATGTGGCCTGCAATCTGTGTTATTCTGATTCAAGGGTTTTAGGGTTTTATTCATCAAACAGAAAAGCCGGTTCTATTTTAGATACACACAACAAGCACACACATGTGTACACAAACAGCTTGCCATGGAGATCAATGTGAAAAGAATCATGAATTTAAAGAATTACGTGGGATGTTCAACTAAGAAATTGCCCTTAACCCATTTTCAGAAAGTTGCTGATTATGAAATGTGTCTATATAGTTGTTAAGAAGGAACTTCCCCATTGTTCTGCTAAATGTATTATTTAAGTGTCAATCAAGCTAAACATATATATATATATATATATAATTTACGTGTCAATCAATGTTTCATATACATTTTTTGCAACTATGGATGTTCATCTCCGTTCATTTCCCTAACCGAGAACTGCCGCTTGTTATCCGAACATTAACCGTTAACTGATAAGATTTTAATATTAAATTGACATTAAACAGGTTACTGAATGAGCGCCTTTACATTGAGTTGTGTGAGCTGTAGTTTGGAATCCTACTTGAGACTTTTCTTAGTCTCTTCACCAATAATTTCCTCTCTGGAAAACTTATGGATGTAATTTTTCTCAATCAAGCATATTTAATCTGCAAAATGTGCGTCTATTTGTGTCAGGGTGCAGTTCCAATTACCTGATGCCATATGTTGAGTACATCAACATTATGAAACATTACAGTAAACTGTTTAAATTGGTGTAATTGTTTGCAGTTTTTCAGTTAACTTTTGAGAGAAGATGACGCAAATGAGTTCAGGGCATCAGAGGCCTCTTTACTTCCAGGTGTGCTGGTATTTTCTCTAAATTTAGTATCTTTCTCTTAATTAAGATATCAAATAATAACTTCGAGAAGGTTGGATGTTCAATTTAGGATTGCTGTTTGTAATGTTTACAAATTGAATGTAATTAGTATTTAAGTGGAGAAAATAAACACAGCCAAATCATTTCACAATTCTCTTTATGCACCCAGATGAAAAATACAGTTGCTCTTTAAAAGTTCAAAAATGGTCTCATTTATGTTTCATTAAGGTTTTGATTTTGTATTAGATGTTTATTGAGAGAAATAGAAAGATATAATTGTTGACATAGTGTTAAAGAATAATACGGCTTGCCATATTATTCAAATTGGAATTGAAATTCCCAGGCAGTCTTGTGACACGAATGGGGTCGTATCTCAGAAGTAAGTAAGAAGTCTCTATTTGCATTAATAAATCTCTACCTTTTGTAGTCCTTTCCAATTGCTGTATTGCAAGATTATCCTGCCAACCTAAAAACATTTCTACAAAGTAAGATAACCTGTCAGGTTCTTTATCTAACAATCACACTTGTCATTAATTCCTGTACATAATGTAAAACAGCAAAGGGCAAACAATCGTTCTCAAAAGACTCAAAGACTTGAATGTCAAAAGGATTGACTGTGACCCTCCCTTTGATTGAAAGACAAATTTAACAGCTTCATCAGACAGAGATCAATAGAGGGCTTTTGTGCTTCCACTCAGCTAAATGAGAGCATACATTGTGTTCTCCAATAATATAATGGCTGGCGGATCCATTTGCACATTAACCTTTTCATGTCTCTCAAAGGCCTGTTAAATTACATCTTCTAAGTTTTTCCAACTTTGACAGACGTGCACAAAGCGAGGAGATCTTCATATCAAGACGTCTAAAGGCCGCTTGCTTTGAGTCTCATGCAATTGTGCACAGATCACTGACATTGCAGTGACAAAGGTAGATTCTTCTCAAAGAGAGAGAGATATAGGGCATGTGCACATAAAGGTAAATGAATGTAACTATTATTTATATTATAATACAATAACGTTTTAAAAAATATTTAGCTTTTTTCTGTGCGTCACTTGAATTTGATCAATTACATTTTTGTCACTTCTCCAGCTGTTGTGTCCCTTTTTGGACCACTTTCAAATATACTTTCAAACAAAGGCCCTCTTTGATGCCTACAGACTGTCTTTGCTCACTTTGTGTCACCTGGTTTTACAATTCACAAACCACATAGCACCTTAAATTGCTTCCAGAAGATAAGAGACCTGAATAGGGAGTCCGCCCTTAGTATTAAATGACAAGGACAAATGTATGGCACAGAAACAGATTGGCAGTGTGTAGAGCAGGTTATTAGGATGCCTACCTGAAAGGCGCCCCATGAATAATTGCAGCACCAGCAGTTTCCATGACAACCCCATTTTAAATATTGGAGGTCAGCAGGAGCTCACATTCAATTCAAGGTAAATAGAATGCCGCCTTTGTCCAGACTGGAAACTCTGTGCCCTGGAACCACAAGACAAGACGAGAAGAGTCAGGAGGGGTTAGCCGGTCTAAAGCGGATATACATTAGTTAGCAACTCTCGCAAACAAAGATAGAAAGAAATGGTGGTGATGATGCAGTATTTGATGTCATATAAAAAGTATAATAAATAATAAAATAATAATAAAAGGTAAATCAATGGATAGTTTAAAGTTATGTAGGTTAACAATAAAATTAATTAATTAATACAAAATTAATACAGAACACTAGTTAGGCTGCTCTTGAGTCATGCAAGTCATGCAACTTAGCAATTTCAAATGCGATCTCTTTAATATCTCAGTTATTTCTTCCTAGATTAAGTGGAGTGCTCAATTCTTCTCAATCTCCTCTTTCTTAGCTAGTCAATGTTCCTTGTTTCCAGCTCTTCTCAATGGGTGGCAGATCGTTCGGTGTGATGACACCTAAACTCTGAAACTTTGAGCTGCTTTTTGTTATTCTCTTATTCTCAGATTTTCACATTCTGTTTTATCTCAAAAACGTGTTTGTGCTTAGATTTTCCAAGAAACCAAAGTCTGCCATCAAAATCGAGAAACTTCAACATGAACACCAAATTATCTGAGCATTGCTATCTACTATACGGTATATTCACTTTAAAATAAGTTGAGGAGAAACATCTGAGATAGACTTAAACCAACTCAAAACTTAAATCTCAAGACCCGTATGACCACTAAACGTTTTCTTTGGGTGGGTACTACTGTACGGCAATATGTGATCATAAAACTAAAGCTTAAAACTAAAGTACCTACTCTGATGGATGAAAACATCAAAGACATAATTATAGTTTAATGAAAGTACTCCCAATGGCTCCACTTCAATTTCTTTTTGTCAATATCACACAAGGCTTTTAGAATAGTAGAGAACTCTGCCAAACCTTTAAATCCCCTCATATCATTCACTGTCTTCCATGAGTCTGAGATGACACATTACACAGGATTACGCAACCCCTACAGCATGCATGTAAATTCAGAACGAATTTCTCTCTTTCCTTGCACGCTTTCACATTAAACTACAATAACTTTAGTTTGAGGAATCATATTTATTTTCATATTTTTTTGTAAAACCTTGGCTACAAATACAAATCAATCTGACTAGTACAGAATCTTCACATTGGTGTCCAACACTGACATGTTTTATGAAAGCATGACGATTTCATCGCACGCACACTCCTAGCCTGAAGTTAACTTCAGGTCGGTGTTTATCAATCGAGTGGCTAATAAAATAACTTTTAATATTTTATTTTATTTATATTAACAGAAATTAACATGAATTCTTTATTGTATAATAATTGTATTACACACATATATATATATATATATATATATATAATAGTTTTGTATGTTAATTTTATTAAATAAACAATTTGTTGAATGGGTTGTGTAACTTTGTTGCATTTAACTTTAGCCAAGTAACGGATCTTTTGATGGTAACCCTAAGAAATACTGGCTAGACATACTTTTAACTAGCTGGCAAATGTAATTTACTTGTTTTTTTGTTTTGTTTTTTGCTTGTTATCAGAAATAATCTAAAGGGTCTCTATTCTTTGCGTGTGAGTACCGGAAGCAGAGGTCGCGTTAACCGAAAATTATGCCGGAAAAATCTGAAGGCAGATGCATTAATTATTTGCAAACATGGCTGTACCTACCATTGAGGTAGTTGTTTAAATATAGGCTAACCACAACCTATAAACACACCTGAGTCAAAGCCACGCGGTTTAGCATGAACTAGTGAAGATCGGTCTGATAATGTTTTTGTCTCGTCAAACTGACGATCAGATTGACACTTGATGTTAGACAGTTGAGGTAGATCAGATCTGAGATCAGTTATCTAGGCGTGTTCTACAATATTGGCATTAGTAAATATTGCAGTTTGTCCTATTAGGCAATGTTTTCACCACAAAACTACCGAGGTCTGGCCATGGCAGTGGTGCAGTGTTTACAGAGTTTTTTCCTTCAGAAAAGCGACTAGCGTCTTTTCGGAGCTTTCAGTGAGTGGAAAAAGGTCTCTCTTGGTGTCTTCTCTGTTTAGTGAGCGGCAGAAGCAGCACATTCATGACCAGCTTACTTGTGAGTGAGTACAAAACACCTTTTACAAGCACCTGTCATTGTTACTGACAACACATATGAACATAAACATTGTCTGTAATTATTATTTCATGTCTCGCAACAGAAACATTAAATATATAAATGAATATAAACAACAACGGCTTTATTGAGCAATCAGTTGTATTAAAATACAGCAAGTTCCGAGAGTAAACGAAAGTATAGCGTGATGATGTCACGGACATCCTTATTACCACGTAAAGCCACCTTGCCCCATAGTGATGGGTATTAATAGATTATATTTTTTTTACAAGCCTGTCTTTTCAAAATGACGGACAATAAAAAAGTCTAGCGCAAGCTCTGACCGGGAGTTAAGTTTGGGCACATGCGCAGTTAGGTTTGTTTATGTTGTTGCTTTGAACTTGTCTATTCAGAACATGTGAACAGCTTTCTGGATTGTGAAATCATCTGCCTGGGACAGAAGCATCATTGACTTTCGGCGAATCAGAACAGAGTCTGTGCTTAAATACACTTGTGCCAGTTTTCATCTTTATTTAATCACGCCTGGTGCCAACCAATTCTAACTGGAGCTAAATAACAAAAATTATTCATCCAATATTGCATTACAGTATACAGTAAATGTACAATACAAGGCATGTTAATGAGATTATATTAATAAGATTATCGATTTTGGTTAATCCTTTGGTCAGCGTTTATGTGGCGTTTGTTGGTTGGCTTAAATTGTTTGTGAGATTTTTATGGGCTGTGGCACCCATATGGCAAATTTTCTTGATTGGCTTTGGTACCATATGGCAACTCAAAAAATTTTATGGACTAAAAGCTGTATACATGTGTTTCATGTTTAATGGGGCTTTACGATGGTCATCCAGCAAGAAAATAGTTTACCTTGCACTACAATGTAGAAATCATTACCAATCCAACTATCAAATGCACGAATGCTCACCAATGGCAGAAGCATTAACAAAGAATGAACAAATCGAAGTATCTAAAAAGTCTTTCCCTAACACTGTAAGGTATTGTGAAGGCCTAATTTCACTCGTTCAGTTTGTGAAGATGAAATAATCCTGGCATCCATATGACAAATCTATACACACAAGCAAGAATCCTCCATCATTAACCCTGCCATTCACATGGGATCAATAAATGGATCTGACAAAATGACAGCACACCTTTGCCTTCAGCATTTTACAACACATGCTTTCTAAGTCATTTAAATGTTTGTTTCGCTTGTGTGATTGGCAGAAAGATTGTTTGTCCGTTATGTTGTGTGGATGCGTTTCAAAGCTCAACACACATGATATGAAATGCAGACAAACACTCGCTGCCAACAATTTGAGCTGAAAATGAGCCCACAGAGGACTTCTTTGTTCTGCTCAACGCTGTAACACCTTTTGATGCTACAATAAAAGCCAATAGATGGCATGTTTTCTACTGCAAAAAAAAAGAGGAGCTGTCTGGAATATTTGCAAACGTCCACATTTCGCACCACGACTGGACAAAAGCGAGGGTGAGTGCAGAGCAGAACAGAACAGGTACTGAACACGACTTGCAGGCACACGAAACCCAGTTTTGTAAAAAGCGGCGGTGAGCTTGACCTCGGCACTGAAATCCATCAATTTTTCAATGAAGTCTGTATTAAAAGACGCTCTGCTTGATGGGATTCACACGTACCATAATGCATTGGTGCTCTCTTCCTTTTAATCATAAATGAGACGGACACCCACACTTTCCTGGCAAGATCTCGGGAAGAAAGTAAAACGCTAAATCTTTTATCTGGCTCTCCAGACTTTACAAATACCATCTTTAACAAGAGTTTCCCTGTTAAACCGAGACTAGGCTCACCTTGGCGCTGCCCCCGGTGTGCAAAATGAACTGTGGTAGCGGAATCCACAGCTGACATAAAGAGCAGCAGTGTGAAACTCTCCAGCTGATTCTTGTGCTCTCTCACTGAACTCCAATCCGCTGGGTGGGAATGAAAAATTAATGTTCGGATTCCGAATCAGGCAAGAAACCACAGTTACATGATTTATCTAACTAGATCTGTCTGAATGTTTAATAAGGTACCGCAGTAAAACCTGCGGGATTGTATTCACACACACATTCAATACTTATGGTGCAAGCTAGCTAGAGTTCAAACGTATATTGTTTCTTTTTCAAACTTGATGTATTCAATTCAAATCGAAATGTGTTTTTAAATAACAGGTTTGACATTCAGACTGAAACTTTTTGTACATGTCGTTAATTGCCTGTGAAATTGATAGTGCCGAGATCTAAAGCGTGCATCTGGTAGATATGGCATAACGCCTGAAACTAGAGCTGCTTTTCTCTAAGCCTTCTACTGTATGACTCTTGCTGCGTGATGGGGAAAAACTTACACTGTTTGTCACATGAGACAAGCCTCCCTCCTTGCCTTTTCTCCTCACCTCAACACAGAGATGTGTGCAAATATGCCCTGATTCCTAATGCTTTGAGAATGTGTTTTTGTTTTTGTCTTATACGCCTACAAGCCAGTAGAGTGCAGCAAAAACTGCCTCTACTTTTTTCTGTCTCTACTTTTAGTGCAATTCACTGCTGAATGTGAATGTGTGCACACATCTTTATTCTGTTTGCTCCGCATATACAGTATTGCCTTACATCTCCAGTCTCGGGTAAATAGAAATGTGAATAAAAACAGATGTGTTCTTCAGAAGTGCGCACGGTGCCATCAAATTAGAGTTGCTCAGAAAATGACAGGTTTCGGCACCTAAAGCTGGCATGAAAGAAACAACTTGTTTTAAATCCAAAGAATCAGGTATATTGTTTAGTGTGATTGCTTGGCTGGCTTTACTGTTACCTCTTGTCTAATCTTCAGAATAATTATGGGAGCGCTGAATGAGAAGCTGTAATAAAAATAAAAATCACCTGTATTGTAAATCAACACCATTGTCCAGCAAATGACAAGTCTCAAACACAGTCGGACAGATTCTTTAGAAAAATGATGTCGAACGCATCTAAATAAACACAAGTGTGTTTACAACCCAGAACATCTCAAAAGAATTAAGTCATAATCCTAGTCAAAGCAGTATTTTGCAACTGACAAATTAGTATTTATTTAAAGAGACAGTAGGCTACACCTGAATCTGTCCAGGTCTGAAAGGCATCAACTGGGTTATTAATTTGGTATAAACTCATTTAACAGTAAAAACAGATATTGGATGGTTTATTTAGCCTGAAGATAATGCAGCATGGTGTGTCGACAGAGGTTGAGGTTGTTCACTGGACAAAATGAGCATGGTCACGCTTTCAGTAAATAATCCATCCACGCTAATTCACAGCAAGCGTTCAATCTGCATGTGATTTAACTATGGCACGATAAATGTTATTTTCAGCAACAAATCAATTTTGTTAATTTGTATTAACAATTATTAAAGTTATATTTAAATAATGAAACGGATAAAGAAAAACCGACCGGATTAGCCTAGATAATGTGATGAAGGAAAAGTTTCCGATACCTCAGTTATGTAAACTGTTTTGTAAAATTGGTTTGCGCTAATGTCGGGTAGCATACACAAAAAAAACATCTGTTTTCGTGAAAGGACTCAAACTTACCCGTTTCACTTCACTCTGCGTTCAGCATCTTCGCGTTCGGCGCTGTAACACCAGCATCTTCTCTTCAGCCATTCCTCAACATCATATCCCCTTTCCTTTGAGCTTTTTTTCCAGCCTCCCAAAACCCAAGATACTCCACGGAACCTTTTCAGACGTGTACACCCCACTGGACTCTTCGAAAGCAAACGAGAAGTAGAGCAAACCGTAACCCGGTTCAGACGCGCTGATCTGATCCACTCCAAACACTGCGCCACGCGTAACGCGCGTCAACCCACTCGGTGCCTTCGCATCCCCGCTGTGACGCAACGCGAACTTCACTTGCACACAGCAAATACAACATCGCATCCCATGGTACAGTTGAGAAGTAGGAGGGTTCTACAAAGACTGATAGCTTCTTGAGTCATAAAAAGTGCCGTAAGACCCCCAGGGTTATACATCAATATGGAAACAGCAGACTTGTGCATATTCCTTATTGGATAAGAATTGGCTGAACTAGACTTGCTTAACTGAATATTATGGTTGTCTCTATGATAACAGATTATTTGGAATAGCCTATTCGTCTTAAAATATCTCATGAATTAATGAGGAAATTAAAATGTATCCCTGCAGCTCATTCTGTGGATAGACTGAAGTAGGCTGAGCTGAGGCTGAACACTCTCATAATCCATATGCAGTGCCATCAGAGATCTAAATCAAAGGATTTATCATCCTTTTAGCGGCTGTTACTACGCCTTTCAGTTCTCATTTGTGCTCGTGTATCAGCGTGCCATGTTTCATTACAGTGTCACAGGTCTTCATGCATCGTGGTGATTTGCAAGAAGTGAAAGGGAAAAGCACACATCAAAGTTGCTGCTTTAATTGTTTTCCTTGCGAATGAGTCTTGATCCTTTTCTTCGTTGTGAAAGAAACAACTTTGCCGTATCAGTTGAAATACATGTAGCTGTGAGAAGTAGCCAATCAGATGCATAAGGAACAAACAAAAGGCTTTCTTGAGGATGGCACTTGAGATTTCAAAAGTCTAATGTGAAGAGACAGCACAAGGTTGAAGCGTTAGGTACCTGTACAGTGCAATAGCCACAATCTTATACAACACTTATAGACATACATTATATTCTCCGCAGTATTATATGTTTGCCGCACGCTTGAGTGCTGCAATTCATTTAGTCTACATGGATGAATAGGTCATGTTCGTGCCATTCAAGTTAATACGGGCTTTCAATGTGAATTCATTTGCAATTCTGATTTGTCAAAATATGGTGTGATTTACATTCTTCTTTAAGAACCCATTTTCCATTTGTAATTTCATTAATGAACGGGATAGATCACCCAAAAATGAAAATAATGTCATCATTTACTCGCCCTCAAGTTGATTCAAACCTGTATATATTTTATTGTTATGCTGAACACAAAGAAACATATATGGAACCAATGGTAGTTAATGGTGCCCCAGAACCGTTTGCTTTCCTACATTCTTCAAATATCTTTGTAAGCACTTCAGCGAATGCTGTAAAAGTGTTCTGTTTTATTTAATCAAGTCTGGCGTTCATATTTTCTTGCTCCCAATTACAGAAAATAATTAGCAGCACTACGAGTATTATGTACTGTCTCTTGCCAAGCTAATAGTGTATTCATGGTGTTTGTTTTGCCACAGCATTTTTTCACACGGTGCCTTAAACTGCCTAAATTGTAACATACTTAATGACAATATTCTCCTGCACATACCTTTAACATATTTATCAATAAAATGCCTTGTGTTCCAGAAAACCAACAGGGGCCTTAGTGACAGGAAATTTAATTATTCGTCACCACCCTTGAAGGGTCACAGTATCTGTGATGTATAAATCTGTACCAGGATCAAATAATTATACCACAATTTTCAATAAACATCACATATTGTTAAACCAAGTAGGTGTGGGTTTGATCCCACTATTCTCCTATCAGCAATTAGGGGTCATGTGGGGTTTGTCGGATAGTGGGATATGAAAACATATGGAAACATGAACATTTTGTTTTTAAGTTTATATGTTTTTTTTTATTCATAACCAAGGGAACATCTGAGATCGTTTCTGAGGTTTCTGTCTACAAACAGATTTTTTTTTGTTAATAACACTAAAATGTCCCTGGAGAACAGAGAAAATGTTTTTTTCTTTATACAAAAAAAAACATCAGGTGGGTGGTGGGAATAAGGGTGAGTAAATGATAACGGAATTACAATTTTTGGGTGAACTATCTCTAAACAACCCTCCTCCTTTTCCGGAGCAGGAGGAGCTGGTTTATCATCCGTTCCCACAGTTGGTGGAACTTCGAGATGAGCTGGTCCAAGGCTCCCCTCCCAGCTGCCCTCAAGACTCCTCTCGTTCCGGCCTGGCATCCGTCCTGGAGGACTATGTTGTAGGCACCCTCACCTTGGGGGAAGATTTCCAAACCGGATTCCCAACCGGAGCCCGCCGCGCTCTTCACCTCCTTCTTGCAGCCAACCACCAGTCGGGTGGTCCGGCTCAAGAAGAAGAGGCAACGGAGAGGGGCGCATGGTCCCAGCCGGTGCAGCCAGCCGGTGATTCAGCCGGCAGACCAGCCGGCACTCCATTCCGGTGATTCAGCCGGCAATCCAGCCGGCACTCCAGCCGGTGATTCAGCCGGGTTAGTTTAGTTTATATCAAGTGTTGTTTAGTTTAGTGTTAGTTAGTATACGTCCTGTCAGCTTACGGTGTTACCCCGTGTTCTTGTTTTTAACCCCTCGTGGGTCTTTGTTTTTGTCATTAAAACCTGTTTGTTAAACCCCGTAAATCGCTGCCTGCAATTGGGTTCTTCCCCTACCTATTCATGACAGATGTCGTCATGTTTTTCGCTTCTTTGCCGAAAGAGATAACGTATTTACGGGTTGTAGAAACAACATGGTGAATTGGTACCTGCGGTGTATGTAGATAGAAATAGCTTCTTACATAATAAAAACAAAACGCTTCACCAAGGTCTTTATACACCTTTGAAGACATAGTTATGCATAATATATAGAATTTCTGTCAATAGATCCTCCAAAAAATTCCCCATTGGACCTTTAATACACTTCTGGCTGGTTCAACTGGTAATACTCTCAGCTAGACCTTAATTCACTAACTCTTACATAGTTTCATTCTTATGGATTATTTTACTTATGACTCATTGCATATCTTTAAAATATTTTTTTATTGTCTGATTATTTTAAAATTAGCTGTAATGACACATATAAAGCTTGAAATTGAATGATTCTTGGAGATAATGAGAAGTAAAGAGCAGAGAGGATTACACTGCTAGTCAATTAATTCCATTCAATTTAATATAAATATCCAAATGAATATGACTTGAATTGCATTTAGAGTCACAAGAATAACTTGTAATACATACAATACCACGTTTGTTTTGGTACCTGTGTGGGGTCTTGCCGTGGACTTCTATTGGTATTTTATCCAATAAGCCTAACACACACATGCTACATAAATGTGAAATGTTTTACTTCAGCTGCCATGGTTTATTATTCTCTCTCTCTCTCTCTGTGCTTGTTTGTGTTTATCACTGATGTACAGTACACCCACAAGTTCAACTTTGTCAAATCTTTATTCTGCATCACCGTTTCAAATGTCTCTGTGGCTGTCGGATCACGTACCTTGACCTCGTATTCTATCAGGACTAAATCCAAATATTGCAGGGTTGGAGTGGTGCTTTGAGAGGCGGGGTGATAAGGCAGGGCATTCATAGTCCTGACCCCTCCTCCAGAGTGCATGTCTGTAACTGGCTTTAAATAATTCACTCTGATAGACCCCTCAGCTCCTGCTGGTAAAACCTTGCTCATCCCTGTTCAACAACATTGATTTCTTTTCTGATCCATACGTCTTCCTAAAACATTGTGCAAAAGGATATAAGATTGTGAGACAGACAAACAGATACTAGATTAATAGATTTACTTGATCTGTTATAGTGTTTAAATGACTTATTACAGAAACAAAACAGCAAAACATTCATATTTGAATAGAAAAAATTAGTCTGCAAAGCATCATCAGAGCTCCGTAAGCTTTGAAACCAGCTCGCCCAAGTCGAGGGTTTGAAGAAGTCAAGTTAATATTCTTCATAATCCGAGACTTTTAATAAGGGGGTTCTTTGTGAAGAAATATTGAACAGATCAACTTTGAAATGCAGAGTTCTCTGCTTTTAAATCAGACGCTTATCAAAGAGTGTCTCTTCAACGGAGGCACGAGCTTTTACATATTCTTTACCTGCTCCTTGGATTCAGGACTGGTAAAAGCCACTTGACTGCTAAACCTCTGCTGGAACATTATATTGAAAGTCAACATGAAATCAGAATTTAACCTATTAACTTTCTTCATCTACAAAACTGGTATTGTGGTTCATGTGTTCGGTTTATTATTGAGATCTTTTGTTATTACCATTAACCATCCTGCAATGTCTTGCTTTTCCTCTCTAATGTTTCTTTTTTCTTTTCTGCTGACGTCGTATAGGCCATTTGAGCTGTTGGATCATTTGAACCAATATGCATTGTTATGTCTAATTTAAAGATCTGACAGAAGATTCTGACGGAAGTTCACACCAAACTGTGAAAGTCCGGTTAAAGTCTGAAATGAGTTAAATTGGAACAAATATTATTGCTAGCAGATTAATCCAGTTGCCAAAACAAAACAGTCAAAACCAACACTCATTCAATTTGTGTCATTTGAAAGAAAACACATATTTAAGTCGTTCCCCTATCGTTAGAAAAATGACTGTTTGCAATTTCAGCGTAATGGATGTGACATTTTCAGTCAGAACTTGAATTATAACTTCTCAGAGAATGTATTCATTACCAAAATATTGATTCATCAGTTTACATTTGACTAAACCCCTGGTGATATCAGAAAAACATCAGTCTATAAAGATTTCTATCTTAAAAATTCATGCGTTATGGATGGGACAAAAAGGACTAAAGGATACAGCATTAAAATGCACAAACCAGAAGCAACAATACCCAACACATGGAGAAGGGGTGTCTCTTCATAGACCGGAAAATAGATATTTACTTTCATGTGTCCTTATGGATTATAGCATGTGTTATGGATGTGACAATTCACAAGACTATTAAAAACGATGCTTTAAAAACATTAAGAGAGACTATTTAAACCACCAAACATTGATATCATACCTCTCAGTATAGTAAAAGCCTTTTGTAAAAACAAGATTTTTTCATGTTAATGTTAACATTTGCATGGAATTGCCCATGTCAGATGTAACCACTTCAAATCCCTAAAGGGCCTATAGTGTATGTCAGCATAATTCATAGGTATATTATTATATATAACACCTTGTGTAAACATTTATTAATTACGGTGAAAAACATGAATTACTCCCAAGGGAACGTCACACCAACCATCAATTTAAATCAGAGCATGTAGGTTGCAGAAAGAAGATATTAAAACCATCTGAACCTAACAACAATAAGTTACCCATGTGTGTGACTTTCAATCCATCGTCATGTGTCAGCACTTCTACACAAACAAATCATTTCTCTGATCTTGCTGGGGTAAAAGTGCAATTTTGCAGATGCGCCCAATGTTAGACAAAGAAAATGACCAGCTTCTTTATGTGAAACATATACTGGAAATACACCATTAAGATAAGAATGAACTGATCTGTGAAAATAGATCAGCACCGTGTGGTGCTCACCTTGAAGGTTAAAGCTATTTAGTCTTTGAAAGAATATTTGGATGAAATTGTCACGTATACAGTATTAGATTACTCATGGTGATACCCAAAGTCATTTCGCTCTGTATTGCCACGGAAAAGAATGTACCATCCTCGCATTACGCCATTACATAAAAACTCTGGTTTATGTAAGGGCTTGTCGGTGCTGGAAGCACCAAGGATTTGTCCTTGATTTTTATGTTGTGTTCTGTGCGCCCGAATATCGGAGGTTTCACAGCACGATGGGGTTGGATGGGGCCGGAGTAAAGGGCCGCACGGAGAGAGAGGGAGAAAAGGATTATAGATGGCACAGAAATTAAATTTTCGGCCTTTTCTCCAACCGAAGCTACCATCTGCTGCTTATTTCACAATTTCAGATTGAATTAAAGCGAATCCCTTTTCCTAATTCACAACAGCTGAGAGTTGATTCAGACTGAGCCAGAGAAATCTAATGGCAGCACTATTACGAAGCCCCTTGTTTAACCAGAACAAAGAGATATGATGCAAACAATGATATCCACAGCATGATATAATACAATTGCAGTCATGAACAAGCCCGAAAAATGGATTGTTCGATTCGAAAAACCTCTCAGTGTGAATCTAATTGTAGGTTTGAGCCTGGTGGACATATATCAACTTGATGAAACGCCTCGTATCTCATATGAGCTGCTATTGTTAAACAATATAGGGAAACTAAATGTTAGTCCAATGTTTCATTTTAAAAATACTGTAATATTACAGTACAATCATTTCCCTTTTTTCAGTCTAATGATATGGTATAATTCACCCCTTTAAATTGTGTGTGTGTGTTTGTTTTTCACTGCATGAGCCAGGGAAGGACAACCAGCCTAACGTCAGTAATATGACAGCATTTTTCATCTCTGCTCTCGAACGAGAAAGAAAAATCAATATTTAATCAAAGCCAGATTTTGTAGACACGATACAATATATTTACCTTCGCTGTCATTAAAGCTTCCAAGATGCGTTCAAACTATGCAGTGACAGTACTAAACAGCTCCAATTAGGGAAAATACTAGCAAAAATAACAAGTTGTGAGCAAATGCTCCGCACCCTCCTTTGTTTTAGATGTGTATAACCAAGGCCTGATGGCAAGGCAATATCAGGATTTATCGAGTGAGCTCACCTCTGAAAATATTCACCAGAGAAATGACCGGTATCTTGATGAACTCTGCAGGAAAAGACAGTAATTACGTCTGCTTTCTCTCTCTCTCTCTCTCTCTCTCTCTCTCTCTCGCTTCTTTCTCCTGATGTGTCCCCAGTGTGATAACAGAGCCAGGGTAATGGGCTCAGTATAAGCTAATGGAGACTACACCACAGGATGCTCCGCTGGCAGGTACCCCATTCTCCTCCGCTCCTTCAACCGCTTCACGAGCATATCATTCCGAAAGTTAATAGATATCTGTTGAATGAGACTTCTTTGTGCTGTCGTGGTCTGCAATAAATACCTATATTTAAAATAGAGGTGACAAGATCTTACCTCAACGTATTATTATAATGCAAATGTGAACGTGCAACAGCGTATTATTTGCGACAATATATTCAAATGACTGTGGATCTTCAGGAGTCGCTTAAATTCCATTCTGAATTCAATTAAGTGTAATGGCTGATCATCCGAGTGACCAGGGCAATTGGTTATCGTTAAAAGAAATAATGTCATACATTTTTGCGCAATAAGATTACAGGTCAGCATGTGTAATCATTTTAGTTATTTTATTTAAAGAATTGGTGCTAGTTAAATTGTGTGCATATTTTATCAATGCAGCTTTCCTGTAGCTCAGTGGTTAGAGTATGGCGTTAGCAACGCCAAGGTCATGGGTTTGATCCCAGGGATTGCACATACTCAGAAACAAATGTGTAGTAGAATGCAATGTAAGTCGCTTTGGATAAAAGCGTCTGCCAAATGCGTAAATGTAAATGAATGCAAAGTACGCAGCCTACGAAATGTGCATCCCAAATGCGTGAAAGTTTTCATTTTAAAGTTTGAAAGGCTGAGGGTTGCCAGATCTGCGTAAAAACTATCCAAAAACTGCTGAATTAACTGTTGCTGCGTCCCAATCTGCATACTCTTGGTCCTAAATAGTATTCGAAAATAGAATTAGTATGTCCCAAATTATAGTACGCTGAAATGAGTATTCTCAAAGTTCCCGGATGGTCCACTGTTAAGTGTGAATCCATGGACATTTAACGGCTGATAGCCTATTACCCACAACTCATATTACATTTACATTTATGCATTTGGCAGACGCTTTTATCCAAAACGACTTTTACAACGTGCATTGTATTCTGACTATGTGCAATCCCCCGGGATGGAACCCATGACCTTGGCATAGCTAGTGCCATGCTCTGACCACTGAACCACAGGAAAGCTACAAAAACTGAGCCAAAAGGAAAGCTAAATACATTAAAAATATCTACTAATATTTAAAGAGCACCATTGCATAAATGATTTTCGGGCTGAAGTGCGAACTATCGAATTTCAGAGAGCACGTGAAGGCAGCATAAATCCTCCACCTTCAACCACCGGGAAAAAACACCTAAATCCTCCAAAAAGCTGTGGAATTGGCAACAAAACCCCAAACGTGGTCACGCCTGTGAAAACCAGACTAAAGTATCAAATTCAAATTACTAGACAAAGAGCATCCATAGTTAATTTTAATCATAATTTCACTATAGTTTTAATCTTTGATGTGGACTTAGTCAATATTAAAGATATTAAGGTTATATTTTCACAGAAAGGTCTTTAAATTATGTGGAAATTAATTTGTGTAGAAAAAAGTGACTTTAGCTTGGTTTTCATATAGACAGGGTCACATTTGTGAGTTAACTTCATCTAAAAGTGTGTACTCAATGGATTCTAGCCGAACTCATTGAACATCATCAGTTATTTAGTGAAAATCGTCTTTTGTGACCCCAAATTCTAAAACTGTGGATGGTTTCAGATGGTTTGAATATACCATTGGTGGCGTTTGGCTGAGGATGACACGGCCAGCTTGGCTCACAGTGAGTTCTGGCAGAGACATGTTGTCAGACTAAAGGAAGAAAAGGTCATGACAGCAATATATGAGGAAACATGTCTCCAGGAGCACGACGTGGGATTTCTAAACCATTTAACAGAGAGCAGCAAATAGCCTTATTTGCACGCAGGTCGCGTCTTTGATATCGTTTTCACACCTATTAACAAACAAAATATTTTTTTGGGAACTGCATCATAAATGTACAAGAGAAACCAAATGAGTTCTTTAATAATACGACGTCATCATCTCTTATGAAAATACTTTTTATTCACAGCTGTGGTCCTGTAGACACACTGACTACATGTTCTAATAACAGTAAATTAATAATTCATGTATGTGATAGATGAAGTGCTTCGGACTGGAGACAAAAACTTAACGGTGTGCAGATGAGTCCATGTTTCGTGTCTCGAATGTTTACGTATAGTGTTTTTTCTCACTGCATTGCTTTATTGTTGCATTTAAATGGTTAACAATTTGCATTTAAATGGAAAGCGGTTTCCAGTTATTTAAATGACACACTAAACATAGATTACAAAACAAGAGAAGCAAACAAACCAACAAATAAATGAACTGTGTCTTTAGACTGGACCTCAACCTCAGCCAAAAGATAAACTGGGCCAAGATACATGTGCATCAAACCCGTATCAAATAAGATTTGACAGAGTTGCTGATATGTCAAAACCAAGGCATTTAAAGAGTTCAGATGTGATGTGGGTCAAGTAAATCTCTTTATGGGCAGTGCTGAGAATCTCCTGAGAAAGGGAACGCTTTAGATGAGTCGGTTTCTGCCCAGGAGACGTATGATAATGCTTGTGACACTCAATGAGGCAAAGCTTCAGTAACTTGAGGAAAATACACAAAAAGCAAAAATCCCTGGAGCAAAACAGACTGAAAGACAAAGGCCATTTAGTAATATGAGAAGCAGAGATGTGAAAAGAGCAGTTCTCTTTGGATGAACTGGACATTTTTAATACCATAATAAGGAGTGTACAGTATGTCACACAGGCTCATACACAAACCCAGGTGCTTGTGTGCTGAATTATAAATACGCAATAAATCAAAGCTGTTATATTTAAGCATCTTTAAAGGTCCAATGTGGGATTTTTAGGAGGATCTATTGACAGAAATGCAATATAATATACAAAACTCTCTTCAGAGGTGTATAAAGACCTTAGGTAATGAACCGTCATGTTTGTATTACCTTAGAATAAGCTGTTTATATCTACATACAGAGCCTACATACATGGAATTCGCCATGTTGCGCCACCATGTTTTGTAGCCTACAGTAGCCATAAACGGACAAACAGCTCTACAAAGCGAGTTTTGTATATGTTGTTCTTCGTCTAGTGTTTTTTTAGAGGCAGCTTGCATTGTCACTAAGTTGAAGATGCACGAAAGAAAAAGTAGAAGTAGGAGAAGGAATAACTTACTAGTGGTAGTAGTCGTTGTCGACAGATCGTGAATCTCTGTCGGCAAAGAAGGGCAAACGTGATGCTGCCAGACGAAGTAGGAACAGACTACTGCAGAAATCCAGGATAAACATCAGTGTAGCTATTACCAGGTGGAAGAAGTTGATGAAAGACAAATGTTTTCAAAGCGACGCTGAAGTTGCCTGTTTTCTGAGGGACCGGTAAGATAATCCAACTTTAGCAATGTAAATGAAAACGGTTGTTTGATAGCTTTAGCTAAAATGGACATAACCTCAGAGAGAAGTAAAGTTTTTTCCTTGTAAGTGTAGAAAAAGTATTCTTGGCCACCATCGTGCTTCGTAAGGGAGGGGTGAGCGGAGGACTGAGAGATTGGTTGCAATTTTCAAACTCACCGCTAGTGGCCGCTAAAATCTCACAGTGTGGCTTTAAAGTAGTCACCAACTAGAATTATCAGAAATCTTGACATTTGTCAGCCAACTTCCTGAGGTGAGCCTGACTAAAAGAGTATTCAAAGATCTATGCTGGGAGACTGTCGGCTCATTTTCTTTATAATTCAGTCCAAGTGTCCTTTTTAAAGTCCCAGTGAACCGGAAGTCGCGATCGTTTTTACTTCCTTATTTTAAAGCATTTCCAAATGAAATGGAATTTGGAATGAGAAAAATAGTGGCCGTGGCTTTCGTCTTTGTCTGCAATTTGACTGGATGTATAAAAACAGGCGTTGCATTTTGAAATGGAACTGGCAGCAGATTGACAGTTGAAGGGGAGGAGTTAACGGATGTTCTGCCCAAGCCATCTAACATACCTCATTTAAGATGGAAAGTCATTACAGGACGGAAGTGCATTTTCAGATTTTACCCGAAGATTATGAGGGCACAAGAATGACCCACATCGATAAACCATTTACCAAAAATAGGCATAGTGAATTTTTATTTCACTGGGATATTAAAGAAAGGTAAATGTTAGTTGTGTAATAAAGAAAATCACAGTGTTGGCACAATAAAAAAAGCAATTTAAGCATACGCATTTAGCCTATTTGACAAGGTCAGGAGTAACATTTTCAGTGAAGTGACCCTTAACTCTTTAACAGAAAGAAAAGTATCTTGAGCATATAGACTAATTCAATCGATAGCCTAATGGCACACTGAAAGTCCTGTGGCTGTTCAGTCTCTTTAGATGTTTCAGTTCAGAGGTTCTCATTATCCTCTACTTAAGAGCAAGTATACACTATTGCTCACACACTCCCTTAGTTCACCGTTAAATAAGAGACAACAAGCATTGCTGAATTGACTGACTTGAAGTATGAAGGCCACATTCTTCAGGCAAAGAAGTGCACGTGCCTCTGTATTGAATTTCAGAATTATGTGAAAGAGTTTCTGTACATGTTTGCTTGGATTTAAAAAGATTGTCATCAAACGTTTACCATATATTTCTATTTAATGTGATTCTATTTTTTGTCTCATGTTGACACTATTTACGAGCAATTGACACACTTGAAACAAAGGCAGAGATCAGTATTTCTATTTCAGATTAAATAAAAATAACTTAATCTGCATATAACTGTACCTGTACTGTACATGTTAGACCAAACGTTTTCACAACAAACCTAACAATGATCTGTTTGGACACTTATCATATTGAAGAATACTGGTGATTTGTAAAGGGTTTTTGATTTCACAGCATGCTCTGTTACATGAACAAATTATACAGGTACTGTCATAGGTGTATTGTTGAACTTTTTGCTTTATTTCATGCTGTTTGTGTGTGTGTGTCATCGCTATTTGTTATTTGTTGTGTGGTGTTGTTCAGAGCTCAGCTTTTTTTTAAATGATGTGTTAGCTGATGTTCACTTTTTGGTTGTCTGTTGATCAAGTTGGTGTGTTAAATGTGTTAAGTTGCTGCGAACTGGTGACAAATCAGCTTGTTGACTGAACTAAAACATCTCAATGCCTTGTGTTGCCATGATTTTTTACTATTAGATTTTTCAGTGCACAACATGGCCCAGAAAATAATGGAAAATAAAAAATTATTAACCTCAGGATGCCATGACACATTATTGTGTTAACATTAATCGATTCTGTGCACGTGCATCACAAGTCATTTCAGTTTTTTTACATTAGGTTTCTGTACTTCAACTTCATCAAAATAAATTAAATTGTGACTTATTTTACTGAGTTATATTATCTTACCACTGGAACATTTTAAAATAGGCTAGTAAGTTAAAATTACTTGTAAAATTCACTTGATTGTATTAAAACATATCAAATGTCTTGTTCCGACAAATAAAATAAAAAACACAATAAAGAAAAATCTCAGATTTAGAGCATGGAAAGATGCTTTTCTTTGATGAAAGATGAACTCATGTTAACCAAATGTTAAACGCATCCTGATATCTTTCATTGCTCGTTCGATGAAGGTGCTGAAATATTTCCGGCAGTCTCCCATCAGCCATGATTTTCTCAGACGCCCATGCAAATTCACCTTCTCACGTAAGAAAAGCTTTAAATAGCGCCTAACAACTCTTATCAGAATAGTACGTTACATAAGCAGACTCCAACTGAAGGTAAACCAGTTTCACAGACTAAAATAATTCGTTTGATTGCCATTAATCGTGGATTGGGTGTCACTCAACTGTGGCTTTATCTAAGGATAATATCTCTGCTTTTGCAAGAGCCTGATGGGAGAGATTCCACATTCTGTCTCTACAAATGACAGTAAGAAAAAAAAACTTGAATGAGTTTTTCACAGTACTTACCACTAAAGGAGCTATGTGGAGATTTCAGCGGCATGTAGTGGTGAGGTTGCAATCACTCCACCACTTACCCCTCCCTTTCGAAGCACTTTGGAGGCTGACACAGGATAAAGATGTCGTAAAGTTTTCGCTTCTTTGCCGAAGCAGATCACATACTTAAGAAACGGGCTCTGTAGCAGTTTGTCCGTTTAGCGCTACTGTAGAAACAACATGTTGAATTCCATGCAAGGGGACCAGTGGTGTATGTAGAAATAAATAGCTCATTCCAAGGTAATAAAAACAACACTTCACCATGCAAGGTCTTTATACAGCTCTGAAGACATACATGTTATTTTGCATCTCTGTCTCCTCCAGAAAACTACACTGGACCTTTAACAAAGGTAAAATACTCCATGGTCTCTTATTGCAATTGAACAAAAACTAAAAAAAAATAAAACACACTGACCTTTTGTGACAACATGCCCCTATATATTCAGGGTAGCATGTCGCAAAAACCTGCCATTAAACAACCAAATATATGTTTTTCTTAAACGAATAAAACTAATACGAAACACTAAACAATTTACAAAAGCTGCAAAAAATGCAGGGTAATAATAACCACTGTCTGTGACAACCTGCCCCGGTGTCCCTGTTTACTGTATGTGTAAAGAGCAGAACCACGGCTCAGTTTGAGAGCAGCCCTAAAGTTTAACTGAGTGTGGAGTTCACACTTGATGTCTCTCAGAGCACTATGCCAGTAAGCTTTGATAGTGACAAGCCTGAACAATCCTCCTTCCACTGGATGGCATGTGAGGAAAAGGCCATGATAAAAAGCTGACATGCAAACAGCAAAGTGGCAAAGGAGCTCAGGAACGCCAGAGATGACATAATGAGGACAATGGAGTTCATTTGATATGCTGCTTTGGTGAGAGCATACAGTGTAAAAAGATACATGAAAAAAATGGTTGTTGTAGGCAATGCAGAAATACAGGGCTGGGGAGAAATTGAGCTGTGGTGCTCACGTAAGTGATGCAGGTTCGAGTCTGGACGGTGATGTGTCTTTGACACTAAATCATCTTTGACCAAAGGGGAGAGTGGGGCACAACCTAATGCATTTTTGTTTAGGCTCAAACATTATGCATAATATGTGAGATTATTCATATTTTTACACAAGCAACAAACACATCCTAAGTGTTTTTTATATAAAGTTTATTTCTATCGTTCTTCACTCTTAAAAATAAAGGTGCTTCACGGTGCCATTGAAGAACCTCTTTTGACTAAATGGTTCCATAACAAACCTTTAACATCTGAAGAACTTTTCTGTTTCACAAAAGGTTATTTGTGGCAAAAAAAGGATCTTTAGATTATAAAACGCTAAGAAAGAGATGGTTCCACAAAGAACCTTTGACTGAATGGTTCTTAGTGGAACCAAAAATGGTTCTATGACATCACTGTAAAGAAGCTTTATTTTTAAGCGTGTTGTACAAATAGACCAAAAGTGACAGAAGTGTAAATGTTACAGCTTTGCATGTAAAATGCAAAAAAGTAAAGTTTGAACATATCAGTGTTCTTCTATGTATATACAAAATGGAGATTTTGTTTGTGCATCTGTCAATAAGTGCTGGGAAAAAACCTTTCTGTCATGTAATGTCTTTTTTTATATTTGTCGATTATTCGATTCAATATTGATTCTCAAAGCCATGAAGCAACTTTCTGAAGGTTTGTGCAAACGATGAATAGAATCGAGACCTTGCTGATTTGAATCTGAATCTATACTCAGCCCTACTATCAATAAACCATGTGTAGATATCCATACTATTTTATTATAGACTAAAACATATGGATAGACACGGACAAAAGGCATACTGAAAAAACATAAAATAGTAAAATAAAATATTTATTTACCTGGTATTGTAATTGCATTCAGCATTTCGATTTATGGAATTTACATTTTTTTTATGTCATTACTGTAGTAAACTGGAAAGCTAAAGAAACCGAACAAGATTAAAAAAAAACCTTACAACATCAAAGCATCCCACACAAAAAAAAGAAAGAATTGCTTTCCTGTGACTGTCATTTGTATTAAAAAGATCACAAGGTTGCCCATATACAAACATAACCTTTGTTTATTTTGAGAGAGGAGTTTAAACCTGCAGATGTAAGATTAAAGACATGAGTGTTAATGGAATGCTCTTGGTAGGTGACACGAGAAAAGTAAATAATCAGGAATGGGTAAAGACTGACTCATAGTCTTTTGAGAACAGGTTTATGCACCGAGTCGCAGTTATTTGAAGTGTCAAAATACCATAACCGTATGCTAAAAACACAGAAACACTATTGTGTTAATAGAAAGATACTGAACAATTCAACAAAACAAGTCTGTTTATTATCTATTCTAAAAACATTATCTGTTTGTGACATTTGAATTGCAATAAAACATTTGAATTAAATAATGTTAATAAGTAATTCATCTTAAAAAAGAAAACAATCCCACACGCTGCTTAAACTTGACACATGGACAGAAAGGTTGATGATTACTTTTTTTTATATTTGCATGTAAAAAAGTGTAGGGTTTGATCTTTTTTATTAAGGGAATAATAAAAGTTCAGTCGTCAGTTTTAGGAATCCACAGGTAGTCCAGAGTAATAGTCACATTAAGTCATTTAGAAGTCCTATTCAGTCAGGTGGTCCACCTGATCTCACGGGAATTCGTAAGTACAGTATTTTACGAGGTGGTTAATTCATATGAATTCGTACGATGTGAGTCATATATATATATATTTTTTAAATCAGATTCAAAATGTATGATTATTAGAAAAAAGCAATACTGAAGCCCCTCCCCTGACCCCACCCCCAAACCTATCATTATAGCAATTCATACTAAAATGTAAGATTGTACAAATTCCTGCGAGATTGTGTTGGGTAATCCAGAATTCAAAACTCTGGCCCTCTTACACCTGTTTGTTCATGTTATGCAAACATCCCTAGTATTCGACACCCTCTTAAAATGAATGAATTAGCATCCGTTGAAATGATGAATGTCTATCGATTTCCCAATAAAGCATTTGTCACATTATTGGCCGCAGTATCATGGAAACATATTGTTCCCCTTCTCTGGTCAGCTACATGGTTAACATCACAAATCCATTTTTCTCTTTCTTACCCACTGATTTGTGCCGGTGGTCGGCTTGCTACATCTCCACAGAGAGAAGGAAGCAGAATCAAACCGTGTTTGTTCAGCAAAACCTCGCTTTTCTGTGCCAGCCCTCCTTATTCAACGCTCTGCTCCCCCCTCCCCTCGGTTTTACCTTAGATACAGATTCAGAATCACAGAGCCACACGCTTCAAAACAAGAACATTTGTACAGGCTAACCCTCATATCTGACATCTACACATATTTGCATACTTTTTGAAGATATTGATACATAAGTGCCTGCTGTTGTTTACTTTTATGTTGAATGTTTCGTCTTTTTGTGTCCTTATTAACCCAATAGTATGATGGCTGCATTGTCTGTAAATAGTGAGATGGTCAAAGTTTCTGCAAGGTATATGATTAAAATGTTCAAAGATATTGAAACAACAAAAATAATAAAGAAAAACATCACACGTTTGTAGAAAAATATGAAATGTCACTCAATTAAGTCCAGCCATTTTTGTTTATCAATTAGCAGAGAGGTAAACAATTTAACTTCTTGAGACGCACAAGTTCATGTGTGGTACTGACGTCACTATCTTTAGTGTTGTTTACAATGACTACATAGATAACGGTCTAAAAATATTACCAAGTGTAACACTTCCTCGCACGTCATCCCCGGACTTTTAGTTATGGACTACAATTCCCAGAACTCTGTGCACTCACTCACCATCTCTGATACAGTCACACCTGCACCCAATCATCCACACCATACATTCACCACTCTCCCATTCACTTTTGTCAGGTCTTGTTGTTTCATGTCTTATGTTTCATGTCGACATACTTACCGCGACTCCCTTGGAAGCCTTGTTTATACCCGTGGATGTTTACCTGTTAATCGTACCCGTGTCCGGCCTTTCAGAGGTCACCGCTGTGGCGGTACGGATGACCGGGTGGCCCCCCTGGAAAACTTTGGGGGGGTGCAGAACAGGTCAGCAGTGGCCGTCCCGGTACTTCCGCACCAGGCCACAGAACCTGGGAAGCGCAAGCCTGCCACTATTGCCGTGGTTGTGGTGACGTTGGGCTGCGTCCTTACCACGGTCTGGGCATCCTGCTCTTCGTCTCCCACCTTCCCGTTGGTGTTCATCGTGTTTGTCTCCTGTGAGTGTGTCATTACACCAAGATTCACAAACTATACATCGTTTTAAAGGTACAAGGGTTTACTGTCAGTATATGGTCTCTGCTCTACGATACAGATGCTTCAGCAACAGTAATATAGTATTTGTGACAGAAGTGCAAATAGCAACATGCAGACTAAAAATGGAATTCAAACCTTTGTTTTGATATAGCGATCGTGAGTGGAACCATCAAAAGCACAGGCGAGAGCTTGTGAATGCATTTTTATACAAAGCATAAAACCTAGAATTGATGTAAACCATAATTTTTTTTCACAGTGTGAGAAACGCTTTCAGAATACTTTGTTCTTTCAAGACAGAAAAAAATTCTCCATCAAAAAGAGAGGAAATATAATTACCAAAGCTTTGGCCTATTTCTTTTTTGCAAGATTTGCTTTTAACTACTCAGTCTCAGCTTGAGACGGCACGCCTACAGGCCGCCCACAGTCTGTTCGCTATACGTCTGATGCATATACTGCAGACAAAACTGGACAAGACTTTCTCAGTCTACTGTGAGCGACTGACTAATTCAATTTCTTTTAAATATGGGCGCAGTTTTTATTTGCTGTTTTTAATTGCTGTACTTAAGGCCTGTTTACACCGAGGACGGCAATGAAGATAACGATATAGTTTTCAAAATATTCACCCAAAGGAGCCTTGTATGGGTTTACCAAAAGATTAAACTTCTTTTTTTCCATCCATACTTGGATGTTCGTATGCTGCAAAAAATTATTTCTTAAAAGAATTAAGTTGAAAATATAAGAATTAAGTTTGTTAAAAACTAGGAAGAAATCAATTTCAAAATTTCTGAGGATCTATTGACAGAAATGCAATAGAATATACATAACCATGTTTTCAGAGGTGTATAAAGACCTTGAGCTGTTTCTATCTACATAAACCACGGGTCCCCTTACATGTAATTCACCATGTTGTTTCTACAGTAGCCCTAAATGGACAAACTGCACTACAGAGCGCGTTTTGTAAATACATCATCTCTTACGGCAAAGAAGCGAAAATGTGATGACATCTTAGTCTTGCGTCAGCCACTGAAGTGCTTCGAAAAGACGGGGGAGGGGTGGAGTGAGCTATTGATTGTAATTCGCAACCTCACCGCTAGATTCCACTAAATTTTAAACACTGAACCTTTAATTTGACCTTTTTCTTAAGTACCAAATTTATGGCATACACTTCTTCCTGGACAGGGACGCCTTTAAAATGACCAAAAGGGCCTTAAGGGTGAGGAGAGGGTGAATAAAATTATGACCCTATGGGAGATTTTCACTCCAATGGTTTAGCTCAAGATTCAATATCTGAAAATATTTTACAATGCAATGAAAAGCATTCCATGTTTCGATTGTTTATGCAATACAGCAAATCCCCTTCACATAAAAAATTGTATGATGACACTCTGATTGATGTTGTTGTTGACACTCGTAAAGGACCGACAGAGTGTAAAGTCTGGACCATTGAAACCGTGTCAGTGTGGGAATAAAGCTCACTTATGGCAATTATCAGTCAGTCACATTTCTTTCTTCCCTCTCCTTTATCTCACGCTCAGTTCACAAACTTATCAGATGTCTATATTGATCGTTCACAAGTTAGATAACAGTCTGCAGGCTTCGTTCTGTCATAAAGTTCTCCATCTGACACCAGTGTTGACAGCACTGCTGTTACTGTTTGACATTTCATTTATGTTAGTCTGGAGGAGTTTCACAGACGATGTTAAAGTTTTTCTGTCATTCTCATTGTAACTGTCTGCTTTGTGTTGTTATCCATATAATTCTCCTTTTCTATGATTACAAGCATAACATCCCCCGGTGTGACATAAAAATGCTTACACGTGAGTGTTTTACAGATCCAGGGACAAACAATCAATGCCGATCCGAGACGTCTGGGGGCCCTAAGCAAACTTGTGAGGGGCCCTTGTACAAATAACTAAACTATAAATCACAAACTATCAGAAATAAAAAGTAATTCAATTATCAGACTTAAACGAATGCAGACTGAAACAAACAAAAAACATTAAACTGGGGGTTAATTGTATACTTTAACAATTAAGTACAAAATTAAATGAACATTTTGTTTGACCTAAGGCATGGCTCTTGAACCATTTAGGTGTTAAAAAACTATAACACTCAAACGCTATGTTTTTACTGCTGAAGTAAAGTTTTATTGATTCAGTACTCAAGGGGGCCCCCTGGTGGTGCAGGGGCCCTAAGCAACCTGCATAGTCTGTGTACAGGAAGGATCGGCTCTGCACACAATAAACTCAATAACACTCAAATTATTGGGCGTTACTCCAATTGGGAATTTTCACCAGAATAGCATTTTTTTAATCCCTTTGATTGACTGGTAAAAATCAACTGAGAGATTCCCAGCTCCTTTCTCCCATTGGACGTTTAAAAAACACCTATCCTGTTTGGAAATGCTCGGTAATAAAGAAATAGTCTTCTGTCCTTTTTTGATTGTACGGTTGAAAATGCATAACCTGGTTTGGAAACGCTCAATAATTGAGAAACGCCACTTCTGTTTTCTGCAGAGACATTTAAAAATGTAAACAAATATTGTTTGCCCTTTACAAATTCCCAGAGAAAAGACTTCTGGGTTTGAGAGCTTGGAATTAGATTAATTTTGAGTTGAAATGCAACGATAAAATTATGAAATTCTATTAATGTACTAACAAATTAACACAGTTGACCTTTTTTCTTGAAAATTACTTTTTACGAATATAGTCTAGCCATTTAGGTTTCCAGGCTTTGAATTTATGGAAAAAAATGTGAAATCTCATACCAGAAACAGTTAGAAAACCCAGTGTACTTTCATGTCTGTGGAAAATCTCCTACTTAAATCCATGATCTGTTTGACTAAGCCTTCTTAGTGAAAAGTACGCTAAGCCTCCATCTGCATCTCCATGAGTAACATTTTTTATATCCATATGTCTATCATGTTTCATAGAGGTAATGCATTATCTATACCAGCAAATGGGTCTTACCTGCATGATTTCTCATAATTGCTCAGACAAGTTTAATTTCTGCCCGATACTGTCCAACATCCAAACTCATTTCTGAGCTCATTTTAAACTTTAGTGCATTGAATATAACAAAGATGTATTTTAAGTTCATAGCTATATGGATGAAAAACATTACCTGAGAAAGGCGTGAAATATGTTCCTTTTTACAAATAATAAACAAATTTATTTTCAAGCATTTCACACAATGCGCCAAAAGTTGCTCAAGCTGTCTTTTTAAATACATTATATAGATGTTAATAATTGCGAACATTATTTTTATAGAAAATGTTCCATGTTCTCGACCTCACAGTAAAACGGGATTTAATTATGAGCATGCCACAAGACAATGCTAAGATGACTCATTCATGCAACAGATGATTTCACACTTTCTATGGCTAATTACATTTATATTATCATTAATTAAAATACACCCACTCACATCTTCGCGTAAATAAAAGAGATTAATACCGTATATGGGGCGCTCTGGGTTGTTTTTACCCATTGTCGGGTAAAATATGGACAAATCCATACTTTGGGTTTAATTGAACGTTCTGGTTCTCAAACTTTTTTGTTGTAAGCTGTGTAAGTTTGTTGTAAAAATAAAGACTTATACTGTAATATTAGACTTGGAATTTTAATTAAACCAAAAACATATTATGTTATACAATGCTGGAACATCAATTATTTTGGTTGGTGGGCTTATTTTTCTGATGCATCAAATTTGTGATAAATTTCTATATTTATCAAATGCATCCCGGATCCATCTTGGGGTCACCCAAGGGGCCACGGCCCCAAGTTTGAGATCCAGTGCTCTAAAGAATGCTGGACTATTTTCAAACCAGGCATGAAGCCTACCTTTGGGTTGTAAATGGACCCATGCTTGGTTGTTTTAACACAAAATGCTGGGTTGTTACAACTCAATGTTGGGTTAAATATAAACATTTCACAACAACAGTCGGGTTTGTCCCTTTCTGACCCAACGCTGGGTTGAAAATAACCCAGCATTTTTAAGAGCTGAATTGTTTCCACCCAATAGGAAGATATTTAAAAAAATGTTGCTAACCTAACAACAGCATTACCCATTGTCTTGGATTGGTTTTGTGTCCATACAATAGAGGTCTCTTCTATAAAATATCTTCTTTTGTCTTCTGCAGAAGATAGTACTGTAAGTCATACAGGTTTGAAGCGATATCATACCATTATCATTTGAATGCATCGCATTTTATGATGATATTCCACCTAAACATGTTAGAGCCATACTCCACCAGTTGAGCTAAAGGAAACCCAGCAACACTATAAAAAGTCCAAAGGATTTAGAAACTTGAGGCCTTGAAACTGTGACTGTACTTTCAAGGTCTGACCAGCACATTTTGTCAGTAGAAAAGACTGTGAAACCAACCGAACTGTGGTGTGGAAACAAATACCAGACTGTGAAACTCATGTCAAGGACTATACACACAAGGTTGTAATGTATTTGTGCCTTCAATGTCACCATCTGTTCATCACAATACTTCGAAAGCCATTCCCCTAAGACGGTGTGTTGAACATTATCTGGTCTAATTTTAGCAGGGCAATTTTCAGTGATATCCTCACATTCCCCTGTCATTACACGATTATCGCAACCTCGCAACCTACATTTAATTAGCTGCTGCAAGTTAATTAATGTCCCGTAGATCACGACTGAAAGGAAAAAATAGCTATACTCAAAGACAGACAAAATAAAGAATTATGTTATAAATAAAGAGAATAGGAAGGGGTTTGATACTCCCATATCAGTGTTTACGATGGTCAATAAATATTAAAAAAATATTATAGAGAGCTTGTCAGGGATTATCTGCCAAAATCATGATCAGCCCGTTTCCAAGCTCTCTGGGGAAGAAATGAACCAAACACTTCAATCATTTGCTCTACGTGAAAAAATCCAGACGTGTTGCATAACAACGTACAATAATAGAATATTTCCAGACAACTTTGCTGGATGCAGCTGATCCTCTCCAATTTTTTCAAAACATTTTGTAGGACAAATTAAATGGGACAGATGGCACAGGCTTGCAAAAAGCACATTTCTGAAACAAGAATTATGTGTTATTTTCTGTAGTGGATTAAAGGCAACGTGTGCTGAGTAGGCAGGTCAGAAAGCATAGACACACTGTTAGTTCCATATGCAAAGTCTTTCTGAGTACTTAAAGGATTAGTTCACACCAAATTTAAATTTGTTCATCATTTTCTCGTCCTTGTGGTGTTTTAAAGGCAAATGCAGCATTTTTTCAAAGAGAACTTCTGTACACAACATGAAAATTGATAGCCTAGTGACCATGGATGTCAAGCTCACAATAAATCACAATAAATATACAATAAAACTACCCTTGTTTGCCATGCAAAGATACACTGTAAATTGCTGTAATTTTACTGTATTTTACAACTGTTTTGTTTGACAGATTTTCGACTGTGGTATAAATGCAAAATACTGTTAAACATGCAAAATTATCAAAATAACCTGCACATTTCAAGTTGGGTGCAAAATAACAAGAAAACATGTACTTTTACTGTACAAAAATATGATTTTACGTTTTTTTTTACAGTTTTGTAATTCGTTCCCTCAGTTAAAGAAAAGCGTACAGATTCTAAAACTTTTCCCACAGTTTCCAAACCGTGTTCTCGGATAAATAAACTGTACCCACGAGTTTCCAATCCGTGTTCTCGGTTTTATAAACCGTCCCCTCAGTTTTTGAAATCTGTGACGGACGGGTACAGTTTAAGAATCTGTGAGTAAGGTTTTTTTAAACTGAGGGAACGAATTACAAAACTGTGGCGCTGGATTTGTGGGTCTTGTTCTTTTTTTTCTCTGACGAGTGACCAGAGGGGCTCCGTATATTCCAGTTCCTCGGATGAAGCTGCTTTCATCAGCAGCGTTCCTCATTCGCTTGCACTCCTTTGACTTCCTTCATTCTTTCCACTACGAGTTCTCGTATCAACGGCACCGTAAATCGCATCTACATTTCCACGGGAGTCCCAGCGAGGGTTGATCATCTGAGGTGTCCAGCTGTGCTCATACCCCCGACCCACTCGCTCATTACCGGCCTGGCATCAATTACCCCAACGCGCTGTGATTTTATGAAATATTCAAGTGAAGCAAAAAAATCCCCTTGCCCGTGTGTTTCACAGCCTGCCCATTCAACTTCTTCAAAAAGGTTTGCTCTCAGAAGCGGTTATGCAGATTGCGCAAGTGGACGGCCGAGTGCTGATTAAATCTGATTGTACAAAGGTTTCTACGCCGTTATTCATGAGTGCCACTGCTGCGGGTGCTAATTCAGAATCAGAAAAACAGTTTTACATATGAGTAGCCGAGCGCTTTGCTGTAAATAACAGCGCCATGTGTGATAAATAACAATGATATGGTTTTTACATGTTGGTTCTCATGGGGCAACGTTTCTCCAAACGAAATGAAAGGAGCATATTATATGCAGAAAAACACCAACTAAACCGCTTCATGGAGAGATTTACACAACAACAGTGACATTGATATACATTACGTCTAAAGTATTTGTTGTTAATAAAGGTTTAAAGACAAAGAAGGTCATAAGAGAAATTAGCAGGATGCCAAGTTGTCAAAAGAGCCCCTGTAGTGTACACCTCTAGAGCAGGCGGCGTATATTTCACAACGTTATTATTGTACATGACTAAGCTCAGCTCTTTCAGAAAAAACAAAGTGTCATTGTTGGACTTAATTAACCTTTGAGTGCGTCGGCTCGCTGTAGATTTATCTCATTACGAGCAACAAACCTCGACAGCTTCCTTTTCTGATGGTGTTTCTGAAAGTCAATCTGTGTTTTTAGTGCTTTCTCGGCTAGTTTAGCTTTCTAATAAAGGTAATTCCCTGATCAAGTGACGTGATTTAGATTCCAAAGCCGTTTTAAACTATCCGTGAGCATGAAGCAAAATGTCTGTTTTCCATAATTAAAATGAAAAGCTTTACAAAATACCAAGGTGGTGCCACAATCTTAAGCCCTTTCACACGAACATTGGTGTTTTTAAAACCACTTCTTTTCAATGCGGTTAGGCCGTTTGTCCAGGACAGGGACGCCTTTAAAATGACCAAAAGGGCCTTAAGGGTGAGGAGAGGGTGAATAAATGATAACAGAATTTTCATTTTTGGGTGAACCATCAATTTAGTTCACCCTAAAAATGAAAAATTCTCTTATCATTTACTCACCCTCTTGTCACTTCAAACCTGTGTGACATTTCTTTTTCCACAAAACAGAAAGAAGATATTTTTAAGAAAGCTGGAAACTGATCAGCAGCGGCACCCATTCACCACTATTGTATATACACAAAACCAATGCAAGTGAATGGGTGCCAGTTAACAAAATTCTTCAATTTGTGTGTGTGTGTGTTTTGCGGAAGAAAGAAAGTCATACAGGTTTGAAATGACAAGAGGGTGAGTAAATGATGAATGAATTTACATTTTTTTGGGTGAGCTATCACTTCAACCCTTGTGCCTTTTGCATCTCTAGTTTGGCCTCAGGGGAGGTGTCATAAAGACATCAACTGATCTTTCACAACATGTGAACCCTCATGGATGAAAAAACCCCAGCATTCTCCTCTGCAGAGCTCCGAGAACAAATACACACACAACTCAAGCAGACTCAAACGAGGACCCCAGAGACGCATGAATCACGGGCAAACGGCAGGCCCGGGTCTCGTGTTTTCTCCTTGCCTGTGGCAACATTTGAGTTACTGAATAAAAGTCGTATTTGCTGTATCATAACTTTACACAGCGTGTTCATCGCTCTTATTGGAATGACTGCAGCATTATAATAAGTTGTTGGCTTTTGAACATCCAATTAACTTCAATCACACCTCTGTTCTTAGTGGGCTCTTCAGATAAGAGGTTAGACTGGTGAGATTGGGCTGGATTACAAGACCTCACTTCGGATGTAGTCATGCATGTAGTGTGATACAGCGAGAGGTTCTAAATAAGCATTGAGAAGCAGATACGGCACATTAGGCTCATAAATTGAAGGGCGGTAATGATGAACCGAGTCGAGGGCATTTGATGGACAGTGATGGCTCCCCAGCGAGACCGAGGCCTCCTCTGTGGTTTTTTGTTGGCTTGTACGGCAGTGATTGAGAGCATATCGGCCCCTTTGCTGTTAGAAGATCTCATGGTGATTGGAGAGAATGGGAGCAGGGCTGAACATTGATAGCACTTGAGTAGCTTATCGCATCTGTGAAGCTTTTTAGCCCGTGCACATTGAAAGAGGGCCTGAGTGTAAACACTTATCTGGCGCTCCAGTGAAATATCGTCGTAGCGTCCTCACTAAAGGGTTTTCTTACAATAGATCACCCTGGTGCCTTCATTTCAGTTTGCTTGTATTATTGACTCACTGTAGTTTTATATGAAGCTGAGAGAATAATATTAAAGCATGTTTATTCCATTCACAAGGTGGAGTCTGTCCTTACAATTCTGTCTACATTCTGAACTTCTGGTTTGTTCTGCAAATTATATATGTGACCCTGGACCACAAAACCAGTCAGAGGTCGCACGGCCTATATTTGTAGCAATACCCAACAATACATCGTATGGGTCATAATTATTTATTTCATAGCAAAAGTCATTTCGATATTAAGTTAAGATCATGTTCCATGAAAATGTTTTGTCAAGACACGTCTTTAAAAAAATATCACTTACGTGCATTTTGAGACAAAACAATGGCACTGATGTATTTCAAGATATATCTACGCAAACTGTTTTGTTGTTTGATGTCCAAATTCGCTGTTTTTCAGGAAATTTAAAAGACACTTTTACAAACATACGGGGTGAATAATAATTATGATTTATGTCCAGGGCAACGATTTCTCACTCGACGTACGCGCAGACACCAGTCCTCATACAGAGCAGGGCTACAGAACCTAGTTTTCTGGCGCGTGTTTTTGTGCGTCGTATACACTGTAAAATACAAGGTTATGTCAAAACACACAAGATTCACACAAAACCAGTCGGTTGTGATTAAGTTGGATGTGCATTATAATATCGATGAGTGAAGTAAAGTGACAGTAGGCCTATAGCCTAAAAACCTGCTGCTGTTTTTGTCGTCAATGTTAATGAAACAACAAAAGACAAAATCACTAACTTCACTTTACTGAAGAAGTTTTGTGTCTTATTTCAAACCAGTGTGTTTACTTAATGCACGCAGTCAAGCAGCAGTGTTTCATTTCTACATTTTTCAATTTCTTTGTTAAAATGCTACCGTTAAATAGACCCACTGTACCTGATAGGAAAATAAAACTGTGAAATAAGATGTTGTCAATCCATATTTTGGCCGAAATGGTCTGCCATTATTTCTTTCTTTTGAAGTAGACAAACCTACGGTATGTCCAATCAAGACAAGCAGGTTTTAGAAGGACAGAAGCAATGTGGGTCTTTCCGAGGAGTTCTCACAAGATGCTTGATTTGGTCAAGCAATGGTGAAGAAGCCTCACGTGTTGAATCTTTATGCATCAACATCATTCCTCACAGGAGTCCAAAACAAGAAAATACTGGTGTATAAATAAACGCTTGCTTTGTTAGTTACCCCTGACACTAAAGATCTTGAAGGGATAGTTGACCCGTAAATTAAAAATTGTGTCATCATTTGTTCAATTTCAGCACAATACAAAGGAAAAAGCATCTTTATGTAACACACAGCTTAATACCAAATAAATATTGCAAAATGACAATATGTTATGTTTAACATAATTGCTTTGTATGTAATGTAGGTTATTTGATCATTTTTATTATGAATTGAAATAGGTCATACATCTTTCCTCCATAATCATATTTGTCTGATTATAAAAAGATAAAACCTAATCTGGCTCATTTTGTTAGTTTATGAGGCACTTAAGAACAAACAATGTCTTTAATCCATAAATCCTCCGTATCTGGTGTGACACAGTGTGATGCGCCATAATTCAATAAAGACACATATAAAATGTCTTCCCCTGCTCACTACTTCCTTATTATTGTACTTAAAAGAGCAGACATTCTTCAAACAGCACAGAATTTTCATTTTTAAGTGAACTGTTCCTTTAAGAGCCCGGCGACCATAACAGGGAATTAAATGCCCATGATTTACATCTTAAACACCATCATCCTATGACTGGTGCATTGTAGTACAACATGCAATTTTGTTTCCCGTTATGCGTTCGTATGTGTCTTTGTTTACAGCTTAAACCTTTTATGCTTTACTGAATCAACCGGTTTGAAATGCTTGTATAGACGTTTTAAAGACCAGAAGCCATTACGAGCATGTGTGGTGTATTTGTGCTGAGCTGAACATTTCATATAAGTCATATAACACTGCTCCACACCCCCGTTTGTGTCAGGGAACATCAGTCTTTTTTGTATTTAGCTGCAGCTCACTCTCATTTACTCCGGGAGCTGTGACTCAACCCCGACGGACAGCAAAGCTGACTTACTGTGAAAGTGGGAAGGCACTTGTAGGCATATGTGCTGTATTTTTACTGCCGGTCCCTGCACTATACTGTACATTCCTGCGCTAGTGTCCACTCATTCAGCCAATGTAATTCTAGTACACTGTGTGGACAAAAGTATTGGGACATCCACTTCTAATGAACATGTTTGACTACTTTAATCATTTTTGTGAGCACAAATCTTAAAGTGATACTTCACCCAGAAATGAAAATTCTGTCATCATTTACTCACCCACTTGTCATTTCAAACCTGTCTGACTTTCTTTCTTCCGTAGAACATAAAAGAAGATATTTTAAAGAAAGTTGGTAACAGAACAACAGCGGCACCCGTTCACTTTGACTGTGTGGACACAAAACCAATGCAAGTGAATGGGGGCCGGGAAAAAACATCAAAATATCTTCTTCTGTGTTCTGCAGAAGAAAGAAAGTCATTCAGGTTTAAAATGATAAGAGGGTGAGTAAATGATGACAGAATTATTATTTTGGGGTGAACTATCAATGCCACGGCATATAATGATATTCTAGAGAACTGTGCGCTTCTACTTTATGTTGATATATAGTTTGGGCAGGGCCCTTTTCTATTCTAACATAACAATATCCTTATGAACCAAGCATGGTTTAAAAATAAATTATTGATTCAGTCTAGTGTGGGAAAAGTCCAGACCTGAACCCAGCTGATCACAGTTGACTGAAACAAACCCATCAATGACTTGCACACTGGGGTCCAGTCCTTTTAGAACAAAAGAAGGTCCTTCTAAAACCGTTGCAACAAAGTTGGAAACAAAATTCTTTATTATTGTATGACAGTATGAACCTTCGTCAGTGTGACATCGCTACAACAACAAGAACATCAATACATGGAAAGGATATCAATTAATATATGAACATTTCTATATAGATGTATTTAGGAGTGTATGTCTGTCCCCAAAGTCTCCCTACATTCCATTCGGTCGTAAAATACTCTTATCTTGACGGTTTGCTGTGGGTTGCTATGGTCACCAGAGATCTGGTCCTGCGCCTATAGGTGTTAGATGCAGATTGGGAGTAGACCCCCTGGTGACTAGCTTGTTGTTGCTTATTTAAGAAATATATCTATTTATTGCGTGTCTGATCTGTCTCAGGCATTACAAACTATACATCGTTCTCCGTTGTGTTTTGCTTGGCAATGATGACTAACTGGGAGGAGTTGGGTTTTGATGATCAGCATGTTCGACATGCTTTCCTCAAATTAGCTTTTCCACTCCGACTGTACAAACATGTTTAATGGGGATGCATTACACGGTTTCATGTAAATAGTTTTAATTAAGCTAGAAGTCCTGTCATTGCAATGCCCTCGACTACATCTATATTAGCTGCGTTGGGGTTATTTTAAATGCTTGTTTGTTGAAAGACAAATTATACAAGGCACATTTTCCTGTTTGTTTGTGGTCATTGCATCCGGTAGAACGCTGGCTATCCATCACACACCTGCCAGGACTGTGCCAAGAACAAAAAGGCAGAAACAGTATTCATGCATTTTCACAGAAAGTAATAGTTGTTATAATCATTGCACATTTCACAGATTCCTTAAAGGGATAGTTCACTCTAGAATAAAAAAATAAATGTCATCATCTATTCACCTTCATGTCATTTAAAACTCTTTCTCCAGTGGAACCCAAAAGAAGATATTTTGAGAAAGGTCTCGGTGGTTTTGTGTCCATACTATGAAAGTAGTACACTGACCAACAGTCTTGAAAATATCTTCTTTTGTGTTTTGCAGAAAGAAAGTCATTCAGGTTTGAAATTACAAGAGGGGGAGCAAATTTTTGTATTATTTTTATATTTGCGTGAACTATTTCTTTGTCAAGAACATGAAAAGCTCAGAATCTGTTTGCGAATATAGAAAAATATATTGGAAATTTATCTCACGACTAGTTATTGTAAATTCAAATCTTGCCTCGATGCAATCCACCCTCCTGAAGTCTCTCCAGTTTAAGAATAATCAATGAAAAAGTTTTGTTGTGTTCCAAAACGATACTTTCCTTCGGGCCGATGCGGACATACAGGTATTACCATTTCGCTTGAGAGTATAAATCATCCAACACTTGTACATTCTTTCCAATACTGCTGATGAATATTTCATGAATGAAATTGCACTTTCACTAAAATCCAATTGTGCCAACCACACCACCCCACCGATAACGCTCACTATCACATCTTATGCAATGTATGCAACAGTTTTATTCAGATCGAGTCCTTAAACTCGAGAAAGTGTCCTCTAAGATTCATCTCGTCTAATACAGTTTGACTCCAGAACTTTTTGTACGTTCATTTTGGCACGTCGTGGTACGATCTGCCAACTGTTTCCCATGTGATGGGTTATTGTGGATATCTACAGCATCATCAGTAGTTCAGTGCTGTTCTTCTGAGCGAACGAGAGTAAATGCAGACAGGTTGTTAAGAAACTGCCCCGGCTGAGGTCAAGCATTTTAAAATTTTACAACCCATTTTCTATTTATTACCGCTATCCATCAGACACTGTTGTTTAAATGTTTTGACAAGGATGTACATTTACATTTGGCAGATACTTTTTTTCAAAGCAACGTACAATGCATTTAAAGGAACAGTTTATCCGAAAATAAAATGATGTCATCCTTTACTCACCTTTGAGTTGTTCCAAATCTGTATACATGTCTTTGTTCTGATGAACACAGAAAAATACTTGGAAGAATGCTTGTAAAAAATTGTTCTGTTGAACACAAAATGAGATATTTTGAAGAATGTAGGACAGCATCAGTTCAGCGGCGCTTTTGACTACCATTGTCATTTTTCCTACGATGGTAGTCAATGGTGGTCAACAATTGTTTGGTTACAAGCATTCTTCCAAATATCTTTCTCTGTGTTCATCAGAACAAAGAAATCTATACATATTTGGAACAACTCGAGGTTGAGTGAATTTTTATTTTTTGGGTGAACTGTCTCTTTAAGGTATACCTTTGTATATGTCCAACCTAAGCATGAAACTCATGATCTTTGCTTTGTTAAAGTAACGACCCACCAATTGAGCTACAGAAACACAAAGCAACCACATGTATGAATCCGAAAACGATATTAGAGCCCACGCTTGTGCGGAGGACAGAACCAATGCCAATGAGCAGCATCCTAACATAGATGTGTCACTTTTGTTGAGATGTTTGGCGAGAGCAGCGTGGAGGGATGATGACATAACCAACGGTATAATACCGTGAGTGAATCCAAAGTCAGTCTTCCCTATAATCAAATATTCAGATAACACAGTGTAACAAATAGTTACGTTTTGCCCGACCTTTTTATAGCTCGTGTACAAATCTGTGGTGATAATTATTGTGGTAATATTTATTTTCCAGTTGTCACTGTCAGAAATTCTAGAAATGTCTGTAGCACAGGGAAGGTGGGATGTAGTGATGATGGGTGACTACGACTGGAACTTGATTAGTGAGGACAGTATTGAGCATAAAGGACAAAAACGATCAAATGTACACTTCTGAAGTACGACTCATTATTAGTAACTGTTATATTAAACTGCTGTGTGAAATTTTGTTTTTTGTGAGTACCGTCGATGGCAAAAAAAAAAATATGATTTTCCTATTCAGCATGTTAAACTTCATAAAGAATCAGTAAACTCTACTTTTTAAAAAATTTGTCACTAAAAAATGATTCTGTGTCGTTTTTGATTTCATGAAATGAATTGAGTAAACTTTACTTCAATTTTGTTTTAAAAAACAAGAACACAATTGTATTATGTTAATAAAAATATTGGAATTCTAAATGCACAAATTATTGAGTGAATTCAACTTATTGTATCATGTTCAACCCACTTAAACTTGTATAAAAGGTCTTTACTGAATTATTTTGTGTTGGGAGTTGAGACTACATGACTTCTTTAAGCTAATTTCCCTAACTGAGCAGTGAATTAAGAGATCCCAGCATGCTTGCATGCGACGTCATTAGAAGTCATTTTTGTGAAAAAGTGCTATTTTATGTGCTTTACAATAAAATGAAAGACTTGATAGTGTTCACTGTTCAGTTGTCTTAAAGATTTAGAAGAGATTATCTTTTTGTGTTTTTGAGTTTCGTTACCATCGTTCAGAAGAGTGGTGGTTGTGCTTAGGTCATGGAATAGCTCATGATGTGTGTTTTTACACTTCGTGAACAGTAATAATGCTAATGCGAGTACTGAGACAATGCTCAGCTTACTTGTGCATCATATATGTTGTAAACAATAATAAATGTTAAACTAAAGGTTAAAAAGATTGAGAAGTTAACTCCAATGTTCGAATTAGTGTTTCTTCTTGATTTTTTTAAGTTTATCATGTGACATGTGCTTTAATAATAAGGTAATTTTACCTAATTCATTAATGGAATATTGTGTTAAAAATATGCTTTAAAGTACTTAAAAATATTTTGTGTAATATTGTTACCATAATATTTTTAAGTAAATATCCGTGTAATTTTTTATAGTGTAACATTGTGTAATGCAGCCATGTGGTATAAAGTTTGTAGAGGAAAACTGGCTTGATGACTAGCTCTTTTTTTTACAAAACACCCGAAAAGCTTAAAATGTAAAATACACTGTAACATAAATAATGAAACACATAACAAATGATTTTGGCACAACAATCTGGCATTGTGTTTGTCCCAGCTGTGCTTCAACAAAAGAATTCATCACATTGTAATTCCACAGCCTGAACTACATCTGATCCAATTAAACACATAGTTAAAATCTGAGTCTATTAATTTGATTCCTTTAACACTGTCTTTTTTAGAAGTGACTTCCACTTACCGCAGTGAGGTCTCTTAAGAGACACTGTCAGATAATTGGTTACTGTCGAGCGGTTGATGTTAGAAGCCTTATCCTCTAACAATATACAACAGACCTCACTTGACCTCTAACCAGCTTAAAAAAGACTGTGTGTGTGTGTGTGCTTTCTGAATCAGTGGTGTGCACTGGCCGGATTTGGGTCTCAGTTAGAATTTTGCCCTAATGATTTGAATATGTCTTGTAAAGGCGAAATGTTTGACTTTTGTAGCATTGCTGCTTTAGCTGTAATCCCAGAACACTAAGGTTTGTTTAAGCTAAAATAAGGCAATAGCGGAGTCAAGATGTGAGTGAGAGGAACAAAGTGCCACCAATTTCCCCTCCCCTCTTAATGATCCAACCCAGTACACCCAGTGTAACAGACATGCCGGTCAGGTGTCAGTAGCTGCGGCTAAATTCGCTCACTTGTTCACTCATTCACTATTCCCTATTTAGCGAATGCTAAATAGTCCACTATATGGGGAAGAAGTGAATGAATACGAGCGAACAATTTCGGACAGTGACATAACCCAGACAGCACAATCCATCTGGCTTGCACCTATTTGACGTCTGCATTTACATCTGCAATACATAGTTTGCTCATCTGCAATACGTCTCGGAGACGTCGTAACGTCTGCAAAAGATCTGGGCCGCGTTTCCCGAAATCTTCTTTACGCTACTTTGTTCTTAAGTTACACCTTAAGCTGTAACTTATCGTTAATATGTGTTTCCCGAAACGTTCTTAGTTAAGTATACCTTCTGTAAGTCATACGTTCAGTTGTTACACTTTCTTAAAAAACTTGGAACACAACGAAGTAATGTTTTATACTATGTGTTTTAATAATTGCCTGTGGCTGAATTATTTGCTTGTTGCGTGTTTTTTACGGTGGGTTTAGGAGTGGGGTTGGGTGCTCTTTATATATCTCGGAAGTTCAAATAATGCGTTTCAGTTTTACAAGTGCAAAGAACTGACCGTGTCATGTTAGAGAGGAGGCAAAGTGATACACTGACATGCATTTTCGAGTGGACCAGCAAGTCTGTTTCACGCTGGCGTGATACCGGGTTTAAGGATCCTGTAAATACTCCAGTCCCAGTCAGGGTTTTCTTCCTCCTACTGCTTCCTGCTCGCTGCACATTCACTAAGAGAAACCCCACTGTGAGCGGTCCCGGAGCGAGAAACAACACAAACTGGCTCTGGCTTTATGCACATCCCTCATTTATGGTTCAGCTGGAGTGTAAGCAGTTTGTCACACTCAAGCAGTGGATCATTCTAATGCTGGTAAATACATTTCAGCACTTCTACAATCTAAATATTTCATTAAAGGGATAGTTCGCCCAAAAATTTGGAAATCATTCACCCTCGTGTCATTCCAAAATTGGATGACTTTCTTTCTTTTGCAGAACACAAAGGAAGATATTTTGAAGGACGTTGGTAACTAAACAACATTGACTTAATTTTGTTATGTCCCCAGTTTAAGTCTAGGAGTATGAGAGGACGTACAATAACTGTGCTAAAATTTAAAACAACTGTCTCAAAAATCACAACAGATTCTAGTTTTAGGCGTTTTGGTGACGCTTGTTTATTATAAGTGTCATAAGTGTTCGTGTCCTGGAAAGCGCCAGGAAACGATAAAATAAATGAATCAATGCAAAATTAACAATTACCTCAGGAGCGGGCCGAAACAAAACAACAAACAAAAGACTTTTTATGTAGACACTGGCTTACCTTTCAAAGAAAAGATGCTTTTAGGCAAAAATAAAGACAGGTCGCTTCCCGCTCGACTTGATTTTGCCAAGTGGTTGATGTCCTCAGGACAACATATTTTGTTGACCTAAGGACAACATTTTTATAAATAAAACCTAAACCCACACCAAACCCCCACCCTAACCACAACTTGCCCCTAAAACCAGAGGGAAATGATAAGTGAAAAACAATGGCCTAGAAGCACCTAATCCTGGTTGGAAGATTACATTTAAAATAATCTGTAAACTAATTTCTGAAATCTGATTGGATGATTTAAATGTTGTCCCAGGGTCAACATGATGTTGTCCTAAGGACATCAAACACTTGGCAAAAACAGGAGAGCCTCGCTTCCCTTCCTCCCTCTCTGCGGTCAAACAGGAGACAATATCAAAAGAAAAGGAGCCCGGTCCCTACAAATACCGGAGCACTTTGGTTTCCTTGTTAAATAATACCACAACACCGTAGTACGTAAATCTTTGAAACACTACAACATCTGGGTAAATTCACACAAAATTACATCTCTCTCTCTCTGCTGGCGTGAAGTTGTCCTTTTATACCATGAACAGTCGAGTCAGGCAGCATAGGAAGCAGGTGCAGGAAGTTGTCCGCTAATTAAAAGGGAGAGAGCTGCAGAGAGAGACACACAGCAACAAATGCCACAATAAGAATGAAGAATAATTCTTCAATAATTCAATAACACAGTATTCATCAAATAAAATATGTACACTAACATATAAATATACATATACGTCAAGGACGTAACAATTTGCATTCACACCAAACTTTGACATTTCTCAAAATATCTTCTTTTGTGTTTCACAGAAATAATGCATGTTTTTACAGTTCAATAGTTGTGAACGTAAAATTAAATAGAAAATTTTGATGTGAAGTTAAAGAGAATTGAAAGGGAATGTGTGGGTTATTTGGTTGCTTATGTATTATGTGGGGGGTAATAGATGTGAGGATGGTTAGGGTGCAATGGCTTGCAACCAAAAAAAAACGAATGAAAGAAATGAAATAAAACAAAAACAAAAAAATATGAATAAATAAAATTTGAGAAGTACACTAATTTTACTTGGCCGCAGAACCAAGAAGAGAGATTAATTTGAAGAAAATTGGTTAAGCGCCTCGGCACAAATTTAAATTCTTTTGTCTTAGAACACAAAAACACAATGCATGTGACAAGGCTATTTGACTCTTCCGCATATGGTTACTACCCGTTTCTGGTCAGACATTCGGGAATCCACCCCCCAACTACTATATATCGTCTCAATATTGAGTTTATGCTGTTTGCATCCAATCCTCAATCTTTGCATCCCAGACTCCCCACCCCGACTCAGTGCGTTGCCTCCTCCCAAAATCATCCACATCTCACGCCGCATCCCTCGTAACGCCCGGACCCCGGTACTCCACATCTCAGCTCCCTCCGCATACTACAACCGACGAGCTGATTGGTATCACGCCTCGCAACCTGAGCTCGAGTCACCCTCCTTTCAGGCACGTTCTGCCTCTGTACCTCGTTGGCTTCATGGAATAGACCCACCTCACCGACGAACTAGCGCCCGACTCCATGGATCCCATCTTTTTGTTGATATCTTTTTGGATGGGCGTTATCCCGAGTGCTATAACCTGTTCTTACACCGCCGAGCGCGGGCACATAGACGAACCGTCTACGGTCGAGCTAAAATTTACCTAGAGTTGGCTTGTAAGGTTAGTTTAGGAGAGAGATTTTAGGGTGAGATCGAGGGCACAAACGCCAGTGTATGATGAACAGGGAAAGGGGAACCAGTGGTAAAAGGGGGCGAAGTGTATAGGGAGAGAAAGGTCCCTTCCTGCTTGGAGAACGCGAGGAAGAGCTCTACGCACCAATTCACTCCAGTCAATACACCAGTTCCGAGTCATCTCACTCTTTCCCACAGGACCCGACCGCCTTCCCTTTCCTTGCTATTTTTGGAGGCGTGAAAAACCCAATCAAACACACGCATCATAGGGGACCGAATCGCGATTAGATAGCTCATCCCCTGAACAGAGAAAACCCAAGAGCTTCCCAGCACGTAATTCTCTTCAACGCATGTCTCAATGTCAGCCCAGGCCCTCTAACTACGCCAGCGCTCCTAAAGTTTACTTGTTCGTCGTGCGCTCTTACCCGCGAAAGGTGGCTGACATTGACGGAGACGCTAGAAAGTGGGGGGGAACAGGAAGTATGAATACGACTCGGAGGAAGCAGGACGCCCAAGGGGGAGGGGAGAAGGGACTGGGGGCGTCTCATTTGGGTTCGCTAATGGGGGGTGCCCAGGGTGAGTCGATAATTATTTCATGTAGGGTGTTTGGCCGTGTTTGGGGGCAGTCTGTGTTTTTGATCGTTTAAATTGTTAACAGTTTTGTTGTTAAATTTTGTGTTTTTTAACTTTAGTTTCCGTTTGTTTTTTTTGATAACAACCATTCTTCCCCAACAATTAATCTTCTTTTGTGTTCTGTTCATCTACGTGTTCTTACCTGCAGTAAATTGAGAATGCAAGTCATTACAGGTTTTTGGAAGATGCCAAAAGAGGCGTTGAATAAATGATGACAGACATTTTTCCATCTTTGTTGGGGGAAACGGAGACCTGGTGAGTTGATATCACTTTGGTTGAAAGAATGTAGATTTGTGTCCATTGAGTATTATATTCTTTTGTTCTTACATTTACGGTTTAACATTGATGTGCATGTGTTGCATATATGTTTTGTTATTTATAATAATTTTTTACTTTAATTAAAAAAAAAGTACTTTGGTTGACTTTTGTTTTTTTGAATGTGCTACAAATATATTTATTGAAATAAAAAATGCTGTTGTTCAGTATCAGGGGCGTCTTGTCCTAAATGTGCCACATTAATTTCCAAAGCTCTGAGCTAATTTTTCCCTGCAATGTCCAGGTTTTGCCTTTGAAAGTTTAAGTTTAACAAACCCAGAAAGGCATAAATCCGCAAGGATATTTACAATATTCTGCCAGCTTTAAGAGGTTTCTTTCCGGACTCATTTCGCCTGACAGATGCTCTTTTAATTCCTGTGGCTCTATCTCTCCAGAACAGAGCGAATCCTTATGCTGCAGTCAGCGACTTTGGCACCTCAATTACACTTTGAACCCCGTGCAGTAAGTCTTGACAGGTCTTCGTCCCGTCCGCCCAGATAACCATGTCTTCTCAGCTATTGTCTACACATGACTTGTAACTGATTGGAAATCCTCTGCAGTGTATAAGCAAACACGCATGTATAGTCACGACCACAGCCTCCTGAGAAAGCTGTCTTGATGCTATAACTGAGTGGATGTTGAATAATACATGCATGTCCTGGATGTACGCACTGTAAACATTTCGCCTATCTTGCAATCTGTCTTATCAAAGCAAGTTTTTGAATTCGATCGCAAACTAAATAAGAATCAGGAGACCTTCGTCTACAATCCTTGTGATTTTGAGGCATCATCGGTGTGCTTTATTGTGATATTTTATTAAGACCTCGTTTCATAACTCTAAGGAAATCCCATAATGCATTTAGAGTATTAAAGAGTATAAATTATATTAAAGTTTGGGGTTTTGAGTTGTTGTGGAAACAGTCAGTTAATAAGGTCTGTTAAATGTGCCCTACAGATCAGGCTGTGGGATGTGCTACGAAAACGCATGAAATGTTAATTTAACCATCTGTGTTCATATAGCTCAAATGGCAGAGCACCGCCAAGGTCATGGTTGGATTTTTAGAGAGCACATGGACTGCTAAAAATATACCCAATGACACTATGTTGCTTACAGTAGATTGAAGCATCTGCCAAATGCATACAGTAAATCATTTTAACCTTTCTAAAGCCTTATGCTTGTAAAACATAACTGCTGCAAGAATAGATCAATAAAAAGATATCTGTGAATTTTTGTTTTTCCTGGGATTTTTTATTTTATTTTATTTATGTGACATCTTAGTTCTGTGTCACCTTCAGCAGTTTATTTCACCCAACACTCTTAAAAAAAATCTGTACGTTGCCAGTTTACTGCAAAGCATTCTGGGAAGCAAAAAAAATCTGAAAAAAGGTTAATGAGGATTTCTGGTTCTCGAAATGCTTTGCGTGAGGCTGTTATTTAATAGTTTTTTTTCTGTTAAAGAAGTGTTATAGAAGAATGATATCTGATTTTGTATTATGTGTCAGCATTTAACATTGATATCTGCTTCAGTGAAAGACTAAATGACTTTAAAGTTATAGGACATTGTGTTATACAGTCATAGAAATTCCACAAAAATGTTTAAACTTCCATCTATGTTGCAATTCAAGTGCAATCATAAAAAGCCAGTACACAACTCTCTATACATTCCTTAATGATGTAAATAATAGGCCCTATGTTTCATGAATAGGTTTAAAAAACAAAAATAACAGGTAGGGTGGAATCATGCAGCTGTGATTTGATTGCAGTTTTGTTTATTTGAGAGTTTTGCAATTTAAAAAGAAACATTAAATTAAACAAAAAAAAATAATTTCAAAAACAAGATTTAGTACCAGACAAAAACAGCCCTGTTACCTGGCAACCAAAGGTTTAGGTAATCAGTGCAATGATGGCATAGAAAAAATGTACTGTTATCATAAATCACAGCACGACTTGAATGCTTTTTAGACAATCAAACTGTGTAGTGAGGTCAACGGAAATTGTGTTTAAAATATGCCAAAAATCTTTTTATTTCTTTCTGAGCACAACAATACAGACCAAGAACTCATAATAGCCTTTAATTGATTGGTTCTGGCAAGCTCTGAGTGAATCTGTGAGAAATCGGTCTGTGAGTTGGTATAGCAACCAAACACTGTCCGTGTGACAATTGAACAAAATATTTGAGGTACATAAGTCTTGTTTGGTGGGAAGCATCATGTATTTTGACTCTGTGATTACATCAGATAACAAACACTTGCCCACGTTTATGTTCAGCTACAGACAGTTATGAAAATGTATAGTGTATTCATATAAAAACCTGCAGCAAATGACACTGTGAAAAATAGCACCAGTGGGTTGGTCGCCACTTACAGCTTCTCACAAATGCCTGACGGTTCTTCAGAGGAAGAACTGCATGCATCCTCAAAACGCCTTTTTACTAGCAAATGTGTCTGATTCTGTTTTCTCAAGCCTTGATAATGCTAATATGTTTGAATGCTATCTTATACAAAGAATTGAATTAGGTGATGAGGCCTAGCACTAGCAACACAGGGTTGTTGGTTCGAGACCCAGTGAACACACATATACTGATCAAATGCTGGTGTGTGGTGGGCGTTCTGGCGCAATATGGCTGCCGTTGCATCATCCAGGTGGATGCTGCACATTGGTGGTTGTCAAGGTACAGGGAAGGCAGAACCCAACTTGACTATAAATAATACTTGACATAGACTTGAACAGACTCGACTAGCTGGGTATAATTCACACTGCAAACAAGCAAAACAAATCAGCACAGGACAGCACACACAAGGGCATTAAATAGGGGACCAAATCAAGAGGGGAACAGGTGCAGGGCATGAAATAATTAACAATCAATAATGAGGAAACGAGAGGGCAAGGACAGAGACGAGAGCGCAAGCCAAAACAAACAATGCCATGTCTCTCTGACACTAAACACGTGGGTCTATCATATCCTGCTACAAGACTAAGAAAACACGATCAAAAGAGGCAGAATCATGACAGGTGGTGGTTAAGGAGATCACCCCTTTGATGTAAAGCGCGCTATATAAATGTAACAAAGTATTATTATTATTAAATGTGTACCTTGAATATAGCCGGATGACTCAAGTCTTGCGTAGCCAGACCTTCATACGGAAAGGGAAAAAAAATCTGTCATATTTACTCACCCTCAAGTCGTTGGTCGACCCTATAAGACCTCCGTTTATCTCCAGAGTGCAAATTAACATTTTAAGATTTAAGTTTGAAGATGTCCGGGAGCTTTCTCCATCGACTGCAACGTAACAAAACGTCAAAGCACTGAAAGTGAGTAAAGACACCGTTGAAATAGTCCATGTCACTCCAGTGGTTAAGCTTTAATTATATAAAGTGACAAGGATACGTTTTGTGCGCAAACAAACAAAATCACCGTCTATGTTCAACTATATTCAGAAAGCTCCCAGCACTTTGGTGAAAATTAAATATTTATCACTACTGTACATACATGGCCCAAGGTCAGCCGACTCATTTCGCTGCGGTGTAAGTCTACAATATTTAAATGCAAGTTATCATCACAGAGCCTTTTACAATGGTTTAAACAACTTCAAGAAAACACTTTCAAGTTCAATGCAGCACCTCTTGAATGCATGAAACTGGCACAGCAGTGGATTTTTTATGCCATGGTAACAGCTGCTGCCGCAAAGTGAGGCACGCTACACAAAAGGGGCCTTACAACGAAAACGTTTGAGAACCCCTGTCCTACACAAAGCTGCGTTTCCAATTGACACCAAATAAACGTCCAATTAGAATACAGATACAGTACACCACTACTGTAGATACACCCCATTTTTACCATTATCATTTTTAACAAGATGTCTCTACTCACAATTATCCCCTTGAAACTGACACCAACTTATCCTATTTAAAATGACATTTATTAGCACATTACATATAGGACAAGACAAGATGCTAGATGATTTTCACACAGTAAATCCATCAGGTCATTATATAAAACAGTGGGAGAGCACTGGATCATTTATAGGTGGTATTGTCAGACTATAAAGGCATTGTTTGAGTTTTGTGAAACAGGTATATGCTTTTTACAGTGAGATAACTTTGCGAGAATGACGTACACACGTCCATTACTGTGTTTTAATGGGAGACAGTCGTGCAATTAACCACATTTTGTTCTTCCTCAACATTACAAGCAGTGAATCCCCACGTCTCTGATCCCATTAAAACCGCCCGAGTGAAGTGGATTTAAACACGGCCAGCCAATCTGTTATTTATCTTTTTGATTAAATCTCAGCTTCGCTGTTTTCCTTCCCCCCTCTGATCGTAGTGACACTTCTCCAATATATAACAAATTGTTCTGTAACTGTTCTGAACCTGAAGGTTGCTCACAAAAATAAACCAAAGAGAAATTCTAGCAAGGTAGACAAAGAGACTAGGTTTTTAAAGTAATGTACACTCATAAAAAACAAAGATGCCCGAGTCAGCGTTTTAAAGCTCAGATTACAGTTTTTGAAACGCATCAGAATTATTTATTTGTCCATTTATTAGTCCTGCGCTACATTCGATCGTGCCATTTGGTTGTTTCCTGTTTTATTTTTTACACATTTGCATTTACTACACTAGCTAACCAACGCTACATCAAATAAATGCAGTGATCAAACGCTCTGCTTCGTGTCATATGTAAATATTCAAGCTTCCTGGTGCCTTCATGTATTTTTTATGAATGTGTTACAGCATCCAATGCACTGCATGAAATAAGTCAGTAAACTTGATTAAATAGAGACCTAAGGTTGCTAATATCAGTAGTGTATATGGTAACATAACGCTTCCTTGTCTCATTAGATTTGTTTGTTGTTTTTACGTTAGAAATTCTAGTTATTTATTTTATTATTTTGAACAAAGAGGTCATAATTTGACAGGTTAGCACGGCCAGGCACTGTTGGTACATTCTTGTTCACCTCCTTCTGAAGCAAATTCATCATTTATAAACGCTCACAGTGCATTCTTCACCCTAACTACTTAAAATCTCTTCTGTAAATACTTGACAGGCAAATGAAAAAAATACTAACCCTCTCTCTCTTTCTCTCAACAGGTATTGCTCTGGCTTTTTGTGGAAACTAACTTGGTTTTATTGTATTATTGCTTCTGTATGACATATCGCTTTATTGCTTCCTGAACTCTCTGTAAGTCGCTTTGGATAAAAGCGTCTGCTACATGACTAAATGTAAATGTACATTATGTGGTCATGTGGTTATACAGGGAACATGGAATGTAAATGTTCATGGTTGTACAAAACAGAAAAATTGCACGCAATTCCATGCGAATGTCAACCTTAAGATGAAAAGAAAGAAAAAGTGATTTCATTTCCATTTGTTGGGTAGTATATTGCTTTTGGTTTGTACATTTTAATTCACAGACACCCTACATAGTATGTTGACCCAAATGCTCAAAATAATCAAACAGATTAAGCAATGTTAACTCAATTTTCCTGAAACACATTTTACTCTTGAATAAAGTATAATGATTATTTTTGATTCATTTGAAGTTTTGACTAAAACATGAAAAAATTAACTTGCTCCTTGTTCAGTTTACTTCATTTAAAAAAGTTAATTCAACACAATTGGTCGAGAAGGATTTCCAATTCCCAGCACGAGTTACGTCAGACTGCATTAGGACAGTACATTTTAAGATATGATTATTGTACATGTATGTGTTTTTCAGTAAAGTTAAAGACTTGTTGGTGTTTCAAGTTCACTTTTCTTAGATATTTAGAAGATTTTGACATAATCAGTTCTGTGGTTATTGTACAGGAGAGTGGTGCATGTGCTTAGTGTGTGGGAGCGCACGTTACCTGTAACGTGTTATGTCTTCAGTAGCAATAACTGTTCTAATGCCGGTTCTGAGATTAGTGTCTTCTTGCTCAGTTTTGGTTCCATAAATCAAGGTGTTTGATTTATGCAAATTAAGACTAAGAAATAGGTCAAATAACGAAACTGAAAAATTGTAGTAAACTTAAAAATGCAACTTTGTGAACCTATTTCTTAAGTTCTTTCCACTTAATTTCATGAGAAGGATGAATGAAATATTTAAGTCACAATCACTACGATTGATTAAGTACTTTAACAGTAATCAACAATTTAAAGGTTCTGCTTACTTAAACCAAGAACCTCTAAAACTCTAAAAGGATTGCTAACTTATCTGGGTTTACAGTGTGCACGACACATTCATTTTTCTCTCTTTTAAAATAGTCAACTCGTGCATAGACTGATATTTTTCTGAAATCTGGACTCATCAGTTTTAATAAAATAACCAGATGGTTTAATATATTGGTAATAAACACATTCTTTGAAACATCATATTGTAAGTGTGGGCTGAAAATGTCACACCCATAGCGCTGGAATACACCAAAGGGTTTTTTAAGATCAGGGATACTCAATAAAAATGACATATATTTTTTTATTTTAAAATACTATCAAAAGTCCAGAAGCCATCCACCAGTGAAAGATTCAGAGTGTGTGCTTGTGTGGCATCTCATGAATATTGAATGAGCGATAAACAGCGGAGGTTCTCACTCCATTAGCCAGTCGTGCATGTAAGCTTATTAACGCTGCTCGACTCTCATTATTTCTTTCATGGCTGAGAGTTTTCTTGTTCCTGCTGATGCCACAGCATTTGCTCTGATTGGCTCGCTGACATGTGCGATCAGGCAGTCACTATCTAAAGCGTTGTACCACAAGTAATGGACTTCTAACAGACGTCTTTGCGTAATTGCCTTTCCAGTGAAACAAATCAAGTTCTGCACTAATGTGAGAACAAGTCCAACACAAGACCCAACTCCCCTCAAAGCCAAAGTAATTATTTTGATGCCAAAATACTTTTTTATTTCTATCTTAATAAGCAGATACATCTATGAATAGCTAAGTAAGTCATTTGTAGATCCAAAGTGTCTCTAAAACGTGTAAATACTGCGCCTTTGTGGTACATTGGCCTGTTTTGTCTGAGCATCCCAACCGATGTTAGTTTGTAATATTGTTTTTTTCGACCAAGGCAGACAAGAGGAGTCTAAAGGAAACCAAGCAGAGTTTAAATCGTTAGTTTTCAATTCAGTTTGACCCCATAGAAATGATGCTTCTTTAGTCAGTGAGTCTTTACAAACTGGTCATTTGTAAGATTCATTTTCAATTACAAGAATAGCTGCCGTTGTAGCAGATACTGTAGCAAGTTTTGAAGCAAAGCCATATAGAGTTTATCCCGCTCTGTATATCTTTTCTTTCACCGGTCATAATTTCTGTCACCACTGTCTCAATAATTGATTTTTCACTATAAAGAGATATTGCACTATACATGTTCAGGCACCCGGCTGTGAATGAAATACTCTCAGATCTATTATTTTCATATCTTTTGACAAGAATGATGGTGCCAAGGGAACACAGAAGGAAACAGCTTTGTTATAATGGTGAGCTTCTTTTCAGATCCTTATTAATATATGGCCGTGTTCAAAGTAAAATATTGTGAATATTAGTTCAAATTTGCCACTGAAGTAAACAATATTATTTCATATATCTTATGAAATATTAGAAATAATAATCTTTGATTTTTGCTATTTATTTTTTCCTTTTTTCTGTAAGGCTGATTTCAATACAGTGGTTCATTTACATTTACATTTAGTCATTTGGCAGACGCTTTTATCCAAAGCGACTTACAGATGGGGTAAACAATTGAAGCAATTCGGACAACGCAAGTACAACAAAAAGCAAAAAGTGCAATCAATAAAACTGGCTTCATAAAGCCTACCACAGTATAGGTTCAAGCTATGTGAATGCAAACATTACTAAAGAAATGTTACCAGCAAGATGGTAAAAAAACAGATGTTATGTCTTGCATCTTTTGTTCCGACACCTTCATTTTTGCAATTTTACGTGTCTAATACATGCATGGGCAACTTATAATCAGGGGCGTTTTTTTCACTTTGGGGGCACTAAGCAGTCAAGACCTGAAGCCCCCCACACATTGCCTAACATTTTTGTTTGAATTGCACAGCAGTATTGAGTACATGGAATTAATGAGACATACTGTATATACATACAAATATAAACTGGATTTATTTTACGTTGAACCACATAACAGCACACAATTCTCCACAGTTTGTTATAAGAATAAACCCTCTTGGTTTTGGGACGAAAAAGTGTCCTTTGTTTTAATCAGAATAATACATAATGCTTTTAGCTACACTATAAGAAAGTAGAAGGTGCAAGATTCTTCTTTTCATGCTTCTTTTTATAGCATTGTTTTACTATATTCGTAAAATTAATTTTAGATTTATTTCCATTTGCTTTCTTTCGTTTTGAGCACCGCTTTGATACGTCCGCTTCGTTGCGTATATCTGAGCGTCTAAATCATGCGTCAAATGATTTTACCGCTTGTAGCCACTAGGGGGCCCCAAGCTTGCGGGATCGTACGCGTTTGCGTGGTGGTTAACAACGCTACTGCTTATAAGACACAGAAAAACATGTGTTCGCGCCATTTGACCCCTTTAATACTAATACTAACTTTTGTTTATTTTTGTCTTTCTTCATGTAAAGCTGTTTTGCAACAATGGAACATTGTGAAATGCGCTATATTGAATATTGAATTGAGGTTGTACCCCAAAAAAATGAATGACTTTCTTGATCTACATTTGTGCACTCTTAGATGACATTAGATGAGTACAAATTAGATGACATTAGGTAAAACCATGTCTGTCTTTTCATGTTTATCAGTGAAAGGTAAGCACATGGTCAATTTATATTTTTATACAAATATTACCAGATTGAAATTAAATCTATCTTTCACAAAAGAGCATTTGGGTTGGGAATGACACATAGGTAAGCGAGTAATAACAGAATTTCCATTTTTGAGTAAACTATCCCTTTAACTTTGAGTAGCTACAGACATTTAGAGAACGAGAATTCATTTAAAAGTGATGTGTTTCAAATATTTGCAATAGTATTGTTGTTTTAACAGAGCAACCACAGCCATTTTCTACAAATATTGGCACTAAACACTAAATACAATTTTTCACAACTTTTATTACACACCATGGAAAAACTACAGAGATCTGGACCTCAGTGACCTCAATAGTGGCTATGGCCAAACTATACAGGATGAAACGATCCAATTTTGCATCCCGATGCTCCACATCGTTTACGAAACATATTAGCGCTTTTTATGATCAATAGTAAACACAATACATGGTATACTAAGTAGCCAGCTAGCATTCCTTTCCATTTGCTTTCCTCACTGAAAAGTCAACTTGACAGCTGTGGTTGAGGAAAGTTACATTACAACCACCCTACGATTTACAAAACAACAAAGAATCCCACACAACTGTCATATTTCACCTCCCCGTGAACTAAACGTTCATTATTTATGAAAGTTTCACAGCACACGTCCTCCACCTTCATGTACACTCAGCGGCAGAATCACTACTCTCCAGAATAATGGGCAGATGAAACCTCATCTACAAGATTCCCGGTGTGTTTATTTAAAAGCCCTTTCTTTATTAAAGAATCGAGAGCGGACGCATCAAAACCTAAGGAGGGTAAGGTCAGGGTTAGGGTGCATGTTTGTGTAAGCCGAGTGAAAACAATTCTTGCGTTGACCCAGAAGAGGGTCCACCCGTATTGGTGTGGATCACCCCGCTGAGGTACTTCGGAAAGCACTTTAACCGTGGCTTTACGTGAGGTAAAAATAACGTCCTGTACCTGATGCTGCTATAAGACATTCACACAGCAGTGAGTCACAGTGGATCTTCTATACATTTCACAATGTTCCTTCACCTTCATGTTCTCATTTATAGATCGCTTGAGTGAGAGCAGCGAGAATGCCTTGTTGAGAAGTCGTGTCACACTTTTGAGAACGATTCCTATTTGTGACAGCCATGGAGGGAAAAAATCAAATTAGCGCAGGATATACAGTAGTATTATAGCAATGTACCTTTACAAAGATTCATGTGTCATTCACAGTCTTTCATATTATAGAAGTAAATAGAGCACAAGAGTCCTTTGTTGTCGAAAATGAAGTTTCTTACTTGAAAGTACTGGTTTATTAGGTCCAAAAACCAAAAATGTATGCCTGTTGGAGGATGTGAAGGGCATTGGGTCTACTCTAGCCAATCAGAACAGCTCATTATGAATACTGTAGCTTTAGGATACTGTGTGCACTAGGGTTGTAGTCAAGACCGCCTAAAAAGACCAAGTCCAGATCAAGACCAGACCAACACATCACTCAATTACTGAAGGATCCTCATAACCCATAACACTAAAAAATCATAATAAAATGAATTTTGAAATTTGTCTGAGAATTGTATTATTGTTTCTTAGAGCAAACAAAAACCTATTTTACATGTTTTTTCATCAACCTACAATTTTTGTCCAAGCAAATATGCCAAACATTCAATTCTTCAAATGCAAAAAACAAGAACACCCAAGAAATAACTACGTTTGTCTTCTCTTTCACAAAGCAATAAGACAATAAAAATGATCAAGATTATTTTGTTTTATGAATTTACTATTTATAGGTATGTGTTAGTATATGTAAAATTATCATTTTTGGTTTCATTCTGTGAACTACTAACAATATTCCTCCCAAGTTTCAAATAAAATATTGTTTCTATTTCCATTTATTAGCAGAAAATGAAAACTGGAGATACAGGTCAAAGTAACTAAAAAGATGCTCTGTACTATTTCATATTCAAGTTCATATTCACTTTTAAGCAATACAACAGTAATATTTGAACATGTTTTAGGAAACGTTCAAAATGATTTTTATGTCATGCTGCTGTAAGTGTTTTTTTTACATTGCTGTTGGATGACTTTAGATCACGAGGTTTGATTTTGGTGAAATTCAAATGACACTGGATTGGACCGGTCACAATACATCACAATTCAATTATACTGTATATGAAATATACAGTAAATGTTTACGAGCAGTCATTAAAAGTGTAAACTACAGACAAGCTAATTTGTCTTTCAGCTCTTTTGGCCGTGATAGCTTGATAGCTCTCTTGTGATATTGCTTAATTTGATCAAATGTTATAATATGAAAAACAAGGTCTACAACAATGTGGTGCACTTTTGCAAACATATCTTCAAAGCCATTGAAGTGATACATGGTACACAATGCAATCGCCTCTCTCTCTCTCTCTCTCTCTCTCTCTCCAGTAATGTATAATTCAAATCAATTGACTCCTGACACAAGGTAAACATGTTCACTACAGCCAATATGGCCTCTACCTATATGTGTACACATTGCGTTTGACAGCCATAGACCAGACTTGCTCCATTCAACACTTTTGACAAGGACAAGGTCTGTCGACGGGAGAGCTTGATGGCGGGGTAATCTTTTGTTGTCGTTTAGGGGGTTTACTGCTCTATAGAGAAAGCAATTTTAGAAAGGATAAAAGAATAATCCGCCCCGATACAGGGATTATCGCTGGGAATGACCTTTATTTTGACGCTAAGCATGGGGTGCTTTTCAAGTGCTTTAGCCATGGATTTATCTGATTATATTTCGAATGCCTAATTTAATCTTGAAGAGATTTGGATGAAAGAATGGCAATTCACCTGTAAAATCTGCATGAACTCAAAGAGTGACTGATATTGCGAGCAAGTGCACCTCGCACAAAAGCTACATCCAAAAATTCAGTCTCTCATTACTTTCTCAGTCTTGTGTAGGTGTATTTTTCTGTCCCACATAAAGGTTAAAAATGTTAAGTTAAAAAAAGTTTTTCATGTATTGTAAATAAATAATTGGTACCTTCAAAGAAACTTTTAATAGCACAAATATAGCACAATATCACTTACATTAAGCTGCCATTGGTTGCTGTGTGTAGTGTGTATTCTCTTATTTTTTAAGGACAATGCTGCTTGTGAATATTATCAGGGAAGCTATTTCAGTCATATCAAGACCACAGTCCTATCTACTTAAATCAGGAAAGATAATTTTTCATATAATTCTATATAAAACAATATATTAACCTATGGGTGGGTATGAAAGTTTCAAAACACAGCTGTAACTTAAATTGAAAATGAAAATTCTATCATGAATTACAACATTGACTACCATAGTAGGAAAAATGATCGTATTAAATTTTTGTTCTGTTTAACATAAAAGAAGATATTTTGAAGAATTTAGGAAAGTAAACAGTTCTGGGGCACCATTGACTATCGATGTAATTTTTGCACCTATAGTATCCAATGGTGGCCCAGAAATGCCAGTTGCTAACATTTTCCCAAATATTTTTCTCTGTGTTTGTCAGAACAATTACATTTATACAGCTTTGCAAAACTTGAGGGTGAAGAAATTCATGAGAAAATGTTCTTCCCTTTAGCTCTTACTCCAGCATGACCATAAAAACAGATGGGTACATTTACTGTTGACCTCTTCCTTGTGTGCACCAGCATATCCAATTTGTTAGAGAAATGACTCACCTTTATGAGCAGTAGGAACACTGCAAATTTGGCTTTGAAATGGCCATTTCTATGATCATAAAAACTGAAAAGATTTGAGATAAAAACAGAAAATTTGCCTTAATTTTGTTGACATCTCAACATCTATAGTATATATACAGAGTTACCATGGGAGTTGGGTACATTAAATCAAAAGATTATTTTAATATATCTAGAAGTATGCTTGTTTGCTTTGATTTAACCATTTCTGTTGTGTACTATTACAAATCATTGGTTTCCTACATATGAAAGGATAAGTTTACCCCAAAAATAAATTCTGTCATCATTTACTTACCCTCAAGTTGTTCCAAATCTGTATAAATGTTGTCGTTCTGCAACAAAAATGTTTGGAAAAATCTACTATGGTAGTCAATGGTGCAGAACCGTGTAGTTTCCCACATTTTAAAAAATAACTTATTTCGATTTCATCACAACAAAGAAATGTATACAGCTTTGAAACAACTTAAGTGTGAGCAAATAATGACATGATTTTCATTTTTGGGAGAACTGTCCATTTAAAGCAACACTATTGAACTTTTGCTCATTGGTTCCTACTTGTGGTTGATAAGCGCAATTGTCTGTTACCAGTGTTGTAAATAATTTCGCTGTATAAGCTTCCCAGTGGTCACCGCAATACACATGAATTGGTTTGCTAAGCTAAGGGGGAACCGGCGAATGCTGAAACATTGTTTGGAAACAATGCTGCACTCTTCCGCAGGTATGTGTACCAACACGAACACAGAAATTACAGAGTGTAGTTGTACACTGCAAAAAATGACTTTCTTACTTAGTCTTTTTTTCTTGTTTTCCAGTAAAAATGTCTAAACATTCTTGAATCAAGAAGCATTTTCTTGATGAGCAAACTGACCTAAGAAAATAAGTAAAAAAATATGACATTTCAGTAAATTTGTGCTTAAAACAAACAAAATAATCTGCCAATGGGGTAAGAAAAATAATCTTATACAATAATTGAGTGACTAAGAAAAAGGTCGACCTTAATTCAAGATTGTTTTTCTTACCCCATTGGCAGATTTTAAGAGACTTTATTTTAAGATCAAAAACTACAAAGTGTTGCTTTAACACAACAGTTTCCTTAGTCAGATCACATAATATAGAGAATGTATGATTCATTTTAGTCCATACAATATACAGTATTGTCTATTGAATTTCAAGTGATTCAGGATCATGATAAATTTGTGTTAATGTCCCCATAATTTACTGTCTAATTTCATAGACTCATGTGCTTTATACACTAAATGTAGTGCCCGCGTGATCTTGATCTAGTGACCGTCTTGTACTCATTGTAGAACTGTGGGACATGTGGAGGCTCATGCGGACCGGCTGTAATTGTAGAGGCTGTGCCCTCAGAAGCACTGTGTTTGCTGTAATTGGTTCACCTCTGTATTGTGGAGACACACTGCGCACAAAGGTCATTGGTCAAAAGGCACTCTGAACAAGAGCATGTATCAGACTCTAAAAAGCTTTTAGCATTACTACAGCACTATGAAAATATTGAACATCATCTGGATTTCTGCAATATATTTACATTTACGCAATTGGCAATTTTTCCAAAGAGTTTCTTTACATGTGTGCCCCGTGGAAAAACAAACCCACAACCTTAGCATTGTTAATAATAGTGAATATGTGGAACATATGAGTATAATGAAAAATATACGTATAAGAAGGATTAAATAGAAAGTGCATCTAGAAAATAAAGAGATGATTAAAAAGAACAAGATTTAATGTAAAAACTGTTTATTTAGCCTGAATGTTTATGTGGTGAAAACTGAAATCATTCAGGTTAAGAGTAACAAAATGTCTTGATAGACTTCTCTTTGCAACATTTCAGAGCAATATTGTGCTTGAATACAAAACATAGTGAGAAGGTAAACATGATTTTTGACAAAAAAAATGTAGACAGAATATTCCATAATAAAATCTCCTGAGTACAAGCAAAAATATTTTCAGGCAGAATAAACTGCACCAAACACAAATGCAAAAAGAGAAATTCAAAAAATAAAAACAGCTCTTATCTACATAACGTGGAGTGCAAAACATGCTTTACCTCTCGCATATATATTTTTAAATATCAAAAATCATACAAAATCTCATTTATGGGCATATATTTCAATAAAAATTGTCTTGTGGGATTTACAGGCTGGATTGACCCTAGTTTTATAGACACATGTCATTTAAATGAATTGTCATGTCATACAAACCATCTTTCTGAATCATCTTATTTTGGACCAGATACAGAATAAAATGCAAAATGCTGCTAAAAACAACAAAAGTATATTGAGGGACATGACCATACTTGCAGGATGCAAAAAGCTAATAAGGCAATCTTGAATCTCACGTTATTTATAGAACTCTGTCAGTTGCATAAACCTCAAGCTGACATGTTGTTCATGTGCGTTCAGATCCACATTCTGTGGAATAAAAATATTGGATCTAACTATTAAATGCTGACCCATGTTTAAACAGAAACAATGTGTTTTTTTGGATATATAGAAGCATCTAAACATAATTGTTTTGTCTCATTGTGTCAGTATTTTGCTGAAAGGTGAACAGAGAGGTTATGTGATTACCCACACAAGGAAACATATAAGCGAAAATTGCGCTGTCAAGATATCAGTTCTGTGACAGACCATGAATTATTTATTTTTATGGTGCAGGAAATGTGAAAACGTTAATCCAGCCATAAGCTTCTGTTCCACATTAATTCTAAGGTGCATAAAGCTGTATGCTTGTTTTGTTGTAAGACGAGCCTGCAAATAAGGTTTTTGCTAAGCCCAAAATTTAAGGGATGACTTAACAATAAGGTTGTATTTGTTTACATTAGTAACATGTGTTAATACAATTGCTCATGTTAGTTTAGTGTGCATAACTAATCTATTACAGAAAAAAAAGTAACTGTGGTTTAACGTGAAACAATTTACACTCAAATTGAATTTGAAAGCTGTGAAATCAATGAAATACTGTTTAAATTGAGTAAATGTTAGTTTGACTCCTATCGACTCATCATTTGTGAGTAACTCATATATTTCAATTAGAATTCACCAAAAATATTAAGTGTATATTACATTTTTTATTTGTTAATTATTAAAGTAAATAGTTTTTTCATCAAATAAACTGAAATTATATCTATAAACTGATAAATTAATTGTTGGATTTTTTATCATTTTTTTTGTTATGTCCCACTAAAAAAAACATTACTTTTTTTAAAAAGATTTAAAGTTAATATAGCTGGTTATTTTTGTGATATTTACTAAGCGCACATAATTGTTTTTTAAGATGAATAAAGGCTGTAGAAGTATTGTGCATTGTTAGTTCGTGTTGGCTAATGCATTTACTAATGTAAACAAATACAACATTATTGCAAAGTGTTACCAAATTGGTAATAGTTTACCCTGCCCAAAAAATTCTGTTATCGTAGTGTGACTGAACTTTCATTTTTGTATTAACACTGTAAAAAAATCCCATTCACACATAAGCAACCTCGTAAAAAACACATACACATCACACACACATACAAACACATCTTTCTCCCTGCGAATTGTTTAAAAGTAAATAAGGTTGCACCAGCATCTTAAGAAGTAAACCGAGGCTGTCCGTTGGCCTCCACCGACGCCCTTCGTCTGTAACCCGAGTACTCGCCGATGAACGAGCCGTCTTCTTTAAACTCACAGTCGTCGTCCTCTGATATTATAGAGCTGTCTTCGCTGCTGTCGTCCTCTGTGATGCCTCCGAACAATTGCTGGCTGCTCTTCAGAGGTTTTTCATCACTGTCAAACACCAAGTAAAAGAAGTCAAATTCGGCTGAGAGTGACAGAAATCAGACTGAGACAGAGCGGGGAAGGAGGGGCAAGGGAGAAGGATGCAATCACTGCTTTCTGCTAATTACTAATTGCAAAGGCTTCAAGAGCCGGCGGCAATTGAAAAAGCTCTCAAAACTAGACGAGGGAAAATTGCAGAGCGCCAGCCGATGAGAGAGCAGAGTCGAAAGACGCCGCGCGTGTGTGTCTGTAGACAAACAGTCTGTCAGGTTGCTTTAGTCCCAGAGGAATGATGGGACAAACCAAAATTAGCTGCCAATTTGAGAGCGGGCACACTGCCAGCGAGCCGGTGTCTCGGTGAAGACACGGGGGTCACCTCATAAGCTCCCAATTATATGAGACACTGCAATGTCTCGAAGAGCGTGAAAATAAAAGGCGACAGAAAATTCATTAGGATAAGCTGACATTTGTCCCCCTTTAAATTTGGAAATAATAGCGCTGCTGAACAGAGGCAAACATTTTATGGGGGGGACTGCATTGCGTGGTTTTTAGGGACATCGGCTCTGTTCAAACAGCAGCACAACAACAACCCGTTCTCAATCCCGACTCGTCACACATTGACGCTCGGTCAGCGCCTCTTGGCATTACTTTTGAACGCGCAGGGTACCGCTTTGGCGTCTTTTTTTGATGAGCGGGGAACTGCGTTGCTGTTCGCTAAATGCTCCAGATCGAGACACGTGCAATTCTTAGCATTTCATTATTATTTGTGGTTTTACTATTTTGGAGCACCCAACCCTAACCCCACCCTTAACCTTATCACTTATATATAAAACACAACGTTCGAATAAAAGTCCAGTCACAGGTTTTTATTGCACAAACTGACCAACGACCTTTTTGCACCGAAGCCGTACGATAACTTTATATGAAGATGCCGTGTCCGTGAATGCATGCAGTTGGCTCATATTCAAAAAATAAACCTGTACATTAGCTAGATGCAGTCGATCGCGGGAGCCAATACCGTTTCACGTTCAAAGCCAACGAAATGACACGATCGGTCACTAGACATGGGCGAGCCAATGGCTTTGAAGCTGACGTAACTCTTCTTCTGCTGGCAATTCTTGAACGCCTTTTGTTCTCACCAGATCTGAGACTTACGCCAGACGGTGATCGTTTTCGCATCTGTCCCTCATATAATCGATCGTTGGACCGACCTTGGAATATCTGTATTTTTGAACCACATTTCGACTGCTTGTATCTTGTGTTTTGTATTACGATAAATAAACGGTTACAATACTTGCTCAAACTGCCTGAAACGCAATTATCCTGGCCTTTAAACTTAAATCAAACCCCGAAACATCATCATTGTTAAATATACACAATATACAATTTCATAACGACAGTAATATTTGCGCGCCCTGCACATCAAAAAACGATGCCAAAGGGGTACCAGCGCGTTAAAAAGTGATGCCGAGAGGCGCTCATCGAACGTCAATATGTGACGAGTCAGGAGTGAGAATGTGTTGACAAAAACGTTAAGTGGGTTGTTGACGTGACATGCCATTTTCATAGACAGTTTCATAGGACGCACCCACCTGGCCCAGAGTTAACTCCCGGTCTGTGTTTGTTTATCGGTCTGGATAGTGGCTAATAATATAACTATATTTAATTTAAGTTACACTAATATTGTTATTTTATAGTGTAATAATTGTATTAAATAAACATTTTGTTGAATGGGTCCTGTAGTTGCGACGCATTTAAAGAAACCGTATGGTACATTGATATCTAGCTGTTAGCTTGGTATCATAGTCTTAATTAAAAATATAAGTTTAGCCAAGTAACGGTGCTTCTCGGTTTCTTTTGCTAGTTATCACAAATAATCTACAGGCACTCTATTATTTACGAATGTGTACCGGAAAAAAGTTTTTTTTAGCTAGTAACCGTATTATATTTTCTCAAACATCAGACCTCACAGTACATTAATTTATATATTTTCTCTTCAAAAAGGTAAAAGAAATTGCAAAAACAATTGTAACAAAAGTTTTACTGTATTATTGTCAACTACCCAAATACAACTTTTAAGAACCACAGTAACTACATAAAAGTAAATTGTGTGTAAAAGCATATTATGATTTATAATTGTAGCTGTCAGGACAGATTTCGGAATTTGTTTCCGCGTGTAAAAAAGCATAATCTGCCATTTTATGTTTCAAACAGAGATGGCAATAGAGAGAAAGACATCTTTAATCTCGTAATTTTCATAATCTTAAATTTGTAATTCCCTTTTTTCAATTTTCATTTATATTCATCTTTACATTTACTTCCTTATTGGTAATTTTTTTAAATCAGTTGTATCGAGCATTTCACTACATATACAGTATGTATGTAGTGTGTACTGTGTATGTGACCAATAAAACTTGAAACAACTAATATTGTAAAAGCACAAGCTTTGCAGGTTGTCCTTCCTCGAAATCATATATGTTGGGTTTATTGATCTCACTGCGGTTACAGGCATTACTCAAGGGTCAGAGAAGGGGATTGACTTCAGTTAACTGTCCATAAGGGCATTATTCCATCCACATGACATTTCGAGAGTCTCACCTCTTTAGTAAATTACCCTGTCAAACACGTGACTGTGTGAATGAAGCCATACATCTTTAACTTCCTAGAATTCAGCGCAATCTACCATGTTTCACTACAGTATATCACATAAATGATATCAATGCTGTAACATGATAAAGCAGCTATTCTATTCCCAAAAGCATAATAAATCAGTAGCCTTCTTGTGTGGGCCGTTTTAAGACTATGGGGGTTACTGTCATACACCGAGGGTGTTGCGGGACACACTTCCTATCTGGCTTCTTCTGTCAGCAGATGTTGGAGCGTGTCTGATGCTGTAACTCCCTAAATAGGGGCAGAGTACAGATCACACTCCGAGCCTCTGCTGAAACTGCATTTCTTTCCTGAGGGAGGAATAAAACAGGGATTTCTGTGTCGAAGTGTAATGAGATGGAAACACATTTACGCATCCGAGCTACTCAGCATGCACGTATAGTTAAGTTAACCGCACACGCCCCCTTCTCTGGCCCGTTTTCCTTCCAGGTTTTTAATGCGCTCTCGAAATGAGATGGATCAGGTGGTGTTGAGATCAGCGCTGTGTTGAGAGTCTCTCAAGATGAAGCTCTCTAAATACACAGAAAGACTTGTTTTAAAGGCGCAGAGGCTTAAACTTACAGCAAACAGTCGTGCCATCTGTGCCTCGTGACAAACTCTTGTAAGAAGAGGGAAAATGTAACAAATGAGAATAATACACATGATTGTGTGCAATAGTGTACTGTCTTCAGATATACAAGCGTATCATGTTAAATATTGCAGCTGGAATGATATTCCTATCAACCAATCACTGCCTTCTGCATTTAGGGTTACATTTTGATGTGCAACAACTAAGATAGCTGTGAATTAATCTATATTTTGGTGTTATACAACGTATTGGTCATAGTGAGATCTCCTTGATCGAAAATTCTGCTCCACAAAATGCGCTTGTACATTTAGCATCAAACATGTTCTGATCAAGGTTATTTTAGTTAGTTAAACTAAAACGTTGAACACATTTCTGTTTATTGAAATCAAATAAAATATTGGCCTGAGATTATTGAATTTACATAAACTGAACGAATAATTTAAATGTTGCTCAGAAATAAACTGAAATAGGTTAAGGGCACTAAAATGGTAATAATAATAAAAAAAATAAAAAAAATATGAATCTTACATAGCAACAGACTAAATAAATAATAAAATGACAAAAACATATTACAAAATTCCTAAAAATTAAAAAAATTATAAAAAATCTAATAATAAAATCTTATTTAAATATGAATAAAACTAAATAACCTAAAAACAAAACTATAATAACTGGTTATGATTGGCTGCGATTAAATCACGTCACAGAATTATTATTTTCACTGCACTGCAAAACCATCTTTTAAAAAAGTCACAATATACTATACTATATAATATAAAGGCATCTTCCATACCATTTTTATTTTACATTTTTTTCGACTATATTTCGAATTTTGCACTGTATGGCACACAGAAATGTCTTTAAAATATTTTTTTTTACATTGTGGAGTCCTTTTGCATCGCACCTGGCAAGCTCAACAGGTACCAACCATATGATTACATTTCACATGGTTCCAAACTTTTACCTTTCTTTCCTTTTTATTTGTGACTACTGGATAATGATTTTATATTAATAATTTCTGGAAATTACAAGTTTAAAATTCCCTGATACTTCCAAGTTTCCTGAATGAACCCTAGTATAACAAACAAACTATACACCGAAAATAACACTCAAACAAAACTACCAACACAAATCACTATGAACTAAACAACAGTCTGGTCCATAGCTGTCATTCAGTACCTGTATAATGTTTTTGTGTCACTCCAGGTAAGTGTCATGCATGTAAGGTTTGCAGGAGAGAAAAGCATTAACAGCTAATGTCATGGAAACTCAATGATGTGAAGAACATGCGTCAAGAACTGTATCTGAATTATCACTGAATCTTTCTGACCTGTAGTCACATGGAGCGTCTTCATTCATGCCGTGAGATTCCGGATCAGCTGGAATTTTCTCCTTTTCCTTCACTGCAATGAAACATTAAAGAGATCATTCATTTGTAAAATAGGACGTGTTTGAATACAGTGGAATGACTTCAAATAGACAGTTTTGTTCAAAAGGTCTTCTCAAATGGTCTGTACAGTGTAAAACAGATTCAATAGCCATCCTTGATGTCATTTCAAAGAGAAAATTGTTATATATAAGAACTAATATTGAAGTCCACCTGAATGCATTTATAGCCGATGATAGACAGTACATTTGTGCAGGAAAGACTAGAGGAATCTGGTACAGTCTGTCTCGCTCAGTGGATGCAAATCAAGGACACTGTCTGTCTGCCGACGGAAAACGCTTTGAATACTGAATGGTTATAAAAAAAGAAACGGCTTCACACAGGAAAAAACTTGTGAATAGCTTGAGGCATTTATTCTTTATAATTTGGAAAGACAGTATGGCTAATCGGCACAGTGGTGTAAGAACAGGGGAATTTTATATTTTCTGATCATGCATTTGACTCAGTTTTACTTTCAAACAAGGCCAAAAGGTCTTTGCATTGTTATGCACAGAAAAATCTGTCATGTTTATGCATGTGTCTGACTCCTTAGAGGACATAACATGCTTTTCTTAAATCAAATAAACCATTTAATATTGATTAGAAGTTGACATAAAACACACAAACTCAGAGGTTTATGTAACAAATACTGTGATGTAACAGAATAATAACACAATTGAATTGTAAATTTAAGCCTTTTGAACAACTTGAGGGAGTATTATTAAACTTAAATACCACATATCTTCCGCTAATTGCATATATATTATAAACAGTTTTTAAGTTCTTTCCAAGAAATTTAAACATAGAGTTGACCAGCAGGGGGAGCAAAGATTGGGGGAAATAAAACCATGTGGACCTTAAGTATCTTTTAAGGATGCGAGTTATGTAAGAAACATAAAACCTGTTAAATCAAAGCTGGGCTAGCCAAGATTATATAATATAATTGATGACACTTTACAAATAAGGTCAGATTTGTTTAAATTGGTCAATACATGAATGAACAATCCTACGTCATGTAGTAACAGCGATTCGACAGTCAGGTGCCGTGAGAGCAGGACATGTGAAACGGGCAGTGCCAGCAGGTGAGGACAGAACCGCGCAACACAAAAGCACCGAGCTAAGGTCAAGACGACGTGACCACAGCGAGTCGACAGCTCAGACAAATGTTGTTCATTCTGAATACACAGCCGTAGGAGCTAGCTGTGACCTTTGAAGCTATTTGTGTCTTACCTGCGTACTTGCCGCCTTTTTTCCTGTACACAAAACAGCCGATGAGGACAAGCAGAATCAGCAAAGCCATCACACACATCAGTACCACAATCCACTGCTTGGATGCCTCCAGTTGCTTACTTGTAGCTGCAAGGAGAAAACAGAGTTACCATCTAATATTATGAAAAAATACAATCGATATCAACTCTTGAAATCTTGAAAATCGCATTGGGTTAGTTGGCAGATGAGATGAGTCCTCAAATGTGGTTTCTTAAGCAAACTGCTTCATATCTTTATATATCTGTGAAATACAAACCTTTAAACGTGTTCTTTAAATTCTCCCATCTATCCAAGTTTTGATTCAAAATTGAATGTCCAATGAGATGGAACATATCCTGTTAATGTGTTCAATGGGATTATAGATTGATATACTAACTCAACCTCCATCGCTGTTCAACTTCTCACCTTTCTTCGTCTTGAAAACCTCCTCAAAAATACTAAAGTCATCAAGCCTACGTGAAGCCAGCAGGCGAACTTTGTACACAGTTCCCGGGCTGAGCCCTTCAATGAGGTGGAAACCTTTAGATGCGTTTACAGCTTCAGAAATCTGCCAGACACCACCACCTGAAGGAATAACCGTATAACCCATTACAGTACAACCCGCCAGCAAAATCCAAAAGAGGGTGAAGCGAAAGATTAGAAAAGCTGACAGAAAAGTACGATACACTATATAGTCAAAGGTATGTGAGGACTTTTAATTTGACATATAGAAGTGTTTAAAACGTATACACTTGCAAAACAAAATTTTATTTTAATTATATTCGAAAGCTCGGAAAAAAATCCACGATTTGTGACCCTGGACCACAAAACCAGTCATACGTAGTAATAGCCAACAAAACATTGTATGAGTAAAAATTATCCACTTTTCTTTAATGCCAAAAATCTATAGGATATTACGTAAAGATCATGTTCTATGAAGATATTTAGTAAATTTCCTACCGTAAATATATCAAAAATAGTGGGAAACACGCCCACACTCCCAAAAATGTATCATAGTTTATAATTAAGTATTTTCATCCTTTTGATTTTATTGAAATAATTGTTTTTTCAAAATTTAGTTAAATTGCTAAGAATCAGTGTAAATTTGCTAATTGTGACAACTTTTCGATTTAATCAGTTAAAAGTTATGTGAATTGGTCAAATATAGCTAGCTGTGGAACAAGCCAGATCTACAGTAACTAGTTAAGTAGCATGAGATTTTTTTAAATACAATTTTCCGGAAATGGAATTGTTTAGAAGCTAAAATGACGGCAATCCTGTAGGTGGCGGTATTGCAAATTTGTCAACTGCAAAATCCAGACATCATCATGACCAGATTGTAAGGCAAGTCAGATCGCTATTCATCTTTATGTGTATGTAAATGTTTTATTAGTGCTGTTAATATTGTATTACACTTCTATCAATGCTCTGTCTGTCATATTTAAGTTTAGACGACTAAGTTAGCTAGCAAACGTGCACATGGTGCTTATAAATAAAAATCGACTTGCTTAGCCCGTATCCGAATTACACGTATTACTAAAACATATTACTAATATAAACATTTTGATGATATACATTTCCAGATTAATAAAAAAATGTGTTTCTGATAAAGAGTAAGACTCTCCCGTATTTGTTAAATCCGACAGAAAAATTGTAGCTTCTAACAGCACTGTATGAGCTATGACACTAGTTAATAGTGGCTGTGTGCAAGACAGCAAATGTGAGCATGAGTATATAAATTGATATTACTCTATGAAACAATTCACCATGGGAATGTAAAGCTGATGTCACGTGGCTCACGAGTCGACACGTTACGTGTATGGGCGGCACCACTAGGATCGCACTCAGCTATACTTTTATTGTCTGTTTATGATTTAGCTTGCGTAAAACATTTATTCCTCTAATATTTTGCAGTAGGTGATGATTTTTCTTTTGTTCTGCTTTCGGGTTCATCTACTCTCGACAACATCATTAGCGGTAGGCCAATAGACAGCGCTAAAACAAACCTGTTTCTTCTTAGCAACGGTCTGCTACAACTCCTCTGATGGAAGCTTCAAAAGCGATTTTCTCAATATTTCTCAAAATAAATAGTTGTATCTCTTGTATGTATAAATCTCTATTTCAGAAAATTGACCATTAAGACTGGTTTTGTGGTCCAGGGTCACATTTGTCTTCAGGTAAATTGAGGGCCATGCCAAGCTTGATTATTATAAAGGTAGTCCTAAAGTACACCATTTGTGCCATGTGTAATGCATTAAATAGTAATGGAGGCTGATGGTGTGGTGGAGGAGAGTTTCTTACGTTGATTCATTATCGCAACATAGAGCTCTGAATCGGAGTCATCTCCTGTGGTGCTCCAGTGGATTTTTGCAAAGGTGACGCTTATAGAAGTGGTTACATTGAGCACAACTGGCAGAGAGAAAACAGAACAAAAAATAGAGATAGAGAAGATAGAGTAGTTCAGTGAGCACAGAAGAAACCCAATACAGTCCTTCAAACATTAGCAACTGCAGGAAGACATCCAGAAACATAAAGAACACATTCTTCAAGTCAACATGAAACAGCACTAGCAAACCAATGTGGCATTGCTGAGTGAAATGAGACATTCAATGAGACAAAAATGTGGGATGGGATTTTGTCTCATTAGTTTTATTTCTAATTGACGTGTGAAGAATGGCTCTTTATATTCCAAATGAAAGAGATTTCATGTTGACTTTAAACACTAATTCCCCAACATTCCCAAGGATGGAAATGTTGAAATATGAAGATATCAAATATGTAGAAAGATGAATGTATGGATACCTAAGTAAGGAAAGGTTTTGATGACAGTAGAAGTGCCCAAAGTAGTTGAGGTGAAAGAGAAATGTTGCCCTGCAAGAGAAAGAGAATTCAGACCTCATGCGTTTCCCTGTAGTGTGAGTGCTGTGTAGTACTGGAATATAAAAACTCAGAAACATATTTAAAATTCTCAACTAGAGCCTTTGTGCCAAATACTGTACACGCTGCATTATTGATCATCGCCCTGCATTATTAAATGGTTACAATTTTGCTTGATTGAAATCTAACATAAAAACTGTGTTGAAATGTATTGATCAAAAAACACTTGGAGAAAAACCTAAATGTAGCCTAAATAAGGTAAGCTCTTGATTTTACAGTGCTTTTGTTACGCATGTTACATGTACTTTCTATAGTAATAATAGTAAATGATGCAGAATTACATACAACTAACCCTAAACCAAATCAGACCCTAATCCTAACCCTATAGTAAATACATCTTGTTAATTGTATTTTTCTGTACTTAAATGTATAATTACACTGTAAGGTGCCATTCAGACAGAACTCTGCGTCTAAAAACGGAGGTGTGTTTTTAAAGCGCAGCCTAGAATGCAAAGGGTCTCGATAAGCAGATATCCGGACACAGCCAATATGCACCTCCTCCGCCATGTTGCCTTTAAATAAAACAGTTGTCATGCTTGCTACTGTAAACAGAAGCTTGAAACGCTTGCCCCGCCTTGTAGATGATGTACAACATCTTGCAGACAAATTTTTGCTTATGACAAGATCAAAGCTAGATAAAGGATACACATACTTTGTTGAACAGTCCCTGTTTGATTATGAAGGTAAGTGTTTTGTTCTCTTTTTTGTGTTAGCGAAGGTGCTAGGATAAGTACTTGAATAAGTGTTTTGTCATTGTTGTTAAGTTCCAGCACGACGGCAAAACAGAAGTACTTCTTCTTGTTTGCTGCAAGAAGGATGTCATGATAATCTGCTTTGCGAGAAGGCGGAAGTTAAGTGACGTCATTGTGAAAAGGGCCTATTGGTTCACTTCTTTTGGAACTGACATTGATGAGCAGCGCTGCATGCAAAAGTCAAATTTTTTTAACTAGACACGGCGTCTTAAAAACGCGCGCTCGTGTGCGAGCCGCTTCAAATGACGCGAGACGCAAGCGTAACGGTCATGCGCGTCCGTCAAACGTGTGTTTACATAGAAAAAACAATGGGAAAGTAGCGCATTGGAATGGAAAAATGCTTTCTGTCTGAATGGCCCCTTACAAGGACAATTTAAAAAAGTTCCAACTGCACATGTGAAATCCACATTTATATCAGGGGTTCAGAACTCAAACAACGGGGACAGGTCTTTTCCACCAAGTTTATGGAAAGCAGAAAAATGCAAATAAATGAAATGCAACGAACCATACTGCATATCGCCACAGAAATAAATAAGAGAACATTTCACAACTATTTTCAGATTTTCTAAACGTAGCATTTTGTAGGTATGTGTTTAGGTAAAGTCTGTATTTGATCGGACCTCAAAATACTGCAAAGAAAACAAGTTCATATTCACTTTTAAGCAATGCAACAGTCATATTTGTACATCTATTTAGGAAAAGTTTAAAAATATTTTTTATGTGTTTACCTGGATTTTTATCACAGTTTTCATGTGTCTTGTCATGCTGTCAGTCTTTCACATTGCTGTTGGACGACTTTATGTCACTCCTGAGGTTTGGTTTTGTTAAAATTCAACAGACACTGGATTGGAATGGCCACAATACATCTAGTCACTGTCACTAAGTTGTGTGACATACTTTTATGGACAAAGTGAAAAAATCTATTTACACCAAAAGTTACATTTATATGTTCTTTATTAAACTCTGTTTATTCCTGTTAGATACAAGAGTGGTTTTGTCAGCATTGATTAAGACGGTGTGTTTTGTTCTCTTTAGCAGAAGTTAGAGGACAGTGTTATTGATTCACAAAGAAACTTTTAAAAGACTAAAGTAAATGTTAACAGCAGTCAAGGTAAAATAACAATGAACAAGAGCTGTCAGTATGTGAGCGCTTGAAGGAGAACTATGCTCTTTTTCTCCACTACATTCAGAAGAATAAGCATTGCCATCAAACTAATGCCATAGTACTACATCTACTGGCCCTTTATTAGTATGACTAATGTTACAACTACAATATTTGTAAGTTACTAAAAAGAGCATTATCAAGCATGATGGACATATTTTTTGATAGGGAGATGTTACGGAGAGTTGTAACCCAGGGTATATTATAACAGATTACAACTATTATTTAATTTGTGCTGTATACTGAAAATACAGGATTATGTCAATAATTTTAAAGAATGAGTTAAAGACATTAAAACAACCCTAATCTACACTAATGTCTGTACTAAGTGCATACCAAGTATGGTACATACTCAACTCATTCAAGTGACATCATAATGTTGAAAGTTCATCTTTATAAGACAGTATGGCATTAAAAACATGAAAAATATGCATAATAAACTACATTCCTTTAAAATTACGTCTATCATTTTTGTGACCATAAGCTAATGCTCGGAAGTTTTCCTGGTACAGTAGCTTTAAAGAGTAGCATTTAGTTGCGTTTAAAGGTCACAGGAATGAAAAGAAATGCAGATGTCATGGCAGAAGCCATTTTTATGCTGGCAAAGGTTACATTTGCAAAAAAGGGCCAACACATAGCCTACCAACTAAGCTGCAAAAAGCTAGACTGTTGAAGAGACTGGAGAAACTTCTGGAAATACATGTTCAGGCAAAGTGACTAGTTCACGAGTGACAAGAAGAAGAAAAAATAGGAGCATATAAGGAAATGAGCTATTCTTATCGACACTGTGGCCAACAAAAAAACTTGCAAGAATATATTTATTTCATTTTTCTGAGGCAACGCTACTAAACAATGTCTAGCACATGACGCAGAACAGGATTTAAAGGGGTACAGATAACCCACCTTTCCTTCATCCGATCGCTGCGAATTGCGCATTTAGAGCGAGTCTAATCATTTTCCAGCGTTCAACAAGATCTTGCCAAAAACGCTGGGTGGTATAAGTGCTGCTTAATAATTTCTGAAAGAACACCTTGCGGCTGTGCTTTAGTTGTTACTGCATTTCTCTGCATTGACACTTATGCATTGACTTCAGAAATGGATTCTGACACCAGCTCAACTCACATGCTTCAGGGACGGTTCCTCCCTCCTCACTGGCGACCGAACCACAGCCCATCTGCGTGCACGCGCTCAGATAGAACTTATACTGGTGGTCTTCCTCCAGATTGTGCAGGACCCACTGTGTCGTGTCTGGTGAGCTGATGTTCACGGATTTGAGCTTGCCCAGGGTCTCACCAACTATAAAAATAAAACATGATGAATTCAACAATTTTAAATGAAAATATAAAAAATACTAAATTCTACGAATTTGTTTTATTATCCCAAAAGGAGTACCAAAAAATAGATCTTTATGTACTATTTAATATTTTGTTTATATAATATTCTAATGATATACTACAATATAATATTAAAGTGGTCATATGGCGCGAACACGTGTTTTTCTGTGTCTTTGGTGTGTTATGAGGTGCCCTGCATGTATTAGACATGTAAAATTGCTAAAATGAAAGTGTCGTAACAAAAGATGGATTCTATCTAAAAGCGAATGTTCACCCAGGCCTGCCTGAAGCGCCTCGTGTAACCACACCCACACAAATCTACGTCAGTTCGTGGTATGATTTGACTAAGACCGCCCAAATGTATACAAAAGTAAGGTGGGCATACCTGTCAGTTCAATTGCTTTGTAACCTGATGTTCCAAATATAGTAAGAGGCGTTACATTTCTGTCACACGCTTGCACTATTCGACCAATCATTACGCACTGGTTAACTGGCCAATCATAGCACACCTCGCTCTTCAGAGCGATGAGCTTTGAAAAAAATCTGTTATAATTTAATTAAATAAATTAATCTTCAAGTGAATCTGTTTCACAAATTGGACTAAATCATTTATTTAAATGTAACTGAATGTCATTGAATAAAAAGCATGTGTGGTATAGTATAGACTCATTTTATGGTACAGTACTTACACAAGTTCTCTTTGTTATTTTTGGAGCTTGGCAGCTGATTAAAAATTTCTGTTTGGTGTTCCACAGAAAAAATAATACACCCAATCGCTTAATAAATAACGGCAGAACTTTCATCTATGGATGAGCGATTTTATTATGCAACACGGACTGTCAAATTCAGTGAGGTACATGATGTAACATAATAAATCTGCTCTTACCTGTCTGGTATTGCAGCAGGTAACCCGTGAGAAAGCCGTTGGCCTTGCGCGGAGGCGCCCACACCAGCGTGATGGAGTTTTTTTGAAAGTTTGTGGCTCTCAGTATATGAGGTTTGTCAGGAACTGTGGGAAGATATCAGACGCTACAAGTCAAGTGACATCTAAAAAAATTCTGTTTCAACTTCTCACCCAACACTATATAAGTTAACAAAAGGTAAGAATGAACCTTTTAAAAAAATAAACAAGTAAAACTCTTGAAAAATTTTGAGGTAAATTTAGCACAAAAACCAACAAAGTTTAAATATAAGCTGAGATTTCGCTAGAACTTAGCAAAGCCTCAGCAAGCTGAATTTGAAGGCTTAAAGTGTCTAGTGCCAAAGCTCTGCTTGCCTCCCTGTGGAGTTGTGAAAGAGACGGCGCTGCTGCTGGGCCCGTTCCCTTTCCTGTTGAAGACGTTGACAGTCAGGTTATATTCAGAGAAAGGCTTCAGTCCTGGCACCATGGTGTGACTTCTGTTTCCAAGGATGGTGAGAGACTGCTTCTCTGAGGGGATTCTCTTAGAGGTCAGAAGACTTTGAGTCTGCCACCAGTGCACCTGGGAGGGAGAGATGAAGTGGAAGAAAGAGGAGGAATGCAGGAGGGGAGGAGATATTTAATGAGAAGATACAGCGTTTAAAGAGAGAATCGGTGACACCGGGAGCAAGATAAAGAGCAATTAAAAAAGAATAACTCGGCACACAGGGATTTAGCTTGTGGCTGACTGAAGAACCACAGAGCTCTTCATCTTAGAGATGCTGAGATGGTGGGGGCACAGAAAGGGTCAAAAACTAACCATGTATCCTTCAGGAAGACCCCTGAGAGCGGCATGAGGCACCGGTAACCAGCTGACACTCAGCTGTGTGGAGCTCAAAACCTTCACGGATACGTTCTCTGGAGCTGCTAAGGGCACTAGAAAGGACAACAGAACAAAGGTCAAGGTTACGCTCCATAAATAATTGCGCCATAAGATTTCATACATGAAAAACATGTCTAAAGTCCCACTGTGGTGAAAATCAGCATTGGTTTATATAAACGATGCACCGAAATTGCCGGCCGAAAATGCCATCATCGGTTTCAGCCAAGAGTAAAAAATAGGCAGAAATAAAAGCCGAAATATCCGCCGCCCCCACATTTCCCTTCAGTGCTCGCGCTCACTCTAGCTGTTATTAAAGGATGATCATGTAAGCCCGCCGTAACAAAGGCTAATAACTAATAAATATAACAGGAAAAGTTTAAAACCAGCGGACAGAAAATGACACACAAGCTTTGTGATGCGTTACCGTGCGTGCCCGCCTTTTTGTTTCTTTTATGTCGGAGATCATGCGCATTGACTCTTTCACGTTAAAGCCGAACTTTAAACGCAACATAAGATGAGAATTATCACATGGACCATCATCCGGCAGGTGCTGATATCACTGAAGCTCATTTTAAGCCTGTTTACATGAACAGACTCACTGCCCCTCTGTGTTCTGCATATTGTTTTCGTTAAAATGATTGTGCAGCATATATATTATGTATAACTTCTTGTATTAGCAAGAGCTGCTGAGCGCTGCCTATAACTTGACTACTATTATGCGTATAATAATGGAATAATTCTAGACCTACAATGTTTAGATGATTGGTAAAAAAGGTGAATTTGATTGTGTTGCAATGACCAAGGAAGAATAATATGTTTAATATCGTTTTAAAATATGTTCTCTTTAATTTTTGTCGTTTTAGTGTGTGTAATTAAAACTATTATTTAAAACTATTTTAAAACGTTTTTTTAAGTAATTTTCAGTATCGGGTTCGGCCAGAATTTTTACTTCGGTCTATGTCTATGTCTATGTCTAAGTCTATGTGTTGTTTTTAAAGTCCCCTGTGGTTAATCATTTCATCACTTAAAACTAATATATGACCAACAAAATGATATATTCAAACTTTTTTCCTTGTGAAAATAAATGTTCCTGCCCTAAAATGACTTCATTAAGTATACACAGATGCAATATATACCCCGCCTCCACTCAGTTCCAGGCGCTGCTAAAAGTGAAACTAAGAGCTGACACAGCAGTGCAGCGATTGTTTCTGCCAGAATCTTTACGCGTTCTTTGCATATTTATGCATGACTGCTGATCCACAGGGGTCAAATGAGTTGATGTGATTGGTTACAGGTTTACGACGTCATTAATCGGAGCAGTTTCAAACCGCATTTTTTAAACTGTCGTTGGTAAGTTTTATGGAGAAAATACACAGCAATGGTTTAAAATGATAAATCTGCACGTGGTTTGTCTTAAACCATATTAAAAAACATAAACATATAAACAACATTAAAAACTGTATTTTCACCACCGGGGGGTCTTTAAGGGGGTTATTTTACAGTATTAAGAAATAATTTCCACATGAAAAAAAACGTTTGAATATGTGTTTTAAGGGACAGAATGATCAACTAAAGGGGGAAAGGTTACTGGGGCAACCAAGACAAAAATGGATTGTAGTTAACCCTTGTGTATTGTTTGGGACCGAGGTACCCGTTTAACACAAACAAATATTGTTTTTTCAACCTCAGACCTTTACTGTGTATTTATTTATGATAAAAAAATGTTTTCACTCATATTAGGTTTTGTTCAAGCACCTTTTCATAAAAGTGGTTTAACATGAGTAAATGACAAATACAATATTACCTAGTGTTAATGGTGTTGCTTGTATTGTCGATAAACATCTGTCAAGTATTTTTTACATAAATTTTCTGTCTGCATGTGAATTAAAAACCAAATGTTGCGTATCCACAACACCCGTGAGCATCCAAAAACATGAACACCACACAAGGGTTAAGTGAAACAAGGATTGTTTTTGGGAAAAGCACTACAGAAAAAATAATGCAGTGAAAGACTTTTTTGCAACCGCAGCAAGCAGAACTGTCTAGATGTAACCTGTACAGCTACACAAACCATGTTTATGCGTACATACTGTACTGTACAATGCTACAAGAATAACAGGGACATCATTACGTCTCATACAGAAACAAAACCATCCCGACCTGATGCATCATCCTCAGGACAATGCCAAATGTCAACTAGAAAATTGGAAACAACAAATTGGATCACATGCAGGGAGTACTTGACAAAGAATGTGCCAATCCACAAAGCACAAGCTAAAAGCTCAGCAGAAAAGATTGATCCCTGTTAATAGTGGATTAAATCTCTCTCTTGACTAATCTATTAAGCTGAAGCGTTTATTGTTGGCTTATACTGGACGTGCCAGAAGACTGGCTGGGTAATGCATTAATACACTGTCATACTCACGGTCTTCCCCCGAATAACCCGTCACCACTCTGGGTTCTGGTGCCCACCCGTGCTTGTTGTGGGCCTGGATCTTGATCTCGAACGGGACGAACGTCGGGGTGTTTTCCACTAGAAATGAATGTCTCTTCACCATCTGCTCTTTCCAACTGTCCTCAACTCCCAGAAGCCTGTAGCTCAGTTTATATTCCAAATCGGGACTGTTGTGTGCTCCACGGGCAAGAGAGGCTGGTGATTAAAAGAAGAACTGGGTCGATACACTTGCAAACATTACTGTGCATTTGGATCGTTGAAGATTTGGGAAACGTGGAGGAGTGTGTGACTCATTTGCTGATGGGTTTGTCAAATTTGGCATGGGGACTTCTTGGCTTTCCTACAGAGGACCAGCCTGAAAACATCAAGACGATGCCTGAGGAGGTTTGATTTATTAATTGAGCAAAACTGGCCCACAAATGAAGAATCGCTCATATATTTGACTGCCAGTGACGATTAGATTGTTATCTTTCAATTAAAACACCAAACGTTCCCAGAGAAAAACTGCTCAGAGGTTGTTCTTTCATAACTTGTGTTTGTTTGTTGACTGGACAAAAATGTTACATTAAACATGGGTTTTGAAAGTTCCCAGCATGCATTGCAGCATATAAAAAAGATGAAGCTTTGAGTGTTTTCTGGCTTTATATATTAATTGATTTATGGGTAGTTGACAACTAAAGCATACCATGTGCCCTATGGTGTGACAGCAAACTTTAAGAAAATACACTGTTAATATTTTATTATTTTATATTATTTAATATGAAATTGAATTGAATAATTTATCTTCATTGATCTTTTTTTTTTTTAATTTCTTGCTGTTACACCATGGGACACATAGTACGCTTTGTTTGTTAACTACCAAAATTGTATTGTTGTCACTGCAAGTTGTTGTATATATTGTATTTTGCGATGTTTGATGTTTGTCATCACGATTAAGGTTGGTATTATTTAAAAAAATCATAAGACAAGACCTTTTTTTGATCTTTTTATAGCTTTACAGGACGGTGGAGCGAGAGACAGGAAGTTATGGGGTGAGAGCAAAGACTGTATAAAACATGGACGTTAGTGTCCGTGATGTCACCCGTAGGTTTGTGAAGAGCAATTCTGAAGCCTAAAGTGGGCGGAGCCTGCCGTCGCCCTATTGGTAGCGCGAACCTTTCGGTTAATCGAAAATGGGCAAAAAGGCAGGACGTGGGTCACACATGTCACTAAAGTGGCCACGCCCTTAATTATATGCAGAATTTAAACGCTTAATATAATTTAAATGGAAGAGTTTATTCCCCCTTACAGTTGTCATGAAGGCAAAATTTGCTTTATAGACCACAATCATATTTTGTTCCAGGCTGTAAACATGTTTTTTTCTGCTATAAAGTTGGGCATTTTAACATGGAGCTCAATGAGATTTTGCAGTTTAAGTTTCACGAAAGTGACCGGAAGGTTGCCTTCCATGTGAGAGAGGAAGCCGGGACACAAGCCGGACTCAAACTTGAGTAGCCCAATGTGCTGCTGCACAAGTCAAACCACATCTTATTTATTTTTTAATCCTAAAATGATTATGTTAACTTAAAAATATAAACAGGCACAAATGAGACAACAACTGACTTACAGTGTAGTGTACAATAGAGCTTTAAAAGGCAAATTAGACTTGCAGATTTTGTCTTCTTTGTAAATCTAAGCACAGTCTGAGACACAACTGAGATCTAAACTCCAGAACAGACACAAGGAAGACCCTTGCGATCTTTTTCCCAAAATGCTGGACTTTCAAGCCAAAATTTCAATTTGTTTTCTATTTAATTGCATTGTGAGTGGTTTCAAAACTTCAACATTTCATGCCTGCTTGCCTGATGTCATTTGCTTTATTCTTGCCTCTAACCCATGCATATATGCATACGTATTAAAATAATTTAACAACGCTGTTCACATTCATTTTATTACCTCCCAGTGGATGTTCATTTGATGTGGCAGGTGACCCTCAATCCTAATGTTTTCCGGGTTCCTGTCAGGAGCTGTACAAATGTGCATATGAATAATTGAACATCTGTCTCAGTCCATGATATCATTTCACTTGAACGCTGTCGACGTGCATCACGTGTGACCACGTCCATGTATTCATTGATAGTCCGAAAACAGTGCTCCCTTAAAAGAGCATTAAAATGTCTACATTTTATAGACATCTGTATAATTTTCTAAGGGTAAATTCTCACAAAGACTTCAAATAAGTGCAAGGTGAACCAAGGAGAGCTTGAAGGTGGTAATCTACCAGTACCACAGGCAATGTAACACAGTAGCCCTACCGCAAGGAGGTGTTCTGTATCTTTCAGAGGGCATGCTGGGATGGCTTCTTCCGACAGCGTTGACGGCGATGACTCTGAACTGGTAGTTAATGTGGCAGTACAGCGTCAGGGGGGCTGAGACCTGACTGCTGGCGACTCGTAGAAGCTCCTTCCACTTCTCAGGCTCCCAGTGGTTCTCTTCATACTGGATGATGAACTCTGCTCGCAGACAGACAGCGCGACGGTCATTGAATGTACAGAGTACGTGCTCTCAATACACGGTGGGACGGTCCCAACGGGAGCCCACTGAAGATAAGGGGTGTGAGCAGTGGCTTTCACACCACTTTATTAAAATCTGCTTAAAGCCAAGAGAAACTCCAGAAGTGTTGAAATTGTTAACTGTTATGCATGAAGGGTACATTAATGGAAAAAGTTTTCTTTGGAAAAGTGTATTTATGAGGTCTGATGTACCTGTTACAGGGCTGTTGTGATCAGAGGCAGCTTCCCAATTGAGCTTCACACTTCGCTCTTTCAGGTCAGAGAGCCTCAGCTGGACCGGTGGATCAGGGACATCTGAATCACATTACAAACATTAAAATGAGTTATTAATAAGGTTAATATCATAATTACAACATTTGAAGGAAACGAAAAATGAAAATCCTCAAGCTACTCCAGAGGTGTCTCCCTTTTTTCAGCTAAACACAAACAATGGGCTTAAATAAATAAATCCAAAATGGCCACCAGGGCTGGGAGGGTTACTTTAAATATGTAGTCCGGTATAGTTACAAATTACTTAATAAAAAATGTTATCAATAGCATAATCCAAGTATCCCAAGTATCTCATAAAAGTAATGTAGTCCGATTGCTTTTGGATTACTTTAGGATTTTACTTTAAAATTACTTTAAAATTACTGTTTAATTAAATATTAAACAGTTTCTCATTGACATCTAGCGGTTGAGCTTGGTATCGCAGTCAAAATATTGTTTAGCCAAGTAACGGTTCTTCTCGGTTTCTCTTGCTTGTTATCAGAAATGAACTACAGGCACTCTATTATTACCAATGTGTACCGGAAGTAAAGAGCAGTTCACAAATACGCGCAGTAACGTTTGTTAATGTTGTTGCTTTGAAACCGTCAATAAAGTGAGATATTTTTATACACAAATGATTTACTTAAAATAAATTATAAAAAAAATGTCTTCTTTTAAGATCTGGAAAGGTATGAAATGAGAAATATAAGACAACTTTTATTTTTCAGTGCACTATTTCTTTAGATACACTAAGAGAACATAATTTCTGGTGCAGGAGGACATCTGTAGAGTCTATCAGGATTTCAGCTTGTATAGATAAGGGTGAAAATGGATACATGACTGAGTTTTAAAGATTTAAACGACACTTTACTCCAATTTGCTGACTGCTTGATGAACATACGCCATACAAAACTCAAAAGCTCTACAACTCTGACAAGCTCTAATCTGATTGGCGGCCTTTATGCAAGTTTTAACCAGTTTTTAATCATCTCACCCGAAACCAAGTCGTAATAACAAGGCGTCTAATTACTGCTTTTGAGGAAGAACTAAAAACTGGATTTTCTCAGCCAGTTCAGTGTCATCAAAACTCTGAAATCCCTTTGAAGTTTTGTTTGAGCCATTTAATGTAACAGGAAGCAACAAAGATATCCACATGTGAAGTTGTGTTCGAAATAATCTATACTTACTGTAAACACATTATAACTGTTAATCCGAAATGTAAATATGATAAAGCAATCTAGCAAAGTGTTGTTATTTAGTGTCTGAAGTTCTTTTTATATGATTTCAGAGAGGCTGTCTCTTACCTAACACAGTTACATATGCAGAAGCCTGTTTCTGGTCCAGCGATGTTCGAACAACGCAGGTATAATTTCCTTCATCACCATGGCTCACATTGGTTATCTGGAGAGTCCCATGATCTATGGCATGTCTGCAAATGAAAACAATTGTATAATCATGTATTTCTGGCATTAGCAACAGAATCATATTCACTTTTCGTTATGTAGCATTCCTAGTGTTTACTATAATGTATGCATTGACATCACTTTCCCACGTGAACACTCCAGGACACGCACCCTTGCGTGTCAGGACACGTTGCCTTGCCTGGTAAAACACGCAGCAAAATGGCTGCTTTTAATAGGAGAAACAAAGAAAATGGGACTAAAACAGGCAGGTATTTGCTGAAATTAAAAGCAGTCGAACTCGACGGTGATCCTTACGACTTACAAAGGAAACAGGTGTCCTTGGACACCGATTTGTCGCGCGAAATTCCATTTCCTGATATTGTAAGCAGCCCTTTTCTGGACTATTTTGCCACTCAAGGGATCGTGTTTTGGCATGTTTACATGGGAAGTGACGTCAAGTGCATACACTGTAAAAATAAATTCAGTAAAAAAATGAAATTTTCTGTCAGCTGGATTGACAGAAATATGCCGTTAAGTAGTTTTTTCCTGTAAAATTACAAGATAGATTTCCCCGTTTTTCTTGTAATTTATATCTTTATAATTTTTGACCAGATTAAAAAAAAACTGTAAAAAGAAAATGGATTTTGTTCCCCCTGTAAAACTACATGTTTTCCTGTTTTTCTTGTAAATTTGCTGCCTTTTTCTGTAATTGTACGTGTTTTTTACTGTATTTCAAAAATACACAATAAATCTTTAAAAAAATTGTACAATTACGTTTTTTTTTACATTTTACAGGGTTTTTGTACAGTGTACCTTCTATACAGAAATTACTGTCAGTATAGGGTATAGATTTAAAGAATTAGTCTTGAAGCATGGAGCTAACAGTCACAAACATCACAGGACAAATGTGTAGAAGATCCTTTTGGAAAAGAAAAGAGGTTATAACCACTAACCACTAGCTAGAGCACCTTTTTATTTTCAAGAGAGACATTCCTCCCACAAGGGCTTAGTAATACTGATAAAAGCTTGCAATTACATTGTAATCTTTGTCATGAGATTACATTGTCATTAGATTTGCTTATGATTACAAAGTGCAATTACTTAATCCATGATTCTTGCACTGAATACTATAAATACAATGTCTGCAAATTCTTCATGCTTTGATGACACTTCTATAGAAAGTGTATTCACTTAAATGGATATTTCACCCAAAAATGAAAACGTTTCATCATTTATACACCCTCATGTCATTTCAAACCTGTATGACTTTTTTTTCTGCTGCAGGAGACAAAAGATATTTTGAAGAATGTAACCGAACAACATTGACCCCCATTGACTTTCATTGTAGAAACCTTGTAGAACATTTCTCAAAATATCTTCTTCTTCCGTGTTCAACAGAAGAAAGAGTCACATACAGGTTTTGAACCACATGAGGGTGAATAAATGACGACAGCATTTATATTTTTGGCTCAACTTAAATGCACTACGAATATCTTTAGCTAACTCCTCTATAAAAATATACAACTACTCAAAAAGTTCACCAACCCTTCCGAGAGGTTAGAGATGATTTTTATCCCATCCTTTACCCACAGGACCTCCAGCTCTCTGCTCAGGGTCGGGTCGGACTTCACCTGGCATTCCAGTTCTGCCGTAGATCCTCTTTTAACCTCCATATCCTGAGGAGCTTCTACAATCCAGGTTGAATCTATAAACAGCAGAACTTCGTTTTCAATACCGTCAATGAATCTTCCAGAACATTTTTCAAAGAAAACAAAACGTGCTTAACCTTTAATGAAGAGTTCAGTGAAGATGCTGGCCGTGCCCTCAGAGTTGTTCGCAAAACATTTGTACTGGCCCATGTCTTCGTTCTCGACTCTGTGAATCTGCAGGGAGCCGTTCTTTAGGAGAGAAAATCTCTCCCAATCTACCGAGCCCTCTGGGTCTTCTCTTGTCCTACAAAACAAACATTGAACCCTTCTCAGTTCTCTCAGAAATAGGCGCCCATGGGAAAGGCCTTTACCGCCGTGTCTGCAGATGCTCTGTTGATAAGACCGAACCCGGCGGAGCCTAGTTTTTTAGCTATAAACTTGACTTTCAAAATGGACCAAAGGTTTTTCGAGTAAAAATATGAGTGCAAAAGAAGGATTCCCAGAGAGCGCAGCCATATCAAAAGGGCTATAGATCTTTCTGTGTCTTTTCCCAATATATTGTGCGGTTTTCCTTTATTTAATGCACTTGACCCCACTGGACCCCACTTGCTGTCGGGCATTTGTGTGTAGCTACTGTCATTCAGCCATTATCTGACAACTATTTCATGTAATACCTTTCTAAAAAAAGACCCGCACTTGGTGGACCAGCATAGCCACACGTTTAAATCTTTGCTGGATGATCAGCCTGCTCTTTCTCTTGACGCTGTTGGGATGTTCTAGTGGGCCATTCCTGGTAGATATCATAACTACCCATCTTAGAGCAAAAATCATCTTTTTAATACTGACAGATATCTACTTCAACTCTCATGATTTTCCAGCATCTCCTACACATTGCATTTATGGCTCAAGTCAAAGGTTCACAAAAAACCTGCATCCACATCCTTCCATAGGTGTCCTGCCCCAGTTGAGCAATGACTACTGAGGGGAATGGAAATGTTAAATATTTATAATATTTAATCTTCAAATTAATGTAGAAACAACTGATTTCTTTAAAGCAACACTAGAGAGTTTTTCGATCTTAAAATAATCTCTCTAAAATTATTTTAGTGGTAGGACAACTCTTAACTGGACGAATTTTACAGTCGCTGCTACCTAAGCAGCCCTCTATCGGCTGAAATCACACTTGTAACTTTGGTGTGTGGGTATAGGTTCACAAGCCCCGCCCATCATACGTGACGTATTACTCGTAGCCTGGGTGATCTAGTTCAATGCAAGACTCAAAACCATCACCATGGCAGTGCCAGCAAAAAAATAAAAAATAGGAAAAGAGAGAGTGTGATCAGACATGAGCCCGAACAGGAATCAATATCTGACGGACTTACACTAGGTGGCGCGAGCTGCAAGAGGCAACTGGTTGCAAAACGGATGGAGACCTAACGTTAGCCTTCCTGCTACTGGATTTGAAAGTCTTATATGTAAATGTTTTCTTTCTGTCCTGTACTTTTGAGCTTATTAGTTATTAGGCTGTGCTCAGGTTGTTATTCGGTGCACCAACGTTACTAGACTAATGTTATCGGTATCTATAGTTACTATGCGAGGCACTTTTCCCATAGCGAGTTGAGTGTAAGTTAGTGATTGCACCTATTACACAAAGCACAACGCCTGGTCGCCAGTGTGTTTCCGAAAATATAACTACAGAAAATGATTTTCGTTGGTTACCAAACACATTCACGTCCATGCGTTGTGTTTTGGGTAACTGCAAATGTGCTATGTAACAGCAAGTTAACGTTAGTAGGGAAGCTGCTATGTAGCTAGCACGCTATGCGCTAACCGCTAACAACCAGCTGCTACCTCAGAATCTAGTTTGAGTTATTTGTATAGCCCAGTAGTATACCCCGCGGGAGCCGAAAGAGGGCTTTAGTACATGCACAGTTTATGGTGACATGATGTAACAGCGGTTTCGGCTTAGTCAACAAATTCACGTATATTGCACTGCCCTCGGGGAAGCTTATACAGTCAGCGACAGTATTTACGACACTGATGATAACAGGCAATTGCGCTTATTAACCACATGGGGGAACCATAAGAAAAAGTTATGTAATGTTGCTTTAACAACATCATTTTCTGAACGAAAGGCAACATTCTGATATTAGTACTGCAACTGACTGATGTCTCCATTACATTTATTATTTTTTCTTTACTTTAACATTAATTATAGTAATTTAACATTGAAGTACAGTATAACTGAGAGCTTTCATGTCTAACAGGTAGGAAATATACAGTTCAATATATACAATTGAATTAAGTTCTCAAACACTTTACAGTCTTTAATGCTAAATTCTAAATTAAATACATAATTAATGCTACAAAAACACATTGAATTCCTCTTTTCTTTTGTTCTTTGATCTATATTAATGACAGGAGTCACAGCAGCAGGTTTAAGAATGTGGCCCCTTTAAGATCAGCCGCTCTTTGCAGATCTGACGCCCTTTCCCATTTTCACACCTCTTGTTTTTTTAATACGTTGAAATCTGTGCTTACGAAAATGCTAGACAAAACGGGCTTTCTGATAATATTGCTTGTTTTTTGTCCATTCAAGCATGAAAGAGGACTTAATACTGATGCGCTGTCTGACAGAGATTCACTGACACAGCCTTTAGCCCATGACTGTATACACCAGACAGGACCGCTGTCGCGTTGCGCCATGTTCCAGAGCTAGAAGCTGTCTATCATTTCTGAGTGAAATTTGGAATGAGAAAAATAGTGGCCGTGGCTTTCGTCTTTCTCTGTGATTTCATTGGATGTATAAAAGCAGCCGTTGTATTTTGAAATAGAACTGACAGTTGAAGGGGAGGAGTAAAAGGATGCTCCGATTAACACGTAATTTAAGATGCATAGTCATTAGAGGAAGGAAGTGCATTTTCAGATTTTAACTGAAGATTATGAGGGCACACGAATTTTAAAAAGAGATTGACCCACATTGATAAACTATTTAAAATAAACGCTGCAATATTTCATGGAAAAATAATAATTGTAATTTTTATTTCTCTGGGACTTTAACTGTTCATTTATTCATTTATTAAAAGCGCAGACCGGAAGCTAACTTCGGGCCAGGCATGTGCATCCGATGAAATTGTCTATGTACAGTATCAGCAAATACTTTTATTAACAAAACACATATGAACGCAGGCTTCCCACAATTTCTGTTTATTTTATGTCAAACATAGCATAGGGCTGTCATGATATCAGATTTTCACTTCACGGTAATCAGGGTCAAAATAATTCACAGTAAAGATATTGTTACTTTAATGATATTTTTAAGTCTATTTAAATGTTTGTGTGTTTTTAATAATGCAATCAGTCTATTCATTTTTGGACAACAAATTATTCAAATGGTTCACCCAAAAATAAAAATTCTTATTTCCAATATTTCCAATATTACCATATGCGTATAATAAACCGTTATTGATCATCATGCAGTTATCAGCAGTAAATGCATGAACTTACATGAACTAACAATGAGCAACAGATGTTTTTCAGCATGTATTGTTCCTTGTTAATGTTGGTTTATGTCAATACAGATTTCATGTTAGTTCATGGTGCATTAACTTGTGTTAACAGTTACAAAGTTTGATTTAAAAAATGTCTTACTAAATGCTGAAATTACCGTGAACTAAAAATAATGCATTTTGTAGAAGTATGGTTAATTGTTAGTTAATGCATTAACTAATTGTTTACAAATAACACCTTACCAATTCAACAATAAATAAAGGACATGTTAAAAAATGAACGATAAAGTTAATGTTTATTAAAAACTAATACTTAATTTTAGAAGTAAAAATATCTGGGTTTTGGTGGTTTGCGTGTGTGTGTTAGTATCATTATGCTGATATCTCAAAAAAGTTTTTATCAATGAATCAAAATCAACTATATAAAACATGAACTGCATTTTTCTTACTTTTTATAACAGTTCTTATGTGCTTGCTGGTAATTTATTTAGTTATATTTATTGTTTTGTATATTGTTATGGTTAAAATGAAAAAGCAAAGAATTTTATAAATTACCCCTGATGTTTCCTTTTATTGAGTAAGAAGTAAAATAACAAATTTATGAATATTTGGCATAAAACGGAAAACAAAACAAAATTAATTAGTGTGACTATTAGCCTGCAAATAATTCAGAATGTTGTATATTATTCATTTTGTGGTGAACAATTAATTTGTGTCACAAAATAATATTTACTTAAAAACGTAAAATGTGCTTCACTGCAGCGAGTTTCTAAACTCTAGCTACTTTTCTACATCCAGTCGACATGCGGTGGCAAAACAAGCCTCTTTTTTTAGCATTTGATTATCTTGGAAATACGTCACAAGTTGATCATGACCTCTGGCTCACGGGAACTTTTCAAAAACTCACTCCAGAGGAACAGTAAAGATATTTTAAAGGGGTCATATGACACGGCTAAAACGAATATTATCGTTTGTTTTGGCTGTAGTGCAATGTGTATACATTTACATTTAGTCATTTAGCAGACGTTTTTATCCAAAGCGACTTACAGAGAGCTCAGTGTTCAACAATTGATATGTAATACAGGAGAAATAATACAATAGGTGCTAATACAAAGTTACTAGTTTCAACAAAAGCTAGACTCTGAAAAGCTAGGTGTTCTATGATTGGCCAGTTAACCAGTGCGTAGTGATTGGTCGATTACTGAAAGCGTGTGACGGAAATGTAGCGCCTCTTACCATATTTGGAACATCAGGTTCCAAAGCAATTGTACTGACAGGTACGCCCACCTTACTTACGTTTACATTTTGGCGGTCTAAGTCAAATCATACCACGAACTGGTAGATTTGTGTTGGTGTGCTTACACGAGGCATTTCAGGCAGGACTGGATGAGCATCCGCTTTTAGATAGAATGCATATTTTGTTCGACACTTTCATTTTTGCAATTTTACGTGTCTAATACATGCATGGGCAACTTATAGCAGACCAAAGACACAGAAAAACACGTATTCATTCCATATTACCCCTTTAAACATCTGTGTGAAAGGTTAAAATGTCTCACTATTTATCAAACTGTTCAACATGTGCATGATGTACCATCAAAAGATTTCATGAACGCTCTCACAACTTCACTCCAGTTCCTGAACTCACCAGTGAATGGTGGCGAGCGGAGAGCTGAAGACTTTACAGTCCATAATCACACTCTTCCCCAACATGGTGGCGTACTCCAGATAATTCCGTGTCAAAAGCAAAGGGGGGTGATCTGAGGGAAAGCCAAAACATTAGTCAAAACATTTACGCGCACGGACACATCAAACAGCCCGGGCGGCATATGGCTCACTTTAGTGTTGTGGTTTGAAACAGAGGCATCCGGAATACTCCCGGATTCACAATTAAACTTAAAAAAAGCTATTTGCATATAAAAGAGCTCTATTTTCCTGCCAGCTACAAACAGAAAAAAATGTGGCAAAAGTGATTTGTACACACGCGTGCGCGCGGTAGTGTTCTTCTACAGTATGCAATTACAAATGAACAGCTGCTTCGCACCCTTAAACCACGACATGTCATATCATAATCAAATCCAGAAAAACTTCAATGAGAACCTCCATCTTCCCTTATGCTGCTATGATTAAGTGATTCATGTAAATGAGGTGTGTTTCTCACCATTATTGCGCACAAAACATCACTATACCATATCGGCTGACTCCAGATTGACTCATAACAGTGGAATGACGCACTCACTCATGACCAGGATATTAGCATTGGCGATGATGGTCCCGTGTCTGTTGGAGGCCTCGCACTGGTATACCGCGCTGTCGCTCTTCTGGGCTCCGTGTAAGATTACGCTGTCATCCAGCACCTGCTGATTTGTGGAGGGGAAATCTAGGAAGCAAGCGAGTTTAAATTGGCACCCATAAAGTGTTAGACTGGGACTAAAAACAGCCCTTGGGCTATCACAGCCAACAGCAGATTGAGGCTCTCACAAGACAGAAAGACAGATCTCTTAATTCCAATAATCTATATGTTTACATTTTTCAAATCGGTGTTCAATATGTCCAGTCCATCCTTGGTTCATATTTTGTTTAATCACATAATAATTATAGCAACAAGATACATGCGAGGTGACCTCACATGTGACCCCGTCTGTAAAATCCTGGCGGAAGACGTATAATCAAATTATGATATTATGAGCCATAAAAATCCTGTGTGTTTATTGCTGTAAATCCTGTTGGTTACATGGTAATATATTTCAGGATACAGTCCTCAATTTTTCATATATATTATAATGAAATTAATGATTTTATTAAAAAGAAATTCTGAAAGTCGGCTTCCTAAACATTGATTTTCATCTTTGACATGGCCTTACTCTTACTACTATTCAAGACATCAAGGTTATATTTTTACTAGGGCTGTCAAACGATTAATCGCATCAAGGAATAGTTTGTGTTACATAATATGTCTGTGTACAGTGCATATTAATTTTGTGTATTACGTTACAAAAACATACGCATACATGTGTTTGTATAAATATATAGACAGCCCTAATTTTTACACAATGTTTTGTTTACATTAGCTTAGTTGGTTTTGTGTAGTAAAGAGTAAATCGCAAAAAGAACTAGCTGGGTTTTTAAAGACTGGGTCACAGACACATCACTGTGTTTTCACCTAACATCAATACATTATTTCACTCCGGCATGTCAACTGTGTCTTCATATTTATCGCAGTTTACTTTGTTTAAATCATAAAAACTGTAAAAAAAGAAGAAACAACAGACCATTCAGTAACACATTATGCTTTGGCTCTAAGACGACAGATTCAATCGAATGGCCATGATAAGGATGGGAGATAGAGGTTAAAACACACCATCCAGAGGCCGCCCGTTTCGCTTCCAGGTGATTGAAGGTCGTGGTTTTCCTGTAGCCAAACACTTGATGTGGATGTCAGATCCAATCTCTGCTAAGAGATCCGTCACTGGCTCCTCCTTCCAGCTGGGGGGCTCTGAGAAACACAGCATATGTATGTGGATTAAACCCCCTTTTGTTAAGATCAATACTGCCCCCTTGTGGTTGAAATTGATAGGGTTTTACAATTTTACATGGTGGTCATTTACATAAATACAAATCTTGTGTTTGTGGTCAAATATACTGTATAATAAACAAATACCACATTAGTGAGGATTTTTACAAGGATACTAATTTTAAAATTCCCTGATATTTTTGGCTTTTATATGACTGTAAAAAGTCACATGACCATACAATCTAAAGAACGACCACGTACCCTCCATAACAACATGGAAATGCCGAACATCTTCTCCAGCAGAATTCACTGCCGTGCACGTGTAATTCCCATCATCCTCTGGCATGATGTCCGGAAAGATCAAAAGCTTCCCGAAGTTGTTGATAACTGTATGCTCCGGTAAGGTGCCCCCCACCTTAGTCCACTGTATAATAGGTGTTGGCCTGAAAAAAAAATGTTTACTCGTGAAAGTGCTTTTTTCTGCTATGTGGTCACAGAGAAGTGAACTTACAGTCCTTCTGCGATACACTCCAGCTGAAGCTCGTCTCCTTTTTTTACATGATTTGTTGAATGACCTGATGGTGATATAATGCTCGGCTTCCTCTCTGGAGCTGTAGTTAGACAAGTGAGAGTCATTTGCTTGACATGCTTACACAAACTATGATGGACACAATATAGTGGACTTCCTATATACAATTAGACAGAAGAGATGTGTTGTTTAGATTTTATTTGACATTATTTTGAATGACACTTACTATAGAAGAAAACAGACATGGAAAAACTTTTTTAAGTGCTTACGTAATAATGGCTGCTTAAAGAAAAGCCAAAGGCAGGTCATTTTTGCACACTTAAAGTGATAGTTCAACCAAAATTAAAAATTCGGTCATCATTTGCTCCCCCTTATGTCATTTGAAATCTTTATGACTTTCTTTCTTCCGCTGAACACAAAAGAAGATATTGTGAAAAATGTTGTTAACTGGCACCCATTCACTTGCATTGGTTTTGCGTCCACACAATAGAAGTGAATGGGGTCCAGTGCTGTTCAGTTAACAACTTTCTAAAAAACGTCTTCTTTTGTGTTCTGCGGAAGAAAGAAAGTCAATTTGAATTGACAAGAGCGTGAGAGAATAATGACAGAATTTTCATTTTTGACTGAACTATCACTTTAAGGCACAGTTGATATGTCTGACTAAATATGTGACTGTGTGACATATAACTCACCCCACATACTGTCATCATCCTTGCTTGAATTTACTGGAACAAAAGAATCATATGCATTTTTAGCTCAAAAATGATAGTAAATGACACACAAGCAAATGTCATCTATTAATAAAAAAAATCATTTGGACATGTAGGCTTGAAATCTTCAATGCAGTAGATACAAATACTTAAGTAGCATCTGTGAGGAAGTGAGTTTTAAACTTTACTCAAAACTAACTTCACTTTTTGGAGCAACTCCGGCAATTATTTGAACTCAAAAGCGATTTTTAGTGGATGTATACAGAATGAAATCATCCAGTTCAGGTTCTTCTTTTCATTTCCTCAGAGAAATCTGTCACATACTTGTCCTGACCCTCACAGCCATGCGTGGTTTCTGAACGATGGTGCGTATCTTGGGAAAGGAGGCAAAACAGCAGTAGTCATTGTGGCTGTCCGGCGCCAGCGTATTAGAGAAGTACAGGTTCCCGTTGAGGCCCATGGACACCCTCTCATCCTGCTTGATGTGCTTCAGATCTGAGAACAATACAAAGGGGATGGTTGGACTAACATGAGCAGCAGGGCATTGGAGAAGGCAACCATCCAAACATCCCAGAAATAGCCCCTTCTGACAGACCTCACGACAGATAACAAGCAGCGTGAGAACAGCTTTGAATGTTCCTGCGCCCCCATAGAAAATGTAGGAGGTTCAACACGATCCGAGTCCTTTTAAGCTCAAGTAGTGAAGTGTGTACGGTGTAATAAGGCCTTTCGTATCGTAATAACAAGCAATACTTTCTGAACAACACCAAGCGGGATCGAAAACACAACACTTACGGAGCAGATTTGCTGGTCTATTCAGAAAAATAAGTCTTATCTACTGTTGTACTGATGGTTTGATTTAAGGGATGGGACATTTTTGTCACATTTCCTGCATGTGTATGACAAAGACATTCTTCACAATTTGAACCGAAACACATTTACCATCATAAGCCTGTTATTAGCTGAGGCGTTTTTCAAATCCCAGTCTGGCACCATTAAAATGGGAGTTGTTGAATAGTATGCATGTTGTTTTTTTTGCACTTCAATCACAGACATAGAGATGATTGACACAATAACAGAGGTTGGAGCAGCTTAAGAAGTCTGAATAAGTGATTTTTAACCGAACAACAGCATTAAAATAAGTTTCCACGGAGGTTCACATCAAGAGACGGATTTAAGGGGTCGGAACTACAGTACCAGTACAGTTCATCCAGTACAGTTGCCGAGGTGGAACCCCTGTTGGTGGGTTACACTCCAAGAGCGCTGAGTCTCCCTCCTTCACATCCAGTGGCTCAAACTTCACTCTGGGGAACTTGGGCACTGCTGTGAGCAAACACAAAATCAACACAAGATACGATTATTTTACTATACAGCTCACCAAAGAAGTTACAGGCAAACACCAGGCCACCAAAATGGAAATGCATGATGCTTGCAAACTTTAGGTGTAAAGTTCTTAATAATGTAACTCCTGCAGGATGTTAATCCATATTACCCATCTCTAAATATGACTTGTTGATAATAATAGTGTTTCTCTTCAAATTTTGACAAAACATAAAAGTAAACAACAAAACGATAAAATGCAGGCTTGGAAAATAGACACCACTTCAAAGTTATGTTCAGTTTTTCTGAATTTACTATAAGGTACGTTTTAAGTAAAATTATTTCTCTAAATTAAAATATTGTTTTGCAGAAAATTGAAATAGGACAAAATGCAGGGTTGGTTTCCTCTACAGGGCTTAGGACTAGTCCTAGACTAAAAACTGAAAACACTGCACTGACTTGTCTTAAAATACCAGTGACATTGTTTTGTTTACAAATGTGCAGAAGTAATTTTTTATAGGCAAGTTTGTAAATATTACCTAAATGTCCTGATTTAAAGGAGAAATGTGGCGATTTTAGTGGTGAGGTTGTGAATTGCAACCAACGGCTCACTTCACCCCTCCCTTTCGAAGCACTACGGTGGCTGACACAGAACTAAGATGTCATAATGTTTTGCTTCTTTGACGAAGAAGATAATGTATTTACGCGCTCTGTACAGCAGTTTGGCCTTTAGGGCTACTGTAGAAACAACATGGTGAATAACATGTAAGGGGACCCGCGGCGTTTGTAGCTACAAATAGCTCATTCCAAGGTAATAAAAACATAAAGCTTCATTATGCAAGGTCTTTATACACCTCTGAAGACTTAGTTATGTATATTATATTGCAGTTCTGTCAATAGATCCTCTAAAACATTACACATTTGACCTTTAACTAAAGCCTACTCCTGGATTAAATCTAATCCTGTCCTGAAATCCGCCTCAATGTTTGCAGAACCTGTATACAATACCATACATATTTATTGTCAACCATGGTTGAAATTAAACTGCTGACAAAGTCATATTCATGTTTATACAACACAATGCTACCGTTTTACAGTACATGTATTTTAGGATGGAACAAGCCTGATTTGTTTCCACGTGTCTTTGCGTTCTCTCATTGGTGACTTAATGTCACAACACCTGGACTGGAAATTAGGGGGGAAGGAGTCCAGGGAGTGAATTTCAAGTGAGACAGTTTTCCACATCAAAATGGGAAATCTTCCCATTTTTATCCATGAAATAGCCTCCGTACACAATGCACATTTCATAAATACATAAAGTGGCTTTTTCTACATCTATAGATTAAAAATATAACAAAATGTCCCCAACTAGAGTCGCCCCAGTGAATCTCGGCCATTTTCAGTACTGTACAAGTTAACACGTGCAGAAATGCTGAAAGGAAAACTGGAGTGGTCTCTCAATTTTTTTCCTCGGCTGTACATATGCATGTATCAATTGAGACATTTTGAAAATTTGCAGTTTGGAACAAGAATAGTTATCTACAGCGTGAAGGGAACGGCTGGATGACCAGACGTGGCTGATATAGGACATTGGTGTATTGTTTGCTGTAGGATACACTATAAAGCTGCACTAGCTGTTGGGAGCTGTCTAACACAAGACACGTGTCTTGAACCGAACTAGAAACCGAAAGAATGGAAAAACACTTGCGGTAAACAAGTAACATGAGAAATTCATGAATATTACAAAATTAATTGAGCGGCATCATTTTGTATATGCTCAAAGCGACACATTATGCAAATTTATGGAACGGAGATCTTTTATTTTACCATAATATTTTCCATTTCCATCATTGTGAAGCTTTTCATCTCAAAAAGTTACTATCTGGGCCATTTGGCACGGTTACAGTATATTTTACAATGTGGTGGTTAAAAACAGGATTAGAATCGTTGCCGTAATATCAATAAGGACAATGTGTCCAGCCTTATGTTTCACCTGCCAAGTTTTCCTGTTATTTTAATATATTAGAATAGATAGTATTAACTTTTAATACAATATTAATAATACTATTACTAAGAAACAATTACGTTACTATGGCAACTAACAAGTGACTAATAATGAGCGGCCACATCACGACAGGCGTTCCACCGGCACAGTTAAGCGTGGTTACCTAACCATACCAATGAATCCAGGGTGGGAACAGTTCGTGCTAGTATATGATGAACTGAGTTAAACGCAACTGGAACTATTACTCATTGTTTTCAAAAACAGCTTTTGTTTTATGATAGCAGTTGAAATGAAGATATGTTTAAAGAATGACTTACATGGCACAATCAATTCAGTTATATCTGATATTGCCGTTCCAAGCTTGTTTGTGGCGTAACATCTGTACTTTCCCTGGTATTTCACTTTATCTTTAGTGTTGGGTATCACAAAAGTCCCATTAGTCTCTTCTGTTGTGAGTTGAGGGTCTTTATGTGGGTAAAAATCCATTCCATCTTTTGTCCAACGGTAGCTGTCGAGAAAATACACATCGTCAGCGAAATATGTCAGCAATGCTTATATTACAACCATTAAATATAATGTATTCCTAGTCAAATGACATCTAGTCGGTTAGAAACATCAATCTGTCCACCAACTTGAGATTTCACCCCAAAATAACAACTGTTATTTATTCAACTCCATATCATTCCATACTTCTATCAACTTCTTTAATCTAAGAAAATATTTGGTGTGATTGCTCATACATACTGCTCTCCAAGTATATTAGCATTACGTTTATTCTAGGCTTGCTTGTTGCACTTTCACATTTTTAGATGTACAGGAATGGTTTTTGGTCTATTTTAGAGCAAACAGTAGCAGCCATGGTCACTATAAACTGTTGTACATGAAATTATTGGTTCCACCCAAAGAAAAAACAAGTCAAACAGGATACAGGTATTTAAATTACAAATGTGTATAGATAATGACACAGTTTTACATGTCAAACCAAAGTTAATGACCGAACAGGAAATGCACTACATTTATAAGTACATGAGATCTGACTCACGTTGGTCTTGGGTTGCCTTTGGCCTCACACTTGAGGATGTAGCTTTCATCATACGGTAAGGCAATGAGAGAGCCTGAGGTCTGACCTGTGATGGTCGGGAGCTGCTCCACTATATATAAAGATAAAAGAGCCTAGCTGTTTAAATGCAAATTTGTGCTAAACAGGAAACTTCTGGAGGAGTTCAATGTTCAGGAACAAGTACTGTTGGATAATGACTTGGAAGAACTGTCATGGAAATGAGCTTGCATAGTTGTTGTCTAAAGTCGCATTCATTTAAAAACATCTGAGAGTAATTTAACTGTCCTGCTACTTACCGTGAGGAGGAAAGTAAACAGCAAAGACACCGGAGAAGATGATCAACAGGAGCCAGATGCAAAGACGGCTCCCGGGCCCCCTCATTCCAGCCAGCAGATGCCGCACAGAACGGCGCAGGAAATAAAGCTATTTCCCTTGGAAATTTCCTCTTCGATTGAGCTCTCCACAGACTCGACCAAGGCAAAGATCTTAAGAGCCATAAAAGAGTACAAGAACAGAGAAGTAATTATAATAAATCCTTCTACAGCGAAACCAAGAGAGGGATTTGAGGCGTTCTCTGTGATTCAGTCCCCGGAGGTGTTTCACATCACATTGGATTTACAGCAGACGAGATGCTTTAAAAACTTTACACCTTGGGCAGGAGGAAGAGCAACATGCGAGCACTAAAACACAGGTACTGACAAAAACTTTAGAGTTGCGGATCGTAGGAATGCGTCAATCATGAGTCAAGCAGATGGTCGTTCTTTAAAGATCACATGACAAGCAGTTTTTCCCCCGTATTGATGTTTTTTTTAAACGGGAACCTTGCTAACAAAATGTGTATTAAGAACGTTTTTCTAACATTCCCACTACGTTGTGAACATTTTATTTTACAAAGTTTTAAACCTTCCACTGACAATTTAAGAACAACACATTATACTATCGTTTTTAAAATGTTTTTCAATGACATCATTTTGTAAAAATGCTCTTTCAACATTTCTTTCGATTACGTTGAGAGAACGGTTACAGACTGTTAGTTTAAAATATGTTTCGGACCCCAAAATGTTTGTTAGTATTACATGGCTCATTAGAATGCTTGATTCTGATTGGCCAGTCGCGACATTTGCAGGTTTGTTACTCCCAGATAACAACCCTCTCACAGCTAATAACACACGGTAACACGGATGCAGCAAATCATTTTGACAGGTCTTTTTTGACAAATTAAATATAAAAATCCTTTAATAACACATATGACATATATACAAATGATTAAACCGAATTGCTTGTTCGTGACATTTGAATGTCATTTCGAAAGTTAATGGCTTTTCCTTGGGTAGGAAATTCGGTATTCGGTCGCATTCTGTAAAAATTAGCTAATAAAATATTTCTAATTAACATTTCATGTCAAGTTTTTTATCATGTGGCAAGTAGCTGTCTAATAAGCGTGATAATGTACAAGCAGCCGGCTGTTATCGCAAAATAAGCCCCTTCAGTGTGATACAAGACCCTCAGCTCCGCGTCGGGTCCTGATTACACTGTCGGGGCTTATTTCTGCGATAACAACCGGCTGGCTGTACATTATCCCTTACATAGCGTGTCTTCTATTTATGTCACAGCCAGGAACCAATGGTGTCAGATTCTGTACAAACTTTTTTTTAGCACTTCTTGATTCTATTATTCACTTCAAAGCCAATAGACATTCAAATCTGTCATATTTCTGGAGGGCCATCATGAACAGATCCTTAAAAAAAGACCTAACTTCTGAAATACAACTTCTGCAAAGTCTGTAAACGGAGAGGTCGCGAGGCTGAAGTTACAGACGTACTGTCTGGAATGAGAATTTTCTCGTTGTTCTTTTCATTCTGTGCCGTTTGCCATCACGCCTCCACAAAAGGCTTATGAACCATGAGCGTGTTCACGCCAGAGGCTCATTCCTCGCATAATCGCTCACACTCGCATGCAGCACCGAGTCAAGCCCGCCTGCGCAAATTACAAGCATTAACCTAAGATTAGCTCTCCCTATCCAGGAGTGGCCAGAGGAGATGGATTCTCTCGCTCTTGCCCCGGCTCGTGATTTGGACGTTGAGTGATTAAGTCTTTGCCTGTATTATGGAAAGCAACTCTCTAGAGATCAAAACACCTGGAAGGACTCGAGGATTCAGCACATCGAATGCACTGCCCAGAGTAATGCTAGAAATGCCAACATGCAGCAAAAATGTGTCTATGGGATGATAGCAGCTCTTTACAAAGTATAAATTCAATTGTTTTTCACACCAAAACAGATTACTTGTCCATGTCAAAGTGAATTATGAACTTTTTATGAGATCCATGAGATTTTTCTTGAATAAGATTTTATTCAGAGGTAAGATCATTAAAATCATTGATCTTATTGATAAATTAAAATTCCAATTTAATTTAATTTAATTTGATAGAATATGATTTGATGCTTGAATAAAACATTTAAATACACCCTTGAGTGCATGATGAGTCATTCATATTTTGCCTCCGATTTCTTGGAAGAAAGACTGCAAATGTTAAATGTGTATACCTGTCAAAAAAAGGTTAAGTCTTGGTGAACTTTTAATTACAAAGTATTAAATTATTTTATTAAAAATTGAAAATTACAAAGCTCATAGAAAAAGAAAATGCACAAAAACTGACTGCCTAGCGCCGGTCTTATAAATATAGATATTATCGCTCGTCGTTTGGATCTCTAGCTCAGAGAATCTGGTGACCTTTGAAGACCTTAACAAGTGACTGGTCCTTCTTAAAATAACATGGAGGAAACCATGACCTTTGACCTCAGTCCCAAACATGTACACATTTATAAAACCACATTCCTTGAAATGTAAAAGAAATGGCAAAACAGTAATAATTCAATAAATCACATCAACAGCGCAGCAAAACTGAATACTTCAAATTACACCGTGAATCATTTCAAATGAACAAATTAAAAACCGCATGCACTCCAATTGAATCTACTATTTGATAACAGTAATAGAAACTCGCCGAGACATATGTGGGATTATATCATATATAACCCCCAGAGGCTGAGAAAAGAGAAACAACACCAACAACTGTAACATAACACAAAACTGCTGAGGTTTACACATACACATTGCTTCACTGTCACATAAAACTGCACAAAACTTAATCATCCAAACAAACAGAAGAAGAAAATCTTCTACTTACTTAAATGCATCTGCAAGTTCACGCTCGCAGTCGAACAGTAATTCCCATTTACAGAGAGAGCAAGAGGAAAGCGGTGATTGTATTGAGCAGCGTTCAGACTGAGCATCCAAGCTCTCGACATGCTCCTCAGACTCATGCGAGCTCATACACACACCAGTCCTAAACTTGCCCCGACCCTGGAGCAAAGCAGTAAAGTAGATTCAGTGATCTACTTCAGTCGGCAAAGCCTCTTAATAGGTTATGCGACTCGCTGAATATTTGACAGTGATGATTTAGACAAAGACTGATTTGTCAGGATATTCACAAACTATTAAAGGAATGGTCCGGAAAGTGCTGGAATGTGTGGCTTCGAGCATCAAGACCTTAACTTGACAAAGCAGCAGAAGGAGACTTTTTACAAACTTTGGTTGTGGATGTATTTGCTTGAATAAAACAGTCAAATATCCTGAATTTGGGATGTTTTCATGCTTTTCATTGATTTGCAAACGAAAATTGGAAAAGCAGACGACGCGTGGCAGTCAAGCCGGAAACAGCTTTGATTAGTGATAGTCTGTCAACAGCAGAAATCCTCTTAACACAATGAAGCCTATTGTCTTAATTCCTAAGGCTTTATTGTCGGTAGACAGATGCAAGCAGATTTTGTTGTGATGTGACGGAAGCGCAAATTGCTGTTTACACAAAAAGGCATATTTTGACAATGGCATCTATAAAGCTCATTAAAATATAAAGTTGTGTTTTTCTAATGAGGTTTTTTAAGGACAGCACGCTGTGCTTTGTCATGTTTATGGCCTGTGAGACCGGCTTTTTGTACTTAATGCTTTCTGGCACCATATGGCACATGGACAAACATAGTGAAGGACAGGCTCACTTTAAATCTGGCCACAGCTGAACACACATAAACTAACGCATGATACTGGAGTGTGAACTGTGCACACAACGCAGGAAATGTGCACACACTGGACACAAACTCCACACTAAATTTTCTTGGTTTTCACAGTCTTGTGGCAGGATCATGACAGACCCACGTGTTTAATGTGGAGAGAGACATTTATTGTTGTTTTGGCTTGCCATACGCTCTCTTCGGTCTCGTCTTTGTTCCCGCACTCTCGTCTCCTCATCGTTGCTTGTTAACTGTTTCATGCCCTGCACCTGTTCCCTCTTGATTTGGTTCCCTACATAATGCCCTTGTGTTTGCTGGCCTGTGCTGATTCTACCGTTGCTTACCGTTATTTTATACCGTATATTTAAATAAATACTTGTTTTCGCTGCCATTTCTGTCTGCGCCTGGGTTCTGCACACAATCGTGACAGGTGTTAAGGCCGTCGGCTTGATTATTTCCTTTTCCTTTTATTTATTTGTGTATTTACTATTTATTTTATATTCTACGTTTAAACTTATTGCAACAGTTAGACTTTTTGAAGAAATACTTTTTCAAATTATAGGCTATTTCTGCGGTCTGCTCCAGAGATAGCTTTCCTGTAGCTCAGTGGTAAGAGCATTGCGCATCGCAAGGTTGTGGGTTCGAACCAGGGGATTGCAAATACCTATGTAAAATGTATAGGATAATGCAATGTAAGTCGCTTTGGATAAAAGCGTCTGCCAAATGCCTAAATGTAATGTAACGTAAATGTGAGATAAAAGGTTTTGTTATGTGTTCGTAGGCCTTTTTATTTTTTCACTAATATTTTCGTTTTGATTCGTTTGCCTAAAATGTATTTAATATTACTTTTTCCATTTTCGTGGCGGTATCACAGCGAATTGCATTATGCTTCGCTCATTGTAATGGTTTTGTGTCTGTAATATAGAGCTATGTTACATAAAACATCTTTCTCACCCATGAAGCTTTTACATCTGATGGCTTTCTTCTGTAGAACACAAATAAAGATATTTTGAAGAATGTAACCAAACCACACTATCCCCCATTGACTTCCATTATACGGACACAAAACCACTGAAACTTTTTTTTTAAATGTCTTATTTTGTGTTCCACTGACAACATTAATGAATGGTGACAGAATTTTTATTTTGGGTAAACTGTCCCTTTAAGACAGTTAAAACTGATTTACAGGCATCATTGCTTATATGTAAATAAATTCATACCTGAATAGTTTCTCATACCGTACTATAGCAACACTAAGGTCTTGAAGACAGATTGCTGCATTGAATACAACGACATGCAGAGTGATAACATTCAGATCAATGTTCTTACACGTCCCCTTGAGTAACATGCCACTGTTGTGGGAATGTGCTGTGGGGTAAATGTCTTGACACACCTGCATGAGCACAAAGTCTCAATGTGCCGTGTTAAACTAAGCCATGGCACGGTGACTGTGATTTTGCACAGAAGAACCTGCATTGACTTTGTTTCAAATACATTTCTGACACCCTATTATATTTTTGGTATGGTTAAAGGTTTGGGGTAAGAAAAACAACATTTTATTTGACTTTGTCATTTACATCTGAATGTTTTAAGGTCACCCATGGATAGAATTGGAGTTTTGGATAAAAAAGGCTAAGATTCTTTGACTGAAATGTTGTTCCAGGACCATCAAAAGATATTAATCCAACATTAAACTTGAATTAAAGTTTTGAATGTTATTTACATGTCTGTGTGGTGTGCTAATATGCTTTAAAGCCCACGTGAAGCGGAGGTTGCGATAGTTTTTACTTCCATATTCTGACGCATTTCCAAATGAAACTGAATTTAGAATGAAAATAATGTGGGCGTGGCTTGTTTTTTCACTGCGATTTGATTGGATGTAGGAAAAACAGCTGTAGCATTTTGAAATGGATCTGGGAGCAGCAGACTGACAGTAGAAAGGGGTTAACGGATGCTCCGTCCAACCTGTCTAGCTTATGTCACTTGAGATGGATAGTCATTACAGGACAGAAGTGCATTTTCAGATTTAAAGATTTGGAGGGCAGGGCACAAGAATTTTAAAGAGAATGACCCATATTGATAAAATATTTACAATAAATGCTGCAGTATTTCATGAAAAATAGGCATTGTCATATTTTCTTCACTGGGACTTTAAGCCATTAAGAAATTATTATGGCAGGGAAAAACTTTTACATATGCTATTTTAATTCTTAAAGATGCGTTTTAAGTGGTACATTTATTGAATGCAGGGGGACGTCAACGGGCAAGATTATCATGACTGCTATTGTGCTAAACTGTAGACAACTCAACTTTGACACTCCTCCAAATTCAACTTTTTCAACATTTTGAAACATTTTGATACATAAAGTGTCACTTCATTCCTTCAAACAATCAGCTGTCAATCTTTCAAAAGCTACAAAAACTTCAGGTAGGTGCCGATCAAACAGAACAGATAATTCATCAAATCATAAGTCACACGTTTCAGAAGCAAGGCGCATGTCTCATGTTAAGCAGCTAGCATGCCTTTACTCTGCATGCAACTCACACGTTTCTGTATTTCTGTAACCGTGTTCATAGCATGACAGTGTTTCTTAAAACAAAGCATCCGCCTGCTGTGACTGCCGCCTCTTGACCTTTGAATCAAACGTGCTCATTAATTTATTCACCATTTACCTTACTACAGAAATAACTCTTTTTGTTTGCACAGGAGGTTCCGCGGCATCGTAAAAATATTTTGTCAAAACAAACAAAGCTTTTGAGGGCAGAAAGGAAGTCAAGAAAATCCAAACCGGCTGGAAGAACAAATAAATCGTCAGTGTCAGAAAAACATTCATTCACGCTGAATGCCACAGCACAAAAGCACCTGTAATTAGAAGCAGGTACGTTGGCCCATTGATGTAGCTCTTTTCAGCCTGCGCATTAGTCTTGTGACAGCAATGTTACAGGTACATCAGAGCACTTGTCATGTGAAACCAACAACTTGAGAAATCAGAGCACGTGGTCGTAAGTGGGCTTCTTACGCGTGTGAATTGTTTTTTAGACAAGTCACAACCCATGTGTTTATTTCCACTACATTTTCTCTCCCACCATTACTTTTCTTTCTATATGTCACGCATATATAAAACCACCCCAAAAGACAACTGCCACAATTAAAAATGTGATAGCATATACATACACAAAATATCAAACCAACTGACATAATTTTTTTAAATATACACTTTTGGTCTAAAGAACATGTAGACCTACTCACTTGCATATTCATATTATTTCCACAGTTTAGAAAAATATTAAGCTCATAAAATTGTGGTATAACAGTCATGAGGGAACTATGAGAATTATATTTCAAAATGAAAAATTATATTTTAGCATTTTATTGAGTCTCCATCAGCCTAGAATTTGCAGAAATGTCTTGTGATTTTATCAAGCAGCTTCTTGGGGTTTCACCCTGAGATGCTTATTTAACAATATTGAACAAGTATAGTTCCTGTGTATTTTGTGCCCTTATTGGCTGTTTTGTTTTCATTATTCAGTCAAAATCATCAATTTCAAAGACGTTTTTATTAAATAAACTTTTGCTTTGAAATGGAAAAAGTTACTGTAACGCGGAAAGCGGGACGAGAGCCGTGAAACAAGGAAGCAGATCTGGTGGTGTGAGTGATAATGGATATCAGCTGTGCGCGCACCGGTCCCGCATCTCTCACGGAGGAGATCGGGAGCAGAACGAGCGGCAGGACTGCTGACGACGGAGGACCGGGCCCGGACATGTGTTAAGTTTTTGTTTATGTTCTTGTCGCCGGCAGTCGACCGTGAGGTGGCTGCCGGCCCTTTTACTTCCGTGATTTGTTTGTTTATTTTTGATTAAAGTTTGTTAAACGTTCGCCGGTTCCCGCCTCCTTCCTTCCTTTTATTGAACCGTCTTACAGTTACTGTTTGCACAATTATGTTAAGTGTTATGAAACCTTGGAAAGCTAGTGTATATCAAGACTTCAAATCTGCTAAGACACCTGGGAAAATAATGATAAAAAGTAATTGGAAACATGGTTAGAAAAGTAAACCTAGTTCTAAGAACTTTCCCATCAATAGTTTGCAGATGACACTTGAAATGTTGTTATCTGGTGTTGTGAAAATTATGCATTTTGAAGTTTAACTCTGGGCCATTTTTTTTTATTTCTGCCTGCATTTGGCATACCCAATTTTAAATGGACACCATATCCACATTCAGTGGTGTAAATACAAAATTTTGGTGTCATATTCCAGGAAACCCCTCCAAATTTCATAAAACACTGCAGAAGGTGATATACATTATTGTATGTGTTGTCAGTCCAATGAAAAAGACTCAAAAATAAAGGTGCTTTTAGATGTATTTGAAAAGTGTATTACTCAGAGCCTGAGGGGCCCAGGAACCCGCAGACAAATGTTCTTGATTCCAACAGGTCTCAACAAATAGAGGAAAAAGGAATGTTTTCTCTATCATGTGGTATTCAATTATTATTCTGAAGCAAGTCAAGTGTCTTTTTTTCGTAATTTAGGCCTGAATTTGGCATATACCCAATTTTAAACCGACCCTATAACCACATACGGTGGTATAAATTGAATATTTTTGTGTAATTTTACAGTAAACCCCTCAAAATTGCATGTAACAAGCGAAAAGTACTTTTATTTTATTATTTTTTTAATTAAGTGTAATGGTGGGATGAACTTATTACCTTATTTTCGATGTGGGTGTTGTTTGTTTACAAATATCAATTTCATACATCAGAATTCATTCGACTTGCATTCGATCTATGGTAAAATATCAATAAATCCAACTTGAGATCTATAGTCTGAAGAATAAGAGCTTTCATTTGATACTGTAAATAGCTTGAACATGTTGGACATATTTGAGTGTGATGAAAAATGTTCATGATCATAAACATAAATGTTTTTAAAAGGGCTGTGACATGGGGATATGATTAATTTCGGCTATAAATAAGTTATTTTATGTACGATAAATGCCAATATGGTGCACTTCTCTAAGACTCTAAGCTTTCAAATGACACCACAAATGATAGTTAGAGTTACAGAGAAATACATGTAAACATTAAGGGAATACTTTAATGACGTAATTTGAGTTTAACAGGTTAAATCTCAATACTATTTTGAGCTCACGGTATGCATTTTTACTATCAGTAGATATGTGGGTTGTTAATAAATAAACCATAGATTGGTCCTATGGTGGGCCCAGAAAACTTTAGAAACTAACAAAGAAGAAAAATCTCTTATATGCTATTTTATATTTTACATATTGATATTAATACTATAGGCCACATGTACGGTATATATTTGTCAACTGTTTTATTCAATTTGATTTATTATACTTATTATTTTGTTGGATATTTTATAAATATCAATGCAAATCAGTCTCAGATTTAATGTCACGAATTTTGCATGCAACCCCAACACCCAAACAGCACTTATCCTAAATTTACATTTTATGCATTTGGCAGACGCTTTTATCCAAAGCGACTTACATTGCATTATCCTATACATAGGTATTTGCAATCCCCTGGGATCGAACCTACAACCTTGCGTTGTTAACGCAATGCTCTTACCACTGAGCTTAGATGCATTGTTTACACAAACACATGTGTATATGTCATTTATGTGCGCATGTTTTCTCATGCAAATGAGACAAATTATCAGCAGAAAATTTTCCGCAATAGTAAAACCAGTACATGCACATCTCCTGTAAAACCTTTTCAGTTATACTGACATCTACTGTACCTATCCCAACTAGTACAGCACAACTGTTTTACTATTAACTCTAACAGGTCACTAAGCTTCGCTGAAGAGGACTTTTTCTCTACCTTGAGTGGTTAAAACAGTAATATTTCCAACAATATCGCAGACAGCATATATGCACATACACAGATACTCTTACCTCTGGCAATGCTGTGACCCTGTGTCCTTTTCACCTGTACCACCACACTGAGACCAAACACACATGAAGTGAACCACTCTTTGGAAAACAAACCTTTTGACAGACCTTTGACAAGTCACAGAAAGCTAGAACCAGTAATACCAGAAGCAGGGAGGTGACTTGAGGTCTAAGCAAACACAGAAACATGTCAGGCATATAGCATGCGACTACCTGTCCCGTTTCTAGAAAGCCCATTTCAAAAGCATGTTGGTTTATCACGAGAGCTATAGTTAGTTACATAAAAGTGCTGCCCGGAAAATCATTTAGAAAACAAAAGTCCATTCATGTTTTTTCAGCCTGCCCTGTAATGTACACAAAATTGAGGTAGATGTCTCATAGAGGCGAGTTAATGTTTTTTATGAAAGGACATTTACAATGGATCCCTCCTTTGTCTAATGAGTCTACTTAATAATTTCTCGTTTTTAAACGGTTTAATCAGACGCTCACACCTGGCCCCAAGTTAACTTTCGGTCTGTGTTTGGTTTTAATGTAACTATTTATGTATGTACTACTGGCCAGTGGCCATTGGACAGTCAGTTTAGTCATATCTCTGTTTTGTTGCTGACGTCATGTGGTGAAGAGTTGTTGTTGAGACTGCAACTCTGTGTTAAGCACTTAGAATTTCCCTGTTTGATTTTATGGTGACTGTAAGCTTGGGTCACATAACGTTTGTTTATGTTGATGCTATTTTATATTACACATATAATATTACTCATATAACAGTATATATTAAAATAAAAACAGTTTGTTTTCAAATGTATTGCTGTCACACCATAGGACAGATTTACAGTTTATTTGTCAACTACCCAAATGGCATGTGACAGGTTAGAACAACATACGTTCTGCAATTAAGAATACTGCAAAGGCACTTGTGACACATCTACTGAAATATTATGACATGTGTTTGTGTAAGTGCGTGTGTGTGTGTACGCGTGTGTAAGCGTGTGTATACATGATGTTTGTGTGTAAACAGAACTGTTTTACGAAGTCTATTAGTTCATGCTTTATTTTTGCATCCGTGTACTCCTCCACATTTGCCTTTGCACAACTTTCATATGCAATTTTACCCAAATCATTTCCTAGCATAATTCTGTAAAAATGCATCAAACGTTCTGTCCTATCAGGAGCTGCCCCTCACAGCAATGCAGTCAAAGATTGGAAATATCTGGAACAAACAGGAAGTGCATGACAGAAACTCCCATTCACGGCGCCGCATCTAGTGTGGACAAAATTAGAAATTATAATGGATTCTAATGCGTTTGTCGTGTTGCGTCCGGTGTGGATACAGTGGTAAGCAACCTTAGCGTTAACAATTCTGGAATGTCGTTCATTTTTACATAAATAATCACTGTTCATTTTAAGATCACAGTAGTTCTGAATGTGATTTAGAAAAGTAGCTTCTTAAAAAAGGAGAAAGTGAATTGATACTACTGGGACAAATACTCTGTGTTCAAGCGAAACGTTTAAGAAACATATCCCAGAAATATTTTTGCAAATTTGTTAAGTAGCATTCAAGTTTTTACTTTTTATTTACCTATAAATCTTACAAATCTTATGTTTAACCTCACCTCTAGATGGCGCTACATTTCATACACTGTACCTATAAAAATGGCAAAACTTTCCATTTCTCTGAATCAGGTCCTTTTATTCATATTCAAAATATATCAAGGCCTGAAACTGTTTCTATATGTTGACTGAAAACAAAGAAGTGCTGCTTATAAACACAAACGTGAACAGTCAAAGCAGAAATAAGGGAACCAGCTCAAGGCTGAGAAACACGACTCATTATTAGAACCTTTATGTTTTCGTTTTTCATTTGACAGCTCTTCAAAGGCTATACTCTCTGTTTACACAGAACAGGACAAAGTTGCGCAATACACTTTTCCTCGGAATCAGGAGGCCAAAAAAGCATTAACTACAGAAATGGAACGACAAAACACAGGGGATAAGATTTAATGCAGGATTGAATGCTGCCCATATTAAGTGCTCAAATGCTTTAACTGCTCTCTGGTTGTGTTCCTGATAAGATTTAAAACTCACAAAACTATGATAATATCACTGGCCTCAAACCACTATGTTTTGACTAGATAACAGTACACCTAAGACGATCAGCTGTGCAAATCGGAACACCTTAGAGGGCGTTCTGCCATGACCTGCTGAGCATATTCTGGTTGATTCATCCAAACCATTTTCCAATAACTTTCATCATAACATGTTATGACAGAACCAAGCAGATAAACAGGAAGCACTGTGTGTCACACATTTTCTCAAGGCTCAAGAGTTTAAACCCAATAAAGTATAGAAATGTATTACTGCAGTCTGATTGTTGCCATATGGCAACATTTTTCCATTATGACACGGATTTACCATATAGACTAAAAATCTAAATGATCCAAAAAAATATTTCATAGCAAAATAAAGTGTTTTAGGGAAATCTGATATATCAACCGGCTAAATATAAAAAGCTCATTTTTAACTTAATTAAACCTGGAATGAGTAAAAAGACATGTTAAACACATGTGTATGGGTCAAGATGACTAAAAGACTTACAGTAGAGTCTTAGTTTTTTGGTAATAACATCTCAAAATGTTGTGACTTATCTGTCTGAATCAAGTACTCCAGAGAGCCGTATAACACATGTCTATATATACTGTACCGTATATTTCCTGTTAGGTGGTCTTTAAGAGAAGATCAAATATCTTAAAGACAAAATCATAGAATTTCAGAAAAGTTAAGAAACATAATGGGTTGCTCAATGGATAAATCATCATACCAAAAGATTTGAGGGGTCCCTGCCTGTGCAAAACTCATTTCCTCAATGCTTGTGTATTCTTGCCGGATGCCGGCATGTTGCCATGCAGCTGCTAAGGGTGTTTCTGAATGGTTGCTTTCTTCAAAAGAATCCACACCCAAGTCTCTAATATCCAGATCATGCATATGGTCCAGGTCATGCCTCATATAAAAAAATCATAAAATATTAATTCTGATCACTTAGGAAAGTTATAGTAGTCATCAAAATATAGATGTTTCATCTCCCTGGCCCAAAGTTAACTTCTGGTCTGTGTTTGGTTACAATATAACAATTGATCCTATATAGAATTTATATTAGTAACCGTAATCTATGTTCTATTTATTATTTATATTCTCTACTTTAGCATTACAAATAAACGTCCACACTACATCTTGATTCTTTGTTTCGTTTTATAACAGAATTGCCTTTCAATAATACCACATAATTTGTAATTCCACTCAAATAATAGAATAATATGTGCTACACATCGGCAAAAAAGCTATGTCTCAAATTAACTGTAAACCCTGAATGTGTTTGTGCAAATGGAGGTGCATCTGCATGCATTGTGTATGCAAGGGTGTGTGTGCCTGCGTGTGTGTCCAGTAGCGTGCATGCATGTTTGTGGGAGAGAATGAGAGTGGTGAGTAGTCAGAAATCCCTGAGGCTTTACAGAAGTGTTATCATTTTAGCCACATGTAACAGCTTGTTAAGGAACTCTGGGATTTTGGAGACACCCAGCCCGGCAACCGTACACCCAAGCGCACTTCACCTAAAGAGGACAACTAATCTTCAAAGAGGCAAAGACAACTGCGCATACAGTAAAGAAATCAGCAATTATAGTGTAATGTTGTTGCAAAGTTTCATATGAACGTACTACCTTTACTGAGAAGGTTAAACTTAATTTCATTTTTTTTAATTTTAACTTAAAATTGTACATTCTAATTCAAAGAATTGTTTTGAACAAGTTCATTTTAGGTATTAAAGGGATAGTTCACCCAGAAATAAAAATTCTGTCATAATTTATTCACCCTCAATGACTATTTCTTCTGCAAAACACAAAAGAAGATATTTCGAGACATTTCACTTTGAGAAGTGGTCCATACAACAGAGGAGAATGGGGTCCAGTGTTGTTTGGTTACAAACATTCTTCAAAATATCATCTTTTGTGTTTTGCAGAGGTTTGGAATGACATGAAGGTGAGTAAATGATGGAAGAATGCTCATTTGTAAGTGAAATATCCCTTTAAGTAATAATACCTTAAGGTAATCCAAATGTGTGTCTTTATGATGCGTGGTGTTATTAAAATTATTACATTCTTAAGAAAAGGTTTAAAGTTCAGCCTTCAATCTTTATATAATGTGGAAATGAGAAAGGATATCAACTTCTTATGTGAGCTTCTTTCTCAAACAGTTTAAGCGTGTTGTTAGTCTTGTTTTGTTCCACTAGTTCCAATGGATAAGGCAATATATGCACAGCTGTGTCTGCACAGCAGTACATACACCTGTCTGATAAGTGAACACGTTTGTCCCCAGATTACTGTATTTGTAAAAGGTCTATATTTCAAATGATCTTGTAATGACAGTTGAATTGAATTCAATGTTATATTGTATATTGTATATTGTAACACATGGCTTCTTATTTCGCCAAGACACGTTTGATGCTGCAAAACGTTTTATCTACTGAAAATAGATGTGACTGGTGTTGTGGTACTAAAATTTTAATTTACTCAAAACTAATGAACTGAGTTCATTAGCAACTTCCTGGTCAGGGAACGGTCAATCCAGATCTTAGTAGCCAATGATAGTAAAGTGCCATTGAGCCCCACCCACATGTGAGGTTTTGACAGAAAAGTGAACGTTTACTTGGAGCGTAAACAAAAATTCCAGCCTGATCTCACAGGAATTTGTAACCAGAGGTGGCTTATTCGTATGAATGTGTACGTTTTGAATCATACAAAAACTAGGGCTGTGTATTGGCAAGGGCCTTGCGATATGATACATATCATGACGATATATGTCATGGTACAATATATAGCAATATATTTCGATACAATACATATTGCAATACTTTTGATTAAAAAGAAAAGAAATAGAACTTACTGTTTACCACCTGGGGTATTTTTTAACATCCCACCAACAATCCCACTAACATTGAGGAGTCGTTAGATTCATTGTCGGGAGCTCAGTGGTTTTCAACACTGGATTTGGCGAGTGGTTAAAACCAGGTGCCCGTCACGGAACACAAGCCTAAAACAGTTTTTCGCACACCCTTTGGGTTGTTCGAGTGTTACCGAATGCCCTTTAGGTTGTGCAATGCCCCTTCCACATTCCAGCGATTGATGGAGCGGGTTTTCGGGGACCAGCAATATCAATCACTTTTGTTATACCTGGATGATATTTTAGTGTTTTCATCTACAATTAGCCAACAGTTGGAACGTTTGGAAGTTGTTTTTAATCATTTAATGTGAGAATCTTAGAGTGAAGTTGTCAAAGTGTGCATGTTTCCGCCCTGAGGTGAGGTACCTAGGACATATAATCTCTGGAGAGGGTGTAGCCACCGACCCTGGTAAAATCGAGGCTGTTTTGAACTGGCCACGGCCATCCACAGTTACCGAGCTACGGTCCTTTTTGGGCTTTGCCAGTTATTACTGCTGATTTGTTGAGGGGTTCGCAAAGCTGGTCGCCCCCTTACATCGACTGATAGGAGGAGTGAAGAAAGTTAACGGTAGGACTCAGAAGGTTCAGACAAACCATTTTTGTGGCGCTTGGGATACTGGTTGCAAAGAAAGCTTTGAGGGATTAAAGGCCAAATTAACTACTGCTCCTGTTTTGGCATATGCCGACTTTACCAAACCTTTTGTCCTAGAGGGTCCTAATTCCTAGCCCTCAAATGGGCCATGACTGAACGTTTTAGGGAGTTTCTGTTGGGGCACAAATGTGTTGTCTACACGGATAACAACCCCCTAAGCCACTTGGCAACTGCTAACTTGGGACCCGCTGAGCAACGGTGGGCAGCCCAGTTAGCAGCATTTGACTTTGATATAAAGTATAGGTCCGGTAGGAGTAATACGAACGCGGATGCGCTTTCAAGGTTGACCCCCCCCCGTTGCAGTAGATGGTGTGGGTTTCGGAACCGGAATTTCATCTGAGTTAAGGCGGGTGGCAGCTGTCCCACTGCGGATGCAGTGCAGTCATCGCAGAGTACCACAGACACGTTCCCAGGCCCTTTGCAGGCAGAGATTGGTGCACTACAGGCATCTGACCCAGTAATTCATGACATTTTGTAATTCTGGAAGGCTGGAGTATATCCAGGGTCTGAGGAACGTCGGAAGTTACCAAAACAGGGTCTAGTTCTTCTCCGCCAGTGGAAGCGTTTTGTAGAACAGGATGGTGTTTTGTATCGGAAAGTACAGCGCCCTGATGGTAAGGAAGAGAGATTACAGCTGGTTTTGCCAACATCTGTAAAATCCAAGGCATAGAGTGCACCATCGAACTGGTGCGCCATCGCTGTTATTGGCCGGGGATGGCCACTGATGTGATCGACTGGTGCCAGCGGTGTGAGCGGTGCTAGGTGGCAAAAGATGGACGGCCCACGGCACGGGGCCCAATGGGTCATTTGTTGGCTTCTCGCTCTAATCGAGCTCTGGGGTGGAAAATGCTTTGGTAATGACCGACGTTTTTTAGCAAATATACAATAGCCATTCATACCCGAGATCAGAGAGCAGAAACTGTGGCACAGGTGTTAGTAACTGAATGGTTTTGTAAGTTTGGAGTGAGGGCCGAAGCTTTGAGTCTGGGTTAATTCGCCGATTGTGTAGTCTCTACAGGGTGGAGAAGTCTCGGACGCAACACCGATAGAGGCGGCCATTGAAGACCCCTCGGTGGCAGATATGGCAGTAGGTAGCCTACGAGAAGTAAGGAGGAGTAGTAGGGCTACGGCGGGACACCACCCTAATGTGAATCGCCTCCCTCGGACGGCGGTAGGTCCCGCGGGAGTAGTTCATACTGTTTCCGCGCTGTTTAGACCTTGGAGTTAGAAAGGGTGTGATCGTCGGGGCGGCGATCTAGTGTCAGGTTGTAGATTGTAGCAGTAATTGGCAACTCATGCCAGAGACAAATCAACGCAGAGGCGTTGGGTATATATGGTGTGTTGGGTCACTTCCGGTGATATGCGTGTTTGAATGGTTGGCGCGGAATGGTTGCAGGTTTGCTCGCGTGCTGGAGTGAATCCGAATACAGCAGGTTTAGAGCACATATCGACGCTTGGCTAGATTCAGGTTAGGCGCTATTTGTAACCTGATATCGTGTGTAGTGGAGCGTAAACTGGAATAATTGTTTGGTTGCTGTTTGTTCCTAGTGAGTGCCTTGAAGGGATTTTCGCTCCGGTACCTTTAATGTGAGGAATCTCGTGCCTGTTAAATGGTGGTGAGTTAATCTCCAAAAGTTAATATTTGGGGGGGTTCGTTGGGGACTTAACGCTTATCTTTCTCCCTGTAGTGAAACGCACAACGTTTATTTGTACGGATCTAGTTGCCGGTAGGCGAACGGGCGGCTCGTCCAGGGTCTCTCCTGGCCTCTCCTCAGACCGGGATCTCTCCTCGCCATTCTTCCTTTCTCTCATTCGGAGGGCAATTGCATCCGCAAGGGGTATTTCGTGTACACCGTGAAGCCATTGGGTTGTAGCGGATTTCGTGTTCCAGCTTTGGCTGGTGCTGGACGACTTGGGATAAAGACCGCTTTAGTGACTGGGAATCATCGGACACTTTGTGCCTATTTCGTCTATGCCATAAAACTGTTGGGTTGTAGCGGATTTCGTGTTCCAGCTTTGGATGGTGCTGGATGACTTGGGAAAAAGAGTTTTAGTGACTAGAAATCATCGGACACTTTGTGTCTGTGTCGATTACGCGGTTGTGGCTATGGTGGACGTTCAGGGGTAAGGTGAACTTGAAATCACCCATGTGGAGGGCTCCTGTCGGTTACAAACGAGTTTTAATATAGTAAATGTGTGTTTGGTATGAAAGGTGAATGGATGTGTGGGTGCGTTTTTTAAATAAGGGAATGTACTATGTGTTGTTTTGTTTAAATTTAGTTTCAATTGAGTTGTGACATTTAATTTTGTTATCGTACGTCTTTTGGTAAGAGGAGGCTGGCCGGGCCGAAGGAGAACGTCTGCTCTGATCTTACGGTGCTTTTTGTCACTGGTTTGCCTGCCGAGGTTTTCTCCCACCTGTTGGGTCTGTCATAATCACAAGTGTGTGTGTGTTCTAGTGCACATTTGCGTAATCACAGAGCTGGGCCGTAAACCTTTCTGCCTGGAGGGCCTGTCGTGTAAATTGCAAAATATATGTATTTCATTTGTTTGTTTTTGGTTGGTTTCTTTAGTAAATGTACTTTTGTTTAGGTCGGATGTATGATAATTTATTATTATAAATTGAATTTGAATATGTTGTTTTCTTTTATAGTTTATTGATTATTGTAATAAAATTATTTTTCTCTATCCACGACTTCACATTAGTAGGGGTTTCGAACCTGGGTGTCCTTCATTAAAGAGGGTTTCAATTCCTTGAGCTTAGGCTCAAGGTGGCGTAGTCGGTTAGTGTATGTGAAGCTTAGACAACTGAAATATTTGCATCAGTTGTTCTGCTTGGTTTATACATTGTGGAAATTACCACAAGTGCATTTATTATTATAAACATGTATATTATATTATATACTCTTACCGAGCCCCCTCGCCACATATGCTTTAAAAACTTTAAGAGAGACTTCACATGGGCATTTAAACCACTAAATATTGACAAATGACATTTGCATGGAATTTCCCAAAGGCTAACGTAAAAAGATCACACTAGAACATCTAAGCGTTGTAAGGCTGTTCTTGATCTAAAATGAACCATGTCGTGCCTAATGACACCTGCATTAATGTCTTACAGTAGCAGCCACATTTTTAATACTTCCTTTTTTTGTGATGAGTAATCTTTTGTTGTTCCCATTTGGCACCATTTAAGATATCTAGCATTTAGTCTTTGAACGCGAGTGTGACTTTTAAACAATCCTCTCTTAAGCCTCAATGGAAAACACTGAGTCATACCGCGAGAACCACGCCAAACGGGAGAGTTGGCGAAACTCCCTTTGACAACAGGAAAACTTATTAACTGCGTTTTTTTCGCCGTCAAAGGGTCATTGTCAATAAGGGCAGGTAGGCGGTTGTGGAAGGGGGTGTTATTTTGCAGCTGTGATCAGAGTGAAGTGAGCGTGAAGAGGTTATTCTATATCAGGACGCGCGGTTAGCGTTCTGTCGAGCTGTCGGAGACGAGCTGAATTGGAATGAATTATGCTACAAGTGCCAGCACACCATGTCCATGCGCACTCGGAGGAATGTGGGCCATTGTGCCTGTCAATAGGGAGGAAGTTTTCCAAGTGGGCAGCAAAGAGTATACAGGTGCGAGTGGGTGTCTATTGTACGCGACTGTGTGTGTTTGCGTTTGCTTGTGTGTTTCTGTGCGTGTTTCAAGACGGAACGAGCCAGATCTTACTCGGTGGGTGGCATCATTATAGAACATTGTTTCCTCTTTACAGCAGTGCCATGGAATGCCGTGGTGACCATGTGAGATGGTAATTACATTCGCTACGGCCAGCAGAAATCATGACCTCCATTTCTGCCGAATTGGGTGACAGAAAATCAGCGTAATGCCAAGAAGTTACAAAGCGACTGTTGGTACACTAAAAGCGAAAGAGATAACTTTAGCTGAGAAAGAAGTTACGCGGTTTCAGATCCGAGCTAAAAGTCAAACATAGCCCAAACATTTTTTTGACATGAGCAAAGCATCCACAGATTTTCAGTCATTGATCTACAATGGACGCACACCAGGCCAAATCACTCATTCTACCAGATCTCTAAGACAGAAAACACTTCACAAACAGCATGGAAAAGCAGCGTTTAAATGATTCATATTCATCTGTTCTTAAGAATTAAAAACATAGAAATCTCTTTTATATTAACTAAAGACTGTCCTGCAGGGAAGAGTTTCCTAACAGGCCCCAGAGGACACAGAGCGTTGACTATAAACCCACAGCGGGATACTGTCAGGACTATACACCAGACCTGTCTGAAGTAAGGCAGCATGTGAAAGCAAGTCTGCTCTTCAATCCCACCATTTTTCGAAATACTAACAAGACAAAATACTTGCGCTGTCTGAATATCAATGAGCTAGAAGACTTCCGTTTGTTGAACTTCCACAAAACATACAGCCTAGGGAAAGCGTTTTTTGTTGAACTAAGCAGAGCTCTTTGTGGGCTTACAGTAAATTTGACTAACCAATTGGAGAAGTCCTAGTTTGTAGTGAACAACTGTTTTAGTCTTGCTCAAGGGCTGTAGTATTAGATTTCTCCAGTTCATACTAAAATGAACATAAAACCTTATCCTAATGGCAGTAAAATTCCCTATGCTCAAAAAAGGGAGGTTTATGTGGGACACACATTGTACATTACATTTTTATTCGAAATATTTTGAGAAAGCTAATGTGTTTGGTGTGTGGTGGTGGATGCAGTTGGTATGTACAATGGTCGTACTGTTATCACCCCTTGGTTGGCACATAACTTTGTTTCTGGTTTAACTTTGCGTGCGGAACTATGCAGCACACTATGAAGTTCCCCCAACACTACTGAGCTCCCCTAGTGAAAAAGAAATATACTGAAATGTTAAATGTTCATGCTAAGTACACTGCAAATCCCTTTCCATATTTATGTACTCAATAAATATATCCTGCAAAAATATGAAATGTGGAATGCTGCACACACACTTGTAGCAGAAGTCTGGCGGGGCTGTCAGACGCTGCACGAGCAAAGTTCGCCTACTTTTCAATCTGATGCTGATCAAAATCTAAATAAAACCGGCAACGATAGCCCTATGGTTAGCGTGCCAAGTGGACTCACGGCTGACCCGATTCCATCTGAGTCCTTTGCCAATCACGCTCCCCTACTGTATGTCTGCCCAAGACTCTCCTGTGAGCTCTCTACAGTCCTGTCCAAACGAAGGCATGAAAAGCACCTAAAATATGATTTATAATAAATACTATATGATTCATATAGTTGAACGCATAGTTTAAGTGCACAGTGTATAGTATGTCATTTAGGCAACATAGTCTCACGGAAATTTGTGACATTGTCACGAAATGTACTCTATGTATTCCTGTTCTTAAACACAAATTTCCCCTTTCTTTTTTTTTGCACGACTTTCAATCTAACATGTTTTAATATGCATTATCTTTCAAGTATATATCAACACAATGTGATGGGAATTCGTACGTATTTCGAGTGAATTCCTACGATCTCATTTGTATTTATTACAAATTTTATGATTCGTTTTATTATGATTTTTAACTTTGCCCTTGTGACATCAAGTTTAGGGGCGGGATTAGGGTGGGCCTTTTCGTTGCTTTGCCAGCTCGTAAAATCTGTGCGTTTTAGCTAAAGTCCTTTTAGAGTTTGGGGTGAGGTGTTGGTTAGCCAGCTCCTTAAATATTTACATTTACATTTATGCATTTGGCAGACGCTTTTATCCAAAGCGACTTACATTGCATTATCCTACACATTTTACATATGTATGTGCAATCCCCTGGGATCGAACGCACAACCTTGCGTGGTTAACGCAATGCTCTTAACACTGAGCTACAGGAAATATGTACGACTTCCTTTGATATCAGGTTATAAATATATAAATGTACATACACACGCAGCCTGTGTATTGAAAGTTGCACTGAGTGACAGGAAAAAAAAGTTGGCAGACTCGTGCCCATGAAAACGAAACAATAGATTCAAAATTGCCTATGCCACGGACTGCCTTGAGACTTGAATGCAATTTAGGACACAACTAGAGTCAATGATAACCAACCAACAAACCACCTAGGACATGTTTCAGGTTAGAGTGGTGGGAAAATAAATGATTAAAACTATTTAGAAAGACTGTTAGGCCAAAATAAACAGCCAGTGGCTTTGAAGACTAGCTGTAGTGTTAAATGCACATTAATTGAGTCCTCAGCCCCAGTGCCTCATGGGATTAACTGTGTGCTTACTGAGAACAGCACTGCCCACTGACGCTTAGTAAAACCACCCTAAATCCATTCTCACCACAGCAGGAATCACACAAAAGAGTTTATCCATGAGACAGCCCAATAATCCAAATGCAGACATTACCTTGGAGAAAATCTGGAGGTGGCAGCAGTTGAAGAGAGATACGTGGAATTTAGATAGATGTTGATAAATTGGATTAAGGGTTTATTTAGTCATTATGTGCACAGGGCTCCAGTACAGAGCACTCTGGGAGCTTCACGACATAATGACAAAGATTCACCGGGACTGATCGAAGAAGTTTCTCTTCGTCTTCGTCTTAGTTCGCCCAAATGAACTGAAAATTCTGTCCACATTTACTCACGATCATGTTATTTTAAAACCATATGGCCCAGTTTCAATTAACAAAGCTTATCTTAAAACAGGACTACGCCTTTGATAAATTAAGATTGCTTCTAATGAAATGCCTTAGAAAAAAATACATTACTGATGTGCAACTTGAGACAAACAATGGCAAAGACATATTTAAAGATATATCGGGGCCATTTATTTTCAGTTAAGACATCTCCAACTTTCATTTTAGTCTGGGACTAGCCTCAAACCTTGTCTGTGAAACCGGGCATTTGAGTTACTTTTTTTCATAAAACACATAAAACGTCTCTACAGTATATGCATTGCATTCTACATCGTGTGGGCAGCTGGATCTTCCCAAGATGTTTCTTGTGGTATCTTGTGAGTAATGAAATGAAATAACATCTCTAAGTCGCAATCATGGATGCTGATCGAAAACTACCACAGAGAAAAAGATGCCATCTCTGCACCCTATTATTCTGCCGCTTGCTGTCTTGTAATAAATGTTATATGGGTCCACAGATTTGAAGCATACAAAAGCGAAATTACCATCTGGTGCTGGATAGAAATGAACCCTCTTACATCTGTGTGTATGCAGTTTGTGCAAAACATGTTTGTGGTATCCATGTAAATGCTGAGTCTGATATTAGGGTCCCAGCAGGGCATCTGAGTATCTCTGGATTTGCCAATTATCCACTCCCAGTCAAGTTGGGTCAGAATGAAAGAGCTTCGACCTATTTCTCTGTGAAAAGCTGCAGCGGACTGAATAAGGCTTCAAAGAACAAACCACAGCCCCTGCCCTGAGCGACCTCTTCTTTCTGCTGTGCCTGAGAAGAGCCCGAACTTTAACAATGCACTCATTGCTCTGCTCATCCAGCCACAGGCGAGATGACATAAAAATACCATTTAATTGAATTATTTGCTATAACTGACTGAGTAGTGCTGTCATTGCATGTTATTTGCTACTGTCGGGACAGATTTGAAGATTTAAAAGTTGATGCATGATTATCCTCATATTTATATTATATATATTTGGCTAATTCTAATACACTTGATTATTCTTCTGCTGGATAAATTGGCAATGTGCATATTAGGAGATTTTTCTACTTGACATAAACCTTAATTTAAAAAAAATATATGTACTTTAAACTGTGATTTAAGCAGATTCCTAACAAACTTTTACAGTAAGGAAAGATCGCCTCATTTGTTTGTCTCACTTCCGAACACCTTGTACGTTTTTATTTTGTTAAATTCATGCAAACACAAAATCAATACCAACAATAACCGCATAACAACATGACATTTAGGAGTCAATTAAACTCCTATCCTTGCGTGACGGGAAGGTTATAAGTTAACTCTGCAACAAATCATGAATCAACGATTATTCATTGTGCTGTACCCGTTTGTTCAGATGAATGAAAAGTTTCTTACCCTATTTCACGTTATCCACGTTTAAGATCCAGCGGGTTTCTGTCTCAATCGAAGGAGCAGAGATGAACAAGTGACACCAAAACACAGGTCTCACGCCAAACTTTTGCGCACTTTCCATCACCCTCCCCATCCTGATGCGCTGAGCGCGCGCACCCTGTCCGCACACAGTATAACAAACGCAAAAGTTTTGTCACTGTCCAACAGCTTTTGTGTAGAGAGACAGATTATTATTATGATTTCAAAAGAAAGTTTAGTAACACGTTTGTGTCTGCTAACATGTACAGTATATAAGGCAAAGATTACAGTACTGAGCATGTGTCTATTGTCACGCGTTTTTTTATTAAAAAAAGATGTAATCATTTTAGCGTTTTATTAAGGAACACGTTCCAGAAAGCTAAATATTATTTTTACCGTTTTTGTTTAATCAACTTCCTGTTTTAGAGTTTTTTTTATGTAAATAAACCACTTCTAAAACACAATATCATTACTGTTTGTAATGAACCTTCGATTCAAGCCTAATAACAGCTTAATTGTAGTAAAGTTAGGGTTTAGGTTACTGTGTGATAACTTGTCCCGTTCCCTTTCTCTCGGTCTCTCGACGTTGTGTCGAAGACGACAGATGGGGTTCGCCCTTGAGAACCTATCAGCTCTGACTACTTTAGAAAAGGCCAATGAAAATTAGCGAATGAAATATCCATACCGGGCTCCGCCCCCGGATGGCCGGTATAAAACGAAGCCGGCGTGCTTCATTCACTCACCGTTTGTTCTTCAGAGCCGTCGCTCATGATTACAGACAACGTAGAAATACGTACTTTAAATTGCCGGTACCCACATAGCAGACGGACTCGGCCCAAATGTGGCCTCAGAATGGCACTGCTGGCGCACTGACGGCAATGGCATGCAACATGTCAGCCAAGTGTGGGCCATGTGTGGCAGTGATGGTACTGGATGCATGACGGCAGACAACAGTTGGGCCGATTGTGGATGGGAGGTGTGTGGCCCAAGATCGGCATGGTGATTGTGGGCCACATTGGAAATACATTTCTATAATTATTCATAGTAAATCAACTTAAGGATTTCGGCTTGCTAAACCTTCTGAGAGAGAGTGAGAGATATTAATGTGATCATCTGATTATCTTTTTATATTTTTTCATAGAAAATTGTAGTTTTGTAGTTATGGTAAAGTATTTTTTGTCTACAACATTTAAGTACAAACCAAAACTTCTCTCTCTGACATGCGGGCACCCACATTATTATTATTATTGTCATATTTTTTTTTATAATATGATATATTATCTAAATGTGTAATAAACTGTAATAAACCTTTTTCTGCTCTTTGAATTTAAATTTAAATACATTCACATTAGAAATTGAGCGATTTCCATGGTAGGACATGTTTTGTTGTAATGTCCTGCATTTGATACAGAATGGATGTGTCTGAAAGAAGAAATAGAATTTATGGTATTTCCATAAAAAATATTTTGTTTATTGGTTTGACGAATGAGTTTAGTATTGAAATTTAGGAAAAAGTAGATTAACATAAAGAATACAGGTCAAAATAATAAATTATCTTCACATTCCGTCACAGTAGGTGGCGGTATAAGCACATATAAGTTGGTTCTCAACCCGCCATAAAACTAAAAGAAGAGGAAGAATATTCTTTCTGACCCAGGTAAGGGAATCTATTATATTTTATGCTCTATCGGAAGATACAGAACATAGCAGATGAGATGTGTTAAATGTATTCTTGAGCTTTGCTGTCCAAACAGTTCAGTATCGTAAGTTTCGCGTTGCGCAAGATTACTTTTGGTTATTGCCAAACACAGTTTCGTCAGTATTTGGTTTCCTATTCAGCTCAAAAATTCATGACAGTTATTGTGCTGCATTTATTAACACACCGTTATGTATTGGATGTGGTTATAATGACAAAAAGTAAAAACGTTAAATTAAGTTAACTGTCATGGCAGTCTAAGCCCTCGTCAATGTAACGGCCAATCAAATCAAATAATGCGGAAGATACTGGCCAATCATGTAAGAGAAGCAGGGCTTAACCGTTAACGGAAGCCGAGCAGTAGCTAATCAAAAGAAAGAAGCAGGCGGGCTTTCCTGACGATCAGTGCATGCATGCAGGTTTAACGGTTTGTAAAATGATGTAAACTAAGTTTCCAAACTTACATTTTTGACAACAGTTAGAAACATTAAACATGCGGCAGTAAAATACCGATGCAAACATTTACGTGAGTCATGCGATGTAATGCGTTTTGTTAGATGAGACGATGAATATAAAAGTATATGTTTTGTATTGTAACAGTTACAACATTAAGAAATAATAATATCTCGTATTTTAATATGTGCTTGTCATGTTTGTGCTCTTTTTGTATTTCACAAAATTCTCATATTCTGTTAACACTCATGATGTTTTAGAGTCACTGTCTTGTAAAAACAACTATGAAGACCATAATGGAGATGTAATAATGAAGACCAAATATAGCATTTGCCTTGCACAAAGGTAAGAAAACAGAAGTTTGTCTTGCAGTATATAGACAAAGGAAAATATGCTATTTACTTTTGCTCAACTGTTGTGCAAAGTGGAATAAACTGATTGACACTCAATTAAAAATATTAATGTAAAATGAATGTTGAGGATTGTGCTCCTCTTTGTATTTATTTATCAAAAGCATAACTCTTGATGGCTGAAAAGTGATGTGTTGTGATTTGATTCAGAGAAAACTTAGAAATAAGGAGAAGGACAGACCACGACAGGGGTGACAGCAAAAAGGTGAGTGACAATTTATCTTAAAGCAGAATAAACTAAATGTCAGCACACTGAAAACTGCTCCACAGGTTTAATAAATAACCAGCAACGTTTCGACCGTCAGGCACAAATTAACAAAATAATTGAGTTAAGTCTTTATAGACATCAAGTGATCACCTTGATCAGGTGCACTCATTTAATGTTTTTTTGTCCTGCACCTGAGCCCTTGTGCTGTGTGGATGTGCACGCCTTTAATTTTTCTTTTGTGTTTGAGAATTTATCTTAAACCGAGAGCCAATGTATAAAAAAAAACGAAATCAGTGTACTGGTTTATTTGTACCTTCCTCTAACATTACATTAGTTACTTGGTTTACATTGCTAAATTCAAGGGTAAAAACAAATACTGCACAAGACCATGGGATATATTTGGGAATCATTTTATAGCAATCTTGTTTTCACTTGTTGTTTCAGGATAAAGAGAGCAAGAAGAAATAGGACAAGAGGATACTGACAGGCCTGATGGATTTGTATTAATCTTGATCAGCTGTAAACTGGGAAGTGTCTTCTTGGTTAAGAATTGTGGATATTCCATAATCTATATTCAGTTATATAGTAAATGTAATGTACATGGTCTAAGTAAACACTAAAACCAATTGGAAAGTGTGTCTTTTACGACTGTACTACTTTAATACTTATTACATTTAGCAGAAACCTTTATCCAAAGCACCTGACTAAAGGAATGGAAACAACCAAGAGTCATTGTAAATAGGCAAATCCTTGATTTGTGTAAATATGTTGTGTTCTGACCTGAAGCAAAACATTTTTGATGACTTTATATGCATTACATTTCTTCATCGATGAAAATAACTTCATAATATATTCTAAGCATGGTTAACCAAGAAAAAACACTTCAGTATTCCATTTTGCTCAAATTGTCTAACTGTCTGAATTGGTCTTTCCATTAATTTCTGCTGAACTTTGGCTTTCTCGGCATATAATTGTCTAAACCCAACATCGTTAACCGAAATAAAAGTTTGAAATGGTTCAGTTTTACCACCTCGCGGTTAACTACTCAGTCCGCACGTTCCATGCGATCTCCCCTAAGGGCGAGACCATATCTATATCCACTGTATTCCTCCCCCCGGGTAGGAAGTGGCCTCTGCAGCGCATTCCTAATTAAGGAAGTTGCGCTTACCCGGTGGTACCCGATCCGGATGGCATCTCGCCAGTAAGAGAGATAAGGCCCCGTCCGTGAAAGGTAGCTGGTCAGGGCCTACCCATCTTCCCTCAGGAAGCTCTGGGACCCCTGACCCATCACACTGGAAGATTACAGTTTCGCGAAAGCCTCGAGTTGACACACCCAGGCCTGTTACCGTTGCTTCGCTAGAGATTGTGACGTGATAGGAGTTGTGGCGTTTTCCATTGGCAACCCCATCTGTCGTTCTCGACACAACGTCGAGAGACCGACAGAAAGTCCCTTATGCCACAACGCATATCGCCCACTGCAGCGGTCGTGAGAGGCTCTTCAGACCAAACGGTGAGTGAATGAAGCACGCCGGCTTCCTTTTATACCGGACATCCGGGGGCGGAGCCCGGCATGCAAATTTAATTTGCCAATTTTCATTGGCCTTTTCTAAAGTAGTCAGAGCTGATAGGTTCTCAAGAGTGAACCCCATCTGTCGTCTTCGACATAACGTCTCGTTCCCTCCATAAGGGAACCGAGGTTACATACGTAACCGAGACGTTTTCTTACCACATACCTACGTAATTAAATCATAATTGTATAATTAATCATTATTATTACTTTTGTAATTATAATCATAAAACGCTATAGTGCATCTTAGTGAGTTGCAAAGCAAGTGCACTAGTTTGAGTCAACTTCCATTGTTTTAAACACTCTTGACTTGAAATGACTTCACATCCTCAAGCGCAGACTAGTCGCAGGTCTCTCTGAGCGCTCACTCAAAGTCCTTTAAACCGAATATATTTAAACTGCAGGGTCCACAGGACGTCAGCAAAAGCGCTTATCCCACCTGCTCTACTTTCAAAGTGTGATTTCTTTATATGAGATGTAACACTGGGTTCACACCAAACGCAAATTAAGCGTTTTGCGCGAGTAAATTACATACAAAGTCAACCCAAAGGCGCGTATACGAGTACTCGCGGCATGCGGTGCGAATGACGCGAATCGGGTGGCGCGATTGCCGCGAACGTGCGTTAATCTCGTTTTCTGCGAAGGTTAAAAATATTTGTCAGATTGCGTCACTCACGTGAAAATAACGAACTTTTCCCGTGAGTAATAAAGAGCGAGGAACGTGTTTGTTCGCGTTTGGTATGAACCCAGCATTAGGGATTTGATTCGCGTTTCTGCACGCGGGGGGTGGTGATGGCATTTTGTCGGCAGGAAGTTATGGTCGAAAGCTCTCATATTAGCTAGAGATGTGTCATTTATTTTGCTTACCAGGCTGAACAAAAGCTAGAGGTGGTTAAAACTACGAGTGGGTTTCGGAGTTGCCTATTATCTTTAACGAATTGTGTTTGAAAGTGAATATGAATGGCCATGTGTCAGGAATCACTTATTAGCCTTTACGTAACATGCTGTAATGGCTTTTTTCCATTTTGGTGGAAACGTCGCTGTCCAGCCATGCACGTAATTGGTGCTTCTGCTGCCTATTAGTTTTTACAAAAAAGTTGTCTCGACTCAAAAAGAGGTTTAGCACGTTTGTAATCCTAAAATGGAGGATCAACTTCAGTATCTAATTTATACATCTACACATTTTAAAAAAATGCAATGAAGACTAACACTGAGTTTTCCACTCTGAGAGTAACGTAAACTGATGATGACTCAAAATGTGTTCCTTCAAACCCACTTACTAAGGCTAAAATACACAACAAGACTTTTGCTCAGATTTTGCCCAGATTTTCAGTCTTTCAGGCTTGTTGCAGAAAGTATGTGAATTCTGCAGATTTGATTATGACAGCTTTCTATCTGAAACTTTCAAAAAGTCCGCAAGTGTGTGTCTAGTTTAAAAAAAATGTGACCAGATTTTAAAAGTCTTGTAGTGTATACCAGCCTTTAAGCTCTGTTGCTGCGCAATAAACATACAATGTTAAATCATAGGAAAAAAAGAGATTCCATGCACGTGGACATAACACTTTATCATGTAAGGTCTTTATACACCTATGAGGACATAGTTATTTTGTCAAAAGAACGTCCAAAAAATACTACACACGGCACCTTTATTTTTCATGTGGCGATTGGTGACACATTGTCCATCTCTTTTATTGCCTATGTTTGCAGCACAGCAATCATAAAATTGAAATCTTATCCTGTCACCAGATGTTGTTAACTATACGTTAGTTCAATGAATATCTTGTTAATTGTGGACAGTGGCATATATTTCTTTTAATCTTGACTAAAACATGTTTGTGATCTAATTTGATTGTAGTTGGCATTATTGTTGATATTTGTATATGCGTGTTGGGGTATACAATGTGTTTGTTGTAATACAAAGTGAATGGCCTGTACAGTATTAAAGTTTATAAACTGTGGGTAATTTAATCATGAGCAGTCGTAACAAATTCAACATTACCTGCCTTTTGGGTTCTTTTAGGACGCGTGTTTTATTTACCACTTGGTCGCACTAAATTCTTTTCTACATCAATAAAATAATACATTGGGGGACATTTAGGTTTTGTTTACGAGACTGAAGTTTGGACTCTCGCTTGGCAGATTACGGTGTGCGGAAAGAGTTGCGTTAGAAGGATCACAGTGCACACAAGGGATGCTCTGAAAGCTGTTTTACTGCCTAGGCCACTATTGTTCTTTAAAATGTCTTTTTTTGTTGTCATGGTGACGTTGACTGTGGAATGTGCGAAGTCTCTTAATGAGCTGTGCTTTTTTTCTCACTCTATTGTAAATCATGGCTGATGTGTATATTTTAAGCTGGCACTCGGGACAAATATAGATAGGAGTCATTTAGACGCATCAATCACAGCTTTCGGAAAACCTTTTCGTATTTAGTGAAACCTTTTGTCTTTCGCCGTTTTTGTGTTTGGAATGACCTCGGTGAGACTGCTTTATTTCTTTGAACTTTGAACTTTTGAGAGTCACTCTACTCTTTCCTGCGATAAAGAAAAGAAAGAAACGTGAATGTACTTTTTTATATTTATTTAAGTAATACAATTTTAATATCTTAAGTAACCAAAACATGCATTCCACGTACAAACATGTTTTTTAAAACTAAAGACAGGACAGAAAATTCAAGATTATTTTCAGGCTCTTGCATGACATGTCTTGTCTCCAGTAGTATACAGTAGTACTGCCCTCTGGTGTAAGTGTAGGAAACAAACCACACACAGAGAGGACGCAGGAGCACTCGAGCATGTACTTTGCATCCCACATCACAACCAGTATCACAGTGGTGATATCGCACACTTCTCCAGTATACTTAAAGTGCCCAAGGCTTTGGTAAGAGCATGAAGCTGTTGTTGGAGATAACACAGTCAGGAGAAAAGTGAGGCACGGAGTCTCCGGTGGCATTGGCACGGCTCACTCGCTCGTGTGGAGAAAGACAGAGAGTTGAATTTGGATTTAGATGAGGGTGGTGAGGCTTTTGAAATTGCTGGTACTGTGATGAGACTGAGAGGAGAACATTAGAAAACAGTGAAAATAAGGTTAAATGAATGTTGAACAGTTAATTAAAACAAACAAAATATTAACCATTAATCGCATGTTATGGTTCTGTGTAAGTTCACCTTTATGCAAATGCTTAGTCATAAGATGATTTATTGGGTCCTTTCACCCAGTATGGATTATAACGTAGAACTCTGAAATCCAGATCTTTAATCACCATTCTTTGAGCATTATACAATGTTTAAGCAAAGAAATTGAGTTTCCCGTGTCTCACAGTTTATTTAGTGTATCCATTATATGAGTAATGAAATGCAAGCGATCAAGACATTTTTACCCAGGGCTTTCTGCCATCCTGTCTGTCATTTATATCTGTCTGTGATCTTGAATCATGCTGCAGAAGGTTCACGGCTAAATTTAATTCTAGATGATCTGTTTAGCTGAATTCTGAGCTGTCATTCACACAGAACTCGCGGCAAGACGCAAGTCAAAATGTTGTACACTAGAGGGCACTCACTTGCTTTGAGTTTATCTTGAGTGTCTTCCAAGTTAATAAACTACTTTTACTGTAATGTTGAAGATCACATCCATTAAAATAAATCTCAAACTTTCATAAGAAAAAACCTTTCACTGCTTGTTTCTGTAGCTCAATTGTAATGGTACACAAAAATATAAACGAGTATTCTTTTGTTACCTCTGTCCCAGCGTGATGCGAGAGAGTCACTGTGATTTAACACTAAAATACAGTATATTTTGTCTGCATACAGACAACATATTTTATCTGTCCAGGAAGAACAATTATGTGAAAATTTTTTACCCAAAATACCCATTACTTGAACCTTCACCATAACTTACCCCTAAAATCAGAGGGAAATAACAAATTGATGAGAATGGGATTCCTAACCCGTTCCTAAATAGAGTACCTCAGAGATTGCGACTCAGCGACACCAAAGTTGGCTTCTCATGCTTTACATGGTCAACTTGTCTAAAAATGAGTTGGACGTATTATTTAGTATTTCTGTGCTCGACTCCCCCAAGGTTCGTAAAGGTTTCGGATAGTTTTTTCCAAACTTGAAAAACGTTACGTAACAACGATTCTTTGTCCCTTATTGGGCAATTCTCCCGGAAAAGCACGGCAACGCCAAGGCGCAAAAAGAAATAGCCCGCCCATGCATCAACCGATGAGCGATAGGATGACCGGCTTACCATCATGATTGGCTGCGCTGCGTCAAGATTGGCTGCGCTGTGGGCCTGCCGCTCGTGACTCTTGCGATAGTGAGATTGAGGTGTGCTTGTTTGTTTACGGCATTTCAGCGATGGATGTTATTTAAACGGTGGATATAACGCTGGATTTGCAGATCGTTTGAAATTAATAGGTGGAACGGTCCCAGCGCTAAAAGATGGCGGACATGAACTGCACCCAGTAAGTCAAACTAAGTCATATGTCTGTGTTTTGTTGGCAATCGGCGTGAATCAAACGTACGCGTACGTGCTTAATGTAAACAACACAAACTTATAGTGAATCAGCAGTTATGCAGGGATAATGCGATGATGTATTGCATGCTCGTGATTTAATTCCTCCCCCAGCATACCCAGGAGATCATCTGTTTTTCTTAAAAAAGTTTTTCTCATCTTTCTTTTATAAATGTGATCAAACTAAATACTCTTCGAAGATACTAAGTATGCAATACTACTCTATAGGTACTCAAGATTATTATGAGATGCATGTTCAACCGGACCCTTAAATATGTAAGAGTAACATTACATTACAAGTGTATTTGTAATGCATCTCAGTGGACAGCAAATTATTTAGTATAGTATATTATACCTTATGAATAATTCAGTAACTGCACAATAGTGAGTAAAATATTCATCCATGCATAGAAAAAGCAGATGTAAATATTATTCAAGTAGTGTCTTATCATAAAGCAGAATTAAAAACATAGTCATTAGTCAGGCAGATCCATCAGGTTTAATAAGTTATTTAATTAAGTGAATTGTTCATGCACAAAGAGAAACGCAGCAAATGAACATTGGTACCGGTCAGCGTGTGAAAGCCCAGGTTTCAGTCTGCTGGTTCTGAATGGAACGGAAGCGTTAAACATTGGATGCGTTGAATTTCTATTAGTTGAATGCTGATGAAACAAAAGCACTCTCAGAGAGCCGTCTCTGATCTGCCTTTCCACCATTGTACTTCTGCTGAACGAGACCACCGACGCTGCTTCTAATTATTTTAAGAACTGCTTCATTAATTGTTTCCTTTGTTCTCGTTTCAGCAAATCAGAGGAGAGTCATCAGTGATGATTGACAGCGCACTGCAGTACATCACAAGAGCATACCGATACCATTACCAATGTTACCTGCAAAATCTTCTTAAAGGAACAGTTCACCTAAACATGAAATTCTCGCAGAAATCCCTCATACCAGACCAGATGTATATGACTTTTCTTCAGTTGATCATTTGACATTAAAATCCTGTCGTGTTATCTTCTTATACAGGACTCAAAATGTTGAAGCTAATAGGTTCTTGCATACGTTGTGATGAAATATGACAACTAGTCACAAACATCCCAGAACCAATAAGATTCGTCGTCTTGTTGACATATTTGAACATAGTGCAAACATTGTTTTGGTCAGAACACATAAACCCACTGGAGTCATTTGAATTACATTTATGATGGATGTAGGAGCTTTTTGAAGCTTCAACATTTTGATTCCGAATAAGATAACACGACTGCCTTTTATTATTAAATTATTTGTCTTGGTTGAGCTAAAGACACAAGTCTCGTACTGTACATCTCGGATGTCATGGAGGTGTATAAACTATTTTTTATGCTTCTTTGAAAAACAGGATGCACAATGATTGTATTCTCGAAGACAATTGATTGTGTTTGTGCCACCAACTTCATTGGCAGAAACTCAGTCATTTGTATATTTGCCATGGTTTGTTTATAACCTTCAGATTTGCGGCAATAAAGCATTTGATTCAGGCCATCTGTTGCTTGAAAGTCCTACAATCCAGTATTTGTTAAATTCAAAGCACTTAAGAAACCATGGTAACAACAGTTTAGGTGGCAACAATTATTATCTTTTCTGTTATGTATTCTGCACGACTCACTACACAGATGAAAGGACATTTCATTGTTTGCAAGCACAAATCAATCGATCATTTCTCCTCACCATGGCACTGTTAGGTAAAGCATGTTAGCGATCAATAAATGCAGGGAAGTGTAATATAATTTTTTTCATTTATATGTGAACATTTTGAGAAAGACATGGTGACGTTTAGGTGTGCAAGAGTATGCCACAGACCATCTCAAGCTATTCATGATCTTACAGTATGTGACCGTTCATTGTGGCTGTCAGAAAGCTTTTAGTGTCAACACTTTGGTAAATGATGGCAAATGCACTGAACATGTGTAGGGTAAGTGTGTGTCAGTATGATTGACAGCTCTCTGCCAGTCGTGTAACCTCAATTCGATATTCATTGACTCAAACATGTATAGCAGAAAAAAGCTGTTTTCGCCTTCGTATTTGATGATCCTTTGATAGTAAAGCTTTAGTGAAATGACTTGAGAGATTTGGTACATGAAGTGTACCTTCATGTATAGAAATTCTCTATTTCTTTGTTTGTATAAACTATTGTAATAACATGCACCCAAAGCAGTGAACTTTTATGAGGAGTTAGAGTTTGGCTTTAGCAAAATAAATCTAGTGTTTGTTCTGTTTCGTTTCCTCATCACATTCCGTCTGAAAATAAACAAAACTGAAGACCATATCATCCCCCTGCTTATATGAGTAAACATTTCATTTGACTCATGCGGAGGGAAGTAAATTATTCCTGGAGTGAATGCTGCTCACGAAGTTGACTGGAGAAATTCACAAGAGAACTTGAGAGAGAAATCAAGCAAAGATCAAATAAACTAGATTTTCTAATGAAAGCCTCAGCTGTATTTGTCCCTGCCAAACTCGCTGTCACGCTGCTGGGGTGTTGGCGGTGGTTGCCGGGGCGTTGCTATGCAGTCGCTAAGGAGTTCTGAGTGGTTTTTAGCCATTTCTATGTAGACGGAAGAGTGAAAATTGTCTGTCAGACAAGTCATCAGATGACCTAAGGACCCTCAAGTTGATCAAAACCTGTATATGACTTTTTCTTCAGTGGAACAGGGTTAGCGGTTGTGTCCATACAGTGGAAGTCAATAGGGGCCAGTTTTGTTTGGTTGCATTCTTCAAAATATCTTCTTTTTTTGCAGAAGAAAGAAAGTCATACAGGTTTGAAATGACATGAGAGTACGTAAATAATAAATTAACTTTCATTTTTGGGCAAATTTACCTTTAAATGAATAGCATGCTTTTGGTCATCTGTAGCTCATTAGTCATTGTGGGACATGTTATGCGCCAAAGTTGAACTTTATTTTTAACACTTGTTTTATCGTGACAGCCCTGTTATTGTTTTCAGAGAGCTTTCCATAAAGGCCCTTTATCTCACCATCCATATGATAAAACTATGCAATTGTTGCAATATAGTCTGTTCAGTGTTAATGCCAGCTTAAAGCTTCTTAATGGTTGCACCAGTTTCATAACCTTACACCTCTTTGAGCCCCGGGGTCATTTCATATGGAGATTATTCACATAATTAAGCACCACGCTAGAGTTTAATGTTGTGTGTGTCAGGTTACTCCAAGTTGCATCACAAATTGCCAGCGTTATATACTTTTGCACCACGCAATCAACGTGTGAAAGATCCTTTTTCCAGCTGTGAACGCTTGCTTTAAAACAAAACTCGAAGGCAAGATCCAGTTTCATTTGAATAGAGGGGCCTACTGTTTGTTGCAACACATTATCACATTGATCCTGTGTTCAGTGAATTGTAACGCTGTTAGAAATGCATTCATAAACAGCCTGGCCCAGCAAAAGAAAAGAGCAGTGTCCTGGGAATAAGTGCTGAAGTATTTGTCTTTGATGCGTATTCAGCTTTTCTGACCACAAATTTGAGTGTCATACATCTTCATGAGCAGGCAGATTAATAATTGAGTACTTGTTACATAACTGGCAAATGAGATGGCCGTGTTAACACGCAAAAGTACGGTGTGGACAGAAAGAAAGGGTTGGATGGAAAACTTGAGGGGTGATCAAATAAATCCATGCGTGCACAATATTACAGGAATGTCATAACTGAAGAATATAATGACGTATCAATCAGAGGTTATCCAATACATCAAATAACACAGACTGCTAATAATTTCCCATAAATTCGTCTGATAAAACTATAAACACAGCATTTGATTTCTCCTTGCAGTAAAGGTGATACAACATTCATTTCGAAATAAGATAATATTGTTAACATTACTAACTTTATTTATTATCTAATTCATCCGTTCGATAAAGTCAGTTTAATATTTTTTGTTATTTATTACCATGCTAATGTAAAATTTGTATATTTCTAGGATTTTGTAGGCATATTGAAGAAGTTTGATACCTGCAGTAGTGTTAATTCAGAGTTGTCAGAGCTTTACTGTGACGGATGCACATCGATCCAGTTGGGCGACTAAATAAACTGATTACATTTATCTAACAGTACTATTGATATAAGCATAGAGATATATATGTAGCAGTGGCGGATGCTGATCTTTTAAAGAGGGGAAGCTCATTTTCGGCCTAAATCATAAAAATTGTCCATTTATTTATATGTAAATTCTGCCCTACGTCCTTTTCAAGAAAATGCTCTAATATATTAATATATATATATATATTTAACTCAACGGGAGAAATGTGGGAATTATGTTAAACTGAAACAATGAATGTGGTTGTGAAATTGTGTGAAATATACGATGTGAAGGTTTGCTCAGCAGTTTGTCGTTTCGACATACACATGCAAAATCCGCGATGGACTGAGTTGGAATGGATGACACAGAGTGATACGCGTCATAATCTGAAGACCACGCCCACGCCCACCACCAACCGTGTCTTTGCATTGCGAGAAGCTGCCGCCTCCTTGTCATTTATGATTTATAACAAAAAAAAAAAAAAAATGGTCTAAAAGCTGATATTTGACAATGTGTATAGCAAACAAGCTAAAAAAAAAAAACCAGAAATATGTTTTTTTTATAATATAACCCCAACAAAACGAGCGTGTGTTAGGACATAAAAAAGTGGATTCAAAAGAGATGACAGACCCTCCAAATCATCACGCAGACGCTCGGAGTCCGGGCAGCCCAATCCTCCATTCATCCCAGAGACGCTGAGCGTCCGTGGGCGGGACATAATCGCAGCATTCCACATGACGTCTTGTTTCTAAGCACTGAAAAAAAACTGTTTAAAGCAGCCCCATTGAAGTCAATGGACGCTGGGCTTCAACAGAGTAATGCACTGTACGCTACGGGAATGAATGAGAAAGGAAATCGAGTCAGCCGACCTAGTAGCTGATCTGAACGAAATTGTTTTCGTTCGAGATGAACGGTTTAACGCATTTTTAGTCAATCAAATGTAACATAATAGTACATATATTTGAACATTCATCTTTTGACAATTATAGGGGACGCTGAGCTTCCTGCCAGTCTGTTAAGAAATCGCGACTGATATGTAGATGTCACCACGTCACCTTTTTTAGAGCGATCAACATTTCAGTTTCTGTTACACCGTGTCTACACCGGATGTAGTCAATAGAACGAATTAGAACCCATTATAATTTAAAAATTTGTCTACACCGGACGTGTAGACACGGTGTAACAACAGAAAACACTTTTTTATGGTGGTCAATGAAGTGCTGCACACAATGTGTGCTTTTCAAGATGCCACAATATTGCGCAGCCTCTGGTTGTAAAATCCACATATATTTTAATTCCCAAGAGAAATGGAATAAACCTTTACAGGTGACAATGTGTTGTCTGTTATTTTTACAGATTTTCCACGTAAAATGTCAAGAAACTGAATTTGACTGTTTTAAAAAATGTTTTGATGTATTTTGGAAATACCGTATAACAAAGAAAAACTTAATTTACAAGAAAATCAGGAAAATTTCCAAGGAAACCGGGAAAACCATGTAACTTTACAGGGAAAAAAACGTAATTTAACAGTTTATTTCTGGTGCAGCTGCGCCCTGCTGCCAGAACATTTCAGTTTTTTTAACAGATTTTTTTTTTACAGTTTATTTAGAAATACAGTCAAAAACTGTAAAAAAAATTACAATGAACGTGTGGCTTTTTAAGGTGTTAGCTAATATTTTCGTCTTGTTGTGCTATGACAACAGCATAACATTTGATATTAATATATAAAAAAAAATGTTCAACTCAACATTTGTATTTTGGACCCAACGATGTGTTAAAACAACACCGCATTTCGGGTTGAAACAACCCAGCATATATTGATTTATAACCCAACGGTTGGGTTCAACCCTTTTTCACCGAGCACTGGGTTCAAAATAACCCAGCAATTTTGTACCCTGTCTACACCGAACGCAACAGACGCAATTCAATGCGACAAATAACAATAGATGCATTCGAACGAGATATTTTGTCCACACTGGATGCGGTGCGGTGCGATGCGACACAACAAAGGCCTTTTTTTAATGGGTTTGTTGCATCGCATCACGCTGCTCGCCTCTGGTGTAGGCAGGGTGTTAGAGTGATTATGCGTAGGACTGTTCCAATATGAAAAAAACAGCCACCAATGAGGCATCTATGTATATTTGTCTACTGCTATAAGTATCTCGTGTGCCATTCTGCTCCACATTGACAAAGTGACACATTTCTGATGTATTTCTGCCTTATGACCAATTAAATTTGGCCATTGTAAGACTGATGATAGTTAAAAAACCCACATTGATTGCGGTCTAAATGTTTTTGTCTCAATAGTGAGAAATCTGCGACACCAGGCCGAATTAAGTACTGTTTGCAGAAAAGATTTCAATTAAGAGCAATTTGATTAAATCTCAATTTACTGGAGTCAGTAAAGCTTTGCTTGAGTCCCGCTCATGTTGCGCTTCAAATCTCACGGCCAGATTGACACTTGGAAGTGTTTAGACCCGCCACCTGCTTCCCCGCTCATTTCCCTCCTCGCGCACAGAAGGAGCCGTGATCTGTCCGGGATAACTTATCGCTGTCGTGCGTCTCCGTGGGTCACGTGATCCGACCGTGATCCTGCAGCGGGCCCAACTCCACAGGCCTGACCCAAATAGGATTTATGTCTGAGATGTTATCCACTCATTAAAGTCACCGGTGGACTCTCTTGGAGGAGGTAAATTCAACCTGCTCAGGCGTAATAGTCCCCTCCACCATTCCACAGCGGTGTGCAATGAGAACCAGAGAGAGCCATTATTCTTGTGCCGGCTGACTAGCAGCAGGCAGGATAATGAACTAAGGAGAGGGTTAGGGCACCCAGAGGAAATAAGACTCGGGCTGCAGAGGTAAATTCACCATAAGAGACGAATACCGTGAGGAGTAAAGGTCTCTAACTGACACGGAAGGACATAAAAAAGTTTTTCAGCGCTTATTGAGTGGAAATATATTTTTACATATTTATTTATTTGTTTGTTTATTCGTTCATTTATGGGAATTTTATACGCTTGGCTAAAGAAATGCATTGTGTTGAAAGCATATTTTCATTTAAGAGCATAGCCTTAAGGCAAGGTAAAGGCAAAACGTTGTGACGGGGCTTTAAATTGCCACGCGCGAAGCATCTCACTCGGTTGTGCGTTATATCGCCTGTTAAAGGTTGTACCTGTGCCTCTTTTTAACGCATTCTGGAACGTTATTAAATCGCTGTCGTGCACTCTTCTGAATTTATCCGTTGAGAAGATGAGCTTTTTCTTCTATTGTGAAAATAAAAAAACAGTCATGAAACGAAATTGGAAGTTTGGAATATATTCACACACGGTGCTAAATATGATGTATGCTGTTTTCCATTAGACAAACCTGTCCATGAGGAAATGAGACTACAGTCAAACAACACCTCTCAGAATTCATATCTGCCTTCGGCAAGCATAAACAGAGAGTTGCCAGAATGCACTACAGTCATCATGGCTGCACATCTAAAGAAGACGGACGGTCAGTGTCGCATATGATGACCTTACACTTGCGTCTCCTTTAGTGAACTGCTGAGTAAGCTTTGCCTAGAGCGGCGAGGTTCCTCTGTATTTCTTCCAACCTGGATGAAGACCAAGTCCCTGTCTGCGTTTGTTTTTGTCACCCTGCTCTCTACGCCAGATGGTTTGACAGTCTTGCCAGAAGCTGTTATGGCCTTCGCGGATATGCTTCTCCTGACAGCACGTAGGTAAACTTAAGCTAAAGGCAAGAGAGGGTAATTACACATAGGCTAAGCTCAGCTCCATTTCCAGCGATTATAGCAGTTGGCGCGCACTGCTGCAAACTGGATTTTATTGAGTTGAACTACAGAACGTTGCTGTGCTTTGTTTCCATATCACAATAGGGATGCATGTGCTGTAAAAAAAATGTGTCATTTTCCAGAAACTTATGAGATGCCCAGCGTTTTAAGGCGTTTCTTATGAAACCTTGTTTTAACCAGTGTATTAGAGGTATCTATCAGCACTAGGCAATCCAAGAATGCACTGCGGTAGCTAAGTGAGATAGATGCAAGATGCACCTTATGAAAATAAACCATGTTTTTTTTGGGGTATTAATTACTATTGGCAGAACCATGGTTTTACTACAGTAACCAGGTTTTAAAGGGACAGTTCACCCAAAAATGATGTCATCATTTCAGACATGAAAGAACGATTTTTGGAAGAATGTTTGTATCCAAACCGGTCTAGGGCACTATTGACTGTCATAGTAAGAAAAAACTACTACTATGGTAGTGAAGGGTGCCCCAGAACATTTTGTTTCCAACGTTCTTCAGAATATGTTCTTTCATGCTGAACAAAACAAAGAAAAGCATAAAGGTTTGAAACAACTTGAGGGTGAGTAAATGATCATTTTCATTTGTGGGTGAACTATCCCTTTAAGTATAGTAAAACCATGGTTAATTTTCATAAACTGGATGAGGCATGTTGAGAGAAATGTACAGCATTGGCCAAAATTGATGTTGACATCTATCTCACTCAAATATTTTATTAAAGATGCATTAAAATGTGTGCATGCATTGGAGTATAAACAAAAGCTCAGCTTTGAAAAGAATTTAAAGAGAGAATTCACCCAAAAAAATAAAATTCTATAATTTATTGACCCTCGTTTTGTCAATTCAAACCTGCATGACTTTCACTCTTCTGCATGACACACATAAAGGTATTTTGAAGAATGTTGGTAGCTGAACAACACCGGTGCCCCTTGACTTGCATTGGTTTTGTGTAGTGAACGGGGTCCGGTGTTGTTTGGTTACCAACATTCTTTAAAATATTTTCTATCAGAATTTCAGATAGCAGGTTTAAAATGGCATGTGGGTGAATAAATATGACAGAATTTTCATTTCTGAGTGAACTGTCCCTTTAAGGATGCCGGGAAAAGATGACACGAAACACAAGTGCAAAGTTTATGAAGACATCCTAGGAGAATGACGATAAAATATTACTACAAGAGAGGACCTCAAATATTAACAACCGATAAAATCATAATCTTTTTATGCTTTATTTCCTGTGAGCTTTTGGTTTTCGGTGCATTTTTTTATATTTTAATAAAACCCATATTCCCCATATGCTGTGGTTTGCCCTTCATTTCGTCCAATAAATAACTGTTTTTAGATACATGTTTAGTCTATTTGGTACCACGCTCCTCGTATTTTGATGATTAAATATAACCTGATGGGGCATTTAAACCAAATATGAAACAAATATGCCCCCTGGATATCACTTTAGGCCTTTTTAACGACAAGTACAGATAAAAATTGTTGGCCTGAACAAACGACAAAGTAAGTTCCCAAAACGTTACCTTCCAGTCACGAGAGCATAACCTATTTCTAGGCAAGACAATAATAACAAAAAAATAACAAAGCGCGACCTGTTTCGATAGGCGCGTGTGGATCTGGGGCCTAATGGCTTCCCGGCTTAACACGCACAAATAGCAGTCATGCCTCCCAGCTTCCTCATTAGCATAGTTAATCCTGTGTCTTGAAGAGGGTTGACTAAAATATTCCTCGCAGGCAGTTTCGCACAACAAGCGCCACTGATACAGTACATGAATAAATTACGGAGATAATTAAAGGAAATGTCAACGCGGGAATGGATGGAGCGTTATTAATGATGGCTGGGCTGTGTTAAAGTATCCTGGGCTGAAGTGGGCATGATTAATGTGTGTTTAATGGCAGCGGGGAAGAACACAGCCCTGGCTTTAATAAAGAGAGCTTATTTTACCAGTGTTCATCTCTGGGATTGACCCGTTCTCAACACCCCGAGGAATGCCGTTCGACCTTTCCAAAGATCACCTAATCTTCCAGTCCTGTTTCGGGATTTATTTCCAACAACAATTCTAATGGGGTGATACGGACGGATATGTCTGGGAAGCGCTTATAAAACCTGATGATATTTTGCGGGTGAACGTGGGTGTGCTTAGCCTTTTGGGTATACGTTGACAGACAGAGATGCTTTCTTGGTTTTTGTGCTAGGGGAAGCAAGTGCTAAAGTCGCGTCGGAATTATGGGTTCGCGCGCTTGCTGAGATGGAAGTCTTATTGCTGAGACTTTAATAATATCTCGTGGTAATGCTTGCTAAACCGCTGTAGCTGTGTAACCGTGGGCAGCTGAAACCAGAGTCAAAGACTTGAAAGCTGGAGGCACAGGTTCGCTCTCTGAGACCTATTAATGACATGTTTGACACCAGGTCCAACAGCACTTGTGTATGTGGAGCGCCGGCACCGCAGAGTCATGCCATTTATCCTTGACCGGTCTTCTACTGTAGGTCAGTTTGAGTACGCTGACCCAGACATGTAATCCTTTGTCAAAGCATTGGACCGAATCACATGTGACAGCACTGCCAGCCTCTCATTTTTCACATAAACCCAAGTACGATGTAGCAGGTAGAGCATAGTGACTTTTGGGGGGTGTTTTTTTGTTAGGGGAGTGTGTGTATGACTTTGAGCCGTTCTGTGTCTAAGTTGAAGGTTCTTGAAAGGGCCATAAATTCAGAGCATTGACGGCCAGGGCCCGTATTCACAAAACATCTTGAGGCTATGAGGAGCTCCAGTCGGAGCCAATGGCCTTGTGGTTCCTGTGCCGACATGTAGTGCCAGTGCACTTGCGGCCCAACCTGAGTTCAATTCCTGTCTCGAGCGTCCTTTGCCTGTCCCACTCCCCTCTCTCTCTCAAATGTATTCCTGTCTGTTCTCCACTGTCGTATCCATTAAAGTCAAAAAGAATAGTAGCTCCTGACTTGCCGATTTAGGAAAACTCTTAATGGCCGTGTCAGTCCTACTTTTAGGACTCCTAAATTTTTGTGCTGAGATTGTTTTAGTGCTAAAACCATCTCCTATTGCTCTCAGTCTCAGCAGTGTTGTGAATAGGTTTTAAGAGTAAACTCTTAACTACAAACTTTGCAGCTGTTTAGGAGAGAGCTCTTTGGTAAGATAACATTTTTGGGGAATACGGCCCTGGTGTATTTACTGGTTAAAGTGTAGTACTGTACTGTACTGTGGCTGTTACGGCTGCTAATACAAATGCTTACTTTTGAAGATGATTTTATTTTTGTTTCAGATTTTTAGACAATTAATTCTTCTCAAACTAGTTCTGGGTCCGTATTCATCACTCCTAGTGACAAAATCCTAAGAAAATTCTTAGAAATGGGGGCGTTTCCCCTTAAAATTACAGCTAAGATACTAGTAAAGAAAATAGTAATTGATAAAGCATCTTAACTCTTAAAAGTGCTCTTAAGGTCCAAAATTGTTAGGAGTAGCTTAAACTTAAGAGTTTCTTTAGCAGCAGAGAAAATGGATGAAACACAAGTGGGAAGAAATGTGTTGCAATGCATGACAATTTCCGTTTCCAGGTTTATTTGATTTTAACTTTTGTTTTCTTGGTTTTGGTTTTCTTGTACAGCTGCTTTGCTGCAATGCAAATTGTAAAAGCACTATATTAAATTTCATCGACACAGCACATCAGATCGTGCAGGGTTCATGTTTGTGACCGATCAGAGACAGGCTAACATCTCCAAGACAGCACAGAAATGGCATAGCGCCAGAAATAGAAGTAATCACACATTAACATATTTGGCATCTGGAGAAATGCAACACAGCAGAGATGATTTGTTTCTATCACAACGGTCACAATCTGATCACACAAACAATTACAGCACTTACAGAAACTTACCGTGTCACTGTTCATTTTCTATACGTTGACATTAACAGCATGGAAAAAATTAAGAATATATATATACATACAGTGAATGTGTGTGCGTGAGGATGGTAAAACTGAAAAATTACTAATGTCATTTCAAACTAAGAGCCCATACTTAAGAGCTCTTTTTTCCTTCTTGGCCAACCAACCAATCACAATCTTTAAAAGACTGTGTCATACATAGCAACGGGGTCAGCCCCGCCTCCTCACTAATATAAAAGTTTTTGTCTTTTCCTTGCTCAAAGTTGCTCTCAGTTGCTCTCCTACGTACAAGTTTTTAAGCTAAATTGAGAGATTTCTTAGAGGATTCTTAGAATCTTCTAAGAATTCTTTATCGATGTCATGTTAGACTGTGGGTATTGAAAAAAATGTTTACAAATAGGTTTAAAAATAATAACTGTAACTTGTTTGCGCATCCCTGTGCTTTTATTATGTAGACTGTTATTTTTGTAGTTCTAGTTTATCTTCTATTTTCATCATTGGCCCTTGTGTATTGAAGTCTATGTGTTTGATGCTGGGTCTTGTGTTCTTTGTGGTACAAGTAAAGCAAGTCTCTGTTTCTTGATTCCAAACCCTTTCTGTCTTCTGACTTGATTTGTGACATCAACAACAGACGCCAAGATACTCTGACTCGTCTGTCCTTGACTGTTGAGGTGATTAAGGAATAACTGTGGAGCAATCAAAATAAAATGACATTTAAAGTAATAATGTGACAAGTGTTTACATACATGGATATCACAAATATTACAGTATTTTCATCTGGACTGTCGCCTGGCTTTGACCAAGCTGCTAAAAATGCTGAAGATAAAAAAGTAAATTGAAAATAAAATTCTGAACAATTTAATTGTATGCCAATTTGCCTGTTTTTTTGTTGCTAGTGTTGTTTCATTTAACATTTAACAAATCGGATAGAATTTTGCTAATTGATATTGAACTGTAATGTGGTCAATAAACCTATGTACTTCGTGCATTTATGAAAAATGTACGAAATCAATCATAGTCAAGAGGCAGTTCAGCAGTCTTGTGGTATTAGACAGAAATGGTCAACTTCCACACAATTTTCACAACAACAGAAAGATATCACGATAACATTATGGTTTTTGGTACCACATCATCCCATCCGCATTTAACAACAAATACCACAGATTTTCATTTCCATCTTTTAAAATTTGGAAACAAGAAAAAGTATAAAAAAAATTAGCCTTTTTCGATCTAATATCATAAATCTTCTATTCACATAAAACAGTGCATGTGCCTACATTTTCCAGACTTATTATATCGGCCTACAGCTGCTGGTTTAGATAACAAATGAAGTACGGGATAGGGTCTAATATCACACTGAAGGGGCTTATTTCGCGATAACATCCAGCTGCTTGAACATTATCTCGCTTATTACACGGCTACTTGCCACATGAGAAAATAACTGGACATGAAATGTGAATTTGAAATATTTTATTAGCTCATTTTTACCGAATGCAGACCTTCCACAGAGGAAAAGCCGTTTACTTTCGACATTCAAATGTCACCGACAGGCAAAGGTATCATTTGAAAATGTAATGTCATATATGTTATTAAAAGAAATATTTATATTTATTTTATAAAAAACAGTCAAAATGATTAGCTGCATCCGGGTTACTGTGTGTTATTAGTTTTGAGGGGTTGTTATCTGGGAATAACGAACCTGCAAATTTCGCGACTGGCCAATCAGAATCAAGCATTCCAACGAGCCGTGTATAAAGTTGCATAATGTAACCTTAAAAAAACTGTTACATGCGAATCTGTCAGTGTCATTCGACATATCCCGTATTTAAAAAATACGTAAATAATCTGTAAACTTACATGTTTTTTTTAGAGTGAAGCTAATTTCTAAATGGTTAAAATAATAATTTTACAGTCCCACTTATTATCAGTGCAGCACGGTGCTTTCACGGTGCTTAATGGATATAAGGCTTGTTCTTGTCAAAAGTTGGTTCAGATGGTGGCGCTATTGTTCCTAAATTGTGCTGCTTCTGTCTTTCGCTATCATTCTGCTTTCTCTTAAGATTCAAGATTCTCTCTCTCTCTCTCTCTCTCTCTCTCTCTCTCTCTCTCTCTCTCTCTCTCTCTCTCTCTCTCATTTGCTGGACCCAGCGCTGGTTTGACACGCTTGAATGTAAATCTGGCCACAAACAACGTCTCCCTCTTTCTCTCTATGGCTATGAATCCAGCGAAGTGATATTGGCACAGAAAGACAGTCGTCTCCGCGGGCTTCTGCGCAGTTTGCAGACACGTTACGAGGGATTCGTGCTGGAATATAATTTGGGGTTGAAGAACCAAAGGAGAAAGGGCGAAACCCACCTTCAGCCTGCGCTTTTCTTCTTCTCTCTCTCTCTCTTTCTCTCTCTCTGGAAGCACGGACTTCGGAAAATGGTTTTTCCGAAATCCCAGTGACTGCGATGTCAGCACCTCTCATGCACCGCTTGTGGAGCACAGACTGAAGAAATACAGCCATCTAAAGGAGAAACGACACGTATTTCGGGGTAAAGTCGATATTTTCTTCTTCAGTTAAACGTGCATTTTGGGGAAAGCTCTTTTGTTTGCTCTTCTGCATCCTTGTTGTTTCACCTTGCATGGCTGTCAGGTGCGTCCGCGTTTCTTTCGTTCATATGACGTTGCCTGCATTAAAACAACACGCGGGGATTGAAGAGTTGCGTTGTTTTAGAGCTTAAAAAGCGTGCGATGGATTCTGGGGGTGACGGGCGTTGATCAGTAGTGATTTGACGGACGTGAAGGCAAGAAGCTCGTGGGTTTGCCATTCTGCAGCATGAAGTTCAGGTAGAGGTTTGCTAAACTGCGCATCTCCTGCAGAAATGCACAGGTGCTCTGCTGGTGTGTCAGAAGACCCCCTGAAGCGAACTACAAAAACATTTGTATACATTAATATTGCACAATGTTTTTTATAATGTACGTTTTTATGATCTTTTTTGTTAGTTTGTTTTTGTAATGTATTTACAAGCATCTTAATAAAGATATTATGTATCAAATGTACGTAGTTTATTTATTAACTAAAACTTTTTTAATGCTGGTGGAGTTACTAACACGTACTCTAGGAAGTAAGTAAAGTGTGTGTCAGGAAAAAAAACGTATGACCCCTTTTGGGATTCTTTTATATCTCAAATGAGACGATCCTTCACCCTGCGCCGTGGTTGAACCGGTATCATGCTCTCTCTTAGCCTAACCACTTCCTCCAGAAATGCTGCTGTAATATAGTTTTGCATTTTTAATGTGAACTTTTGGTTTTTAATTTCACGTGAATTATTCATCTAGAGTATGCATGCAATATGAGATGCCCGTGGTATCACAGCGAGTCAAGAGCAGTCAAGAAATGTCCCTCTCGCAACACATGGAAGTGGCAAGTGTCCTTTCATCTGGCAGATTTAACAAGAATTCGTGACAAAAATTCAACCACATACACAAAGTTTGCGTCGCGTTCGAGGCGAATCTATGATTAAACGTGGCATCCGGATCATTTCGCTCCTCACTTTGGGTGTAACAAATCTGTGGCCCTCAAAGCATATGGAAGCTGGGAAAGGAAGACATTCATTGGCACCGTTATAGCCACAGACGACAAAAGTAAGTGTAAAAGTGTAATGTTTTTGACGCTGCCTTTGTTTAATTCAAAGCACACAGAAGAATCCTCAACAAACAAACCTAAAAACTGCAGCACAGGCTTAAGATGATAAAAAACAGTGTTGTTTAGAAAATCTTTGAACACAGGGAGCAGCCATGATGAGCCTTATTAGTCGTCTACTCATGGAGGAATTGGAATAATTTTGTGTCCTGAGACCTCTTTCCAAAGATGCTATTCGTTATCCTAATGAGGGTCTCTGACTTGGGCTGAAGGGACCAAATAAATTAGGGACACAAGCACGCCCATTCTAATTACAACACTTCAGCACTTAACATCACCGTCACTGGAGAATCCTGGTTGGGACTGCATCTTTTTTAAATGACTTAAGTTTTACACTCCTGTCAACAAATCCTGGGTTTTATGATGATGTAAATCAATATTTGGTCAGAAGTAGCTTGTTTATTGACTTGAAGTAATTTGTTTGTCTGTAAAATCACTCTAATAGCCATTCTAGGATCCCGAAAGGATGTTTAATATACGGTCTAAAAAATAAAGGTTTTTCACGATGCCTTAGAAGAACTGATTTGCTGGTTCCATAAATGGTTTCAATTTCACAAAACGTTCTTTGTGTAAAAAAAAGGTTCTTTAGATTATAGAAAGTAAGAAAGAAATGGGTCTTATAAGAATCTTGTAAATGGATCTTTGTGGAACTAGAAATGGTTCTTCCGTGCCATCGCTGTGAAGAACCTTTTGTAGCATCTTTACTTTTAGGAGTGTAGTTGTTCTGTAAAGACCCTGGAAGGAAAGCATATATAAAGACAATGCTTCAGGAAAGAAAAAGAAGAGAAAAAAAAAATATTCTTAACCCTTTCAGTGTCACTGTATTTTTGAGAAGACTCGTGAAAATGCACAATCCGCACTTAAATGGATGGAATTCATAATTGCTTTGGAATACAGATATGGAATACAATCTTTGGAAGAAGACATTTAGATTATTGCTAACCAAAAAAAAAACTTCAGTAATAGTTGTGAGAGAGGTATTTTAAACCAATTACTTTTTCCTACATCATTTTTATTGTAATAGACTGATTAAATGTGTATTCTAAAGGTTAGACCTTCCCAGTGATATATAGTTTGTCATGAATAGATTAGAAATTTAATTGAGAAATTTTAATGAAAACCTACATTTTTACATTCATTTTACATCCCCCCAAAAATGAAAAATTCTGTCATAATTTACTCACCCTCTTGTCATTTCAAACCTGTATGACTTTCTCCTGCAGAACACAAAAGAAGATATTCAGAAAAATGTTGGTAACCGAACAACGATGGCACGTTTGGTTACCGACATTTTTGTAAATCAAACAGATTTAAAATGACATTTTTGCGCGAACTATCACTTTAAGGGTGCGTTCATATTTCTAGTTCGGTTCTTTTGGTTCTTTTGGTCCGGACCAAAAAAGAAAAAAAAATGTTGTCCTGGTTCGAACCTAACAGCTTACGTGTAAAGTCGCAACGTGATTGGACAGCTTTTATGATTTATATTTGAAAACGTAACTTACCGGACATCCAAAACAATGCTGCGTGCACAGTGCTGCATGGGTTATAAATGCTCAGTGCATACCTGCGCATATGAGGGTATTTTTAGCAAGCCGGTAACTCTCGAAGACCTCAAACGGCAGTCAAAACGGCACCAGGAATTCCTCCGTTACATGCACAAGCACATATCTAATAAGATTTCCTTTTATATAACCATATCACTTGATTTTGCAGGTCGTATATTGTTATCACTTTTTGTTTTTGGTTCAGTTCGATCCCTCTGGTCTGTGTTCGTTTATATTTCAATCGAACCGCGCCAGAGTTCGTTTGAAAGTGATGCGAGACCCATCTTTTCAACAGTCTCGGCCCGCTTGTTTGGTGCGCAGGAGCTGGGGGTGGCAGCATTCACACTTACACAAATAAACCGCAATAAAAGAGCATTTCAAAGGTAAAAGAATACAACAATTCCTAAGAGATAATTATTTCTGAGAAATATACTTATTTGCATTCATGACAAGAAAGAAAACCTATGTAAAGTCGGACAGAAAACTGTAATGACCTCCTCTCTGTGGCAATATGTCTAGGTTTTTAAACTCACTTTATATAAATGAAGAAATTCTGAATAGAGTTAATGAAGATAACATCTGTTGCATCTCTAGTCTTTGTGCTGTCGCTTGTATAGTTGCATGTTGTCCCTAGAAACCGATTGCGTTCATTGGTCTTCTGAGGATCACCTGTTGCTAAATACAATTCATCTGTTCACAAAGCTGTTCACAAACATTTATTCATGACCAAAAAGGAAAAAACAAGCTTCATACTGAACCAGTTACCAGTTCAACAATGTTCTTCAGAACATATGTCCTGGGCTAAATCTCCCACATGTGGGTTTCCAAATTTCAAAATCCTACAGTCCCCCTAAGATATCAGGGAAATAAATCAGCAACCCCCTTTCATTATTATTCTGTGATCCGCTCTCGAGTGTAATTCTAGCAATTCACAAAATAGCATTTTAATTTAACAAAAGCAGCAAGCATTCCACTGTGGCCACAGCAGTGAAATGATCAATTAATATCCACATACAACTCGAGAAGAAAAAGGAGTACGGCGTGCCGTGATGCGATAAAACTTTATAAAAAGCTGTTCATGGTGCACACGCGATTTGCAAAACACATGAAAGCAATCCACCTCTGCATTCAAATGCAAAAAACCATTGTTACTAACCATCAACACTCTCTCCCATTGACTTCCATTGTATGAACACAAAACCACTGAGACATTTCTCAAAGTATCCGCTTTTGTGTTCCACAAAGCAGTCATATACACGTTTTGAATGACATGAGGGTGAATAAATAATGAGCTGACGTTAAAACTTGTATCATAATGTCATTGTTTCTACTACTCAACTTGAGAAGAGCGATGTTAAGGTTTGATATCTGACTGGATGCTTATTTTGGCGGAGATGGGGCTCAAAACAAAGCGCGCACACACACACCAACATTTGGCACCATAGGACTGTACCCGAAAGCCTTAGCGGTTTCCTAGGCAACCTGTTTTGGTTACGATTTTTATTTTGAAAGTATTGATTTGCATATTGATTTGTTTCTCTTTTTAAAACAGAAAAAATATCCGGCATGAAGAGACTTCAATGCTTCTGAAAATAAAAGTACCTAAGAAACTTAATAGCTACCATATCCGCCCCCCATCCCCGGACATACAGTAAACAGGCACTTTTGGAGACGCGGTCTTACACGTATCAGTGTCAGTACCCAGCGGTCGTTCTGTCGAATATGGTTTTGAGAAGCTGTCTCATGCACATTTAGTTAAACTAACATGTCACTATGCGATTCAGTTGTCATCTGTTTTGAGGTAAAGTGCCTACAGGCGAAGGAAGCGAGTGAATGACGATTATCACAAATCTCGCGCCTCCGTGTATTGTTTCCGTCGCCGCTGCCAGGCTCATTTGCTATTTTGATGATGTGCTCCAGTACCCGTAGAGGCCACTCTGTGGTTAGAGATAGAGAGAGAGCAAGTGATAGGATGTTATTAATGGCTTTGTGTCTTAGCCCAGTTGAAAGCCTCACTCGTCACTACCTGAGATTAATATTCTTAGCTCCTCCACAGCTGTTTTTCAAAGTCATATGCTGCTCATCGTTTGTTGGGCATCAGTTGCATAGTTGGTCGATCAGTAGGTGAATGACATTGATTTTAGTCTATTTACTGCAGTGCTGGACAATATAGATTGATGTATTATTGTTATTACGTTCAGCTTTTATCGAGTGCCTGAAACCTTTTACGCTTGCCTACATTCGGAACATGTCAAGATACTAGCTAAATAAAAATGATTCATTTTATGACTATCAGTTTTTTGGGGGGGGATTAGTTTAAGCTGCAATCTGTAAATTTGAGTTAAAATGAACAAAAATCACTTATCGAGCAGTACATAAAAATCTCCTTGCCAATTGATTTATGTTTTGAGCTGTCTGGTGCAATTTTGCTGGAAATGTCAGTTTGACATGGATCCGTTTTAAGTACTTAAAGGGATACTTTACCAGCAAATCAAAATTTCCCCATGTTTTACCCACCCTCAAGGCATCCTAACGCAATACGGTTTTCTTCCTGAAGAATTATGCAGTCGGAGTTATAATACCACATATCATTTTACTTCCAAGCTGTTGAATGGCAGTGAATGGGTGTTGACTTTTTGAAGCTCCAAAAAGTGCATCCATCGATTAAAGAACTGCTCGACACGTCAATGTTGATGTCTGGCTTTCGTCATCTTTCGATTGCGCGTGCACCAGAGGCTTGTTTTTCCATCAAATGACGGTGGCGAAAGCTTCCACAAGAGTAGACGCTATCCTATTGGATCAAAACGAAAGAATGTAGCGTTCATCACCGGGACTTACGACACACCTGCCTCATTTGCATTATTCTTCAAGAAGAAAACCATATTCAATCAGGATGCCTTGAGGGTGAATAAAAAATGGGGAAATTTTGATTTGCTAGAAAAGTATCTATTTAAAGTAGCCTGCATATTTATGTTTCAAACAGAGATGGCGATATAGAGGCAGAATTTACGAATTGCAGGTTGCACATCTTTTTTATGGAATAGCTTTTAGACTTTTAACTCAACCTTGTGTTGATTCTTTTACTTGACACAAAAGCAACACACAATGACGCATCATGTGTTTAAAAATTAATAATGTGTTCAAATACCTTATTATTTGACATCTCATTTTTGAGAGTTTACTACTAGCCATGTCACAATATGGCGCTACATGTTGGAGCACTGACCACTGGGTCATGGGCTCTGAGTCTTTGATTCGTGGTGATGTGATATGTATGTTGCCATCGTGTTAACATGCACGGTTTTTACTTGTCATTACAAATTTAGCCGTTTATGTTGTCAGCTCAGTGTACTCTCACTCTCTCGATGCTTTTTAGAGTAAATTAGAACGGCTTTAAACGCAAATCAACCGGTAATAATCAAGGACAGGAAAATCCGTTTTATTTGTATGTTTTATTTATTTAGGATATTTAGTATTTACATTCAATTTTTATATATTCTTAAGAACAAATTCTTTGAAGTTCTTTTCTTACAAATTCTTTGAAGTTTTTTTTTAGGGGTGTACTTGCATAGTTATGCTATTTTATTTTCATAAGTGGCAAAAAATATTCATGAAATGACAATGACAATATATTGCCAAACAAAAAGCTACAGTTACAGGCTTGGTTACGATGCATGTTACCATGTCTGGAATGCTGTATTGACCTTTTCAACAAAACCAGAACTTTTTTCAAATAACCAGTAGAGTGCTGTTGTTGTAAATATCAGCACCGTTACAATTCGCACTGACTCTTTGACTGCCAGCCAGCCAGCTTGTCTAAAGAACTGGAAGTAACTGTGTTTAGAGCACAGCTGTGAAAAATATTTGGAGACCATTCCAAATGTTCATTTAATCATCTTTTCTAGATGTATTGTAGCCATTCCAAGTTCAACTAAATCAAACCTCAGGAGTGACATAAAGTCATCCAATCTTTTTACCTGAACACATCTACAAATCGTAAACTGAGAAAAACTTAGAAATGTAATTTTTCCACGGCTGTATATTCTAAATGTTTTGCAGTTTAGTCTTTTTCGTGAGCCACTTTACAGTTGGTTTCACCATTGCTGCCCATGTTCATATTTCATATGATATTCATTGCTTCTTTCAGCCTCATTTCACGTGTCATCCACCCGGTAAAAAAATGAAATAAATGAATACAAATATAACATCTGTCCTTGCTAAACTGCACTCAACAGTTTTGTAATTGAGAAAATCAGTCAGGCTGGCCAGCGACACAATAATCCCTCTTATACCCCGCAGAGAATGATCAAAACAAATCTGAAAGATGCCTCACCTCCATGTTACAAAGAATAATGTGCTGTGTGTAGGATTCCATTAATGAAATAATTGATGAGATATTTTAAGATAGTAACATATGCGTTCGAAAAAAATATGTTTGGATCTGTTGTTTCGAAATGCTTGTGTCTGATATTTCCTAAAAACGTCTGCTGTTGACTGAATATTGTCTTTCTCCCATTCAGGGTCTTTCCATTATCAGCACGCTGAGTGTGACTGAAGTGTCTCAAAAAAGAAATATTTAAAAATAATAATAATAAATTGTTTATATTAGTATTTTTATTGACTTCTGATTGCGATAGTTGTGGGACAAAAACACAATTTAAAAAGCAGCAAGAAGTAGTGTTCTAGCGATGGCTCTGAAACTGCAGCCTTCAGAGAGTTGGAACGTTAATGGTTATTGATGCGTTCGTTTTTTTCATCTTCAGGGTGTTTTATTTGGAAGGATGTTGAATTGTTTGTATAAAAAGCAACAGATTAGGTTGCTAATAACAGAACCTCTAATTACACAACGCACGCTTTCATTTATGGGAAGGGACTAGAGATTTCAGTGTGATGAGAAGGTCTCGCGGGCGCGCTGCCTTCAAGGATTTTACTTCAAAACCGCTTAACAGGAAGGAACTTGACATCCAGTGTTCTTTGCACAAAATCCAGAGTGTTTAAATCCACTTTTACACATTTCTTATGCTAAAACCAGCCTATAACTTGAAAGATTAAGTAGAATTCTTCCTGAGAAGCAACGACACACTATGAAAATAATTATCACTCATGTGGACTCCTAATACATCTGCATTGAACTGAATGTTAACCAAGTTTGTTTTGTGTAAGTGATTTGCGATGAATTATTCTTAATGAAGTGTGTTATGAGAGGCAGTGTCCGATAACAACTGGCGGGTCACAACCCCCAAAATAGGCCGATTCTGATTGCTTTGTCGACAGAGGGGAAAAACATTGCGAAATGGAACCGTAAAATGCGACTAACCGTGTAATCATGCGTTGTTAGGATGGCAGAATAAATTGGCTTATCAACTTTTAAAAGGGAAGAGGAAATGCTTTCCATATCTTTTGTTGTCGTGCCAAAGGCCGTGCATCCAATCAAACGCAGCGGCATTTCTCCATAAATGCATCAGTCACTTGAAGGTAACCAAATTAAAGAGATGCCAACTAGGGATGTGTGATTTGGCAAAAAAAATGATATCTAGATATTTTCTGGGATTTCCTGATAACGATAAGCAGGCAATAATTTGCATCCTGTGGCCATATGTTGTACTAGCTCCATCTATCATGTAACCAGGATATTCATTGTTGGTATTATTAATAGAGGATGAGAGAGATTTTCTCATTAAATCCTGTCATCGTTCACTCATTCTCATGTCAACCTTTGTGACGGTTACTTGTGCAGAACTTAAAAGAAGATATTTAATAAAACGCTGTCCACTGTGTGATCGCACGCGTGTGCAGCTCTTTGCCCCGGCCCACATCATTTAAAAAGACAGTTCACCCCCCCAAAAAAATTATCATAATTGACTCGCATTCGAGTTGTTTCAAATGTGTATACATTTCTTTGTTTGGTTGAACACAGAGAAAGATATTTGGATGCTTGTAACCAAATAGTTCTTGGACCCCATTGACTACCGTAGTAGGAAAAATAACAATGGTTGTCAAAAGTGCCCCAGAACTGTTTGCTGTCCTACATTCTTCAAAATATCTTCTTTTGTGTTCAACAGAACAAAAATAATAATAAAGTAATTTTCACTTCTATGGTGGCCAAAAACTGTTTGGTTATATTCATGAACACAGAGAAAGATATTTGGAAGAATGCTTAAAACCAGACAGATTCCCCCCCCCCCATTGATAAAAGAATAACCTGATTTATATCTCATCATCCTGCAAACCACAATCTGAAAAATCCAGGTATAAATACAAATCATTAAAGGGCTACCAAATATGAAAATTCTGTCATCATTCACTGGCCTTCGAGTTGTTCCAAATCTGTATAAATGTATTTATTCTGATGAACACAGAGAAAGATATTTGGAAGATTGCTTAAAGCGGCCTTGCAACGGTGTTTCATGCATTCGGACTTCATCAACAATGTTAAACGTGCTGTCTTCTCATGCTTAACATGGTCAACCTGTCAAAAAACGAGTTGGGCGTATTACGCAGTATTTCTGTGCTCAATACACTCCCCCAGCGTTAGTACAGGTTTCGGGAAGTTTTTTTCGAACATATAAACCTGTTTTGTAACAATTTTTTCTAAGTCCCTTATTGGACAATTCTCCCGGAAAAGCACGCGGCCACAAGAAGAGCAGGAGAAGGAGCATGCGCAGACGTCACTTTCACTTGTGTGCAGGAGAGAGAGAGAGCATACGTCCGCGAAGTTCAGGTGTTTGTTTGTTCACTACAGTTGGGTGATGAATGTTATATAAACGGTGGATATAACGCTGGATTTGGAGATCGTTTGAAACTGATATATGGAGCCGTCCCAGCGCCAAAAGATGCCGTTTTGTTGACAATGGGTGCGCACGTGCTTTAGTTCAGCCTACCCCTCCCCCCCGCACTCGCCGTATGTTTCGGAAACAATCGTAAAGCTGTGTTTATCTTTTATAAATGTGATCAAACTAAATACTCTTCGAAGATACGAAGTATGCAATACTACTCTATAGGTACTCAAGTTTAATATGAGATTGGCAGAAACCCTGTGTGTTAGGGCCGCTTTAAAACCAGACAGATTTTGCCCCCCATTGACTCCCATAGAAGGAACAATTTTTTTTTTTTTTTCTTCTGTTGAACACAACAGAAGACATTTTGAAGAATATAGGACAGAAAATAATTCTGAACAACTCTCTCGAAGGAGAGTAAATGATGACAGAATTTTCATTTTTAGGTAAAGTATCCCTTTCAGCACAGGCTGATATATGGGAACACCTATGGTGAGGAACATTAATAAATGTCAATGTTTGATTGTAAAGACATTTTTGACATGATTTTGAACGTGTAATCTACGTCCCGACTCCCCAAGCACAACCAATTTTTCTGATCTCATCTCAGCTACAGCAGTAATACAACTTTCCCTCGTTCTCTCTCCATCTTTGGCTCTAATAATTGATTTAAAACATTGCATGGCAGATTGGGTCCATAGAAAATAATTTACTGAATACTATCCAAACCCCATCTAAACTCACTGGCTGTTATGAATGTATCGAGTTTTAAGCGGATTCTGTTAGAATAGATGGCCAATTGGCTTATATCATTTATTTGCTTATATTATTCTTCCTGTTTCATAACCAGACCCAGATGAAATCCGCAGACCATTTTCTGTGCTAATTTTGGGGGGAAATCTGGTGAAATGGATTTACAAATGTGTTAAGCTAAGAGCTGAGAATAGCATACACTTACTGGCAGCTGACATCATAATCAAATGAGGCTGTATATTTAATAAACAGACACTCAAGGGGTGGAGAATTTTGTGAATGGAAGAAGGATGATAAAGATAACAAACTATAAAGACAGATTTTAACATTTGTTTTAAAAATTGTTCTAGAGAAAGGTGCATAACTATAACAATAAATATACAAAGGAACATCACTGGGATCACATTCAGAGCAATTTTTCCAGCTGATAAATTTGAAAACATTGACAGCCAATCGACTTTTCAGACTCCTTTAGCGACTTCACTTCTACTGCCCCGCGAGAGCGAGTTTGTGCCTTTATTGTGCATTTGGGTGTATTGTTTTAATACAATACTGTATACAACCGCTCATAGAGTAGATATATGAAGCAGACCTGAAGCGCTTAGCTTGTCAGATACTACGTGATGACGTCACTGATATGCAAATTAGCGTGTGACATTACCTGGCGACATTTAGCGACTTTTCGGGCAGGCTTTAGCTACTTTCCATTGAAAAGAGTTGGCAATCCTGCCAATCGGAATCTGTTCAAATTTAAATGTTTTCCCTGTTAAAAAAACCTGCATATGCTGGGTAGGTAGGTTTTGAAGCATATGAGCTGGTTTGTGCTGGTTTAAGCTGGTCATCATGAGCTGGTCCAAAGTGGTCATGTACTAATTTAAGCTGGTCCTAAACTGGTTTAGGACCAGCTTAAACCAGCACATGACCAGCTACCATGCTTAAAAAACAAGCTGGTTAGGTCGGTTTTGATTTAATTGGATGGTCTGTTAGTTCTTACGCTATCATTTTGTTTTCTTTATAGATACTGTATTGTTAGGATTTAAAGAAAAAACATCATGTAAAAATAAAACTTCTGTCACCATTTAATCACCCTCATGTCAGTCAAAACCTGTATGTGACTCTTTCCTCTGTCGAACACAAAAGAAGATATTTTGAGAAATGTTTTTGTGTCTGTAGCGAGGAAGGCAGGGCGAGAGCCGTCAGACAAAGGGGCGGGGCCGAGTGAGTGATAATGGCTATCAGCTGTGTGCACACCGGCCCCGCATTGCGACGGAGGAGAACGGAAGCATAAAAGGACGAGCTGGCAGAACATTCGACGAGAGAGGACCGGGCCCGGACATGTGTTTAAGTTTGTATTTATGTTCTTGTGGCCGGCAGTCGACCGTGAGGTGGCTGCCGGCATTTTACTTCCGTGTTTTTGTTTGTTTATTTTATTAAAACTTTATTTAAATGTTCGCCGGTTCCCGCCTCCTTCCTTCCCTACATTGAACTGTATTACAGTGTCTATACAATGGAAATCAATGGGGTCCAGTGCTTCTCGGTTACCAACATTCTTCAAAATATCTTTTTTTGTGTTCGGAAGAAGAAAGAAAGTCTGCAATGACATGAGGGTGAGTTATTCAGAGCCGATCCTTCCTATACGCAGACTAAGCAGTACCCCGTGAGTACCGAATCAAAAACACTTTAATGTAACTGGATGCTATTTTTATAAATTGCGGATTCAACTTACAGGAATCATTTGGAAATTTCCTCTTTAATACTTAATTTAATTACGTTACTCGGTCTCGGACATCATGTTGTGCACGGCAGGAGATGACATGCGCGGGATGTGATACGACTTTACATATGGCCATGGCTTTAAATTGGAAATATCCATCTGTAGCGGAAAAAAACGCCAACAAGGCGAAGCAAAAGAACAAGAAGGCGTGTGTTTTTGTACTATTTTCAAATCGTATTTAGTTTTGCCAAATTATGCATCTACAGATTTACAAATTCAGTATTCATCCACTGCCCAAAAGTTGGTTTGACGTTAACTTCAATAGAATATAAAGGGAATGACTTACACAAAACCAGCTGTACAGTGTTCATCTTGGTGTCAGCTACAGTGCGCACGTTTTAGATTTCTGATATTTATTACAATAAACAGTGAAATAACATGTAAATACTGCTGTTTATTTCACTACTGTATGTGTTCGAACACAATATATACCATTATATAAAGCACAATAGCATTTACAGGGAATGACTTACAAAACCAACTTTACTTTACTTGTGATCACTCATTTGGTTAATAAAACCACTGCCATTTGCGTGTTGACGTGTTTTTGTCCAGCAAGATGGTTCCGGAGCCACGCGATACTGGTGAAGAATTACTAACATGTGAATCAAAATGTAAATTAAATGTTATACTTAATTGTTCTAACTCTCAGTTTAATGTTTTTTTGTCTTTCAGTTTTTATTTATTTAAGTGTGTTTATTGATTTATTATTTTTCATTTATTATAGTTTACAGTTATGTTTATATAAATGTAGCTATGACACGGGCCCCCACAAAGGTTTGCTTAGGGTCCCTAGACGTCTAAGATCGGCACTGGAGTTCATGATGAAAGAATTTTAATTTTGGGGTGAGCTGTCCTTTAAATCTTTCTGGAGTCTTGGTTTATGACATCAAGACATTGAATGATTGTAGCGAGATTTTCATGCCTGGAAATTTATTTTCTTTTACCGTTAACATCTTTTGTAACGCATCATTTCACGTAGAATGTCATCTTGTCAATCAATAAAAAAGTTGCATCATGGGAAGAGTCCTCATTTTTGGTCGTTAATATTAGCTGCCAGTGACACCCAGCGACAAAGCAAGGCAACACGAGCGAAAGTGACCATTGGCGACAGGAAGTGCGTAGGTGTAGCAACGCAACAAAGTTGGGAATTGCTCAACTTTATTTAAATGACGTGCCACGTTCGGGAGGGACTACCAATAGAAGTACAGCAGTGAAGCTCACGTCATCCATCTCTCATCAGTTACTGCAGGGTTTGTTTATAACTGTTACTAGAGCAACCAAAGCTAGGAACGCCTTCTACCGACCTTATCGCAACAGGCCAGCGACACAGTCACTGGAGGTGTGAACGCACTGTTAGTAATGTACTCCGTGTCCATGTAATGTTTATTGTCAATTTTTAACCCACAACAACTTCTGCTTATCCTATGACGGCTCTCTATAACAGCTGGGGTTTTTCTAATTCCTCGTATAATTTGGTCCTCGACAGGTCAGGCTTTTCTCCCTCAAGAGCAGCCTTTCATTCACGGCGCACTGAATGCAAGGAACGCTCGCCCCTGGCAGCCGAAGATGACGTTACTATGGAAACAGTTTTTGCTGCTATCAATCATGGAGTATCTTGCAGGTAAAATGAATTGGTAATTCTTTCCCCATGTGGCTCTTGTGGCATATTCACAACTACATCTCTATCAGCTTAAACTTAATCATTCCTTAGCCATGAAGATGTTCAGACAGACGCTGTTTAAAAGGTGAAAGCATATTCGAGGGGCGCCACTTAAAGAAATTCAATGTTCTCTTGTTTAGTGAAGCATTGTGTGTGCGGTTAACTTGACTGGCCGTTTATTGGTCCAGACTCCAGACTGTAAACCCATTGGAGAGAAAGTTGTTGTCATCAGCCCACATCATGATTATGAGCTCGGGACAATAATCGGCCATGACGTGCAGAGTCGGGCGTACGGGAACGGGACTTGTTTTGGCTGTGGAAGAGATTTCAATTAAGCTGTGCAGTCATATTGAAAATGAATTGCGTGTCATGGAAGGTTTCGGAGACTCTGATACAATGTGTCCTCCAAGGAAATAGAACCGGTACGTCACAGTTTAATAGCTCGACTTCCTACAGAAGTCAAAGGGGAAATTATTTCTCTCAATACGAACTCATTGGAATTATAGTTGCATGCGTAAACTGACCTGAGCATTGTAGTTCTGCTAAGACGACTTATCCATTTCTGTCTTATCCTCAAGACCATCATTTTGATGCACACAATATAAATGTCACTTGAAGCTCCTCATTTCCAATTTTCGAAGCGAATGTCACACATAAATGTGAATAATCCTGTGATTTCGCTTTGATGCCGTCTTAAGCAGAGATTGAGCGACACGAGCGGAGCTCTTGATTAGAAGGCACACACCTGGTGTGATCTCACCACATATGGTCCGCGTTCGCGCGCCGTCTCCATGGGTGCTTGTTACCGTGCGAGTTGTTGTGTCATATGCAGGCTTCTTTTCTAACCAAAACGCACAATGGCTTTTTAAACAGCTCAAGGTCGAGCCAGATAAAACGTGTGATTGTTTTCATAAAAAAGGATAGATTTGAACTGTGCATTAAATGAAGAGTTCAACCCAAAATGTTATTTCAGATTTCGGAAATACAGAAGAGGTTCTGCAGAGGGCAAAATGGAAGTATATAGTTACCTGTCAAGTACCATAAACGGTTCATAAACACAATATTGTAGAAACATATTAGTATTAAATATATTATCATATAAAGTATTCATTTATGACCCATGCAAAGCATCAACCAGTAGGGTATGTGTCTCATTATATTCCCTTGTCAGCAATATGAAAATATATGTCGATTTTTATGGTATTCAGTAGGGATGCTACGCACGATCGGCCGCAGATCGGTATTGGCCGATAATCACATTTCAATCGGTACTCACTAAATTTGGCCGATCTCGCGGACCGATCTCAATTTGATGACATCAACGCGTGAGGATGTACATGATGTGTGGGTATGTAAATGACTTGGTGCCACAGTCATGTCATCCCCGCTGCAAAATGAAAATTGTTCTATTTACCCTGTATGTTCCAAAGAAATCTCACCAGGAGGAGCAGTGTCCAAAACATTTAGTACAACGAACCGGCACTTCAGTTTTTAAGTTTAATTACTGTAAAAATATAACAAAGGTCACATCTATGGTATTACTTTATCTGAAAAAAGGTTCATGTGATCGGAGAGCTTACATATCAGTTATACTGAGCTTCAAGCATCGGGATTCGTATCGGGCCGGCCGATCACGGTGACTAGACATCGGTACTCGGTATCGGCTATGAAAATCCTGATCGGAGCATCTCTGTTTAGCTAACCTAGCTAGTTTTTATTTTTATAGTTTTATTCTATTTTAATATTTGAATGCAAGAGACAAGAACAAAAATAAAGAATTTGAGAATATAGAGACTTCCTGAATCTCATTTGACCTGTTTTATTCTTGCCGACATTTTACAGTTGTATGCTATTTTTTGCTGCCGCTAGTTAGCTACAAATTAATATTACGGCAGCTGGGCGCAAGTAAAATATCTTTTATATTATAAAAAAACATTTTTGAAAAGTAAAATTACATGCTTTTCATGGTATTTTACATCCATCTAAATTGCATCCATTTATTTCATTTTTCAGAAATTTCAGAAAAACATGAAAATTGTGTCAAATAATAGTTTTTTACAGTGCCCATACTTCAATTTTAATATTTTGTTTGGTTTACATTTACGCATTTGGCCAATGCTTTTATCCAAAGCGACTTACATTGCATTATCCTATACATTTGTTTGTAAGTATGTGCAATCCCCTGGAATCTAACCCACGACCTTGGCATTGTTAACACCATGCTCTTACCACTGAGCTACAGGAAAGCTAATGTTAATTGGTTAATGTTTTATTATGGTTGTTTTGTTGGGGACCGCCGTACATAGTTTTGTAGCCTACTCGTGTTAAGAAATGACAATAAAAGTCCCTAAATCCTTGAATCCTTGAACAAGAATCAATAATCCATTTGAGCAAAAAATGAGTTTTCATCTTTGGTGAACTTCAGTACTCTTTAATAGGATCTACAAATGTTTACCTGTCTTTTGTTATTTATTTGTTTTGCTCTTTTCATATTCTGCTCTCAGAGTGTCTAGATTACAAATCCTTTAACGGTCCAAAATGGCGCATGGAGCCCAGCGATCTAACCGTGGGCTCGCTAGAAGAAGAAGCCACCCTGACCTGTGATGCTAAGGGCATTCCTCCACCTCAATACAGGTATATTCTGCTCACTGTTTCTTCCTCCGCTTCATCTTCTTCGTACCCTCTGTAATTTAAATCATTCTGCCTCGCTAGTCATTCATTCGTGCAGTAAGATATTATTAGCAGACTGAGATGTACAGAATTCGCAGCTCCTTTGCGATGGCCAGAGGTATTCGTGAGAAAACAATCCGGTTGTTCCAGCAGTCCATTCATTTTTGCCGTACGTGGAGATTAGATATTCACCGAGGAGAGCTGTGTCCTGACATCTGCATTATCTGATGGCGATGGTCAGTCAGGAGTGTTCCTTTAATTTAATGGATTATAGATTTCACTTCCCGAGGCCGAATCTCATAGTGTCATCTTGGGCTCCATCTCAGCAGAGCCGCCGTAAAACTGCAATATTTGCACCGGCTCCGCGCCCGTGGGGCTCAAAGAATGCATCGACACGTACGCATCAATTAAACACGTGACACGCAACGCGTCATTCCATTTAAACAAGATTGTTTGAATGCGATATGCGCATCTTTTATTCAAAAGCATATTTTGAAAACCCGTTTGCATGGTTCTTAAATCAATCTGTTTCTGAAAATAGAATAGAAAGATTTTTTTGTTTAGACATCTGCTCAGATTCGCGTGTGTCTCTGTCAGAGGACACATGTCTCCCGACTGATCCAAGGCATCGTGGTGATGTTTAGCCCCACTGTACTCTTTTGTAGGCCTGCGTTCGTCTCGCTTTCGTCTAATCATCTTTTTGCTCTTTCTCTTGCCGCGCTCAGCTTCACGCCGAGGCGCCGTCGGAGCGTTAACCTGCACACCTCTCTTGATGTGCAAATAGGGCTGAAGTGCTTTACGCCGGCTCCTTCTTGCTATCGAGCAGGGAAGCCGAGTTGTCAGCGCTCTAGAATAAATTGCCCTGCGACAACCATGAGGTTCATAAAAACTGAAGGTAGATGCACTTTTAAATTACTCCTCCACTATCTCACAGGCCGGAGTCTGAACAGCGTACGGCAATCGCTCGCCTTACTGTCAAAATATCATTTCTCCCACCAAAGTTTCCTGACACCTTGGCAAAAAATATTGACAAGAAACCCCTAGCGAAAAGATTCGACAGACTTCGTCAGATCTCTGTGCTTAGTGGCAGCACGAGATATCGACGGCAAATTGCCAGCGAGATTTGATTTAATCCGCGGAAATTCTTCAATGAACTGCGATCGCAGACAGAAATATGTTTTTGAAGCGGCGAAGTTTAAATGAATCTGCTGCTAAAACGATTTGTGGTAATTGCTTAAAAGACTACATCAAACCTTGAGTTCAAAATATCCCAGCTTTCAGATTCTAACACCTGCTTGCTCGCATGACGGCTTGCATAAGAATAGAGTTTCTTTAAAAGTCGGGTTTTCTCTTAGTGAATACAAATGCCAAAGTAAATGAATAGTCGAATGTCATCGTAAAAATCTAATAATTGTTTTTAAAATAAAACAGTAAAAGTAAAAGCTTTCCTTGTGCACTATTTTGTCAGAATAATAACATCTCTGTGTTGTTCTGCCTTTTGGTGATATTCAAAACAAGCCATTTTTCAAAGACACTGCAGAAATCAGTATTTTAACATTTTTGCCTTGGTTTTGACTTGTTTTCCTGTACAAATGTCTCGAACTTCTTAAGCTCTGGTGCATATTTAGCATTTTAAACCTGAGTGCACTACCCGCATACATTGGAGTAGAATCGTTTTACAGAAAAACAATTTGACAATAATTTGACTAAGTTATTAAATATTACTCTACAGCAGGGGTATTGTGAAACGCGCTATATAAATAAATTGAACTGAATTGAATTGAAAAAAAATCATCCTACAGAATATTCTGTGAAAATAAACAACAATATCTTCAATATTGACTTAATATTGCCATTTTAAAGATTGAAATCTTAGTGAAATTAATGCTAATCGATTCGATTATGAGACTTTAGCCTGGGTTTTCAGGGTCACAAAGGTTAACATGCTGATCAATAATGCTAATGCTAAATGTAGATAAAAAACATTATGGTTCATAAAATATCACAAATCTGCTCGAAAGGTTGGAGACATACAAACAGTAAACAGACTCACAGATACAAATACTTAAAATTGCTGCCTTTGGTTTACCGTCGTGTGTCCATTTACCTCATCTGTGTGTCTGCATTTCTGTTGTTAAAAAAAGCACGTTTCTGCTGCTCTTCATGCGGCGCATCTTTTGTGGGAGAGAAGCAGCGCGCACGGAACGGATCGGGTTAAAATAAAGCGCACATGCCGCTAGATAAAGATATTAGAGGATATACGGCAAAAGATCAATCACATAAATGTGTGATGTGATTCTCCGTTGTGTAGACATGTGGCTCAATTTAAACAGCCTAATAAACTATTTAAAACATTTGGATATTTCGGTTATGTCTCGCGGTCCGGATGTAACAAAGCAAAGGTCCTGATACGGCCTGCGGTCCGCCAATTGAGGATGACTGCTCTACAGTGTTAGATTGTTGAAATAAACACAGATATTCTTGAGAGTGAGAGTTTTCATTTAATATATGACTCATCTATGTTTTGTCGGTCTGTGTGATATAAATCTAAAATTGTATATTATTTGTATGGTTTTCACAGATGGGATGGCATGGCGGATTCAGATTTAATGTTTATGTAACATAAACGTTAAATGAATGGGGCATTCGACAGATACCATATATGTCTAGTTTTGTAGTCTACAACTTTTGCTATTTTAGTTATATATAGTCCACTGTAGGAAGAATTTTTGGGTTTCATATGTCAGTTTACTTTAGTTTGATATCCTCACGTGCATAAATTAACTCCTGCACCCACTAGTAAAATAAATCTAAATTATATCTAGGGAGACCCGAGGTAGTTCGGACAAGCGGTAGAAAATGGATGGATGGATGGATGGATATATCTAGGGACCGAATAATTGACTGTATATCATATACCACGATATGCATTGAAGGTCACTTTGGATAAAAGCGTCTGCCAAATGCATAAATGTAAATGTAAGAAAACATTCATTTTAATAAAACATTTCGATATGTGAGGTAAATCAATTTAGTACATGAAAATGCCACATAGCCAGTCAGCTGTCAGCTGTGGTGAATACGTGTTCATATGTGTTTGGCTTTGCTTGCAAGGAAAGCTGAGCTTTTTCAAGCTGTTGAATGAGACTGCCCAATGCTGGCAGCCCTGAAGTGTATGTGTCTGTGTGTGGAGAGAGATTGCTCCCCTGGAACACACACCGGTTGCCACAGCCAGAGCCGGGTCTCCAGGGCGGTCCACAGGTGTTGAAGGTCTGCGCACCTCGAGACCAGAAGAGAAATGAGCAGATGAGCTGGCACCGGCAGTCATATCAATGAAGCCCCCCACACTTCATCCAAAATTAATATGAACAGCAGGGTCGACTCAAGTTCAACCTTAGCCACAGCGGAGACACCGCACTCTCTAGAAAACCCCAGAGGCCGGGGCCCTCCCCCACCCCTCATTTCCCATCATCCTTTCTCCTGCTCTCACGTTCTGCGCGATGTGGCGCCTATTCGTCGCTGTGCGTCGAGTGCCCTTGATGGGGCTTCGCTTGTCTCAGTTTCAATTTTACTGGTGACGGCTCTTATTTGCATTGCTCACGGGAGGCCTCGCGTCAGAAGCGGCCGATGATTGGAACGGTAAGGAAATGCTATCACAGCGAATTTCTGAGACGTCGAGAGCGTTTTGTTCTTGGCCTTCACCCTGATCCCCGTTATGCTCATGACATGTACATCTGCTCTTAGAGATAAACACGGTGAAAGAAGAAGATAATACATATACATGGGTGAAAATGTTAAGCCGCTGTGACTGAAACCAATGCATTAAGTCAAGTGATGTTCCGTCAAGTTTGCCGTATGGTTAACCTGTTGTGTCTTGCAATGAAGCGTTACTTGTAGCGTGGGTGGTGGAAACCAGCTCACGTTCTTTGCTGTCTGTGCGCCGCTGTAGCGCCGAGCATTTGTGATTATGTTGATTTGTCACCGGCCTTGTGGGATTTTAGCTGTTACGTGATCCTGAGTATTGTGGGATTGATATGTAGCAACGTTTCCTACAGGATGGTAAGTTTTTTTGCATTTAGTGCTGTCATGATGGAAACCAAACAAAACCTTCAACCAGTTTAAGGTGATTTTGGATGGGTTTAAGGTGGTCTAGCAAGTCTCCAAACTTGGCCAGCTAGTCTGTTGTTGGTTTAAAGGGATAGTTCACGCAAAAATGAAAATTGTTTCATTATTTCTTCACCCTCATGTCATTTCAGACCTGTATGACTTAATTTTTTCTGCAGGACACAAAAGGAGATATTTAGAAGAAAGTTGGTAATCAAATATCTATTCCCATTGAATTCCATTGTAGACATTTCTTTAAAAAGTTTTAAATGACAAGAAAGTGAATTAATAATTAATGTGTATTTTTTGAGTGAACTTTCTCTTTAACAGGTAGATTTGAAATTATTTTTCTTAAAATGTTTTATATATACAGAGCACAAATTGCTTTAATCGACCGATACCGATCATTGGCCGATATATGCACCGAGCGTCTTTTGGAAATTTTTGGAAAAAACACCAGGGCTGCGTTTCCCAAAACCTTCTTAACGCTACGTCATTCTTAAGTTATACCTTAAGCTGTACCTGTCCTGTCTGCCCCCTTGTGTTCCCCTATCAGCTTTCCCCGTGTTTTTATCCCATGGACTCATATTCACCACACCTTTAACAGTCGGACTACACTCCCCATAATCCATTTCACCTGTTCATCACCATCTTTGATTACACCCGCACCTGAGACTTATGATTGCACCCACACCTGATCTGTATTCCCTGGACCCTTTACGTTCCATGTGTTTCTTTCTGTTCATTGGCTGGTCTACTTGTAAACTTCTACTTAGTTGGTTCAAGTTATACTTACCGCTGACTACTCGTGGATGTTTACCTGTTCTTAGTTCCCATGGATGTTTATCGTTCTTAGTTCCCATGGATGTTTACCTGTTAGTAGTTCCCATGGATGTTTACCTGTTAGTAGTTCCCGTGGATGTTTACCTGTTAGTAGTTCCCGTGGATGTTTACCTGTTCTTAGTTCCCGTGGATGTTTCCATGTGTTAGTAGTGGATGTTTCCTGTTCGTAGTTCCCCATGTGTTAGTTCAGTTCCCGTGGATGTTTACCGTTTGTAGTTCCCTGTTGTAGTTCCGTGGATGTTTACCTGTTCGTAGTTTCCCTCCCATGTTTACCTGTTCGTAGTTTCCGTGGATGTTTCCACCTTTCCGTAGTTCCTGTGGATGTTTACCTTTCCGTAGTTCCCGTGCATGTTTACCTCTTCGTAGTTCCCGTGGATGTTTACCTGTTTGTAGTTCCGTGGATGTTACCTGTTCGTAGTTCCGTGGATGTTTAAGTACGTTCCCCGTGGATGTTTACCTGTTCGTAGTTCCCGTGGATGTTTACCTGTTCGTAGTTCCCGTGGATGTTTACCTGTTCGTAGTTCCCGTGGATGTTTACCTGTTCGTAGTTCCCGTGGATGTTTATCTGTTCGTAGTTCCCGTGGATGTTGTTGTAGTTCCTCGTATGTGGATGTGATCTGTTCTATGTTTCATTGGATGTTCTTCAGTTAACCTTTTGCACTATAAAGTGGATTTAAGTGACCTTTGGTGTTCATCGTGTCTGTCAGCAGTCTGTAGCATTACAGTACCTTTTCGTTAAAACGTGTTTCCCGAAACCTTCTTAGTTAAGTATACCTTCTGTAATACTTTCGTAAGGTTGGTCTGGACCGCTCTTAGCTATACCCTATCGTTTGATCGTTTCAAACCGCTATGCAAAAAGACTTTCTACATCGCAGTTTAATTTCACATATAAAATCAAATATAATAATTTACTGTTAAATTCTATTTAGTATTAAATTTTCATTTTTACTTCAACTTGGTTTTAATTTTACAAATAAAATACTCGGGTTTAATACACTCAGTGTAGGCTATTGAAGGGTTTTTTTTATGAATAAAATTGACATACACTGATGGTTGTTAGCGTTTTTAATTACAGCCTATTATCCCAAGGCACATCAGCTGGCAAACCATTTGACAGCAAAGGCGTAGTCTATATAAAGGGAATGAATGTTATGGGGAAACTATTGCAGTGAGACAGCAAATAGTTGTCTTAATTCAAAGACGGCGCAGACTGCAGATCCAGTTAGTGTATTTACACAATTTAATTTGAGAACATTTTAGTCCCCTGGCTACCATGTCAGAAGAGAAAATTCTACACAAATTTAGCCTTCCACGGGAGAAAATTCTGCAGCTCTTGCATCTTGCTGGCCCAACTTTGTCGAGACAACCTCGACGGACCTACCCCCTCAGCCCCCAAAATCAGCTGCTGCATGGCGGCTCTTCGTTTTATGCCGTGGGGCGTTTTCTGGAGGTTTTTGGGGATGAATATGGGCTGAGAAAGACCTTCCAAGGCTTCCATGCCATTTTGGGTGTCCCGCGAGTGATTGGTCATTTTGGTTGGGACACTTATCCCTATACACAAATGAGTGATTTACGCCAATAATGTGAATCAACAAAGATCGTGGACCAAAGATCAAACATTACCACTCGATGGCAAACTATGAGAATATAAATAACCCTTTCAAAAACAATCGAAGCCAAACAGCCAGTTAATATAGCTGGTTAACGCAGAAAAAGTATGGCCGTGAGGGTGCGGGATCGGACACTTGCAAAATTATAAATACATACATACACACAAACATATTTCTTAATTTATTTATACTATTTCAGTGAGCCCTGATAAATGAAATTTCTACCATTTCTAAAGTGTTTCTTTATAATAAACATTGTTTTCTCAATACTTTACCCACTCTATAACGCAAGGTAGAGTGAACAATCGATTCTCGAGGCATCGATATCAACCTATTCAGCACCACTGCCATGGACAGCATCTGCTAACGTTGCACTTAAGAAGGTTTACTTTAAGTAACCTCAAAAGGTATAGTTCGGGGAACAGGCCTAGAAAAGGTATAACTTGAGTTAAGGTGTACCTTTAGAGTCTTCGTAGCGCGCTAAGAGACAATGTTATCGGGAAATGCAGCCCAGAAGAATTATATTGAATCATTTTCATAGAAATGAGAGTTTTTATTAACTTAAATTTTTACGATAACATTTTAACATTTAAAACACAACCGGTCGATGGTATTTCTGAACAAACACACTAAAGAAAATGTATATAAAGCCTTAAATTGGTCTAGCTGGTTTTCCAAAACCCCTCTAAAACCATTAAAACAACCACCTTGGCTGGTTTTGTAGCATTTGGCCCCTCTCTTCCTGGCATCTGTTCCTGGGGTGTGCAGACACACAGTTGAATCATGAGAGTTGAACCCGGCTGATGTCCTGTCAGAATAAATGACTGGTGAGGCCCCAGGAAGCTTCAGTGATCCAGCACCCCTTAAAAAGCCGTCCGTATTAGTGGGCTGGCCGCTGAATTGGAGGCTAGCGGTTGTGGCCTCAGGTGGGCTTGGATCTCGGGTCTTAATGATAGCCGTAGATGAGGTGTGAGAAGGCGAAATTGATGATTCTCTCCAGCACTAATCATGGTGCAATGAAAAGGACAAAGGGAGCGGAGGGAAATCGTTCAGAAAGTCGGGTCTTTAACCTCGCCGTTTAATAGTCCTCCAGACATGAATTTCAAAGGTTCAGAATTCAGATCAGACTATTTGAATTCTATTATGAGATATAACTAAATATCTCTATTTCGATTGATATTAAGACAAATGTCTGTGATAAGAGACATGCTAGTGTTCCTACTGTATAATGATACAATGGTTTTGCACTAGGACATCCAAAACAAAATCAATATCAGAGGCGATTCCAAAACAAATCAATCAAATTCAGTGGTTATCTCAACACATTGAGCTTTGCGCTCTATTATTTGTCTGTTTGTGCATCCGTAGGTGGTCTCTGAACGGCACATTGATTAATCTCCGGACTGATTCCCGTCGGCGGCTGTCTGGGGGGAATTTAGTCATTAGGAGTCTGGACCGGGCCCAAGATGGAGGAATATACCAGTGCACTGCGTTCAACCCACTGGGAGCCGTTCTCAGCAGGAGAGCTAGCCTCCAATTTGCATGTAAGCCATCAGCTGTGTGTTAGCATGCTATGTGAGCCGCTCAATGCAGAAGAACCTGGTTTAAAGTGGAGGCTTCCGATATGGGACTAGCATGACAAGGAGAAATCCATATTTAATGTGATTTGATCATTTAAAGGTCCTTTGTGAAACTGCGCTATTGTCAATATGAATGCATGGGTTATTTTGTTGATATTATTTATTTTTGTAGGCATATCATTTTGCTGTTGATAAAATTAATGGTGACCCTGTAATATAACAATAAAGTGTGTCGTCCATACATTGTCATTTCTAAAATATTTCATGTTTTAAAAAAAAACTCCCCCATCGATCAGCCAATAAGGGGGGTAACAATTCAATATAATTCATGCATTCAATACAATTTCAAAAATAATTGACAAGAGAATACAATAGAGAATAGACAAGAGAATGTCCGTGTTTGTTTATTTATGTAATAACTAATGTTAACAGATTTGATTTTGGAAATGTTTTAGTAAATGCTGAACTTAAAGAGATTGTTCATCCAAAAATTAAAATTCTATCATCATTTAATCACCCGGAGGTTTTTTCAAACCTGTATACATTTCTTTGCCCTGCTAAACAGGAAGGAAGATATTTGGAAGAATGTCAGTAACCAAACATACATCATCCCCTCTTGACTCCCAGAGTATTCATTTTCCCTACTATGGCAATTGGTACTATGGCAGTTCTATATTAATTTCTACATTCCTGTATTCAATTCAATAAAATTCTCTGTAAAAATTGCCTACCCTGCCTTTAAATTGTTCAGTTATGATTTTTTGAACAAATGGGGAAAAATTACTAAACAAAAAAGAATTCTGTTTATTTCCAAATTTCGTTAAAACATAACAAAACAAACAAGTGGTTAACACTTTTCATCAATGAAGTGGTTGTGTTCATTGTGTGTATCAGATTTTTCAATGTTTTTAACAGTGTGTTCTTTAGGAAATTGCATTGAATCCAATACGGGTCAATTTGACCACCATAAAGAACATAACAAAAATCAAACAGAATATAAGGGTTGAAATATTCTGTATGTTGATGCAGGTCATTGTATTGACAGCTCAACCAATTGGTTTGAACAACGTCATATCATAATATTTTTAAATTGCCATAGCTCTACTGAACAACATATTACATCATTTTTTTTGTATTCTGATACATTGTTACACACATATTATCCAAACAGATCAAGCCAAAAACAAATGACATTATGAAGTATTTTTTTTAAATCAGCGCCTCACTACTACAATAATTGGCCGCATATTAAGCTGGGATGAGAAAAACACAAACAAGAGAAAAAATGACAAACCTCTGCGTTATTTTAATGTGTTTCGCTGCTTTCCGACTGTTCTTATGCCTTTCAGACTTGAATTTAAAAACCCAAACGAGAAGTGCCGTGTCTGTGCGGGAAGGCCAGGGGGTTGTTTTACTGTGTGGTACACCATCTTATTCAGGAGGTAAGGCTGTAACACTGTTCCTGTTTTTGATTTACACTTCAGCTTAGCATTAACGTGCCTTCTGATACTGTATGCCATACACATGTGTAATACAGAGTTATGACACTGTGCTGTGGGCATTCATGTGCGTTTTAAAATGAGACGAGGTATAAAAAGCCTTTCCAAGAAATCTTACGTGAAGGATGTTATTTGTGAAATTGCAAAAGTGATATCTTCCCCCATTTACCATTGGTCAGCCAAAGAAACGGTCCCGCTCCAAACTCACGCTATTCGTTCAGCCAGTGTTGCTTTGTTTTTTATTTTCCAGCAGTTTGTGTTTGGCCGACCTAGTTCATTTGTTTTTGTAATGAATTACATGTGCTCTCTGCTTTCCAGATCTCTCATTTGCATGGGTCTTTAATGAGTACCCTTACTTTGTTCAGCAAGACAATCGCCGCTTTGTCTCTCAGGAGACAGGAAACCTTTACATTGCCAAAGTGGAGCCGTCGGATGTGGGTAACTACACGTGTGTGGTGGTAAATCGCATCACTAAGAGCAAAGTCCTCAGCTCCCCAACCCCGCTGGTGCTACGGACGGATGGTAATTGTCAATATTTTATCCAACGGCCGAGAGCCGTGCCAATGATTATGTGGTCGTAGATGATTACAGTAGAGCTGCAGGCTGATTGAACCGTTGACGTTTAAGGGTTTGATGGAGCTGTTTGTGCAATTGGCATGTTCTGAGGTTTCTTTCTTCCGAAACAAGATAGTTTGAAGAACGTTGGTAACCAAACAACAGAGACCCCCATTGACTTCTATTATGCACACAAAACCACAGGGACATTTCTCAAAATATCTTCTTTTGTGTTCTGCAGATGGAAGAGTCGTAAATAGGTTTTGAATGACATGAGGGTGAATAAATGATGATTTGAAAGTTTGTTTGTGAATCAAATAATGCCTTTGAGCGGACATAATGCTTTTCCATCGAACTATAGATTATCTGGTTTGTTGAATGTAAACTGAACTGTAACTCCCCCCGATCAAGTGTGGATTTAAATCCTTCTGTAACAATTGTATTTACACTTAAAATATAACAGTATGTTATTTTGTTTAAGATTCGAAAGCAACACCCGAAACACTTTCTCGATCTGGCCTTGTCTTGACACTTTTTTTCAATAGTGAGACGGTGTGAATTAGCTCACCATCAAGTCGCAACAGCTTGTTTCGGGAGCCTGAATTCATAGACACCCCTGCTAACTTTTTCACAGTCCTAAATGTACTTTGCCATTAAGTAAACATAAACAATGGCTGGATGAAATATTTAGCAACACTCTAAAATGTGCAGCAAACACCATACCAATCCACACCGTGTCAAGCTCTAGGATGGGATATAAATTATTTGTTGCCTTTGTGTTTGTTTTTCGCTCTCGAGAGAGGTAGCTTTTCACCTTACTAACACTTTTGAATCTGTGGTATGATGTCCCCTCTGGTGTCATACCTACACAGAGAAAATTATAAAACAGTTGCTTTTTCATAGCTCAGAGACTTCTCAGTTATATTTCAGTTTTGTCTCTGAGGTTTCTTAGTAGAAATACAAATGCAAATGTTGGCATATAGTGTATTGGGCTTTAAGGGATAGTTCACTCAAAAATTGTAATTCTGTCATCATTTATTCACCCTCATGTCGTTCAAAACCTGTATCTGACTCTTTGTTCTGAAAAACACAAAAGAAGATGTTTTGAGTCCCTACAATGGAAGTCAATGGGGACCCAATATTGTTTGGTTATCGACATTCTTCAAAATATCTTCTTTTGTGTTCTGCAGAAGAAATAAAGTCACTCAGGTTTGCAATGACACGAGGAAAGAAATTGTATTTTCGGGTGATCTGTTGTGGTTTCATTGTTTTCTATGAGAAACAACTGAGATATTAAAGAGATTTCAACCTGTCAATGCATTACAAATGGGAAAATAAAGCAATGTTTTGTTTCTCACAGGTGTAATGGGCGAATACGAGCCAAAAATAGAGGTTCATTTCTCTGACATGGTTCCGGCTGCAAAGGGATCTATTGTGACACTGGAATGTTTTGCTTTGGGGAAGTAAGTGGAATTCCTCCTCGGCTCAGCCGCCGCTTTCTTTCTTTACGGGTTTCCCGACTTTAATAGTGCTCTGTCACTGAGCTAAATGTGTTTGGCCGTTTTCCACCACTTCTCGACACCTTTTAAACATGCTTGTCAAAGTCTGTTTGGGAAATGCCGTATAGCGGTCAATTTTTTTGCCTCCAGGCAATTTTACTGTCTCAATTGATCCCATTAGAGGAAGAGCCATATACGTTTTCTTCCATTTCCCTGCAAAAAAGAAATAAGATGGTGTCTTATGAGGAAATCTAACTCATTTAGTACGTTAGAGCTGATATCTGAGGAGAAAAGACAGTAATCGACGCTGTAATTAAATTAAACACAGTTTCCATTCACAGAGGTTTTATCTTTCCTATTTTGTCAGTGCCGCTCTCTCTCTTTCTCCTTTCTCCTTTCTCCTTCATTTCTTGATTCTTTTGTACTTTTTACTCACGTATGCCCCTTCTGCTTTGTCATTTGTTATTTTTCTCCCCTTTCAGCCCAGTACCCCAGATCACGTGGAGGAGAGCGAATGGAGTTCCGTTTCCCAGCAAGGTGAAGATGAAGAACTCAAACGTGGTACTCGAGATTCCCAGTTTCCAGCAGGAGGACGCCGGAGGCTATGAATGTGTGGCAGAGAACAAGATGGGGAAGAACACGGTTCAAGGACGACTGTCCTTCCACGGTACAATCGCTTCACATGCTCCTTTTATATTTGAGCATATTACAGCACATGATGTGTTCATTTCATACATAGTCATACAGTATATAGTCTGTATTTAGTGGACTTGTTTATTTTATCCAGTAGCCATTGGGGGATTCTCTCGAAATCTTGGCTTGAAGATGTCAAACATTATTTTGTTAAAAACACTGGCATCAACAAATTTACTTTTGACTCATTAAAAACAAGATATGACATGTTTAAAAGCATTAAACTGTTTTACAGACAGGGCTGCAATGATTGACAGATTGCAAACCGCCGATCAAATCTCTCACCTTTTAACGATCCAATCGTTTGTCGATGGATGAAATCAAGTCCCGCCCTACATTTTTATTCTAATTTCAGAAGTCATTTAACTCGGGTATACATCACGATACAGAAAAAAAAAGACAATCGCTACTTGTTGTTCATGCCGACTTTAACCATTTTCAAAGAATTTTGACAAAAAAAGGCATTCAAAATTCTTATTACTGTAACCGTTTAAAATGGTCAATGCCATAGCACGTTTCGCTAAAAAAAGAAAAGCCACGATGCCTGAGCTAGTTTTATTAATCATACGTAATAAGATATTAATAAATTATATTCTTTTAGAAAATTATAAATGTAACAAGAGAATATTAAGCTTTTAACTAGAAAATGTAATCTCTTAACCCGTTAGCCAGTGAAAGGTACTGGCAGATGTGTTTCTTCACATAAAATTAAACTTAATGTAAATATCTTTGTGTCCTTTTAAAAATGTTACGGAGGGCGAGAACATCTGTTATGGACACTTCTTTTTTCCACTATTTCTTCATTTTTATTATACATGAATGTTCTGTCAATTATTTCTTTGGTCATTTGAGAACATCTAGAAGAACATCCAATGGTTTTTCAATTTCCCATATAATGCACAAATCTGGACGCATTTCGTTAATGAGAATTTCGGTAGAAAAAGCAATAAAATACATAGACAATTATTCTTATGTTAAAATTATGCTTTGTGCAAAGTAGAGAACACAATATTGTTTATCATGATCATTTTTGTGCTTCCCAATAATATAGAATGACCCCATTATATTTTTTGTACAATGCTTGATTATTTCATACAGTACATAGCATATTTATATTGAGCACACGTGATGTGTTTGTTTTGTTAAGCACATGGTGTGATTATTTCATAGAGAGTTCTTTTATATGTGGTGTTCAGCACATGGTATGTTTATTTTACCCTTTGGCACTATTACGTTTTCAGTCTAGTAAACAGATGATTTTTTATATTGAAATTCTCAGAAATTGCACTTGCCATTGCAGGTAATGTTTGCCACATCATTTCATCTGTTCTTAAAAATTAATGCATGCTAATTATTTAAAACATTCAGGTAATATTGTTTCTCACAACCTTTAAAATTCACAGCAGCGTTTAGCGAGAGGAACCCTGCCAGTGCTTTTATTTAACAAGATTTGTGTAGCGAATTACTTTCTAAATTCTTTCTGCCCTGTCTGGGATTTCTTACACTTTCCATATTCACAAAAGCGAAAATAAATGAAGCTCACGTAATGGGTTTGGCAGTGTAATGTTGCATCGTGCCAAGACTCAGTAGTGTTAAATGCTAACTTCAGACACTTGCGTTGATCCAGAAAGGTGTCAAATGGCAAGAGGTACAGTTTTATGTCGCCAAATCCATTTATTATGGATGGATGGTTTTTATTTTGCATTAGTAACAGGAGCTTGGGGGAATTTCTTTTAATTAGCAGTGACGGTTTATGATCATTTTAGTAAAACCACAGCTTTTTTCTATGGACTACCTGGAGTATTTTTATCCAAACTGTTATTGATATTGTCTATAATGTCCATAATGTTTCTTTTGTTGGTAAAACTGTTGTATAAAAGCACAAATTACACGCATGAAGTCGTACTATTCGTGTAGAACACAGTCATCCAACAAAGGTGTGAACTGTCCTTCATTCAAGATAGACATGCATGATGGACTCATTATGCAGCCTCTCTTGCGTTATTCATGATGTTTCTGTTAATAACTCTATTCATTATTAGCAACTGTGGAACACCGATTAGGTTAACTCTTATTATCCACGCCGGATTCCTTTCTAGTTCATCCCTTTATTTTGTCTTGGTTTGGAAGATCAAGATTCTGCTCCAAAGTCAACACAAAACACTGGTTTCGAAGAGAGCTTGGGTAAACATGCTTAAAGCTGCGATCTGTAACCTCTGTCTCTCTATCGCCATCTTTGTTTGAAGCATACAATTGCAGGTTACATTACATACTGCAAAATGTAACTTACTACAAATCCGTTATAGAGCAAGTACATACAAATCTAATGTTTCTTACGCCAGTTTGCCGTGTTAAGCTTAAAATAATGATTTATAAGGCAGATTGCGACCTGCGATGTTATGTTTCAAACAGAGATGGCGATAGAGAGGCAAAAGTTACAGATCGCAATTTTAAATATAACGTTTATTTGCTAGGGCTGGGTATCGCAGGCAATTTCACAATTTCTTATTTATCCCCTGTCTTTATTTCAAGTAAAGCGACATCCTCAGGACGAAAAGCAAATTACAGATAATAATATTTACATCATCTGAAGCACTTATATTAAGAATATTTCGATTTTGATTCATTGAATTTAAATACACAGCATCGTTTACAGAGCCGTTTCTACGAGACGCTTCGACCGGGTTATTGAGCACTAGAATCAAGCATGTGAAGACCATTGGGTTCTCATTTTCCTTCTCCTTGGATTTGTCATTTTGCTTCGACACAATAACAAGAACGGAGCTGAAGCTAATGATGTGGAGATATCCTTGGATCACAGTGACTATGGATCGCCGCATGTAGAACTACTGCGTTTGGCGGCTAGCCGTGGCTTGTTGAAAATTATTGAATAACGTGATAAAAATAGCAACATGGTAATTGATAGGGGAACGAATGCTCTGTCTGTAAACATGGCAACCTTACACACATGTGGTATGTTATTGATTGAAATGAAATACACATATAAAGAATGAAAGGGTTCAGAAAGACCCATTAGTGAAACGCAATGCAAAGGAATGAAAAGCACAGCGCTTATTAGCATAGCACTCTTCGATTTTGTCAGATTCATGATATCACACAGTGCTCTTTTCACTCACACCACTTTTAAGATCGCAGTGAGTTGAAACATTCTTATTATTAACGTCAAGCATTCTCAACGTCTGTATTTGACTTATTGAGAAGGTTAGCTGGGCATATGCAATACTGACCTTCCATTAAAGAGTTCGGGCCAAAGTATAAAACATCCTTGTATGGTGCATTGCAGTGTGCCAGAGTCTTTGAGATGTGGTGGTGAAAGGAATGGAGAAAAGTAAAAGGAATTGAGAACAGTTGCAAGGTTGGTCTCTGGATTTAATTAATTCTTAGCAAAACACAAGAAGGCTGATCGGTTTTCTTGATGAGCCAATCCGTATGTGACACTGACCAATCCATGAAGTGCTTAGTTGCCACAAAAACCTGCAAGCACAGTTCTGTCGTTTAAGCGTATTGACGTCCATCTAGCTCAAACCTCATGTTATTGGTTAAAATGATGCAGAACAACAGGAGGATCCCACATGGTTGAGACACAAGAACTTATTCTTGATTTCTATAGCTTAGAACAAAAAGTGTCCAAATCATCCTTTATAAGATCCCAATGCTATGAGTGAGGGTGCTGCTGGAGGAATATGCAGTTGCTAGGTCAAAAGACAAAACCCTCAGGTTATTTTAGTCCATAGATGGGCCTCGCATCCCTCCTTAAATTGAAGAAATATACAGGGGATTTTAAGCCAGTATATTGTTAAAACATCACAAAAACAATTTGAGGTAGTATTTTAAGTTCAAGGCTTAGAAGGGTTTGTTTAAACCTGGTGAATGAGCAAACATGCTTCACTAATAATAACTTTGAGTTAAATTTGGATTGTCCAATGTGTTGCTGCATAAATAGTGTTTTATTAAACAGACAAAGAAATAAGACAATTGCTTTTTGTCTTTTAAGCTTTTACTGCGTAATTGCATTTAATGTTTATAAAACTAAATAATACTTAGACATCATCTAGCACGTTTTGATAAACAGGATAGAATAAAACATTAAAACAAATGAACTTGGATTTCAATAAAGTAATTCAAGTTGTATTAGACATAAGCGCCACAGTTGTTGAAACTATAAAATGTTGTACTTTTGTCTTCTCAGCAAAACCTCAGTGGGTGCAGACCATGCGAGACAGCGCTTTGTCAATTGAAGAGAGACTCTTTTGGGAGTGTAAGGCCAATGGGAAACCCAAACCTTCATACAGCTGGCTGAAGAATGGAGAACCACTGGCAGTCGAGGTACAATTCAAGCAGGGCTGATGGCTCACCACAAAAATACAGTCTACCCGCGAGCCATGTGTTGAGGCCCCGCCCACAAATAGTGACATCACGCACAATTGTATCAATTGTATCTCAGGGTGTATAGCATAATAAAAGCAGAGCGAAAATAACCATGAGTGTGTCATACACAGTTTACAGCAATTGTAAGTTCCGTGTAAATACATTTAAAGATCTCTGAAAAGTAAACAACATAAAAAGTGGGTGGGTCCTGTCCCACTCAGACACACTGGTTCCAACGCCCATGCATGTTGATAATAAAGACTGTTTTATTATCCGGACTTGACTGGATGCTCGAGTGTTTATCAAAACAATTTTACATTTGAAAGTAATCAGCATGCATGGATTACTGTTCGAGTGTTTGCTGACTTCATTTAAGATGCTGTTGTTGTCACTGTGAGTTTTCTGTTGCATTTAGAGTTGTTTTTTAATGTATGATGTTTGTTTGAGCAGTCACTCGACCAATGTTTTAGTCTCTCTTAAGCAAAGTACTATATGATCAAATAATTAACAAAGTGCAATAAAGGTTTAAGTTTTTAATTAAAGGATGAGTCAGGTGGACTTTTTTGTCCTTGTTATGTTAACAAGTAGAAATCCACTGGTATTTATTTGTCTATGTACTTAAAGTTCAATTAACTGATGTTTTGTTTGTTTTGGGATAGTTCTCCCAGAAATGAAAATTCGATAATTCAATCACCCTCAAGTTGTTCCAAACCTGTATAAATGTAATTGTTTTACCGAACACAAAAACAGATATTTGGAAGATTGTTTGTTACTAAACAGTTCTGGAGCGCTATTGACTACTATAGGAAGAATACAAACTGTTATGGAAGTCAATGGTGCCCCAAAACTGTTTGGTTTCCCGCATTCTACAAAATATATTTTTCTGTGTTTAACAGAACAAAGAAATTGAGGGTGATTCGATTATGACAGAATTTTAGTTTTTGTGTAAACTGCCCCTTTAGGAGATGTGACATAACTAACAATGCCATGAAATTCGTTTTAACGTGTACGTTTTTTACAGATTTTTTACAGTGTGCGCATCCTACGAAAGTTTGTGTGAATGACAAAATCGTTTACGGTTTTTTCACCTCTGTTCCTCTGTTTCACAGGACAGAATACACATAGACAACGGAGCCCTGACCATCAGCTCGGTGAACCTCTCAGACGCCGGCATATATCAGTGTGTGGCCGAAAACAAACACGGAATCATTTACTTTGGCGCTGAACTGGTGGTGTTAGGTAAAAACATATTGAGTTCTTCTTCCATGTCCTAGTTTTTGTCTTTGCAGCTCTGTTTCACCGGTATAGATTTTTATACATTCCCAGGGAGCATTTTTCATGCAGCATTGAATCGTTCTATTGGCGTCTTAAAGAAATGCCCAGTGTAGTTTCCTCAAAAAACCTGGTTCAAACTGCAATATGGTCCATTATGAATAACAGAACACAGCCCTCACGCGCTGGTGTGCTCCCAAGGTTTTTATAGCCAAATAAACACTTGAAATGGGCTCACACACCAAGGAGCTGCCCTCTTTTCCACATTTCCCATAAGAACATTGATTTCGCAACATTTAGAGTGGCCCGGCATGGCACTGCGGCTCTCAGTAATGTTAATCCTCTATCGATCGGCTGTTGGGAGATGAGGGACCGTGGCCACTCTGTTGACAACATGACAAAGCCACGGTTGTGGGGTTCACCAGTGGAAAAACCTTTAAGCAGACAGGGAAAAAGGCCAGACTGAGACCTTTGTCATCGGCTCAGAGAGAGAGAGAGCTTGGTGAGGTCATTGAGGACACCTTTGCTTTCCGACTGCAGCCAATTCCTTCACTGGCCCTCTCTAATGATGTTTGTGTAGGGTCCAGCTGCCCTCAACGGGCTAATTAGGTAATAGAGATGCTATTTAACAATGCTTCAGGCCGTAGCATGTTAACTATGACAGCGAGGAAGCGGCTTTATTCTCAGCTTTGGATAACGAGGCTTCTCGGCGACCCAATTGGTGGTAGTCTATAAGCATTACGTCACTATTGTCTGAAAATATATAGTTAGTCGAAGGGCTACGTTCAAATTCTGGATAGCTCCTCTGAACACGGGTAGATGGGAATATTCTATTGCCTGCATTGTTTGATGTTAGGGGCAGGATGTAAATGGGTGGTTGACAAATAAATGTGTTCATGTGTCCTATGGTGTGACAGCAAAAATGGAGAAAAAATATCAACAAAGCAAAATCTCTCTTGTGATGTTTTGTATTACACATATGAATATTAATCATATAAAACATATATTATCAACAGCTGTTTTCTCATTTTTGCTGTCACACCATAGGACAACATGTACTTAACTACCCAAGTTTGTTGACTACAAACTTGCAAGAGGGGCTTAAGATGAGGAAAAATGATTGAAAATGACAAAACAAGCATTAAATAAGCTACAATGACTATAAATCAATAACAAACCTATACAATTATTTTAATGACAATTTTATGCTAAGCGCTAAATTATTAAATGTAGTGGTATTTATGAATTATGGGGGTGCTGTTAAATATTGTTGTGGACAATGGGGGGCCTTGAAGGGTATTGTATATTATTGTTATATAGTATTTATGTTATATCATTTTTGTTTTAAGCAAAAATATAGCCCCCCCATTGCTTTCCTGCGGCTCAGTTGTTAGAACATGGCACTAGCAATGCCAATGCCACATAGTCAGAAACAAATGTATAATGTAATGTGATTCACTTTGGATAAAAGCGTCTGCCAAATGCATGATTGTTATATACAATGTTTTGTGCTAGTAGTATTTGACAGTATCTTGTGTTTTGCTCCAGATTCAAGAAGAGAAACATATTCTTGCTGTTGGACTCAAACCTTGTTTCTCCATTTGTTGTGATTCTTTTTTTTCAGCTTTCATGATTTTGTTTAAAAGTTGCAAAAGCAAAGTCTTAAAAGTATTAAAATAAGCTTGTCAGCTTTGACAACAATGTTAAATTACTGGAAAAATGTCCTGTAAAGTGGTAAAGTTTCAATCTAACAGCAACGATATATTCAATAACAAGGTGGTTACGCTCTTTTTTGATAATCCTATAAATTAACTGTTTTTACATATTTATGATTATTTATTAAAAGGACACTAATGAAAAATCATTACATTATTATCTAGTTCAGACTCTAAATTCTGATTAGATGAACTTTAAATGTTTTACTTGAAACAGCGTCTTAACCCTTGTGGGGTGTTCGGGTCTGTTGGAAAACAGATCAACTTGACAAACCATTCAAGATAAACTTGAATAAGGGTGTATTCACACCTGCCTTGTTCGATTGAATAGAACTCAAATTTGTTTCCCTCTTGGGTGGGCAGGTGTGAATACAGCAATCGTACTCGGGTGCGGACCAAACAACCGTACCGAGACCCAGCTGAAGAGGTGGTCTCGGTCTGGTTCCAAAAGAACTCTGGTACGGTTCGTTTAAGGTGTGAACATGGCGCGTCCTCGATTCGACCTAGTTGAAGATATCCTATAATATGTTAGCATGCCATAGGTGCACATAAGAGCTCTCTCCGCCGGAACTGTCATAGGGATGGTAACCGAAACCCGGTATTAAACGAGCACCGGGGCTAAACACGCAGCACGGGCAGCCTGTGTCTGTAAATGCTTTTTACTTGCGCCTGGCTCCGCATTGCGCTGCGTGTCTCCTAAATATGTAGTAGGGGTGTGCACGACTAGTCGAATATTAGATCTGCAATTATTATTTGAAAATGAAAAACGTGCTCAAAAAACTTTCCCACAGGGTTAAGTTACCGCCACAGAAGACACTGTTAGAATGTTCATTCTCATTTAACGCTTCTTCGCTTCATCTGTAATGACTTTATAAGACACATTAAATATTTAAATTAGTCTGCGGTCTGAGTGAACAAAGATTTAGGAAGTCATACAAATTCATTTTTAAGTTTACACCGGCCGCTCACATCACCACATCACCATATCAACATTATTTATAATACTTATCTGGTGAGCCACAGAATTCGGTAACATTACTTAATATATTAGGTATAAAAATACCAACGTAACATTACATTATTTATTACCATAACTTCAGAGCGGCTTTTTTTCTAAATGTATGTTAATTTGTTGAAAATACATGAACGAATGCTAATTTAAGCTTGAAACATGAAAATGTAGATTTAACTGCAACTAATGTTAATGAATTTGGCCTTAAAATAAGATTGGTACCTTTTTCCATACCTAAAAGCCTGTATTTTCTCCTAAGAACTTCAATGGGGTCGTCGCCTTCAATGCATAGCCTGTAAATGAATGTCTAATTGAAGTTTGCGCGGATGTTTTTCGTTTTAAAACAAGCTATATTGTTACCTTGCAGACACTGACAATGAAACGCGAAAGAGAACAACATTTATATGCGGTGGGGATCAGTAGAATTAGTAAATATCTTCCTCAAATGACGGTCACATAATATACAGGGAAACATGCACTACAATGGCTCCGTCTGTGTTGCAGGGTATTTTTTAGGATCTTAACTCGCACAGTCGGCATGGCGGTATCAAGCCGGTTTTTATTTTTATTTTCAACATTATAAATGATATAACAGATATTCTTGTAAGTTCTGGCTATTGTTACCGGGCACACAAAGAGCAGCGCGTCTTCTTTCTTTTTTACCGGCTGAGAAAAATACTCTTAGGCGCTGTGTCCACCGAGGCGTTTACGCCTGTGGCCGACGTGTTTTTCAATAGTTTTCAACGGAAACGCCGCGCTTTTAAAAAAAGTGTCAGCTGACGTTATTTTTCCACGCTCTAGGATGGTGCTATGCGTTTTTTTCACGCTCAGCGCCGCCATTTGACCGTGCGCCCAGAGTTGAAAAATGCTCAACTTGGAGCGTTTTGCTGCGCCTGCAGCAGGCGTTTTCAGCTGAGTTTATGGCGTTTTCAGCCGCGTAAAAGCGCCTCGGTGGACGCAGCCCCTTACCAGAGTAAAATAGGCCTATATCCATTCTGTTTTGTACGTTTTTTGTACATACAAATAAATAATACTTCCTTACAAATAAAACAGCCAAATATGTTATTAAATTGAGAATTTAAATAATCCAGAGTTTTATTGTAATAAAATAAACATGCATAAATCTGTCCAGTAAAATTCAGTAACCAATTTAAAAATGTTAACTTTTGTTAAAGTAGCAGCTATATTGAACCAACCCATTTCTTTAAATGCTGCTGGTCCAAGCTAAAGACAATTTATTTTACATTAAAAAAATAAAGTGTAAGTGTAAGTTTTATTCTTAATGTCTTTGTTTTGGTTTCCTTATTTGCATAAAAATATGAAAAAGTACTGATAGTACACCGATAAGCAGTATTTGTAATACCATTAAAATCTATGATACCCATCACTAGTTTTGCAGCACCTTCGTCCTATCAAAATCCTAATAAAAGCATCATATAGAAGACATTGTATCTTATGATGCTATTAAAGTTTCTGCGTATTGCGTTAGTAGTTGATTAAATAAAAACTGGACTACGAAAGATCTCCATGAATAGCCTATTTTTGCACTTCCTGCTTTTCCCTGCCAGACAATTTATGTCCAATGAATGGATGACCTCAGCACACATGTAGTTTTTTTTTTGGTAGATTTTTGGTTCACTTGCAAAAAGGACAGTGTGAAAGCGAACCACACCAAACAAAAAAAATCAACATTGCATTTCGTCCGGACCAAAGCAAGCGAACTAACAGTCTTTCCTGGAGTGAATACACCCTAAGAAAAAACATTTTTTATCTAAATTTTTGATCTTCTTCATAAATGTGTGTAGCGAGGAAGACAGGACAGGAGCCGTGGGAGATCGTGGTCTCCCGTCCCGCCTTCCTCGCTACAATGTGATTTACCAGAGGCATAGGACAAATAATACACATCAGCTGTCTATGATGCTTGTAATTGGGATAAAGTAAACTACTTTATCCCACAATTATTTTAATTTATCTGTAAATTATTTTTACATTCATTTTTGTTTTGCTGTGGGTCCGCTGACTAGCAAAAACATAAACACCATCCAAGGCTTAAAGTGATACTTTCCCTAAAAAAAAAATCTGTCATAATTTACTCACCTTCGAGTTGTTCCAAATCTGTATAAATGTTTTTGTTCTGATTATCACAGAGAAAGCTATGTGGAAGAATGCTTATAACCAGACAGATTTTGCCCCCCATTGACTCCCATTGTAGGAAAACTTACTTTATTTCTGTTGAACACAAAAGAAAACATTTGGGAGAATGTAGGACAGCAAACAGTTCCGGGGCACTTTCGACTACCATTGTATTTCTTCCTACTATGGGAGTCAACGGCGGGCAAAATCTGGTTATAAGCATTCTTCAAAATATCTTTCTCTTTGACATTTATACGGATTTGGAACAACTCGCAGGTGAGTTAATGATGACAGAATTTTCATTTTAGGGTGAAGTATCACTAAGAATCTATGGAGCCAAACAATGACGCCAGTTCATACCCACAAACCCATACCTGTTTCTTGAAGAAAGCTGCTTTGAATGATCCGCTCAGAAGTGTGCAGCGCCCTCCTTACCATTCACAGTGATGCGAGTGGAGCATCCGCACCCAAGGTGGCAGTTTGACTCTCTCGACCCTGTGTTTTTCCACAGCTTCGCCCCCAGACTTTTCCAGGAGCCCTCTCAGAGCTCTGCTTAAAGCCAAGACAGGCAGCACGGTATCTATGGAGTGTAAGCCGCAGGCCTTTCCCACAGCCATCAGCCTGTGGAGGAAAGGCAACGACCCGCTACAGAGCACCGAGAGGTACGCATGTCATCTATACTATCTTTTGCTGCTTGTCTCCCTATTCATTTTCATGTCCATGTGTAATCTGGATTATAAAAATGAAGTATTTAGATTAAGCTACGTTTTATGGACGGTGAGAGTGCATATTGAACAGACAACAGTATCAAATTAGATTGCATTCCAAAGCTTTTAAAGTGTGTTCACTGATGGAGACGGGTTGGGAAACACAGAGCGTTCTCATTTTGCCACCCACAGAATAACTTCACTTTCAATGAGACACAAGGGAAAACATCACTGCAACGTGACCGCCTCCTTCCTGATTCTTGTCCTTATTTTCCCTTATCCCTTCGATCTGACCATCTATCTTGTACACCCAACAATTCCGCTGCTTTCACACTATCTGTACCGCAACTTAACAATTATCAAAAGAAAGCAGCACAGCCGATTGTGGAAGCTCGCTGACCATGACACTCATGAATTATGAAGCAGGCCATTAGGCCGGCACAGCGGGAGGCTGCTCGCTGTTTTGGGTTGGCTCTGTCAACTATGAAATGATTCCTGGTAGGAGGCCACTTGAGGAACCGCGGCGGTCCGCGAGCCTGGCTCTTTTTATAATGAAGTTGGATTAAATAGTACGGGAGAATTCTGTCAAGGGTGAAAAACCACTGCGAAAAACAATAGATTTGCATTAAGCCACAGTTGTTTGTTTGGAGAGCGTTCGCTGAGACGTCCCCAGTCCAATTTAAACACGAGCTCATTGGCAGGGAATTGTGCATTAGCACATTAACATTCCAGTACAGGGTTCTAGGAATGTTGTGTCGGGTGCTGTGGATGATATATTATTGGGCTGTTGATGTGTGTCGTGGGCTGTTTTCAACTGGCCTTCCGAGATCCCACTGTACATTTCACTGATTTATGTGACGTTACAATGACAGGGAGCAGAAATATTCATGATCAATGTGTAGATACAAACAAAATCGTTACAGTGTGTTAGTGTAAAAGTACAGCCATTTCTGTTATATCGTGAATAAATATGGGGACGTTACTGCCCAGAGGAAAATTGTATTGCTTAGAGTTGCTCTTTTATAGAGATTTGATGGAGTTCTTGGGTTTCGTTTAAGTATCAATTTACAGCGTCGTCTCAGATGTTTCTCATATAATTGTGTAGTAGGAGAAATAAAAACCAAATGAGATATGTGTTAACAGTATGGAGGTGTAAAATGAATTTAGACTGTAAAGGTAAAATAATCTGGATTTTAGTATTAATTTGATGAAATATGTTTGAGTTCATATCATAATCTTCAGTAGCGTTGATTGCAAATCTGAGCTCGGTTTGTGACATTATTCAGAGCACTTAGAAATTGAGACATTTGTCAGATTTTAGTTGTTTTTCTTCTCAGGAGAAATATCTGAGACGCAAGGGAAAGTTTCCGTTAGATCTCCATTCAATCTCATTGATTGTCATTGAGGAGAAATAATTGAGATATTATAGAGATCACATTTGTGATTTTTTTCTCATATGATCTTCATTGAGTCTCACTGAGCAGAAATAATGGAGAAATTAAAGAGATCTTATCTGTGATCTTTTTTCTTATTTGCCCTCTTATTGATTCTCAATCAGAAAAAATTGAGATATTAAAGAGATCTCATTTGTAATTTTTTATTTCCTCTCCATTCAATCTCATGTATTGTTATTGAGGAGAAAATATATTTGTGAGAAATCTCATCTGTGATCTTTTTTCTTATTTGCCTTTAATTCTTTCTCATTGATTCTCCTTAAGAAATATGCGAGATAAGAGATCTCTTCTGTAAATTTTCATTTGCTCTCCATTCAATCTTATTGATTTTATTTGAAAATAAATAATCGAGATATAAAGATCTCATGTGTGTGATTTTTTTTCTCATATGCTCTCCATTAAATCTCATGGAGGAGAAATAATTGAGACATAAAAGAGATCTCATTTGTAATAAATAAATAATTAAGATATTATAGAGATCTTATCTGTGATTTTTTTATATGCGCTCTCCATTAAATCTCATTAATTCTAATTCAGGAGAAATAATTGAGAAATTAAAGAGATCTCATCTGTGATTTTTTTGTTCTTTATTCAATCGTATTGATTCTCACTGAGGAGAAGTAATTGAAATATTAGCTGCTTTGTTTAAATGTTTGGTGTTTAAAATGTTTTGTTTAAAATCTTTGTTAAACAATGTATTGTGGACATGGGAAAAATATAATATTTGTGTTTGTTTTAAATTGCTTTAAAATACAGTACATTTATAATGTAGAAACGGATAAGCGAATAGAAGGAAATCTAATTCAATATCCTAAAATAATTTGTAGGTCAGGAGTTTTGAAATAAATTACATTGGGCCACTAGCCAGATGTTCCCTCCATCAGGCACCGGATAAACAGTAAGAAAAAACATAAATGTTTTCACGAGCATGAATTAGAACGATATGCATTTATTGGCACAGTTATGCAGTTATTGATGTATGGACAGAGCACGAGTGACTCACACCCAGCACACCGCTCTGCTGTTTAGTGAAGTAATGATGCCTGTGATTGTGTTTCTTGAGAGCAGCAATTTTCTTCTCGCAGATCAAGCAGGTATGGATTCCATTAGGAGACTAGAAACATCACGAGCTGGCGATACAACAGTCAATTATCTGTATAAATGAGAACTACCTACAGTTCTGTTTACATATGATATTGTATATAATACTACTTTAATGTGATGGTCAATATAACTAAGGTCTGTCTTCACAGTGAAAACAGCTCTGTTGATGATAATGATGGGGGGAGTCTAGTTTTGTTTGTGTGCCTGAGATTTGTCCCTGTGCCCTATGTAGTGCACTATGCGGCAGTCACTATATAGGGAATATATTGCAGAATAAGAAGAACTGTGGGATAACAGAAAGGTCATAACAAAAAGTGAAATTTCATTTTGCTGGAATGTCTTAAGGTATAACCTGTTAACACCTCAGGGCCTGAACAAAGCAGACCGGTAAGTCTCGCAGGCCAGTAGTTCAGACCCATGACCTAGGTCAAGTTGAAGGCACTTAGTAAAGTAGACTTGAAAAAGTAGGTGTTGTATTTTTATGGATGTACCGAAACTGTAAAAACTCAAATAATATGTTGGTGAATTTAGCTTGTTTTTATAGCTCATCAGCTGTGGATACACAGTCTTCAGCCTCATTGGCTCTCGGGCAGCTGTACGCACTGAGCCTGTGAACAAGGATTTATGTCTGGATCCACATAAACACATTATGTCCTTATTACCACAAGTCGTCTGTTCTGGAAAGAAAATATTTACGATGGGAATCTTGCTTTATTAGGAGCTTAACTTAATTTTGATTTGATTTGAGGTAATTTTGTGGTTCCCTCTTTTAGGATAGCTCTTCTCCCTGATGGAACACTAAGAATCACAAATGTGACTAAGGTGGACAGTGGGACTTACTCATGCTTGGCTAAAAACCAGTTTGGTGCAGCCAGTACTACAGGAAGACTGCTGGTTACAGGTGAGGGTTATTGTTACAGAATTACTTTCTGGCCTTCATCTTCAAAGTGTTTTGTCTGCCAATCTGTTGCTGGCAGTTTGTTCTTATAAAAGTCATGAAACCATAGACGGTGGTTGTCAGAGAAGTGGTCAATCAATATGGGTATTTAAATAGCACATAAATTTTAATGTTTCCACTTTATCTTGCCTGTCCTTTGTATTACCTTAGAATGCTATAACAAAGATGATAAATATTAACAAGATGGGCCACTGCCAATACATTAAATGGGGAAGAATGCAACGCTCAGTATGGCCGCCCAAAAAAGGTGATTTTGCGCAATTTAAACTTAGCAAACCAAAGGGTAAGGTTCATGTCAGGTTTTATTATTGATCGTAAATATCCTTTTTAATTTAATTTTTGACTGCGATTTTAGAAATATCTGCCTGTTGTCTTTCTATGACGTAAATAGCTGCCAGAAGGCGTTGTGAAAATGGCTGCTCAGTGGAACGACTTCCGTAAACGGACTTTGGCTAAAATAACATCTGGATTCAACTAGTAAGGTTGACTAGTTGTTGAAGTTGTATTCCCTTGTGGAAATGTGGCTTCTGTTACACACTTTGATGTCATTTATAAACAGTGCATTGTTATACTGTACATGTTGTACTGTTACACTGGCAACAAAAATAATAATTGTATATTAAAAATATAATTAGTTAATTAAATACTTGTTTTTCATTAAATAAACTTAACTAAAATATTTACATTTTAGAGGAATGTAAATTATATGTACATTTTGGATTTGTTTAAAAAAAAAAATAATAGGTCCTACGAAAAAATTTAATCTACAAATTTTATTACAATTTACTAGAAAACATTTTTTTTTTTTCGTTTGGGAGTGCACATAATGACATGAAATAGGCAACAATAATGTTTCACAGTTCACCTTATTTTATAACACATTCAGAATAAAAAGCTGATTGATTGCTTTTTGAAGCATAAACGCACTTCTAGTGTAATGCGAGGGGTTGAGCAGTTCAGCTCTCCAACTGGCAGGATTGTTCTGTCAGCTCAATTCAACAGGGATACAGTGTCTTTTTGTGTGTTGTTGTAATTACCCATTTTCACGCTTCGCTTATAGCATTGCAATTACCCTGGATTACACTAATGGAGTGTGTGAGGGTGCAGGTTATAGGTTGAGCGTGCACAATTTACAGAGGAAAATATAGGATGCTGCACTCAGTTTTTGCTGAGATTATTACAATCGCATTCTACCCGAGCAGATTTAAATATGAATTAAAGTAACATGCACGTTAAGCAAAAAATACAACAAATGTTCAATCAACTTCTACTGTATAAACAGTGTTGCGTTTTTTTTTTAATGGGGCATTGCACAGCATTGTCTTTTTTAATAAGATAATATAGTCATACTGAAAATAAACTTCATCTTAATTTCTGAGGTTCACATCATAACCAACAGAGCAAATGATGCTTAGAACATGAGTCTTTATTTTGAAAAACATCAGAAAATGTACACATTTCAGTTTGATTTGTATGATTTTAGAGGTTTCCTTTTTTCAAAGCAACCGTTATTGAAGGTCAGGTTACTTGTTTCCGTCAGTGATTTCACTTGCAGAAATAATATTTATATAGAAGTCTTGAATGCATATCGGTAATGAAAGCTACCTGGGTCTCATGGGTGTCGCTTGACATTTCAGCTCAGTTGGTCAGAGATATTTAAAAATTTGTATATGGCAATAATAAACAAAAATAATGTTCAAAAACAACCCAGCATTTAATGAAATTGGAATCTGTCAGCTACTAGAAAACGTCAGGTCTTAATGCAGGATCTGTTATGAATAAAATATTTATGGTTAACTGCAAGAACAGCCTAAAAGAAAAGTTCAGCCAAAAAAGAAAATTCTGAAAATGTATTCACCCTCATGTTATTACAAACATGTATTGTTTTCTTTCTTCTGCAGAACACAAAATAAGATATTTTGAAGAATGTTGGTAACCAAACAATGTTGAACATTGTTGACTTCCATTGTATGAACAACAAACCACCGAGACATTTCTCAAAATATCTTCTTTTGTGAACTATCAGCTAACTAAATAAAAGGCAACATCCTAGCTAGTATAGAGTTAAACTTGTCTTTTGTCCTGCACAGATTTCCACATTTCTTTGAATGACAACTTTAGTGTGTTGAATAGAGCGTGGCATTGGGTTTCCCGAAGTAAAAATCTATTAATTTTCTCTCTAGAGAAATTGAATTTTAGCCATGACAAATAAACCTTTCATGACAGAGCAGCCATGAGCTTTAAGGTTGTTTCTATTTCTCTTTAGAAACTTTAAGTATGTAAACTTTCAGCTTGTATTAAAAGAATTGTGTTTAATTGTGGGCATTGGAAAATAAAATAGGTCCTTTGTTTATTCAGGAATAGATGTTCACTTGTCAAATGCTGTGCTACTGTAATTCATCTGTAATTGGAGTTAGCTTGTTTAGTTTTGAAGGCATTTGTAGCATTTTAAGATGTATTAAGTTATATCAACGTCTTTTTACGGAAGTCGTGCCACTCGTCGGCCATGTTTGCAACGCCTCTGGGCAGCCATTTACGTCATAGCAAGTCCACAGTCCTATCTACTTGAATGGGGTAAGGCAGATATTTCTAAAAATTGCTGGCAAAAATCACAATTAAACAGCATATTTCCGATCAATAACAAACCAGGACATGAACTGTATCATAACGTTGGTTTGCTAAGCTTAAATTGCGCTAAAATCACCTTTTTCGATGTTGCCTCAGGCTGGCAAGCGCCACGAAAGCCCGCCCCAGAGAATCCAGTCTTTACTGATTGATGATTGGCTCAATGTACTGGAAGGCGGGACTTCCTACGCTAGAGAGCGGCCATATTGACCGTTGCATTCCTCGCCATTCGTTGTAACGGCAGTGGTGTTGTTAATATTAATATCTTTGGTTATGTGTAGACCATTTTGTAAGACCTAGCACTGTTTGAGTGTTTCAGTTCAGATTTATTTATTTATCTATTTATTTTACATTTCACATATATAATTAAGTCTTAAAGTTGTTAATTTAACATTCTGACTGGTATACATTTTTCATTGGTTGTATTTTGTTGAAATGTTTGCTCAGTGTTAAAAAAAGTGTTGTTTATGTCTTGCAAAATTGTCTATAGTTAAAAATATGGTTTTATCCCATTTATATTATTTTATGCTTTGCATTTTGTGTATTTACTTTACAAAAGCTTAGGTAATGTTTTCATGTGAAATCAGGTTGAAAGTTTAATTTAAAGCCTCATTTGCACTGTCACTAAGTTTTGGCAGCATAGTGACAGGAAATCATTTTAATAAGAGGCGGTAGTTCCATTGACATAAACATCAGCAACCAATGACGGCACAGTGTGGGCGTATCCAGTGCCACAGCAAATTCGAGAAGAGTTTAACTTTGCAACTGAGCAGCGATACAATGTAACAACTACGAATAGGCCCTTTTCACATTATGATGTACAACATCTTGCAGACAAATTTTAACTTATGACAAGATCAAAGCTAGATAAAGGATACAAATACTTCGTTGAACAGTCCCTGTTTGATTATGAAGTTAAGTGTTTTGTTTTGCACTAGTTGTGTATAGGCCCTTTTCAAATGACGTCACGCATCTTCCTTTCTGCCGCGAAGCAGTGTATCGTTACTTCGCTAGCGCCTCAGAATGGAGTTTACCAAGTCCCTTGCACAGCTGCCACAAATACGGCTAGATGATGTACAACATCTTGCAGACAAATTTTCGCTTACGACAAGATCAAAGCTAGATAAAGGATACAAATACTTTGTTGAACAGTACCTGTTTGATTATGAAGGTAAGTGTTTTGTTTTCTTTTTGTGTTAGCGAAGGTGCTAGGATAAGTACTTGATTGTTCTCTCAGTTTTTCTGTCACTGTTGTTAAATTCCAGCGCAACGGCAAAACAGAAGTTCTTTTTCTTCTTCTTCTTCTTGTTTGTTGCAAGACGGATGTCATGATACACTGCTCTGCGAGAAGGCGGAAGTTAAGTGACGTCATTGTGTAAAGGGCCTATAACATGAAGGCAGCCCAATGTAGGAACTCCTAATGACCTCCAGCAATTAAAAATAACTTAGGGTTAGAGGGAGCTAAGTTAATCAATTTTTTATGTCAAAACAGCTATGTATAAAAAATCTAAAATGTAACCCCCTTAAGAACTTAAATTTGCAAATGAGATATGATGAGTGTTAGAAAAATCAATGGAAAGAATGTTCTGCTTGCCTTCATTTAACCTCATGACAGTTTCACTGAGTAAAGCCGAGCCTGATTTTGGGCAGATCCCACACAAATCACCCAGGGTCCAGTGGACATGGAGATCATTGTCGGGGAGAGCATCGTCCTGCCCTGCCAGATCTCCTGTGACCCTGCTCTGGACGTTTCTTTCTCCTGGGCCTTCAATGGGCAGCTGCTTAACAAACTGGACCAACATTATGAACATGTGGGAGGGGTAAGTCAATAAGAGATGTTTGTTTGTAACACTTTACAATAAGGTTGTATCTTTTAACATTAGTTAATGCATTAGTTAACATGAACTAACAATAATCAATACATTACTTCTACAGCATTTATTCATCTTAGTTCTTGTTAATTTCAGCATTTAAAGGTGCCAAAGAATTCATCGATACAATATGTTAAATTGTTCTCTGATATCTACATAGAAGGTATTTGGCTTTATTAAGTGCCAACATGATCCAGAAACGGTTTTACATGTCCATTTACAACCCCAGGATTTGTATAAAGAAGACGTGTCTCTGCGCAGCTCGCGTCTAGACATGTCTCACTTCATAACGTCACGGCTTGTTAAAAGAAGACAACAATGTCATCGTCCATCACGAGGTTTCACTGTAGACATCGTCCAATGTCAATTTGGTAGACATCGTCCAATGTCAATTTGGTAGACATCGTCCGATGCCAATTTGGTAGACATTGCCCAACCCTACTCATAATACCTGTAGAACTTCCGATGATTCACCGTAACATCACAGTCGGTGTTATGTTGGGATTGGCCTCTTTTTCAGTGGTCTTCTGCATGCACACGATTAACACAAGAAGAAGGAACTATAGTGTTTGAGGCTCACGATATGTCATTTCCATGTACAGACCTCTTATTATTCATCTATGCTTAGGTAAATACAGTTTTCATTCTATGGCACCTTTAATAATACATATTTGAAATGCAACAGTTGTGTCTGTTAACATTAGTTAATGCACAATAAACTAATATGAACAAGTATATTGACAATTACTAACGTATAAACAATATTAATAAGTGCTGAAAACTATATTGTTTAGTGTTAGTTCATGTTAGCTAATGCATTTAGTAAACAAATACAACCTTATTGTAAAGTGTTATCGTTTTTTAAACAATATAATATATACATTCTATAAGATATATCTGTCTTTATTCTGTTTTAAGTGTCACACTCTTGAAACACTTTTCATTTCAACCTCACGTTGAAAATTTACACGGGAAATGTAAATTTATCTAAAAGCAATCTACTTCTGGTTGCACAAGAAGCTTAGTTTATTGTCCTTGTCCTTCTGAGACCTTGTATCTCCATATTTTGTGATTTTCATTTTTGTTGGTCATAAATCATTATTTTAAGTCACCCTCTATGTTTGTCACTGGGTTTTACAAATATCTGATCAATAAAAAGCATTAAAGAGTGCTTGTCACTTTGAAAACACAAGGCCCTATTTTCACGATCTAAGCGCATGGTCTAAAGCGCAGTCTAAGTAGACCCAGGGCGTGTCTGAATCCACTTTGGCTAGTTTAACAACAGGAAAAAGGTCGGCGCGCATGGTCTAAAGGGGTTGTCCCGATTCTCTTAATGAGTAATGGGTGTTTTTGGGCGTAACGTGCAATAAACCAATCAGAGTGTCATCTCTCGTTCCCTTTAAGAGCCAGTTGCGCTCCCGCCACGGCCGATTCGTTATATCCACGGCGGAATTTGCAAGAGCAAACACTGGACGCTTCTCCAGAGAGGAAACGCATCTGCTCGTGCGTGAGGACAAGCCAGATTTTTTTCTTTATGTACACAATAATAATCTTTTACATCGTAATCAATTTCTTTTTTTATATTTGGCATATTTGTGTGCTGCTGCGATTCCCTCTGTGTAATAAGTATAATGTGAAAGCGCGTTGTGGAACTGCCCAGAGGCGCATTTTCTACTAATATATTAAAAAAATATATTGTCTATTTTCAGTTCCTCAAAATAGCAACGCGCCAACACTGCCGCTGAAAACACCTTCTTTTATAGACCATCTCGCCCATGGGCGCACATGAGCGCAAGTGCATTTGCTATTTAAACAACGCGGCGCAGGACAGGAAAATGAGAACTGCGTCGGGCTGAAACTAGCAAAAACACTTGCGCCAAAAACACTTGCACCGCATTGCCCCGGGAGTACGATAGGGCCCACAGTATTTAATCAATTAAAAAGTACAGTGTTTTTTCCATTTCCTGAAAAACGGACATAGGGTTTCACACGGACAGTCATATATAATGCTTAATTTGCCTGTTTAAATCACATATATTTTGAGGTTTTTAGCTGTTGTTTCCACTGCTTAGCAGCCCTCCACATTTACTTTGAGGCTCTTTACCTCCTCGTCACAGGGTAAAAATCAATACGCCGCAACTTTTACCTTCAGCCATCTAAAGCGTGATGTCCTCGTATGACTTCGGAGCGTTCAGATCTCACGTCACAAGTCACATTTCTCTGAAACGTAATGACGCCTTTCTAAAAAGAAAATGGCCTAATGAGGACTGACTGGTCAATATTGGATGTGCAAGATTTAACAGAGCGGCCCTGAAACAGATTAATTTAACTCATTCCACAAACCCTTCGAAAAGATGCTTTCTCCTTTAAATTCTAGTGACATATTTCAGGAAAAAATGTGTTTGCAAAAGTATAATAAAATCATTTTAGACTTGTTGTGAACAGACTCACACACAGCTTCATTACTAATAACAATCATTGACTTCAATTAAATTCCAGTTCTCATGTATTCTCTGATGTCACACGTCGTGTTGGATTACAGGCCTGAAGTTCACAGCGCAGATTAATTCATTTCCATAATGAAGCTAAATTTGTAGCCTAACATCCACATAGCTGAAATAGCGGATTTACCTCTTGTTTCCGAACCACAATTTCGCCCTCTGATAAAAGCACACATCTCATGTAATTTAATTGATCTGAAATCGAAACACTTTTTATTAAATTAGTGTGGCTGTCCGTGCCAAATGCTCAGCACGAGCAAAGACAATATAAACATCCGAAAGATTCAGTGTACAACAACAATTAAATTAGGGAAAGTGATAGTTCACCCAAAGATTTCAATTATTTTGTAATGTATTTACCCTCATGTCATTTTAAATCTAAATTATTTTCTTTCGTATACAGGCTTGGAATGACATGAGGGTGAATCTTTTATTTTTGTGTAAACTATAAAATTATGAGGTCAATATGTATATTCCAAAAAATGGATTTTAAAGGGATAGTTCACCCAAAAATTATAATTCTGTAATCATTAACTCACCCTTTTGTCATTTTATACCTTTTGTCATTGAGAAATGTTCTGTGTAATGCTGTGAACGGCATCTGGAAACACATCTTAACAGCTACAATTATAAATCCATTTGATTCATATTCCAAAATGCAGGCATATATGTAACTTAAAGCGCCGCTATCCCAGAAAATGCACTTTTAAATGTTTATCTACCAGAAATTGAGTCGCCAGCGTGTGTGCAGAAACGCCCTGTAATTATACAAATCCATATATTCTTCTTTTTGTAATCTCCTTTAAACCACAACAGTGACACAAACAGCCTGTTGGGGATCCCCTAACAATCTGATGTCACATTGTTTACGCTCACAGACTCCGCCTTATGAGCGCTTAGTTCCACCTTCCCCAGAGACACGCTGTCAGCCATTTTCAGGCAAGAGCAGATGTAGCCACTAGCCAGCGACAAAAATGTCTAAGAAACAACAAATGTGTGCTGTTGTTGGATGTAAAATGGAACATAAATGGAGGCCGGGAGGAGACCTGAGGGGTTCATCCCGCTGCGAAGTTATTAACGATCGAAAGTCCCGGGCGGAACGCCGAGAACTCTGTGAAAAGAAGCACTTTTTTCGGATCGACAATCCAACATTCACCGGTCCGTATCTCCGGTCCGGAAAGACTTACAGAAACGAGCCAGGACTCGTTGGAAAGGTCTCCGCCGGGGCATTCGAACGACTCGAGCCGATGCGACCCCTAGGTCAGGAGCTAGAGCTCCCGGTAGCCGGTAAGGTTGAAAAATCAAAGCTCCGGGAGCCGGTGGCCCAGCGTCCGGAAGACCAGGCTCCGGCCAGTCGCCTTCCGCCAAATGTATCTCCAGCTCCCGGGGTCGCGGCGAGTCAACGCGAGTCAGTATAGCATGGGTTTCGCCAAAAAAATTAATCTCAAGAGTGGATCAGTACCAGCTGTTCGCGATCAAGCTTCATCTCTGGAAGACGTAAGTATGACACATCGTTTTTAAATTGCCTTTCTTAAATAATGTGTTTGGCATGTTAGCGGGTGTTGTTTACATGTTCACGGCTAATCCTGAGTAACGCATCGCGCCCATCGGTTCAGAAGTCTTGTGACCGACATAATTTCTCTAAAGCTTATTCATTACAATGAAAGAAAGTTATAGCAGTGTCTTTCTCGGTGAGTTCAGTGTTTTCTCGTATGTCCTAAGTGCGACAATACTAAGAGCGGATAGAAACAGAGTGCGCATTTGAAAGGCAATGAGGTTACGCAGAAATTGCTACTCACAACGTAATAACACCTGGTTGCTGATCTTTACATACCTGTCTGTCATATACAAGTACTCTGAATGCATATTTATGCCTATATCCGTGTTTATGTCTGCTAGTACTGTTAATATTCATGCACATGATTAATCATCAATGGCCACATTTCATACAGCAAATGGTCAGCATGTGTTGTTCTATCTATGTTTTTGTCTTTTCCATTTAATTCGTATTTATGAACAAGGCATTAAGGTGATTTTTATTGCAGTTAGTGTATGGTTCTGGTTGGACAAGGCTTTACAGACGTGATTGCGCCCTCCGCCCTATTGCTTGTCTTGATGTCATCCAAAGCACACGTGAATTGCTCTACCTCCTATTTTGCATACTGGGAGGGGAGCAGAAGCTCATTTGCATTTAAAGAGACACACACAAAAAGGGCACGTTTTCCATTGCATCACAAACGGTCATGTTCAACATCTTGTAATGAAAGATATGTGGTGTATTTGAGCTGAAACTTTAAAGAGACATTCCGGGGATATCACTGACTAGTTTTACATTGCAGAAAACACCTGGGATTGCGGCCCTTTAAGTATAAATGGTCTATCGTCCCTTCTAAAGACTTCTAAAGAACAGCGAGTTGATGATATTCAGTCTATTGAACAGCCCTCGTGCTATCACAAAAATAACCTTCACAATCTTTGCAATATTGAATACACATGTTGCTTAGGCTACACATTTGAATGAAAACAAATTACAAATGACTGAACGGAGCAAGAATTGCGGACTCACTGCTGACCTACACACTGCACAGCTTAACAGGGGAAGCACGCAGGCAGCACAGAGGGATACCAGCCACTAGGACAACCGTTACCCTGTCAAAACATCTTTTAGTGTGATTACTCATCTAAACTACGGCGCGCAACATATCATCCTGTTACCTACACAATGACGAAAAATCAAGATAGATTTTTTATTTGAGTTCATTTCAGTTAGTCTTGTCAACAACACAGTTATAATTTTTGTAAAGCCTAATTTTTAAAAACTTTGCCATAAATACAAAAATGAGACTGAGGGCACAAATCATGTCTGAGGGTGCAATGCCCCCTTATGGCGCCAGGCCTGGTTTTATTTATTATCCTTATGATTTTTGGCATGACTATTTCAGACTTGTTTCGGGGTTCAGGGTCACATTTTACAAAATATCTTCTTTTGTGTTCTACGGTATAAAAGAAAGTCATACAGGTTTGGAATGACAAGAGGGCGAGTAAATGATGACAGCATTTTCATTTTGGGGTGAACTATCACTTCAATACGTTTTTTAGCAATCTGTTAAATGTTCTTAAAGTACCACCAGCGTAGCCCAAGCTATAGGCAAACCTGGCTGTCATGGTGTTCAGCAGCAGCAAAAATGTCCATCTGACAGAAAGAATTTATCCTGTGTGAACGAGGGCTCAAGGAACCTGCAAGTTCACCTCAGGCTGATTGACAGCTGATGAATTCCTGAAGACACTAGGCAAGTGATAGGCTTATACTCAATGATAGGAAAGTAAAACCTTTGACTAGAAAGTAAAATACTGTCTTCTGCAATCATGCGGAGGCTTTACAAAGCAAATATGGAAATATGCATATCATTGTGGTTAATTTGAGTTATTTAAATAGGTTGAAAATAGAACTAGTTCACATCCCTGGTACTGATGCAAAGATATATTGGCCAATAATTGGTATTCTGACATTCAAAAGAGAACAGAAAATGATGAATTTGTGCTGTGGATATAGATGATGTTAAGTAACATCGCCAGTTTGATGTTAAATGTTAATAGTAATTTTAATAACATTCAGAAAGGTACAAAATATTTATTAAATATTCGGTATTGGCAAATAATCAAATAATTTAGTATCGGTGCATCTCTAAATTAGATGTATCCCATGATGATGATGATGATGATGATGCATAAACGTGGTAATACTTTTATTAACTCACCGGTTTCCATAGTACTACTTCTGTTCCACTTTCAAACTTCCAATCTTTATGCAAAACATCCTCCTTATTAGATTAATTGCAGTATGCGGATTCTGTTTCCATCACTTCGCACGGTTCGGTATCACGGGGTGTCGGCACACCGAATCCAATCACACTGCCTCCTTAATGTCATTAAGCTCTATTTAGCCAATTAGCCAGTAGGTTTGTTCGCTGGATTGTGCGCAGGGCTGTAGGAGCCCAAGGGTTGGCCAGAGGGAATGTTTATCCATGACAGACGTTTCAAACAGGCTTTGCCAAAAGTCGCCCATTAGCTGTGGAGTTCAGCCACATTTTCATTCCCTGAACCCAGCGGGGTGTCTACACTTACTGAAGCACTTGCCGGGGAGCATTGCAAACAACTCGCACATCTTACCGCCGCTTTAAAGTCCCTGTTGATAGCAGATAGTTATGTGTGTGTGTTTCTTTCGGTAGATCACATCTGGAGATCTGATGATACGAAACATACAGCTGAAACATGCCGGAAAATATGTGTGTGTGGTCGACACAGATGTCGAGAGTTTGTCGGCTGCAGCCATTTTAATTGTGAAAGGTAAGTTCCCATCGTTTGACATTTATTATTGGAATTTGGATGGAAACGTAATAGAAATAATACGTTTATTAATGTTACTGAATTGTTCAGTCCCCATTTATTATGCGTATTAGAATTTACAAATACTTTCGCTCATATGTGTTTGAAATGACATGACTGAATCACAGAATTCACTTTTTGGGAATATTGTTCCTTTAGTTTAATAGCACTAGCAAAATCATTGCTAATATAAAAACACAGGTATTGATATATTTAGGACTGGGTGATAGATCTTTATTGTATAGGATGTAACTAAATTGATCTTTTGTTACATGTTCCATTAGAAGCAATTAAAAGAACGCATTAGAGCGTTTTTTTTAAAGGTTCCAAATGAGTTTTAAGGGTATCAAGACATTTTTAATGAAATTAAGTTGACATGGTAACTTATACTTATGTAGTTTTTTATCCTTTTTTTAAATAATATTGTGGAAGTCTAGTTTCTAAACATATTGAGACTGCTTCATTTTTTATAATTTGATTTAACAGGATTTAAATGTGTACATAAGTTTACACAAAAAATGTATTTAGTATTTTTGTCCTGTATTCTAGTATAATTGTCTAAATTTACGTTAGACGCGAACATTTTAAAACGTTTTCTGACAGCAAATAAAAATTTAAGTAAGCCAATACAGTAACAAAAAATATTCATGTTGGATGCATAAACCATAAAGAGGTAAAATATTTGCATATTTTAAATATATGCAAGTTTATGTATTTCAAGGTTATTTTTCCTACCCCATTGGCAGATATTTTATTTTGACTTCAGGAAGAAAAAATAGTAGAAACAATTATTTTCTTTGTTCTGTTAAACACAAAAGAAGATATTTTGAAGAATGTAGCAAAGCAAACAGTTCTGGGGCACTTTTGACAACCGTTGTATATTTCCTACTATGGTAGTCAATGGTGGCAAAAGAACTGTTTGGTTACAAGCATTCTACCAAATATCTTTCTCTGTGTTCATCAGAACAAAGAAATTCATACAGATTTGGAACAACTCACGGTTAAGTAAATGATGACGGGATTTTTATTTTTGGATAAACTGTTCCTTTGACATATAAGGTTATTTTGCTTCTGACAAACATGTACCAAGGATTCAAGAATTTGTTTGATATTTGTGCTGGTAAACAGCGAATAAATTAAATTCTTGGTATTTTTGTCCTATGTAAAGCACAAAGACATCCCTTGCACATTTTAATACTGTAGATCCATCGCAATCGTTCAAAGCAGGAGCACTTTAGCTGTTAAGAAAACAGTCACAAACAAACAAGCTTCTGAATATCCAGCTTTAGCCTTTCTAAATCTATAATAGCGGCTTTTTGAAATCAGGCTTCTAGCACAGAGATCAGGTGCGCCAATACGAGATGAGATTCCCGGCAGGAGGGTGAACAAGGTTACACGTCATTGAAGGTAACTTCATTTCTAATTGCTAATTCACCGCTAATTGTCTGATTGGATCAGGTCCCCCGGGAGCCCCAGATGGCTTAACGGTGGAAGAGATCACGGACAGCACAGCTCAGCTTTCATGGAGACCCGGCCAGGATAACGGCAGCCCCATCACGAGCTATATCATCCAGGCCAAGACGGCTTTCACTGTGGGCTGGCAGGCGGTGAACACGGGTAACAATACGGGATTAGCTAAAGCTAGTCAAGCAGAGCACGGTTTTAGCGAGAGGCTAAAATTACCATAGCAGGTCTCATCTTCTTTTAAAAAGAAGCTTACTCTTGCTGTCGGTATACATATAAGGAGCTCTCAGTGCTAACACAGAATGACTTCATCTGGAGCTCTCCTGGCCGTATGTAATGTGAATTCATTGAAACAACATCCTACCCGGAAATGAGACGCGATTTTCCAATCGTGACATTCTGGGCTTACTGTAAACATTGGCTCCGGATGAGGCTTTTATTGTTGACTTTAGCGTGTAAGCCAGGTCATTGCGGTTAAGCCGCGGCTTTTCTGTTTGCTCTCAGTCCCGGATGTGATTGACGGGAACACTCGGACAGCGACCGTGGTGGATCTGAACGCGTGGGTGGAATTTGAGTTCCGGGTGCTGGCCAGAAACAGCGTCGGCGTGGGAGAGCCAAGTCCGGCTTCTCTTAATACGAGGACCGAAGATGCAGGTGAGACGCTTTTGCTTTGGCATCCATGTTTTTTCGCCCTCTTTATAAAGATACCAACAGGAAACATGTACACTAGGGCGGTCACCAAAGCAGAGTTTTACTACTCGATTTCCGTGGGACATGAATTCACGATAACGAAATGATCACACTATAATTTTTTTATATAAATTAAATTTAAATAATGCATCAATCATAATGAAATAAAAATATATTTTATAAATAAATAATGCTTTAATCCTATTAAGCAAACTATCAGTGACTTTTTTTAATTCAAATTCTGTTCATTTTGGCGGCGTCCGAAATCGCATACTGTGACAGTACGTACCTTATTTGAATAAATAGCCTACCTATCGGCCGTTAAAACAGTACGTTCTATATAGTACAAGTGGGAGTAGTATGAATACATTTCGTCTGCCATGTTTATGGTCACGTGACCCGTATGCTCTTTGACCTATGACGTATTAACAACAACCTACACGAGAGCGGACGTCCGCCTTAAAGTTTTCCGCTATATTTATTTGATTTACTTTTGAAATGTGACCGTTGCTAAGCTCCTGTGGCATCATGGGATAGATAAGTGTCCATTCGATCCACATTCACGAATCTCGGTGGAAGCAGTAGACCATTTGGGTATTTCTCGCCTACTGTTTTTTGCATACTGTGGTTTAGAACATACTATTCATGACTCATACTAATTTTCGCCCACTATATAGTATGGAATCAGGCGATTTCGGACACAGCCTTTGTGTAGTGTAGGGATGCGGGGAGAAATTGGTTGCCGAATAATCGACCAATCACTTTCTGTTTTGTTTATGTATGAGATTTATGGGCAGGTTTATCAGTTATTGTATATACTTTGTACTCATTTTAAACAGACATATTTACAAACATGCCTCAGACATCCACGATCACAACAGTTGCATTCCACTTTTTCACAATTAACTTTCTCTCAGTATTTTTCAAAGATCTGTTGTCACCAACCTGGCAAATTTGAGCAAATCCAGCTCTTTCAGACTGATCAAACCCCTGCGTGCATTTATTCCCGTAAATTCGGCCAATCATATTAGAGCTTGCCAGACAGGGAAAGTAATTTACATTGCATCAGAGGTCAGTTAATGGCTGCATGAAGCTGTGACTGCTGATGTTCAAAGTGTCCATATTCCTCAAATTTCCCATGATGAAGTGATCCAGTTTTAGTGCATTTAGTGCTAAAGTGCTTCTTTGTATATTATGGACTAAATTCTTATTTTGCATTATTGTGGAGAGACTCTTGAACACGAATTTCACAGGCAACAAAGCTGCCCGCAAAAGCTTTAAAAGCAGTTGCTAAGGGACTGTGCTTTGTTTCAGTCAATACTTATCATGAGGCTTCGGATAAAAGAAACGGGGGAAAAAAGAAGCTACACACCCTTACATTCCTGCATCTGCTGTTTGAAAAACATTGCCATTTTTCTCTTCCCGTACACAGTTCCCGACACGGCCCCCGCTGATGTCGGAGGTGGGGGCGGCTCCAAGTCAGAGTTAGTGATAACATGGGAGGTAAGTCATCTGTCTATATTATCACTCCCTCTGCGCGAGGTAATAGTTTGGGCTAATTAAATGGAATTGAATGGGGGTATTTATTACGCAAGTCAAAGCCAAGCCTGTTTTCCATCTGGGCCCTTCGCTCCCATAATGGCATTCAATTCAGATTCGGTTCCGTATAAGGCTGTGACACTTTACAGGATCGGGAAAGCTTTTGGCATGGCACTGGGTGTCAACCCAAGGCTGAATCTGGTCTGTATGTTTTAATATCACTATAGTTTCATGTTTCCCTCTTAGCCTGTGCCTGAAGAACTTCAAAACGGAGACGGTTTCGGCTACATCATTGCTTTCCGGCCACTGGGGGAGGTCAACTGGACGCACGCCGTCATCTCAGCGCCGGCACAGTCTCGCTACGTGTATCGGAATGAGAGCATTCCACCTTTTTCTCCATTTAATGTGAAAGTGGGTGCCTACAACACCAAAGGCCAGGGACCGTTCAGCCCTGTTACCATCGTGTTCTCAGCTGAGAATGGTGAGTTGGGCATACTGTTAAAGATTCAAATAAAATGTGTTTTATGAAAAATCAAGTGTAATAATCCATTGCAGGATTCTCTTATTTATCGTTGCTCATTTGTAGTCGCATCTTATCATTAAACTAATTACGCATGCAGCGGATTGTGACTCCATTATATCTTTGTTTTTTATTTGCAAAGTCATGCGTCTACTTTCATTTTAATATCCTAATGCACCTGTTTGAATATAAAATCTAGACTGTAAAATCACAACAAAACTTGATCAGTCAAGCCACGATCAATGGTATCTATTGAGCAGGTACATGAAAAACGTCAAGTCGACACACAACAGTTAACGTATAATGATGATTTATAAGTTGAGGTATGATTTTTGAGGGAAATGTAGGTTAACCTGCAATTTTATGTTTCAAACAAAGATGGCGATAGAGAGAAAAGTTATGAATTGCTGCTTTTCCCATTTTTTCATGCAAATTCTCAAAGCTACAGGTGACCTCTCTCGGTTGCCCTTTCCTGTTCTTTTTAAATTGCATCTTGGCGTAACGTCTTTTGTACTTTTCAAGAAAAAAGCTTTTTCCGTTTTGAGCAATTACAAAGCCAAGCACATACCGTCAGCAGCATCACATAATGTTGCGCATGTAAATGTAAAGCGTCCTCAGCATTTAAAGTGGCAGTGAGGGAATGTTTTAGTTGACTTGAGGTGGGATTCTTTACTGTCAGCTAGTTTGACATTAGTTATAGAGTATGGAGTGACAGGCAGACCGTGATCTGTCAGTAAGTTACAGTATTAATAGAATCTCCCTTCAGATAATCTTTATCTATGTCACTCAGCTAACACATTATAACAAAAGCCACAAAGTCATTTAGAGTTTGAGATCAAAATGATGTCACGTCGCTCTTACACTGATGTGTCCGCTGGAGATTAAGTTTAGGCGGAAGTGCCAGTGACTCTTCTCCTCTTTGTCTTTTCTATCTTCTGTCTTGTCATCTTAAGTCTCTTCTCATTTTCTCTTGTCTTTTCTATTCCTGTCTTGTCTCGGTTTGTTTCGTCTTTTTCTGTTCTTGTCTTTGCCTTTCTTCTCCCCTTTCCTCTCTTCTGTTGTTTTCTTCTCTCCTTCTCTCATCTCCTCTTTTTTTCTTTTTTGTTCTCCTCTCTTCCCCTTTTCTCCTTTTTTACTTTCTTATGGTCTCATCTCTTTTCTTTTTCTTATATCTTCTCTTTATCCCTCTTTTTTCTCTTCTCCTCTTCTCATTTTGCCTCACTCACTTCTTGACTCCTCTCTATTCTCTGTTTTCCTTTTTTTCTCCTCAATTCTTATCTCATTTCTTGTCATCTCTTCTCTCCCATCGTTCTTTTCTCTTCTTTCATCTCCTCTTTTCTTTATTTTTCTCGCTTCCCCTTCTCTCCTTTTTTCCTCTCTTTTCTTCTTTCTCTCTCATTTTCTTCTCGCCTCCTGCCTGTTTCTACTGCTGTCTTTTCTCTTCTTCTTTTTTTCACCTCTTTTCTGCCTTCGGCCTCTTTTCCTTTTCCCTCCCTTGTTCTCTAATCCTTTCCTCTCCTCCCTTCTCCTCTTTCTTTTCTCGCTTCTCTTCCCCTTTTCAAAATGTATATCTTCTCTTTTCCTTTTCTCTACTCCTCTTCTCTATCCTTCTTTCTTCTCCCCTTTTGTCCCTTTCTCTTCTTCTTCTTCTTTCTCTTTTTTCTCTTTTCTTCAATTCGTTCTCCTTTCTTTGCCTCTTTTCTCCTTTCTTCGTCCCATCTCTTTTCCTCTTTCTTATCCTTTCTCTCTTCTTTTCATATATCATCCGTTTTAGTCGTCTCTCTTCTATTCTTTCTTGTTGTCTGTAGTGATCTCTTTCTTGTTTTTCTCTGTCGTCAGAGCCCAGTGGTGTTCCTGCTGGAGTGTGGGCCCGAAGCATTTCTGCCACTGAAATTGAAGTGATGTGGCACATTCTCACCTCTTCCCCAGAAAGAGTGTTGGGCTACGAGGTGCGTCCCTTCTTCTAAATGGAAATGACTCTCTGTCCGGTTTTGAAATGCACCGTGTGCTCTGTCGGTGCCTGTCATCTCCCACGCTGCACCTAAAGTTCCCTACGTACCCATGGAAACGCTCCATTTGAAAATAAGAAAAGGGAGTCCTGTTCTCACCGTATGCATGTGAAGCCCTCGCTGCAGCATGACAGAAATGGTTTAGGATGTAGAGAACATTATACATTCCTCATCTAAACTCCGTGTCACCGTGTATAAAAAATGTACTCCTGTTTAATGATTCTCCTTTTATATCCGTGAGGCTTTAGAAACAGCATGTGCTTTCTCTCTTCATCGCTGACATCAGGTGGTGTACTGGGAGGATGATACAAAACCAGAGACCATGGGCAAAGTCAGAGTGTCTGCCGATCAGAACAAGGTTAACATCAGTGGCCTGAGAGGATACACGCAGTATTTTCTGACATTGAGTGCTTTCAACACAGCGGGCACCGGCCCTATCTCACCCACCATCAACGTGACCACCAGAAAGTCCCGTGAGTATCCAGTGAAAAGAATCCATTTAAGCCCTACGCTTACATGCTGTATATTTAAAGCTGCAATTTGTACATTTTTGTTCAAATAAATAGAAACATATATTGAGAATGTGCACAAAAAATAAGGCCCGGTTTCACAGACAAGGCTTAGTTTATACCAGGACTTTGCCTTAGTTAAATTAGGATATTTAAGTCGCTTAGATAAAATATTGCTGGTGTGCATCTTGAGACAAAACAATGGCAATGACATATTTAAAGATATGTCAGGGCAATTTATTTTCAGTTAAGACAAATCTAACTTTCATTTTAGTCTGGGACTAGTCTTAACCCTTATCTGTGAAACCGGGCATAAGTGTTCAGAACTGTCTACTTATCTTACTTCTGTAAGCTTATGATAATGATTTACAAGTTTAGCTGTTGGTTGCGATTTCACAGAAGATGTCTGTTTGACATCATTTGATATGTAAAGTAATCTGTAATTTTACATTTCAAACAGAGATGGCGCTAGAGAGGCACGTTTTACAGAATGCCGCTTTAAAAATATCACCTTTTGAAGATATTAACTTTTTTGTCATTAATTGTCTTTTATTGTTAAAATGCTACATGCAATATTAAGGTTTTTATATAGAAACAGACTTAAAGGACGAGAGAGAATGAGAACTGATGGCAGAATCAAATGTTACTTTAACTCTTCTTCCTTTATGAGACAACGGTTTTCCGCCATTGACAGGAAATGAACGGCAATCCATGTTTCTACTGTTATAGACCGTTTCAGCAGAAGCAACAACAAACATTATAAGGCCCAAACGTAACTTCTGGTATACCTCTGCAAAGAATCAATAACTGTTGAGTAGTTTTAATTTCATTTGACACAATTAATATACAGTAAAATATTAATAACAATCAATATTAATATAAATTAAATATAATATAAAATAAAATAAATTGTTATATTATAACCAAACACAGCCCGGAATTTAGCTTTGGGCAGACGGGTGTGTCCGATGAAAACATCTATACGATAGAGAGTACTGTTTCCCATCTTCTGAAAAACTACAGCATCTGCAGATCCTTATCATCTTTCTGAACCTGATCTTGATGTCTTTGACAAAAATGCTAATTTCACAGCCTTTCCTTCAAAATGTTGGATTTAATAAACCATAAAAAGAACAAATGAAGGTTTTGCCATGAAGGAGATGTTTTGTTCTGTAATTTGATATATATACAGTATATATATATATAATATATATATATATATTTATATATATATATTATTGTATATACACGTATATATGAATGTAAGTGTGTGCATATACAGTGTATATGTACACACATATACTTATATGTACACACATATATATATAAGACAATATTCTAGGGGCCATCAAAGTTTTGTAAAAATGATCAAAAATGATCCTGCTGGCTGAGAAAGAGTTAAGAAGGAAGACCGAAGACAGCCAGGCGGCTCTATTGGCTTTCTCTGTGAAGTTGGTCACTTGTTATTTACGAGTGCCGTTTTCCCTTTCAGCACCCGGGCAGTCACCTTTGAACGTGGAGTGGAACCTGATTGGCTCTAAGCTCACCGTTCATTGGGAACCCGTCATTTCACTGGAAATGGAGTCAGAGGTTACTGGGTATCAGGTAAGTGCTTCCCAGCAATGTAATCTTCGAGGCAATCTATAGGGCATTATATTCACATAATCCTATTAGTTTCTTCTGTTCCCTTGAGCATGTAGGAAAACATTGAAATTAAAGTGCATATAATATTGCTCTTGTGTATTGCAAAATTACCCACCTTAGAGGAAACAAAAATTAAAAATAAAACAAATTTCCACCGAATCCGGAAAATAGACGCTATACAGTGCACAGCAACACAGCTGTGCAAATAAACATTGTGGTCTCCTACCGTGTTTGATGATTTGATTTTACTTCCCTTACTCACAGAAATAGCTTGTGGTGAATATAGGTAAGTGATTGTTAGCACTTTTCCCATTTGTTGTTTCCAGGTGTCTTACAGAAGGAACCGGCATAAAGAAATTAACACCATATCAACAAACCTGACCTCGGTGGAGCTCACCTTACCTGCAGATGATGATTACATCATTCAGATCCGAGCGCTGAGCGACGGGGGAGGGGGGACCCCCACTGAACCCATCAACATCCATAAGCTCAGTAAGATCTCACTTTTCTTTAAAAACATCATCTAGGTTGAACCGTTTCATTTACACATCATATCACAGGATCACAGTCTATCTGAAGACGTAACAAACAGTGGCATTAGTTAGGAGTGGGGATTTTTGTTATTTTGACCAATGGCAGATGCAGGTAGTGTTTGACATGTTTGATAATCATTATTTTAGATATTCTGTTTCGCACTGCTAATGACGCGTAAGTATGGGAGAAATTGTATTTATAGGGTAATAATAGTTTCAAGGTTATTATAGTTAAAACTAAACTTCTTAAAGTAAAATTAATCTAAAACCAAAATTCTTAAAACTTTTTCTGGTAAATGAAATCCAACAAAATATCCCCTTAAATGTAAATATTTTTAATGATAATAATTTGAACATAAATTTAGGCTGAGTTCCTGAAATTATTAACTGAATATAAAACAAAAAAATTGCACTTTAAATAGAAATGTATTTTTATTTCAGTTTCTTTCAAATTTTATAACATAAAAAATAAACAAATAAATACAATGACATGAGCACATTATCAAATTGCAAAACATTTAACTAAAAGTTACGTAAAAACAAAAAATATAAAATTTCAAAAAATACATATAAAAAGCTAATAAAACTACAATAAAACTGAAAACAAAACTATAATAACTACATATTTCTAAGTTATATAATATAATAATAATAAAACAGTAATAAAACACACCATATAGAGTTCATCTAAATAAATAAATACAAAAATTGATTCTATCATCATTGATTCTCAAACCATGTTGTTTTTATATTGGCTCCTTTATTTTAACGTCTACCTCATTACACAATATCACATTTTCCTTGCAAGTATCAACCCGCAAGCGAAGTGTACCCTGCCCTCCTATTTCGAGGGCCATGATGTAAAGATAAATATTCGGCACAGAAGGGACATTAAACACACAGTCCTCTATAATAAAAACAATGTGCAGTTGACCTCATAATGTTCTCTTCTCGTTCCCCCGAGCCGTCAGCGCAGGTGCAGTTTGCGGCACGGATGTTTCGTTTCCGCATCCAGCCGAGTTTAATGCGTCTCTCTAAATGAGTTCTCGGCGATTTGACGTGTCCTCCTTGTGCACCTTCTATTCTCCACTGGGCTAAGCAGTCTTATCTTTATTAACTAGCCCAAGCTCTCGCCATCTATCTCTGCTCGCTCGTCTCCGCTCCCCCGTGAATACAACGTTCCATGCTGACGCAAATGTACGGGAAGCGCTTCTCCGTGGTTTATTGTTCACATTTTTCATGCATTGGTCCGCAATGTCTAGCTTTCATAGCTTTGTCTAGCAGCAACTTTCTTTCGACTGTTAATATCGGAAATTATTAGCAGGGCTGACGGCGAGGTCACACATCCTCCTTTCCCTTTAATTAGTTATTTATTGGAGTAATTTAAGAGCAGGGAAGAGTGCTCATAGAGCGTCCACTGGGAAGTTAGTGTAAAGCCGCTCGGAAAACTAAACTATCCTGTATATGAATCCTCCTTTAGTGGAACACGAAAGAAGATATTTTGAGAAATGTCTCAGTTGTTTCATGTCTACAGTGGAAGTCAATGGAGGCCAATGTTGTTTGGTCAGCATCATTTTTCAAAATACCTTTTTTGTGTTCTGCAGATGAACAAGGTCATACAAGTGTGTATTGAAATGAGGGTGACTAAATGATGACAGAATTTTCATTTTTGGGTGAACTATCCTTTAAGAGACTTTTAACTGAGAACACCCTAGCAACCATTCAGCAATGCCCTAGCAACCACTCACCAATGCATCAAAAAACTCAGAACACCTTAGCAATCGCACATCAACACTGTGCAAGTACCCACGCCACCCCTAGCATCATTGCAGAGAGTGTAGCACGGCCATGCACCTCTACCAATTTCTTCAGAAAATCTAGTTATTTATTGCAGCAATTTAAACGGAAGAAAAAACATCTCCGAGTTCGTCTACTGGGAAGGTAAAGTAAACCCGCTCAAAGCACCAGGCTGTCCGGTGCAGTATGTTGATTTAGAGCCAAACGCTGATATTCAGTAACTGTGATAAAAACCGCAGGGCTAATTTCATCCCTCAATTCCCAGCGATGCCTCTCTTTATTGCCGTTATGTTTCCTAGATTATTCGTATTCATCAATCACAAGTTAATCTGTTCGAGAGGCCCCGGTGCCTTAAAATCTTGTTTCCTTATTTCAGGTATGAGCGTACGAGGTTCCCGAGCCTGGCGGGCCAATACCATCCCCATCTCCCTGCTTTCCATTATCGCATTATCGACAGTGAGACCGGCTTTGTGTTAACAGTCTGAAGAATTGAACATCCCCCGACCGGTTTGACTGCCCGTACTCTTCCTCGCTGTGGAATGATGGGAGAGAGGCACGAAACACTTCTGAGGCAAGATTATTGATCCATCTCTCCATAATTATCTGAGCCAATGTCTGGCGATCCACTTGAGGAGCGTGACAGGAAAACAACGGCGTCACTGCGGTGGGGTTTCGTGCGCATGTACACTGTATCGCTGTCTCCTTGAGAGCCATCCGAGAGGTTTTTTCGAAAGGAGGGATGACTCATGTTACTGCACAGAGATGTCATCTCCACGGCCCCTCAAAACAAATGCCTTATATCCATGTACATGCCAAAGTAGTTAGGATCCTTTTAAAGCTGTTTGTTGCGATCGTTTTGTCATTTTCACATCCTTAATAACATTCGCTTTTGCTTACTACTTAATTTACTTGTACGAGAGTCTATGTGCCTTATCTAGGTTTTAGGCTGGTCTTTTTTGCTTCAGGCCCCACGTTGCAGCCACAAGCCCACGAGTACTCATGAATGTGTCGAGGGCACGCATTATGGAGATGGCGTGTTTTGGTTTATGCTCTGCACAACTGTGTTAACAGCAGGAGACTTGAAATGGTTATTCTTGGAATCTCAACGTGCATAATTATGTATAACACATCACTGGTATGTACAGCCCTGGCGCCTGTTATTGGTGGATTATGAGGCATGAATGAATAACACGAGGGAATACATTAGACTGTTAAGTCAATAGAACATGCTTAAAGCCGCCTTAGTTGAAATGGGCCTTGGAGAGCATCATTGCAGCTTTTATTAGGCTTTGAGAAACAGATCCAGACCTGTTAAACCTACAGGCAGTTCTAAGGCTTTAGATTAGAAGGAGAATATGGCCGGTTTTATGGTGCAAAATGCAGTTTTTGCTTAGGGAGTGTTAGAAAAGTGTCCAGGTATTACAGTATTGGGGACCGTTTCACAGTTATTTCAGTCACTTTGACTGGAATCGTTTCAATGACCCATGAGAATGATCAGAAAAGTGACTTTACTGTGATTTGATTTCTTAATATTTTCCTTTTTTTACCTGTAGTAGTAGTATTTAACATAAATCTATTATATATTCAAAAAATCTCAGTGTTTTTCGCCATGCTTCAGTTAAGCGTTCATTTCAGGACATTGGGTTTATTTTACTCGTCTGTACACTCCGCTTTTAACAACATCTATTACACGACACTCTTTATAAACGCTAAAGCATAAACCCAAAAATGCATTTTTGATTCATTTTATGGGCATTCTCTCCGACAGTGCATTGAATATGAGTTTCTGTTATTTTCTTTGCCCTTGGGTTATCTGCAGTATTACAACCGAGCGAGCACAGGCGTAGATATACAAGTGAGCACTCTCTAAACCACAGTTCCACCTGCTGCTGCTGGTGTTTCAATACGCAAGAGTGTTGCATAGAAGTCTGCAGTATAGATATAAGTGCATCCCCACTTGTTATACGTTTTCAAAGGATGCCTAGCACCAGAAGTTGGATACGTGATTAATCTCAAACCTGAAATGCTGAAGGTTTGCTAAAAGCTTTTCTTATTTTATTTTGCTGTGTATTATAAGAGTTTTTAGCAAACATTAGTCAACAGATGGACTTCAGTAAGAATTAATGAATGAGAAAAGAAAGTAAGAAAGTGATGAATTGCGACTGCTGATATCAGTGTTCATTTGCGAGTTGTTCTCTGCATTGTTTTGCTTTATTACACGGCTCATGTGAATGCTTGATTCTGATTGGCCAGTCGCGACATTCCAAGGGTTGTTCTTTTCAAATAGCAACCCCTCAAAACTAATAACACCCTGTAACCCGGATGCTGCAAATCATTTTGAGAGGGGCAATTTAATATTACACAAAAAATTATTATAAATATATCTTTGAATAACATATATGACATTATATTTACAAATGATTAAACCAATTTGCCTGTTCGTGACGTTTGAACGTCGTTTCTTACTTTAAAACCGAAAGTAAACAGCTTTTCCTCGCGGAAGGTCTGCATTCGGTAAAAATGTCTGAGCTAATAAAATATTTCAAATTCACATTTTATGTCCTTTTTTTTCATGTGGCAAGTAGCCGTGTAATAATCGGGATAATGTACAAGCAGCCGGCTGTTATCGCGAAATAAGCCCCTTCAGTGTGATACAAGTCCTGAACACACTGCCGGGGCTCATTTCTGCGATAACAACCGGCTGCCAGTAGATTATCCCTTAAATAGTTCGCAGATATATCCACACATTTTTTTCAATCATTTGGTAAATAACCAATGCCATTATCTATCAAAAATATAAGCATACATCTCAAAGCGGGCAGTAATTGCGTAGTTTTAATTGCATTGGGCAAACAGTACCAGTTTTAAAATACTTTCTTGACTAAAGTACATTGGAGAATAAACTGGATTTGGAGATAAAAACTAAAAATATTTTGACTGAGATGTCATTTACATTTACGCATTTGGCTGACGCTTTTATCCAAAGCGTCTTACATTGCATTATCCTATACATTTATTTCTAAATATGTGCAATCCCCTGGGACCGAACCAACGACCTTGGCGTTGTTAGCGCCATGCTCTTACCTCTGAGCCACAGTACAGGAAAGATGTCACATGCGCAAACGTTTAGCAAACTCACTCTGGAAGTTTATTTGTTGTATTTGTTGACCGAATAGCTGCGCATTTTGGACTGCGGCACGGATTCTAGGCCATTTACCAGATGCTCCGCAGGGTCTTTATCAGCTGAATCGGATGTGTTTAGGAAACTTTGGAGCGAAAATCTGCTTACCTAGTAGCATTCAAAAGTGGAGAATTGCTTTAAGAACAGGCGCTGTATTTGTACAGAGCACAGTACCAGTAATTAATTATAATACTTGTCACAATACTGCAAAAACACACAGCCTAACTTTGCTGCCAAAAGAAAATAAATACAAACATGAAAATGGAGGGTATTGCAGAATGAGAATGGAGGGAAAAAATCTGGAAGCGTCATAACAGACGTCTCTTTTTAGTCATTTTGTGATGAATGATTTGACTGATCCATGTAGAAACCATTAAACCGGCCTCATAAATGAAAGCGCACCCTGCAGGCGCTTTTGATCAAATCTGAAAGGGAATAATGGGTAACCATAGAGAAGATGAACAGCATGCAGAACTATGTGCAGACACCTTTTTCTCCGTTTTTTTTCTTGTTTCTTTTCACAACATGGATGTTGTGACTGTTTTCTGTCTTATTCATATTGGAGACGTGAGGTACAACTAAAAGGCCGCTGCGCATTTGTAAGACGCTCCCTTACGCGCATTAGAGAGGACACTAGGGCATTGTTCAAGGCCGCTCGCACATTTGGCCTTGGTTTTGAATTGTAAGGTCAGATATAAAAAAGCATCAAGTGAAAGTAAATGAAAACAGGCTCTCGTCAGGCCTCTTTCAGCGAGAAAGTCGCACCATCCCCATAGACTTGCCGTACAATATAGATGTCACATCAAACTCTGTTGAAGCTCTCGGATGCTTTTGTGTTCAGGATGAAGGCTGCTGCATGATTTTGATTTAACCTTTGATAATGGCTGCTGACATTTAGGTGCCTGTTGGGACTTGTGTATTTCATTCTTGATCGTCAGCCCATTTTTGTGGATATTCATATTTTCTCTAGAGATGCTTCAGAGTCCTTCATCTGAGATCCTTAAGTGCTTATTATAAATGTAAAAAATAGATGAAAAACTCATTGGTTTATGTGATGTATGAAAAATGTATGAAAAAAGTGTATTTTGTAAGTATTGTTTGGTTGTTTGAGTTTAATGACATCGACATTGTAATGGCTTTTTGTTCGGCTAAAAGGTCAAGTGTTGTGCAAACAAAAGATTATGTGAAAAGTAAAGAACGTTTATGGCTACGCTGGTCAGAAATCGATTTGCAGAAAGATAAAATAGTTCATTTCCTTTTTTTATCGTTATTGTTTTTGTTAAAATAATGAAGATGATGCCTAGCTTGTGTTTTAGTGTGTTAGATTAAAGAATCACATTCATATGTTGATTATGTGTAAAAACATTTGTTTTGATATTTCTGTAATAATACATTGCGTTTCATCTCTGTGAGATGATGTACTTGATCAGAATACTGTTTTCATATTGGAAAGAATTTGACTCACTGTGTATATTAAGCTGTGCATGTTTGATTGTTTAATGTGTGTACATTTTCTAAAGCAAAATTTAATAAAATTACCTATTGGAGATTTACCTCCATAATGTCAAGAACCTTCGTCCAGAAAATGTTTGGTGTATATAACATTATATTATATTATATTACATTATATTATATTATATTATATAACATTATATTATATTATATTATATAACATTAAATTGATTGCTTACTCATGCATGTTTCATGTGGAAAAAAAGAAGATATTTTGAGAAATGTCTCACTGGTTTTGTGTCTATACAATGTCAATACAAAGTCAATGGGTCCATTTTGTTTGTTACCAATGTACATCAAAATATCTTCTGTGAAAGTCATGCAGGTTTGAAATGAAATTAGGATGAGTAAAAAAAAACTGTCCCTTTAAATCATTACTCCAGCCTAAAGGCTCCATGAGATCTGTGAGCAAGGAACATCATTAGTATATCCTGGTGTCACATTCACGTCGTTCTGCCTTTAAACTGGTGTTTAATTACACTAGCGCTAAGAGCAGATGAGACCCCGATGAGCAATTATCAAAGAGTGCACGTGCACCTAATATTCACATTGCTTTTAGTGCATTTTGTATGGGAACTGTTTTCACCCAAATGATTTAACCCTGTTTGCCATTAACTTTGAAATACCCATCAGATGTTAGTGAAATTACAATAACATGCCCCTTGCACCTCGGTTGTTTTCCTAATTTTCCCTTTGGCTATTGTTGAGCTATTAAACCGGTAATATATGAGCTATTTGGTCTATTTACTATAGCCTACTAATAGATTTCAGTGAAACGGGGCATTTATTTTACCGAAGCACTAACCTGAATTAAACAGCAGATTTTGATTACAAAACACGAGGGGTTTCTAACTGTGCGGTCAAGTCACTGTATAATCGAACCTCTGAATTAAACTGAGGTGATTTCTGTTGAGTCGCGCGCGTGTATTGCAGTGTTTCTTACCCGCGTGCTGTTTTTGCGGAGTTTGTCTGATGCCATGTACAGAAGGAGTTACTGCAGTCTATTCAACATGATTTTTTAGGTATCAAGGGGTGAACTATATTTTTGAGTTGTTTTTCCTCTCCGCGCGCTCGCTTTGGCATTGATTCATTCCATGCTTTGGTCGCCCCTGGAATCGCTCTCTTGGCTATGTCCTGGCTCCCCTGTGATGAATGCTGTATGCTGTATGTCCCGTCTATGATAAACTGTCCGTAGTGGCCCCATAAATTGCTGTGTGGTCGAGTCCGAAACAGCTGTCACAGGGAAAACAAACAAACTCCACCGCCATCCGCGGTGATACGCTCGCGCGCGTCAGCCAGAAAACATGCCTGCCAATCTGTTCGTTTCCCATTTGCAGTAGTGAAACGAACACATTGAGAAATCAGAAATATATTGAACCCCTCGGTCCTATTTGACGCTAAATATAAAATGAAATGTTATTCTGCGATATAGGAGTTTCAAAAATGAGCTCCTTTATTATACATGCGTGTGTATTTTCATTACCTTCCATTTCCATCCAATTAATTCGTAAGAATGAGCTATGTGAGGGAAATGCCTTGAGGGTTTATTGAAGAGTCTCTCTAAATTTAACAATGACAGCGGCCTCTAGAACCGCGTGGCATTTAAGTAAATCTTTTGGATCAATATCTGCACCGAGTATTTTACAACCTCTTGGCACAGGTAGTGGTGATTTAAAGCGAGGAAGGCAGCGGTGCGCACAACCTTATTAGATCAAATTTGTCAATTAAAAGCGTCTCCCGGGTGCTGATCTAAATGACCCGTGGCTTTCATATAGCCGTTGCCATGCATATTCTTTCTTATGCTGTCTGCATCACTTGGTAATTTCAACATTATCATTTTTATATGTGAAACATCTGCAATTTCCATGCGCCTACTGCATAGCGTCATGCAGTGTGAGCTGATAAGTGCTTTTGTGTAATGGACCTCAAATAAAGGTGTTTTTGTTGCTATTTGTCAGCTATTGTATTACTAAACTGGCAATTCCAGCGTTACGCATGTGACATTTTGAGTCTAAACTTGAAATGTAAATTCTGAGAGAATATATTTAGTAGTACGCTAATATATTAAATCTTCTGTTTATATTTGACAAAACTTCTGATGACAGAGTCCAGACATCAGAAAAAGATCAGTCTTTGCATGAGTTTTCTATTTAAAAAGGAAAATATGCAGGGGTGGAATGGGACTAAAAAGGAAAATATGCAGGGGTGGATTGGCACTAAAAAGTGTCCCTGGACTTTTCCACTATGGAGCAGTCCACAACAGCAGGCTGTCAACATAGTACACCATCTTATTGATGCACAAATCATTCTATTACACCACAATTTAGAAACAAATGTTTCCAAGGACCTTTAAAAGACACACTGCAAAGCCAATAAAACAACAAACATTAAACAGTAAAGGCCAGTGCAGTCAACGCAACAAACGGACATCAGAATTACATAAAAGCCTGTCTAAACATGTCAGTGTAATGTAGGGTAACGTAATTGAACTGCTGGTAAATGACACTTTACTGACCAGGACATGTAACACACCTGAGTCAAAGATTCAAGTTTTACCCTGTTTTAAGTCCTAGGGTGATGACTTCCTACTTATGAATAATTTCCTAGACAAGATAATTTACTTAAATGCTGCCAAAAAGGTGTGACAAGACTTTGCTAAAAACTCTTGTTTCATTACATCAAATATAACGTCCAAGATCAAACAAAAGTGAGCATTTAGAATTTAAAAAAAATATATAAACATTCACGCTTTGGGCTTAATAACGTAGTAGCTTCAATAAGCATTATAAAGCTGTACATTAAATAGAAATTTGAAAATGGTCATTTCATTACCTGTGATAATAGTTCTGCAATCTATTGAATACTTTAATGTTAATGAAGTCCACCATATAACTTACACAGTCTTATCTGATATGGCTTGAATGGTATTAACGGTATGTTGTCGGTTATGTTTTTAGCCACGTTAAGTCGAATGCATGTTAAACATCTTACATTATGTGACAAACCACCTAAGTTTTCATTTAAAACACCAGAATTCATACAAGTTTAGTAGTTTGCATCTCTCAAAGCTAATTTATCATTTTTATCTTTGTTGTGTTTGACTTCCCATATCTCACTACTTCACAGTCGTCAAACTGAGTTCGCATTGGTTTCTGTTAGCGCCCGCCTACCGAACTTCTGTCTTCCAGTCTTCTTCAATTTAATTGGCTGAAATGTCTGTCTTCTACAGTTTGATTGGTTTAAGTTCTGCTTGTCCTCTGTAATTTGCTTGGCTAGAATTCTCTAAACCCTGTTTGATTGGCCAACCTTTTGACATTGACGAGCGCTGTTACCGCTGTGGCACAGAAACCACAACTACTGTATAACAAGTGAGCAAAATAAAATATTATTAATATTTCTTTATATTCTTACAGTGGGCCGGCCCACATTGAGCAGCGGCCCACCAGGAAAACTCACCAGTGCTCCAAACTTCCAGTCGTTTTTGAGAGACAACATGCGTCGTAGGATTTCTGCGAATTAAAATATACAAGCCAGAAGCAATAATACCCAACAAATGAAGAGGGGATGGCTCTCCATAGACCATAGAAATTGTTTTAATTTTCATGTGGACATTTATAAGGAATATGGAGAGTCAATTCATGTGACAATTCATTTTTCTGACTGCGAATAATAATGCTTTAAATTGAAAAAAGCTTTATGATGACTTAGTTTTTTAACTCAAGGTTGACATTTCTCATGAACAATACTGTCTAAATAGTCATTTGGCTATTATTTAACATGAATAGCCCATGCAACTAATAAGGATATTTGAAAAAAAAAAGTAAAAACAAACAATATCTTTAAAAAAACAAGCACTGATGAATCATTCCAATAAAAACAGGAATGAGCATTAACAAAGTAAACAGGGTCGATTTTAACACATGCTGATGACTAAGTGATACCAAAGCAGTCTTGGGGATTATTTATACAACTAACCATTTCTGCTCATGGGTGCTGAAGAAACAGGGCAAAAAAAGATATAGTTCATCCCCCAGGAGAGTGCAGTGCTGGAGTAAAGAAACCCTCATGGGACCAGTATTAGACACGATTCTTAAAGCTAACCGACAGGATCTGCCAGAAAATAAATTACTGGAAAGAAAAAGGTTAGATCATTGTTATATTATCTCATAATACATTTGTTGTGTGGGTTTTCCACATTCGCATTATAACCGGACCCTAAAAAGTAATCTCCCATTGGGGAATTTGAATATCATTGCTATGACAACAACTCAGCGAAAACACGTAGGAATCAAATCTAATTTCTCAAAGGATGCATCATTGATACAAATGTGAAAGTTTGAATGGTAAGTGTGTGGGATGCTGGTATAAAAAGAGCCCAAGAAACAAAATAATATCAGATATAGATGTACCAGGATCCTACAAGAAGAAATGTATTGCCGAATAATTAAATTGACACAAAGGCCATACAAGCTTTATCTGTAAAGATGATTATTAATGCTCAATCAATGCAGATGTGGAATATAAAGTGTCAATAAATGTTTTTATCGATGGAGTTTTTGTCAAAGGATGAAAGATTCAAAGCAAATGAGCAGAGACACTTATCGATCTGTCAAAATGACAGATAATCAAATAAAAGAATGTCGCTCATTTTCTCTTCTGAGAATCGATACACAAAATGATATTCTGATGCTCTTCAAAAATCTAACAACCTTCAAACCATAACATGACCTCAACACTCATACTGTACAGTGTCTTTGCCTCGAACCTGCATCTTCTCCAGAAATCGGTTCTGTCGTCATTCACGTCCTGAAATTGTGTCCTGTGTTTTGTGCTCTCCTTTGAGGAGCATTTCAGCTGTAATTCCACTGAACACCAAGGAGAAAATGCACAAGCCACCTAAAGCTGAAAGGAGGAGGTCATTGTGTTGTTTGGTTGGTGGAGACTCATGGCAAAGAAAGAGGCTCCATAATTTCATTTACTTCAGCCGTGATTCTTTATTATTGGCGTGTTGTCTAACTTCCGTGTCCCCAGCCACACCAAAAGAGGATGCCGCTTATTGCTTTTTGGAGTAGAATTCAATAAAGTGAGATTTGGATCGGAGGGAATTGTGACACGGAAGGACCTTGCAGGTCATGGACTAATGAATGTATCTCCTCTCATCTTGAGGGTTGTAAGTGCTTTAGCACCCTGTTATCTGCCTGCACAGTGAATGCTCATGGTTCAGACCTCCAATACCTCACTCGACTGCTTATCTTTATGTGGTTTAAAAAAACATCTAGATATGTTCTGAGAATTTAGAGATTTAACTACTTAACTTTTGTGAATTCTGCTGTTTAAAATGAAAACTTAGGTGGTTTGAAACATAATGTAAGATGTGTAACGTGCATTCAACTTAACATGCCTAAAAACATTACCGACAGCATACCATTTATAGCAGTGGTTTTTAATCTTGGTCCTCGCGACCCCGCTCTGCATATTTTGTAATATTTCATATTTTAAATCAGGTGTGTTAAACAGATAGAGAGACAAAATATGCAGAGCCGGGGGTCACAAGGACCAGGATTAAGAATAGCTGGTTTATACCATTCAAGCTATAAGATAAGACTGTGTAAGTTATATGCCCTATGGTGGACTTAATAAACATTGAATAATTCAATTGATTGCAGAACTGTTATCACAGGTAATTAAATTACTATTTTTGGTCAAATTTCTATTTAATGTACAGATTTATAATGCATTGCTTATTATGGGGTGTTATAGAATAATTTGTGCATCAATAAGCTGGTGTTGTGGGCTGCTCCTGGTGAAGAAGTCCAAGGCCGCTTTTTAGTCCAAGTCCGCCACTGCTCAAAAATGTACTAGTAGTATACTGTACTTTTGAGTTATTTTAAGTAAACTTTGAACACACAATAGTTTACAATTTAGTTTTTCATTTGTACTGCAACTATACTACAAGTGAACTAACTGTCTAGGCATACTGATAGTACACTTGTTCAATACTTTTACAACATTTTAGTTTACTTGGTCAATACTTTTACAACATGTTTTAGTCTATGAAAGTACACTTTCTACACTTTCTTACACTTTTTACACTCAGTAAAATACACTGTAAAAATGTATTTTACAGATAGTTCACTTGTTCAATTCTTTAAAAATAAAATTTAGTTTTGGAAGTACACTTTGAAGTATTCTCTCAGTAATATACACTGTAAAAACAGAATGTTACTGTTCAGAATAACAGAATAACAAAATAAACTGCAAATTGCGGAACTGCAAACTACAGAAATAAACTGCATATTCCCAAGGTGTAAAATGACATGATAACCATCTAGTTTTATTTTTGCAATTTTTTTATTTTACAGTATTTTTCTGGCACCCCAGCTGCCAGAATATTGCTTTTTTATAGCCATTTCGTTAGCTTGTTTAAGTTTATAAGTGAACTTAACATCAAACTTATAGTTTATTATTTATATAGTATTTTGCTATGTTTGCTACTATCCTATTTAGCTGTTTGTCTTAATACTGTACTTGAAATATATCTTTATCAAAAGTTTGTGTACATAGGCCAAATATACTTGTTATTTTTGTCCGATAAGTCAATTATAAATAAGCGTACATTTTCTTAAGTATATTTCCAATCAGTACTGTACATAAAGTATATTTCAGAGAAAGTACATTAAAAGTAGACTAAGGCCATTTCTCAATTCCAAGAAGGGACTTGTGTCACAATGTGTGCACAGAACCCAAGCGCAGACAGTAAAGGGTTAACAGAAATGAATTTAATTCCATTCCATTCCATTTTCTCTACCGCTTGTCCGAACTACCTCGGGTCACGGGGAGCCTGCGCCTATCTCAGGAGTCATCGGGCATCAAGGCATGAATTTAATTAATAAAACAAAATCCCTCGAGGGGGTAAACAGAACATAAACGAGGAACCAAGGGTAGAATAAAAACAACAAAATAAACACTTCCCGCAAGGGGGCATAACAAGAACAAAAACTGGAAGGTGAGGGGCAGGTGACAGGAATCAACACTAAGGGCGAGATTACGGGAGACAAGGGGGCGGGGCTAAGAGACACGGTGCGCAATGTCATAACAAAGTCCACGTGTCTCCACACATAACACAATAAGCACAAAAGACATGGTACTGTCACGACTTTGTCCACAGAGCTAGAAAAATCATGACAAGAAGGAAAGAATCATGACAACTTGTGTTCTCGTGGAGATCGGTCTTGCGAGGCACCTTGCAAGAACAGATGCGATGGACGTAATGACTTCTGGGACTTCAAGCGGGTTTGCATGTGTTTCTGCATTAAAACAGGAATGAAGAGGTCGGAGCCGATGGCCTTGTGGGCAGTGCTTCGACATGTGGCGCAGTTGCGCTTCGGGTGACCCGAGTTCGAGTCCTGGATCGATGTCCTTTCCCGACCCCACCCCCTTCTCTCTCCTACTATGCTTCCTGTCCTCTCTCAAAAAGGGCAAAAAAAAAACTGGAATGAAGAGTACCAATAAATATAAACCCCCAATCAAATTCTCAAAATCTCATTACGTGTTAAATTGTGTATGTTTAATCTTGTACTGTTTGGATTACAGAAATCCTACAGACAATTTGTGTGTCAAACAATAAATGGCAAGTGTATTCTATACCTACACTCTTAACAATAAAGGTGCTTAAAAGGTTCTTCACAGCGATGCCATAGAAGAACCGTTTTAGGTTCCACAAAGACCCATTCAGTCAAAGGTTCTTTAAAGAACCATCTCTTTCTTACCTTTTTATAATCCGAAGAACCTTTTTTTTCGTCACAAAGAACCTTTTGTGAAACAGAACGGTTCTTCAGATGTCAAAGGTTCTTTATAGATCCATTTAGATAAAAAAAGGTTCTTCTATGGCATTGTGAAGCACCTTTATTTTTAAGAGTGTACCTGAGCCAAATCTAGGAATGACAGCACCAGCCAAAACCACCTGCAGAGTAAAAAAACACCTGCAAAAAAGCACCCGTCATAATGCAGACCACTCTATAGGTTTGTTATACCACATGTAGATGTGCTAACAACCACTCAGACTGGCAAAGGCCAGAGCCACAGACATTTTCTCCAGAAAATCCCCAAATCAAATTCCCATGAACCATTCTATAATATTACAGTAGTGGAGATCTGTTGTCCCTTCAGAAGGGAAAACAAATTGGGTGCAAAACACAACAGCTGAATGTGTGAAATATTTGCTTTTAGTAAGACCAGCAGGACAAAATACACAAAAATGATTTGAGAATAGGAATTATGAGGTGTTTTGTACAGTATCTTGTTTTGGGCAGCACACTAAAGCCTTTCGTTGCAACTGTTTTCCTAATTGATATTTTAAAGGTCAAACACATGGGTTTACGGACATTTTAAATAATTTTCCGCCAAATTTTGTCAGAATGCAGGAGGTTTTGCTCTTGACACTATTTGAAAGCGTCAGAACTGTGATTCACACCAGAACAAATGTGATGAATGACACTATGACTTCAAATGATGCCTGTGAGGCATGTTTCCAAAAGCACTGCTCCTCATTTCATCTTCCTTTCTAAAAGTGCTATGGAGTATGTCGTCTTTGCACTTATTTTCCTTCTGATATGTCTATTTATTCTTTTCAGGTATTTGTGAGGATATCGTTCAATCACACTCATTTAAGCAACAGTTCACCCAAAAATATTAAATCTGTCGTCATTTTCTCATTTACTGAATAGTGTGCAGTTAACAACATTCTTCAAAATATCTTATTTTGTGTTCTGCATAGGAAAGAAAGTAATACAGGTTTGAAATGACAGGGGGTAAATAAATGACGACAGAATTTGTATTTTTGGGTGAACTATCTTCTATACAAACCATCAGTGAGCCACACTGTAAAAAAGTCTGACATTTTTAAGTATATCAAATTGACTGTCCAAGTCATTTAACTTATTATTTGACATCTTGACTAGTGATACATTTCTATAACTTCCTGCAAAAATGTTCAAAATGCTTAACTTAGTTTGATGAGTAAAAAAGAAACATGCTTTCTTACTGACATTCTTGTGTGCTTTATTCAATGCTTAATGTTTATTAAATGTTTTTTAAAGTGAGTATTATGATATATAGATCATATATTGCCATTGAATACAGCCCACCCACCGGATAGAGAAAGAAAGTATAGCTTTGGAATGATTTTGAGTAAGTACGTTTTCGGACAATTTCATTCAAAACTATTACATTTGTTTGTTTGCGTTGCCTGACTATCGCTTAACAACATTGGGTCAACCAATGGCGTGTGTTCAGGGCACCAATGGCAGGTGGAGGGAGAATTTAAAACTTGTTTGGAAACGCAAATCATACTGTGTGATACGATAGCGGCTCAGAAACTAAACACTTCAGACCATTTAGTAACATAACTGTATTTTGATTGATAATCTTGCATGGACATCTGAAGCATCTTAACGCCAACAGTGTGCTTAATTTCTCTTAATTCCTGTAGCAAGCTTAATTTGGCTTAATTCCAGTAGTACGCTTGTTTAACTCCAATTTATTTTCCAGATTCCTGTAGGCACGTCTCACAAGTCTCGACATCTGATGAGTTTTAGATTGCCGGCCGGCTATCTCACAGCGCAAGATGAATGCAGTACAAATTGTTGCGCTCTCCCAACAACACGCTTGCACTCTGCCAAAAAAATCTCTCAAACCCAAATGTAGCGAGAGCGCTGGCACGCATTCAGAGCAAACACAATCGGCCAGTAATGCACTAATGGCTACTCACTGTAAAAACAAAAGAAAGGAAAGTGAAAAGGTTGAAATGAGAAAATAGATCTCTCCTTCTCTTTCATCAGGTGCCTCACACGGATGCCTCGAGTTGCAGCTAATCCTGCTTTCTGGAAACTGGTGGGAGGGGTAGATCAATGCACGAGACCCCCGACGCAATCAGAAACAAGCAGGGGCTGTGATCCGTGCTCTTTAAACCCCACAGAGATGTTTATGATTACATTCTCTGACAGATGCTGTGACAACTCACTGCCTCAAACACGACGTCAATGCTGTCCCACATGACATGAGACCCACGCAGTACCACCGAACATCTTAAATATTTATTCTCTCATATCACCAATGCATCTTGAAAAACTACTCAAGCAATATATCAAAATTCTGTTAGTCCAAAGGGTCCTAAAAAATCGTATTTAAATAGTTTACCTACATTATCATTATGAACCATCAGCTGTTTACAATTGAAACAGCAGCCTTGTAGTGGAATTGGAAACCAAGCCCCCGCAGCCCACTTCCACCGGGAACACTTTCGCTGTCCATCCCCGATCTTCAGCCTCTGCTGGCAAGTTGGCATACCGGAGATTCTTTGTTTCAAATGCTTCGTTAATGGCCTCTTCCCAACTATGAGGACTGTCCTACCGGAGCTGGGCCACCGAACCATGTCCGCCCGCAGGTTGGTCACTGCGATTTCCAAGGGGAAATGGCATTTTGTTTTGGGGGATGGCATTTGCTGCCACCCTCTTGGTCTCTACTGCTGCAGCCAAGCACTTTAGTACTTGATTGTGGCGTCATGTGTATCTCCCCTGTGTCAAGCTCTTCTTACAACCACCAAGAATATGTTTAAGGTTTGCTGGAGCTGCACATAGGTGGCAGGCTAGATCCTGTCCATACCAAACATGCAGATTTGTTGGTGATCGCAGCACATCATATGTAGCTCTTATGATAAAACTTTGCCTGTTTGTTTCCATACTCCACAGCACACTCCAAGTGATTTTGCGCCATTTAATGGCTTCCCACCTCATCCAACGACCTTGCTGGGCTTGATAGAAAGCTCTGCCGCATCTACTTGGTTCCTTTTGACGCCAAACCTCCTCCACTACCAGATGACGCTGTTCCTTTCACGTGGGTGTGGTTGATGCCAAACCAAGTTCCCCTCTGCCATGTTGAACTTGTCCCACGATGTCCTTATGTCTGAGGGCTGCCTTTGCATCTCCTACCACTGTTGTTGGGTTTAATTTCCTCCCTGTTATTACTGTTGGAGCAGCATCTCTTACACAGGGATCATAGGATTCTTTGAGCGTCATTTCTAACCTTGTTTTGGTGCATTTATATTCCTCCACAAGTCTTGAAATGGGAAGAGAGAGAGTTCCACTCCCGTACAGCCCTATGTTGCTAAGGCATCTTGGTAGCCCAAGCCATTTCCTCACTTGTGTACTCACCAATCTCTCCAGGTTATTGGCATGAGACACGGTGAGCTCATACATTGAAATTGGCCACATCATGTGTGGCAACAAGCCAAATTGGAGTTTCAGCTTCCCAGGAAGAGCTGTATTCTTTATTTTCTTGAGTCCACTGGCTGTCTCTTGTCTGAGTTGTTCCACCTGTTCGGCTTCTTTAAGGTATGCGGTGTACCACCGTCCAAGGCTTTTGATGGGCTTTTCCGTGACCGTTGGTATGGGCTCACCCTTTATACAGAACCCGTCATTGATAAGCCGGCCCTTGACAATAGGAATGCTGCGGGATTTGCTGGGTTTGACCTCCATTTGTGCCCAACTAATGTTCTTCTGGAGCTTATCCAGCAGCCGCTTTGTACATGCTTTGGTTGTTGTGATGGTTATCATGTCATCCATGTATGCCCTGATTGGAGGTAGGCGCAACCCATTTTTCAAACGCTTTCCTCCAACTACTCCAACTAACGCAGTTTTAATTGTGGTATCGAATTAAACTCCAGTTTGATAGCTGTCAGAAGTCATATTTATAGCATGCGTCTTGACATTATAACAGATTAAACTCTGATCATACATTTTCCATACAATAACATAATGAATAAAAAATGACCAGATTCATTCATCAAATGACCAGTGTCCAGGTTATCTGAAGACCAGTTCATCACGTCGCTACAACGTTCTCCATGGGATTAATTCTCGACATTGAGTACATGGCTATGACGTTTCTGGAACGTTAGCAACAATGACCAGATTAATTAATCAAATGACCAGTGTCCAGTTTATCTGAAGACCAGTACATCACGTCGCTACAAAGTTCTCCATGGGATTAATTCACGATGTTATTTGAGGACGTGGCTAGGACGTTTCTGGAACGTAAGCAAAAATGATAAGAAATGGAACGTTGCCAAGAAGTCCTCAGAACGTCACAAAGTAAAGTCACGGCGACCAAATGAAGACGAACTGGCGATGTCGTCAGAACGTACTGTGTTAGCTTGGAAAGCACATTGTGAATAGCATTATTTAAATAAAATTGAATGTTCCCTGAAGAATTAATTTCCACCCACATTTTCTTTGGCATTTGTGGCTGTGTTGCATTTTTTTGTGTGAAGTTTCTTGCTCGGTCTGTAGTCCCATATACTGAAGCAACTGTCCTTATCAAGAAACAAAAAAGCTTTAAAAAAACAAGATGGCTGTGTTTTATGTTATAAAGCAAAAGATTACATTTCTTGAATTTGTGCTAACCAAATACTTTATTTCAGATATTTATACCATTGACTTTGGACAAAGGAACCGGAATGCTAATGCATCTCCAGGTTTTGACCAAAAAAAATTACATCATGACTGCAACTCTTTACAATGGGTTGTTTTGTCATTTATTTTGTAATGTGTATTTTGTACTATGATGTCACTTCCTGTTACCCCACCCAATTGTGTCCAGGGGCGAATTCCAATCAGAAGTAATAATTCCTATGCCCTTCTCCCTTCGAAGAGCAGAGATTTTGATGTGTGAACTCTGAAGGGGGTAGTGCAATTGTGTCTTAAAATATACCTGTTTAAAATACACTTGGCAAAAGGAGCATTAAAAACAATGTCATTTTTTCTTTATCTGCAATGACTGTCCCCTGAAATTCCTTTCAAGGGCTCAAACATGCAGTGTTTTCCCCAAATTGTCATGTTTATAAACCCCAGTGTTTTGTGTCTCTCTTTTGAAGGTTTGCTGTGGTGTTTTCATGCTGTGTCTTGCTCAGATTCATATTTATTTACATTTTACATTTAGTCATGTTTATGTTCACCGTTGTCTCAAGGATTGTATTTTATTTTGGATTCATTAAAGACGAGATCTGCACTCAGACCCTTTGCATTTTCTTCTTGTTTTGAATTAGCAAGTTATAACCACATATCAGACACACATCGAAAATGAGCACACTTTAATTATTTATTGTGCCTGATTTAATCACATTAAATATTTGTATGTGTTTGCAGCTTTACCTGATATTCATAATTATTGTAATTACTATAAGTGTGTGCTAAAGCATGTGCAAATAAATTCTTAGCGAATTAGAACACAAAAAAGATATTTTGAGTTACGATGGTAACCAAACAACAATGGGCCCCATTGACTTCCATTGTATGGACACAAAATTAGTGAGACATTTCTCAAAATATCTTATTTTGTGTTCCTCAAAAAAGGAGTCATGTAAAGGTTTTGAATAAAATGAGGGTGAATAAATGATGACAGTGTTTTATTTTTGGTTGAACTTTCCCTTTAATGACTCTATTATAATGCAGTTCACACAGTCATATATGTACAAATGATTTTAATTTGGCATCATGTCATACAACACTGATCCTTTAGTGTATCAGCATTGTAACATTCCCAGCTTATCAGAGTCAATGTTCCGTCATTAAGATGTTTCTATTTAGACGCAAACCGCATCCCTGCACATCCTCGAGATAAGGAAACGAATTACTCTGGATTGGGGGCGCGTCATTAACGGAGGTCCTAGAACACATTATGGCTAAAAAAAAACATATCTAACTGTGTGACCAGGGTGGGAACAGGCACAAATCCATATCCATATCTCTCTCTGTCTGAAGTTAACAGTGCACATACCCTCAGGGTCTCTGTTCGTAATGAAGAGCCACTCTTTATCTTTCAAATCAATGCTGAGACATATTAAAATGTCGGGTATGTGAACCTTCTCTCTACCTCATGATTGGAAAAACTCTCAGGTGTTCTCCTTAATCATGGTTTTGCTTTTATACGTTGATATTTTGTCTTTAATACATTTTGCAGGGATAATAAGGCAGGGGATGGTTTCAGTAGCTCCTCACTGCAGAACACGAGATCCAAGGGGGCAAGGTTGGATCCAGATCCAGTCTCCTCCTTTTGCATTCTGATTGGTCGACACTGGATCCAGTCTCCTCCCATTGCGTCTTGATTGGTCGAAAGATTTTTGCCGCAGTTTTGCGTCATACTTGTGTTGTTGCTCTACCCTTTCCGCATTGAGTCGTAACTAAAGTTATTATTTTGACAGAAAAACAAACTTGCTGTAGACAAACTTTATTTATTAACGTATTTTGAATAACATATTTTATTAGATTTAGGGTAAGGGTTTGGGTTAGGGTATTTTAATAACATATTTCATTATCCTAGATTTAGGTTCACACCGTGTCTACACCGGACGCGACAGGTGCAACATGACAACCTTGTTCTTAATGGGTTTGTTGCATCACGGCCGCATCCAGTGTAGACAAAATTTTAAATTATAATGGATTCTAATGCGTTTCTAATGTCTTTTGTCATGTCATTCCGGTCGCGTCCAGTGTAGACACGGTGTTAGGGTGTAAGTTTTAGGGTAGGTTTAACATAACTGTGATCATTACTTAAAGGCATTCATTAAATTATGATTACACTGATAAGAGCAAACGTTGGCGACAACGGGTTGCAACTTAACTCTCCAAATTGCGGCTTATGGCTGGAATACACTACTTTTAAGATCTGAACAGATTTTTTAAAACTAGGCATCATACACTTTGTAAATGGTTAATGCTAAAATACACGACTGGAATCATGCACAAGCAGAGTTTCCGAACGTGACAAATACACGCGCCTCGTTGCTAGGAGACGCATGACCAACGAAACAAATGGATGTGTTGAAGTTAGGTGCAGTAGTAATTGTAGCCTCATAACTACGCGCCTCTGTTTTGGTCAGCGTATTACCACATCCGGTTTCCATAGCAACTCGGCATACGCTACTACGTGTTTGTTTGCAAAAATCCGAAACGGGTATGATTGACACTGAGTTGTCACAATATCAGAGGGAAGAACCCAGATGCAGGCAGCGATACGGGGTAACAGACAAGACTTTAATAAATACAAACAAAAACCCCCAAGAGGGAGTAAAACCGGGAGTTAACTAAGTAAATAAATTAGAAACAAAAGACTTCCCACATGGGGGCAAAACATGAGGACAGGTTCAAAACACTCACACTACAGACAGAACTGGGAAACAGGATATCAACAAGGTAAGGAAAAATCCACTTGATCCGAACAGTCACACAACTTGGCAGAGATAAGAGCAGACAATTAAACGAGCACACAAACACAGCGAACGAGCACAGGACAATAGACATGAGGATATTTTATAGGGAGACACTGATGGAGAGCTAACGAGGAACGAGAGGGCGGGAACAGAGACAAGACCGGAGAGAGAGTATGGAAGGCCAAATAGGACAAAACATCTCTCTCCCCACACAAAACCTAAGGCTTCGCCATGACTCCGCCACAAGACCAAGATGCCATGACATGATGAGGCAGAATCATGACAGAAGCCCCCCCCTAATGAACACCCCCAGGTGTTAACCAAGGGGTAGACTAACGAGACAGGACAGACTGAGTAACAGACAATAACCAAACGCACATAGTAAACATGACTAGGGGCAAACAGGCAATAATATATATATTTTTTCCACCGGATTGGGGTGGGACAGTAAAAATAACAAACATGGGAGGGGGGTGGGGGGGGGCAAAACAAGAGTTCATAGGTGGGAGTCCAAAAGTCTTGGAACTGGGAGGAACAAAAGAGTCCAAGGGGGGGCTAGGGCTAGAGGGAACAGTCTTGGCCCTAGGAGGCGCTCGAGAGCACGTTGTCCCGGGGGACTTGGTAGTGGCCGGGGCAGGCTTGGCTGCCGGCCGGATATGGCTAGGGGCCGAGCGGACTGCAGGCAGAGTCACCGGCTGGAAGGCCGGCTAAGCCACTGGCTGGAAGGCGGCTGGAAGGCTGGCTGGGCAGGGCTGGACGGCGGCTGGAAAGCCGGCTGGACAGGGCAGGACGCCGGCTGGAAGGCCGGCTGGACAGGGCAGGACGGCGGCTGGAAGGCCGGCTGGACAGGGCTGAACGCCGGCTGCACAGGACTGGACACCGGCTGCACCAGACTGGACATCGGACTGGACACTGGACTGGACACCGGACTGGACTGGACACCGGCTGCACCGGACTTGACATCGTACCGGACAACGGCTACACCGGACTGGACGCCTGTGGCTGGGCAGGACTGGACACCGGCTGGGGTGCCGGCTGTGCAGGGCCCCGTGCCCCCCTCCATTGTTTTTTCTTCTTCAGCCGGCCCACCCGACTGGTGGTTGGCTGAAGGAATGAGGTGAAGGGCGCAGGTTGGACACCTCCGACAAGGAACTCCAGGACTCCCTCGCTTGCCCTGAAGGCTGACTGGTGGAGGAGGGGCTGCAAGGGGTGAGGCAGACGGTAACCCACAACTCCGATCTGCATGGCGCAACCTCCGGGATTGTGGCCAATGGGGACGGAGACTTGTACTGAACTGAGACCCCTGGCTCCGACCGGTTCATGGCATATCTGACCATGTTCTCGAAGCGCAGCGGTCTGATCACCCTCATCTTCACCCGCGAGATCGCCATTCTCATGTGTTTCGCGTATTTAACACCCACCATTCAGTACACAAAAGTAGTATTATGGCAACAAAATACTTCTTATGTTCTGCAATTTTTACAAACTATTCCTGCCGAGGCATTGTGTGTTTATATGTTTGCAGAGCGATCTCTTTGCGTGTTGCCATCTTTCGCGTGTTTCACACATTTTTTGGGAGGATAGTTAAGGCTGGGTTTGTAAACTGATTAGGTTTTTATAGAAATAAAAGCGGGCAATTACGGGAATCGATATTTTTAAATCTTTTGTCTATATAAAACATTTACATTTGTTCTCTTTATACAAGGTTTTTGTTTTCCGTTGCTTTTTTTGGAAAAATCTGGCAACACGCGCCAGTAATAGCTCGCCTCCTGTGATTTCTCACACCGCACATACATAGTGACGTCTCTGATGCATGTTTAAATGCGGTGCTGTTGTAAAATCGGCCCAAAGTATCAAACATTTTTTGATATCCTCCGACTGGAGTTTATACCCATCATCAACTACGCGACTTTCTGAGAAAAAAGTCTGCGCCGACTGCACAAAATCGTCAGACATTCTGCAACAACTTTCGACTAGCCCCGACTGGAGATTGAGCAAAAATCTGCATAAAAGTCGGGTATTTCAGGCTTAAGTATATAAAGTGGGAGGAGTTGGATCTGGATCCAACCTCGCCCCCTGGATCTTGTGTTCTGCAGTGAGGACAACCTCGATGGTTTGAACTAAAAAGAATGGTTCCAAGAATAAGTCTCTGGAAAATTCATAATTTTTTTTGTTAAAAAAAAATATATATATATACTATATACTGACCCCGTGACCCGAGGTAGTTCGGACAAGCGGTAGAAAATGGATGGATGGAAATAAAAAACTATATACTGAGTTTGGTTCCATAATGAGATAACTCCGTTTTTAAAATTAGTCAAAAAACACACAATCTCGGATTCACAATTACGACTGCATCATAATATTTTGAACAAAATGTAAAAAAGGAAACTAAAATTGTATTAACAGATTTATTTTTACAACATTAATTGAACTTCTGTAAATGTATAAAAATGGAATAGATCTGTGACTGTCAACAGTATACTGTATTGCATGCTTTTGTTTACTGTTGTTAATGGCTTTAGATCTTCATTCAACAAAATAACAAATACTTGCAGTAAAACAATTCATTCAAGTCACACAAGTGTATCATTTCACACAAACGTGTAATTTGCACTACCTTAAAACAACATCTAGGATTTCTATTTTTTGTAAAGCTGACTTTATTGCATAAAAAATCCCAGAATAAATAAATCAAAGATATAAAGTGTGATTGATGTTTTGTAGCATATTACAAGGCATTACTCTGCCACCACGAAATGTAGATCTCACAAACGGAGTGTTCTCGTTCAGATAAGCTCTTCACTGTCAAGATACCATAGAAGAACAAAATTCATATTTTATAAATGCAATTCATCGCTTGCCCTTTGCAGAAGATAGTAATCATACTTGAGAAATGACCAGCATTCTAAATGCAATGAATGTGCCTCAGATAGTAAGATAATCGTCTGGTGGTGGTCTAGCTACAGCGGGATGACTAAAATCGATCATTGAGTCATATGTAATATATGGTTTCACGTGCAACACTGATCCTCTGATTCAAATATTAATAGACTCAGTAAATTCACAGAGCCGCATCCTGAAATCTCTTCAGATAAACCTGAGGACAACCTCAACCAAGTCTATGCTAAATTACTATCGATTCATTTATAGCTTTTGTCTGTTGATGCAAAGCTAACAGATGTTGGAACTGAAAAGGAGAAATGAATAAATAAATACCTGAGCCGTGAGGCTACGTTTAAGCATTCAGGTTATTTTTAGTACATGCCACCAGTCTCTCTCTCTCCCACTATGAGGTGTGAGAAGTGTGATGTGCCTGGTGGATTAAATCTGAGCTGAGCATCTTGTTCCGCAAGTCTGTCACTTTATCACCTCGCGTATACCGCGTTTCAAGTCTTTGTTCCCGATGTTTAGTTCGAGCAGTTAATTTGTACAATGAGAGGTGACAGCGGCTTCAGAGACAGTAGTGGAGCTCAGCGACTGGAGAGGCTTTGAAACTCCTTCACTGTGTGCAACTCATCGCACTTTATACTCACTGGATAAGCGCTATTGTACACACTGCAGATCCAAGCAAACCTCATACGGTAGGGGTGAACAACTCTCTTACAAATAAAGGTTCTTCACAGCGATGCCATAGAAAAAACATCTTTGGTTCTGCAAAGAACCGTTCAGTCACAGGTTCTATGAAGAACCATCTCTTTCTTACTTTTTTATAATCTGAAGAACCTTTTTACACCACAAGGAACCATTTGTGAAACAGAAACCCTGTCAGCAAATTTCCTGTGGTGCAGATCTGTCCCAAGTAAACTGTTGACCTGTGCCCCACTGTTACGACCAGTCTATAGGGTCGATCGCAACATAAACGGAAATCCACACAGATGTAACCTTTGTAAAGAAATATTTATTGTATAAAGGAGACACAAATAAGTAAGGGTTTCTATTCAGGAGTGGGTTTTCAGGAGGATCTATTGACAGAAATGCAATATAATATACAAAACTATTTCTTCAGAGGTGTATAAAGACCTTACGTAATGAACCGTTATGTTTGTAATACCTTAGAAGAATAAGCTGTTTAAATCTGCATACAGAGTGGGCAAACATACATTGAATTCGCCACCATGTTTTGTACAGCAGCCCTTAACGGACAAACAACTACAACACGCGTTTCCTCTCCCCTGCGGTGTAGTGGTGAAACGGATCGTACTCTACAGTTCGGAACGCATGTGACCCGCGGATTATATGTAAATTTATTCATCATTTAGTAAGAGAGTAAAATGCCCTCTCTCTACAGTTTTAGCGCCAATGCGCTCTCTCTCTCTCTCCTGTATCTGGACGAATACAATATTAAAGCGGTTCCAGATAAACAATGATGCTTAAAACTGCTCCGTCACACAGCTAATATTAGTTGTTCATATATTCAAACAAACAGAAAAAACAATGTTACTCACATAGTTATCCGAATCAAAGCAACCTCCTATTAGGGGTGATTTTTAGACGATCTTTCTCTTCAATGACTCTCTCCTGGAAAGTATCTCCATGGATATCTATGAGTATCTCTGCTAAAAGCCTTAGTACCGCAGGTCCTAACGCATCTCTGCTGGAAAGTCTTTATAATATTACACAGGTCCTGCCTAACTTTTATCCTTCTTTTTATACTTAAAATCCACAGACCGTTTATTTGATGTAATAAATAACACATCGCTCTTTTTACAGTCTTTCTACTGCCCGCATGATCTCTTCCCTGCGTCAACATGAGAATTACATCATTTTGTACTATGGCGGCCACCGTCGTGTTTGGACTGAGCGATTCGTGGCAAATCTATAATACAACACTAGTGGCCGCTGTAAATAAAAAACTGCGCCTTTAAGAAAGTGTTCCCCGGCCCAGATCTGGTCCACATCTTCTTAGCCACAACTCAACCAGATCTGTGCCATAATTCCACCAAAAGTGAGCCATATAATAATGAATGATGTGGCCCATATGTGGACCTTATATGTCATTCTTGTTTGGCTGACGGCTCTTATGTGGGCCACATGTGGCTGATAAACCGAAAGCCAGAATTCTCCCAGAATTTAACCAAATTTACACCACAACATTTTTTTATTTAAAATATTCAATAAACACAATCAAAAAATATTAAACACAAACACTGATTCTGAATTCACTGATGATGAATAGATTTTTTTATTAAAGATTATGCAAAAGCGAATTTTGACAGCTTTATCAATGAAACAATTTACTAAATCTTTAATCACAGGCAACACTGACACAAAATGCTGCGTATTTCAATAAAATTACTTTAAAATGTCAAAACATCACTTACCTAAACATGGAAAGTTATGAGGAAAGAAGAGAAAGGTGCTGTGTGGACTCCAGGACGCATTTGATTTCGGTGGGAAATTTCATGTGTTTTTCCAAGTACAATCCAAATTTCAGCGACAAGTTGATGTTTCCCACTGTGTGCCATGTCTTAAACATATGTGGTTCTCATGATTTCGTTGCTATCTGGGCCATATACCCCAAAACAAGATGTGAACCAATTGAACATTCCCGCCATTTTTAAAGTCATGGCAAAACGAATATGGACAATATTTGGCCCATATATGTTCAGCCATGCCATAGCTAGGCCAGATGTGACAGAGGATTTACACATGTGGCCCAAATATGCTTGCTATCTGGAAAGGTTCCTCAGATGTTAAAGGTTCTTAAAAGATTCTTCTATATAGGCGCTTTACTCAAGATATTTGAAAAGTACCTAATCTGAGATGTTAAAGTTAAAGTAACCGAATCTCGCCGGAAGTAGAAGACCATCGTAGAAGACCATCCGGGTATTTCTCGCCTACCGTTTCTTGCATACTGAGGTTTCGGACATACTATTCATGACTCATACTCATTTTCACCTAGTATATAGTATGGAAGTAGGCGATTTCCTGTGGTGCGAACACAACAAAGCGAGTACTTTCGGCAAGTCTTCCTGGAACTCGTTCCTGCGGTACGAAAGCCCCTTATGGCATCGAAGAACCTTTTGAAGCCCTTTTTTTAATTTTTGAGATTTCAGTTTCTTTAAAAATGTTTATTTGAAATATTGTATCAAAAGGAAGTCAAAGGAAGACGTACATATTTAAGGAGGTGGCTAACCAACACCTTACCACACCCCAAACCCTAAAATGACAGCCGCAAAGGCTAATTTTATGAAAACTTTGAATTTTACGAAGTGGCAAAGCAACGATAAAGTCCAATCCTAAACACCACCCATTAACCTAACGTCACATGGGCGAAGTCAAATCAAAACAAAACAGACGATTGAGATCGTAGGAATTTACATGAGGTAAAATACGTACGAATTCCCTTCTAATTGTATTGATACATATTTATACATATGAAAGATACCGCATTTTCAAATATCTTAGATAAAGTTGTAAAGAGTGACACAAAAAAGGTTCATGAACACGAATCAATAGCTTACATTTCGTGACAATGTCAAAAATTGCCATGAAACTATGTTCGGATAAAACCAGCCAAAAAGATTTGGCAATGTTATTAAGTTGAACAAATTTGTTTTAGTACATTGAGGAACTCAAAAATTCAGTGTCACCCTATATAAATCTCCAAAATTCACCCCATTGAACCACATGATCATCCCGCAGAGCAACATCTTCTGCCCGAACAAAAGGGCAAAGGAAACAAAGCCCCAAGTGACAGCTTTAAGACCCACGGCATTCATTTGTCTTAATTACTCTTTTTACACACACAGTATACCACAGTTAATGGTTGAACTGTGTATGGCTACTGGTCTTTATGTCCACCTGCCTGGAAGATGAATACAGGCCCTTTAATTCCACCCATGGCTCTATCGTTTACTGAGTCAGCTCGCTTTCTGGAAGGAGAGACCACGAGGGCTGCTGAGGCAGCACATTCAGCTTTTATTTGTGTGCAGTGTCCACGCCTTGACACACACTGTCAGATCATATCCTCTGTAATGACTTCTGGACTGATAGCTCTCGTAACAACACTCCTGTAATTCAGAGGAAACATGCGCAGGATGTTTGCTGCAAGCATAAGAAAAGATTCATACGAACACGCAGGGAGCTTCAGGGTCTGTCAGATTGAGATCATAAAAAAAGTCAACCAAGATGATACTTGGCCAACGTTTGAAAGCATGATAAGTATACCGCTTAAATAAGTATAATGTTTTAAAACCGTTTTCATAACGTTTAGCAAATGATGAAATGTTCTTTTAACGTCACAGCAAGAACGCTTTCAGCCAAAGTTCTGAGAACTTCTGAGAATCAGCTGTATGGGGATGTTCCACAGCTAAGACGATACAGTTCGCACATTGAAGAAGAACCCAGAACATCTCGTCTCAGGTTGACCTCTGAACGTCACACCCTGTTTCCCATAACTAAGAAATAGGATCAGAGAAAAAATGTGTCTGGTTGAAAAAGTGCAGATGTGTCCAATTTCCCGCGGCCTGCGGACCAGTTAGCCAGGTGACAGAATGATGTTCTTACTGATGGGAAAGCTGTTTAATGGGATTTTTTCCCAGCATGCTATAATAGCGCTGATCAGTTTTGGACAATGAACGGTGATGAGAAGTAAATAATTGATTATCCTGGAGGCACACAGGCAGAAAGGAAGGTTTTATGTGAAGGCCGGGGACAAAGGCAGTGGATGAGAAAAGCAAGTGAGATCAGCTGGAATAATCTAGAGACTGGGCTATTAATTGATTTTAGGTACTGTTGCTAGTGCAGTTTTTGAACAGGTGCATTCAGAATACTTAAGTTAATGAAATACTCAAATTTAACCATGTGTAAAAGTTTCAATTGCTCTTTCTGGTGTCCAAAGGCAGCAGTTGGGTAATATTATTAACCTTTCCAAAGCATAAAATCAGCTTATCTGGATTGTTTAAGTTCTGGGTCATTCCTGTTGTACGGTTTTAAACACTGTAACCTTAAAAAAAAATGAATGTGCTTGTTGTCGTTTGAGGGAGTCGTTCTAAGGTGTTTTTGTTTTTTAAAAAGGCTAACTTAATTCAATGAATTTAATACCTGCACTATTTTGAGTTATTTTTATAAGGCAATATGTTGAAAGGTATAGCAGTAATAAACATTTCCAATTTATTCTATGTAGAATGATGAGCTGCCAAACTGGCACGCAATGCACCATCATTGAACATTATGAAACATCCCCGAAACCTTGTTAATATGTCATGCATAAAGATTATTTGCCTATAGCATTTATAATTTTCCGCTTGGCATATGAGACCTGAGAGTTCTGTCTATAATATAGGCTTTCTCTCCTGAGGTGAGAGAGAAAGCCTGACAGTAAGTTAATGACTGGACACAGTGGAGAGAAAATTACACTTCATTTGCACCTATCAACAGAGCTGACTACTAAATAAAGGTTCAGTCAGGAACATCCGCTTCTTCATTTAAACTCACACATATCTGCATGTAATTAAAGCAGTAAAACTCTTCACCAATCTAACATGGATAATGAAAGGATTAGCATCCCACAAAGCAAAGCAAATCTTATACTTTTGTGCAATGGTTTATAGTACAATTTGCTTGGGCCGCCTGCAAGTCAGGGCCCTTGCATAGTCTTTCCTGTTTAGCAAATGAATAAAGTGCAAAATATGTGAGTTTGGTCATTTGTTTAAACTGCACAAATGTACGTCTTATAAGAAAGTGCAATAATGCCATGTATTCTATATACGTATTCATCATTTTGGTTTACGTGATTTCTTTATTCTTTCGCATGGAAATCCCGATGAGACCTCTTTAACATCTCAGTTATTTCTTCTAGACATCAATGAGATTTAATTGAAGTCAATGTTATTGAGGATGTTACTATAAACTCAAACGTACCCAAATCTTATTTTATCACATATTTATAAGCAATTTTAGGAAAAACATTCGAGACAAATCTGATGCGATGAAACACAACTGTATCAATAAGCTATGAAAAAGCAACTCTTATATTTTTTCTTTGGGTTATTTCTATAATATTTCATTCTTTATGTCTCTAACTGCTTTGCATTGGTGCAAATTTGTAAAAAGCACACAGATATAGATTACAATTTGATGTTTTTTTTGTCTTATCAAGAACTCAAGAGCTCATCTGGCTTTGATCACACTCTGTGTGTAAATCCCCATGTGTCTGGTTCTATATGTAAGAAGTGTGATGTATGTTTTACCTAAACTGCAGTTGCCAATAAGTCCTGTCATCTCCTCAGCAGGTAATATGCTACGATGGGTTTCGGTTTAAGAGGTCGCATTTTGAGATGGTGCTTCTTTGGGGTGTCCTTTTTGCTTACCCTGACACTCTCCTCTCATGAATGACAGTTTGACACCGCTTGCAAAATCAATACGCTGTTGAAATGTTCTCCAACATGCGTTGAGGTGAAGCTCAAATTTCATTATTTATGGCTGGTGAAGATAGACATCTGCAGGCAAAATGTCAAGCCTCATGGCCTGAAGGTGTGGGCATCCTCCGAGAGCGAGATGGAGATCAGGCAGTGAGGTGTCTTGTTGGTGGCTCTGCGCTCTCAGGGCCTGATGAAAAGCAAACAAGACCTTTTCACAATACCGCGCAAGTCTGAATGAAAACACACAATTATACATGAGAATTAACACATACATTTGAATAACAAGAATAGTACAAGCACGGAGATTTTGTGTGAATGTAGCTCCACAAAAAAAGTACAAATTATTGTTTATAACTTTTTTATATAATATAAGTCATAATTTGCATTCAGGACAAAGGTCTTGGAGACGAGAATGAAATTCATAAGATTAAATAACACATTAAATGCACGCTGACATTTTACTCACAACCTTTGTTGAATAAGTAATATCTGCATCATACATACATAAGATAGTCACTGCCATGTGTGCTGAGAAAAATAAATAATTAATTTCATGTTTGCCTGCTGATCCTCTGTAAGATTGAACAAAGCAAACGTATGTACTGTATTCTCACAACAAGTTTATGTCGTCTGTTTATATTTAGCAAAACAGTGACACCTGGAGTTTGCCATAAGAACTGCATCCATTACTGTAACTTCGATAGATGGTGCTATTGTACGAGATATCATTCCCATTCATGTCCCTCTGAATTGTAGAGATGAAGAGCATTCTTGATGACATTGTACTTCCTTCAGGTAGCTTATTAGGACAGCCTATGCTCAGAGGTGAATTAAAATGATCTCATCAGTATTATCTGAAAGACCTCTACGTGTGTTTTGTCGAAGACGGGAACTCTGGTTATCTCAAACCCCCAGTATAGCTAATCGCGCACGTTTGCGGTGAAATGGCTTGAGATAAGAGCAATAAGAGAAAAAATGCCATCCCCGAGCATTTGAGTCTGTTAATTTAAGAAGTGCACAGCAGATTTTTAGCATGATTTAGTCTACTAATGGGCCTTTAGGGAGCTAATTGGATCCTGGAGCTCTCTAAGGTTTAAATCAAGCACCGCGCTCGAGGAGGTGATAACCAGAGATGCAGTTTTTCATCTGTTGAGTAATTTAGTAAAGAAAGAGACTTTCTGTGTCTCCACGCATGGCATGTCGAAATTCATATTATTCATAGTTCTTTCAATATATTTGTCATTTAGCAGAAAAAATCAGACGTGATGAGCGATCGCGTGCGGATATGATGGATTTGAGTTTGGCAGTAATTCAAGGCAGAAGATTTGTAGGGTGTGTGTGCGCGTGTGTGTGGACTTGGTTTTTATGTGTTAGTGGGGACCTAAACCTGGGGACCTGTGTCACTGTGGGGACCAAAACTGAGGTCCCCGTGGGCACAAAAGCTTATCATTTGTACAGAACGATCATTTTTGAACATCTAAAAATGTAAAAAGTGTTCCAGGATCTTTAGGTTTAGGGGTTGGGTTAGGGGTTGGGGATAAAATATACAGTTTGCACAGTATACAACTCATTACGCCTATGGACTGTCCCCACGGAGATAATAAAACATTCTTGTGCGTGCGCGTGAGTGTGTGTGTGTGTGATTCACGGAGTCACATCATAACATTTCAGCAGCTGTTTGTTCTCGCGGATGTAGAAAGGTTGCCAAACCTTAACCCGCCGCAAAATTCTCTATGGTTGCTTTTTATTTCAGGATTCATATTAGGTTATATTCACTGCATCTATGATGTTGTTACAGAAAATGATTTGTTTCGGTTGAAGAAAAAGTCTCAAATTGCAAGTGTGTATTTAATGCAGAGTTAAAGTTACATCCTACCCTGATAGCGCACATCTGGGTGAGGTCAATAGGCCCTTTTTACAGCGCCTCAGAATGGAGTTTACCAAGTCCCTTGCACAGCTGCCACAAATACGACTAGATGATGTACAACATCTCGCAGACAAATTTTCGCTTATGACAAGATCAAAGCTAGATAAAGGATACACATACTTCGTTGAACAGTCCCTGTTTGATTATGAAAGTAAGTGTTTTGTTTTCTTATTGTGTTAGCGAAGGTGCTAGGATAAGTACTTGAATAAGTGTTCGTCAGTGTTTCTGTCACTGTTGTTAAATTCCAGGGCGACGGCAAAACAGAAGTTCTTTTTCTTCTTCTTCTTTTTTGTTGCAAGACGGATGTCATTATACACTGCTTTGCAAAAAGGCGGAAGTTAAGTGACGTCATTGTGAAAAGGGCCTATTTGATGTCTACATTTACAAGACGTGGCCTATGCATAATGTTTGATCATCTGCATTACCTCTCTGAGACTTCTCCTGACAGATGTCATATATAGATCTAGAAGATGTCTGTAAGATATTTATGATTTCGAATGTCTGTAAAACTGCCTTTTCCAAGACGTTTATCAGATGTTTTTACGTAATAGATGTTTTCCAGATCTCTAGATTTTTTTGTTTTATCTTTCACTATGTAAACATTTTATCTAAATGAGGATATGGAACAGCAATAATTGTTAAATAATTGTTAATAATTGTTTAAAAAAAAATAGGAAACATCAAACCCTTCAGGATGTGTCTGTTTGGGCTGAGCAGGACCCTGGTAGAACACATATGTGAGACATCAATTTGATGTCTGCATTTACAGAATAATTATAATAACCGGAGAAGATGTGACTGGTATCATTAGGATTAAGGTCTTATCAAGAACTTATTAAGAGATTACTTCTCATTACTTGAACTAAATTTGAGCCCAGTCTGAATCATCACTTCAATTACATGATGTTTAAGCATGTTATATTTTCTGACAAATTAGTGCAGGCGAGTTTAGTTAAGGTGAGCTCATCTCGCTTTGATCACACTCTGTGTGTAAATCCCCATGTGTGTGGTTCTATATGTAAGAAGTGTGATGAATGTTTTACCTAAACTGCAGTTGCCAATAAATCCTGTCATCTCCTCAGCAAGTAATATGCTACGATGGGTTTCGGTTTAAGAGGTCGCGTTTTGAGATGGTGCTTCTGCAATATTTTTTTTGATTGTTTGCTCGTCTGCAATACATTACATTTATATTTTACATTTATGCATTCGGCAGTGGCTTACATTGCATTGTATTACACATTTGCCCTATGTGCAATCCTCTGGGACCGAATGATCTTGGCATTGCTAGTGCCATGCTCTAACCACTGAGCCAAGTCTCTGATATGATTGCTGTCAGATGTCACTAGACATCTAGAAGATTTCTGTAAGATGTTTATGATTTAAAGTGCACATACTGCCTTTTCTAAGACGTTTATTGGATGTTCTTACACAGCAGATCTTTAGCAAACCTCTTACAGCTGTACATGTGACTTATGTTATGCCTGTTATTGTTTTTTTGTTATTTTTGCTTTACCTTTCACTATGTAAACATTTTATCTAAATGAGAGTACGAAACAGCAATGTTTAATTTAGGAAAAAAATGGGAAACAAGCTAATTTCCACATCAAAGTCAAATATACCCTTCAGGATGTACAGTAAGTGTGACATCAGCAAAACATTGTATACACATAAACTAGACACACATCGTCCTTAAATATAATGTATGTGCAGTGTCGAATGAACTGTCAGAGAATCACATAAAAGTAATAGGATGGCATAAATGCTATTTACCCACACATGCTTCTTGATGGTGCCCTTTACCTCCTCTTTAATTAGGTGCTGAAAAATAATGGGATGTTAATGACTAGTTCAAAGCATCGCTCCTAACAGATAGCTTTTAATTATTCCAGTCTCTTCCATTTCCTCCAGCTAAAACATCTTACTGTCATGTTTGAAAGTTTCAAGGCTGCAAACTTTTTCTACTATTTGACCCTGTGATGGACAATATAGAAACGATAAGGACTCAAAGCTGATGTGAACCTGTTGTTTCACCAGTTTAACCCTTTGGTTAGAACCTCTGATATTTAGTTGACCCTGCCATATCCAACACAATCTCACGGCAATTCGTAACTATTTTAATTCGTATGAATTCGTACGATTTCATTCGTACATTTTAGTATTCGCTTTCGCACCATAAGGGTTAGTTTTAGAAGTGGGGCTAGGGGTGTGTCCCAGTGTGGGGTTTTTTCAGTGGTGGAATTTCGGTTTGGACAATTTACAAAATATAAAATCGTCCCCAATTTAACATTTAATAACCTGTTGCAGAAAAACAAACCTCATGGCCACTAAAGTAAACAAGAAAGTAAAAAATTGGCATTTGACATGAATGTAACCGAATCCGCTTTTTTAAGTCGTGACGTAAGTATTTCCAGGCCCAAGCCTTTATTAAAGTCAAGGTGCTATTTAAACAGACTTTTTTTTTGTACTTTTTTTACTTTTTATTTACTTGAAACATTTATAAACTTGCAGTGTCCACTACATTCTTCCAGAATATCCGAAATCATTATTTTAATAAATTGTAATAGTGAACTGCTGTCTGGATTTTTGAGATTTCGTTATAGAGATAAAGGTTAGGATCGTGGTTTTTTGATAGTTTAACAGCAGTGTATATTGGCATTTTCTCTGCTGTTTGCCTTTGGAATCTGATAGAGCATTTGGACCCAAACGGTATGACCTTCCATTTATAAAATAATAGGCCCTTTTCACAATGACGTCACTTAACTTCCGCCTTCTCGCAGAGCAGTGTATCATGACATCCGTCTTGCAACAAACAAGAAGAAGAAGAAAAAGAACTTCTGTTTTGCCGTCGCGCTGGAACTTAACAACATTGACAAAAGACTTATTCAAGTACTTATCCTAGCACCTTCACTAACACAAAAAGACAACAAAACACTTACCTTCATAATCAAACAGGTACTGTTCAACGAAGTATGTGTATCCTTTATCTAGCTTTGATCTTGTCATAAGCGAAAATTTGTCTGCAAGATGTTGTACATCATCTAGTCGTATTTGTGGCAGCTGTGCAAGGGACTTGCACTAGCAGAAGTTACGATACACTGCTTCGCGGCAGAAAGGAAGATGTGTGACGTCATGTGAAAAGGGCCGATTTCACGTTCCTACGAGCAATACCAGGCAATTTCAGACAATTTCAACTTTCTTTATAAATTTAAGCAATTTACTACTAAAAAAAAGCAACAAATTATTTGTAAAACCAATTTGATTGCACTTATTATTTTAAAAAGCAAAAATGTGTAGTCTACTTTTCCTTCATTATTTGGTCACATAAAGTAATTCAAAGTAAATAAAATAAAACCTGAGTTGTGTTATGAAAGACGAAATTATGCCACAATTATATTATGCCTGCTTAAATTATTTCAGACATTTAAGCAAATGCCTTATTCAGATGAAAGATTTTTTTAATCATTAAATATTTTAGTCCTAAACTTTTGAACCATAAAAAGGAAATGTATTAGTAAAGAAAGGTACAGACTATCTGTACAATCTCCCCAAATATATGTTCGTTGTCATGCAGGGTGTAATCTCTTTCACACTCAGATTATTATCATGCGAATAGTTGCGCTCAGCTCTTGGAGTGTTTACGGTAGCGCACGCCTCTCGTACTGAAAGTCTGCTTTTTGGTAGTAGTTCAAAGCTTTCTTGGCACTTGTGTGCCAGTCATCCTCGAGTGAGGACTGCGTTCTACGTATTGCAGAGAACTTAATATCGAAACCATGGGCTTTGATCTTGATCGTTTCGAGAGCACCGTAGAGCCGGACCTCATTTGTAAACTGTGCGGCAAAGTTCTGGAGGAGCCTCTGACCACTCCGTGTGGACATGTGTTCTGCGCGGCCTGCGTGCTCCACTGGCTCTCCAAAGTCAACAGCTGCCCCGTCCAGTGTCAGAAGATGTCCCCTAAAGAACTGAACCACGTCCTGCCCCTGAAGAACCTAATTCTCAAGCTGGATATTAAATGCGACTACCGCGACCGGGGCTGTAACAGAGTGATGAAGCTCCAGCATCTTTCAGAGCACATTGAGATCTGTGACTTCTCTCCGGTGAGATGCAGGAATGAAGGATGCGACGCGGTGCTCAGTCTGAAGGACGTCGCGTCACACACGCGGGAGGAATGTGAATACAGACCGGTGGAGCTTTGTACGGGTGGATGTGGACTGATGCTCAGCCTCAAAGAGAAGTCGGACCACCGCTGTCTTGAGGCGCTGAAGACGCACAGCGGGTTTCTCCAGGACAAAGTGCTGGATTTGGAGAGAGAGCTGAAGCGCCGGTGCTTGAGGTTCAGTAGGAGGGAGAGATCGCTCCTTTCCAAACTTTCTGCGCTTCACTGCGAACTTCACATGACAGCGCTGAGATTTCAGAAGAAAATCACCGAGTACGAGAGCAGGATTGACGCGCTGTCAAACAGTTGCATCCCTTTCAACGAGGTACATAAATCAAGTGTTGACGCGCCTAGCGCGAAGTTAACGGAGTTTGTTTATATAGCCTAACTATTTATTTCATATTTATTTTATGCATATGATTAATTTATTAATATATTATTGTATATTAAATACATTAAATTAAATGAAAACTACTCAACAGTTATTGTTTCTTGGCGGAGGTCTACCGGAAGTTAAGTTTGTGCCACATAACGTTTGTTTATGTTGTTGCCGCTGAAACCGTCCGCAGACAGACTGTTGAGGTGTTGACAACAAAACTTTGCATTTGGTTTATATGCATTTTTTTTAGCGACTTACAGTGAGTTCGAGCTATACGTTTTATCATGTGTAACCCCTGGGATTCAAACCCATGACCTGAGCTACAGCAACACGTTTATAGGACTAAGGCCGTGTTCACATTTGACTCAATTTTTGACAAGAAAAAGTTGACAATGGCGCTTTTTTTAGTTATAAAAACGCAGGCAGCGTTCGGGTTAAAAAGTACAGCCGGCAATGTTCAAAGATAGCATTTGTGCAGGAAGGCAGCTTGGGTCGTGTTCACATTTGACTTTTTGACAAGAAAAAGTTGACAGCGGCGCTTTTTTAGTTAAAAAAACGCTAGCAGCGTTGTGGTTACAAATAACACCCGGCAATGTTCAAAGATAGCATTTGTGCACGAAGGCATCTTAGAGAGACTGGATTCGTAGGCAGCGTAACGGAAGTCTATTTGAATTATAAACAGAGAGCGTCTTTGCAATAACCAATCACATATTTAAAAACTGCAATACTAATTTATCGCTAGAAATGCGATCAGAAGTTATTGAAAGTGAAAATTAAACTTACATTTATACAAAACTGTGCTCCAAGGGGCGTTTCAGCAGCCATTTTATTTTTCCGAGCTTGAGCCTTCTTGACCAATCACGTTCCTCGCATGTTGTTATGGAAACGCTGTGAAAAAGGTGCTTGACATAGGGCTTTTTTTCAACCTCAAAAGACGCTCTGAGCTGCATAAAAAGACGCTGGCGCTGTGGTTTAAAAAAAGCGCTCCGGAATTTTATTGAAAACATGGTTTACTCCATAGGGTTATAATGTAAAACATACGCTAGCAGCTTCATAAAAGAAGTCCAGTGTGAACATGGCCTAAGGTAGACTAATTGACTTCAAAAAGGGATTTTGATGATTTATAACAATTTAAAATGTATACATGCTTTTAAATTACATAGTAGTTTAACACAAGTAGCTTTTTGAGTAAAAGTGTATAAAACATAAAGGTGCCATAGAAGAACCTATTTGGCTCCACAATAAAGGACCATTCACTCAAAGGTTCTAATGAGAACCAATACTTTCTTACTTTTTTAAATTTAAAGAACTGAGGTTCTTTGGCTGTTAAACGTTCTTTATGGAACCATTCAACCCAAAAGGGATCTCCTATGGCATTCTGAAGCACCTTTATTTTTTAATAGTGTAGATTCCACATTAGAAAGTAGTGTTAAAACAGGACAAACCACACAGACACACCACACCCACAGTTAAAGAAACAGTTCACCCAAAAATAAAAATTCTGTCATCATTTACTCATTCTCATGTCATTCTAAACCTGTATTACTTTATTTCTTCTGTAGAACAAAAACGAAGATATTGTAAAGAACGCTGGCCCCCATAGACTAAATAACACAAAACCAGACATTTCTCAAAATATCTTCTTTAGTGTTCCGCAGAAATAAGATTCATATATATTTTGAATGACATGTGGGTGAATAAATTATGAAAGAATTTTCATTTAATGGGAACTATCCCTTAAACTGGTGACTTTATCGGTGTATGATATGACTATTTGGAAAGATGTGCTTTCCAAATGCTTGGGCGATTCATGTCAGTCATGACTAATTTAGTTTTGCATAAAACTGTTGCATCATTAATTTGCACTGGTTACTTGATTAGATATTTTCTTTATAATTAAACAAAATAAATGTCTTCAATCAAAATGTTCAATCTGGCAAACTCAATACAATTTTTGTCCCACTAGAAAGTAGCAAGAACCTCTGCTTTACACGTTATACTTAAATCTTTACATAATACATACAAAACGCTTTATCTGCTACTTTCAAATGTCTCTCAACACTATCCCCACCCCTCAAAAAACATCTTTTTACCTTAAGCAAGGTAAGTTCATTTTCACAGTAATTTCACACATGAATGATCCAGATCCAAACAAGAGAAACAGACGTTAAACCTGAACACCCTCATTCAAGTCATTTTCAGAGGTTTTCGCATGGTTGCTCTCTCTCTCTCTCTCTCTCTCTCTCTCTCTCTCTCTCTCTCTCTCTCGCCCATCTTATGCAAGCAGTCTGCTCGCGAGTACATCATGAAGACTTAATATGCAAGTCTAATGGAGCTGACAGGAGGCACGTCGTGTGGACTGCAGGGAGATAGGACATACACACAAAAGAGTCTTATGTCTCGGCTTGTGTCACGTGTGCTTCAGTAATGAAGATCTCATGATGCTGTTCTCTCTCGACGTGACAGATTTCTCCCTGCAGATTCAACCGAGAGCTGCTGGGTACTTTTTCAAAGACAGCTCTCTTGGGTTCGGATGTTTTAGGTCCGTCAGTCATAAAGAGAAGAGCTCTTGCTGTGGTTTTTGGTTGGCAGTTATAGATCAGCAGGATGTGTGTAGTTATGTCATAAGACCTGATTACAAATATAGATTTTATTTTTTCTTATGAATGGAACTGAAAACATGCCCAAAAGAATGTGAACATAAGGACATCACATTCATATAATATCAAAGCCGTTGACATTGAAGGAGTAGTTCAATATAAAATTACAATTTCATGATAATTCACTCACCCACATGTCTGTGTGTTAATTCCTCCTGTCGAAAACAAATTGAGGCTTATGAGGAAAGCTTTAGGGTTCTTATCCATATAATGGACTTAAACAGGGGGCTGTTGGTTAAGGTCTAAAGTTCAGTTTCATCGCAGCTTCAAAAAGCTCTACACGACACCAGCCTATGAATAAGGGGGTTGTCTAGCGAAACGATTAGTCATTTTCCCAAAAAAAACTTTTTAAACAGAAATCCACGGCTTGCACATGTGGAAAATACAGCGTTTTTTAACCTTAAACCGTGTATACACCTTGCATTACATCTAAACAAATGAAAATATTCGTTTGAGCCGTGTCATATGACCCCATTAATTCCTCTGTATCTTTTAGACTTGATAAACAACTGGCCACGTTTATAAATCGCACATTAAGGACATTATCTCCGTAGCAATATATCCAAGCGTCTCTGGGGGTATGATCTGTCTTCGCTGCTTAAATGCCATTACTTTGCATCTCCTGTGGGTGTGTTGTTTCATTAGGTAGCAAATGGAGAGAGCCCTGCCTCTCTGAGGGGAGACATTTAGGGTGAGGAAATCTGTGTTTGAACCTGCAGCTCCTCAAGAATTTCCTCTCATCATCTCTCTCACACTGTCTCAGGAAGAAGAAACGGTGACCCTCAATGTGACCCTCCACAGAGCATCAGGATGCCTCGGATTTAATATCATTGGAGGATGGTCATGCGAGGTATGTTAACTCGCGGTGTATATGAACATTTAATGTCGTCTTAACCTGTACAGGCCTTTTAACATAACCTGAAACCTTGACCGAATGCGAAATAGGTTCAGAGCATGAATATGCATGACTGCGCTTTTGAGGCGCTGCAGTTTCCACAGGGCTGCAGGTGGTTCCTTCATCTTCATCTGGAATAAATATCTTCATCTTTATTCATATTTGTACATTTAAGTTGCCAAGACTGATATTGACAACCCCTTTTTAAGCTTAATACTTTGACAATAAAGAAATCAAATAAAAACACATCTGAATGAATGAATGTTGGACGTCATTGACTTGATATCCTTCAGAACATTTCTTAGAAGACCATGACTGAGTCGAACTGAAGAATGCTGCGACTGCCGTGTAACATTAAGACAAAACAATACCAGACGCCACTCAAAAAAGCAGAAACAAGAATAATGTCATTGAAAACATACATAAAGTGTCTTTTAGTCACAAAGGGCAACCAACCCCTTCATTGTGGAATAAGAAAACAAAATAAGTGACTGGGGGACATGTAACAGTATAATTGGAGCTTGCGCGGTGTGAGCTCTGCGTATTTCACTCCAGTACATCGTGTGAAGCGCAAGCGTGGGAGCCATTCAATTCTCACGTACACTGTGTCCAAGTGGAGAGGAGAAATCAAGCTGTGGATTTGGCTTTGCTTTCTCTTCCTTAGTCTTGTGGAGAATCATCGCAGTCTGTTTATGTGTTCAACACCTGTTCTTTAATGGACAGCCAGAGCTAAAGTCTTCATCTGTGTGTGCTATATAAGACTCTATACAGAAGGTGGATTTTATTAGTATGTCTACAGTCTGTGGACTTTTTATGCAAATGAAGGCAAATTGTCAGATTAAAGCTATACTGGTAGGCCATAGCTACCGAATTATAAAAAAAATCTAATACCATAAAAATGAACAAACAAAAATGTGTTATTTAGAAAGTAGATAAAGACTAAGTGTTGAAAACGATGTCCTTATCTTAGCCTGATTTGCAAAAGTAAGCTTATAATAATGTTTTTATTCATTATTCACTATGATTCATTGAATAATGAAATTCAGTTGTCGGGGACAATCTCACAAAAAATATCAGATTGATGTCATTTAACTTCAATCCATGTAAAGTACATAAAGTAACTTGCATTTTCAGGTTTCAAACAGATATGGTGATTTAGAAAATGTTACAGATTGCGGGAAAAATCATTATTATGTTAAAAATATATATTACAAAAATATATTTTTTATATATTATTTAATATATTATTCTATGTTTAATATTCCTATTAATATTATGTTATAGTAAAAGCAATATTTTAATCATATTTTTATTAATAAAAATGTTGATCATAAAAATAATTTATTAATATTTGCAATTATTATTTTACTAATAACTCATGCAAATGTTTTTTTTATAAAAAGTATTATTAGTAAGTCTATTTTTCCTCTTTTCTTAATATGCTGTTGTACTCTTTCTTTCTAAGGGACAGGAGGGCGATTCCAGCAATGGGATCTATATATCAAAGGTTTTGGAGAATGGACCAGCGGAAAAGAGTGGACTGCACGTTCATGACAGGATCATTGAGGTTTGCCTGATCTCACTTTTAAAAAATACACGCAGACTGTTTAGACCTCGAGTTTTCTCTTAGACGGGACGACGATGAACAAAATACGATCAATTTCTAGACAAAAAGGGTCACTTAGACAGCCACTTGACAAAAAAAAGCTGAAAGAGATAGACGTCATCCCGTTAGTCTGAGCACCTTAACTGGTGCCAACAGTTTCACAGTCTGTCTGTTAGATTTGTCAGATCCAGTCAGAATAACAATGTTGGTGCCATTGTAGGTTGATTTCACACTGAGCAGACTCCTTTTAAAAAGAGTGTTAGTCTGCTCATCCAGCACTGCTGAGTCTGTTTTTCATATCTAACAGGAACAAACGCTTCCAACCGAGCAGATCATGAAGGCATGTTACTATGAATTTATGTACTGAAACATTTCCTTTATTACAAACTGGGAAGCTTTTAAATATCTCCAACACAGCGAATTGAGGCTTATCCAGAATGCTTTGAGTATAATGAGCTATATACACCGCGGGCCCCTTACATTGAATTCACCATGATGTTTCTATAGTAGCCCTAAACGGACAAACTGCTCTACAGAGCGCGTTTCGTAAATATGTTATCTCCTTCGGCAAAGAAGCGAAAATGTGACAACGTCTTAGTCCTGTGAGAGTCACCCTAGTGCTTCTAAAATGAGGGGTGAAGTGAGCCGTTGGATGCAATTTGCAAACGCACCCCTAGATGTCGCTAAATTTCATGCACAGGAATTTTAAAGCAGCAAACATTTATCATGTTGTTGAATATAAGGGAAGTGCACAAAAATGTACATTATTGAGCTCTTTTCTTTCATGATTGAAAACAGAAATCTGTGAATTCATGTAACATGAACACTCAATATGTTCCTTAAAGAATGTGTGCTATGGTTGTTTATTTTCAATAGGAAGTCAAGTGTGTAGCTTTTGTCATGGTCTAAGAGCAACCATTTATTAGCAAAACAGGTGCAGCAGAGACCAATAAATTCAGAGATGTTCAAATAATATTTTACTCAAAAAAATCTAGTCATTATGTACAGTATTCACCCTCATGTTGGTCCAAACCTGTATGATGTTATTTTTCTTTGAAACATAAACAGAAGAAAAATACCATACATGTAGTTCATATCGCCTATGTGCTATAATCTTAAAAAATATTTTGAAGACATGCAAAGCTCAAGAACTGTAGGTTGTTATTGGAACACAATGCGGTTGGATCAGTAAATAATGACTTAAATTTGAGTATGTTGTTCACACAAAGCTATTGTTTTGATTCAGAAGACTTGAAATACAGTACACCTCCTCTATTAACTATTTTTATAGTTCTTTTATGGTGTACTTTGACATTTTGAGAGTTTGGGCACTTTAAACTGTTGTTATATGGGGGAAATGTAGAAACAACATCATATGGGTTTGGAACAATATGGAGGTATGAAAGAAATTACATATTCTGTTTTACTTTTTTTTTTTTTTTTCTGTTTGGGTTAGGCCAATAACTGATATACTTAAACATTTTAATCAAATTATTAAATTTTAACCATGCAAGTTTAAATACGTTGGTTTATTAAAAGGACAGTTCACCCAAAAATGAAAATTCTGTCATCATTTACTCACCCTCAGGCTGTTCCAAACCTGTATACATTTCTTTGCTCTGCTGAAAACAAAGGAAGATATTTGGAAGAATGTCAGAAACCAACCAGACCAGATCTCACCCTACATTTACTGCCATAGTATTTATTTTCCCTACTATGGCAGTTAATGAGGGAACAGATCTGTTTGGTTACTGACATTCTTCCAAATATCCTCCTTTTCTTGGGTGAACTGTCCCTTTAAATGTCAGATTATCCTACTGTGCTCTGTATATAAAATCATAGTTATAGTGCACTGTGACCTCAAATATTGTTTTTTTAGCTTAATATTTTGCATCCATGCATTTGGATTTGTTATCTAATGCTGCAAAGACATTTTGAATTCTTCGTGGAAGGATTAGCTCAAGTCTTAACTCTAAATGCCAAAAAGCACAAACAGGTTAATCATATGCTTGAGGCATGTTTGAAACATCCAGTACATCTAGTAAAACAAACTAACAGAATGTTTTTCTCCTGAGTTAATATGCATTGGCACGACAGCTGTGAGCATGTTTTTCCTCCCTCGGGTTGTGGGGTTATGAATGCATTCCTCCAGTGATGTTTTCATTATTTGGTGAAAACAAGAGTGGGGAGCAAATTCAGAGGTTAAGACCACCAGCCGGGTAGGTCAGTGTCAACAGGACAGGGATGATATCTTGGACTGCGATATTGATGAAACGTGCTTTGAACTGGCATCTCATGTTCGGGGGTCCGTTGCGTCCTGCTGGACGTCTAGAGGGGAAGAGGAGTTATGAAAGGAATAGGAAACATGTTTGAGAAGAAATAATGTGTAGAAGGTGTATCTGTCCGTCTGAACCTTTCAATGTTCTTGTTATAGATTGCAATAGATTTAATTACAGTAAGGCATGAGAGAAAGTACATCAGGTTTAATGGGATTAAACTGAGCATGTGCTTTCTGTGACACACAGCGAAGAGAATTCAGAACAGTTTTATTGAAATGCAGCATGTGACTCCACAGCAGTCGATTCATTTGGGTTTGGAGAGGGCTTCAAATGGATTTATTTCATTAGAAACATCACTGGGATGTTAGTGGTTATGTTGGGCCAGCAAAGGACATGAGGTAGTTTTGACCTACAGTATCTCACAGAACACCCCTCACATTTTTGTAAATATTTTATTATATCTTTTCATGTGACAACACTGAAGAAATGAAACTTTGCTACAATATAAATCAGTGAGTGTATAGCTTGTGTAACAGTGTATTTGCTGTCCCCTGAAAATAACACACAGCCATTAATGTCTTAACCGAGGGCAACAAAAGTGAGTACACCCCCAAGTGAAAATGTCCAAATTGGGCCCACTTAGCCATTTTACCCCCCCCCCAGTGTCATGTGATTCGTAAGTGTTACAAGGTTACACCATTACACTATTGTCATCAACGGTTTCGACATTAATGGTTGTGTGTTGAGTTATTTTGAGGGGACGGAAAATGTACACTGATATACAAACTGTACACTCACTACTTTGCAAAGTCTAATCTCTTTCAGTGTTGTCACATGAAAATATATAATTCAATATTTACAAAAATGTTAGGGGTGTACTCAATTCTGTGAGCTACTGTATTTTGTCCTCTGAGCAAATTAGACTGAGACTGTTTATGTCTGTTCTTTCAACCCAAGCGTTTAGACCGGGACCAGACTGCTTATATAGAACAGATGAGGAAATCTGCACATATTTGTCGAAGCAACAAGACTTCCCTGACTCTCTAGTGATCTGTTTCGTTTATCCACCTTTGTGACGGTGTCTAAGGGTGGACCTTAGATTATAATATGTACTACCAATACAACACAGGGAATACTGACACTAATAGCTTGAATTCAGGTGGAAGCTGCTGATAAGAGTTATGAATTATGTCATGGCTCATTCACCCTTCAGAGGTTGTCTGTAATATGAGGAATCAATGTATGTTAATACTTAATGTCAAATTATATGAACGCTGAGATTTAATATTGCGCACAACCTTAGTCGCTGTTGGCAGCAATGTGACTTCTTGTCAAATGTTTCATATATTTGCGGTTGTCATAATTCTGTTCCTGAAAGATTTGATGCTTTTTATGGCTGCTTGTATGTGCACATAAAGCGTTGAGTCTCTTGAGATTAGAATTAGAAAAGAATAGTCTTTTCAGCCATGAACCGATGGCAGTTGACAGCCAAATCACAATTTGGCTCATCGCATCCAGGGCCAAAGTAAAATTGTCTCTACACACCTGATTTATTTAGTACAAATATTACAGTGGGATGCTGCTTTGGTGTATATCGTTGTATATGAATGCTTGAAACCAGATATGCCTTTCCTTTTGTTAGTACTAGATGATTTAATTCAAGAAATTAAAATTCTGTCATCATTCATTCACCTCCATGCTGGTTTGAAGTCAATAAGTCCATGCAATAGAAGTCAATTGGGTCAGTGTTGTTTGGTTACCGACATTCTTCAAAATATCTTCTTTTGTGTTCTGCAGGTTAGAAATGACATGTGGGTGAATAAATGATGAAAGAATTTTCCTTTTTGGGTGAACTATCACTTTAAAGAGGCATGGTTTCTCATGACTATAATTGTCTTCATTACATCAACTAAGACTGAGAGAGACAGTATCAGTATGCGCAAATAAGACATGTATCACTGTTTCTGTGATTCTCTAGCATCACACATCACAACAAACTGTCAAAAAAGCAGCATTGCATTAACAACTATTTGTTCAGCTTGATTCTGTACACACTACACAGATTGAATGTAAATACAGTCATCACTACATGACATTTTTTAGGTTAATACAGCTGTTAAATGCAGATATCTGTATTCTGTGTGTACAGAACAGGATTAAGAACTCTTAGTAGAGGAGTGACAACGGTATTGAAATGCACGTGAAGGTCATTATGTTCCAGCTTTACTGCATACGCCGTAATTATAATATTTAATATGTTGCTGTAATTAGATATTTACTAGCGTTTAAGATTTTTAAGACATGCATAAGTGAGGGCAGAACTGTAGGCTTGCTGTCATTGGCCAGCACATTAGAAAAAGTCTGGAACAGAGAAACACTTGTGCTTGCTGCGTCATTTGCCGGAAAAACAAACCTGTGGTTCACGTGCAGCCGAGGGATAACGGAAGTTAGACACGTTAATAGCGCCCTCAATATGGATATTTCTCTCAAACAAACGCATCGATTCACTTCAGAAGACCTTTGTTAAAGGCTGACTAGGCAATCCTGTCCAGAAACGTTTTTTTGTCATGCTGGTTGGAAGTCTCTTAACAACCTGATAGCAATCAATATGTAAAGTGATACATTGGTATTTTTATAATTATATATCGTCTGTGGAAGGCGTACGACCAAAAAACGTTTGCCCAATCATTGCCCTCAGACACCATACGTCATCAGCGCGGTCACATACCCTGTGCAGACACAGCAGGAGAATTGAAGGTAAACAGCTGGAACATAACTTTCCCATTGTTAAATGTTTGCAAGCTGGACGAACAAAAATAAAGACCATCTTAAAAACGACCACGACTTAAAACGTCTAATCAGCAAAGAGGTGAAAGCAGAATTCCATTTGCATATGCATACTGGTCCCTGAGGGTCAGTTCGCAGGGGTTTTTGGGGGGTTTCCCACTCGGTCTGCTAGCGATTTTCTAGCGAGGTTTCAACAGGAGATGGGTGTGAAAATGATGATTATAATCGGTGTTGCTTTTCCACGCTGGGAGCAACTACGGGTTTCAAAGATCATGCTATGGTAACTTCTGGACAGGTAGGTACATCTTATTATTCGATTTAAATGGGTTTTGATTAGGTTGCTTATGTAGTTTGTGGACCTTTATGTATTACATCGTTACCCGGCCTCGAACGGGAACTATGCTGCATCTAATCCCGTTTTAAAGCTGTTACGTTAGCGGTTTTCGCTTTTGCAGTAACGTTGTTTACTTTGTACTGTAATATGTTCTCACTGGTGTATGGGACATGTTTTAATTGGAATTGATCCAAGAGCTTCTGGTTTGTGCGCGTTCATGTGTTTTGGAGGAGGCGTGGCTTTCGATGGCGATTCGCATGGAGGGTGGGAGGGATCATGATTTCAGTGCAAGCAGGCAAAAGTTAACATCTTACCAAATCATCTCTTCCGCCTTTATGACCACGGAGCCGTGTCGAGCAGTTCTTTGATCGATGGATGCATTTTTTGGATCTTCAAAAAATTGCCTCCCATTCTACCGCTTGGAAGAAAAAGGATACGTGGTATTAACTCCGACTGCATTATTCTCCAAGATGAAAGTCATATTCAGTTAGGATGCCTTGAGGGTGAGTAAAACATGGGGTAATTTTGTTTCTTGCCTGAAGTATCCCTTTAAGATTGAAAGTCGTGCTGGGTTACACGAAATAAGGTCAGTAAATGCTGACTGATACGAAAAAAGGGGGAAATTCGTGTCCATGAACACGAATCAACAGATTACAGTTGTAATATCCGTGAGACTGTGTTGACATTGCTGACTCGCGGTCAGCGTCGTTCGATTGCCCTGGCGGAGATAGTTTCTGTAAGTTAGTCTGGACCAGAGATATGGACCGGTGAATGTTGGTTTGTTGATCTGAAAAAAGGACTTCTTCCCCGGACGCAGATTCTCGGCGGCCCGCCCGGGACTTTCGATCGTTAATAACGCCTTAGGTTGCAGCAGGACGAACCCGGGCTCGTCGGAAAGATCTCCTCTCGGCCTCCTTTTATGTTCCATTTTACATCCAACAACAGCACACATTTGTTGTTTCAGGCGTAAACAATGTGACATCAGATTGTTAGGGGATCCCCAACAGCCTGTTTTGTGTCACTGTTGTGGTTTAAAGGAGATTACAAAAAGAAGAATAGATGGATTGTATAATTACAGGGTGTTTCTGCACACACGCTGGCGACTCAATTTCTGGTAGATAAACATTTAAAAGTGCATTTTCTTGGATAGCGGCCCTTTAATTGCATATTTTTGTACTGTGTTGTTGCTCGATTTGTTCCAAGTATCTCTGTGAATATATGACTGATTGCACAAGTACTGTAGAATTAGGGTTATGTAGCGCAACTAAATGCCTTTTGAAATCCAATTCAGGTTTTGAATTTGAAGTGAGGTCGCTAACAAGATATCACCTACTGAAGATATGCATCATATTTTTTCTGTGAAGTCATTTTTAATAAATTGCCAGAGAACACACCAGACCTGTTTAACTCGTATTATTATTTTTAATGACTTGAGCTAATGCACACTGTAATAGGCCCTGTGTGATATCTGTACACTTAGTGTTACATTAAAAGTGAATCCAATGGCTTCACGTCATAATTCACCTGTGACGTGTGTATGTGTGCATGTCAGTATGATCAAAAGGAAAAATGATGAGGGATAAAAGCAAATGTGATGGGCAGCTCTCTGAGCATATGACTGTACATGAGTCTAAAGACCATCCTATTTTTATTCATCGGCAAGTTATTTGTGTTTTTTCTTTTAGTCATTTGTTCATTCACCTCTGTGCAGTTGTCTTTGATGTACACTCCACTCAGTAAATGTGATCAGGAGTGGGCAAAACATGAAATATTAAGATACAATTTTTGAATTCTGGTGAAGAGTTATGTACAGTATTTATACAGCCGCTGAAAAAATAAGAGACCCTTTCAAAACCAGTTTTTCTGGTTTTAAAATGTACTAGGTATTTGTTTAGCTAAAATGATCATTCTGCGAACTACTAACAATGTTTCTACCAAATTTCAAATAAAAATACTGTTTCTATTTACATTTATTTGCAGAAAATTAAAACTGGAGAAACAGGTCAAAATAACAGTCAAGGTGCTCTGTATTTTTTCAGACCTCACTTAAAAGTTCATATTCACTTTTAAGCAATCCAACAGTTATATGTCTACATGTTTTTAGGAAAAGTCATAATTATATATTTTTATGTGATAACCTAGATTTTTATCACAGTTTTCATGTGTCTTGTCATGCTGTCAGTCTTTCACATTGCTGTTGGATGACTTGAAATTCAACAGACACTGGACTGAAGACAAAACATCTAGAAATGCTGATTAAATGAACATTTGGAATGGTCCATTCATTTTTTCCGCTGTTGTATTTATATATTTAAGGTGTTTTTGGACAAAGTATTGTAAAAAGGCAAGCTACATCATATATGCGAATACACAAAAATGCATAGAAAAACAAAAACAGATGACTCACATGTGCGGAGACAATGATGTAATTTTGACTGGACAATCAACAAAGAAGCTGATGTCACACAAGCTGTCAATGTTATTAGCTGTAATGATTTCTGATTGGTCATCGAATATACCTACCTCATATTGATAGGTGTGTTCCCCTTCTGACGTGCACTAAACAAACCTGAGACATGTTTTCATTTACCAGTGATACTTGTCAGATGACCTCATCCATGACCTCGTGTGATGTGATGACTATATACAAAATGTACACATTGTACAATTGTAACTATTAATCTTAGCTGAGATTGTGTATTGATGTGATAATAAACCGGTTCTTATGTTTTGTCTCTGTTCTCAGAAAAGTCTTAATTCTGTTTATTTGCTTCTACTGTTGTTGTGTGATAAGCATTGAAGATTTGAAAAATGTCCCTGATAAACCACATAGGACTATAAGTACCATTGTTTAAACAGGTGTTTGATTTCACAACCGCTCTGTTTCATTTTTAAAAACATATTCAAGCTGAATATTTCGCAAAGGCTCAACCCTTGAAGTTTTGATGAGTTATTTTATGGTTGTTTTCGTACAGGTTGTTCTATGCACACAACAAGGTATCTGTATGGCATGTACTTTCATGTCAAGGTGTTGAAAACAAGCTTACAGGCGCCTTCTGTGGAAATCTTGAGTGAACGCGACCAGTGGCGGTGTGTTATTATAATAATTGTTTATGTGACAAGAGCTTGCAATTTATGTCCTGTATCGATGTGAACCTATACGCGATCACCAGGGGCTCTATCACAGTTCATCCTGTATTTGTATCATGCTTTGGCAACATTTCCACAAAATGAGCAATTATCCAGTAAATGGAAATTAAATGTTGATTTGAAATTAATTTATATGATTACAAGAGAAGAAAGAGATCATAAGGAGCGAGAGATGTGTAGCTATAGCATGGCGTAGGAGATTGGATGCCTGTGGAAACTGTCATATAAATGCTTGACGGTCATAATACAAACATATTGGATCACAGAATTGAACAATCAAGGGCCATTTTTAAATCCCGGAGGATTAAAATAGAACGAAACGGAACTGAATAGCATGAGTCATCATTTTTTTAAGATTGTTGCCGTTGAACTGAGAAGGAGCTACTGTCAGCTGTGTCATGTACAGAAGACGTGTTCTTCCATAAACTGAATCGTCACTCCTTCTTTACAGACAGACAGAAATGGAAGATAATAACATTGAGCTACAGCAGAGATGTCCAAAGAAATTATGAATCTTTACAAAACACAGAGCTGAATAAGCTCTCTAGTTATATAATGAATTGGTTCAATGATGGGTCAATGCTAATTATAATGAATCATAATTTGCTGTCATCACATTTGTTATAGATTGATTTTACAGTTAAAAGGCCCTGCAACACAAAGCACAATTCTTAAAGTGTGTGATTTCGGCATCACTAAAGCCACAGAGCCATAGTGTTTATGTTTTATTCTTCAGTCAGCCTACAAATGGCTTGTAAATACTATGCACATTACGTTTTTTTATGTGTTATTTTAAGTGTTACTAGACAGGGCAAAATAGAGAGAGAAAGCGCAGCTGTGTCCACGCATTTTCAGCGCTAATTTTAGTAAATACCGACAGTAGTTTTTTACGCCAAAAGAGACGCAAGATGTAAGCAACCTGGCCCTTAAACTTTAATGGCCTATACAAATATACACTAGTAGTTTAGACTTAAGCCCATTGAACATTGAGTCTGAAATTTGCGTCCGAAACTTCCGCACGTTAAAAAATGAATACGACCTCACCTGGTGTCAATCACATTTACACACCGTCTCCGATATTTTCGTACGTCATAAAAAAAATAGATTTTCTGCGTTTTTCGCATCCGTCAAGCATTTCGAGTGGCCTTTTTTAACAATTCAGAGACAACGTACAACCGAAAGCCAAATACGAAAAAACGCATACGAAAATTTCGGACTGTTTGTGCAAAGACCTTTACTCATGTCATGTCACGTTGGTGTGAATGAGCAGGCAAAACAGAAGATCTAGACACAGAAAATAACACTTTAATAAATGACATAGAAAACCCTTCAACGACACGGAAGGAAACCACACATAACACCTACAATGACTAACAGCACACAAGTGAAACACAAGTACTATATATACACACCGGGGAGAGCAAAACGCGTGATATTCACGGCTAAATTGTGTCTTTTACCCAAGTTACAAAAATTCAACTAGAGAGGGAAATGCGCACAAAGAGCTTATTGGCACGCCCAGTTTGACACGTAATGGACACGCTAAGACACTCCCCATCGCGCAATGTATTTATTTGCGCGAGTGACGTGAAAAGCAAGTAATCCCGCTTTTGGTGCGCACACACTATTTATTATTTTATTAATATTACATTTTCATCTTATTAGTGTAACCCTTTAATATTTTTATACTTTTGAACATTTTAGAACAATAGTAAACTAATCATAACTATGGAATAACACAAATGTAACTATAGAGAATAATGTTGTGAAATTTAAATCGTTTTAAGATTAGAATACTCGCAATGAAAAAATGAAATTCACTTGCAATGAAAAAAACTGTTTAAACAATGACATTTTTGTCTACACAACTACTTTCAGACATTTAGGCACATGCCTTCAATAGAAAATATTTGTGATATCAAGGGAAACATTTCACTCAAGTGACCGTAAACTTGAATGGCTGTCTTCATTAACACTCATTCCAAATCCGTATGGCTTTTATTTTTGCTCTACTTTTTTATCCAAATGTGTCCGTTCCAATCCTGTTGGCTTGAAGGACTGCGGCAGACGCTGTAGTTCAGTGATACAGGGCCCGGGCAGAGATTTCCATTAGCCTGATGGAGCACTAAGGCGTATAAGGAAAAGGGATTATACTCACTGTGTGAATACAGGCCCTGGAGATAAGCTTAATAATCTTGATATCTTTACACATCGGTGTACAGGGACTTTGATATTGACCTTTTACTGCTGCTCTTGCCGTTTGCTCCCTCAGCGCGTGAGCCGTGTTTACATACACAGATGACGTCTGTGCACCAAACAAACTGTATGCAGTAACTGATCTGAAAGGAACATGATGTGTTTTTTCCCTGGAGTGTGTCACGTTTCTTGCATGTTGTGCATGTTCATGGATGAGAGCCACCAAGAATGGAAAGTCTGCCACAGTATTCACAGTATCTTTTATCTTTAAAAAAAGGGAAATACGTTCGGTAAATGTCACAAGCCAGATTTAAACTATGAATACTTGTATTTCGCTGCTGTCCTTCTGAAAACCTTGTATCTCCATATTTCATGATGTTTTGTCATAAATCATCATCATTAGTCACCCCTTTATGTTTGTCACTGGGTTTTGCAAGTATCTAACCAATAAAAAGTGCTTGTCAACTTTGATAGCACATTATTTAATCATTTTAAGTGTACAGTGCTTTTCTCCATTTCCTAAGCATCGCAAAATGGACATACAAGGTTTCAGAAGCACAGTGACGATATGACTCTTTCTTGTATGGAACAGAAAAGATGTCTTGTTTTGTCAACGGCTGCTAGTGTTGTTTGGTTAGCAACATTCTTCCAAATATCCTCTTTGGTTTTCTTCAAAAGAAAGAAAGTCATACAGGTTTTGAAGCATGTGATTGGTCAGAAAAATCTGATGAGAAGCCGAAGTGCAGAATAAAGTCAAACGTCATTGATCTGTATTGACGGAGGTCAGAGTTTAAAGTGTAAACGCTTTTATATTCTAAATGGGAATTCTGTCAATGTTTTAGGGCACACCTTAAGGCTAACATATTCACATTAAAAGCCAAAAAACTTTAATTTCTTTTTACATCATCAGTTTTTATATGCAGCAATATCAATCAAACAAAGAAGTTTCTTGGTGACCTTCATGAAGAGCACGTTTCATAAATACATTATCTCCTTTGGCAAAGAACCGAAAACGTGACAACATGTCCGTGTCAGCCCCATAGTGCTTCGAAAGAAAGGGGTGGAGTGAGCCATTGGCTGCAATTCGCAACCTCGCCGCTAGATGCCGCTAAATACACTGCCACTTTAAGAGTAATAACAAATATACCACCCTCCAGTTGTGCTTCTGCTGCTGAGCATGTCGACATGAAGCTCTTCTTACAGTAAATGTTCTGTCGAGCTGCTTGTGGCACTCATGTTTTAATTAGACTGATGATATAAAACAATCTCTCAACTTGTTTCCACACATAATGACGCAGACTTGTACAGCCACACCTGAAGAACATGCTTGTTTCTGCTTGATAATGGAGTGGATTGTTGAGTATAGGGTTGAATTGTTGTTTTGACGATAAAGAGAGCAGTTGAGAACACCGATAGCACCTTGCTTTAATAAGAGAGAGAGGTGGGAGGGGAAACATGCTGTCACATGCGTGTGGGTTTACAGACACAAACACAGTCACGCTGGAGTTGTTGTGTCTGGTTCTGTTTCAATATGTAGATGCTGACAGAGACACCGGCCTCGCTTTGATTTATTGTAACTTTGGAGCGGCTGTCGTATTTTCTCATGTCTTTTTACCATGGGATGCAATCTTTGTACTATACAGCGGTCAGATGGGCATCACAAACTGCTACCCGGCATACGTCGGGTAAATCAGTGACTGGTTTGAGTGTTCATCGTATCTGGTGTTGTTCGTTTTCTTTTTTAACATTTATTTTATTGTATAATCTTCAGTTAAAGCATTTCGAATACCTAAGGGGACTTGGTTTTCTTTTGGAGTCTGGCAGAAACGGTTGCGAAAGGTTCTTTTATAAGAAAAAGAATGTGTTCTGGAGACCACGTACATTTGACAGGGTCATGATAGGGTCACACTCTCATGAAGAAGAGTGAGTAATGTTTGCGATCCTGTCAAAATACTTGATGAGTGTGTGTGTGTTTGTTTGTTTATTTGTTTTGTTTTATTTGAGTAGCATTTCTATAACCCCTGTGCAATGAGCTGGGACCATATTTAACCTCCAGTTGACCTCCTGTATTGGGCAGAAACTCTACGGTTTGCTAAACTTATTTTTAACCCTCAATATTTTTTTAAAAAGTTCATAATATCAATAAAGAAATAAATGATGTAAATAGAATGCGCTTTAATTTTGTAATGTTTACAAATGCTTTTTGCATAACATGTAAATTGAAGCAATTTGATGCCATTCATCAAACAAATAAAAGTAAATAAATAAAAGAAATTGAAAGAAACTAAGTTGTCCTTTGCACTACATAGTACTTTGGCTACATAGTACATGGCTTTAGTCAGATGTCGGAGTGAATTATACTCGAGTATATGCAGTGAAGTTTGTACCCCATGTGCCAAAAGACATAAGCGAAACAGCCGAGGAGATCATGAGTGAATTTAAAGTTGTTTGTCAGCTCACACATGAATGAGCACACTGACAAGGTTTCCGCGTGTGTTATTGCCATTGGAGGAATCCAGAAGAGACCACAGATTGACTTGAGGTCACTGAGGATATGAGCTCTGAGATTGCAGCCTGACAGTGCTTTGATAAATAAGATCTTTCATATTAGTTCATCTGCACACAGACATTTGCCTGTGTGGGATTTAAAAGCTTTTTCACACCTTGTTGAACTTTAATCAATGAATATCAAGTTTATGACGGTTAAATTTGACTTTGCTGTAATAAATACAGAGCCAGTGCCCTTGCAAAAAGGGCAAAACAAAACTCTTGAAAACCATTTTGTTTTTAAGGTGAATTATACAACATTTTATTATACAGCAAGACTTGTCTGTTTACTGTCTTCTTGCAGGTTAGATTGTTGCTATCATATTTTAAAATGCTTCTTGAACGAGCGTTAAACCCTTAAAGAGTATTTTATTAAGGATTATTCTACTGTTTGTAGCTTTCACACTCTTAAAAATAAAGGTGCTCAAAAGGTTTTACACAGCGATGACAACATTGATGTTCCACAAAGACCATTGAGTCAAAGGTTCTTTAAAGAACCATCTCTTTATTACCTTTTTATAATCTAAAGAACCTTTTTTCGACACAAAGAACCTTTTAGAGGTTCTTTATGGAACCATTGAGACAAAAATGTTCTTCTATGCTGTTGTGAAGCACCTTTATTTTTAAGAGTGTTTGCTTACTGTAGGTTATACCAAATATTGTCAAATTTTGTACAGTATTTAATGTACAATATATATAATTTTTATTGTATGCAATTAGATTTTAGGCATTTCCCTATGCTGATATTTAATTCATTATTGGTCAAATATAAAACTAAAGTTGCACAACACTGTAAAACTTTGCTGTGGTTTCGCAGCAGGTTTGCCAGTAACTTACTGTAGATTTAATGTACATCTTTGTTTTAAGCATACACTTACCTAGTTTATATATTTTTCTTTCATAAAACAAGACTAAATATCTTGGGTCACTTTTCTTGTTATGTAAATGTATAGTTATTTAAGAAGTTTTAAATATTTTTACAGAAAACAAGAAAAATGATGAGGAAGAATGCCATATTTTGCAGTGTTGCTGTGCTAATGCCAGTCTCTTCTTGCTCATTTTGAATCTCAAAAGTCAAAGTGTTTTAATTTTGATGAAAGTAATTGAAAACGGTACTAATTGGAAAGTATATTAAGTACTTATTAAATCTGCAGTAAGTTACTGGCAAACCTGCTGCAAAAACTACAGCAAAGTTTTACAGTGAAGTTATAAAGTGAGATTTTAAATTCATTATTTTAAATGTAACGTGTTAATCTCTCTCTCTCTCCACATTGGCTTGTTGAAGACAATCATAGTGACCACCATTTGAAGTGTACCATGGAGGGAAAAAAACAATAAAAAAGCAAGATAAAATATTGACCCAAAGGTTACACTTTATTTTAATGTGTTGTAATGTACATATTTACAGTTAGTTGCATGCAATATGCATAATTTACTGTTATTACTAAATTAAGCACAAGTAACTCATAAGATAAGTAATGTGTTTTTATTTTTTAGAGGAATCAATCTACAAATGGCTAGTTGTCTCTGCATATTAAGCTGAAATAGACTTTAATGTGATTTGTTTGTCTAGATGTTTTTTCTTAGAAAGCTTTCTTCACATCGTCACATTGTACTTTATTTAAAATAGTTCAAATCTACCTCTACATTTGTTTATTTACATCAAATACATTTTATGAACCTGATCTCCCAGATATTCTTAACAATTTTACGATGTGGCTAATTTGTATGAATTTATACAAATTATCCACCTCACACAAGTTTTGAATTCCCGCAAGATTGTGTCGATCTAATCGCACTTTTCTTTTGTGTAGGTAAATGGAAGGAACCTTTCCCAGGCCACACACGATCAAGCAGTAGAGGCCTTTCAAACAGCCAAAAGAGCCCATAGAGATTCGGATATTGCGCAGGAAAGCACACAAGACTCTGGACAGCAGTACTCAAACCAACATTACTTTAAAATATTTGAAACATATAGAGGCTATGGTCAAGCATCCCTCTCCGTCATTGCCATTGGGTATGGCTGTGCTGGACACTTTCCTTATACCCACTGAGTAAGTGTGTGTCATCACGTCTTTTCTTTGACCAGCCTTATCGCTGCCAAAATAACAATAAAACTTGAAAGCAGGTTTTATATTAAAATCAGCATTGCTGTGAATGCCGCTTCAATTAACATTCAATTTTTCATCTGTATTGTAGGAGTCACATGACAAGACATGATTCACCTTCCCAACCAGACTTCGGCACACAGGAAGCCATTGAAAGTAGAGGATTTGAATATGAGGTATTATGTTGTCTATAATCTCTTGAGTGCTGTTAAAATGGAGTCTACTTGTCTTGTGGGGTTATTTTAATTTGTATTTGATGTGTTCTCTATTACTTATGCAAAACAAACAAGACAAATTGCACCTGGGTTTAAGAAGTGAATTAATCAACTGCTATTCATTTTTCAAACTGGCTTTGCGCATAAGACTTAAGCATACATCTCCCTTCCAGCAGGTCTCTGTCATCAAAACAATTATCTGTGTTATAATAGGTTACTCTACAGAGGAAAAGCTCTCAGGATATGTTTGGACTGACGGTATGCTACAAGACGGAAGTTGAGATGCATTGATGGGATAGTTCACCTAAAAATACAAATTCTGTCATTTATTCACCCTCAGGTTGTTCAAAATCTGTATGTGACTCTTCTTCTGTGGAACCAGAAAGAAGATATTTTGAGAAATGTCTCAGTGGTTTTGTGTCTATACAAGGAAACTCTATGGGGTCTTATGTTGTTTGGTTACTAATGTTCTTCAAACTATCAAAACGTCCAATGCATCTTTTAATTCCTAGATTCATCCAGACGGTGTTACAGCAAAAAATGGCAGAATCCAAAAGAGAGACCATATTATCCAGGTATATTAGTTTTGCTTTTTCATCTCAGTGGCATAATATGACCAAAACTCATTTTGCTTTTACACACATTGAAGATCAATGGTGTAGACATCCAGAGCCAAGAGGAGGCAGTGAGACCTTTAACAGAGGGGGAAAGCAAGAACGTGACCCTCCTACCGGGCTCGACCTCAAAATCAGGTCTGCTAACTGTTCTGTGACCTCACAAGATTTTTAAGATAATATGATTTAAGTTAAAAAATAAAGTCATTTTGGGTCTGTGTTTTAGGGCAATTGCTCGCTGGTGGATAGAAACAACTTCGTTGATGACTTGCGCATTGATATGTTGAAGCATCCGCATCATCGGGCCATGGAGTTCACTGCAAGAATGCTGAAGGAGGCAAGTTAATGATGTTCAGATTGCTTGGTTACATCCAACTGGCTAGCAACCACTTTCCTTTACATCTAGTATGTTGCAAACCAGTACAATCCTAGTTGACTGAAGTCACTGGTTCAACTGAGAATTGCCGCTAATGAATAGCTGTTGTGGTTCTATGTTGCCTGTTGTTAACACACTTAATTCCTGCCAGAACAAAAGAACATTCTATAAATTTGTTCATGTCAAACAATCACGATCTTTACACATCCCCAGCACATATTCAGTCTAATATACCATGGCAATAGTACGCTTGTTAAAGCAAAAACTTATTCTTGATTTTAACAGAGCAGACATGAAGATGATGGAGGTACTACTGATACGGCAACTTTACAGTCCAACCTTCACGAGAAAGACAGCGGTGTGGGGCGCACAGATGACAGCACTCGTAATGATGAAAGCTCTGAGCAGGACATCTTGGGTGACGACGTGACTTCTGTTTGCGACACTCTTCCAGGAAACCACAAAAAATTTAACTATGCCCAAGACACTATGGAAAGTAGAGACACACATCTAATCAATGACTCCTCCTTGTCTGTTGACAATGGAGACAGCGGAAGTTTCCTGGATTCGCCTGGCATGGTGTGCAAACACTTCCGGGAACTGCTTGAACTGAAATGCACGGCGAATGGAAGCAGTCCTTGTGGATACCTGGAGCATGATGCCAAGCTTTATGGAGAAATTGTTAGTTTGGAGAGTGAAGAACTGGATGTTCAGATGCTCAATGAGGAGTTACTGAAAATTGAGCTAGAGTGTCTACGCATCATACAGGCACATAGTCTTCAAACCGGAGAAGGTGAACAATCCAGCAATGATTCTGGTACAAAGCACTTGACAAGTGTGGAAAACGTCCATCAAGACGGGAAGCAAGCAGACAAGGAAAGCTCTAGTGCTTACAACACTGGAGAAAGCGGTTGGAGCATCCCTCCTCCTGATGAACTTCCTCCTGACTTTCAAAGTATGGTTACCAAAGACAAGGGAATCAATTCTCCTGCACATGGACGCAACTCATCCAAACTATGCCCCAAGCATCCTCTTTCTCCAATTCAAGAGACCAGCTCCAAAAGTCACTCTCCTCAAGGGAATCCAGAGGTCCTGAATGGGGCAAAAACAAAGCAGAATGTTAAGAAGACCCCAGGGAAATGTCAATCCCTATATATCCCAGCCCACGCCCAACATTACAAAAGCTACATGCACCTTATCCAGCAAAAGTCAGCTGTCGAGTACGCCCAGAGTCAAATCAGCTTAGCCAGCCTTTGCAAGAACCCAACTCCCTGTTTCTCCAGGCCCAAGATGGAGCGGAAGGTAAAAATCCGCAGCAACGGAACACGGTACATCACCAAAAGACCTACAAGGGATCAGCTGCTGAAGGAACGTGCATTGCGCATTCGTGAAGAACGCTGCAGCGTGACAACCGATGACGATGCGGCGAGCGAACTCAAACTGGGTCGATACTGGAACAAGGAGGAGCGCAAGCAGCACGTAGTACATGCGAAGGAACAACGGCAAAGGCGGGAACTGATCAAGCAGGGTCGTATTGAGCTGGGTGGTGCTAGGGATGACAAGAAAGCACCAGATATTATTCAGCTCAGCCACAAAAAGATGACGAGGAGAAGGAATAAGAGGATTCTTGATAACTGGATGACCATTCAGGAGCTGCTGACACATGGTACAAGGTCAACAGATGGGACAAGACTATATAATTCCTTTCTTTCGGTGACTACAGTGTAAGGGATTGATGGTTTAGGGCACTTATAGGTTTACTATGTAAATTTGATTGTAGATTGGTGCAGGAAATTGTGCCTCATTTGAAGAGGCAAGTCATTTAGGGGTGGTTTCCCGAACAGGGCGGTTTCCCGAAAGGGGCTTTAGTCCCAGACTGAGCTGTTAAAGCAACTTGCACTTGCGCATCATACAATACCTGTATATCAGCAGCGTTTTTTTTTGTCTCAAGACCATGATTTTTGACCACAAGTGATCCTGAAGATCTTGCTGGTTTAGGTGTGCTTGATTAGGGTTGGAGCTAAACTCTGCAGGACAGTGGGCCTCCAGGAGCATGATTGAAGACCCTTGACTCAAGATGTTTTATTGTCACTGAGGCCTAGTCCTCCTGGCTTAATATAATCCCTGTCCAAGAAACCGCACCTTAGAGTTTCCATTATAAAAGTTTACAGAGACCACTTCATCAATTGACTTCATGTCTGATTTTTTTACTGAGAGACTACACAACTTGAGGCTGCACCAAATCACTTTCTACTTAAATATTTTATTGAATTTAACAGTAGTATGTGTAAACCAGATTTTATGTAAATTGTAGGTGTATATTATTTGCATATCACTCATTTATTAAACATGGCTGGGATCAACTTATTCAAACAGCCTAAAGTTTTGTTTTATTAATTGTACAAAAATGTTGCCTGAAGATGAACCATTCATTGCATCTGTGTCTAAAAGTATGAAATCATATACCAAGGCGTTTCATTCAATTGAAATGTAGAAATGTAGAGTTGCCATAGATTATGCATATATCGCTGCTTTTGATGTGAACGTTTATTGCTCTTCAGAAATACTGCTGAAAGCCCAAGCATTCAGTTCACATTGAAATCATACAGATTCACTTTTCACAAAAGCAGTGAACACTTATTACAATCTACAAAATCTACTTTAATTTAAAAATTCTAAATATCAAAAAGTGAAAATAGGCATGGGTCAGACAGCCTGTATACACGGTGAAGGAAAAAATACAGTTTAAGAGTTGGTGTTGACAAAGTGTTGCTCATTGAAACCTTTTGAAACACAGCTGTTTGCTATTGTTCGGTGAAAAGGAAAATGAAAAGCTTGTAACAAAATTAGGATGGCTCGATAGTGGTTAAGCACATTACGTCTTGTTTGAAAAGACAGGCTCACTATATTAAATTACCATAACGTTGCAACCAACAGCACTTGAGTATCTAATGCATGGAAAATGACATAAGTCAATTTTAGAATCTATTTACCAGCACCAGTGGATTAAATAAATTTCAGTGAAATGCTGGGAAGGCAGTTAAAATCAAAGGTACTAAAAATAAACGTTAGAACAAACTACTCGCAAAAAAAGAAAGAAAAATCAATGTCTTATGCTGCTATGGTGCACTCCGTGCCACTAGCAGGCGGATGAATGCGAAAGGCAGTCTGAGCGAGGGGTTTTTCTCCTGGAATGTTTAGACATTGGTTTGCCAGTCAAAGTGAATCCCGGGACCTTCTTACTGACACCAACCTGGATAAACTAAAGCAAACGCACTCACGACACATACTCGGACCAAAGATTCGTCACCATTTCACAGAGTCGTGGGAAAGACAGTCGTGTGATTTTCTGACAGCTTTAGACCGTGTTGGTGTGAAGATGATGATGCCCGTGATTAGTACAGCATTAGCGAATGTTATCCAATGACAAACGCTCCTGCACACCATCAAAAAGAATCAGCTTTTCAGTTTTTTCAAGGTGTATTTTGGAGAACCCTCTTATAAAAGAGGATGGGTCATAAGAAGATCCCTTGCAAGGCCTTTCAAGACGCCTCTAGAACACTCCTGCCCAGTTTTTGTAAAAGATCAGCTCACTTCATAGGATAAGTGTTTTAGGGATTTGTACAGTACAGTGTAAAAATCGACGACGTGCTTCATTCTTGTTCCATGGTGTCTTCTGCAGTGTCTGAGCTGTCCGAGCTGATGTCTGCAGTGCTACTGCCCTCTGCTGTCAGCTCTGTGGAACTGCTGGGACACGCAGACGCAGTCTCTGGACTGGACGCTCCCTCTTCACTGCTTTTATTGCTGCTACTGCTTACGGGGTCGTTTCTCTCCTCTGTTTGCTGCGCCTCGGCGCTCTCTTCCCCCTTCAGCTGCTCCCGTTCTGGTGGGTCTGCTTCCTCGTTGTGGGAAGGGCTGGGTGAACCTTCTGAAGAGGATCTATCAAACCCGTTTTCAGGAGACTCTGACTGTGTGCTAGAGGGTTCTGTGGAGAGAGGAGCAGAGATGTCAAATATGCAGCGAGATCTCCAACAGCTGCTGATATGCAAACAGGATGTAGAATATATTTGAAGATTCGGTTGCAAAACCAAAATGACAAAAACATAAAGAGAAGTAAAAATGAATTGTACAGCAGTTTTTATTTTAAGCATGTTTTTCCGAGTCATCATTATTAGAGACGGTAGTAAACAGCTGCCGCTAGCACTCATGGGAGGACTCTGACAATACAAATGCATTGTGCATGACTTAACAAAATATTTGTAAAATGTTTGGCACTGACTACTTCAGTCACCATTCACTCCTATTGCATCTTTTCCATACATTAAAAGTGACAGATGTCAGACCGATTAGTCCCTAAAATTCCACTCATTTTTAGGCGAACTATGCCAAACCCTATTCACAAGAGTGCTGCTGGTGTAACCTTATAGATGAGCCAACCGTGCAAAGTTAGCTTATGAAAGATGAGGCTCATACCTTGATCTTCAGCATTGAATTCATCCTGTTTGTTATAATTTACTTCTGCAGTGACATCTGATGAGGACTGCGGCATATCCGGCGAGCTCTCTGTTGCCGTCGAACATGGCGACTCCTTTTCCTCCTGCCTCTTCTCCATTTCATCTTCATAGTTTTCATCGTCAAACTTGAGCCTCTTTGCTTCGTGTGTTTCAGCGTTTGTAACATCCTCATCATCACGGTGTTTGCATTTCACTGAACCACCATGTGAAACTTCTGCTTCCGATGCTGAAGACTCACTAAAATAAAATAAAAACACGTAATGTTGTGTTCAGACCAAACGCGAGTGATTTACATGTTAAGTCAATGCAAAGACGCGATAGACCTACCGGCACGATTCGCTCGAATGAATGAGTTGAAAAATATGTACTTTGCCGCGTTAACCAATCAGGAGCTTGCTCTAGTAGTGAGGTGATAAGACGACGTAGCGAGCGGAGGCAGAAATCCAAAACAGGAGGACAAAATGGAGGACAAAATAATCGCCGCTGTTTGTGGACACCCGGAGCTGTATGATTCTTGTTCTTACTTATATAGAACAAAAATAAGAAAAAAAAATATTTCTGCTTTCCATAACACAAAGTGCAGCTACCCTCTTAACAAAATCCATGTCATAAGTCATTTTGTAACGAGACTGGAGCCGCCTGTCTGGAGCCCCGCCCATTACGCGAATTTCGCACACGAATGAAGCGAGTAAACTCAAAATGTTCAAGCGTCCAACTACGCGCAAATTCATTCGCGCAAGTCGCGTTTGGTCTGAACACACAGTCAGACTGACCGTCCAAGGGTACATTCAAGGTACATTGCTAGACTTACTTGGCTGTTCTCTCTGATTGGTCAGGAGATTGTTCTTTGCTTTCTGTGCTGTCGGGAAGGCCGTTGGTAGCTATGCTGCTGGACAGGGAGAGTTTTGGTCTGTTTAGTGGTCTGGGAGTTCCTGGACCATTCACATTTCTATAACAGACAAATCAAAAACACATCCATTAACATGACAGTTAAATCAAGTCCATCGCCTAGTGTCTCTTGAAAGCATGTTGGCATTCCGCGATTCAATTTAATTCAAAATGTTGCTGACCCAGGAGACCATTTAAAGTCTACATAATGGTGTTGAAATGATAAACTCACCTATCAGTAAAAGCTGAAGTGTTGCCAGGGAACATGACCCCATTCATTCTGTTTACACAACCTTTTTTCCTTCAAACACAAAGATGAACAACGGTCTTAAGGGCAGAAGAACAATTTTTCAACATGACGTGCATCGGTGTAAGTAACAAAGTAAAACGTAATGTATGAAAAACTCACTCTGAGGTAGGATACACGCAACTGACCACCATCACATTCTGAAAAGAACAATGTGTTTGAGATTAAGAAAGAAAAAAACAATGATGCACTGAAAAGAAGATTTTTGACACCATACTGTAGTATTGGTCACCCTTCATGTTCGTCTGTGGGTTTGGCAAATATTTAACCAATAAAAGAATTGATAAGAGCTTGTTTAATTATTGAAAATGCTGTGTTTTTTATTTTCTATAAAGTAGCAGAGATTCAATGTCATAAAACAACATTCAACTTCAACTTTATATAACGTTTTTTTTCTGTATGCAAAAAAATTACACCACAAAGAGTGCTGATTGATACAATATTGAAATATGTGAACCTGGACCACAAAACCAGTTTTAATTAAAACAGGAACATTTTCAGTGAATTCAAAATAATCTTTTTTTCTTTTATGCCAAAAATCATCAGGATATTTAGTAAAGATTATGTTCCATGAAGATATTTTAAATATATATTGTGAGTAATATGCTTTGCTAAGAGTAAGTACTTCATTTGGACAACTTTAAATGGGATTTTCTCAATATTACATTTTTTTGCACCCTCAGATTCCAGATTTTCAAAATGTTGCATCTCGGCCAAATATCATCTTATCCTAACAAACCATACATTCAAATTATGTAAAATCTCAATTTCGAAAAATTGACCCTTAAGACTGGTTTTGTTGTCCAGGGTCACATATAGTTTTATTTAAAATGTTTTCAATTTTCAGCAAGGTTTCATTAGCAATTACAGTTCACTGTCAATTTTAATAAACCTGAATAAATATGCATTTTTGGCACACAATAATGAAGTTAAAAGCAAATTAATTATTCCTGAAAGGCGAACTAAAAACACAACACACCTTTTCCACGCCCCTGAGGAACTTGTCTGTTCCTGTGTAGTTTCTTTTTGGCTCAGTAAGAAGCTCACAAAGACGCTGAATAGTAAAAGGGATCCTGGGGAAAAAACACATTCAACCAAGAACACAATGGGACAAAATTCCTCTTACATTTCAGTACACTTCATATTCCCTGAATTAGCTCCACCACTCATACTTACCCGTTGTATCCATTGACAATTTTGAGAATCCTCTGCTTCATCTCCTCAAAAGGAATGTACTCAACGTTTGGATTGGCAGGTCCTCGTTGCTCTGGACATGAAGCTTTAAAATCGTCCATCACTTTCTCAAGTTTGAAGAGAAAGTAGCTTTTAAACTGGGACCACTGAATCCTAAGGATGTAGAGTGAAGTGATTTCAATTACATGATGACGGTAAATTATGGGTAGTTGCAAAATCTACACCAAGTCAGAGGTACATTGACAGAGCTCCCACCCACAGATACCTGATGGAAAAAAGGATCTGCGAGACATGACGTATTAAATTGCAATGAAAAGGGATTTTTTACTAAATATTTTAATACAATCATACTAGGGCTGCAAGAAGCATACAAATATTGAAATATCACAAATATGCTGTTGTAATGGTTCGAATGATTTAAATACATATTAAAGTTATGTACAGTGAAAGTTTTAGATGAATGCAAATAGCAGAGAAACTGACAAGAGAGAGGGTGATGCTTTCTTTCTCTCAGGAAATGAATGAATGTTAAACATGTATGCCGGTTATATTTATTTTATTTTTTTATTGCCATATCAGCAGCTATTCATAACTCACTATCACAACTTTACACCATAACACCAACCACAACGACACAAACAAAAATCATTGCAAAATAACTCAACAATACTTAGAAGAATGTAAAACATCAAATAACAGTGACAGATAAATAAGGAGTTTATTTATAAAAATTTATTTAAAAAAAACATTTATTTCAATACTTCACAAAAACATCTAAGATCTCGCTAGAATTTTTTTCATTAATGAAAACTTTATGAAAAAAGGTTTTAGTCAATGGAATCTTACTGAACTCCCATTCTGATGGTTCTTTACCTCTTAACTAATATCCAAGTCTTGAGTGACCAATTCAACTTCTTTGATTGTGTGTATTTTCAAACATAGTTTGTACATATGTATACATATTTTATATATATTTATACACATTGATTGTAGGTTTTACATCTAATGAAAAATCTGACATTGTCATTTTTAGTCCAAGTGCTTTCTAAGCAGCTCTTGTATGTTGGTTATATCATTTTCAGTTTTTAAATGTTATATAACATAATTTAAACGGATTTTACAAACATTAAGCATTATTATATTTAATGCATTATTAACAACAAAATAAACAACACGTTGTCACCCAATTACGTAAAAAGATTAAAAAAATCATCTTCATTAAATCACCAATGGTTGCTTTTAAAGACTTTTAAGGAGACGACACCTAACATCAGAGGAGTATTCAGAAACCAGTTTAAATGCAAGTTCATCCAAAACTAAATCCCACTGTGACTATGTGTCTGCAAGTGTTGAACTTACATAGTTTCTCCTGTTCTTGCAACATGGGACAAAAACTGATCCAAAACCGGACTTGTTTCCTTTTCTCCATTCTTCTCAAAATCTACAGTGACAAATGTCAACAAACAGTGTTGTTAAACACATGATCACATCTATAAGCTGTAAGAAAAGTGCACTTATTTTGACATCATACATCAGCTCATGCGCTAAATCATAACATAACAGTTTCATAGCATCACTGGGGCACTCAAATAAACGAACACGAGCAACACAAGTAAGCGCCCAACAAACTTTTATGCTGACTTGGCTGACAAAGATTTGTTTAAGTCATTCAACAAAACGTTTTCCGAAACAGTACATGATTAAATCATTGTATTATGCGCTCTGTTCTACACCTAACGTTACCCCGCGTAAGCTCAGAGCTAACCGGCTTTCTGTATATAACTAAGGAAGCAGACCGGTTTATTTACTTCCGACCCGGTACATATACGAGAGAGACTCGAGCACACTTTCTATATATTGTTAGGAGCAAATGGATGTGAACTGCCAGTGAGCCTCGAGCTTTTCCCAGCAGCTAGCATCGGCTGCTAGTTTGATCACCTAGCGTAGCTTACATGCGAACACATTTACCAAACCTGTTTTGTTATTGTAAAACACATATCGAATACTGCTTGTGGTACCTCTAAAGGCTCCCAGAAGTGTGTCGATTTCCATGGTGGAGGTATGCTTGCTACTCTCTGGTCTCACTGAGTCCAGCTGGCAACAGAAAGATGGCAACAGCGACACGGAGAAAACAGCAGCAAATCTTTAATATGGCGCCGGTGACGTCACTACCTGCCCGAATGTTGCTGTTGAGCACGCGCCAAAAGGCTTCGAACGCTGGCCTGGCACGTTTACAAATGCTGGCGAAGTGCCAATATACATGAGTTGTATATGAATTTATGTGATGTGTCTGTGAGGTAAAGAGAGTTATTTAAGGTCAGAAACCACAAAGAAGTTTCACTAACTGTACCAACCCAGTTGCAATCTGGTTTGCTGACCTTACCTGATGCCGGCCAAGTTGGGGTTTAGTGCCCATGCCCAAACCTCTTCAACCAGCAGACAGACCAGCCTTACCTGGCACAGGTTTTGAGCACTGTAGGGCATTCATTTATTGCAATGGCATCACATTCTATCACACCATTTAGTTGCCAAAGTCAAACTCAAGCTCTGTCTGCCCAAATCACACAAAAGTAAATATACAGCATGGCATGAAGTTTCATATGGTTTTGTTCTGACAGGTAGGGGCTAAGTTGGTCTGACAAAATGTCTAATGATTATCTTCATTATTTAATCATATAGCATTTGTATCATTTTGTATCCATCTTTACTTCAGAGTGTTTTACATTTACAAAAAAAACCATGATAAATTGTTTGTAGCTGTCACTTGAATTGAATTGAACATGAATTTGTGAAACACTGAAGTGACTTGAAAAATGCCCACTTCATATACAAACACCCCCGTGGCATTAAGTATGCCTACCACATAAAGTACGCACAGTTCTGAGACCCCTAAGTTAATGCTGGAAAGCTTTTTAACACTCCACCCCCAAAGGTATTAATGAATAAAGAATAATAATAACATTATTATAATGAGTAGCAGTATTATTATTATTATACATGACATGTGCACATTATTATTATTAATATGTATGAAATAAATACATCTCATTCCAGTCAGGAAGCCAAAGTGGGCCACCCTGCTTTTCCATATTACATTTAGGCTATAATAGTTAATTTATCAATTCCACACTATAAAGCATAGCTAAGGGAAATCAAGTAGGAAAATGTCTACTTCAGTCATTTTACATTTTTGGAAACACGTGAAGTTTGTGTTGTGTTGTTATTACTTTTAAACAACTTTTATTTATATTAATTGGAATTCACAATAAAAAAATATGTTTTAATTGTTGAACTCTTCCCTTGTTATCACGCAGTGAATAAGTCTAACCAGAAGGAGGCACTGTATGCACAACGAATAAATTGTTCACCATGTTCAAATTATCATAGATGTTCATAAAATGTCTATTATGATATAATATTTTCAAAGCATGTCCAATTGTCCAGTCCTCGGTCTAATTTAATGCTGAATGTGATTTCAGAAGCAGAGTTGTATGCATGGGCTGTAGTTGTGTGACTGTCCTAGTCTTTCTGCATGGGGATCTTTCAGTTTCTCACATCAAGGAAGTAATAACCATCATTTCTTTAATTGGGCTGTTATGAGATGACATTTGATTATAATTACAGTTTATGTAATGAGAACAAGGTTTACTTTTTGATCAATGTGTTTTAAAATGATTTGGAATATTGTTAACTGAGTGGGAAATATTTATTTCGGAAATATTAATTTAGCTCACACACTCGTTTTACTAAAATACTGTCACACACAAATGAATGTTTATATCCATACGCGTGCCCAAATGAAAACATCTTCTTTTGTTCTTCCATTGGTGAGAATGAAGGAATGCCGTCCACAATGACCATCACTTCATTTCTTGATAAAATATCTCTGACTTTTAAATGCGGGCGGCCGTGATTGGCTAAAGACGAGGTCACGTGACGGACCGACGCCTTGCGCTGCAGCGGTCAGCGAGTGCAAGTGTGCGATAACAGCAGCAGCGGCTCTGTCTGGAGCTCACACTGTAAATTACAGAAGCCCCCTCCTCTGGAAGACGGTGTTTCTCCCATTATGGGCGACAAGAAAAGCCCATCCAGGTACTGAAACATCTCGTTTGATCTGTCTTTTCAAAAAGCATATTGCATGTCTGTGTCCGTTTGGAGAATGCCCGTGCAACGGGGCTGTAGTCTACTTATTTTCCCGATCGGATTTAACAGAAAAAGCGCAGCCATGGCGGATACGGAGCCTTGCATGACTCCCGGTATCCAGTTTTAGACAAAGGGAATTTAGGAAACGCCTCCTCTCTTCTTTTCTCTCGCTTTTCTTGTCGATAGCACAAGCTTGTTTGCCGTTTAGGCACGCAAAATAGTGAAATTGAGAGCCTGATAGGGTAATTGTGGAGGACGGGCGTCTTTTAGGTTGCGCTTAATTCGGGCTTCCTAGCGCACTATACGGCGCATAGCATGAAGTGCACACGATGACACTCGCACTTATAAGGGTGCAGTGTGCTGTTTTCATAACCTGACAGTTTTTTCCTTTAAATCTCGTAGGCCAAAAAGACAAGCCAAGCCCTCTGCAGACAACGGATTTTGGGACTGTAGCGTCTGCACCTTCAAAAACAGTGCAGAGGCATTCAAATGCAGTATATGTGATGTGCGGAAAGGTACATCTACAAGGTAAAGTGACACCACAGCTTTGTTAAAGAGGGATTCCTGTGGTCAAAATCGTCGGGAAAATGTCGCAGCGACGATGTCAACGTTGATATACTGACTTGTTGAAGTGGATTGTACCTTTGTAGGTACTGACGTCATACGGAGCCTTTAGCATTTCAATGACACACGAGGACAGGCAGTAGGATCAGACCATGCATCCCGGTCTGTGCTATACAGGGCCCCGTTAATGAAACTACAGCAAATGGTGCATGTCGTAACCGCTGCACAAAAGCTTTAAACATCTTAGATGTGTTAGTGCAGCTCTGTTGTTTTGTTACGACTGTTTTTCTCTGTTTCCTGATGCTGCATTACTGAGTGAAGTGCACAATGTGAAACGTGGCTCGTTTTTTTGCAGCTTGTTGCATTGTTTTGAATGCACTGAAGCTGTCATCTTGATACAGATATTTGGGTCATTTCTGTTATGCAGTACCTTTTTAAAAGGGTAATGTGTAAAAATCTAAGAATTAATATTAGGTAATATATCAGCAGTAGACTCGTGTTGTAATTTGAATGTAAAAAGAGGCAAAAAACAAGATTGCCAAGTGAGAAAATCAAGCATTAGCTTACGTGAAAGGCTCAACTTGAAGACTGTTTTGATATTTCTTATCACGGTCTTTTAAAATTCCGGTTATATCAATCAGAGAAAGGAAAACGGCGTTAAAACTGGATCGTTTATTATAAAAGAGATGGTTTAACCAAAAATGAAAATTCTTTTATCATCTACTCACCCTCAGATTGTTTCAAACCTGTATCAATTTCACAAAGGAAGATATGTGGAAGAATGTAAGTAACCAAACAGATCTCATCCCCCATTGATTCCATTGTATTTATTTTCTCTGCTTATGGCAGTAAATGGGGGATGAGATCTGTTTGGCTACTGACGTTCTTCCAAATATCTTCTTTTGTGTTAATCAGATTCAGAACAAAATGTATACAGGTTTGGAACAATCTGAGGGTGAGTAAATGATGAGGAAAAAAAGACAACATCTCCTTAAGCCTGGAATTGAAATGGGCAATTCCTGCATTAAGAATGTGAGATTTTCAGTCAAAACCTAACATAAAAACTCTTATAGAATGTATTTATTACCAATGACTTTGAATCATCTGTTTATAACTTACTAAACCCCTAATGAGTCCAGACATCAGAAAAATATCAGCCTAAGCACACATTTTCCATTTAAAAAAATACAACTAATGTGTAATGGATGTGACAAGAAAGGATGCACGTTTTTGAGAGACAACATGCGTAGGATCTCTGTAAATTAAAATGTACTGTACAAACCAGAAGCAATAACACCCAACAAATGGTCTCTTCATAGATCACAAAATAGTTATTTTAATTTTAATGTGCCCATTTATGAGAAATGGGGACAACTCACTTACCTGACTATGGAAAACTATGCTTAAAAAATAAAAAGTGCTTTAAAAACTCCACATGGGTATTTAAAACACCAAATTGACATCTGACCTATCAGTCTGGTAAAAAAAGACTTTTGTAAAAACTTGATTTTGTCATCCCAACGGCCTGTACACACCGAGACGATAAACGCCCGCGATTTTGTCCCGGTGTGGACGAGCCATCAGGTGGACATTTGCATGGAATTGGCCAAATTATATCATAATCACACTTTATGGTCATGTTATTATGAGCTAACCAAAATGATTTCCATATTTAAAAAGAGCGTTTTCTTAAATAGATAAAATAGACAAAATATTTGAAAAAGATATATATATATATATATATATATATATGATAAAATCGCACTTCATTATAGAAACGTGTCGTTTGCCATACAGCTAGCGTACCACTACATTCCATCAAAAGCACTGAAAATATAAGATTCTAAAAAAATATATATAACCCAATTTGGTTCTGTTGTTCAAATTCAATATCATATGTATAGGCCCACGTTTAGACTGTTAGTAGCAGATATTCAGCTGATATGCATCAATTGTTGTGCCGGAGCAACGCCACGGATGGGAGTGTATAAATTTCAGAAGTCCTAATAATGGATTATGTGATAAATGCAAAGTGTTTAGAGATTACTCTTAAAATTATGACACACGATGAAAGAAACATCTCACTCTCTTTGAAGTTTTCATTACCTGTTTTCAACCAAATCTCATACTGGGGTGAACAAGGAAAGTGCAGTACTGGTTTGATCTCAAAAGAGTGTATCCCTAATTACAGTCTTTCATGTATTGTATGTGGTGTGAAGTACACGGGGGTCTCTTCTCTCCATAATGTGCTTGAATGTTAATTTTGAAGCAACAGGATTATTATCAGAGGTTGTATGATGAGACCGTTTTTATTAGGTCATTTTGATACGCCATTGTGGGATGTCTGGGTGCTGTTGCACACTAGAGATGCAACATCTGTGGAAATCAGCGGGATGCCACAAGGACAGACAGAAAAAAACAAACCCACATTAATAGCCTGTCTTTTTTTCCAGCCAAGCTCATGCTGTGGACCTCACACTTATAATGCTAAACAAAATGCCTGTTGGAGGGATAATTCAACCAAAAATGACATCTGTCCTCATTTACTCACCCTCAAGTTGTTTCAGATCTGTATACATTTCTTTGTACTGTTGAACACAAAATAAGATATTTTAAAGAATGTGGAAGAGAAAACAAATCTGGGGCACCATTGGGTACCATAGTAGTTTAGTTTCCTACTATAGTAATAAACTTTTGTTTACTATAGTAAACAACAGTTCTGCCCCAGAACTGTTTGGTTACAAATCATTCTTCCAAATATCTTCTTTCGTGTTCAGTGGAACAATAAAGTTTATACAGATGTAAAACAATGTGAAGCTGTGAACATTTAGCTTTTTGGGGGTTGAAGGATAGCTTTAAGCAGAAAAAATTATTAAACATTTGACAAGTGTTCATATTATTAGAATTAAAATACACGTTTGCCTATTCAGGATGACAATTTATCATAAGATTTTACAATACATGAATATATTGTGTATATGAGATGACAGCAGTGAGAATATTTTGATGCATGTTTATTTGTATTTTATGATTTGTATTTACTTGATTAAAAAAATAACTCCTCATTCTAAAATATTATTCATTACATTTTAAATATATAAATTCAAAATATTATTTATAAAAATCTATATTTTATCATACACTTTTAATCAAGTTATCTTTGTATACAGTATAACTCGCTGGTCTAAGCTTATGGGTAATAGATATTTATTTATTTAGACTGGTCATAAATATACCCCCACAGAGATACCACATCGCTTGCATTAGGGTTCATTTTGTATTAATGACTGACTGTACATTACATAATGTATATGTGCAGTATCTCAGCCATTTTGTCACCTACACTGGTGGCATTAAAGGGATAGTTGTCATCATTTCCTCAAGTTGTTCCAAACTGTATACATTTATTTGTTCTTATTTGAACACAAAAATATATTTGGAAAAATGTTAGCGACTGACACTTCTGGGGCACCATACACTACCATAGTAGGAAATGTTTGTATTTTTGTGTTCTACACTACAGAAGAATTTAGGAAAACAAACAGGTCTGGGGCACCTTCGACTACCATTTATGACTACCCCAGAAATCTCAGTTGCTAACATTTTCCCAAATATCTTTCTTTGTGTTCATCAGAACAGACACATTTATACAGATTAGGACTTTTTGTTGGACTATCCCTTTAATATCGATCACTAGTTTTATTTTGAACGCAAAACAAAACGCTTATTCAGTCGATTTTTGTGCTAACCTTTCGTTTCCAGGAAACCTAGGATAAACTCTCAACTCGTGGCACAGCAGGTCGCTCAGCAGTACGCAGCCCCACCCCCAGCCAAAAAAGAAAGAAGAGAGAGGACCGATAGAGACCTGCCCGACGACGACCACTTCGACATGGACAACTCAGATTCGGACAGACTCAGTGGGCTCCACCCTGACTCCGACCATCCCGAGAGATTAGGCCTTGACGGAGGTCAGCCTGACAGAGGACATTCTCAGAAGGAGCAGCTACAGGAGCTCACGCTGGAGAAACATCAGCAGATCGATGCTGAAAGGAGGCTCGAGAGGCCGGTGCTGACCCAGGACCTGCTCCAGCTCAACAGAACGGACAGAGAAGACACGGACAGAGGAGCGCTGGAGAAACTTCAGCCTCACAGAGAGCATGTGGAGAAAGAGCATCTCCCCACAGCCGGCTCAGGATTGCAGCCGGTGGAGAGGATGGCTGAAGAGAGAGAGGAGCACAAGAAAGGAAAGTTAGAAAGAGCCATGATGGAGAAACACAAGGAGAGGCACAAAAGCCTCACACCTAGTAAAAAGCCCACTGCCAAGAAGATAAAGTGAGTATCGTCAAATGTGTTTTAGAAAGTCTGATATAATCGAATATTGTTCAGAATTTGTATTGAACGTAATCTTGATTTTGCTCCAAAACAATAGCCTGGCATTAACAGCGTATTTTACTAACATCCACAGGCCCAAACTCGTTCATAAAGTTCCACCCGGTGAAAGTAATGGCATAAAATCTGGCAAGTCGGTGACGAAGAATAACAAATCTATTACTTCACGGTAAGAACTGAACCACTTCAGAACTTCTTTATAGAAGACAGGCTTCGGCATGCAGGCACTTGTGATGTGTTGAATTGCTCTTGATGGAAAATTTTAAAGGGATAACTCACTCAAAGATGAAAATTAATTCATAATTGACTCCTTCTTCCCCCGACCCGTATGACTTTGCTCTGCACAACACAAAGGAAGATATTTTGAAGAAGATTGTTGGGAACCAAACAACATTGGCCCCCATTGTCTTCTTCATATTGACACAAAACCACAGAGACATTTCTCAAAATATCTTCCTGTGTGCTCCATGTGTGAACATGAGAGTGAATAAATGAAGACAGAATTTTTGTTTTTGGGTGAACTATCCCTTTAACATATACGTAGGCAGAGGTTTTATTGTGAGGGCCCAGAATGTACAAATTATGTTTCTAAGCGTAATTCTGTTCTCTCTTGCACTTCAGACCAAAACTGAAGAACATAGACAGAAGCTCCGCCCAGCAGCTTGCTATAACGGTGGGCAACGTGACTGTCATCATCACAGACTTTAAGGAGAAGACTCGCTCATCCTCCATCTCCTCATCCACAGTCACATCCAGTGCCGGCTCTGAGCAGCAGCACTTGAGCTCCAGCTCGGAGAGCACGGACAAGGGCTCCTCCCGCGCCTCCACCCCTAGAAGAGACCACACAACCGGGCATAATGAGACCCTGTGAAGCGCGAGAAGATTCAGACACCGCAGTCTCTCTTCACCATGCCCTGAGCTCCTACATCCACACTTGTAACTGTTATAGTCACCTTACGTGGAAGAGGGATCTTTCCAACCCATCTAGACATTGCCCATCATGACATGCAGGCAGACATTACCTGTTTGAGACCCTCGTGGAGCACCTTGTAGATTGATGTGTTGATGTTGATGTGAGTCACGCCAAGACCCACTGTATATCCCGTGCCCTGTCCTTACCAGATTATAACCCCGTCCGTGCATCACAGAAATGAGCACTCCCAAGTTTGCATTATTATTGTTCGTTGTCATTCGATTGTGCAGACGGCTGTTTTGACTTTGTGTTTAGAATTTAGAGTCGTTTATGCTAAATGTATCTGAGCTTCTTTCTCCATCCTCAAACTCAGAATCGGCGAGCCGTCGCTGCAGGTGTTTGGTATGAACGATACGATCATGCTATTATACCACCTCGCAAAGGGAGATTTGTTCCCTTATTATTTCATATGACAAACTCCTGTGCGTTTAAATGGTGGAAACACAAACTGTGATTATATGAGTTTACAGTATTATGAATACAGGGCCAATCCATACAGTGTACCATGTACGCATGTAGACATGTTTTGTGGTTCACATCACAAGATGATAAGAGAGTATCTAGAATATTGTTCTTTCTCGGTTTTTAGACTTCCTTTGCATATTTCTTGTAAAATTATATCAGGATTATTCGATTTAATGGGAACTAAATAACTCAAGTGTGCAATGAGAATCCGGCAGCTGTTAAAATATGAAGTCTGTGACATTTTGAAAGATGTTCAAGATGGTGAACTGAAAACAGGTCATCGCTCACACAAAACACAAAAATCACATTGCAACACTTCGAATACTCGAATAGATTAAATGAAAGATGAGTAGTATTCTGTACTGCTTATAGTAGATAGGATAAGTATTCTGAAAGTTGCATTTTTAATAAATACATTTGGCACAGGTTTACTCACACTTGTTCTGACCTTTGTTAAAAATATAGAAGCTTATGAAGCTAATAAAAATCTTCTTTAACTCACTATCGTCTCAAAGCATCTTGGGGGTTTTGTTGCGAACAAATCTGGACATTTTAATTGTGTTCTTATCTTATATGAGCGGTACTCATTTGCTTTATTTGAATATTTAGCTATTTCTGACATTTTTGTTCATCGGGACAGTATAAACATTACAGGAGCAAACGTGTGTGAGAAATGCTTCAGTCCGGAGTATTTGTAGTCCAGAGATATGTTGGAATATTTGAATTTTACATGTTAGCAACTTCTTGTTGACTAAAGCGTTAAAGGAACATTTCACCCAAAAATGAAAATCCGGTTATCATTTACTCACCCTCTTCATTTTAAACCTTTGTTACTTTCTTCTGCAGAACACAAAAGAAGGTATTTTGAAGAATGTTGGTAACCAAACAATGGCGGTACCCATTGACTTTGGTTTTGTGTATAATAGAAGTGAATGGGTACCGCCGTTGTTCAGTTACTAACATTCTTCTAAATATCTTATTTTGTGTTCTGCAACGCAGAAGTAACGGAGGTCTGAAATGACAAAAGGGTGAGTAAATGATGACGGAGTTTTATTTTGGGGTAAACTATACCTTTTATATTGTTATTATTACTCAACTAGCTGTGTGTATCTTCTAAAAGCTTTGATTCAAGATATATTGCAGTCACAAATTATTTACTGAATTGTCAAATTTAATTTTATACTAAATGTTCTTACAATGTAGGCCTCCCCTACAACCCGAAAGATGATGTTCCTTGCTTCAACCATCAGAACCAAATCACTCTTGCTACGTGACCTGCTTTTATTTTGAAAAATCGCGCAACACTTTTATTTTGAAATATGGCCGCGGCAGCTGACATTGCGCTTGACTTCATTCGCCCCTGGTCCGACTCTGTTGTTGTTGTTGTGTCGGTGACGCGGCAGGTCCAGCCGGCCGAACGACAAATGAGCCAGCATCAATAATCCGCCTGTGTGTGGATGCGGGGATTAATCCACATCTCCCAGCAAAACTCTCAGACATCGATTACTGCCAATTAAACAAAAAAGATGGCGGTTCCTGCAGCCCCAAATCTGCAGCTAAACACAACGAGACAAAGCAGCCCCGTGAACTCAACAGAAAACGACATCCACATCGACGAGAAAGAGCTGGAAAACATCACCAACCACGTCGAGGATGGCACATCTCTGCCGCTGCACTCTCCCTGGACCTTCTGGCTAGATCGGTAGGCGGATGTTGTCATATTTCTGTCTCCATAGATTAAACTTGTATAATCACAGCCGAACATTCACACGTCTGCGAACAAAGGCCTTCAATCAAACATGCATTTCATCTCTTTCCTGAGTAATTGTACTTTGTTAAGGTTAAAAATAGCCGATCTAACACAGGTGTATAGTTTAAACGCATATTTTGTGTTTGTAAATCAAAATCCTGAGTTGATGTAACAACTCGTGAAAGTAGGTCGAGTCACCTGCAGGTCATGGTTGTTACTTAATATCAGATCTCGTCCCTTCTGGAGCTCTGCAAGTCATGTTACAGTGTAGCATTGAAAGAATACAGCCCAAGGCTCTATCTTCCAGTCCTCCTGGGAAGTTTTCTTGAACTATTAGTGGAAAATTCAACCCACTTTGAAACACAGATGGTGAAATGAATCTTAGAAGCTGTGCATGGACAAATCAATTCTGACAATAAAGCTCATATTGCTCAAATGCGCAAGATTTCAGTGACACTTTGTACATTTACATGTCTCAATGTGACGTAATTTAGATACAACAGTAGTTAAATATGAGTTATTATAACAGGCTATTATAAAAAAAATACTTAGGATTAGTTACCGAAACAAATTGTATCCGGCATTTAACTTTCCTTTTCCTTAAGTGGCAAGCTATGGAGGCAGTTACCGTGGTAATGATTTTCAAAGGGTTGAAGTCCTGTTTACTGTCTGACATTCAACTTGAGGGTTGTGAAATTGTTCCATGTCTCATTCTTTGATCATGAGCCCTCAACTGCACCTGACATGAATCAGGTCACATAAAAGCTATATTTACAATATTGTGACAGAACTGGCTGTCATGCTAAACTTAGTGACACATGCTGTTTAGCGTTTAAATCTTTTTATTATATTCCAGGTCACTACCGGGTACAACAGCAGCAGAGTGTGAATCAAATCTGAAAAAGATTTACACTGTGCACACTGTGCAGGTATGAGCACCTATATTCATTTGGCATTTCTTATTAGTCATTGGCACGTTTGAATTGCTTTATTGACATAAAGCATATAAGACATCATATTAAAGTCGTAAATCGTATAAACTTAAATAAAAAATACAGAATAGATCATATAATTTGGCAAATGGATGGAATAATGTTATAAATCTCTATAATTTAAATTAAAATAAATGTCCAATTTAAAAAAAGAAGAAAATCATGCATCCAAACATTATATACAGTAGAAAATATGGATTCATGTTGAATGTTACTGGCAAAGAAAGTGTTTGAAAATAAGCACTAAAACTTTGCGTCTGATTTTTGCCAATGTCTTATAAAAATGTACATACCAATTGTCACCAATATATATTGCACAATGCACATCACTGACTTCACATCTCTTTCATCGCATAAAGAGCTTCTGGAGTGTGTACAACAACATCCCAACTGTGTCCAGCCTTCCTCTGAGGTGTAGCTACCACTTAATGAGAGGGGAAAGAAGACCACTATGGTGAGCATGTAATGTATTTCATCGCTAGCTTAGATGTTCACTTAAGACGGTCAACAAAACATATATATTTTCTCTATTATCGTAGGGAGGAGGAAAGCAATGCAAAGGGAGGTGTTTGGAAAATGAAAGTGCCAAAGGAAAGCACAGTAAGTTTATAACTGGTTTTACAGATATAATCCCTTAAAGCCATTTAATAAGGAACACATATTTTAAACTGCATGGTTAATGAAATTGAAACTAGACAAACCCCGTCGGTTCCTTCTTTCGCATCAGGTGTGCATTGTGACTGCTAGATTATAAATATCTTTGATTTCCTCTGTTCTAGTTAGCTGTGTGGAAAGAGCTGCTATTGGCTACGATTGGCGAACAATTCACAGACTATTGCGCATCAGGTGAGCTTTAAAATGAACCGTGTAGTCTTTGTTAGTTTTGAATGATGCAGTTGTATTGAATAACAGTCATATTTTTCTGTGATTTAGATGATGAAGTGGTTGGGGTAAGTGTCAGCATGAGAGAGCGAGAAGATGTGGTCCAGGTCTGGAATGGAAATGCGTCTTTTGCCAACGAGGCGAACGTTTTAGGGAGGATCTATGAACTTCTTCCACAGATATCTTTTAAAGCAGTATTTTATAAACGTAAGTGTGAACAGTTTATTTGTTTATTGTTACAACATTGTGCTGTGTGAGAGCACCTGTCCCTGCTGGCATTTATATGTAATGAGTTATAGACATTTGTCAATCAAACGATGCCCACAGGTAGTCACAATCCTCTGATTTGCATTTTTGTCATTACTGTTTTGACTAGAAGTGAAGATGAATGTTTATAAAACTGCGTATGATTGATTTTAAACTGTTGTTCTTTCAGCGCACGAGGAGCACCATGCGTTTGAAGGGGGTCGCTCGAGACATTAGCAAGCTTTGCACATCCGCCCCAAATGTTCCCTGTCTTTTGACTGATCCAAGGAAATGGACTGAATATGGAAAATCCCTTCTGGCCGAGCTGTCGGGTTTCGCGCTTGATTCATAACATAGGGAATGTTACGGCTCTTTTAAGTGTTGCAGGTCACTCTTTCATGCTTGCCATGAGGATTTTTCTTATACCAGACATTTAGGCAATACCAATAAGGTTCGCAAAGTAGTAGCATTTGTAATATAAATCATCACCACAGAGCAATGTTGCCATCATGTTTTTCCCCTTTTTTATTGGTCAAATGTTTAGCGCATTGGCACAGTTGCTGCTTCTCAGAGTATTTATGCTCATTGTGTTAGAAACGTGATATTTCCGTCACAGAATTAGAGTTTCCATTAGGATCATGGAGTTGTAACGTTTAGGGAGGGCTGGTTCTTAGACAAGCATTAGGCATATTAGCTATTTTTATGCAAATGTATTGCACATTTCTCTTTGGAAAACTTATTTTGGCTCTGTGATTTCACAGAAAATCTAAGTGGGTGTAACACAGCCTTGGTTATTACCTTAAGTTAAGTATAAAGCTAAATGCATATGCAATTTCCCTATTTTCAAGCTTAACTAATGATATAAACCCACAAAGTTTCTGCACATGAGGGTAAAATCTTGCATCTTGCGAACGGCTTTATGATTTCGAAACTGGTCTTATGTAGTGTTTCATGTACATGAGCTATTTTAGTAATGGGATAATAGCAATGTTCTGTCTCAACTTTCACTTTAAAATGCAACTTAAGGTTAAATGTATTGTGGTTAAAATCCTGCATTTTGTTCCATGTATTATTAACTGTAGTTCTTTGTTTTATACCTATCTTGTCTTGTCTTTGTAAGAATTGTCCTGATACTTAATATTTTCATTGTCTGGGTTTTTTTTTAAAGCGTTTGCTCCTTAACTGCCTTTTATTCACTATAATCACACTGTGTCTTGTATCAGCGTGCTTATATTGTAGTTTTATTGTGTTTGGAACGGATGGTTATGTTGGAAGACTTGTGAGAGCTGATGTAGATACTGTCCAAGTATAAAACCTGACAAATACCTGTGTAATCATGAGAACATTTGAATGAATATTTTTTAAGTTTTTCTGTACCAAAGAGATTTTCATTCTCCTGTAATTCCCCATTGTCTAATCGAGTCTATATAGATCTGCACATGAGAGACAAAGACTGCATCTTCTGATGAAGTTAAACAGTGTTTATCACGCTTTGTTTGGTCCTTAATGATGTCTTTTTTTCTCATGATGCTTTGTGGCACATTTTTTAGGTCTGTCAAGTCAAAAACAAGCCCAAAACGACATAGTGAACCAGGTCCTTTCCTGCCCTAAAAAGCACAAAGGCGTGCAAAAGAACTTGGACATTCAGCTGTTCTTTCATTTAGTTGTTTCCTACCGATCACTGATCTCTTTATGAGATGGGAGTACTGAGGTGGATTTCTTTTCATTCTTTTTTTCTGAGCTCGGTTTTCCAGGTCTCCCAGACAGGATCTGAAACTTCAAACTGATTGTCAATCTTCTGGAATGGTGCCTTGAGTTCTCCCAGGGTTACACTCAGAATGTATTGTTTATCTCTGTGTATTTAATCATTTTATAATATTAATTGACCTTTTTCGCTTATAGGATTTGAAATATTGAATAAATACGAGGCAGAATTGACATTTTGTTGCAATTGTTTGTAAGTCAAATTGTACAGTTAATAGAAAGCACCTTGCGCTGCTGAGCCGATCTACACACCACTAGGTGATGCTACACACTAACAATTGAATGCGTTCTTTATTCGCCCGAAATACGCTTCTTTTGATACTTTTCACCATCTACATCAACGTCCGCCTATGCTTAATACAGGAAGTGCTTATAATGTTAATGATTTATTTAATATGAAACCATAACTATTCATAACTAATGCGCAACAATACAGCGAATCACTTCAGTCCTCAGCAGGTGGACGTGACGTCACGGCTTCAAAACTGCCCCGCTCTGAAACGCACTTCAAAACATGTTTAATAACACGACTCGTGGGTTCATTTTGTTCGATTAATATTGTCCATCGTTGACAGTTCCACGTTCTGTGTAAACGGCGCCCCGTAGGTTCGCGTGACGGCCGTTAAGTCCGTAAACTAGTTCCCCAGGAGTCCTACTGCGGATGAATACACTTGTTTACATTGTGCTACACGCGGCATGCGGTCAGCGCGCGGCTTCGCGAGCTTCATGGGAGTCCAACGCAGTGCGCTTTCGAGCTCGCAAAAGTTCGCTCCGCGGTTTTTTGTTAAAGTTTTATCTCTGTCCGTCGTAAAGGCACTTCATCCCGGGTGAGTTTATTCTTTTTTTCCTCACGTTCTCTCTTCATGGTCTTATTTTTAATTAACACGCTAGGTTGATTTGCTAGTTATTAGCCGTATCACACTTAACGGCAGCGCTGGAGACCGGGAGGCGCAGCCAAATCAAAGAAATCGCCTTTTCTTTAGTATTTTATAACTGGTTATTTGCTCTGAGGAAAGTCGGGGTCTTCCACAACACCTGTAAATGCCGAAGGATCCTATTTAAAGCCCTACTGGGAGTGTTAGCTGGCTAACATGTGCGCTTCAGTTAATGTGGAGAACAAAAACAGCGTGAGGAACTTGTGTTCGAGGCACTGAATGCAAACTGCTGTGACCTCATCACAAACTTTAACTATACATGTGGTATGACAGTATTTGCATAATGCCGTCCGTCAAACCGCATTGAATTAAATGTTTATTCTAACTTATCGATTTCATTTTGGCCGGTAGATATCTTTAAAATGGAAAGCGCATGCATCTTTTAGGAGTTGTGTAACTTTGGCTGTGTCTCAGGAGTGCATACACGTAGAGTGCTATAGGCACCTATGAAGTTGTCTAGTGAGTTCGTGTACGAGGTTTGGAGCACAGCCACCATATCTGTGTTCCACCTGCTGATCCTGCATTACATTTACATTTTGGATTGGGAAGACGCTGTTATCCATAGCGATTCATTCTATACTTTTGGGGGGAATTTATCATTGTGTGGGCTTGATATCTGCTGAACCAAGTGAGCTGCTGGAACACTGTAAAGTTTTATTTAATGTTCTCCTACACCTTTAATTTTCCATGTTGGGGAAAGAAATAAAAGAATCCACCCCCGTTGACAGGTTTCAGTTCTCCTTTTTTGCCTTTCAGCGTTTACAATTCAGATTGACTCGTGGTTGTAAAGTTGAAAGTTAATCATTTGTTGGAGAATTTTTTACAGGCGTCCCATTCTGTTTCTTGAAGCCCAACTTGTCTGTTCCTAAACCAGGTGTTACCTGCCCTTAGGATCTGGTTCCCTTACATGTTATGCTGCATTGTAAAGTTTGCAGAAGAGATTTGTCTATTCTGCACGACTTGAAAACGCTTTCAATTGGCATCGAAGAAGGTTTGATTTGTTAGTGCATTCTCTCCTCAGATCACTTTCCTCCAGGCGTTGTTCCGTTTCCTGGATGCTCCCTTCATATATTTTTGGTGGCTGAAAAACCCACGATGACCTGCTTTGGAGTATTTCACAGCTGTGCTGTTACTTAATGGTGGGTAATAAAAAGTGATTGACCTTAAAATGAAATCACTTTAACACGTCTGAGAATCGCAACTTTTGTCTGTCGCTCTTTTGCATTGGCAGGAACAATAGTGTTTGACAGATTTCGCCATGCTTGTGCAATACAATGACAGGTTTCATGACGGCAGGCGACGACAAATGTCTTAATGACATAACGTCGAGCTGACAACTCCCCCGCCTGATGCACGACGGCGAATAACACGATGAGGAACTAATAATGTCAACGTTATATTCTGATTAATGATTAAAAGACCTCCAGACATGTCTAGGTACACTTTTATGGCATAACTCGGACTTATATCAATGTCTGTCTGCCTAAAAAAACACAATCCGCAATTACCATGTTGCACTCGACAAATATTGGTCTGATAGTTGAAGGGAGCACTAGGAGTTAGAAAGCAGTGTGTAACACGGTTTGTTCTTTCCGAGGAAACGGCACGTGTGGCCTTATAGGCGTGGATGCACAGATGAACGTGACAGACATTTCCTTTTTAGGTGGGAGTGTTAGGTTTTGTTTCCCCTCTCTTGCTTTCTGGTTTCATCGAGGGTTTCCCCTCAGGTAAAGAAGTTTCAGATGAGTGCGCTTACATAGAGCGAACTTTGTTGCGGTGAGGAAGTGTAATAGCTGGTTGATCGGCTAGCCAAGGTGACAGGTTTGGTCTTGGTTTGCATTGATCAGTCATTAACCTTTTTCCCGCTAATGTCTGGTTTAGTAAAAAAAATCGAGTCCTTCGTGTGGGTTGTTTTTGAAACAAACGAAACTAATGCCTCATGTTGTCTGTGCGTTATCGTCCATTTCTGGTAAAGAAGCTAGCTGGACGTTCACGTTTTAGATCGGAGGGTGTTGAGGAGGAATTGCTTGTCACTTGATGGTGTCAATCAGTTGGATCTATATGGAAATGACTATAATTTTGTGGCCCTATCTCAACTGACTGACAAACCTATTCAAATGTCATGGAACAGTAAAGTGTGGTTATGATATCTGTGTTTGCCATCCTGGAGAGTATAAGCATTGTGTGCGACTGATGTGATCTGTCGTGAAGCCCATTATGTAGACCAGTTAAACTATATGACTTTGAGCTTGGGCTTTCATCATTTACTCACCCGCTTGATATTTCTAACCTGTGTGGCTTTCTTTCTTCTACAGAACACAAAAAAATATATTTTGAAGAAATATTCGGTTGTTGACCGAACAACAGCGGTAACCATTGACTTGGATTGGCAATGGACACAAAGCCAATGCAAGTCAATGGGAAACGCTGTTGTTCGATTACCAACATTTTTCAAAGTATATTTTTTTGTGTTCTGCGGAAGAAAGTCGCAAAACAGGTTTGAAGTGACAAGGGAGTAGTAAATGATGACAAAGTTTTCATTGTTGGGGGAACTATCCCTTTAAAGTTCTTGGTGAAGAACCAATGTGCACCCTTATGGATGTGAAGTGTATGCACTTAAAGGGTGCATAATCTCATTAATGTGCTAAATCTAAACAACCCAAAGCGTCATTTGGGCCTTGGTAAAGCATTTTGTTGGATTGTGGCATTTTTAGTATGTGGAGAACAATGTTTAAGTCTGCTGATGCTCATGAAATGTTTTTAATAAAGAAGCCAAAGGAAAAATAGTTTTCAGTTGCTTTAGTAGTTTGCATGGTTTCAAACAAACAAACATTTAGTCATGTCGTGTCAAGTTGAGGAACTTTAAATGAGTTTACAGTAGAATGTTAACCAGCAGGCATCGCTCTGATCACCAGTCCTCCTGTAGAAACCCCATCATTTACATCTCAGTAAAGTGTATTTACATAGTAGTACACCTGAATGAAAAGTAGGCAGTGGCACTATAGCAGACTGCTCTCTTTACTATGGCCGTCACACATTTTCGAGATAATATTGTCTAGCGCCGCAGTTGCTGTGATGTAGCTTGCCTATCTTTGCTTGGCTGAACAGTGTGGTTTTGTGTATCTGTGTAATTTGTCATGTGTTCATAGCCTGGCTATGAAATGTGATATTCTGTGAGGGCTGCCTCTTCTATTATCTCAGAGAAAAAATCTAAAAATAGACCCATGCTATACTACATTGTCATATTAGCCCCTTCTCTCTGTCAACTGCACCTTTCAGCTTGTTCTGGCTGCCAAACCTGAGGCTGTATGATGATCAGTTTTGGCTTTGTACAGCATAGTAGTTCTCTGGGTGTTAAAGTCCAAGTGAAATAAAACATTTCAATGCTGATTTTTCCATTAAATATTGCAGCGTTTATTGTAAATACGCAATGTGGCCTGTGCGTCATTCTCTTTTCAAAATTCTTGTGCGCTTCTTCATCTTCAGTTAAAATCCATTTCCATCCTGTGGTGACTATCCATCTTAAATGACGTACGTTAGACGGATTGGGTGGAGAATACGTTAATTCCTCCCTTCAAATGTCTGTCTGCTGCTAGTTCCAATTCAAAATGCAATGGCTGTTTTTATATATCCAATCAAATCGCATCGAAAACGCAGGCCACTCCTACTATTTATCTCATTAGAAATTCCATTTAATTCGGAAATGCGTCACAATACGGAAGTAATAACGATTGTAACTTCGGTTCACTGGGACTTTAATCATTTTACAGATGAAAGTGTTCAGTAGTATTTTTACATCTCTTTACAATACATTGTCAGGGTTTTTTAAAAACATTACTTTTATTCAACCTAACAGAAATATTTTTTTTAATCAAATAAAGCTTTTTTTTATCATTTTCAACTAACTTTTCAGCCCAAAATAGCCAACTGAATTAACCAGTTTTACTAAATGAGCAAAGCTCATTCACATCTTGCATTCTCTGTGGTTAACTTTAAATGATTGAATGATCTCTTATATTCGCTAGTGACTGAAAAGTTAAAAAGTTTAAATGAATCTCTTTAAATGAGTCATTCATGTGCGAGTTGTTCTTAACGCAATTTGCATTATACTGGCAAACTCGCTGTGTACAGTATACACTGATTCAACGATCCAACTGCAGAGCTAAAGACATTACAATGATGTACGTCATGTTTATTTAAGAAATTTCAAGAAGTTAAAGGTACTTTGATGCAAAACAAACAGCCGTGAAATACAGCTAGCTCTTGTTCTGCAACTCTTTTTAGTGCCACAATGTGCAGATAACGAAACAGCGCCTCCACTGTGGCGTAATGCCCCAACTGCAGTTACAAATGACCGTCTGTTAAATACATGCAGCATTTCTTGTGAAGACACCTGATATAATTTTGTCGAGAGTCTGAGGCGGCACTACTTTGACGGAGGCGGCAGCCTCCAATTTATCTATGCAGGAAAAACCCTGCATTGTGACTCCTATCTAGGAGAATACTGACCCGTGTCTGTTGTTTTAAATATGGTGAAAAGTGCCATACAAATAAAAGTGACTTGACTTCGCCTTGATGATAAATGTTTGATTGCTTCATAAAGTTTATGGAATACGGATGTCTTGTGAAACAGTTCTGCCAGTAGGCAACTTACTCAACTGCTTGAATGCTTTCTTGTAAATTACTCACTTTCTCGTACTTTGAAAAAAATGTTATTTTTTTATCAGTATGTGCACAATGTGTTGAAAGATATTTTGCCAAATGTTTTTAAGATTACGTAGGATTTTAAGAAAATATTGCCTTAGAGAAATAAAACGCATTTCTTTCAAAAGATTGTCAACATGCATTACTTGAAGCCCAGTACTTTTTTTTGTAAGATGTCTTTTAAGGAAAACAGAGTCTAGTCGGTGTTTGTACAGTCTGATGGCACATTGTCAATCATGCGGGACTGGCAGAGGAGCTAAAAGTGTCATATCAGTGCATCACTCATTGTGAATAATTTGCTCAATATATTTAGTTAGCCAAACATCATATCATCCATAAGTCTTTCTCAAATTTTCATGTAACATGAGCCATCTCTCCTCAATATCTCGTGGCCATTTTATGAACATTTATTTATCGAGTGATAAATCCTAGACTCAACATAGATTTTAAGGTGTTTGCTTGTGTTTTAAAATCTAAGTTGAGTTTCAAGTTCAGTGTAATTTTCTGTAACAGAATTGCCCCAGGCAGACTATTGATGAACTGGTTTCTATTTCTCCAGAAGCTGAGGTGGAAAACTCAAAGGTACATGCTATTATTAAGAATTAATAGGTAGGCTGAGCCTGATGAATTTGTTTTCTTTATCATTATTTGGTCTGGTGATTTGATTCATATAAGATTGAGATGTAGATGTCAACAACATAAGATGAATGTGCCTGTGCATATTAATAGTTGATGATTGTTTTCCATTGCATTATGGGTAATGAACTCCACCATCGTCAAGCCTGGTCATAATTACACAACAAACAACCTTTTTATTGATGTCATAGCTATAAGCTTCCCCTGCCTGCTTTATTTATAAAGGACTATTCTTTTGAGCTATTAACGGTTTGCTGTCATAGCAACGGACCTGAAATGAGGTTGAGCATTTATTTGTTTGTTTGTTTGTTTATGCAGCTCATTTCTTGTCCTCACATCTTTGTTCATCTTTTTTCTAATTCAATTATAAAGCCCCATCTGAAGGGTTAAGACTTGATGCTACATTATATTTCAAGTGCCTTGCAATCTAGCACCTAAAATTACCTTCAGAGCTCATTCGTGGCTGTGGTTTCCCTTCCTCTTTGTCTTATGTATCAATAACTCCTCATTGAGACATCAAAGGCATTCCTTCAGGTTGGTGTATGTTTTCCCTCCTGACAGATGAAGTCCTCAGAGGCTTCACCTCTCCCCTAAAATCCTCATGTTTGTGTTGCTTGTCTGCTATAGTTTGTGTCTCTGGGAAAATTAGGCATTTGGAATGTGGAGGAACTTTCATGAGATGAAGGTCTATCATCTGTGCAAATGGACCGATATACCAGGATAAGTCAAACAAACAGAAATTTGTGAAGCCGAGGCCGTGAAGCATTCTTTAGCAGTTACACTGTCAGAAACATGAAAGGGAACGAAAGCTACTCAACAATGCAAAAACATTTTACCCCCAAAATGTGCATTAGGTCAATACTGGTTCTTTTAGATTGGCATTTTGTAGCTATTTTCAACACGTTTATTTACAGCAAACATTCCTGTTGGCAGCTTATGGCTGTGTGACGCTTTAAGACACATGATTCATATGTTTGCTGCTTTTTCTTTAACATCTGTAAACCGGTTACAGTGCTTTGCACTCACTTTGTTTTCCTGTACACTTCAGTACATATTTGTAGAGTTTGCTATGCACGCACATGTAGTGTGTTCTTCGATTTCGAACAGCATTATGTTTATGTCTGTGTCTCTTTATTCATTGTACTGAAGACAGACTTTTATTAAATGCATAGTTCTGGTCAGGGACCAGCCATGGTAAGAAACACCTATGCGCCTATAGCTGCATACATTGACTCCAAATTAGGGATGTTAACAATGAATCGATTAATCGATTGTTATAATTAAGCATATTAATTGTCGATTAATCAACATAATCACAAATGTGTTCAGTAATCATGCAAGCAGATGGGGTAAACTGCAAATAAAATCTGATATTGGATAACTTGTTTTAAACACTTGCCAAACATATGCCTTCGGATCAAAAGATTCTGTGAAATTAAAGGGTAATGTATATCATGTACTAGGGTTGTTCCGATTGACGATACTATCGTGTATCCACGAATAGTCCGACATTTTGCCAATAGGCAAAAGACGATATTTGTATGTTTGCCAAATATATTTTCCAAATTAATATTACAATAGTGCATTGCGCATCTCTTCTGCAAGAGAACTTGCAATTCACGTGGCTTAGGCTTTTCCTCACGCCAGAGAGAGTTAATAATGTGCTGGGTTTGAGTTTTCCGCGCAAAGAACTTGTAATGCGTGCGACTTGAGCTTTTCCTAGCAGGAATTGCTATGCGCATGAGAGAGTAAAACCAGTGCAAGAGTTTGCCAATCAAGTAATAACAACACACGTGGGCATCAATGACACATTCGGATTGATGACATTGACTTACAGCAATAGTTTACTTTCTTTCGTTTAAAAATGAAGTACAATGTTGCCAGTTGTACTGAACTCACACTCTGATAGAATGCTAATAGCAGTCACACATGGGCATTTTCTAGCCACGTTAGCTTCTGTTTTTTGTCCACAAAATGCTTGTCATAGATTAATGCATAAATTGCCCCGCCCTGCGATACTATCGCGTATCGGCGATCCACAGGCTGGCGATAGAACTGTGCGATAGAGTAGCTCAGTGGTAAGAGCATTGCGTCAACAATGCAAGGTTGTGGGTTTGATCCCAGGGGATTGCAAATACCTATGTATAAATGTATAGGATAATGCAATGTAAGTCGCTTTGGATAAAAGCGTCTGCCAAATACCTAAATGTAAATGTAACTATCTGACTATAGAAATTTCCCCCCAACTATCATGTACCATTGCAGACATTTCTATTATAGGGCCATATAGGGGTGTAACGTTACATCGTATTTCGATATTTCATGATGCACAAATTTTACGATTCGCATCGTAGAGAGACGGGAAAATTTTACGCTATGATGTTTAATTCTATTCGTTGAGCGGTCAAGACGCTACCTACTCTGCGACATGCGGGTCACACGTGCTTAACTCATAAATGCGGTAGGGAGAGCAGTCTCTGGGACAAGAGATGTAATGAGCTACAGTTTATGTGATTTGTCTTTTTGGAAGATTAGATATTTCTCATTAATTACAGTCTCAAGCACAGACCATGCAGCTTCAAAGAGACATTAGCCAATGGCGTTTGAGTGTGAGCTCTTTCAGAGCGTTTCATTGGTTGAATGTACTGAATGAAAACGCCCTTCACTGAACGAACAATCAGTCAATCGAGTCAAAATGAGACTGAATGAACTGGTACATGTCGTTCGTGGTCTAATATTCTCTGTGTCTTTTCTGAAAAATAAAGGTTATGACCTGGTTTAATTTAATTCTAAGGTAAAGTAAATTATGTCAAAACAGTTAAATCTTTGTATGGAACATTTAATTACACCAATTAAATTAGTTAATCCAGATAGATTTTAGTCGACTAATATAATGTAGATTTCGTAGACTAAAACTATGATAAATTGGGATGACTAAAAATACATTGCATTTTAGTCAAAAGACTATGACTAAAACTAAATCAAAATTTGCTGTCAAAATGGACACTGATCTTAATTCTAATTTCAGTTAAGCCTTAACATTTTTAAATTCTTTATAAAGTTGTATGTGCAACAAAAAAAGTTTGAAAATAATTGTCATTAGATTTTTTTAGAATTTAAAAAATATCGAGATGTGTATCGTATCGTGAACCCAGCATCGAAATATGAATCGAATCGTGAGCCGAGTGTATCGTTACACCCCTAGGGCCATATAATTTCCGCGATGCGGATGGAATTGCGGAATCCAGGCATTAAAATGGAATTTGATGTCTTACGCCAAATATATTAAAATTAACAAGATGCGCCACTGCCTTTACAATAAATGGCGAGTAATGCAACATTCAATATGGCCGCTCTAGCGAAGGAAGTCTCACTTTCCACTAAAACGTGCCAATCGTCAATCAGTAACGAGAAAAGACTGTACGATTCTCTGGGTCGGGGCTCTCGTGCGGTGCTTGCCATCCTTTAGTAGATGAGGCGACCTCGAAAAAGGTGATTTTAGCGCAATTTAAGCTTAGCATACCAAAGTTATGATACGGTTCATGTCATGTTTAATTATTGATCGGAAATATGCTGTTTAATTGTTATTTTTGCCAGCGATTTTAGAAATATCTGCCTTCCCCCATTCAAGTAGAAGTGACTGTGGACTTGCTATGACGTAAATGGCTGCCCAGAGGCATCAAGTATTGAGGTTCCAAAATGCAACCAACGGCTCACTCCACCCCCCCCTTCCTTTAGAAGCACTACGGCAAGTGACTCAATGACAGGACCAACATCTCATCACGTTTTTTCTTTTTTGCCGCTGGGTCACAATTGTTTATCTTCTATTTAGAATACGTAGGAATATTGCAGCGTTTCTTTCTTGTTTCATAAACCCCAACAGCAATCTCAGATTCGTCCTCGGTGAGAATTTGAAGTCATCGTCCCCAGCGAAACTAAAACACACAGTCTCTGCCAGCCGAAACAGGCCGAGGCCGTGTTCGCCGCACTAAACAACAAGCGCTCAAATCCCACGAGCTCTGTTCTGGTTCACATTCATGTCAGGAGAGGGGTTGCTTGTTTGTCTAGAGATTTTCTTCACTGTTTACTCTAGCTGTGTTGCTTTTTGAGCCGTTCCCCCGCCCTTCCCAGCTGTTTACATAAGGCCCTGCCTGTGTATTATGGCACCTGCCAGATCTGCAGATCGTACCACCTGGTTAATGTTAAATTGCTCCAGAAGGAAGATGTGTTTGTTAATAAACACCAAAGCCAGGGCCCCAGTGTTTACTGTAGTCATGGTGGCAATCAGTTATTTAACAAATATCGGCCCCTGCTTCCTTGTGTGGACGAGAATTGACCGTGTAGAAACCAGAGAAAATGTGCAGTCGACAAAGAGCCGTTCCAACGTAGCTCTCATGATTCCATACAATAAATTTACCTTTAAACAAATGTTCTAGACTTGTTTTTACAGGAGCTTAGTATCAAAACAAACAACATAGCCTATGTAGTCGCATGGTTGATTTTAAGCTTGATGAATCACAGGTGTACAGGTTATACCAATATTGCTAATGCCGTAGTAACCTGCCTTTCGTAATTGTACGTCCATGAATAAGTAATGCTTCATCCGAGTTATTAAACCAACATTAGCATCTCGGATGCTGACGGTGAGCCACGGTTAGTACTCCGGCTTTTCTCCTGGCTGATTGTATCAGGCTGCGAGGAATGTTGTCTTTATTCGTGTCAGTTTTTCGTAAACACGTTGATGTGATCAAGCTGTTTAACACAAATGTTTGTCGACTTTAAAAAGGAAGGAGCAGGGTATTGATTGTTCAAGGGCAAAAAAGACATTTAAAGTGATTGAGTTCTTCGAAAGACCTCTTTGCTAAAAACAAGGTGCATTGAAGATATTTCAATCGGAGTGCGACGGTTTGTTTTATTGGTGGCAACATGAAGCGAATCTAGTGTTTGAATCAGGTGCTGTATTAACATGTCTGTTGGCATTGAGTTCTGGAGATTCTCAGAACTGTTTGTTTATAATGCAGCCACCATATTTGTGAGCAGTACAAACACAAATGTTTGTGTTGTGATGTCAGTTGTACTGGCACGCTTGATCTGTCGTGATCTAGTCTGTGGGCCTGTGTGGAGGCTAGAAGAGAGAAAAAGGTTTGTCAGAGCATGACAGAACATTGTTAGGGGTGTAATGGGTAAGTTTTCTCGTGTATAATGGCTGATTTGGAACATGGGTTGGTTCAGCAAATACTTTGTACTTGATATGTCAACCAACCGGCCCGGGTATATGTACATATGTTTTCTTCCAGTAGCCCCTGTTTATTGTTCTTTTAAAACGCATCGCACTATAAAAATGAATATACTTTTGTGCAGTTTTGCTATTTATTGCTATATAAAACGGAACATTACAGTACAGTTTTTGTCAACGGTACAGTTTTTGTCAAAAACACACACGACGTAGATTCAAAATTAAACAAATTTTTGGACTAGTGCAGCTATGAATGAATGAAAAAAACTTTTATTTCAACATGTAAAAAAAAAACTATTTAACCTAATAAATGTATCAATAACAAAGCAAAATAATCTTGACGTATACATATCCGAAAAGGAGCAGGAAGAAGCAACTGTCTGCTATTTTATACTATCAATGTTTCATACATAAAATAATTCTGTGAAAATATCGTCTTGATATATCATATCTTTAATATTGACTCTGTAAGGCCTGTATAAATGAAATTATTGTGAAATGAATGGACTTAACAAAAAAATCTAATCTTTTGTCAGGGGTGTTTTGGGGCATCAAGACGATACCTGCATACATATTTTTTCTTTTTATAAAATATTATCTTTTTTGTGTAAAAGTAATATGGTTTGTTTGCAGTTGTCTTATTTGCCCCTTTTGCGTTTTAGGTTGTCATACCGACATGCAGGAGTCCAAGACTGATCAAACAACCAATAGCATTCCAGCTGGGCAGGAAGGTCAGAGCTCAGAGAGCGAGAAGAGAGTTACCAGGGAAACGTCACCATCAGCCACAGCCCAGACCCTGCAAACACAAGTAAGCAACTTTAATTACTCGGCCACATTACATTAGCAGCCAGTCTCTCCTCGCTGATGCTATGTCTTTAAATTATACTTTGATACTGACATTTAGGACACGTTCCAGGAAATGCTTTCTCAAAGCAATGAAATTCTTATTGATATGTCAACACAGGTTACACAATAGCATTGTTACCCATTAAAAAGAAAACGTTGAGCAATGGCGACACGCCCTTGTCTAAACGCAAGGATTATTCATTGAAATGTGTTTTCTTAGGGGAATCAGGAGTTCTGTGTGATCTCAGCTTTCATTAAAAATCATTAGAAGCTTTAGCTTTTATCTCCCCGTATCTGGTGTGACAGTCACTAAGGACCACAGATTCATGTTAAAAGTACCCAAACATCAGCCCATTCTTGGATTCCAGACGTATGATGTCAGCATGCTCGCCCGCAGCCTTGGGAATATAGGCCAGACAGCTGTGGGGTTCAGGACAGTGTCTCATATTTTAAAAAAGGGCTTTTAAAAGCTCTTGTAAAAACTCTTTCCCTTATGGTTTTCATCTCCCAAGATTACTGCAACATGATGTGTCTACTTTCTCATTTCTATCGACACTTTCCTATTGAAGTTTTCATATCCGTTTGCTTGTACCTCCACCCTTTTTTGAATAGGGGAGTTCCAGTAGGCCAGATGTTTGACCCTTCGGAGGTGTAAAAGGTCACATCTGTGAGGATGGACCTTGCAATGTGGATATTGTTTGTATGCTCTATTTTCATTTCTCTTTCCTTGATTTCTATCTGAAGGGCCTCACAATGGAAAATAAGACCAAAGCAACAGAGACTGAGAGAGACATCCTTTCAGCAAATTAAAGACCTTTCTTTTTTTGCACAGCTGCTTGTGTATGTTCTGGTTTATTTGCTTTGTGACTGTTTCTTAACGCAATTGTATAGACCCCTTTTTTGCCGACGTCATGTACACGTCACGGTATTAGCTGAAGGCAAAACAAAGGAAAAACTGGAAGTGGCCAATACAAACCAGCACAGATTCTGCTACACAAGGAGTTTAAAATATCATCTTGTTGTGTTGTTTAGTGCCACAATCGACAGAATACAGTCTCCAATTTCATATTTTAACACATACCTGCTACCATTGCGAAACAAACACCGTACCCAAGCGATCATGCTCACGTTTCACTTCATACCACTTAAGATCATAAAACTAAGGTCTTTTGTAGGTGTGGATTACGATTTTGGTATGTGTCTAAAAATATCTTGCGTATGCCCAAATCAAAAACTGCGGAACAAGGTTATTTTTCAAGTAGCATTAACTTTGGGGTATGCTAGCTAAGTTATACAACTAGCAGTTAACCATCGGCCAGAAACTAAACATAAAGGAAACTGTTTGTCATCTCTTTTTCTCTAGTTGTCACAAGTGCAATAGTATAAAGGGAAAGGGGACAGTGAAAGGCTCATGTTATGTGTCAGGTTTGTGTTCAAGTAAATGCATTTGCTAAATTTTGCCACTGTTAGTACACGCAGGCATCTATAGATGTACACGCTCTCAGTTTATCTTAGTATACACACGTGCTTTCTCTGTCTGGTAGGTGTAGATGTCAGGCCACTTAACTGGAGGTAATCCTGTTAGTTTGTCCCTTGATCCATTGAGAGTGTACATGTCGGCCATGTCCTTGCGTTAAAGTTAACTTTTTCAAAAACAATCATGGTCCTAGACAGTGAGTGACCTTACATGTTTAAATTTAGTCAGATTCTTTTCTGGTCATCGTCAAAAAGCAAGCAAACAAAACATGCTTCCTAGCATTAGCAATGCGATCAGGGGGATCTTTCTGCCTCCACCTAAGCTCCGCCCACAAAAACGTGTCACAATGTTTACTAACAGAAAAGGCGTCTAAAGAGGTAGAGAGAAAAGTATGCAAAAGTTTAGGAAAAATTATGGCAGTGTTTTTCCATATGCTTATTATTGTGTTATACACTTAAGATGATTTGTCCTTTGGAATCCAAGTCAAAGTTACAATATTTATACATAACCTTGCTGTAACTGTTTAATATAGGTGTTTACGTAAAGTTTTTGTCGTTTGAGGTGATCCAATTACAAAACGTTTTGGCCCTTGTTAACACTCATTTTAAGATGAGGTAACAAGCAGTTTCTGCCCATATCATATTAATCTTGAGAACCTATAGAGTAGTATTGCATACTTTGTATCTTCGAAGATTATTTAGTTTGATCAAATTTATCAAAGATAGGGGGCGTGACAACAGCATGAGCACACAATACATCATCACATTATTCCAGCATAACTGTTGATTCACTATAAGTTTGTGTTGTTATGCACGTACACGCCGATTGCCAATAAAACACAAACGTATGACTTAGTTTGACTTACCCCGTGCGGTTCATATCCTGCATCTTTTAGTGCTGGGACCGCACCATCTATTAGTTTAAAGCGATCTCCAAATCCACGATATTTCCATCGTTTATATAACATTTTTCACCGAAATGCAGTGAGCAAACAAACACACCTCAACTTCCATCAGCCGAGTGAAGAAGGCATTGATGGCCGCGCTCTTTCTCATGATGGCTGGTTGACGCTTGGTCGTGCTCTTTCACTCGCTGTAAGACGCGTGGGCATGCTTTTACGGCAGAATTGTCCAATAAGGGTTCCGAACTTTCCGAAACCTGTACGACCCTGGCGAAGTGACCCGAGCACAGAAATACTACGTCACACGGTTAACTCGTTTTTTGACAAGTTGACAATGTTAAGCTTGAGAAGCCAGTGTAAAGAAGTCAGAATGCATGAAATAGCATGTTACCTCCACTTTAACACCAGGTGTAAACAGGGTTGAATCATCGTTTATAACAGGATGTTGACTGGTTACGATGAAAAAGTTGTTGCGCAATTTGTTCTGTGTTTGTGAAGGTTCTCACATTATGGCTGGCTGTGGTCCACTCATGGTAATAAAACATAATTTTAAACAAACCCAAATCAAAGCTCATCAAGTCTTCGACTTGTCCACTGAAGCTCGCCATAACACGGTTTGTCAGAAAACAGAACGACCTGGCTTTCGTTTCGTTGTTATCAACAAATCCAGATTACGAAATATGTAGCGCTCACATGTGTGCTTCTTGAAAACAATGTGCATGGTCCCTGAGAGAGCGGAGCAGCTCAGAAACTAATCAGAAACTTGTTATTGTTTTTTTTAGCATCTTCAGGCGCTACAAGTTGCTCAACAACAACAACATCAGCAGCAGCAGAAGCAGAGTGGTGAGAAGTCCCTGAAGAGCAAAGAAACGGAGGCAGACGCACAGGTAGGGCCATCATCCTCCACCCGCAGCACATGCTGACACCTCCAGAGAACCACCCTGTTTACACCGTTACACAAACCGACCTGTTTACGCTGCAGACTCGGCAACAAGGGTGTGTTTTATTATTCTTAAATATTGTTACGCTGTCCACTTTAATTGTGTTGTAAAACAAGTATTTTCTGTCCTGTCGGTTAGATAAGACCACACTACCAAGAGGAGCTAGACAGCTGTAGAACCGTATCGATAAACAAACACACTGTTTACCACCCAGCGCACAGCTGCCTTTATTTATTCATCATGAATTAACTCCTCTTATAGCAGGTTTGTTGGGTGAATGCGAATGCAAGAGGGGACCGCCGAGGCAGTCAATAGTTCAAGTAAACATGCCGCTATGGCAAGTGCAGGGGGCGGGGTCATGGATCGAGTGACGTGACTGGCTGGGTTGCATTAGGTTTGCGCTTTGAGTCAGTTTGTTATTGGTGGAGGTGATGGGTTGGGAAGTTGAAAGAACAGTAGGAGGATACTGACACTCACTAGTCTTCAAACAATCTTTCAGTGCAGCTCTCTGTTACGTCGCCAATGGAGTTATCAAGGTGTGTGAGTATTGAGACATGCTCGGCTAGTTCAGTCAGATGTAAAGATAGAAATAGTTTGTCTAAGCAATGTTCCTTTTGGGACTCTTTGCTCTTCGTGTTTGTGTTTGCGTTTTTGTGTACATAATTTATTGTTTTCTACTTTTTGTTGACATTTGCGCTTTCTTTTTCTCTTTTAAAACCACAACTCAGTATTTCGTATGTTACTTTCCTTGTCACGTTTGTAACTTTTACCGATTATTGAATTCTGAATGCATTTCATTTTGTTTGTTGATGGACTTCATGTAGAACAGCACTATGTTTTAGAAGCGTTCCCTTTCTGTAATGTCCGTCCGATCGACCAGTCACTTTTTCTTTAATGGTCATTCATTTAATCACTCCCTCATGACAGAGTCTGTGACATCTGATCACTGTACAGATTAAAGGGCTTTTTTTGGCATCTCACTGACTTTGCCTGTAATTTTAATTTGTGTGTTTGTCTTTTAAGAGCTGCGTGCTGTTTTCCACTTGCCTTTGCATTTTCTATTTACCCAGATGCACAGCGCAGGAAAGAATGTGATTTTTACTTTGGGCGGGGAGACGAAGCGAAATTGTTCAAGGTATTGAAGGGGAAAACAACGGGCTGTATTTGTTTTTGGACTGCTGAAGCCTGTTGATTTATGGCTTGTGTTTTCAGAAGCGATCGCTTGTTGACATGTACTCACTCACGGGGAGTTAGTTCTCTGACACACTCGCAAGAACAATAACAACAACAAAACAATGTTTGGACTTGTCTGTTGTCATAGAGACTACACTCATCGGTGCTCGGCGTGCCCCAGAGAGAGAGTATTTACATTAATTTGCTGGTATGCTTATGTTAGCATCGGGTTTTGACATTTAAAACGTTTCTGTGTTGAAACTAGACGGCGTAGCAGTTTGTCTTGTTCAGAGCTGTTTTACAAGCAAATGTCACTTGTTTTCTTTAGGCCCTTTTTTTGTCTTGCAGATAATGCACCGAGGTTAAATGTTGTGTATCAAAAAGAGCTGCATGGATGTTCTGCAAAGTTTCAAAATGGAGATTTTTCATTTCGAGGTGAAATATTTCTTTCATTGTCAGGTTTTTTGGCTTTAAAAGCCTCTCTCGCACACACAGGCGTGTGGGTACAGCTGTCAGCGGTTATTGTTCTGTCATAACTGCAGTATCTCGGTCTGAACACAGACTTCTTTACTGGAAATTTCTGTTTGTTTGTTTGTTTGCCTTGCGCAGACTTAATTAAAATGCAGTCTCCAGTTTTGTTTTTACAGTTGCCGTGTACCCCAGTAGATGTATTATTTATGCGAATCCCTAAATGTGACTTTAATTATTCTGTTTATGTTTATTGTAAACATCTTAAAAGCGCTGAGTGTTTTTGGCTGGAGCTGTGGTAATTGCTGGAGGCCAAGTGAAGCATGGGTTAGCTCACTGTGCATTTGCATTTACATTTAAAACGCCCTTCTCTGTTGTGTTTTTTTCTGTTGTTTGTTTGTGGCATTTGTAATGTCGGCGTCGTAGCTGCTGTCAACAAATGAATAATGTATTTGTCTTTAATCTCCACCGGTTGTTTGTGTAAATTTAAAGGCATGTTATCCATGAGATGAGCAGTTTGAACAGACTTCTCTCAAATTGTAGAGAGGAGTCTGTGGTTCGTTTTGTTTAGAGGACTGTAAGCCTTGTTATTTTTGAAATTGTTTGTGTATTTGTTTACTTGGGGTTTCGTTGACGTTGACCGTTGCAGCCTCGAGGACTTGGAAACTATTCCCTGAATGTCTAAACAATAAAATCTACAAGAGCATCTGGCATGGTCTCATTTTAGCAGTTCATTTGTTTTCTTAAATGGAAAAGATTTGAGTCGTGTTTTTCGAAAGCATGTTGTTCGTACAGGTTTTGATTGGCGTTTTACATCATGAGGTGTACAGATGGAATGTTGCAACTAATGTTTGAGCCGGTGCAATCGATCACAACCATTTCACTGCAGTTGTCTTTTAAACAATCAATCAGATGTTTATTCAAAATAAACATGTTTGTGCGTAGGTGCCTGTGTCGTTGGGAATGATAACTCAGGCCATCACCCCACAGCAGATGCAGCAGATCCTCCAGCATCAGATCCTGAGCCCCCAACAGCTACAATTGTTACTGCAGCAACAACAGGCCCTCATGTTACAGCAGGTACACACACACACACACACACACGCCAGCGTTTCCTGCACCATTGTTCAATGACAGCACTGCATTGCTGCTGAATCAACACGGCATGCAAAACAAGAATAACTTCAGTTCAGAGCTCACGGTTTGATTTAATGTAGCGGGAAATGACAGAAGGACAATTGACAACTTTTTTTTGTGATATCCTTTCCAACATACACAAACTATTAGTGTAAAAATCTCATATCTTAGTTTATAGCTCAAGTAAGATCAGTATTTTGATTGGTACGGCTGATGACGTGAAAACAGAATTCTGTAGAAAGCATTGATTCATTGCTGCAGTAAATCTGTTTTTATACTATATGTTCTAGTGTGTTGTTGTGATCGATCGATACGGGGTTTTCAATGCCAGTGCCAATGTTTAGAGGCTAGGGCAGCCAATAAAATACCTTTGTAAAGAAAACGATTTACTACTACAGGTAAGGTAATTGGTTAAACAGGCACGGGATCAGCCAACTGTAATGATTTTAAAAACCTTTTAATATCACCAAAGTGGTTTTCTGTCTCGATCAACTTGTACTTTTCTGTGTTCTCTCTCTCTTTGTCCTAGCAACAGTTCCAGGAGTTCCATAAGAAACAGCAAGATGAGCTCCACCTCCAGCTCCTGCAGCAACAGCACGCTGGAAAGCCCAGTAAAGAGGTAAGAGACGTCAGATCCGTCCGGTCAAAGAAGACATGCAGGGTCTGAGGCTGTTGGTGTGACTGTACTGTTTGTAAACGAAGATTTAGATTGTGCCTTTTACTGTGAAGAAGTGAAGGCGTGACATTTTGGTGACATCTGTCCGTTTGAAAACTCTGAATGGACACCGTTTGTGTGACTGTAATGTGACTGGTGTATGTGTCCGTAGCAGCAGATCATGGCACAGCAGATGGCGATACAGCAACAGTTACTCTCCGTTCAACAGCAGCACCTGCTGAACCTGCAGAGACAAGGCCTCCTGTCTATCCCGCCTGCGCTCAGTACACTGCCTCAGGGTAAGAGCACCTCACCGCTTACACAAGCTGACCGTCAATCTAAAGAGTTAGACTGACAGTGATGACCGTCTGTATCATCTGCCAGGTCACGTGATGTCCACTGCATTATTAAACTTAAGTTAGCTGTATTTTGTGGGTCTGATGACCTCAAATTGTCATCGCAATGAAACAAAAACTAATGTTGTATACTGTTTTCTATAACATTGTAATTGGATTTCTCATCAAACACACCGTGTGTGACAGAATAGCTAGTTTCAGGGGCTAATGCTTATAGAGACGACGATGTGCATAAAGAGATGAAATTAGGGATTGACGATAATTCAATTTAAGCCAATGTAGTAGAGCCGATACATCATAAATCATTTCCTCTGGTTAAGCTTCTTCTGCTGCACGCTTCTCACAGTCAAAATACAGTACAGTACTGTCTTTCTGTGGTGATCATTCACTTACTGCTACTAGCAAAACATTGCTGATGTAGGTACAGTATGTAGATATATGAATGTGTCAATTATAGGAACAAACGTATATTGTTTGAATCAGACTGCTGTCCGAATGCTTTCTGTCTTGAGACCTGTTAGACATGTGGCATTTATCTAGGTTGCTCTGGAAGAACATCTATACTTTGTTTATTAAATAAAAATATACCAGAAAAGTTGGAAGGTTAAAGAATCGTTAACTATTGTAAAGTAGGCTTGGTACATGATTTTAAGGATAAAAAGAGTACTAATGGTTTTCTGCAGTGAATGTTTTCAAATAGAAGTACTTTTTGCCTTTTGTTTCAGTCTTAGGGAATTGTATATCGATATTTAGATACTATATATTGGCCAATATATCGGTTATCAGCTTCCAATGTTGAAGAATTATCGGTTAAAGTTATTGACCATAATTGACGTATCGATGCATGGAGTGATGGAATGATGCTGTCTCGCTCACAGGTCTGATCCCCGCTGAGCTTCAGCAGTTGTGGAAAGAGACGGCAGATGCACGACAGGAGGAGAAGAGCAGAGGAGACAAATCTCCCTCTCCACCCAAAGGCCAGATCCACAACCATCACTCCAGCACCAACGGACACCACGTGTCCCGACCCATTCGGAGAGACAGGTACTTTGTCATCCTTACTGACACTGAAGCGTGTTATTTCGGTATTACAATACTTAGCCTTTTCTAGTTGAATAGGCAGAGATGTCTTCAAAAGGGATAATTCACCCATTGTGTCATCACTTATTCACTCTCATGTCTGTATTACTTTTTTCTGAGGAACACAAAAGAAGATATTTTGAGAAACGTCTCATTGGTTTTGTATTCATTCAATGGGGGTCAGTGTTGTCTGGTTACCAATATTATTGAAAATAGTTTCTTTTGTGTTCTGCAGAAGAAAGTCAGACATACAGGTTCGGAATGAGGGTACATAAATGATCGAATATTGCATTTATATAAACTTAGACGTTTAGCGGTTGATAGAAGTGATTCCCTTTTCTTGAGCCAGTAACATATGAGCCAAAGCAAGCCAGTAGTTGTGTTTGCTTAAAATTCGCTTGATGTCGTGCATCTTGAACACGTCCACATGACCACATCACACGCAAGACGTCATTTTGCTCAGTTTAGACTTCGAGGTGTTCAGAGGAGTTCGACAGCTTCATCTCGCTGACATCGATTCTATATATTTGATGGCCTGTCAAACCAGTCGAGTTTTTGTTGACTAATATGATGTGTTTGTTTAAGGAAAACTGTTAACAAATGTCGTACTGTATGTCTCAAGAGGGTGCATTTGTCTTTGTGGCGGTGTGAAAGACATCAGTTTGCATCAATGTGTGCCCTGCAGGCTTTCTGTTCGCACACACACACACACACACACATACATGAACACACACACACACACACACACATACATGAACACACCCACGCCTAGGTCCAAACCTGTTTGTCTGTATGTTCCAAGAGCTTGTTTGTCAAAAGCACTTACCCACCGGCTCTGGGAACATACAGGCTCGCTGGTGTTTGTCTTTTATCTTATTATTTGATTCATAAAAGCTGAGATAAGTGGGTTGTCGTGGTGGTGAGTCGGGCATCAAACATTTCTGCGGTTTTGAACGTTGTCGTGGGATTAGCAAACAACTGAATGGCAACTTATCTGATTTCTAAACAGACTTCGATGTTTCTATGACAGGAGAATAGTTAAGCTAAATACTGTTATATAAGAGCACGGCTCTCATGTGTATGAACAAAACCGCACTTGCAAACTTATTGTCCGTCATGTCATTGACATTCTCATAGACACCACGCTTTCAAGGCTTGTTTTCGTGTTGATTGTTTGACAGGAGGAGGGAGTGTAGAGAAAAGGGATTGTTTTCAGTGACTAGTTCATACAGGCTTTATATTACCGGCTGCTTAAATAAAAAATAATAAATAATAATTACCGGCTGCTTGATGAACTGGACGGTGTGAATGTTGTTTTTTACATATATGAATAGTTTTTCCTCATTCCTGCACCTTTAATGCAACACCACCATAAAACACTACTGTAACTTTGTTACGGCTTTGCAGAAGGGCACGGTGGTGATCTACCCTTGTGGGAATCAAACCTACAACCTTCTGGTAACCAACCAGGTCACCTCATGAGTGCTCATATTTCAGCAGGTGCCAATGTGTCGAAGTGTTGCATGGATGTGGTCTTTATTGTCAGCAGAGCCATCTCGCAGCGTGCCGGTGCTTGTACGCGTTATATCCGTGGAGGGTGAGCGCTCAAGGACTGTGTGGTCAGTTTCATGTGTCATGTAAACTGCTGCCCGCCAGAGAGACGCCTGCAACTAAAACCTTAAGTGCAGCCGCTGGCACCAGAGAACAAACCCATCACCTCTTACTGTAGACCACAACATGTGGGCATTGTCTGTCTCTCTCTCCCTCTCTGGGTTACTGAGTGACATGCAAACACTTTCACAAAATGTAATCAAATCCTTTAAAATCCGTCCCGCTCCGTTGTTATCCGCACACTTCTGTGCCGTTTCCCTCCCGAGCGCTTATTCCTCCGAGGCCGGCTTGTGACATTTGGTTTGGAATCTTCAGAGCCCCATCTGCGAGAACAAACAGTTCGTTGCACCAGTTTGTTTTATTGTGTCTGCATGGCTTGTTTATTTGATTGTTCAGCGTGTTAGAAGAGGGAAAATAACAAAGTCTGTTTTAATTTGTCAAGAGTGAGTCATCTGGTAGGGCCGGGATTGCGTTGGAGATGCCCGTCGTAGATGTTTTCCCTCTTCGTTTGAGAGTTTAAAGGGAGGAATCTGCTGGCAGAGACACGCGGGACTCTTTTAGGCGAGAAAAGTGGAGGGTCGTGGGTCAAAGGATCTGACCTCTGGTGATCCCAAACAAATAAAGCATTCTTGGCATTTTTCGTTTTTAAGTATGAAAATAATCACTTCTCACTGTTTGAGTCCTAAACATGCCAGGGTGACTTTCCTAGCTGCCTTTTCAGGCAAAAGATGAACTTTTATCATCAGACACGAGATCACAAAATCAAAAGAAACTTTTTAACAAATAAATGCAGTCTTACATTGTCATATCCGTAACGCTTCAGAATGTTGTTACAATGATATTTTTGATCATGACATTTTTATTGTAATAGTTATAAAAATAATAATAAAAATTTGTTTATGTAACCAAATTTATATGTAATAGTAGGAAAATTAATAATATTTTAAGATTCTAAAAAATATTAGTGCTGTTAAATTTATTCATCATGGTTATTTACATGTGTATAGAAATAGAAACATACATGTATATATTTAAGAAATATAAATTGTATAGATTTATATTTATACATAATGTAAATAATATTGAAATATAACATTTTATATAACAATAATAATAATAAATGAATTTGAACAAATGTATGATACAAGTATGGATAAATATACGTTGTCAACAATTAATCGCATACAGCATTTTGTAGAAGTTTGTGTTTACATAATACGTGTGTGTACTGTGCATATTCATTTTGTATTTATAAAAACACATGTATGCATATATTTAAGAAAAATATAAAAATTAATGAACATTGAACATTTCCTTACTATGTATACATGTATGTGTACGTGTTTATAAATACAAAATTTGTGCACAGTACACTGGCATAAATGATGTAAACACAAACTTTTATTCTGGATGCGATCAATCGTTTGACAGCCCTACTACATAATATATATTATTCATATTTCTTAAATATATACTTGTACTGTATGTTTCTATTTATATACACATTTAAATAGTAAATATACACCCCAAACACACGTTATATAAACTCAAACATTTATTCTGGAATCGTGATTAATCAATTTGACATAAGTAATAATATTAAAAAGATTACTGCTATTAAATACAATTTTTGATTTGAACAGACGGAGAAGATCCACATCAGGTTGTATAGAGGGATGACAGACTTTCACAGCATAAATGTTCATGTGGTCATTGTGTTTTTATTTTTTAACAGTTCTCAGGAGAGTCTGTCCCAGAGCGCCCATCCTCTGTACGGTCACGGCGTGTGTAAGTGGCCCGGCTGTGATGCTGTGTTCGGAGACTTTCAATCATTCCTCAAGTGAGTCAACAGCTCTCATCCTCTGCACTTTATTATGCTGTTTGTCCTCTTTACCGATCCGCCGCATACAGCACTGATCCAATTATCATTTCTATTTGTGCTCGCAGCCTTTTTTACAACAGTTTTTCCTCCGTTAGGGTTTCGTTTTATCGTTTCGCCTTATTTTTCTTTTCCTACCCTGTCTGTTCGTTCCTACGTGTGCCGTTTCAGACTCGCCCATACAACAGCGCAATGAAAATCTGGGGTTATGAGTGTCATTTAAAAATGTGAATACACAAAAGTGAGACAGAAAAATGTGAAGAAACGTAATGGCGTTAAACGTGTACAAAAATGTCAAGGTCAGAAATGAAAGAAGCAGATGTGTGACATTGACCGTGTTCTGTACTGAAGCTCTCAGATTTCCTCACACAAGAAACGCTGAGAGTATCGTCCATTGATCTCCTCAAACGCATGCTGATATTCAACTTTTCTCTTAAATTGCTATGCGAAAATAAATCAAGAAAAATAAAAGCATTACTATTGTTCGCAGTTGAAGGGACCCCACTGTATGTATATACCCCCATTTCTTGATTTCTTTATCTTTTCCGTCTCTCTCTCTCTCTCTCTCTGTCTGTCCCCTGTGGCGGTGCAGTCATGGGGCCCCTCAGGGTTGAGCTCAGCGCACTGATAAACACAGTACCCATGGTGATCCTGGCCATCCCTCCCAAAACAAACAACAGGAGGATGTTTATCTGTGCCCCTTCCACTGACCCTGACCCCTGCTCTCAGTCTGAGCCCCGCCCTGTCTATTGCCACAACACTGCCTTTGTTCCTCAGCTCAGTCACCGTTGCACTATTACAAACATCACACTCCACAAACTTCCACTGCTAAATTCCCTGCTCAATGTGTAAGGTGTGTGCAAGGTGTGTTTAGTGATGAAATCGACTTAAATGCTAACAAGCATTAGTTCTGACCATTTGTCCATATGAAAGTTTTCTTCTTGTTGGACAGGTGGTAGCGTTGTATTTGTTTTGTATACAGAAGATATTATCAGGCTTTCAAATATTGTATGTGCCGATAAAAATATTTTTGAACCCAAGCCAGGGTTCATGTTTGTGAGATTTTTCTTTTTGAAAGTTATGGGCTTTCTATTTGTATCAGCCGACCTCTAGTGGTCAATAGTAGTACTGCATGATTCATGAACGTTCGGACCTGGATTCATTCAAACCGGTTTACGGAGCGTTTGTAAATAACTCTGTAAGGAATTGGGTGTAAGGAATAGGGTGGAGTGACATGTAGTCATAAACAATGAAACAATAAAACCGAAGATTAAACGTAAATCTTTAGTTTATAAGAAACTTGTGGTAGTAGCTCAGTGGTTAGAGCATTAGTTAGCAACGCCAAGGTCATGGGTGCGATCCCAGGGATTGCACATACTCATACTACACATGCAATGTAAGTCGCTTTGGATAAAAGCGTCTGCCAAATGCATAAGTGTAAATGTTCAGTCCCACAAGGAGCATTTGTGTGCTGTAATCGCGATTAATCACATCCAGAATAAAAGTCTGTTTACACATAATATATGTCTGTGTACTGTGCGTAGGAATATTGTATTTAAAAACACATACGCATACATGTCTGCATATTTAGGAAATATTTACATGTATTTATTTAGATTTACCAATCATTTAGATTGTATATGAAAGTTATATTTTATATTTTGCTTAAATATATGCATGTATGTGAATGTGTTCATTTTTTTTCCCATTTCAATTTTTCTTAGGTAACCCTTTAAAAGTATATGCGTGTGGTTTTATAATACAAAATAAATACGCACAGTACACAGACATATTCTATTTAAACACAAACTTTTATTCTAGATGCGATCAATCACGATTAATCGTTTGATCGCCCTAATGTGTGAAAAAACTTTTAGAAGATATTTTTTACTCCAGTTTATTGAAAGGAAATGATCCAGTTAAATGAATTAAACCTCCCACTTCTTCTGTTCAGAAGGTAATGAATTCATTCTGTTTTGTTGTAGTTTAACCGTTATGTGAAATCAAAATGGTTTTGTATTGAAACTTTTGTGTTGTGTTCGTCAGGCATCTGAACAGTGAACACGCTCTGGATGACAAGAGTACAGCACAGTGCCGAGTTCAGATGCAGGTGGTTCAGCAACTGGAGCTACAGGTACTTCATTCTACACTTTGGAGGTTTTGTTTTGTTTGAATTTGTTAAAGATAAGTGTGATGGTCTTAGGTGTCGCTTGTTTTCTGTTTTGCATGTTGTTGAACATCCTGCTCTAATCTGAGCTTTAATCTTTCTTCCTGCTCTGTATGTACTGTACGTACACATAAAGAAAAATTCCCAGCGCGAACAATAGAGATCGTCTTCAGAAAGCTTATCTGTGCTACATATCTGTTTTTGTGTGTGTTTGTCACACAGCTTGCCAAAGACAAAGAACGCCTTCAGGCCATGATGGCCCACCTCCACGTCAAATCTACTGAACCCAAACCAGCTCCACAGCCAGTATGGGACATTATATTTACTCTTGCTGTTGCGTGTGTATATATAAACATATTATTCTTCAGTTGTTCTTTTACACTAGAGTTCAGACCTGATTTATGTATTTCTTCTCAGGTGAATCTGGTATCCAACCTCACTCTTGCCAAGGGTACCGTTCCTAAAACCACTCCCTCTATGAGCCTGTCCCAGAGTGCCACAGCCCCATCCACGCCGCTCACATCACTGCCCCAGACCCCGTCAGTCATCATCCCCACCAGCCTGCACGGCATGGGACCCTTCCGCAAACGCTACTCTGATAAGTATAACATGGCCATGGACCAAGGTGAGAATGTGTTTACAGTCACTATAATGAAGTTAAAACACATTTATTCCGTTTTAAAATCATTTTTAAATGCTATTGTTCAGATGCCAATAGAGTGTGGCATCAAATTAGCAAAGGCAAGTAACAAGGCTGTTATAGCTAGATGTTAGATATTTCTTGTATGGAGTCAGATGCGCGTGTTGTGCCATTTGTTGTATTGCATCGTATACAACTAACCTAATTTTGTAAAATCTGACAAACGTGTCTAAACCTCTCTGCTGTTTCTCATAGATATAGTGCAGAACAAGGAGTTCTACCTGAGCGCTGAAGTCAGGCCTCCGTTTACTTACGCAGCTTTGATCAGACAGGTAAGGAACCCCCACTCGACCCTGTCAAATCACATCTGATGAGACATCATCAATCATTTACTTTAGCAAATACATTTGAGTTAAAATTGACATTGACAGTACATCAGCTACCAACGAAAGACACACATTTTGTAACCTTTTGTTCATTTCCAGGCCATCTTGGAGGCTCCAGAAAAGCAGCTAACACTAAACGAAATCTACAACTGGTTCACTCGAACATTTGCGTATTTCAGACGCAATGCGGCCACGTGGAAGGTAACTGAAAATATGGAGTCAATCATTAGTTGCATCAATCATTAGTTACATAGTGTCTAAAAAACAAATCTTGCTGTTCATTCTCTCCCTGGCTTACTCCAGCTTTAATCCTCCTAGTAGCATGGCCTTGTAAACTAACGGTACTGTTTAGCGTGTTGACAAAATGTTTTATATGGTCTCCTACTTGTATGTCGCTTTGGATAAAAGCATCTGCCAAATGAATAAAATAAAAAATCTGTCTTTTATTCACACTTATGTTGTTTAAAGATTAAACTCGTTTATGACTCTTTTGTCTGTGGAACACAAACAAAGATATTTTGAGAAATGTCTCTGTGGTTTTGTGCCTATACAATGGAAGTCAAGGGTTTCAATATTGTTTGGTTACCAACATTCTTCAATATATCTTCTTTTTGTGTTCTGCAGGTTTGTAATGACATAAGGGAGAGTAAATGATAAAATCATTTTCTTTTTTGGGGTGAACCGTTCCTTTGGAAGCCTCGTATCAGTTTTGATGTTCTATGTAAATAGGGTTTTGGTTTATAATGATGTCACTTTCTGTGGAATCCCAGAATGCAGTTCGCCACAACCTCAGTCTCCACAAGTGTTTTGTACGAGTGGAGAACGTGAAGGGGGCCGTTTGGACCGTGGATGAGATGGAGTTTCAGAAAAGGAGACCACAGAAAATCACTGGGTAAAAATGCATTTCATCCTCAGAAACTAAAGAGTGACATGCTCAGATTTGTGTAGGGTCACTGATGCCAAAGATGTTGAGATCTTTTGTTGGTGTTTGCAGATCTCCTCTGGTGAAGAACATTCAGTCCAGTTTGGGTCAGAGTCCTGCTTTATCTGCTTTGCAGGTATGAAGTCATTTCATCATGATTGACAAATGATAGTGAATGTAATGACATTTTTATAGCTAAATTTGACAGTTACCCGTCGGCACCATAGAAATGCTTAAAGCGGCCGTTCATCGCGATGCCAATTTTCAAACTTTAGTTAGTGTGTAATGTTGCTGTAAGAGCATAAACAATATCTGCAAAATGATAAAGCTCAAAGTTCTCAAGGACTACAGAGAACGGCTGGAATCGGACTTCAGCACTTTTCTTCCCGGGTAAATGATGTCACTATTCCGAGTTTTTGAATAACCTCCACCCAAAGGAATATGCCAAAAAAGGGGCGAGGTCTTCCTTAGAGAAGAGGAAGAGCCGCTGGAGTAGTGTTTGGTTATCAGAGATTGTAAACATTTGACTGAGCTACACGCTAAACTACTTTCACTTTCATCACAGTACTACAGCTGGTAATAAGAATTCAGCTACACACGTTCTATGATAACCAACGGCTTCCATTAGTTTAAAATCGGCTGTGAAAGCTGTTCTGTGTAATACACTGATATTGTGTGTGTGTGTGCGCATACCTCTAAAACACTTCTATGAAACGTCCTTTGAAGTCTTGCTTGCAAATGTCTCCTGGTCAATCTGCTTGTTTTATTATCCAACTCGGGTCCAATATAAAAAGGTAAAACTAACGTTTCTGTTATTGGAGTTAATTAATATAACCGGTCTGACGCAATCGGTCCGGTGTCATTTCCCTTGCCATAGTAGTAAAAAATTTTTCGATCTCTAACAAAGATTGACGTTTGCAGATGCGCTAGCAGACCTCCGTTACACTTCGATCGATCCGCATGCGGTTAACTGATGAAGTGAAGTTGACGCCATTGTTACTGTTTATTGCTAAAAGCCAAAGTTTATGAATACACGTGCACTGAGAGGGGCAGCGACCAATCACAACAGCCTGAGAAGCGGAAGCCCTCTGATATGGTATGGGTGGGACATCTTCACACACACGTTCTAAGTGGGGAACCAATCACGACAGACCTGGTCAGCTTTACCAATCAGAGCGTTTTGTGAGGAGGGATTTTATGTAGACCGGAAGAAATCCAGGCGTTTTGTTAGAAGAGGGACAGCAGTGAACAATAGACTTGAAATACGTGAAATATAAAGCGTTTTTTTAAACTAGAAACATGAACATCAATTGTTTAACACCCCAAAAACATAATCAAAGCCTCAGAAACATCAAAAGAATTTCTCCTTTAAAATAGTTTTTGATTGTCATTGACACCAGTGAAACCTTAAGCTGTGTATCACTACAAAATATTTGATTCACTTCTGGATTTTGTTCATATCAACCATGAGCCATATGGCAGTTCAAGAACTTAACTTCGTATGACAAACACCTGTCACATGTTTATTGCTGTTTTTATTCAGTTATGCCGCCTTATCCGAATGAATAAAACTTGTGTTGTTGCTGCAAATAATGTGATGTGTTTGTCCTCAGGCAGCGATGGCTGACGGCAGTCTGCCCCTGTATGGCTCTGCGTCTTGTATGAAGGCCCTGGCCAGCACTTTCCATGAGGACATGAGTTCTCAAGAACATGATGATGGTTCTCAAAGCGACTCCAGTCTGGAGCTGTCTCCTCTGCCCACACTGTAAGTCACATCTCCTCCCGGTCTGCTCAAACTCATATAAACTATATATTGTGCATCACTGTGAAATCGAAGCAAACATTAGACAAAAAGAGATGGGTATGGAAAGGACTCACATTTGTGATCTGTGTGCACAGGCATCGGTCTCAAATTAAAGAGGAGCACATGGAGGTCGAGGACTATAGCGGCTCGATGTCTCCAGAGACGGAAGACCCGCAAAGTCCAGACACCAACCACGATGCAGAATACACAGATGATCACAGGCCCAGACCAGCTTTATCCTGAGATCCACGCGGGTCCGCAGCCCTCATTGATATCTGTCCCGTGTACCAACAGACTGTGAACCCTCACACATGAAAATGAAAGTCTTTATTTATTATTTCATTGTACCTGTTTCTGTTGAATGCAATGGATTGACCTCACTGGTACTAAAGGGCTCTCCTCTGTGTTGACGTTTATACATGACCAAGGTTTGCTCGTCAACTTGCAAAACACGAAGACGGGGCTGTAGGCTACACACATTTTGTTTGTATATTAAACACTACAGCGCCAGATTTGAATCAACGGGGAGAATGGTTTCCTATCAACTAAAATCATTTCACACCTTCAGATTTTTAAGTGGTCTTGAGACCAGATTTTGTTGAGCTTTAGCGCGAAACGTCAGATTTGGCTGAATGAAATGCTTTTCGTTGCAAGGTTGGAATCATTCTGCCTCAATGCTGTTGGTAACGTGCGTCTTTAAATTTGGGGCTGCTCATTGGTGGAATGGAAACCGAAATTGTGAATGTCTATCTTTTTTACCTCTGTTTTTCCAGAAAAACACAAAACCAAAGGGGAACATTTTATAACCAGCACTTGATAATGAATGTCTTTTCAATTTTTGAGTTTGGCTTCTGTTCTTTCACTAGCGTGTACAGAAGGTTACTGTATTTCCATTATCCAGCACATTTACATAGAAACGACACTCGAGTAATGAAATCGACCCTCAACAGTCCCGATCATTCAGTTGCTAGCAAAGCTTAACCAAACGGTTCTTTTGTATTGGAGTAGTGATGTTTTTCTAGTTTGGTTGATTGTTTTTAGAAGAACCATCAACAGTTACCAAAGATTGTAAAAGTAATGTTTTATGTTTTGTACCCTGTTTACATTGTCCCGTTTGATCCGGCCAAGACCAAGAAGTCTTCACTGAAGCGTTCATCTAATAGACAGATGCATCAAATGCCCTCATGCTCATGAGCAGATTATGAACTGCAATTGTGATCTGACGCCACTAGTACTTGCTTGACAAGGAAAGAATGAATAACCATTGACTGAATAACTTATGAATGTTACACGTCCAAACGAAATAGATGACCTCTATTTCAAATCAACTGTGTCGGTTTGTTCAACACTGGCCTTATAATAAATAAAATCTTAGTATAAGAATGTGAAAAAACAAAATGCTGGCCGTGGTTTCTCTTTTATCTGTTTGATCCAAACACACACACAAAGTATTCAAACATTATTCATAGGTATCATTTTTTAGCCTGCTTAGTTTGTTTGATTTTTAAAACGGTTATGACCCTGTTATTGTCTCTGTGTGGATGGTGGCCCAATAATGTATTTCATCAGACGTTATAATGCAGATACACACATCTGTTCAACAAATAAATGAGATCGTGAAATCAGTATATGGTACCATGACTTTACATTTCTTTATTATAGTTTTCATTTGTGGCATACACTGAAAAAATAGCATACGGTAATAAAAAACCTTTTCTTATCAATTTCCTTCCATGTAGTCTTATTTACTTTCCAAGTCAGCTGCATGTGAGAAAATATATTACTACATACAAAGATCAATAAGAAGATACAGAACACAATATATTAAACGTTGTCATAGACGTGTTTTACTATCTGTCAATAACTCGATGATAAAGGCATGTAAAAGAAATGGCACAGCTTATATCGTAACTGAATGAATACACAAATGTCTTTGGTTATAAACAACTGCAGATTTTTTAAAGCACTCGTATTGTTAAAGTGAAGACTTCCACTTGTCATGTTTAAAGACCGAATACATTCCAATATGATGTTCTGCTACACGTTACGACAGATGTGACAGAAAAGTGTGATGATGTTACATAAATGATGTCTTTATATCACTGTCGACCATAACGTGACGAAATACAGTTCTGTCCTACTCTATAGATAACCGAATTCTCTCAGGTAATAAATCACATGACCATCAGCCTTCCATTATGACATCCTACAGTACAAGACAAAACAATCCTCTCTATACTGGAACTCCAGAAAGAGCATTTAGCTGCTCGGCTTGCTCGCTACGCCATGCCTGGTCCTCCGTCTATACCTCTATACCTCCAGCTATACATCTCAAACGCTCTTTAACTTGCGCTGCCGTTCGCTGACACACTGGGCCAGATTGAGAAAAACCATGGCATCTCAAAACAATATAAAGTTATAACACCATTTGACTTAAAGTAACACAAAAATGACATGAAAATATTAACCGCTGATTGTCATACTGCAGAGGCTTATATCTGTGCAATTCATACATTCTGAAGTGCATATATGTATTTTATTCAGGGGTCAATAGCAGTGCTTTCTTTTGGAAGACCCCTGATGCTGAGACTATTGTTTAGCATTTTTGGTGCTATGACTGATTTTATGTAACAGCTATAGCCATTTACAATCCTATTAACAACAAACGTTCTCAAAAAACTTAGTTAATACGGCTCCACCATTTATTGGTATCATATTGTGATAAATCGTCACATTTGTACTGTGACAGTAAAACATGACTGTTCGCTATAAAAAACTGTAATGATGCTTTTTTCCCCAGAAGGAATAATTCGATTTTCATCCTACAATCTTTTTTAAAGTAACTTATAATAAATCTTACATACTTGAAGCGTTATTGTATCGCATATGGCATTTTCCTTCAATAACGTGGAGCCCTGTTGGTTACATTCTGTACACGTTGTTTTGGTATAATATCAGCAGTAAAGCTTTTGTTTTTAAGGCTAAACTACACATTTCTGTAGTGTCGTAGCACTTAGTCTTTGTTTGTCTTTGACCGAAGATGCGTAAAGCCATGTTAGAACCTTAAGACAGCTGTGCGTGCAGAAAATATTCTTCATTCTTCAGCGTCTTTGTGGTGCCAGCATAACCTTGTTAATGAAATTGACGATGGCAGTCGCCGGCTGCTCGGGATCTAGCTCTGCGAAAAGGTGGCACACGTTCTCTGCAACGCTCCCGGGCTTCTTGGCAACAAAGCCGAATACTCTGCGAGGACAAGGAGAGATGAGATAGTGAGTAATTGATGATAAAAATTTCATTTGGACATATTAACCGAATAATAAGTGTGTGATTGGTCTAATGGAACGCGTGAGAATTGTTGCTTCATAAGGGTTATGGAAGGGTTAATAAAGGCACGAGCTAACAGGAAAGAAGAACAAACACGTTATCGTTGCATTTTATATTTCCTGCAGTAAATGCAAGTGGTGTTTGTGACTAATAAACAACCACCTTAGTTCACCCAAAAATATTTTTTGTCAACATTTATACACCCTCGTGTCATTCAAAACCTGTAAGGGACTCTTTCTTCTGTGGAACCCAAAAGAAGATATTTTGAGAAATGTCTCAGTGGTTTTGTGTTCATACAAAGGAAGTCAATGGGGACCAATGTTGTTCGGTTACCGACATTCTTCAAAATAGCTTCTTTTGTGTTTTGCAGAAGAAAAAAAACTCCTACAGGTTTGAAATGACATGAGGGTGAATAAATAATGACAGAATTGTATTTTTAGTTGAACCTTTTATCCGGTTTAATCTATTACCAAGTAAGAGCGTAAAGGAACAGGTTGATCAATATAAAAAGCATAATGGTACTCCACGGCTACATAAACATGCACAAAAGCACATAATCAGCTCTCAAAACAGTCCGGACAAGACACACACAGCAACATTTGGACTTACTTAGACGTTGTGCTGTCTGTGTTAGTCCACCTATGGCAGCAAGAGGGAGACAGAGACAAAACTGAGGAACACGCATGCCACATTCACTCACCATAGTCAACATGCAACATGAGACAAACACACTCTACGCATGTATGACGACGAACCTTTATACTCAAGGAGGGGTATTAAATGTCTTGTGAAGCAAAACGATACGTTTGTGATAGAAAATGATTCATATTTTGATCTTGTTTAGGGAAATTATTATGTAAACAAACAGATCCGAGTTTTTATTTTAAATCTGGCAGCTTAACATCTCATTGGTGACTTGTTGTCATCTGTGCGAACAAATTTGATGTTATCGTGCGAGTATGATAACATGATCGCATAAAAATATATTACTCTGTTTGTGTTCAACTGAACAAAGAAAGTCAAATGTGTCTGGAATGGCATGAGAGCGAGTGCTAGTACTATTTTGCTTTTCATGAACAAGGAAACAAGGAGCGTGAGCATATTGAGATATTTTCATTTTTGAGTGAACTATACATTTAAGATTTGCCTTTTGGCATTATAAAAAGCAATGACACGTGAAAAATATTTGTATTTGGGTAGAGTATGGTTTGGGCCTAACACACACCCACACACACATTCGCGCGCTCACACACACGCACACACACACTTGCTTTGGGGCTGTGTTTTAGACATCAGGGGTGAGTAAACCACTATTCCAACAGAACATAATGTAACGTATCCTTATTACCACGCACTGATAACCCGACTGCTGTGAACAAATTCTTCAGACTGGTTGCAGTTCATTTACAAAATAAAAGTCACCATTACTAAAGTGATAGTGGTTTTTAAAGCAACACTAGAGAGTTTTTCGACCTTAAAATAATCTCTCTAAAATTATTTTAGTGATAGGACAACTCTTCTAACTGGAAAATTTTAATGCCCCTGGTACCTAAGCAGCCCTCTATCGGTTGAAATCACACTTGTAACTTCGGTGTGCGGGTAGGTTCACAAGCCCCGCCCATCACCTGCTTTACGGCATACGTCGCGTTTTACTCGTAGCCTGGCTGAAGTTAGCAAATAAAATAAGACGAAACGATCTAGTTCAACGCAAATCTCCAAACCATCACCATGGCAGAGCCAGCAAAAAAAAACAAAGAGGAAGGTTCTTTCGCACACCACTTAACACATAAATACACAACAAACATGTATGCACATTACACACACAGAGCAGCCCACACAGCTTCATGCACGACATGGTTATTGTGTGTTAAAAGATAATGAAACTTTAGTTCGACAACTAGAATTCATATTTAACTCTTTCTCCGCCAGCATGTTTAAAAAAAATTAGCAAGTCATCGCCAGCATTTTGTAGCATTTTTACAAAAAATTGATGGGCAATGTGTCAAATGAAATAACAAAGCCTCTGCTTTTAACAAAATACATATGTTATTTATTAAAGTATAATGTTATTAATACAGTCCATGTTTTCACTGTTAAACAATAGGGGGCGCTGTTATTCATCTTCTGAAAGAGTACTGCATCTACATGTTCAAAAACAACAAATACTGTATTTATGTTTTGATCGTTCTGAATCCAAATTTCCATTGAGGAAAGTGTTATTTAATGAATGACGAAAAATTTCGTCTATTGCGGAGAAAGAGTTGAAAAGAAATAAACAAAACATCCAAGTTTGGGACGAAAAGTCTAGCGGACAAATGTGGATAAGTTCTCACCTCCTGTCTTGTGGGTCGACACTGCTGAACGTCACACTGATGATTGGATAATGTCTTCTGAAGAAAACTCTGCAAAACATCTCAAAGTTAACAACTTTTATATTTCTTCCTCTATAAAACAGATATGTGGCTATCCTTTAAAAAACTAATACATATTCTCACTTGCTCTTACTTCTAAAACACACCACATCATACCTGCGTTGGCTGTCTGTCAGTGTAATGCCCTGAGCGGACACTTTAAAGTGGACGACTGTGGCAGAAGGTCGAGGGTTACGTGACACTGTTGCTCCGGTTGCTTTAGCAATGGCCTGCGGTCCTGTAAGTGACTCTGTCTCCACTGAGTTCAGGTACAGCACATTGCAGGCTGATGAGAGAGGTGAGAGGTTATACATTATGTGAAGAGCGGGAGAGATGGGTCAGGGTCAGGGGTAAAATGCATGAACACACACTCACCTGCTCCCTGTTTCAGAAGATCTGCAGCTGTGCTCATATTACTGGATGGCTGAACCTCTTGGATGTCACCTATTGGGTCTGTAAATGTGATTTTCAAGATTTATATTTATAATTATAGATTAATAAAACACTCTTTTTACTTTGGAAAAAAAAAACATAATATAAAAAATACAGTTCTGGAAAAATTAAGAGACCACTCCAAAATATCTATATATTTTTTCTGAATTTACTATTTACATGTATATGTATAAGTAAAGTAATCATTTTGTTTCGTTCTGTGACATCATTTCTTTTAAATTCCAAATAATTGTTTTTAATTTGCATTTATTTACAGGAAATAAAAACTAGAAAAACTGATCAAAATGAAAAAAAAAAAACACTATGCTTTGAGAGCTTGAATACTGCAAAGAAAACAAGTGTATCATTAATTTTAAAACAACAAAACAGAGTTATCATAATTTAGCTTTTAGTTTTATTAAAGGGGTCATATGACATGATCCTCTTACCATATTTGGAACATCAGTTTCAAAGCAATTGTACTGACAGGTACGCCCACCTTTCTTGCGGTTACATTTGGGGTCTTTAGTCAACTCATACCACGAACTGACGTGGATTTTTGGGGGTGTGGTTACACGAGGCGTTTCAGGCAGGACTGGGAGAGCATTCTCTTTTAGATAGAATGCATCTTTTGTTCCAACACTTTTTGCAATTTTACGTGTCTAATAAATGCAGGGCAACAGATAACACACCAAAGACACTGAAAAACGCGTATTCGCGCAATATGACCCCTTTAATGTTTTTTATGTTAATTTTAGTTGCCAATTTTGTTATCTGCTTTGTCAATACATTTTTTAATATTGCTATATAAGTTGAAATATTTTTACTTTGTTTTCGTTTAGTTTTTATACATTTTTCATAATTTCAGTCCTTCATAATTTTTATTTAGTTAAACATTTTTTAATAATGTAAAGGCGGATATTTTATTAGAATAATATTATATTTTAATAATATTTTGTTTTAGTAACTATAAATAACCTTACAATGCAACGAAACATTTTTAAACAATCAATTATTTATAATTATTATTGTTTAGTTCAAAATACTTCAAAAAAAAGCTCACTTTTTAACCACAACTATGTGTCTTGGCATGCTGTCAGTCTTTCACATTGCTGTTGGGACTTTATGTATTAGTAAATCGCTTTGGATAAAAAGGTCTGACTAAATGTAAATGTAAATGTTTATGTAAAGAAATGCTTTTGTTGGAATTTAACAGACACTAGAATATACAAAATACATGTAGAAATTACGATTAAATGCAAAACTGGAGTGATTTTAAAAGTGTAAAATGTTTTTCATCCTTTTAATGTTTTGAGGCCTTGAATAAGATCCTACAATTTTCACTGATGAAACTACACACTTGAACACACACTCAAATGTTGGGTTGTGGTGTCATCATACAGTGATATCTCAGCATGATGTGTTGACACGGCGAGTTGTGTTTACCTTTCTCTGGGATGCGGAGGGCACAGGGCAGAGAGATAGGTGTAATGGAGTGTTGATACACCAGTGCTGAAAGACTCCCTAACAATGACAAAAACACACAAACACTTCAATATTTCTGTTTCAAAACAGTCTGACAATGTTTGCCTTTAAAACTGATTGCCAGATTGCAAACCAATGAGAATGAAGTCAGACAGTAACTAACAAGCAAGACCTCTGATATTCTAATACAGAAAAACAGATGCTTCATTTTTAACCTCTGAACCTAATGGCTGCGCTTTCACTTTCTATAAAGTAATGTGCAGAACTATCTGGCAAATTTGATGTTCTGCATGAGTTTATAACACAGATATAATAGAGACCAGACAGTATTGTTGTCTGAATACCTTGCATGCAGAGAGCAAACAGATCTCCAGCTCCGATATTTCATTTTCTAAATCATTTTCACTTCAACGTTTCATCATATAAGCATTCAAAAACACTTTTGATATTGACCTCCTGAATGTAGGTTAAGGACCACAAAAACACTTACCAAAGTATGGCTCATTCTGACAGCCCTTGATCTTCACTCCTCGTGGCCCGGTCTCGATCAGAAAATGTCTCACCAGTTGTTCCAGAGGGGTCCCCTCCTACCCAGACAGGAAATGACACGTAAACATCGCTGTATGACCAAATATTACACTTCAGCTGCGATTAATGGATATTTAGATAAACATACGTAACTGTTTACAGACACAAACTACTTCAAGTTGTAGAAGGCATGTGCTTAACAGTTGTTAATGATGTCTCAGTTAAACATTTAGATGTGGAATGCCAAACTAAACATCAGTGCTCTTGTTTTCTCTGCTGTTAATTATACTCCAGCTGTCAAAATCATGAACATTCACTTCAGATGTCATTCAGTGCAAGTTTAACAAAACACACCTAAGGCCCGGTTCACATTTCGCATCTAAAACTGCGCGGAAATCGCGAGCCGCGACACTTTCTCTCTTCAAATGACCCGCGTTGTGCTCGCTCTGAAAAGTTGAACGCGCAGACGCGTCTAGAAAAATGTGCCGCGTGTCTACGTTTAAATTAACAAATATGCTTGTGGAAAAGGCCCAGGATGTGAATCGGGCCGAAAGATGTCCTTTATTCACACTGAACGTGGATAAATAAAATAATATTTGATCTACATTAAAAATGTATTTTATCAAAATTAATTTAAAGATAACAAATACATAGAAACAAATCTCAATTTCAATTTAATGCTTCATGTTATTCCAGTACACTGAAAAATGTATTTCTTACATAGTATTTTTGTCTTGTTTTCCAGTACAAATATCTAAATTCTTAAATTAAAATACATTTTCTTTAGAAGCAATTAGACCGTATAAAATACCAAGTTTATGCTTACACTTGAATTAAGTTTTGTTGTTCATAATTCAAATTTTTCTGACCATATTTACAGATTTTTTTGCTTGTTTTAAGCATAACCCTGCTTCATTTTCGTATTTCCTGTCAGAAAACAAGAATATATATCTTGCTAAAGTAAATGTATCTTGATTCAATCATTTTTAGATTTTCGCTGGAAAACAAGATTTTTTTTTTTTTGCGGGGTATTGCAAGGGCCAGAATAAAATGAAGAATTATAATTTATACAATTACTATGAAATATAACTTTTTTTTCAAATATTAGGTGTAATAATGACATTTTTTAATCCACCCTGAACATTTTATTACAATAATAAAATGTTGATCATTAGGATATGTCAAATTTTGACTATGATAAACAGTTTATTATCTGCGCATGTGCACAAAACTGTTTGCAAGTACCAATCAATTTAATGTATTAGTAACACAAATGAGATGACATCATGAATATGCTTATTAGCACATGATGCCATTTCACACCATTTGGCTTTCAAAGGCGACTATATTCCACTGAAAACTGTTGGCAACGCTGTTCAAACTGTATCAGCCACACTATGATATGCCATTAAAAACAAATGACTGTGATTAGATACAATATTTCTGACCTGGCAATAATATAATAATCAGACCCAAAGGCCCCTTCTTCTAACATCGTGAATAACTGAAAGGATAACACATTTAAAATGTGAAACGGCAACGTGCACGCTTAGAAGAAACATAACGTTATCTCTGTTCACTTGTTAGTTTAGTTATTGTTATCTTTATAATTATTGTTGTTGATGTGAACGTGCCTTCAGCCTTACAGTAAACAAGCCTTTATGAACACAATAACCAACATGGAGCTACAGTAGTGTTCATGTTTTTCTGTTAACTTTGAGATGATGTAGCTCTGTTAGAGTACTTCAGAGGCAGTCGTGTGTTTCCTTCTCAGACAGACAGATTCAGGAGCAACACAAGATTAATGTTTGTCTGAGGAAATGCCTGCAGATGTGTTGTACCTTTGCTGCTGTGGTTGTTGATGTTGGGGGGTGGGCTGGCAACTTTCAGAGCCAGGCCGTAAGCCCCCTGGAACGAGTTACTGTCTCGGAAGAGGAAGGCCCCCGGCTCTCTTTCCTTCAGTGCTGCTATAGCTGTTGAACAGAGAGACAGTTTAACATCCAAAGCATATGGAACAGCCATCTGATGCATGTGCAAAAGGGATAGTTCAGGCAAAAAAAATCTGTTATTTATTCATTCAAAACCTGTGTTGAACACAAAAGAAGATATTTTGAGAAAGTGGTTTTGTGTTCATATAATGGAAGTCAATGGGGGTCAATGTTGTTTTGTTACAAACATTCTTCAAAACATCTTCTTTTGTGTTCTGCAGAAGTAAGAAAGTCACACGGGTGAATTTTCATTTTTTGTTTAGCTCACCTTGTTCTCTAGAGATGCCAGGTTTATACCAAAACCGTGAGCTGTCCTGCACAAACTTCACACTGACACGGCTGCCCATCTCGCCCTCTCCACCCACCTCCGCCTGTCCTGCAGACACGGTCAGCTCCCCCACTGAAGGTGAGAACGTCACGTGGTGCTGTCCAGAAGACGGGTGACCCATGGATGCCCTCAGGGTTCCGGAACGTTCGTTGGGTGAGCCGGGCAAACCAGATGGGCGGCGTTTCTCGGGCAGAGGAGGTTGTGGAACGGCTGGACAAGTTGAGTAGGAGCCTGGAGGAGGTGACGGGGTGCAGCCTGTTGGAGAAACAGGGAAGGTGGGGGTGGACTGGTGGCTTCCATCCATACCAGAGCACATGTGTGAGCTTTCAGTACCCAACATTAACTTCCTGCCCAGAGTGGCGAATCCGGGCACGGGGGATTCGGGACTTTCGTGGTCGGCAGCGGGCGGTTGTGGGGAAGTGGGTTTGGGGACGTCTGGTTCGGGTGGTTGTGATACTCCATTGCTCTGTAAGTGAGGCGTGATGGATTCATCAGAGATTGGACAAGGGGAGGGCGGTTGTGTCGCTGTTTGTGTAACAGTCTCTTGGGGTGTTGATACAGTTTCTCCTCTGGGTGGCGCTGTAGGCGAGCAGTTTGTTGGTGGTTGCGTGGATTGTGATGGAGGGGTTTGGGGGGCGGGGTGTTCTGGCGTGGTGGGGATTTGTGGGGTTCGAGTCGGGGAATAGGTTGAGTGTTGCTGAGTTGTGGGCGTGGCTGGGAACGGGTGGGGCTCGGGAATCTCTTGATTGGAGGGGAGGGCAACATGTCGAAGCACCTGATTGGTTCCTTGGGAATGCTGGTCTGGTGGGTGTGGCCTGTGTTGAGAATGGGTCGAATTGTTTTCGCTTTTTATGTCTCTCGAGTCATACTCACGGACACTCGGGCTGGAAAAGAAAATCTGGAATTTTACATATTTCTGTTTTCATGTGATGAGTGATACAAACACAATATGAGTGTATTACCTCTCCTGCGTTCGTAAAGGGCTGCTGGTGTGGACTGGTGTTGGAGGTCCTGAAACTTCAGAGGGTGTGGAACATGGAGCATGTGGATCGTGATGTGTCCGTCGCAGGGAACTATGGGTAATGTGATTACGCCAGCCTATGGCATCTGCACCAGGGCAATCTGATGGAGGGAGAGCGTGGAAAAACTGAGGACTGCTACCGAACAAACATACAGAGATGAAATTTAACAAATGAAACTACGAAACTGCATTTTTGGATCATCAGTACAAATATCTATTAGGGCTGTCAAACGATTAATCGCGATTAATCGCATCCAGAATAAAGGTTTGTGTTTACATAATAAATGTCTGTGTACTGTGCATATTAATTTTGTATTAATAAATACATACACGTATACACACAGTATGAAGGAAATATTTAGTTGTATTCATTTATATTTACCAATAATTCAAATTATATAAAACATTTTTTTTTCTTCTTTTTTTTCTTAAATATATGCATGTATGTGTATGTTTTTATAAATACAAAATGAATATGTACAGTACACAGACATATATTATGCAAACACAGACTTTTATTCCGGATGCAATTAATCATGACTAATCGTTTGACAGCCCTAATATTCTCAAAATAAAATACTTGGGAAGCAAAATGACAAAAGATATTGGCCCTCATCTCACGTCAGGTTTCAACTCAAGTTTTTGTGTCTGTTTGCATGAAGGTCTGTGTACATTGCACCTGTTTAATATTATATGTGAAAGGAATAACAAGAAAACAGCTTGTGTTTTCGTTGAGTTTAACAAATGAAAAATGTTCCTCACATGAAACTGTTGTATACAGTAATCCGTAAATTTAAGTATATTGTAAAATATTATAGTAATTACTACACATGTTTTACTTATACTGTATAATACTGTAGTATTAACTATTATTAGTTTAATAGTGAAATGATAAACCACAGTCAACACAGTCAAAGTTATATTTACTATAGTGAGGTTCAAAAACAAGGTTTAATTTCACTATGGTTTATTATAGTAAATACTTAAGTATACTGTAGTATAGTGGGCATTTTATTAATAAAGTATTTTCATAAAAAATTGAATGTTTATTGAATTGTTTGAAATTACAAGGTTAACCGGTGTGTTTGGTAAAGATCAGTTTCTCTTCAAACTAAATCACATGTAATGCACAAATTTTTGTTAGATTGATAAATGAGACCCATTCCATAATAAAACAGAAAAATATCTGCCAAATGGTATTTGTGGAAGCATAACTATTTGGAAGAATGTTAGCAACCGAGATTTCTGGGACATTATTGACTACCATAGTAGCAAAAATACAATGGTAGTCAAAAGTGCCCCAAAACTGTTTGATGTCCTACAATCTTCAAAATGTCTTCTCTTGTGTTCAAAAAAACAAAAAAAATATGAAGTATTTTTTCCTACTATGGGAGGCAATGTGGGGGAATCTGTCTGGTTATGAGCATTCTTCCAAATATCTTTCTCTGTATTTATCAGAACAAAGACATTTATACAGATTTGGAACAACTCGAAGGTCAGTTAATGACGACTGAATTTTCATTTTTGGGTGAAGTAATCACTTTAAGGGTCATTTTTTAACCAAAAGTCATTTTTTAACCAAAAAAAGTGTTTTAACTCTCAAGTGTATTTCCAACTATTTGTACTTCATCAGAATGTTTTTACTTTGTATTTCTTTTACTTTACTACATCAAAAAGCATTTATCATATTTTTCACTACATTTCATTAATACCTATTATTTACTTGATCCCTAACGGCAAAAAAATATATAAAAATACACTCAGTGTTGTGGAGTAAATGTTCACTAATGTAGTTAAGTAAAATTCGTCCTATTGTAAAAACACTGATAAAGTATAGATACTTGAAATATGTAAAATACTTACTGTAAATACTGTCCACATCTGCAAAATACATTTACCAAACCTTCATAAAAAAGTCCAGTGGCCCAATACACTAATAACATCTTCTTGCAATGTTTGATGCAGTGTTTTACACATGTGATTATGTGAGGTAATGACCATACACAAACACAATTATTCACATATATGTTGGGTAATTGTAGCAGTCAATGCATTTCTAGAATCCTCTCACCTGTATTTGTGTCAGAGGTGTATTGCTGAGGGTGTGGATCTGTCTGGTTGTCTGTAGGTCCACCGGCATGATGTGTTGGACCAGGACAAGCGGCAGAGGTAGGAGGGAGGGGTGATGTAGACTCCGACTGGTATCCTGATGCATACCCTCGGCTCTCAGAGGGCGACGGCTGGTAGGGTGAGCAGGGGCACGTCTGGTGCGGTGTCTGGTACCCGCTGGAGCTGCTGCTGTATTTCAGGTCCAGATGGGCATGAGAGTGAGAACGGGACGGTTCGGGGTACGCGGGGTGGCCAGCGGGGAGGGGATCGAAGTTAAACGCTGGTAGGTCATGACCGTGGGGCCCATAAGGGGATACGGTGGCCCTTCTGCGCCAATACTCCGCCTCTCGTTCCCTCTCCCAGTGTAGCTCTGCTTCTCTGTCCCAGTGGAGCGTCATTTCACGGCCCCTCCTAAGCCCCACCTCCCAGTCCGATAACTCCACCCCTCTTGGGATGTCAGACTCTCTGCCACGCCTTAAGCCAGCGTCTCGGTGTAGCTCCGCCTCCCTTTCCCAGTGCAGTCCCTCCTCTCTGTCCAATCGGAGGGTGTTGAAGTCTTCTCGGCGAAGACAGCAATCCCTACAGGGACAGCCGGGCGGCACGAGGCCGTCTAGCATCATGACATCATGATAGGGGCCAGTGGGTTTAGTATGGTTGTGGTGATGGTGAGGGTATGGAATGTAGTCATCGGCCCTGCAGAGCAGTCGGCCATTGGGTGACATACCGTGTGGATGTGGGCTGATGTCTTGGGAAGGATAAGAACAGAGGTGACGTGAGGGTCCCTCCGAGCAAGTGCGGTGAAGGTAGTGCTGTGAACCTTGTTGGCGGTCCCAGAGGAGGTCTGGAGGTGGCAGCGACTGGTGAGGATGGGCACTGTGGTGTTGGCAAAGCCCTACGACGGATGGCATGCTTGGAGAGGACGCCCCAGCATGTCCGTTTGTGGCGGCGGGTCGATCGAGGCAGTAGCCGTTGGATAAATGAAGTCCGTCGCATCCGGGCTCGACACACTGCTGGGACCGATATCCCACCCGACACGAACATGAGCGGCCTAACCTCAGTGACCCTGTCTGTTCAGGAGGCAAGGAATCGCCGTCGTCCAAAATGGCCGTCTCTCGGTCGCGATCTCTTCCCACTCCGTCCCCCTCTATCCCGCCGAGCAGACGCTCAAGCTCCTCCCTCTCCTGCCGGGTGGGCGGGGCCGGTAGGGTTGGTTCATCGAGGCGGTCAGGAGGAACAGACGAGTGTCCAGAATCGGTGCTGACAGAGAGGAGATGACTGGGTCGCTCCTCTGAACTTCTCGCAGGGCTCCCGTTGGTGGAGGGAAGGGAGGCGGAACCCGCGGCGCGTCGCTTTTTGACCTGTGCGTACAGGCTTCCGTCAACAGGCCCTCGTGTGTGCGCTATATCTTGCGAGATGTAGAAAACATGTTTTTTTAGATGATTCAGAGGAATACGCAAGTCTTTACAGCACAATAATGTACTTCCTCAATTAGAGGTGTAACGGTTCTTTGTAAAAAAAATGAACCGTGCCATTTTCCACCCACAGTTATTCAGCCTAACTTCAATAATGATTCATCTTTATTTAATGGTTCAGTGTGTCATTTTTAGGAGGAAATGCAATATGATAGTGACAGAAATGCAATATAATATACACAACTATGTGTTCAGAGGTGTATAAAGACCTTACATGATGAAGCGTTGTTTTTATTACCTTAGAATGAGCTATTTCCATCTACATACTCCGCAGGTCCCCTTACATGGAATTCACTATGTTGTTTCTACAGTAGCCATAAACGCACAAACTGCTCTACAGAGTGTGTTTCATAAATAAGTTTTCTCCTTCGGCAAAGAAGCGAAAACGTGACATCCTCTTAGTTCTGTGTCAGCCACCGTAGCGCTTCGAAAGGGAGGGGTGGAATGACTCGTTGGTTGAAATTACCAAATGGTCCTTTAATTAATACACTGAATATATGCAATGTTATTTTACAATAGATTACTTTAAAGTGGTCATATGGCGCGAATACGTGTTTTTCTGTGTCTTTGGTGTGTTATAAGTTGCCCATGCATGTGTTAGACACGTAAAATTGCAAAAATTAAAGTGTCATAACAAAAGATGCATTCTATCTAAAAGCGAATGCTCACCCAGACCTGCCTGAAACGCGTCGTGTAACCACACCCCCACAAATTTACGTCAGTTCGTGGTGATTTGACTAAGACCACCCAAATGTATACGCAAGTAAGGTGGGCGACCTGTCAGTGCAATTGCTTTGGAACCTGATGTTCCAAATATGGTAAGAAACCTTACATTTCCGTCACACGCTTGCAGTATTCGACCAATCACTACGCACTGGTTAACCGGCCAATCATAGCACACCTCGCTTTTAAGAGCGATGAGCTATTTAAAAAATCTACAAAAATACAGCGTTTTTTAACCATAAATAGTGTATACACATTGCATTACATCTAAACAAACGATAATATTCGTTTTAGCCCTGTCATATCACGCCTTTAATCAAGTTTTACACCTTAAAGCACTGTTTATTTTATGTTCATCTTTGATCTATTGTTTTATTGGTGCTGTTATTTGTATCTTGATTTTTTTGTTCTTATTTTTTATTTGTAGTCCTTATTTCCCCGAATGTAGTACATTCCCAACAGTACCAAAACTGTGGCCTGAACCGTTAGACCCCTTTTCAAAATATACTAGGAGGGACTTTGAATTATGAATGTTAAAGTCTGACGTTAGATTATTCATTTTAAAGGGGCTATATGTAAGAATTTGTCATGTATTTAGCACTTTTTTTGTTAATGTGTGAACAGATCGCTATGAAACACAAAAAAAACTAGACCCTTCCTGACTTTCTAGCTTGTCTATAAAAGCTTGCCGTTTCATGTGAAATATATATTTAAAGGATGCAATGTTCATGTGTTCATCTGTCGACATGATCACATTCAATCACATTCAGTCACTATGGGTAAGTGTGCGCAGGTGTAAGCTTGTAAGTTGGTGTGAGTCGGTGGCTGCATTTCACTTAACGGCCACCAGTGTCGCTATTAACAAGAGTTTCTGAGTATAACCTGCATATAAGAGTATAAAAGAGTAAAAAGAGTATTCTGCATTTAACCCCTTTAAAAGTCATTTTTCCCTAATATGTCTATTTTAAATACATGAGAATCTATCACACTGTGGAAGCATAAATGAATAAATACCATCTAAGCTGTCTTGGTGTCTCTGGTTAAAGTTCTCATAAGAGTCCCAGCGCACCACAGGATCATTTGTGTTGTAGTCCACACTCACAGATGGATCATTCCTCTGACTCGCTTTACCTGAATCACAAAGTACAATGACAATCCAATTTATGTGAATAACACAATTAAACCCCATAGAATCAAAATGAGACTTGAGGCTGTTGTGTACTTCTAAAAAAGATAAATAAAGTAAAAGAAGATATTTAGAGCTGCAAACTTTAACGCCTCTATATCTTCATCTCTGTAGATATAAAATTGCAGGTTACTTTACATACTTATCTTAAAGTATAACTTAAACTGATATTTACTCTGAAACCGTACCCGACAGCTCAAGCTAGGAAGCATTATTATAAGCTTACCGATGTGAACATAAAGAGACGGTTTTCAACACATGATGTTTCTTGTTCATTTTTTAACAGTCAAAATGGGGCACATATGCAAAGAATGAATGATATTACATCCTATATCCTGTGTATACAATTGGAAAAAAGTCAACAATAAAGAAAATTGCGTTTGTTTATCAATGTTAAAGGGGTACTTAGCCCAAAAATGAAAATTCTGTCACCATTTACTCACCTTCGAGTTGTTCGAAACAGATTTTGCCCCCCATTGACTACCATAGTAGGAAACATTACTTTATCATTTTTTAGTTCTGTTGATCACAAAAGAAGACATTTTGAAGAATGTAGGACAGCAAACAGTTCTGGGCACTTTTGACTACCCTTGTATTTTTCCTACTATGGTAGTCAATGGGGGGCAAAATCTGTCTGGTTATAAACATTCTTCCAAATATGATTCTCTGTGTTCATCAGAACAAAGAAATGTATACAGATCGAAGGTGAGTAAAGGATGACCTAAAGGTAAAGTGTCCCTTTAACCTGTTGTCTGATGAAGAGAGAAGATGGTTTACCTTTGATTTTCTCTGGACCAGACGAAAACACAAACTCCACTGTGGCATCAGAGGGAAATCTATCATCTGTAGTGAAAATTCTGAACATTAGTCATTGGAAAGACAGACAACCACTTCCAACAGCTTATACTGTATGTGCCAAACAATGGTCAACTGGGGCCTTCTTTATCCATCACACAGCGAGCACCAAGGTACACACTTCACAGTATACATCTCATTAGAACAATGATTAACGTTCGGGAATTTTCCCAGACGTTTACAAGCAACTACTTCGGCCTCCCATGCATCTGCGCTTAACCCATAGAGAATCCATTGTCACGTATCTCATCTCAATTACACAGCTGTGGTCCGCAGGTGTTGCCCAGCGGGAACAGAGGCGATAATTTACAGCACAGCTGAAAGGTTGCAGAGCAAGCAAAAAAAAAAACGCATCATAAAATCGCTCCGCTGACATCCCAAGAGGATTTGGCCTTGATGCGGTCAGAATCATTTCAAGTGACGGACAGCTCTGTTTTTATTGCGGGTGTGGAGAAGTTTGGCTTGTGTACCTGAACAGGCTTCGTCCAGCTCGCTTTTGCCAAACCACAGCTGAGCTCCATGTATCGTGCACGTGTGGAACTGAAGTCGAAACACGGTGTCCCTCTCGGCAGCCTGAACGCGCCTGTGATAACATTTGACCTACACGAGAGAGACAGACACCATAAAAGGGATTGAGGAGGTGATTCAAATCAAGGGAAAGGTCTATCGTTTTGACAGTGGTAATATATCAGGGTTAGATAAAAACAGACCTACATACCATAATGTCTCCTTTTAACAATAGTGCAGGCTCGATAGTAACAACCAGCTTTCTGCTTCCAGAGCCCTGCAGATCACTAGAAAACACACACAGAGATGGAGAAAATCACTCTCAAGGATATACCAGCGCATACAAGATATCCAGAGAATAGTGCTCAGACCATCCCCGCTGAGAAAAAACAATAGACACCATCGCAGAAATTCTAACGGTTTCCATTAAAATACCATTATGAACCATTTGCTTTTTCCTCTCAAACCATTATTCCTTTTTGTTCGAAAGATCTTCACTCACTATATGCCAGAAGTGTAGACGAGTTGCATGGACTGATAGATCTTCAGGAAAGGGAAGAATCCTGTGAAGAAAAAAGTACGAGACGGATGAGTACGAGAGAGGAATTTGAACTCTCTCATCTGCAGCAGATGAATCAAAAACAACATATGTGAGATACCGTGTCCATACAGTTCTGCGTTTGTGAAAGAGAAGCAGGTTTCCAAAACAAACAAACACATATTCTGAAGCATAAACCACGTGGCCATGTTGATGATGTCACTGAGCCATCCACTCACCTCCATCTTCCTGGAAGTTTGGGATGGTAGGAATGAGGACCTGATGGAGGAAGAGAGGACTGCTGTTCATTTTAATGGCCCCCGAGAGAAGCCCCCCGAAGTAGTAGATATACCTGCAGAGAGACATATGAGTCAGAGAATGTGAAGAATGTGAAGAAAGTATGCGAGGAGCACAAAGGTTAATGAAAAACGAATGGCTCAAATATCTGAAGAGACGTACCTGTTCTGAGAGGGTTGGAGAGAAGACGACACTTTATCTTCACAAAACTTCCTCATGGCCAGCGTGCTGAGAGCCTGATCGGCACTGTGTGTACAAATCATTCATTTACAGTTTCAATTCATAACCTTAACAATATTAAAGGAGAACACTCACAGTCACATCGCAATGTGCTGTATAAACAAAAGGGTTTTGATCTCGGATGACATAACCAAGGTGGTGTAGGCAGGGCAAATAACATTATCCCCTCTCTGGAATGCTTGATTCGGATTTGGTTAATCAAATATTTTACATATAAACTGTTGTTTCAGGCAATGTTTGCTAACTTGTTTTGAAGACCCAAATCCCAAGGAATAAAATCAAGTCCCACCCTAAATTGTTTCCCACTAAATGTACATAAGTGCTCCAAATGGACTTACCCTGCTGATATCTTGCTGTAATGCATGTAGGCAGCGATAATAACTCCCGTTTTTCCTTTGTTGCCCTAAAAAACAATCAATACTAATTCATAACGAAACTAAATCAAAATTCATAAAACGGCAATAGGCTTTATGCATAAACGGTCAACATAAACAAACGAAATGTGGCCCAAACTGAATTTCCCACAGACTTCCACAAAAAAACAATAACTGTTGAGTAGTTTTATTTTATTTTAAAACAATTCATATATAGTAAAACATTAAGTAAAATTTATATTAGGTAAAATAAATATAAAATAAATAGTTATAACCAAACATAGACCAGAAATTAACTTCAGGCTAGTCGTCCGATGAAACCGACTATAGTACATAAAAAAATAAGGGTCTGATCTATAGAAACGTATTTTGACATATTGTGCGCAAAGAAAATATATTTTACTATATATCAACTGACGATATATTAAATTCTAATAAATATATATATAAGATAATACATTGTTAATCTATGATAATATTGCAATATGTAGAATTTTTTGTTTTTTTGGACAAATATAAGCATCTATATTTCCCATTCCATTCCATTTTCTACCGCTTGTCCGAACTACCTCGGGTCACGGGGAGCCTGCGCCTATCTCAGGAGTCATCGGGCATCAAATCTATATTTCCAGTATAATTAAATATATTTTTTATTTATTGAGGGATGTGTCCTTACAAAATGATTTCTTAAGATCTTTGCTTTTGTTTTATGACTCAGCCGGGTGGTCTTTAGGGTCATTTAGGGCACCTTTTAGTACTCTGTCAGTGTCTGTGACCCTGACGTGAACTGTCCAAAGAAAGCTTTGACCTCTGACCTTGCAGTGCAGAACGACCACATGCTGGGGGTTCGAGTTCAGCCAGGTCTCCATGGCTTTGCACATGGAACAGATCTTATCGAGCGGAGGAGCGTGCATGTCTGGCCAACCGAAGTCATGAACCTGAGAAAGAAGATTTCAATTATGGGTGCTGCGCGACATTTGCATTTCAGCACAAAACATATGCGACCCTACCTTTGGGTTTAAACGGGTGATGTCATGTCTTCTCTCGGACAGATTGAATAACTGTGGATAAGAATGCACCGTAACGATGTAAATGTCATTAACATGAGCAAATAGGTTTCTTGGTGACAAACTTATTACAAACAGTATCAGTACCAGAAACTTGTCCTGGTGTTTGGACTTGAGCATGGCTGCCACCTCTCTGAGATTGAGACGGTACCTCTGCTCTTCCAGCAGGGGGGGGAAAAACACAGAGATGATCCGCTCCGTGATGTAAGTGAGGTCGAAATCATAATGTCTCTCCATCACTCTGTCCATCACCCGGTCCACACTGAAACTCCTGTAAGAGAGAGAGAGAGACTTGACAAGTTGGTCATACCAACTTCAAAACCCCATTAAATCCACTTTTCCTTCTGGCGTTGATGCATTTTCTTTTAAAAAAGGTAGTTAGAGGAATATCAAAGGGCGTGTGATTATTTAAAATAATCGATATCTATTCACTACGTTAAATCTTTGAACCATGGTTTGCTACTTGATGAGACTTGAAGATACAGACGAACAGTAACATTTTTATTTCACATGGACTTAATAAAGTTCTTGGTCACTGTTGTATGGCCAAGTTAATCTAACCAGACTGATCAAGATGGTCTATAATGTTAAAAACAGGTTCACCAAGTGGTGGCTAAGTGAACTATTTATCGAGACCAGCTAGAATGTAAAACCATGTAAATCCTGCTTTCTCCAGAGGCTGATTTCAAGTTGATGTGTGACCAGACAAGACTGGAAAATCTGCTCCAAGGCAAAAGTTCTCCAAAACAAAACCGCAAAAATTATTCTGCTCCATGTGATAGTCCTTTAAATATGATGAAATTCATTCCAGTGAAAAATGTAAGTGGCGTTCGTCCTAAAAGTCGTCTTTGATTGGGTGCAGATGATCTGATCGCGCTCCCTGACGCACATATGTGTTATGAATGAGCCCTGCGTTCCTCACCACACTGCAGCCAAAGTAGATTTTTGGCTTTTCACATCAAATCCCAAGGGAATAAAACCCTGCTGAGATGTGGTAAATCATCTGAGATAATAAATAGAGATTAGGAGCGGAAATAACGTCTTGAAACTCTATGACGCTTAGCCACTCCTGCGGTGATCAATGAACTTCATGCTTTGACATTTGAAGCTTTATAGAGGAGCTGATTCTTTTCAGCTGGACGTACCTCGGGAGAGTGTTTCTCTGTTTGGTGTACGTCAGAGACTTGGTCGAGCCCTGGAAAGAAGACAAAATGAGATTACAGCATTGTGTTTGAATACAATACACTTTTGTGGCCGTGTCAACTCCCAGTCATAAAAGACTCTCTCTTGATGTTTCTTTAAACAATATTTTGTTCTTAATTTCTGTCTTGGATTTAAGGAAATGCCCATGTGTAATGTAAATAGAAGAGTGCAACTGTAAAACTGAAGTTCGGTCTGAGGCCCAGCAGCAATAGAGAAATGAAATAAACAAAACCAGAAATCTGAGGATTATCTCTGTGGTAGAGCTAAAGGAAAAACTTGATTCACTCACTACAGAGGTTACATATGAATAAAATACAACGAGAAACATAGGATAAAAATTAAATGGAAAAACGCAAACAAAAAGTTATACAAACAAACATAGCATAATGTTATTTTAAAACAAAATATATCTACAGAACAAGATGTAACTACAAAACAAATCTACAAAACAAGATGTAACTACAAGACATGTCTACTTTAGAAAACATCTACAAAAACAAACTATATTTAAAAAACTAAATTTAACAACAAACAAATCTACAAAACAAGATGTAACTACAAAACAAATCTACAAAACAAGATGTAACTACGAAACAAATCTACAAAACAAGATGTAACTACAAAACAAATCTACAAAACAAGATGTAACTACAAAACAAATCTACAAAACAAGATGTAACTACAACACATGTCTACTTTAGAAAACACATCTACAAAAAAAAACTATATTTAAAAAACAAAATTTAACAACAAACAAATCTACAAAACAAGATGTAACTACAAAACAAAATATATTTACAAAACAAAATGTTACTTCAAAACACATCAACAAAACGAAGCAAACCTGCCTACCGACTACCTAAACATACAAAACATTTCCAGGATTTCTATGACTGGGAATTGTGTAAATAGGATCTAGATGAGAACCCACTGGCGTGTTATGAATGTATACATACATGTGTGAATGTGTGAGAGAGATAATAACAGACACGCAAAACGTTCTTACCAGATGCTGAATGTGTCTAGAGGAGGACGCTCCCCTCCGCTGTGTCAGATGAGAAAACACATCAGAAATGACATCAAAAACACAAGAATGTGTCCTGTTTCATCATTAGTCATCAGTACTTTAACATTTATTAGGATATCAAACACACCAGACGTGTCAAAATACTAAATGAGCCGTTTATCTAATCCTTAATATATGAACTCAGAAGAGCCTTTACATGAAGATGTATAGCTACTGTACACTAAAAAGTACACCGTCATATTTGTACAACTATATTGTGAAGTGAATAAGTATATAAACAAGTATGTGAATGAATAAATGTATATGTTAGTAAACCACTTATAGTGTGTTGGTAAGAATTAAAAAACATGCATCAGTTAGAGAGAGCGAGAGAGAGATCACTCACCAGTTCGGAGGACTGCGAAGGGATGCAGACAGTGTTGATCTAAAACAGAGAAAAGAAACATGACTCAAACTCCAATTCTGCATCACCACCATCCAACACACACATGATCCTGTTGTCTGCCCCAACTCAAACTCGTCCTCCTCAGGGAAGGGAGTGCTGGCGGGATCTGCTGCGATGGGGTGAAGGAAATGCTTCCCAAAGCAACAGATAAGAAAACTATCTGCTGATAACAACTCTTAAAGCTAGAGGGAGAGAGAGACAGATTCAGAGGATTGTGGGTAATGGGCAGTAACTCCCTCATTACTGCACACATTCCTCTCGTGTGAAAAAACAGGACACAACAATATGTACACACATCAACGACATCACATGTGCCCAACCAGACACGCACTGTGTTTACATCTCTATTTCTTTCGGCCTACGGGGTAAAAAGGTTGGAGACGTTATTTCCCTCCCTTGTGTCCAGTGGACTTGCACAAGGGGGGAAAAGTGTGTGTTCACGGTCACGCTTACGTAAGATCAAATCCTCCCACCCCCTGTACATCCGATGCCCTGTTTGTTTGGTCACAGGAAAAGGGCTGAGCAGAGAGAACTTACTCTCAACCACACAGTCATTACATTCAGCCTTGACCTGTGACTGCGTGTGTGTTGACTTGTGTTTGTGCGAGTCAAAGAGAGATAAAGAGTTATTAAAAGATGCACGCTTTTGTTTAACAGGACAATGAAACATAACTTATGAGACACAGAAGGAAGAAGGGATTTTTTGTTAGTAACATGCTTCATTGAGATGTCGGGTCAGAATTTGCATTGAAAGTCAGTTTGACGTCATTTGATTTAATCTGACATAAAGATAAATCAAGTAACCTGGAATTTTAGTTTTCAAAGAAAGATGGCGATAGAGAGGGAAATAACTGCAGCTTGCGAAATCGTACAGATAGCTCAACTTATAAATCATCATTACAAGCTTTTCGCTGTGAATCTGGGCAAGGTAAAGAGCCAGTTGTGAATTGTGATTTTGTATTATTTTGCTCAGTAATGATTCCGAGCCATCCGAGGGTTATGGATGTGACATTTGGAGTCAAAACTTGAAATATAAATTCTCAGAGAATGTATTTATTACCAGAACCATGTTTTTATCTTCCTAATATCAATCAAAATATCAATCTATACACCTTTTTTATTTTAGATGAGGGGAATATACAGTTTGCATTAGGATGTGACAAAAAAGGCTGCACGTTTTTGAGATATTTTGTAGGAATTCTGTGAATTAAAAAACAAAAATCATAAACAACAAATGGAGAAGGAAAAATTTTCATGAAACCCAAAATATTTTATTTTCTGTGCACATTTATGAAGAAGGGGTGTTATGGATGTGACATTTCTCAGTTATGGATGTGACCATTCTGAAAGCTGCACTAACCTGACTATAAATATCAAGAAAAAAACGACCTGATCCGAAATATCAGTGTGATAAAAAGTTTAGTAAAAGCTCTTTTGTTTATAACTTTAGTTGCACAATATGTTTATAACTATAGTTACACAATCATTTTAATGCAATGCGCAGTAAGTATCACGCCAGTACTTCATTCCTAGCATAGTGTTTTTGTTCACAAGGCTGTTTTGTGTGTTGCCAGGTGGGATCCTATTATAATATCAAGTTTCCTCTTTTCTTTCTTAAAAATGCTACTATCACATTTGAAGAAAGTCAACGATTCTGACTTAAAATCAGACAAAATGCAAAGATAATATTTCACCCCCGTGTTGAAAAGGTGTTCCCCACGGTACAGTACACAAAGCCACTCTCTCGCCTTGCACATCTGTAACACTGTAATACAAGATGAGTAATAAACGAACACGATGTACCTATTTTTCTCATATGTACTGTAAAAGCGATCAGCTTGTTAAACGCATTCGCTGCTAATAACTGATCTGGGATCAGAATCACACTCTCTGCAGACCTGTCACTATGAACACATGTTTCCTCCACTCTTTTATTTTACTGTTAATTCCCAAATTGGCTGATTTCCTGATTTATCTATTAAACTATTCCCGTGTTGCCGTTCAGCCGACACCTCCATCCGAGTGTCAGTCATGACGTAAACATGTCTTCGTCTATCACATGTGTGTTATGTGCTGGTTTACCGCATTATTTCTGAAAAAGTTCCTGACCTGTTTTAGTTCACACCTGTTCGTGACTCTTTCTTCTGTGGAACGCAAAAGAAGATATTCTGAGAAATGTCTCAGTGGTTGTGTGTTCATACAATGAAACTCTATGTTGTTTGGTAACCAACATTTTTCAAAATATCTTCTTTTGTCATGTAAGTTTGAAATGACATGTGGATGAGTAAATATTTCATCTTCAACTATCACTTTGACCCCTTGTATGTTTAAATACAGAATTAAAATATTGAAATGTTGCAAGATGTTTTTATGAAGAAAATCCTTTAATATTACTGTATATGAAACTAAATGAGTCCTATAAATTGTCTCAGTCTCAGACATGACAAACGTTTGCACAGAGTAATTTAAAAAAGAAACACACAAAAAACACACAAAGTTTGTCCCTTCAGTCTTTCTGTAGTCTGCTATACATTCTATAAGGTACAGTATATAATTACAAGCTTTTCGCTGTGAATCTGGGCAAGGTAAAGAGCCAGTTGTGAATTGTGATTTTGTATTATTTCGCTCAGTAAATGATTCCAAGCCATTCAAGGGTTATGGATGTGACATTTGCAGTCAAAACTTGAAATATGAATTCTCAGAGAATGTATTTATTACCAGAACCATGTTTTTATCTTCCTAATATCAATCAAAATATCAATCTATACACCTTTTTTATTTTAGATGAGGGGAATATACAGTTTGCATTATGGATGTGACAAAAAATGAATGTGACCGCAGGACAGTCACAAACAGGGTAAAGGTAACACTAACTCTTGATGAAGCAACTTCTAAGGGTCTCTCCTCCCTCCAACAATGACTGCTTGCATACCTTCCTCATGCCAACAGATCCTCCACTGTTCCCTTTCTTAACTTTTTCCTCTTGTTCTAAATACTTTTTCACTCCCTCATGTAGCAACCGCCCAATTACTGTTTTCCAATCTCTTCAATCTCTTGCTCTCAAGCAACCATCTTCACCCTAATTTTCTCACTTTCTTTCCCAACCTCATGTCCTTAATCTCCTCCATGCATCCCTCTCTGAAGTAACATCAGTCCCCGGTTAATGCCCTTAGTGAGCACAGAGGAACATGTTCCCACGTGTAACAGGACTTTAAGGGTGAGCTGAGGTCCATACGCGACTCCATGTGCCAAGTGTAATACCACAGAAGTAGTAAGGAGGGTTATTTACGTGACAGAGAAGTGTTTTGACTCCAGAGCGGCTCTGCTGAATCAAAGATCCAAACGAAACATGGTCGAGCTCGGAATCGTCGTCACGCTCAGAGTAACATACAGTATTTACAGTCAGACGGCAGTCTTACCCATCCAACGGCATTGTTCAAAGTCAACAGGAGCTATTCACAAACCATTTGACTTTCATGATGTGGCATATTTCTGACTGAAAGGGAAATAAATTGTGATAAATTGCTGATGTTTTCAGATTCAGAACATCTGGTTAAGTTCCTGACAGAATTGTATTAACATCGTGTAGTAGCGGTTCTATCCGGTTCTAGAGGGTTCAAGGCTTTTTTAAGCATTCCTCCGAAAGGAAATGTTACTGCTGTGTGAGTGGGTCGGAGGCTGAAGATGATAGAGATGGACATACAGGCGCATTGTGGGACAAAAGGTGCATACGTACAGTACAACACACGTTTAGAGGAATGATACTATAAGCGGTAGAGGTGCAAAAGAAGGGTGGAGAACGTGAGAGGAAGCAGAAGAAGGACAGGCAGAGATGGAAGGATGTTGGAGCGATGATGGAAGCGTGGGAGGAGAGCGAGGGGGGCGGGCGGACGGGGGCTCGGGTGTAAACAGTGTAATTACAGCGATTAATCTGAGCAGAATGCAAGGCCCTCAGGAGGGGCACATACCGACTTTCCACGCTTTTTTAAACACTCACTGACAGAAAACAGCCTTTAATCAAGACTTTGATTAGTGTTTAGAACACATCATTACTTACAATACTGACTCAAGAGCTTGTGGTGATACGTACTGGACCAGTCGCGATTTCTTTAAGACTGCAAGGGAAGCTCAGCTTCCCCTATAATTGTCAAAAAATGAATGGTCAAATATATGTACTATTATGTTAACATTTTATTGACTAAAAATGCGTTAAACACGTTCATCTCGAACGAAAACAATTTCGTTCAGAATCAGCTACTTAGGTCGGCTGACTCGATTTCCTTCTCATTCATTCCCGTAGCGTACAGTGCATTACTCTGTTGAAGCCCAGCGTCCATTGACTTCAATGGGGCTGCTTTAAACAGTTTTTTTCAGTGCTTAGAAACAAGACGGTCATTGGATAATGCTGCGATTATGTCCCGCCCACGGACGCTCAGCGTCTCTGGGATGAATGGAGGAGTGGGCTGGCCCGGACTCCGAGCGTCTGCGTGATGATTGGATGGTCTGTCATCTCTTTTTAATCCACTTTTATGTCCTAAAACGCTTGTTTTTTGGGGTCGACAGCTTATAAAAACGTATTTCTTGTTGTTTTTTTAGCTTGTTTGCTATACACATTGTCACATATCAGCTTTTAGACATTTTTTTTTTTTTTTATAAATCATAAATGACAAGGAGGCGGCAGCTTCTCGCAATGCAAAGAGACGGTTGGTGTGGGCGTGGTCTTCAGATTATGACGCGTATCACTCTGTGTCTCCATTTCCAACTCAGTCCCATCGCGGATTTTGCATGTGTAGTCGAAAGACAAACTGCTGCAACCTTCATCGTATATTTCACACAATTTCACACCACATTCATTGTTTCAGTTTAACATAATTCCCACATTTCCTCCCGTTGAGTTAAATATATATATATATATATTAGATCGTTTGTTCATTAATTCATATAGTCTGTCCTTAAAGTCCTTAAAGACATGGAGTTGGACAGTGCAATGCCTCAGCTTTACAAACTGTTCTCATTAGTGGCAACAATTGGAGCTACATCTGCAGGTGTAGAAAGGAGCTTCTCCTGTTTAAAGCGGCTCAAGTCCTACACCCGTAACACAATGGGCCAAGGCCGTTTAAGCAGCCTAGCTCTGCTGGCCATTGAGATGACACTGGTCAAGTCACTGGAAAAGACGCCTAGTTGGTACGACAGGGTTACAGAGCATTTTCTTGAAAAGGAACGTAGGGCAGAATTTACATATAAATAAATGGACAATTTTTATGATTTAGGCCGAAAATGAGCTTCCCCTCTTTAAAAGATCAGCAGCCGCCACTGTACTGACGTATCACCATAATATTATCTGATATCGATTCTTTCAGCAATACAACATCTATCGATACCTAAAAAATGGTTTCGTACTTGGTGTTTTGGTCTTGTTTTCCAGTAAATAAATATGGAAAATATTTTTTCTAGTAAAAAAAACAATGTCATTTGGTGCCACCGTGATGTATCTTAAAGTGATAAAGTGATTGACTCCCATAGTGGGAAAAAGTACTTTTTTTTTTGTTCTGTTGAACACAGATGACATTTTGAAGAATGTAGGAAAGCAAACAGTTCTGTGGCACTTGACTACCGTTGTATTTTTTCCTACTATGGGAGTCAATGGGGGTCAAGATCTGTCTGGTTATAAGCATTCTTCCAAATATCTTTCTCTGTGTTCATCAGAACAAATACATTTACACAGATTTGGAACAACTGGAAGGTGAGTAAACGATGACAGAATTTTCATTTTTGGGCAAAGTATCACTTCAAAATAATTTTTTTAAGGCTTTGGCCAATTTATAGATGAAAAACACTAAAAACACTTAATTTAACATTTTAATCTGCATTTGTGTGTACATCACATTCTTAATGTTTGACTAAATGCAATATATATTATTATTTATTTGTATTTTAAAATTGGCATGTTGAAAATCGTCATCGACCCATATAAAGTAAAAACATACTAATGTCATACGGACGCATGATAAAAACCAAACCAAACAATCATCACATTCTCAAAAGTATAGCAGCATCATGTGAAGCAAGCACTGACGTCTGTGTGTTCTTTAACAGCCTCACTGAGTGTTCAACTCAATCTGGAGCAGCTGGAGGACTGTTAACACACACTCAACTTTGAGCAGATCCCGTGAGAGATGCTGGGAATACAGAGAGGTCTGCTTTCACATACTGACCCATTACATCTTTTTTGGATCGATACCCTACATGGAGATCCATAACTGTGACAGTTTCCGAACTCCAGCAGACAAGATGTATACAGAACAATCTTTGCTGTAATCGTCCTCTTTCTCCCTTTCTATTAAAAACGATTTTATTGTCTTATTGCCCAACTAAACAGGAATCTCAAGAGTAAAGCAGCCACTCAAAGAGACACACACAGATTAGAAAAATATATTCCAACTAAACCAAACAAGTAAACAAGATTAGCATCATCAGATATCAGTGGCTGATATAATAGGCTTCTATATTTGGGGGAGAATGACATGCCAGAGTTGTTTCAATGTGCTGTGTTTATTTAGTCATTTATAACTGCTTCACATGAAGTTAAAGACATCTTACATTATAAAAACTGTTGTGTTTAAGCCAATGGTTCTTTTAATGGTGTATTTAATCAACCTAAAAATTGTAATTATTTAAAAAAATCAGTTTAACAATGCTGGAACATCAATTCTTTTATTTTTCCGATGTTTGATTGCATAAAATTAATGATACGTTTTTACATTTCATAAAATGCTATAAAATCTGTGGCCCCCCTGGATACATCTTGGGGCCCCCAAGGGATGTAAGGTAATAATAGTCAATGTACATACAGCTGGTTTTTGTTCGCGAAATAAACTTTTAGTTTTGGGGTCCTGATCCCAAAAAATAAAAGTAAGAGTTTATTTTGTGATAACAACCGGGTGGATATATCCTGTAACCTTTAGCTTATTACATGGCTACCTGCCACATGAGCAAGGAAATAGACATGAAATATTCATTTCAAATCATTGATTAGCTCATATGTACAAATTTAAACATGGCAAGAGAAAAGACATGTGATACACTCACATGCAATACATGGGTTTGGCAAATATCACTAAAAGGTATTAAAGGGATAGTTCAGATGTTAGTTCAACTCTCAAGGTGTTTCAAATCTGTATAGAAGACATTTTTAAGAATGTGGGAAACTATACAGTTCTGGGGAACCTACTATACTCAAAATTTATTTTATTTAACAGGAGGCATTTTATTAAAACATTTCTGAGGAAAAAAAGGCTCCTTAGCTTGCCAAAGGGGTGATGTTTTGATTCTTAAGAGACAAAAATGTACTTTACAGACACTGAAATATATCTGAAATATTCATAATTGATTTGAATGACACGGTATCACTGACTAGATAAGGGATAGTTTCATAATGGTTTATTACGGTTTTGAAAACCAGTTTTTCTGGCCTATATTTCTCCTTGTTACCCAACTTTAGGATTCGGATGTAATCCAGACATCTGAGACAGAGCGCCAGCTACTAAATGACGCAAAACAAAACTAACGCACATACTAGTACAAAGCAAAGAGACTCAATTAGGGTGGCCATTCAAAGTGTATACACACACACAGGCTTGTGGGAAACATGGGAAACACATGCTACTGATGAGTTATAAAAGATGGGTGATGAAGTGAAAGATTTACTGGAAGAGCCCACCCAGCTGACATCAGCTCATATCCTACTTTTGCAACCAGGAAGCGGGATCTTTTTTTCCTGAAAAGTGGCGGAAATTACCCTTCCTCCATCTGACGGGCCGCTCTGCCATCCATTCCCCTTTTCTTCATCCCTTTCTGGCCCCCTCGCTCTTTTTTCCCTTTTATCCGTGTCTTTTCCTACATGGACTGAACTTTCCGTTCTGGCACGTAGATAAGTCCCTTCCGTTTACAGGATGCACGGAAAACACAAAAATACGAGCAAGTTTTAGTTTCTAAGAGACGAGACGTTCGCTTGTCAGGGGTCTGGCGGTTCTTTCCTGTGGTTTAAGGTTGTAGACGAGGATGCATCATACTGTTCACCAGACACACAAACACCCCAAAAAAATGGTAATGACAATCTCTGTTTTCAGGAAACTGCGCTTTGGGAATGAAAGAGTCAGGGGCTTTCCATTAAAGTGGGTAAAAGAAAAAAAAGGATTCACAGACTACTGAGGTTTTGAGTTTTTTGGTCACCATTGCTTTAGGCTACACAGACGCTTATTGGTTACAGACGTCCAGTCAACTCATCTCTACTGTAAGTCTTAAAGGAATATTGCATCCAAACAATGACTGATATAAATAGTCAATCTTAACTCGAAGGAGTCTGATAAACACCAGCTGCTGCCAGCTGCTGTCTTTGGGAGGGCTGTGATATTTAGATGTGATAGACTTAACTGGATTAGAGGAACAGTAATCTGAGCTTGGATCTAAAATTGTTTGAGGATTTCAAACAATGGTGCACTTTCAACATTTAACTTAAAGCAAGAGTGTTTACATGATGCAATCTGAAATAAGAGAAAAAAGTTTGCTGAATTGGCTGAAGGCTATTGGCTTATCAAGAGGTCTACTAACTGTATACACTAAAATGTACTACATGCTGTCCACGTTTAACTTACTGTCAAGTAAATAAAAAATATTTCAAACGAATATTAAAAAAATACCCATAGATATTGTAATATTTTACCAGCAATAAAGCTATTTTAATTGACTGTATTTATTTTCATTATTATTATAATACATTTTATCGTCACATCAAATTCTGGGGGGAAATTTGACTAACTTGTGTCACCACATATTTTCATAATCAGATTTGATCAGATATCAGATCATCTGAACTGCTTTCATCGTATCTGTTATGTTTTGTTTTAGAGGTACAGTTTGATTAAATGTATTATTTTGCAGTTCCTTTTAAAATGACTTGCCATTGGCAAATAAGTACAATCTTATTTTTGCAGTTAATGCTTCCCAAGTGTTCGTTAGAACCCTGCTTGCATGTAACTCACATATAGGCACGCTGTGGACTTAACAAGTAATTCTGTAATGACCTGAAATGTAAGAAACACAGCCAGACACGTTTCAAGATATCTAATCTACAGACTAAACAGACACAACAGTTATTAATGTGGAACATCCATGACCACAGCGGATATACCGTGATACTTGGGCTGCGCAATACATCGAAAGGATCGAAATATGCCAATCGAAATATTTTGCAGTAACTGAATTATTTAAAATATTCAAAAAGTTACGTATAGACCTGTTTGGATGACGTGTGTTTACATCTTCCATTACGCCCCAATGGACTCCTCAAACTGGCAGAAAAACTAAACAAAAAAGGTACCAGTATATACCTTTGAGGTACTCTTTGAGTATTTTTTGAAAGGGTCCCAACCTAATTACAGATTTTGTATATTTATTTCTTTGATTGTCAGTTAAATAGCTAGCTGTGTCTGAGCATACTCTCTCTATAAAGTATTTGGTTTTTTACCTATACTCTGTAATGTATACAAATATACTATATATTTCAAAAGACAGAACTGTCCACACTGTTATCTTTCAAATCTGACACAGGCCCATTCCTATTTAAATCCAAGTAAGCTACCAGAGCGAGGTCCCAAATCCGCTCAAAATAAGGCCAGCGCTATGAGGAGGTGAATATAAAAACCCATTCAAATCTAATAATGCCACAGAGCCCTGGTAGTGAAGAAAAGCTTAGGAGAGCAACAGGAAACAGCTGAATCTCTTTGGACTGGATTGTCTATATTAAAGAGCAGAGGAGGAGAGCTTACAGTGATTTTGTGCCATGAGTAACAAAACTGCCATGAGTAACAAAACATCGCTAGACTTTAAAATGAAGAGCTTTGGGTTAAATATGTAACAACAGAAAGAATCAGTACTTGAGCGAGCTTGGAGGTTACAAGGCTACAAGCCAACATTTATGTATTCAACACTGTATAACATTTCTGTGAAACACTTATACGTTATTCGCCCAAGGGTGTTTTGAACCCCTCTAAACACATGACTTGGGCTAATACCATGGTATTTGAACCTCAGAGGGCTTAAGCATTCTTGAAATTGGTCCTTGTAGGGTGCCAAGATGTAAAGGGCTGGTTTACAGTGTGGAAGGGTGATAAGGATTTCTATTTTTTGTGAAAGGTCATGGTCTTCAACTTCTCCAGGGAGAACAGCCACTCACACACAAAGAGATGATGGCTATCAGAGCCAACACCAGCGCCAATGATTATCCGAGCTTGGTACACATATTAGTAAATGAACTAATCACCCAATATTATAAACATCAGACTATTACAAAGCAATAAACTGAATGCTTTAGATAAGCTGGTAAAATACGGTGAAACAATAAGAGAAATAAAGAACAATATAGCTTAATAGGTACATTATTGCACAAGCATTGCAAAGACTGTGTGTTTGATTCCACAATCCGTCAACGAATTACTAGAAAAGATTGTTATTGACTTCCGAAAGCAGAATAAGTTGTGCTCAGTAGCATCTCAGTTACGTCCTTCTGTCGTGAAGGGTTTTTTAGTGAGTTTGGTGACTGATTAACCTCGGGCATGTTGAACCACTCACTGTTTTTTGACCAAACGTCTACCTGTGCCAAACAATGAAGAATAAAGTTATATAAAACTGTGAATCTTTCATCACAGTAAAGGCAACAGCCAGCATAAACAGGAACCATATTGGTCAGGGTTGCCAGATCTTCAACGAAATCAACCCAATAGCCTAACAAAACAAGCCCTAAACTTGCCTAATTACCCCTTCCTAAACACCAAAAACCAAACTATGTCACCCCCATTCCTAAAATACATATTTTAGAGTCACAGTTATGCATTATACACAGTTTCTTACTGAAAATCACTCTATAGTAGTAATTATGAAAAGACTCATTTTTATGAAGAACTTCATCTTTCCGTAAAAAGACAATCCATCCAATTTTAACCCATGCAAATAAAAAACAACCCATGTCAATGATTAAAAAAAGACCAATTCTGCTGGAAACCGCAGACCTGGCAACCATTGTATTGGCATCACATTGCTTATAAAACACATTTTGGATAAATAATTTATTATCTAAGACAAAATTCTCATGGAAAAGTAGCTAAGCACATTCAAATGTATCTGTGTCTACGTGATCTTGAACCCAAGGTACACAATCTCATCATTTCCCTTTTAAATTTAAATTGTAAATTTCATTTGGACGTTTATTTTATTGCTAAAAATTAACAATCATTTGTTTTTTATTAGATTTATATGCCTCATGCTGTACCCTATAAAGTGTAGTCGCTCTTTAGTTGCTCTCCAGTTTCACGAGCTGTGAATACAAGCTCGTATCTAAGTTTGCATCCAACACGCAAATTGAGTTTAGCAATTGGCTCTGTGTCCTCAAGTATGATGCATGTGTTCCTGGGCTGGGACTCGAGGTGCTTTGCTGAAAATGGGCCTGATATGGGTGTGCCTGTCTGCCAAGTCCAGCGCTGGCAACCACTGGCCTTATCAATGAGCCTTTCAGTAAAGCAGTGTGGTGCTGGGGCGCGGCTGCCAACACTGACGCCCCAACACAGGGAAGCCTTCAGTACAGAGAACTCACTTTTAAAGACACAAACTCCCATTTAATACACCTATGTTGACGTAATGGGAGTGAATGAGACAGTGATAGTATATTATGAAATGCAAGGATTGGAAAAAGCTCTTACCTTGGCTTCGCATTTCTTATGAGTGGCTGTTTTGCAGACTGTGGTAGAGAGAGGGAGATGTGCGGGTTAGACAAAAATACAGTCTTGGTTTGATATTATTCATCAGTTTTGCTTACAAATTTTTCATAAAGAACACAAATATATGAAATATACTCATGAAAATGTTTTATATGAGTCATGCGCTATAATCCAAGTCTTCTTATTCTCCCCTTGGTTACTTTCTAAGGGGCTGAAATGGGGATGAAACGCTCACCTCGACAAAAAGAGCCCAAATTTTCCACGCTCTGTCTGCACACCCCACACTGCCTCTTCTTTTTGAAAGTCTTCTCTTTGAAGACGTGGGGCTCGCCCTTTCCCGCCTGAAAAACACAGAACATATTCAACATTCAACCTCTTCGTCACCTTTAATCCTTCCACATCCCTGGTAACGTTTTTATGAATCTCACAATCTAGACATCTATTTCTAGTTCTCAAGACAAACAGCCTGTGATACTTCCTCGCTGCCTCGTATGAACCTTTCATCGTCGTCCCTCACTGACCTGAACTCCTCTGTAGACGTCAGGTCTCTGTCTGTTTTTCCATGTACAGCAGCTCATCTTTCAATCCAAAAGAAGACAAAAACCCCGCACATTTATCTGAAGGAGACACGCCTGAGTTCTGAAATGCTCCGATTCGCCCAAACGGCTCTGAACAACACCACCGCGTGGCTTTTGGCCAGGGGTCGACCCTAAATACCTCACGCCCACATGTTCCCCAATGTCAATATGTATGTTATGTTATCGCTTGTGATTAGGGTTAAGACCCTTCAAAACCCATCACACACGTATTGAGCATTTAGTTGGGTTTGTACAGTGCATGACTTCTAAGTTGAGGAGAATAATGCTGCTTTGTGTTTGGAAGAGCATTTTTCCATTTGGCAGAAAAGTAGAGGGGTTTAACTCTCTCTCTCTCTCTCTTGTTCTCTCCAGCTCTACCCTGTTTGGACAGCTGGAGAGAAATGCACTGTGTGCCCGTTAGGTGCCATGCCTGCAGCTGTATATTGTGAATTCACTAAGTTGGCACAGTCTCAAACATCCACTATAAGCATTACATTTTTATCCGTTTACCTTACATGTAACAGACATCTCAAATTGTCAAAAGGAGGGAATATCTGAGAGGGGCAGAGGTGAGCTCTTTGGACCCTGGACAGTAAGCAGCCACTATCGTAAAGGCGGGTTTTTACTTCTGCGTCAGACCTACGCTGTAGAGCAATGTGGCGGTCTTTGTTTATACTTGTGCGTTGTTGTCCGTGTCGACAGGCAATGGCCACTACGCGTCAGTGTCAACAGTCGTGTTGCTTGTGTTGAACTTGACAAGACAAGAGCCAAAGAAGAAGCTGTTTGTCGTGTACGCTGTCTGAAGCATTTAGCAATGATAGTGGCAAGTAAACAGTCACTTTTGCAGCTTGGATTGTTACATACAGAAGAACACGTAATTTATTTATATAATTTGTTCGGAATGCGTATGAGTAAACCCGACACTGTCATTGAGTTGAATCATATCATTGAAGGTTCAAGCAGACCAATCACAGCGCTGTTATATTTTTGGAGAGGTGCGCCTCAGGCTAGGGCGTAGGGTACGCATCTCTGAATTTGCTACGGCGTTGGACCGACACAGAAGTAAAAATGCGCCTTTACACACCTGAAACTCAATAGTAGTTGACTAGAAACAATAGGGCTGGGTGAAATATAAAATATAAGCAATATATCGAAATATTAGCAATGAGTTAATTGTGCTGACAATTTGAAAATCAACATTAATGTGCCGATAGGCAATTTCTCTTCCACTTTACGTCTCACAAGTAAAGAAAATATAAAAAATATCATTTTCAAATTGTCAGAATTAACTTTTTGCCTTTATTTTGTCTCCATCCATGTTGCATTAAACATTATGAATGTGCTTTGAAACAAGAGCTGTTTTATCCATATCATGGTTTTTAATGGGACAACATAATTATTATTTTTATTCTAGAGCGAATGTAATGTATAATGTTAATGTATACAAAATTAATTCATTGATTATTGTCAAAATTTGAGCCATGTCGTTGCTGATAGCCCCATTGGCAGTGCTCCGACATATGGCGCAAATGTGCTTCCGGCCTAACTGTGCCCCCCTCTCACCTGTGCAAATCTCTGTACTGTCCTGTCAAAATAAAGGTATAAAAGCAAAAATATAACAAAAAAAAGCCCTAATGGCAACACATTAAATCTATTCAGAACGCCTTTACAACAGCATAGCAATTCCTTGGCATTCCCCCACAGCATCATGGTGGTGAGTTTTGTATGGTCAAGCACCACATTTTTTTCAGATGATGTAAAAATCTAGCTAACTTTGCAATTCAGTAATAGCCCAACAAATTATATTGCACACATTTGAATGGTTTATCCTCCTGAGCGAAAGATAGAAATCTCAAGATTTAATCCTGTAGTTTTCAATTTGTAGCAGAAGAGCAAGGCAAGAAACATCACTTATTTATTTTAACCAAACAGTTTAAGACCAACTGCAAGATCAGCTACTTCATACATCAGCAAATATCCCAGTGCTATGTGTTATGCATTAAAGTGTCTCATCTTCCAAAGTAATTTAGAAAAGCTTCTTTATGAAATAATCAGAGTAGACTGAGAGAGAGAGAGAGAGAGAGAGAGTGAGAGAGAGAGAGAGAGAGAGAGAGAGAGTTGCGAGACAGATCATTTGCTTGGCTGGTCCAGGAGTTCAGTAAGCTCACCCATAATAAAATAATGAGACACTTTTCCGTTTCTCTTTTCCAGCTCCTTAACACTACTCCTCTCTTTCTCCTCATTTCTGGTCTTCGTTTTTCACATGTTCACATTCACTCCTCTCATTCTCTTTTATCCAAACTCCATTGAACTAATACCTGCGAAACTACAGTTATAAAGAACTGATGTGATTGTGAAAACAGATGCTACCAACCACTGAAAGAAACGAAAACAATATTCGGCTCCTTGAACTCACACAAGAAATCATAAACATTTATGAAGAACAAAACAAATAACATCTGTTTTATTTTGCCCTGATGAGCATGTAGTAAGGGTTCTGTGTACCCTAATGAGGGGAGCACAAAATGTACATTAAAAAAATCTTACCTCTTCAATGCAAAAGTACAAAAGGGCCAAGGACTATTCCATTACCTTCCCTATGTAAGCCCACCCCCTTTGACCAAATGTAAACCAAAATCCCGTCTCACAGGTCCAGCGCTCTCTGAGGTGTGACTGCACCACCCGTCAACAGTGTCGCCTTCTGCCCGATCGACAGTGTGCCAAGAGCGGGCAGTCAGGGTAGGATTGGCCCCCAGGGTACGGAGCGCACACAAGGAGGGACTGTTCACTTAATTTTAGCCATCCAGAACAGCATGCCAAGGCTCTCAGAACAGCCTTTGAGAGAAGACAACCCTCTCCTTCTTCAATGTGAGAACAGGGAAGGAATTGAACAGACATTTCGTTTAAATGACAGATGTACACAGTAGCAACAGGCAAGCCGGTATTTCAGTCGAAACACACCCACCCACCGATTTTCCCATGATTCTTCACCTCTGCACTTTCTTCTCTTCCATAAATAGCTTCAACAGATCCTCACATTGTGTGGAATATCCTGCAGTGAACTAAACTCTGTGTTCCAGCCCGAATCCGTACACGGAAAGCCAAACAAGAACATAAACACAGATCGACTCATTTAGACCAATCAAAATGAGCTGCCGGGAGAGTGAACTTCCACGTTAAATGTCCAGCATCTGTTGTTTAGTGAGGAAGATCACACTCAAGGAAGTTATTGACAAAACAAAGACCTCAGATTCACCATTGCAAAAATACTTGAACACAAAAGAAGATATTTTGAAGAATGTAGGACAGCAAACAGTTCTGGGGCACTTTTGACCACCATTGTATTGTATGGTAGTCAATGGGGGGAACAGTCTGTCTGGTTATAAACATTCTTCCAAATATCTTTCTCTGTGTTCATCTGTGTTGGGTTTAAATAGAGAGGTCAGGGCGCGTTATCCGTCGTCTCTGTCTCTACTCCACTCACATATTTCTGAAACACGTCAGTAAACTGATCCAAAACTCTGCAAATACTTCTCACACAAACATCATATTTACAGTACAAAACCTTGTCAGGAAACTACGCAGGGCAAAGAAAAATAAACAAAAATAATCGTTCAATATTCATAATCGAGAGAAAATGTTCAATTAATCGAGATTTCCAGCCCTAACAGTGTTGTTTGGTTACCAACGTTCTTCAAAATATCTTCTTCTGTGTTCTGCAGAAGGAAGAAAGCCACACGGGTTTGGAATGACATGAGGGTGAGTAAATGACAAACACTACAAGGTTTCGTAAGTAGGGGAGTTTTAAAGACTTTATTCCATCATGACTCTTTCTCCTAAGTGCGGGGTTAAAGAGGGAGATCAAGGAATACACATAATTTTGTTTAAAAGTGTGATGGGTGGAACTGTGTGTGTGTGTGTGTGTGTGTGTGTGTGTGTGTGTGTGTGTGTGTGCGTGTGTGTGTACTGTAGGGTGGGACAGGCAGTAGGGGAACAGAGACTGCCTGTTCCAATGATGAAGTCAGCGTAGAGCCATTACCTTCTTCCTGTTCCAATCAGATTTGTTCCCGTGACAAACACACATCACAACAACCAACAGAAAACACATGCTTTTACAAAACATTAATACCGAACCATCCGTTTTCATTACTGTCAACCATCTATTTGTCATATTGGCCCTAACCTTCGGCTAGCTAAATATCTAAGATCGAATGGGACTAAAAGAATAAAAATGAAAGAAAACCTAAAGTTGTTGATTACTAATATCAATATTCTGAATATTTTGGGCAAAGGGTTCCATTCGGTGTGACACACAGCGTCCTCAGGAAACGACAGACTGAACTGCCCATCCTATTGTACGTTTATTCGCACTTCCTCCTGTCAAATTTCACACACAACGGTCAATAGGCAGCAGACGGTCATCAAGCATTTACTCTCTCACACAATGTTATCATCTTACTAAATATAACCCAAGAGACACCCTATAGGGTAGTGGGGAGACTGCCAATTATATTGAGATAAAAAAATTATGCACGGATACCGTACATCCAATTATTCCTCATCAGGAATTCCTGTGGCGTGACATGTATGTGATCTTGCATGTTCTGTATCTAACTGTGGTTTCAGACCACTAGGGATTTTAGTGTGTGATGTGAGACGTATGACGTAAGAGACCAAGCGCACAGTAATCAGTTACCTCACTTGTTTTATGACTGTACATAAATGCCTCAAATACGCTTGTAATAAAAATCACCTTGATTATGGCTTATATCAATTACTCGCACGTTTTTACTGTGCTAAAATCAACACTGGGAATTATGACATCGTTATGTTGCCAGGTAACTGCTGCACGGCTCTCTATTGACATCCATAACTCGTTCAATGGGGTTCTCTAATATAAACAATCTTTTTTTAAGATATACCAATTTACAGATTTTACAGGTGGAATATGATACAAAAAAGTTGTTAAACGTTGTGTATTCAGGTGGATTTTAGCTTAGGCAGGCACTCGAGACAGACCTACGTGAGGTCATATATAAAATGACTGCTAAAAGCAAAAGAGAGAAAGAGGGATAAGAGTACAGACGTACCGCGTAAAGTATTTACGTACTGTATATGGCAAATCATATAAACTATTTACTTAAACATTAACACTTACAATTGAAGAATTATGGTCCATAATTAACAGTTTGTGTATGTTAAGCAGCTTTTTACAGGATCTCACACCACAAATCTACTGAATTAGAGCGTTACATCCCCGGTAATGTCAACAGCATCTACAAAGACCGGCTTTAAGTGCAACACGTCATTTCTGTTTGACTTTGAAAGCCGTGAGATGCTGAAGAACAGACACAGAATGCGAATTTGGGTGAACATGGATCAACTTTAATATAGTTGCAAAACATGCTTTAGGAACTTCTGGACACCTAATAAAAAAATCACAGGATTTTCTGGTTTGTGCAGACATTTGTATTCACCGCAGCTGCACAAAACCATCTATATATCTTTGTGTTTTATGATTTCCCTTCCACACAGAACAATGTCTTTTCATATTTAAGCTATTCTATATAACGTAACCTGAATATAATGCGTCACCGAGCTTGTCCACTCAATGTGAAGAACACAATACAACTCCAAAGTGTGCACACTTTTAGCCAAAATAGTAACTGGCGATTTGATATTATCTAGATTATTATTAGTTTATGGTAAAATCGTTTTATCGTAGTAACGTTAACTGTTGTAACTACGCAGTTCGCCGGAAACCACGGTTACCATGGCGATGTTCTGGAAGCAATATGACAGCATTCCTTTATTTTATACCAAGCTGAACGTATCGAAAGCAATAAAGTCATTTACTAGATGCACCCACATGTCCACTCCGTTCCAGTGTTGCCTGGCTAGGCTGCACACTACGTTTTGGGACACAGTTGTCTCCGGTGAGGCGTTTAATACACGATGACGCAGTAACTATTAGTTACCGCGCGTGAAGTCATATGATGACTCTTTCTTTCTGCTCTGCAGTTTCACCCCTGGCAGAAAAGTGGGGGAAACCAAACATCTTTGTTTTCCGCAGATTTTCATCGACGACACATGGCAAAAACAAATTAGTTCAGACTCAAACGCGGGCGTTTCAATTAGTTCTTGCCAGACTTCATTAGAAGAGTGATAAAACCTTTAGAAAGTTTTATAAGGTTTAATGTGTGGCTATGTAAGGCGTGTGATCATTGAGTGTACGTTATAAACACGCACAGCGCAGAGCGCGCGCTTGAGAGAGAGACTTTGCTCCTTCTGTTGAGGATTCTGACATGTTTCACTTGTCATGATAGTGAACATGGAAAACGTGGTGACAGGAGACAGAACCACAAATGCCGATCTATCGTCACCGTTTAAAAGTACATCTAACTTAATTCTTCACCATGTGGAAAATATGCTCAGATTAAAACTCTGTTTTATTTACAGTGTGCGCAACCACACGAACACACAATGGGATGCTGTAACATCATATATACATAATACATAATAAATAATAAATGAAAACGATGTTGCTTTTTGCATGATACTAAGATAGTATATATCTTACATACAATACGGTGTTATTTATACAAAAAATTCAATGAACATGCGAAATCTACTCCCGTTATTAACGTACACGTCCATTCTCAAAAGTAAGCATGTTGCTTACCTTATTCATGTTCTTGGAGAATATTCCACATAAAAGAGGTTTCCGTAAAGATTTCATGAGCTACATCACCGATAGGTCAACGGAGAGGCACTGGAGTACTGATGGAGTTGTTTTCTTTACTCTCACTAAACTCATAGACCGTGTGGGCGGAGTCACGGAAAGAAAAAGATTGTGGAATGTTGTTACTGGACGCAAACTTTTCTGATTGGCTGCATCCCGAAGAATCGATATCCTATTGAATGGATCGCAAACTAGACGTTTATTAATCTAAAGGTGTCATATATATTCAGGTACATTATTTATTCCAATACATTACATTACATTACTGTATAAAAGTGTGGGTGTTTAATCTTTAGTATGGACGTCCTAAAGTAAAGAATTTAGCGTTTAATAAATGCTTTAAAAGTTTTGCAATTATTCCAGCAATTGTTCTGGCAAATTCACTAGAAATTAGCCGAGCAGTTTGACACCATTCAACAATTTCCACGCCGACAAAAGTCCGCCAAAAAGTTTCTTTGAATAAACTACTGAAAGCGCAGCAGCTACATCACGCGGTCACACGTGGAACTACATATTTGGTGGCATTTAGTAAGTTTAGTGTTTAAATCGTGTCAAAGTGTTGGGGTCGTCTTTTTTCAATCAATGAAATAAACAAAACACATGGCTTTATATTTAATTGGCGAATTCAACGTGTATCCAGTCAACAAGCAAACAATATCCTATGTGGAGCTTGTCAATGTTGCTTTACGCTGAATACAGAATAACTATCCAAGCCATGAGTAATGCAGTTGCAAACTATGCTTTTTTATAAACAGAAATCCGAAAATGATATCGATATAAATAAGCAATAAAAGCTAACTCGGTTTAATTTGTAAAAGACGGGAAGGGATGGAGAGGGCGAGTTTAAGAGAAGGAAGAATTGAGGAATCAGGAAAAGCATGGGTTGGGGCTTCAAGGAGAAGACTGAGCGATGTTGAGAAAGGGTGAAGTTATGTGTCAGACACACAGGCCATGGGAGAGTGTGTAGACAGGATGTGGAGGGCACATGGTTGGGGAGAGAGAGGGGCCCCGGAGCAGGCAGACTGTGAACATTAGTGAAACATGTCCCGTCCCATTCGGCCAAGCCACGTGGATACGAATTTATACTGTTTACAGAACCACAGGGAGGGGAGGAGAGAAAGAGAAACTGTTTGTCCAGAGTTCATTTAAATGGAACTCTCTTGCACTGTTTCCCACACTGTTTACACAAGCATCACTATTTTGATCACTAATAATCTAGATGAGTTTTTAAAACCCCAAACCCTTCGGCTCAAAACTTTCTATATGTGCCGTTTGTGCTATTGACGTGAATGATGTCCAAGCCATATTTTGGTATCAGACTATCATAGACTTAAGCCCACGAGCTACCTTAGCAACTGCATAGCAACACCCTATGCATGCAACCAAGTGAGTTGTGAACAGGCCGGCACAATGTCAAAAATCTAGTAAGTGAATAAAAAACATGGATTTGGGAAAATACAAGAGGGAACGAGAAAAACGATGAAAGTCACACATAATCTAGGCAGCGGATGCAGACGTTTGGGATGAAATGGTGCATTTACTCCTCATAGTCGTGTGGTGGAACCGTGTTTCAGTAGAGCCATGTTGTGCCACACAGAAGACACTTGTGTTATTGCAGGACGAACAGTCCCTCACAACAACCAAACGGAATCCAGGATATTTAGAGACACCTACAGGTACAGCCAAGTAAACAAAACATTTGTTTACATTTTAGGCCTGGAAAAAAATGAATACGTTCTGTGTGGCGAAATGCTACTTGACAGGTGATGTAATGTTGACCAACAGTAACGGATGGAATGTTAAGGGGATAACACAAACATGATTAAAAAAGAGAGGAGGATGCTGAGAGAGAGAAAGAGAGAGAGATGAGAACATGCAGAAAGAGGAAATGGAGGAAGGGAATGAGAGTAGGAATGATTAGGAACGAGGAGCCAAAGGGTTGATTAAATACAGCTGTGGAGAAAGAGTGAGAGAGAGAGAGAGAGAGAGAGAGAGAGATGATGGAGCGAGGGGGGTATTGGGGTGGTAAAATGACTCTAAGAAATGGAAAGGTTTGGGAAATTAATTTGTAGAAAAGTAACTTCTTCACCCAGTTAACCCACAAAAAAGAAAAAGTGTTATCATTTATTCACCCTCATGTCATTCCAGATCTGTATACTGTACTGTTTTCTGTAAACCACAAAATAAGATATTTTGAGAAATGTCTCAGTGTCTATATGGGGGCCAATGTTGTTTGGTTACCACATTTTTCAAAATATCTTCTTTTGTGTTTTACAGAAGAAAGAAAGTCAAACGACAAGAGGTGGAGTATATGATTTAAGAATTTTTCATTTTTGGGTGCCTGTCCCTTTAAGAGACACTTTTCACACTTTCACTTATTTTAATTTGTCTGCTAAAAGTCCAATTGTGTAACACATGCATTACAGGAGTGTTCTGTCATTTTCCATCACAATGTTGTTCTTAAAATATGTTTAATGACGCATACATATTTTATGCTGTAAATACTGTACTTTTTACATTTTGCATTTTACATATACTTTGTACATTTTGGGAATAAATTCTTTCATCCTGTTCTTGAGCAATTTATATATTTGTCCTAAATATAACTGAATATTTCACACGGTACAATACTTCACATCTGACAAGATTAAAGCTTGATTAAAAGTATAAAAACAGTAAAAAAAAAAAAATTCTGAAGTGATATACTGTACCTATATATTATTGTATTACTACTCTTTATCGACACAGTTCTGTAACGAGTAATGTAATAAACAAACTTCAAATGATTACTAGAAATGAGTGAAAATTCCTGTAGTGAAAATAATAACAGCTATAATATTTTCACAATAAATACTAATGTGGTTCAACCCTAGCACACAAAAGTGCCCACAGTTGAAGAAACATTGAATATTTTCACAGATTTTTACATGTTTGATGAATCATATCCCTCTACTCATTCTCTGCCCATCCATTTGGCTCGCAAAACATTTACTGCACAAACACTGCAGTGAGCTGATATCAGTTCAGAACATCCAGCGGTGAAAGAAAGCAAGCAAAGAGATTTCACAGATTTGTTTTTATGACTGGTGCTGCCATGAAGTGCCACTAAAAGGACATGGCTGGCTTTTCCTTTTCCTTTGAAAGGCTTCCAGTTCACATTCTTTCGCAAAGACACATGATTTCTCATGTTCTCTCAGCACACACGACCTCAAAGTAAATCTATCAAAGAAAATATTCAGATGACGGGTCATGCCCCCCTGAGAATACACACGCCCACAGAGGGCTTTTCTGAGTCACTGTTTCATCTCAGATGAGCAAGAGGAAAATGACAGACTTTTGTTGTCTGGTTGCACACTTACTATTCCATTAGACTGATGAAGAGATTCATTACGTGAGTGTTGGTATTTATTGTACATACTGTGTGTTGTCATCAATGGAGAAGTAAACAAAACGTACACATTTTGTGAAGAAAATGTGGGTGGTGTTGGTCAGGGTGTTGCTGTACAGTTGCTAAGGTGTGTCAAGTGGCTGTGTGCATGTTGTGTGGTTTCTAGGGTGGTCATTTATTGGAATAAGTGGTCAGATTATATTCTGGTTAATATAAATGTCTTGATTCCCTTTCTATAAAATCTTTGCGATTTTAACGTTCACCAGGGGAAAACATTCAAGTTCGATCAGTCTCTAAAAGTAACAGCACACTTTTTCAACAAGCTGCACCAGGACCGCGGGACAAGTATTTACGTAACACTTATGTAAGAGATTTATTCACATTTACTCACGATGATGTCATTTCAAACTTGTCTGACTTTCTTTCATTTGCAGAACACGAAAGAAGATATTTTGAAGAGGGCTGGTAACCAGACAACATTGGACCCCATTGACATCCATATGGCCACAAAGAGACATTTCTCAAAGTATCTTCTTTTGTGTTTCACAGAAGAAAGAGTCTGATATAGGTTTTGAATGACATGAGGATGAATAAATGATGACGGAATTTTTATTTATGGGTTTGATACTTTCCTTGGTAATATTTAAATGAATTCTGATCTCTTTTTCACAATACGAAGTGTGTTTGCGTTCATATTCCTGTGTTAGTGTGATGATCAACAGAGCAAAAAACAAACAAACAGCATGTGTATGACCCTGAATGTGACTTACACCAGCAGCATGCATGAGCTTTGGGAAAAACAGAGCCTATTTATACATTGACCAGGCTTTTTCCTGGGTGGTGTTTATAGTGGATGCCTGTGGATTATGGCTGCAGTAAACTAGCACTTGTTAAAGTTTCTGTCATTCCAGGGATATTCCATTCCAGGAATATACCCTAAACCCCAAAGAGTACAAATACGTAAAGAGCCCAGTGTGACTGTTGTGAAGTCATGCTCTCAACAACAATTCTTCACAATGTTTTTAGATGTTTCTAATTTAAAAAAGATTAATAACCACTGACAGAGAGACTTTAAAATATTTCACATCTAAAGACCATTTAGGGTGATGTATGGGGGTGGTTCACCCAATAATACAAATTCTGTCATTTTTTATTCACCCTCATGTCATTTGTATGACCTGTATGACTTTCTTTCTTCTGCAGAACACAAAAGAAGATATTTTGAAGAATGTCGATAACCAAAACAACAGTGGTACCCATTCATTTCTATTATATGCACAAAAAACCAATGCAATGTTACCAACATTATTCAAAATGTCTTCTTTCTTGATCTGCAGTTACATTCATACTAACACCGTGTCTACAGCAGACACGACACACGGCTTTTTCTAAAGGGATTGTCGCGCCGCACCCAGCGTGGACAAAAATAAAAAATTATAATGGGTAGCAATGCGTTCTATTGTCTTTTGTCGCATCGCGTTTATACTTCAAATATAACTGATGAAAAGGTTGATAGCACTTTACAATAATTTGCTATTTGTTACAATTAGTTTATGCATTAGCTAACATAAACTAACAATGAATGAACAATACTTCTACAATATTTATTAATATTAATTCATGCTAATTTCAGCATTTACTAATACATTATTAAAATGTTGTCACTGTTAACATTAGTTAATGCACCATGAACTAACATGAATAACTGTATTGACAAATTGATATTAAAAAGGATGAATAACCGCTGAAAGACAAAATTGTTCATCATTGGAGAATGTTAGCTAATGCATTTACTAATGTTAACTAATAGCACCGTATTGTAAAGTGTTACTAAAAGGGTAATACAGATGTTATTCATGAACTATGTGTCAAAATGTGAACGTCCACACACAAACAAAAAAAACCCTCTCCCATACAAACTAACAAGAATGACAAACCGCACAAGCCAGCCATCAGACAAATGTGACCTCACAGACCCACAAGGCAGAGATGGGAATGAGTAATGAAGTGTTTGAGTCACACAGACAATAGCAGCTCAGTGAGGATCCTGACAAGCTAAAGTCTCTCTTTGTTAAATCGCACAATAAAAGGTAAATAACCACAGAGGATGTTTATACGATCCGTAATACAATGACACGATCATTGATCTGCCATTATGAGTTAATATTACAAGGGTCAACTTGATCTCTCAAGAATAAGTAAATATTTTAGTTCCTTTCATACAAATCATACTACGAATTTCCATCAGATTGTGTTGTCTGGGTCTGTGTTCAAAAGTTTGCAGGTTTCAAATCCTTCAAGGGTTTATTAAGAATCACTGGCACTCGAGCATGACACGCAAGCCTCAGTTGCTCACCGGGGACATGATGGTGAACACCAAAAGTATTTAAAACAGCTAAATGTCAAACTGGCTTGTTAGCATCATAAACAAAATATGAGCTTGCATAACATGTTTCATTAAAGTCTCATCCGGTCGACCACAATCTTTATCTGTCTGACGTGATCATACAGTGATTTAGGACTATATCGCCATGAAACTGCGTCCGCAGCAAAGAAAAGAACCTGGCCTGGTATTAAAGAGAAAAATGTCTGTGAAAATAAACATTATGGTTACTGTAGCAGGAGGAACCCTTCGAAATAAACCACAGCCTTATGCAAGCTTCGCTATTAAATTATCAACTGGACCGCGGATAACTTTTTTGCAATCCCACAGTGACAATACTACAAAAAGGAGATATTGTTTTAGTATGCGTGTTTGGATGCATATAATGAGGCTATGACATGTAGGAACAAATGCAACTTTGAGAAAGGATTTAGTAACACGCATGCACACACGCACATAATGATTCCCAGGCTTGCCCCACAGGTTCAGTTGCAACTTTGTGACATCATCGAGAGGGCTTCAAGTTCCCACGATGCAGTGCACGTGAACGATCCTTAGGGACCGGACGGTTATAGACTTTCACTCTCAGGCATGTAAACACACAATAATACCCTCCTCAAGTTTTCCAGCTAATCTTTGTCTTCTTTAACAATCAGGCAGACATTGTTACAGTACTTAATGCTAGAGAAGACAAGCTCATCTTTACAGAAGACTCGGAAGAGTAGAAGATGATGCTATGCTACAGATATGTAGCGTGATGAGGAAAGCACCGCAATTACTATTTCTCAGACCCAAACATTTTATTTCTGTTTTTCAAAACCTGTAGGACTCTTTCTTCTGTGGAACACAAAATAAGATATTTTGAGAAATGTCTCTATGGTTTTCTGCCCATGCATTGGGAGTCAAGCGGTCATCTTTAATATATCGTCTTCTGTGTTCTGCTGAAGAAAGTCATACAGGTTTGGAATAACACGAAGGTGAATAAATTCATATTTGGGTAATTTGTCCCTTTAAGTACAACATTTTGACTAGTAAACATCAAGAATTTATGGATTATCATAGAGTCTTGGGGTAATAAGCAACCACCTGCTCTAGTAACCACCTTGAAACCATGCCAACCACATACGTAGAATGTCTAAGAGCAGGGGGTTTCAAACTTTCGTTTTTGAACGAAATATATAATTTTATGATTTATACTTCATTGGGTTTTCTTATTGGCAAACAAGAAACAACTCTGGAGAGCAGGGGGCCTCCAGAATGTTCTGAGGGGTCCCCAGATAAAAAAAAGGTGTCAAATTCACTGAAAATTTACAAACAATATGTTATCTTTATAATATTACACTAACTATTTGTCCAACATTTTAAATGCTTCCTTTTACAAATGTATTTTAGAAAGGGGGTCCCTCGCAAAGTGGTCATTATATTTGGAGGTCCTTGGCATGAAAAAGTTTAAAAACCCTGTCTTAGAGCACCTTAGCAACCACATAGAAACGCCCTGGAAACCAGCATCATTGTGACGAAAGATTGATGTTGAACTTTGAATTAAATTTTTTCAGAAAGTGAAAAAAACTCAACTTTCATAATGTAATAAAGCTAAAAAGACAACTTTTGAGCATATACAGTAAATGCAGAAAAATATTCAAGTTCATCAAATCTGATGCTCTTTTTTACTACACGTGAGTGCATCTACTCATAACAAGTTACAAAACGTATTATTTTATGATTTATAATGGATTTTCTAATTGGCAAACAAGAAACAATATGAATCACCCCTTTAAATAAACAATAAAAAAAATACTAGAACACAAACAATATAGACCGTAAAAGATGCCATAAAATAACCATATTTGGCTGTAGCGAACCTATCTGTTTCACAAAAGATTATTTGTAGTGGAAAAAGGTTTCTTATATAATAAAATGTTTTTATTTTAAGAACCTTTAAGTGAATGGTTCTTTGGGGAACCAAAAATTATTCTTTTGAAAAACCATTTGTATAGATTCTTCATTTTTAAGAGCATAGAATAACTACAAACTACAAAGTTACAAAACTTCCACATTACCGCATCAACAAACCCATGTCCAACACATGAACTTGACCACAACCACGAGCATCAGTTCCAACAACTGCAGCACTCAAATACACATCAACCAAACCTACCTTGGTCAGTCTCATGCTTCCTCTAGATTCGGCTCTCTCCCTCCTCACAGACCCTCTCACGGGCACCGGATCAGGCTCGTCCCCGCTGCTATCCGCACTCAGGGCGCAACCCATATAGAGACCTGGACCTGGACGGTCCTCTCCTTCCTCTCCCTCTCTCTGGCTGAAGTTTCCCAAGCACACAAGAGCAGCTGTTTTTGTCCGTTCACTCTAGGCCCTTCCCCTTTTTCTGGCTCTCGTTCAAACACACACACATGTTCGCCCGTTGACACTCATCTGTCTCTGGTGAGCACACACATGTATACAAAGGTGGGAATATGCCTATTAAATCAAACGTCCATTAGCAGTTTGAAGCTAGCACGCGTACGGTCAGCCCAACGCACAACACGCAAGTCGACATCCAGAGGATATCAGCCCCCACCCCCTGCTTTTCCAGAACACACGCACTATTGTGCTGAAGTCTTTCCATCCAGACCATACACAGACACTTACTTTTTTATCTAGTTAAGTACTTCGTAAGGAAAACTTGTTTTGTTTTGGTCACTTTTTGTTATTGTTATACACTTGAGGTCACTTTTGTGCTACAGATCAATGAATGGAATGGTTTGTTGAAGAGAGGCGTCCAAAGGTTCAAGGGACCGGAATATGATATAGATTTGGGAGTTGACCCTCTTGACCTATGTAAGCAACCACATCTTCCATCATTTACTCAACCTCTTGTCATTCCAAACCTGTGTGACTTTCTTTCTTCTGCAGAACACAAAAAAATATATTTTGAAGAATGTTGGTAACCAAACAACATTGGTCCCCCATTGACTTCCATTGAATGGACAAAAAATACATTTCTTAAAATATCTTCTCTTGTGTTCCAATGAAAAGATAATCATATACAAGTTTTGACTGACACAAAGGTGAATAAATGATGACGGAATTTTTTTGGGGGGGTGAACTGTCCTTTTAAGATGTTTCATATGTGATTTGATGTTACATTGGTTAGTTTCAATCTCCTTACTGTTGTTTTAAACTAGAAGTAAATCCAAAATGTGTGGTAAAGATGAAAATAACCAATCGAAAAACCTAAATTAAAGTCTCAGGAGCCTCAGCGCAGAACCTACCCAAGATCTAATATCAAAACTAAATATCTCTGCACCTCATTGAAGTCTCATTTTTCCTTGCATATTTTTCCCTAGTATTCCTGTGGACAGGTCCGGCTATCCCACGACTATACACCAGGAAATTAAATGGCATATCGAACCACAACAACCAACGCTGGGAAGCCACAGCTCTCAGGGTTTGTGCCAGAGCTCGCATGCGAGTTGGCAGTTGATTCATGGCTGCTGGCCTTGTAACCGAGAACCCGAACAGAACGGAAGACGCTATACCCCGCCGAGGCCTCTTGCAACACCAGAACTCTCTCCTTCAGCTGCATGTTTTTCGTTTTCCTTTGGTTCTCTCAGAGGAGAGTGAGAGATGGAGAGGAGCAGGGGAGGGGGGAGAGGGTGGTCTGTGGGACTATTAAATCGGACCCCTTTTAAGGCGAATTCCAGTCGTGCCTTCTAAACCCCTCTTGTTTCTCTCCCTCCCCTTTTCCTGTGTTGTCTCCCTCTCTTTTTGCAGTGACTCATAGGCCAACACACAGTTGAGTGCAAATGTTCCTTTAACAACCTTCTCAGGTACACAGAAATGGGTTTTCCTACTTTTAAACACATCTGCCTGTTGTCCATGTTGTTGTGCACTTATCTAAGAGTTTACAGGACATAAAACCTGTTTAGAAGCATTGTCAATTTTCAATAAAGGGGAAAGACAGATCGTGAGAACCGATTCGATGGACCTTGGAGTTATTAGGGATATTCACCTGAAACCAAAATTAAAATGTAAAAATTTGTGTAAAAAAACAAAGTGTTTACATTGTGAGTGGAAGTGCCAAACATGGTTGATGGGCATTGCTGTGGAGATGCTGAAGTACTCCAGTTTTAGGTCTTGGTTATTTGGTAAGACAAATGCTTGGTTTTATAGTTTACTAAACTTTTAACTGTGTAAACAACTGCCTAAATATTATCTAAAAAATGTACTGAACTTAAATGACAAATGTTGCCTCAGCAATAAAGTGAAATAGGTTTGAGTCACTAAAATGATTAACTAAAATTAATAATAAAGTAATAACTTTAACTGAAATAAAAATAAATTCAACCTCAGCTACATAAAAAATAAACAAAGTGACAACATAACAAAAATGAAATTGTTTTAAGGGACTAAACTAAATACCGAAAAAAATATCAAAATATTACTGTAGACAGTTTCAACATAAAGAAATGTTATGTGGCCCAAACTTAACTTCTAGTAAAGAATCAATAACTGTTGAGTAGTTTTAATTTAATAAAAAAAAAATAATATACAATAATATAATTACATTAATATGAATATAAATTAGCCTTGATGCCCGATGACTCCTGAGATAGGCGCAGGCTCCCCGTGACCCGAGGTAGTTCGGACAAGCGGTAGAAAATGGAATGGAATGGAATGAATATAAATTAAATGTAAAATAAGGCGCGTGCGTCCAATGAAACTGTTTAGAATAACAAATACAAATATTCTGCACATGTTCAGCCAAAAGATTAAACTATGGTGCATCCACCTTTTTCCATATTTTCTTAATGAATAAGATGAAAAATCAAGACATATTTAACTGTAACACATCACGAGAACTGAGTGATGTATTAACTTATCCAAGCTATACAGACCATGAAATCCTTCAGACGTATCTTTCAACACCTGAACAGACAAAATACTCGAAAAGTTATCAACAACGAAAAACCACCCAGCTGCCTACAGCTGCTGAGCACTTTTTGGCAGGGTGACGTCCTCTTGGCATAGTTTTCACAGACATAATTCACATTTTCTGGCGATGGTGTGGAGAAAGCAGACAAACAGCTAAGACTAAGTACGAACCGAGAGGAAGAAGAGAGATTATGTCTGCCTGGCCTCTAATCTCTGTCTTTTATTGTAATTGCCTTAAAAGAACTGAAAAGCGAGAAAGCAAGAAATAAGGAGTTGTATGAGAACCGAAAAGCAGATGAGCCTGCTTAAAATAGAACAAAAAATAAAGACTGTTCGGTCCAAAAAAGGAAAGATAAACAGACAGATGGAGAAAGATGAGAAACTAAGTGAACACTCAAGATGGCATTTTTAAACAAACAATCTTGGATTGGCCACTAAACACAAGCAGTTGCAACTTAAAATCAAACAGTTAAAGGGATAGTTCACCCAAAAATAAAAAGAGAGTCATCAACTATTCATTCTCATGTCCTTCAAAACCTATATGTGACTCTTTCTTCTGTGGAACACAAATTAAGATATTTTGAGAAATGTCTCAGTGGTTTTTTGTCCATACAATGGAAGTCAATAGGAGCCAAAGGAACAAACAAGATTCTGCCTGTTTGTTGTCCGCCAGACAGTACGTTGTACAAAGAGTAGTACAAAACTCCTTATCAAGATAGACAATTTGAGATAACACTTATGTCTGTAGCTTAAATGGCGCAGGACGAGATACGCACCTAAACTCTAATAACATCATTTATCCTCTCAAGCATGATGTAGATAAGAGGAAGATGCTTCTGGGATGCATGTTTATGGGAGCTGCTTTGACTCTCCCCGTTTATTTCTAAGACGCCATGGTCATGCCTACTGGACTCACACCTGCATCTGGTCAGTTGCACATGAAGGAAAACACCACAAACTACACACTAACCTTTGTGGGAAGTGCAAAGCTGCTTCAAGGCACTGTGATTAACCACAGCAAGATGTTTACTCAGACTTATTTAAAGCTGCAGTCTGTAACTATTCTGGGTTAAAAATAAGTCATTAAGTGATAAAAATTGTCTTCTACTTGAGTCGCAATACGCTTATAATAATGATTTATAATTAGCTGTTGGGCACGAAATGCAGTAAAATTATTTAGTTAAAGTTAAATTACAGAAATAATCTGCAAATTTACAGGTTGGGTGTAAAATAACACACACAAAAAAACAATTATTTCACTTTTTTTCTGGCACTTCAGCTGCCGGAATATGATGGGTTTTAAAGAGAGATGTTGACATAGAGACAAATGTTACAGATTGCAGCTGTAATGGCAAATGTTTTTGGTTGTAATTTGCGTAATAGTAGTTTAAGCTATGCATGTGTATGTAATGCAATATAAAGGAGCTGAACAAATTAATAAAAATAATCTAAATGTTCAATTAATCATCATTTCTAGATGTATTGAAGTCATTCCAGTCCAGTGTCTGTTGAATTTCAACAAAATCAAACATCAGGAGTGACATAAAGTCATTCAAGAGCAATGTAAAAGACTGACAGCATGACAAGACACATGAAAACTGTGATTAAAATTGAGGTCATCACAATTTTTTTTTACTTTTCCTACATACATGTACAAATATGATACATGTACAAAATACAGAGCACCTTTTGTGTTATTTTCATTTTTTGCAAATACATGCGAAAAGAACCAATATTTTTCAATTTTGGAGAAACACTATGAACATAAATTATGATTTATCAAAGTAATTACAAACAAAAAAACAAATACCTGTAAATTGTACTGTTTTTTTATAGTACATTTTTTATAATAAATTTAATAGTTTTTCTGAATAGTAAATTCAGTAAAACCGAAACTAATTTTAAAATATGGGCTCTTAATTTTGTCCACACCAATATATGCAATATCACGGTATCAACAATAACCGTGATGTTAAAAACCACGATTATAGGTATTGCGTTAATATTGTATATTATTCAGCACCCAGTGTTTGCCCAAAAAAAGCCCCAATGGTTACAAACTCTCTCTTTGCCTCCCCACACTCAATGGCCAAAAAAGAAAACATGAATTTGACTGAAATATTAATTTATAAATAAATCAGTAGATATCACAATGTCATTATTGTGAATTATTTTGGCCACAAAAATCGAATATGTGACAGCCCTAGAATAAGTAAAACAGATGATTAGGATAAGGTACTTGTGAAGCCTCTTAAAGAAAGTACGTTATTCCGAACCCGTATGATTTTTTTTTAATCTTGTAACAAATAAACAATGACTGAATCTTCAGTGTTTGTGGTACTATCTCATCCACATTCCTGGTCAAACCACCACCGCGGTTTTGGTGTCATAACACGTCCCACCTACAGAGGGCGTGTAAGAGACTTCTCTGAAAAGGCCACATATTGTTTATACAAAAGCCATGAGATAAACAGCCTCAAAATACACAAGAAAATGTCCACATTTACCGCAGCGTATTTCACAGTCTCCACCTAAACAAGTGGTGAAGTATTCACAAATTGTGCCGCAATCTTCCAGTGCCGGGGTTTGGTTCGGTCTTTATTTAGACATCAACACTCTTGAGTTCGTTGGCTGAGAATAAAACCAATTGTGCCCAAACCAGGGTGGGTGTGAGATTTCGAGGACCATAATCACTGTTTCATAAACAAGGATTGGGTAAATCTTGCTAAATTCTGAGAAAAGTTGCACCACTTACCAATGACAAATAAAACCAAACTCCCAAAACTTGGTTGTTTTGAACCACAATAATAACTTGAATACAAAAAAAGTAAACCGTATGTGTTACTTCACTATCATCTATTAAAAAATGTTGGTTAGTGAAAACACTATATGCTGTGGCGAACTCAGAGACCATATTTCCATATGAAACCAAACTCACCTGATAGCCTTGTGTTTATTACTTAAAAAATATTAGCGTTCTGATCGGTCTTTACATAACATTTAGCAGTGTAAAAGATCAGAAAAGAAATACTACAAACAGCTTTTATCAGTAAAAGATACTGGCTTGCGGTCTAGGGGAAACTTGGCAACACACTGCATCTAAACTGGAAACCAGAGCAGAGAGCCAAGAAGAAAAGGACAAAATAGTCACCAATGGCCCATGTCGGTTTAAAGCAAAAAACTTGTGTTTTGCTCTGACTGAAGGGTACAAAATGAATATGTGATGCATTTAACTATTAATAGACGCTTAAGTGATAAATGTCTTATAAGAAACCACAGTGTGAGATGCAGGGATGATAATACAAACATCCTGTGTGAGTGTTCATATCTGCTCATACAGATTATAGTCCAACACTAACTTCAAAAAATGCCAAAGAAAACATCTGCTTCAGAAGTCAAAATCAGACATTGCGAAGCCATTTCACCTCTGTAATGGTGACCCGCAGTTGAAATTATGAATAGCTTTGATGATGTCACCATAAGAGGCAGAGAAAGTTTACATCGTGCACATTAAAGGGACATTTCAACCCCCCAAAAAATCTGTGACCATTTATTCACCCTCATGTGGTTCAAAACATGCACATGACTCTTTCTTCTGTGAAAAACAAAAGAAGATATTTCAAGAAATGCCTCTTGTTTTGCATTCATACAATGTAAGACAATGGGGTCAATGTTGTTTGGTTTCCACCATTCTTCATTTTTTGTGTTCTGCAGGAGACATGTTTGAAAATGTTATTTTCGGGTGAACGATCCCTTTAAGACCCCAACGCAGACGGCTACCGAGAACCACCACTGGAGAAACTGATCAAAATAGAAAAATACGAAAGCGAAAGATGCTGAGAAAATGTCATGCACAACATGTGCAGATGTTCTGAGAACATCGGGTTCCTGTTCTCTCGTTCGCATCCCACGGCCCTGTCTGCTTCCTGTCAGGGTTGCTGTGCTAAGAACAGAGACGACCCTTTGGGGCCGAAGCTCAGTTAGTGAGGCTGAAAGGCCGGGTGAAGGGCACATTCTTTGGCCTCTATCCAGGTCACATGATGAAGGGGTGTGAAGAGGATGCACAGCCACAGTGGAACTGAATTGTTATGGTAGTTTGATGTGTACTGTAATACTGACAATGTGAAGATTCAGAGATTCAGAATCGTTTTGCTTTAATATGCTAATTTATCTTACTTTTTGGATAGAAACAGAAAAAACCAGCATCAGCTTCAGAAGATACTGTAAATGATGCATGACGATACACTTTAGAATGAAAAGTAAAATAAATTGTTTATCTTTCGATTAAGGGACTTCTTATAATGCTTGACATTTTCATGGGAAATGAGAATTATAACAAGTTCCCACCAGGCTTGTATGGACAGTCCAGGTGTGCAGATGTTTACACTAAAATATGTAAAAACATAGTAAAACCTCTTTCCAGCTGTGGAAAAATGAAGAGACTTTTCCATATCATCATGTAATCAACAATTCTAGATGTATTGTGTCCATTCCAGTCCAGTGTCTGTTGAATTTCAACAAATCAAACCTCAGGACTGACATAAAGTCATTCAACAGCAATAAAAAACATTTTTTTTTTTTTTCTAAAAACACAAATATTATTGTTGTATTGCTTAAAAGTGAATATGAACTTGTTTTCTTTGCAGTATTTGAGGTCTGAAATAAAACAGAGCATCTTTTTAGTAATTTTCACCCGGTTCTCAAGTTTTAATTTTCTGCAAATGAATGCGAATAAAAAGAATATTTATTGTTCATTTGGGAGAAATATTTTTATAAAAATAATAATTTTACCTAGATTTAACCTATAAATAGTCAATTCAGAAAAACTGACATCTCTCAATTTTTCCCACAACTGTATATTTGTGTTTCCGCTCTGTGTTCACAGCCGTATGAATGGAAATGAATGTGATGTTTAATGTTATCGTCCCTTTAAACCATCCAAACCGGGATTCACAACGTCTTACAAAGCGTAACAGACTCAGTGTAGTCTTTTATTATTTTTCAGATGGTACACAGTTTGAATCAATAAGCATTCACTACCTTTAGATATATGCTCAACCTGAAGCTGCAGCAGTCTCTGCCGTTGACACATTGAGATTCAGAGGAATACTTCATTCCTATTGCACATCAGTCCAAAGGAGTGGCTTTCAAAAGAAAAATTCCTCAATGCATAAGTGAGAGGACACCTAAAGCAGTTCAAAGCAAAATCAAACTGAATCTATCCGGTTCGGATTCGTTTGCTGGCCGTTATTCAGCGGCGGTTATCGTTGAATACAAACAATCCGACTTGTCGGCCAACAAGAGTTTAAGACGTAAAACTGAGTTTGTGTGATTTATTAACGCTGGGCGAACAATGTAGGTCACAGCTTCTGTAAACGATCTTTTCGAGGAAGCCCTAAAGGTTGGGGAAAAGCATTTGATTTGTGTCTCATTTCCCCTCGAGTCTACATATTCCAGCCACTCAACAAGCCAACCATGCTAGCGATGCACTCGGTTTATGATGTACAGGGAGTATCAATTCAATTCTGTCAACATGTATTTTTTAATATCCCCTTTAAGTAATTAGTTATAATCATTTATCTAACGTTCCACATTCTCTCACTTTAAAACAAGTCCTGTATGTTCCCACTAGAGTTTAATACGGTTCTGATGAAGAAGGAGCTTCAAAAATGTCTTTTTTTGTTTTCTGACAGGACAGAACCCAGTCCTTCAGTGCTGCATGAAACAAAAGCTGTAGGTTTAATTTTGTAATTCAGTTTGGACCGTTGCCAGTGCAGTTCCTCTTAATCTCCGCCCTCTTCATCGTTTCCCTGCTCGCCATCCATCAGCAAGGCTGCGTATTTACTGGCTGAGCTAAATTTCTGTTGAAACAAGAACAGACAGTGAGATGTAAATGAAGCATCGTCATATTAGGGGCCATTTACATTTCGCGTCTTTTGTTATTTTAAATGTAGACGTCAAATAGGGGGCGACGTGGTTGCTATGTGCACGTGGTGCGACGGTCCCGTTTTTCTAGAAGCGTCGGCGCAGCATCGAGATGAAAATATCAAAACTTTTCAGAATGGCGCACACTCACCGCAGGTCATGTGACAAGAATCAATAAAGACAAGCTCAATGAAGATCACAGCATTGATAAATCTAGAATTATTGCAAGGTATTTTCAGTGCATTGAATCCGTATATCTAGGCCTGTGGCGATAGCAACTTTTTGTTTGGCGATAAATTGTATCAGAAATATGGCTTTCCTGTAGCTCAGTGGTTAGAGCCGTTAGCAACGTCAAGGTCATGGGTTCGAACCCAAGGATTGCGCACACTTCGAAACAAATGTATAGAATAATGCAATGCAAGTCGCTTTGGATTTCAATCACTTTTCAGGTTAACGTTAGTTGAGTTACTGTTTTCATACCTTCATTTTTTTCGTTACCACTGCCGCTGTCCGGCCCGTGTGTGCGAATCTGTGCGCGCGAGCCCCGCTTTTGACACACAGACCCAGGGCAGCACCGACAGAGAAAGCTTGATCGGATAAAATGTTAATGTCATTAATTTATGTAAACAAAAGCATTTATAAACACAATGGCGACAATTGCATCACCAAAAACTACCGACGTCAAGTTATATATCGCGCGATAAGGCGATAAATTGACTATCGCGACAGGCCTACATAAATCCTTTGTTTATACCTCCTCGTCTCAACAGCTAGCGTGGCACATGGATGCTTAGCCACGACAGATGCCAGGAGAGATCAAACTCCTAGGCGCTTTGGGGAAAAAAGAGAAAGCAATGCGGCTCGCGTTTTCCGCGTGGTTTTAGACGCGAAATGTAAATCGCCCCATAGAAGTTCATACTGTGTGTGCTTCACATAGTTTCAAGTGAACAGACTAATATTTATATAGAATCAGGTGATATTCATCAAAATTGGTGGTTTGACTGCTAACAGCATTAAGTTTATGACTCAATTGTTCACATTTGACTAACATTAGTTAATGCATTAGCTAGCAGAAAACTAACATGGCAATTGCATGCAAAAGTTAAGCTTAAGATAAAATTTAGATTTTTTTACACGATTTACACCATACAAGGTCAGATGTCAATGTTTGATGGTTTAAATACCCATGTTAAGTCTCAATGTTTTTAAAGCATGACTGTCCATAGTCAGGTAAAGGCTGGAATACACCTATCTGACTCTGCCCAGATTTTCAGTCTGGACTGGTTGCAGAAAGTCTGCGCTAGTCTGCAGATTTTATTGCGTAGTGTATGATGCCATGTTTTTCTCTGCAAACTTTCAGAAAGTCTGCAAGTGTGTGATTACATGATTCTTTGAAAAAAAGTAGACGTGTATTCCAGCCTTAAGTGAATTGTCACATCCATAACACTCCATATTTCTCATAAATGGGCACATTAAAAATGTAATATAGTAACTGTTTTTATTCTATAAAGAGGCATCCCTTCTCTATTTGTTTGCAATTATTGCAAACAAAGTATGTTGTCTCTGAAATACATGCATCCTTTTTAGTCACATACATTAGGCATTCATTTTTCCCTATTTTAAAATAGAAAACTAGACTGATATTTTTCAGATGTCTGGACTCTGGACTGAAAATATAAACAGATTAAATTGGTAATAAATACATTCTCTTCACTCTACACTCAAGTTTTTACTAAAAATGTCACAATCCATAATGCTGGATTTAAAAAATTTCTTTACAGCATTTATTGGTTTTGTTAGTTACAGTGATAAAAATACAATTGTTTCTTGATGTTGGTTCATTGTTTATTACACATATTTACAGATACAACTTTGATTTAAATGAAGTATTATTAAATTTAAGAAATTAACAAGAAGCACTGTTCACTGTTAGTTTATGATAACTAATGTAGGTCACACCAGGAACGAGAAACATAACCATAAAGAAGTTTTAAAAGTCAATTTAAGAAAAGAGTCCACATCATTTTTTGACCTTTAATGTGTCAAAGATCTTTATAAAATTAAAGAGGGCACATCTTTAAGTTCTAGTTCTGTTGATTCCAGGTTAAATTCTTCAAGATGTAGCTCACTGAATAACTTGCTTTGAAAGACATGTTTGGTCAACTATGAAGCCTGAAATAACGCCTCTTAAAACTGACACCTGTTTTTAAAGTCTGGGTCCATCTGCCTATTAAACTGCTCTATTTGAGCTTCCATGAAACCCACATCCTAACAAATTTTGTGTTTGTTTGAAAAAGACTGCTGTCATGAAAAGCCAGATGGACCAGGATGTGAAAACAGACCAGACGTACGAAACCACAAAACATGATCTACAAGTATCAAAACTTTCAAGAGAGAAAGTACAGGAAAAGTCTGCATCTCTAGACCTAAAACCCAACAAAAGCCATTCAAATGATGGAGAATGTATCCAATCTGCGCTCAAGGTTATAGTTCTCCCAAAAACGAAAAATATATGCACCCTCACATGTCATTCCAAACCTGTATGACTTTCTTTCTCTTGCAGAACACAAAAGAAGATATTTTGAAAAATGTTGGTAACCATTTCTATTGTATTAACACAAAACCACTGACACATTTCTCAAAATATCTTCTTTTGTATCACATGGTTTTAAATCACATGAGGGTAAATAAATGATGACAACATTTCTATTTTTGGGTGAACTATCCATACAGATAAGGTAACATTTCCGTATTCGCAATTTACAAGCCAAAACATCCTCTGCTTGATACGAGGATTCTAATTCATCTGAATTATGTGTCTAGACTCAAGTAAATATTTACATCAAGCTGCATTTGTTTCAAGCGTGGACTACAATTACAGTCTGTGACCTTGACATTAAAATCTCCAGTTCTGTCTAAATGAAGGCGTCCCTTACAGAAATCTTTGATTAAAGAATGTCTGAAAGAAAGCAGTGGGGGATTGTGGGTGTTAGCTCTGTCACTCACAGGATTCGGAGGCTCCTCACATTTCTTTGGCTCTGGTGCTGATTTGAGATCTTGTTCTCTTTTCACATCCCTTCTGCAAACACACAACAGAATCTCAAATGCACATGTACTTATGACAAAGACTCTGGAGCTACTGAGAACTCCATTGCTATAAATTGGTATAAATATTACTGTTACAGGATTTTTTGAATTAAAGTGAACAAATCACATAGCATTTTTCTAGCTGTCCCTTAAAGAGTTCTCTTTTTGTCAACTAGCCTTTACATTCACATTTGTTTATCTATAGAAACACAGCGAAACAAGTTGACCTGTCAGTTTCCTTCCGTCGGTCTCGGCTGGTCGTATCTCCACGTCCCCTGCCTGCTCCAGAGCCCGAGGCTCCACCACGACCCCGAGAGGGACCCCGATCTCGGCGAACCCCATCTGATTTGTTTTCATCTGTAAGGAGAGCTGGTGTTTATCAGTGTGGAGGACAACTCTATGAATCACACGATCATCTGATGTCCTTTATTTTAAGCACCCAAACACTAGGAAAGGCGAATGGCGCGAATGGCGCGAATTGTGCGAATGACGCGAATTGAGTTGAAAAATCTGAACTTTGCCGAAAAGTTGCGCCGCGTAAACCAATCAGGAGCTTGCTCTAGTAGTGAGGTGATTAGACGACGTAGCGAGCGGAGGCAGAAATCCGAAACTGGAGGACAAAATGGAGGACAAATTGATCGTTGCCGTTTGTGGACACCCGGAGCTGTATGATTCTTTTTCTTACTTTTATAGGAACAGGAATAAAAAGGATCTTGCTTGGAAGAAAGTGAGTGAGGAGGTCGGAGAATCTGGTAAGTTGTAAAAACGCTCTTTACTCAATTTGAGCTATATATATATATATATATATACACACACACACGAGTTTACGCCGTTTTTCAGCCTTCCATAGCACATAAAGCGCAGCTACCCTCTCAACAAAATCCATGTCCGCCATTTCGAAATGAGACTGGAGCCGCTGCCAGAAGCCCCTCCCATGATGCGAATTTGACGCGCGAATGAAGCGAATTTTATGCGCGAATGAAGCGAATCTGACGCGCGAATGAAGCGAGTAAACTCAAAATGTTCAAGCGTCCAACTACACGCGAATAGCGCGATTCATTCGCGCCATTCGCGTTTGGTCTAAACACAACATTAGTGTGTTTAAAAAATTACTTGTCTTGAGTTCCTCTTCCAAGCCTGCATCACTTTCATGTCTCAAAAGATTTGCATCTTTATAAATCTTACCTTTGCTCTTCTGATGAACATCAGCTGAGCTTGTCGAGCTGAAAAACAAAGCAAAAATCTTTTTACACTTTTTTAAATCTTTTATTGCTGCAATTTTTTTTAATGCATTCAAGCTGTCTAAAAATATGGTATTTTCTGATCTACCTGAGCTTTTAATAGGATCTCAGATAGGGTTGAGAATCAAAAATCAATTTCAATTTTGGGATAAGAATCGAACGTTTAGGAATCGGATACTTGATATAAAATAAAAAAATAAATTCCTGTGAGTACATTTTCTTAAATGTCATGTGTTAACTTATGATCTGCTGATATCTTAATAAAAGCCTGCATGAAAATTAATCATATTAATCATATTTTACATACAGTGCTCATAAATATACTGTATATTTTGCCAACCAGACAATAAGCAGACTACATTACCACACAAGTTGATAGCTTTTTAAAACTTTTTGGAAACGAAACTGGGAATTAATAAGAATCGGAATCCATAAGCAGAATCGATAAAAGTCAAACCATAATCTTAGGCAACCTTAGGCAACCTTAGGCAACCTAATCTTGGGTCCCAGTTCATTTGTATTGCATTGTGGGTAAAACATACTCACCTTTTGGGTGACACGATAGGTTTAGTGTCACTCTCACTGGATCCCGTGCTCATGGCGCTTCTCTTCGCCCAAACGTTTTCTTTTGGCGGAGGAGCTAGAACGACTTGCAATGGCAGGCCTTCCTGCTTAGAGGTGGTTTGGTTTCCATGGGAGGATGCTTCCTCATCACGGCCACTGAAAACCTCGTTTTCCACAGAGCGCTCACTTTCCCGGCGTCTAGGCCCTGTCAGAGAGAAGCAAAGGATATCATAGCCCATGTGATAAGGACCATGAAACTGTAGATAAATCTATTGTTAATTATCATTTTAAAACAAAGTCAGGGCAAAGTTATATTTCAAGCAAAAGCCGATCACTCACCCCTGCTTGATGTGCTTCCTTGTTGTGATGACTCGCTTCCTGTTCGTGAGCGCCCGGCTCCCTGGTCCTCACTTCGCCAGCTCGGATGCCTGAGTAAACAGCGTTCATTAGACAAAGAGAACATGATTAATATCTAAAAACTCTGTCGCTTGAGTGCTTTTGCTTGTTGTTAATTTCATATGTGTGTTGTACCTCTCCCTGGGCTTGCGTTCAGGTGACCTGCTCTTCTCCTCCTCCAGCTGTCTCTGCAGTCTCTCCTGTTCTTTCTTTAACCTCTCCTCCACCTCTCTTTCTTTAGCTGCCGTGTCCACCGGTTTGGCTCCCCCGAAGATAGAGGCGGCACGCCCTGACAGCGCTGGCGGACCGCTGCTCTGGTCTTCCTCTTTGGGAACGCTGCGGGGCTTCAGGTTCAGCTTGGGCCTCTGCAGGGGACCTAAACACAGGAGCAGCCTGTTTACATGACCTGATATGAGTGACTCAGAGCCAAAGGTCAAATGCATGAGCTAACCTCTGTCCTCGCGCCTATCATCCTGCCTCTCGTATCTGTCTTCGCGGTCTCCATATCGATCTCCGTAGCGGTCGCCGCTGCCACGGTTATCGTCCCGGCGGTCGTCGCCATAGTCACGGCGGAAACCGCTTCCGAATGGCCGGCGACCCCCACTGCGTGAATCGTTGCCTAAAATAATGACAGAGAAGCCTCTGGTTAGAATAATGTTTATTGATGGCAAAGACATGAGAATTTAGAAAACACTGAACATAATTCGGTGTTACTTTTGCTTGATTGTAATTTTGTTAATATTATGAATAACTTTTTATTTTTTACGTTTGTAGTTTAAGCTTATTCGTTTTAGTTTTGGGTATTTTTTATTCTATATTTTTATAAATATATTTATTTTATTGTATATATATATATATATATATAATTGTATTGCTATACAAGTTTCATTTATTTTCTTTAATTCTTTTGTTTTTATTTATTTATTAACTTAAAAATGGTAAACAATGTGTTTTATTTTATTTTAAAGAATTGTTTAAATAGTTTTATTTAACTATAATAACCTTTGTTAGTGTAAGTTAAAAGAACATTATATACCTCTGTCGTAGTCCCTGCGGTCTCTTTCGTCATAACGTTCCCGGTATCTCTCTCTCCCTCCATCATAGCGATCGCTTCCACTGTCCCACCGCTGGCCATCCCGGTACCGATCTGAATCATAACGATCACGATCTCTGGATCCTAAAGAGCACACAGTGATTTAAAGGTACATTCATCCATTTAGGTAAGTAGTATGTAAGGTATTTAAATATATACATTTCTTCACTCATTTTCTTCAAATCTAAAACCTGATAAACTGAAATAAAATCCAACAAACACTCACGCTCTCCAAATGTGTCATCTCTGCGCGGTCCGTCGTCTACGTCAGTTTTAGGCCTCGCTCGCCAGTCAGAATCCGTCTTATCTGGGCCCATGTCACGGTCACTGCGGTTACGTTCTCTCCCTGACATGGAGCGCTCGTCTCTCTCTGAGAAGAACACCAAAACAGATTTTCTGTTTAAGTAAAATGTCGCTGTGAACATCAAATTCACTGTCTCTCACAAATAAAACAGGTTCACAATTGCATAATACTGCATAACACCAGCGCTATGCAGTGTCCATGCACACCTTTATCACCGGACTGGTCAGCAATGTCAACACGGATCCTGCGATTTCCAAGGTTCTAAACAGAGTAAAAAGAAGGGTTATTATGAGAACATAGATGAGCATTACTCAACTGTGAGCCTGCATCTTGACTGTCCACAAGCGCAGCGGAAGACATATGCCACCATGTGGTCAAAAGAAATTGAACCGAACATCAACACTCAGTTTAATAATTCAAAATTACATTCACAGAGCAAATCGGTTATTGAGGAACAAAGTATGTTTTAATAAGATGGCTGACTATTGGTTCTCACCTCTTCATTGAGGCTAAGTGCACGCAGCAGAGAGTCCACATCATCAAACTCCGCATAGCCGAAGCCTTTCAACCGTTCTGGGTTACTGGGCTCCCTTGGGAGACGAACCGCACTCATCTGGATGAACGAAACTTGTTTTAGAGCATATTTCTGCAAACTGGTGAAAAGCTCTGCACAATTTCCAACTAGGTGCACAGGCAAAAAAAATGCAGATGTCACTTTGCAGACGCTATTTTGACAAGAAACAAACCTAAAACTTTCAATGAAATAGGAATAATGCAGGAGGGAGAACTCACATTCAGCCCACGAAAGAAGTCTTTAATGGAGTCCTCCGTGACGTCATAGGGGAGGTTGCCGAGGAAGGCGGTGTAGGGCGGGCTGTGGGGCAGCCGGGAGCGATCGATGTTGGGCTCGCGGGCGGCACGTGGAGCCGTCGGCAAAATGGACCGATCGATGGGCGGTGCACGATACACGTCCTCTTCTGTGTGCCAAGACGTAGTAACTGTAAAAGGAAATGAAACGACATTACATCATTTTATTTGTTATTTTCAGAATCAGTTGCGACCACATAACTAATATTCTTACTGAATATAATTATCTAAAGATTTTAAGTATAGACAGTAATACAGCCAACCATAAAGAAGATAATCAACTAAGGGTGAGTTTATAAAAAAATGAAAAGTATTAAAATCGTGGTTTTCATAGTTTAATACATGACTACAGACTAAACACGTAAAACACTTGCATAAGACATCACTGCTGTCAGAAATTGTGTTTTTTATAGTTGGCATGTAATAAGAACAGTATAAAACCTTTAGTTTGAAACATGCACTTGCCATGACGCAATTTTTCATTTTCAGCCTTAAAGTTCCCGTGAACCGGAAGTTGCAATCGTTTTTACTTTCGAATTTTGATGCATTTCCGAGTGAAATGGAATTTCTAATGAGAAAAATAGTGGGCGTGTCTTTCGTCTTTCGATGTATAAAAACAGCCGTCAAAATGGAAATGAAATGGAACTGGCAGCAGACTAACAGTAGAAGGGGAGAAGTTAGCGGATTCTCTGCCCAAGCCATCTAACATGCATCATTTGTGATGGATTGTCATTACAGGGCAGGAGTGCATTTTCTGATTTTAACTAAAGATTATGAGGGCACACAAATTTTAAAAAGAGAATGACCCACATTGATAAACTATTTACAATAAACGCTGCAATATTTCATGAAAAAATAGGCATTGCCGGTTTTAGTTTTACTGGGACTTTTTTTCCTGTTGTTAAAGTAATATTCAGGCATACAATTATAGGTAGTTGAGAATTTCCGTCACACGCTTGCAGTATTCGACCAATCACTACGCACTGGTTAACTGGCCAATCTTAGCACCTAGGGTTATAACGGTATGACTTTTTTACGGTATGATTATCGTCTGAGACAACACCATGGTTTTACAGTTTCACGGTTGGCGGTTTTACATAATAATTCTTATCAGAAAGAGACTGTTCGACTGTTGGTTGAGCTGGATCAGAAACTGGCTTTGCAGAAGTAGCTTGAACCTAAAGAAATAATTATGATAATAAACCAAATTACAAAAAAAGAATTATTTAACAATTTCTACAGGGAATACAGTGAGATTTGAGGGAATGAAATGGTTAAACAGAGCTTTATAATGTTTTATTTTTATTAAAATGTTGCGTGTATAAATTGAATTCATAAAACTTTATTAATAACAAAAAGAGGGGTAAGATATTACTGTTTTATGATGAAATACAAATGCATTATCAATAATGGTTATTTGCGCAGGTGATTTTTTTTCCTCTTTTATGTTAAACGGGTAATAAGCAATTCTTCATGGTATTAATGGTATAATAATCGTGCAGGCTCAAAACACGGTAGACCGTCATACCGGTACAACCCTAATAGCACCCCTCGGTTCAAGGGGTAAATTCAACAGTCACACAACTTCTATGCATGGCATCACCTGGGGCTTTGTTCTTAAGACAAAATAGAAGAATGTTCTTAAGATAAATTATAGGAAGCTGAGGCTCAGGAAGTTCTCAAATATTTTCTTAAGAACATGAAAAATGACATGACGTATGCTTTGTAAATCATTCTTGAGGAAAACTAAATGTAAGAACTGCCTTAATACGTTTTTTCGGGAATACAAAACCTTCCTAAGTTTTTTCATAAAGGGGTGAAATGACACAGCAAAACGAATATTATGGTTTGTTTTAGATGTAATGCAATGTGTATACACGATTTAAGGTTCAAAAACGCGGTATTTTCCACACACCGTGCAAGTTTGTATCTCCTCTTTGCACCGCCACTCTGAAACGCACTGATTTTTTACAAATCTCATCGCTCTAAAAAGCGAGGTGTGCTATGATTGGCCAGTTAACCAGTGCGTAGTGATTGGTCGAATACTGCAAGTGTGAGGGAAATGTAACGCCTCTTACCATGTTCGGAACATCATGTTCCCAAGCAATTGTACTGACACTCATCGTGAATTCCTTATATCAATTCAAGCCCGAATCTGATACGGAAAATGAAGATGATCAAGCCGATACATCTACTTTGCCAGCGCGACTTGAGCAGGATGTAAAGGATTGGTAAGGTTTTAAAAAATATATTATGTTAAATAGTTAAAAACTATAGCTAACTGTTTTACCTTTTATATACGACGTTATAAGGACTATAAACAAACAACCATATACATCATACAGAGATTGTGTGAGATAAAAACAAGCTCCCATCACAGCAGGGAATTGTAACATAATAAATAACGCGAGTGCTTTTGCCCTTCTTGATCAACCAGTGTTATGCCACGTCTCGTCGCGACTCAACAAAGACAATAAACTCCATTACAAACACAACATTTGTTGCCTCTAGTTGGCACATTATTACTGATTATTAGGACTTATGTTGTCTTTTTTCACGTTGCGCGCGTGTCTGCATTTGCAGATCACAAACACACGACAAACTCAACTCGCGTTAGTCCGTAACAAAGTCTTTTACAATGAAAATATACTTACGGCCTCTGAATCTGAAGCGCCAGCAAAGTTGTAATGGTTGGAATGGCCCCACTTTTTAACCAAAGCTTTCGCGCATAGCCGTCTTAATCTCTCTCCCACGTTCGTGAAGCAATCGTTGGGGAAATGCGCCGCACAAACTTAAACATTCGGATTGTACTGTTCTGGAACAGTGTTGAAAATAAAATGTAACCATTCTATTTTAGTTGTCGCATCTTTAGGCAGGGGAAACAAAGAGTCTTTCTTTTCGCAACGAAACACACAGCGTCCATTCGACATGGCTGCGGCGGTGACGATACAATGAGATTTACAAGTACGCCCACCTCACTTGCGTTTTGATTTGGGCTCAAATCATGTTACGAAGTGACATACATTCGCCGGGTACGGAAGGTTTTGCGGTTACACGAGGCGTTTCAGGCAGGTCTGGGTTCGCATTCGCTTTTAGATGGGCAACTTATAACACACCAAAGACAAAGATAAACACGTATTCGTGCCATATGACCCCGTTTAATTACAGTTTAGCAATTAAAAAAATATGGCAGTTAAGAAGTATTTTCTTAAGAATGTTTTAGGAATTCTTATTAACTCACACCCACAGACCAGTTTAACCAGGTGCTGTCTACACAAAAACAGCTCCGCTCCTGTATTTAAATCATGTTACTTTAATCCTCTAGGCAAAAACACATCTCCTTTTTATGTAAACTAGGCATATTATCGGTAACGGCACTATTAACACACCACAATTAACAACTATTGACCTGCATAAATCCCTCATTGAAGTAAGTGCTAGAACAATGCAGACAAATAACGCAAGCAAAGAAATGTGGTTGATGATGTGGTTTAATCAAGTCTGAATCTCACCGTCTCCTTCCAAGTCATCAGTCTCATCCGCCCAGCTAGTGGGCTTTGTAGGCGGATAGGTCGGTGGAGCATTTCCCCCACTGTCCTCAGCTAAAAAGTCAGTCAGGGTAAGAGTCTTACCCTTCTTCTTAGTCTTATTTTTACCTGTAAAAAAATACAAAATTGTTTAAAACCAGACACAAATGTCCCTGCAAAAAAAGTACCACAGTAATATAAATAGCATTTTTTAACAAAACAAACAAAAAATATAGAAATATATTAACTTCCGTTCCATGAGTATGAGGTAAGACATTATGGATTATCAACATAATTAAATAAATATGTTTGTGATCCAGCTGATATCACAATGATGCAATGATATAAAAGTTTCTGCTTGATACACCGAAATGGTCTATAGAAATGCAGTCATGATACACATCTTTGCTTTTAGATGAAAAACGTGTTACTTGTAAAGGTAAAACTAAATCTGATTGGATGACAAGAACAAGCAGGTTATTTACATGCAAAATTCACTCTCTTATGGAAAGTGTCATGGTTAACACCAGGAGAAGCATTGTTGTGAGTTACTATTTGCTTCTGGGCTCTGTTATGACAAACTGCACTGTCAGGACATTCCAAAGCTGTCGAACTTAATCTGTGTTTACTGTGAAGCGACGACAACCCACCGCACAACCAAAACAAAGACTCAACGCTCTAACAACACTATCCCTCAGCCCAATGTATGTACACTGCATAATAATTCAGGCAAGATGGGTTTAGACTGAAATGCAAGAAGCTCTTCTCTGCTTAAGTTACCTTTCCAGGTGACCTATAACATACTGCTATAATTCATGACAACTGGGACCGTGAAGATGATAAACTGATGATAAACAAAAGAGTGTTTGTCCCATAAGGAAGTGTTTGTCCCGTGGGGATAAAATAGAAGAGTGTTTGTCCCGTGAAAACAAGAATGATAAATACAGAACAGAAAACACTGAGAGTGTTTGTCCCGAGACAGTGAAGAATATAAACAATGACAGGTTTGTCCCGGGACAGTGAAGATTATAATCAGAAAGTGTTTGTCCCGGGACAGTGGGATGATAAATATAGACAGCGCTTGTCCCAGGACAGTGAAGATTATAACATGGAGAGTGTTTGTCCCGGGACTGTGAAAATGATAAATACAGAGAATGTTTGTCTCGGGACAGTCACAGAGTGTTTGTTCAGTGACAGTCAAGATGATAAATACAAAGAGTGTTTGTCCCGGGACTGTGAAAATGATAAATACAGAGAATGTTTGTCTCGGGACAGTCAAGATGACAAACAAATACAAAGAGTGTTTGTCCCGGGACAGTGAAGATGATAAATACAGAGATGTTTGTCCATGGACAGTCAAGATGATAAATACAAAGAGTGTTTGTCCCGGGACAGTCAAGATCACAAATACAGAGTGTTTGTCCTGGGACAGTCAAGATGATAAATACAGACAGCACTTGTCACAGGACAGTGAAGAATATAAACACTGAGAGTGTTTGTCCCGAGACAGTGAAGAATATAAACAATGACAGTGTTTGTCCCGGGACAGTGAAGATTATAATCAGAAAGTGTTTGTCCCGGGACAGTGGCGATGATAAATATAGACAGCGCTTGTCCCAGGACAGTGAAGATTATAACATGGAGAGTGTAGTCAAGATGAGAGTGTTGTCCCGGGACAGTGAAGATGATAAATACAGAGAATGTTTGTCCCGGGACAGTCAAGATGATAAATACAAAGAGTGTTTGTCCCGGGACTGTGAAAATGATAAATACAGAGAATGTTTGTCTCGGGACAGTCAAGATACAAAGAGTGTTTGTCCCGGGACAGTCAAGATGATAAATACAGAAAGTGTTTGTTCCGCGAAAGGGAAGATGATAAATACAGAGAATGTTTGTCCCGGGACAGTCAAGATCACAAATACAGAGTGTTTGTCCTGGGACAGTCAAGATGATAAATACAGAGAGGTTTTTTTTCCATTGACATTGAAGATGATAATACAGAGAGTGTTTGTTGCGGGACAGTGAAGATGATAAACACAGAGAGCGCTTGCAGCAGGACAGTGAAGATTATAAACTTGTCCCGGAGTGCTTGTCCCGGGACAGTCAAGATGATTAATAAATACAGAGAGTTTGTCCACAGATAGGCAAGATGATAAACATACGAATGCGCAGTGAGTATGCTTTGCACGAGATCAAAAGTAAAAGCTTGACAGGTAAAGATGTTGTTCCATATAACAACACACTGTCAGTTATATAGTAAGACAAACGCGGTAAAGTCTGAAGTTACAGCTGCCCCTCCCTCGACTCTGCGCCTGCGTTTTTTCAACTGTTTACGATTAGATACATTTGGGAAAGATCGTTTATTTCGACAGAGCTTGGGAGGCTTAAATATCAAACACTGTAAATCAACGAATTACTGACAAGTAATACCCCAACAGCGCTACAATGCAATGAAAACACAAGCATTTAGACACGGGCTGGGCTGCACACGCTTCGTTCAATGTCTGAGAAACAATTTAATGTCAGTGCTATCTGCTGAAATGATATTTACACGGCCACTTTGAATAGAACGTAAATAAACTGCATTATTATGCTCTCATGCGTTCACACGGCTGCTGGTGCGAGCTCCTCCTGCGCAGCGTCGCTTCACAACTCAGGCTTTTTAAAACACGCCATGCAGCCACGTCGCTTAATTCACGCCCCGACCGCACTTCATCTGCCAGTCAAGTACATTTTCCGAGCACAAATGACACATGTCACCCGCAATTTCCCAGCCGGCCCAGTCACAAATCTATAAAGTCCTCACCTGACGCCGCCATGCTGGAGAACGAGTGCGCGTCATTTCCGCGGATGGGGGCGTGACCTGCTGCGTGACGCCATCGCGCATCCAGAGCCGCGCTCAAATAAGTTTGGGCTTCAGAAAGAATGACACTAAATGGTCTAAGATATTATTTCGTTTTTAAAGTCACACAAGCTGAAGTTTAAATTTAACACTGCAGAGTAACAGCTGGTGTGCAGTAAGCGGTTTACCACGTTAAGCATTCTGCCAATAAGTTGTCTACTTTTTTACAGTATTTATCTTTACGTATCCTGTGTCAAGTTAAAGAGTCAAAAAGCATATTTCCCTATTACTAATTTTACAGGTTACATCAATACGCCAGTAGGGGGCGACAAATTACTGCTTTGTGTAACGTTATTTAAGAATTGAACGATTCACTCTTTTAGATTTCCATTGATTTGTTCAAAACACTGATTCATTTAGGAAACATTACTTCTACACTGCGTTGCCCTGCTTAAGCTTTGTGAAGAAAGATTTTCAGATTCATGCAACATTGTGTTTAAAACGTAAGTCATTTAATAACAACGTTTTTTATGGAACTGTTGTATAAAAGTGATATCACACTTGCATTCATACTTTTGGGTCCTATTAAAACCCGCGTGTGGTTATCTGCTTCGCTAGACCTAGATAATACTTTCTTTTCCTCCGATACTGCCTAAGTATATCACAATAAAGTACTTCAATATTAGTAGAAAGTGTTACGTTTCTCCAGAATTTACGAATAATGCATCAAATTAAATTTGTCTTTATTTTCTGTCCTCTCAAATGCCTGTTGACACAGGTTCTTAAAGGGATAGTTTACCCCCAAATTTAAAGGGGTCATATGGCGCGAATACGTGTTTTTCTGTGTCTTTGGTCTGCTATAAGTTGCCCATGCATGTATTAGACACGTAAAATTGCAAAAATTAAAGTGTTGGAACAAAAGATGCATTTTATTCACAAGCGAAAGCTCACAGACCTGTCTGAAACGCCTCGTGAAACCACACCCCCACAAATCTACGTCAGTTCGTGGTATGATTTGACTAAGACCGCCCAAATGTATATGCGAGTGAGGTGGGCGTACTTTTAAATCTCATTGTATCATTGCCGCCACAGCCATGTTGAGCCATGGAGAAAATAAAGCCTCTTTGTGTGCTCTTCCAAAGGATGAGACAACTAAAAACGAATGGTTACATTTTATTTACAATACCTTTCCAGAACAGTACAATCCGAATATTAAAGTGTGTGCAGCGCATTTCACAGATGATTGCTTCATGAACCTGGGAGAGATCAAGGTCGGCTGTGCACGAAAGCTTTTGTTAAAAAGCTGGGCAATTATAACTATTACAACTTCGCAAGGACAGTCTGGCGCTTCAGATTCGCAGCCTCTAAGTATATTTTCATTGTAAAAGACTTTGTTACGGACTAACGCTAGTTGAGTTTGTCGTGTGTTTGTAGCGCATGTTGTTTATTTGTGTGATCTGCAAATGCAAATGTGAAATAAGACAACTTAAGTCCTAATAATCAGTAAATATGTTCCAACTAGAGGCAACAAATGTCGTGTTTATAATGGGATTTATTGTCTTTGTTGAGTCGCGACAAGACGTGGCGTAGTGCTCGTTTATCACTAACGGCAAATCTTTATAACGTCGTATATAAAAGGTAAAACGGTTAGCTACAGTTTTTAACTATTTAACTTAATATATTTTTTAAAACCTTACCAATCCTTTACATCCTGCTGAAGTCGCGCTGGCAAAGTTGATGTATCGGCTTGATCATCTTCATTTTCTGGATCAGATTCGGGCTCGAATTGATAAGGAAAGTACAGATGACATTTAATGACCTGTCAGTACAATTGCTTGGGAACATGATGTTCCGAATATGGTAAGAGGCGTTCCATTTCCGTCACACGCTTGCAGTATTCGACCAATCACTACTTACTGGTTAACTGGCCAATCATAGCACACCTCGCTTTTCAGAGCGATGAGATTTGTAAAAAAGATTTGTTCGCGTTTCAGAGAGGCGGGCAAAGAGGAGATACAAACATGCACGGTGTGTGGAAAATACAGCGTTTCTGAACCTTATATAGTGTATACACATTGTATTACACCTAAAACAAACCATAAAAATTGTTTTAGCCGTGTCATATCACCCCTTCAATTCTGTCAATACGGTGCGATGACATGTGTCCCCTAAAAACTCAGCCAGCTCTGTTACATCCGGCGCATGTAGAATCCATTGGAAACAATGGTGTTTTTTACTTTAAAATGCAAACTAGGATTACAGTCAACAACGTGAGTCAAATAATCCAAACACTACGTCATACATCAACAACCAAAAAGGCGAAGCGCTTCAGGCTATCCGTTTCAAACTACATTCTAGGGCTGGAACGATTCCTCTTGTAACTCGAGTAATTAGAATAAATTTGCCTCGAAGTTTGGTTTAATCCATTTATAAACAGTACACATGGAGCACCCATGATTACTGATGACTCTGGACATGTTATGTAAACACAGAAGACGGTTTTATCGGTTTTAATTTCTGCTCTGACAACCGCGAGACTGCGACAAACTGTGCGTTAGAATGGTGAGAGAACATTGTGCTTGGTACGTTCTTTATATTTAAACCGACCTTTTAAGACTTCAGCTGGTGTTCTGTCGAATTGTCCTACCCTGTCAGATTTTCCTACCGCAGGGCAAAATTTTATATAATCTAATCCACATCGACAAAATATACAGGTAGGATGATTTTACAATGCAAAATAGATTAATTAGATAGTCCTAATAGCATAAAAGAATCATGTAGGATTAATTTACAGCGCAAAACCTTATCAAATTGTAATACCAGTATTAAAGGGGAGTTTTTTTCTACTTTTACACAAATGTAATATAAATCATAGGGGTCCACAGAATGTGTCTGGGAAGTTTCAGCTCAAAATACACCACAGATCTTTTAATGTACCATGCTCTAATTGCCCAGTTTTGCATGTGAGGAGAAACGCGCTGTTTTGGTGTGTGTGTCTTTAAGTGTAAATGCCTAAATCCAGTACCTCAGAGATTACGTATTTTTGTTGGCAACCCGGAAGTGCCCGCGGGCTGGTTCCATCGACCGGAAGCCTATGCATGTTTCCCATAGACTTTTGGAAAATCGCAATCTGTGATTATCAAAGGTTTATGATGTTTACACGTTTTGTCTATCAAGATAATCTTTACAAATGAACACAACACGTTACCTTTGAAGCCGAAATACATCGGCAGAAGTAAAAAGCTAACACAATGCTACAAACAGACTACACTTAAGGTCGCTCGATTTCAACGTCACCACCACCAAGCCTCTGACAACTCTTTCAAACTGGTAAGAAATTACTCCGTGAATGAATCCGCATCTACGTTTTAAGAGATTTGTGCCCATGTTGCATTATTTGTGAGCGTTATTTGCGCGATGACATCTGACGTTTTAATGTCAATTCCACTATTGTATACATTACACAGTATTTAGTTCAATTACATCCGAAGTAACTGTAGTTAAATTACAGAAAAATAAGAGTAATCCCTTACTTTGCTCTTTTAAGGGAAAAGTAATTAAATTACAGTAATTACTTAGTAACTAGTTACACCCAACACTGTCTCTGAGGTACTCAATATGCCAAGTAGTGTCCTGTTTAATATGGAGTTATATACATTATGCATTTTATTTTATGAACAACGCTTATTTTTCATCGAGTTCTATTTGTATTAAATATATATTAAAATTTTCTTGTATATTAATTGTATTAAATTAAATTAAAAAGTATTCAACAGTTATTGATTCTTTGCGGATGTCTACCGGAAGTTAAGTTTAGGCCACGTAATGTTTGTTCATGTTTTTGCCGCTGAAACAGTCGATAAAACCGTTTAGACACGTGCTTTAGACCAACGTGTCTGAAGGTAACAGTTTCCTTGTCTTTTGTGTTTGTAAATATACACATGGTGGCAGTGTTGTCATTGAATGGAAAGACAAACTAAACCAAAAATGCTGTCCATTTGTACTCCCATGAAAGCTGATGCCCCTGTGACACTCATCGTTTCATGGTTAAAGTGAAAACCAGATGTTCAAGGTGGCTGTAAAGGGATTGATATTATAACATCAGAAGTCATTTTCTCACCTTTTACCTATAGTCAGTTCTTTCAGAAAAATAAATGAATTCCTTAATTAACAAAAATGCAATGTATTGTAACAATCCAACGTGTATATCTGCCACAGTTCCTGAATTAATGCTGTGGTGAGCTCATGCCACATGACTGTGGGTTTAATATGAGAAGGAACTGGGTGACGACCGAGCATGACTCCAGGCCATTCCTCTTTCCTCAGCGGTCTGTTTTTACCCAAACTTGAGAAAGGTAACCATAGAGACGGCTTCTGTAAGTCACTGAAGGACAAGGCCAGAGCACATGGGAGAATTGGGAGGAGGCCAAGGTTCAAATCATATTCCACAGTTCAACGGCGATGAGATGGGGGTGGAAGTAACGACTACCTCTTATGCTTTTTTCACTGCATAACCTCACAGACAGGACAGACCAACAGCTTAACCTTTGTTTTGACAACAGCCAGAGATTTCCCCGTTATGCTCTACATGTAGTTGATGTCATATGTACTACCGAAACTCATATTCATATCTAATTCATATCTGAAGTGATGGTAGCGTGGTTTCATTTCCATTTTTTATCTCACATTCGTATTTTGTAGGTAGTAGAAGTTTGTTTGTTTGACGTCACCCAGTTGCTATGAACATTTTTTTCCCTTTCAGATAAGATATACTTCGGTATGCAAATACCATAAAGGTCCTGTGCAGGTCTGATTTCCATAAAGGCTTATTGTGCTTGGTCATCTCTCTCCCATTATTTTTATCTTACCTTGCACATGAGCTTACTGGTGTAGGAAAAATAATCAAGCTAAAGCGAAACTGAATTCGAACAAACAAATTAGCAAATCCCTCTTGAGCTGAAAATGTAAACCTTCACGTTCCTATTAAAATGCAACCTGCTGTGCTGGATGTTTCAATGGTTGCCAGGTTGCGTTTTGCTGTTTACACTCTCAGGTTTGTTTGACCACCTGAGCGCTTTGTCAGTGCTGATGATGGGAACTAAAGACTTGATCATGCAAAAGAGATGACAGGCTTGTCTACAATGTAAAGAATAAAACTTCCATCATCTGTCACGACCTCATCATAATCACACGCATTCTGCTCTGACGGATGAATACGTGGGAAGAAAGAACAAAAAAGCGGAAGGTTTTGAGATTAGTGACATCACTGAATCGCCGTCAGGTGTGTCTCTCCTGATCTCTTGATGGTCCTTGTACTCTGCGTGTATAAACAGCTGCGTGTGTGTTTGGTCTCTATACGGAAAAGCAAGCAGAGGACAAAGCACATTATTTTAAGAGTGCAGATGACTGTTTTAGTGTTTCGCGTTTTTACATTTACTTTATACAGTATCCAGATGGCACAATCTTTTAATAAATGTATTTGATGAGACAAAAATGACGATGCTTAGCACTCCCGCTCGCTGGCAGCAGGCATCTTGAATTATAATTTTCTATATACTTCTACTACCTATATCTAATTTATCCTTGCCTATAGGTTAATATAAGAAAAAGCAACACACCTTTCACCTCCTTCCCATTTTCGAGGAATATGGGACAAAAGTGACTGGTGATTATAATTGTAATATAATTTGTGGTCTTTGTTGCTATGTAGCTGTGTGTGTAGTCATGTTACAATACTTTTGCCTGATGGTTTATTCAGTCTCTCATTTTCTCTTATCAGCTCTTATCAGTTGCGTAAATAAAGTGCATACCCACAGTTTATGAACACTCAAACATAATTTCCCCCTTTTGAGCAGTATAGCAGTATATTCAGTTATTCACCCTCATATAATTATCTAACAATAAGGAAAGGTATTGTATGGTTTGAAGGACGATGACAAAAGGCCCAAAAATGATGTAGCCCCCTGTCTTTAAGTTAACTTTACGAAATTCTACAGCTGGATACCCAGTGCTGTAGTGCTTGAGTGGTTTTTCTGTAGTCTCGGACTTGTTTTGGACTCGTTGGTATCTGCACTCAGACTTGTCTCAGATATTGTCATTGGACTCGCCAAATGTTCTAGTTGGACTCTTGACTTTCATTAAGTTCATTCTTTTTCCTCCTTGGAGTAGTTTACTTTTTGCGATGGGCGTCAAGCTGTAAAAAAGTTGATGACTGATTTGAGTGTTCTAGTTCACAAGGCTAAGATACTGTGCCAAATTAAAACGAAAGTTTTCCTGACATCAACACTCATCATACAAACCTCAACAGTGATGACAATCATCAAACTAATTCAGATAAACAGATAAACCGCAATGCATGCTGTGTGTATTTTCTGTCAGTTCAAAGAGGTATAATAAGCAATACCACTGCTTTAATCTAGTATCACACAATACTTATAAATCAATAACACAATGCACTCATGAGCAATTATTTAGGTAACTGCACAAAGACGACAATCATTATCACCTGATCCCAATGGATAGTTTTTATTGCCTCAACAGTTGTATTGTAGTGCACCGTTATAACAGACAATGAAAATCTAACGCTAAAAAAACACAAGAATCAAGAGCCCAACTAAAGCAAATACTGATCGAAATAATGATGGTTTGTTGAAACTTTATTTAAACATTAATTGCGGTTGCAAAAGTGATTTAAGTTAACATTGATAAATTACCAAGCTGAAAATGGGAACATTTTCCATTGGCAGCCCAGAATGTGATTGTTACACGACAATAAAAATACTTATAATAATAATAAAGCACTTCGGCTTTATGTGAGTTTGGTGAAATTGCTATTACAAAAGTAAATAAAATGACCTAATTTGATCCGGTTTGATCATTACAAATAAAGTATGTGGTCTTGAAGAGGATTATTTTTTCTGTCTCTGTCTTGACCGTCTCATTTGGACTCGGTCTTGACTTGGACTCGAACCTCTTTGGACTTGGACTTGACTTGGACTTGAACCTCTTTAGACACGGTCTCGACTAGTCCTGGTCTTGGACTCGACAAAGGTGGACTTGACTATAGCCCTGTGAATACCAGTGATTTATGTACTGTATAATAAAACCACTTTTTAAACAAAACGTAAGGCTTTTCCCACATGTAGGGTTGTGTTTGTGGAAAAGATTGTAAATGTGCAGGGAAAATAAGTGCTGATGCTTTATATTGAGGACAAAATATTCAAGACATATCCCACAGAGATGTGCCCGCATTTATAGAATGACCCAACTATTATGTTGTGGCTAAAGGCATCTTGCATCTTCAATGTAGCCACCCTTCACCTAAAATTCGCAAAGTTAATGTCTTGAGGTCACACACACTAGAGAAGCATTTAAAACAGTATTATTACTCGGCTCGTTGTAATGCTTGATTCTGATTTGCCAGTCGCAACATTTTCAGGTTCGTTATTCCCACAGTTTTTTTGGACAAATTAAATATGTCTTTTAATAACATATATGACTTCATATTTACAAATGATTAAACCTAATTGCCCGTTGGTGACATTTGAATGTCGTTCCTTACCTTAAACCCAAAAGTAAACAGCTTTTCCTCATGGAATTTGGCATTCGAAAATCAGCTAATAAAATATTTCAAATTCACATTTCATGTCCAGTTTTTTTTCATGTGGCAAGTAGATGTGTAATAAGCGGGATAATGTACAGTTTTAGTTTTCTAAAGATGTTGACATGATGTTAATATGTTGACACAATTATATATTTGCCTGAAAAGTGATTTGATACATTTGAACATGGATTTTTATATTAAAATGTTTTTAATATCATGATTACCTGTAGCTCAGTGGTAAGAACATTGCGCTAACAATGCAAGGTTGTGGGTTCGATCCCAGGGGATTGCAAATACCTATGTAAAAATAAAAGCGTCTGCCAAATGCCTAAATGTAAATGTATGTGGTGACAGCTTCAATGAACTCAACTGTCAGCACTCAAATATGTGATGATATGTGCCTCGGTACTTTATGAATCTTTCATTATGTGATCTCTGCCCATGTTTACTAAAAACAGGGGCTTCCGTTTGCTGTCTGTCTTCACTCTCAGTCCTGCCCAAATCAATTTGACCAACATTAACCATATCATAGTGGTTTTTAATTGATCAGTGCTAATGATACAGTATCACCAATAACAATGCATTTGGGCTTCAAATTCAATATAACCACAAATGATTGTTTTGTCATTTGTATTTTCGTTAAACAGGGAAGTTCTTTTGATCTAGACAGAGAAAGCATATCTGAGTTATGACTATAAAGGTTTAAGTGATTAGAAAGGTTTTACACTGACAATTTAAGTAAAGTCCTTTCATTTGTAGATAATGCTTTATGTACTGTGAAGGCCTTTTCACATGCTCTGCTATTTGTCCCGTTGTAATGTTGTCAACATCGTAAAAGTTAAAAGTCAACTCAATTAGTATAAGGTTAGACATGCACCACACACATGCCAGAAATATCTCCTACTTTACTGTGTAAACAAAAGTCATGCATGGCCTCAATGTGAACTATATGAATACTGTATTGGTGAGTGATTGCTGTTTAAAGACGCTTGCATGTAAGGGGGTGGTATTTCATAATGTTTTCTCTTCTGCTTAGCTCCGAGGACTGCACAAATATTTGCTGAAATAAAGATAGACATCTCCATATGTTTGGTTAATATTAGGGGTGTAACCATGGATTGTGACACAATATATTGTGATGCAAAGTTTTTTTTTACATTTGACGTTTGCTTAATCCTGTTCGTTGAGCTACCAACATGTTACCTGCGTCAACATAATGTTTGAATGTTTTTTCTGCTTTAAGAAGCTTTTTATTTTTTATGTTCACTTATTAAAATTACTTTCATTACTTTCATTTTATGCTAAAAATTCAGTTTTATTTTTCTGTCACAGACCTTTTCAATTTGAATCCTTTTACATACAATATTTTCAGTTAAACCTTCTCTGTAAAAAAATAAAGGTAAAAAACTGTTATATTTCGGTTGCTGGGGTGCCAGAAAATACAGCAAAATAAAAAAATGTGTAAAGTAAAATTGCACCAAAAGTTGCAAATTATTCTGTAATGGAAAAATTTGTGAAAATACTGTTAAATAAAAACAGTTTTTACAATGTTGAATGTTGTAAATCATATAACAAGTTGTATGTACAACAACAAATGTTATTTTTGAAATAAATCTGTTGTAGTATTCTTTTTTTTTCTTTTTTTTTGATCAGAATAATGTTACTTTTGTACCATGAACCCAGTATCATGCATTGCATTGAACTGTGAGCTAAATACAATATCATCACACACATACTACCGTTAACATATTCATTTCAGTATTTTAACTTTTGTTAGTTACAAAAAATAAAAACTGCATTCTTTCATTTAACATGTCATATTTTACATTATCAGAAAGAAACAGGACTAAGAAGCCTTATGGCTCTTAGCGTTTTATTCTTCTTCTTTCATTGACTTCTCAAAACGATACAATGGCAGGACGAATTTCAACACGATACAGAAATGGATGGATTTAATGAGATCACAATCCACACCCCTATTCCGGACAGAAAAAGACTGTAGCTCTAAAGCAAGATTAAATTCAAGATGTTCCCATTGCAACTCATTACATCATTGCGTCCCGAAAGCCACTGAATCACGTCTAGCACCCAACCCTTCACAACACCAGGATTTAACAAACCAGTAATGTCATCAAATCGGATGTTGACATAGCATGAATGCTATAGCATGATCTCATTGTGAAACATAGAAAATCGTTTGTTTGAAATAAATCCCAAGGAGTCTTTCACATGCAAGCTTAAGACATTAGTTTGATTGATTTGTATTTGGTTAATGGCTGTTTACTGATATCACAGCACTATTACTTTTCTATTTTACCTCAGAACTACATGTCAATCTAAAGCGCCCTCATATGAAGGCATAGCTTTGCACTGAATTTCAGACTGAAAACCAGAACTATGCCCCGAGATGGTTTGTGTAACATTAACAGATGTTTAAGATACGATGTCACGACCTGTCTTCTTTCACGAAATGCTACGTTGCAGAGCAAAGAAACTACAACGCGTCATTATTTCTCTCACAACCTTCACCTCAACTCTTTGAAAACAGGCCAACGGACGGTCAGGCATGATTTAGCACAAACACTTGGCTGCAAGAGAAATGCTGTTAGGGTGATCGCATGCTGTAATGAACATGTGATGTACAGTATGCTTCTTATCTTTATCCACCTTTATCTGTTACATTTTTGCAAGGCCTTCACTTCAGATGTGGTTTCACAAACTGCATTTGACCCCCACATGTTTTTCATACTCTGTCCCCTTTAATCCTGTTATGCAACATTTTTTATGAGATGCCTGTAAATTTACTTTTAATGTCCATTTGACCAAGTTCCTGTATGTTTGCCAAATTGCAGATGGTTCAATGAACTTGTGCATATTTGAACTATTTATATCTGTAAACATTTGCGCAGACACAGTTGTCACCTCAAAAACTAAATATTTGCACTCCCCTTCCTTGACTATTATCCACCTGAGACACACGTTAACGTGTCATATGGTCTAGATCTTATAATGGCGTTTTTCATTTTTTATTATGATTTTGGAATGTGATTTTGAATTACTGAAACATCATATCATACTGAAAGTTAAGTGTTTTGCACTGCCAAAAAAGAAACTAGGAATCTCACTGCGAAAGAAGGTAATGAGTATCTCTTGGGGCTTATTTGGCGGAGACATTCCAGAGTAGCTGTGTCATCTGGCGAGACGTTTTCTGTACCTTCAGAAAAGTGCTATCATTGTCCTACAATAAGTGATATATGTCAGCACTTTTTCCGAAACATCACTTCATGACATATATGCTGCGTTCACACCAAAGGCGAATTAAGCAATTTGCACGAGCAAATTACGTACAAAGTCATTGCAAAGACACGAATAGACGCGAACTCGGGTGATTCAACTAGAGTGAGAAATTTGCGCAAAGAGCTCATTGACACACAAGCTGTCTGATTTCGCCCCCAATCTCCTGTATAGTGCACTATATTGGGTGTCCGCCATTTTGTAGGGTTGTCCGAATTCTTAAACAACTCATTCCCTACATTTGTCAAGACTTTTTACCCACAATGCATTCTGATTTTGAGAGTACATCCGATGTAAACTCGCTCACTCATATTTCCCATTATACAACCCGAATCAACCGTCTGATTAGAATCAGCTGGAGGAGAGTGACCATTAATGCCACGAATACACTTGCGTTTGTTCTAGTTAAATTCTACTTTTTGAGAATAAACATATTCAATTATATATGTTATATATAGAAGTGTTTTATTTTTTAAATATTAAGTAATTTTTAAACGTAATAAATCTAATAGTAAATAAAAGTGGCAAACATTTATTTTATTGTCTTTATTAAAAACTAATACAATAAACGTGACAAATTATGTACAAATGAACTTGACCATTTTACAAAACAATCCATGAAGCCACACAGGTATAATGTAAGCGTTATGCCAAATATCCGCGACAGTATTGTCAGACGCAGGATATATTACGTTATATATACATGTAGTGGACTATTTAGCATTCCATGAATAGGGAATAGTGAATGAGTGAACAAGTGAGCGAATTCAGACACAGCTACGCTGTTTGACACGTCCGGCCGTGACACTTCCCATCGCGTCACTCGCACGCATCAAACTATTCCCGTGAGTGACACAGCTTTATTTTCTATGCAGTCTATTAAAGGTACTTTGAACACTAGTTATGTATCTTATATTGCATTTTTGTCAATAGATCCTCCAAAAAATTACACACTGGATTAGTTAAAGGGATGGTTCACCCAAAAATAAAGATTCTGTCATCATTTACTAACCTTCGAGTTCCAAATCTGTATAAATGTCTTTGTTCTGATGATCACAGAAACAGATAATTGGAAGAATGCTTATAACCAAACAGATCTTGCCCCACTTTGACTCCCATAGTAGGAAAAATTCCTTGATCATTTTTTTTGTTCTGTTTGTTTGTTTAGTAGAATGTAGAATGTAGAATGTAGAATGTAGGATTAGGATAGCAAGCCGTTATGGGGCACTATTGACTACCATTGTATTTTTTCCTACTATTGTAGTCAATGGGGGGCGAGATCTGTTTGGCTATAAGCATTCTTACAAATATCGTGTTCATCAGAACAAAAAAATGTGTTAACTTTGTGTTATAATATCATGAAGTAAATTCATGACTGAGTATGTTGATCATTGAATGTACTTGACTGAACTTGACACATGAAGATGGGTTTTATCATCTTCAGCAAAATCATGTGTAAAAAACTCAGGTGTCGTCTCTGATAGTGAATTTAAATTTGAAAAGCAACTAAATTCAGTTGTAAAATAAAAAATCAGACACGTTTTTACCATTTAAGAGCGATGGCTAAAGTGAAGTCCTTTCTTTCTTTTAAGCACTTTGAAACTGCAATTCATGCTTTCATATTTTCTATAATAGACTACTGTAATTCCCTATATCAGGGTGTAAATAACTCTTCATTACACACCCAGACTACAAATGGTCCAAAATGCGGCTGCAATACTTTTAACTGTTTGTAAAATTTAAATCCAGGGGTTGGGAAATTTGATGTGTGGTAGTCACAGCTAAACTCTGGAACAGTTTACCTATCCACATTAGAACTGCTCAAACTTTATACACTTTAAAATTATAGGTAAAAACGTATATTTTCGCTACATCTTGTGACATGTGATGTTTCTTGTTGTGTGTTGTTGTTATTTTGCATTAAAACATTGTAGAGCACATTGGTCAATCTGTGATTGTTTTTAATTGTGCTTTCTAAATAAATTGAGTTTGAGAATAATACGAAAATGAGTTAAAATCTCTATGACCATTGACCTTTTATTAACAACTATTTAAATCAGTTCTTGTTCTTTGACTAAACATAAACCTAGACATAAACGTGACCAAACATAATCTACTTTAAATATTCATGTGCAAGGGCTTATGGGTATTCTTTATTGCATTTTGAACTGTTAATTGCACTTGAATCTTTAAGGATGGATTTTGTAGGTTGATAAGTTAAATAAAGTATTTTTAATGTAAGAGTCATGTTTAGTCATGATTGCATAATTGTAATAAAATTGAAATTATTAATGTTATCTTCAATAATGAGCTGCTCGTGCATGTGCAGTTAACAACAAATAGATCCGCATATGTTGACACCAATACAGGGAGTCCTGTCTTCTTTTCAGGTCTTAAATGGTCTACCTCCTCTGGGAATGTGTGCTTTCTCTTCAGTATTTGTCATAATACCAAGCCTTATTTGCAGCATTCTTCCCCTGTGCCCCATAAGGAGTACGTGTTTTTTCCCTTTGCCTCAAAGCACTGTGGGAGGAGAGCGACTTGCAGTAGCAACAAAATCCCTTTTTTGGTCACATCTGGGCCAGACCAGATCAGAGGCCTGCATAGAATATGACGTTGTTCATGTCGAATAATTATTTCAATTTGACCTCTGGCCTTGTGATGTGTCATTTGGCTCGCTCTGCAGCCAGGCTGGAATTTAAGATGAGGACAAGCATTGAACTGCTGAGAAAAGTGTCCCGAACAGCTTCTGCTTGTTTCATCTTGTTTTTAATCGCGGCATGAGGCTGTATTAAGGGTTCACAAAGGTTGTTTCTTTTACATCAGGGGGTTCCTGCTGAATAGCTTTTTTACCCCTCCAAAGCAGCTGAGTTTTATTAAACTTGGAGGAAAATACAACGCTGTATAAAAAGCAGAATTGGCAGGTCATGTAACTCTTATCGTGATGTGAATTGGCTCAGGCAATAAAGATAGCGGGCTATCTTTCACTATTACATTTTCAGGCAAAGGGAGCCATTCGGGCAAAGAGAAAGATAGAGATGTGAAGATACACACATGCATATAAAGGTATAGGAACCGATAATAGCTGAAGTGTACTGAAGTGAAATGCGCTGACAGATTATCAGGGCTGTTTCTGTTCACCTCTGTTAGGGTGAAGTGTATGTAAAGAAGGTCATTGAATGAGAATGGACTCTTGATGCAAAGTCAAACTGAGAAAATGTACTAATATGTAAACATTTCTTTGTTCTAATGAACACAAATAAAGATATTTGGAAGAATGTCTTTAACTGAGATTTATGGGGCACCATTGATTACCATAGTAGAAAAATTGTTCCCTTCAACACAAAATTAGATATTTTGAAGAATGTAGGAAAACAAAAAGTTCTGGGGCTCCTATGTCTACCATTTTATTTTTTCTACTATAGTAGTCAATGGTGCCCCAGAAATCTCAGTTGCTAACATTTTTTGTGTTCAAAGAAATGAATACAGGTTTGAAACAACTTGATGTCGAGTAATTGATGACAGAATTTTCTTTTTTGGGTGAACTGTCCCTTTAACATCAGGGGAGTCAATGAGTCAAAATTGTACCATATGTTAAAAACAATAAAAAACAATTTATTTTCCAGTGAGGTAAAACAAACATTATTGGTTAAGTCTTCAGTCGTCATTAAGTCTTATTCAGTTTTGCTTCTCAAGGAAATTTATTTTGATTTGCTCTGCTGGTAAAATGATCATTTTTCTTTTTAGTGTTTAAGAATACACATCACATTGAAAACACTTGATGGTCCAGTAAGTTCTATTATTGCATTTTTGCTTTTTTCCTAGTAAGAATGTCAACATCATTAAAGGTACACTTTTTTAAGGTTTCTCTTAAAGCATAAAAATATCCAATAATATATTTTGTTTAAGCTTATTTTTGGTAGATGTTTATTTTCTGTGGATCCTTTTTGGAGGTGTGTGATATTTGAGGCTTTGGCTATCGAAACAAAAACTCATAAATATCAGAATGATAGCTGTTCATGTTATCACATAATTGTTTTTAGAGGCATGTGCAAAGAAGAAGTATTCCCGTGCCACCGGTTTAGACAGATACATTAGTACTGATGGTGTTTGTTTGATTAACAGAGTCTACATCTCAATTCATTTTACACTTTGTATTGAATCAATTCTATCCAAGAGGAAGAGGCTCACTTCTTGAAATTCGTTTGCCATGTCTCCAGAAAAGGATTACAGGCCGAGATATTTGCAATCTTCTTTATAAATTATAATCAGCAAAGGTTTCGGTCACATATGACCTTCTTCTGTTTCACATTCTCTAGAAACTCTTCATATTTACATCACTTACATCTCAACCCAGGTGTGTCAATCAACTATTCAATTAACGATTAATCTGTTATTTTTACTTGCAATAGACAATATATCCAGAGGAGAAACGGTCAATCAGACAATAAAAAACAGTCATATATCTTAATAAACCATCATAAAAATGAGAATAATAATCGGAAAGAAAACAAACACATCATACTCATTAGTCACATAAAGGCATAATCGCATACAAGCAGTTTTGACATTTGACTGTTTGACTATTTGTAATAAATCCAATCTAATGAAAATTAAATTTCACCTCTTCCTCACAGTTGACCCCTTGTCCTTACATTATTTTGATAAGAAGCAGAGTTCCCTCCTCTCTTACTTTAAGATGATCATGATAACAATTCATCATATTTTGTGTTATTTACTTAACACAAGGCTGAATTTTTTGGTAGTAAATTCTCTTTAAAATTCAAGCTTAATATGCAAAGACACAACCTATTTAAAGTTAACAGTGACTTGGATCACATTTTCTCTTGACTAGCAAGCATTTTGATTTATCCTTAAATGTATGAACTTAGGGGGGCACGGTGGCTTAGTGGTTAGCACGTTCGCCTCACACCTCCAGGGTTGGGGGTTCGATTCCCGCTTCTGACTTGTGTGTGTGGAGTTTGCATGTTCTCCCGTGTGCCTCGGGGTTTCCTCCGGGTACTCCGGTTTCTCTCCCCTGGTCCAAAAGACATGCATGGTAGGTTGATTGGCATCTCTGGAAAAAATTGTCCGTTAGGGGTGTGAGTGCGTGAGTGAATGAGTGAGTGTGTGTGCCCTGCGATGGTTTGGCACTCCATCCAGGGTGTATCCTGCCTTGATGCCCGATGACTCCTGAGATAGGTGCAGGCTCCCCGTGACCCGAGGTAGTTCGGACAAGCGGTAGAAAATGGAATGGAATGGAATGGAATGTATGAACTTAGTTAAACTACAATTTTATTTTACCTGATTTTATTTACAATGTTTTTCAAATTGTCAAAGCATCAAATAAGTGCCCATAACAGATGGAAAATACTTAAGTATTGTTTATAATGGATCTCTGTAAGAGATCTCAATAAACTGGCTGATAAAATGACTTTTTCTGCTAATTCTAAGCAAAGAGTAACTATATTTGAAAAAGTAAGTAATATATTGTAGAATATCAAGTAAATGTACGTGAAACGTTTGAGCAGTATTGTTTCAGTTTTCTTGTTGGCTGCTCTCTGGTCAACAAATTTCCAAATTCTTAAATCTCTATTAAATCCTGCAAATGGCTCGAATCCTGCAAGAGATTTCAATTTGATTATTTTTGTGGTGTTTGATGGGCCATTAATTGTGTTAACTATCTGTTCGTTTGTTGAAGATTTTGTAGCCGGGCATTGGAATTTTTTCAGGACACGTAGTCGCATTAAATTCACCAACCGATTTGCTCACTAATTGAAGTTAAGACCCACCCTTCGGGTTGAGCCTGTCAGGGACGCGAACCTGGCAACGGCATGAGTCACCAAAAACACGGTAAAGAGGCAATGGAGGACGAAACTATTCAGGACTTACCACACAATTAAGATACAGTAAACCTGTTCAATACAAACATAAAACATTGATAATGTAGTGATGGACTTGAGACAAACACCCCGATGGGACAGAAGACTACACACCCCAGAGGTTCAAGTACAGGAAAGGCGGGGGAAGGGGCAAGTCAGTGCCCAAAGTGTGAAAGGACAAGTGGGGGGGGGTTGGGGTCGGAGTCACAGAGATCAATAAGACCTGGTGTATCGTAGAAACAAGCATAAAGTTTATTTGTCGGACCTCCGCAGGAGTGCTCTGTGGTTCCACAAGGTCGTCTGGCATAACCACCGGGTAGTATATATAATATCTCTAGTGTGGGCACAAGTCCTGCGATCTTGTGAGTCATATAAACACAGCCGCCACAACGTTATTTCGGCAGTAACATGATATGTTACAACATTTCTTTTTACTTGGCAAGCCTCAGATTCATGTTGGGAAGTAGCATAGTCGTTGTGGGTGTGGGTGTGTAAATCACATACAGTCTCGTCTGAACTGGATGAAGATGTGCATCTTACCCAGTGGTCAATACTGACATAAGTAATATTGCACAATGCTAAAGAGCATATGTGTTGCGCGTCACGAGAGGTGCTGAGCTACAGAATCCACGAAATCACGTCCCGTCCGGTCGAGGTGCGACCAGTGCCAAAGCAGATGCTCCCCCCACGGCGCACGCCATGTGCCACCCCAAGCAGAACCGCACGTCACATTGGGGGGTGCTTTCACAGCGCACTGTCTGTGTGACCTATTATTATCCCAGATACTTTGTACGGGACTGTGTCCACCCAGGCGCAGTAGGTGCCAGGGCGAATAACCCACACACTCGAGGGGGGGCGGGGTGGATGAATACGCGCAGGCCCCGACGCTAGTCTGTGGCTCCCTTGCGGTGCCCTCGCTCACCGGGCGCGAGCTCGACCCCCCTACATCCACTCATGGGAGCTTTTTCAACTCTGAAAACGTTTATGCCGATCCGCGGCAGATACCGGCAGCAGTGGTCCAGTCCAACCTCGTATGTGTAAAACATCTAATCCGGGGAGTCCCGCCGCCGGAGGGAGAGAGGATCCTCCCGTCCCGACGTTCGAGCGTCCAACGGAGTCTCGTAGCGCCGTCAACTCGCGAGGCCCGCTTCACGGCAGCACCGATGGCCCCCTCCACGGAGCACCAGCACTGAGCACGGAAAAAAACGTCAACTGATGGCTTTTTTTAAAAGTGTTTTTTCAAAACAATTGAAAAAACCTGTCGGCCGCAGGCGTAAACGCCTCGGTGGACACAGCCCCTTACACTTTCTCTACTCAAATCACATATTGGTGGGTGGAGCTAGTGCAAATAGTCTCTGCCAACAAGGCGGCTATTTGTGCTCAGTGTAAATAGACACTCCATTTAAGGCAATCCACAAAAAATAATATTCTGTAAAAAAGTGAAATAAACTATGCGACGTCTCCAGCATGTTAGAATGTCTCCTGCCTGTTTTATAATCACCCAAAACCAAACATTTCACCCCTTATGCACATTATCACCTCCAGCAAAACTTTTACAGTAGGCCTATATTTGAACTGAAAACATCGGCACACTCACATTAACTTACAATCCAACCGTTTTCAAATACACATTATTTGAATATCATAACATTGACGTCTGTAAAAATACACAGAAGTATTTGCGAGAAGCAGAGCTACGGTACACACATTTCCTGGAAAACATGATTGCTGTCTTAGTTATTATACGCTGAAATTCTGTCATTATTTACACGCCTCTTTTGTGTTTCGCAGAAGAGAGAAAATTACACGGGTGAATAACGGATGACTATCCCGTTAGGGCGATTATCAAAGTTTGATCAAATTGTTTAATTTTCCAATAAACATGTACCTCTTAGCATGATTTGACTCGTAAAGTTATTGCAAGTTATAAAGTCCCACAAGAGTGTGGTTTCTAAAATGCTGCATAATAGTAGCTGTATAATTTCAGAGGTCGCCGCCCACTGCAGTTTTATATAGCAAGCTTACTAAATAAGTAGTAAGTGAACTAGCATGCACAACCTCATATTACGCTATATGTTGGCCCAGAATTTAGTTTCCATAGTGCCACCACAGTCTGGTTTTGATGTGTTATTGGTTGCCATGGTAACCCTGGTTAAATTTCCATTGGGGTTCCCCCTAACTTAAAACACATGCTGCCCAAACGGTTGGCTGTGTGCTGTTCTTCACGTTTCACTGTGATGTCGACAATGCACATAGGAAACTTTTACTCTCTACTCATTTACTCAAATCTAATTTGGATTCAAGCTTTCCAACTTTGCCACGTGTAGTGAGAGATGTGTAGGGTACTGTAGGTCTTGCTCAATTGCACAACCTCCGATACACCAAAAATATGACGGATGCAGTGGGTCATTGGTGGTTTTAGACCGATGACCCAAAAAGAAAAGGGGTGGGAAAAATCCCACTTTAGTTAGCTGCACTTTCAAATTTGGCACGATTTTAAGATTTGAACAATTTTGGAGATTGACAAGAATATTTTTTATATCAAATATAATCACACATACAACATTATCTGTGTAATGTTTCACTGCAGCTTTAAGACTGACTTGTATAATCGAAGCCTGTGCTTTAGAAAAAGAATAGAAGTAATGCCCGTCCTGATCACACAAAAGCGTGTATGTGTGTTGAACAGAGCCGGGAAGGGGGTGTGTGACACAGGTCTTATGAAAGCCGCACCTGTGAGGGATAGCTGCTGGTAATCTCCTGTCCAGGGAGCCCAGACATGAGGCATTGAAGTTCGGAAAGATTCAAAAGACTCTCTTTATAGCTTCTGCAATAAATTCCTTCTGAAACACAGCCCTGTTGTTGTTTCTTCCTGTTGCCGAGTCTTTTTCAGAGACTAATGCAGAGAAGAGCCAGACTCTGTGAAATATGATTTTAACTCTTTGGTAAGTAAACTTTTGTCCCACAGAAATAAATTACACAGCATAGACTTGCAAAGCAGGACCTAGACACTTGGGTTTGGGCTCTTTCGACTCTAAATAGACATCTAGTTACGACACTGGTATTGTACAATAGGAATAGACTAGAAAACACTCAGAACACCCTAGCAACCGCACACCAACCCTCATAGAGCCTTAGCAACAGGCATATAAATGGTTTGTTTTGTACAAACGTCACTCTTTAAAAATGAAAATGAATTTAATGTCATTTATATTATAAAGATTGTAGAGCATTTAAAGTCAAATGTATTCAGAACCACATAAAAAAACTGTCAGTCTGTCAATGTTCCAAATGCATTCCTCGCATCCTGAGAAGCTTAACGGTAAATACCGCTTTTCAATTGTGAGTCACGGGAGGTTATTAGAAATGCATGACTTCCTAAAATGTATAAACAGAGAATGACCAATCGCATGACTAAGGCAGAAGGTTGTGAGACCGTATACAGTGTTGTGTTAAGACACAGATAATAACATAAAAACACTTAAGTTTGCCTTTACCATGATTATGTCGGCTCTGATTATATACCGTATTCCTCAATTGCTGTTTTGCTCGGATAGAGTGGAAACAATCAGGTTTTGTGTAAGTGTCTGGACAGAGAAAAATGACTTGAGTGGGCAGCACTGATGGGTGAGGATTCCTGTCTAAGCATGTGGCCTTTTCCAAGTCTTTTCCAGTTACCTATTCATTCACAAGGCTGGGAAAAGAAAGACACGACTGTAAAAGGGCACAAGCAACAGTTTTTAAATAAAAATTTATTATAATATTGGTAAAGTTTTAAATAAAATTTGTAACATTGCATGAATCATTACTGTAAGCAAATTTTAAAACTCTTTTATTTATATTTTTTATTTTTATTCTCATAGGCCGGAGCAGATCGTTTTACAGCCCAACGCCGCTTTTCCATCTTTTCCATCAAGTTGCCTTGGCTCCATGCACGCCAGCAGGATTTTCCTTGGACTCGCCCAACGTACCATGACGAAGGAGACTTGAGTGGAAACAGTGTCTCACGGTTAGCCGCAAATTCCCACTTTTACAGGCCCACAGTGGAACATTCTATAGTTAGTCATTGTGTACTGTTACTGGGGTTTTTCATTTTCATGATGGTTCATGAGGTTCAGTTCCCTAGATTTGCAGAAAACTGATAGTGCCAAACAGTTAAGTTGGTATTTACACAACAAAAATAGGAAAGCGTGGCATGGGTTTAGAATTTCCGATGGGAGTCGGTGTGTAAATGCAGACTTAGTGACTGCAGCCACACATGGAGTGAATCAGTTGCACGATGGTTCTTTTACAGTTTTTAACCCTTACATTCGTGAATTATGATAACCTCAGTCAGGTTTAGTTACTTGTGTGTTGTTCGCTCTGAGGGCATAAAGGATTCTAACTTTTTAACAAATATTTATTTTCCACTTAAACAGATAATTGCTTACATTGTTTGTATAGTCAAAACACAATAATAGTTGCCAATAGCCTAGTAAGCAGATCTCGACATTTTAACGCTATAGCGCTTCAGTAACCTGGAAATATTAAGGTTTGAAAAGGCGCCATCGGCTGATTATTATTGGCAGATCGTTTGAACGCAGCTGATGATAAGGGCTGTCAATAAAAAGGGGCGTATGTCTGTGCTGCTAGAATTTCATGAGGTGGGACAGTTGTTAAGTCATTTGACTACCCACCTTAAAGTCACCATAAAACGGAACTAGCGATTGTCTTCTTTTTTCGTATGGTGGCGTATATCCAAGTGAAACGGCTTCTGAAAGGAGAAAAAAATGTTGGGAGGGACTTGAATTCGTCCATTGGATCGTTGGAAGTTGGGCGTTGCTTTGCAGTCAGTCAGTCATCGGAGCCCCGCCCTCATCCCATTCCTAGTGACCGGTTGTGAAGAGTTGACCTTTTGAGAGGGAAGTAGGTTAATGTTTTTGATTATTATAGATATAGATTATAAGGGCACATGAATAACAAACCATGATGACGTGCACAGAAAAGTCACATAAAACCGCTACAATATTACATAAAAATATGATTTTGATTTCACGTCCTCAATACAGAAAGAAATACAGTACGACAGGTTTGTTTAAGCTCAAGAAAAGCAGAACCATTGATATCGGCAGATATCATTTAAAATGATTCAATATTGGTATCGGCAAACACATTTTGCATCCTTACTAATTTTCCTGTAAATGTCTTCATTAACTTGTGAGCTTCTGATGGAATGACTGGCAACCCAACTGAATATTGAGATATTTAGCAGACTTATAACTGTTGTTATCAGAACTCACTTTACCACGGAAATCTGAACCGTCATGCCTTGTGGCGAATAACCCACAGACTCTGAGAATGCTTCTTGTCTGATCTGTCAGCATTCAATTTCACATTAAGACTGATTTCGATAAAGGATTTAAGCCCAAGGGTTAGTAAGCAGATAAGCAGTGTCGGCGCCTTTCAGTTTCAGTGTCTTTCATACAGTGTGTTTCATGTTATTAGTTCAGTTCAATTTATTAGCTTTAAAAAAGCTATGCGAAGTATGCAATGCTGTCCTCGAAATGGACATTTAGAATTGTTAACCTTGAGACTTCAAAACGGCAGCGCGCACTGGATGAAAAGCTTTGAATCTTGAAACCTTGAAATTTACAGCCTAAATACCCTGTCAGATTTTTCTACCAGCATAAAAGAAACATGTATGATTAATTTACAGCGCAATACCTTATCAAATTGTAGCCTAATACCAGTACTAAATAAATATGTAGAACGATTTAACAACGAAAATACACAATCAGATTCCCGTAGCTGTATAAAATAAACAAGTTGGATGATTTTATAGCGCAAAAAAATGACGTAACATTGACGTAGGTAGGATGAAATTTCGGGACACCTGCCCTTTCTAAACCCCTAAACCCTCCCCCCCCCCCCCCACTAAACATAGCAGCCCCCTCACTTTGTGCAGCCTGGCGCAGACTCTGAAGATAAGAGTTATCAATCACTTCTTTTCTTTTTAATATTTAAGTATTTTTCTTCATCTTATTCTCCTCAAGGAAGAGTTTAACCAGAAATAAATATTCTCTCATGATGTACTCACCCATGCCAACCTTGATGTGTATGACTTCTGTTTAACCCACTAGATGCATTTCCTTCATGATGTACGTGTGTGCTTTTTGAAACATCACTTTGAGTTTTGTATAAGAACATACAGTATTTAAATATAAAAATGTTTCTGGTCAGCTGAAGAATGGAAGTAATAAACCTCTAGGATGACCTGAGGGGGAATCAATTATTACAGATTTTTTTTTAAGTAGACATGTTGAAGCAAGGAAGTACTTTTGTTCTTTTTTTGAAAGTCCAGCCAGTAGCGCATTGCAATAGTCCAGTCTGGACAGAACAGGAGCCTGAAAGGTCTAGTTTTCATGGGCCGTTTTTTTAGGTATTTTCATTGGGGGTTCTGCAGAAATGAAAGTGGAATTTGACTTCACTCGTTGTGCTTCCAAATGCTCATTAGACACTGGCTCAGTCTATCATAACATGAATGTTTGACATGAAAAATGGTAAAATAACAAAGTTGACAGAGGGGAGAGAGATGCACTAGTTTAAATGATGAAAGCGGTGGCTTTGCGTCAACATGAAATGTGATAGAGCACTACCGCAAAAATACCTCTGAAAAAGTTGTTTCAAATAGAAACCCAACAGAAAGCAGAAAGCTTGCTGTTACAACATAGTAAATTTACACAAAGCACACAGCCGGTTTATTTCCAGCTCATTTATTATCACACACTGGCAGGGAGACACTGTATAGCTTACAGAGGACTTTAATTATATGTAATTTAGGGCTATTTTCAAAATAATAGCGCTGATTTATCAATGTTGCCACAAACATGCATTTGTGGTCCAATTTGTGTTTAGACAACTTTTTCCTTCGTTTCAGACCTTGTGGACACGACTTGTCCATTCACAATGTTCTGGGTGATGGTGGTCACCCTGATCTTCTTCTCTTCTTCGCTTAGTTGTCTGTAAAAGATTTAATAGACATCAATCCCCGAGGTTTTCTCAAAAGGAAACCGAGGTCAAATGAAAAAATAAATACAAATATTTGATCACTCACTCAAAGTCATCTGCATTCAGGAGTCTCCTGTAGGTCTCTATCTCATCCTCTAGTTTCATCTTAATGTTGAGAAGGGCCTGATAGCCCTGGCTTTGGTTTTGAATGTCCTCACGCAGCTGTCGAAGTTCAGCCTCTCTCAGGACTATGATGGCATTGTATTGCTCCAACTCCACGTCGTATCGCAGTCTCATTTCACGGAGGGCTTCTTCAAGAGATGTTCTCTGGAGGAAATGTGAAGACAAATTAGCTCACGAGTTAAAAGAGAATGAATCATTTAAGACGTGAGATGTCGCTTACGGTTCCAAGCATAGAATGCTTCTCTATTTCTAAGGTCTTTAGCTTTTTGCGGCTCTCGCTGGCTTGTATGTTGGCTTCCGTCAATGCTGGGTTCTCGGACACTTGAATGTGCACCTCAGTCATCTATGCCAAAAGAACTTTGTTAATGTCTCAACACATTTAAATAAATGAGTGTTTGTATTAGAAGTGTCCTACTTTTGTTTCATGCCAGGCTTTGACTTCCCGCTTGTTCTTCAGGATGATCTTTTCATAGTTTGCTCTCATCTCCTCCATCATTTTAAGAAGGTCTTGCCCTATAGGAGCATCAACATGCACCTGAACTCTCGCCTGCACGATCTGATCGCACAATTCTGACACGTCCTGTAAAACATCAGATTTTTCTGCACGAGTTACTTCATGCTCTGAGAATTTCAGAGAAGACTAGTTTGATCAATAGCAGAATAATATTATAATAGTTCATATTCCGGATTTAATGGATCTACCAGTTGATGTTGTTTTTTATAATCGATGAGTTCGGCTTTCAGTCGTTTGACTTCATTTTCCAGATGCCGCGCCATATTGGTATCATCCTGCTTTCTTCTTTGTGTATCTATGTCAGCTTCAATCCACTGTCTTGTGGAAAGTTCATGTTCAAACCTACAGTATAAACACATTTGGGGAGATGATACCTGAATACAAAATTGCTAAATACAGTAACATACAGCATTCTGAATATATTTTTAGGTATGCCAAATTTTAGGCTTGTGAAAGGGTTTCTCAAAATCAGTCTGTCAGTTCTTGTCTGTCTGTTTATGTATTATCAATAGAAATGTTGGGGTGGGTCATATCAAGTCAATAGAAGTTTGATTTTAAAGTGCAAGGTTTAATATGTCAACTGTCTCACACGCACATAGATACTGTATATTAGATCAGGCTTATTGATTAATAATGACCATTGACCAAACGTTGACTTTACAAGCAGCTTACTTGAGCTTCAAGTCCTCTGCAGCCAACTTGCTATTGTCGATTTGAATATCAACTCTACCAAGGCCTAAGGTCATCTCCTGGATCTGAGTGAATATAATACATGGTAAGAGGTCTGGCTCTGTTTATTACAGTCTGTTGTTAGGTTATTATTAGATGGAAAAAAACATTTTTATTATAGAGATAACGCTCTATAGAAACCTGCTCTGGTGAGCACTAAACTCAGTTTAATTCAGTGTTCACTTTTTTAAAGTCATAATTCAGGATTTAACTTTTAAAGGAACAGTTCACACATAAAAGTCTTAATTTACTCAATAACTCCAAATCTGTTTTAATGTATTTGTTTTGATGAACACAAAGAAAGATATATGAAAGAATGCCAAACAGTTCTTGGCCACCATTGACTACTATAGTAGTAAAAATTTATTAAAAAATGTATTTGTTCTGTTGAACACAAAAGAAGATATTTTGAAGAATGTAGGAGCACTTTTGACTACCATTGTCATTTTTCTTACTATGCCAGAAAACCATTCTAACGCACATATTATATACTGAAGTCAACTAATCATAGGTTCTCAATGTTTGAGCCATCTATTTCATCTTTTTATCATTATTTCTTTCATTTCAAAGTTTAATTACATTTTATTAAGTAATTAAAGCCACAATACAATGAAGCTGATTCTAAAAAAATTTTTTAATCTATTTACGTCTTTATAGTGCATTTGTATAAATATATTGAATAACATAACATAAAGTTATTTATATATATATTTATATTTTTTCATGTATTATTTATGATTAATTTAAATTTATAATATGAATTAATTTTTTTAATTTTTTATAATTAACATTATAAATTAAACATAGTTTCTTTTGTGTTCTGCAGAGTAAAGAAAGTCATACAGGTTTGAAAAGACAAGAGGGTGTGTAAATGATGACAGCATTTTCATTTCACTTTAAGGAAGCAGGAAGCGCATGCATGTGTAATGACTGTAGTAGGTTATTCAGAGAAATGAAGGATTTCAAGTTTAAAAAGTTATTTATATCTCATAAAGACAGAAATAAAATGATAAAGAAACTATAAAAAATGTATATATTGTGTAAAAGATCATGCAGAGGACCAGAAAGTATAGAGATAAAAATGCCTGTGCGTATAGGTTTAGTACCTCTTTGCGTAGTTTATCAATGATGACCTGGTAGTGATTATAGTCACGAGCATCTGGACATTTTTTCTCCAGAAACTGGTGAATCTGCAGCTCCAGGTGGCTGTTGGCCTTTTCCAAGCTCTTCACTTTCTCTAGGTAGGATGCGAGGCGATCGTTCAAGATTTGCATGGTCATTTTTTCATTGTCGTATCCCAATCTCAATTGTGCAGGGTCAAATTTTCCAAGGAATTCCCTAGAACCGAAACCTCCCTTTCCAGGACTCAACAATGTGCTAAATGATGCTTTGAGGATGCTGAGATCTGATTCTGAAGCCATTCTTCTTATTCTCCTGCTCTGAGAGCTGAAGTTCTGCGTCTTGCAGTTTATTATTCTTCAGAAGAGAGATGTGTGTCAAACAGAGAACAGGTTGATTCTGAATGGAAGGAGAGTTAATGGAGATTAGATATACAGTAGATACCTCTGTTCACAGGTCATATCACATTATCTTTAGACTCCGGACTTAAATTGTTTATGAAATCTTATCACATGGAATTCATAAATTCAGGCTAATTGTTTTGCCATAAATTGTGTGGAAAAAGGGGATGGTAAAGTCACAAAGTGAGCATCATAAAAAAATATTCGGGGTGTGTTTTGGCTGCTGCAGAGACCGCTGGTGAGGAGGGGACCAAACTGGTGTAGATACGAAATCGATCACGAGGAAAAATCAATAAATGACAGTTTTCTCTCCATACAGACTGTACCGATTTCTTCAGAATTTTATTCTGACACAAAGACACATGTACAGGCTGTCAGATAGTTTTAGATCATAACATCACAGTCCTTAAAAACCCTCCCAAGACATTTAGCCTTGAAATAACTTTTTTGAACAAATGATCTAAATTTACGCTGTGCAGAAGTGTACCGGATGAGTTGTAATGATGTCCGATTTGTAAGTAAATCATTCATTTCAGTGAATTAGATGAATCAGTTTTTCCAAAATTCATTCACAAATAACACTGATTTGGTTCTTGAGTTCGACTCTGGTTCAATGTTTTAACCCATTTCCATGTTTCTTTTACTGGAGCTGCTGGTGTGTGGAACTTATTTACTCAGTAAATAATAATTATTTTTGATAGAGTAGAGTTTTTTTGTTTATTGTAATGTTAACACATTCGTTTGTATTACTCTTTTATTTTTATTAAGTTGTAAGCCATTCCTATTAATGATTGGTCATTAATAATTTTGCAATGTATTTTTTTCTTCATTCATTTGAAATGGTTCCTTCTTCATGAGATGTTGAGAGTGAGAGTGCCACTACAGCTATTGTGGCTTGTCTGCCACATGTTCAGAAACACATTTTCCTACATGACATGAATTTCCCTTCTCAGTTTTTGATCCATAGTCTATAATCTGATTTATAAAACGGTCAGTTCTGTTCTGATTCTCCTTCTATGTGGCTTTGGGCTACTCCTTCCTTTTAAGCAATATACTCTGAATAAATCAATAACATAAACAAACATTTGATAAAAGTCCTCTTTTATTGAAATGAACTCAACACAACATGGAAACAAAATGGGACAATATAGCCGTCGTAAACAATCATTACAAAAATATGTAATAAAGTTATTTGACCTTAAAGCCAGGTTGGCATAGTGTTTAACACATTAGAGTTGTCATTTTAAATTCATTTTGAAATGTGCTCGGTAAGTCTCATTGCCTATTTGCAAAGAGACGCAATTTGTTAAGGCACTTTGGGCTTAATAAATATCTAACTCATAGTTGGGAAACTTTAGCATTGGCGCACGAGGTGTCGGTGTTGTGTTGCCAGGAGATCTTCTGGCGTTAAGAGTTTCCTTTCCTTGGTCTCTGTGCTTGAAGACACCACCTTCCCATCCACCAGTGTCTGAGTGACCGTCATCACTTTCACCTTCTTCTGCTCATCAAGTGCATCCTGAAGCCTGCAGATACAACGTTTAGAGTTGTAAAACAAAAAACACACAACCATTATCTCCGTATACTTCGGTAAAAGACTTACTGGAAGTCTTCGCCGTCCAGGAGTCTTCTGTAGGTGGCGATTTCGGCCTCCAGCTTCATCTTAATGTTCAGCAGAGCCTCATACTCTTGCGTCTGCTGATGGATTTGGTTGCGCAGTTGCGTGAGCTCGGCTTCCAGTTGCAGCATGATGCTGTTGAGACTCTCCATCTCCATGTTGTTGCGCATTTCTATGTCACGGAGAGTGGATTCCAGTGAACCTTTCTGCAGAAGGGAACAGAGAAATCGCAGGGTAAATGGACGGATATCGTTTTAAGATTTGAAAGCAGTTTTCCTGCTATCACAACTCACCAGGTTCTTCTGTGAGTCCAGCTCGATCTCCAACGTCTGAATTTGCCTGCGGAGTTCGTTGACTTCTGTGCGGGCACCTTGGAGAGCCTCTGTGTTCTGTGTGACTTGTACCTGTACATCTGTGATCTGAAAAGCAAAACAATGTTCATTAGAACAATCTACCAACGTTAAAAACCAAAGATCTCTAATGAACATGACTTTTTAATATACCTGTGTTTCGTGCCAGGCCTTGAGCTCCTCCTGGTTCTTCAGAGCCATTTTCTCGTACTTGGACCTCATCTCCTCCATGATCAAGGACAGGTCAAGTCCCTTGGGAGCGTCAACATCCACCTGCACTCCAGACTGGGAGACCTGGTTACGCAGCTCGATTACCTCCTATTGTTTGGAGAGACCATAAAGTGCGTCATTAAAGGCAACGTCGTGCAGATGTGTCCAGATGAGCCAAAGTTTCCAGATGTATACTCACATTGTCGTGGTTCTTCTTAAGGAAGATGAGCTCCTCTTTGAGGGCCTCGATCTCGCTCTCAAGGTTCATGCGGTTCAGGTTGGTGTCATCGATGACCTTCCTCAAGCCTGCGATGTCGGCCTCGACACCTTGGCGAATGGAGAGCTCAGATTCATACCTGCGATCACACGGAGGGTTAATGGATCAATGTTGAGGTCTCGACCTGTGAAGTTGCCACGAGGTTAAAATGTGATCATGTTTGCCATTTTGTTACTCACTTGACTCTGAAATCATCAGCTGCCAGGCGGGCGTTATCAATCTGGAGCACAAGACGGGCATTGTCCGAGGTGGAGTCGAAGATCTGCAACCGAACAGAAATGCTGGTGACTACGCTGAATCAATCAAATCGGTCCATTGTGTGAAATTGGACATAAACCGTTTTAAATGTTTTTATGGTTTTGTTAATACAGATGGTCACAGCTGGGGCTACAGTGCTATCTTCTGCTCTAACGTCCTGGTTTGCTTAGATAAGACGTATCGGGGGGGTAAAGTCCATTTTACAATTTATAGGATAATCATTAACAAACAGACTGAATGTTTTGGAGTTTTGGAGTCACTCATGCAGCTGGTGGAAAGAGTTTTGTGTTTTTTCTAACCCCGATAATTTTGTTTTGTAAATTCTTTCCATGTTTGCCGGCCAGCATGTGCTGGTAGTATCCATGGAAAAGGGCGGGTGCCTATATTAGTTCACCTACACTAGCGGGTTCAAAGCGTTTTTCCATATGCTAAAGGGCGTTGGTTATGAACAATAGTCCCTTCATGAATCATATTGTTTGAAATTTGATTACATTTATGCACGCTATTACGTTTCTGTTGACTTCACTGGATGTCAAAATTGATTTGTACTGTAAAATATGCGGACGTCGATCACCTGGTGATCTGTCATGCTAATCTCATTTACTGCAAAAGCTTTGAGAAATTCTGACGGATAGCAATTTAATGATCCTACTCTAATCTACCTTCCGCTAACGCAGAGTGAGTTATAAATGTAAAGTCAATCATTCTGATCACATTGTGTGTTATCGGTGAACTATTGGATTTTCATTTCGGCTTCAAGATATAGTAAGTGTGAATGTATTACTTAGTTATCGGTGTCTCTCGGTTATCTTTCAGTAGTCTGTGTGCTTATAGCAACCATATCTGTAGGCAAACTTGTAAAATTCTACAAAATGACTCTGTATCGAATATGTATGTATATGTATGAATAAGGTGAACATAATTTGGTATATATATGCTTAAAAAATCTGTCCCCCAGCAGGTTACATCTGGCACTGGCTGAACTAAACTTTTCCATTTCCCTTATGTCAAAAGCTGACGCTGAAACGTCTCATATCCTGAAGTTTCCACCCTCAGGGAATAAACAGAGCTGTAGACGTAAAACAGGGCCAGAATAAATACAGGACGGAACTGCTTATTCATCCGAGCGCTGCTTGTATAAGCAGAATTGCCGTCCCAAAGATACCATGATTAATTCACAGGAGACCACCTCCCCCACTTCCCCGCTCATGGTTTTCTTGGTTCTCTGCCTATCAATCCCGGCTATCAGTAAACTCATCACACAACCGTCTAACAAGTAGCAAATAAAACTCTTTAAAATCCCATAAACGTCCTCTAGATTGTTAACATAAATTCATGACAGCTCTTCTTCAACTGACTCATTCAAACTCACCTTCTTGCGCAGTTCGTTGATGATGGGCTGGTATCGACTGTAGTCATGTACATCAGGACCTCTCTTCTCCAAAACCTCTCTGATCTTCAGCTCCAGCTTGCTGTTGGCCTGCTCCAGGATCCTCACTTTCTCCAGGTAGGAAGCCAGACGGTCGTTCAGGTTCTGCATGGCCATCTTCTCGTTGCCCATGATCTCACCTGTGGATCCAGTGGAGTTCACCTGGATAGAGCTGGACATCGAGGGCATCCCATATCCGCTGCGGACACCTGAGTAGGAGGCGGAGGAGATGCGGGTTCCCTGACCCCCGGCTCCACCGTAGATGCTGGCAGCCCGGTACGTAGGCAGGCCACTGCTGACACCGCTGGTGGTGGTGCGCTTGATGGACATCTGGGACAGCGGCACCTGGGAGTTAGAGGAACGCACGCTGTAACTTGATCTCATACTCATGGTCGGTGAAGCGAGTGAGCTGTTGAGTGAAGATCTGGAGAGAGGTTGAGCTCAGTAGAACAGCCAGAAGAGAGCACAGGGCAGGAGGGAGGGAGGCGATCGGGTATATGAGCAAACTGCCCTTGGGAGTCCCGCCCCTCAAATCCCTCCTCCAGCCAATCGCACGGTTCCATGTCTGTGGGCTGTTGGGCTGGAATTCTTTAGGACTTTTGTTATTTCGGGTGGCTCCGTTTTTCCTGTCTGAAATGAGTGAAATGCATTTTACATCTTGAGTTACTTTAGAGCAAAAGATTTTGCTCAAGTTAATAAAAGCAAATTTAAGCTAATAAGGAAACATCTCCATACATTTTAATAAGATAAATTGAAGATTTTCACACATTTTATTTTCATTTGTTGGCTAATATTTAAGTTCTTGACTAATATGAATTGCTGTAACTTTTGCTGACACAAAAATTGCTAACATTTAAAAAAAAAGGTTGTATTTGGTAACATTAGTAAATACATTAACAAACATGAGCAAACAATGAACAATATAGTTTCATTTATTATTCTTTGTAATGTTAGTTAATGTCAATACAATCATGGTGCATTATATTGTAAAAAGATAAAAAAGATAGTTAAAAAATAATGTTTGATTTTATAAATATGTTAATAAATGTTCAAATTAACATGACCAAAGATTAATAAAAATGTAGAAGTATTGTTCATTGCTTTGTTAGCTACTTTACAGTAAATTGTTACCAAAAATGATTTTGTTGAGTAAAACATGTGTTTGCCATCATTTTTACAATATAGTACAAATTTATTATATACTTGATTTTGTACACGTTCAACGGTTTTCATATTCCATGAAAGCCAAACTTGTCAAGGCATCATTAGTTAGTGTTGAAATACTTTCTGTATGCTGGCATTCAAAGTTTTGCAATTTGTCTCATGTTTTGCGAAACATTTTCACACCTGAATGAAAATATCTCTCGTGTCACAACAGGCCGTGTGTTCTTTCATCATCTCTGTTAACCATTATACTAGAAAACCGTCAGAAACTGGAAGGGGATAAATGATTTAGCCCAAGTCCTGATATTCGATCACTGAAAGGGTTTTCCTGACTGACCCGCCCGTAAAAGGATGTGGATGCTTGGGAACAAAGAAACAATTAGACAGGCTCCTGAATACACACACATGCAGAGACAAGGAACGAAAGCTAATCACAGAAACCTATCTGGACCCCCTTGACGTTTTAAACCCATTCTCACACACACACCTGGATTACACCCATACCTGTTGAAAATAAATTTCACAATGACAGGACTCCGAAAAGAAAGCTGATACCGTCCACACATTGTCTCAAGATTCACTTTTGTTTAATAAAAAAACTAGTGGAAAAACAAAGCTTTCTGTAGTTTCCGCTCCCTAACTCGGATTTTAAATGTTCCAAATAATGTGTGTCGAACAGTAAACTTGCATTGCTGACATTTAGAGTAGTTGTCTGCAAATTCACAGAATCCGAATGCACAGCGGCATTTGATTTGGAAAAAAATGTGGTTCATTGTTTTAGCTGTTTTATAATTCCCAAGCCCAAAGTATGCGCTTATTTACTGATACGGGACATTTTTTGTATTTTTACTGAATCGATTTTAAAAAGTCCATCTGCAAACTGTCCTTGAGGACTATTTGGAAACTATTATTTGTTTTTTTATATACATTTTAACCTGTTTTGTATTTTTAGTATATTTTGAGGTATGCCATCTTGATGATAAATGATAATGTAAAGCGTTTAAAGATTTTTGAAAAATGTTTAACATATTGTCGCCTCTTTGTTTATCAGGGTGTGTTTGATCATTCTTAAAGCCTTTAATCATTTTTCCTGAAACCAAGGTAATCAGTATTGTGGGTTGCCAGATCCCTCATACCCCACCCTTTCTCGGATTAGGAAATATTGCAGCTGTTATGATGGAGGTATGACAAAACATGCCGGTGGTCCAGTCAAAACTCATCTGGGTTTCATCTGAGGTGTGTCCTTACAAAATCACATTAAAAACAAACATGGGGTTCAAACAGTACAACACGCCTTTGTGCTATAGTTAGTCGGTTTTTTCTAAAGAAAATATATGCATACACATGGAGGAGTAGAGATGTGTTGCATTACACCTATTATGTTAACCATCTAGGGAAATGCAGGCCACAATGCATCATAAAATACAACAGGAGAGGGTCACATGAGGCTCTTTTTGTTATTTTGCTGATAAAAGATCAAATGAGTCACATTATTTTACAGTCAGGGACATATAAAGTGTTCAAGCACAAAGCCTTTTCTTGTAAATGAAAAAAAAAGTTTGTGTTTGGTAAGATGATATCACAGGACAGGTTTAGACGAGGTTCATAAGATGTGCATCGGTCAGGGACATGTGAAATACCCCGGGCCCAGTGCCTGCTTTAGCACATTACGGATGCCAGACAAAGTCTTAGACATAACAATGCGTGAGGAAAGGGATGCCATCTTCCTAGCTAAACAATTGAAATGTACGTTTTTTCCGACTCTTCAGCCCAGAGTGGGTTTCCCACATGATGGTGTGGGAGTGAGTCAAATGTTTGTTTTTTCATCTTATCAGCACTCAGACAACTGTTGACTGTAATGTTGACTGTCATGAGCTGTTACAGACTGACTCAGGTTAGATCCGGTAGGTGTGGTGCAGGCAGACAATAAAAATGAGACCAATGCTTTAAGTGTTATATATTGTCCAGAAGGAGAATTGAGACTCTGCTTATGTCTCAAAGGTCTCTGCTTATGTCCCAAAACAGTTTACCTCAAACAAATGTCATAATTTATTTGCCATCATGTCATTCAAAACCTGTTTATGACTCAAAAGAAGGTATTTGGAGAAATGTGTCACAATAAGCGCTCCCTATTCTTCAATACATTTATTCCGTCATGTTTGCAGCTGACACGTCAGAGGAGACATGGCCCTCCCGGCTGAGACTGGTTTCTCCCGAGGTTTTTTTCTCCATTTATTTATCATTGGAGTTTGGGTTCCTCGCCACAGGGCAGTGTTGGCTTGCTCACCGGGAGACTCCATTTATTAGATATTATTTACTAGAATGATTTTGCTTGTTGCATGCACTGTTCTCTTGTTTTACCTTTTCTATGTTTTACTTATTTTCCCCTGTAAAGCTGCTTTGGAACAATGCACATTGTGAAAAACGCTATCTAAATAAAGCTGAATTGAATAGATTTCTGTCCATACAATGGCAGTCAACGGGGGCCAGTGTTATTCGGTTACTAATATTCTTCAAAATGTCTTTTTTTGTGTTCTGCAGAAAAAAAGAAAGTCACACAGGTTTGGAATGAGGTGAAGGTGAATAAATGATGACAGAATTTTCATTTTTTCATGAACTATCCCTTTAAGAGAAAGACCTAACATGTGTCTCTTATAGAGATTCAGTATGGAAAATGTTAGTGTCATAAACGTTCCTCAGATTTTCAAGATAACAAAATCTTCAAACAGAAGTGATTTCCTAAGTAAGTCAAATCCGAGCAAGTATAAATTCTTCCTGGATGATCTGGCAATTTATCAGTAATCTGAAACCCTTCATGGTGACAAACATACTTTCTGAAGTTTTCACACGCCACTAGCTGCGACATGCCATTTGGCGTGACTAAGGCTGGACACCTGATCTGTGTGTTTATCCGTCCCCACTTTGGCACAAGTACAACCACAAGTGGAGATGTACAGAATGTTCCAGATGTGAAGCCACCTGGTAAAACAGATAGCAGGTGTCTGACACATTCTTCTGCACTGAAACAATAAAACAGAACACACACGACTCAGTTGTGACACAAAGTGGAGGGAATAGGTGGAATGAGGACGGCTGGGAGCTGTTACTGGATATCTGATGATGTGACTAAGATGATTTGAATCTTGCGGTGGACATTCCATGGGCTCTTTGTTCTGACTCTCACTTGCATATTGTTTGGGAGGAGGAGGAAAGGGTGTGTGTGCGCGTGTGCGGCTTTCCAGTGAATCTAATTTGCAATTTAGCAATTTCAGTATATTTGGCAACATGTAAAACCTAAGATGGTAACCGTGTAAAATTCAGGTACTAAATAGTAAAAGTTACAATCTTCTGGATGCAGACATCGGTACATAGAAATGTGGCAGTGATCTGTCTGCGTAACCCTCTCTGTCACATTGCCAGGGTGTCCTGAGTGGTTGCCATGGTGTTGCTGTGTGGTTGCTTACTACTGAGTGTTTACTACTGTGTTGATATATGATGCATGCAAACACTTTTTTAATTCGTGTCTTTCTGGTCCAAATATCTAAAATACTTCATATCTTAGGTCATTTTCTTTTTAAGTCTTGTTTTAAGCGATAAAAACAGTACTGTTACCACAAAAATGGTTTAAGCCAGTTATTTATTGTATATCTTTTTACCCAGAATTTTTAAAGCTATTTTGTTTCTCAAGTGAAAGTTTTTGAGTTAAGATTTTTTTTTTACTAGAAGAGACTACAAAACAGTAAGGAAATCTTGTTTTGCAGTATATTCTTTACGGTTGCTAGGTGGTTGCTTATACTGATATAGGTGAAATGAGCTCGATCCTAACTATATTTTGCTCACTAGATATGGTTGTTTCTTCATCTGTAGGATTTTATTTAGCAGTTTTATTGTGAAATGAGAAAAGTCCTTTCTCTTAGATATGTTAAAGCATCTCTCCTCAACAAGCTACATGATTTGACAAATAAGAAACATTCGTGTCGAATGTTAATACTTTGAATGAATAGTTTGTACAAAGAGCAAATTCAAGTATGGAAAATCACACGGCAATTAGTCTGAAGAATTCCCCCTCTTACGTAAAACACCCTCCAAGAAAACATTCTCAAGGCAGCAGGAAACAACTTTCCCCTTCATATGCCTTTTTAACTACCTCTCCCATGCCCCTCTTGGCGGGTCCTTGTAATTTACACACTACACTGCACAATTGTGCTGGCTCTACAGCTGCATGGCTTTTGGAACAGAAGCCAAGAGGCGCCGACGCGTTTATAATGCCCAGCGTACAGAGAGCGAGCTCGTACAATAGGCCAGAAAAGGGGAGGAGTCGTACGGTGGAAACACTCCTAGTGAATGAAAAGATTCACTGTCTGTACCTCTCGAACGGCCACAGCAGCTCTGTCATACTCTGTAACTCTTAATTTAGAGTCGATTTGTACGTGTGTGCGCAGTGGAAAGGCGGGTTGACTTACAGCTGGGAGAAAATTCTCTCCCTTTGTGCCCAATGATGAATTATCACACAACCGAAATGGCTTTTCGTGTCTGTCTGTGACATTTAGGCGGACAGTGGCATGTCCACCGCGTCTGAATTCCTCTCCCTTTGTGAGGTCATAAAAACGCATGTCGAACGATTCTGCGGTGGATTTATCTGGCTGAGACTATAGAGTGTTATTACCCAGCATTCTTTGCAGCAGGGCTAAGGGGCACTTTGTTGGAACATATTTGACACCTCCTTAGTCATTTTACTGAAAAGACTTACTGTTCGAATGACAGCGGACACATTGTGTTGTTCTCAGCACTTCTGTAATGTTCCTGTCAATCTTTATGAGGCAAACTGAGTTTCAATTTTCTGTAGAAAACATGAGTAGACATACAAGTGGTGTGGATGGTTGCCATGTTGGTGCTTTGGTGTTCTAGGTGATTGATAAAAAAAATGTTTTTAGTATGTTGTGAAAGTGTTGCTAAGTGGTTGCTGGGATGTTCTGCATTGTGGAAAAATAAATAATGAAAAATAAACTGGCAATTTTCTGCCAGGACATTTATTTTTACGGACATTTGCTATAATTAAACACAACGCAATGCAATTAAAATTCAAAAATGCAAAACAATACATTATTAATACAGTATATTGTGTTTTATTTTTATATTTTACAGTGTGGGTGGTTGCTTACTGTCCTAAGTAAAAAAAGGCCAGTCTTAAGTCTTATAATAATAATAATAATACATGATATCTCTAAATTTAGCTCAGTTTTCTTCTTTAATAAATTGATTTTCATTTTTCTAAATTTCACGAATAAAATGCATAGAAGCTTAATAGTAGGCTAAGTGTTGTGGGTTTCTTCATATACTGTAAAAAATCTGTAATTTTACTGAGTTTTACTGTTTTATTTAACAGAATTTTCACATATTTTTGAAATGCGGTAAAATGTAATATCAAATCACAGAAATTGTGAAACATGTAATCTTTATTATATTTTTTCTGGCACCCCATCTGCCGGAGTATTACCGTTGTTTTACAGGTATTGTATTAACAGTGCACAGTATCCCAAAAGTGTGAACAATAGTAATGTTGATGCTTGAGTTAGCAAGCTCCACAGATGGCCAATTTTCTATACTATTATGGGCAGAACAAGATAAAAAGCCTCCCTCTCACAATGCTTTTATTCTTTCTGAGGAACATCAAAACAACGTCCAGCTTCAAAAGCTCTCTCAAGTTCTCTGGCATCCATCACACATGCATAATGGTTCAACTTGGGCACCATTCAAAATCAGCCAATATGGAGGATTTTGAAAGCTTTGATCTGGCAACCCTACTGACCTGTCTGTGCTTCCCCATCATTGATCATGTACCTTACCCTGGTCCAAGAAATATCTCATGTGTTTGTGGAGAATTGCACAGTTGTATGAAAGTGGATAGAGAGTGTGAAGCCGTGTATCAGCTGCATGGTTGTGTTTTCAGGAGTGCGATCGATCAGCCAGAGTAATATATTAGGGTGTATGTTGATGAGCATATGTCCAAGTGCTCCACAGCCTGTCGTGGTATTTCTTGATTCATTCATGAGTCACCGTCTCATGGTTTCATTTTAGTTTAACCTGTAGAAGGAGAGTATTTTTGTCCAAGTGTGAATCTGTCTAAGTATGTGTGTGAGGGGGGACTTTTCCATAAATCCCAAGGACAGGGTAACCCCCGCTGAAAATGGGTTCCTGTTAATGTTTTGTCCTGTTTGACAGGAAGTTCCACCTCTACAAAAGACAATCCAGACTGATTTTTGGAGCCTTGGGTTAAGCGAGTGTTTGCTTTGTGAATACTTTTTTTTAATACAATAAAGTCTAGAAGTCGGAGAACTAGTTGGTTTTACACATTAGCAAAACAATGATAACTTAAGATTATAAGGTCAATGATATTTAAAAAAAAGAAAATGTTGAACTCCACAAAAGTCTGAGGAGGTCATTCATCCATATCCTCTAGATTTTTATTCTACCTGGACCTGTTTTCTATTCAACTAAAGATTTCACCAACCAACCAAATGGTTTCACAGGAGTGATTGTCAGGAATTTGACCTCATGACACCGCAAAGACTGATTCCTGTTAGAGTCAACACCCTGACGTCTGAGATTGTTGCGTGAAAGGAAATCCATTCTAGTGACTTATGAAGCCTTGTAGATGAGACGTTCCAAAAAATCTGACCTCGACGACTGTAACATTACAGCATTACAACTTTATGTCAAACTTTAAAGCTTCACTAAAGACAAACTCATGAATGCCCCAGGAAATGATTTGACGAACACAATGTTCTCTCATGTTTTGACGTATTTCCTGTTCAAACAGGAAGCTGTGGTGGAATAAAAATGGATTGTCTTTTATTAAATAGCCCAAAGCTTTTAGAGGGATTGTTTCACCCAAAAATAAAAATGTATTTATTCACTGTCATTTGGTCAAAACCTGTATATGACTCTTTCTTCTGTGGAACAAAAAAGGATGTCTCCGTTTTTGTCCATACAATGGAAGTTGATGAGAATCAGTGTTGTTTGGTTACCAACGTTCTTCAAAATATCTTCTTTTGTGTTCTGCAGAAGAAAGAAAGTCATGTAGGTTTGACATAAGAGTGAATAAATGTTGAAAGAATTTTTCTTTTTGGCTGAATTATCCTGTTAACTCATGCCACAGCCTGGCGTTACCATGATTTGCGACTTGCCATTGCTAGTTGGTTGCAGATGATATTGGGGGAGCGAGTTTCCTTTATCCATTTCCCTTGCATTGAACATTTTATACTTTTTAAGTAACCATGTGAACAAGATAAATCAACATGATATTTTTTCAATTTTTAAGAAGAGAGCATATTGTCTGTGTATATCATAAAAAGTGAACTTATTGGCCTTAAATCTAAAAGATATGGACTAAATAAACATTTTGGGGGGGGGTTTTACAGCTTATTTACCCACTACATACATCATTTACGAAGCTGACCATCTTTTAAGAAATGTCCAAGGAATTACCTTCACTTGTATTAACAGAACGGAAACATGAACTGGTGAAATGTTTTGTGTAAACCCGCCCATTGTTTTTATTAACATGTTTGTTCAGGTTTGTTATGAATGCTTTGTTTCAATGTGTGAGGGTAATTCGAGTAAGTGCTGATCAAAGACAAATTCAAGATCTCCAGACTTGCTTTCTCAGCAGTGTTGACCTTTGACCTGGGAAGGGCAGTTCCCGACACACAACAGACCTGGATTGTGTTGGAACCCAGAACCCAAAGCCTCCCACTCATCTGCTCTCGTCTCTTACCCTCTCTCTCTTTATTCCTCTTTTATTCTCTCAGAGCTCCAATGGATTGTGCGTGCGGGAATGTGCTTAGGCTACTATGACAGAATAGATAACAGCACAGGCTTCTGGGTAATGATTCTACTGCAAGATTACACTAAAACCAACAGACTTTAAACAGCACCCCTGCCCGGTCTATTTGTTTCATCTTTCTGCCCCGGCTGTGAGTGTTTATTTGAATATTTCACTTTCTGTTGATAAAAGGACGTTGGAACAGGTTGTTTCTAGTTGACTTGCCAGCTGTATGTCCAGAGAACGTATTATTAAAATCATAACATGTCATTTAAATCCATAAACTTCGCAGGGAATCTCGGACGTATTCCAGAAAGGGAGTTTACTGATTAAGCCTCACATCAGGTTACACATTAACACATTAAAATTAATCGTTTACTAACATTTTCAGGATATGCATACATATATTAAGACTTAAAGTCTTGACTACAAAACAGCTATTCACCTTTTTTCACACAGGAAGAAAGATACAGTTCAATTAACCCGGTTGGATCGTGTGTGACAACATGCCCCGATGGCAAGCCATGCTGCGAACGTATGCGGGGCAAGTTGTCACATGGAAACCTGACATGATATATATGTTTTTATATTTTGCTGACAGCTGTTGTTCTGCATGCAGTATTTTCTTTAAACTATGACTGAATCGAGTTATTCTGTGTGATGTGATCATCACCCTCTATGTGATTATTCCACCCTCCCCCAAATAACCCAACCAAATGAGCATTTCAGCCGACTTCTAAATACCGAGAGCATTTTTGGCAATGCTCGTTCGGTCAATGACCCTGAGGTCTCAAGTTTTCTGGGAACGTAGACAAATGACACATCGTTTCAACTGCAATTTGCAAACAAAATGAGTTGCCACATAAGGTCCAAACAGGACTAAAACACATTGTGAAATTACAATCGTCCTATTCATGCGCAGCACTTTCCCCCTGAAATGTGTCCAGGCAATTCAATGGCCGACCCATGTTGTGTATGGCCTGCGAATATGAACTGGTGATGATTGATGGATGACCCCCAAAAAAATGTTATAGCTTTGTCCTTCACGCCGTGTGGACTCACTGTATGTGGACTGTGTGATTGGTTTGTGTGATATTTTCCTATCATTAACCACACAGCAGTATTTGAAAGCGTTTCGACTTTTTAAGGGTATACCAAAATCTATTCCTTCTTGTATTACAAAGACCTTCTTGGGTCAAATAAACACAATCTTTACTTAATACAATCTGCAGTGCTGTAAATAACCCAGAAGTAAACTTTGTGTATGTCTTTATTACATTTCCATTCATATGTAATTGTATAATAACACAATAATACACATGCATTATTACAGAACATAATCATGTGATGTACAGTTCTAATTTAGTACAGTAGAGGGCAGACGTACAGTTTGCAGGTGTGCTTCAGGTACGATAACTACAGTAGGTTTCTCCACCCATCAAACTCTTTATCATCACCTTACCTTCACCTCTGCTCTTCATTGTCTATAACATAAACTATCAGAGCGAGGTGTATTTTTCACCATGGTGATGTGTCTTTGTTGTGAAAGCAGCGTGGGTGGATAACGCTGAAGATGAGTGAATTCAAGCCGGTCTTATCATCTGCCCCTGCATACCTGACAGATCATGTGTGGTCCGGTTTCCAAAACAATCAGGAGGAAAAGCAGCGTTCCATGCTGGCCCGGGCGCTCCGGACAGCTGTTATCGAAACAATGCACACTTACTACAGAGGAAATAACAGAGCTGTGTCGCTCAACCCACTTCCATATGATTTCCTTATTCTCTCTCTCTCTCTCTCTCTCTCTCTCTCTTTCATTCTTTCTCGATATCTCAGCTATGAAGGTATTATTGGCATGACCGTGCATAGCTGTAATATTGCCAAAGCATTTTACATAAAAAAAGTAATAACTGAAATATACAATATTACAACAAACAATACAATACAACACTGTATTTCATTGCAACATCTCTCTCGTTCCTCTTGGCAATTTGCAATCAAAATGACCATATCTTTCTCTCCTACGTGTGCTCGAGGGCTTGCACAAATGATTTCACCTTTTCACTCCTACGTCTTACGTAACCCGATCTCTTCACCCTCCATCCCCCTTGTGGGTTTGAAGGACACCAGCACACTCCAAAATATTCCCCTTGTCTTGTGTTGGCACTCCCTCACCTCTATATCTTAGCCTGACACCATTATCATTCCACACACATCTCTGGCCAATGCCCCGGACCCCCGGCCTCATCGAAGGCCCCCTGCTTATCACAACTGGAATGTACAGATCAACTCCAAAAAACGATATTGTAAATATAAAAAATATGGAAGCCATCTGTTTTGCCTAAACACGATAGATACTTCGCATAAACATTTCCATTTCCACGCCATATGACATCATACAATCCAGTGTGCTGCACTTGGGTGTATCCTATAGAAATAAAACCTTGATATGTAGGGCTACTAAAAGCACTAGAGACCAGTCCTGGGAATTATGTTTCATTAATGTCATTTACGTTCATGTTATTGGAGCAAAGGTGCAGCTGTCTGAATAGAGGCTTTGGCACAACCTGAATAGAAAAATGTGGCTTAAATTGTTTCTTATCACCGGATGAAGCATACAAGGAGCAGAGGTGTGGTGCAACAGCGCCGATTCAACTACATTTCACTTTATGAATAATGCAGTTTCATAAGTAATGACAGATGCAGATGGGCAATAATGTGGCAGTTGTTTAGAATACAGGTCACATCTGAAGTTAAAGGGTGCAGTGTGTAATTTTTTGGAGGATCTATTGACAGAAATGCAATATAAAAGGCATGTGTTCAGAGGTGTATAAAGACCTTACATAATGAAGCGTTATGTTTTTATTATATTAGAATAAGCTATTTCTATCTATATAGACCGCGGATCCCCTTACATTTAATTGGCCATGTTGTTTCTACAGTAGCCCTGAATGGACAAACTGCTCTACAGGGTGCGTTTCGTAAATACGTTATCTCCTTACATTTATGTCCTGTCAGCCACCGTAGTGCTTCGAAAGAAAGGGGGAGCTGGAGAGAGCCTTTGATTGCAATTCGCAACCTCACTACTAACTGCTGTTAAATTTCATACACTGGACCTTTAAACAAACGATGGTTTGTTTATATGCATTTAATATATACGAATACAAATATACGACTAAATAAAATTGAATGCATAATATTGGGACCATCAAATTTGTCATAGTCATAAAAAACAATGTGTTTATTGTTGTAAATGACAGATTGTATGATACATAATGTGATACAGTATTTAAATTGTATGTGAATATCTTAATAACTTAATAACTTTTCTGTGTCTCTTTGGTGTGTTATAAGTTGCCCATGCATGTATTAGACACGTAAAATTGCAAAAATGAAAGTATTTAGAAACAAAAGTTGCATTTTATCTAAAAGCGAAGTGGGTGTACCTGTCAGACGTTCTTCAAAATTTCTTCTTTTGTGTTCTGTGGAAGAAAGAAAGTAAAACAGGTTTGAAATGACATGAGGGTGAGTGAATACTACTATACTTATGATATATAATACTTATAATTTACACAAATAACATAACACAAATATACACAAATAACATAACACAAATATATATTTTTATGAAGATTTAATAATACGTGGATTCAAATACATTTTGAACATATTTTAGGATTATCACGCTGGTAAGTACCAAGAGGAGCTATAAAAATGTTTCAAATTGAAAGTACATTCACATAACCACATATCCTGACCACATGCGTGCAGAGAGACACCTGAACTTCTTGCTTTTGTCTTTATGATGCCTGGTTTAAAAACTGTCTAATGCACAATATTGCAAGGCTTGAAAGTGCTAATGGGTTTATGGGAAAATACCACTTTGTTACTGGAATGTTTTCCTGTTAATTTTACTTTTTTACTTGTGTTATCTTTAATCAGGGTTTGCCAAGACATGGGGGAGTGATGAATCAGAAGCAAACAGACTTGTTACGCAATCCGAAAAAGATAGAAATAGATTAGGAAGCGTTGCACGAAATAGCAGATAAACTGTAGATTTGGCAACACGATACTAAATAGTGTACCGTAACAACTAAAACTTCCGAAAACCACACTGATTATAATGACTAATGTGTCATCTCCGGCTCTCTCTGTCCATCTGTCTGACTTTTCTAAACACAGATGGCGAAACTTTGTGCCGATCTAGCATGTGATCTGTCTTGTTAGGCCAAAAATCCTGTCCTAAACTGACAGACAAGATTAACTACATAAAAGGCATTTGAAAAAGAGAGAGAGTCTTTGGACAGAATGAAGTGTGGAATAAAACAAGCGATATATTTTTCCAACACCCATATTCCACATAAAAAAAAGTCTTAGTTTTCTCCTACGCTCCTCCACCCACGTCCTCCCCACGCGCCGTGTTGAGCTGCACCGCATTCCTATCCTCTGTCATCATAACTGCTGCCGTTTCACACAATACCGGCGCTGACCAATCGTACGCTGCCCTGCTCACATACAGAGACCCTCGCTCACCGTTTCTACTGCAGACACGGGTGGGTGGGGATGTTGGCAACGTGCAAAACAGGAGGAAAATATTAACACATGAAAACAGGGGACAGGAAAACGGGAGACTTTCCCTCTGAAACATTTTTGTGAAATTGGTGTTGTTTTTATTGGTTTGTAAAGCTGCTCTTGAAATACAACAAAAAGGGTGCTAGTTTCAAAGTGAGACCACATTCAATTCCTCTTATGATGAAAAGCGGGTGACTAACACGGTACCATGGTTACCAAAATCAGGAAACACCAAAAAAGATCACATTCTCATTGCGGTTATCAACGTTGGCAGCGTGTACGCCGATCAACAATTTGGTCATTTCCTGTCTGAAACAAAAGCGTTGCCTTTCTTCTCTATAATGAGCGCCAGATATTCAGTCTGCTCGCTCAAGAGTTCTGGCTCTTTTTAGCAGCTGCTGCGGTTGAGTTTTAAAAGAGACGCACAACAGTCAAATTGTGAGGAAAGTGAATTTTGCCATTTTCGGAATGCGTGTGCTGTTTTGCGTGGTTGCCATAGCGTTGCTATGAAGCTGCATGTGTGTTCTGAGGGGATTTTGCATGTATGCGGTTGCTAGGGTGTCTGCTTGGTTGCCTATAGCACACGCCAGAAGAGCCCACAAAGTTTCACTCAAGTTCCAGTTCCCTGATATGACTCAAGTCTGTCTTTTATATTGAGTCCAGGGATTTTTTACTTGTGTCTGCTGGCCAATTTTGCAAGTGTGCATGCTTGAAAAAGAGATAGCACACCTCTGAACAAACTACATGACTTTGGAAGTTATGTGCATGGGGTTAGGAATTCAAAAAAAATGCTCAAAAATTGATTTTTAGTGCAAGAACATGTTACGTCTGTCAAAATGACAACTTGAATAAAACAAATTCAACATGTGTTGACAAACTATTGAGACTTTCTCTTCCTAAGGAAGCGAACGGCTGTTTTGCATTTTCTTTGAGCAGTTTAAGTACCTTATGGGAACATTTAATTGAAGCAAGATCAGCAGATATTCTTCAAACCAAATGCATGCATGCACACTCCTCAACCACAAGCTGCTAAATCTACAGACATCTACACACATCCTTGAAAGTGTTCTAGCGACAACTCACAACTCTCAGTTATCTTCTAGCTAAAGCAACTGATCGAACGCAGATGATGTGTTTTGACCACCAGGTATTTTAACTTTTACTGTTACACCCCTTTCCGTTTTCTGTCTGCCAGCTTATGCCACTTTGATCCTAATACTTGTCGACATGAAACTGCTTCCTGACTAGAAGGCCCAATCGGTTTTGTTTGTCATATGTGATGTCATCGAGAAGGCGGAACTAGCGACTGACTGCTACAAACCACCTCATGTTAACAAACAATCCCTCCCTGCGTTCCAATCAGCATACTATCCGTCCTAATAGTATTGGAATGTAGAATTAGTCTGTCCCAAATCGTAGATTCCCGGATGGTCTACTACTTTCGGTAGAAATTGGGAGTGCAGAATGATGCACACTCTAACGGCTAATAATACCCACAACTCACCGCGAGTAGGCGGAGTTTAGTGACTCTCCACTGCATTAATAAATGATATAACTGACGCGTCACTAAATGAACAAATGGAAGTATACAGTAAACGTTACATACGAAATAATGAATGAATAAATACCTTAATGGAAAGAAGAGCTGTATTTTGATGCGTGTGACAGTTATTGGCCACAATGTTCTCCACTTCCGCTTCCTGTTAGTATATCCCAGTTTGTGAAATCTCTTTTGCCATACACTCAAAAGTACTATTCCAACACAAAAAAAATACCTACTATTAGGCATAGTATAAGTAGGCGAATTGGAATGCAGGGCCTGCGTCAGAAATCGGCTACTTCCATACTATATAGTAGGCGAGAATCAGTATGAGTCAAGAATAATCCCTGCGTTCCAATTCGCCTATTAATACTATGCCATAATAGTAGGTATATTATGAATTATTAAATGTATTGTCTGTTTATTTAATGCGTTTCTGTGAAGCTGCTTTGAAACATGCAAATGGTAAAAACGCCATAGGCGTCGATTTGCGTAGGGACGGTAGGGACGTTAATTTGTCGCTACCAATAATTTCGACCAAACAATTTATCTACATTTATATATAACGACTGATGCCAATCTGTCTCTTGTGTTGCCTACCTAATACTTATTTTATCCAACATTTATTTATCGAGAAATAATTTAATTGAAGTTAAACATCTTACAACCGCTGTTCGTCGAACACAAATGGTTAAATCTCGTTCTTTGCCCGCCTCTTTACCTCACGTCGCTAGGAGGATTGGCTTTGCTTTTTTAAGTCCCGCCTCTCTAAACCAGGTCGCATTATGAATGACTTATGAATCATTAACGTGTGACGTAAGCGGCTTTCGTTTGAACGAAGCGCTAAGCTCTGTCAACATGATGCAATGTGCATGTTTATTCAGGCTACCCATAAGGAAAAAAAATCTTAACAACAGTTTATTGACAAAATATGCGACAAGTAATGTCACATATTGAGTCAAGGACAGTGATTTCCCAATGCATGACAATCGACAAACAGTTTCATATGCCTTTATTAGTTAAAACTTAAAAATGCGTGACGCAAATCATGTTTCTGTATAATCTAGTTACAATCTAGTTTGTTAACATTAATAAGGTTAAAAAAAAATAATAATATAAAGATAATGCGGCTCTGCAGACCAATTTTATTTATGTCCCCACCAATGTCAAAATCAAAATTTCGCCCTTGAAAAACGCCATAGACATAAACTTGAACTGAACAAGCTGTTTTGCAGAGCAGTATGTTGATGCTGGTTCATCCAGTTTGGAAAATTCATGCTGATCTTTCATCAGCGTTGTCATCCAGTTATGACTACATTAGTGATGTATTACTCGGGTGTACATAGTGAAATGACCCACAGCATTCTTTTGCTTTTACCACGTGTGTCGTGCACAATTATGTTATTGAAATATTAGTAAAATATCTGGCCATTTGAACTCCACGCAGCCTTTGGAATGTGGCGGCTATTAGTCACATCTGTGATTATCGTAAGACCACACATTGGGATGTGAAGACTATAACAGGAAAGGTCTAAAGGTGTTAAAGTCCCCTGTTTGTATTTCACTTAACGTGAGCTTTAAATTCCTCAGATGTTTCCGTAATGGTTTTTAGAACTGCTTTTCGTTTCATATCAGTCGGCCTGCCGTTCTTCTACAACTCACTCAACACCAAAACATTACAACTGTGTCAACACACAGACACACAATTGTGCACCTTCAAAGATACATTTACCGTGACCTTATGTCTATTTACTTGTGTATACAAACATCACACCAATACGGATGTGTACTTGCACACACAGAGTTCACAAATAACAAGATCAAGTTACAGTATCTCAAACTGAAGAGCATATGAGCACTGAGTCAACTTTCATTAAAGGGACAGTTCACCCAAAAGTGAAAATTCTTTCATCATTTACTCTTTCTCGTGTCATTTCAAACCTGTCGGAGTTTCTTTCTTCTGCAGAACACAAAATGCTGGTAACCAAACAACACTGACCCTCATTGACTTCCATTGTATGAAACATTTTTCAAAATATCTTCTTTTGTGTTCCACTGAAGAAAGAGTCTGATACAGGTTTTGAAAAAAAAATGGTGAAAGTTATGTTATATTTTTAAACCATAGATGCAGAAAATCCATTATCTGCATGGTGTTTGGAGGCTATTACGTCGACATGAACTCCACCTCCCCCTTAAAATTCACTCCCTGAACTCATTTTCCCAGACACCCCCCATTCATTTTCCAGCTCTGCTTAAATCATATGGGTGGATGGTCTGGCACACAACCAAGATACCCCATTGTGCAAGCCCAGGTTCCTCTATAGGGAGATTTAGCGTAAACTTTTCCGCTAGATATAATGTTATTTTATAAGCAGCGGAAAAATCAGTGGATCTGGTTTTTGCTCCCGCCCAGGCCCGGTACTAGGCTTGCTTGACGGGAGGGGGGGAAATTACATATTCTGGTTGGGCAAAACAAATAATCAAGACATGAAATGAAAACTGTTTGCTGTCCTACATTCTTCAAGATGTCTTCTTCGGTGTTAAACAGAACAAAAAAAATGATAAAGGGTTTGAAGAGTTTGGTTCCAAAATGAGATGATCAAAAATCATGTTTTTTATTATGTTATCATGTTTTTGTTGTGTTTTATTGTCTTGGTTAGCTGTATTTTTTTTTGTTATTATGGCTTAAAATCTAAACAAACCAACTGCAGTTTGATTGATATTAATTGGAATGCACCAGTTATCTCATTTTGGAACCAAACTCTTTTTCCTACTACAGTATGGTAGTCAATGGGGGGGGGGGGGTGAATCTGTCTGGTTATAAGCATTCTTCCAAATATCTTTCTCTGTGTTCATCAGAACAAAGACATTTATACAAATTTGGAACAACTCGAAGGTGAGTAAATGATGACAGAATTTTAAGTTTTGGGTGAAGTGTCCCTTTAAGATTGCTCGTGACATCAGAGCTACTGAGTCAGAAGACGACTAGAGTATTATTAGATTCTTTACTACAATTACCAATAATTGATTCTGATCAATCTTACCCAGATGAGGAGCCTATTAAAATCCACTTTACATTTTTCACATTTCTGAGCATCACATGCATAGGTGTGTGGAAACAATTTCAAGAATTTGTTCGAACTGTTTGTCAGAATAATTCTGAAGAATTATGTGATGAAAGCTTTACCGGAGTCACTAGAGTTCATGAGCAAATTCACCTCAAGCAATTGAAATTGAAAACAGGACCTCTGTATTATGACTCTGTAATGGACAACACTGACAGGCTTCAAAAACAACCTCTTAAAGAGATACTTCACCCGAAAATGAAAATTCTGTCATCATTTAGGCTACTCACCCTTAGATTGTTCCAACCCTGTATTCATTTCTTTCTTTTGCTGAACACACAGGAAGAAATTTGGAAGAATGTCAGTTTTCACCCACCATTAACTGCCATAGTATAGGTAAAATAACTACTATGGGAGTCAATGGGGGGTGAGATTTGACAATCTTCCAGATATCTTCCTGTGGTGTTCAGCAGAACAAAGTGATGTATACAGGTTTGGAACAATTTGACGGTGAGTAGCCTAAATCATGACATTCATTTTTGGATAAAGGTGTCTAAAGCAGTATGGGATAAATATTTACGAAAACTGTTTGAGGTGGACCTTGAGAACATGTCCTGAGGTTACAGTGCCTTCAAAACAGTTTTTCTATCCTTTGTTTCTGTTACTTTATCTCGGAATGTTTACACTCGCCTTCAATATAACAATAATCAAACATTGGTCTAAATGGTTCCAGTTTGAGTTTGCTTGGGACCAATATTTCAAGTTTATATATGATATTTTTTTTTACCTTTGACATTTATATTTAAGTTAAAAAAAATTACATAGATTTTTTGGTAATTTTTTTCTCATGAATGTATACGGTATAAGCTGTATATGTTGCTTGCAATTGGGAAAAAGTAAACAGCTGTAAAGTATTTTCATGTACATTATTCTGACTATATAGATTAAAAAACGGAATGCTGTGGGTACACAAGAGTCATAATCATAAGCTGATTGACAAAAACATGAACACCACACAAGGGTTATATTCAACTTTTTCAAGTGACGTCCGGACACACTTTTAGAAACCAGTACTGTCAAATGCTTGAAAGGATTGTTGATGTCTGGACAGTTTCCCCTATTCCTGGCCTTTTTGTCTCATGTGTTAAAATCAAGACTGTCTTGCTCAGTGGCTTATTTTAGAAGAAGGGTCTTATTTAAGTGGTGTCTCAGTTGGGGCATGAATTTTCCATTTTGTTAAGGTAGACATCACAGTGCTCCTAGGAAAGTCTGAAACTTAGCCAAAACTTTTTACAACTTTTTCCAGTTTGAAACGTCAGTTATATTAATCAAACAATGGTTAGTTGTACAAGCTGCTGTAATACAAGCTTCACAGTTAACTTGTATTACATAAACATATCTGGAACTTAGTAGTGAAGTATTGCCACGCTGATTCAGCAGAAATGTGAAGAACAGACAGAGGCGTGTGGGGCTGGTCTAATTGCTGAAGATAAATGAACACCTCTCCCAGGTCATTTCAGATGTTTATTAGTAAAGGGATAGTTCATCATTCAATTCTGTCATCATTTACTCACCCTCTTGTCATTGCAAACCTGTGTGACTTTCTTTCTTCTGCAGAACAATTAATTAATTTGAACAAAAAATAACTATCTGAGGTAATCTCAGGGGAATGGCCTGAATCACAACGGGTCATGATGTCATAGATGATGTGATAAATCTGCACAGTACACTCCCACCCGCATTCCCTCTTGCACACCAGCCCGTCATGTAAAAAACACGATGTTTCAGTCTAATATTCACGGCCTGAGGTCATTTGATGACGTCAAACAACTGAGATCTGGTTCAGCAAGTTGTCACCGGTGTGACTAACGGCCCATTTACACCAACCACTATAACTATAAGAATAATATATTAAAACCTGTTCAACATGTACAAAATAGCAAAATCCACACCACAACTGCGGAGATTTAAAAACAATAATGATGGGATCACTTTCAGAGGATTTTATCAGCTGATGAAAGATAAACATTGACATCAAACTCCATTGAAATGTATAGGGCTCATGCATTTCAAATGTACTGTAAGTGCATCGAAAACAACACACTATCATCTGTTAAGAACACTGTTGTTATTCTCTTTACAGTTATCGTCCTTCATATCGTCCAACCGGGGAACCAATTAGCACAAAATTCCCATAAAAAGCTCTAAAAGGTGTCACCTGTGACCGTAACGTGGGCGCAAATCAATTCGATTCGCCGGAGGGCGAGGCTTACAGAATGCTTGCCTTGTATTTCACAGCCAAACAGGTTTAACAGGTGGCCTGAGAGAGGTGTGCATGACAGACACAACATCAGATGTGTATCCCGCGCTAGATAAATATAGTCGTGTACAACCTGAACAATACCTCCTGACGTTGCAAAGACACAGACGGACGTTCTCTACGACAGTGAACAACATCAAAGCTATCAAAGTTATCAGAGTGTAAAAGGATAAGACTGTTAGGACAGGGTGTGTATGTGTAATTATAAAACCAAACACTGTTAGATATGAGAGGACATGTTACCTGGGATCAGCTGTGTGTTTGAAGACTCCAGTTTGTAGTAGCAGGTGATTCATTAACGGAATGAGCACGTTTGAAAGGAGGAGACTGTGTTGAGATGAATGAGGAAAATGAGAGGATTTCATCCTTTATTCACTCCCATGTCATTCATACAAAACCTGTGTGTGACTCTTCCTTCTGTGAAACACAAAAGAAGATATTTTGAGAAATGTCTCAGTGGTTTTGTGTTCATCAATATATATATATAGTATACTATGGAAAACAATGCTTAATTCATGAGGGAACTCCCTCCAGCTCTTCGTTGCTATTTTTTCTCTCCCTCCCCCTGTTCTCCAAGACACACCCACAAAAACCGTCTTCTGCAGAAATGTCCCTCAGTTGTAGAAAGTCTGACTCACGGACACGCAAGGGTCCAATAATACTCCAACAGTCGAAATTCTTCCACGGGTTTCCCATGCCATCCAAAAATATCCAGCTCTTGATCACAGAGAACCTGCGTCTGCTCCATATTCTCACCATATGTTGGGATACTTGGGAGAGGAAGGATATCATCAAAGCTATTATATGCGGAGAGAACTCTCCACCCAGCAACGAAACACTACATACAAAAGACCTTGTGTAAACATGAATCAATAATTTGTATCTGGGTGTTATATGACTTTGTTATCTAACTTTGAGCTTAAATGGGATTAAGACAAATGTAATTTGCTGGGCATTCAGAAATGAATGCTTTCCTTGACATATTTTAACCGCCGGACAATCGCTCCATTGTTGAGACGGTTGCATAAAGCATGTGCAAAAAATAGTGAAGAAAGAAACGTTGCTAATGGGGAACATAAGTATTTCCAATCTGGAAGTACTTGTGGAGTGTCAGCATTACATTCACACTTTTCTGGCATGTCTGACATAGCAGAGGCCATTCACGGTGAGAGATTTATGGGCTTTGTCTTTCAAATGACTTTGCCCTCAGCGATAATGCAAAATGTATGGTTTTAAGCAGGGGAACTAGGAAGCAAGATCGGCCCTGGATTTTTCGGCCCACATCGGCCCTCCTCCAATTCTGTCGACGGGTGGGGGGGTTGGTGGCAAGGGTGTGTTTGATGGCATCGGCCCTCCACCAATTCTGTTGTGATCCAGTGGGCAATCTGTCAATCGCTGCAGCCCTGCCCCCGTGATTTGATTGGTCCCTGCTCGGCTTTGTAACCAGTAACTCCCGCCTCCTTTAATTTGATTGGCCATCTCACTTGTTTTGATATTGCAATGTTGCGTTTTGTAAGTATTTCACTCATTTTGACACACACCATAGAAAAAATTGTGGATACGGCCCTAGGTGAGAAATGGATGTGTCGTCAATGTTTAAAAAAAAGCTTTTATTTCATGTGCCCTTGGGGGCACCCTAGTGGCGGCGAGGCCCGCAGCCGCTTAGTTCGCTTTTAGGGAGGGCCGGTGTTGCACACACTCACACACAGACACACAAACACATGATGAGCATGCTGGTAATCATATGGTGCATGCATCACTCCTCCTCAAAAGGTCTCCATGGCAACTCATCAAACTTTCAACAACCAATGGAAATGTGGCAGGGGTCAGAGTGGGCAACTTGTGAGTGTGTGTCAGTACGTTTGTGATCTGTGGTAACCCCGTTGCCATGACAACGATGGGTGTGGCTCACTGCCCAGGCATTATAGGGAAGTTCTGAGGCAGAGACACATGACAAACTAGAGCAAGGCCAACCATGACAAGCCGCAGAAAACTTCACATCTGAGGAATGTCCCACTATGTTTACTATCAGACTCCGGACTGAGAAAAATGATAAAATATGTTGTGCTGAAATGTTTAGATTGAGGCTTGGGTTGAAGCAGACATTTTTTCAATGCTTTAGTGACTGTGAGACATTTGGGGAATCTTTATTTAGAATTCTTTGCCTGACAAAGCCACCAAATATCTCACATAAAGTAGTGAAGATGCTTTGTGTTCAGTTTACTTTCGTTCATACACTGTATGTATATGAAGGCAGGAGAGCTTGTAGAAAGGTGTTGAAGTTCCATTCTTTACTGCGTTTCAAAGTTCAAGTATGGCGAACCTTGGTCTTCGAATATATATTAGTGAAAGACATTTGACCAAGAGAGATTTTAAACTGCAAAGATTGTCTAAACGGTTTCTCTTGGTTACCGGCTTCAAAGCTGCAGGTTTAAAGGAGTAGTTCACTTTCAAAATAAATTTTGATGATAAATTTACTCACCCCCATGTCATCCATGGTGTTTATGTATTTGTTTCTTTAGTCGAAAAGAAATGAAGGTTTTTGATGAAAACTTCCAGGATTTTTCTCCATATAGTGGACTTCAATGGACTCCAAATGGTTGAAAGTCAAAATGACAGTTTCAGTGCAGCTTCAAAGGGCTTTAAACGATACCAGACGATGAATAACGGTCTTCTCTATCGAAACGATCGACCATTCTCTAAAAAAAAAAAGTATATGCTTTATAAACACAAATGCTCGCCTTGCTCTGTTCTGCGATAGGTAATTACGTTGACAACTTGCATGTTCAACTTGTAAACACTGACTCGGTACTTCCGCCTACATCAAGTGTGAACTTTTCAACGTAATTACGTATTTTGTGATGTCATGAACGCGCATCGCAGAACAGAGCAAAGCAAGCATTTCTGTTTATAAAGCATATACATTTATTTATTTTTTAAATGACATTTCGTTTCACTACACAAGACCCATTCATCATCTGGTATCGTTTAAAGTCCTTTGAAGCTGCACTGAAACTGTATTGAAACCATTTGGAGTCCATTGAAGTCCACTATATGGAGAAAAATCCTGGAATGTTTTCATCAAAAACCTTCATTTCTTTTCGACTAAAGAGACAAAAACAGAAACATCTTGGATGACATGGGGGTGAGTAAATTATCATGAAAATTTATTTTGAAAGTGAACTACTCCTTTTACAATATGAGATGAATGCGAAGTAGTTCATATTTAATTGCACAGTTCTTTGAAAAATATAATTGTGATTGGTGAATCACAGTACAATATTTTGGGTTGCACTTTATTTTACAGTGCCCATGTTACAGTGTAAGTACTGAGTAACAATAATTGACTACATGTACTTACTATAGGGTTAGGGGGGTGTGGTTAAGGGGTAGTTAACATGTAATTATGCATAATGTAAAGTAAATACTATAGCAAATACATGTAACATGTGTAACAAGGGCACAGTAAAATAAAGTGTTACCTATTTTTGTTTATTACACAGCGATTTGGAATACTTGATTCTGATTGGCCAGTTGCAAAATTCCAAGGTATTTATACATATGAGATTGTATTTACAAATTATATAATTATATTATATAACCAAATGGCATTTTAAACTTCATATCTTGCCTTAAAATAGATGTTCTGACTCGTTACAATAAAATTAAATATTTCAAAATTTTTATTTAATACAAAGGAAATCTCAATATTTCAGATTTACTAATGAGGTACATAGCCATTTAGGTGGAGAATCAAAAGCCAACTGGTTGTTACTGTTTTATGTCAGGTCCTGATCACTCTGTCACAATGGTTTATTTTGCAATAGCAAATACCATCGTCATCTTCTTAACCAATCATATCACTTGTCTTTCTTTGGTTATTGTAATGTAATATTTATGAACAATAGAAACTATAGAGGCCAATATATAATGTTGCCTATATTCATGCATTTTTTGAAGTATTTTCCAATTTAATTTCCGTTAGCGTTTGCGTCGCGTGGGGGTGAGGTAACGTCTACTGTTGAAGTCAGTCAAACCACGCCAATTTTGTCGCCGCAGTTCACTTATCGAGTTTTGCACAGTTTTTCAACATTTTGCGTTAAGAGTCACAATGGTTACAAACTCTCTCTGCCTTCCTACAGGTTTTGAGTATGAGTCATTCGCCAAACAGACAAAATAATAAAAAAAAAAAAGATGAGTTTAACTGATAGCATTATCTATTTACTTAAACAAAATACATATTAACTTAGTCAACGTGATTTTTTTTGCCCATGATAATCTTATAGTGATAATCCTAAACTGACATTTCCCACATAATCGAACCCGGCAGCTTAAAGGAGCAGTTCGCAATTCTGTCTTCTTTTACTCACCTTCAAGTTGTTCCAAATCTGTATAAATGTTTTTGTTCTGATGAACACAGAGAAAGTTATTTGTATGAATGCTTGTAACCAAACAGTTCTTGGACCCGTAGTAGGAAAATCACTATATTTTTTTTTTGTTCTGTTGAACACAAAAGAAGATATTTTGAAGAATGTACACAGAAAAAAAATCAGTTGGATTAACATGAAAAAATGATTTACATCAGTCGCACATAAGAAAGTTATGTTACTCAGCATAATATTTTCATAATGTTACTTCTGTATTTTGACGAACCAGACTGACTGTTGAAGAGGAGGAGTTAACGGATGCTCCGCCCAAGCCGTCTAACAACATCATATAAAATGGATAGTCATTACAGGGCAGATTTCAGATTTTAACTGACGAATGACCCTCATTGATAACCTATTTTCAATAAACGATGCAGCATTTAATGAAAAAATAGGCATTGTCATTTTTTTTTCGCTGGGACTTTAAACAATCTTGATTTTTGTATGTTAACATGTCATGTTTTCATTTAAAGTCCTTAACATTTAAGGACACTCTAAATCTCAAAGATAAATCACCATTAAACTCGAACTTGTGTTTCTCTTTACTGAAAAACACATAAACAACACTTAATTAAGAAAATAACTCAAAAAATGCAGTCTTACACAAAGCATGCTGGGAAATATAAATCCTCTGCCTAGTTGTAACATCTATGTGTTAACAGAATACAAATAATTTATGTAGTGCCACCATAAATGGATGGAGTTACATAACTGAACATGAAAAAATCATGTTGTGACCAAATTTTACAAAAATTGTGTTGATTTAACTTATTTAAATTAATCAAATTGGACAAGCAGTCCAGACAAGTCTTTTTTTCAGTGTAGGACAGCAAACAGTTCTGGGGCACTTTTGACTTCCATTGTCATTTTTCCTACTATGGGAGTCAATGGGGCCCAAGAACTGTCTGGCTACAAGCATTCTTCCAAATATCTATCTCTGTGTTCAACCAAACAAATACATTTATACACGTTTGGAACAGAGAGGGATCAATTCATTCAACAGAGAGGGGTGAACTGTCCCTTTAACTTATGAATCGTTATTATAAGCTTATCATTGTGATACAGTGTAAGGTAAGGAGACAATTTTTCGTGTCTTTGCTCAAAACAACTCATTTTTGTTTACGGATCAAGATCACGCAGTTTTGCATGAAATCTTGTGTCACCGCACCTTGAGGGAGTGTTCAGTGAAGAAAGTGCTGATGTGTGTATATGGGGGTGAGGTGAGAAGTCTCCGATTTCACAAGATCTATAATACAGTACACACACTGTACTGAACAGCTGAAACTGTCCAATAAGGAAGCAAAACAAATTTCTATTTAAGGTACTGAGGATTAAACAGCATTGAACGGTTAAAGCACATGATTGTCCCTCACGCTGCAGGGGCTTCATTCTTTGTTCTAGGCTGAGGTGTGAATAGGCCGTCAGAAGGTCACAGTCAGATGGTTTTAACAGTATCAGTCCCAATGTGCTTGTTTAGACTGAATCAAAGCTCAATCATGATTGGATTATCGCATCTAAACTTCATGGGATAAAGTACAGCAGCAAAACATGCAAATTATTATAATTGAACGAAATCCTTTGGTTTGATTCACGATTGAATCATTGGTGCTCTTTTTAATTTAGCGCAGCTTTTTAGAAGGAATGTGGATTGTTAAAATAATAAACAGCTTAATGTATCATTCACCCGTACATGACTATACAGACCGCAAACGTTTAGCAAGACGTCCTTGTCGGAAATTACAAATACACATTCTCATGTCTGCGAGAAGTCTAGAGGAAGGCTTGGCATGATCGCTATGTCACGTTTTTCAAAAATCTGGTTGTCACAAAACCAGTCGTTGCTAGCATCTAGTAAAGGAGGAATGTTATGATCAAGCTATCTTCTGGGTAGAGCCCTGCAGATGCATATCTCTGAGGGTTTGCTTTCATGAAGAGATAAAATGTCGGATGACTGTGCTTAGAAAGTACAGTCACACCTGTTTTTAGGTATTGAGAATGCACGAAAGCATTCCACTTCATGTCAGTAGTGAAGAAAACAGAATTCATAGTTTATCGAAATTGAGCGTTTGTTGGGCAATAAGTCTTACAAAAAGGGGATAGTTCACCCAAAATTGAAAATTCTGTCATTATTTATTCACCCTCTGAGTTACTTTCTTCTGCTATTACCGACAAATGCTGGTAATGCACTTGCATTGGTTTTGTGTCCATGCAATGGAAGTCAATGGGGTACTGTGTTGTTTGGTTACTTACATTCTTCAAAATATCTTCTTTTGGGTTTCGCAGAAGAAAGAAAGTCATACAGGCTTGAAACGACAACAAGGTGAATAAATGATGACAGAATTAGCATTTTGTGTGTCAACAAATGCTTCTTGCTGGAGTTTCATAAAAACTGACCTTTTGTGAAGCTACAAAGCTGGTTCATGTGTCCAAACAGCACATGTTACAAAAAGTCAGGTAGGAAAATGAGATTTAGCTGATATTTTGAGTTCTGATCTGTAAATGCATGGGATTAGACTGGAGTGGATAGTTATTTTGGTAACAATAGGGCATTTGTTGTTAATGGTTTGGACACGTTTGCGTAGTTATCGTCAGGGCATGTCCAAAAGTCTTTTAATGTAGCTGGATGGAAAAGTAATGTTTTTACTTGATCTGGTTCCTCTCAGAAACAATAGCCGGGATTTTGTTGCTGGTTTAAGGAAAGACCAGCGCCTAAAGCAATCATGACTCACTCAAACCCATGGAGATGATAAAAGCAAAGGTTGTCTTATGTCACTGTACATTAAACTCTACATCAACAACTGTATGTCTTCTTCAGCATAGATGTACTACAGAACTATTCATAATTGTCAAGACTAGTTGATGTGGTCTTGAAGTCACTCAGAGAGAAACTTTTCGGCACTTGCATCACAGATATTTTAACTGGCCAGAAACGTGAGGACGTTATCTGACTTAATTAACATTATTGACTCAATGAGGCCTTTTAACTGCGCAACACGTGCTACACCAAGACCTGATGACCCAACCATAGAAACAGCTGATGATGTAATCGAGTGGACTGTACCTGAGGAACAGGTCGAGAGGGATGATGTTTTGTTTAAGCTGATACCAAAATGCTTTGAGAATTATCTAGAACTTCAGGTCATGAGCCTTTGAATATTTAAAAGCGATTAAGTCAAGCCGGGTCAACAACAAAAACATTGTTTGTGAAGACCATATATCCTGAGTTCATTTACGAATAAATGTAAAAAAAAACTATTGAAGTGATACTGTTAATGGCCAAAGAAAAACAGGATATTTTTATGGATACTTGTGTTACCCAAAAGCACAACACAATGCAAAATACAAGTGAAACAGCGGCAATACAATCATAATAATGAAAATGATTATATATTAATTAAGTACACGGTGCTTCATTTTTACAGATACTTTTTAAGCGAATTAAGCGAATGCAAACTTCTGTTGTATCTGTAAATATCGCAATAACAACATTCAAGCATGACGTTCCTCTTATATGTAAAATAAATGTTTTCATCGCCCTTAAGCTGTTTTCATCAAATCTAGGCACCTGGTTTTTCTATAGTAAACCCATTAAAATCAAACCGGTTAACTTTGCAAGATCTCTGGATTCCAGAGGACAGCAAGACCTTTAGGGGATAGTTTTTAGAAACTTTACATTCGGGTCAGGAACTGTTGTGAGACCACAATGTGAGACAAGGATATCGCTTATACAGTCCTGTCGCACAAGTTCTGTTTGTTTGCAAAGTATTAAAGTGTGTACCTGACTTCATTTTCAGTGTGTTTGGCTCGACGTTTGCAGTTGTGCATGTTGTAAACCTAGTACTTTCATCTTGTGAATATTTTGGAAACCCTGTAATCTTTGTAGAGGGCTTATGACATACATCGCTCTCATACCCGAGGTAATGTTAAAGCATGAGCTTTTTTTTAGCGCTTTAAGTGCTGAGAGCTACAACTTGTCGGCTGTCAAAAGCTGAGAGAGAAATCTAAGCCTTCCAGGTGCTGCATTTGAATAGGCAAATGTACGAATGCAGGCTGTTTCTGTGCCTTGCAGTATCAGGTGTTGCGTTACATCACAACAAAACTACTCTTTATAGAATAATACTAACAATAACAATACCTAAATCTAAAAACATTTCACTTTTTTAATCCTGTGTTTGCATTTATTTCTGTAATCCATTAATTTTTTATATAAAATACTTATAGTTATAATAAACTTTAGCCTATGACAACGCAACGCATTTTTCAAAATATCTACCACTCCTAAAAATGAGATTTTTTTCCTAGAAATACTGGCCCATCCAGGTAATGTTAAACGAAGAATGTAGAAACATGAGTGTTGAGTTTCAGCCACGCCTCCCATTCTACTCCCCACCGGCCAATCAGAGTCCTCCTCTGGCTCCTCCCACTTTCCAGCAGATATAGTAAGAGGGGTCGTTCTGCTGTTCTGTCTATCTGCTCTAGTTTCTCCAGCACAGCAGACGAAGCTGTTTTCTGCTGCTCTCACTCCCCCAGGTCGTTCTCAGCAAGTGCAGGACAAAACCCACATCAGCAAGATGTCTTTCAACAAGAAAACCAGCTACACCGTGAAGTCTTCTTCTTCTGGATCCATTCCACGCAGCTTCAGCAGCATGTCTTACTCCGGCCCCAGCGTCAGCCGGCAGAGCGCCTACAGTGTGCGCAGCTCCTACGGAGGTGCCAACCGTGGCATGGGAGGTGGTAACTACATCAGCAGCTCATCGGCGTACGGCCTCGGTATGGGCATGGGTATGGGCAGCGTGACACCTATTCAAGCCGTGACGTTCAACAAGAGCCTCCTGGCTCCTCTGAACCTGGAGATCGACCCTAACATTCAAGCTGTCCGCACCCAGGAGAAAGAGCAGATCAAGACCCTCAACAACCGTTTCGCTTCCTTCATTGACAAGGTGGGTGCTTGTTGCCTTAAAAGTGTCAAGGTGGTGTTTAGATATAAGTCCCATAGTATCAAAAAGCACATAAAACAAAAAAGTGTATTGAACAGAAAAGGTGTCTAGTTGTAAATGTGTGCAGAAGTCCTCGCCTCAGTCAAAGAGGAAAGGAGACATATGGAAAGTTGGAGAACAGGGTGTGTACATGGTCAGAGCGTGGCTGGTTTTTCATTTGAATGGATACCCTGAGGCTCTTCTGAAACCCTGATGAAGAGTCCACACCCAAATTAGGACACACTGCCGGACACGATCCCTGTTATATGCACGAAACTCGATCATTTTATTAGAATTCAAGCAAACATTTCAAGAGAAGATAGTTACGTGCAATGTATCATTACTCTTGAGAGTTAATAATTAATTCGAGAATCTGGGGTCATGTTCTAGTTACGCAACTAGCGGAAAGAGGAAATATTCTTCTCTCTTTGATCACACTCGTGTCTTGTGTCCTTTAACCACGATCATTTGCTTTGCATCACACTATTTGTTTAACACGCCAACTGTTTTGAATGGAAGGAGTTGATTAGTAAAGTGAACCGGAGATGTGACGCCTTCCCAAAGTGTCCAATGTTCACCTCTAAAGCTTATCGGGTTTTTTGCTCTCCGCCCATCATTTACACACTCATCTCAGGAGACTTTCTATCTGGGCGGAAACGCTTCTTCCTGCCCTTTCTTACACATTAACCATTTCGATCTTCAAAGCAAGTTTCATCCAAAAAGTCACACCCCTGCCTCATGTCCACCTTACAGATTTGGATCTGGAAAGCGCGCTCTCATCAGCCGCCGTCCTGGAATATGAGTCACTGTTCCCTATGAAATAGCAAAAGCATTACAAACTGAAAACACATGCACCCTTCATGTTATGCCAGCAAAACAGTGCTTCTCTTTGTGAAGAGAACCCATCCACTTGCCACATGTTGGCATATGGTTGTACTTCTGTGCATAAATCATGAGCCATGCAGCATCGGTTTAGGGGGCGTTGCCCTTTGCTGCCAAGTACTTTTTTGTACTATTATACAAATATTTTTATTTTAATAACTGTTTCTTTTTGTCTTTTAGGTACGTTTCCTGGAGCAGCAGAACAAGATGCTGGAAACAAAATGGAGTCTGCTTGAGAACCAGACGACCACACGTTCCAACATCGACGCCATGTTCGAGGCGTACATCACCAACCTCCGCAGACAGCTGGACAGCCTGGACAACGACAAGATGAAGCTGGAGGCTGACCTGCACAACATGCAGGGACTGGTCGAGGACTTCAAAAACAAGTGAGTTTAGGTTTTTATTTTGTTTTTGGGAGATGGGTAGCACCCGAGTTTAGTCAAAGAAGCCTTTGGTGATGCACTTGAATTGCATTAAATCAGATTGAGGGCAAAAGTGTTTCACTAGTGTAATGGGAATAAACGGCTGTCAGGTTCCAACTGGGCAACTGTAATATTTTGCTTTGTTCACTCCCGGGTGTGCTCGCTTATTATCGGACATTTGTCTTTGTTTGGATGTACATCATATTATAGGAATTTTAATTGCTGTTAAACATCCCATTGAAAAAAAAAGTTGGTAATACAATAAAATGGGCGTCAGCATGAGTCATATAGATTAAAGCAATTGAGCAAACAAGTGCACAGCGCTTTTCATGGATCTCTACACAATTTTGATGGGCTGACTAACTGATTAACGTCAAGGCCCATGAGAGGCATCGAACCGAGACTGGAAGAACGAGCGCTTCTCCCCACAAAGAGGGAGCGCTGCTGCCCCCTAGTGTACAAAACAGATATTTCCCCTTAACGTACGTAGAGTAACATTTTCGGTGTTGAATATTCTATTTCAGTTTAATATAGAGAGAAATTGAATTCATATTCAACTACTCTGGATAACTGTACTTTGAAAACTTTACAAAGCGTTTAACCAATGAATGTTCTTCATCTGTCGTCAGGTATGAGGATGAAATCAACAAACGCACAGAATGTGAGAACGAGTTCGTGCTCATTAAGAAGGTGTGTACATTGTTACAAAAATCACTGTTGACATACAAATATGCAATTGAATCTTAAATGAATAAATAAATTGTTTTTTGTAGGATGTCGATGAGGCCTACATGAATAAGGTAGAGCTGGAGGCCAAGCTGGAGAGCCTTACAGATGAGAGATCAACTTCCTCAGGCAGATCTTTGAGGAGGTAAATATTATGTTATCATTTAAATACTTAAATGTTATTTCAACGCTATTTTATCTAATGCCATGTGGCACATTTCAATAACAAGGTTCCCTCTCTGCTTGGTCTTGTAGGAGATCCGTGAGCTGCAGTCTCAGATCAAGGACACCTCAGTCGTCGTGGAGATGGACAACAGCAGAAACCTGGACATGGACTCTATCGTGGCCGAGGTCCGCGCTCAGTATGAGGACATCGCTAACCGCAGTCGGGCTGAGGCCGAGATGTGGTACAAGAGCAAGGTATTTTATCGCACACATAATACAAGTTGCTCAACATAGTTGTGAATTGTGTGGGATATTAAATATCTGACCGAATGTTGCGTTCTGCTTTTCAGTATGAGGAGATGCAGTCATCCGCCACCAAATACGGTGATGACCTCAGATCAACAAAAACAGAGATCGCCGATCTTAACCGTATGATCCAGAGACTTCAGTCTGAAATCGACGCCGTTAAAGGCCAGGTAAACAGCCCACAGTGCAAAAATGCATATTCGTTTTAAATATATAATTACAGAAATTGACCGCGAATGTTTCTCGCAATAGCGTGCCAATCTGGAGAACCAGATCGCAGAGGCAGAGGAACGTGGCGAGATGGCCGTGAGAGATGCCAAGGCCCGCATTAAGGATCTGGAGGACGCCCTGCAGAGAGCCAAGCAGGACATGGCTCGCCAGATCAGAGAATATCAGGACCTGATGAACGTCAAACTGGCCTTGGACATCGAGATCGCCACCTACAGAAAGCTCCTGGAAGGAGAGGAGGACAGGCGAGTGTGCTGATGACATGTTCGCTTTAACGTCTATTATTAAATGCAGATTTCTCATTCTGTGCTGGGGTTTTTCAACAGACTGGCCAGTGGAATCAAGTCCATCAACATCTCAAAACAGAGCTGTAAGTGTAGAATCTTTTCTCACTAAAATCATATAAAGGGGACCTTCTTTTAACATCCCACGTTCTGTCTCAATAGCGAGCTACAGCGGTTATCCCATGGAGAGTGCAGGCAGCAATTACAGCAGCTACTCCAGCGGTTTGTCCAGCGGATACGGCGGCGGATACAGCAGCGGAGGATACAGCAGCGGAGGATACACCAGCGGAGGTTACGCGGAGGATACAGCTCCGGCAGCGGCTACGGCGAGAACGTCTCTCAGACCAAGAAAAGCGTCGTGATCAAGATGATCGAGACCAAGGACGGCAGAGTGGTGTCCGAGTCCTCCGAGGTCGTCCAAGATTGAGCTCCCTCCCTCCCCAGTTCCGTCTTCCGAACCTTACGCCTTTTCACGCATTCTTGACCCTTCCTTCCCAACCGTTATGACTCCAATCCACAGCTCTGGCTAGACTGGAATGCAGTCATAAACGCAGTTGTAAAGCAATAAACCATTCAGACCGACCAAAGAATTCGAGAGGGACCAAATCACCTCACTACTTTAGTCGTGCCTTAACCCGCATCCACACCTTACACTAAAAAAACCCCACACACGTGCCTTCAGGCCGCTGCTCGGCAATAACGTCTGAATGCTTCACCTTGCACAACATGGCCACATCTGCAGGCTGGAGAATCCTAGATGTGACACTAACACGAACTAGACATTTAGCTGAACCGCTTGACATGAGAAGTAATTGATTCACTCATTAACTATGAAGGGGTATGTTTGCATTTGCGCTAAATCACGGCCGTGTTGGTGGCAGATCCATGTTTGCCTGTTTAGTAGAGTCTGCCATTTCAGTGTATTCTGGCAGATGAGAAAGAAGTGCCTACTGTGTATCCTATGTTTTCCGAGGTGCTGTTTTTGCTATCAAAATAAAAGTGTTTACTTAAACGTAGTCTTCATGTCATTTTTCTGGTTAACTGGGAACGTTGAGCTGTATTATAACAATTTATGTATTGAACTCTAATAAAATAAGTGTTTTGCATGTAAACGGCTCAATTATGTTATAACACATTAATGGATTCATTCACCTCCAAATAGAACAGCCTATACGATAGCCTTAGGTTCGATTAAAAGGATGTTAAATAGTTTGAATGGAAGTCAATGGAGCAGATGTTTGATAATAACAAGCTATTGTGATTGAACATCTGTCAGCTAACCTTCAAACATTTTCCATTAAATATTCAATTTAACTAAATGATGATGTATTTAGAGACTGAAATAGTAAAGTGAACTACTGTAGTGAAGTCTGGGATGTTGTATGACTGGCTATTGAGTTCACTAAAGTATGACAATTATTCACAGTATGTGACACCATTACTGACTAGGAAGTGCCGAATCCCACCTTTACGCAAAACTGTACTATTTTTAGACAGCGGATGTTCCATTTTAAACTCAGTTTATCGATCCAAAATAAATATTTAAAGAGAACCATGTGAAAGACGCGGAGAGGGAGTTCATTTCTTATCTGGAAAGCTGTTTCGTGAGGAGCCCGCTTGAGGAATCTCCTCCATTGACTGCCATTCATTCAGAACAGCCTTTTGTGTCACAGGGTCTTGCCCCCAATGCTATACATATATTACATAATGAAAAAAGAAATACAAATAAATGCGATGAAGAGCAAAAAAACAAAAACATATATTACATAATATATGTTTATGTATGTAATAAATATATACTGTATATATACACATATATAAATATACATATATATTAGGGCTGGCAATCCAAGATAAAAGTTTGTGTTTACATAATAATTATGTGTTGTGTGCAAATTAGTTTTGTATTTACACACATGCATATCTGTAAGAAAAATATACAATATAAAAATGAATAACATTTATATATATAAAAAGAATATGATTGGTAAAATAAATAAATACATGTAAATATATATATGTGTTTATAAATACAAAATACTGTAAATATGACTTCCGGTCTATGTTTGTTTATCGGTCTAGCTAGTGCCTAATAATATAACTATTTATATTTTTTTAATTTATGTTCATATTAATTTCTTTGATTAATTTATTGTATAATAATTTTATTAAATAGGCTAAACGAATTTTGATGTATGTTAATTTTATTAAATAAACCATTTGTTAAATGGGTCCTGTAACCTTTAGAAACCTTATCTGACATTGACATCTAGTGGCTGAGCTTGGTATCGCAGTCTAAACATGATAGTGTTGCCACATAACTACAGTGGGCACGTTTCTCAGCAGCAGTCAGTGTCATCTATTTTCAATTTTCAGTTTGTGTATTATTCGGAGCTCACCAGCCCGCTGACTGATCTCACTAAAAAGGAGGCACCAATAATAATAATAATGCCTAATAATACAAAGAAATGTTTATCAATTACCGTTCCTGCAAACACATGAACATTTATGAACTGAGACAGTTTTTTCAACTCACTAAGGTGGTGAAGCTTTTGTGACAGGTGGCTCCGGCCTTTTAAAAAAGTCAGAAGGAGTAGAGCTCAGAGGAGGAGATCTACGACTAAAAATACAAAGAGGTGTATACTGTTTTGGCAAACACTCAAACATTTATAAACTGAGAGGATTTGTTCAACTCACTGAAGTGGTGGAGCCGTCAGACTTTTAACTTTAACTTTTCCAAGGATCCGGAGGGAAGAGATGTATGCCTAAAAATACAAATATATGAACTTTAAGTACCGTTTCAGCAAACATTCAAAGATTTATACATTGAGACAGTTTGTTCTACTCACTCAGGTACAGGAGCTGGTGTAGGTGTGATGGGGAATATTGGTGGATATTTCTGGCCCACCCATATCCTGCTTTTGTGCAACAGCTGTTAAGAACAAATCAGAGTAGATAAATGACACACATGTTCATCCCCAATTAGGAGATTTCTCCAGTTTCTCTGAATCTTTTGATGATGTTATGCACTGTAGATGATGAAATTTGCAAAGCCTTTGCAATTTGACGTTGAAAACTCTCTGCCCATCTTTACTTCTGAGAGACTCTGCTTCTCTAAGACATCTCTTTTATAGCTAATCATGTTTAAGAACTGTCTTAATATCAATTAACTTAATTAGTCACTAGATGTTCTCCCAGCTGAATCTTTTCAAAACTGCTTGCTTTTTTAGCCATTTGCTGCCCCCGTCCCAACTATTTTGAGACCTGTAGCAGGCATTACATATTAAATGAGCTAATTTACTGGAGAATAGTGTATAATTTCTCAGTTTAAACATTTGCTATGTTATCTATGTTCTAATGTGAATTAAATATTGGCTCATGTGATTTGAAATTGAAAACGTCCAACTTTTCCGGAATTCAGGTTGTATTAAAGAAGCCAGAAGGAGGAGATCTACGCCTAAAAATACAAAGAAATGTATATTAAGTACCATTTCTGCAAACATTTGAACATTTAGAAATTGAGACCATTTTTTCAACTCACTGAGGTGGTGAAGCTTGTCTAACAGGGCGCTCCGGCCTTTTCATGAAGGCTGAGGGACGGGATCTACACCTATAATCAAACAAGAAAATTACTTTTAATACTGTTTCAGCAAACATTCAAACATTTGTAAAATGAAATGCAGTGAAAAGCACTCGCACTCGAAAAGTCTTGATCTCTCACAAGCTCAACACTCTCCGTGCTCGCCGAACTCAAACCCACGATGACTACTGTGAGGCAGCAGCTTATATAGAGGCAGAAGGAACGCGCTTTATGACGTCATAATCTTATCAAGATCAGAAAGCCATGGCTTTGGAGAACGTTGGTAATACATTATTAAAGTGAAAATATTAATAAAATATAAATTTTCTAAACATGGGTTTCTTACTAAAACGTAATAAAATTATTTATAATAATATTAATTTATCCAATAATATAATATATTATTCTAAAATATAAATATTTTTAAAATACATAGCTGTATCCCTTCTAGCCACAACTGCTTGAATGCAACATCTAGTTATGTTAAAACCGCTGTTTCGATTCAATCTTTTATCTGTAAAAATTGTGAAGGTTTATTCGAAATACTGACCTTTCTAACCAACATTGAAACAATGTCAGAACAGAAACGGTATACAAACGGAAAAGGAGCAATTGATAAATGGTATTTATCATTTTTCCTGAAGATGGCGATATCATCCTGTTATTATTCACAGTAAATATGAGCAAAATTAAATTAGAAATCTTTTGATGTGGTTATCTTATTCAGTACCCTATGTGGCGCTATTACACAAGAAAGCGCTTGCAATGTTTTTAATTTGTCTGATGAACATTCCCGAGATCTTGGTAGAAAGTTATGGTGCAGATCTAGTTGGCTTGGCTAACAAATATTTTTCACTTCTGGAAAATATACTGTTTTTACAGAAACACTAAACTGCCTGTATAGAGTTGACAGATAAAGTTGACTGTATTGTGTTGCAACCCTTTTGACAAACAGTTATAGAAGGAATTTTAAAAACACAAACCTTACTTCGTTTACCTGCTGCACACACATTCATAAAATATCAGACAAATCAACAAAATCCTCCAGAGACTCCAGGTAAAAATACTTTTAAGGCTTAGGTCGGTTCTGTTATTTAGTTCCCGACGGATCAAATTCTTAATGAAATACATAAAAAAATTCAAGATTATGAGTTGTGTATTATTTGGTTTACTTTAAATGTAATTTTAAAGAAATGATTAACAAATATGTTAACATGTACTGTAAGTGAAACATTTTGAGATGAATGCTATGGATTAAATTACTTTAGACCCAAATTGTCACATTACCCAGGAAAATCCAGAAACATTAGTGAAAACAACTACATTTGTTAAAAAATTTGAATTTCATTAAGTTCATATAAGCACTTCTCGCAATGCTTTTAGAGCAACACAACATGTGCTAGCATGAAAATTTGTCAGGCCTGCACTTATGAGAAATGTTTAGTTTACTACATCTACATGTTTATTTGTTGTGTCTTTTGTCTGCAGACCTCCAGGAACAAAATAATTGGCAACAGACTCTGGAAAAAACTCTTTAGGTTAGTCTTACAATACCAAAGAGATAAACCTGTGCAGTCTGTAAACCCAAATGCTCAAAGTAATCAAACAGATTAAGTAATGTAAACTTAATTTTATAAAAAAGTTCTACTAACTTAAATCATTTAAGTTCCTGAAACACATTTTTATTTTTGAGTATAATGATAAATTTGATGAAAAATTTATTTTTGATTAACTTGAAGTTTTGACCCAGCATGCTTTGCGTCAGACTGTATTAGGGGAGTATATAAAATACAATTACTATATGTGTTTTTTCAGTAAAGTCGAAGACTTGTAAGTGTTTCATGATCACTTATCTTGGAAATTTAGAAGAGTTTTTTTCAGTTTTGTGGTTACCGTTGTTCATAAGAGTGGTACATGTGATTAGGGTATGTGCAAGAGCAATGACTGTGCTAATACCAGTTCTGAGATCAGTCTCTTCTTGCTCATTTTATTAGTATATAAGGTATTTGATTTATGCACATTAAGACTAATAAATATGTAAATTAAGAAACTGAAATAATTGATTTTTTTTATTTAATTTTATTTTTATGAATAATTTATTTAGCATAAAAATACATATTTGTGTACTTAAAAAGTCTTAAAAGACTTATTAAGAACTTTAGTTTAACAGTAATCAAAGAACCTCTTAAACTCAAAAACATTTATGAGTATTGCCAACTTATTAGTTTACAGACTGACATTGTCACGGTTGGTATACTAAACTGAAACAAAAACTCGAATTATAAACAAAAACATAACTTTAATAACATCACGGGAGAATACACACATTGACATAAATAATAACCGACAAAGAACTAAGGAACACACAGGGCTTAAATACAAAAGGAAGACACTCAGGGAAAACAGAATCAGGTGTGGGACTAATTAACAATGAGACACAAGTGAAAACTAATTAACTAATAAAGAAACAAACCAGGGGAGTAAAAAACCTAACAGAACATAACATAACTGTGACATTACCCCCCCCCCTCCAAAAGGCGCGTTCTCGCGCCAAAACAGTACCATTGGGGGAAGGGGGGGTGGGCGTCCTGGAGGCTGGTGCAGGGAACACTGAACATGACGGGGTGGGAGACCTCCAGGACGATACGTCCAGCTCGGGAGGCCTGGAGGGCGCCGGCCGCTCGGGAGGCCTGGAGGGCGCCGGCCGCTCGGGAGGCCTGGAGGGCGCCGGCCGCTCGGGAGGCCTGGAGGGCGCCGGCCGCTCGGGAGGCCTGGAGGGCGCCGGCCGCTCGGGAAGGCCTGGAGGGCGCCGGCCGCTCGGGAGGCCTGGAAGATCGGGAGGGCAAGGAGGAGCAAAATAAAAGGCCTTCCCTCCCATATGGCTCCCCCCCAAAAAATATTTGGGCTTAGTCCGGGAGCTCATATGGGGGTTGGCCTGGGGCGGCTGGGCAGCGGGCTCTGGCGGCTGAATCCAGAAACATTAGTGAAAACAACTACATTTGTTAAAAAATTTGAATTTCATTAAGTTCATATAAGCACTTCTCGCAATGCTTTTAGAGCAACACAACATGTGCTAGCATGAAAATTTGTCAGGCCTGCACTTATGAGAAATGTTTAGTTTACTACATCTACATGTTTATTTGTTGTGTCTTTTGTCTGCAGACCTCCAGGAACAAAATAATTGGCAACAGACTCTGGAAAAAACTCTTTAGGTTAGTCTTACAATACCAAAGAGATAAACCTGTGCAGTCTGTAAACCCAAATGCTCAAAGTAATCAAACAGATTAAGTAATGTAAACTTAATTTTATAAAAAAGTTCTACTAACTTAAATCATTTAAGTTCCTGAAACACATTTTTATTTTTGAGTATAATGATAAATTTGATGAAAAATTTATTTTTGATTAACTTGAAGTTTTGACCCAGCATGCTTTGCGTCAGACTGTATTAGGGGAGTATATTAAAATACAATTACTATATGTGTTTTTCAGTAAAGTCGAAGACTTGTAAGTGTTTCATGATCACTTATCTTGGAAATTTAGAAGAGTTTTTTTCAGTTTTGTGGTTACCGTTGTTCATAAGAGTGGTACATGTGATTAGGGTATGTGCAAGAGCAATGACTGTGCTAATACCAGTTCTGAGATCAGTCTCTTCTTGCTCATTTTATTAGTATATAAGGTATTTGATTTATGCACATTAAGACTAATAAATATGTAAATTAAGAAACTGAAATAATTGATTTTTTTTATTTAATTTTATTTTTATGAATAATTTATTTAGCATAAAATACATATTTGTACTTAAAAAGTCTTAAAAGACTTATTAAGAACTTTAGTTTAACAGTAATCAAAGAACCTCTTAAACTCAAAAACATTTATGAGTATTGCCAACTTATTAGTTTACAGACTGACATTGTCACGGTTGGTATACTAAACTGAAACAAAAACTCGAATTATAAACAAAAACATAACTTTAATAACATCACGGGAGAATACACACATTGACATAAATAATAACCGACAAAGAACTAAGGAACACACAGGGCTTAAATACAAAAGGAAGACACTCAGGGAAAACAGAATCAGGTGTGGGACTAATTAACAATGAGACACAAGTGAAAACTAATTAACTAATAAAGAAACAACCAGGGGAGTAAAAAACCTAACAGAACATACATAACTGTGACATTACCCCCCCCCCTCCAAAAGGCGCGTTCTCGCGCCAAACAGTACCATTGGGGAAGGGGGGGGTGGGCGTCCTGGAGGCTGGTGCAGGGAACACTGAACATGACGGGGTGGGAGACCTCCAGGACGATACGTCCAGCTCGGGATGGAGGCGCCGGCCGCTCGGGAGGCCTGGATAGGGCCTGGAGGGCTAGGCCGCCGGCCGCTCGGGAGGCCTGGAGGGCGCCGGCCGCTCGGGAGGCCTGGAGGGCGCCGGCCGCTCGGGAGGCCTGGAGGGCGCCGGCCGCTCGCGAGGGCGCCGGCTCGGGGAGGGCGCCGCCGGGATAGGGCGGGACTCCAAGAAAAGGGCCGCTGCCTGGATGGAGGGAGTCATCCCTCCCATATGGCTCCCCCCCAAAAAATATTTGGGCTTAGTCCGGGAGCTCATATGGGGGTTGGCCTGGGGCGGCTGGGGCCCGGCTCTGGCGGCTGGGCAGCGGGCTCTGGCGGCTGGGGCAGCGGGCTCTGGCGGCTCTGGCGGCTGGCAGCAGCGGGCTCTGGAGGGCTCTGGCGGCTGGGCAGCGGGCTCTGGCGGCTGGGCAGCGGTAGCGGGCTCTGGAAGCCGTACGGGAACGGCTGGAGAGGCTCTGGGAGGCCAAACGGGACTGGCTCCGAGAAGGGTTCGGGAAGACCGGACGGGAACAGCTGGAGAGGCTCGGGAAGGCCGGACGGGGACCGGCTGGAGGGGGGCAGGATTACCTGAGGCTCTATCTCCGGTGGAGGACTCCGGAGTGAGGCGAGTTGGGCTGCTCAACGCGTGCTTGGATGGGCTTGGATGATCAACCTCATCCAGGATGGTCTCGCCCACACTGGGGCGAGATTCCATTATCCACTGGATGAGGTTGATAAACTCCCAAACGGGTCTGTCCCTAAACTCAGGAGCCAGACACCGATGGGAGTCATCATCCAACCCCATCACAAAGCACGCGTTCAGGGAGCAATCGTCCCAACTCACCTGCTGGCTGAGCTCCAGGAAGTCCTCCACGTATCTCTCCAGAGGACGACCATCCTGGCTGAGATGGTATCTCAAATTGTCCTCTGGAGAGATGTTGAGCCTCAAGTAATCCATGCCTTTTGTTAGGTCGGTTATTCTGTCACGGTTGGTATACTAAACTGAAACAAAAACTCGAATTATAAACAAAAACATAACTTTAATAACATCACGGGAGAATACACACATTGACATAAATAATAACCGACAAAGAACTAGGGAACACACAGGGCTTAAATACAAAAGGAAGACACTCAGGGAAAACAGAATCAGGTGTGGGACTAATTAACAATGAGACACAAGTGAAAACTAATTAACTAATAAAGAAACAAACCAGGGGAGTAAAAAACCTAACAGAACATAACATAACTGTGACAGACATAACATTTTTATATCATATGATGCAGAGTTTCATTCCCTTCGTTCATTCCTTAAATGATCAGTTCAGCCAAAAATGAAAATTCTGTCATCATTTACTGACCATCGAGTTTTTTCAAATCTGTATAAATGTCTTTGTTCTGATGAACACAGAGAAAGATATTTGGAAGAATGCTTGAAACCAAACCGTTCTTGGCCTCTATTGACTACCATAGTTAGAAAAATTGCTGTATACATTTCTTTGCTCTGTTGAACACAAGATATTTTGAAGAATGTAGGAAAACAAACAATTCTGGGGGACTTTTGACGACCATTGTCATTTTTCCTACTATAGTAGTCAATGGTGGCCAAGAACTGTTTGGTTACAAGCATTCTTCCAAATATCTTTCTCTGTGTTCATCAGAACAAAGACATTTGTAGACATTTTTAACAACTTGAGAGTGAATAAATGATGACAGAATTATAATTTTGAGTGAAGTGTCGCTTTAATGCAGTGGAGCTTTAAATAAGAAGAAATAGGAGGAAAAAAAGATGGTTTTACTGGGTTGCACAGAATGTTGAGTCCCAGTTATTGGAAAATTGCACCTGCGTATTGAAGCACTATTGCAAAAAATATTAATCCTGCCAATCGACTACTGCTGTCTTGGCATATACCAACAGTTTCTTTGCATAAAATTCTGCTATACGACAGGAAAATAAATGAGACGCTATCAAAACTTTGCTTTATTTGTTTAAGCATCTTGCAACGTTTCAAGTTCCCATAACTTGCTGGTTGATTTGACTGGAGGCTTTCCCTCATAAATGCTTCAGGCTTCACACGGTTGATATGAACATGGCTCATTAAAAAGGAAAATTCATGTTTGGCCTGTGGCACTGCTTGGATGCCACCCTCCCATTGGTAAGTAGCCTACAGTAAAATTAGCTGTTTGTGAAAGCTTTAGTGTCACACCAGTTACTTTAACCACTTAACATGAAGCCTACTGTATTTCAGATTTACGAAAGGTCTTTTAATGCTTCTGGAAACTGATGCTTTACAGATACAAGTCTATCTGGAAAACAATTTTTCTATGGTTCTGCTGTCAACTCATGTAAGATAGCTAATAGCACGCTCATGTTTGTATTCCTTATTTTTGTTAAATCAGATTCAGGCCTTTAAAGGGATTTTTTTTGTCATTTACTCACCCTTATGTCATTATAAACTAGTTTGAAGAGAGTAAATTTAATAAGCAAATGATCCAGGGATCAAAAATTACATGTTTATAAAGTACATGTCCCTGTGACTGCCTTTAGCTTCAGGGGCCACGAAAACACAAAGCAGGTGGTGGGAACCATTAAAGCCTTCGAATCTCATAGCCTCCTTTAAAGTGACTCTTCAATGTTTAAAACTCCCAAAATCTTTAATATAAAATACTGGATTATGATTGGGTTCTGAAATGGAAGTTTCGCAGTGATGCAGTAGAAGTCCTACGCCCCGTTTACACCTGCCACTTACATTTCTTTGGCATCTGGATTGTTTCTAGATATTCTTTGGCTTCAGCAATCTGGGGCACCATTGACTACCTTTAAAACAGTGCCTTAGAACTGTTTGTTTTCCTAAATTCTTTCCTAAATATATATTTAAAAAATACAATAATTCTTTCTGTACTCTATGGTGCCCCAGAAATGTCAATTGCTAACATTCTTCCATATATCTTCCTTTGTGGTCAATGGAACAATAACAGGTTTGAAACAACTTGAGGGTGAGTAATTCATGACAGAATTTTCATTTTTGGGTGAACTATCCCTTTAAGAAGAAAAAGTAAGGGCCTGTATTGCTTTCTCTGTAATAACTTTTTAAAAGACATCTTGGTCTCACACAAAAAAAAATTCTCAGGCCATATGGTCTGTATAACATAAGGTTTATTTTGTCTGTGACAAATGTCACTGTTTCTCATAGCAAACACACCTCAGCAATATTAAGGTTGGCCCAGGACCAGTGTGAAACAGTGGTGGGAAGATAAGATCATTTTACTGACTATCTTTGAATCTCGTTTAGCAAAAAAAGTCTTTGCATTCAATCTTCATTTGAATAACTCGGGAAAAGCTTTCAATAGCCAAATTCCCGAAACACATGGATCATATTCATAATCATATCTTAAAGGGATAGTTCACCCAAATATGAATAATTCTCGTATAATTCACTCACCTTATGCTCGATTAGCTATATCAGACTTATAGTAGACTTATCTTCTCATATGTGATCCAAAAAGCTTTAATAAATTCTTTAGTAAATGTTTATTGATGCAAAACAATTTGTTTGACAAATGAAACTTGAATCCGATTTGTTCTACCGTCTCATGACAAAACATGTACAGTAGGCTATGTGACAACTAGTCACAAAGCAAAAAGTTTTCAAAAATGTATTTTGAAATATTTTTGGGAAAGAATCTGTAAAGAAATAATAGTGATCAAGCAAACAGCAAAATGTATGTCAGGGGTTCCCAAAATGGGGGTTGCGAGATGATTTCCATAAATCTTTTTTTTTTGAAATAGCATATGTAATCAATAAGTGTAACAAAATTCGACCATCTGTAGTAATAGTTCATATTTTATATATAATAACAATAAGTAATGAGTAAATAACTATAAAATAATATTATGTTTCACTTAGGGCCACCACCCGTCCCGCTTTGTATTACACCTCACAGCATTTTCACCACTTGTCCCGCATATTGAGAAAATCTCCCGCCTTTTCATCAGTTTCACATGAGACACTTGTTTGCGTCAGTGTTTATTTAACTATTTAGCGCTGTGTCAAAAGCAGCAACCCAGTGCACTCCGGTGAACACCACCACACATATAAACGCAACTATTTTTTAAAGCCTGACTTTTACTCAATGTATGAGAAGAGAGTGATTTCAGTCATTAGGCTGTGACATCTGTCAGTAGATTGATGATCCTCCCATGTCAACTTGGCGAATAAAAACTCACAAAATAAACATCGTAAACTGTGTGGCTTTGAAACTGTGTTTAGCCTATATGTTGTGGTAAGCGTATTAAAATAAAAAATATTTGAAAATCATTAAATGCATTATTTGACAATCATATATATTAAAAGAGAAACTCTTATTCATTATTTGTTTGTTCTTTATTCTTTTCTTTTTTATCTTTTTGAGAAGATTTTCAAAGTTTACAAAATGATAACTCCGAGTCTGTTCTGTGCTCAAAATTTAAAGAGACAGTACAAATTAAATTGAAATCGGCATACAATTTTTTATGTTATATAACATTTTATCTATGCCTTAATTATGTTGCAGTTGGAATGGACTAAATAACGAATTATTTTAAAAGCTAAAAAGGATATAAAAATGTTTTCATTCCATTATTATATCACAGTTTTGCGCTACCTTTCAATGGTGTCCCACATAAACGGATTACCTGTCCCACATTTGGTTTGTTGGGTGGTGGTCAGTCACCCTAGTTAAACTTTGTTCTTTTGTGTTGGCATTATGCACGTTTACATTTACATTTAGTCATTTAGCAGACGCTTTTATCCAAAGCGACTTACAAAGAGTTTAGGGAGCAATAAGCGATATGCCATACAGGAACCATAATACATTAGGTGCCAATACAAAGTTACTGGTTTCAACAAAAGCTGGAACACTACCTGTTAAGAGAAAGGGTAAGAGCTTTTTTTTCTTCATTTGTCTGTCAAGTATTAACAGAAGAGATGGGTTTTAAGTAGTTTTTTTAATGTTGTACGAGATTTGGTTGACCGGACAGAGTTAGGAAGAATGTTCCAGCAGGAGGGAGTTGTGAATGAGAATGAGCGGGAGAGAGATTAACTACCCTTATGGGAAGGCAATACAAGACGCCGCTGGTTTGCTGAACGCAGGGATCTTGATGGGGTGTAGGAGTGCAGGAGGGTGTGAAAGTAAGCTGGTGCAGATCCAGTGATAGTCCTGTAGGCAAGCATTAGTGACTTGAATCTGATACGGGCTTCAACCGGTAGCCAGTGGAGAGAGATGAAAAGGGGAGTCACATGAGCCCTTTTAGGTTAAATAGGTGCATGTGCCCATTTGCATGCAACTTTTGTATTCTTTAACCACTTCTGAGGATAGTGGGGGTCTCGAGTCACTGGCACTGTTATTTTGGGGGTCGCGGGCTGAAAGTTTGGGAACCCCTGATGTATGTTACTTATGTTATAGTTACAGAACAGACTACTGTCTTAATGGGAAAACTGTCTGCAGCTTAACTGGTAAAGCACACAGTGGGCCCTATTTTCACGATCTAAGCGCATGGTCTAAAGCGCAGGGCGCAACACTCAGGGTGTGTCCGAATCCACTTTTGCTAGTTCAACGACGGGAAAACGGATGGCGCACCCAGGCACATGGTCTAAACAGGTTTCGGATTGGGTGTTTTTTTAGGGAGGGGAAGTAGTGTATTGCACCTTGAATAGCTATTCTGATGACAGAAAATGAGACTGTGATTCATATATTGAATTGTAATACTGTTGGTTTCATGTGGTAATCTACAAAAAAATTATTACGAAACTAATTAGCAACACATGCTGTTCGTGGCTCCACTTACAACAGGCGAAACTTATTTCACCTTGTAAAAAAGAGCGCTTCACACACAGATCTAAAGTCAAGACGGACTGCTCATGTGAGGGACTACAGTTTTTTTAAAACAAACTTCAAAATGTGGACCCCTTATCTCAAGCAAATAGATAACCAACTTTAAACATTACTTAGACTGAATGTGCTCATAGTTTAAAAAGAGAGTTCGCAGTTTTAAAATTGAGTTTTTTGTTTGCATTTCTGTTTTTCTACATTTTTCTTTTTTCTTTCCATTCAGTTTTTTGTTATTAACCACCCCAATACTATTTTTTTTCTCCCTTGATTGCTTATGCCTATTGATGTCCTCCATATTGATTGATTGATCCCTGAACTCTCTGTAAGTAGCTTTGGATAAAATTGTCTGCTAAATGACTAAATGTAACTGTAACTGTAACTGTAATTGTATTTTAATTTAAATTTTACACTCTCCCAGGTTTTGCCCACTTGTCAATAAGAATTTTGTACTCGTTTAAAGCACAATAAGTGTAATATGCTCCCTTATTATTTTGTATATTTTAATATGAACAAGTCAGAATAAGCATGTTGTTTGAATTTGTATACACTGAATGACAAATGTAACATTTTTCCAACCAAATTTTGACATTTTATATGAACTTGAAACCATAACGTTGTCATTTTACTTATTGACATAAAATCACTTTTGTAAATGTTTTGATGGGGACATCTTAACTAAAGCAAACGATACGCTGGTTACAAAACTCGGTAACCAGCGTATCTGCTGATAGTCAGGCAGGTTTGTCACACAGACTACCCCATTCTTTCAGGATCTAATTTAGGACTAATTGATATTAGACAGGAATAAAGGTTTTAAGGATTTATTAATACGACTATATTTTTATCATGTCAAAGAGTTAGTATTTGCTCTGTGTAAACTGCTGTGTGCTATCCTTTTTTATAAAAATTGTTGACAGACGAACTGCTCTACAGAGCCCGTTTCATAAATACGTTATCTCTTTCGGGAAAGAAACGAAAACGTGGCGACATCTTAGGCCACGTTTACACGATGAAAAAGGAAAAGTTTTTCCTTTGCGTTTTTGAAAAGTTTCACGTACACATGACAGCGTTATCAAAACTGTCTGCATTTACACGGATCCAGGAAAACATATAAAAACGCTGTAGTATGCACGCCAGGCCAGTGGATGCCGATGTTGTTGTGTATAGAAACAGGACGTGCCTTGGCACACACACATGCACAGTTATAAGGCAAAAGTGCTTTTTAATACCGTTGGTCGACGTATATGTGTGTTTAAAGTCTGGCGAATGTAAATAGTGTGTCTCCACTGGTCTTAATGGCTTATTTTGCTGGGGAAACATTAATACATAGTCGAGCAGCGAGAGCTCACAGTACAGGAAGCTGCCATATTGTTTTGGCTATAGTAGCGCGACAGAGCGTGTAATGCCCATGCGCGTGACGTCGTCATTTTCAGAAACTTCCGTCTTGCAGTTTACATGGAAACGAAAAAAGCGGCGTTTTCAAAAAGTTGCACTTTGAGACCCGTCTTCAAAAGCTTTTGTTTTCAGTTCCCCAAAACGCCGTTTCCGTCTAAACAGACGGCCAAGACGCATACATTTTTTTGCGTTTTCAGTTGCAAATGTAGTGCATCGAAAGGGAGGGGTGGAGTGAGCCGTTGGTTGCAGTGAGGATTAAGAGACTACACGAGACCAGGCTTTGAATCAGCATTTCTGTATCTATTGTGATAATTGTTGAATTACAACAGAAACAAACCTGGAATTCCATAAACTCTTGCTAAAACACATGTAAAAACAGTATTGTGATGTTTAAACATGAATATGAAATACTTTTCTTTTCTTCATTTCAATTTTCTGCAAATAAATGCAAATATTTTCACTTGGAATTATAGAGAAATGTTGTCACTAATTCATTGAATGAAACAAAAACGATAATTTTACATGTACCTATGAAAAGTAACTTCAGAAAAAAGTTTTGGAGTGTTGTCTTCCGAAGCTGTACAGTATATGAGATTTGTGGGACAATTAAAGTAATGTCACAATTTTGCAGGTACAACCAAAAATAGTTTTTAACTTAATATATTTGTTCATAGTGTTTGCATATTTTCTTTTATAGATAGAGACTGTTTTACCAATCTGCTTTGATGAAATGCTTCAATGTGCGGTCACATAAGACAATATCCTATAATATTCTAAAAAGCTTGGTGTGAACCCCAAAAGAATTTTCATTTGAGTTGTCTGACTGATTTACAAACAGCGCATGTATATAATATTTTACAAAATGCATAAAGGCATGGCAAAACATTTCAAGTGTTTGTCAGGACCATCAGAAGTTACAGGTCCGACTATGTTCAGAATCCTGAAACTCACCTGAAAGTAGACCCCCACCTGAGGGTCGACTCTAATCTCAAATGTTTATCTATCTTGCCCACAGGACATATTAATGAAGATAAACATCAGAATGTGATGGATCAGCGTGAGTTTCTTTCACCACGCCTATTTAAAAGAGCTTGTCCAGAACAGGTTTCAATCCCATTTACTCCCCATTATGCAAATGATTTCACACATATTTTTTTATTTGTTTGGATGTAGACAGTTTTGATTCTAAAGCATTTTGATTCACAAATCATGTCTCCGATGTACAAAAAGTATGCAGTGAATAAGCCAGTAGCAGATGTTTGTTGAATCCCACAGAAACAATGTCCAGAGAATGATGAAGAATGACCTGTTGAGTTCAGAAACTTGTTCCACAAGATGGGCTAAACTCATTGGAATTTATGCATACTTAACATCTCATTTCCTGAAGTTTTTCTCTAAGGGCAGTTAATCTGTTGTGACACATATGACATTAATCATTTGAGTACTTCATAAATCAATAAAGATTACTGTATATACAGTCAGCTTTGGTAAATTGATAATGAAGACTTGATTCTTTGTCTGGTGAAAAAGGATGATAGCAAATCTTCAATTTGTTTGTTATTAATTTATTATAATTTGATGATACTTATTTGTTTCTCATTTTTCATCTAGATTGTCTGTACAGACTTGATGAAAGCATGTCCGGTGAGATGACAGGTCTGTTCACATGTTGTGAGGTTCATGATGAACTGGATGAAGGTTTGAGTCTCCCATGTGATTTCTAGAATAATTTGACTGTTTAAATGTTGTCTCGATTCTTGATTCATGTGGGTGGTGCAACAGTCATCTGCTTTAATTTGCCAAATATGCTGAAGCAATTTTTAAAAACAAAATAAAAGTCTGCATTAAAGTGTCGCTGGAAAATACTTGCAAGTCACTTGAATAATGTGTCAAATGCATAAATGAAAAAATACTAAAGTGTTCCTGCTTAACTGGTAATGCATTGTGCTAGCATCTCAATGGTCATGGGTTTGATCCCAGGGAACACACACACTGATAACACTGATAACACTGAAAACTACTAAAAACACTGTAATGCACTGTACCGTGCGTTGGATCGAAGTATTCGCCAATGCATAAATAAATATTATCAAAATGTAACTAGTAATTGTTTAAAAAAACAGAAAAATATTACATAAAATGCATATGTGTATATAAAGAGTTTGGTTCCAAAATGTGATAACTCCGTAAATAAAATCATGTTTTTTATCATGTTAGGGAATGAATACTGTAAGTGATCCTAAACTTTCAAATTATTGTGTATATACTGTAATTGCATTCACATACAAAAAATATCAGCTCACACGGTTGTTAATCATTTTGCATGTGATAGACATAAAATGTATGTGTTTTGAAATTTTCTAAATCTCTTCCCATCAATAGATTAAGAATTAGCCACACTCTTAATACATTTGAAGAAGACAAAAATGCCTATTTCGTCTCTCTGTGAGAATTCACTACATTACATTTTATGTTAACATTTATGCATTTGACCCACACTTTAATGCAAGGCATTGATGGTATATATTCAATTGAACTACATTAACACTAAACACTAGATTAATGTGCAAATTGGTTAATATTTGCTTCGCTTTGTTACCGCCACCTCTTATATTTTCAAGGTTTGTACGTTCAGCACTCAGATGTAAGCGGTAGATTTAAAGTACAAGTAACCTGTTGAACATGATGGGGCTAACTGACACGCAGAATGTGTCAGTTGAACAATGCCACCTAAAGAAAGTTATGAAAATGATCCCGTATGATCTCTCTCCACATGCTCTATGTGAATTTTTCACTTTTGTAGCACGCTAAAATAAAACAGGACTATTTGCCATTAAAGGTTGGATACGTTTTTAACACAAGGTGACATAAAAATCTCCTTTGCATAAAACCACGTCATCCCACTGGGAACCACAGGAGAAGGTGGTGAAGCTGTGTCCGTGACGGAGTCATTGAGGTGAGAGAACAGAGGCTTGGTTGTTTGACTGGAAAGAGGAGCCTGCAGGTCACAATGGCTTCCAGGAGAGATGCCAAGCCGTAACATTTAAGCCCCTCATCAAATATTCCTTATTTAATAATGTTTACAACAAACAGAGATCCAGTACCTTCCCAAAATCATGAAATATGCATGTGGTCCCTACAGATGGCATATTGGAGTAAAGAGAAATGCCCTCTGTTTTTATAATCACAATGATTTGAAGTAAAAAAAGCTCACAAAGATTCTGCAGTCATCCTTGTAAAAGTTTCTCTCTGCATTTCTCAACGTGAGTTTGTGTGCAGGGTGTGTCGAGCCCCCTTCTGATGAAAGTACTCCCATACCAGCCCAACAAGATGGGTTTGTATCACTCGGGAGGGGGCGAGAGGACCCAAGGCAGAAGGGGGAGTGGTCGGGTGAGTCCCTCCCTCAGCGTTAGTGCTATAAATCCACCTGCACTCTATGCACAAGTCACTCATCTCTTACTGAGCTATCCTGCTCCTTCTTTATCTCAACGTCACCCCTCCAAGACGACAGCAACCATGAGTGTCAGATTGTCCAGCTACAGCAGTGGTGCAAGCTTAGGTGGCGGTATTAGCAGTGGATCTATCAGAAGAAGCTTTTCAAGTAGGTCTGCCAGTGCAGCACCCATCGGACGGATGAGCTCAATGTCAGTCCGTCGGTCGGCTGTCGGAGGCGGCGGCGGCGGCGGCGGCGGCTTCCAGTACGGATCGGGAAGCAGCCACAGCATGAGCGGAGGTTACGGAGGAGGCATGGGTGTCGGAGGAGGCTTCGGAGGAAGTTATGGCTTTGGTGGAGGCCTCGGCTCAGCCATTGGTGCAGGAATTGGAGGAGGTTCTGGTGGAGGTCTAGGTGGAGGCTATGGCGGAGGTTATGGCGGAGGTATTGGTGGAGGTTATGGCGGAGGTTATGGCGGAGGTTATGGCGGAGGTATTGGTGGAGGTTATGGCGGAGGTGTCGGTATTCCACCCATCACATCCGTCACGATCAACCCCACCCTCCTAGACCCTCTTAACCTAGAGATCGACCCCAACATCCAGCTTGTCCGTACCCAGGAAAAAGATCAGATCAAGAACCTCAACAACCGCTTTGCTTCCTTTATTGACAAGGTTTGTCTTCTTTTTTTCTTGCTACCAAACTGAAGTGAAGTGATAATGTAGACATGCAGAATGGATGAATTTGCAAGTTTATGAATGCTGGGTTTTGGCAGCAGGGTTCTTCTCATTAAATATTTCACAGCTAGCCACTTGCCTCCAAATCCCATTAGCATAGATCTGTAAGATTTATAGTTCACTTCTTCTGTCCAATGACAGAAAGCAAATCGTTATGGCATTGCTTGTCATCTTCTGCATTATCATCAACGTCAAACAGTCAAGGTTCACATCTATGCTCTCTAGTTTTAGTCTCTGTATGCAATTGTTCTCTGTCAGTGAGGTTGTGTTTGGAAACCCAAGCCAGGTGGGATCCAATGACTAGTCCAGTCCAAATAAGGGCATAGATCAGGTTTGCCAGCCACCCCCATGTGTGTGTGTAACATGTGAGCACCGTCTTTAATAAAGTAATCCTGAAAATCTATTTGATTTTAATACTCACTTACTTTTCTTAAACACAACCAGTCATAGGAATCAGAGAATTAACCATCCAGCCACACCTTTTTTAGCCCCTACATCCATTTCGATGGTCCAGATGAAAGATACAATCAGCATTTATATATCTTGTCACTTCTAGTGATGCAATGGGTGTTTGTACAAAAATGCAACTTTGGCCGCAGGTTGGCACACAGAGTGCCCGGGGGTAAAGTGTGCCATGTCGTCTCCGTTAATCTCTTCTGTTTGGCCGAGGTCTTCTGGGAGCCAGAAGGGATAGATTATTTGGGTGTTTATATTAAAGCACAGATAAATAACATCACAACACATTTAGACAAAATCTCATAGGGGTGTGAACATGGATGAGTTGGATTATGGTTAGAGCCATAGCAGAACCCTGATGCCACCATTCCTTGTCCTACTGTATCTCTATAAAGACCCAGTTCTCGTAGTTTACAAGAAGAAAAAGAAAGGATAATTTGAGAGTTTCTTTCATTGTTTAGCATGTGTTGCTGTTATAAATATCAATCACTTTATCTCATACGCAGGTGCGGATTCTGGAGCAACAGAACAAAGTTCTCGAGACAAAATGGACTTTGCTACAGGAACAGACCACCGGCCGCTCCAACATCGACACCATGTTCGAAGCCTACATCAGCAACCTGCGTAGACAACTGGATGGACTTGGCAATGACAAGCTGAAGCTGGAGGGAGAATTGAAGAACATGCAGAATATGGTGGAGGACTTTAAAACCAAGTAAGTAGCTGTTGAATAACACATTTAGGGTCTGCAAATGCACTCTTGAATGTACTGCATGTGCTTAAGTGGAAAATGTGTCCTCGTAGGTATGAGACAGAAATCAACAAGCGTGCCGGAGCTGAGAATGAATTTGTCCTGCTCAAGAAGGTAAAAACTTTGGCTTCTTTTTTCACTCTCTAGTTATGTTTTTGTTGACTCCACCTGTTATATTGAGCTCTCTACGTGTCTTTAAAGGACGTTGACTCCGCCTACATGAACAAGATTGAGCTTGAGGTCAAAGTTGAGGCTCTTCAAGATGAAATCAACTTCCTCCGTGTCATCTATGAGGAGGTGGGTGATATGTTATGATGTGCTTTTGTAATAGTTTTCAGTGTTACAGCAGGTGTATTTCAACCGTGTACACCTTTTCAGGAGCTGCGTGATCTTCAGGGACAAATCAAAGACACAATGGTTGTTGTGGAAATGGACAACAGTCGCAACTTGGACATGGAGGCCATCGTCGCCGAAGTCCGTGCTCAGTATGAGGACATCGCCAACCGCAGCCGAGCCGAGGCCGAGATGTGGTACAAACAGAAGGTGAGAAAAAACACAAATTCTTCATTAAATCAACATTGTTTCCTTCAGAGCTTAACATCAATCTTTACTTTCCACCTTCCAGTTTGAAGAGATCCAGACATCTGCCGGCCAATATGGAGAGGACCTCCGCAGCACCAAAGTTGAGATCGCTGAGCTCAGCCGCATGATCAGCCGACTACAGAATGAAATTGAATCTGTTAAAGGACAGGTGTGTTGTTTTGTTAGTTGTCTTTAAGTTAAGCTCAATTGCTAACAGTAATAAGAAAACTAAAATCTAAAAATATTCTACACTCAGCGTGTCAGCCTTGAAACTCAGATCACTGAGGCAGAGATGCACGGGGAGGCTTCAGTGCAGGAAGCCACGCTCCGCATTAGACAATTGGAAACGGCTCTACAGAAAGCCAAGCAGGACATGGCTCGCCAGGTGCATGAGTACCAGGACCTCATGAACGTCAAACTGGCCTTGGACATTGAGATCGCCACATACAGGAAACTTCTGGAGGGCGAGGAAAGCAGGTCAGTCACTCTTTCTCGTTTCTTCTCTTGATATCTGTTGGGGTAAACAGACATTAACATTTTCGTATTCATCTGTTATAAGGATTGCGACTGGCGGCAGCGCTGCCACCATCCACATACAGGAATCGGGAGTGAGCTCCAGTAGCGGAGGCGGTAAGCTAGTGACATTTCACGCTGTAGCTACCTCAAACAACCTGAGATTTTCAGCTTTTTATTCGTTGTACAAACTGCATTGGTAAAATCATTGTCTTTGTGCACAGGTGGATATGGCTTGGGAGCAGGAATGGGAATGGGCGGCGGTGCCGGAAGCGGATTCGGAAGCGGATTCGGAAGCGGATTTGGATATGGCAGTGGTGCGGGAATGTCCTACGGAAGTGGCGGTGGAATGTCCTACGGCAGTGGCGCGGGAATGTCCTACGGCAGTGGCGTGGGAATGTCCTACGGCAGTGGCGGGGGAAGGTCCTTAGGCAGCGGTAGCTTGACCGGTGGTATGGGAGGTGGCAGCAGTTCGATCTCAATGTCCCGCTCCTCTATGGTCCATGGAGGACTCAGGAACCTTCATTAAGCCAAAAACATAAAGGTCAATCCATTTCCCATATGGCAACATGCACTAATCCATGTTCTTTTTCAATATTTGCCCAAAGTCCTTGAGCATTTGCCGACATTATTAATGTGTTCACCCACCCAAAACCTACCATTAACCAAAGAGACATTCACTTTGTTTGATTTTTATTTTGTCCTCGATAACTCCAACGGTTAGTACCTTTTTGTCCTGTAGGGGGCACTCGAAGGGATAAAAGCAGCTTATGAGAAATGTAATAAGAAGCTCAAGTTTTTTCTGAATAACTAGTGTTTATTACGTTTATTACTGTGTCATGACACACAGTGAATGTGTTTTCAAAGAAATTATGCGAAGCAACTCCACTGTTTTCTTTCCCTCATTTGAGCTGTTTTTAATGCTGTCACATTATATAATTGATCCACATGTACCACATTCAGACACCAATAAATCAGGGTTACATACAATCATTGGCCTTCAGTTGTTTTTTCATCAAGTCTTCTTTCGTTTCTCTTTCTACCTTTTTGCATAAATGAGTATACATCATACATAATCGTATCTAAAATTCACCATTTGCCCTTACCAACTATGAAAATGTTCATGAATTGAGTTATGATAACATTTTATTCTATTCAGCTTGTAGGAAAGTATAGAAACAGAAAACATTCATGAGAAAAATTAACCATGGATTTATTATACAGTAGTAACAGTGTAGTAAACAAGCTTTTGACAGATTGATTACCAATACTATAGTTTTGCTACAAATTTCATGGGTAAATCTTATTGTAGTGAGACTTTAGTAAATGTATAGTTACTATGGTTTCAATACCATAGTTAAATGAAGTATTAAGGGTATAACTCAATACCATACTATCGTCATCTAAATGCATCACTTTAACATGATACTTACACATGATACATAGGTGTTCACACCTTGTTTTGGGGATCTGTGCACCATTCTCAGCATTAAGGTAGCTTTTCTGTGAACCAAAAGTCACATTTTATTGGGTCAGCGTAATCTTAATAGTCTCACACCTCTTTAAACCAATCTGAACCAAGACTATCTTACATTTGCTTGTTAAATAAGCTGTAAATGTTTTGCTCCAGGCAAAACGCTTGATTTTTACATTTGTGAATTTCCATCAGTTTCCCTTCACATCTCTTTCATGATGCAAAAACACACTGTATTGAAACCGTGTGTGGAAGGATAGATGGTTGCACCACTTACCAAGACTTTTCATTGTTGTGGTTTCCTTTCCTTGAGATCCTTATTTGTGTGTTTTATTCAGTTTTTATTGTGTTCTCAGTTTCGCTTTAGTCATTTTTAAATAAGAAACCTTGCACAAAGTTAAGGTTTTGCAATTTATGCAAAGAAAACGTGAAGACGTGACTACATCCTGGTTCTGTGTCAGCCACCATAGTGCTTTGAAAGAGAGGGGTGAGGGTTGGAGTGAGCTGTTGGTTGCAATTTGCAACCACACCACTAGATGACGCGAAATTTCATACAATGGACTTTTTAATGTAATCGGTAAAAAAAAGTGTTTTAAGGTAAACAGATAAACACTACTTGGCCATAATGAATTCTGTTCCCATAGGACTTTCAAGCACACCTGAGTGAACGGTGCCAAAATCTCCGATAACAAGAAGCCACTATTAAAGCTTTCATTCAGTGAGGGTTTAGTGGGAAGGTCAGTTAGTATTACTCACACTCCTTAAAGAACAATTCTGTTGTTGTGTAAGTGGATGAAACTAATAGCTGCTTTATGTTGAAAGCTGTTGATTGATTTATCAGAGGAAAGACCTTTTGAGCAGGTCAGATGAGACATAACAATGCAAAATATCTTATAGTGCGTAGATTTTATGGGTACATTGTTAGTCAACGGATCTCAAATTAAATACATTAAAATATTAAAAAAATATATTTTCATGTATAACACGATAGGATCATTTTCCTTTTAAGAACCAGAGCCGTTGAGAGAGAGAGTCACGACACCGGATGTTTAAAGTTTTTTGATTCATGGAGCCTTCAGATAGTTCCAGGAAGTTATGTTTTCTCTTTAAATGCTTTATTTCTTTCATTTTTCATTCATTTTTCATTCATTAAATGACTTATGTCTTTAATTAGTTAAAGTTCGTCACAATCGGTCTGTTTAGCAACAGCTACATGCGTTACTAGCAGCTTCAGGGAACTATTAAGAGGCTCCATGAACCAACATTGCCGTGGATTTTTTTCCCCAATGGAGTCAACGGAGTTGACGCAACTCTCTCTTTCTCAATGGCTCTGCTTAGAACAACGCTGCCCCCTAATGGTGTAAAAAAAACATTTTCCAAGACAGATGCACACACAAAAATAACATTTATTTTGTTAGAGTATACCATTGTCCCAAAACACTTTAAAAAAATTTAAAATGGATACATCTACAAGTAATGAAAAAAAATCTTAGCCCTTAACTTTCCATCGTTTAACTTCTTTCTAAAAACATCTCCCCATAGTTTTTTGTACTATACTTATGGTTGGCTTTTAAGACATTGATGAATGTTCTCTCACTTGCAAGCAACTTTGTACAAAAGCCTCTGCTAAATGAATACATGAAAATAACCACTGGGGTTTAAAGACAGCTTACTTTTGAGTGCACATTAAATGTAATAGTTAAGAATCACCCATCGAAAAACAATCAAGCAGTATTCTTAACGGTTGTGACGGCTGTGGTTTTATAGACAGCTATAGCTTACAGTGTTTGACTAGAAAAATAAAGCAATAAACAGTGTCGGTTATTCTTTGGAGTGTTGTTTGGTCTTCAGATATGATGAAATATTATGTTGCCGTCACTTTGGGGTTGTCTGGGTCGAATGTCATAATCTCCATATGGATAAGACCTGTGGGCATAATAAGCCACAAATGCTTTGGTCAAATTTGGACAGAAGGGACATTAAACAGAATGCTTTAAAACAGCTTAAGTATAAAAAAATATTTGCAGAATCAGGAAGATTGTCTGAGTATTTCTAACATAGTTATTTGCACATGCTAAACAATTCCCAAACTTATTAAGACACGCTACACATTTTGCCAACTAATATTCTAAATTGATGTACTAGAGGGGTTATGCAATTTTGGACACAGAGAATGTCTGTAAACTTCAAATGTATATAAAATCAGAATGAAATAGAATTTTGTCAAAGGTACAAGCTACAAGTACACTAGCATATAGACAGGCCCTATATGTGTGCATGTTGTTGGTCTCACTCTTCCATTCGCTGACGGCCAGTTCTAGACTCTCAAAAGAATCGTCATATGGTGGTGAGATGGGCTCATTTTCAGGGTCATGGAACTCAGACAGATACCGGTGTGACAGGCCGTCTTTTGCTGTAAGTCTGACCTCCGGGTCCAAAACCAGCATTTCTTCTAACAGATCGAGGGCTGTAAATAAAATGACAGAGCTGGGTTAGTTAGAGAAAGGTGAAAAGCAAACGTAAGATCTAAACTCCTTGGCAAGAAGCTTTGAAGCACATCACAGATTCTATCTTTTAAAGGGCTACGCCACCCAAACATGAAAATTATGTCATTATTTGGTGAAAGATATTTGGAAAAATTTAAGCAACTGACAATTCTGGTACATCATTGACTACCATAGAAGGAAAAAATACAATGGTAGTCAATGGTTCCCCAGAAATGTCAGTTGCTAACATTTTTCCAAATAACTTTCTTTTGTGTTCATCAGAACAAAAACATTTATACAGGTTTGAAACAACTAGAGAGTGAGTAAATGATGAAAGAATTTTCATTTTTGGGTCAGTATCCCTTTAACCACAGGCCAACCACCAGGGGGCGACATTTTGTAATAAAAATGCCAGAGTTTGAAATACAGCACTGGTAAATAATTGGTGGTAAATCCTTTCTCTAGGTGATTTAAAATACATACCATCAGGATCCATAGCTGGAAAGACGTCTTTGAAGCGTTTTTTTCTCTGGACTGGGAGTGACCGGGATGTATGACTGGGCCTACAAACACCAAATCATCATATGACATATACAGTAATTCAAAACAGGCAACAAGTAAACATAATTTGAATGCTTGATTATATTTTTCTACATCTTTGCTTTGCATTTTCTGAACAAGCGTTGAGCTAGGTGTCCCTGTCAGGTTGAGGATCTTCTTGAGCTGATCCATACCTTAACAAAGTGTTAAGGCGAAGATGTACAAACAACACACTCCTTTAAAGATGTGTTTGATAAGCATGTGAAAATAAAGGATACTGTCATTGCCGGGGAAAAGCACCCCTCCTGTTATCATCTCAGCCAGGATACAGCCAGCAGACCAAACATCAACTAAACAAACAACAGTTACACAGTTACAACACAAGCCGAACATCAACTATAGCGAGATACACCAGACTGTGACAAATGCCCAGAAAAGATACAACCCTACGGGTGACTTTAAATTCTTTAACACAATGTGCAGGGCGGAGTCAAGGGGCCAGAGGTCACCTGTCTGAGTGTAATGCATCCAGTTCAAGATGACCTCGGGGGCTCTGTACCAGCGTGTCACCACGTAACCTGTCATCTCTGTTTCCGTGTGTCTTGCCAGTCCAAAGTCCAGGATCTAAGGAAAAGTGTGTGAAAACATGTCACATTTTCACACCCCTTACTGTTAGTACTGTAGGAATGATGAAGGAAGGATGAAAAGCTCAATAGAAAACAGAGACCAGAAAGCGAAATAATCTGATTATTTATTATGTTTGTTTGTTGTATATCTAAACATTGCGTTTACCTTCAATTCACAGTTTTCATCCACAGCAAGGTTACTAGGCTTAAGATCCTGAAACAAGACATCAGAGGTTTCTTTCATTTCATTTTTAGAAAAAAGAAGATAATAGAATTTGCTACAAAAAATGTTAAACAATTTGTTGCAAAAACATGTTGAGTGTAACAACTTAAAAAAATAAATCTTTAAATATAAAATATTGGGTCAAATATGAAATGTGCTTTCTGGGTAAATTTAACCGGTTTAAACAATTCAGAGAAAAGGTTTCTTAATAATTTACTGTATTATTGTGCTTTTATGAAGCAATAATAGTACAATGTTTTTTAATCAAAATATATCATATTTTTTAATACCGGCACGAATCTGGTTATGACTAATACAAACATCTTTAAATATTCGGTACATTTACAGCAGCAGTTACTTTAAGACTTACTCACCCGATGAATGATCCCAGCTGAATGGATATACTGAGAAGAAAAGTTTCAGTTATTTAATATATTCATAAATTATCTTCAATATGAGCTCCGGTTTGATCATCACAGGCTGTCAGAAATGTTCTTCTCTTCAGATAAATACATTACAATGTGTGTTTGAATGAACAAAACCCAACTTTGTACCATAAGTATCAGAGAGGAATTAAGAGCTTTGAGGAAAAAGACAACAGACCTTGAGTCCTCTGAGAATCTGATAGAACAGGTATATGATGACTTTACTGGTCAACTGTTTCCTCTTCATGATATGACCAAGATCCCGAGCTACGAATGGCATCACCATATAGCTGTGTACAAACATTACAAATTGGGGGTTAATCCTAAACTGTAGATTTTAGGGGTGTCATGTGATTAATCGCATCCAGAATAAAAGTTTGTGTTTACACGATATACTGTATGTCTGTGTAGCCTACTGTTCATTTGTTCATATTAATTTTGTATTTATAAACACATACAGTACATGTATACATTTAAGAAAAATATTACATCAAAATTAATAAACATTTATATATTATTTGAATTATTGATAAATATAAATAAATACATGTAAATAATATGTACAGTATGCGTGTGTGTGTGTGTTTATAAATACAAAATGAATTTGCACAGTAGGCTACCCAGACATATATTATGTAAACACTAACTTTAATTCTGGGTGAAAATAATCGTTTGACAGCCCTTGTAGATTTATTTACTCTGAGGTAAGATGACTCCAGTCAAATTAACCTAAAGGACATTCTGTGAAAATATATCCTGGATATGTTTAATATTGAGTAAGACCAAATGAAAGATTCAAATCATTCTCAAATGCTAAATCTATACATTTGCATGCTTTCATTGCAGCTCTCCGCCTGTCATGACGTGCTTCGTTTCTGCACAGGAATGTGTTCTGTTCATATTGACACTCACAAAGTGTCAAATTTCTCCAGCGAGGAATCAGGGGTGAAGACATTGAGAAGGCAGATCACCTACAGAATGAAGAAGACATATATATGTATTCAGGAATGTTCGGGGCAATTTTTGAAATTTTACAAATAATTAAATTAAGATATGACATTATGCTGTGATATAAAAAATGTTTAAAGGGATAGTTCACCCACATATGAAAATTCTGTCATTATTTTCTCACCCTCATGTCTTGCATGTACCTGTATATTTGTTTCAGCTCAACACAGTGAGAAATGACAGAAGTTTCATTTTTTGATAAATTATTCTGCTTCTTGATCCTCCTGTTACTTAAAGGGACAGTTCAGCCAAAAATGAAAATTCTGTCATGAATTACTCACTCTCTAGTTGTTCCAAACCTGTATAAATGTCTTTGGTTGGTTGAACACAGAAAAATGTATCTGGAAGAATGCTTGTAACCAAACAGTTTTTGGACCCCATTGACTACCATAGGAAAAATTCCAATGGTGGTCAAAAGTGGCTGCAGAACTGTTTGCTTTCCTACATTCTTCAAAATATCTTCTTTTGCTATAATGTCTTCTTTATGTATAATGCAATTTTTCCTACTATGGTAGTCAACGGGTTCCAAGAACTGTTGGGTTATGAGCATTCTTCCAAATATCTTTCTCCGTGTTCATCAGAGCAAAGACATTTATACAGATTTGGAACAACTTGACGGTGAGAAGAATTTTTATTTTTGAGTGAACTATCCCTTTAATCTAGGTCTATATTAAACACACAGCAGTCTGAGCTCAAGCATATTGTCTACTAAGCACAAAAACTGGTTTGAGGAGAAAGCTTTTACCATATTGGTATCAAATCTCTTTCAATTGACATAAGGATTATGATGCTTTAACATAAAGCAGCATTCAAAAGAGATGCTAATGCTTTGGTGTAAATTGTAGAAGGTCCATAAATAAGGGTCTGTCATGAATACAATAGCAGGTGAAAACAGTGTAAACAATACAGAAACATAGAATATTCATGTACTGTCTTTATACTCTTTATTGTGTATTGGGGGAACGTGAGACTTACATTGTCATGTTGGATGTGCCGCAGCAGTCTGAGTTCTCTATAGGCACGTTTGGCGTGAATCAGAGACTGGAATGGTCTGTATAGTTTCTTAATGGCCACCTTTTCCTTGGTCGTCTGATCTATTGCAGAACTGCACAAAAGATATCAATGATCTTCATGTATATTATGCATACGCATATTTGGAACATGAAAGTCTAAGGATAATAATAATGGACTTTTTTTAACTATTCCGTTAACAACTTGATAATTATACATAGGGAACTGAACACTAAAGTCATTATACAGAATTAATAAAAGGAAATAAAATAATCACTAACTAAATGAATCAACATTCTTATCTTTTATGCACAGATGCCGATACATTAACATTTGCCAGAAATAGCAAACAAAAGTCTATTAGGCATGGCTCATTACAGACAGAAGTAACAGTAGGAAAGCTCAGCGTTTTTTTTTTTAGGAATTTCTATCTTATCAGTAAACTTGCTGAAACTTGCACACCCCTAAGGTATGTGAATCAACATCTGTTTATTCCTCCTAAGGCTCTCAGTTTTAAGGCCATAAGAGATGCATATAGCCTAGCAAATCGGCAACAGTATATTACAAAACTGGTAAATAAGCATATTGGACTAACAGTAGTGCTGTATTCAATAATTAGAATAGAAATGCATTAAAAGTGCATTTATTATTGTAATACAGTAATATACTATTGTTACTGCATATTTAAACTACCCTAGTTTAACAGTGTTTTTACGCGATCAATGGAAATAAGACTTGCGCACATTCGCAGTTTTATCAAGTATGATAACGTTATACAATAAGTAAGTCGCACTCACCATACTGTCCCATAGGCTCCAGAGCCCACCGGCTTGAGTGACGTGTATAGGTCCGGAACATCCCATATTGTTTTCTGGATATCGAGTCTTTGAAAGCCTGCTTTTAGAGGTGAAGCCATAGATGCGTTTGTTTTGCTCGTGCACTTGTGCAAAAACCACTTCAGAGTGACCCTGGCCAGGTGAGCGGCAGAGCCGTGAGGACACGCCCCCCTCAACGTACCTTTACAACCACGTGACGTCAGGGAAGTTTATTCAGCGTCCGTCCGCTAACAGCCCAGTGTAAAAAAACGGCAAATAAAACCATCGATTATGTCTATAACTATAGAACCATTGACATTTAAAAAGCCAGAAATAAACTAAATGTGATGTTTTTTCAATTGAAAATACAGCTCTGTGGAGTAGAAATTGACCTCTATGCATGAAAGGGATAAAGTAGAGTAGGTAAATAAAGAGCTCCGTACTATTTTTTTGATAAAGAGTTTAAAACAGCTGACCGGCTAGACCAGCTTATATTTACACAATAATTTATACTGGACACTTAAAAGTTATGTATACAGTGTAAATTTGACTACTTGGGGAACAACATTTTTGAACTTCTTTAAAAATAATTTTAATTCTTGGAGAACAAAATCGTTTAAACTTCTTGAAAGTTGCGGATCACTGTGATACAAGCATATACATAAACAAATAAAGCATTAAAAGGATATGTATTAATTATAGCCTACACAGAGGACTTAAAGTTTTATACACAAACTTCATGAATCACTAATAAGGTAACATACTAAAATAGTAAAAGTAATTTTTATAAAACATGGCAACCTGTCCTGACGTAAATTAATACACTTTTTATGTCCCAAAATAAAAAATATGTCACAATTTACTCACCTTCATGTCATTCCAACTCCACGGCTCTCAGAATTTAAAGAATAAAAAAGAAAGTCTGGATAGACAGATTCTAAAATAAAATACAATTATCTGAAATAGTTCAATAAAACCTACATACATAGACACTGCTAGAGAAAACAAATATTTGTGCAGTTGGACTTTTGTCTAAAACCCTTTGACAACTTTCCCGTAGCCCCTTTCACTAATCCAGTTATTATGTAAAGTTTTGGGTTTCATGACAAATTGGATAACATTGCAGAATACAATAACATACTGTTAAGATATTTATGACATCCACTGCTGTCATAGTATGAGTAAATACAAGAGAAACAACAGAGCTGATGCAGATAACATTCAGTGCCCTCATAGGTCAAAGTGTGCCATGCTGCTTCTTGGAATAATCCTGATTCCCATATAGGCCTACTTAGAAACTGCTTGAGATGAATGGACTCATTGTTATTTGCCAGACATTCACGAGGCTCTGGCATATTTTTGCATGAGCTCCATGTACAAAGGCTTGAGTAATTGAACCTCAAATAGGCCACGCCCCCTTATGTATTTGCTGCTGGGTTTTGTCTTCAAGACTTCACTTTCCTTATTTTATGATTTCAAAATATTGTTTCTTTTAAACATTCAATAAAATATCAACACAAGCTTTCCATACACTAGTATACGAGAACAAAAGCTGTAAAATGTCTTGACAACAATAGTTGGCAAGATGGGATTGGTCAGTTATGTTTTCTAAGGCGGAGCTTAAGGAAGGTCAGTTCAGTCGTGTTTCAATTCACGTGTTTTCAACATTAAGGTGTTACATCAAATAATGGTAGCCTCTGCCGATTCCTCTTCTTTTGGCTTCAGTGTGTCAGAAAACATTGAATCGCAGAGGAATGAATAGACTTTCACGGAAGGTCAAAGGTCAAACAGTCCCTCAGGGCAAGGAGGGAGATTACACACATTCAGTCTCTCACAAACATGCTCTCGCTATTATCAGCCTTATCAATATTGATGAAATAAATATAAATTAATATATTTTATATAGGTACATGGAGGCAACAAGACAACTCAATGGTTGCATAACAGTCCACTGTTGACTTTATTAGGTCTGCAATCGGTGTTAATATGGAGAAAGAAAGAACAAAAAGTGCATTTATATGCAAATGTCTTTTTTATCAACTTTTGACAGGATTTCCACCAAGCATTAGTATTACAACAGGCACAAAAATGGGTTGTTATCTTTAATGGTCACCTGAATTCATTTGTTGGTGCTTTGGAAGACTGTCTGAAACCAGTTTTCTAACAAATCCCTATCAGTTTAGTCATTAACAGGGTAACAAGGAAGCTGTCTCAGGTTTGAACAAAACCATAGGCGACTGTCATAAAGCCCTTGATACTTCCGTAAAAATACAGAATTTGGGTCATAGCGCCCTCTCCTGGTTTACGTAGGATCACTTTGTATGTTTGTAACTGTGAATCAACTGCACAACAGACTGAATCATTGTTTAACTCTGCCAAAGTATACAAGCATCTGTATCCCCCAATGTATAGAATAGAAACCATGACATTTACAGTTATGCAATGAGTAGACACTTTTACCCAAAGCGATATACATCTGATGTATATTTATGTATGTGGGTTCCTATCAAACTCATGACCTCGCTAAACGCAATGCTCTACCAATGGAGCAACAGATACATACTGGGCCGATGTGCTAAAAACTGACGTGTTTGTTTACTTTAAAGGTGTGGAGGGGACAGCCCATACACAGAGGTGACAAGAGATTGGTTGTGTTTTTATGATGCAGTGTGATGAAGAGGGATTGGCTATATGTGTCTATGAGGGGGGAAAAGAGACATAGAGGGATTGGCTGTGCGTCCATGAATGTGTTTGTGTGTTCTTTCTTTGGCACACCGTGAACTCCCACAGCACAGACACACCCACTCAAGCAAACACCTACTCAACACACCCACCATCTGTGTGACCATGGGTGAATAAACTCAACATGGTCTCTCATTCTCTCTGTCTGATCATATTTCTGTATCCCAGTTCAAACTCTAACATGGATATAGGGCCTATCCAATCACAGACAATTTAGGTAGAGGAGAATTACATTACATTATTTCCTGAATAAACACATTCTGAAATTAGTTTTACTTTTTTTTCATTTCACACTTTGCATATGTTGTTTATTACATAATCTTCTTTATTCAGTGCTCTTTAAAGGCTTACCTTTTAATATTAACAATACCTTTGTGTGTGTGTGTGTGAGTGTGGGAAGGGTAAACCATACGGTATGGGGACAAAATGTCCCCACAAAGATGGCAATATCCAAAATCCTTGTGGGGACATTTTTTGGTCCCCATGAGGAAACAAGCTTATAAATCATACATAATTAGTTTTTTTTTTAATCTAAAAGAGCAGAAAGTATTGTGTTATTGTTAGGTTTAGGGGGTGGGTTAGGTGTAGGGAATATGATATACAGTTTATATTGCATAAAAACCATTGTGTCTATGGAATGTCCCCATAAAACATGGAAACCCAACATGTGTGTGCGTGTGTGTGTGTGCGTGCGTGCGTGCGTGCGTGTGTGTGTGTGTGTGCATGCGTTATATATAAACACAGATTATTGGCTACCTCTAAACATTAAATGTCCTGAAACAGATATACGTGAATATAAATAGGCTATATAAATAGAATGTGCCATAAATAGAAACTTCCAAATTCTAATTTTGCTTTTAAAGAAAGACCCATAAAAGAATAAAGAAAGAAAAATGGAGCCCCAAACCTGAATGTATTTATATATTCAATTACGAATGTATATATTTATTTATTTCTGTATTAATTCATTTATATTCAAGTTTGATATTTTTCAAAAACATGATGCTTAAACAGTACAGTATTTTTATTGTTTATACATATTTTTGTGTAGGGTCAACTATCTTCTGTGGAAAAAAAATATAATGGGGCCGTTTCCCAGGCAGGGATTAGGTTAAACCCAGGACTAGGTTTTAGTTAAATTAGGACATTTTAGCAGTTTTTACAATCATGCCTTACCAAAAAAAAAACGTCACTGATGTGCACATTGAGACAAAACAAGGGCACTGGTTTATTTTAAGATGCGAACTGTGCAAGCTGTTTTCAGTTTATACAGCTCTAACATGTATTTATATTTTAGTTTATTATATTAATATTATTCATATTTTATTTATTTTAGTCTCTAGGACTATCTTAAACCCTGTACAGAAAACCACCCCTAAATCTCATAATAAACTAAGCTTATGTAGCATACCATGAATACAACAAGCAAATGTATATTTGTATACATTTATTTCTTCTATACATTTTAAAAAGAGTGGAATCTTTCACAACATTTTATTTAAAAAACACGAGATGAATATGTTTTTTAATGTGATGTCACCTTTAGTGTGTAGTCTCTTGTTGGGACGATGTTTGAAGCCCAACCCTTTTTCCAGCAGCGGCCACAGGGCTGCACTCGCGGACAATAACGCTACTGTGTGACTCTCATCTCCCGTTATCCCTCTCCAAATACACACAGAGCTGCGAAACAGCGAGGAGAGACGGTCTACCCGGAGTTTGCGTGTCTGAAAGTACCCAGAAACGCGTTTTGGTTTGTTTCGGGTAAATTACTTTTTGATGAGGTAGAGTCAGGCGGTCGGGGACAAACACACGTGTGTGCGTGCGCGAGGAGAGACGCGCTCCCGGCGAAGTTTAAAGACTGAAAACCGCCGCGCTGCCGCTGCTGTGGATTAATCGGGAATACAAATCACTGCGAGTTTGCGGGAGACAAAACGTCGCGTTTTTTCATCCGAATCCAGAGACTGTAATGCTTTAAATGCAGGTAAGTAGACAAGAACACCTTATGCCTTCAAAGGCGCCTCGTATTTGACCACTTCTTTGTTTTAACGGGCTGGATTTGATGCGTATTCCATTGAACGTAACCTAGATGAACTTTTACTTAGTAAGATTCACAGTAACTGAAATGAAAGTACGATTAAAGATCGTACTTTGAATCGCCAGGCGTGCAGTTTTTCATTAGCTTCTCGGAAGCCAAAAGTTCGTTTCATTAAATAGGCTAAATTGAGGAGGATTTCACTTTTATGTGTCGCATCCTTATTTATGTAAATGAAGTATACAGGAATTCTAAGATAAATCTAAACGATTGTTTAATAACCCGTGCAATGTAACGTTAGCTGCTTTTGTGTACATAAAGAAACTTTGAATCTCTGGGTTTGCAGGTGGAAACGCATTTGCATGTTCTGGTATACTTAGTGGTTGTCCTATTGTTGTTTGTGTATATTTCATTACAACATATCCGTGTAACAATGTGTCAACATGTAATATAAAGGTGTGATGCATCATTTCTGTGAACTTGTCTGGAAGACCTGCATGACACAGAAACATCTGATGCTAACCTGAGACATCATGGCAGGCAGCTGCTTTGAGGTTTTGAAGAAAATGAGGAAGTTCTAACACTCCCACACTTTCACATCCAGAAAACGTTTTTCCATTGCCCTAGGAATATAATGTTTAAATATTTTCATAAGTTGAAACCTATTGCAAGTATTTGGTTGGTCTCTTGTCCAAACCAAAAGGATTTTGTTAGGGGTGTTTGCTAAGACAAGCATCACTGTCAGAAGACTGTTATACTGATGTCATTGGTTTGTTCAAATCCCTATTACCATAACTAAACACAGACGGCTGTGACACAGAGCTTAGTGAAACCTCAAATGAAATAATGAAATAAACCATCCATAGTAAACGTCCTTCTCTTTCAGAGCCTGTCAATCCGCTATTGAGCGTTTCCAAGATAAATGGATGCAGAATTGGGGGGAAACGATTGTGATGGACGTTTGGATGATTGTCTGAGGCTCTTTTTGTCCCCCACTTTATAGTCTTTTCATCTTCTTTCGTCTTAGACCAGGAACCTGGTCAAAATTATGAAACAAACGGTCAGATGTCCTAGATTCGACCCATCCATTGTTGGTCCCATCCACGTCCACCCATAGAGGAATGTTTCAAGGTTTATCTTACCTCACATTTTCATTTATCTATTCATCTTCTGCACAAATGCATAAATATCAACCCACAAAAATGTGGTTCAACTCAAAAATTCTTCTCTTGAGTCTCTCTTGGCTTGGTTGTATAAGCAGAAGCCATGCTCGAAGATGGCCATCTGCTCTATGCTTTGTAGTTTTCTTCAGCACAATATCAGATTAACCCCTCACCTCATGTTCTATGGAGTGTGGTGTGGAACAGAGCAGGACAGTTGTAGCGCGAAACCATAGGTCTGTTGGGTGTTGGCCGGAGCCAACAGGTGGTAGCAGAAATAGATACTGAAGGGTTGGGATTTCTCATTCCAGCTCGGTTTAAAACACTTGCCGGAATATTTTTGAGATTTAATTTAGTGAGTTCACAGCGTCATTTCGGTTTCATGGCTTCAGTCAACTTTGTACTGTCATTGGATTGATGATGTTACCATCAAAATTGTGTGTTGCTGAAAAATGATTGTTGCTCAGGGTTTGCGTTTTAAAAGTTGTGTTGGGAGAGTTAGGTGTTAGATTCGAGAGTTTTTACTGAGCGTGTATTTTAGGTGGCCGTGAATCTGTCTTCTTGGCATCTGTTGCCTTGCGCTGCATTCTTCTCATGCGTATGTTCGCTTGTGGCAGAAAGACTTTATATTGCCGTCTAACCATAAGACACCGAGCTTGACATTTTAATGATCTGGTGGATCTGCACCGCTTCATGCCCAAACCAAGAATCTCATAATAGCTCATCCGTATTTGAAAACATTAACGTCACTATACTCTCATCTTTTTATTTTATTTATTTGTTTATTCACATTGCAGTTAAAGTGGTATTAAATAAAATTATGTAATCATTTACTCATGTCATTTCAAACCTGTATGACTTTCTTTCTTCTGCAGAACAAAAAGTTCAAAGATACGTTGAATGTTGGTCATCGAACAACGATGGTGCCGATTGATTTGCATTGGATTTGTGTCCATATAAGTGAATAGGTGGCACTGTTGTTCGGTTACCAACATTCTTCGAAATATCTTGTTTTGTGTCATACAGGTTTGAAATGACAAGAGGGTGAGATATGATGACAGAATGTTCATTTTTGGGTGAACTATCCCTTTAAACTTTGAATAAAGAGCACCAGTGTTTAAGAGAAAGTCTTATTTAAGGGAACTCTATTGATTAATAGCTATTTAACATTGGCTCATCATACGTCTCTACCAGACAACAGTAGATCTTCTCTGAAGTCTCTGTAGTCTATTAAAATGATTTAAAAATATGCTTTTTCAGAAATTCCAGACATCTGGAAACATCAACATATTACAATCAAATAATGCAGAAACCTTGATATAAACAGTCAGCCTCCTTTTCAAACATTTGCTTTTTCTACACATTCTTAACATTTCTGCTCCTCGTTCTTTTTGTGTTTCTCTTAAACCGGGTTATTATTTTTCCCCAAAGTGGGTGGCAGGCTTTTTATGCAGTATCAGAATTGGAAAATATACCGTAGATACAGCAGATATATAACATTTAGTTTTTACAATGCAGAGAGAAACCTTGAGCAACAAATAAAGAACGAGATAAATCTTTCTGTATTCTAATGTTGTCAGAGTGCTGCCAAGGCGAGGTCAGTTATTTCCCACCGCTGTGAGACTGCTGCGTGGAGGAGAACATACAGTCAGTAACCTGAGGATGGGCTGCGAGATCAGAAGCCCGCCAATAATCTGGCGAACAGATGAAAGCTGTCGAGGAGATATGAAATTGGCCAGCTATCTTCTTACCTTTGTAGCCCAGGTCGGTGTGACCCTCTGTATGCCAGGGCAGCACCCACTAAACACTTCTAAGGGAATTAGGACATTTTGCAATAACATTAATGCATCCAAAATGCTCACCGCTCACAGAGGGCAATGTAGAGGACACATGAGAATGTTTTGTTCTGAATTTTTGTGTGCAGGAGTTTTGGAGCTTCACCCTTTAATATAATGGTGGCACAAAAGGTTCATAGAATAGAAGAACTATTAACACAAAGGTTCTTAAGAATCGTTTAATTTCTTACCTATTCATAGTCTAAATCACTTTGGCATCCTGTAGCACCTTTATTCTTAAGGGGGCGGTCATATTAGACATTCAGAGTGCAAAATGTCTTTGCTGAGCCCTGTGTGTATGAGTAGCAACCGTAGCAACCATAAAAATACGTTGATAAAACGTTTTTATTCCACATCACTGATTCCAATGTATTCGCACCGTTATTGTTGTTTTCATGTTTTTGAAGTTATATTGTACAAAATGTAATTGTGTGATATTATTATATTATTATTATTAGCAGTTCATTTGAAAAGGAACTGAAAAGGTCACGGCGTGCCATATTGATTTTCTATTGGACACACCTCAGAGTTTACCAAACTTGAACTTAGAAAAAGAAGCTTGCTTTTCTGGTCTTCCACATTCGCAAGTGTATTAATGGAAGTCAAAAAAGCGAAAAGTCTCGCCGTAAGAGTGCTGGTCAAGTAAGCAACTTCCTACCAACGCCCTAGCAACCAACCTATAACACCTTAGCAACTGCATAGCAACATGCTAGAAACTGTAAATCCCACAACACACAAGATCACAGGAACGCCCTGGCAAGCTTTACACAGAAAGACAACTTTCACTTTTCCTGCGGAAAACTAGTTTTTGCTTGTAAATCTGCTGCCCAGGCCATATTATTTCCCACTGTAGAATTTACATTCCAGACTGAAATAAGGCCGAAGTCCTCGTGAAACCATGCCAACGTTGTCTTTGTGTGTGTTTGTATGAAAAGAGAAGCCCACCCAGGACTTACTCCCCATTAGTTCTGGTCACATGTGTAAAGGCCGTGCATACCTCGCCGTTCTTCCCGGTGGGTGCACTTTTACTCTAAAGCCCCTCAGATGAGCTCTGATGCCACATGGTGACTTCTTTACAGCCCGTAAAACTACACTATAGCGTTTACTGTACTATAATTTCGTCCAAAAAAGATTCTCGATTATTTATTCTCTGACTCCAAACACTCCATACACTTCTCATGGTCCTGCTGAGAGACTAAACCTCAAATGCTAGGCTAGTGTGCCAACATCCATTCTAGCTGTGGCATCTCCATAAATAACCTTTTTTATTAGCACACGGGTGAAGTGTTTGTTTTGTCAGAGCGAGGATTCCGTACATTTTCCACTAATCCTGAGTTAGACGGAGACCCTGACGGGGCCAAAGAGAAGCGCCTGGTGGTGTTGCCCGCTCTCACAGGCGAGGACAGTTGTGGGTAGTGTAATCTTATTGAGATGAGTGATCGCTTATTCTGTGTTTATTTGAAAGGGTGTAAATGTTGGAAAACACTTTCCCACTCAGTTGTGAGTTGCGGTAAAGCGCACACACACACACTTACACACACACTCACACTTGTCACACACACACTCAGTTTTCTCACAGACCCGAGGTCAACCTCCACGATACGTTATGCAAGTGTAGCAAGCAAGTTGTTGAGCTAAAAATACATCCACCATAGTAGTACATATGTTGTGCCTGTGACATAAGACAGTCCATGTAAGGAGTTTTTATGAACTGAAGCATGAAGGTCATAAAATACATCACACATCTTTCATCATAACAGCAGACTAAACTTTTCATATAGAGGGATTTGTTTAGGCTAATGTCGTGTCCAGTTTCGTTGTCTGTAATAACAACAACAACTATATTTCGCTTCCCGTTTCATGTCATTTCCTGTGATGTTTGATTTCTCAGAGGAGAGGGATTTGCGGGAGCACCTAGATTTTATTTGCCTCGGTCCACTCTGTGCCTTGGGTGAGATAAGATAAGACCAATGAAAGAATAACATAGTAGTTCAGTAATAAGCATATGTCGTGGTAGTCTAGAGACCTCGGGTCGAAACCTAGCTTAATATTAACCCTGACACCCAGTGACTACAAAAAAGAACAGCTTTGACGTTTTTGGTGGTTAACTCAATGCCCAACATATAAAAATGGTAATTTTCGGTGTAAGGCAAATTAAGTTTTAACTTTATTCGACTAACCAACTTTTAGACACTTTTTTTATGCTTTTTTTTTTTTTTAGTTGCATTTTAAAGGGGTCATATGGCGCGAACACGTGTTTTTCTATGTATTTGGTGTGTTCTAAATTGCCCGTGTGCGTATTAGACACGTAAAATTGCAAAAATGAAAGTGTCGGAACAAAAGATCCATGCTATCTAAAAGCGAATGCTCACCCAGACCTGCCTGAAACGCCTCGTGTAACCACACCCCCACAAATTTGTGTTTTTTTTGTATACATTTGGGACCACCCAAATGTATACGCAAGTAAGGTGGGCGTACCTGTCAGTACAATTGCTTTTTAACCTGATGTTCCAAACATGGTAAGAGGCGCTACATTTCCGTCACACGCTTGCACTATTCGACCAATCACTACGCACTGGTAAACTGGCCAATCATAGCACACCTCGCTTTTCAGTCTGATGAGCTTTGTAAAAAATCTGTGCGTTTCAGAGAGGCGGGGCAAAGAGGAGATACAAACATTGCACGGTATTCTGAAAAAATAGAGCGTAAATCGTGTACACACATCGCATTACATCTAAAACATATGATAATATTCATTTTAGCCATGTAATATGACCCCTTTAAATCCCCGTACTCAAAAATCCAAAATGGCACGTGCTGTCTTTGAATGGGTATTGTGATTCTGACGATTCAACGCTGTGCCACTTTGCGTCCCACTAAACCGTGCCAGTCATATGAAATATGGCTCCGAGGAAGTACAGTAAGTCGGGTGTGTGCCACAAAGCCAAGATCACAGACGGACAGCCAGACATGACAGCTGCGTCTGCTATCGTTTTGCCTATTCCATTAGCTAAAACGTATACAGGCCACTGGTGGGGGTTTGACCCGGGATCCTTTAATATATTGGCTTTATCTGTGGACATCCGCACAGTGACATACTTGTTTGGGTGAGAGGATGTTAGTGGCAACCGCTGAATGCACCAGAGATGGGTTGAGGGGTGGTGGGTGGGTGGGCAACTGCGTAAAAGGGAAAAGGGGGCACTTTCTGAGCCAGGACTTGTTATATCCGAGTATCAGATTGCTGCACTTGTGTGTCTGTTGTTTTACTGTCCATAAAGTTTAGTAGTTGTGACCTCATTATGGTGTTGGATGTGGCATTATGTGTTACTTGATTCGTCTTAAAAAGCATTTTCTGCTTTGAAGTGTTATGTGATGATAATTGTTATGATTATATTGCTACAAGATACAGTAATGGGTTTGTCAGGCAGTTTGGTTTATTTATTTAAGCATTTTATGATGCATTAGAATATCAAGTAAAGCACAAGGAAGCCAGACATCCTAGGCTTCGTGGATAGGGGGTGTAGTTCATTATCTGTTAGATAGTTAGCTGACTGCTTTGAGGCAGCAGTGTTGATGGTAACAGCCAGTCCATCTGTGTTGGCCGACAGCATCCCCAGAGTATCATCAAGTGTCCTCACTCCACTGCACATGTAAAGCAGAATAGACAAACATGTCAATTTATGTTTGTGTATATAAAAATTATATATAATGATGTGAATACACAAACAGTGTACACAAACTTTAACTTTGTCTAACGCATTTTATGGGTAGTGCTATTTTTTGCACAACCCAGTGTGTAAAAATAATATAGGTAATGTGTTTTATGCTGTGATGAAGGGTTTGAAAGGAGAATTTTGGCATTTTCTACAGTACTGCATAGAGTAAGTCATAGTTTTATATTTTCCGCCTTTTACAGTATTTCACGAAAAGGGATAGTCCACCCAAAAATGTTCTGTCATGAATTTCTTCCCTTAAACCTGTATAAATTTCTTTGTTCGCTCGAATAAAATGTTAGTAAATGACATTTCTAGAACATCACTGACTACCACAGTAGGAAACATTTAAATGGTAGTTAAAGGTGCCCTAGAACTGTTTGCTTTCCTAGATTCTACAAAACATGATACAATAATTTTCCCTACTAAAGTAGTCAATGGTGTCCCAGAAATGCCAGTTGCTAGCATTTTTCCAATTCATTTTTTTTGTGGACAATTCTGTCATCATTTACTCACCCTCAAGTTGTTCCAAACCTGTATACATTTATTTGTTCTGATGAGCAAAAAAGAAGATATTTTAAAGAATATGGAAAACCAAGCCATTCTGGGGCACCATTAACTTACTACTATGGTAGTCAATGGTTCCCCACACCTATTTGGTCATAAACAGTAAAGAAATGTATACAGGTTTGGTACAACTTTAGGGTTAGTAAACAATGACAAAAATCTATTTTTTTTAATGATATGTATCACTTCAACATAAAGCTGCACAAGAACAACACTGGCGTGGAAGAGTGTAGAAATCTCAGCCTTCCTCAAGTATTCAACCATGTTGGCCACAACCTGTTAAAATCAAAAGAATGCATGAAAAAACAATAGATCCTACAGCAGCACCAGAGGATTTTAGTGTTGGCGGGCAGCTGCATTCATAATCTCACTTTTTGATGTGATGCAGCGCTCAGTTGTTTAAAGGAGGCATGAATTAAAATCACAATTTTAACCCGAGCTTTTGTTGTATAAGAGGGAATCGTATTCACGCGAACATCATGTAAGTGTCAGAACTGAAAACGCCCTTGTTACTGCTTGATACTGCGATCACGGGTCTCAAATGCTGACAGGTATGGTCATATATCATTAAACGCAATACAACTATAGGCTATACAAACTATACGTAAAGCCTTGCCATCACATCCGGGAAATGAGTCAGTAAAATCATCCCGTGCGAGTGCGTCACATGAAATACTGATGTGGGGAGGTAATTTATAAATCACAGAAGGTCTCCAGATAATACTAATGCCGTGTTAAAACTGTGAATGGTGCTAATGTGAAACCTAACGTTACGTCTCTAACCAAATTCACAGAAGGCTCCAACTACGCAAACTGCTATCCAATCAAAGCAGTGGGCGTTTACTTATAAAGTCTTCAATGCGGCACGCCCATTAAAACCGAGCGTTTGTAAAGCTGACCTCAAAAACTGGGTAGAAAATAGCCTATTACTTATTGATTTTGATGTTTTTGAATGTAAAAATCATGCGAACATCATAAGTAGAAACAAGCCCAGTTCATCACACCTTTAAAGGAACACTCTACTTTATTTGGAAATAGGCTCATTCTCTAACTCCCCCAGAATTAAGACGTTGAGTTTTACTGTTTTGGAGTCTATTCAGCCTATCTTCAGGTCTGGCGATAGCACTTTTAGCATAGCTTAGCATAGATCATTGAATCCAATTAGACCAGTAGCATCGCGTTCAGAAATGACCAAAGAGTTTTGATATTTTTCCTATTTAAAACTTGAATTTTCTTTACTTATAGCGTGTGCTAAGACTGGCGGAGAATGAAAAGTTGCAATTTTCTAGGCCGATATGATTAGGAACTATACTCCCATTCCGGCGTAATAGTCAAGGAAGTTTGCTGCCTTAACATGGCCGCAGCAGGCGCAGTGAGCAGCAATAGCTGCTCACTGCTATGGGTGTGTGTTCAGGGTGTCTGTTACTCACTGCTGTGTGTGTGCACTTGGATGGGTTAAATGCAGAGCACAAAGTCCGAGTATGGAACACCATACTTGGCCTCACTTCACATTACTTTTTTGATCGTCCCCTGTTGGCTGGCTGCAGTACAGGTCATAAACCACGTCCTCTCCATGTAAACAAATGGGACAGGAACCACAACATAAGATCCAATTACGCTTCAAATATTATTTTTCCAAATATGTTTTCCTGTATTTTAGTCAGTTTTTGTCACTTTGATGCATGGCCAAGTGTTTGTTTGTTTAATAAGTTTTGTTTTAGTTAGTTAAAAGATGTTATAAAAAAGTGGTGCGGTAACATGATGTCTTATAATGATTAACATTGTCAATGTAGCATCCCTGCTCTGGCATGCTTTTAGTGTAGCAGCTCCACGCCTCTGCTTCCTTAGTGCTCCGCTATGTGATAAAGTGACAGTTATGAATTGATCAGTTGATCAAACCGAATTAATCCCTCAGCCAGTGGGATTAGGGGATTACGGAGCAGGCACAACTGGAAGGAAGGGGAGTCAGTCCGGCTTCTCAGCATCTCTCCCCCACACACTCTCTTCATTATCCTGATCCTTTGGGATTTGAGGAGGGAAGGGGCTGATTCTGCTTTTCGAGGTTATTACCCCCCAACAGTGTGATTGAACTCGGGGGCAGATGATTGGGATCTCCACTTGAAAGGGGCTTGTTACCCATGCGGTGGTTTGGCCCCATTGATTTTACCAGTCTCACTGATCTGTTAGAGCTTCCTGCAAAATAAGGTTATCTTAGCCATGGCTTGTATTACTGTACGGAGGTGCCTGCAAGTGCAACTGAGTGCAAACTAACCACATTTACAGACATTATAACTCGGGAGGGCTGATAAATAGCGTCACAATTTCTTTGAGGAAATTCACTTATGCATGTGGAATGATGATTTGCAATTTTTCATTTTCAGCGCATGGATTTTATGGATGCCGTAACTTCTATGTGGGTTATTTTCAATGTGTTGCATGTGTTTACAAAAAGGTTCTCAACAAGTCTTTTCTCTCTCGACATGTGTAACTAAACATACCATCTCAAACCATTGGTTGTGCCAGAAGTTGACATGTAAGGTTACAGTGCTGAACATGAAGATAAGCATTTACTCATTTTTTGTGTGTGTGTCTTTTTTTAATTTACACATGTGAAATACAGTATATGAAAAGAACAAAATTTGAATAACATTTTTAAGAATATACATTTACAGTAAAGATGCACCGATACCAAATTTCTCCACCGATAACGATTATTCAGTGATAATCGAGTGATATCTGCGTATTTATGAAGATTAAATTTATATTTCTTAACATTCTGAATTATATTAATTCATAATGACTATTATATTGAACATCAAACTGTTGATGTTTATTAAAGCGGCCCTGCAACGGTGTCTCATGCATTCTGACTTCTTCACAATGTTAAATGTGCTGTCTTCTCATGCTTAACATGGTCAACTTGTCAAGGAACGAGTTGGGGGTATTACGTAGTATTTCTGTGCTCGATACACTCCCCCAGCGATTGTATAGGTTTCGGAAAGTTTTTTTACAACATATAAAACTGGTCAATTCTCTCGGAAAAGCACGCGGCCACAAGAAGAGCAGGAGAAGGAGCATGCGCAGACGCCACTTTCACTTGTGTGCAGGAGAGAGAGAGAGAATATGTTCGCGAAGTTCAGGTGTTTGTTTGTTCACTGCATTTGGGTGATGAATGTTATATAAACGGTGGATATAACACTGGATTTGGAGATCGTTTGAAACTGATATATGGAGCCGTCCCAGCGCTAAAAGATGCCGGACATGAACCGCATGCGGTGAGTGAAACTGATGTCTGTGTTTTGTTGACAATGGGTGCGCACGTGCTTTAGTTCAGCCTACCCCTCCCCCCGGTATGATTTCTGAAGTAATCGTACAGCTGTATCTATCTTTTAAAAATGTGATCAAACTAAATACTCTTCGAAGATACGAAGTATGCAATACTACTCTATAGGTACTCAAGATTAATATGAGATTGGCTGTAACCCTGCGTGTTAGGGCCGCTTTAACATTTTCTATATACACAGCACAAATTCACTGCATTTCCCTGTCCTCTTTTGATTGACAGGATATATCGGCCCTGTTCACCGGCTGTTTTTAAACTATTGGCTTTTATCGACCAACACCAATTATTGCCCAATATATCGGTGCATCTCTACTTTATTGCAGTTGGTTTGTTAGCATTATGCTCTTGAGGAGATCTCTATTGCCTTTTGAGTTTTGCCCGCAACGGTCTTATCTCTAATGCTGTGTTCAAAATCAAATCTGCATCGAGCAAACTACTTAATGTTGTTTTTTGATTGGTTCTGGCTTTTATTGTCAGCTTGATCTGTGCCCCTGGCTTTCAGGTGAGCTGAGATTCAGCTGAATTTAAATCAAACTTGTAACAATGTTTTGTTCATGTACTTTATACATTTGCTTAAGAGAAATTAAACAAAACATGAAATGAAGTAGAAAAGCTGTTAAGCACTGAAGAAATATCTTGCTACCATTTTTGGCTTGTGTCAGGCTTGGCTACAGATTCAGTCGCTGTCCTGAGGATCTGTTTTTCTCTTATTGTAGAATTCGTTGTGCTTTACTTAGAGGGGTGAAAAAGTTAATGGGCTAGGAATTAAACTATTCAAATTGAAGGAATGATACGTTTTATGCCAGGACTGTGCCTGCAGGGACAGAAACGTTAAGTGTTCTTGTAACAGTTTCCAGTATTTCTGTTTAATAGAGACGGCAGTGTTTGGTTGATAGGATTAGACTACATTTCTGTGTTTGATCATGGCTATATATTTATAGTACATTTGATTGTGATGATGCCAATTTGTTGTAAAGAATATATTCCATTATAAAAATGGTTGTGTGATGTCTCTAATCTCATTCAGTATACACATCTTAGAACCTCTCTCTTTCTCGCAATACGCATGTTTTGAAGATCGTTGGTAACCAAACAACATTGACCCTCATTGACTTCCAATGTATGAACCAACAACTAAGACTCAAAATACTTCTTTTGTGTGCAACAGAATGACAAAAGTCATACAGGATTGGAATGACATAAGGCTGAACGAATGACGAATTCTGAAAACTGAATTCTATTGGCAAATTCACTCCCAAAAAATCAGGTAGTGACAATGTGATTTCTTATTCAATACGGATATAAAAGGCTGTCTAGAACAAGGGAAAAGGTCGTCTGTGGCACACACGCAACAGCTTGTCACAGGTGTGGCCCGGCGGTTACAACGCGTGTTTTGACGTGTCCCTCTGGCCCTTGTGGGGAAGCCACGTGAGTTTGAATCCAGATTATATCCTGATGTCAACCACCCTTCTTTCTTCTAACAATTTCCTTTCACCTTATTTCCGCGATTACAACTGGCTGCCTGTGCACATTTACATAATCAATAATATGTAAACATAAACAATAAGCGATATGTCATACAGGAGCCATAATACATTAAGTGCAATATAAAGTTACTGGTTTCAACAAAAGCTAAACATTTTTTACATTTGTGCATTATGTAAAGGGCATTATCCCTTACTTTTCAACCGGCTCACAGTGAATCGCTACATCCCTATTAATCTGTTGTCATATGTTTTATGTTTGCAGAAAGGTTTCGCTTTCTGAAATGTCATCCATGGGTGGGAGGAGAACTTTTTAAACGCACAAAATGTCAACTTATAAATAAATAAGGTGATTGACCTTCTTGAACTTTTCAATGTCTACTAAGTCTTTACCAAACAGCTTCAGTTACATAATACGTCAAAAATAGTGCTATTCTAAAACCGTGCTTAGTTTCTACTTAGTGGTCACAGTGTTTCAGTGTAATACCATTACTCACTAATCAGTCCAGTGTGTTTCAAGCAGAATGAATTAAATTGCACCGAGCCTTTCACACGGTGCAGTATGTCATTATGTGAAAGGATGTACGGGTTTGTTGTTTTCCTCCTACACAGACGGAGTTGTCCAGTCCGAGGTCTCCACAGCAATCCCGACGATTACGCCGAATCTGGAGAGCGCCTTTCAATTAGTGTGTTTACTAGCTGGGTTTTGCTCCACTAACCATGAGATGTGGACCCTGTTGTGGACGGCCCTCTCGCTAGTTTTAGTGTTATGTTGGGAGAAGGGAGAATAGAGATCGAAAGGGAAAAAGGACAGAGCGTGCGATTTTCATGGCCTAACTGCTGAGCCTTGTAATTAAGTCGAGAAGTTGGCTGAGTTTTCTCGGGTTCGGTCAGTACAGAGGAAATCGCTGCTAGCCAGGTTTATGACCACTGAAAAGCATGTTATCTTCAGCTTCGTCTTGGCCAGCGCTGTTCTATGCAGTGATATCTTTGTACTGTTTACGAAATTTCAGAAAGCTGTCATTTCCCTGTTAATGTTCTCTTGCTGTGTTTAAAAGGCATGTCGGCCTAATCTGAGGCGTATGACATATCTAGAGTTTGAAAGCTTACAGAGACAAGTTCTTGATGATTGCTGACATCTGTTATGTGTCATGTGAATCTCATAGGATGTCTGTGTTCTCTGGCCATATGTCTTTTTGCATAAATAGACCATGCGTAACCGAAGGATTGGTGCGTTTTAATTGGGCGACTTCCTGCTGGGCTTTAATGATATGAAAGATTTAGTAACCTGCGATTTTCTGTTTCAAACAGAGATGGCGACAGAGAGGCGAAAGTTACAGATCGCAGCTTTAAAGATACTTTCTTCCTCCCTTGGATAATATTTAAAAATTATGTCATATGTTGGTTATTTTATATTCTATTTTAGAGTCCTGACATGTCTATTTCTGGCTCGGCCAATGTTTTGGTGTTTGAGTTTTGGGGTTGGATTACTTGTTCACCCAAACAATAGAAAACAGGAGGAGTGTTGTGGCACTAATGACCTAGAAATGACACACTTCAGTTTAAACCTTGCATGCTCTTTAGAACAGACGGGATACAAACTGCAGTCTGTGTAGTGTTTACCTGTTTTTGGATGTAATGGAAAAGACTGTAGTGATGTCACTGAAAGCTATCGAGCAGACTCGGATATTCTGAGACTGGTTGGTGCGTTGCTGTGGCAAAACTGGGCATATTTTTCTGCATACGTTAATGGACTGTCCTATGTCCATATGCTCATACGCCAAATCATATACACAGCATTTTTCTTTGTCAGGTGTACATAAAGACATTTTAAAGACGTGCATAATTGTTTGTGTTTAGTGCTTAAGCTAATGGCTAAGTGCTTGACTGAGGTGCTAATAGACCCGTGTGTGACTGCATTAGTGTTGGGGGGTCCATTGAACCGACAACCGTGCAAAACAGCAGGACCTCAGAGAGGCCATTCACGCTGGCGCAAGGTAAACTTTCACTCAGAATGCCACAAATCTCTCTTTATTTCACTGTACTGGGTGCTGTGATGGAAAAAGAGCACAGTGTCCCAGCCAGGGCTTGTTAAACATTACACATAACGGCCTCTGAGGGAACAAACAGGGCTTCCGGAGATGAAGGGTTGTTGGAAAGCTACTATGAATCTTATTATTTTATGTTTTTCTCTGTTTTCAGTATCATGCAGTATACTTCCTGTCATTACAGCATCTCACCAGGGTCCTTATGTGGCAGAAATATAAAACCAGCCTTGTGTCTTAGTACTGCGCCTTTGTTTTCTCTCAGTTTTGAAGCGTTTGGTGGAGCATGAGAAGTCAAACCTCATGGTGGATTGTTTACAGTACAGTTTCTTGGCTAACAAAGGTCTGTGGAAGGGTAGAAGAATGTTGTTATCCCCTCATCGCTTCATCATTTTTCTCCTTATGTCCATACGTGTCAGCTGGATTTACGGTCCCATGTTTTTCTTTTAAACCACTGTATTTTATGAGCGCTGAAGGAGCACTTAGGGTAAACTCTCAACAAAGGTTTTACACTGTACGACCGCTTTTTACTCTAACAGCCGGAAGGCATGTGGCCTCCTGGGAGGTTCAGTGAGCTTGATGGTTGCACAGGTGGGGTTAAACATCTATCTTTTTTAAAGGTAGCGCCAACCTTTTCAGACCGGTAGTGTCAACCCCAGCTGTTTAAAGTCAAGACATAGCTCACAACTGTAGGCAGTGATTTGACTGGCTGACTTCAGCAATTTTGGTAGTCAAGGTGCACAGGTTTTATCGGTCTCTTGGGAATTGAGGTTTTAAAGTCACCATGAAATCAAAGCTGACAGTTCAAAATCGGAAAATGTACTTCAATTATGGAGTGGCGATCCTTCACTGATGATGTCAGTTTGACAGTTTGGGCAGAACTTCCATTGACTCCTCCCCTCCAACTGTCAATCTGCTGCAAGCTCCATTTCTAGGAGGCCGTTTACACGAGACCGTTTTCAGCTAAAAACTGAAACACTTTATGCGCTTTTGCTGTTCATTTACACAACAACACTGTTTGGGGGGACTAAAAAACGTCTTTATTCGTTTTCCTGGAGCCGTGTAAAAGCAGATCGTTTTGATAACGTTGTCGTGTGCATGTGAAACTTTTCAAAAATGCAAAAGAAAAAGGTTTTCCGTTTTTTCCTCATGAAAAACATACTCTGAATGAAACTGCTACAGGAGATGCCACATTTATCACCTCTGAGGAAGATCTTATCCCTAAATAAAGTTTGTGGCATCGAATCAAGGTTATTACTGTATAATTTAAATGCAATAAAATGTAGACCTAAATATTATAAAAAAATGTATGCACTAAAACTATTATAAAAACAAACTTAACTTATGTAAGAATATAAAAAATTCCAAAATTCACATGAATAAAATGCCAATAAAAATATGAATAAACCTTTATTTAGCTGAAAATAAAACTGTAGGTAATAACTCTGCATCGGCTATATTACGAGACTGAAAAACGTAATTTAAAAATTTTTAAATTTCTTTGAAACCGTGTAGTTTTGCACATTCCTACTATCAACAAAATAAGAAAATGGGGCCGGATTCATGAAACTGTTCTTAAGACAAAATATACAGTTGTTTTTAAAGGAAACGTTCACCTCAACATCAAAATTGTGATATTTTTTACTCACCCACATGACGTTCAACATGTTTTAAGACCTCCCGGCATCTTCCGAACACAAATGAACATATATTTGGGACATCCGAGAGATTTCCAAGCCTCATAGACATCAGGGCTCTAGTTGTTGTCAAGGTCCAGAAAAGTACTAAAGACATCATTAAATTGGTCCATCCGCTCCTAGTGGCTCAATGTAATTTATAAGAATACTTTGTGCTAAAAACAAACCAAAATAATGAGTTAAATCGATATATTCTCCTTTGTTTCGTCAGTCTATGGTGCGCTTTCACGAGAGCATTTTCGACGCATGCGCATTCGGTTTGTGCGCCGAACGTCGCATGGCGCATGACATGATCGATTTAACACGTTATTTTGGTTTGTTTTTCGCACATAAAGTATTCTCACCACAATAGATCACTTCTCCTTTTTCCATTTACACTTGTGTATATATATGATTCATTAGACTGATATCATGATTTATTTTTAACATTATTAACATACTGTAGTAGATAAGTGATAAAGTGATAATATAATTTACTTTAGATAATGTGATAATATCATTATTGTGAATTATTTTGGCCACATTAATCGGGTTTTAAAATTCTGATATTGTGGTAGCGTTGCATTTAATATCGTATTAATCAGCCCTACACATCACACAATAAGACAAACTGCAGTTAGTCCTGAAAGTGGACCTGAATTTATGCAGATTGTCAAAAGCTCGTCTTTGTCAGACTTCTAGATAAATGACTTGTATCTGATGAATGTGAATGTTCTTTTCTAAATCCATTTAAAGTAGGACTCTCCCCCATTTGCTCTGCTCAGCGGGAGTCTGCTACTAGATTGGGCCGCTCTGTTGATATTACTGTTGCTTTTGGCTACTGGTGCTGTTACACTGTTTTACCAGCTGTGTGCCGTCTTTTGTTTTTGCTTCCAGCGTCACGTGCTAGAGATTCGAGGAGGTGTTTTCTCAACGTGCCAACAGTTGCCGCAATCTGGCTCACATGGAGGAAATGAGGCGTATTTCAGAAGAAAGATGTTTGATTAGCATCCATTTGCCGCGCGTGAAATGTCGTCTAATGTTCGAAACTGTAAAATGATATGCTCTTTTCAGTTCCCCTTGTACAAAGAGGCCAGGTCTAGTCCAACGCAGACTCCGAAATTGAGTCACAGCTCCTTTATCCGAGAAAAACAATGTGAAACGTCAATAAAAGGAATATACGTGCATAATTGTTGGATTAGTAAAGTTATAATGATCAAAAAATAAATGTTGCTTGCAGCTGTCGAATGTCTGTAAGTAAAGCGATTCTCGATGGAAATGGACTTTGAACTTGACTTTGATTTGCTGTATTGTTGTCGTATTGAGATACATACAGACAGTACACTAGTCTTTGTTGTCTCAGCTGTTTACACAGTTGAGTCATTTTGTCCACATGAAAGGATTGACGGATTAAAGTTAGCCCTACAGCACACTATCATTTATCACCTGATCATGTTATACCTGCAAACACGTGCAAATATCAAAAGACTTACGGAAGAATAAAGCAACTTTAAAGCAATAACTCTGAAGAATAGCTATAGCCCTTTATAGCTTATTCTGATGTAGGGAAACGTTGCTTTCTTTCTTGCGTTTTTCATTTTCCTTTCTTTTTTTCTTTCGTTCTTTCTGTCTGTCTTCTCTTCTGTCTTTCTTTTTTCTTTCGTTCTTTCTTTCTGTCTGTCTTTCTGTCCGTCTTCTCTTCTGTCTTTCTTTTTTGCTTGTTCTTTCATTAACTGTAGTTTCCTATTCCGTCTTATTTTTTCATTCTGTCCGTCTGTCTGTGTATCTGTCTGTTCCTTCAGTGATTCTGTCTTTCATTTCTTTGTTGTTTATCATTCTTTTGTTTTGTCTTGCGTACTGTTTTTATTCTTCATATCTTTGGTCTTTCTTTCGTTCGTTCCTTCTGTCTGTCTTTTGTTCTTTCTTTCTTATTTGTTCTTTCTTTCTTTCTTTCTTTCCTTTCTGTCTGTTGTCTTTTTCTGTCTTTTAATTTGTATTTCACTATAACATGTACTGTTCGTTATGTATTTTATCTTTCTGTCTGTCTTTCTTACTTTCTAACTGTCTGTCTTCCTTGTTCTTTCTTTCTTTTTTCATGCTGTTCTTTCTTACTTTCTTTATCTTTCTAACTATCTGTCGTCCTTGTTCTTTCTTTCTTTTTTCATGCTGTTCTTTCTTACTTTCTTTATCTTTCTAACTATCTGTCTTACTGTCTTTTTTTTCATTCTTTTTTGTTAAAAAAGCCTGAGATACGGGTTAATGTTCTTTGTAACGTTCAACATAAAGGCTAAACCAAATGCCCCACGTCCACTCGGCTGAGGAGGATTGAGAAACCTTCAGGCCGCCTCCCTCGTTAGTGCATCCGGTCATTTCTATGCAGAGCACATCCCACTATTCACTTCCTCCCTGTCTTTCAGTGCAGTGGAGGACGGGAGGAAAAAAAGGGGGTATCATGGGATGACCGGCGACTGAAGTGAGTGTGGGAGCGTCCGCTCTCTGTCTCCGACCTCACAGAGCGCTGTGATCAGAATATTAAACTTGTCCCACTGTTATACCAGCGGCTGGTTATACTACTGTCAGGGTAATGAGAAGTTTGGTTATTTTTAAAGGCATAGCTCACCATTTACTTGCCACTTCTAAAATTAGGTCATTCCAAATCTGTATGACTTTTTCCTCTTCTAGTTTGCTTTTATTTTTGAAATAAATGTTCCCCTTGTGTTTTCCACAGAACAAAGATTGTCACGCTGGTTTGAAATGATGAGAAATGACAAAGTTGATCGGTTACGATCCGTCTATTGCAACATTTAATATTGATTAGATTAGAACTAAATTGTCCGATTTTTATCGCCCTTGCCGTTGGCTTGACATTCAAGGGCAATGGAAAGGAAGCCTTTTAATGGAGCGGAGCATTGAATAATGGTCTGTTAATTCAGTGTCAGTCCCAATCAAAGCGCCGATAGATAAGCAGAGAATCTGCACGGCGATGGCGTTCTTTATCGGGCCGTCTGGATCGCTCGCAATTGATTCCGGGGACAGAGCATCTCTGTGCTGCGGTCCGGCGAGGCTCGTCCTGCGAGTGACTCCTCTCATATTAATCATTTATGTGGTTCCCAGGTGTTTGGCCTGTTCACTGACACGCAGCGAGCGCAGGGGAGAACCCCACCGTTTTCCTGCTCTGTACACTTCCCATCCATCTAAAGCTCTCTCCCTCTTTTCTCGTCTAATCTCAAGGGCCCACTCGTGCCAGCTGAGGATTTACGATCTCGTTCTCCCGCCCTCTGACGCTCTCTATCTCTTTCCATCCCTGATTTTCGAAAGATTGCTTCAATTAAGCTAACGGCAGGGTTCCTTAAGCCATTAGCCATGTCGCTGGAAGCCGTGTGCTGCCTATCTCCGTTTCCCTCCCTGTAGATTCAGATGCCACATGCTGTTGTCTGTACAATGTCTGGGTATTCATGTCATGAGCTCTTAAACGATATCAAAGGGAAAAAACATTATTTCTTCTCCAAATTGAGCTGGATGAGAGTCTGTGGATGAATTGAATTGATTCATTTACGAAAGCCTCAGTTTTTGATACGCATTTCTTTTGAACGTTTACCTTATAAAAATGCTATTGTGCGATACTAGGATACAAGCCAGTTATGTTATATCTAGGAATTTTTATATTGTATATTGACCGATAATCATGGTAAAACCATGGTAGTATCCCAGCACTGTTTGGTGCTCTTTAGTAGTGCTAATAAAAGCATGACTTTTATCATTGCACATCATTGCACTTTCTTTCTTCTGCAGAAAACAACAGAAGATATTTTGAAGAATGTTTGAAACCGGCTGTACCCATTGACTCTCATTGGTTTTGTGTAAATGGGTACCATTGTTGTTTGGTTACTGACATTCTTCAAAATATCTTCTTCAAAATATGCAGAAGAAAGAATGTCATATTGGTTTCAAATGACAAGGGAGTAAGTAAGTAATTACAGAATTTTCATTTTGGGGGAATTATCACTTTAAAGCGGCTAACAGTAGCAAGTTAGCTTTAAAAACGTAAAATTAGTAATGACCCGCCCTTCCTTCTGAGCTCTGTCTAACACCACACCTCTATGTCACGTCAATGATCTCATGTCTCATTCAAGATTAAGTTCAGCGAAAAATGTATATTCTGTCATGAATTACTAAACCTCAAGTTGTTCCAACCCTGTATGCATTTCTTTGTTCTGTTGAACACAAAGATATTTGGAAGAATATAGGAAAACAAAGGGTTCTGGTGCACCTTTGACAACCATTTTAATGGGTGTCAATGGTGCCCCAGAAATCTCAGTTGCTAATATTCTTCCAAATATCTTTCTTTGTGTAAAACAACAAAGAAATTACAGGTTTAGAACAACTTGAGCTTTAGTAATTCATGACAGAATTTTCATTTTTGATGAACTATCCCTTTCACTGAAGAGAAAACATAACAGGACAAATCACACTGTTACTATATAATAAAAAGTTAATTAATGTCAATGAGCAAGTTTATAATGGCTATTACATAAAGAAGTACTGAATGTAGAAGCCCAGAACCATATTATTTTTGTCACTATGCAGAAAGGCTGTCATTGTAAAAGCACAACCCCGGCTTGCCAGTGCTGTTATATTACAAGCACAGTTTATTCGTGCGCCCTTCAGTGGGCAAAATTGTTAAAAGACCTTGGATTTTTAAGCACTTTGTGAATTACAGACAGATGAAGATGCCTAAAGTGTGTCCTTTGTCTGACTCCGAGGACAGATGCGAACATCATGGTCCATGATTCATGGCGGACAGAGATGTGTCGGGTGCTCGCTGAGAGAGAAGGCATCTGGGGGTCTTTCAGAGACCACCTCCTGTTTCTCAGCTCGGTTTGCATCTCTTTTCAGCTCCGACGGAACTCGTCACCTCTTCACATTCTCGTTTTCTTCCTCTTTCTTGCCGTGCCATCCCTCAAACAAACAGACAGATGTCTTATTTTCCACCACCTGCAGAGCTCCACCCACCGGGGTCGATCCTGCCACTGACTGGCCCCCGACCCACGTTCATGCCCACAGTCAGTGACACCGAGGCTTTTCAACTTGGCAAACGAACATCGATCTGCACCGATTTCCTGTCAGCGATGACTGAGAGGGTTGGAGATTGATCACTGGCAATTGTCTAATTGTGTGTGTGGGTTTGTGTGCACACTTTTTTGTGTCTTTCCATCCAAGTGTGTGAATGAAGCCAAAGAGAAGAGATTTTATAAAGTGCTTGACAACTGTAGACCTCCCACTCCAAACGCTATGGTTTAGATTCTTCTCATTTGCAATCTGCCAGTGAGGACAATGTGTGTGTCCGGGGGTAGTCCATTGTCTTTCAAATGAAGCTGTCCCCCTTCCAGAACTGGAACAGAAGGTCACGCAAGCTCCCTCCGTCCTACGCTTGAAAAGCCGGTTTGTGGGTGGACCTCTTTGTTGACGCAGATTTTACTGATTGTGATGCAGGGCCCAAATTCACAGAATGTCTATTCCGACCTTGGTGTCTGTGACTGCGGTGTCTTCCTGTTTTTTGAGAAGAGATTCGTGATGTATCACTTGTGACAATATTTTTGGCGACAATGTAAAATTTAGAGACACGAACTGGTTAACTAACAACCATGTCATTAATGTTTTTTAGGTTTCCTTATTTTATGACTTGCTGGTATGAGAGCGTTACGACTTTTAATGGTGAATGCGAATAGACGTGTATTTGCGCAGTGCGAAGCAAGTGACGCGAATAGATGTGTATTCGCAAAGGAAGATACTTATGACACGAATTGGCCAACGTGATTGCTGCGAACGTGTGACATACATCTCAATCACTTTTTTCCGCAGAAGTAAACAAAATTACAGAAAGAGCATATTGACATGCCTGGTTTGACACGTTCGTATGCATAAAGTGAAAGTCACTAATAAAACATTGGCATGAATTAGTTTCATCTGGCCTTATCGATGTTTCAGTAAATCGATTTAAAATGAAATGAGCACTTTATTAGCGCTATCGCTTGGAAATGTTTACAGAAGTCTGTGCGTGACATTTCCTTATACTAAAATGTTTTCTGTATTGATATATATTTCCTACATTTACTACTTTGTCGATGCATATAAATAAAAACTATTAAATAGTGTATGTTTGGTGAAACATTGTGCGTAAACATTTTGAAAGTTATACTTGACGATTACTTGACGACACAGTTACGATTGCTTTTAAACAAACACCCTTTTACGCCGTTTCAAAGCAAACCCTTAAATTGTGATGCATGTCATCAAAAAGCTAAACCTATTTTGAAGCCAAAAAAAATATATAACCAGTTCTAATTTAGCGTAATTAACAACTCGTACATCGTTTGGACTTGCGCGTTAATATTGAGGGTGATGAACTCAACCATGTACATGTCAGTCGTGAAATAATGCTGACATTGACCATGATGCATCTTTTGTCATCTCGGTGTTATTCCCTTGTTTAAAATGATCCATATGTGGAAACAGCTGCATGGCCGTGCTGGAGACGTGCGCCTATTTTCCCCAAGGCTGTACCCACTCAAAAATCAATCAGGAAATAGAATAGATTGTTATTTTCACAGTGAGCGGTGATGCCCGACTGTTTGTTTGGCGCTTCGCTTAACAACTGACTTCCCATTGACTTCTCAACTATTACTCCGAGATCAATCAGAGTTGATTTCATTTGAATTCATTCAGGATGCATGTTTATGAGTTCTATGTTGTTTAAGAGTGTTTTAACACTAAAACCTTTTACTTATTTTAGAATAACATTGTTCAATCTAAAACCAGGTCGGATGGATAATTGAAAGATAAAGGCTTTTGGAAGTGCTTGTGGTGTATGACTGGAAGCCCTTTATGATTACTTCAGCATGGATTCTCTGGCAAGAGATCAAGCAACTCACAGGACAAATGGTTGAGAAACTATTGGCCATGCCGGTGAGAACAAGGCCGTCACTCACAGCAGACCTGCTGCTATAGTTCAGCCAAAAGATCTTTATTCTGCTCATGATGGACTGAATATAAATGAGGGTTTCCGGTCGACCGATAATGTACTTTGCAAGGATTGATTAAGATATGAAGAACGGATTTAAAATTAATTGGCTTGATTTAAAAAAAAATTAAATTAAATGTGAAATAAGATATTGTCTCGGTTTTAAATGTATTACAGAAATGTGTGCTTATGCTCAAGGCAAACAATATTGTTATTGGTTAATATCTTAAATTCATTTCATGTGTGGAATGTGTTTATAAAACGTCTTTGTAACGTTTGATTATTTTGACAATTGTCAAACTGTAAATGTTCGAAAACGGTCCAATAGACAAAATCTGCAAATTTATACCCAAAATTATGAGATTATGAGCATCAATGATTGAATTTAGTCAATAATTTCACTATGATTTCAATCTTTGACATAGTCTTACTCGCTCAATAAAATAAAGGTTATATTTGTACAGATTGTTCTTTACATTATGTTGGATTATTTAGTATATATAGAAAACACTAAATCATAAAAAAAGACTTCAGCTGGGTTTTCACAGACAGGGTCACAATTAATTTAGTCGCACACAGTGATGGGTGTTAAATAGCTGAGATTTCCATTACTGTTGCTGTGAGGGTGGTGGACTATTGGATATTTCATATGTCTGTGTTATCATCAGTACAGTGTGGAAATAAAGTAGCCTCAGGCACCTGTGAATGAATTAACATCCATTACATCAGCCTCACACAATGACTTTTGACTATATTGCTGTCATCGCCTTCCTTCTCCACCGAACAGCCCTACAAATCACGCTGAATTGTGATCTCCGTGTTTACCCTTCACTTGACTTGTCACTTGTCTGAGTATTTGAATTCTAGACATATTAATCACACCTGCAGTTTGGTTTAAAGGGATAGTTCAACCAAAAATGAAAATTCTGTCCTTGCAGTCCATCTCTTACGTTAACCTGATAGTTAGTCCTTTTCTAAGCTTAAGAGTAACATCTACGGGTAACGCAACGGATCGGATTTGAATTGAAACCGTCAGTTAGATACCTTATCCAGCGAAAAAGACACATATCGGCCCAAATTCCGATCCAGAGTATCGGATCGGTGCATCCCTAAAATAAACAGTTTATTGAATGGGCCATAGCCAAGTAATGTAGCCAAGTGAGGTTTCTTCTACTGGCAACCCAAAATAATACTGGCTCGACATACTTTTAACTTGCTAGATAATGTAATTAACTTGTTATTTCTTTAGATTGTTATCTTTAGCTTGTTATCAATAATCTACAGGGACGATATTCTTTAAAGAGAATTAATGTTTGCGTGCTCAGTAATGTTTGTTTATGTTGTTGCTTTGAAACAATGCTCATGGTTTCATGCACAAAAATGTGTATAATGCAAAAAAAAAATTAATTTTTAATCATTTTACACTTTTATTTGTTTAGTTTTGTTTGGCTTTAAAGAAAATGCAATTATTAAAATAATAAACACTCACATATACTAAGAGCGTTGCAGAATGCGACACTACTGTACCTCTGACGTCTATTTCATGTTTGCTTCTTGAGCCTGTGATTAAAACCTGCCTTGTGTGTGAGTGAGATCCACACAAGGACCTTACTATGAGACTGCCAAAAGTGATTTTAAATGCCTCACTGCACAGTTTTTTCCAGATTTTGCTGTTGCAGACAGATTTTCGAGGTCTCGAAAACCACAAATCGCAGCAAATCTACCCTCGATATTGTGATGATGATGAAGTATGATATCTAATCCAGCCTTGAACTGTCATGGAGGATCCAGTGTTTATCAAACATGTGTGAAATAATCACCACACAACCTTGTAATGTGAGTGATGCTGCTGCAATGGTGTGCTGTTGGGTGGGGTTGCACTAGCCATTCGTAAGTTCTTTCTTAAATGTGATCGTAAAGTCCACACTAGAGACATATGGCGCGAATACGTGTTTTTCTGTGTTTTGGTGTGTTATTAGTAGCCCATGCATGTATTAGACACGTATAATTGCAGAAATTAAAGTGTAGGAACAAAGGATGCATTCTATCTAAAAGTGAATGCTCACCCAGTCCTGCCTGAAACGCCTTGTGTAACCACACCCCCACAAATTTACGTCAGTTCCTGTTATGATTTGACTTAGACCGCCCAAATGTATACGCAAGTAAGGTGGGCGTACCTGTCAGTATGATTGCTTTGGAACCTGATGTACCAAATATGGTAAGAGGTGTTACATTTCCGTCACAAGCTTCTGTAGATGTAGAGTAAGTTCAGCACACTGCATTGTTATAACCATAGACATATATATATTAACTAGACGGCTCATTGTCCACTGGATTGTGCGCCGCCACCATATTGGTGAGCGCAAAAGGTTTGAATGGGCGTTCCGCCATGAAGACTTGCAAGTAAAGGCCCACTGCTATGATTGGATAGCAGTTTGCGTAGTAAATTTAGTTGGAGCCTTCTGTGAATTTGATTAGATACGTAACGTTAGGTTACACATTTGCCCTATTTGCACTAGGATTGGGCGATGTCTACAAAATTGGCATCGGATGATGCCTACAGTGAAACATCGTGATGGAAAATGACATCAGGGGGCTGGGCGGGGCTATATCAGTTTGCTAGATGGCCATCTGTCAAAACATTCAAAACAATTATATCAGGGCTCCAGACTGCCACCAAATCGCATTTTGCGACCAGTTTTCAAGACGGAAAGTATTTGCGCATATACGACCTGCACATTTGGAATTTCTTCCAGTTGTTACTTCACGTGGAAAGACGAGTAGATCTTGAGCCCACCAGTGTAGGCTGAGTGTGTGAGATTAGTCAACTGCGCATTTCAGTTCGTCATTGACAAGTTTACACACACACAGCGTGAGCGCGTTACTACGATTCACTGTTTGCTTTCACTTTCTTCGTCTGTCTCGCGTGCACACGTGTTTCGCAGCTTCCAAATCATACTCGACCGCAGAAAAGCGCGAATGGACGAGCTCGACACATGCGCAGAATGTCATACAGTGAACTCGGCTGTCAACATTTGTCGTGGTGTATGCGTAGGGGATGTGCTGACCACCACGGAACCTCCTGATGATCATGCGGGGGAATCACGAGTTGCCAGCCCAACATCGTGATTTTTGTCAGTCATTGGCGATGGTCGATTTCATCGTCTATCGGCCCATCCCTAATTTGCACAGGATTAGTATTATTTGGGGATCTTGTGTGATTTATGAATAACCTCCACACATCTGTATTTCATGTGGCGCATTCGCACGGGATAAATGAAGCCTTTGATTTTACTCAAATTTACTGACTTATTTCCCGGATGTGATGGCAAGGCTTTGCGTATAGTTTGTATAGCTTATAGTTGTATGGTGTTTAATGATATATGACCGTACCTGTCAGCATTTGAGACCCGTGATCGCGAACCAGAAAGAAGATTATCGCAAATCTCAAATGTTACGAGAGTTTCCAGGACAAATAAACAAACGGGAGACTCCCGTTAACTTATGGATATGACCCAGCACCCGAAATAATAGCAAAACATTTCAAAACAGCCTCCATTATTTGCAAAAAGGTGGATAAAACCTTGAAAAATGATATATTAGCCTGCCAAATCACAGAGATGCCTAGTTATTAGATAACTAATGTTATCACAGGACCTCGATGTTCGTCAAAATATGGTAGGACATTTGTGGGTGAATTTTTACTTAACAAATTACAGACATGGCTGATTCGCACGGGATTAAGATCACAGACAACCTCTGCAAGTATTACAATTGACTAGAGGTCCCCAGGTAACACTAAACCAGTGCGAATAGGGCTCAGGGCATATCAAGCAATCTCAAACAAAGCAATAGTGACGCATAAGATTGACAGCACAGCACTGCTATGTTTAGTTTTAGTCTCTCCGCAAACCTCTGCCTTGTTCACAAAGGAATCTACGGTAATGTTTTGCCCCACGTGAGCTTGAACTTCTAAAAAAATAAACTTCAGAATCCGAAGGAAGGTTATGCAGCGCCTGTGTTCTTCCACAACCAGGCACTCCAGAATATTTAGCGATCTTTAACGACATGTTTATTGCATGCTCGCTATCTGGTTCCGCGCAACTTGTGTTACTTCAGTAATGTCATGCGTGAATCAGTGGGCAGGGATAGAGAAGTAGTCGTTGATATTTTTCTGTGGAGGCGGTGTTCAACCTATCAATGACATCATAGATAGGTGCATTCCAGGACCTGGCGTTTGCTGAGCCTGCTGTCAATAACAGATGTAATCTCAATAACAAGGGCGTTTTCAGTTCTGACACTTACAGGGTGTTCGCTTGAATACGATGCCCTCTTATTTAACAAAAGCTTGGGTTAAAATTGAGGTCTTAATTCATCACCCCTTTAACCCATTTACCACTTCAGTTATGCTATACTGTTCCATTATGTAGTACTACTACTTCATGTTTAGTTCTTTTAAGGGAGTAACGTTGTCAGTCCGCCTCAGTAGGGTGTAAACTTCGTGTAATAATAATATTGGATCTTTTTGGCCCCATTTTGCTGTGAGCTAATAGACTCCCTGAATAGAGAGCATATCCACGTAAACCTCTCTCATCACTGGACCATGGGGTGTCGTCAAGACAACCTCAGGCTACAAAGAGTCCTCTCAGACCCATTCAGAGGCACGAGAGAGAGGGGCTTTTGTGTCCGGTTGTGGGTGGAAAGTAATATATTCATTTAGTGTGCAAAAGATGAATAAGCATGCTAACTGTTCTCACTACACTATCGCATTTCACATCTGCGAGCCGCAAACAGAAGTTTACATTGAAATGACTCTCCATTCATCAAGTTAGATGAATCGGGGATGAGATGGTCAAACAGATTTCATGTGGATACAGACACATACTCGCACTCGTCCGTATGGGAACTTGTGTCGTAATGCAATGTTAAGTAGGGCATTAAGATGAATTCATTATGTGGGATTATTATTTCCAGGACACTTCACATAAAGGATGTGAAGTCCGTTTCAACAAAATGCTTAGATGGTAACTGGTTTCCTATGTTGACGTTAATGGTATGGGCTATATATGGATGGCCAGTGTTATGTTGCAGTATTTAGCTCTTGGGCTGTATGACTGATATAATAACTAAGGAATGTGTGTCGGTGCTTGTCTAGTCGAGGTGATTCAGGAATGGCGAGGTGATATCAGCTGGCTGTTTGTATTGGGTAGAGTTTCATTACACCGCTGCTAAATACAATCACTACAGTCTGATGTACAGTACAGTCACTGCCTCTGACACAGCACATGTTCTCTGACTCACTGAATGCTGCTGTGTCTCGACTAGATATAAACAGACAAAACCAAACTAAATTATTGTATCTTTTTTGGTTTTGTTCTGTTGAATACAAAGTTAGATTTTTTTGAAATTTAGGAAAGCAAACAGTTCTAGGGCAACCATTTTTTTATTGTTCCTACTACGGTAGTCAATGATGTCCCAGAAATGTCACATTTTCCCAAATATATTTGTGTTCAACAGAGCAAAGAAATTTGCACAGGTTTGGAACAACTTGGGGGAGTAATTCGTGACAGAATTTTCTTTTGGGTGGAGTATCCCTTTAAGTTTTAAAAAACTTTTCTAAATTCAAGACAATAGTGGGAAAGACGGTAGCAGTTGTGAAGTGGTGTGTTTATGGCGGGATATTATATTTATTGATTTACAACGTATTAACTGTATTACAACTCTGAGCATTCTGGATACGAGCACACGATCAGCCTTAAGAAAGAGCATCCAGTCTTTGCAGTTAAATTTCGTTGGAAAGATTTGGCATTGGAAGCATAAAGCAACAACAGGTCATCTACATCTGTTTTTATGACTGTATTATTGCAGCGCGGTACTATTATCTTCTCAGAGGATTTTACATCTTGCACACAACTTGTGATTTTTGCATCCACAGCTTCACACATTTGACATTCGGCTAAATATCTTAGCTTGTTTTCAATCGAGGAAACAAAAAGCAACAAAATATCCAATTCTGGACAAAGGCTTTCATCCAGGAAATTTAAGCAATGGTCGACTTGATTCTCATGACTTTTGATTGACCCCAACTTGGCACCAACCTGAAACGCCCAATTAGTTATTCAGTCTCACATCTGAGGTCACTCAGACACTCGCTCCCTATTCCATCACTGGCCGATTCATTGAACCAGCTACCAGAAAGCGTCTGGAGGTCGCTAGAAAGCCTGAGAGCCTGTTGAATAATTGAAAAGCCCCAAACCTCAAGCCCCTCTCCAGGACTTCCCTTATCAACGATTGTCGTTTGTTTGCGTTGGTAATCGCACCCGCTTTTCATCTGAATGTGGGAAAAGTCTTAGAAAATGGCTGTTCATCCTTAGATGCAGGTGTGCAGATCAACCCCCCCACACACACACACACACACACACACTCTATAGAATGATCCTGTTTTGTTTTTTGCCACTCAGCTGAACCAGTCACATTTCTTTGACGGTCAATCAGCCACGACAAAGGCCAGTTTCTCAGGGGGGATGGACGTCACCCATCTAAAATGTTATGACTGAAAAGCACATGAATAATTTATAACCCACAGCAATATTAATAACCTGCTCCGGGGCCTTAAATGCTCTTCGCGCAAAGTGGCTTGCATTGTGTCGACTGATGTTTAACATGTGCCTTGTTAATCTTGTCAGTTTTGAATTATGATCCAATTGATTCCTGAAATGCTGGGCGAGTTTGGGTCGCCAAATCCTGAATGTAGTTTGTTTAATTGTCTATCATTTCAGCGATTAATCTTGGCAGCTGACCTCCGTCTCTGACCTCATCTTCAACCACTGGTTTTGCTTCCTTCCTTTCTTGATCTGTATCCAGTTGTTTTTTTCGATGGTCTGTTTGGCAGCTGCCATGAATTACAATTGTAGAGCTGCCCAGGATCCAGTAATCCTTCACACTAGCCAAGAATCCATCTTTAGTTCTGGTGTGTGCTTTGTTGACCACTTCAAAAGGACCTGAATAAAATAAGAGGCTTAGTCCACCTCAAAATTAACAAATTATAGCAAATTTTTATTTTATTTTGTTTAAAATAAACAAAAGTTGTTTATAGATCACATAAAAAACAGTGTTCAAACTGTTTCTTTAACATACCCCAATTTACAACTTATAATAATGAATTCGGTCTGTTTGGTACAAATTCACTTGAAATGTCAGTTTGTCGTCATTTGACTTCTACACACATAAACATAAAAACTTAAAGTAATTTGTAGTTTTAATTTTTAAACTGATACAATATGAAAATATAAAGGCAAAAGTTATAGATTGCCAAAAATCTTTACGGATTTACGCTACCATGTTTTTTCAAACAATTTTTTTGCAACACAAAAGAGATATAATTGTCTGCATATATATATATAACCCCAGAAAGCACACAGTAGTGGCCAAAAGTGACATCAAACTCGCACTTTTCCAGTATTTTAATAAATATTTTGTATGCATGTTGCTTTGGTATGTTTGTGGTATAAACTAAAACTTAGCTTCAAGAAGAATTTAAGCAGCCTTGGCAAAAATAAAACACAAAATATTTACGAAGTTTATAAAGACAGCCCGGGAGAATGACTTTAAAATATTACTACAAAGGTGATCAACAAATATTAATAACAGATTAAATTGTAGCCTACACAAAATAAATGGAAATCTATCAAAAATCAGCTTATAAAAGAAACCTGTTTTATTTCCTGTGAGCGTTTTATTTGTCTTTGCATTTTTGTATATTATAATAAAAAACCCAAATATATCTGATACGCTGTAATTAGCTTTTTTATCAAACATTTTTGTCCAATAAATATCTAATAAGTTTAGTGTTTTGTCAATTTTGTATAATACGCCTCATATTTAGATGGATTCATCTAACCTTAGGGGGCTTTTAAGGGTTACAGTTCACCCAAAAATGTTCTCAAAAATTAGAAATTTATTTGGAAGAATGACAGTTCTTCGCCACCATTGACTTGCATAGAAAAAAAAAAATTCAATCAAAAGTGACCCAGAACTATTTGCTGTCCAACATTCTTCAAAATATCTTTTATACCTTTATTCAGAATCAGATTTCGAACAACTTGTGTGGATGTAAATGAAGACAAAATTTTCATTTTTGGGTGAACTGTTCCTTTAAAACCCAATATTGCATAAATTCCCCCCGGACTTTGGCATACATTTTCTTTTGGCCACTACTGCACATTGATGTGTTTCCACCTGCAACACCCAGATTTCTTTGACATACTATTTTCAACAAATGCCACATAAGGCCTCTAATAAGTTTACAAATGCATGCTAGTGAAATGTTCCTCTTGCATAAGGTTCTGTTGCCATGGTGCGAGTTTGTTGTTTCTAGAAATCAGCCAGTTACTGAATGATATAATCAGTTATGTGGCAGTTTTTGTGCTGCTTTCTGTCAACACACTGCCACATTGAGAACCACAAACTCTTGCAGTGCTTTGTGCCAAGTGTGAGGGTGGAGCATGTGAAAGAGAGAGACCATAGCATGACTGAGACAGACACAGACAGACACAGTGAAAAATTGGTGAGAATCCCTGTTGACCGTGGTACTTTCATAATGACTCCACCTGATCTGTGGTTTTACACTGCTGATATATTTATAGTGCCGACGGTCTAACTGTCATGGGAAGCTTTTGTGCTTGAAGGAAGTGGGCCAGTCTGTCAAAACATTAGTTTCAAAACCATGTGTAACAAGATTCATTAAAAGGAAGGAAGGAGGCGGGAACCGGCAGACATTTAAACATTTAATAAAATAATAACAAAGTAATTTAATAGCCGGCAGCCCCTCACGGACGACTGCCGGCAACACAAACATAAATATAAATATAAATACAAACATGTTCGGGCCCGGTCCTCTCTCCTCGACGGTCCGGTCGCTCGTTCCTTTTATATGCTCCCAATCTCCTACGTGATTCGAGCCCGGTGTGCGCACAGCTGGCGCTTATTCACAATTACTCACCGGTCGAACCACGGTCTCGCCCCGCCTACTCCACTACATACCCCCATCGCCCAACACAGGCCGGGGGGTACCCCCGAGACTGTGCTTGCTCCCCCCCTCCCTCGGGGGGGTCTCCCAGTCTCAGAGTACCTTTCCCCTGGGGGTATGTAGCGACGAGACGAGACAACGGAGACGGGAGCCCTCGGAGCGACCGGAAAGAGAGAGGGGAGAGAGGAGAAAAAAAAATAGTCCGGTTCCCCGACATGCTGCCGCTCGGTCCTCAACCAGCCGGGGTTCTCTCCTTCGCGGTGCCTTGCGGTGGCCCTGGGGCTTCGGTGGACGGCTCGACCGTCCGCCCCCTGGCGGCCGGCGGTGGCTCCTCCTTTATCGGGGAGTCGGGGCGAGATCCCCGTCCCCTGCTCCTCCCCCTTGGGCGGACGGACGCAGGCTCCGGCCTCTGGCAGGCGGTGGCCGCACTCGGCACTCCCGCCCCCTGCTCCTCCCCCTCGGGGAACGGACGCAGGCTCCGGCCTCTGGCGGACGGCGGCAACTCCCCCCGCTCGGACGAAAGCCACCCCACCTCGACCCAGGGGCGCGGCAGCAAAAGGTCGCAGTCGCACCGAAGCTTTGGCGGTGGCCACACTGTGCACTTCCGTTTCCCCAGAGCCACCGCTTCGGGCAGCCACTTGCGGAAGCCTCTGTCCGCGCTGCCCGAACTCTCCGGCACCGCGAGGCCACTCGGCGGCGAGGACTCTCCGACAGCATGTCTCTCCTTCCTCCCGGGTTTCGGCACCAATGTAACAAGATTCATTAAAAGGAAGGAAGGAGGCGGGAACCGGCAGACATTTAAACATTTAATAAAATAATAACAAAGTAATTTAATAGCCGGCAGCCCCTCACGGACGACTGCCGGCAACACAAACATAAATATAAATATAAATACAAACATGTTCGGGCCCGGTCCTCTCTCCTCGACGGTCCGGTCGCTCGTTCCTTTTATATGCTCCCAATCTCCTACGTGATTCGAGCCCGGTGTGCGCACAGCTGCCGCTTATTCACAATTACTCACCGGTCTCGAACCACGGTCTCGCCCCGCCTACTCCACTACACCATGCAATATACGATATGCAATATGATCATGTTTTAAGTCTAATCAGTTTGTGTATTATAATTTTTCATTTGTTGCAAACCAATGCATAATTTTGCTATATTGTGCAGCTCGAATGACCTTTTTCCTCTTATCCTCGTATCTGCTTCTACTATACTCTAACCTCTCAACCCCCAAAAGATTACTTTATGGTGACTTTATGTAATTCTGAAATGAAATGACAGATGGTTGACTTCCACAGACCTGTGTGAAACGTGAAAGTTAGTTTCATCCTCCCATGCCGCCCACGGTCTATTCACCGACCATCTGATGCATATTGCACCAAAAAATGCCAAGCACTTCTTTGATCTGGCAAGCTCTAATCTGATTGGCTGCCTTTGTGCAGTTCTGCAAGTTGGGTGCAAAGGTTTTTTTAAACCAGTCCAATGGGAACCAAAGTCATTTGCCAAAGTTTGTGAAATCCTTGCCCATCAAAGACAGTTAAGTAGATGTTTCCAAGGAGAAATGTACATCCTCTTTCGTCATGTCAAGAATTCTGATTACAAAGTCATTTATCAATGATTTTGTGTCTGTTATTGTGATTTCTACATACAATAGATACAATTTCTACGTACATCGAAAAAAGGAAGCTAGTCCCTTTACATATCACTCCAACAATATGGCTGTCACAATTATACCATTTGTCTGACAATTAATTGTTTAATAAATAATTGTGATTATAGCGATTAAGCAACTGTTTTAGGGATTAGACCGATTTTATACTTAATTGTCGCATATTTTGTGTGCTCCATTCATTAAATAATTGCCACAAATTGTTGTGAATATTTAATGTATTCCTTTGTAGGTTGTCAATTGCAGGGTAAGATCAACACACTTACCAAATTGACTGCACCGCCTGTTATAAAAAAAGAGAAGAAATTTGATCCGGTACTTTCAACTTATCAGATGCCAGAAATGAACAGAAATTCTAGTTTCAACATTATTTGATCTGTAGACATTCCTCTTTAAATGAAATGAGGTTAGTTTCGTTTTTGACGACTGACAATGTGTACATTTTAAGAGTTTTCTCATGAAGCCACATATCTTTATATCTCTAGGACCGAACCATATAGTTCCCAAAAGAAAAGTTGAAAAAAATAATCTGAAATGACATTAAGGTATGTTAACCAACATCTCTTGAGTTACAGGCATTGCAAAATCACTAATGTCATTAAATCCATCAAAGATTGCTAAAGTTAACAGGTTTTATTAACAGATATACCCATCTATGTGAAAAAATAAAATGAGCATGCTGGTATATTTCAGGTGAAAATTGTAATTTTTTACTTCCCTCAACAAATGAGGGGATTACTCGGTTACTATTCTTCTGTGGCATTTAATTGTCTTGCTTTCATCACTAGTGATGTTGGTCTTGCTTCTGTAAAAATGTAAAACCTCTGGTTGAGTTGACACTGAATAACCCATTAGAAACACTGCACTGCTGTGACTAAAGAGCTTACACATTCTCGTGAATTAACCATTAGAGAAACAAAATATTATTTTGGTAATCACCAACATTAACGTTAATTTAGGACAGCTGTGACACAAACCTTACATTGGGTGGTGGTCTAATAAACTTGTTATGCACTGTATATCTTTCAGAAATGTCCAAATTTGGCAAATAACCAAAACGAGTGACCATAACAGAAAAGACTGTTGAGCATAAGAGGCCTAAGCATGCAGCCTAAAACATACCTAAATATACAAAGCTGTGTCCCAATTCAGGGGCTGCGTCCTTTGAAAGCTGCATTTTAAGACCGATTGCGTCACAGCAGCGCCACTGAAGGCTGGTAAAGCCGCGGTCAGACTAGAGAAGTATGCATGTGAAATGCGAAATGCGGTGCTGCGAAAATGGGCGGGAGCGATTCCTCCATCTTTTATAGTACCGAGAGGTCACGCTGTGACGTTTTGATCTTCTACTGGTCTCGCGCACTCAACGTGACACGATTTCGCAGGTTAGAGTTTACCAAACTTGAACTTTGCTACGCAGCCAAAAATCTTCGGACGGGCTTGTGTGTCCGGTCTGTCGCATTTGCATGCGTATGAATGGAAGTCAATGTAGCGAAAAGTCGAGTGTGACCGCGGCATAAGGCTGTCCCGATTCAAAGGTTGCTTCAACTGCAGTCCCAAAATGTGACCTTATTTCCTCTGGTTTTTAAGGATAGAACGAATGTATCCTTCACAGCGTTGGCTATCCCAAGATTCATTGCGCGCCTGTAATGTCTTGACATTTTTAAATATTAATTCAAAACTTTAGTTAAATAAAACCATGTTATTCACAAAAATGGTCCATTTCAGTGTTTTAATATTAAATATGATGTTGTTAATTAACATTATTGTTGCATTATTATGTTTAAGTTCGAAGGTTGGTTAATTTAATAAACTGTTGGGCTGTTTTAATCTACATAAATGTGTCATATTCTCTAAAGTAAAATATACATTTTCGGCTTCGTATTTGTTTAAAAAAGTCAGAAACGTCTCTGCTGTGTCCTGCTGCGTCACCACGCAACAGGAGCAGCAGGTGACGCAATTAGGAAATCCTCCGCGAGGCTAGACCGTCTCATTTCAGTTCGCTTCTTGGACTTTAGAGGCTGCGTGCTATGAAGACCAAGTCCTCGTTTTTAAGTTGTCCTGCGACCTTATGGTTGTAGCCCCCGAATTGGGACAGAGCTTTAGTTCCAGGATATGCCAATGGTGATATTCTATCGCTGTTCTTCAAACCTTTTCAGGTATTTTCATGATAATAAAGAATATTTATAATGATGTGTTGCTTTTTCAAATGCACGGTATAAACGACTCAATCTTGTTGTGATTTTAGATCGAGCAGATTAAAGAGCGTTTAGTTCACGTAGTTCTTGGCCAGAATAAATGTGCACAGGACAAAGTAGACCAGACTTCATGCTGAGGGTGACTTCACATGACTATGAAAAGGTCAACAATAGCGTTTGGAATGTAGAGTATGCTGTAATGCTCCAGTACCCTCCGTGTCTAAGAGGCCTATTTATAACATCCATCTCATGAAAATGCTCTGGTTTAATCTGTCTCTCATTTCCCCTCATTCCCTCCTCTCTATCCCATCTATTTCTCTTCTCACGCCTTCTCGAAAATGTGGAAATGAAACCGGCGTTTGTTCCCGACACCCGTTTGCCACATTTCACAGACAGATCTGTTTTAGCGTAAAGGCTAACGCCATCGGTTTGATATCCGAATATACGTCTCGAAGTTGTGAATTATGTTTCGCTGCTTATTCTGGTTGGTGAATGGCCGCATTGTCCCCAGAGATGGATAAATAGCTTTCCTAATCATCCAGAGTGGCAACTTTTCATGTTCATTGTCGTGTCCAATGAGGCGTGACAGCGTAACATTCTGTTGAAGGCCGTAAAAATGTGGGGTCACTGCCAACCCCTCCCGGAGAGACGGAGGGGTCAGTCTCCTCTCCCCGTGGCTGTGTGAGGCATGCCTCGCAGGCCCTGCGTTACCATGCCAGTCTTAGCGTCTATGCCCCTGGGAACCCTTCCAAACAATACACCCCCTTCAGCACGGGGACGATTCACAGGGGCCTGCTCACAGTTCTCTCCTTTAATACACACTGAAGAGCTTGACATTCTTGTTTGGAATCCTCTCTCTCTCTCTCTCTCTCTCTCTCCTCACTTTCTCTCTCACTCTGTGGGTCTGTCTTTTTCTCTGACGTACCCTCTTTCTCTATTTATGTTGTCTTTATAATATTCTGTTTCTATTTACTTTGTATTGTATGTTGTTGTTGTGCAGTTGATTAAAAATATATTATTTTTAATATACAAATTCTCTCTTTCTCTCTCACTTTGAGGACATCCACATGGAGACACGCTGTATACGTAAAGATTCGGTATCGTATTTGCGTTTCGTCCACACGGGTCCCAGAGTGGATTAATCTGAAAACGCCACCCTTGCGTGATTGTGTGTAAAGCCGATCCATATATTTTCTAAAACGATGATGTCATCACCCTGGCGCGCAAAGATTATGTGAATGCGCCAAATCTTCTTCTCCCATCTCTGTGGCAGAATTACAGGTTTGTGTGTATGCAGATATTTCGACGCCGTGAAAAGTAAAAAAAGATCAGATTGCGAAAGCTCTGGCTTTGGGTGGATGTGACCTTTGTCTTTATATTTTCTCTATTTGTTTACTTTTTGTTGCGTGTTGTTGGTGTGTAGTTAATCGTAAATAAAGTTTTTTCAATTTTCCAATCCTCTCCCCCCTCTTTCTGTCTCTCACTTACCCTCCTTCTCTTTCATTCTCTCCCTCCCTCCCCATTTTCTATGAGTGGTGTGTGAAGAGGAGAATCTGTATTGTGTGGGCCTTAACTGTCATTGGTGTTAAATCAACACCACCTGCATGTCTATTCTAGGAAAGATTTAAAAGCATTCAGTCTAACAAACTTCTATTATTCTGTTAGCTGTTCACTAACTGTGGAGGTCGAGTTATTCTGTCTGTAGTGCTTTTCAGGGTAAAACATAAGTGTTTTTGAAACCCACCTCAAAAATCTGTTAACAAATGGAAACAGGACTGAAAAATGCTTTGGAAATGTCATCCAATCAATAGAAATAACTGTAGTGCACAAATTTCACGCTAATCGCTTTAAACGCATCTACGCCAAGAACGATACTCGTATTGCTGCCTAGACCTAAAAGCAACAATATTATGGTTATTCTGAGATTCATGTTTTACATACTTGAGCCTTTAAAAGTTGGAACAGAGTTTGATGTTTTATCATTCAGCTGGGAGAAATTGCTATGAAAGTGATCCCAACTGTATTGTTCCCTCTTCCTTGATATATTGTGTGGACTGTCTATTCTGTTAAATTTAGAAAGTTTTTGAAATTATTTTTATAGTTATTTATGGTTATAGTATTATGATCGCACAGGCCTTTACCGATATAAATATTTGTAATGTAGACTCGTTGACAAAAACAACAAAAGCTGACAGGGCCGGTCCGCGCCAAGCAATATTGCAAACTTTCCAATTGACTCGATGGATTTTTGGATAAATTACGAGATTAAATTACAGGTAAACAGATAATGATTTGACCCCAATAGTCATTTTCCTCTAACCAAACAAATAAATGTAGTCCCAGCCCACATTTGTAAAAAATACTGACAGTAGTGTATAGCTCCTGAGTTGCAAGTCAAGTTAACATAGCTGGCCTTACACATCATTCAAATAAGAAGGGCTCAATTACTTCAAGGTTAAAAATGAACTTTAAATAACCTTGTTTGACATCCATTTTAGTGTGCATTTGAGATTTGTGAGGGTCTGTCTAGCATGAATTGAAATCTCTGGTGTGATGATTTTTCAAATGAATGGCAAAGTCTTCTGCATTTAGACTCTGTGTAAGTTCATGTTCCAGATCAGTTTGATGTTTACACAGTTCACAGTTCAGATGGTCAGTCACCAAAAGTAAACATGAATCCAGCACACAGCACAGGCTAATAATTCGGGAGCTGCTCCTTTAACTGAGTCATGCTGATGCTCAAACACTTACAGATTACAACTTCAAACCTATTTAGATTCAGATGAAATGATGTTCTTTTCCTTTGTAATAAGGTTACCCATTTCCATCAATTTGATATATTCAGATCAAGTGATTCATTCTATTTTATCCCACATTATGCCCGTAATATTCTCTCACTGCCTCTTTTTCCTAACATCTCTGATGTAGACAGCTCCGGTTTATTCCACATTGACTTGTAAAAAGAGAAACTGTTTGGTAGAAAGCAAATAAATATGTGAAGTACAAGAAATTATGCTGCACTTAGAGAAAATATGAACCAATGGGGATGCTGAGGCATGAGGCAAGTCATTCCAGCATCAAATCGCATTATTTCACATTCCTCGTATTGATTGTTTAGGTCATCTTGGATTGCATGAAGATCTCATAATGGCCTCATTTTAATCACATCTTATTCATTTAAAACGTCATCGACAGTTTTCCAAGTCTCCGCACAGGATCTCTGCCAATCTATGCAGAGTAATGCATTAGGGGTTCATCGGTGACTTAGGGTCTATATCATCCAATTTCCTGTCAGGGAGGGATTGCTCAGCTCAACAGCTGTGTCTCACAGCGGCATTAAGCTTCATGTCTTCATTGCTCAACGCTGGACTGTGTTAAGAGCTAATCAGCATGTTTTTTTGTCTTCACAGACTGACTTCACAGGCATGTGCTATGCCACTGGATAACCAAAAGGACTGCAGCCTCCCGAACCTTGTATGTCTGACAAATGGTGGGTGTATTATTTTTTGACATAGCTATAGTATGACATTTTTCATGAATGTTGTCATTATTTGTGTACCCTGTTTCTGTCGCTTTTTCACAGTTATCATCCATTTAATAGACCAATATATAGAGTGTCGCAGGGATGACGTATTTTTGTAGGCCAACACAGAAGTTAGTGTCACACTGTTTCCCTAGACCAAAAGACTATGATTTTTTTACCATGGACTTTTGGGGGATTGCCAAAAATAAGTTCTGCATGTGATTAACAAAGGTTTATGATGTTTACACGTTTTGTCTATCAGGATAGTCTTTACAAATTAATTCAATATTTGTTACTTTTGACATAATACAATCGTCAGATGTAAAAAGTTGACATGAGGCTATAAACCCGACTACACTACCGTCACTCGATATTAACATCACCAAGCCTCTGACAACTTTTTCAAACTTTATTAAAAAGTGTCACCTCAGTGAATGAATCTCTATCCATATTTTTAGAGATTTGTACCCATGTTGCCTTATTTGTGAGATTTTATCACAAAGTAAAAAAAGCAAAGGATGTAGTCGCTTTTAGCAACCCCCCCTCCCCTTCACGTTAGGGACCGGAAGGTTGCCACTTGGTGACTACACTAAAACAGAATAAATATAGTTTGATTTATTTTTACATCATACCCATTGCTCCACAGTTTAAATTAGTTCAATATATTACGTTAATTAAAGAGTAATTGATTCTAAAGCCTAAACTTGACCGGCCATGTATACCAATAGCCTACTGTATAATATGTGCCGAGTTCTGCCCTAAGCTCTTGTAATACTAATTTTGTCACACTTCATTTGTTCAGTGTTTTTGCAGTGCATGGGATGGCCCTCATCATCACCTTGCTTCAGTCCCTCCTCCTAGCCATTCTGGGAGCCCCAAGGGTCTATAGCAGTTATCCTCGCTTCTCATCCAATGACACGGTCTTCCAACACCTTGCCTTGCACCCTGACCCCAACGTAGGGACGGTCTACGTGGGGGCACGAGACCATTTGTTCCAGCTCGCCGGCCTCGATGGCCTCCGTCTTGAAGTGGATGAGAGAACAGGGCCGGTCAGAGATAGTAAAGACTGCCTGCCTCCGGTGACGCAGGAGAATTGTCCTCTGGCTGGACATGTGAGCAACCACAACAAACTGCTGCTGGTGGATCCATACTCCCTCCAGCTCATCACCTGTGGTAGTGTGCATCAGGGCACCTGCCAAAAACGCAGTCTCGAAAATGTGAACGAAGTTCTCTTCTCTACCGAGAGACCTGTTGACACGCAGTATGTAGCGGCTAACGACCCGACCGTTTCAACGGTTGGACTTGTAGTGCAGCCGCATGACAAAGATCAAGTTTTGTACGTGGGTCGAGGCTACACCAGCAGTCACCCACCGGTCTCCACTCGACAACTTTTAACAGAGCCCGTGTTTTCCTACGAGGAAACCGCCAAACTCGCTGTCGCCGGCCGGCTCTCGGAATACGATCACAATTTCGTTGCTACATTTGCGCGACGCAACCACGTCTACTTCTTGTTCTATAGGCGCGACCTGAAAGCTACAAGGGAATATCGTACGTACGTGGCACGGGTGTGTCTTGACGACCAGGCGTATTACTCCTACGTCGAAGTTCCGCTGACTTGCCGTTCAGGTGCGACAGGAAAGAACTACAATCTCCTCCAGGGGGCGCAAGTGGGTGGTAAGGATAACGTAGCCTCGCAAGTTTTATTGGGAGTCTTCTCTATGGCGGTTAGTGGTGCTAGTGGACCCAGTGAGGATTCGGCGTTGTGCTTGTACAATTTGGATGAGGTGGACCATCGTATTGATGAGACTCGAGATCTGTGCTACACGCAGGATGGGGAGAAAAGGGGCAACAGGGTGGCATACATCGAATACGAAGTTAAATCCAGTTGCGCCAACCTGCCAACGGTGAGTAAATGCAAATAAAGTTTAAAATAGCATCTTAGATTGAACTGTCATTATTGATTCATTCTGATTTCAGTTCAAACCTGCATATGACTCTTTCTTCTGTGAACCACAAAATAAGACATTTTGGGAAATGTGGCAGTGGTTTTGTGTCCATACAATAGAAGTCAATGGGGGCCGGTGTTGTTGGTTGCCAACATTTTTCAAAATATCTTCTCTTGTGTTATGCAGAAGAATTAAAGTCATACAGGTTTGGAATGACCGTTGTCCATACAAATTGGTCAGACGAATTACTTGAAGGTTTGAACGTTGCATCACAACACTTGGATACAGTTTGTAATACAGTAATATTTGTGAAGTGCATTTCGCTTGTTCAGTCTTCAAATTGTAACATCATAGACATAAACTATCCACATAAATACAATTTAGAGTCAAGTGTTCCCACATGATCCTCACCATACTTCAGCTTTAATAGGAAAGCCTGGGAAAATAAAAAGATGCCCACAATGAAACTCTACCGCATCATTTTCTTCTAGCATAGTATTCAAACAAACATTTATCCTCATTCCAAAACACTGCTTTGATTCTGAGGCAAATCACATTAGCTTATATGAGCCTGTCTGTCTGTTTTGAGCTAATTATATTGTACCCTTTGAGGAGCATAAGACGTAACTACCTAGCATTATTTCTAACTAGGCTCCCGGACAAATCCCAGACCCCATGGATGTGGGCTCGCAGGCACAAAACCTTTTCATGACCTTTTTGTATCTGCCCATTCATTCCTTTAACATCCACAGTCCTGGCCCGCTCAATCAATAGAACACACACGCCTAAAAAACCCTAATGATGTTTGCTACCGGAGGGGGTGGAGAGGAGGAATGAGCAGGGTTAGATGTCCAGAAGACTTCAGAAAAATTGAGGAGAGAATTGCCAGTTGAAGTAATAGTTTATCCGCAAATGAAAATGTAACTGCAGTCGAATGTCACTATAAATCTATCATTGTTTCTTTGGTGAAACACAAAATAGAAAGTAAGGCATGTTTACGCTTGTCTTTTCAACATGTAGCTAAAATAATATGAATGCAATAAAATATGTATTACAAATGTTCTGAAGGACGATAGCTTTGTTGTTAAGTTGTAAAATAAATTAATAATATACAATCAATAAAATGTGGGTAAAAAACATAAGAGCGTAAAAACGACAGCACTTTACCAGCAGCTTCAGTGGTGTTGTGAGAAAGTTGCGTGACAAGTGTTGACGCTATTGGCGTAAGTTCGAATCCGCCTTTTCCTTCTTTACATTTTTACATCACATTTACTTTGTGGTGTCGAAACGGAATGAAAATTAATTTAAATGGACTCTAAATGAGCCAGGTGAAATGTATTTAAGGAAATCAAGGCTTTAGCTAAAATGCGGAATGGAGTTTCATTTATTAGGCATTACGTTTTGACTGACGATGGTACGATGAAAAGTAAACGTCATACGCGCTAAATTAGAGACGACAAAGGGAGTGGGTCCTGTCCCATCCACATACAATGGTTCCGACGCCCATGTACAATCAATACAATCCCAATATACAGCATAAACAAGCAAACATGCATGACAACAACAAACATGAAAAACTGGTATTTATTGATTTATAAGTTATCAGAACAGATTTGTCATGTTTGTTCAATATACATACTGTATGTACCTGGGCGTGAGCGTCTTTCAGGCTATGGTGGTGGAAGTATATAGATGAAAGAGAACAGAGATTACTATATGATTTATTATTATTATATAGTTAGTTATTAATTGTTGCACATTTTTAATTCAGCTTGTTTGTTCTCACATTTATTCAAATGTGGTGCATCGAGATGTAGTGTGGTAGATTTTACCGTGATAAACCAAAGTGCAGTTTTAAGTCAGTTTAAGCTTTTAGATAAACGCGTCCTTTAAAGCAACACTATATAACTTTTGCTCACGGTTCCCCCATGCGGTTGATAAGCGCAATTGTCTGTTACCAGTGTTGTTAATAATGTCCCTGTATAAGCTTCCCCGTGGGCAGCGCGATACACGTGAATTTATTTACTAAGCTGATTGAACCGGCGAATGCAGAAACGTCTTTTGGAAACTCTTCCGAAGTCAGGGGCTGTGTGTACAGACAGGAACACAGAACTTACAGAGTGAGGTTGTATCCGCTATGAGGCTGCTCGGGTAGCAGCGGTAGTGGAATTCGTCCGGATAAGAGTTTTTCTACCACTGTAGTCATTTTAGAGACATTATTTTAAGGTCGAAAAACTACTAAATGTTGCTTTAAATTGGTTTTTACTGATCATGTGAACGCCACTACCCAAACACATGACACGTTTTGTTTGTCATAAACATTCTGACACATTTTCATGATTTTCCCTAAAATGCTCCCAAAATGTATACTTAACAAAAACTCACATCACCTCTTATGATAAAAGAAAAACATGTCAGTCAGACTAGATTTCTGGAGGGGATTTGATGTGTTGTGCTAAAAGAAAGGAGCAGCCTCGCTATCCTATTATGAAACCAAGATAATCTTCCTTTAATCTGCTTTTCTAAAATAAGAGGATTGCACAACCTTGAGGTAACCGTCTGAGAATGAAACCCTTACAGTAAAAGACAGCCAGTCTGAATTTAACATTGCACAAGAAGAAACTGGATTATGTTACGATGGTTTTGTCATGAAAACATGTTTTTGTGTCTACCAGAACACCCTGAATGCTTACCCTTGCGGATCAGATCACACCCCTAGTCCAATGGCGAGCCGGGAGCCGGTTGAAGCTGAAGCGGTATTGGACAACCCATCCACCCGTCTTACCTCTGTGGCCGTCAGTGTGAAGGAGCGGCACAGCATCATCTTCCTGGGTGACTCCAAAGGCAATTTACATAAGGTATTTAACACCAACGTGAACTGTGTGACTGGTCATTTCTCAGAATTATTTATTTTGCGTTTATAGTGCACTTTGTAGAACGCCAGGGAAATATAAGTCCACTTAATATGGTAATATTATCTGTCTACTTAAGCAGTAAAGAGATTTTGCCCACCGGGTGAATGTGTCATAGCCACGATAGTGCTGAAACAGCAGGGTTTTTTGTGTTTCTTCAGCTGGACCACAGAAAAGCCTTCACCGCAAACCACGCTATATAAAGCAGTATTTACAATGAAGGCTGACGGCCCAGAGACAAACATAGTCTCATTTTGACCCGTTTGTGCTGAAATCTAACAAATAAACGTCCATGACTGTATGAAAGGACAAGAACATGCGTGTCTGAGAGATCGAAGTTTAAAACACGTGTTTGGTTAACTCAAGGCAACAGTATGTGACCCAGGCCTCCTATGACAGTCAATCACTGTACTTTGCTATTTGACATATTTTGGCAAGTCGGCGTCATTGTTCATAAGCATGCATGACATTTATGCAGAGAAAAGCATGTGATGCATTTAGAAAGCGAAAGACAAAATTGGGGAGTGATACGGGTGCTCATCGCTCCCTATATGCAAGCGGGCATGATGCAAGACCCTAGGCGAGACTTGTATTACTTCTCCTATATCAGCTATATTGGCAACAGTTCAAATGTCAGTGTAAGGGTACGTAAAACACTGAAAAGTTTTCCTTTACATTTTTTAAAAAGTTTTTTCGTTCACACGACAGCATTTCAAAAAATGAGTAAAAACTTTGTTTTATACTTGCCAGCCAAGTGGTTGGCGATGTCATTTTGTAAGCACGCACTACAACCGTGTGCACATATGCATACCCATATTTAACCCCAAAGCGATTTTTAAAACCCTTTGCCAGTTTACGAAGTATGTTGAGTAGCATAAACATATAGTCCTGTAGGCCACCATTATTAATTTTGTCAACATAATCCCAGAGGAATTTGAACCTTTTTTTAAAGAGGTGGTTCAATTGCATAAATTCGTACAATCTTATTTGAATGTTTTAATACGATTTGCTTTCATGCCAGTGATGTTCGGTTTAGGGATGGGATTAGGAGAGGGGCTTCAGTATTGCTTTTTTCTTACAATCGTACATTTTTGTATGATTCACATGGTACGAATTGGCACAAATTCTTTTGAGATCAGGTTGTTCTGGTATATTCGCGAATGCCTAGAGACGGTTTCATCAGACGTACACGCCTGGCCTAAAGTTAAATTTCGGTCTTTGTTTGGTTATAAAATAACAATTTATTTTATTGAATTTATATTCATATTTTGTTGTATATTAATTGTATTCAATTAAATTAAAACTACTCAACAGTTATTGATTCTTCGCGGAGGTCTGCCGGAAGTTAAGTTTGGGCCATATAACGTGTGATGATGTTGCCGCTGAAACCATCTATAGACTCAATGCATAATACACCATTCGTCACAGTGTTCACAAATTCACATTTTTTTGGTTTACCCAGAAATGATAACGGGTTTCAAAGTGCAAGTTTTGAAAATGATACCATTACTAAAGTTTCTAAACACAGAAGTCGCGTAAACGGCCAAAAGGCAAAAAACGATGTCCGATTTTCGTGCAGTCGTACTCTTAAGAAAACACAAAAACAGCATGCAGGCTCTTGTGTTCCTGTAAAACCTATCCTTTAAATAAAATTTAAATAAGATTTGTTTTCTGACAAAATGTGTACATTGATTGTTGTTCTTGAATGAAATTTATTTTAATGTTTTTACATTTTTGCAGTGTTGGTATCATCCAACAGGTAAACTATAATGTTGTGCACACTTTGGACCCAGGCATCTATTCAAATCAAGATGTAAACGATTTGGTTTCGCTTTTACAATTCAAATGTGATGCAGATTGATTTAGTAAACTGGTTTTGGGACCGTCTGAATTCACCTCTTGAACCTTTTGTGTGTGTGAGATTAAACTCTCTGCCAAGTTGAACAGAAGCCACATATTTTACTAGGATTAACACATCACGGTTTCATCACCCCCCACACACACACACACACACATACAGTTTTCATAATAGGTTGTACAACCTCCCACACATATCTCCTCGATACAGGTACACTTCCTCTACCCCTACACACACACCTTCTGTCTTGAATAATGCAATAATGCATCAATGCATGATTTCTACTGCAATAGACAGTAGGCGGCAGTTTGTCGATGGTAATCCCGTTAAAAGTCAAACGTGAATAGGCAGAGTGTGTGAGTAGCTCTCTGTGTCTGACACTCTTTACCAGGATACCTGCTCCTCCGATGGGCTTCTCACTATTCTAATCTCATTTACTGAAATCAACCCGCTCGTGATAGGATTCAAGAGGCATTAGGCAGCTCTCTTAGATCCATCGCCTTTGCCTTGTACGTCGTTTTCCTTTAACAGGACTTAGAAGTGCTAAAGCCTTTTCTGCAGACACTTTTAGCTCTTTTAGTTAGACCTGCCCACATCCAGCCGTCTTCAGATATTCTAGGTGTCCCGTTGCAATTGATGTAGTTTCAGAAGCTTAAAAGGACAATTACATTTCAGGTCAGGTTACTTATTGAAAACTTTTCGGCTGTCGTTCTGTGCTGTAGGTGTTCATGGATGCGTACGGAGAGGTCAGGAGATACTCCACCGTTCTCATTCAAGCGGGTACGGCCATCAACAGCGACTTACTGTTGGATTCCGCACATAAACATCTCTACATCATGACCAGCAACTCTGTGAGTCTATTACTTTGTCTATGGGGAATATTTTACACTTTATGGTTGCATTTGTATAATTGCAGAAGATTCAGTGTTGTTTTTCTCATTAGCATCGTATGACTAGGGTGAAGACTCTAGGTCACGTATGTGTGAATGTGTGTTGTTATTCGCCTGCTGTGTTGTGTGTTCAGGTGGAGAAGAGGCCTGTGGCGGAGTGTGAAAAGCACACAGATTGCACTTCCTGTCTGGAAGCCAAGGACCCATACTGTGGTTGGTGTGTCCTTGATGGACGGTAAGTTGCTTACTAAATAAGTTCCAAATAAGGTACTGAAAAAAGAAGAATTTTTTTGTTTTTCCGAATTTACTATTTCTAGTTATGTATTTAGGTAAAATTATGATTTTTGTTTTGATTCTGCAAACTACTTAAAGTATTATTTCCCAAATTTCAAACAAAAATATTGTTTCTATTTGCATATAATGAAGAAAAGAAAGCTGCTTTCAAGCAACACAACAGTAATGTTTGAAGAGTTTGGTTCCAAAATGAGATAAAATATCATGTTTTTTATTATGCTATCATGTTTCTATTGTGTTAGATAGCTGTATTTTTTTATTATTATGGCTTAAATCAAAACAAACCAACTGCAGATGATTAATATTAATTGGAATGCACAATTAAAAAACATGATTAGTTATCTCTTGGAACCAAACTCTTCATTTGTACATGCATTTAGGAAAAGTTCAAAAATGTTTTTTTTAATGTGTTTACTTGGATTTTTATCACAGTTTTTATGTGTCTTGTCATGCTGTCAGTCTATCACATTGCTGTTGATTCTGTTGATTGACTGAAATTCAACAGACACTGGACTGGGATGCTGGTTAAATGAACGTTTGGAAGGGTCTCTTAATTTTTTCCACGGCCGTATGAATTTCCTGTGTGTGAATGTTATTTATTTGTGATGAATGTGACACTGTATCTTGTGTCTGTCGACAGGTGTGGGTTGCGGTCATACTGTAAGTTGGGCTCGGTGAAAGGTCATTGGCTGTGGAGTTTCGATGAACAGCAGCAGTGTTTAAGAGTGGAGTCACTGAGTCAATATAACGCCAGCCTGGGAGAACAGAAACAGGTATTCCTTCTACAAGGATGTCTGTTTTAGGGATAGTTCACCCACAATAAAAGTGATGTCATTATTTATTCACTCTAAAGTAGCTCATGTCTCCTGTGGAACCCAAAAGAAGATATTTTGAGAAATGTCTCTGTGCTTTTGTGTCAATACAATGATAGTCAATGGGGGCCTGTTATGTTTGGTTACCAACGTTCTTCAAAACATATTATTTTGTGTTCTGCAGAATAAATAAATTTAAACATGTTTAAAATGACATGAGGGTGAATCAATTATGAAAGAAGTTTCACTTTTAAATGAACTGTTCCTTTAATGCTTATAGAAATAAATAGAGGAATACTATTGGTTTAATATGAGATAACATGATTTTTTGTGACAAGTGCTGATTATCACATCATCTTTTCCCAACGGTCTATATCCTAAAGTCCTTTCAGCAGGACGGCTTTTGTTCTACAAAGATGAACCTATAATTAAACTACTGATGTCATTCCTGTGGGTGGAGCTTTCTTAGTGTAAACAGTAATTTGCAGATAATTGATACACAGAGCAGATTAGTTCGCATATTAACACGTCGTTCTCACATTAACACATTTAGGTCCTGTGGCTATACTTTTCAAAACAGCATGTAATGTGTTCTGGTTTAATGCCTTGCCCACGGAGTTTAAATTGTTTCATCTGAAACATTCCTTTAAATTTAAGCAAATATTCTTAATATGTTTAGCCATTGCTAACCTTTATTTTTTCTTTGTGTCCGTTTTAGATTGCTGTGGATGTACCAGGTTTGCCGAACCTGTCAGAGGGTGACATGTACTCCTGTTTTTTTGAAGACGCTGAAACAGCTGCTTCTCTCCAGGGGACCACAGTTACCTGTGCCACACCTGAGGCCCAAAGACTCCCACCTGTACCACAGGGTGATGGTAAGACGAGCCTGCAAACAGCGTCTGGTCATTTGGGGGTTTTCATGTGAAGCGAATAAAAAAGGAAACCGATTGGGATGTTAAAATGTCACATGGACATGTGCGGAAACTCGGTTATATCGCCATCTTTGTCCAAACATAAAATTGCAGATTACTGTACTTTTCTTTACATGGGTTGAAGTGACATTGTTAAACGGACATTACTCATGAAATCCGACCCAACATCTTAACCTATAAATCATATTGTCAATAACTGATTTGTTTTTTTCAACAAAAAAAGTTATGGATTGCAATTTCAAGAGTGACCTGTAGACATCATGCTACCCTCGCTCTGTAATGGTCGTCTTCCGGTTTCAATTACTTCCTCTCTTGGCTTTCCGCACTATTACTCTCCCATGAAAATACCCCTCAAAAATGTTGATGATATTACATACTGTAAATCAGTGCTTGAAGTGGGAAAAAAAGGTTCCGGTATTCACTTGTGCACGTTGCCATATGCAAATTATACCACATTCTTAAAATGTTCACAAAATTCACATTCATAAAATTTCTAGAAGGAAAAACTGTATTGGGTCATTGCTGGTACAACATAATTATTTACTTAAGAAACAATATGCCAAACAAGTGATTTAATCATGTTAAATACAAATTTGACCCAAAAATTGTATTACTTGTAACATTAGTTCTTCACACCATTGAATTCTTCTGTTAATCAAATCCATCATATGCATATTTAATGCCTTATATGCTATAAACGTATATGTTATGTTTTAAGGCATGTCAAGTCGAACACATATTACATTATTAAGTTTTCATTTAAAACAGTAGAATTCACAAAACATAAGTAGTTTGCATCTCTGAAATCTTACCATTTATTATTGTTATTGTAAAACCTTTGGCTTTGTTATGTTTGCCTTCTCACATCTCACTGCACAGTCACAGTTATTAGCGCCCGCTTATAATAATTGAATTGGCTGAACGTTCTGTCTTCTTTAGTTTTATTGGCTGAACTGCTGCTCGGCCTCTGTAATTTGATTGTCTGAAATTCACTTAACCCTGTTTGATTGGTCAATCTGATGAAATTGGGTAGCTCCGCCCCAAAATCATGGATGCCTCAATCTTTAGCCAAAAAAGCGTTACGGCTCATGCTAACGCTGTGGCTCTCGCGAATCCCTCATGCTATGACGCTTTGACTCGGAGTGGCTAAGTACCGGCAACATGCGAGAAGTGCAGATACGCAAGAAAAAGTGAAGATGCGCTGAAGACTAAGATAGAATTGTACCGGTGAGTACCGGCCCACTTCAAGCACTGCTGGTGTAAATGCTGAAATAAGTTCAGTGAGGCGTGTTCAATTCACTGTGTGTGTTTTGCGTGACGTTGAGAAAGTTCCATTAACAGGTGTTTGTGCATCCAGACTCCTCATGTCCAGTATCTGTTTTCTCTGACAGATTGTGTGCGTGTCAGACTGTCCCTGCGCTTCCGGAGAGTCACTGTAGCCATCTCAGACTTCACCTTCTATGATTGTTCTGTGGTCCAGCAGCTCTCTGGCAGTCTGCCGTAAGTCACTCAAACGTCTCTGTGTTTTAATTTAAGTCAAGAACTAAAATAAATGCAATACACTGAATATATTTACTGAATCTGCCAAAGTTAAACAGCCTTGTCATACTTAATGGGATAGGTCACCTAAAAATAAACATGTGGTCCTTTATTCACATTCATGTCATCCAAATCCTGTATGTGACTTTTCTCTGTGGAGAACAATAGAAGATATTATGAGAAATGTCTCGGCGGTTTTGTGTCCATACAATGGAAGTCAATGTTGTTTGGTGACTAACGTTCTTAAAAATATCTTCTTTTGTGTTCTGCAGAAAAAAAGAAAATCATACAGGTTTGGAATAACACAAGGATGAATAAATAATGAAAGAATTTACATTTTTGTATGAACTATCCTTTTAATAGATGCTATATTATATTATTTACGAGTTACATTTAGCAGATGCTTTTATCCAAAGCGACTTACAAATGAGGTGAACAACAAAAGGACAGCTTTTTTAGGAAAGAAAAGAAGTAATAGAAATAGTAATGGAAGATATAGAAACAGAAATCTGTGAACAAATTATGATATGTTCACTTTAAGAACTTGTGAACTTGTTGAATTGTCCAATGTAAGTGGGTGTGGCTAACGCACAAGTGTATTAAAACAGGTGTGACATCTGTGGTGTCAACAGGGTTTTAAAGTATTAAATATATTACATAGTGTGGTATTTATCATTATATGGAAATAAAATGACTCATGACATCACTTGATGTTTCGTCCTGATTCCTGATGCCAGTGAGAAATATCTTAAGGAAGTTAAGCAGCACTATTAAAAAGCATGCATCAGTAAGAAGCTCTCATGGGTTTGAGAATGTCCCGGAGGCGTGAGAGGGGCAGGTCAGCTGTCTCCATCTCCAGACCTCAGTAACATGCGGCTGATGATTTAACAGCTGCTTCCCGCATTCCACCGCTCTGCGATCCTGTCATATCCTCTGGCCCGACCATCCTCCCTTACCCACACACCCCTGCAGACCGAGAGCGGCTCTCCCTCACGCTGTTTTGATTTGCGATGTGGAAAAACTGTGAACTCAGCTCTCTGTCGTTTGATGAGTTTAGGGGAGTCGTGTGTAATTCTATAGCTCAGCTATTTTGGATGCAGGGCAGCTTCTGTCTTCACTCTGTGTTTTGAGCTTAAATGGGTGTAGATGGATCTCATTTATGCAGTCAGTGCTTTTGAGGATCAGAGGTCTAAACTGTAGGTCTTGTGTTTTTAGGTGCAGTGGTTGTGTAAGCAGCCACTGGCAGTGTAATTGGTGCATCCATCTGCACATCTGCACTCACAGATCCATATGTGACAGTGGCCTGATCATCTACAACCAATATGTAAGACTGAGTTTTTAAACATAAAATACGAGGGTGAATCTGTGTGTTTGATGTGAAGTGTAGTGGGGTCCAAAAGTCTGAGAACATTTTACAGTATTTTACTGTATTTAGCAGTTCTTGAACGCATACGATTTTTCCTGAATTCAACCACTATTATAACCATTTTAGTGCAATATGTAAGTTTAAAAAAATCTTTATTTTTTATAATTAAATGAACTAATAAAAATTAGGGCTGGTTAACGAATAAACGCATCCAGAATAAACATTTGTATTTACTAAATATATGTCTGTGTACTGTGCATATTTATAAACACATACACATAAATCATTTTATAAATGTTTATATAATTTAAATTATATATAAACATAAATATATACATGCAAATATACACCTTTCTGTGTAAGTGCATATGTTTATAAATAAAAAATAAATATGCACAGTGCACAAACTAGATTATGTAAACACAAACTTTTAATCTGGATGCAATTAATCGCGATTAATCGTTGAACAACCCTAATACAATTTTTAATACAATTAAAAAATATAAAAAATAATTAATACAAATGAAATATAATTAAATATATAAAAATGATAAACCAAAAATATTTATTAAGCGTGTATATATATTTTAAATATATATAAAAACAGTTATAACAATACATAGTTATATAAGAGTAACGAAATTTAAATAGCATATTTTCACATTTTTGGAACCCCCTTGTTGTATTTTTGTGTTTCCTTATCGCTTTAAAACGTTTTGGATCACAACGCTTGCTTGCATTTTTATGATTTATTTGCATCAGCATTGTTGTTCATTTAAGTTGCATTTGTGTATTTCAGTTGCTATTTATTTCATTTATCCCTTCATTTTCTCCCCCCTGCTCTGTCTATCCAAACACAAGTTTACACTCCCCACATCTGCGCCGCAAACTATTAAAGATGTTGACACGAACACGTTTACCACCTCGACACCCTCTACGACAAACCTCCCCACCACCGAGGTTGCCATAACAACCGAAGCCGTTGTCACGACTACTCCTTCCGTGACCGCTCCCACTACTCTGGAGCCGACCATTGCCCCCACCACACCTCTGGAAACCACAACTCCGCTCGACAACCCACCCACGACCCACAACCACGCCACAACTGACTCTTCGAACCAATCCGCTACCACCACAGAGTCGACCGATACGACCACAGACGCCCCGACCCCCTCGCAAAACGTCTCTGAGGTCGAGGAGAGAGTGCAGGTAGGTCTGGTAACGTCGACTCCGACCCCTCGATCACAAGGGTTTACGGTTGACTCATTCCACGAGGACGCTGCTGAAATCACGCTGCCTACGTTGAGAGCCGGGGAAGTTGTAACGATGGGGCCGATGGGTGAAGTGGTGCCCTCTTCGACTTCTGAGGTGGTGACGCTCTCGAAGGCGGAGCTGGATATAGATGCACTCATAGACACGGGCATCTCGGTGTCGTCTGCTAGCGCCCCCTCTGGTGACGGGGAGGCAGGCCTTGATTCATCCGATTTCCCCCTTGCTCCGGACATGGACTACCAGTCCGACTCGGCAGATCTTATTCTTCTGGTGAGTGTGGTTCCTCAGGTATTGCGCTGTGTGGGACCTTTCCTTGAATCATTTAATTTAGCTCTCGTTTATTTTCCCCTGTTTGTATTTTCGTGCTTGTTGCTTTTACTCGTCTAACATACTTGTGTTGTGCTGTGTCGTTCAGCTTTGCATGCATAAGTTCAGGCTGCTGTCGTGATACGTCTTAAATAAAGTCTATCCGTGTGTGATCAGGGAGAAAAGAGTTTACCAGTAAGCGTAGGTTCTCATGCCTGCCCGTGTGTGGAGAGCGTCCAGGGCAGTTCCCTCCTTCCTGTCAACGTCGAGAGGAAGATCACTTTAGCCGGCCGTAACCTGCACCTCTACCAGGTAATGTGGCATCCAGGGGCCTGTTGGGGCTTGAGTAGTCTCACAAAGCCAGAGCTTTAACTTTGGTGCTTTTTGTTTTAAGAACCGCCCACTTAGACAGGAAGTGACTTATTGGCAAACAATTCTTTCTTCAACTGCTGATTTGTAACATGTTAACATAACTTGGTTGTAAAGCAGACTGACAAAAACATTCAACACTGGCCAGCCAATCAGATTTGAAATTGGGGATTTTAAGCAGCTAATGTCATTAAAGTGTGCTGTACACAAGACGTCTGAGGCTGACTCTCGAGGGTCGATTAGATCAATGTTTGTTATTTGGTTGAAGAAAATGAGAAAATATTTATTGATGCGTAACCGTGGCATCGTGGCAGATTGTTATAAAATAATATTGTAATATATAAATAAATAATAAAATATTATTGTAAAGCTACAACTTTTTTTACAATATGACGTCTGTTAATCCTATTGGTTTATCAGTCAACACGTGACCTGCGTCGACAAATATAATGTTTTTGGGTTTATGTTATGTTAAAGTTCTGCTTTATTTTTACCAACTTTAAGTTACAAAAATGATTACTGAAAATTTTAGAATAAATCTGTTTGAATTTGCTGCAACAGTAAAAGGCATTGCACATTTAGTCCGAAATTTGCGCCCGAAATTTCCGCACGTTAAAAAATAAATACGATCTCACGTTGTGTCAATCACATTTACACACTGCCTCCGATATTTTCGTCCGTCATAAAAAATAAGTCAACCTGGAAGCCATTTAAAGGGTACTAGTAGATGTTTTTCTTCACTTAAAATCAAACTTATTCTATATATCTTTGTGTGTGTTAAAAATGTTACGGAGGATGAGAGCATCGGTCATGGACACTTCTTTTTTCCACTATTTTCTCAGGAATATTCTGTCAATTATTTTTTTGGTCAGTTTTTGTCATTTCAGAACTACTAGTAGAACAATGAATTGTTTTTTACTTATAAAATGCATCGCGACAAAGCGGGACGCATTACAGCAGAAAAAGCAATAAAATAATTAATTCCGGTTTAAATGATGCTTCCTGCATGGTAGAAAACAATTGTGCTTATTTTGATCATTTCTTATGTAACAGAGTTATATGTTTTATAACCAAAATCTTTACGGACATGATGACCCAAACACACATTATACATTTTTGACATTTATGGCTACAACTACTGATGATTTCTCCTAATTTCATACTTACATTATATGACTTTCACACACAGGCTCACACATTTATGCCATGTAAGCCATTAATTACAAGAATGCTAATAAAGTGTCTGTGTGTGTTTATTTAAGGACAAAGATCTGGATTACCAGTGTGTGTTGGTGATTGAGGGCCAGTCAGTGGTGGTGGACGCATTCGTGGAAGTCCATGAATCTCAATCATCCCACTTCTTCATCACCTGCCAACTACACAAGGTCTGTAAGCACGACCGGAAAGCGTCTGTTTTACATGGCATCTATTTAATGAGGTTGTCGAAGACTATGTGAGATATACAGCTTAATGGGATACTTCCCCAAAAATGAAAATTCTGTCATCATTTATTCACCCTTGAGTTGTTCCAAATTGTCTTTGTTCTGATGAACACCGAGAAAGATATTTGGAAGAATGTTTATAACCAGACAGATTTTGTCCCCCATTGACTCCCATTTCTCAGTGTTCATCAGAACAAAGACACTTAAACAGATTTGGAACAACTCAAGGGTGAATAAACGATGACAGAATTTTCATTTTTGGGTGAAGTATCCCTTTAATGCAGATCAGCCAATGAACCTAGTAAAATCATTTATGTTTTGGTTTGACAGTACTCCTACTCCGCTGAATTGGATGAATACAGGTCCACCATCTCGGTTAGGAGGAGAGACTCCTATCAGATTGACTACCCAGAAGATCTGAGCTGTACGTTACACGTTTATGACTCTCGTGGCCTGTTTTACACAGTGGCCGGGTTTATTTCAGCCTCAAACGAAGTTAAAGCCTTCACAAAGCGTTTACAGACAATGAAATGAAGCACTTTTGTTGTTTGTTTTTGCAGTACGGCTTTATAACTGCTCAGTGGGTCGATCGGACTGCAGTCGATGTCACACGGCCGATCCGCAGTACGGGTGCGTGTGGTGCGAGGGCTCTCGCTCCAGCTGCGTCTACAAGAGCTCCTGTTCAGACCACGTCCAGCACACCTGTCCTGCTCCTTACATACACACGGTGTGGATTTATCTGCATTGCTCTTTGACTTGTTGGTTTTGTGTTGTTGTCTGTGCCATTTAGATGGTCTGTGTAATGTGTTAAAGGAAAATCTGGCCTTTTTGGTTTATAAAGAGAACAGTTTACACCAAAATGTAGGTTTTGACTCAACCTTATGTCATTCCAGGCCTGACCTTTCCTCTCAAAATATGCTTAAGAAGCTTGTTAAGAGAATGTCCACACTGTATATATAAAGTCAATCTTAAACTGAAAGACTGAAGTCTTTTGGAGGTGTGTGATAGTTTTGTGCGAAAAACCTCCTGATCTTTAAAGATTAACTATTACAATATCCTTAAAATTACATTTCATGCAGTGTGTAATGTTGCTTGTGTGAATGTAAGCAGATTGCCAAGTTGTAAAGCCGAAACTGAACGAATAATAAGTTATTGGCTTGAGAAAAAAGGAGTCGACTCTAAATCACCCGAACGAGTCGTTTGTCGTTCTAATCTCAGTTCCGGGTCAGATTTGCGTCACTCGGTGTAATGCCCGCCTACGTTCCATTTGTGACCAATCAGAGCAGACTAGACCATCTGACCAATCAGATCAGAGTAGGATGCCTGAAAGGAGGGAATTAGACGGATGTATCACCGAACAAATCATTTGAGAGTCAGTCAAGAAGTAAGGTAATAATAACCCATATTATTAGAAAATGAAAGTGTTTTTACACCGTGTTTGTACGTAAACTTGTGGTTGGACACTCCTTAAACCAAAGTAGGACCTTAAAATAAAAAAATATTTCCACTTTAAGGCATTTTTCATTGAAAAGGGTGACAACACGCGTATGACAATCGGTCATAACACACAGAAACCAATGAGATTTGAAGTTTGAGAGGTGCTGCCAAATTTAAGTCTAGAACTTTTGTTTCATTGTTTGATTTGTTTGTATACAATTTACAGTTTTGTTTGCTTTACGTTTGAATTTCAGTTCTGCAAAATAACCTTAAATATATTTTTTCTCACAGACATCGTTGTGATGCAGAAGACATTTATTAGGTTTAAATTCGTTTGGATTACTTCCGATTAGTTCCTGTTCTATGTGGATGCTTATAACCACTTCTCTTCTCTCTCCATAATAGACATTACTATGCGTGTGATCCAACATGCATGAATTTAACTTTTTTAATTTTGTCTTGCCTTGAGACTATTAACTTTTCTCTGTTAAACTCAGGTTCAGTTGATAGTTTTGCATGCTTTTCGGTAATAAACGGTTCTCAGTGGCCTTGTGCGAATTATTCTGATATATTCTGATTCCGAAAATCGACAACTGTAGATATAATTAATTGTATACATTTTTTGAGGGAAATACGAGAACCTGACCCTGCAGAAGTCACCAGGGCATTGCTATGCTGTTGCTACAGTGTTCTGGGTCATTGCTATCTGTCTGCTCATTGGTTCAGATTCCCACCCTTAGGCATTACATTTACATTGTACGTTTTTGCATTTGGCAGAGGCTTTTATTCAAAGCGGTATACATTTGTTCATCAAACCCTTGACCTTTGCGTAACGCTTTACCAATTGAGCCACGGAAACTTTGAATCTGACTCGTTTTTTTTTTCTTCATTCTCCTTTATAGTTCTCCAATATTACTTGATAAAGCAACAGCGTGTCAAAGATATGACACTGAAGTTTAATACTCGGGGTTATAGTGAGAGCAAAAGTAATAGTTGTTGCTAAGGCAACAAGTATCACTATATTATCAGTTTTAAAACAGGTTTTATCCTTCATTTACAGTCAAATACAGCTGTGGAACAAATATGTTTTGTATGTACTATTTCTAGGTATGTGTTTAGGTAAAATTATCATTTTAGTTTTATTCTGTGAACTGCTAACAATATTTCTCCCAAATTAAAATATTGTTTCTATTTGCATTTATTTGCCGAAAATGGAAAATGGAACTGGAGAAACAGGTCACAATAACAGAAAAGATGCTCTGTGTTTTTTCAGACCTCAAATACTGCAAAGAAAACAAGTTTATATTTACTTTTAAGCAATACAACAGTCATATTTGTACATGTGTTAAGGAAAATTCAAAAAATTTTTTTTATGTGATAACCTGGATTTTTATCACAGTTTTCATATGTCTTGTCAGTCTTTCACATTGCTGTTGGATGACTTTGTTTCAACAGACACTGGACTGGAATGACCACAATACTACTAGAAATGATGATGAAATGAAAACTTCTGTTTTCACGTCTTGACAATATATTTTTAACATTCCCAAATAATCAATCTCATCCACGTGTTTCTCAAATTGTCTTATATTGTGTTTTCATTTCAGATTAAGCCTCTTTCGGGTCCGGTGGAGGGCGGCACAGTGGTCACAGTCTTTGGATCAAATCTGGGTCAGAGAGCGGAGGACATCCAGTACTCTGTGACCGTAGCAGGGGTCCCGTGCACAGTCATACCCGACAGATACGAGGTCTCCTCAAGGTATACGAACCCTCATTATGGTATTATTATTGGCCTCCAGCAATTCAGTTACATGTTGTGGTGAAGCGTATTGACCCGCTGCACAGATTAATGAGAGCTCTCTCTCTCTGTGTGTTAGTATTATCTGTGAGACCACGGCGAGTGGAGGGGAGAGAAGCGGCCACGTCTCGGTGGAGGTTAAAGGCGGAGGAGTCGGGCAGTCTGCCCAGCGTTTCAGTTACCAGGTAACCAGTAATCCCGAAAAGGGATAAATGGTTTAGCAAGAATGAATGTAATGCAAGGAATGGGGTTGATATTTACAAAGTCGAGGAGCTTTGGCTTCTGTATTTAAACGAAAAAGCATGTATTTTCATAATGCAGAATACATGTGGTTCAAGGGGAATTCCACAATTCCACAAATAGTTCGTTATTGAATAAGACCGAATAGAAAAATGTCTTTGGCGTTTCAGAAGCTCTGTGTATAAGCCCTTGTTTTGTTTCATGTTTGTACGTGTTCTGTGTTTCTAAACTCAAGGACCCGGTGTTATTGGGCGTGTCTCCTCTCAAAGGCCCAATGTCGGGCGGCACATCACTCACCATCACAGGACGAAACCTTCAAACGGGCCATCCCAGCGAGATCAGCGTCCTGATTGGAGGAGTCCCATGTCACATGTGAGTTATTGTGTCCTCTACTGCGTTCCAGACGGACAGAAGTCACGGCTTAATTTTATTATGATATCATCTCAACCGCACCTGTTATGTGTTGTTCGTCTGCTGTTAAATATATTTCTTTATCAGTGCAAACAATGAACTTACACATACAAATGATATGATGTCATGTACTTGTGGTTACACAGAATACATGGTAATGTATGATTGAGTTGTAATATAGTCTGTCTGTGTGTAGTTCCTCTGAGCAGCACAATGATCACGTTGAATGTGTGACGGGAGGGAATAACAGGACCCGAGAAAGTGCCGTCACAGTGCGGTTTGGTACAGCACAGCGCCATCTACAGGAAGTCTTGTATCGTTACACACCGGACCCCAATGTGACCAATGCTGTTCCTGCTAAAAGCTACCTCAGGTAGGGAACATCATATTTAGAACTTTACAGCATTAGGCTTTTTAAGGGGATATTTCACCCAAACACATGACAATTCTTGCATCATTTATTCACCCTCATGTCATTCATTGTGTGCTAAACACAAAAGAAGATATTTTGAGAAATGTCTCGGTGGTTTGCGTCATACAATGGAAGTCAATGGAGTCCAGTGTTGTCCAACATTCTTAAAAATATCTTCTTTGTGTTTACCAACATACAGATAAATAAGCAGATGAAGTAATAATTAAATTCCGATATGAATCGTCTGTGTGTTTATTAGCGGCGGTCGTATCATTCGAGTGTCAGGCCAGCATCTGGATGTGGTACAGGAGCCTCGTATCCGCGTGACCCTGACCCCTCTAGAGCCCATGTCTCAGAAAAAGAAGAGGAGAAGCACCCGATACGCTCCTCTTAAAAGGAAGCGACGTATCGTCCCGGAACCAGACTGCCGTGAAGATAGCCTCTGTGTTGTCAAACAGGTAGAGTTCACACAAGTGAGTCTGTGCTTGTGCTTTTTAATAACATCAAACACAACTCCCTAATATATGCAAATGAACATTTTTCTGAACTGTCTTGATGTTCTGTGGTTGATCAGGTGGAAGAGCGGTGCACGGTGAACAATTCTACCCTAATCCTGTGTGCCACTCCGGAGGTGGGGCCCGAGGCCCTGCGTGCCGCTGTTAGCGTCCATTTCCTCTTGGATAACCTCCATTTTGAATTCGAGGCGGTCAACGGCGGGCCCTTCAGTTATGAGCCGAACCCTGTTCTTCACAACCTCAATCGACACGACACCAGCAAACCCTTCAGACACAAGCCCGGCAGCATCATTTCAGTGGAGGTCAGAGTTCACTTCTTTTTTATCTCTGTTCATTTGTGTATTAAAGGGAAAGTTTCATCCAAAAATGAAAATTCTGTGATCATTTACTCATCTTCAGGTTTTGTTCTGATGTTCTGATGAACACAAAGGAAGGTATTTGGAAGAATTTCAGGAACCAAACAGATCTCATCCCCCATTTATGCCATAGTAGGGAAAATAAATACTATGGGAGTTAATAGGGGATGAGATCTGTTTGGTTGCTAACATTCTTCCAAATATCTTTCTTTGTGTTTAGCAGAACAAAGAAGTTTAGAGAGGTTTGGAACAATTTACTCACCTTGGAGTTGTTTCAAATCTATATAAATGTCTTTGTTCAACTTATTTGTTCTAATGAACACAGAGAAAGATATTTGGAAGAATGCTTATAACCAGACATTATACGACAAAGTATTTTTTCCTACTATGGGAGTCAATGGGGGGCAAGATCTGTTTGGTTATAAGCATTCTTCCAAATATCTTTCTCTTTGTTCATTAGAACAAATAAGTTGATATCGATTTTTGGGTAAAGTGTCCCTTTAATACGCAAGAGTTATTTACAGTCACAAACTATCGTGTGTATGGAATTAAAAAACGTAGGGATTTGTAAACTTATTTTTTACTCCTTTTACTTCTGCGTAGAATAATAAAGAATTCTACAGCTTTACATTTGTCATGTTTTAATTTTTCTCCAGGGGGAGAAATTGGACCTGGCCATGTCTAAGGAAGAGGTAGTCGCTCTTATCGGGGATGGAGAATGCGCCGTGAAGACTTTAACCAGGAATCACTTGTACTGTGAGCCTCCAGCACAGCAGCCACCAGTGTCAGCTTCTAAAAAACGAGACGCCAATGACGCGCTCCCAGAATTCACTGTACGTCCACCTTACATCTGAACCCTCAGTGATTTGTGATGTTTCTCGTGACTAAAGAACTGTTTTATGTGTCAATAGGTGAGGATGGGCAATCTGAACTTCTCTCTGGGTCGGCTGCAGTATGACTCTCAGGGTCAGGCCACTTTCCCTCTGGAGGCTCAGGTGGGAGTCGGGGTGGGAGCCTCAATCGTGGCTCTTATTGTGCTGGTTATCGTCCTCATATACAGGTTAGTTCACCCAGACACGTTCTTTTCTGATGTTAGACATACAATGTAAGTTTTTTTTTATGTATGTTAAGTAATGAATAAAAAAAATGAACAGGAGGAAAAGCAAACAGGCGCTACGGGACTATAAGAAAGTTCAGATCCAGCTGGAGAATTTGGAGACGAGTGTCCGAGACCGCTGCAAAAAGGAATTCACAGGTCAGCCGCTGACACGTAAACATTCACATGACATTTATGGATTTGGCAGATTTTTTGTCTAAAGCGATTTGTAGATGATAAAGTGCTTGTGTGTCACATGCAGATCTCATGACGGAGATGATGGATGTATCCAGCGATCTGATGGGATCTGGAATTCCGTTCCTGGACTATCGTAGATACTCCGAGAGGATCTTTTTCCCCGGTCACAGAGATTCACCGCTGAGGCGGGATCTTGACGTTCCGACTTGTCGCCGGGCCACCGTGGAGCAAGGCCTGGTTCAGCTCTCCAACCTTCTCAACAGCAAACTGTTCCTCACCAAGGTGTGAGCTTCACCCGAGAAGAAAAATGTACCGTGAAGACGTTTTTGGAGGTCTTCATCTGTTTACGCATGTCTGTACAGTTCATTCACACTCTGGAAGCCCAGCGGACCTTCTCTCCGAGGGACAGGGCGTACGTGGCCTCCCTCTTGACGGTGGCGCTACACGGCAAGCTGGAATACTTCACAGACATCTTAAAAACTCTACTGAGTCACCTGGTGGAGCAGTACACCACTAAAAACCCCAAACTCATGCTGCGCAGGTCAGCACACCTCATGTCACGGAGTAGTCCGTTTCTCACTGTCGCTCTATGGCCCGGTTTCACAGACAAGGCTTAGCCTAAGCCAGGACTAGACCTTAGTTAAATTAGAAGATTTAAGGCACTTTTATAAAAAAACATGACTGGTTTGCATCTTGAGAAAAAACAATGGCCATATTTTAAGATGTGTCAGGGCAAGATATTTTCAGTTGAGACAGGTCAAACATTTATTTTAATCTGGGACTAGCCGTAAACCTTGTCCGTTGAAACCGGGCATATATGCTCATGCATTAGTTTACGTGATTGATTCTGAGCTGGATCTTTTCAACAGGACGGAGTCTGTGGTGGAGAAGCTGTTGACCAACTGGGATGTCGATTTGCCTGTACTCTTTCCTCAGGGTTAGTGTTTTCTTTGTGTTTTGTTCACACTCGGTTTAAATCCAAATGGTCGAATGTCATATTTGGACATCATCTGAAAGCTGAACAAATAAGCTTTTCATTGATGTGTGGTTTGTGAGGATAGGACAATATTTGGCCAAGATACAACTATAAAATAGGCTGTATGCCGAACGTCACACGCAGAAACCGGAAAACAAGTCTTGTCGCATCCGGTTTAAGTCTTCTGCATGCGCTTCATTACATAAAGAGCCACTTTACTCAAAATGCCTTAAATTAGCTACCAAAGAGGATCAAAATCGATACCCATCACATAAACAGATTGATATACTGTATAAAAGTTTTTTTTCTTCTCATAGACATTTTAAAATATAAATAGCACAAAACGCCTAAAAAATGGAAAGCTAGCTAGATTAGCGTAATGCTTTAAAAATCCATAGATATCGCTGATAGTTTATACTGTTCATACACTTTTTCCAACAAACGGATGTAACGAGACCTGTTTACCGGTTTAGTCACGTGACATTCGACATATACTCTATTCCCAAAGAGCGGCGGCAGCAAGTCAAGCTTTTTTGCACGTGATTTTGCTACACCCACCCAAAAAATGATTTGAAATATTTACGGTAGGAAATTTACAAAATATCTTCGAGGAACATGATCTCAATATCCTAATAATTTTTGTCATAAAAGCATAATTTTGACCCGTACAATGTATTGTTGGCTATTGCTACAAATATACCCGTGCTACTTATGACTGGGTTTGAGGTCCAGGGTCACGTATTGTGTTATATTTAGAGGTGTTTTATCTCTTACGTGGCAGGACACGGCAGGCGAGGCGTTCTACATGCTGTTCAGAGCCATAAAGCATCAGGTGGATAAAGGGCCCGTGGACGCCGTTACAGGCAAAGCTAAATACACGCTGAACGACAACAGACTCCTGCGAGAAGACATAGAGTACCGCACGCTGGTGAGAGAGACTCGTCTGATGACATAACGTGACGATAGAATTACCTGGTCGAACTGATGACTGTATGTTTCAATGTTGTCCCATAGACTCTGAATGTTCTGCTGAGCAGCGGAGGCACCACTGAGACTCAACCGGTCCCCACCAAAGTTTTGGACTGTGACACCATCACTCAGGTGAAGGAGAAGATCCTGGAACAGACGTGCAAGGGGACGACATATTCCCAAAGACCCGCTCCAGACTCTGTTCATCTGGGTAAGATTTAACAGAGATGATCTGATGCTTAAAGACCTCGATGCCGTCGTGAGAAGAAACCAATGTCTGTCGTTTGTGTGCGTGTTGTAGAATGGAGGGCAGGAATGGCCGGTCATCTGATACTGTCGGATCAGGATTTGACATCGGTGACTCAGGGGTCTTGGAAACGTCTCAACACTCTACAGCACTACAAGGTCTTTCGAGCTTTAGGTTTGAGGGTCTTCTGGGAGTAAAATGCGTTTTTGATTGACACATTTTCTGTCTCCGCAGGTTCCTGATGGTGCCACAGTGACGCTGGTGTCCAGACAGTCCAAGCAAATTCACCACGACAGCCATGACTACATACCAGGAGAGAGTGAGTCTTGTGAGCTGCGTGTCAGCCTCAGTTAGTGTATGACATTTAGCGGCATCTAGTGGTGAGGTTGCGAATTGCAACCAATGGCTCAGATAGAAATAGCTCATTGTAAGGTATTAAAAACATAACGCTTCGTTATGTAAGGTCTTTATACACCTCTGAAGACATAGTTATGTGTATTATATTGCATTTCTGTCAATAGATCACTGGACCTTTAACCGCTCAATTCGGATTTATTGCTGAGATCGGATTTTTAAATAGTAATAACATACAGTACGACCCTAACAGACCATTTTATCTTCTCTCTCTCTCTCACAGAGACTCCAATGTTGGACGATGGAGATGATGAAGGAGTAAAACAGTGGCACCTGGTGAAGGCCAACGAGGAGTCAGATTTACCCAAACACAGACGGGGCAGTATGAGAGATAAAGACCGTGAAAGAGCCAAGGCTATACCTGAGATCTACCTCACGCGACTGCTGTCTGTGAAGGTACCGCACACAGACTGACCGCCACTTTAAAAGCACACCCTTAAAGTCAAATCACCAGCGCTGCATCGCTCTCGCTCTCTCTCTCTCTCTCTCTCTCTGTGTTTTTAGGGTACACTGCAGAAGTTTGTGGATGATTTGTTCACTGTGATTTTGAGCACCAGTCGACCGGTTCCTCTGGCTGTCAAATACTTCTTCGATTTGTTGGATGACCAGGCCGCACAGCACAACATTACAGACCCAGAGACTATTCACATATGGAAAACAAACAGGTTGGAGTTTCGAACAGTACGAGCAAAGCATTCCGGGTCATTGGGTTCACAGCTTATTGTATTTTGGTTGTATTTTATAGTTTGCCGCTGCGATTCTGGATCAATATTTTGAAGAACCCTCCGTTTATTTTTGACGTTCACGCCTCTGATAATGTCGACGCGGTGCTGTCAGTCATCGCTCAGACCTTCATGGATTCCTGCACCATCGCCGACCACAAACTGGGCAGGGTGAGCCAATCAGAATAAAGCAGAAAGAGACGGCCAGTCCTAATCAGCCATACAATCGTACGTTAAAAAGTTCAGGTGGTAATACGTTTGCTTTATTTTTGTTTCATGTCCTGTACATACAGGATTCCCCGATCAATAAGCTTTTGTATGCTCGTGATATCCCACGCTACAAACAAATGGTGGAAAGGTGAGCGATTGTATTCAAAATATCATTTGTATTCATGTGTGATCACGTTTTTGTACTCACGCTACCTTGATGATTATGTTTCACCAGATATTATTCAGATATAAGACAAACCATCCCCGTCAGTGACCAAGAGATGAATTCGGCTCTAGCTGAACTCTCCAGGGTAAGTGTTTGCAGGATACAGCATTTAAGATGATCATTTTTAAAGTTTGTGCATTTATGTTCACACGGCTGTGCTTGTCTTGCAGAACTACTCAAGTGAAGTGAATCATCTGGTGGCGTTGCACGAGTTATACAAGTATATCAACAAATACTATGATCAGGTAAGACTTGTTGCCTGAGTTTATACAGGACTGGATGCTCAGTTCTCTGGTGATAATGGACCTTTTTCACCAGCCTGTGATGAACGGTCATTAGCATCGTAAATCCTCCAAAGTTGTTTAAACGTTCTTTTTTTAATGTATGTACGTTTATAACACTCTACTGTGTATTATATTACTTTGCAATAAATTACAAAAAAGTAGTTAACGCTAATGCCAGGGTGTTTCTACAGCGCACATTCTCTCCTTTGACTACCGTCATCAGACGCTTTATTTTTTTTATTTCGTTGGAAGAACACCGTCGTATATTTGTGGTAGTCTCTGATTCACCGCTATAGAAGTTTACCCAACTATGACGACTTCTGCGCTGAGAAACCCGGTGTCCTGAAAAATCCGGGTCCTGTGTGAATTGTGTCCGCTTAGGACTAGATATGTAACGTTGTGGATATTTCACATCACAGTTATAGTGAACGGCATTATCACGATTGTCAATATTATCACGGCTTTATTAACATGTTCTGGGAATGTCAAAAAAGCACTGATGTTAACCAGATTTAATATTGAGTATACCATTAAATGTACTTTTGTTAGATTTATATCAAATAAATAACATTAATATTAGTCATGGCACGTTGGGGGCATGAGGTAAAAGTTTCCTTATTCAGATCAAACAACCTTAAAGGAGTAAATCAGATTTTCATATAAACACAACTCAATTCAGAAAATCATCGGTCTCGTTTGCAGTAAGAATTTGGGTGTACTTTAGGACCCAGGAGAAAGCGGCATGACATCTGTGCTCAGAAACATCATATCACATCATTTAATAAAAAATGAATAGAAATGATGGGTCTGTTTAAAGAAATATCCGTTATTATAATATATATTATAAATACAACCGATCTGGGGCACCATTGACTACCATAGTAGTCTTTTTTCTACTATAATAGTATTAGTGTAGTCAATGGTCTATCACAATGTCTGAAGTTTGTTAACACAACTTGAATGAATCAATGAATCTTTACTTTTGATCTCTCTTCAGATCATCACAGCATTAGAGGAGGACTCCACAGCTCAGAAGATGCAGCTGGGATACAGACTCCAACAGATCGCCGCAGCTGTTGAGAATAAAGTCACTGACCTTTGACCTGTGACCCCAGACGAACACTTTAAAAGACTGGAAGAGAGACAAAGCCAATGAGAGAGCAGAGACACTGCCCGGAGCAATGAACTCTCACTTCCTGCACTTCAGAGCGCTGAAGGATCCTGAGAAGAACACAGAGACACATTTTAGACGCTGAAGACACAGCATTCGTAGATCTGTCGTAGATGTCGCACATAAGTACACTGTTGCTGGTCTGTAGAGTTGTTTCTCTTCGCTCATTGGCTCATTTCATTCACGAAACGTTCCACAGCCCAGGTTTGCCACAGACGTCTCCTGTTCCTCTCGGTGGGATGTTTCCGGTGTCTAAAGAAGCGTCTGATATGCTTGTCCCTCGTGCATTTTGCTCAAAATGTTGCCCAGAGCGATTTTCTTGGGTTTGAAAAAAACAAGTCTTACACAGACAACTGCGAAACTGCCGGCTGGTGCATTGCCACACCCAATGTCTTAATAATAAGAGCTTATAATAATGAAGGTTGGACTGTAAAGGACTTTTGTCATCTTTTAAAAACTGCTCTGAATTGTGACTGGTGGATGCATTGTTTTTATCCAGAACATTTTTGTTTTGTTTGTTTGTGAGAAACACTGGTTTAAGGAACCTCACCCTTACAGAGCCTTATGCGCTGCTGTCATATGGCATAGATAACAGTGTTATATACATTAACATGCATGGATACTCACAGAGGAAGCGGTTGGCACATGCATGTGGCATGTGTAAACCTGTTTTTAAGTCACGTTTTATTGCCGATTATGTAAATGGAAGGTTAACCCGATTAACACACTTGATTTAGGTAAATAGGTTGCCATGTAACGTGCACCGGATGTACATTTTACATAGTCTTTAATGGTTGATTTCTTCAGTGGTAATGTGTGCTGTTCTGCTGTTTTTGTTGGCTTACATCAGTAAAAAGAGGTTTACCTGGCTGTTTTAATGGGTACAGACATCTACGGTACATCCCTGCACACGACAGAAGTTGTTTTTTTTATGTGTGATCATGATCATCTTTTCATTCAAACTTTTAAATTTTCTTATGTTTTTATTTTATTTTATTGTGCTTAACGCATCATGACTAACAGATTTTGGAGATTTGATTATAAGGTACAAATTAGGTTCAACTACCAAATTCATACATTGTCACGATCAAGTAAATTCTTCTTTTATTGCCTTTTACACAAATGCTTATTGTTTGGAAATTGTACAATACTAGTAGGATAAAAAAGATCACAGGATCCTGTTTTAGTAAGCACAAACCGTTTCCGCTTAAAGGGACAGTTCACCCAAACATGAAAATTCTGTTATTATTTACTCACCCTCAGATTGTTCCAAACATGTATAAAAGTCTTTGTTCTGCACAAAGGAAGATATTTGGAAGAATGTCAGTAACCAAACAGATCTTGTCCCCCATTACCTGCCATAGTAGGGAAAATATATACTATGGGAGTCAATGGGGGACTGACATTCTTCCAAATATCTTCCTTTGCGTTCAGTAAAACAAATAAATGTAGACGGGTTTGGAACAATCTGAGGGTGAGTAAATGGTAGATTTTTCATTTGTGGCCGAACTATCCCTTTAAGATGGTTGCTGTATTTTGAAAGATGTTGGGTAGCAGGTGTCTTTCTGGTCCAAGTCTGATATTTATCAAGTTTATACACTGCCTTCCAACAGCCACATTAGCTACCAGATACCAAAACACAACGACTGGCATTGAAGTCGCATGTTTTGTTCAGCAGTTTTTGCATTTTTGATCATACAGCTGTTTTATTTTTAGTGATCTATTGGCCATCTGTGTTTTAACGTTTCGTGAACACTGAATTTGCACGTGTAACCTAAACGCAGCTGCTGCCAGACCTGTTACACTGAGCATTGCTTACACGTTTGATTTCTATATATTTATTTATTTAATTTATGCTCAATTGGCTGCTGACGGCAGATTGATGTACAGACCAAATTCTGACCCGCCCTCCAAATTAAAAATGAATTTTCTTTTCTACATTTTTTGAGCTATAAGTTTGGTTCGATCTCGGATTCATGCGGAGGTCTTTTTTCGCTGGAGTTCACTGTTGTGCTTGCTGTTTTGTTTGTATGATACACAACTGATGATTTTGTCTTGCACGGGACGCGCCGGCTGTTTGAAGCTATATTGTACATTGTTTTATCTCTAACTTGCTCTTTTTACCCGTGCATTTCCCACACATTTCTGTAAATAAAATGTGCCGTCATAAATGTTTCTTAAACACTTAGACTGAGGCAAATGTCGATTTGTATCAGCTGTTCTGTAATAAACTGTTCAACAGAATGGTTAAATCTGTGCATTAAAGGGATAGATGACTTAAAAATTGAAATTCTGTCATTATTCAGACTCGTATGACTTTGTTTCTTTGTGGAAGAGGAGAAATACGGCAGTTGTTTCATGCATAATATTAACATTCAACAGCATTAACTAATGTTACATTCTGTGTTCCACAGTAAAATACATTTTAGGATATTTGGAGGACATTTTTCTGTCATTCAGGATTTGGACATCTGTCGCTGTGCCCGATTTAAAATCAGTCTCTGTCGGACAGCAGGACCCGGTGTATATTTATCCTCATATTTTCAATCCTGTCAGGAGAGAGCTGTAGTCAGATTGATGACTGATCCATCTAGGGATGATGTGTTTATAAGTCCCCACAAAATCAAAATAGTAAATAAATAAAAATTCTAGCCCAAGACATTTATGAAGTTTCAATAAAAACTACTCTATGCTTTTCTCTTAGCATGTGACAACAATAGTAAACGTTACACTAACAACTGCTTTTGACATGGAGCAGCAGATCTAAAGACAAATCTTTTATAAATGTTTTTCATGGCTACCCTATTGTTGCCCGACTATTCATTTAACATCTTTGGTTTTGACCTCCTGGCCATGGGAAATCATTGCCAGTAAAATAGCAAGATTTGTTATAGCATTTGTCAGGATAAGAATAGACAGGGATGTATTTACACACACATGATGTAATTTTGTACCATTGCTCCATTTAGAGCTCAAAGCCCACGGGAGACTGCACAAGGAATGTGACCTTCATTCATTAAAACTTTAATGAGTCTTTACATTGTGATTCAACTGCTTCTGTGTATGATCGATTAGAATAAAGGCATTTATAAAATATTCCGAAAATGTTGTATTTCTTTGCCAGAATAAATATTGAAATATCTATATAAATGAACATTAACAAACCTCACTGCCCTTAACTTCCGGTGCACATTCGCAAATACTGTAGTATAGTGCCTGTAGATTATTTCTGATAACAAGCAAAAGAAACTGAACAATCCTTTGTCAAACTTGTCTCTCGAATTATTTGAATGTGCGATACCAAGTATCATACGTTTCTTTAAATGCGTCAAAACCACATGACCCATTCAACAAATTGTTTATTTAATAAAATGAACACGAAACTAAATTAATCAAATCGTTTATTTAAAACAACTATTATACAATACAATTATAACATAAATTGATATTAACATAAATTAAATCAAATATAAATATTTATTAGACGCTAAACACAGACCGGAAGTTAACAGCAGTCCATGCGCGCACATCCGATGAAACGGTCTATAATAGGCCCTTTTCACATGACGCCACGCGTCTTCTGAAGCAGTGTTTGCTTACTTCCGCCAGCGCTACTTCTCTACGGGAGATGTAATGTTATCTCTTTTACATGTTTATTAGTGAAGGTTCAGCGGTAATATTTTCCTCACGACACGATCAAAACTACTTCTTCTTGGTTTTTACCGGCAGCTTGCATCCATTGAGTTGCACTACTGCCATCTGCTGGTGATCGTCAACTTCTCTATTTAGTCATATTGTTGCTATAAGTTCTGGTAGCTAGATTCCAGGTGTTTTTGTTAAGCATACCTGCATTGAGGGCGAACCAGAACTTGGAATACACTGCTTTGCGAAACGCGGAAGTTAACTGACCATTGTGTAAATGGTCTATACTAAATAATCCTGGCTCTATAGTGATAAATCACATCAGCAGTGCAAACTGTATCACTTGGTTTCATAATAATAAGTGTCAACCACAGACGGCCACTGTCCTGTCTGTCTCTTTCTATCTGACTTCACTTGGTTTCATAATAATAAGTGTCAACCACAGACGGCCACTGTCCTGTCTGTCTCTTTCTATCTGACTTCACTTGGTTTCATAATAATAAGTGTCACCACCACAGCCACTGTCCTGTCTGTCCTTCTATCTGACTTCACTTGGTTGTGTCAACCACAGACACTGTCCTGTCTGTCTCTTCTATCTGACTTACTTGGTTGTGTCAACCACAGACAGCTACTGATCTGACTGGTGGTTATTTTTACACACTGTTTTTAAAGACAATGCAGACAGCAACCCGCACCCCAAACTGAATGGTACGTGATGATGTCTTTTTATAGACGGTGATGCCATGTTTGAGTTTAACATTCCATTCCAAATACTGCAGAATATGTACTGCCTTAAATACAGTAACAGACACGCCCATGTTTATTTGGAATTCATTAAAAATACTATTAAGTAATGTCGCTCTTTAAAATTTCTTGTGGTTTCTTTAGAATTGGATGTTCATCAACTTCTTTTCATTCAAGAGTCTATATGGACCTATTTCTTCTTTTTAATGTGAGTCAAAAAATGTTGTTATGCTTGAGTTAAAATGAGCGGCACACCTGTGGCCTCAGAATATCTCTCAAGAATATCTCTGCATGAGAAGAGGGCCGGGGTGGAGTGAAAGAAAGAGAGAGAGATGTAGAAAGTGAGAAGGCTGTGGAAGCTGGTTTAGTGGAAACCTCATTCAGCATAAAGGAGTGGCTCAGCAGCTTTAGACTTCTGATGAAACATGCAAACAAACAAAGGATTTAAGACCAGCCTCAAATCGTGAGTATACAGCCAGCATGATATCTTTGAATTTATTTTGCATTTTTTTACAGTAAAAATGATTGTGTCCTAGTTATTTAGTTTGTCATTTAGCTGAAACTTTTTGTCTAGCATTACTTCATACAGAAAATCTCTTTCATTTGGTCTGTATAATGATTATATGAGCAAGATCAAACTGTTGTAGTCAGTTGTAATGCTATAAAAGTGCTTTAAAAACCACTTTACATTGATCGTAAAATTATTTTATTGAGCCTTTCTACAGCACAATAGGTATTTTCTGTGATTATTTGTGCTTTAAAATTAAAATGACATAATAATTGTATTACATTTTTTTTAAATAATAATGTTTTGCCATGATGAATAGAATAGAATAGAATAGAATAATAATAGAATAGAATAGAATATCCATAATTGAAGCAAAACAACATTTTGGAATCAAATAACCCAACATAGGTTTATTCATAATTTAACGGTTGGGTTTGTCCGTTTTTGATCCAGTCATGGGTTGTGTGTTTTGTTGTGGGGCAGTCAGTTCCTAATCACAATGACGGATTTTATTCACAATGGGCACAAAAATCTAGTTTTCTGTAGAATATTAGCAAAGCTGAACTATACAACAATTCAGAAAACTCGAGAAAGTCCAGGCTCCTTGCATCATCAGTGGTTGGGCCTTGATAAAAGCTGTGAGAAAATGCCCCTCATGATGCCCTCATACCTTGTGAGACGTTGGTGACAGACAGAAGGAGGGTGGAAATATTTCCATAGAGCTTGCTGTAGTGTCATGGTGTTAACTGTCACAGCGGAGGGTGCTGAGATCTAAATGTGGTTTTATCTGACCCTCACTGAGCTAAATGTGGCAGGATAGCGCTCTGTATCCAACTCTACTGAAATTTTATGATCATCTAAGAATACACAGCAAGCATACATTTTTAGTCTGTTTAATAATAGTAATTCAGATCACCACTGATAGAATGATATACGTTGATAAAAAAGGTTTTGCCTCGTACAACAATTTTTTTAATAAAAAAATGTGGCTATACCTGTGTGAATATTCAGATATAACTGTGAGATGATAATGTATGTGTGGCCAGTTCTCATGTAGTTATGGAATGTTCGCTGGAAACAGTAAGAAGTTATAAACATCTTGAACCAGACTGCACAGAAGAACATGAAGATCCAAAAGATTACTGCTACGGTGAGCCTGGAAATAACATTACATTCTTACACATAAGCATAATAATTTCAAGATAAATGGTAAATGTTTTACGAGGTGACTTATTCATATGAATTCAAAGAATCTTTATTGTGGCAGTGGTGGTTATAGGCATTCACTGTAAAAAACGGTAATGTTCCGGCAGTTTGAAAACCAGAAAAAAAATAATGTTATACCTGTAAATTTGCTGTCTATTTCTGTTATTTGTCACTTTTTACCGTATTTCAAATGCATGAAAATCGTGTAAAATAAAACAGTTTCCGTAAAATTGCTTGAGATCAGGCTGGATATCATCATGAAAAAACAAGTTATCTTTAGAATCAAATTAAACTAGATCATCATGAATCTAGAACATTTTCTTTACATTTTCTACCGATAATTTGTGTTTTTCAGGCAAGCACTACTCCCCTTTTCAGGGTGTTCTTGGTGGTTGGTAGGGTTGATAATATTTTATCTCTTGTCTTTCTAGGTGGGTATCACCCGGTCCAGCTGGGAGATGTATTAAATAAGAGATACAAGGTTCTGTCAAAGCTGGGATGGGGTTATTTTTCAACCGTTTGGCTCTGTATTGACCTCAGGTACTTTAGTATGCGATATGTTGGTGTAAATATTACCTGTGTGTGTGTTTATATGGATTTTATGTTTATGTTCATGGCTGGACAGGTCGGGCAGGAATGTGGCAGTGAAGGTGTTAAAAAGCGGCGCTGGGTTTACTCAGGCTGGTCAAGATGAACTGAAATTACTGCGCTGTGTAAGTCCTTTATTCCTCTGTTTCTCTACCTCTTTATGTGTTTGTCTCAACATTTTTTGCCTTTTTGTTCAGGCCAGTGGACCCACAGCCCGCGACCCGCTTAAAGAACGTATAGTGCAGTTACTGGATGAGTTTAAGATAGCTGGAGTGAACGGGATTCGTATCCTTTCATACGTTGATCTATTCAACTAAATAACTGATAAATGAAGAAAAATGAACGCTTCATTATTTAAGTCTGAACTATGGAGCAGATATTTGTTTGGTGTTGGAGCTGCTGGGTCCAGACCTGCGCTGCTGGCAGATGTGTTTTGGGAATCCAGGTCTCTCTCTCACCTGTGTCAAACGTGTCATCACTCAAGTGAGTCGTGTACTGCTGTCGATTCATGAAACTGGTTCCTAACTACCTGAATACCAGTATCTCTCTCAGGTGCTTGAAGGTCTGGATTATCTTCACACCCACTGTAAATCATTCACACAGACATCAAGCCTGAGAACATACTGCTGTGTCTTGCGCCGCAACCCCCACCTCATACATCAGGGGGCGCTCTGGCGACTTACTCCTCAACCCTTAAAGAGACAATAATGAAGGATCCTGGTAAAAATTCATCAAATGTTAATGAATGTAACAGTTACGTAAAAAGCTGTTGTCTTTTTTCATGTCATGATAATTCACTCACCCACATGTCATACAAGCCGTCCGTGTGTTTATTTCTTCTGTTGAAACAACTTGAGGCTTATGAGGAAAGCTTTCCAGGGTATTCTCCACGGGGCTGTTGGTTAATATCCCAATTCAAGTGTCACCAGCCGATGAATAGGGTGTTGTCTAGAGAAACGATTAGTTACTTTTCCAAGAAAACGAAAAAGTTACATACTGTACTTTCTAAACATAAATATACGGCTTGCCCTGCCTCCGCGATCCATGTCCACGACTTCCGTATTACGCAATCCCATTGGAACGGTTACGCATGACGTAGATTTCAAAAGTTTTAAACAGACATATAACATGTCATTCAACATCCTAGAACGTTTAAACGGTCTTCATTCTCCACGGAACTTCTGCTTACATCACGTGTGCCATTTCCAACGTGATTACAGATTACGTGCGTCATGTAGGCACTCCAAGCCGTGTATTTATTTTAAGAAGTAGTGTTTTCTTAGAAAATGACCAATCGTTTTGCTAGGCAACACCCTTATTCATCGGCTGGTGTCGTGTAGAGCCTTTAAAGCTGCAATAAAACTAGTGTGGGCCTTAACCAACAGCCCCCCGTTGAAGTCCATATATGGATAAGAACTTTCCTCATAAGCTTTGTTTTCCACAGAAGAGATAAACACACGGACGGGCTTGTATGACATGTGGGTGAGTGAATTATCATGAAATTTTAAATTTTATAGTGAACTACTCCTTTAAACAGGAGCATCTGTAAATCCTGGAACATTGGAGAACATCAGAGTGAAAATCGCAGACCTCGGTAGCTCATGTTGGGTGGTGAGATACACTGTCTGAATGTTCAAATGTACACAGTATTACTCTGGGTGTGAGATCAACATTTTTTGTAGCCCCTGTCTTTTCTTAAGACATTCTTGATCATTTTTTGCAGTATAAACATTTTTGTCAAGAGATCCAGACCAGACAGTATCGCTCACTAGAGGTTCTACTAGGTTCGGATTATGGTCCTCCAGCAGACATCTGGAGTGTGGCCTGCTTGGTAAGTCTGATAGCATTAAACATTTGCTAGGAATTTGATGAGTTTGAAATGGTTGATCAGAACTGTTTAACACAACAATTAAACCTATAGATATGTATGAGTAAGTAGGTGGCACATTTAAGTGCTCCAAATGAGTTGGCTTGGTCGCCATCTCGGAATGAGTTTTCCAAGGTTTAAATTCCTGGAGAAATGGGCTAAACTTGTTTTTTGTTTTTATCTGTATCACTTGCAGGAATTGCATATTTTTGTAGGCAAAACCTGAAAACAAGTTAGCATTTTATTTCTTCCAGCTCCTTCGTCTTGATTCTTGTGAGTTTTTTGAATTGCTTAAATGCCTGAAGTAAGGTCAGTGGTTATCAAACGCTGCAAACATTATGTCATAAAACACACCAGTAATACCCCACTCATGATTTTTTCAAGCTTTAACATGTTGACTGTTCCAAAATAGTTGACGACTTACATTTAGTGACCCTTAAAGCGGCTGTTAAGGAGGCATCTATGTATATATATCTATAGTTGAACCTACAAATAAAAAGAATTTGATTCAGATGTATTTTACTGTTATTTTTTGCAACAGGCATTCGAGCTTGTTACAGGCGATTCCTTATTTGAACCCAAAAAAGGGGATAATTTCACCTTGGAAGAAGGTAAGCCATCATGCTTAAAGTCCCAGTGAAATAAAAAATGACAACGCCTATTTTTTCATGAAATATTGCAGCATTTATGATAAATAGTTTATCAATGTGGGTCAATCTCTTTTTAAAATCCGTGTGCCCTCATAATCTTTAGTTAAAATCTGAAAATGCACTTCCTTCCTGTAATGACAATCCATCACAAATGATATAAGACGGCATGGGCGGAGCATCCGTTAACTCCTCCCCTTTTACTGTTAGTCTGCTGCCAGTTCCATTTCAAAATCCAACGGCTGTTTTCTACATCCAATCAAATCGCAGAGAAATACGAAAGCCACGCCCACATTTTTTCACATTGGAAATTCCGTTTCACTCAGAAATGCGTCAAAATTCGGAAGTAAAATCGATCGCAACTTCCGGTTCTCGGGGACTTTAACTTTGGCATTAGAAAAAAACTGAAGACCTGAAGTGTTGACAGCTGCTATCATTTGTAGATCACCTGGCTCATATAATTGAGCTTCTGGGGAATATTCCAGCATCAGTGGCTCTGTCTGGCAAATTCTCCTTTGAATATTTTGACCGCAAGGGTGAGTAGAATTTTAAATCCATATTAAATCAAGGGCATACTATGACATGAGTAATGTGTTATTCATTCACAAAAAAAAAACTAAACACCCACATTATTTTTTTTACAGGCGAGTTGCTGCGAATTTCTGTCCTTCGCCCGTGGGGTCTGTACGATGTTCTTGTAGAGAAATATCAGTTTCTTCTCAGGGAGGCGTTACTCTTTTCTGATTTCCTGTTACAAATGTTAGACTTTATACCAGAGAGGAGAGCCACAGCAGCTCAGTGTCTCAAGCATCCTTGGCTCAAACTCTAACAATACATTCCTCTTTGACATATATACTGTATGTACTGTACTGTACTGTGCAGTGGTGCTGTTTTAGCCTTTTCTTTGGCTTTAAACTTGAAATTGCATTGTGCAGTATAATGTATGTTAGTCCATCAGTTACAGTGTTTCTCTGTGTATAGGAGACTAAAGGTCAGTTCATTTTATGTTTGTTGTATTTGTGTTAAGGATATTTTGCTTTTTAATGTCGGTGATCATTTTGATAATATTTTGATCATTTTGAATAGATTACTGTACAGGTTGAAATCATTTGATTTTGTAATCAATAGTCACATAGAGAATTCACTTGTTATATTGATGTTGCTGTTTGTGATGCTGAATATTTTTGTTTGTTTGAGGACATTTCATTATATACGTTTTTGTATGAAGGAAATATCTCCAATTCAATTTAATTCAGTTCAAATTAAATTTCCTAAAGGCAACAGAGATATACAGTAAGGAAAATAATATTATATAAAAATGGGGGATCACAGAAAACAGCCCTGAAAGAATTAAAGGGATACCTTCACCCAAATATTTTGTCATTATAACTCACCTTCAAGTTGTTCCAAATCTGTATACATTTCTTTGTTCTGATGAACACAGAGAAAGATATTTGGATGCTTATAACCAGACAGATTTTGCAGTTATATCAACTATATCTAAATTATAAATGATCAAAATATTGCAACTGTGCATCTTCCAACGGTTTGCAATAACTAAATAATGTAAAAAAATTGAAAGTTATGCTTAATCAAAGTTTCAAGTTGATTTAAATAGCAGGGCAACTGTGCCTGATAAGATAAAACACATGTTTATACCTTATATTGTACACCTTATAATTTGTTAAATGCAACGATCTTTCATTCAAATACTGTTTTCTATGAGTTTCTAATACAAGCAGCTGAATCAAGTTGAACATGTCGCCTCCTCCGACCTCATATCGACTACTGCTTCTTTGTCATTGGCTTCCTCGCTTGCTGGGAGCTCATTGGCTGAGCTGATCTGTAGTTCTTTTTTACTTGCTTTTTCCTTGTTTTCCAGCTGTCTGTAATTGTAATAGTTCATGATGAAGAGAAAGACGCCTGAAGTCAACAAAATCCCACCACTTGTATAGTGTATGAACTTGTAGTCCTTGAAAATGTCGACTAGTAAACCTGTTGAGAAACGTAATCAAGAATCATCCTGTATTTTATAACACATTTATAATGTGCCACATTTGTACTGTAGGTATGGACTTACCAAATATCGGTGGGCCAAGCAGAACTGGTACGCATTCTATAACTGTGACCAGCCCAATAGAGCTGGAGAACTGATGGGCACCAACCAGATCCATCAGTACTTCAAACTTAAGAGCACTAATCATCCCCCAGGTGAAGCCAAAGATGATTGTATACACCACCAGCCCTTCATAACCTGTCAGGAGGGAACCCGTGAGGTGACAAACTCCGTTGCATGCCACGGCAAAGCTAAAGAAATACTGAATATTAGCCCGGACCCACCCGTTGCTGGCGATAAAACCCGTTCCCGGACACGCAACCGTGTCCGCCAGAGCAAATATGGAGAGCAATAATGTTGCATCGTGCTCATCTATCCCATGCTGCTCTGCATAGGGTACCAGGAACACGATTGGTGCAAGAATTCCGAAAAGCATGACAACGTTTCCCACTAGATAGATGAGGAAGCCTCGGTGCTTGAAAATGGAGAGGTCGATGAATCGGTTTACCTTCTCAACACAGCCTTTGCTATTTATCGTTTCAGCAGTCTGATGGGTGACATCCACCTCTGTGACACTTTGATTGGTGGGTTTCTTCACTGCCGGTTTTACCTTGATGGGTCTCATAAGGGATCCAGCCACACAGCAGTGGAGCAACACACCTCCAAGAATAAGAAAGCTTCCTCTCCACCCGAAGTTGTCGAACAGAAATTGGTTGAGTGGGGCTAATACAGACAGTAGGACTGGACTCCCTGTCATCGCCAAACCATTTGCAATAGGCCTTTTTACAAAGAAGTATTTAGCAGTTATTGTCAGCGATGGTTGCAGGTTAAAAGCTAACCCAAAGCCTGTGAAACAAAGACACTTCCACTCATTTTCATGTTGATAAATCCACGTACAGAGTACACACATGCGCAACAGATTAAGCTAAGCAAACCCTTTACAGCATTTATTTGGACAAAATATTTAATTGTTTTGCAAATTTTCTTATGTGTTTTGACTGAGTTGAGTGTGAAGTAGTAACCTTGTTATTACATGCAAACTTTAACAAATCATTATTATTATTATTATTATTAGCAGTAGTTTAAAATATTAACATATTTAATTTTAAAATCTTACATTACTTTTAACTTTTTATTTATATATTTTTTATTTTAACATTTTATTTAATTTGATTTGTTTATTCTTTTAAACAGTAGTCACTTTAAGTTATTACTCTATGTTAGTACTTGCAGTACTACAGATATCAATTTGTCCATTTAAATGGGGAATCGTTGAAACTAAATTTTGGATTACCTCAGGGATCGGTTTTGGGACCCTTGCAAATCTCCATATACATGCTGCCCCCTGGACATGGAATTAGTTTAAACTGTTATGCAGATGATACTCGCTATATATCTTATCAAGAACACATGATTCCTTCCTTCTAAATTCCTACAAAACAGAAATATTACTTATTGGACCAAAGACACGTGGACAGAATATTTGGCATTATAACCTCGGGGGTCAGACACACTCTGCTTTGGAACAATGCACTTTGTGAAAAGTGCTATATATATATATATATAACACACACACACAAGTAAAGTAACCTGCAATTTTATGTTTTAAACAAAGATGGCAATATAGAGGCAAACATTCCATCAGCCATCAACCCTTAGTATTTTCCAAATTGGGAATGATTTTGCAACCTGTAATTCATTTACATTTACGCATTTGGCAGACGCTTTTATCCACAGCGACTAACATTGCATTATTATCCTATACATTTATACATAGGTACAGTATTTGCAATCCCCTGGGATCGAACCCACAATGGTCTTACCACTGAGCTACGGAAAGCTACATTTCAAACACATTTGGGTGAGGAGCCTAATAATCAATGACACTGACCAATCACAGGACACCTTGTCACTTTGCTGGCAAAATACCAATATTAGAACAAAGGGAAATCATTTGTAATGACTTGTTAACCTCATACATACCTCCAATAACCCCCACACATATAAACAGATGCATTACGGAGGTGGCAAAAGAAGCTGTCATCATAGCAGCGCTCACCATTAGCCCACCAATTATGACCACTGGACGGCTACCATAGCGATTGACCAAAACACTGCTCACTGGGCCTACGAGGGCAAAAGTTTGTATCAAAGAAAAATATTTGATAGAAAGTGTGTCATAAATTTGAAACTTAAACTGCAACATTGCTGGTTCAATTTTGCAACAGTAAGGACAAACTGGTCTTTGATTTGGATGTGTCTTATTATTTGGTTACATTTAGTACACGTTGAACTGCAGTATGCCAAGGAATGGTGTGGCATAGCAAGAATCAATTGCATACAAAAAGTGATTTTAAGTGAAATGAAGATTCATACTTGATTTTACAAAAAAGTATTACACAAACACACATTACAATTATGTTATACTATAGGCCTGCCTATACATAATGTTGTCTTACCTCCTGCATACGTGGTGGCCATCATGATGGAGGACACCCAGGCTATCTCACTGTAGGAGATGATAAAATCTTCTTGGATTTCTTTGAAATAAATAGTGAGGGACTTTGGAAAGGAAAAAGCGAAGCCGATGGAGACGAAGGACGCAAACACCACCACCCATCCCCAACCTCCATCTGGAGGAGTGTAATCCAGATCTGTGACCTCTGATGGCATGTTTGGTTTCCGCTCTCAATGCAAAAAAGTTAAAATTTTCAAAACTTTAAGGTTTATAAATCGTCATTATCACCCAATAAATTGATCTTTTACATAAACGTGTACAACATTCTTCACAGACGTATTCGCGTTTACTAATCATTATATGGTTCAAGAATCACTTTTGATAATTAAGGATGCTGTTTTCATAGATTAAATAAACAATTAAAGATTAAAGAAAGATTTAAAAAAGATGAACAAAAACACTGGATACTAAAAGACAAGAAAACAATCACCTTACCTCTCTACGTGAACTGCGAAACAGTCACTGACGCGTCTCTCACAATCATCGTGTGCTTAAGTGTGTTTTCTTATCTCGTTTGTATGTTATTTTGTTTCCAAATTCCCTTAAATTTAGATGTGCTCGGCTTTATGCGGCGCTGCGCAGACCGATCGGCACATCACGTCAAAGTACCGCGAGAGAACGTACTCTCGCGTTGTTTCAATGTCATACGACGATCTATCTGCGCAACTCCGCAGGAAGTCGGCGGCATCAGGATAGTCATGTCACGTGCCTTCTCTCTCTCTTGAGTGGGGGAGGGAGAGGGAGCCATAGACAGACTCTCTCAAGATTCAAGATTCAAAGGAGCTTTATTGGCATGATAAAAACGTTTTACATTGCCAAAGCACAAGATTAAATATAAACATGCACAAATACAGATTAAGATAAAAGTAAGATAGAATAAAAATAAAGTCTATACGTAAATATATATATATATATACATCTCAATATAAGGGTGATAGTGTCAGTTTGTGTGTGTTGTCCTGTCAGTGTTGTTTTGTGTTGTGCTGGTTGTTCTTTGGTCGTGGCAGGACTTGACATATATCTTGCAGCCAGGTTTGAGCTTCTTGAGTTTTCTCCCAGTATGTATGAGATCTTGTCCTTTTGTTGAAACTGGTCGAAGTCTTTGTGTAAGTTTGTAAACTGGGGGAAGAATCTCTCTCTCTCTCTCTCTCTCTCTCTCTCTCTCTCTCTCTCTCTCTCTCTCTCTCGAGCTTTGGCCTGTGTTCAACTTGGTCACATTTCAAACTTTCCAGTAGAGGTCAGTGTCGTGTAAGTAAGTATACAGCGTTGTTTGTGGCCTAGTGAAAGCAAAGCGTGCTTATCCATTTACTATCGTGGCCTGAACGCTTTCATTAAAGGGGCTAATTTATCAAAATGTAAACGTCTTAACTTAACTTTAGAGAGGCACACACACAGACAGCCGTTTTAAGATCACTTGTTAAATATTACATTGCAGCATATGTTTACATATTTGCTTTGTCTTTGTCAAAAAACATTTCTATTTTTACTACTCATACTCATATATTGCCATATCTAACAAACACGAAAGACTAAACGACACACGTAAGGCCAATGTTTATAGTAGATTTGTATTAAGACAACACTGATGTGTTCAATACTGTACGTATTTGTAATGTAACTAACAAGTAGTTGTATATATTTCCCATGAATCGGCAGCCGTAACATGCACAGGAAGTTCTAACGTCTGTACTATTTTTATTCAGTGCTTTTCCACAATAGCAAAATGTCTCCTATTTCTCAACCAGCACCAGTGGGGGAGGGTTTAAAAAAGGCCTTCTGCCCAACAACACGGAGCAAGGACAAACAAAACAACTCTCACAAAATGTTAACATTCACACAATTTTGATGCTCAACCTCCCTTCAACGATGACAGCGCGGACGTGACCGGTTAGGTGAGCATTTTTTGGAGCGAGTGAGGCCTACTTCTGTCTCTCTCTCGTGTGTGTCTCTTTCCCGCACTCGCAACTGGTCCTGCCAGCACTGAACAAAGATAATTACTCAGGAAGCGCTTCGGCCAATCAGACGAGGCTTTACATCCTGCTTGTGGGAGGGCAGCCAGTCACGGCCCTGCTCTGAGCACACAGGCCTGAGCTGTGAGTGTGGAGAGCCCTCCTCTGTCTAAAAGCTGAGGTTGTCCTCCATGTTTTATAAGTATTGACATTACACTCTTTCAGCCATGCATCCACAAAGGTAAGCTTGATATTTTATTATTACGTGTGTCCTTTGTCGTCATGTTACTGTTTGAATCCACTGCTAACACTGTGAATTGCAGATTTGATTCTTCAGTCTCTGGGAAGGCCTGTGTTTCAGAAAAACAGGCCAGAGGAAGGAGGGGGGAGGTGGCGGGACATAGCATATTCTCTCTCTCTCTCTCTCTCCTCATCTCTCAATATCCTCTCCTCTCCTCTCCGTCTCTCCTCGGTCTCTCCTCGTCTCACCAATACGACGCTCGCTGAAATCGCCAGCGTCGACAGGGGTGTCAGCGTGAAAAACGACGGCAGCTGACGTAACACATCGAAAGAGGTAAACATCAATCTCTGGTGTCGTACAGGACAAGCGGTGACTCTAGGGTCCGACGGCGTGGTCGCTCCTGGGACGAGCGACCGTCGTGCGAGGTCAGAAGAGCAGCAGGCGCTGCTTTCGTCAACTCAGGGGCGGCGATCGAAGTATTCTCACAGTCGTATGGTAGTCCCGGGACCGGGCGCTGTGGTGTTAAGAAGAACGAGGGGGAAAATGGAGATTGGGAGAACAGGGGGAGAAGGTAAGGGGGGGGGAGTGTAAAAGGCAGGGCGGTTATCGGTCGACCGGCGTGCAGGATGTGCAGCCTCCACCCGGTAGCAGGATGAATGACTCCGTGCAGAGGTCAGAATACTGATGAGCGGAGAAGGATCAGTTGCGGTTGCGGAGAGAAGGTTAGAAGTTCGGTAGCTCCTCGGTCTGCCGGGAAGGGGCATCTACCAAATACGATGGAACCAAAGGGTATTCTAGGGATTCGGGAGCTCGGGGGCAAATAAGATCCGACTTCTCGCACTTCTGGGGTACGATGGCGGACTGCGGGCATTCTCGCCATGGCGGAATATAGGAGGCTCGACTGTGCAGTCTGCAAAAGGAGAGGGTGGTGGGGCTAGCATCGGAGCTCGTCGGGCTTAGCGTATTCGTAGAAATCGAGTTGGTTATCAGTCACAGGTCTCCTCTCAGGGACAAGCCCGGTTCTCGCAATCTGGGTAGAGTGGCTCTGGTACAAAGGGTCGTAAGTCGCGATACGGGCACGCCAAATAAACGGCTCTCAGAGTGCGAGGAGATTATTGGAAAGAAGGCACGTTTAGGCTTGGTGCGTGGGGGCGGCTTAGCGGCGACGATCGGATATGTGCAACACCAGTAAGAAGCGTGGAGCTCGCCGAGCTCCGGAGCGCTTCGAGAACGATCAGCTCATGTCAGAGGGGCCAGGCGGATCAGGAGTTGGGAGAGTCCGTCGGTGCTTTCTCGCCGAAACGGGGTCCCTAGGTCATGAGGTAATCGTCTGCGAAGATGCGGAGGGCGACGGGTCGTCTACAAGAGTTATCGAGAATGATTTTCGAGTGTTGGGGTCTCTGCAAAGGGGTGAGGATACGAGAAGGTGGCTAGGATATCAGCTAGTGCCTTCGTATTCGGAGGGCCGTCAACTCGTGGAGGAGGAAGGGGCAGCGAGTCGGATAGAAGAAAATCTGCTTGGTGGTGTCCTCAAGCGAACCTAAAGGTGGCCCTATCTCGCAGGGGGGTGGAGGGGGCCCTGGACTGGTAAGCTGGCCGAGTTTCCGTCAGGGATAGATCTTCGTAGGGAGTGGGATGGGGTAGGTGCATCACGGTGAGGTTCTTAGATCTCGCAAAAAAGGATGAGGTCGCTTCGAGGGGCGCTCGGAGGTAGATGAACCGGTACGAATTTAGCACAGGTGAAGACCGGTCAGGAAGCTGGGGCGTCCGTAGTTCATTTACGAAGTCAGGTGCAGGAACGCGGGAGGAGGGAGGGTGTATGCGTACAGGATATTGAGGATAAGGTGGCTAGGGTCCATTGGGCTGTTCTATTATCTTTTCGATGTCGTCGTGGTCGCGATGACTGATGTGACGTAGGAGCGCATTCAGTCTCACGTCCGTCGTGAAGATCTCATTCGGGGGGTTCTCTCTCTCTCTCTCTCTCTTGAGCTTTGGCCTGTGTTCAACTTGGTCACATGGTTACATTTCAAAGCAAGTCAGCTAATGCAGAACTGGCAAACTGTCCGCATTAAAGTGTGTTAAGCCCACATCGCTGGTTCGGTCCACATGTCATGGTGTGGGTGGAGGGGCAGTTGGGCGATGTATTTTTTGTCAAGGTGATTGCCTGTGTCATTGTCTGTGCGTGTCACAAGCCACGCCACACAAAATGGAGGCATCTGTTAGGGCCTATTAGTGAGCAGAGAGCCCCAGCTGCGGTCATTTAGAGAGGGGCAGGATGGGTAATTTAGGGTGTGGTCTACCAACAGGGGTTCTAAACCATTTTTTTGCTATATGTATTTGTTGTGTGTTGGTCATTTTTTATGGAATAACATGCCGTGATGTTTTTATGACTGTATATATGTACACGTATAACAGGACACAGGGTGTCACGCGTTGTTTAGGAAATGATTGAATCAAAATCTGCCTGGTTTTTGATTTCGCATATGTATCATATTTATCATGTCAATTTGCATGGTTTTTGGCTATGTTTGTCTTTTGCACCCTGCTTGCCGTGTCAAGTATGTGTGTGCAAAAATAGAAGCGACGTTTCTGTAAATGTTTAAGGCTTTTCTCGAGCACGGATTGTTCTTGGAAGGGTTTCTTTGACTTCATGCAAGTAATCCACACATATATTCCCCATACGCTTAAATTTAGAAAAGATCGATTTCCATAATTGACACATTAACATTTTAATTCAATTCCATCCTATGTATTATATTCTATGTATTTACGTGCTTTTTGACAGTGTTGTTTCAACGCAGCTTCACGAGAAAATAGAGGAACCACAGAAAATGTTTTAAATATAATATAATAATATAATAGGGAAGTATTGCAGTTCTTAATGTCCCCAAAAAAGACTGTAATCCACCAAAATGGTATAAACTTTCTTTGAATTGGTATAACAAGTATCATATGTGTGTGTGTACAGTATGTATGTGTATGTATATAATATTATACAGTATTGCAGTTATATATACACAGTGTGTGTGTGCGCACAATGTGTGTGTAATGGGAAAGAAAGGACTCTGCACCTATAAATTGAACACTGTGTTGTCAATGTTGACAAGCACTTCATAATACTTTTTATTGGTTACATATTTGCAAAACCCAGTGACCAACATAGTGACTACTAATATGGAAAACATATAAATCACGAAATACCAACATACAAGGTTCAAAAGGACAACAGCGACGTGTAGGCTATATTGTTTTCATCGTTAAACAATATTAATGAAGTCAACTATAAAATAGCACCACCACACACACACCGTGAGCTTTCGATCACAAGACAAAACAAGGGATCACAATGCACACGGGACCAGAATCCTCGGGTTGCGTTCCCTACGGATCCTCTGCCTTTCTAATGATATTTATGGCTGCGTTTCAAGAAAACCCATCCAGCACGTATCATATTTCACCTGTTTATCACAAAACAAATTGTCGGCAAGTGAATTTACCGCAATTATGAACAATTAATTTAATTGCCACCATAATTGCATAATACACATACAGTAGTTATCTGTATTTTATAAAGGAAATGATCCACAGTGGCCATTTTGCCAGCCAGAGCAACTGGGAAAGTGAAATCGTATCGACGTCAACATCCGTCGCAGGAAACTATACCTCCTTAAATGAATGTCTCAATACGTCGATGGCCTTTAAGTGACTCACAGCCCACAAGCTTTGTTTAACAGCCCCGGAGAGAAGGCCAGGAGGAGGGTTTGCTTCGCCTGAACGGCAAAGTCTTCGTTTGCATGCTGATACTCAAGTGCATCGCTCTTGTTTTTCTCAGCCGTGGCTCCTGAGAATGACCTACACGGACGGGTATATCTCTTTCTCTCCCTGTTTACTGTAAGCTCCCGTGCCATCGACGTGCCAGAGCCCGCGTCTCTGGCCTAGAGGGAGGGGGGAGGGGGAGCGTGAGCCGGGCGGTGGGGGAAGGGAGGCATTCTCATTTCCTGCGAAGAGAGAAAAAAGACCTCAGCTCACTCTCTGACCAGTTATCTCCACATTCACAGCTGCCTTGCTCTGTATTTGGCTCTGTTTGCGAGAACCTGCGATTGTTTGCTCTGTCTGTTGAATATGTGAACACCGTTTCGCCGGCTCCCATCGATCCAGAAGATCCAGTTTTGCCAACGGTGTCGGAGGCCCGTTTGGTGGCAGGCCGACGGTTTTCTTTCTCTCCATTGGATCGGCCGAAGGACTTCCTGTTTGTTTGATCTCAGGGTTGAGATTTGCTCATCAGCAGTTTGGATTTTCAGCCACGCAGTTGGCTTGACATTGTTTGACCTTTCTGAAGAGAGGCCCGGTGGATGGGAGGGATCTGTTGAGAAATCATATCTATGAAGCTCGCAGTACAGTAAAAACCGGAGAGCCCTCGGGCCTTCGGCTACATGCTTAGACGTGCATTTCTCTCCTTTTCTGAGTAGTTCCAGTTTGATGATGTGGATATTCATTCTCCAGACTAATATCATTCCTCTCACATACGCCATAATCCTTTTACGCTGTCGAGTTTTATATCATCCATGATCGTTTTTTTCTCATCGAGCTGGACTGTTTGCTTGTGGTAAAGGTGAGTGTTATTGATGGCTGAGGATCTGCCATTATGGATTTATTTACATTAGTTTTTCGTAGTCTGTTGAGCAAGTCAGACGGCCGTGGTATGTGGAATTTTGGGCCTTTATTTACCAGCGTTCAAAGGATCTCAAGCCGTGGCCCCGTCAACGAGAATCATGGGATCAAAACATGATCATTCAAAAGGCCAAGGTTTCATCCTAGCCTGATCTATTCCATCCATCCGGTTCAACCTCTGTAAAGCTTCTTATCTTAACGTAATGAAGGACCGTCGCTTGCAAGTTGCTTCTAATCTTTTCTTGTCCCTTCATCGGTTTTGCACAGAGGATGGGATCAAGGCCTCTTTATTGTAGGGTTTTGTTTCTGCAGTGGGCCGTGGACCGCCTTTTCTCTTTCACCTGTCATTTACATGCTCCTTTTTGGCAATCCTTCCCTTGTGGTTGAAAAGGTTTTTGTTGATCGAACATAGTGGGTTTTTCCATAGTGGGGGGAGTGAGGACAACTACATTGTGGGTTTCATGTGATGTAAGGTGTTCGTCTTTGTTTTTTTAATTTAAGTTTTAAGGTACATATACGTATTCAGATGACAAATAGCATCGACATTTTTTCCAGTCTCAAAATGAATTTACTAATCAGTTTAATTCACTCGCGTTATTTTATATTGCGCAAATAATAATATTTATAGTACTAGTATTAATAGTATTTCTGAATTTTTAAGATGAATGAGCTCAAGTAACATTGTATCCTAACCAAGCGTCGCAAACAAAACAAATCTTGAACGTTGAACGTTTTGTGTAAAATATTGCGGTGTATTTCCACTTTAGCGGAGAAATGCGTTTGCCTTCAGGCGTGTCGTCAATTTTACGATAACACGCCTCCGAAATGAATCCACCATTTGCAAGCTGTCGGGAACTTACGTTAAAATCTTGGCTCGCCCACTTTACACCGCGATCGGTTGTCGCCCGGCATTTGTTGCTTGGTATTTGCATAAGGTCAAGAAGAGCCCAACTTTTTGACACTCTCGGTCTCGGCCGCTCCCAATGCCTTTTCCGCCTCGCTGTCGGTCCCATAATGCAACACGTGAACGTCAAGCGCAGCTGTTATACAAAAGAATTGAAAACTCTCGCTCTGCTCCGCACGCTTCACGCCAGTGGAAACGCACCGTTACACTGTGCACTATTTCAGGTCGGCCATTTTATAGTGCTGTCCAAATCTATAGAGGAAATGATCAATCACATAATGCACCGCATGTACACTTACGGAGTAAATACCCACAATGCATCATTAGGGTCACACATGAATTCAAGTGGCATGGCTAAAGATTGCTTTCCATTTGTTAAACAGTTCAGAATACTGTTTCCGGATCCAATCCTCCACTCATTTGAAGTTAAATATTAATATCAAATTTACGCCAAACTTTTATAAACTCACGTTGTACACTACAGTCTCACGGAATCCCCGAAACCGATATTTCAATAAATGGTAATGGACCACTGTCTGGACATCTGAGATTTCGTTATAGAGATAAATGATAGGATCATGTTTTTTGATAGTTTCACAGCAAACCATCAGTATAAACTAGCATTTCTTGTTATTTTCCTATGGCATCTGATATGTATATGACCTTCCATATACAGTATGGTGGTGTGTGATGTCAAGGTCAACAAGTGGATTCTGTTTTATGGAAATGAACAATGCAATGTGGCATTTATCAACGAGGGAACAGAAAATAATCAATTCTACAAGCTTGACCTGACAATCGAACTTGAGCCGTCAGTGTGAACGCTAAATAATGTTTACAGCATGTATCTTTAAAATTGTGTTTTTTGACAAACTGTGCAGTATCTGAGAAGACGTTACTAACTGTACCACAAAACAAGCTGTGGGGAAGTTCACATACCTGAAATTTGCTAAAACAAAATTTAAAAGCGTAAATTCAAACTGTCATTGCATAAAATATGCCACCTTAGTTCAAAGAAGCCTAAAGGTTCGTTCACACCAAGGATGATAACTATAAAGATAACGTTTTACAAAATCGAGCTTAGGGGAACAGTCTTCAACACAACGATAAAGATACAGAGGACAATATTGTACATCACTTTTCGTGTTTTTTTTCCACTAATGAGCAATAATACATTGACAAACAAACAAAATACAATACAATTTAAAGAGCTAGCACACTTAAAATGTGAAACTTCAGCATCCAACCTTTAAATAAACATAACATTATCATATCGTCGCTGACCTTCCAAAACCTTGGATGTCCAAATTTACGGTTTTACAGGAAATGGAAAAAACACAAGTACTTTTTATTGGTTAGATATTTGCAAAACCCAGTAACAAATATGAAGGGTGACTTATAATAATGATTTATGGTAAAAAAATTAAAATCATGAAATATGGCGATACCAGGTTTTAGAAGGACAGCAGCATGTTGGTGTGGATTGTTATAGTTATCTTTATAGTTAACTGGTTTAGGTGTGAATGGACCATAAGGGACAGTTCAACCAAATATAAAAATTCTGTCATCATTTACTCATCCCCAAATTGTTCCAAATCTGCATAAATGTCTTACAGTTCTTGGCCACCATTGACTACCATAGTAGACAATATAAATTACAATAGTAGTCAATAGTCCCCCATTCAAAATATTTTGGGTTGGGTTCAACAGAACAAAAACATTTATAAAGCCATGTTTCCTAATATAGTTCAAGCATTCTGCCAAATATCTTTCTCTGTGTTCATCGGAACAAAGAAATGTATACAGATTTGGAACAACTCAAGGGTAAGCAAAGGATGACAGAATTTTCATTTTTGGCTGAACTGTTCCTTTAACTCCACTGTTTCTTGTAGGCCCCTACACATTTCCTAGCCATGTCAATAGCTGATGGTATTTAGATTCGATTGCGTCTGAAATTGATTCCCAAAACGGAAAACCACTAGACTAACAAAATCCGAATTTCAACCAAAAATGTTACAGATTGCACCTTAGGTTAAAATGATGCTATAAGTAGCTCCAGCCTACAAGTAGAAGTGATTCAGATGTGGAATGGGAGACAACACTGCTATGAACAACAACATAACTCTGGAGATTAGATTACATCATCCACGTCTTTTATCTCAGGGGGAGACCTCATGAGATTTCTGTTTCTTATTCCATCGCTTTCTTTTGCTCGCTTGTCTCTTCTAAGCATCTCTTCCTTCTTCATTTAGTTTGGCTGAGGAGGAAATAAAGACCGAATCAGAAGTTGATGGCATGGAGGTGTCAATGCCACCAAAAGGTAATCTATTTTTATCATATATTTGCTTTAGCTGCACATTGCATTCATCTGATATAATGGACTTCCAACAAAGATCTTCTTACTACACATTCTACACATTAAGTCATTCTTTTCGTCTACCACATCAAACGTGGCATGTGACCTCATTTTTTTTCTCTATGACTGCAGCTGATTGTTATGATCTTGTCTTTGTTATTATAATGTAGTCAGACATATTTTGACACAACACATTCTTTAAAAGACACAGATCTTTTTGTAGTCCTGTGAAGGTTATCGGCGGTCTGTGTTGTTTGTTCATTGAAATGTCACAATCGCATGGCCGACCGGGAGAGGTTGCCAGGAAATGTATTATTCGGGTTTGCTTTGCATAATTTATTTATTAATTGTTATATTCTTTACGCCATTCCAGCATCTAAGGCTATATTCATGGCGAGAACTAGTCAATCTAGTTCACAATTCGATCTATTCACAAGTTAGGGGAGGGACAATTTGGAACCCTCTATTAACCAATCTGCATGTCTTTTGGCTGTGGGAGAAAACCGGAGCACCCGGAGTAAACCCATGCTTACGAGAACATGCAAACTCCACACAGAAAGGCTTCCCGTCCCAGCTGGGGGTTTGATTTGCATAACAAAGGGCCTGTCGTTCTCTTACAGCGGTCCCTGATCTAGGACCAGCAGAGCAGACGTTGGCTGCTCAGAAGAGGAAAGCACCCAGTCCTCCACATTCCTCCAATGGACACTCTCCCTCCGACACGTCACCTAGTCCCTCAAAGAAGAAAAAGAAACCTGGAATGATCAACAGCAGTAAAGACCAAGTACGTTGGCATTCCATTCGCCCCTTTTGTGTTGGATTTTAAAGTGATAGTTCACCCAAAAATGATAATTCTGTCATCATTTACTCACCTTCGAGTTGTTCCAAATGTGTATACATTTCTTTGTTCTGATGAACGAAGAGAAAGATATTTGGAAGAATGTTTATAACTACACGGGTTTCGACCCCACATTGACTCCTATAGTAGGAAAAATTACTTTATAATTTTATAACAACAGATCTGGGGCACTTTTGACTACCCTTCTATTTTCTCCGACTATGGGAGTCAATGGGGGGCAAAATCTGTCCGGTTATTAGCATTCTTCCAAATATCTTTCTCTGTGTTCATCAGAACAAAGATTTATACAGATTCGGAACAACTCGAAGGCGAGTAAATGATAACAGAATTTTCATTTTTGGGTGAAGTATCCCTTTAAGACAAGACAATGTTACATTTACACACAAAGAAATACAAATGTATGTTGCATTTTAAGAAAGTTAAAGTCTTTCACTCAAACCTATTTTGACTACTAAACAAATTAATCAACATTTTATTGTGGTTTTAATAAAGAAATCTTGCATGCCGTTTTGAATGAAAAGACGCTTTTTGATTAGCATGAATGAATTCCAATTTGTTGAATAGGATTAGCTACAGTGGCTTCTAAAAGCATTTGGACACATATATGAATGTCTTCACAATAGATAACAAAATATCAAACCAAGTAGCGTTTATTTTAGGGATGGTTGGCACAGTTTCACCAGAAATGTCATAAATGAGAGATGTACTGTTTAAAATTGAAACAAAACATATTTGGACACTTTCTGGTATGAAACATATGCTCAAAGTTTAAAGTAGTTGCAAAACTGGCCTGGAATGTTGAAGTTAGTTTTGAGAAATATTCTAGTATTGTTTATTTGAAGATGCCACTTTGTATATTGTATATTTTGTAATTTATTAACATCCATATATTTAGTATGGATGAGGTAACTAAATACTTTTGTAGCCACTGTGTGCTCACTTAATGCGATAAGTAATAAAATGCACTGACGTTAAAGGGACAGTGAACCCAAAATGTATTTTATCTTGTACTTTCATTTTATGAAAACCACTGAGACATTCCCCAAAATGTCCCATAAACAGGTTTTGAATGACTTGAGAGTGAAAATAATGATGACATAATTGAATTTGTTTAAACTATCCCGTCAATAAATGTTTTATAGTTTTTTTAGTGGTGTTGCAGTATCAATGATGAATGTTTTATGCAGGATGCCAAATGCAGATTTTCTTATTGACCCTATGAAAATGAATTATCCACAACAACCATAGTTTACATATGGTATTTATAGTAAATCAATAGTAACCACAAATTTACTATGGGCTTAATATAGTAGCCGTAGTTTAACCATGATATTTGTTGTAAAACGAAAAAACTGGTAATCAATTCGCCAAAATATAAAGCAATAATTAAACAATAGTTTATTTTCCCCTAAGGGTCACATGAAACGTAAAGCAATCCTTTATTAATATCTGAAAGCACTGAACATTAATAATTTTCTTTTTCGACATTTGAGAAAAAATCCTGTTACCCAGATCCATTACTGTAGCCAAAATATTACTACGTCTGTCTTTTCATAATACTTTCCATTGACCTATATTTGGCATCTATATTTGGCATCTTTGGCTTTGTAAATGAGTACATTTGGATTTCGTTCCAATCCCAGTCAAACACATACATTGTGTGTGTTTCTGAAATTAGGAGAGAAATCCTGCACAATGTCCTCCCGGTTGCATTCCGCTGCTTTTGACCCAGTGGTCATGTGACTGCTTACTATGCGTGCTTGATTTATTTCAGTGCCTTGCTATGTGTCCCCTGCAAGTGTTGTGGCTTGTGTTTTGACCCCCTGCCCTGTCTCTCTTGCCTGCATTTCAGTGTGAGCTTAGACATGGTCCCTTTTACTATGTCAAGCAGCCCGCACTCACCACAGACCCTGTTGATGTTGTACCGCAGGACGGGCGGAACGATTTCTACTGCTGGCTGTGTCACCGCGAGGGCCAGGTGCTCTGCTGTGAGCTCTGCCCGCGCGTCTACCACGCCAAGTGCCTCAAACTGGCCGCAGAGCCTGAGGGCGACTGGTTCTGTCCCGAATGTGAGGTATTGAACGTTAAAGGACTTGATGTATTGCGTCAGATATGTCAGGATTACTTCGGCTTGTTCTTGTGAAGTCGCGTGATTGTCAGTTTAAAGGTGCAGTAAGCACAGTTTCAGCCATTTTGGTAACATCTGCTAGTTATCCCTAAATCAGTCACACACCCTGCACTAAAAATCCCGCCATACTATGCCATCTCTGCCAATCTGATGGGACAAAATTGTAAGAAATATTGATTTTATATACATATGTATGTATGAATGTGTATATATATATGTAAATACGTTTTTGAGAACTAAAGATATTGATATAAAAATGTATTATTGAAATAAAAGCTAGATTAAAAAAAATAGGGCTGTCAAACGATTAATCGCGATTAATAGCATCCAGAATAAAAGCATGTGTTTACATAATAATAGCAATAATTTAGTATTTATAAACGCATACATGTATACATATTTAGAAAATATTTTCATGTATTTGTTTATATTTACCAATCATTTAAATGATATATAAATGTTTATATTTAAAATATATACATGTATGTGTATGACTTTATTAGTACAAAATTAATATGCACAGAACACAGACATATATTATGCAAACACAAACTTTTATTCTGGATGCGATCAATCACGATTAAACGTTTGACAGCCCTATTAAAAAACATAATTCTGATCACACAGCATTCAGTTGTCTATTGTTTCATATATAATTATTTTTTAAATAAAAATAAAAGCATTAATTTTCTTTATGCTGACATCATCAGTCCCTCTTATTATTAATGTCCTGTTAAATTCCAAAGTAATTTGCAAATTGCAAACATGTTTTGGTTTTGACATTAATCCCCTAAATGAATGATCTTGTTGTCGCTATGAACTGACAGATATGGACCTCTGTGCTTTACAGCTGACAGTCTGAGAATGCTTGAGAACATGTCATAAATATGATCTGTATTTATGTAATTAGTGCATTGATTTCACTCTCTGCCTCAGAAAATAACAGTGGCTGAATGCATAGAGACTCAGAGTAAAGCTATGACCATGCTCAACCTGGAGCAACTGTCTTACCTGCTCAAGTTCGCTCTTCAGAAGATGAAACAGCCAGGGGTGAGTAACCAATACCTCAGCGTCAAACGCCTGCAATTCATCACTCACAGGAGGTATTGGTATCAGTTTTAAATGACTGGGCATCCCTCAGAGCAGATCTTCATGAATGATTTATCTTGCAGACCGAGCCGTTTCAGAAGCCTGTGTCCCTGGAACAGCACCCAGATTATGCAGAGTATATATTTCACCCTATGGACCTCTGCACGTTAGAGAAGGTAGGGGACGGATGGTTATCTAATGGCAAGGACCTTCTCAGTGGGTTTGGTAGTGATCTTGTGTGTATCTGTATACATCTTACTATGTTGATAAGTTTAGTTCCCATTGGAGGGACAGTTCACTTCCATCATGTCATTCACCCTCATGTCGTTCCAACCCCTTATATGACTCTTTCTTCTGTAAAACACAAAGGAAGATCTTTTGGGAAATGTCTCAGTGGTTTTGTGTCCATACAATGGAAGTCAATGGGGGCCAATGTTGTTTGGTGCCCTATATTCATGGAAAATCTTCTTTTGTGTTCTTCAGAAGAATGAAAGTCATACAGGTTTGGAATGGCATGAGGGTGAGTAATTGAAGGATTTTTTTGTTTCTGGGTGAACTCATTTAGGTCTCAAAAGTGTCTGACTATAAATGTTATACTGAGTTTGACAACCAGAAAAGGTCCAAACATGCGTCAGAACATGTGTTTTTGAGAAACGTTTTGACTACACTGTATGTAAACGGTTGTAAATGTGAGAAATGTACTACAACTGACAACTCTGTGTCTGTAGAACTTCAAAAAGAAGATGTACGGTTGCACGGAAGCGTTCTTGGCCGACGTGAAATGGATTCTACACAACTGTATCATTTATAATGGAGGTCAGTGCTGGTCTGTTTTTAAAGTTTATATTTTTGGCTTCACATCAAACATTCAGTATAATGTTTTTTTTGTCAATTTGATGCACCCTTTAGGGAACCACAAGCTAACCGCAACTGCTAAAGTTATTGTCAAGATCTGTGAACATGAGGTGGGTGTATTCAAATGCTTTATACACCACACACAGTATGTGGTGGATGAACATGCTAATTTAAAACTGTAATATAAAAGTGAGTTTTGTTTATAAATCATCCACAGATGAATGAAATTGAAGTTTGTCCAGAGTGCTACCTGTCTGCCTGTCAGAAGAGAGACAACTGGTTCTGTGAACCTTGTGTAAGATGTCTTTCTTCTATCATTTCAATATAACACAGGCCAATTTACACAAAACATTGGCTTACACCGGAGACAACTGACCAACACGATTTGAGCTTTTGGGACAAGTGCCTGAAACTGGATTTGCAGACAGTCATAATGACAACAAATAATATGATGACAAATTGCTATTGAGAATGACAATGTATGTAATTTATAATATATTATTGATAAACAAATATACCGCTTTTTTATCTCCACTACTATTATTTCCCATTTATAACTTCAATAGTAAAACATCTGTATTGTAAGCTGGACTGTATGTTGCATTTAAGAAAGTAATTGAGTGATTTTCCTCATCATTCTTTTTTTTTTTCCTGAAGTCTCAGCCTCATCCTTTAGTGTGGGCCAAGTTGAAAGGTTTTCCCTTCTGGCCCGCTAAAGCCCTGAGGGATAAAGAAGGTCAGGTGGACGCACGGTTCTTCGGCCAACATGACAGGTTAGCTTGCTATTCCATTAATGTCATCTTTACTTTACTGATTGATTCAGTTTGATTTGATCTGATTGTTGAAATCAACACATACAATAAACCTTCAATAAGATCTGCATGAAAATATAATGTGCTCTTTAAATATGTTTGTTCTCTTTCAGAGCCTGGGTACCCATAAACAACTGTTACCTCATGTCTAAAGAGATCCCGTTCTCTGTCAAGAAGACCAAAAGTATCTTCAACAGCGCCATGCAGGAAATGGAGGTCTACGTGGAAAACGTGCGCAAGAAATACGCCGTGTTCAATTATGCCCCCTTCCGGACTCCGTACACACCCAGCAACCAGTTCCAGATGTTGCAGGACCCTAATAACCCCAAAAAAGGCCCGGTTAAACCTGAGAAACAGGACAAAGTCAAGTTTAGCTTTGATATGACCGCCTCTCCCAAGATGCACCTGGGTAAGACAGTGGTGTCAGGAGGAGGGTCGGGGCGGCGGATCTCTGTGACGGACATGCCTAGATCTCCCATGAGCACCAACTCATCGGTCCACACTGGGTCAGACCTGGAGCAGGACGAACGAGGGGGGAGAGTTCCATCGAGTCACTATAGCGCCGGTGAAGACTCAATGGATTACACAGGTGCTTGATTTGGTGTAACTCTGTTTAACTTCCTGAAATTGGCTAGTAAATGTTTAATTCACTGCACAACTCTGAGGCAGATCAGGTTTTTTTAACTAAAACATGTCTTGTTCCAACAGCTTCCCCTGCGTCTCTGAAAACAAGCGGCAGCCCCAAGCCTTCACTATCCACACCGGTTAAACAGGAACGGAGTTCGGGGACCGGGGGTATCCTCAACCTCAACCTGGGTACGTCTAAAATTAACCTGCCTCCCACAGCCTTGACCATAACATCTTATTAAGCTACATGAACATCAGCTCCAGGAATTTGTGCTACATTTTTGTTGGTTGTCACAGTAAATTACTCGTGATACTGTGTCTGCTAAATGAACGACTGTTCATGTTATTTGGTCAGATCGTGTTAAGGCTGAAATGGACCTGAAGGAGCTCAGTGAGACTGTACAACAACAGCAGCAGCAAGGAACCTCAGTGCTCCTCACATCTCCCAAAAAAACAACCAGGAGTTTGGATAAAACCATAGAGAGCTGCAAAGCTCAACTTGGTAAGGAACATAATAAAATACCCAATTGTCTTCATATATCACCTGCACCATAAACTCAAACTGACTCCTCTCCACTTGCAGGAATCGATGAAATCTCAGATGACGTGTACCGCCGCGTGGAGCACAGCGACTCGGACGAGTCCGACAAATCTGACTCCAGCGATAGTGAATACATGTCCGATGATGAACAGAAGCCTAAGAACACTAACAACAGCAATAGTGTCCACAATGCCTCCAAAAAGATGCCGAGACTTCCATCCGCTCAGGGACAAGACCAAGACGCTGCCCCTTCAGCCGGTGGAGGAACGGCAGCCGGGGACAAGAAACCCTCAGATCTCCAAACCAAAGAGAAGACAAGTGGTGGCGTGGAGAAAGATCCTCCTGAGAAGAACAAGCCCCCACTGCAGACGCCAAGGGAAGAGGGAAGAACCGCTGGACCGCACCTGGATATGGACTCGGACTCCGAACGGGAACTGGTGATAGACCTCGGTGAGGAAGCAGGCGGAAGAGAAAAGAGGAAAGCCAAGAGAGATACCGCATCGGCACCCATTTCCACACCTAAAGACCAAACTGCCGCTAAAACCGAAGGTAGAGATATCACACTTTCTGGATTTTGTTTCTGGTTTCATTTCTTCATCTTCTAATATTCTGTCATGTTTGTTCTTGTATCCAGGTAAAGCTCCTGCGTCAACCAGTGTATCAGCTTCTCCATCCAGAGATAACATCTCGCCTTCCTCCAATTCCGGTCCCAAAGACACGTCCACGCCAGCCATCAAGCCTCCAGCCCCTGTCACGACCGTATCCCCCGTTCCAGCCACCACTACCTCAGGTGCTCAAGCTGTTCCTGCGGCCCCAACCGGCTCTAACGCGGTGAAGAAACAGCGCCCTCTGCTGCCCAAAGAGAGCACGCAGGCGGCTCAACGGCCTGCCGTGTGGAACCAGGCTGGTGGTAAATTCCAGACATCTTCACAGAAGTGGCACATGCAGAAGGTTCAGAGGCAACAGCAGCAGGGTGGGCAGGGTTCTCCGACGCCGGTGCCGAGCCAATCACAACCGCAGACAGGAGGGAACAACTCCACCACTCACTACCAGACCAGGCAGTCTGTCAAGGGTACTTACAAGTCGCTACCTTGAACCTTAAATGTAATGACCGAAGGTCCTTGATTACCCAGAATGCTTTGCTCTACAGAACTGACATTAGATGGACTGGTTACATGTTTAGCCATGATGCTGCCATATTATTAAAATAAAAATTGTATCTGCACAATTTCTTGTTTCACCAGCTGTTCAACAGAAAGACGCGCCCCCTGTTAACGCTGCAGCTGGTTCCTCCACCTCCACCAGTTTGGCTGTAGATTTCCTCACCCCTCCTGCCTCCGCAGATGTGGCCGCTGACATCGCCAAATACACCACGAAGGTAAATCGCATGACCAATGAAGAGTTAATGCTGGGGCCAATGAGAAAGCTAAACTGTGGAAGATTGTAGTTCAACTATAGAAAAAATGGGGAGAGTGGCTAAATATTTTCAAAAGCTGTAAGAAATCCAGATTTAAATGTGTTGTTCTTGCTTTCATCATAATTGCAGATGATGGACGTGATCAAGGGAACGATGACAGAGATTTACAACGATCTTTCCAAGAGCACAACGGGAAACACCATTGCAGAGGTCTGTACATATCTATGACTTAACATCACATCAGTTTGATCATTTATGCCAACAATGTTTGTTCCAACAAGGTGCACTGTATGAAACGTTTATAGGTTGCAAGACTCAGAAAAGAGTTTTCTCACTCATCTGGTATTTGTTTATATTTAAGCAGATTCGGCGGTTGAGGATTGAGATTGAGAAATTGCAGTGGCTACATCAGCAGGAGCTGTCAGAGATGAAACATAATCTAGGTAACTGACATTACAGTGACACGCTCTTAAATGCTAAAAACATTGAATCTCATATACTAAGCATGGATGCACACAAATTTGTGTGAAATCTGTGTAGGAACAAAGTTTCATACTTAAATGTATGCAGTGTATGCAACATAATACACAATAATCACATATGCTATAATTACACACTAGTTCATTGGCCTTATGAATATGGGAAAACACACATATTTTATATAATATATATATAAGACAATTTTCAAAAATCATGTTTTTTTATTGTGCGTTCCAAGTAATATCAATCAAAACGCAGCCGGGTTGTTTGAAATAATAATAATAACACAAAAAAACGGCTAACTAACATAATAAAAACATGATTTTCAACATTTTTTTTATCTGTTTTTGCCATTAAACTATTCGTAGATATAGGTTTTTTTGAATTTACTTATCTGTACAAGAAAAATAAGAAATTGAAATGGGATAACTAAGTTATCAAAATGATTAATATATATATATTTATTTTATTATATATAATTAGTTATATATTTTTTGCTCCCTAAACTCTTTGTAAGTTGCTTTGGATAAAAGCGTCTGCTAAATGACTAAATGTAAGGGTTAGGGTGTAATATATGATATATTCATTATTTTACATTATAAATAAAATACAGATTATTAAACATTTTATTATACATGCAGATTAAGCTGGTGTGGTGCGTTTTAAATTGAGAATATGTTTTTCTGATTGCAAACAAAAACACTTTGTTGTACCTGGAGCAAAATCTATATAAAAAAAACATTATAGATACAAAAAACAAAGCAATGGATATCGTGTGAATCCTACTATATTTGTGTTATTGTAGAGTTAGTGTTAGCAGGTGCTTTTGAATGTTAACAGTTCTCTCCTAACACACACATGATCTTTAATCACTACTATATCACCACTGTGTGTATGTGTAGAGCTGACCATGGCTGAGATGAGACAGAGTTTGGAGCAGGAGAGAGAGAGGCTGGTCTCCGAGGTGAAGAAACAGATGGAGGTGGAGAAACAGCAGGCGGTGGATGAGACCAAGAAGAAGCAGTGGTGTGCCAACTGCAAGAAAGAGGCCATTTTCTACTGCTGCTGGAACACAAGTTACTGTGATTACCCCTGCCAGCAGGCCCACTGGCCCGAACATATGAAATCCTGTACACAGTCAGGTACCGATTGCTCACTTTACCACTTTAATTGCATGAGATCATAAATGTAAAGACATTCACCCAAAATTTTATCACAATTAACCAGTTATTCCAAGTTGATAACTTGGCGCCTCATCAGGTCATGTGACGTCAATGTAGCATACGGACACCCACCACTGAATTGTAAGAAAACAGAAAAACGACTGTTTTTATACAGACCTCTGGAATACTCGATTCTTATTGGTCAGTGAGCATGATTGTCCAATCAGAACTAAGTTTTTTATAGTTTTTATACAGTCGTGGCCTAATGGTTAGAGAGTCGGACTCGTGACCAGAAGGTTGCCGGTTTGATTCTCAGGGCCGGCGGGTAATGACTGAGGTGCCCTTGGGCAAGGCACCTTCCCCTACTTGCTCCCCGGGCGCTGCAGTGATAGCTGGCACTGCTCCGGGTGTACGTGTGTTCATGACTTGCTGTGCGTGTGTTCACTAATCTCTGGATGGGTTTAAAGCAGAGGTCACATTTCGGGTATGGGTCACCATATCTGACTAATAGGTCACTTTCACTTCACTTAAGTAGGCAGCAGCATACTACACTAGTTTTCTGCCCGTATCACAGCCTTTCTGCATTATTAAACAATAGTTTCTTTCTCCTCAGCCACAGCTTCTCAGCAAGAGACCGAAGCGGGAGCTTCTTCAGACCCAATGGGAAAACCTGTAGGACACTCCCCTAAAACTCAACCAATGCCAGCAGGTGACCGAACATCGCCCCCGAACCGAGGACCCTCCCCTTCAACAGACAACACTAAAGGCAGCTCCTCTGTTGCTGTCTCATAACCAGAGTTGTTCCTGGATTTACATCTTTATCATCAAAATGGTTTGATAGAAGAGTCAGACGCTGCCACCACATGACATTGACTCACTTTTAACAGAGATTTAAAGACAGTTTTCTTTGTAAGTGTGGTCCGGACACAATGTGGGCACACTTCCTGTTCACTACATCACAGGCAACATTAGGAGAAACGCCTATAAACTTTCGATTCATTTCTACGTACGCTGTCGTTTCGTATTTGAATTTGTGACTTGTATAGTACAAAGAGAGACGCCATTTGATATGAAATATGCAACTGTTATACTGTTGTGCTTTTTTTTATACATATCAACTTTTGTAAACTTCACAAAACAAACAAATGTGTTTGATCGATTGTTTTTCGTCTTAATGTGAAAGATGCACTTAGGAGTGCCTCTGGAGGGGTGGGTTTACTTTGTGTAAGGCAAATGAAGACAAGTTGTACAAGGTCAAAATCTTTTACGGAATGTGATTGTAAGCACTAGTGGATTGTCACTACACATTTGGACGGATTAGAAAGATCTATACTCTGCAAATCTTTCATCCATGAAAGGCTTCTCGATTCAAAAAGTCATAAAGCAAACTAAAAATCTAGAAGAGTAAAGGAAAAGATTATACTTACTGTGGGCATGTTTCTTTTTTTTCTTGTCTTGTGGACTCTCTTGTTTACATACTGTAAATAAAAAAGACTAAGCAGAGATGATATCTGTAAGAAAAATAAAGTCTTAAGTGAGACAAATCTCAGGTGGTCTGCGTATATGTTCTTAAGCAGTTGCATTTAATATGTTTACACTCTTTCATTTCACATTTTTTCTGACAACAAGATAATTATTACAAGCAGGACTTGACACATAATAAAAGTATGCTTATATGTTAACTGGTAAATGATAATAGGAGTATAATATATTATTTTATAATAATAACAAAACCGGATTATTATTTTGTTATTATTATAGCTTGGGAAAATAAGGAAGGATGGAGTACGTTAAATAACTTCAGTAAAATGTTACTACCATGACACATTTCCAAAAACGTATTAAATTAGCACTCTTACTGTAGGATTGACCTTATTAGCCTTACGTCGTATATTAACTGCTTTTCAAATCAATTAAACGACATGTACATGTTATTGTTAAACTACCTCTACAAATAAAAATGTAACAACACGATCATCTATTACTCTTAATTTGTCAGGCATTTTCCCACAATCGCATTGCTTGTTCGACTTGATGCGGCGCCGTAATATCCGACAGCCGGATGACACCAAAGTACCGCGAGAGCGATTCGAAAGCAAACTGTTCATCGTTTTACGAATTGCTCTCGCGGTACTTTGACGTCATCCACCTGTTGAACCTCGCGGCGCCGCATCACGTCGAAACGAATCTCGACGTGATGACGTAATACGTTCAAAGAACAAACCGACGCATGATCTGAGAGAAAGAGGCGCCGGCGAACAAGAGGTAAAACTCGCCTGAGAGATCTGAAATACCGTTAAATAATTCGTCTGTCTTTTATCTCACACAACAACGACCGAGAGCGAATATTACATTTCATACACGTAGTATAAAAGTGTATATGATGGGTAAACGGTTTATTTATAGCGAGGAAGTTACGCTGAAATCAGCCGTTAGCTCCGGTCGCTAACGGAAGCTGATGCTGCTGTTACTGATGTTTTATGGGACAAAGAATTTCCGTTGTCTATCTGATGTTTCGCCGGTCTTCTGCTCTATGTAACCACTGTTCGCTATTTGAACGAATACGTGTATTTATCTTGGACTTCGGGTTGCGATTGGTACTGATAAATAAGCCTGTTCGAAGGGGTCGGAGAGGAAGGCGAGGCCTGGGTAGGAGCAGCTGAAGGCGGTGTATGATTCAAGGGCTGTGGCTCGATATCTTTCGACTTGCATAGACAGCATTTTTGTCCGTCTAAAACGCATTTTAATCGAAGCTGACTACTACGAACAGAATTGTTATCCGATCAGATGTCGCCTAGGCAGGGCACCCTACTAGGGATAAAGCCACAGACAGTGCAACTGTGATACTGCTGTTTGTGTCACAGCATCTGCTCAGCTGTTCTCAGACTGTTTGGTTTAGTGCCATTATAGAGCATTTATAGAAGCCAGCGGATTATAGAGTCTTATTTTGTCCCGAAGCACACTGGTATCTCCACAGTGATCATTATTTTGTTGATCTTTGAGTTATTAAACTGAAGAGATTAAACTAAAATATTGCTTATGAAATATTGCTTATGTCCTAAAGGACATCCCGATCAGTGTGTTATTGTGGAAAGGGTTTATTTAGTTTGTAAACTGGTTTAAAATAAAGAGCAGGGCTTGACTTGAAAATGTGAGATAAAACCTCCTTGGTACACTCCCTTAGTAACCACCCATGTCATACACCATGTAATGTGTTTTTAAATTCTCCCTTGAGCTTTGTTAGTCAAGCAGCATTTTGGCAGTATAACAAAAATACACTACATGTCGGTTCTTTACTCATTGACGTTGAATGTCTCATCTTTTGTGTTTTAGGACATGGCTGTTAACGTATATTCCACATCAGTGACCAGCGACAATCTGAGTCGTCATGATATGCTCGCGTGGATCAATGAGTCTCTACAGATGAACTTTACCAAAATTGAGCTTTTATGCTCAGGTGAGTTATAACTTATGGGGAGACTGATGGGTTTACTCCATCGGGAATTGATAATGGTGTTTTATAATAGTTAAACCATCAACGGTTGTATAGCTTTTTAGCTATTGATTTTTCGAAGTAGCCCTAAGAGAAATTGTATAGAAACCGGAAAATTATGAGATGTATTGCAATGCATACATGACATTATTGTATTTAAACAGTTTTTTTCATAGTGCCACCAAGCAAGTATGTGTGTGTTAGAATATGATCTCATAGTGAACGCTAAGCGGATATATTCATACATGCCAAGTGTCAAACAATGTGGACTAAAATCTGTTAACAATTTGATGTGTCTGCAGGTGGAGCCTATTGCCAGTTTATGGACATGCTGTTCCCAGGCTGCTTACCTCTGAAGAAAGTTAAATTTGGTGCAAAGCTAGAACATGAATACATTCACAATTTTAAGTTATTACAAGCTGGCTTCAAGAAAATGGGAATTGACAAAGTAGGTTGCTTGTCTGTTGTTTGTTTGTTCTGGGTGAGCAAAGCAGAAGAATCATTTATTCATCAGTATATATTAGATGTCTTGTAAGCGTTTGCCATTAGAGATGGAATACGTTTTATTTTGCAATAGTACCGTAATTAATGTTGAATGTTTTGAGTTCTTTTCTTTCAGTTTACCTTTAACAAATAAATCTTCCCTTGTGAATCAGTAAAATAATCTTATGCTTTCTTCCTCAGATAATTCCGGTTGACAAACTGGTAAAGGGGAAGTTTCAGGACAACTTTGAATTCGTCCAGTGGTTTAAGAAGTTCTTTGACGCCAATTACGATGGCAAGGAATATGACCCGGTGGAAGCACGACAGGGCCAGGACACCATGCCTACACCCAACCCATCCATGTCAGCCCTCAACAAGCCCAAAAAAATCATGAATGCAGGTCAGTCACAATAATATTATTGATTCAATTATAGAAAGTGACCTTACAGACACTTTAGTGGTTTTAGAAATGTCAGAAAGAAAATCTGACTGTATTTATTTACATTCAACAGATATTTTGTTATATTAATGTTCTTTTATCATTCTTCAGTTATCATCAAATGTATATTAAAAGAACTCATTGACCGTACCAAACATATATTGTTCATTGATTTATTGCAGTGCATCTGTCCCCTTCTAATAAGATAGTCAAACCAGCTGCTGCAATCGGTATGAAACTGTATCACGGCACGTGGGGTCTTCATCTTGTGTAGGGGATTAAATGGTCCACAAACACAGCTGTCGTTCTCTTTTCACATAGCTGGTGATCATTTGGGTGTTCAAAAATATCCAGCACTCTGAATCTGGTGTGTTTTTTGTGAAAGACTTTTGGTTCTATTGAAACCTCCCCGTCGAGAATTCTTGAACAATCACTCAATACAAGAGAATTGTGATATAATAAAAGACTAAAAGAACATTGACCTTGATCCAACTGCAGGAGACTCAGTTCTAGTAAAAGGTGAAAGAGATTTAAATAGGGTTGGGTACCGGTCTCGTATGTAACTGGACCGAATCAAACCGCAGATTTCGGTGCCACTTTAAGGCTGACTGAGCCGTCGATTGAGACATTTGTCCTCATTCACGTGAACGAAAGTCAGAAACCTCAGATAACACAAATCTAACACATCTTATACAATGGTTAAACGGATCGCAAACGATCTCTGATATGCACGGATCGGAAAGTGCATGACCCGTGGATTCATCATAGTGTAAGGTAGTTTTAATGCGCGCGTCTTTACCTTCAACCGCCGCAAAAGGCAAGTTTTAAAGTGAAACTAACGTTAATTTGTAATGCATATGACGTGTCTGTAATCCAAGAGATCACAATAAAACTGCTGCTCGCATTTAAAATCAATTTGGGGCTTGTTCTCAACACAATAACGCATTTGACAAGAAAGACAATCTAGACACAGCAGTGATGGTGCTAAAACCTTATGTCATCTGTCAGTCTGATCTATAGACAAGTCTGTAAAGCTTTTTACTCTGACTGCATGTATAGGCATATACTTATACTTATTTATTATACATATGGTCTGTTTTTAAAATAATGCACTTATAATATAGCCAAGAGGTCTCTGTAAATGGACTCAATCTGTTGATATATTCAATGCATTTTCTGCCAATATTTAATACAGTATGGCGAGCATTTAGTTGTAGCTTGAGGGTAAACAGTAAAAACATCTTTCTAGCAATGTTAGTGTACATGCTCATTTCACATTCACTTTAATTGTGAATTTGTTGTGTATTTTTATTACTTATTACTAAATATTTGTAATTGAACATTTTGTTCTTTAATGTCATCCACTGGTGTTTTGTTGCTCTTTTTTAAAAGTATCGATTTAAGCACCGTTTTGCAAGTATCCATGTGGCACCGGTATCGGAAAAAACCCAAACGATACCCAACCCTAGATTTAAATCACATTGAGTAGTTATATATGTCTACCAACTCACCCACATGGAAAGTGCTAGACTGAAACATTGAAGGATCCGATTGGGTTATTAGCTTTTATAAATTCTTGCTTAGACTAAGTCCAATTTGACAAAATATGTAATATGCAGAAAATGAATGGAAATGTAGGCTCCAGTTTCAAACTAGATTGTCATTCTCTTATTGATTTCATCAACAGCGCCACAGAGAGCAGCCGTAGCGAAAGTAATGCCCAAGATGGTGCCCGCCTCCGCACGGAGACCCGGTGCAGGTGGTGATGAGGAAAGGGCGGAGCTTGTTCAAGAGGTGCATCATATTCCCACATCATGCGTCACATCATTGCAGTTGTCTGTTTTCCCACCATCTCACAGTGAATGTTTGGCCTCTTTTAGTTAAACATCCTAAAGTCTACAATCCAGGATATGGAGAAGGAGCGGGACTTTTACTTTGGTAAACTGAGGAACATCGAGCTGATCTGTCAGGAGAAGGAGGGGGAGGGAGACCCCACCCTGCAGAAGATCGTGGATATTTTGTACGCCACTGATGTGAGTCTAGCTCAAGTAAAATCTCAGCTTGCACTGACTGATAATAGATTTCACTAACATCTGGGTTTATAGTTTTCTGGTAAATGACGAAATGAAAATGAAGTGTGAATAAACAGGTTGCACATCTAGAATTTAGGGTCCAATGGTCATCAAAATGGAATAGAGTATTAAAAATCCTTATCTGTCATCACTGTTTTTGATCAACTATTTGAAACCTGAAACATTCTTGGGTAAACTGGCCAACCCCACCCTTCAGTGGCACGGGCATGTTATATACTAACAAGTTACTACAGGTGCTTTAAGTTTTTAAAGAGTTGAGATCAATTTTGGCCCAAAAATGTAATCCAGAAAAACATCGTAGAAAAAGAGTTCCGGAACCGGATGACTTATTTTCTCTCTTTTTTTTTTCAGGAGGGCTTTGTCATACCAGACGCTGAGTCAGAAGACCAAGAGGAATTCTAATACTTGTGACTTGCAGTTTTATCCTCCCCATTCCTGCCCTCGCCACACAGCCGCTGCCCCCACATCTCCCTCGTCATGTTATGCATTTGGACTTTTATCTAAACAAACCTCCATATTGTTTTGTCTGTTAAAGCATGCCCAGGCACACATCATGTTGGAAGAGCCGTTTTAATTCTCTTAGACCTCCATTGAGAGGTGCCTGCCACGATACTCCCGTTTCACTTCAAGAAACGTGTAAAATACAATCTGTAATATTGCTTTTCCTCCGATAGCAACTTCAGACACCCGCAAACGTATTTATCTTGTTTTTAATGTCTCCAAAAGAAGTCTCAGACACTTTAGTATGTAGTAATGTTTCCCTCCCTCTCTGTTATGGTACATATACGTGATTCGAGTCGGAATTGTACCTTACACTGACACAACACTGAGGGACGCGAGAATGAAAATGTGTATAGATTTTTTTGTGCAAACCTCTTCTTGGTGCTTGCTTTAGCGTAAGGCAGGTAGCAGTCACCACCGCGCTCCAGTGTATCTTTAGTGACTGTGCCTTATACAGACTGGAGGGAGTGGACCCAGTTTGATGTTTGTCTGTTGTTTGTTTTATGGATGTAGTGAAGTATTGTTTATGGTCCAGCATGAGTCCGGTTTTGCTGTAAGATATGTACTAACACTCTACGTTTGTGCTACGTGATTTGCAGGCAACAGGACATCGTCCTGTACTGTAGCGCGAGCAAAATCTTATTTTTTTTAATAATTTTTATGTCTTGCATTTAAAGAATTATATCCGTTTGAACTTCATTTTCACTACATTGCTGGACTCGAGGCCAAAATTTCAGTTGACAAGACAAACCCTGCCCATCTCTGCGTGGACCACGCAGAGTTTTCTACCTGTTTTTACTGCCTTATATTTAATGCATTTTTTCTATCCTTTCACTCGCACTGTCTTTTGGCAAATGTTTGTAATTCAAATTAAAGTTTTAAGGATGTAAAGTTTATTTTTCGTTCCTTTTTTAAAGCAGCAGCAGAGTTGTGTTTATCTTGGATGGAGAATCAAGATCTTTTTAAGTACAAGAGACAAAAACTTTTTGAATTCTTTTCAAATATCGCACTCCGAGATCATTCCGCTAATAAACATTGTCACGTGAATCACACTAGAGTCATTTCATTTTAGAAACAAAAGCTGTACGTCTCATGCATTGTTTAAAAGACCTGCATGCTATAGGATGCCCGTGTTATGATCTGAAGACCACTCATTTCGTCTATGTTTGAACTTGATGGTTTTAGGACACAATCCTAATGACTTGTCTTTGGATCACTGTGCCAGTTCTGATTTTCTCTGATGTGTAGCTTGTATTGGCATTGTTTTATGTGCACTGGTTATTCTGGATTCTCTGTCTGGTTCTCAATGTTGCGTTTTAAATCAATAGCACATGCAAAACAGCCAATCGGAGTTTTTAAATACCTAGAAAATCCTCGTTGCTGGTTGCTTTGGTTCACTGGATTTCAAATATTGCTGAAATTGGATGGATGTAACTGTGTTCTATTCTAAACAGGAGAGTAGGGAAAACTCTCTCACATATGCATGAGCGAGTTGTGATGAGACACAAGGTGGATGCACGTAACACATGGAAGGATCTACTGTGAAAGTGGTTAATGTCTGTGAAATGCAGTAGCTCACCCATTCTTTCCAAACAGTGGCATTTCTAAACGATCTGTAGCAAAGGACATTGACTCTGTCTCTCCCTGTTTTTGTACTCGCAGGCTGTTAAGAACTTAACAGTTTTAACAATTTGCTCAAGTCCATTTCTTACAATAAAACAGTAGTTACATGTCCTTCTTTTTGTGTTTTTATTTCTGCTCACGCAGGACAGTCTACAGCATTTTTAAGGTTTCTCAATATCTTGTTTTTATAAGTGTATCGGCACAGCTTTGTTGAAATGCTACCAAAAGAAGTATTAGCATTCTTAAATTGGAGCTTTTCCAGAGTAAACACTTTTTACTATAGACCTCTTCGAATGAAACAATGCTATAGTCTGAAAATGCATCTCTTCCGTCAACATCTGACCGATCAGTTCTGACTTCTATTACTGTTCTTCATAACTTTTCTAAAACCTACCTGGGCTCTTTATACTGTGGTAGGCTATACGAGACCGGTCTTTTTGATCGCACTTATGCTTTTTGTTGTCCTTATGCTGTCCCACTTGTGTAAATAACAACCAAAAACCTATTTAAGAACAGAACATTTATAACCAAATCAAAATGTTAAACAAGTATCTTTAAGTTTTTATTATAAATGTAAAATCTTAATAAATGCTAATAATAAATTAAAACTGAAACCGGAAGTGTTTTTGGATCAGTGTTTACTTCTTGTAAAGTTGTCTATAGAGTCTAAATGTGTTCTGGTTATGTGGGGTTAATAGTGGCTCATGGTTGTTGCCATGGAATCAGAGAAAGATATTTGGAAGAATGCTTGTAAGCAAACAGCGTTCACTACCATAGTAACCACCATTGACTACCTTAGGTAAAATTGCTTTATAAAGTTTGTTGTTCCGTTGAAGACGAAAGAAGATATTTTGAAGAATGTGAGAAAGTAAACAGTTTTGGGTCACTTTTGAATATCATTGTAGTTTTTTCCTGCTATGGTAGTCAATGGTGGCCAGGAACTGTTTGGTTACAAGCATTCTTCCAAAAATCTTTCTCTGTGTTCATCAGAACAAAGAAATGTATCCAGATTTGATGGGAGAATTTTCATCTTTGGCTGAAGCATTTCCTTTAAATATTTAAATAGGCATTTATGGTTTAGGAATAAATTCTAAATGACAGAAAAGGTTTAGAGAAAGGCTCTGTACATTGTCTATGGTTTTCACATGCGGTTTCCCAGTTTATTTTCCAAGGTGTGGTTACAACAAGCTGTTCAAAAACAGTCATTACTCCGAAAGCGCTGCTTAAAGGTGCAGCATCAAATAAAAGTGTGTAAAAAAATACCAAAAGGTTCACTGGCTCGTGAGTTTTGAAAGCAGTCACATTAAACTTTCATGGCAAGTCAAGCTAGGTAAACTACTATATTTGTTTTTGAATATTAAAGTTAGAAAGAAGGAATATTGTAAAATCACTAGCACAAAATATTGCACTTGCACTATAACAATTATTTTGGGTCCATCAGGTCTTCTAATTTACAAGTCATAACTTCATTTTTTAAACCAGACCTCTCTATTACAGGAGTAGTTCACCTTAAAATTTAAAATCTTTCATAATTTACTCATCCTTGTGTTATTCCAAACCTGTAAGACTTTCTCTCTTCTGCAGAGCACAAAAAAAGATATTTTGAAGAACGTTGGTCACCAAACAAAAATGTTGGGCGTCTTTGACTTCCATAGACACAAAAGCACAAATATTTCTCGAAATATCTCCACATGAGAAAAAGCCATATACAGGTTTTGAACCACATGAGGGTGAATAAATGATGACATATTTGTATTATTTGGATGAATTATCGCTTCAATGAAAGAGTGTTGGAGATTACAGCTTTACTGACATTTTGGCAGTGGAACATTAATGACGGCATGGGACCAAGAAAGACATTTTAGAGATGTTCGACTTCGCTCTAACAGAACAGATGTCACTGCACAGTTGCACATGAAGTCAAACACAGCTATTTTCCCACACCTGTTTTACGCCGTCAGCAGCATCTCGGTCCTCTAGATATGTTTCCTTTTTTGGGGAAATGAACATGTTAATAGCGATGAAATTCTGAAATGAAGCAGCCCAATGTAATAAAGCTTGAAGACATGGTTATATGTGGCACCTAATGCTATTAGCTGGTTGACTTGTTTGTTGTATTTGTGAAAACTTTTGTGTGTGATCTCACCTGCTGCTCAGTTTTGTCACCCACCCTGACACACAGTTGTTGGCAAGTTGTTGTTTATTAGAAATGCTGGTTGTTGTCATCTATTTTGTTATTTTTGTATTTTTCTTCTATGTTTTAGACTCACTGGACCACTTGAAATATAAAGAGCTCATTGAGCTCAATAACAAAACACTGTATTTTTTATCTTTCCCTCCAGAATGTTTGTGTGTGCGTGGTTTGGATGTTTTGTTATAGATTTGATCTTCATGACTTTTACTTACAAAAAATACATGACTGCTACAATTTTTCTATAGTAAAACATATTTAGTTTTCCTAAAGGTTTTAAGTCAACAGTTTGTTTTCTTTCCTGCCTTTTCCATCTCTCACTTTTCCTGAGAACATGTCAAATTAAGTTCTTTATTTTACAATAAAACATGATTTTTGATTTTTTTTTAAACAGAGTTATCTCAATTTGGAACCAAACTCTTCACATGTTCTTTGTGAGAAATGTACTCCCACATTGTGAAGTCATAGAGTGTTGTCTATCTGGTTGAAATGCTTCACTGCTCATTTGCAGAGACTTCCGCCCTTTTGATCCCCGCATGCAAGTTTGCTCTCAGATTTTGTCTTTTGTCATGTAGAATAAACTTCAAACACTGTTTTGTTAAATGCCAAATATAATTGTGCTGTACTATTTAGTCAGACATGAGTGTGCTTATTACAAAAACACACACGCATGCAGTCATGCATACACTAGCCTCTCTGGGCATGATTCCAGTATTAAATGCCCACAGGCTATTTACTTTTGACTGAAGACATTGTTTGGATTGAACATTATTGAAAATGGTGACAGTTATCGATAAAAAGATTCATGTGCAATTTGCTCTTTGTGTTATTCCAAGTATAATACATAATATAATATAATATAATAATACCGTAACCAGGGTTGTTAAGCCTCTAAACAACAAAACATTAAACAACTAGTCCATGAACACTATTCTATGAGCAGACTGATATTTTGTCATTATTATCTTATTTGGGACATCTGCAAAGTGTAACAATTCAGCATAAATGCACAGATATATGACGCATGGCAAGGAAATGTCCAGAAGAGGGCACAGTTGTCTTCTACAGGGGTTCTCAACCTTTTTGACTCAAAGGCCCCCAACTGTTTTTAACAATTTTCAAAGATTTTTTTCTTAAATACACTTGCAGACTTTTTGAAAGTTTTAGATAGAAACACAACAACTGATCAAACCTGCAGACTGGCACAGACTTTCTGCAACAAGTCCAGACTGAAAATCTGGGCAAAATCTAAGCAAAAGTCTTGTAGTGTATTATAGCCTTAAGCTAAAGAATTTATGGAACATCCACCTGCATTCAATTCTAAACACGTGTTTTTAGACTATTCCGTGGCAATAACATAAACAAACGTTATATTACAGGTATTGTAAAACAGTGGCAGCATGAGGCATTATCTGTCATAGGCTAGTAGATGTAGTTAATTCAAGATTCTGTTCAAAAGATATTGATTGTAGGTCCACTTTGAGGAACACATTCCAACATATTTTGACCTAAAAATCACACCAATGATATTCTATTCACATGTTCACACATATCCTGGATCTGTTCTTTCCTGTAGCTCAGTGGTAAGAGCATTGTGTTAACAACGCAAGGTTGTGGTTCGATCCCGGGGGATTGCAAATACCCATGTATAAATGTATAGGATAATGCAATGTAAGTCGCTTTGGATAAAACCGTCTGCCAAAGCATAAATGTAAATGTTCTTTGACATTGTGCAGTTGAGGTCCCGTTCCCCATTTTCCGGAAATCTGTTTGGACTCGATAACTGCAGCTTGCAGCTATATTTACTTTTGACTTTGATGATGATATTGGATTATGAACATCATTGAAAATAGTGCCAGCTCTTGCTAAAAATACATATTTGTGCACTAGCTTTGTCGGTCTGCATGAGAGACTTATACCCAGTGTCCATTGTACCCATATGACTCAGGGATTAGAACTTAAAGTCCATTGTGTTTCAGAGTTCATTGCTGAAACGCTCATGGCCAAATGATCTTTCAAGCCTCGATTTCATTTGTTTGAGCTTGTTTTTTGTGTTTTATTGGTAGAGTAGCACAGGATGGATGTGGTTGAAATAATGTGTGGATTGAGGGGACTGACAGGTAGAGCAGGTGGTGTTTCTGTGTGTGTTTGAGTGTGGGACAAGGTTAATTTTCAGTCCTGTTTTTTCCACTTACTATCACAGTAAATACGTTAATATCTTAAATATCTGGTTTAAAAAAGTCATTTTTTGCTAGCGATATTTTGAGAAATATTCAGTGGTTTTGTGTCCATACAACGGAAGTTAATAGAGTCAGTGTTGTTTGGTTACCAACATTCTTCAAATATATTCTTTTGTGTTCTGCAGAAGAAATAATTAATACAGGTTGTGTACGACATTGAGGGTAGGTAAATATTAATAAAATATTTTTGGTGTACTATCTCTTTAAAGTCCACTCAGAACATCTTGGTAACTACTGGGAAGTGCATGCATTCATGTTTTAAATAGCATTTCTATTGTATGTGTACCCAACATTTTATCCTGAGCAGTCCAGCTTGAGCAGGTGAAAAGTTAAGGAAGCATATCATAGCTGAGATCTAAGCTTGGTGCCTGTCTGATCATGTCTGTGTTGTGCTGTTTGAAGTATTAAAGATGCCACTTCATAGCTGTGTTTTAGACACAACGTGGCATCTTGTGAAGTTCATCAAACAATCTCCCATACTCTCAACAAAACAGAAAATCACAGTTTGTCTGAACGACAGCAACACTTAACTGGAACATACGCATGTTTTCTAAAGCCTTTGATCACTCATAAACACTGATGTAGACAGTTTGGTTGACTTGTTGATTGAAATATTGATTCATGTTGATGTATTTTAGGTTCAATGTGACTCTTCTTCTGTAAAACATAAAGGAAGATATTTTGAAAAATGTCTCAGTGAATTTGTGTCCATACAATGGAAGTCAATGGGGTTTCAATGTTGTTCGGTTGCCAACATTCTTCAAATCATCTTCTTTTGTCTGCTACAGAAGAAAGAAAGTCATACAGGTTTGGAGTCATGAAAGGATTTTCATTTTTGGTTGAACTGTCCCTTTAAGTCATTGACCTGAGCTGAGGTTACTGTTAGGGTGTTTCCAAAGTGATCCCATTCTACACTTTCAATGAAATTCAGTTTGCTCTTCTCTCCATAAAGGGAGACAGCTGGATGGCATGTCCTTCATCCGTCTATTGTAAGCCTGTGTTTCTTTCATTTATTTGACCTCGTGGAATGTGTTCTTGTTTGAAAGTGAATGTGAGTTTGGTTGCATTAGCAGGATGACTCTAGACTTCCTAAGTCAAACACTCATCTGACCCCTGCCAGTTTGTTGCGATACTCCACTGAGAGAGAAGTTCACAGGTCAACATGTGTAGAACAGACAGTTTTGAGTATTAGTGTGTCCGCGTCAAGCATCTTTCATTAAACGTGACACGAGTTGTGGGACATTTTTATCGGTTTTTGTTGACAGAGATAAACCATATAAAAGTATGACCGCCGTCTTGCCTGTATGGGATACATGTGGTGTGCATTTTTATAGGAATCATTCTGACATTTTTGTATCATGAAAAGTGAAGTCTAAGATAAAAGATTTAAACAAGATGCTGCATTTCTATTATAAACATTGTCGAAAAGCGCAACCGTCAGTATGTCTGCTTTAGGAAGTCCCACATTACTGTAAAAAGAGCCAATCGATAAAGACTGGCGGTTATTTGGGGTGGGCTTTAGAGGTTAGGGGGATTGCAAATACCTATGTAAAATGTATAGGATAAAGCAATGTAAGTCGCTTTGGATAAAAGCGTCTGCCAAATGCATAAATGTAAATGTAATGATAATGTGGATGACAGGTTGAATTGTTGAATTGTTTGTCAGAAATATGTTATCTAAGTGTGTTTTTCCAGAGATTTCAGAAATATCGGTCTTCCCCAATCAAGTAGATAGGACTGTGATCTTGCTGTGATTAAAAATAGTTGCCCGGAGGTGTTGCAAACATGGCCGCCAAGTGGCACGACTTCCGTAAGAAGTAATTTATAAAAAACACAGTAATTTATAGTTCTGTAAATTCTGACTTCGTAGTTTATTCTTATTTAAATCCAAACTCAATGACTTTCCTCCTTTCACAAAAGTTTAAAGAGCATGCAGTAAAAGTGTTCAGGTCAGGCTCTATAAACAACATAAACACGAACATATGCACTTTTTCCTTTGTCTTCTGAGGTTATAATATGAACAGACTGATATTTGGGTCATTATATAAGTCATTATTCGCTAATAATTTCCTCCGGCAAAACTTTGGCTGTCATGTGTCTCCCGAAACTTTGAGATATAGCTCACTTGACTGATTTTGCTGTACTTTTATTGTGTTTTGTGTCCTTTTTGGAGCTCGGCTGCCATTGAACATTGTTTTCTTTTGTCGTAGAAAAGCTTTGCCTTCCTGGATTTTGAACAAAATGTGGCTGTATTCCAGCCCTACTGGAAAGTTTGTATTTGTAAGTTTAGATACAAAAAAATGGTCACTTTGGAAATGTTTTCTCTTACTGACAAATACAGGAAGATGGAATAGCGCAGTGGTTCTCAAATGGGGGTACGCGTACCCCCAGGGGTACTGCAGGGGGTACGTGAGAGAAATTGACATTTAGGATTAAATCATGAAAATCAATAAATTATGATAATCTACACAAATATGGGGATATAATAATTGTTGACTCTCATTTCACTGAATCTTAAGGTAAAATGTTGTTGTCTGGTCAAGGGATACTTGGCTTGAAAAATCACAAAAAAGGGTACTTAAGCCAAAAAAGTTTGAGAACCACTGGAATAGGGAATGTGATTTTGCTCATACAGGTATGCCGGCTAAATTGAATAGTATGCTCTCTACAGCTTTATCTCTGTTGCGCTTTATTCTCTAATTAAACACGTGTTTAAACTACTTTGGACCATCAACATTTACAACTTATCATGAACAATGCCTGTTCGCTCCTGCCAAGATTCTTTACCAGACACACCCCCAGCTCTTCCAGAAGGTCCATAGACAATTATTTGTACTTTATGGTGGTGTTCTTGTGTCCTTTAACCCGTAAATATGACGTGATGTAAATGCACCAGGTGACTCCTGGTGCTCTTGCGGCTTTTGTGCACTTCAATTTTTCCTGAGCAAAATATAAACTTTAATATGTGTGTGTGTGTGTTTTATGAGCAGTCAGAAGGACGCCACTTTGCTGGCTGTGCTTTATGTGCCAAAATGACGGAGGAAGAAACACCTGCTTCTCTTTCTTTCTCTCTTTCTCACTTTGTTCTCTGGAGCGCTGCCATTTAATTAAACCTCAGGTGCTGTAGACTGGAAAATGAAAGCCTGAGATTCTGTGAGGTGTGGAGGCATGTGAATGAGCTTTAGTTGGGAAACCTCAGAGAGTTCAGGCTGCTGTACGCTGCGCGCTCTGATGGATTGCTGTTTATTGAACATTTGAATATTTTAACTTTTATAAAAACACAAGCATCTGTAAATCATCCTTTGAATGCATAATGATGATATTTGACTTTGAACATTTAATAGTTTTTTGGAATCAATAGAGAGGTTGCTATTTACAACATTTCATGTCTTTCTGAAACCTTGTGCCTCCATGTTTCATGATTTTTTTAAGTTTTTTAGTCCATTTAAGTTTGTCACAGTTTTTTTTATATCTAACCAATAAAAACTATTAAAGTGTGCTTGTCAACTTGACAACAAAGTATTTCTTCATTTAAAAAGTACTGTCCATGTCATGAAAAATAGCAAATTTGGACATCCAAGGCTTTAAAAAGACAGTGACGATGGATCAAAATACAATAAAATCCTACAGTAACACCATTTTTTTTTTGGATGATATTTAGATACTGTACTGTTATTTCACCCATTTCATCACTGTTCTATAGTAAACACATGACTAGCTTGATGGCCAAATGACAAAATAGCAAAATAAACACTGAAAATATTTTTTATTAGCCTATTTAGCAACTCTCCGTTTCTTTGTAAAAGTGTTCTTATTCATGAAGATGTATAATAAATGAACATTTGTAAAAAATTAATCGTAAACTTTTCAGCCTTACAAAAGTTAACCATGGCAAACTATACGAAACATAAGTTTAACTTGTTGAAAACGCAAATTTACTATGGTCTTATCGTATTTACACATTTATAAACTATATGCGAATACAAATAGGGATCAAAAAAACATAGTAGCTAACTTTACAATATGCTTTTACTATAATAAAAACCATGCAACGTTCCTAAAGGCAGGGGTCCCTGCACTCACTGACGCATCACCTTTTCATTGGGTCTCGAGACAGGACTGCACAGTGCACACGCTACCCGCGGTACAGAGGGAGTGCGAGAGAGAGAGAGAGAGAGAGAGAGAACGAGAGACAGAGAGTCCGTCGATCTGCGCTTCTGTCCATTGTCGTTCATAATACAGAGAAAGAAACCCGTCGTCTCTCTCTCCACATGTTCATCAGTCACACGGTTCTCAAGTGGATTTTGTCGTGAGCTTGTAACAGCGCTGCGTGCGCGGCACAGGTGAAGATGGCGAAGGGACCGACGCTCTTCGCACCGGCGCTCGCGGCTCTGCTGCTCGTGCACGTCTCGTGGGCGCAGGAATTGCCCACCAACGGTGTAAACGGGTTCAGTTTGCACCCACCGTATTTCAATCTAGCGGAGGGGACGAAAATCACGGCCACGGCGACATGTGGAGTGGACGAGAACGGGCACGCGATTCAAGACCTGTATTGCAAACTTGTCGGGGGGCCCGTGTCCGGGGACCCGAGTCAGACGATTCAGGTAAAAACGCGTTGTTTTCACTTGTTGTTTGTTTGTTAGCCTGTTATTGAAAATAATATTAACGGTTTTTTTTCTATTTGACACAAAGTTTAGTGTAAGTTCTGTACGGTTATAGCTTGATTTATTAATTACATTGTTTTTATTTTTTGCTTAGCTAACTTACCCCGAATAAAACAATAGAAGCTGAAGTTCTAATGGATTTAATGGTTATAATGGGAATTATATTGCTTTTAATTGAAACTATAGATGTCTATGATATTGGTGTCGACAGGAATCAATGCCCTGACTGGAATAAAGCCCCAAAACGTGGGACAAATATTTTTTAATGGTAAACATTTGATGGTTCACAATGGTATTTGTAATGCAAATCACTAGATTTTGTATGTTTCCCTACAAAATAGTAGTAGGCCTTTATAATTATGTGCAATGCAATACTTATAAAATGACATTTTTGTTATATATTTCCATTTTATAAATGACATGAACTTACAAAAAGTGTTGGGATAGTATTCGGTTATAACACTGTGGCACTTTGTTAAATAAAGATATTCACTCTGGACAAGGTAAGGTTACTTGCAACAACACAATGAAATAGCTGTGGTGCATGCATACAAGTCCATGGCGCTGCTGATATTTTTGGGTAACTACCTAAGCATATATTAAGGTGGACATGCACAAGTGTGCAGATTTTATTGAGGGCACATGTTCAATGTGACAGTGCCACAGACGTCCAAGACCTCCTATAGTGCTTTATAAGAGACCCCCACTGAAGCCTCATGAGCAGAAGTGTTTGGGCACGACTTGAGTTGTTGGCAAGTGGCTGATATGTTTACACATTGTAAAGAGTAAAATGCAACCCCGTGTAGCAATGCTACTGGGATATTCCCTGAGGAATGTGCGGCATTCCCGTAGAAGACCTTGAGGCAGAGAATGATAGAGAGGCACACAGATTTGCAGCACATATTTTTCACTTTAATAACACCTGTTCATTTAGATGTTATCAGGTGAAGCACATTTTTCATTATATGTAGGATATTTTCTTTGCTTATAATGTTTCATTGACAGTCCCCCATGAGCCTCAGCGTTCACAAGCAAGCGTCTTAATCTGTTTGGTGACAGTTCAAAAGGATCTCTGTTATTTTCACAGCAGTATTTAGGTTCGCTGTTTTAAGTCTCAATATTTTTTTCAGTCACAGATTGTGCTGCCCAATTTATTATCAGGAATAAACTTTTACTTTATCCTTCAGACTATTAGAAATAACCGATAAAAGAAGCGTCAAAATTTGAAACCTCTGACCTTAGAGGTATTGGGTTTCTCAATCTTTTTAATCCCACTACATTGAGATTTACATCCATTGGTAATTTTATTCAGAAACAAAATTATAAGATCATTTTGATTTAATTGTTCAATAAAAAAATTCTGAATGCATAGCGGAATCTTAATAAACTAAGATATGCCTTATTTTCTATTTACCTGTGAAGAAACTGTAATGTTAACTTTAGCCTTCAATTTATTTTCAGTAATTCATCTAACTCATCAATTCTCATTCACATCATTACACAGGGTCAGTACTGTGACATCTGTACCTCAGACGACACAAACAGGGCTCACCCCATCAGCAACGCCATCGATGGAACCGAACGATGGTGGCAAAGCCCTCCTCTCTCCCGCAGCACAAAAATACAACGAGGTCAATGTCACCCTGGACTTAGGACAGGTATGTTACCACTGCATTCCTTATATCTGTCTCTCTCTCTAACACACACCCACATGCACGTACTGTATTGTGTTGAGATTACTCAGCGTACAGTAGGGACATCTGATACTTGGGGCCACAGCAGACACAGCTTTTGTGGATTGCACATAGGTGCAGAATTTCAAGGGTGGACCCAAAGTTGAATCTAATCCATTCATACTTGAGACAGGATTTCATCTGGAGTTTTTTGTGTTACTGCTTTATGTCTTGGCAGTGTTTGTGATGGGCTGTTGTTGTTGAGTGGTTGAATAGCTAGGAGGCATTTAGAAGTATTTTATATTCCAAACAACATGGTAATGGCAAATAAACATTACTCACAGCAGCACATAGTCCTGTGCCATTCCCAGTGTCTTGATAAACACTGCGCTCTGCATGTTTATTTTTTGGCTTATAAATTTTGGTTTATTTGATAATGCTGTCAGCTACTGTACCAACAAGAGTGTAATGCTTTCGCCCATGTTGCAGAAAAAATATAATCAGGGTTATTGTGATGTGTTTGGGTCTATTTTGTGCACTGGTTTATGTTAATTTCACTTATACCCCTGTTGAAAAACTAGCATATGCTGGTTAGGTTTTGAAGCATGGTAGCTGGTTTGTGCTGGTTTAAGCTGGTCATTTGCTGGTTTAAACTGGTCATGTGCTAGTTTAAGATGGGTCATGAGCTGGTCTTAAACTGGTCATGAGCTGGTCCTAAACTGGTCATGTGCTGGTTAGAGCTGGTCATGAGCTGGTCCTAAACTGGTCATGTGCTGGTTTGAGCTGGTCATGAGCCGGCCCTAAACTGGTCATGTACTGGTTTAAGCTGGTCATGAGCTGGTTTAGGACCAGCTCCGGACCAGTTTGAACCAGCACATGACCATCTTAAGCCAGCACAAACCAGCTACCATGCTTCAAAACCTACCTAGCCAGCATATGCTGTTTTTTTCAAAAGGGATATAATTGTGTGCCGGTTGCTTTAGACAAATGGTCCGTTATACATTATCACAATGCTGCAGTTGACCAATCAGAATGAAGTATTCCAAAGTGTTGTTATAAATGTATAAAATGTATATGTATGGGTATATTGGTTTTGTGATTGCCTTATTTGGCTAAATGGGGCTGTGACAAGGTTTTACCTGAATTATTCTTTCTCAATATTTCTCTCTCGCTCTCTTCTCTCGTTCTCTGACTGTGCTGTTGTTGTGGCAGCTGTTTTTTCAGCATAACTTAAATAAATCAACTTATTATAAAGTTATTATAAAGCAACGCTAGAGCTATCACACATGCATCACTGTGCAAAGAGTGAGAAAGAGAGGTTTATGGAATGTATAGGTTAATGGTATTCCAGCTTTTTATCTGACAGGTTGGAATGCAGGTAAAGGGAGGGTCGGTGGTCATTGTGAATGAACTTATCTGTGTGTGTGTATGTGTGTGTGTGTGTAACACAGGTATGAGGCTCCTTTTGACCCCCCCTCCCGAGCAGAAGAATTAGATTGGAATGTTAGTTAACCCAATATCTGTCTCAACATGTTCACACCAGAAGAGACCCTACCCTTCACAACCCAAATTCATGCCCCAATCTTTTTCTTTCTGTTAAATGAACTCAGGTACTTTCTGCTCACCAGTTGCTGAAGTAACAGCTATCTGACACACATCCGCAACAGTAATACATTATGTAGATGTGCCTGTGTTTTTCAGGTTTATTCTAAAGGACCGTTCACACTCACAGCGATTTGCATTGACAAATTGATCTGAAGTCATTTATCGAAAATCATTGAAAAAGAAAATTAATGCGGCTGATGTGTCTTTGAAGGGTGGGGTGTTGGGAAGATGGGCTGTGGATTAAGTTCATCTTTCGCCACTGGCTACCGGTTGAAGCCCGTATCAGATTCAAGTCACTAATGCTTGCCTACAGGACTATCACTGGATCTGCACCAGCTTACTTTCACACCCTCCTGCACTCCTACACCCCATCAAGATTCTTGCGTTTAGCAAACCAGCGGCGTCTTGTATTGCCTTCCCATAAGGGCAGTAAATCGCTTTCCCGCTCATTCTGCTTCACAAATCCTTCCTGGTGGAACATTCTTCCATAACTTGGTCCGGTCAACCACATCTCTCACAACATTAAAAAAACTACTTAAACCCATCTCTTCTGTGAATACTTGACAGACAAATGAAAAAACAAAAAGGTTGTGGTCTAGCTTTTGTTGAAACAGTAACTTTATATTGGCACCTACTGTATTATGGCTCCTGTATGACATATCGCTTATTGCTCCCTAAACTCTTTGTAAGTCACTTTGGATAAAAGCGTCTGCTAAATGAATAAATGTAAATGTAATTGTATAATGGAATTTAGCCAATACCTGAAATCGCTTACATCACCTTTAAGCCTAAAATGAGTTTCCATTTGACTGATTTAGGTCACAGATTTTATAAACCAATAGACGAGACTCTTTCTCACTCCAGCACTTAAATACATGGAAAACAGCCACACTAATGTACTCGGCTAAGACTGCTTGAACTAGATGATTCATTACTTATATTCTGAAGAATTTAACTGTTAACCTGTAATTATTTTCGGGATCACCATAAATAAGATCCTGTCCTGTCAGGAAGGAAGCAGGTCGGAATTACAGTGCACACTCAAAACAATAATCACATTTGTAAAATATACTGCAGTTTTATTTTTACATAATGAGTTCCACCATTATTATTTTTAAACTTTTGCCACATTTAATTATCTATAAAATATTCCTTGTCTAAATCCGAATGCAAATGCTGTGAGCTGTTATTGTGCTCTTTTTCCTTATGAAACACTAGTTAAAAATAGATGACGTGTAAGCCAGAGCTCTTTTGGTGTGTGTGTGTTTTTGAGTGTATTGTGGGGCGTGGGGTTGAATGGGACCCACTGGGGACTAAAGTGGCCCATTGTGTGCCATGCGCAGAGATGGGAATGATGCCAGCGGTGTGAGCCGTACAGAAATAAAGTTTTCCTGCGATTGAACAAGTCTCTTTCTCTTACTTTCTCTCTCTCTTTCTCTCTGTTTAACTGATGGGAAAGCAGTCGTACAAAATTAATTGGATGATTCCACTTCCTTCTAATTTGACATCTAATTACATGTTTTACTGTTTCTCTGTTAGAACAGTCATTTGCTTTCATTTATTTATTTTTTTACATTGGTTTTACCACCATGTTTGAGATGTGTAGATCATGTGATTTGGTTGTATTGACATGAATTTGTGGCTGAGCATTTGTGGCAGAATCTCTAGACGACTTCAAGTTTCAAGTTTATTTCCAGTTCGCTATTATTTCAGTTCTTTATATGACAGAAAATAGACAGATAAGTTTGCAAGTCTTTATGATATTGTCACGTAATTATGACTCAGATCTTTCTTCAATGTAATTGAATAAAATTACTTGCCGGATTTATTGTCTACATGGTCTGAGGTATCATTTACGTCTGGCGTACAAAAGGTGAAGAGCAGCTTAGGCCAAAAGGCAACCACAAACACAAATGATGGTAGTTTTCCAACGACAGTGTGTTATCCTTCCTTACATACAAGATCCATCATGTCAGCGTATGTGTGTTTTCCATCGTCTCAGGTATGGGACGACCCAGTGTGTGGCCTGAATACTTTGTCAAACAAAGCTTCCATTGTGTATCACTAATGTCTTGCCTCATTTTCTTGCACTTGAAATCATGACACTGTTTTTATACGGCAGAACTTTTGATCTGTGTCCAAACGTGAACTCTAGATGTAGACTTTGATTGTTTCCTAAAGTCGAATGAGTCACTCCACATTAGTAAGCTAAGATATTAGGGCCGTATGGTGAGGATTTATGGGACAACTGACTGTATATTGGTCTGGGTCTTGTTTCTGGACCTGTGGTGATACATATTTATATTTTCATCCTCTATATTCGCATTTTTAATGTCTTTCTCGTTTTTTCCATTTAAACTGAATCTGTCTAGTTCATCACACACACGGACACAAGTGGAGACATGCAGTCATGCATATTGTACATGTATATACAGATGCACATGTCTGACCTGCTTTGTCCCGTCATTCATGAGGTTTACGGAGCTGAAAAAATGGGCCTCTTAATGAGAGAGAGAAAATGGGAGCGATGATTTGAGAGAGAGAGACAGCGCAGCAACAACATGACCAGAACTGGAGGAAATCTTCTTACTTTTATTTCAATGTGTGCAGATTCGTGAGAATATCTCTCACATCAGACTGAACGATTACCTCATTTATTCGGGGGTAATTTAGAAACAGCAGGGATTTGAACTCGACATTCACCATCGATCACGGCTGAGGTTTTGTCTGCTGCTCTATCCCTGACGGAGGTGACCCCGTTTACACCCCTGATACATATATCTTCACTGACACCTCACACATAGTTGACCTCTGCTCACCTCCTATTATTTATTGAAGGGGCTGTTTTCTACACTTTTGTAGCATGTGTCCCCCGACGTCCACTTATAATATAAGTCACGGTTTCTCATGCCAAGAAGAGTCGTGATTTAGTTTACACCAGCATTTTAACCCTTTCCCTGACCTTAAGAATTAACCTGGCTTTGCTACTGTAGCTTAAAGACTAGTATATGTAAATAATACCCAAAATGGCATTCAAAATCTGTATTTCTTTCTTCTGTGGAACACAAAATAAGATATTTTTAGAAATGTGTTTGTGGGTTTGTGTCCAGACAGTGAAAGTCAATAGGGTCAATTGTTTGGTTACCAACATTCTTCAAAATATCTTCTTTTGTGTTCTGCAGAAGAAAAGGGCACACAGGTTTGAAATGTCTTTAAGCATCTTCTTGTGTGGCAGACGTGCTTCAGGTTGAGCCTGTTCGCTCCATTTCACAGATAAACCAGATTTACAGAAATACGCTTCCATATTAACTGTTGTTTATAGACCTCATCTCTGTTTCATTGAGAGCCTAGCATGTGTGTGCTGTAACCTCAGGTGTGGATAGTTGTATAGAATGATATTTGCTTCTACCTGAAAAAAATGGATTGATGTGAGTTACTTATTGAGATGTCCCGTGCTTCCAGCTGTTTTCAGTCCTGTCGTGGTTTTGTTCAGTGTCTGCAGCCCGAAACCTTCATTTTCATGCTTGCTATGACCTTGTCATCCAGTAGCACTGATTTTCATATCTCCTCACTTCCCTACTCCAGCCTTTAACAGATTGGTCTTATCTCCTTTATTGGCGTAACCACCGAAGGGCAGAGTTTCCTTCACTCCTCTCTCAAATATTAGCAGAGCGTTTCAACAGCATATTTGAGAAGTCGGGGGAGAGGAGAGAAAATGAGTCGGTTCCGATCCTAATGAAGAGGTTTGATCTTTGAGGAGTGTAGGATGTTGAAGAGAGGTTTACGTGACAGTCAGGAACAGAAACATCAGCTTAAAGTTTAGGATGTGTCTTCATTTTTGTTTGCTTTCAGTCCAGATAAAAGAAAACCAGGGCAAACCTAGAGTATCCTGTAGAAAAGATCCTGTGTCTCCTCACGATTTTTTGAAGGGCTCAACAATGTCTCATAAATATGTTCAAAGATACTAGTCTCAAAAGTGAGATATTACAATAAAATTTCGAATCAAATTCTCTCAAGACCAAAAGATCCGAGCTTTGTTATGCACATGAATTTTGTAGTTCTCCGTTTATATTTTATGACAACAATTGTGTTGTCAACCATTTTTATTGCTCTTAAAAAGAAAGTCTCCCGTGAGACGACAACATTAACATGGATGTGCAATCCCATCCCAAGGAATACTTTATCAACAAACCCTTTTAATAATTTTTATTATAAACACAAATTCACAGGTTTCTGTAGATCATTGTTGAAGGTCATGTCACACTAGCTCATGAATCTTCAGGTTTCTCTACTCTATGGCCAGAATTAAGTCGGATCTCAATAATCAGTTGACCCTCAAACCTAAATGTCTGTGTGAGCTCATGGGGGCTGTGACGGTGGTTTCAGACAGAACTGTGGCAAGGTTCAGAAACGCCCTCTGATTCTTGTCGGGGCTTGTCTCTTCATACAATCGAGAAAGAAACCCACCTCTACCTCTCCAAGGTCTTTAGTTTAAGAGATGGAACAAAAGGCAGTCCTGAATCTTTAGTACACCGTGACCTGACTTATCTGAGGCCAGCGTGCAAGATAGCTCTTTCTTAGAGACATGCCAGCATGCCAGGTTTTGAAACCTGCTTCCTAAGTCTAGTGATTAACTATCAGTGACGAACAAGAGCAAGACCAGTGCTGGAACCGAATGACCAGTCGGGGGTAAAACCAAAATAAGTAGATCTGAAACTTGCCCTGACTTCTGTTTAGGTTTAAAGTGATAGTTCACCCAAAATGAAAATTCTTTCATAATTTATTCCTCCTCGTGTCATTCCAAACAAGTATGACTTTTGTTCTTCTGCAGAGCACTAAAGAAGATATTGACTTCCATTGTATGAACACAAAACTCAAAATATCTTCTTTTGTGTTTCACAGAAGAAAACCGTGCAGGTTCTAACCACATGAAAGTGCTCTAAACAATGTTAACCTTAACCATGACAGATCACCATGTCAACCATCTAAAACATCTTCATGACCATCTTCAGACCATCGTCTTTCCGGACTTTCCAGTGAGCTGGGTTTTTGTTAGCGTGGCGTGGGCAGAATTCTCTTTAGACTTTTTATTGTGAGGTTACTTGCATTGAATTTCATCAGAAATTTTCCAAAGTGTTTTCTCTCACAGCAACTCTTAGTCATTGGAACGAATTGACATTATGAAGTCCTGCTATTAATAGGATAATGCTAATGCATTCGGGCCGCACACAAGCCTTTCTTTCTAAACTTTGGGCACATTGTCATAGAGTTCAATCTGAGGTTTAGAACCTGATGTCTCATATTAACTTCCCACTGATGAATACATGTGAATCCAGACTCAGTTGAGCTGTTTTAGGAATTCCATATGACAATTACAAACACTTCACTAAATGCTCTCCTTTTGTTCTCTCTTTTCCTCCCCGGTGATAGATGATTTAGTTTTTTGGAATTTTAAGCACAGGCTTCTGAAAAGATGGGAAGGGATGGAGTGAACCGAGAGCCGGTCTGGTTAATGAGAGAGTAAATGTTTGTTTTTGCCAGGTCAACAAGAGCTGTCGTTGGAGTCTTTCATCCATTCAATGGCTCATTGGTTGGGTTGGGTCTGAGAGGGCAGGGGAGCTGTGTTTGTTGCGGATAAGGGGGTCACTTTGGTTAAGGGGGGAAATAGAGGGATATAAATACCTTTCACCCCTCCTTTTGCCCCGAAGGGGGGAGTTTTCACTAGCTTTTCCCCTCCTTAAGGCCCCACTTTTAATCAACGTCCAGAGAAACTTGGCAGCCGAGAAAATAGAGAATAAGATGTCATAAAAGTCGTACATAGCAAAGTGGATTTCAGGGACCATTACAGCCAATGGAAGTCACCGTAGTTTGTGTTCATGAGCTCTGAACCACCCATACAAGATCATTCAACGCTTATTGGTTGGGTTATTGGTTGTTAATCAGTAAATCTATAAAAAATCTCAGACAGCACACATGGCACATGGTTTTAGTGCATAGAATAGTGGTCATAGCACTCAGTTTGCCAGTTGAACAATCTACAGTGGATGCCGTTGTTGCATGAGCCACGCTGCCCTTCTTAAGTGGATTTATAAACTTTGCCCCCAAGCACGAGAACCCAGGAGGGGAAAGACAGCGATAAATCCATCCCTCTCTCCATCTAAGATAAAAAGGGCAGATAAACAAGCCAAAAAATACCTCCATGTGAGAAGCCATAAAAGGCTGAATGTGAGAGGAGGGATCCAAATACAGATGACGTGAGACAACTATTCCTGAATTTGACTTGGGGGGACATTCCTGTAAAAGCCCATCATCTCCCAAACACGGGTTTCAAGAGACTTCTTATTTACCGTCCACAAAAAAGCAGCAGTCAAATTAGTATATGCATGAACAGAAGCATATAGTAGGAATATGTTCCCATGAGATTAAATGGAGAGCAAATGGAAACGAAATGTTACCCATACAATAAAATCATAGTTCGTGATTGGATCTGCATGGTTGGAATGGATCTTCCTCCCATGTCGTTTGAGTGGTCAGTCACTGCTTCTCTTTGATGTGGGTGCAGATTGAAAGGTCACACTCAAACTGACCAGATCACAGTGGACCATGAAAGCTCTAATGGTGCTGAATGAGAGGACACCTGCCTTCAGCATATCAACCTCTCAGTGAGTTCCCAGAGGAGTACAAAAGACTTTCCCACTGTGACTGGCAGGAGGGCTCTGGCTCTTGTTTCCTGCCTCCTCTTTGAGGACTTTTCAATGGAGATGGAGGTCCCTCAATGATTCAAGGCACTTAATGCTTGATCTCTGCTACACACAGAGCCCATACATCCACTTTCATTCAGACACTTCATTGAGCCGGGCAGTGGGAGAGAGACTTTAGAGGTGAAGTTCATGAGGAAATCACAGCTTGTCTTTTTCTTTTTAATCGTGTGTAATTATTAGGAGTTGAGGGTTATGGGTTTAACCTTACCCAAAAGTAACAGTGTAGATGAGTTTTTTTGGTCTTGTTTTCAGGTATAATATCAAAAAATTCTTAAATAAAGACACGTTTTATATAGAAACAAAATATCCTAAGATATTAAGTCTTGTTTTCTGGAAAAAAGTACAATTAAATGAGACTTCATTTTTAATGAAAGTTTCAACTTTATTCAATAAAATTTATTCAAGATAGTTTTTCTTTCTATTTTTCCAAAATTCACTTAATTTTAATATATAAATATATTTAATAAATCATATTTTTACATTTTAAATTAAAATTATTTATTTGTTTTTATTTGCTTCACAAGTTAAAATAGATTAAATTGAATTAAGGTTTAAGACTTTTTAGGTGTTTGTACTGGAAAGTAAGATAAAAAACTAAACAAGAAATTCATATTTTTGCAATATTTTTGTTATACAGTATATGCCAAATGCACTGTTAGTCCATTATATCTAAACATACTGTTCAAAGTTTATGGTCACTTCATTCTCTATTAATACTTTGTTGTACATTTTGCAGCAGTATTACGTTTTTGTCTACAAAACATTTAAGCGCACACCTTCATATTTTCAGATCTTGAGAAACATTGTAGTCAAGTGACCCTAAACTTTTGAACAGAACTGTATATGCTTATTGAACACCATGTATAGGCTAAAATATTTGAAACAGACAGGGTGTGGTGATTTGAGGATGATTTTAAATCTATGTCCATGTATTAGATATTTTGTTCTCCAGAGTACGCAAGGGTGATCATATTTTGGAAGAGTCCCAGAGTGAAACGGCTGGTTTTGTCTCTGTTTCATGTCTCTCTCTCATCATCTTCTCTGGCTATGCCGGCTGTCTGGTTGGGTTCCTCTCAAAATCTTCCTCTTTATCGCTCATGTCGTTTTTACATCCTTTCTCTGGTTTTCCTTTTCCACTTTTCTCTCCGAACGTTTGGCACATTACTGAGAACATTGTTTTTGCTTTTTGATCTCCTAATACTAGACAAACTTAATCAGGGTCTTCTGGGGAAGATTGCCTGTTTGTTGGGTTCAGGGGGCCCAAAGTTCAAAACCTCACTTAAAAGTTGAGGTTATTTTCTGAGTTTTTGAGTCTTGTCTGAGGGCCTTGAGATTTCTCTTGGGTCCAGAGTGTGTGGGTGTGTTTGAGCAGGTGGGAGAAACACAGATAAGACACTCCGGCACTAATATTTAATTAGTGGAGTCTGCACAGCATCTGGAACAGAGAAAACACCCACCGCTCTTTCCCAGACATTTGCAGGAGATGCCAAGAGCAGAACCAGAAGGTGCAACAGAGAACTACCAACAATTAACCACTTTACCTCCACGTATGGGAAAGAAAAACACACGTATAGCACACTCCCTTCAACATCCCATGTCATTCAAAAGCAACAGTAATTACAGCTGCCTGCTTTCTACTTAGTCAGGGAAACATATGGATGCTGAACTAGCTGAAGCTGTGTGAACCTAACTCAGAAAACATTCCTTTCATCATTTACTCACACTCATGTCATTACAAACATGTGTGACTTACTTTCTTCTGTTGAAAACAAAAGAAGATATTTTGAAGAATGTCGTCATTGACGTACATTGTATGGACACAAAACCACTGAGACATTTCTCTAAATATATTATTTCGTGTTCCACAGAAGGAAGAGTCATATACAGGTTTTGAATGACACGAGGATGAATTAATTGATGACCTAATTTTTGTTTCTCTAATCTCTAGCATGAACTATCACTTTAGAAAATATTGTCTCTAAATTTGAATATCAGCAAAAAATTGACATACGAGACAGTTGACATACAGTAAGTGTATTTGAATTATGAAATGAATGTGCAAAGCGTAGCTCAGATAATTTGGTCCCAGAAGAGTTTGATGAGAAATTTAATTTACATTCAAATCTGACATTTCTTTGCAGCCTTTGGCATCATGGGAAATGCATCTCTACTGAAACTTGCAAGGAGACAAGTATGAAACTACAGGGGTCTGCTTCTTCAGAGAGAAGTGTTAACTTGAACAAAAGTCTCTTTCTACTCTCTATTTTGTCTCAGTTTTAATACCAAAGATATATCATGATTTGAGGTTGATTTCGGTTAAGTAAGGCATTCTGGGAGTTTTAGTTCTCAGGTGCTTGTAAGGGGCTTGTGTTTGGAATTCACAAATCTGGCCCCTCCAAATACCCTGCAGTCGGAAGACCCTCAGAGAGCCCATAATCAATGTTCCTGGAATGCTGAAATTATCCCGGACTGATAGTAGTGGTTTTGCAGGAGGGGAGGGTGACATTCAGGCATGCAGAGCAGGTGTGAACAGATGATCTTCTATCTTCTTTAAACACCTCGGGGCTTAAAACACACGGACACACATCTTTTGTGACCGCCGAGAACTGACGAGTGACACGTCTTATTTTCCATAGATTACAAAAGTGTCAAGGAATGAGGTAAAGCTCACACGAGCACAAAAGTGCCTTGTCTGTGGACTTATGCCAGTTCACATACAAAACACACTTGCTTGCGAATGTTGGCATGTTATTTAATATTTACACCTCTATGTATGTTTATAGCCTGCGGTTTATCAGTTTTAACTCGGTATTTCGGGTCTGACTGTTAAGTTTGGCTCTCTGTGTGCATTTCTCTCAGACTGTCTGTACTGTAGCTCTTAAGCTGCTGTTTTTAAAACATCACACAATGACATTGTCATCTGTTTGCATGGCGGAAAGTTATGCAGCCGTTTCTTTGTCCTGTATGTTTTGTCACGGTGCAGAATTTGGAGTGAAGATTACTAATGTCAGCTCTTGCTCAGCTTACAGTAGCCAGAGATCAACTGTGAATAACAGTGTTCAACAGCAAGGGGTCAAATAGGATGTTAGGGTACACAAATACTTTTGTCAACCTAACTCTCGTCTGCATTCCTTACAGTCCTTTGTATTTCTTATCTTAACTCACTGTTTTGTCTTCTCATTGTGACATCTTTGCCTTGAAGCTGAAAATGTGTAACAACAAACATTGTCTTTTCGTTCATGCCCATGGGCTAATATTCGAGTCTTGACTTGTTGTGCTGGAGTCCTTCATGTCCAGAAGCTGTATTATTTAGAGGTGTTTGCTAAGGTAAACATCATAACTACTACTTAAATTTGAGAATGGGGGTTAAATCAAAGTCACTTTAAGGAGGTTATCTACTTTGAAATCCCTCCGGGTGGCTGTTTCAGTCATACGAGACCCTAGGGCTGGACAATAATTTGATAACAATATACATCGCGATATAATTAATTTAGATTAATTTAGAACAGTGATATGATTTTTTTAACACATTTTCATGACGGTTCGACGTCCGGGTTCGAGCCCTCGCTATGCTCCGCAGCACCGGCTACTGGTGTTATGAAACAGCACGCTCATGCATAATGTACGCGTCTGACACGCGTTGTAGACGTGACGCGCGGCGCTGCGCTTCACGTCCGGTGGCCACTGCCACTTCAAAGTCTCCATTCATAATGAGGTGTTTGTGAAGAAAGTCTTGACTTCAAAGCCAAGCATTAAATGCCGCTGTGTTCATGATGTGTGCGACAGGCATGATGCACAAGTTATAACGGATCATCTCATTTAGTCTTAAATACACGTTTTGGGGGAAAATAAACACGGAACAAGTTTAAACAGTTCTCGATGTCAATTTCGAGGACAGAATGGCAAATTTCTTAGTTTTTTTATAGCTAAGAAACTGAAGCATACTGTATACTGAAACTAAATTAAATGGTTCTTAATGTCAACTTGCAGGAGAGCATGGCAAATACTGGATAAAGTTTGACCACAAAAAAACTTGAAAAACAGTCATACATCAAATTCAGTGGATGTTTATAAATGAAGATTATTGATTTAGATGAATATGTCAAAAGCTTTCAAGAAAAAAGCGTCAAGTAATGGGAGGCCTGTGCCCCAGTAGAGCTTTAAAGCACATTTTGATGTTATGGAATTATGCTTTGAAGCACATTTAGAGAAGTTATTCTCTCTTTTATATTGGTAATATGATTAAAATTTTTGATACTTACACAAGGTAAGGGCTATACAAAAAGATTTTATTCTTATCATATGTAGCTTTGCACACTGCTGGCATCTCGAATGATTTTGATCAGCATTGTATTGTTCATATCAGGTCTTACATTTTGCTGTTCATATCCTTATCGGAATGATATCGTATCGACCAAAATATATTTCAATATCAATTTTGGCCCTATCGTCCAGCCCTACGAGACCAAGTCCTAATCTACTTTACATGCACAAAGTTTCCCAACACTCACTACAGAGCCCCCCGCCAAAGAATCTTTAACAGTTGATGATTGTCTCTTTTTACTTGAAGGCGGCGTGCCTTTAACCCTTTGTATTGAGCTATGCACTTTACCCCATACATAGTAATAGGACCGCAGCATCTTGTTAAAATCTATTATCCTTGTTCAACTAACCATTTCTTTCAAACTTTATTTGTTTGTGCTGCGATTATGAATGATGTCAAATCAAGCGGCTATGTGGTATTATTTTTGTAGCTGATCAGATGTTTGGAAAAGGCGAGAAAAAAAACAGTTTAATTGAAGGGGCAACATAGGGGGCTGGAATATCATAAACTATTTTTCAATAAATCTGTTTTTATGAAAGTTGTGAAGTATAGCATCAGAAACGAGTCATGAAAACACATCATTTTGAGCAAAACGTTTTTACGCTCATTTGAGGTGGTTTTTGCGTTAATGCAAAGTCTATATATAACGTAGCGAACATTTGGGATACTCCACTCAAAAATGAAAATTCTGTCATGAATTACCCCCCCAGTTGTTCCAAACCTGTATAGATTTCATTGTTCTGATGAACACAAAGAAAGACATTTGAAAAAAATGTTAGCTGCTGACATTTCTGGGACATCATTGACAACCATGGAATAATTACAATGGTAGTCAAAGGTCCACTGTTTGCCTGCCTAAATTCTTCTAAATATCTAATTTCATGTTCAGCAGAACAAAAAAATGAAACAATAATTTCCCCTGCTATGATAGTCAATTATGTCCCAGAAATGTCAGCTGCTAACATTTTTCCAAATATCTTTCTTTGTGCTCATCAGAACAACGAAATCTATACAGGTTTGTGTACTAGAGGGTGAGTAAATCATTACAGAATTTTCATTTTTGGGTGGAGTTTCCCTTTAAATCCATTTGACTAATCGGTTGTTTCAGTGAGTAATGTCTTTCCGGATTCTGGGTCTTTGTTGGTCTGTTGGTTACTACTACTGAGCACTGTCAAACAACTGCTGAACAACTTATGCAACTTTATCGCATATGTTTTTTTTTTGCGAACTTTGAAAAAGATTGGAAACCCAGCTATGGACCCACGCTGTTAACCACATCTCATCTCATAGCAAAACATCCTAGCAACAACCTGGCAACCACTTACATTAGGGCATTGAGTTTTGCTGGCCCTCACATTTTCTAAACACTTGCATGCATGAATTATAAAAACATCAGTCGGATGTTTTTTTTGTGTGCTCTTAGGCATGAAAAAACAAGATTAAATCTTTTTGGAACTCTTTTTTCAGTTTTTCATTTTCCACATCTGAGGATGGATAGGTTGATGCACTAGTGTCCCTTGTAGTGATTGACGTTCAACCTTTAAAGTCCATGCATATGCAAAAAATGGCTTTTAAATAGTTGAAGTAAAAAACTACTGTAGAGAAAAAATAAAAATCAATGTTGTCGTTTATATGGTTTTGTGAAAAATGAAAATTGAAAACTGCACAGAATTCTGTCTCTTTCATTTCTTTACTCAGAAGGTTTGAACCTGTACAGATCCTGCCATTGTTCTTCAAACTCTGTCATCCCCCCCCCGTTTGAGGATACCAACACAAGTCCGCGGGGCCCGTTTAGGAGTCGGAACACCTTTCCCATCATTCCCAGAATCCCTGCAGAGCAAAACTGGTGCCTCGGCACATACGGCAGATCACATCAAGAAATGCAGGAGTGGGATAGGAAGAGGTTGATCCGTAGGAATCAGTTGTTAGTAACCAAACAACATTGGCCCCCATTGACTTCCCTTGAATAGTAATTTTTATTTCTGTGTGAACTATCCCTTTAAATGAATTTGACAAATGGATTCATGCTTCATAATGGCATGACATTTCAGTATCACACACATGAGATGTGCTTTAACAGATGGGCCAGCTACTGTAAACATTAGGAGAACTGTCACCATATGTTCCAAACACTTATAAGCAGGTGTTGATGGACTCATATGGATGTCACAGATGAGTCACTGATGCATAATACACAGTGATGAATAACTTTCGTCTCTCATGTTTGTGTGGAAAACGGTCCGTGTTTTCAATGACAGCCATGGCAAACAATATGACATTATTGATGAAGTTACAGCAAATGTAAATATTGACGGTTTCAAAATAAAGTTTTCCTTTAATTTAATACAATAAATATACAATAAAATAGTAATACAAATTAAATATAAATAAACTGTTATATATATCCAAGCACAGACAGGAAGTTCACTTTTGGCCACGCGTGTGCATCCGATGAAACGTCTATAGTCACTGTCCAACTTAAACCTCTAAAGTCCAAATTCACTGTTTTTCAGGAATAGATGAAACACTGTTCTGTGTTGTCAAAGTTGACAAGCACTTTTCAATACTTTTTATTGGTTAGATATTTGCAAAACCAAGTGACAAACATAAAGGGTGACTGACTAATTTTTAAACAAAAAAAAATTTAAAGTTATTTTTCCTACTATGGAAGTCAATGGGGGAAAAATCTGTCCGGTTATAAGCATTCTTCCACATATCTTTCTCTGTGTTCATCAGAACAAATACAAATCCCTTTTAAGACCTAGTTCACCCAAAAATAAAACTTCCGTTACCATTTATTCACCCTCTTGTCATTTCAACCCTGTATGACTTTCTTTCTTGTGCAGAACACGAAAGAAGATACTTTGAAGAAAGTTGGTTACCAAACAACGCTGGCACCCATTCATTTCTTTTGTATGGACACAAAAGTGCAAATAAATATCTTCTTTTGTGTTCTGCAGAAGAAAGTCATACTGGTTTGAAATGACAAGAAGGTAAGTAAATGATGACAAAATTTCCCCTTTTGACAGAATCACGTTAAACACTATTAGTAATATGAACCCAACTCTTGTTCGGTCTCCTTGCTTTCCATGTCCTTTTGACCTGTTGCTTTGTTGGCCAAGGTGTTGACTGTTCCTCCAGGTGCTTAATGATTGGCCAAACACTCCCAGTTCCTAAACCTGCGTCCCCTGGCTATGCTTTTTCATTCTTATCACTATGGCAACACAAGGAATGTTGAAAGCATTCAATGGAGGAATTTGTGCAATCATTAAGCCCAAGGGAGTCTCGACATAACTGGACCATAACTGGACCTTTATTGTATCATTTAAACACACTTCCCTCACGCCAAAGCAAACTCAGTTACAATGCAAGCTTAAAGGGATAGTTCACCCAAAAATGAAGTTCTGTCATCATTTACTTACCTTCGGGTTCTTTCAAATCTGTATTAATTTCTTTGTTCTGATGAACACAGAGAAAGATATTTAGAATTATGGTCATAACCAAACATACCTCGTCCCCTATTGACTAAAAAATACAATGGTCGTCAAATGTTTGCTGTACTACATTCTTCAAAATGTCTTCTTTTGTGTTCAACAGAACATTATTTGAAGAATAAAGAAAGTCATACAGGTTTGGAGTGCCATGTAAATGCCATGTTTAGGAACCATAATACCACAGAGACTTGGTAGTAGGTTTTTTCATTTTCCTAATAGCTCCCGGCAACCACCCAGCACCACCCTAGTAACCGAATCCGAAGCACTTACACAAAATCTTTCTGAAATTTGTCACTATTGAGATAAGATTTTCTAAATGGCATTTTTAAGAAGAAACCAACCTGGAGTGTTGGACCTTAGTTTTTTAATATAGTTTTAATCTCATCTAGAACTTCCTTGTGAGAAACATGTCGCATCTGTAATTCAATTCAATTTTATTTTATTTAGATAGCGCTTTTCACAATTTGCATTGTTCCAAAGCAGCTTCACAGGATAAAATAAGAAAAACACAGAAAAGGGAAAACACAGCACAGTTTATGGTGTTTATAGACCAAGCAAGATCATTTTAGTAAATAATATCTAATAAAGGCAGTCTCCTGGTGAGCAAGTCAACACTGCCCTGTGGCGAGGAACCCAAACTCCAATGATAAATAAATTGAGAAAAAATCTCTGGAGAAAAAAGTCTCAGCCGGGAGGGCCAGGTCTCCTCTGACGTGTCACAACTGCACTCAGTGACTTTGATTTAAAGTTATTGAGTAAATGTTTATGAAGAATAGGGAGAGCTTATTAGTTGTGATTTAGGAAATTGATCACGCCCCTACGTTCATAAACACACGCCACTGAAGTTCATGTTCACACACACCCGTGTGGTCATCACCTATCTGACAGACAGAAGAAAGAATCAGATCTCCAGATCAAAGCGTCCACCTTACCCCCTCCACCACACCCCTCAAATATTCCCACAGATGTGTTTTTGTTCTGCGGAGCTGTGAAGTGGCCTGCGTTGACAAAAGCTCCAGACGTCGCTGAAGTGCTTCTTTGTACTAAAGGGTCTTTGTGGTTGCATTGCATTGAGGGGTTGTGGAAAAGTTATTACAGGGGATGGGGGATTGTGTGTGTGTGTGTGTGCGTGTGTGTGTGTGGTGGGTTAAGGGGGATAAAATGCTGTCAGAATGTAGGGGTTTAGAGAGGAAATAGATGTTTCAAAATTAAGCCTTCAGATTTCTTGAGGAAGACACACTTCCAGAGGGATTACAAGAAGAATGCTCAATGTTTCTTTTTCCTTTTTGCTTTTTTGGTCATAACAACTGATGAGAAAGGCATATTCAATTACATTTTGCCCTCCCCCAAAGGGAAAAAAAATATTATAATAATAATGAATAAATACATTAATAATAATAATATAAATAGCAAATAAATGAAATAATAAAAAAGTAAAAACAATAATAAGAAAATGTATAAATGTTAAGGATTTATACAAGCCACCACATCTTTATACTTCACACAACCTTAAAGATACAGAACATTTAAGACAATATATTTTCTGATTTATACACTTTTCTCAATCAAGGCAAGAAAAGAGCCCCATATTTTCATATATACATCAAAGCCTCCTGAAAAACTGAATATAACGCATTCATAGCTTGCATCAGACATGAGTTGAATGCTCGATATTTCTAATGGGATGCTTTATTATAGATCACTCCGCATTAATAACCGCAGTGTTGAAATTTTTTTTTCATGGCTACAGGGAACAGAAGTTCCCGTGAGAACGTAAGCATAGTGTTTTGAGAGAAACTAAGATAATAAGAGGATCACAAATCTTGAGTGTGCAAACTACTACAGTGAAGCAAAAAGCTTAATCTTGAGCGGATGAGTTGGGGAATGAATGGAAAATATACAGGGAAATGTGTTTAAACAAATATTTAATTTTTATACCTTTAAATATGATCTAAGCATCTTTAAATATGATATATTCTCTTAAGGAACAAAAGCATTTGTGTCTTGATTTCAGAGAAATTTTACAGAGATTTACAGAATTTTGTGAAGGTTGTACTTTTGCAGTGAGATACCAACCAAGAAAAATCTCTTAATAAAAGTCATTCTTAAAAAAAACTATGGCTTAAAATATTACAAATTTTCTTACAAACATTAACAAAATAGCATTAAATTCATAGATTGTTTAGAAACATCAAAAATAAACCTTGTCTGCCAAATCACTCAGTAAATGACAAACATGGATAAAGTTATTTTGTTGTCATGTGACAAGAAAACCATCAAACAGGAAGTGACTCCACCTGAGTGTCCTGTAGGCCTCAATTTAAGGTAAACTAGCAGATAGTTTGGGATAGTTGGACAGTTGGTTGTCAGACTGTGTAAACTCAAGAGAAACTTTGTAGAACAAGGTGTGGGGGATTATTTTCTAGTCATGATGTTGTTTCTTTTTCTCAGTCCTGAAACACATTGAGTGTGTTTTGGTGGAGTCATGCAGATGGAGTGAAAACAAACCAAATGAATAAATCCGATTAGTGTCTTTGATCAAGTCGCTGTGGGAGAACATCTGTCAACCCAAGTGACCGAATAAATTCATCAATCCGTAAAAACAACATTACTTTGACGTTATATTAACTCAGAATCACAGTGGGTTTATAAATGAAGGGCTGATTTCATTAAACAGCCTGGGAATGAATCTGATCATGAGTTCATATGTTTAAATTCATTTGGACAGAAAGTTTTAGTTACTAAATGCCAGAAACCTGTTCAGAAGTGCTTTATAAAGGCTGAGTTTGAATGATTTTGTCCTCTATTGGATTCAAATCTTGAGACAGAATTGTATTATGCTGGGGGATATTTGATGGTGTGATTAATTGTTATACTAAATTTCTCTCCGTTTTGTATTTCCAGCTCTATCATGTTGCGTATGTGCTTATTAAGTTTGCCAACTCCCCGCGTCCTGATCTGTGGGTTCTAGAACGCTCCGTTGACTTTGGGAAAACTTACCAGCCATGGAAGTTCTTCTCCTGTAAGTATAACCAACACGAGCATCCTGTGTGTTTACTATGATGTTTTAACTACTGAAACAAGGTTTCAGCTAAATTTCACAAACATTCTGTGCCCCTCTGTCGCGAGAAAAATGCATTATGGGAATGAAAGTGTGGGTTAGTTGAGAAGGTCAGATTTTGGACAATTCTGCCTGTTCTCTGGCTTACGTTTTTTTTTTGTGTCGTTTTGTCAAAGCCATCTGTACCGTAGGTGGCAACACAATCCCGGTCACATTGGAGAGGAGAAAAAACACAATAAACACACAGACTCCTTGGCTGGCATTTTAAAGCCTTCAGCATGAAACAAAATATTCATTTGTTTTGCTAAACCACAACCCATTAGCCCACAAGTGCCTCTGTAACAAAGACACATTTCTTTATAATGCTGATTTCTGTTTTGTGTTTTTGTATGTTTTAAATTTACTGTTCTTGTAATGTTCACCTCTCAAGCTTTATATAGACAACTTGATGCTGAAAATATGTAGTTTTTCAGACAATTTTAATTTGTATTTCACTCACAGCAAAATGGTGTCTCTCAGCTGGAATGTTAGATATAAATGTAAATGTAAAGTAAAATCCATCATAATATTTAACTTCATCGTTCCTCTCGCTCTCACATTCCATCCAATATTTATTTAATACTATTACAAATAAAATACTGCTGGCCATAGTCCCAAATTTTATATCTCAGCTAATTTTTCATTGTCTCTTGCTTTTAGCCTCTAAGAGAGACTGTATCGAGCAGTTTGGTAAGAGGACGAATCATCAACCAACGATCTCATACCACAGACCGGTATAGTTCCTCTGGAGAACGGAGAGGTACACGCACACACACACAAGCTCCTACATTGAGATATGAGCTTTTGGGGTATTTTCTGTAATCACTTGTATGCTCATCTCTCACATGTTTCAGATCGTAGTGTCTCTCGTAAACGGGCGGCCAGGTGCCATGAACTTCTCTTACTCTCCTGTCCTGAGGGAGTTCACCAAGGCCACCAACATCCGTCTGCGGTTTCTCCGGACCAACACGCTGCTGGGTCACCTGATGGGAAAAGCTCTGAGGGACCCCACGGTCACACGAAGAGTAAGATATGCTCCCATTATGATTCTGAATTTTTTTTCCAAGATATGACACCCACCTCCACTTTTATCGTTCTCTTTAAAGTCAGTAGCCTGTTGTTCTGACTTTATCATTCTCTGTGTTTGTTTTGTAGTATTATTACAGTATTAAAGACATCAGCATTGGAGGAAGATGTGTGTGTAACGGACACGCCGAGGCATGTAACGCACAAGACCCCAATGACCCGTACAAGTAAGTGACACAGGAACACTTTGCATGTACTGCGTCAGTCATACAGATTTCTTCCTGTTTTTGTTTCATATTAGAAGTATCTCTCTCGATCTGTTTACGGTGATGTCTTTCTGTGCTCGGTGCCAATATTGGGACTCAGTATCTTTTGTAAAGTTTTTTTGTTTTGTAAAGTGGTGCAAAAAGAGCTTATCTAAGACTGAAGTGTAAGATAATGATACTTGCTTGCTATGCTTGCAATGTAATTATACTATACATTTATATCCAAGTATGTGCAAACCCTGGTATTGGAACCCATGACCTTGGTGTTGCTAGCGCCATGCTCTAACCACTGAGCTACAGGAAAGCTGTCATTGGATCTAAACGCAATCATTTGATCTAAATAATGTGATTAAACTCATAATCGCTGTAAGCATAATCGAAGTAAGATATGTGCATCTTACGTGCAAACTGAAGGTAAACATGACAGTCTGAAGTTTTACTGTCAACACCACTCGCTGTCAGCAGTCTCTGATCATTTTCTTTAGACAGAAACAGCACGAACGCAATGACAGCGTACATAGGGGCCTATGAAATCCGTTTGATTTTTCTGGATTCAGTGTTTTCTGTCTTTTAACAAACAATAGTAATATTTTTGCCCACATATTCACTTATAGACTGTATTCAAAAACCTACAGTAGATAGTTTGTATACAATTCAGGGAAAAAATCTTTTAAAACAGGGTATAATGTACAACTACGTTAATAAACCAGTATCTTACCAGTACATTTCTTTTTTTTTCTTTTCTGGTTTTAGGTCTACATACATTTAAGTACCATTTTTAATCAAGTAATCAAGTTTTAATCAAGTTTTTCTTGTTTTCCAGCACAAATATTAAAACATTTTTAAATCAAGATACATTTTATGGAGTTTATGGTTTAAACAGGATAAGAAACATAATCTTGTTTTTTAAACTCAATTTTTATGAAGTATTTAGAAAACAAGATTTAAGACTTTCAAGTTAATGTTTCTTAATTTAGGATTTTTTTATATTTGGCTGGAAAATAAGATGAAAATACCATGTAAGATATGCATTTTTTGTTGCATTTGGAAATGTTTCACTTATATGTCGACATGTCATCATCGGTGCATGATTACAGTGTCTGTCTCAAAGGAAATGCTGCATGAGGGTTAGATTTAAAGACAAGGTTGGAGGAAAGGAATGAGCTCATTATAAAAACAATAGAAGTCAGGGAAAATGACCCTCGGCATGATAGAAAAGGTATGTGTGTGTCAGAAATGAAAACTGCAGTAACTGTTCATATTGGTCTTTCGTGTGCCTGGAGGGACTCTGGGCTTGTCGATTTACACAGACAGAAGACTGAAGCACTGCAGGTGTCTGCACTCGCCAGTTTTACCGCAGAATATCAGATGGTTTTAAGAACTAAGATTTCATAAGAGTTGATATGTAATCCAGGATTATAGAAAACTAATCTAGCAGGCGATACTGGATCACTGGATGTTTTCAGTGAGATTAGTTGAGTCTTTTGTAGGCGCGTGTCTCAGAACACTGAGTGATGGTGGCTGGGGTGGGATGATCTTCAGGTCTGAAGTCTTGCAGGTGTCTGGATGTACAAGCTCAATTATTGTTGTGTTCACCATCTGGATAGACAACAAACTGTTCTTTTTTTCTTTTGATTATTCTGATGTCATTCCAAAACTTTCATTTTTTAACACATAAGAAGATATTTTATAGAACGTTGGGAACCAAACAACATTGAACCCCATGAGACACCAAACCACATTTCTCAAAATATCTTCTTTTGTGTTCCAGAAGAAGGAGGTCTGATACAGGTTAAGAATGACATGAGGGTAAATAAATTATGACAAAAACATTTTTTTTTTTCTAGAACAATCATTTTAATTTAAAAAATCTTGTATGGATTATTTGAAGCTTGAAAAATGAAAGAGATTTTCATTTGCCATTTAATATAACGCCCTGGCTGTTTTTTTAAACTTTGGTTTGATCATGTTCCACGAAAATGGTTATGAAGTTTAAATGAAGCTTGATCTTGCAAAATTGAAACAACGTTGTTTTGAATGTGTGCCGTTGTTTGTCAGAGCTTTGGATGTAAAGCAGATTGTGCTGTTTAATTTACAAAGGTTTATTTAACACTCCTGGAGTTTTTTAAATATTTTTATGGCTCAACCACCAGTCGTCCTTTTTTCGCCCCTGCTGATGAACGTTCTGTTACAGTATTACGTCATGGCGTAGAGTCCTGTAGCATTCCAACACAGTCTCGTCAATCTACGTTTAAATAACACGAGTTTGCGCTTTCTGATTACATGTAATAAGCCAAAATCCAATTATTTGGATATGCCAATGTTTCCCATTAGCTTCGCTGGAGAGCATAGGATGTATTGTGGTGTAATTTTGCCATCATGATGTGTAGGGTGTGATTGTTGTTTTAATTGGACATTGCATTTTGTGCACGTTTATTATTTCGTTCGCGCAATTTAGACAGTTTGAGTATAAATTCTCGCGCTATGCTTCAATGTGAGTCTGTGCGCATAACTACTAGGCACAAATCAAAATCAAGTTTGTGGATTTTTTTTAAAGCATTTTATCCTGCTAAAAAACATTAAAAAATAGCAACAGCCAGGAAGTCACAAATCATAAGTTCTTGTTGCTGGGTTATTATTATAGCATATATTGTTGGTTTTAAAATGACTTAGCTTTACCATAAGTCTCTAGGTACGGTTAGACCTGGGCCTTCATGTACTTGTGCTGCGTACGTATACGCTAGGAAAACCACATTAGTTTAGGACCAGAAAGGATTAACTGTGGGAAAAGTGGGAGGCGAGAATCGGAGATTCTCCAAAAAACTCGGAATCGAACTGGGTTTTGGCGTATGTATTACACGCAATCGGAAAGCGTTTTATTTATACGTAGATCGAGGAGATTAGCATTCTGTATGAACGAACAGGAATATGAACCGCCTGGAAGGTGTCAAATCTGTCAGTTTGGAAAAAACCTTGAATGTGTGGGACATATCAAAACTCAGACGGTTAATAGAAATCATACCAACTAGAAACATATGCTAGCATTGCGTTTGAAGAGAAGGGGAATTTAACCTTCATTGATCTCTCATAAATCTGCTGTTCCTTGTGATTTCCTGTATGAGATGGTTTTGGTGAATGTCCACATGTGTGTGTAACAGATATTTTGGAGATTTAAAGATCTAAATGAAATCTAGATGCTTTGAACCCAGATGTTTTCTTCAGAGGCGCTGCACCTGTATTTTCAAAGCAGATACTGTACTAACATGCAACTTGTTGTAGAAGATTTAAAGGCATAGTTCATCCAAAAAAATAAATTCATTCGCACCTCTAAATGACTCTTTCTTCTCTGGGACACGGAAGAAGATATTTGGAGAAATGTCTCGGTGGTTTTGTGTTCATACAATGGAAGTCAATGAGGTCCAATGTTGTTTGGTTCCCGGCATTCTTCCAAATATCTTCTTTTGTGTTCTGAAGAAGAAAGAAAACAATACATGTTTGTAATAACATGAGGATGAATAAATGATGACAGGATTTTCATTTCTGGGTGAATGAGTTAATGAGTCATATGCTTGAGGTCAAATGTCAATCACCAAAGCGTGCCTCCCTAAGCCTCCCAAAGACACCTGATTGCCTCACGGGTACAGAGAGTTAAACCGAGGTCAACGTGTGCTTGATTTACAGGGAAATTCAGGCAGAGTTGTATCTTCTGTAAGTTTAACCTGAAGCGTGAGACGTTCAGACATGTGTTAAGGTCTACGAGGAGATCTATATGGAAACAGAGGGACACTTGGGACGGTTGACTGTAGCTCATTTGAGGTGAAAGTCTGGAAGGCTTGCTCTGAAAGTGGCCGGGAGCTATTGAAAGATTTCCCTGCCGCTCAAGCCAAACCATCCAAACAGATTCAGAGAAAGTCTGCGTGTGGGCATCCATCCGTCTGTGTATGCTTGATAGCATGAGTGGAATTCAAAGAGTCGGTGTGTTACATGTTGCTTGTTTTAGAAGTCAATAAGCACAGAAATGTTTACAATCAACCACAATTCTCACATCAGAACTCAATTCCCATTTAATATCTCTAAAATAAACGAAAAGTAAAAACTTGTGTAAACCAATCCAAAAGGCCAAATCGTTTTGAAAGTCTTCTCTGGAGTCAAATAAAGTCTGAGCTTACAAAATGCATCTATACAAACTTACTAATTGTACTAATAATGAATGTTTTGATGTAGATGAAGACGTTTTCTGTAGTTCACTTTTTTCCAGTCTTGAAACATTTAAATAACAAAAACTAGAATGTTTTAAAGTCAAATATGTGACACTGTTCACTTTATCAGTTTGATGGTATGACTGTAAACGCCGGCAGCCGTGAACAGACTGCTGAGTCTCATGGTTAATATGGTATGTGCACACGGGACGATGACGTGCTTCTGCTAAAATTGCTGCCAGCTAGGTCACCTCCGCTCTAAGGGGATTTTTCACCAAGTGATAGCGACGTGTTTAGTAAGAAAACGTTGAAATTTCGGTGAACCGACAGCACTACGGGTGAGCATTGTTAAGTGCATTGGAAAGTTTTTTTTATCGGAAGGATGTCATCGCCCATTCCATTAGCCTTTCAGATCATGTCTTACAGTTCAAAGCGAGCGTGAGGAGCTCAACGCTTTCAGTCTCTCTCGCTTTCACTTTATCTTTGATTCTCTCTTTTTGAGAGACAGCAGGGTCAATGAGAAGGTAAGACACTTGAATATAAACACTTAAACCTCTTGTCTGGCTCTTTTGATGCCCACAGACATGAAGTGCTGCAGTATCTGGATATACCGGACCCTCAAGATTGAGATTATTCCAAATCAAAATTAAATATACACATTAAGTCTTTCACACAGATGATTTATTCCTTTTAGTTTATTTTTCATTTCCTTACGAATTATGATTTTCAGTAGTGAATACGTTTTTAAAAACCTGTCTGACATAAATAAATCATTTTGGTTGTTCATAGAAGCTGACACTTTGCCTTTTCTCATTAGGTCACAGCTTTTATCAAAGCCAAAATGCAACAAAAAAACATAAAATTAATACTTTTTCCTTGAACCACAGACTAGTTTGGTGTTTATTGCTCAACCCAGGTTGTCTTGTCCTCTCTCACAGGCTTCTGTGCGACTGCCAGCACAACACTTGTGGCCCGTCATGTGATCGCTGTTGCCCCGACTTCAATCAATTTTTATGGAAACCAGCTACTACTTTCAGTGCCAATGAATGTGAACGTGAGTTTTACAGTCTTTGTCCAGCGAGCCAACAAAGCAGATTTAGTACCTGATGGGCACCTACTTAAACAGCATTTTCTGCATTTTTAACAATAATGTGTATAAATGAATAACAGCTAACCACTAAGAACTATGAGTGTGACTTTTCATGAAGTTCAGAAACTTTATGAGAAGCCCTGTACTATCTGTATGAATTCTGAGAATATCTCATTTGTTAACTTATTTTTATATAACGGGTCATGTCAGTAACATTCTTTTGTTATATAACATGTTTATTCAGTATTAACATGATATACCACCTTTTGCTGGGATCGATCAAACAAAACATTGTACATAGACATGTTAGTGAATATGAAACAAGAAGCTTTGTATAAATTACAATAGCTAAAACAATCATTATAAAAATAATTAGGGCTGTCAAAAGATTAATCGCGATTAATCGCATCCTGAATAAAATTTATATATAATTTCAATTGTTGGTAAATATAAATAAATACATGTCAATATTTCCTAAATATATAAATATAAATAAGAAAAAGGTCAAACCAAATTCAGGAATTATTTTCATACCCCATTTGCAGATTTTTTGCTTGTTTTAAACCTAAACTTACTTAATTATTATAATTTCTTTCTTAAAACAAGACAAAGTATCTTAAATCTTGTTTGTTTGTTTATTTTAATATGTTTAATATGTTAATATTTATTTATTTTAGGGCTGTCAAAAGTTTAATCGCGATTAATCGCATCCAGAATAAAAGTTTGTGTTTAGATAATATATATCTGTGTGCTGTGCATAATAATTTTCTACATTTATATGTAATTTCAATTGTTGGTAAATATAAATAAATACATGTAAATATTTCCTGAAAATCTTAACATGTGTATGTGTTTGTATTTATAAAAACATCATTAATATGCACAGTTCATAGACATATATTATGTAAACACAAACTTTTATTCTGGATGCGATTAATCTTTTGACAGCCCTAAAAATAATGCTAATTAAGATTTCTAGTAATAAAGAAGTGCATATGAAAATAAAATTTGAGGCACTGATGATAAATATAAAAATAGCAAAATACTTAAAAAATAACGACTTGTCAAGAATAATGTTAATAAAAATGCATATAAAGTGAATATTAAATTATTATTTATAAGAATTGAGGCAATAATGATAATAATAAAGGTAGGCAATAACAACTCAACAGGTGTTATTCAACAGCTCTAAAAAAACTAATTTAATTAAAAAGCTATGCAATTCCTTCTTAAAGACTTCTTTAAGAGATTACCAAAATCTGTCAAAAAACTAATCATCAAACTGAGCCTACACAAAGACGCCAAAGAGACTCAACAACTCAGACATAATCGAAGTGTAACAAAATTCTTTGTGCTGCAAAGTTGTTTATAAAGGAAAGCAGTTTGGGATCAGTGCAGTATCACCTTCAGTAAGACGTCAGAGAGGGAGAGAGAGAGTGAATAAGGAAAGCTGACAGCCATTGTGAACACCCTCAGCCCGCTGAATGCAGACATTAATCCAGTCTGGTTTTTCTCACACACAGTAAAAATAGTCCCACGCTAGAGTCCAGACTCACTCGGTGGGTGTGTATCTGCATTGGGAGCAGTTTCAATCTGGAACACGTTTCCGCTGAGTATATTGTTGGATCTAATCTCTGAGTTCCATATATATAACCACCCCTTTGTGTGGACTGAGAGAGAGCCTCACACACACTATCTACACCGTCAGTGTGGTTTACAGCACATCTGTGAACAGAGCTGTCTTGAGTAAAGCCAGAGTGACTGTCCCTTCTGACAGAACCGTTTCATCTCATGCCGGGTAACCATGTCCTCACCCTGCTGACAGCGGGCTGAACCTGGAACAAAACACAACTATTCATTTACATTACATTTTACGCATTTGGCAGACGCTTTTACCCAAAGCGACTTACATTGCATTATCCTATACATTTATACATAGGTATGTGCAATCCCCTGGGATCGAACCACAACCTTGCGTTGTTAACGCAATGCTCTTAACACTGAGCTACAGGAAAGCTCTAAAAATAAAAAGTGACTTTTTATTTGCTAAACAGTCTATTAAAATGTTAAAGTCCCAGTGAAATTAAAAATGACAATTCTTATTTTTTCATTAACGTGGATCATTTTCTTTTAAAAATTCATGTACCCTCATAATCTTAAATTAAAATCTGGACATGCACTTCCCCCTGAAATGACTATCCATCTCAAATGACATCATTTAGACGGCTTGGCCGGAGCATCCGTTAACTCCTCCCCTTCAACTGTCAGTCTGCTGCCAGTTTCATTTAAAAATCAATGCAACAGCTGTTTTTACACATCCAATCAATTTGCAGTGAAAACACAAGCCACGCCCACTCATTTTCTCCTTTGAAAATCCTTTTCACTAGGAAATGTGTCAGAATACAGAAGTAAAAACGATCGCAACTTCCAGTTTACAGGGACTTTAAATGTTTAATGACTGAAAATATCAGTTAAATAAGTTTGTCTGACTGCCTGACTAATAAGTGCCAAATAACCCTCTAATCCCCCACAAAACATGCACACCTGCACACTATTCGATAAAAAAATCCTGTTTGCACCAAGGAAGGAAAGTAAGATAAAGTTTTAAACATTGTTCCGAATTTAAAAGTGTAACAGAGTACACAGCACAAAAACAACCATACAGAGGAACAATATCAGTGGAATACTTTTGTACGTCACTTTCAGAGCAATTATTTTCTAGTTGATGAACGATAAAACATTGACAGCCATTTAAATCCAAATGTAAAACTGCAGTTATAAACACAACTTTACTGTCCATTGATGTCTGCTCTATTATAGTAACTGTTGTTGGTGTGAACAGGCCTTATTAGTTTGAGTTTTAATATATGTTACCCTAGCCCTGGCAATATTAAAATATTAAAATTGACCCTGGTAATAATTATGGCACTTTGGTGGAAACTACAGTGGTTAAATTGTCTCACTATTGCACTTGTCTCACATGTCATTTTGTCATCACGTTTAAATTTGTATTTCCTAGTGGTGTCCAATATGAGTTCCCTTTCTGTCGGTCTCTCGACGTTGTGTCGAACCGACAGATAGGGCGAACCCCATCTGTCTGTTCGACACAACGTCTCGTTACCTCCATCAGGGAACCGAGGTTACAGACGTAACCGAGACGTTTTTGAATGCCCTATGTTGATACCATATTAAAAAAGCAGTGTACCTGATTGGCCAATATTAGTCCATCAACATAAATGTAATTACAATGAGAGACGGACAGAAAGTTGGTGGAACCAAATAAATATTTAATGTGCATTATATGCTTGGTTATCAGATAGGTAGTATCCGAAGTAGTAGTAGCAGCAGTTAAATACTGAATATAATGAATAAAAATATTTACGAATACAGTCATCAAATTAAACTGTGAATGACAACTGGTCTGGGTAGCTTTTTAAGGAATAAAGTGCAAACGCACTATAGATTATATGCAAAACATAAAGATTTACCAATAAAAAAAATATATATATCGTCCATTTTTATTGGCACAGTGTTTTATCGGTCTATAACTAGTAGAGATGCTCCCATACAAAATTTCTCCACCGATACCGACAGCGAGTGAAATCTTCCAATACCGATTCTGAAGATTAAATGAATATTTCTTAACTTTCGGAATGTTATTAATTCATATAATGACTATTAATATTGAACATCAAAGTACTATTTTCTATATAGTCCGTTTCATCGGCCGATACCGATTATCCGATATATCGGTGCATCTCTAATCACTAGTTTTTCCCACTATGATTTATAATCTTGCTGACAGTTTCTCCATTCTAACTTCCCTTCTGGCTAATCACTGTCCTCTTTCTCTCTTCGCGTCTGCTCGCATTCCTCTGGGGACAGTGCAAACCTTTCAGGTGGAGACTGATGTACGTTCAGCCCTGTTTGTGTGCGTTTCTGACTACATTTTGCATGTCCTGCCCCCATATACTGACTATTTAAATATGTCATGTTTTTCTTCTCTTTTACTCTCTGCTCTGATGGATGAGATGTTAACCTCACTGTGTGTAATTCATCATTGAATTCTTTAGCTCTGATACCTTTAGGCTGATTGTAAGGGGTTGTAACCAGGTTGTGTGTGTGTTTTCAGCATGTAACTGCCATAGACACTCGTCGACGTGCCACTATGATCCAGATGTGGATCAGAGAAGAGCCAGTCTCAACATGCAGGGCGAGTACAGAGGCGGAGGAGTGTGTGAAGAGTGCCAGGTGGGCTCAACACACCCATCTACATGTTTATCTACATTGACTTAAATTGTTTATAAGGTTAATTAACTAAAGTTTTTTTTATTTACTTTGTTTTGATTTTGGGTTCCTTTAAGAACGCATAGTTTTGTGAGTTTTACCAACTTCTGGGAAGAACCTACAGAAGTTGGGCAACATAATATCGCTGTTGGACAGAATTCTTGTCTCTTTCGATGAATTTTAAATTGTATAAATCGTTAATATTGGTTGTGTCTTCATATTTAAGATGTAAGAAAGACTCATTTTACCATTCTCTCACAGCATCACACCACAGGTATTAACTGTGAGCGCTGTATTCCCGGATACTACAGGTCACCTGACCATCCTCTGGAGTCGCCATTTGCCTGTTCAAGTGCGTCCTTAATCTTCGGATCTTCTTATAAATGAAAACAAAATTGTAGATATACAGAAAAAACAACCAGTTTTTCTTTGTTTTGCTGTATGTAACAGAGTGTCCGTGTGAATCTGAGTTCACTGACGGCACATGTGAAGATCTGACCGGACGCTGTTACTGTAAACCAAACTACACGGGTGAGAACTGCGACGCGTGTGCTGAGGGATACGAGCAATTTCCCATCTGCTACCGTAAGTCTACGTCTTCAAAGATTTTTATCTGTACTTATCAATCATCAACATATTTCCTGCACCTAAATGAAATAATTGATATTGTTTGTAACAATGTTTCATGTTTGTTGTTGTCAGAGATCTACATCAGTGGAGAGGCCAGACCTGCTGGAGAAATCATCAGTAAGACACTTTGATTCACATCAATTTGATTCAAATCACTTCAATTGAATTCATTTTGATTTGATCCATTTCACTTTAATTCAGTTCTGTTAACTATTCGATTCAAATGCCTTGTCTTGCCTAGATTGTGAGTGCAATGCTGCAGGTACTGAGGGGAACTCCTGCAGGCCGAACCCTCGCACCAATACTTGTGTGTGTAAGCCTGAATTCACTGGAGAGCACTGCGACACCTGCACTCATGGACATTACGGCCTTAACTGCCAGCGTAAGACACACATTCACGTTCTACAAGCACAGCCACTGTAATAAACACATGCCTCTGGTTTCATGGGATTATAAACGTGTACAGTATTATATAAACGTGCAGAAAAAGACATAAGGGACAGCATTAAAGTTGACAAAATGTGGAATGCTCTCCCACTATGCCGAATGAATAAATGAGGTAATATGTTACAATAACGTTCATTAATAATTATTATAGGATTTATAATAGATGTTACATGTTACACTTTGTCAGAAATACAGCTATGTAGTCTGGTCATTCAACCAACTTAATGAAATACACCCAGAGATGCTTTTTAAACAATATTGAAGTATGTATTCTAGACACTTGTTGGCTGCTTAAAAATGTGTAATTGTAAAAATGTGTAATTGTCTATAAAACATAGATATATATATATATAGATATAGAGAGAGAAAATGTTTTTTATTGTCTATAAAACATGTACTGTACCAGTAAGGGGAAATTTTGTAAAAAATGTGTAATTGTCTATAAAACATAAATATACAGTATATATAGAAAACATTTTTAATTGTCTATAAAACATATATATATAGATAGAGAGAGAGAGAGAGAGAGAATTGTAACTGTCTATAAAACATGTACAGTAAAGGGGTTAGATTATAGTAACCCCGCCCCTTTCTTCAATAAAACGTCAAAACCACACAATTATAGGGATAGTTCACCCAAAAATAAAAATTCATAATTTATCATCATCTATTCACCCCAATGTCATTCAAAACCGGTATATGATTCTTGTGTGAAATAAAATAGAAAATATTTTGATAAACGTTGATAGCCAAACAACATGGCCCTGATTGACTTTCACTGTATAAACACAAAACCACTGAGACATTTCTCAAAATATCTTCTTTTGTGTTTTGAATGACATCAGGTTTAATAATTGATGACGGACATTTATTTTTTGGTGAACTGTCCCTTTAATTGTGTGGTTTGGTGGAGACTCAGATCCACTCAGCTGTTCAGTTCTGCCCATATGTGTCTTTTCTCTGTAAGCCGTTGAAACACAGGTGACAAACACAAGCGTATCGTCACACCTCTGTTGCCTGGATCACTGTTGGTCTTGTGCATAGTTTGAGACTTTGTGAAGACAATATACCACCCAAAGACAAAGGCAGCACAGACATACCCACATTCCCGTTCATCTCCCTTCCCCCCGCAGGTTGCCAGTGCTCAGGCCCGGGTTGCCTGGATGGGTCCTGTGACGCAGTAACTGGCCAGTCTACGTGTCACACCGGGTTTCAGGGGCATTCATGCGAGCAGTGTGAGCCCGGCTACTTCAACTACCCGCTGTGCCAATGTGAGTGCTTGCCAACTCTAATCGCGCTAAACAGAACACAGAAATCCCCCTGAGAGCTGCCAAACCATAAACTTCACAATGCAGCCATAGTCACTGTTTTAGGGATTGTTCATACATAACGATTACTTTGTTATCTTTCATATAAATTCATATTTATGTTAGGGGTGTCAAAATATTCCAGTATCGGCAAAAACAAACCGTGATTATCTATTTTGTTGATACCCAACATTGATAATCACCCATTTAGCACAATTTCAAATTTCCCTTAAGAGTCACAATTATTACATTTCTTTCACATCACATCACAAAAGAAAAGAGAAAATACTAAATAAAAGAAGATGAAAACAAAATCAAAGATTAATTTGATTGATTGCATTATTTATTTATTTTATTAAATAGATGTTGCAATATATTGTTATAATATTAGAAATTATATTATTGTGAAAAAAATTAGAAAATACTAAATAAATGAAACAAAAAAAGATGAATTTGATTCATAGTGTTATTTTTTATTTTATAGATATTGCGATATATTGTAATAATATTGTGAATTATATTATTGTGGAAAAAAAAATGTATAAAACAAATAAAACAAAAAGATGAAAACAAAATTAAATTTTGATAGATAGCACAATTTTTTATAATTATATATTCCGATATACTGTGAATTTTATTATTATGAAACTGAGAAATATTGTGGGAAAAAAGAGAAAATGCAAAAAAAAGAAAGATGAATTTGATTGATAGCATTATTTTTATAAATAGATATTGCAATAATATTGTGAATTTCTTTGCCCACAATAATTGTGTAGTCAAAATATAAAATTGTTATATCTGTACATTTTGTGTACATGATGTCCTTTTTCCAAAACACTGTTTGATGTATTTTGTCAAATATGTTGTGAATGCAGTTTCATGTTGACTTTAAAGCTTTAAATGCATTTAATGCACACTTACATTGCTTTCTTACTTTTCTCTCTCTCTCTGTCTGTCTCTCTTTCTCTGTCTATCTGCAGTTTGTGGTTGTAGTGTTGTTGGCTCTACACCTGAGGTGTGTAATGAAGCCGGTCAGTGTTTGTGCAGGCCGGAGTTCACTGGTCCTCACTGTGATCAGTGTCGCTCTGATTCCCACTTGTACCCAGACTGCCAGGGTGAGCCACACACACACAGATATAATACTCCAAATATCTTCTTCTTCTTTTTTATATTTACTTCATTTTACATTTTCTAACATTTCCCAGTGTGCACCTGTGACCCCCGTACATCTCTGAAAACCAGTTGTACCGTCTCGGGCCAGTGTCACTGCAAACCCAACTACAACAGCCCCAAATGTGACCAGTGCGCACCAGGATACTACGGATATCCCAGCTGTGCACGTGAGTTTGGCCGCTGTTTGGTGTAGATCAGGATGATTTGTGTTCTGTGTTCACAAACAAACAATTTTATTTTAAATGACCTGTTGTCGTTCAGCATGTGATTGTTCATCGGAGGGTTCTCGATACGGTCCCTGTGATCCCGTGTCTGGCCAGTGTGTGTGTCGTACAAACATTTTGGGTCAGAGGTGTGATAGATGCAGTCCTGGATCATACGACTTTCCTCTCTGCCAAGGTGATCTAACATGGAGAATCGATCATTGATTATGTCCTATTTATTTGTTTTAAATACATGTAAAAGGATTAACGTTTGACTGATGTTTTCTGTCTGATCTCTCTCGGATCTATGCTTCAGCTGGGACCTGTAATCCAGCAGGCTCTGTGCCTAATGACATCCTGTCCGCCGCTGTAAATGTAAATGAGCTTTATATCTTTGTCTTCATTACTTTAGATGCACACTTTCTTCATATTAAATTGAAGTATTTCAAAATAGTTTTGCATTTTAGTGTCAACCAGTCATTTTAAGCCCAGACACTTACAGTATTGGTTGTTGTTGGTTAACCTCAGGGTTCGTGTAAGTGTCGGCCGTATGTGGAGGGGGTGGTGTGTGACCGCTGTAAACCTCTCTACTGGAATCTTTCTCCTGATACAGTCTACGGATGCTCAAGTAAGGACAACATTTTGAAACACAGCACACTTTTCATTCTGAGTAATGAAGTGAAAAGCTAGAGGAAGTTATTTTGGTAACTTCACAGGTGTCTAAATTGTGTTTTGTTTTCATTCATTTATGTAATATTGTTTTATGAGCTATGCCATTTTTTACAATATGACATCTGTTTAATCCTATTGGTTGAGCGGCCAACATGTGACCTGCATCAGCATACTATATATAATGTTATTGTTTTGTGCTTTTACTTCTTTAAGAAGCTGCATGGCGAAAAATAATTTCTTACTTAGCATTTTTGTCTTGTTTTCCAATAAAATGGCTAAGAATTCTTAAATCAAGGTACATTTACTCGTAAATATAAATTATAATGTTATGTAAATTGTCATCACTTCCCTTTTTTTATTACGGAAAATAGGAGATTCAAGTAAGTTTATGTTTAAAACAAGCAACAAATCTGTAAATGGGGTAAGAAAAATAATCTTGACTTAGGTACCTAAGAAAAAGGTCAAACTAAATTCAGGACTTTTTTTCTTACCCCATTGGCAGATTCTTTGCTTGTTTTAAACATAAACGTACTTAATTATTATCATTTCTTTCTTAAAACAAGACAAAGTATCTTAAATCTTATTTGTTTGTTTATTTTCATATGTTTAATATGTTAATATTTATTTAGTTTAGGGCTGTCAAAAGATTAATCGCGATTAATCGCATCCAGAATAAAAGTTTGTGTTTAGATAATATATATCTGTGTGCTGTGCATAATCATTTTCTATTTATTAACACATACACATCCATGCATATATTTAAGAAAAATCTTAAACTTATTAAACTTTTATATGTAATTTCAATTGTTGGTAAATATAAATAAATACATGTAAATATTTCCTGAAAATGTTAACATGTGTATGTGTTTGTATTTATAAAAACATAATTGATATGCACAGTACATAGACATATTATGTAAACACAAACTTTTATTCTGGATGCGATTAATCTTTTGACAGCTCTAATTTATTTGTTTATTTTATGTTAAAATTCAGTTTTATTTAACAGTGACTGACCCATTCAGTTTTTATTCATTTACATTCAGAATTAGAATTGTTCTTCATTCTACACCAAGTTGTACAGACAACACAAATGATAATAAAATTATTAACAATCATTAATGTTTAGGAAAAAAAATCTGTCATCTGAACTCTTCATTCATTTTTTGTGTTTCATGTTAACTATAGTGATATTATCGTATTGTGAACGCATAACTGTGTAATGTGTCAAATCGTGAGCTGAATATTACATTACACCCCTAATATTTACATATGTTTTTGCTGGCTCCTGTATCTAAAGTTCATTTGATCACTAAGAATAACCTGGTCATTTCTAGTGTTCATGTGTTTACTCTGTCTGATTTTGCAGCTTGTGATTGTGACACAGTAGGAACTCTGAGCGAGGTTGCGGAATGCACTCAGGTACAGAAATATTTCCACCTCATCAATAATCTTACAAGACTAATAGTGTGTTCAGACCGAACACGAATGAAAGCGCGAGTGATTTACATGTTAAGTCAATGCAAAGACGCGATAGACCTACTTGCGTTGCGATTCTTGTTTGAAAAATATGAACTTTGAAATATGAATATGAAATATGAACGCGTTAACCAATCAGGAGCTTGCTCTAGTAGTGAGGTGATTAGACAACGTAGCGAGCGGAGGCAGAAATCCGAACAGGAAGATAAAATGGAGGACAAAATAATCGTCGCTATTTGTGGATACCCGGAGCTGTATGATTCTTGTTCTTACTTTTATAGAAGAAAAAAAATAAGTTTTTCAGCTTCCAATAACACATAAAGTGCAGCTACCCTCTCAACAAAATCCATGTCATAAGTCATTTTGTTGAGACTGGAGCCGCCTGGCTGGAGACCCGCCCATTACGAGAATGACGCGAATTTCACACGTGAATGAAGCGAGTAAACTCAAAATGTTCAAGCGTCCAACTACGCGCGAATAGCGCGATTCATTCGCGTTTGGTCTGAACACACTATAACAGATCTCTGTGTGTGTATCAGAGCACCGGCCAGTGCTACTGTAAACCCAACGTGTGCAGCGGGACCTGTGCCGTATGCAAAGACGGATACTACAATCTCCAATCGACAAACTACTTTGGTTGCCAAGGTACAAAATCAGCCATAAACATCTATTATTAATACATTGAAGAGGAGATGAGTTTGAACCAAGTCCCTGTGTGTGTTTAGGTTGTCAGTGCGATATCGGGGGTTCAATTGGACAGGCCTGTGATGACAGATATGGCCGCTGTCGGTGCAGACCCAATGTGGAGGGACCCAAATGTAACCAGTGAGTCAAGAAAAAAATGAAAAAATAGCATTGTGCTGGAATCCCATGTACGTCGGTCTGATTTGTTTGTGTTTGTTTAGACCCCGACCGGATCATTATTTCCCCGACCTGCACCATATGAAGTTTGAGGTGGAGGATGGGACCACCATGGATGGCCGTTCGGTGAGGTTTGGTTACAATCCACTGGAGTTTGAGAGCTTTAGCTGGAGAGGGTACGCTCAGATGACATCCATACAGGTGAGACACAAATGCTACACATAGAGAATAAATGTCAGTCTGTACGTTTAAACATGAAATATTATTATTATTATGATTTATTATTCATACATGTGCAGTACATCCATTCAGATGCTGAGATGTGTCATGTGTCGTATCTTTGAAAAGTTCTTTCTTTAGCTTTGCTGGGGGCTTTGATCAAGCTTTTTGATTGGTTCTTGCATATATTGGGCTTTGTGATTGGCTGGGCGCTACAGTGCTGGTGGTGGTTTAAGCAACAGCTTTGCATTTGTCTTTCTTTCTGTCCGTCTGTCTGTCTCTGTTTTGGGTCGATCTCTCGTCTTCTAGCCACGGGTTCTTGTAGAGGTTTTGGTTGGCTCTCCAGACCTGTTTCACGTGGTCTTGCACTATGTGAATCGCGGTGGCGTGGACGTCAGGGGGCGGGTCTCTGTGATCGAGGATGGCAGGCACTTCCTGTGCGGTAACTGTAAGTTTTCCATCCTCACTTCCTGAACCAGTTGCTCTTTTCTGATCCTTTATTCCTTAACCTTCTACTTCCTCTCATGCTTAAGACACGCGCACTGCATCAGCATCTTAGATCCATCACACAACAACACACACCTTTATGAGAAGCCCACCTAGTTTAGGTCTTTAACACAGACCGTGTTATGTGCTGAACACCTTTCCCCCCCTCTCTCTGTTTTCCTCTTCTCCCTTTCTGCCTTGTCCTCCATCTCAGAATACGGTTAAAATGACGGTGCACGTGCGTGAAGCGGACGTGTATCTCACGCGCTTCATCCTCAGATACATAAACATGCGGTCGACCGTGTCGAACGGTAAAATCACGGTCTATCAGAGCAGCAAAAGAGGTACGTCTGATGGTCAGTAGTGTCTCTGAACTGTTGTTGCTTGAGTAAAATGTAATGAATGAAATGATGATGATTCAATTACGAGAAAATGTTGAATATCATTTTAAAGAAATAGCTTAACCAGATCACGGTTTATTTTCTTTGTAGGCTCTGAGCAGTCCAAACAAATCGTCTTCGCACCCAGTTCAGAACCCACGTTTGTCAACGTGCCCCAGAACAGTTTTGTGGAGCCGTTCGTCCTGAATCCTGGAACCTGGATTGTGATTATAGAGGCAGAGGGAATTCTGCTGGTGAGACTCTCTCTCTCTATAATGTTAAATGCATGGACTATGTACATTATGTTTTGGGGAAAAAACAGTAAGCATTCTTAATCTTCTTGCAATACAGGACTATCTGGTGCTCTTGCCCAGCGCCTATTACGAGGCTCCCATCTTGCAACTGAAAGTGACTGAACCTTGTTCAAACAGCCACACACAGGATGCCAAACAGAAGTCAGTATACCTTTCTTTTGTGTACATACATAATCTTCTGTACCTTTTACAAACAATAAGTGTACTTCAAGTTCATTTCAGGACAGTATTTAGTGCTACGTGGGCTCACATTTAGTTTATAAAAGTATATTTTAAGTGTAACAGTAGTAACCTTTGAGTACATAACTAGTTTTCAACTATGTTTTGCATTTGAACTGTGAATAATTCTACTAGTTTAGTAGTTTTATACTACAAGTATAGAGCTCTTTGGATGACGTAAGCAACGCTTAAACGCGAGTCCAGAAAAAAAAATTCCTCTTTAAAACTTAAACAAAATATAAGTGTATATTTCTTAAAAATATTTTTTTTCAAACAGAAAGTTTGCTTTTTTTGTTTAAAAGAATTATACTAATAGCCTACTTGAACAAACTTATTTTTATTAACTTTTTAGTTATTATTGATTTTAATAAAACAGAAACAAACAAAATACTATCATTTGCTAGGTCGCTTTCATTACCTCAAGCTGAATTTTCAAGCTGTTCATTTAATCGAGTATCACCAAAATTTGCAGCTATACAATGCGACTGGAGTAAATGATGTTTTGTTGTGTTCAGCTGTTTGCACTACATGTACCTGTCTTTGAACGACTTCCCATCCATCTCTGGAAATGAAGCCAGCTGCAGATCTGATAACCACCTGCCTCGGCCCTGTCACAATGAAAAGATCACGCCACACCATCCCAGCATGGCCATATGCAGCGGCAATGACGTAAGTGTGTGTGTTGACTGTGTTACATTCTGTATAGGCTGAATCCCAAAACCTAGCGAGCTGCCTGTTTAGCATTATAATTTCCAAAAATACTTTTTATGCTGATTATTCTTATTGGTCCGGGTTTAGCGTTTGGATAAATCAAATAAAAAATATATATTTGCACTCGTTTTTAAAGGTCATGTGATGTGTATTTTTGTGTGTTTGTTCAGATGAGCGTTCAGCTGCGTGGCCGTGTGCCTGTCCCTGGAGAATATGTTTTGGTGGTTGAATACGCTAGTGAAGATGAAGCCCCTCAAACTCTCCTCATGTCTGTCAACTCACCGGGCGAACGAACACATCAAGAACAAATAACACTGTTACACTGTAAATACAGGTGTGTGTGAGGTGGCAACATTAACCTTGAATCATGCTCTACACGCTTATAATATAAGAATGCTTGCTAAGGTTTCTTCATACAAAAATTTTGATATCACTTCGTTTTCAAAACCACCGCTGGAATTTTTATACCTCGCGTACAAAGTACGAACGGGGTCGCGCATGCGCATTCCATTTCTTGCAGCTTATGAATGAATAAGTGAATGGATGAGTTGATAAATGGATTGATTAGTGGATGAACGGATGGATGAGTGGATGGATGGATGGATGGAAAGATGAGTGGATGGATTAGTGAATGGATGGATGGATGAATGAATTAGTGAAAGGTTGAGTCGATTGCAGTTAGTTTAACTACCAGGTGGCAACTGTGTCCTGGCAGCATTAATTCAAGATAGTAGAAGAAAACCTGACCCCTGTTGTCCGGGAGAGGTATTGCAATATGTTGTAATGCGCATGCGTCAAACCCTGTGTGTACGCGCATGATTTGAAGGAAGTATACACCTACACGTAAAAAAGAAGAAGTATACCATGGGCATTAGAGTTTTGCTGGCTTTTTTCTTATGGTTCAAGTTTTTGTTGATGTTACTTGACGTCTGTTTGCAAATAAATTATATTTTTTTATGATTGGAGAACCTTATCAGACATAAACATTAGTAACAGTTATCACCACCAACTTACTAGTTACTGAATAGACATAGATGCTAGAGCTACTCGATTATGACAAAAATCATAATCATGATTATTTTGGCCAATATTGAGATCACAATTATTTGACTCATTGACTTTGGAAACAACATGCACAGTAAAAAAAAACATTGAAACCTTGTAAAATCATAAAACTGTATTTTAATATAATGTATCAACCACATCAATGTCTTAATGACTTTAAAGGAAAAGTTCATCTCAAAATCAAAATTGTTTTACTTTTTACTCACCCACATGACACACATGTTTTAAGACCTCCCGGCGTCTTCGGAACACAACTAAAGATGTTTTAAGGTGACATCCGAGAGATTTCCACGCCTCCTCATAGACATCATGGTAATGGTTGTTGTCAAGCTCCAGAAAAGTACTAAAGACATTGTTAAATTGGTCCATCCGCTCATAGTGGCTCAATATATATTTTTTGAATCGACGACAATATTTATGTGCGAAAAATCAAACAAAATAACAACTTGAATCGATATATTCTCCTCTGTCTGGTCAGTCTTTGGTGCGTGTTCACGAGAGCACTTCGACGCATGCGCATTCAGTTTTTACTGTTGGGCAAAAAAGTGCAAGTCTTGAAATCATCAGACATTTTGCGAAGATCAGCTTATATACAGTGTGCGTCAAAAATTTTATTGAGCCACTATGAGTGGATGGTCTAATTTAACGAAGTCTTAAGTACTTTTCTGGACCTTGACAACAACTATTACCATGATGTCTATGAGGAGGCCCGAAAAGTTCCTAAAATATCTTTATTTGTGTTCCGAAGACGCCGGGAGGTCTTGAAACATTTTGGACGTCATGTGGGTGAGTAAAAAATAACACAATTTAGATTTTGAGATAAACTTTTCCTTTAAGAGTACATTTGGAAAGTACATCTAGATCAAACGTCTAGATCAAATCCTGTTTCTCCTTGTTGAAGTGGTTGACTGTTATGTGTTTGTAGTTTCCTGTGTCGGGCGGTGTGTCTCTGTAGACGACATGAAACGTGTGGCGGTCTTCACTTTGTCTGTGGAGGCTGACATTCAGCTCACCGCCGACAGAAGCAGTTTCTTCCTGGTGAGAGGAATTCTCTGCTACCATAAAAAGACCAATTTGTGTTGGTCACAAACGCGTGTGTTTCACAGCTGTGTGTGTTTGTCCTCTCCAGCACAAAGTGTTCCTCGTCCCACGTGATCAGTTCACCATGGAGTACCTGAAACCCAAAGTTCACTGCATCAGCACACACGGACGCTTCTCTCCGGACAGGTAAATGACTCGGGTAAATCAAAACACCAAATCCGATTATGCTGGTTTTTAATGTTTTATGTTCTTTGTCCTCCAGTGGCTCCTGTATCCCGTCTCGCTTCCAGAATCCTCCTCAGTCTCTGGTTCTGAAAGAGGGTCAGGCGTCCTCTGTGCCCGAACTCGTTCTGGCTTCAGCCCCTGACCCCTCCTTCAATGCAGACAGACCCGCTACCTCCAGACCACCAACAGCAGCGGATAACAGTGACCACCTGGTACTCAACCCGGATCAGGTGCACTTCACTAAATACTATAATTTGTATGATTTATTATTTCGTTTATTTTTTGTGAATTTATACTCAGAATCAATAATTTTGCCTTGATTTCCAAGAATGCCATAGTGTACTCCACACGTGTGCACGCGCTGGGCCGCTATGTGTTCATCCTGCACTACCATCAGCCCCTGCACCCGACCTACAACATCCAGGTGTACATCAATGGAGGACGCATCTGGCGGGGTGAGCAAACGTAACATGCACAGACAGATCGTGATGGATAAGTGTTAAGCTTCTGGCACGTTTGTAACTGGCTCTGTTTTAATGACCTTGTTTTTATTCTAGGTCATGCCAACGTATCATTCTGTCCCCATGGTTATGGTTGCCGTAGTGTTGTGATGGCAGAGAACCAGATTATTCTGGATGTGACGGATCATGAGGTCATTCTGACCCTGCGAGCTCCCGACAGAAGAACTCTTTGGCTGGTGAGTGTCTTGTAAAGCTGCAGTATGCCGTTTTTATGGAACAGAATGCAGAAAATGTAACAACAGTTGGGTGATATTGGTGTGTTTGTTTTAGGACTATGTTCTGGTGGTACCAGAAAGCACCTACAGCTCCACCTTTTTGTCAGAGGAACTGCTGGATAAATCTTATGACTTTATCAGCAACTGTGGACAAAACAGCTTTTACATCAAGTAAGATATGTATACATACTGTATGGAAAGACATCCTTGTTTAAATTCACAATGGGAGTATCTTATTATGTGTGTGTCTGTTTATGTTATTTCTTCTCTATTGTATCAGCCCTGCCACAGCATCTCCATTCTGCCGAAGCTCAGCCGTATCGTTGTCTGCGTTCTTTAATAATGGTGCTGTGCCCTGCGGGTGTCATGAGGTGGGAGCAGAGAGTGACACATGTGAGACCTTCGGTGGACAGTGTCACTGCAAACCCAACGTGATCGGCCGAGACTGTTCCCAGTGTGCCACAGGCTACTATGGCTTTCCCAACTGCAGACGTGAGTATCTCCATCAAAATGTATGGATCATTGAATGAATGAATGACTAGATGGATTAATGGATGAAAGGGTTTGTTTGTAAATGGTATCTGATGAAGAAATATTGTTGTATTTTTGTAATGTGTATTTGTAAATGGATTGCAGAGGTAGTTTATTAGTTGCATATGGATTGTGGGTGAGTTAATGGATGTTTGGATAGATGGATAGATGTGTGTGTGGGTGGATGGATGGTTAGTTTGAAGGATTGATGCATAAATAGATGAGTGAATGAATTAACAAATGAATGGAACAGTGGATGTGTGGTTTGATGGATAGATAGATTAAAAGGTAAATGGATGGATAAGTAGTAGTGGAGTATGCATATGAAGGGAGGGTGGATAGATAAATGAGTGGATGGATGGAAAGATGAGTGGATGGATTAGTGAATGGATGGATGGATGTGTAGTTTGATGAATAGGTAAATGGATGGATAAGTGGGTAGATGAATGACAGATGGATAGATGAATGAGTGGATGGACGACTGACGAGTGAGTGACGGATTGAGATATGAGTAGTGGATGAAACAAACGGCTGTGTACGAGGGGATGGGATGAACAGAGGCGTGGTGGATGAACGGATGGATGAGTGGATGAAACGCGATGGACTGGAGTGGACGAGTGGATGGTAATGGGAAAGACGGGTGGACGAGTGGATGGATGAACAGACGGGTGGATGGATGAACGGATGGATGAGTGGATGAACGGATGGATGAGTAGATGGACGAGTGGATGAACGAATGAGTGGATGGACGAAGGGACGGGAGGATGGACAAAGGGATGGGTGGATGGATGATGAAGAGTTGATGAGTGGATTGACGAACAGATGGGTGGATGAATGGATGGATGAGTGTATGAAAGGATAGATGAGTGGATAAATGGATGAATGAGTGGATGGACGAGTGGATGCGTGGATGGTGAGTGGATAAATGGATTGATTAGTGGATGAACCGATTGATAGTGGATGGATGGATGGAAAGATGAGTGGATGGATTAGTGAATGGATGAGTGGATAAATGAATTAGTGAATGGATGAGTTGATAAATGGATTGATTAGTGGATGAACGGATGGATGAGTGGATGGATGGATGGAGGATGGATGGAAAGATGAGTGGATGGATTAGTGAATGGAGGATGGATGAATGAATTAGTGAAAGGTTGAGTCGATGGATGGATGGATTAATGAATGGATGAACCTATTGGTTAATCACTCGATGGTTTAGTGGGTGGATGAATTAATTAGTGGGTGGATGGATGGAAAAATGGCTTGTGATGGAAGTAACGAATGAATAAGTGAATGAATGGATGGATGATGGATGGTGGGTGGATGGGTGAGTGAGTTGAGTGAACGGATAAACGTATAGATGAATGAATGAATGCAGCGGTTGGGGATGGGGGGGATGATGGTGATTTTTTTCCTCTCCAGCTTGTAACTGTGGATCACGTCTGTGTGAGCCGGTCACTGGTGAGTGTATTTGTCCTCCGCGGACCCTGCAGCCAGACTGTGTGACCTGTGAGCCGCAGACGTTTGGCTGTCATCCTCTGGTGGGCTGTGAGATGTGCAACTGCTCCAGACCTGGAATCACTTCAATGGAGATCAGCTGTGACACAAACAACGGCCAGTGCAGGTACACAACACACACATGATCCATCTGTCTAATCCCCTCCTCTCCGCTAGCCTAGTCTGATGCGATTGGTCAGACGGTCTAGTCTGCTGGGATTGGTCTATCGCGCATGAGGCTCACGACCTACAGTCTTTGGGGGAGAAGAGTGAAGTTTCCGCGGGCAGTCCTAGCAAAACGTAGGCGGAGACTATATGTAGTGAAGTTAATTCGCGGCGGTTCTTGAATCGGACTAGGGCACGACTCGTTTGCGCGATTTAGAGTCGACTCCTTATCCAAGCCAATAACTTGTGTATTCATTCACCTTCGGATTTACAACTTGGCAGACTGCTTACTTTCAAACACGGCAACTTACACACCGCATGAAATGTCATTTTCATGATCTCATGTTATGTACTCTTTAAACAATGTATAAGCATTTTCCCACATTGCAGTACTAGGAGCATTTTTTATTACAGACATGAAAAGTTGGGGAAAATATTGTTAAAAAATTGTCTAGAAAATAATGGCACACTGCACAAAAATATAATTTCTTATTTATTCTTTCTGTTTTGAAGTGAAATAAGACCCTCGACAGTTTTCGTGACGTACTCCCTCATCTGTTTTAGTTCAGTCTTTTGGATGTGAATGTTTACAACTGACCTGTAACAGTGTCAAACAACCGTTTAAAAATCACTTTTATCATCAAGCACTGGCCGAAGGGCTGATATTATTAACCTCTGCCTCTCATCACAACAGTACTGTCTATATAAGGATTAAGTGCAGAGATTTCAGAGGTATTTATTTGACTAGGTTTTATTTTACTCTAGTGTTCCCCCATTAGACAGTGTTTAACATCCACAGGGAGGAATGTTCCATACGATCTGCTCTGAATCTCTCCCGTCATACCTTCACTATGAGATAAAGCCATAAGTTTTCCACAGCCTCACCACAACCTTTTCCACTCTCTCATCATAACTCGCATACTCTTTACCTCTTCTGTTCATATGCTCATCCGTGCAGTAACAACACAGAGTGGACCATCTGTTTTTACACTTGACAATGTCAGAGTTTATTTGATCAGGATTTTTAAAACACACCAAACTTGGAAGCGGCGAGCTCATGCATAGACAAACTGATGCTGTGACTGGCGATGACGGTTGATTTAGTCATGCATTCAGCTCACATTTGTTAAATAGAACTACAACGTCAGAGCAGTGCTCTCGCAAAACAACCACAGGGAGTTTGACATCTAGACCATTTATTAATGGCATGTTTGGCTTGAAAAGTGAGCTTGTGATATTTTTGTTGTTTTGTTACATATTTACTGACATCAATACATTTTTACAGTGAGAGTGTCTTTTGTCCATGTATGTTTTAGGCACATTTATTTGTCTTTATGTTTTATGTAGTGTGATTCAGTGTCTCTATCTACATGTAACTGTTTTGTTGAAAAAAAAGGTTTTGAATATTTTAGTAATAGAGTTTTGAGGCGAGAACTGGATCTTAATCAGTCATATTTGGTGGTTAAGGTATAGTTATATATAACTATATTTGTTGTATGTCATATACTATAAATATAGTTATATATAACAATAAAGATACAACCAATCAAAGTTCATCTAAATTTAAATTGGCATATGAAAAGCTCACCTTCTTTGTGAAAGTGCACCACGCAAGCTTATAACAAAAGTAACAAATCCAATGGAAGCTAATATAGTTATTGTTACAGTTAGATGGAAATGGTCCTGTTTCCTGTCCTGCGTTTCCCAATTTCCTGCTGTGTAATTCACATTTTCACATTCCAGAGTCACATTCCCACTTTACTGTGATTCTGCCCAGACATGACACACCAGATACCACCAGACCAGAAACAGTGCCGCAATGTTGATATCTTACATACTTTATATTATTTGCAATGTCAATGCAGGCTGTTCTCTCCCCAGGTGCAAAAACAATATCGTTGGGCGTCAGTGTGACAAGTGCTCCCCGGGTTTCTATGGATACCCCAACTGCAGACCATGTGACTGCAACGAGGCAGGGACAGAGATAGATGTGTGTGACTCCTTCACCGGACGCTGCTTATGCAAGGTGGTTTTCCTTGATATCAAAATGTTTCCCATAGTAGCGTGTTTTTTCCTTATAGATCAAAACTCTTCATGAAAAAGCAAACATGTTTAACATTACAGCACCTATGTTGACCTGTGAAATGAACATTGTGTCTCTCTCTCTCAGGAAAATGTGGAGGGTTCTCGCTGTGACCAGTGCAAACTGGGAACATTTCACCTGGACCCCACTAATGCTAAAGGCTGCACCAAATGCTTCTGCTTTGGAGCCACGGACCGTTGCCACAGTTCTGAGAAACGCCGTAATGAGGTGCACATATATACATTATTCATACTTTTATTAGCCTTTTACAAATATTATGCTTTAACTCATTTTCCAACGTATTGTGTAAAATGACATTGTACAGATCATTGATATGAGTGGTTGGATGCTGTTGAGAAGTGACAGACAGGAAATGCCTGTGTCTGTGTATGATGGACAAGATCTGATAGAGGTGGATCTGAGTGATGTACCTGACGTCTCCCAGGAACTCCACTGGCACGCTCCACAAGCTTATCTGGGTGATAAAGTGAGTCTGTGCCTCAAAACAGCCGTACATTATCCGTTCAAATCCTTTTTATTGAATGAATTGCTGATGTGATGCTTTCTACAGTTGAACATGAACTAATAACTTTATATGAAAATGTGATCTTCTTTAATGGGATGACAGACAAAACATGTGCCTGGTTAGAACAAAAATGAAGATGATGTCCAAACCGTGTGTCCTTGCCTTTTATTTCTGTGTTCTGATCTTCTGTATAGACTTTTAAAGGTGCTTATTTTGATGCTTTGTGTTTTTGCTGTCGTAGCAGCTGCTTTGAGATACGTATCACGCAAACGTATGGTTTAGTTATCACTCAGACAGTCAGGGGCCAGACAGACAGCTTAACTGAATCAATATCAGATCATTCACATTAAAGCTATATGCAGCATACGGGTGAGACAAACACAGCTCCACAATAACATCTGATAAGAGGACACACATAGTTTGGTCTGATGTCAGATGTCTTTGATGTATTGTATATGATTAGACACAGGCTTTTGCTTTGACTACACCTGTGTGCCTACTAACATGCTTGTCGTAACCTGCATGGATTTTCTTTTTGGTGTGTGCGTGCAGGTGTCTTTACGGAGGCTATCTGCGCTACCGGTTGCACACGCAGACAATGCGGGGTGATGCTTTTCTCCCTGGGGAGACCTCTCGTCCGGATGTTATACTGAAGGTAGAGTACCAAGTCCTAAAGGGTCCCCCAACAAGAAAATCTCTGTTTATAAATCTTGCTGAAACTTCCAATGGGAAATGTATCACACAAGAACTAAAACAGTACTTTTCAAACAATTAAAATAAAAAAAGAATATCATCCTTGTTTAAAAATAGTTGAAGTGTATGATATGTTCCTATATTAGAAAGATGGATGGAGGTGTGGAAGGAAGGAAGGATGGAAGGAAGGCGGGCGGGCAAGAAAAAACTAAAAAGAAAAACAAAACATGAGAAGGAAAAAATAAAAGATAAAATTAGAAAGAAAAACGCGAGAGAGAGAGAAGAGAAAAAGAAAGGTAGGAAGGTAAGAAGCAATAAAGATAGAAAAAGGAAGGAATAAAGCAAAAAAGAAAGAAGAACAGAAGAAAAAAGGGAAAAGGAAAAAAATCTAAAAAATAAAACATAAAAATATAAGAGAAAAAATAAAAACTGAAAGAAATAAAGTACAAAGAAGAGAGAAAGAATGAAACTAAACAAGAAAGAAAGACAAAAAGAAAGGAATAAAGCTAAGCAAGAAAAAAGAAAGAATACAAATTAAAAGAAAGAAAAATAAATGAAACACAAAGCTGAAAGATAAAAAAACTAACAAGAGAAGAAAGAAAGAAAGAACGAAATAAGGAAGGAAGGAAGGAAGGAAGGAAGGAAGGAGGAAAGAAAGAAAGAAAGAAAGAAAGAAAAAGAAAGAAAGAAAGAAAGAAAGAAGGAAAGAAGGGAAGGATGGATGATGGATGGATGGAAGGATAGATAGAAAAAGAAAGGAATAAAGCAAAGCAAGAAAAAAAGAAAGAATACAAATTAAAAGAAAGAAAATAAATAAATAAAACACAAAGCTAAAAGATAAAAAAACTAAACCAGAAAGAAAAAAAAAGAAAGAAAGAACAACTTAGAGAGACAAAGGCAAAGAGAAAGAAAATGTAAAAATAAAATGAGAAAAAGATAGAAAGAAGTTCATGTGTATATGTGTGTGTGTGTGTGCAGGGAAATCAGATGACTCTGGTGTATATGGAGAGGGAATATTCTTCACCTGAAGATCCTCATGAAGGAACTGTTCATCTGGTAGAGGTGAGGAGAGAATCTCATTATTATTATTATCAAGCTGACAAATTCAAATCATACCGTTGTTCCTTCTGCTGGTTTTCCTGAGTGTTTTCTTCCAAATGCCTTCACAAGTGCTGGATTGTTATAACTACAGCTTCCTGTCTGTCATTGCAGGAGAGTTTCAGACATGCGCAGACCGGGAACCCTGTATCTCGCGAGGAGCTGATGATGGTGCTGGTGGCCCTGGAGTCCCTTCAGATCAGAGCTCTGCACTCTCAATCCGCCCAGTCTGTGTCGCTGCGAGCTGCCGTGCTGGAGGCGGCCGAAAACCTGCCCTCCGGTCGCCATGCCAACAATGTGGAAATTTGTCTTTGTCCTGGAAACTATCTAGGAGACTCCTGTCAGGTAGAGAAGTTCCCACAAAAATACAAATTCTGTCATCTTTTATTCACACTCACGTCCTTCAAAAGCTGTAGGGATGCAAAAAAATGTCTCTGTGGTTATGTTCATACAATGGAAGTCCATGGAGGTCAGTGTTGTTTGGTTACCAACATTCTTCAAAATATCTTCTTTTGTGTTCTGCAGAAGAAAGAAAGTCATACAGGATTGAAATGACCAGACTGTTTTCTTGCTGTGTATTTACTGTCACAAAGACCCAGGCGTTATTGTTTATATATATTTCCTCACCCTCTTCACAGCGATGTGCTCCAGGTTACTATCGTGACATTAAAGGGCTGTTTCTTGGGAAGTGTGTTCCCTGCAACTGTAATGGTCATTCTGATCAGTGTCTGGATGGATCGGGCACTTGTGTGGTGAGTTCTGTGCACTGAATCCAATAGAAATCAACAGACTTGATGTTTTTGTTAGTCAGCAATTGTAAGTCTAGTGGATCCACAGCATTATTCAGTTTATAAATCAATACAGCCATAAAAAACTATGTAAAAATAGTTTATTCCAGTTACCAATAAAGACACCATATATTGTTAATATTTACCACACATGTATTTAAAAAAAAATGTTTTTGTATTGAAAAGACAAAACTGTGATATCAAAATAAATGTTTATCTCTGATAAATATGGGATGAAATCCGTTATGCATACCACAAGGGTTAAACATACGCAATATATTGCCAACATTAAATAAATACGTTGGATTCCATTGGGCATATAAAAAGTCAAACTGAAATGAAAAACAAAGTAATAAATGTGTACATTTACATCATGAGGTCTAAATAGACCTTCAGGGGTTTTTTTTCATTGGAGTTTCGCTTTTATATTTGAAGTCAATATTGAAATGTTAAACTCTTTATACACAGAATTGCCGTCACAACGCTGCTGGAGATCATTGTGAGAGGTGCCAGGGAGGCTTTCATGGCAACAACAGCATTGACGGACACGCGGTGTCCTGCTCCAGCTGTCCCTGCCCACTGCAGGTGGCATCAAACAAGTCAGTGCCCTTTTGTCATCACCTCTTCTGTCATCATTTACTGTTTCCTGTTCCTCTCAAGCCCCACATGTTTTTTTTACACTTCATTAGATATATTTTTCTACACTGATATCCCAGCATGCATCGCATGGTACACCTTCTGCCAAACGTTTAATCTGTACATTTATGTTGTTTTACCAAAGAGACTTAATTGAATAAGAAAATGACACTTATATATAGTATATATACTTTTTAATATACTGTTTGTGGATATTATGAAAAACATTTATTTTTATTTTATTATAAAATATATTTTATTTTATTTTTGGTGTGCCGAATTCATATATATTTTTTATTATAATTTTGAATCCAATGTAAGTTATAAATATAGCGTACCCTGTTTGCTCATTGTTTTTCTTTTTTTTATATAAACCTTTTACATTTTGACAAATTTATGAGAGGAAAAAATTAGGGCTGTCAAAAGATTAATCGCGATTAATCGCATCCAGAATAAAAGTTTGTATTTACATAATATATGTCTATGTACTGTGCATATTAATTATGTTTTTATAAATGCAAACAGATACACATGTATGCATGTTTAGGAAATATTTACATGTATTTATTTATATGTACCAACAATTGAAATTATATATAAATGTTAAAAAAAATATTTTTCTTAAATATATGCATGGATGTGTATGTGTTAATAAATACAATATTATTATGCACAGCACACAGATATATATTATGTTAACACAAACTTTTATTCTGGATGCGATTGATCGCGATTAATCTTTTGACAGCCCTAGAAAAAATATATCCTAAATTGAATTCTTAAAACTTAAAAGCACAAGTCATATGCATGATTTTGCTCCTAAACAGTAAATTTCCTGAAATGTTTCGCGATGTATTTTTTCACAGTAAAGAATGTTGTGCATGCGGTCTTGTTTTCAGTTTTGCCGTTCGCTGTGTGGAGAAGCGCAATAACATGCAGTGTCTGTGCATGCCTGGCTATGCCGGATTCAAGTGTGAAAGGTACAAGCATGAAACTTGTATTAATTATCCTCAATTACAAACTTGAAAGATGATTGAAGTGTGATGTTTGGACCTGATGCAGGTGCGCCCCGGGCTACTATGGAAACCCTGTGGTGATCGGCAGCACGTGTCAACCGTGCCACTGCAACGGTAACTCAGACCCCAACATGCTGTTCAGCGACTGTCATCCTTTGACAGGAGAGTGTCAGAGCTGCATGCACAACACCGCCGGGATGCACTGTGAAATCTGCGCCCCGGGTTACTACGGAGACGCCATCACTGCCAAGAACTGCACCCGTATGAACACATTTAGTGTATATCTGGACTCGGATTTAGTGTTTCGTTATGATCGTCAAGTTTCTCATGACTTTTAATTTGTTTATCCTAGGATGCAATTGTTCTCCGTGTGGCACTGATCGTTGTGACCTTCACACCGGTCAGTGTCACTGTAAGCCTGGCGTGGTGGGTGCCCATTGTGACCGCTGTGAGGTATGTGCCCTTTTCTGTTTTTGTGTTTTAGTATTTTTTTCTATGAGATCATTGATTCATTGATTTCTTCAGAACGATGCGTTTGGCTTTGATTCGTGCGCTGGATGCCATAAGTGTGAATGCGCTGCTGCGGCGGCGCTGGTTAAGCCGTGTGACCCCGTCAGCGGATCGTGTTCCTGTCGGCCTGGAGTGAACGGGCCGAACTGCCGTCAGTGTGCACCGGGTTACTGGGACTACGGCCCTGATGGCTGCAGGAGTAAGTGCACATACATGTACATTAATAGGTCACTTTTTGACTATTAAAATCAATCCCAGCATTCTTTGTGCAGTAATGTTCTTTTTGTAATTTGTGTATAAAGTCCCAGTTGATTTTTTATATTGTGTTTGTGTAGAATGTGATTGTAAGGGTAGTCGCTGTGATCCTCGCACTGGGGAGTGTCGATGTGCAGAAGGTCTAACAGGAAGACAGTGTGACACGTGTATTAATAAACACAGCGTCCCTGTGCAACACAGAACAGATGTCCACTGCGAACGTCAGTATTACTTCATTCACTTACTTGTGACTCATTCAATGTCTATTTTAATCTATTAATAATAGTAATCTATTTATTATAGGTAAATCATGCGCCCGTTCGTGGGATGCACTAAACTTCCGGTACACATTCACAAATAATAGAGAGCCTGTAAATTATTTCTTTACAATTTCTGTACAATTATTATACAATAAAATAAAATTATAATATAAATTAATATTAACATAACTTAAGTAAAATATAAATAGTTATATTACTAGACAATAGCTAAACACAGACCGAAAGTTAACTGCAGTCCCGGTGCGTGCTTCCGATGAAACTGTGTATACAATTGAAGAGATAACTCAGTTTTTTAATGATCATGTTTTAATGGTGTATTCCAAGTAATATTTATATTATTAGAAATAATAAAAAAAAAATACAGCTAACTAACCCTATATAAACATGATAACATATACAAAACATTTTTGAAAAACTTAAAGAGTTTATTACTTTTTAGTAAACTCTAAATTATTCATAAATCCAGTCATATATTTACTCACTCATTGTTTGTTTGTTTATTCATTCGCTGTGACATTTGTGTGCTTGTTCGTTTCTTCATTCCTTTGTTTGTTTCCCAGACATTCACTTATAGGGTTTTCTTGTTCAGTTATTACCAATATCATTATTCTATTGTTCAAATATTACTCTTTTATATCTTAAGAGATTTCATGGAGTTCTCAGTTGTGTTTCAGTGAAGTGTCAACATAGTCCAAGACATTTTTTTGCATGGGAGAAATAAAATAGAAACAGATGTGACAATTGTTAAAACACATGAAGAGTAAGGAGGTGTTAAATAAATAAATGACAGGTAAACAGATAATAATATAAAAATATAAAATTAACAATTTATATAATTTATATAAATAGATTGTATGGGTTAAATAATCTGGATTTGGTTAAATTTGATGAGAAATGTTGAGTTCATATTGAGATCTTCATAATGGAGACATCACAGAAATTGAGAGAATTCCACAGAATGCTGGGTCTGTTTTACTTTAGATATAGTTTTTTGGTTCTTTTATAGCCTGTGACAGCTGTGTGTTGGTGCTGCTGGACGATCTGGACAGGATGAACCAGCTTTATGAGTCTGTTGCCCAGCAGATGACCAGTCTGAATGCTAGCTCCTTCGCCTGGGCTCAGCTAAGCCGACTTAATGTGTCTATGGAGGCTATTGCTGTGAGTCTCTTTCTGTCTCACACACAAACACACAAAACAACGTGTGCATTATTTTTACTAACCGGAAGTCCCAATCTCAACAGAGTGCTATAAGAAACTACAACAGCAGTCTGGATGAGAGCAGGAGCCGGGCCGACATGCTGGATGGAGAGCTGCAGATCATTGATTCAGATATTAAGGAGTTAGAGGAGAAGGTAAAGAAATCTTCCGGTGATCTAGATGTGGTCTGTATGTGACCATATTGACCTGGCTGTTTGTGTTTTAGGCCTCAGTCACACAAAAGAAGGGAACAGATCTGGAGAACAACACTAACTCCACACACAGCAGAGCACAAGACCTGCTCGGCTTTATCAATGACGTCATGGGAAATGTGAAAGGTACAACACCAAGGCCAGTGTTACCACGGCTAGATTATTTCATTCCTCAGATCAACATAATTCAGAAATGCCCCAGACACTTGCAACACAACAATTTAACACGACAAGCGTGATAGCGTGCTCTGCTGATCTGGTGCCAGTCATGTATTTTCAAGTAGCATCTTTTTTATAGAGCAAATTGATAATGTATTCCCATCTGTTTGTAGGCATGACACTGCAGGTGAACCAGACAGCACAGAATGAAAGCAAGGCAATAAATGAAGAGAAACTGGCTCAGATGATATCCGAGATTGAGTCCATGCTCAGAGACATGCGCTTCAAGACCTTTGACTTCCAGAAGAGACTTGCAGAAAATGAGCAGGAGCAGGCCAACAATTGTGAGTGACCGAAACTCTTTTCATTTCATATTAAACTGAGGATTACAATACAACTAGGAAGAAAATATATGTTCTAGCTTCCTGAAGTTCAAAGGGGCAAAATCCCCCCAAAAGCTTCAAACCCCCATATTTGTCTGGCAGTAAAATAAAGACGGTTTCATTGACCCACGCGCCTGGCCCGACGCTTTCGGTCTGTGTTTGGTTATTGTATTTAAAAAAATATATATTAATATTGATTTATTTTAATATTTCACTGTATATTCATTGTATTTAATTAAATTAAAACTAATTCTTTGCTGAGGTGTACCGGCAGTTAAGTTTGGGCCACATCACATTTGTTTATGTTGTTGCTACTGAAACTGTCTTTAAATTAATAGAATACAAATAGTAAAAAATGTTATACTACAGTTTATCAGTTTACTATAGTTAATATTACAGAATACTGTAGTACACTAAATGTAATTGTATTGTACTATACTACAGTATAAATATAAACTACAATTTAATTAATAACACTGCATATAATTTTCAAATGACATTGAAGTTAGATCGTCAGTTTAAACTCACTTTGCATTAAATTTCGTAACAAAAATTTTATTGATATTTAACATTTTTGAATTAGCCTTAAGTCCCTCAGCAGTACCGCTTATGCCCACCGGGGGTCTGCTGCCCACAGTTTGAGAAGCTACACTATATGATGTAGATGTTGACCATTGCTTAGAGTTGTAGCTGATGTTTCTGTCTCCAATAGTGGTAGATCGTGTGAAGAACGACATGGCAAACCGGACACTGAATAATGATGATCTGGTGAAGACTATCAAAAACAAACTGAGCCAGTTTAACCAGCAGCTCATGGACCTGAGAGACTCTCTGAATCAAGCGGTCAATAACACCGCACACACTGTTGAGGCCAACAACATCAACCAGAAACACCTGGATGAGCTTCAGGTAACAGACACAACACCACAGTTTACATGTGCCTGACACAGTCTAGCACACAAACCGTTTCTTTGGAAAATCTGTCCTCCCATATCTCTCTCAAACATCATCTGATCATCTAGAAAAAAATGAACAACCTGCTCGAAAAGCGAAAGGAAGTGGATCAGCTGTTACAGATGGCAGAAGATGATGTGACCCAGGTGAACGATCTGCTCTCCATGCTCCAAGACTCCAAAGAGGTACGCGATTGTACACGCAAAATCAAACCGCATCACGTCTTAGCACACGTGGACCTCACCGAGTGCAACGTGCTGACCGATGTGATGTCTTTCAGGAGTACGAGCGTCTGGCGGCTCAGCTGGATGGAGCGAGGAAGCCGCTGGCTGAGAAAGTGCAAAAGTACGCTCCGTCCGCCGCAAAGATTTCCCTGGTGGAGGCTGCGGAGAAACACGCTGAAATGCTCGACCAGCTGGCCAACAATATTTCCAGGTGTGTGCGTGAGTTGTAGCAGTCAGTCATCGGATATTTTGAATGGAGGATAATATGACAGAAATGAGACGATGTGCTTTTAAATATGCGTTTTTCCTGTACAGTCTCATATCCGGCTCCAACCAGAATGGTTTCATACAGCAAGCTCTGAATGCATCTCGTGCGTACACCAACATTATAGATAGCGTGCAGGAAGCCGAGACTGCAGCTAAGAAAGCCAACGAATCTGCTACAGAAGCTATGAAGGTACAGACAAACACGCTTCATTTCCTAATACTTTTATTCATCTTAAAACGTTAAGCTGAGATCTCATTCTGTACGTTGAGTCATTATTTCTGTATGTGATTCAGAACATAATTGATGATGATCTGGCCAAAAACGCTGCCACGTTGAAGAACCAGAGTATGGATCTCCTGACTGAGGCAGAGAAGCAAAAGAACAACAGTGAAAGTAAGAACGGTCAGAGCGGGCAGTTCTCCAAATCACATTATTATTAAGCGTGAATTGATGTTTTAAATTGATTTGACAGATCTGACGCCTCGTGTGGATTCCATAAAGAAGAGTTTGCAGGACGCTGTGGAGAAAAAAGACAAGATGCTCAAAGACCTGAAAAACATCCAGGATAAGCTCAACTTTAGTCGAGGTCAAAGTCAATGTTTTTGGCGCAACTGTTATGAATTGCAACACTGGTCAATACTTGGTTTATGGAAACTAGCGTCCATTTACACCTTTATCAAAACGCATGAAGTCAGACAATAAAAATCAGAGATAAGAAATGTCAGGACCAATTACCAAAAATGAGTATACTTCATGTTCATTTTATGTATACGTTTTAGCACATTTAGCTATACTTAGTAGCACATTTTTAACTATACTTGCTACATAAAGTTAAGTATATCTAAATGTGCTAAAAAGTATACTTAAAATGAGCACGAAGTATAATATCAATGTATACTAAAAGTATACTTGTACGTGTATTGTAAATTGGTCCACTTTTTAGTTTATAAATAGTTCAGTTTATAAAAGTATGCTTTTGAGAGACTTTATTTAGTACTAAACCGAAAGTACACAAAGAGTTTACAACTAGATTTTTCATTTGTATTGCAATTATATTGCAAGTGAACCTATTGATAAACTGGACAACTAGTTTAGTAGTTCAATATTTGTAGCTCATTTTTAGTTAATAATGAAAGCACACTTCGTAGTATACTTTTAGTATTAGTTAGTTTGTTGTTTTTATACTGCAAGCACTGTATACTTGCATGTTTTGAACTTAACATCAGACTTATAGTTTACAGTATGTATTATTTTTGCATTTCCTTTTTTAGGTAGGTCATTTTTAAACGTAAAATCTAACTTTAAGTGTATTTTAACCTGAACATGCAAGTTTATAAAACAGTATATAAAACTAAAATAGTGTTTAATAGGTTACTAAAACATAAGAGTAAACACAACTGCCAAGCCGAGTATACTTAGAATGCTTCATTATACTTTTAAGGATATCGCCATCAAAAGATGGACTACAAGTATATCCCAGATATACATAGACTTTACTGTCAAGTAAACTTTATTTGGTGCGATTGATCTTTTTAAGAAGTACATCAAAAGTAGACTAAAACTATCTTTTCTGGTTTTAATTTAAAGTGCTTAAGTTTGGTAAAGGACATTATTGAAATGTAGTATCCCTGAAAGGAAACCCTAATGTAAATGTGTTGCTGTGCTACAGATGACATAGGGAAGGACATTGCAGATGCTAAGAGTGCGGTGGAGCAGGCTAACAACACAGCCACTAATGTCAGCGACTCGCTGGTTCCCCTACAAAAGCAGCTTGAGGAATGGCAAAAGCAGTATGGAGATTCCAACGCCTCCAGCGACGATATCAACAAAGCATTGAACGACGCCAACGCGTCAGGTGCGTGTTCATATGTGCATGTTCTTGCAAGTCCGTGTGTGTTGTGCTATTTTAATATTAAGTTTTACGCGGTCCTACAGTGACGGCCCTGAGCGACACTCTTCCACTGCTAATGGAGAAACTAGACCGACTGCAGAACACCTCACTTCAGCCATCCAACATCTCAGACAGCATCCAGAAGATCCGACAGCTTATCGAGCAGGCTCGCAACGCTGCCAACAAGGTAAAACTCTAGAAGATCTAAATGACTACTAATAATTGTATTCATTTTATTTCAGTTTATTGATAATTGCAGTATTTCTATTAGTATTTATTTTCTCCAATAATATCAGGCAGATTGTTTATTTGATTGACTTTGATTGCAGTTTAGTTTAGGTAACATTCTCAAAAAAGCTGGTTATCAAAATTGTTCTTGCAGTATCGTCAAATAGCATTTTATCAAAAATAATAAAGACTTTGTTAAAAAATGGAATTCTTACATGGTTAGAGGAACATTAAAAACGTTATGATTTCATAACGTCATGGGAAACGTTAGCGTAGATATTTTTGAAAGCTGGGAGCACACAAACAATGTTAAATCAGATGATATAGTTTCTTTCGCCTTTTTGTCCCTCAGGTGAGCGTGTCCATGCAGTTTAATGGAAACTCTGGAGTACAGGTGAGGACGCCCAAAAATGTGGCCGACCTGGCAGCCTACTCAAATCTACAGATGTACGTCAAGCTTCCCCGTCTCAAACGCAGACGGCGCCAAGTCGAACCCTCCAAACCTCAGTTTGTCTTCTATCTCGGCAACAAAGACGTGAGTTAACCTTCACAAACAAATTGCTAAATGTAAATGTGTGTAATGAAATATAAACCCTCATGTTTCTATACCGTATGTCTGTAGTCTACTAAAGACTATATGGCAATGAAGCTGGAGGGGACAAATCTGCGGTGGTACTTTAACGTGGGAGGAGATACAGCAGATGTTCTAATGCCAATGAGCGTGAATACGGATTACTTCAACCAACTCGCCCTGGAGAGGTGAGAAACAGGCTTGCCATCATCTTGAGGTTTTTCAATCTACTGAGCTTTCTTATGGCAAGTCAAAAATATTGACTCTTATATATTGTGTGCATGCAGGACTCTTCAGTACGGTCAGATGGCAATGGCCACTGATTCAGAAGGCACAAATATACAAAAGAAAAGCATGGTAGCTGGTGGAGAAAATGGCCTACTCAACTTACCAGCCGAGGAGACTGTGTTTTATGTCGGAGGTTACCCCAGCACATTTCAAGTAAGTTATGAATTGATTTTCAGTCAATAGATTTCTCGTCAATTGTGTTGATTTGAACATTTGCGATGAAAAAACTTCAACATTTAAACCAACTGATGCCAAACCATTAAAACTAGAGCTATGTCTGGAGTCCAGTATAGTAATGTTCGCTCATACAGTATATGCAAAAAGTTAGATTTGCACATATGTTTTTACATGTGCAGCCTCCAGCGAGTTTTAACGCGTCGTCCTCAAGCTTCTTCAAAGGATGCATTGAGTTGCTGAGTCTGAATGAAGAGCTCATCAGTCTCTATAACTTTGAGGAAGCGTTTCAGATGAACACCACTACTGACCTGCCATGTTCAAGGTGAGAGAGGAAAAACCCTGTTTTAAATTATAAGACCTGCATGAAGTAATCTATGGTATCTCTAAGTGTTCTTTTTAATTTTGTCTAAATATTTGCTAGTCAGTATTCATTATATTAAATGGTCTCCAGTTTATGTTCTGTGTCAGTGATTAATAGTAACTTGAACTAATTTCCAAATAACTTTTCATAAAAGAAACCAAGTTTGTCTAGAAACCAAGAAATGCATCATTTGTAGTGTCTCATTATCTTGCTTAACCAGCAGTGTGTGTGACAGTGCTTGGTATAATTACTTCCATGTATTAAAACAGGAAAAGGCCTGTAAACACACCGGAATGGGTTGTTGACGGTGTGTATTTTGATGGTTCGGGTTATGTTGAAGTTGAGTTCAACACTCAGAAAGACGATCGGATGTTCGAGCAGCATGTCAAACTTATCTCGCAGGATGGAATTCTGCTGTTGTTCCACAGAGGGGTGAGCCAGCGACCATCATTTCTCACATTATTACTGACTTTTCGAAATATATTGCAGTGTGTTCATGTGTTTGGTCCCGTTTAATTTCTTCTCAGGATAAATTTGTGTGCGTGGCCATGCATGAAGGTCTTCTTAAGGTCTTCCATAATGTCGAGGGAACAATGACAAATAACACCGATGATTTGTCTAAAAAAGCAATTGCTGACGCTCAGTCGAAGTTTGTAAGTCACATTCTAATACATTTTGGACAAAAAAGAAACATTTAAATGTTGTGTTATAAAGTATAATAAAAAAATAATATATTTGTATCAAATTACATATCGTTATCAAACAACATTTTAACCAGGGTCTGGCGAAATGAATGGTATTACATGTCATATACTCTTTGTGTTTTGTAGCTGGATGTTATCTTTCGACTCAGCAACAATGAAATGATGGTGAGGATAGACCGTCAGAGGGTCTACACCCTTACAAGCAAAGAACTTAACTTCACACATAGCTACTTCCTGGGTGGCGTACCCGAGGATCAGATGCCTGAGAGGTAACCATGGCAACAGTTCCATTAAGAAGTCATAAGTTGTGTCTCAAATGACAAACTATACACTATGCACTCTGCCATCTAGTGTATGAATTTAAGAAGAGTAGCATCGTCCCAAATGGAATAACCGGAAGTGTGTGCGGTTTCTCAGACGAGGGCAAATGACGTCAATCTCACAACACAATCCATGTCAATAAAAATCTATTTATACTTTGTGATTTAAAGAAGAACTATTACAATGCAGTGTATAATGTTGCTTGTGTGAATGTGAGCAGTCTCATTCAGAAAAAAGGAGTCGACTCTGAATCACGCGAACGAGTCGTCTGTCGATCTTATTTCAGTTCCGGGTCAGATTTGCGTCACTCGGTGTAATGCCCGCCTACGTTACATTTGCGACACTGCACGCAGTAGACCAATCACAGCAGACTAGACCATCTGACCAAGCAGATCAGAGTAGGCTGACAGAAAGGAGGGGATTAGACGAATCGCCGAAAGAATCATTTGAGAATCAGTCAAGAAGTGAGGTAATAATTATTGCCTATTATATAAGGTTGCACGTACATTGAATTGTAATTAGCTAATTTTTACCGAATGCGAGGAAAAGCAGTTTACTTTCGGTTTTAAGGTAAGAAACGACGTTCAGATGTCCCAAACAGGCAATTTGGTTTAATGATTTGTAAATATAATGTTATATATGTTGTTAAAAGACATATTTATATTTAGTTTGTAAAAAAAAACTGTCAAAATGATTTGCTGCATCCAGGTTACTGTGTGTTATTAGTTTTGAGAGTTTGTTATCTGGGAATAACGAACCTGCAAATATTATTAAATTGAAGCGTAATCACACTGCAGAAGAGTTTGGAGCAGCGTCTGATAGCTCCGTCTCCCTTCCACTACGTAAGCCAAACTGTGACCGCTGAGTGCGTGAAATTGCGTGGAGTTCCACACTTCATATTTTCGGTTGAATGAGTGCAACATCTGGGTACTTAAAGGGCACTTCTTTTTTGAAAACTTTTAATACGAACTCGCACGTTTTTTTTTAACTACAAAATGGCGTAGAATAGTGCATAAGTGCGCGATTGGGGACGCACCTGTATTCAGGGGCTGCTGATTAAGCTGTTTGTGTTAAAACTCTGTTTGTGTCATTGCAGTCTGAAGAGTGTGTTTCCAAAGCGTGGCTCCATAAAGGGCTGCATGAGATACATCAAGTCCCTGAGGAGCTTCGTTCAGATAAAGACCATGAAGAGTATAGGAATCAGCTACGGTTGTCCTGAAGATCTCCTGGTGAGAACACACTTCCAAAAAAACTTCACATAGCTCCTCTTTTTTTAACTAAATCAACTTTTGGGAGAAATATACAAGTTTGTAAGAAAATTAAAAGTCACAAGCTACGATTTAAAAAAACATTTGTGTGTGTGTATATGTGTGCTTCAGTTTACCCGTGAAGCCCATTTCGCTGGTGAAGGTTATCTGGGCTTAAAACTGGACGATGTCCCAGATGTCTCAGACAACTTCTACGCTGGTATCGGTTTCAGAACAGATCAGCAGAACGGCCTCATGTTCTACCATCAGCATCACAAGTATAATATAGAGTATATTGAGCTTATGAGTATATATTATGTACTTTTGTGATTTCTGTTTGAAACACAGCAGACTGTTCAAAATGTGTGTTTGTTTTCTTCAGAGTGCTGCGAGTCAGGTGCTCTTAGAGAACGGTCGTATAGTGATCAGTGCTGGTGAAAATGAGGTCAGGTCACAGAAGACATACAATGATGACAACAGTCACTATGTGGCTTTCTACAGCAACACAACTGGGTATGTTGCTGCTGTTTGTGTCTAAATGTTTAGCGTAGTAATTCTAAATGTAACCATATTAGCCATCATTTTTAACATTTTAGTTACGACAACTCAAATTAAAAAATTAAAATTAAAATTAAAATTAAAATTAAAATTAAAATTAAAATTAAAATTAAAATCGAAATTAAAACATGCTTTTTTTAGTTAAAAAAAAATTTAAAAATTAAATTAAAAAAAAAATAAAATAACTAAAAATTAAAAAAAAAAATTAAAAAAAATTAAAATTAAAAAAAATTCGTTGGAAGAAAATTTTCCCCTTAAAAACCAATTAAAATTCAATTTAAAATTAAAAACTTTCAAAAAAAATGAAAATTAAAAAATTAAAAAATTAAAAAATTAAAAAATTAAAATTAAACAGTCACTATGTGGCTTTCTACAGCAACACAACTGGGTATGTTGCTGCTGTTTGTGTCTAAATGTTTAGCGTAGTAATTCTAAATGTAACCATATTAGCCATCATTTTTAACATTTTAGTTACGACAACTCAAATTAAAAAATTAAAATTAAAATTAAAATTAAAAAATTAAAATTAAAATTAAAATTAAAATTAAAATTAAAAAATTTAAATCGAAATTAAAATCGAAATTAAAACATGCTTTTTTTAGCTCAGAATAAAATTAAAATTAAAATTAAAATCAAAATCAAAATCAAAATTAAAACATGCTTTTTTTAGCTCAGAATAAAATAATTTAGTTTGTTTACAGTTTTATGACAATGCATTGCTTCGTTCAGGTTGTACATTTATATAGACGATGTGCGTGAGCTTGGAGAAGAAACTGGCACTGGGATCACCAGCAGGGCGGCGCTGCAATCTGCTACTTATGTGGGTGGCACACCTGAATCAAACGGCCTCACCAATCTCACCGGCTGCATCAGCAACTTCTTCATCAGGAGGTGAGTGATGACATCACAAAATCCGCAAGAAAATGTGGGTTGTTGGAGCCAAATTGCTAAAAGAATAATGAATGAACGACTTTCTTTTGTCTATTTGTGTTGTAGAATTACTGAAGTGCAGAACGTTGTGGATCTGATAAAAGCTCAACAGGGACACAGATACACGTTTGACTGTCCAGCTGCATCACAGCCACTGGAGATACTGGATTCACCAAAGAAGAAGAATCCAAAGGTACTGTCCTACACATTGAGGTCAATGAGAAATCAAAAATCAGTTTACTTGAATAAATATAATAATATTGTCATACTTATAATGTCTGAATGTATTATGTGTGTGATTAAACAGGTTAAGGGAGTTTCCAGAAGTCATATGGCACATGTGTCATCCTGTACGGGTGAGATGCCCATGCAGGAAGCCGACGCCCTCCACTTCAGTGGCTCCTCCCACAGCCACCAGCGCTTTGATGAACTCCCTCCAGCGTTTAGCAAAACGTGAGTGTTACAGTTCCTGATGAAAACATCATAATCTGAATGCACGTGAAAGACCTTTCCGTCAGATTTCACAGTTTTATCTTTCCAATTTCATTCACTTTCTGTGAATTTTTATTGATTGTGGACGTTGTGTAGAAATTACATCGCCCAAAATATTCTCTACATTACCTGGAGACAACTCTAAAACTATTGTGCCGTTTCTGTGTCACGCAGGCCACACGTGTCTCTTGGCATACGTGTGAACTCTTCGAGCGGTTTGATCTTCCACGTGGCGGGAGGGAAGAACCAGAGAACCATGATGCTGTCTGTGTTTGACAATCATCTGATGCTGCTGGTCAACGGTGGAAAAAGGAAGACCACCATACGCAGCAGAAAGAAATACAGTGACGCCCTATGGCACACGGTTCGTGTGTGACACTGTTTTTGCAAACATTTTATTTTTCCAGACCACTCATTTTTACAATGAATTGTGCAGGTCTTTGTCAAAGTGGAAGGTGAGCGGGCCTCTCTGACGGTGGACGGCATCGACATTCAGAGTAAGAGAGCATCATCAGGTGGAGGGAGAAACGTGTTTGGAGCGCCGCTTTACATCGGAGGACTTCCATCAAACCACAGTGCAGCTGAGGTAAACACGGCATTAGGGACACTACGCTCTCTGTTTCAAAACCTAGAGAGCGCCTATCTAAGCACCATCCTAACGATAATGAAAAGGTATCCGGTGAAATCGTTTAAAGCTACAGTCTGTAACTTTTGCTCTCTATCGCCATCTCTGTTTGAAACGTAGAATTGCAGGTTACTTGCCTGCTTATCTTCACGTTGGTTGAAGTTAAATGATGTCAAACTGACACTTTCTGTGAAATCTTACCCAGAGTTTTCCAAATTGACATTTTATATACTATCTCAACGGATTTTTAGAAAGTTATTGATAGCATCTATTTATTACATTTAACCATCTTTTTTATTATTTCTTAAAGATTATATTTCTAATAATAATCATATTTATTTCCTTACTTATGAATAATAATAATAGGCCTGGTTTCACAGACATGGCTTAGTTTAAACCAGGACTATGCCTTAGTTGAATTAAGATATTTATGTCGCTTTTATAAAAAAGCCTTCGAAGAATACATTACTTGAGACAAAACAATGGCATTTTAAGATATTTCTGGGCAAGTAATATTCAGTTAAGACAGGTTAAACATTCATTTTAGGCTGGGACTACTAGCCTTAACACTTGCCTGTGAAACCGGGCCATAATTAATATAAATCATATTTTTTTATTTCTAATTTTTATGTATGGCTTTGCCGTTATCCAACATACCTAATAATGATAATGCAGGTTTGCTCGATTCCTTTAATGTTATAGAAATATTATAGAATTATTTTGAGCAATTTTTTTGTTTTAACCATTTTTTGCAATGCATTCTGGGATTTCCTTCTACAGTTACATTTTGGCTTTAATCCAAACCCATTAACAAAAGTAAGGAAAGCAAAAAAGCATTTCATCCCAAGGAAGCAATAATATGAATTACAAAGATACAGCATTTCAACGGTTGATAAAGATGTATGTAATGCTGTCTTAGCAAGGTTTTGTAGGATAATGTTCTTCAATGTTAGCATCAGTAGCTCTGGTACCCTAAAAAGCAGTTTGGATTGGCACTTAGGTTTAGGAAAAAAGTTTGTCCTTATTTGAAAACTCAAATCTCAAAACTAAAAAAAAAACAAGCTCAAAGAGTTTTTGCGGGCAAACTAATCCAAAATATGCCTGCTAATGTTTCTTGCAGCCTGGTTTCATTGGCTGCGTGAGGGATGTGAAACTGAATGAGGTGGAGTTACAGAGCCCGTCTCACAGCGTAGGGGTGACACCCTGTTTCCAGCAGCCCCTTCAGCAGCCCGCTGGTTTACTTCTCCAGTCACGGAGGATATCTGACCATCGGTGAGTCACCTGCCATTCACTCCACTGCCGTCACTTCATTTAACAATGACATTAAAGTAGAGGTGAACTGTTAAGATTATTTGTGTAAAACACATGAAATGCATCTCTTTATGTTCATGATAGATGAGTCACTGGTGCTGGATCGGGACCTGGAGATCCTTTTGGAGGTTCGGACAGTTTCTGACTCTGGACTCCTGCTGCACGCCGGAGCCAAGAAAAGTCAACAGCTGAGTCTCTACCTCAATCAGGGCCAGGTGATGCTTTCAGACACATACAAACATCTTTAGACAGAGCGGAGATAAATGAGATTTACAGATTGATTTTATCATTTATAATATAATTATCTGATAGCAAAGATTGTTTATCATTCATGGTATGGATGCCATTCAGTTTTTGTTTGTGGATTGGTCCATACCCCGTTTCCAACTCTCGATTTCTCAAACGTACAGGTGATCGTTTTGGTGAACATTGGAAGTGGAGAGTTTTCAGTAAGTCTCACACCAGAGTCGTCGATCTGTGATGGACTTTGGCACAGTATTGCGAGTGAGTAGTGATCCTCAATATAATCTATGTAAAAGATGTTGTACTGGCAGAAATTCTGTCTCGTTTTACCATAACGTTTATTTGGTTTTAATTTCAGGCTTGCAAATAGATTATCCCATTTATTATTGTATTTATTTAAACGACTTTGTCTAATTTGACTGTCTGAGACAAATATTGAGAATCCTAATGTTCCGCTATTAACGAAATCTGGTTATTAACCACAGGATCTCCAGTGAAATTCTGACATTGTCAATGGGTTTGAGACATAGCGCTGTGTAATAAATCCTTTATAACATGTACTGTAGCATTACATCATTACATCAGAAGTGTTTGATATAATCTCTCACTGTGATTATTTTTTGTGTATTTTAGTTGTGAAGAAGAGTAATGTAATCCAGTTACATGTGGATGCAGCGAGCGAACATGGAGTGGGTCCCAAACAGCACGTTTCCACCGGAGGCAAAGAGACGGTCTACCTGGGTAACGTGCCAGGTATGACCCCCAGCCATTAAATCGCCCAATGTCAACACAGCACCTTATGTCCATAAACTAAATTGTTTCTTCTTCAGATGCCATCAAGGTTCCAGGTCTCCCGTCGGATCTGCCTTCATTCCACGGGTGTGTGAGGAAAGCCGAACTGAATCACAGGCACGTCACGCTCTCAAAACCCCTCTCGCTGTTTGGAGCGGTGGGGACTCAGGGCTGCCCTGTCTTATAAGTACCCGTAAACACACACTGACAGTATCACATCATCAGGTGGTGGGTTTACCTAGCGTTTAATTTAAACAACTGCAAAGATATTTATATGTTCATGACACCATGTGGTTTTTGTTGAAGCACTGTAAGTGCAGAGAAGTCTCTAATAAAGTATACATGTTGTACGCTGTAAGCAGGGCTGGTTTTGCTGGCAGAGATCTGAATTTGTATTGTTAAATAATACATTCCATTGATGTAATCATAAATATGGACAAGTCGACATTAACTGTGACCACTCACCATGAAATGGGTTTTTATGGTTCTTTATAAACACTGGAGGTCAATTTACTGTGGATATAAACAAACAGTCTGTGAGATTCCTCATTTATTTTTAAAACTTCCTATTGTATTATCTAAAATCACTGGAGTTAAAAACTCTATTTTTGTCACATGATATTTTGTCTGATTCCCTTGAACTATAACTGTTTGTATTGGCAATAAACAATTCCCTGAAACGTTTACAGAACTTTTATTTGAATTCCATCAGACAGACAGGAACGTCATTATCAGTTATTTAATGTTGTGATTTTAGACATACAAAACACTAATTGAATCTGATTACAGGCATACATTTCAGAACACAATATTACTGACGATTCACATCTTAGCGAAAGATGTTTGTTTTTCTGGAAGGTTATTTTAATCTAAGCTCATGTCCTCATCATCATCCTTTTTGTCTTTTGAATCGTCATCTGCTTTCGTATCGCTGCCCTCCATTGCCTTGGCAAACGCCTCCACATCTACACATTAGAAGGAAAATGATAAATAGTGAGATAGTTACCATGACAAAACTAGAAACACAATTTCTTGAAGTTTGTGGGGCTGCAGATATTCTGGCGTGATGTGCTATTCTCAATCTGCAATTATTTTAAACACCAATTGTTCATTCTTTTATAATTATTAGGGTTGCAAGATTTATCAAAGTTATTTAAATAACACAAAATGGTTTTAACTATTTGCTGAATGAATTTTAATTCCCTAAAAACAAAATGTTTGTTCTGCTAAAAACAAGGTTATCAAAGTATACACTTTTCACAGTGTAAAAAGTTGAACAATGGAAGAGTTCAAAAATTAAAATTCTGTCTTCATTTACTCACCCTCATATTATTACAAATCGTATACATTTCCTACAAAAGATATTTTTAAAATTTGGGAAAGCCAGTTCTGGGGCACCTTTGACTATCATTGTCATTTTTCCTACTATAGTTGTCGATGGTGGCCAAGAACTGTTTGGTAATGTAACGATTCACCGTGAAACAGTTGAAAATCGATTAGAATATGTGACGATTCAAGCCGGATGAGATGTTTTTTGAATCGCAATACATGTTTTGAACAGCAGGGCCCGCTGTGTTTCCTGCAGTGCAACTTGGAAAACGTGGACATGCAAAAATTTCTTAAATGTAAAAAAATCCAAGACAAGCATGTACAAAAGTCTTAGTTTGTTTACATTGAGACTTTTGATTTAATCGGTTTAGATTTTTTATATATTTTTTAAATTGCAGTTTAATTTGGTTATTGACACAAAATATATTTTTATTTTACAAAGAAATGTGCAGCATTTGAAAAATAATAAAAGTGCACTTGTTTATTTCTAATTTGTCAACTCATTTATTTGAAATAAATTGTATGGTGAGATCAGTATCATGAATAGCACCGCGTGATGAGTGAATCGTTACATCCCTACTAGTTTTGAAATAACTTGAGGGTGAATAAATGATGACATCATTTTCATTCTTGGATGAAATGTTCCTTTAACACCTGGCTGAAAGTCCATGAAAAGATTTCAAGTTTACCTCCTTTATTAGCCGCGTCCACCGCTTCAGACGGCAGCCCGAACTGATTCATGAGAGGACCGAGCTGCCCAGAGGCCAGTGCACTGCTGAACATACTCATTGACTGCACACACAAACAGCAGGTTTATCAGAGAGCACGACACGAGTTGCTCGGGGAGTTTATAAAGATTTGTTTCAGGACTGCAGTTATTGAAAAGCATCAAAGTGTGTGTATATTTTACCTGTTGAAACTGTGGAGAGGTCAGCGTGTTCTGGATCTCTTCTGCACTCTGTGGCAGTGATTCTCCTGAGGGGAGGTAAGGCAACAGTCTCTGCTGGACTTCAGAATTGGCCAGAATAGGAGCCATGACATCAGGAGTCAACACGCTCGCTAAGTCCACTACAAAGAGATGACAGCGATACAAGATATAACGTAAGATTGAACGTAACAGCAGGAAGACATAAATTAACATTAGCATTAGTATTAAGAAGTCTTTTAAAATCATTGATGGTGTAATATCTCTGTCCCTCACCTCCTTGACCCTCGGCACCAATGGCAGGCACATTCATGGTGGCTAGAATGCTCTGGAGGTCACTCAGCTGGATGGGCTGTGTGCTGGAAGAGGGAGCTGCAGGGATGGAGGGAGTCTGGGCCACAGGGGTGGGTGGGGGTCACCGTAGGAGAGCCGGTGGAGGTAGCAGCAGGGGTTACCGGTGTGGTGGGTGCCTGAGTGGAGCTAATCCGAGCAGCAGATCCAGAAGAGGGAGTGGCGGCTGCTGATTGGCTCCTGGAGCTGTGGGGGGTATTTTAAAAAAAAGGTTGATGTGAGGCTTTGTTTACATGTACGCATTCAGTAGACGCTTTTATCAAAAGTGATTATTTGGATTCAAGCTATACCAATTTTTCGTCGTCTGACTGAAATCTCAGAATTACAGCATTATGCCATTATAGTGACGTCACATGATCATCGATAGACAAAACAAACCTAGAGGTGGAGCTGCTGGTAGCAGGACCTCCGCTGCCTAACAGACTAGCCAAACCTGGACCGGCCAGAGCACCAAGCCCCCCTAAAACACACAGCAACAAAGGCACATTTTATATTTTCAAAGTGCTCTTGATGTTTTAAGCGGGTCAATATAGTTGTCTTGTTGTATGCAAAGCCACAACACAACAGACATTGTCAAAATGTTTGTATTTTGAACTGTCAGTTTTAACAAATTGCCATCACTGATAAATAACTATTTTTAAAAAGTCCCTGTGAACCAGAAGTTGCGATCGCTTTTACTTCTGTATTTTGACGCATTTCCGACTGAAATGGATTTTTGAATGAGAAAAACGGTGGGCGTGGCTTTCGTCTTGTGATTTGATTGGATGTATAAAAACAGCCGTTGCGTTTTGAAATGGAACTGTCAGCAGACTGACAGTTGAAGGGGAGGAGTTAACGGATGCTCCGCCCAAGCCGTCTAACATAGGTCATCTAAAATGGATAGTCATTACAGGAAAGAAGTGCATTTTCAGATTTTACCTGAAGATCATGAGGGCACACGAATTTTAAAAAGTGAATGACCCACATTGATAAACTATGAACAATAAATGCTGCAATATTTCATGAAAAAATAGGCAGTCATTTTTCTTTTCACTGGGACTTTAAGTCGACATAAAAAATTAAAACAACATTTATGTGAGCTTTATAATCCAGGGAAAATACATAAATATGAAGATATAAAATATTGAGAAAGCTCATGTATTTGTTTCACAGTCATTCAATAATTATTCTTTTCGAAATCCTGAGCACTGGATCTCAAAAATAACTCACCGAGTCCTCCCAGTCCTGTTGGTCCAATGAGCTGCATGAGTTGGTTGTGGCTCATATTGCCCAAGAGGTTTTGCAGGCCACCTTCTATTAAAAATGGATAATGTGAGTAATAAGATAATAAAGTAAGCTAGCTAATTTGATGAATGTTTTTCTTTTATGACCCACCGCCAAGCGCAGACAGCTCATGACTGCTACCCCCTCCACTACCCAGAGCACCTGGAATGGGCGGGTTATTCAGGTACTCGTTCGCCTTGCGACAGTATTCCTCATCTTTGTCTGTTTTGGGCTCCTTCAAATTGAGGGAGACAGCAATGCAATTCAAATCTTATATTCTGACTAAGCCATTCCGAATGACGGCGATGACTAAAGTTCCACATTACTCACCTGCATCCAAAAGAAGAGCCTTTTAGATCCAGCCTTGAACTTCAACACAAAAACACGTCCAGTAGTGCACTGGTTCACCTTCTTAAACTCGCAGTCGTCCGGAAATATGATCAGATCCTGAAAAAAAAACAGCAGGATCGTAAAACCGATGGTGTAAACAATGAGTTGATCAGACTAAGCGGATCTGGAGTTGTTTCAGAATGTCATCTCCACTCACATCCTCCACGTTTCCGGTGGTTCTGTCTTTCCAGCAGAAGTGGATGAGCGAGTCATCTGTCTGCTGGATGTAGACGGTGCCCTTGCGCTTATCTGGGGTCACAGTGCTGCCCTTCAGTGTCATTTTACCGGCCCGAAACTCGACCAGATATTTACTGGATGAGCTGCGGGAGCCGGACACCAGACTGGGAAACAGAGCTCCAGACGACATCTTCACTCCTGGACAGACAGTATCATAAAGAACCTTATTGCCAAGTGTGCTTGCACGTACAAAAAAACCTTTTACACACATAAATACAACGGATGAATAAAGAGTAAAATATATACACACATATACATATACATATATATATAACTATATAGTAACACAGCATTCTGTGAACGTACAAAGATTAAAAGACAAAACAAACAAACAAAATACAGAAACATAGTAAAAGTACATAAATTAGATAGATAGAACAGAAACAAACTAGGTATAGAAATAAAATGACGCCGAATATAAATATAACAGACATAAAATAACGAAACGATGTACATAGAACAGAAATATGCAAACCAAGAGTCGAGATTAAACTACAGTTTAATCTATAAATAAAGATTTCGATGCTGTTCTCCGTCATTTTGAACATGAACGCGCAGCAGTTACACAGCAAAATTTGTTAGCACTTCAGCTAGCTATAGATTCAACTAGTGCATATTTGTACAAACTAACTAACACATATTATCCGATTGTGTCATATTACTAAAACTGTCACACCACGGGCTGGATTTGCGCACATATATTAACACTAACGTTACTTGGCTTTTAAAACGAGACAGTCTATTAGCATTAGCTGCCGTTTAAACAACTCCAGCTCAACGATGACTGTGCATTTATGCGCACGTGTATATTTCAATTATACATGTCCCGTATATATCAAATATTGTTATAAAGGTGAATCATACCGGTAGTAAAGTTTACTCTTGCGTTGATTTTTGGAGGAAATACACGACTCGATGGACGTGAACTGGACACAGTCGCAAACAGTCAAGAGAAAAGCGGCAATTAACTTCCGGTATCCGCCCAACCGTGTTCCTATTGGTCACTTTTAGAACATGTTTTTTATTGGTCGAATTATATGTCGTTCTTGGCTAGCAGCATATGTGTGTCAAAGTCGCTGTGTAGAAAGATCAATGTATGTCATCAAAGTACCGCGAGAGCCATTAGAAAGCAAGCACAACCCTTCATGTATTTATTTGTATTTATATAACTTTGCTTATTCACCCCAGCAAAAAAAAATTTTATTTACTTTATTTGTTTCCTTTGTATATCCCCGGTTACACTACACGTATTGCTCATAATATTGTTATTTAATAAAGAAACCAAGCGTAGCTCTACCGGGGAAAATGTCAACAAAGTGTTTACGAAGGTTTTGAACATTTGGGGGTTAAAATATCCATCTCTTTATAGTTTTTAAAGCATTTGTTTTGTTTTAGTTCATGATTTTAAAAAGTCAGTTATGTCATTTTCAGGATTGCCCATTCCTCATAAATGGGTACATGGGAATTAAAATAAACAAAGTACTTTTGTTGTTCTTTGAGGAGACATCCCTTCTACATTTGTTGGGTATAATTGCTTCAGGTTTTTGCAGTATAATTCACAGAAATCCTACAAATGTTGTTGTCTCCTAAAAACTGTGTCCTTTTTTGTCACATCCATAAGGCATTTTACTTTATTTCCCTGTTTTAAAATAGAAAACATGCGCATAGACTGATATTTTTCTGACGATTAAACTCTATTAACAAGGGTTCAGTGACATAAACAAACGGTTCATATATTGGTAACAAATACATTGCATGAACGTTTTTGTCACATCCATAACGCTGGAATTGCCCACATGCTCTTTTTTAAAAGTACTAAAACACAGAGATCTTAATAAATGCAAACTTTTTTATTTCAAAAGGTTTTAAATATTCAGACTAAAATTTGAATTAGTATAATTTCTCGCCAAAAGGTAATCCCATCATTTCTAACGTGTTTTAAAGTTAAATTACCATTTGACACGGTTTAAAACATTTAAATACTATAAAATAATCATTACACAAAACAAGGAGCTGCTTGCTATACATGAACATACAGACAATAAAGATACGACAAATAATGCTTAGTTCTTGTAAAAGGAAATGAGAGACAAGACTGCATAAAAATAAAATCTATATTTTAATTGTTGAACATTAGTTTTGCGGTAGTTTTCAAATAATCAAATACACGTACAAGGAAAAACAAGATACAAAACGGACACGAACCAAGTAGTGTAAATGTTGTGTGTATCAAACAAATGGTGATTAGTTTTTAACATTCACTCACTCAGACAAGGGAAAATGTTTGCAAAAATCCAATAAAATAACACACTTAAGTTTTAAAAATACCCTCAACACTAAGCGGGGTAAAGCCACGACAATATGAGAGTAAGTGACGCAGATGTTTTTAAAGTCAGGCACTGTGGAAAAGAAAATGCATCTGGGTAACAACAACTGCTAGAGCATCACTATACATCAAACCCTGCTCATCAGAGCTAATTTCCTACACATTTCTTCTACACATTACATCTCTGAATGAAAGAATAAACAATTTTGAAGTCTGAAAGGGAACGTTATTAGATTGTAAAAGATCATTCAAAGCAAAGACAGCAGACAAGGAGAGAACGTAGGTAGGCGAACAGAACTACTTACAGAACTGCATACTTTAAAGTAACTGTACTTCTCAGTTGCCATTCTGTACATTTCATGTTTATGAAGCCTGAACTATCAAACACGTATGAGGGATTTAAGCTGTTTAATGGGCTGCATAGATTGTGTGTTCTTAAACATTTGTAGACAAGTACACTGTGATTTAGGAAAGTGAAAATTGGTGCAAAAGTGACTCTACATATAACAACCTGGACAGTGCTTGAGGAACAACAGCGACAAATACATCAGACGGTGTGAAACAAGAAAATGTGCATTATGTCAATAAACTGTGTTTTGTGATCATTTGTTAATTATTAAACAACCGATAAATGGCAATACAAACAGCTCCAATGAGTCTCTATTGGGGAAATGGGTGCATAAGCACATAGGAAGCATGAAAGCGAGCAAGCTATTTTTAAAACGCTTTACACTTTCATTTATTAACGATGAATGTACTTTACGTTAAATTTTGAGATCTGACATTTGAAAAAGCAAAACGATGTACCAATTAAAACAAAATCTATAACTTTTTACACGACATCGCACACATAGTGAGTTTATTATTAACGTTCGTTAAACATTATTACTTTTATTTTGTTAATGCTGGATCACCTTCACAATCTCTCTACATAAAGTTGGACAATAAGTCTTTCTTGGCTCAGTGCTAGCAAAGCTCAACAAATCTGGATTTAGTTAATTTATATTAGTCTCATGGCCAAAGAAGTTTAGTCACCTGTAGTGACCACACTGGTACATGGAGTGATGTCATGAGACATAACAGTGCATCAAGAACACTGCTATGGAAAAATAGCTGAGACTTTTACATTCAAAAACGACTTCTACATTCTCTCGCCCTCTTATGCTACTTTCCTCTTCTGATAAACCAACAGGGTTCATGAATAAATACGCTTTCAGAAATCAAACTGTCGTGACAGTACAAGTGTGTGTAATCCAATCACCTACCTCTCTTTCCTTCCCAGAAAACGAACAACCCAAACAATTAAATGAGCGAAGACATAAATGAATTGATTATGGAAAAAACCCACGATCCTCTGGTGCAACGGAGAACAGTATGAATTTGGGTGAGCAGGTGCTGAGCAAAATGAGATGAGCGCTTAGGGTGAACTATCCCTTTAATATGCTGTTGAGAAGAGAAGGATGCTGTAGTTGGGGAGAGAAAGGAAGGTGGTCACTGAGGCTTCATCAGTAGATATCATTACAGTCTGTGTATTTCCTATCAAAATATCCCCCGGTGTAAAGCCAGTCCTGTGATCCTGTGTATAGGTTTGTGCCGAACTGAAACCACCTTTGGACAATCAGAGAGGTAACAGAGGTTAAAACATGGCAACTATTGATTTAGTTTATGTGTGTTACGTTATTTACCTAGTGGGCCACTCGCCACCATCTTTGTCGCGGTCTTTACGAGCTGCTCTCTGTTTCTCCTCCAGTCTCTCCTTTTCACTGCTGGCTTCGTCTACCCAAACACACAAAAGCTGTATGAAATCAACTGTTGCTTAATCGTGTTTTCAAGAAGATTTTGCCGGCTGTTATTAATCCCAATATTAAACTCTTTTAGTTGTTTTAGTTTATTTCAGAATGTTAGCAACTGAGATTTCTGGGGTAGTCAAAAAATTGTAGTTAAAGGTGCCCCAGAACTGTTTGTTTTCCAAATCCTTCAAAATATCTTCTTTAGTGTTTAACATAAAATATTATGCAATATTTTTTCCACTATGGTAATACATTTTCCCCTAGAAATCTCAGTTGCCAACATTTTTCCAAATATCTTTCTTCATGTTCAACAGAACAAAGACATTTACACAGGTTTGGATCAATTTGAGGAAGAGGAATTCATGACCGAATTTTCATTTTCGGGTGGACTATTCCTTTATGGGACCAATGGGAAGTTTGTTGACGCCCCCCGGTTGAGAAACACTGGTGTAGACTGACACCTACAGGCCTGGATGAATGATGTTTGTGCAAACTGATGTCTTTTGTGTGTATAAAACAGCAGGGGGCGATGTAAGGCAGCTTTAGGGTTGGGAAAAATGATCATTACCCATTTTGCCATTCTCCATGGCTCTGATGTCAGGCCGTAGGCGGCAATCTGTTGTTGCCAGCAATCCCTCCATGCCAGGTTCCAACTCATTGAGTGTCACAGCAAAATTTGTGAAGTTATACATCTGGAAGTGAATGAAGGGACATTATCAGAAATCAGAATTTTGAATGATCAATTCATGCCAAGAGTTGATGTGTGTGTGTGTATACCTCGGCTGAATGAGGCGGTCGAGGTGATATTCTCCACAGTAACGTGCTACCGGGAATCACAGCCACAGTCTCTTGCACATCAGGCATCTCATCAGCATCCTCGTTGACAGATCCTTCCGTCTCCTCCTTTATCAACACATAGACAAAACAACCAGTCATTATATAAAGTCCAGCCGGTCACTAAAGTGAGATAAACAACAGACATGAAAATCCTCTCACATTCACTTAGAGTGTGATCAACTAAATATAGACAAACTGAATGAATCACTCTTCTAAAACGACACACATTCACAGAAAAAAAGGGCTGAAGAATGAGAACACACCCACGTGTGCTGCTCTGGTCCTGTCCTCTCGACTCCTACACACAACTCTACTGTACACACATTAGCACATATCTAAGCTACACACGCCAATACAAACAACCCAGACCACTTGAGCACACTATAATTCTCTACAGCAAGAATGTATGGAGTGTATGTACACTCCATAGCCAAAGGATGTGGACATCCCCTCTAATTGATGGATTGATTTACTGATGTAAAGACCACACTTGCTTCACATACGTACAATGACTTAATGCAGTGCTTGAAGCTTTGTTGCAGCAAGTTTTTCTGCCCCAGTGCACAAAGTGAGCACCACATAGAAAAGCTTTACCAACTAGTACCACAGAAATGACTGGAAAAGCCAACTCCATCAGACAGGGTTGTCCACATACTGTTGGCTATACAGTGTACAAAACACACTTTTATGATTATAGTCCGGATGGGATGGTGGCTCTTTGTGTAAATTTACCACACAATATGTATTTACTTCCTGCTTCAACTACACTGTCTTTTTATTTCACTCCTTGCTCTAAACTCAAAGAAGAGATCAGCATTAGCTAAAAAAATAAAGTGCATAAATCTAAGCATTAGAAGGGTTAAAGCATCACTGGTCAATTATTTGCTAAAGGGATAGTTCACCCCAAAAATGAAAATCCAGTCATCATTTACTCACCCTCAGGTTGTTCCAAATCTGTTTAAATTACTTTGTTCTGCTGAACAATGAAAGATATTTGGAAAACGGCTTATAACCAAACAGTTCTTGGCCACCATTGACTACTAGAAAAAAATGACATTGGTAGTAAATGGTGGCCCAAAACTATTTGCTTTCCTAAATTCCGCAAATTATCTTCTTTTGTGTTTAACAAAACAAGGTCGTTTATACAGTAACTTTCCTTTTTTTCGGTTACAAACATTCTTTCAAATATGTGAAAATATCTTCAGCAGAACAAAGTAATTTAAACAGATTTGGAATCACTCTAGGGTGAGTTAATGATGACTTCATTTTCGGGTCACTTATTCCGTGCATGCTGTTCTCCTTCTCACCGGTTTCTGTTTTTTAGTGTCTGTCGTTCCTTTCTTATCGAGTTTACGTTGGGCGTCGTACACCTGTGGGTCCACACTCCACATACACTCTGTCCATTTCCCATAGATCACACAGCGCTTCTTCTTACTGCACATAGATTACAAGCGCACAGCAAAGTAGATGTTATCATTCAATACAACAAAATCAGATATTTACATTAGAAAGAAATATTAAATAAACAGGACGGCTAATGACATGGTACTGTTCAGGAATGTGTAGCATGTGGCTGTGAGGCATTAGCTAGCATGTTTGTAGGCAACACTACTAAAGTTAATACAACATATTTTGGTCAAAACACTTTTATCATAAAACAAAACAATTTTATAAATGACTTAAATAATCTATTATCAAAACAATCATGAGTTGCTACCTTACAGGATGTAGGTGTGGGTGGTATGACCAAAAACCAATTATGACCATTTTTTTATTTTATAGTAATGATATTTACCACCCATATGGTGTTTTTGTAACTATATATATATATATATATCTTTATATACACATTACAATAAATTACAGTCCTCTCTTTTTATCTGTGTCTTTATATTTCTCGATGTTTCATCACATTCAGTGCCACATGCAGCATCTCTCTCAGTCTAACATAACAACTAGCCACGCCCACTTATTTCATGTGGTCATTTGATTCACATTTTGATATTAAGAGTAGCAATACTCTAGTATAAACACATATTCTTTCTAGAATTCTGATAGAATGTTAAAGCGCATTATCATCCACTAGCTGAGAATATGAATTATGCATCTATACAGAAACAGGGTCATGTTGGAGAACATGACTGAACATCAGAAAAATGAGGTACCACGAGATCAAGATGTCATGAACTCACCTCTTGTCCTGAATGTAACCTTCAACTCTGTGCAGCTCTTTCCCAAACAGCCCACAGGGTTTAAAGTTCAGAACACACTTCTCTCCAGTACTAACCCATCAGAGAGCAGACAAACAATAAGTCAATACAAAAAAATAATATTTAACTGATCCGAGGTCAGTCTGGCAGTACCTGTGATTGACAATTTCTACAGTGCCGTACTGCTCGATCCACAGTTTACCCAGAATGATATTGTGCACACAACAGAAAGGATTGGTCCATGTATATGCCTCTTTATGCCTGTGAAGACACACAAACACGTGCACATGTGAGCAGGCAGTTACCCGGCAACCCCCTCAACCTGTCGCTCTGATATCAGACGTGGACACTACTGACTCATCCGAGGAAAATCTCACCCACACAATTAATAAACCTTTTTTCAAAACACCAGGCGAGCTGGTTCTTCTAGATTGACAGGTAAAAACCTATCAAGTTCAGCTGGGTTACATTCAAGGTCATGATTGCAACCTAAAATTGTACAAAGAACAAAACAATCTTATGGTCAAACAATCAAAATCCACACATGCAGTGCAACTCACTTGAATAACTCTAGCGTGATGGTTCCTTTGGGTTCGGCCTCCACGCTCTTGCCCCAGAACTTGAGTTTTGGGTAGATTGAGCCATGAAACACAAAGTCACCCGTCAGACTCTCCGCATGGAACGCGCTGATGGGCGGATGGTGACTCACCTGTTCTGAGATCAGTCTGAAACCCTGATCATCTCTAAATGAAAGAGCCAAAAACACAGGAAGGAAACGTTAAGGGGAAGTGAAGTTTCATAAATGATAGGGAACAGTCAACGAGCGATCTTGATCTAAGCCACATTTAACATCCTCAAATCTTATCAGGGTAGTTTCTGGTAAACAGTGTGCTGTTGTTTGTACCGTGTAAGTTCGTAGGTCTCTCCTAAAAGGGGGTTAAAAGGTTTGCCAGTTCTGTCCCACTGAGAGGCGACTGCAGACACAGCGAAGGCAGCAACCGCCTTAGGAGAAAAACATGTTTGATTAGGGGTTCAATTACAATTGCGCATACAAATGAAAAGGAATGGTGATACAATATATATGGAGATACCTGCATCCTCTGTATAGAGTCGGACTGCTCGCAGGCTTTCTGGATGAGGTATGTGTGCTCCATGTACTCAGAGATTCTCTGCAGAAAGCTCAGAGGCTCATTGAAGACGATGGGCATGGTGATCTTGGACAGTTCCTAGAGCACATCACCACAAAAACAATCTGAGCGGGACCAACGGCACAACAACTTTAGGCAGAGGTTACTGGGAAACTTCACCCAAAAACGAAAAATTCTGTCATCATTTACTCACCTCCGAGTTGTTCCAAATCTGTATAAATGTTTTTGTTCTGATGAACACGGAGAAAGATATTTGAAAGAATGCTTATAACCAGACAGATTTTGCCCCCCATTGACTCCCATAGAAAATTACAATGGAAGTTAAAAGTTTAAATATCTTTCTCTGTGTTCATCAGAACCAAGAAATTTATACAGATTTGGAACAACTCGAAGGTGAGTAAATGATGACAGAATTTTCATTTATGGGTGAAGTATCCCTTTAACACATTCAACATTGTTTAGTCAATAAAACCCGTCCTTACCAGTCCAATACATTTCTTGAGGATGCTCCATATGCTAAAATCATTTCTGGAGAACATGGGGGCAGGAAGACACGACCTGATGGGCAAAGGAAGGACATTTTTTATAAGCACGATTCCAGCCCAAAGTAGACCTTCAGTACTACGTATGTACAGATTATGCATGAGGGAAAATTCATTATTGGAAAACAAAAGAAAATGAACAAAAATTGGAATGTAGGGAGGGTAAGAGAAAGAGAGGTAGAATGAGAAAGCTTAAAGGAGAGACAAAAAGAAAAAGGAGGACATGGATCTGAGCTCTGGAATCTGGCCATACCTGCGTTTCTTGATTCCATTCTCCTGAGGAACCACGCCATTGTTCTTCCGAGCGCCGTCAAACACTACAGCATCTTTAAAACTGCCTTCAGATGTGCCCTCACAAGACTCATCTGAATCCAAGCCTGACACACACAACAAACTAAATGTTACCTTGTTTTCGGTAGTCAATGTTTTATAATAAAAGCAGTTGTCAACTTTTTGCCTTTTGTTTCAGGCTCAGTAAAAAGATCATGTATATCTGTCAATATATCAGTTATCGGCTTCAAAAGATAAAAGAATTATCAGTTATCAGACAAAATGTACCTATCAGTGCATGCCTAAATATTATTACCAATAATTTTATCAACTGACAGCAAGCTTTATCATACGTTTTACTATATTGTACCACCTAATAAGAGCAACTCGGGTGCCTGGTACGATGACCTGCCAAAGTCCTTTTCACCTTGTTTATTTATTATTTATTGTTTGTTTTGGTCTCATTTCATCTCAGCAATGACAGGAGCCATCAGAGCGTATGAACACTACATAATTGAAGCCATCAAAAGAGGTAAGCCAACACCGGGCCAGCATCCCGTGTCACGGCCGCTCTGCTATAACAAACACACAGCCAGGGCCAAAGTCAACAGTGTCCAAAACACTTACAATGGGGACCGAATGATATCGTCCATAAAACACAGCTCTTTAATGCTGCCCGAGTGTTTTCTTGACATCCAGATCTCTGGACACACTTGAATGACCAAAGAGACAAACATCTCCACAAACACAACTGACGGCTCATAACTGTTGGCCAATCAAAGGCACATGCAAAAACTTACATCCAAAAAGGCCCAAAAATAAAAAAAAATCACTGTGGCTATTCCAGAATGATTCTTGATGACTTTCCTGCGGCATGTAAAAAGTTTTCATCCCCTCACCTGTGACGGCATCATAGAACTCGTCCTCATTGTTCATTGTAGCGAATGGGCTGTCGGCACGGGTTCTCTAGAACATGGTCTCCTTTGCTTTTCTAATCTCCGATTTCCAGTAAATCTATCACCTCCTTAACACAGTGATACCTGTGGAGAGAAAAACACAGCATCTTTACCAGAACATCCAATAGGCCTCTACTCAACACGGACAGTCATTACAAGAGTCCGTCAGATACCTGCCATACATGTGAAAAAATCCCAGGAGTCACTTGTTTGCACCTAACTTTATTCATGCACTCATTTCATTTGTCATGTTTCACTGAAACTGGCAGGCTGCTCCCATGGGTGGAGCCATTGTGGGTCTCCACCCATTGGCTGTCACAGATCTGATACAAGAATGAACTTTGGACTCTGTGTCCAGGGAGGGTAACCACTGGCTGACAGACAGACTTACGTACCGTGACGTACATGGCCCAGAGAATGGACTTACCTGGTTCAAGAGAAGACCTTAGGGAATGCTTTTAGCATAATTAAAGTCTTATTAGAAAGCTTTCTGAAATGCTATCTCTTTAGTGAGTTACTACCATTTTGTTCTTCAAGGTCTACCACACTCAAAAAACCTCTAAAGAATAACCTACCAAAGAAACATAGAGTCCCGGGACAATACAGTACTTTACCGTACATTACTCCAGTAATGAAAACAGCCTGATGTTCAGTACCAGCATATCACATATTACTTTTAAGAAAGCCATTTAAGCAATACAAACACTACTTTGCAACAAAAATGCGATGAAGGTGAATTTAATGGGAGACACAAAGGTCAATGAGGCTATTAGGTCAGAGAACAGTAAATAAAGCAGATATGCAAAGCAAGTTCCCAACCTGAGGGTATGTTGCATAACTTCATATTACTGTTTAATGATAAACCTTTTCGGGCATTTTCTTTAGAAAATTGCAACAAACTAATCTGCAATATTATAAAAAAATCTCTCAAATTAAAAATGAGTGATAAAGCTAGAATTACCTTGACAATTTATTAGTGGCAAGCAATAATGTATGCACAGAGCTGGCACTGTGAACAAAACATAAATATTGAAGATAACCAATGTTGTCATTTTTTAAGTGTTGTTCAAAACGTCTTTGAATTTCTCAGCAAATCACAAAAGAAGATATTTGTCTCGGTAGTTTTATATCCATATAAGTCAATGTACACATCTTGTTCAGTTTGTGCAATGCATCAGACGATCAAGCTCCGACAGAGGCACCAAGTCATATCTTGGGACAAAGATATTTGATGCTTATCACGTATTTTTGACCGATAAGCAACCACCTAGCAACATTCTAGTAACCGCACATCAAGCCAAACCACACTAGCACACTAACATTTTAGTGTCAGGATTTCCATGGGCAAGCAATAAAATCTAGCTGTCCTAACAACACACGTGTTTTGCATGAATCGACTCATTGTGTGTTCAGCACAAAATTCACAGCTTTTTAAAACACTTTTGATAAGACTTAATGGGTTTCTGATGACCCAGAACCATGTGACACTTGGTGTTGAGCATTGTGTTCCTCAGCTTAAGGTTTCTAATGGTTTTAAAGGGCAAATGTCATGGGTCAAGCCACATGGACGACTCATCAGAACATCAACGAATAAAAAATGCACCATGGAGGAAATGTCTCCGTCATGGTCATACCAACACTTAACCCTAAACCTTTGAGAACCGCAGGCGGTTGGGGTTCAAAGCAAAAAGGAGATGTTAGAATGCAGGATGTCCTTTTAAACATACAGTACAGACTGTTAATGCCAATAAAAGCAAAGGGTTGAAGAAACAGGCAAGGCCCCCTGAAATCATATAGAGTTCATGTTTACCTGATCGACTCTTTCTGATACATTTTCTCAAATGCACTTTCACCTACTAGGGAAAAGTCTACAATCAGTCGAAATGTAAAAACGTCTCCATCCTCCTGAAACACTAAGAAAAGGCATCCAAGCTGCCTATATGTAGAGTCTAAAATTGCATCTTTATTGTTTTATCAAGTATTAAAAGAATTCAAAATGCCAATCACATGACAACCAGCCATACAAATGATCCAGGATCTATTCACAGAAATGATGTTCCTTGCAAATCTCATGCAGGAAACAAGAGGAGATGCTGTGTTTAAGGGCATGTTTGCATAAAACAGTGACAAGGTAAACACCCACAAGATTCTACATAATGAATCACATACTCCTGTTTTACAATCTCAGTGTTTTGTTCAAACACCTTTGGAATGTCGTCTGTTTGCAGGGGTGCGATTTAAAATGAGTAGAATGAGTCATCAAGTCAAGGTGGCGTGTAAAGCTAGTGAGAAGCCCTCATACACCCAGTGGTTTTCATACAAAACTGCCAGGGCTGGACCGGAATGCCTAAAATTAAGGTCCCTTGAAATATATCTCTATATTTTTTCCTCTAGAGTTCAAAGAAAAATAGTTTTGGCTCAGTTAAAAAGAAGAGAATCATTTTGGGTAGCCCATACTTTGCAAAATTTTCAAAGAATAATCTAAAAAAATATAGACCAAGTCACCACCAACACTTTCTTTTTAAATAAACATGTCAATGGTGCTTGAGGTGATGATAGAAATGAGTTGTGCTATCAACCTTTGTTGTGATTGTCTTTTTAAACACCTTGCAAATTATGACATTTCGTTTAGTCTACTGTTTTTTAATAAATCATTCAAATACATTCATTTTAGGGACTTTACCTGGGAATAATAGTTTGTTTATTCCAGGAATAATGCATTTCCTAAATCTCTGAAACTCAACATCCAGGTGAATTTGTTGCATATCTTGCTTTTTTTAATGATGTTCCATGTATGAACGAAATACACTCCCCGTGTCAAAGGCAGAGCCCCAGAACACACACCTCCATTACATAATGGCTATGGACCAATGATCAAAGGTGTGTAGCAGGCAGACCGAACTTTCCCCAAAAGTTTGCTTTGGTGTACTGCAGCAAAATAGCTTGTGTCGGCCAGATTTTGTTTGGAACTTTGATTTTCGATTTCGCCTGAACTGCACTGAGGCCTTACTTCATGATCATCATTCGCTCCCGTGTCTCTTTCCATGCCTTAATCCTAATTTTCCACAATATTCTGTAACTTTAACCCCACTCCAAAACCAAATTTATGTAGCTGACGATACTTATTTACAGTAAGATCATTCTGGCTGATTTACAGTAGGAGTCTTAAATCATGAGTCTTAAAACACTTCAAACGTTTACCAAACAAGTCCACATACACACAAATAAGTAACACCCATTTGGAATGTGCCCTGAAATTACACAATAACCGATCGCTACCAGTCTATGTGGTAAACCGACACTACATTACTGAACCCTTTTACTTGCTGTAACAAACTACAGTAACAATAATCTAATTATCTTTATAATAATAATTTGAAGGCATAAGATGTTGGTGAAATTGAATGCCATGACCAACCTGAGTCAACAAGACAATGTCAATAACTCAAACACTGGTTGAACAGACACACACACCAATTAAAATAAAAAGCCTGGAATTCAGCTTTGCAAAACTAGAAGGTTTGAAACAAACTCTTGACGGTTGAAACTATGACAGTCGATAATTTTCCTACTTTTATGACAGAAAACGCACAGATAAAGCACAGCTCAACACACAGAGGTGGCGTTACTGCATGCATCCAGCAAGTTCATATTGGTTTCAAGCTTGTGTTTAAAGCCCCAGGGAATGACAACCTAAGTTACTCTTGAAGAGTTTGTTTCCAAAATGAGATAACTCATCCATCAATAAAATCAATAATCATTTTTCAAAAGTCATGTTTTTATTATGTTTATCATGTTTATATTGTGTTTTATTGTGTTAGTTAGCTGTATTTTTTTTATTATGGCTTAAATCACCACAAACCAACTGCAGTTTGATTGATATTAATTGGAATGCACAATAAAAAAACATGTTTTTGGAAATTTTATTAAATATTTTTTTTAATGATTTTTAAAAAACGGGAGTTTTCTCGTTATGGAAATAAACTTTTATCTTGTTAGTGTACGACATGCAAGCGAGGGGATTTTAAATGCATTAAATTGCTTTTAATAAGAAAATGAGACGTGTATAAGGAAATGACAGCTGAACAGCTCTCAAAACGTCACCTCTGAATTTAACAGAACATTGCACTTGCACTTTACATGCAGAATAATTACATCAATTATAAAACTAAATCAATCTGATGACACTTGCGATAAACAGATTAAAACCTCTGGATGCGTTAGTGAGTCAGTAAGCTAACTTCCCTAACGTTACCTAGACTGCATCGTTACGAAGTTTCAACGCGTCTGTTCGCTTGGATTCCCAGTGATCGTAGTGTTGATCACAGGGTTGTGATACATAAACAGATGCTAACAGGCTAAAGCAACAGCAGCAATGTAATGTCCTAAGGCTGAAGTTGATGTATTGCTTTAATGACTGGTGCGTTTCAGTCCCAGGTGTTAGATTTAAAAGAATGAAAGCCTCGTTACCTGCGCTGATATGTGGATTTGGCTTCTGTCTTATAGGGATGCTGTTGGTTAATGCTGTTGCTGCTGCTGAGCGCTGACACACAGCCGGAAGAGTAGAGACGGGCGATTTGATTGACGTGTGCCTTGGCCAATTATATTAAGAGAATTTTGTCGCCTGACGGGCTACGTCAGCGCGAGACAAATTGCATTGTAGCTGCACAACAACAGATTCTATGGTTTTGTTGTCAAATTTTCAACCCAAGGACAGTGAGTTTGAAACACACTGTTTTATTGATTTGTCTTCTTGAAAAATGTCATCTACACAAAGCCAGAACCATACATTGTAAACCCAACTTTAGAATGTTCTCCTCTGATATAATGTCTCTTTTCAATTCGTTTTAGTCTATAACACCTTGAAATGCAAAGGCTTCTTAAACATGTAACATTCTTGGGTCTGTTGTAAGTTTTCTTTAAGTTTATGCTTAGCTGTATTTTTTTTCTTTTTTAACTATGTTGATATGTTTTATTGATTTTTATGGCTTTTGTGTTGTCCCCCTGTAATTGTGTTTTATACCTTGAATAAAAAAACAAAAAAAACATTTGAAACATTTCTCAAAAGATCTATGAAAATTTTGATTTGATGTTATCATGTTACTTATTACAATTATGCTGCCCCTCTTACTTAAATTTTGTTTATTAAACTTTGGTTATCCTTTACTTTGTGGAACTGGTTTATTTTGGTTATTTTTTATTTATCAGTGTTTTTTTATTACATTTCATGTTATGTTTATTTTCAATTGTTGAGCCTTTCTTGTCTTATGTTGAATGCATATTTGACCTTTTATGTAATTTAAACTTTCCAGGCTATTCTTTAATACAAAATAAGCTGGACAACAAGATTTCTTACTACAAAAAAGCATCATAGTTTAATAATAGTTATTAATATTAATTGTGTAATATTTATTAATATTTTTATTAATATTTTATTATTAATTTAGTTTTCGTATTCTTTATTGTTTGTAATAGAGTTATAACAACAGATCTCGACTCAATAGTATTTGTGATAAGTCAAATGGTAATTACACTTTTACAAATAAGTCCATGGTTAGTTTTCTCAAGGGTGTTGACAAAGCAACACCCACAGATGCCTCTCATTTATTACACATTATCTTGACATCAAGATATTTAACCGAACAGCATAACCTTTCTTATCATTTGTTCTATGAACCAGCTTTCGTTTTAGCCTTTGGTTGCAAAAACTATTAAATAAAACCAAGTACATTTTGTATTGTTGACCATTCATTAATATATATGGCACAGTGTACATTTAAAATAGTAAAGAAAACCATGTGTTGTCTTCCATAAATATTATAAATTATTCCCCATGAAGGCATGAAAATGATAGAGTGCAATAAAAAAGGCTGTGCATTATTATTATATGGTTGGTCTGTTTGTTAAGCTTCAGTTGTTGCTTAAGACTTTTAGGTGAAAAGGATGATAATGAATCTAGTTTTATATGTCAACAGATTTAGTGATATTCTCACAAAGTTTCCAATACAAATACCTTAACATTTACCTGGAAAGCAAAATTACTAGTCTTATTTTCTGAAAAAAAATGTATTTGCTTTAGGGATCCAAAAACTAAACATTTTTACATAAAAAAATGCTGGCTAACCGAAAAACAACAGATAACCTTAAAAAATAAGTACTTTTGTAACCAAAACCAATTACAGCTGGGCAGTACACTGACCTGATGTTTAATTGGAGAGTTTGCAGCGCAACTGGTGTATAAGGGAAAACAAAGCATGCTGTTCCCACGATATTTTTTAATTAATATCAGAGAGATATCTAAATGTACACTGTAAAACTTTGCTGTAGTTTTTGCTGCAGGTTTGCCAGTAACTTACTGTAGACTTAATTACTACATAATATTATGTTACTATTACTAAATTACTATGTTAATATTAATATAACATTCTTCCTAAGCATTTTTCTCTTGTTTTCTGTAAAAATATTTAAAACTTCTTAAATTACGATACATTTACATAACAAGAAAAGTGACCCAAGATATTTAGTCTTGTTTTATGAAAGAAAAATATATAAACTAGGTAAGTTTATGCTTGAAACAAAATTGTACATTAGAAGTACAGTAAGTTACTGGCAAACCTGCTGCGGAATTACAGCAAAGTTTTACAGTGTATGTTTTTGGAACATAATTATTTGTTTATAAAACATTTAAATGAAGGTGTATGCATTCACATTCTACATGTGAGATTCGATTTGTGTCATGTTCCTTTTTATACACCTGACTCGATTTTTTTATTTAAAGTGTAAAACACACAGACGCTAAAGACTATTTCCCCTTTATTACATAACTTGAACAGTGGAATCTGGCATGTATTCCAGAAAGCAGGGTTAATTTACCGTCAGTTTAACCCTGAACTCTGGGTTGATTAACCCAAATCTTGCTTACTCGGGGTATGTTGGTTCCAGAACACGTTTGAAGAGTAAGTTTAATCAACCTCATGAAAGATACCCAGAGTTAATGTGCGCTCAAAGAAACAACATGAAGACATCACAGATTTCACAAGTAACCATGGAAATGGCCGGGAAGCTTAACAATTTTGACTGTAAAACAACGTTATAAATCAGAGGTTTTTTTTCACCGAAGACTTAAATCTGCATCAGTGTATAAAGTGCTGGATTAAAAATCATAAAATTAAATTATTTAAGTTATGTGTTTATAAAACTATAAACGCTATAAATGTATTATATGATTATAAATATTTTAAATATATGCAAAAAATGTATACTTTAATATTTAAAATATACACTCATCGTGGCTATCTTTGTAACATAAAGTGTAGATTTGTTGAGATGTTTGTAACCATGGTATTTTACTCTCTGTGACAGAGGTAGAGGTTAAAAATGTTAGGCCCAGACACATATTTCATGTAAATATAAATCCCTTTCAAATACACAAACATTTTGTTTTTTGTTTGTTTCTTTTGACTTTGTTTGCTAAAAGGCCATGGCCCCACATACACATAACAGCAACCTCTACTGCCACCTACTGGTCAACATGCACAGAAGAACACAACACATACCTGCTCAGGAGCAGGTTATCTTCAGAGAGTGAGTTTCTATGGTTACTTACATACCCTGAAAGTTACCTCTGTTTTTGGAACCGAAAGTTGAGGTTATCAACTAACCCTTAAACTTACCCGGGAATGTCACATAAGCAGCTTTCTGGAATACCCCCCAGAGAATTGAATGATTCTCACAGCTCGAATATTAAATAAAAAATGTACAGCAGTCCACCCTGACTTCTTAAAAAAAATAGTGGAAAGAAAATGTCAGAGGAAACCCAAGTTCAAAGGAATAGGCAATTAAAAAGGAGTATTTCACTGCCCTGTATTCATTTTTGTTTCATTTTCTTGTCTTAAGACGTTATATACACGTTTTAGGTTAAAAATAAAATGTAATTGATATGTTATTGAATGTATATCAGTGTTATTTTATGGTTGCAATAAAAAAACTAAAAATAATCATCATTTGGTTCTTCAACACTGTTGAGTAAACTGAAACAATATAATCGCTAAACTAAAACGAGCGGGTATTCTCTGGGAATAACAAGACTTTGGAATGTCATGAATAAACAATCAAAATCCAATATTTCAAAGCGCCTGTTTTGTTTTCTTGCTTATTGTGGACTGACTTATTTCTGAATTGAGGGAGGTGTTTTTTCATTTAACATTTTTAAATTCTTGTTTGTTTTGTGTTTAGATGTCCATCACGAGGTCTCATGTAGATGTGATGTGATGTGCTGTAAATCAGTCGGAACGGATCTGTCCATGCTGGATATTGATGATTTAAAGCGACAACGAGCCGTTTTGGTGTATAGTCCCCCCGTGTGGTTGATAAGCGCAATTGTCTGTTATAAGTGTCGTAAATATTGCCGCTGTATAAGCTTCCATAATTTGTTGACTAGGCAGAAACAGATGTTACATCATGTCACTTCATTCATATATATCAATAACTTAAACTCAACTCGCTATGTGAATAGTGCCTAGCACAGTAACTATAGATACCGATGACATTAGTCTACCTGCATGAACTAAGGAATCAGCAACTTTTGACCATAAAACATTTATTGTGGTTTGGTAGTCATCATTTACAAGCATAACACTAAATCCGTGATGAGGCACGATGCTACGTAAGCTATTGAGACCATGCAACATTACATTATCTCTAGTCAACCTTACGGTTATAAATTGTGAACCAGTAACGTTAGTGCTCTAATAAACAACCTGAGCACAGACAAATGACTAATGAACTCAAAAGTAACGGACAGTAAGAAAAAACTGTACATATAAGACTTTCGAATCCAGTAGCAGGAAGGCTTGGGTCTCCATCCGTTTTGCAACCCGTTGCCTCTTGCAGCTCGCGTCGCCGAGTGTCAGTCAGATATTGATTTGTGTCCGATTACTCTCTCTTTTTTCCTCTTTGTTTTATTTGCTGGCTCTGCCATGGTGATGGTTTGGAGACTTATTGTTATCTTATTGTTAGCTGTTGGCTAACTTCTCCCAGGCTAGGAGTAAAACGTGACGAATGGCGTAAAGCAGGTGATAGGCGGGGCTTGTACCTGCCCGAACACCAAAGTTACACGTGCAGTTTCAGCCGATAGGAGGCTGCTTAGGAAGCAACGGCAGTTAGATTTGTCCAGTTAAAAGTTGTCCTACCACTAAAATCATTTTAGAGACATTCATTTAAGGTCAAAAAGTTGCTCGTTATCGCTTTAAGGGCCAAAGAGCTCATGCACACGTGCCTGATCTGGTTGAATATCCACAACTAAGACAGAATAATTTACAGGGGTAAAAGTTATGCAGCATTTTTATGTGAAGTTCTTTAACTTTATTACAAAATATAACGAAGAGACCTGATGTTATAGGAAAGTATTAAAGGGTAGGCCTAATTTTTTTTATAAAACCATTTTTTTCGGGGCAATACTATTTTTACAAATTGATGTTTTTCTGACATGCCAGTTATTGCATGTTTATCGAACAAGTCCACCCCAACTATCATTAAATGAGGAATTTCTTCCATTAACCTAGAATATTGTAGAAATCATTGGATAAGGTGTAAAAGTTTAGGAGATATTCGTTTAATTACCCTCAAATATTCTATATGAGTAATATTAATTTGCTTATCTTCAATACATTTTTCATTACTAATAAGGTTTCCATTGTAGCCCATGAATTGTGAAAAAAAATAACTTTGTTTGTTAAATATGGTCCTACTTTTATATAAAACATATTGATTGTTCCACAGAATGCATTTATGAGGTGAAAAGTTATGCTTAAAACTCAATTTTCATGAATCAAGCGCTTGCGTATGAAAATGTGCTTGATGGGCAATGGCGGAAGCGAACCTGCTGGAGTAATTTAACTACACTACCCACAAATACAAAAATGGGCGCTGATTGGCTGAAGGAAAAAACGCCCATCGTGGCTGTTTCAGGCGAACTGCGAGTCAAGTTTAGTAACGCAGCTGGAACAGGCCCAGATAATGTGTGTTTTTTAGCATAACTTGTCGTTCCAGTGAGTGCAATGGCGTTTAACTGCATTAGATTTGACCGTCTTATCTTTGGAGCACACACCGCGGTTGAGGCCTGCTCAAAGCGAACAGTTCAACGGTCATGTCAAGTGAGTCGGCGGTATTCAGGTGTCACTCGTAAAGAGACCAGACTGCATCAGGTATGTGACAGCTACAGAAGAAATCAAAGATGATTACAGAATTTAACAATCTGTTTAAAAAGTTGTGCTTCGCTTAATAATTTACTGTTTCTTTATAAAGTTTAAAATGCTGAATACGTATCACATATTTATTTAGTCATTTAACAGACGCTTTTATCCAAAGCGACAGAGAGTTCAGGGAGCAATAAAGCCAAATGTCAGTCATACGGAGCAATAATACAATAGGTGATAATACCAAGTTACAAGTTTCAACAAATGCCAGGATAATACCTGTTAAAAGAAATATAAATGTTTGAAAATAATAATATCAAACATTTATACATTTTGGCATTGTTACTCGTATGCAGAAATTGTACTGGCATACTGAGCTCAAAACAACAGTTTAATATAACAGTTAGTAAAAATTGGTCAAAACTTCAGAAAATGTACATTTGATCGGTTTTGTCATTTATAAGTTCCAGACGTAGTCACACATCATCACTTCATCCCACCTTCCCTGTGCTACAGAATTTTATAGAATTTTCTGACAGTGACAACTGGAAAATAAATGTTAAAATATATGAAAATTGATACAGTTTTTGTTTATGTGCAATTTATAGACATAATCGTAATAATGATATAAGCTCAAAATGTACTTGATCTAAATAAAGACTAAAACATTGATAGGCCTACCACATGAAAACAAATATTACCACAATAATCAGCACCACAGAATTGTACAGGAACCATAAAAACGTTAAAGCAGCGGAGAACAAAAAAGAGCCCATTGTCAGTTTTTCTGAATCTACTATGTAGGCCTAATAGGTATGTGTTTAGGTCAAATTATATATATCTTTTATAGGGTCAAAATAACAGTAAAAATGCTGTGTATTTTTTCAGACCTCAAATACTGCAAGGAAAACATGTACATATCCACTTCTATGCAATACAACAGTAATATATGTATTTAGGCAAAGTATACAAAAAAAAAGTGATAACCTGGATTTTTATCACACTTTTCATGTGTCTTGTCATGCTGTCAGTCTTTAACATTGCTGTTGGATGACTTCATGTCAGTCCTGAGGATTTATTTAGAAGTTTAGTTATTCAAATACAATTTTTAACTTTTATTTTAACTTAGTTTTCTTAACTTTAGGGTTTCTTGCAACTTGTTGAAGAATGGTTAAAATATGAGTTTCATCACATTGTTAATCATTAATTATAATTTGTTTAAAATTTGTAGTGCCAATATCTCATTTATGTTTTTTTAGTGATTCATTTATTCACCTAAACTGTATTTCATTACACACAATAGCACTGCACACTTTTGATGTGTTGAAGAGCAAAAACATTTGATCTGTAAAGAATAAAGAAAAAACATATAGGCCCAGTTTCACAGACAAGGTTTAGCTTAAACCAGGACTATGCCTTCGTTGAATAAAGATATTTATGCCGCTTTTATAAATATGCCTTCAGTTTAGACAGGTCAAACATTTATTTTAGTCTGGGACTAGCTCTTAGCCTTGTCTGTGAAACGGGGCCATAGAAATAAAGAAAATAAATGAATAAATACTGAAAAATGATAAAATCCGCAGTTTTATTGCAAATATTTCAAAGGCCGAGTTGCTTAAGAAAATTACCATAGTATTACCAGACTAATAGGCTGTTCAACATGAAGAGATAATGGTTGAACATTGATTTAAGGTTAGATGCCAAAAGTAGTGTAACATTTCATTTTAGTTCATATAACAGACTACACCTGTGCAAACATAAAGGGGAAACGACTGTATACATCAATAAAATGATCTTGGATACCTATGTTGGATATGTTAATATCCAATCTAATAACATGCATACTTTTGTTACCCATTCTGTAAAGTACCGTATCCAGTATGTTCACATGTGTATATGTCAGACACAGATTGTCTGAATTTCAGCATGACTCGAGGTCTTATTTGGTCTTCGCTTGAAAGTGATTGCTGAACATTATGATTTTAAAGTGTGACAGACTCTGAGTGATTTCTTCTGTTCAGTCATGGGACCCTGATTTCTTCAGTTCTGTCATGGGACCCTTAACTAAAGCACTAAACCACACTGCGAATCAACCATGGGTTTCAAACCATAGGACCAAGCCGTTATGCATGCTCACAGTGAAATCTAATAATTTGGTTGAAGCTACTCTTAAAAAACTCAATGAAATGTGAACATTTGTTTCTGTAGCTCAGAATACTAGGGTCATGGGTTAGATTGCGAAGAGTCAGGACTGAAGAAGATTAAGAGATTTACATTTTGTCACTTTGGGATGACCAACATCATTATCCAAGTGGAACTACTGTATATTTTGCCATATGAATCAATAGTGATACGTTTCTAATTCTGGTGCGTTGAAGCCGCTTCCTAAAATTTACCCACCTCAATACCCTGTAATAAAGTGAAAAAACAATTTAATCCAATGACTAACAACGACACTTGTTCCTTGTTCATGTGTTCATGTGGTTGTGTGTTTGTTCACTTATTCAAATATACTACGAAAGATGCGTTGTGTTTGGAGTGTAAACTGAAGCTCAGATTTGAGAAGAATTGATGCTTGTGAGCCTTTTGTTCTATATTTATGAATATATATTTGTGTGTTTTTTGGTAGGTTGGCGACCTTACATTTCATGGTGGCCGTAGGCAAGTCCTGAAGGATACCCTGCCTTTCTCAGCTTTTCTTACAGATTCTTTTGGACGGAGGCATAATTACCTTCGCATTTCCCTCACTGAGAGATGTAATTTTCGCTGTGAGTCTGTATAATCACTTAATGAAAACATGTTAGCTTTCTGTTCCTGTAAATTGGTACTGGCTGCGTATGGTACACAGTATGGTACATATATGACCCAGTGTGTGAAATCAAGACTAAACATGTACAATCTAATTCTGAGACAAAGTTTAATTTCAACCACTAGTTTCATTATGATTTCAGTTTTTGACATGCCCTTACTCACTCAATATTAAAGATATCCGAGTTATATTTTCACGGAATGTTGATTCTTTGCATTATGTAGAACTACTTTATGTAGGAAAATGACTAGCTGGGGTTTCACAGACTGGGTCTCATATTAACAACACATGAAACTCTGCAATTTAGTAAAAATTGTGTTTAAGACCCCCTGTCAACACACAGTCCTACTACGGCAATACAGATTTTGGTAGACATAAAATAAGTGTCATGTACAGAATTATGAGGATAATCCCATGTACCCCATATAACTTCTGCCATATTTACTGCATTAAAGCATAATTTAGAGTAAGGCATTTTAACAACTAATGTTAAGCTTACTAAGTCCAAGTATTTGTACACGGTACAGCTAATATTTGACTGCAGTCAGAGCTACAGATCTGACCGGTTTCCTATTGTTAAGGATATTCATTAATTCATATTATTTAATTAATTAACAAATAAAACTTTTCTATTTCTTAGGTCAGTACTGTATGCCTGAGGAAGGGGTAAAACTCACTCCTCGTTCTCAGCTTTTAACAACAGAGGAGGTGCTTACATTAGCTCGACTTTTTGTAGTAGAGGGGGTGAACAAGATACGCCTGACTGGAGGAGAACCCCTTATTCGGAAAGACATTCTGCATATTATAGGTATTTTAACCAATTTTTATCTCTGTAGCCCACTCAACTGTATGCAAGATGTTTACATGCACTGTGGGTTTATAGACATACTGTATCCTTTATCTCCCATAAATGACCCATTATTGATGGTAAGTGGGTCGCAGACCAGACAAGAACCGCACCACGTTCCATTCCATCTATGACGACATTGATAGGTTGAACACCGCCTACACAGGAAGAATATCAACGACGACTTCTCTAGCTCCGCCCACTGGTTCGCGCATGACAATTTTGAAGTAACACAATGGGGCGGAACCAGATAGAGCGAGCAAGCAATAAACAAACATGCCGTTTCAGATCGCTTAATATTGTGCCACCCCTGGTTGTGGAAGAACACAGTCACTGCATAACCTTCCTTCGAATTCCGACTTTAGGAATGTCAACATTTGAGACCCGCGATCGCTGTGATCTTTTTTCCGGTTCGAGATCACGGGTCTCAAATGCTGACAGGTATCCGGGAAATAAGTCAGTAAAATCATCCCGTGCGAATGCGTCACACGAAATACTGCTGTGGGGAGGTCATTAATAAATCACAGAAGTCGAATGCCGTGCGAAAACTGTGAATGGTGCTAATGTGTAACCTAATGTTACGTCTCTAACCATTTCTCTAACCAAACTGCTATCCAATCATAGCAGTGGGCGTTTACTTCCAAGTCTTCAATACGGCAGGCCCATTAAAACTGAGCGTTTGTAGAGCTGGCCTCAAAACCAGGGTAGACAATAGCCTACTACTTATTGATTTTGATGTTTTTTAATGTTAAAATCACACGAATGTCATAAGTAGACCACATACAACAGTATAAAACAATAAACAAGCACAGTTCATGAGACCTTTAAGATATAACAAGAATAAACGATACATTTAGAATAAGTTTGAAGGAGCTCTGGCTCAAACCACGCGCTTTCAGCAAACAGGAAGTGACGAATCAGCTCTCCTGATTTTTTTAATGATTGTTCATTCCTCTACAACTTGGAGGCTGTTGATCTAGACATGGCGCGTCAAAGGTGCGACCCACTTTAAACGGTCACTCACAGAACAGGTTATATACAGAGAACTGTTCCAGTGATTTGTTTACCTCAAATCGGGCGAGATTTATATCAGTCTCATTACCTGCTGGTAGTTCAGCATAAACATAAATCTTTAAAACTGGACTTTGTACCTTCCTGCTTAACCTGTCATCTTTAAGGCATGACTCAGATTCTCCAGTTAAAATATAACGAAAAGCTAACTTGACATTTTATATTTATGTGTTTGCAAGGTCAGGTGTTTTTTTACAGGGGAGCAGGGGATGGACATACCTGTGGGCCGAATATACTGTATATATGAAATAATATACACACTGCATCCCAAATTATTATGCAAGAGACATATCAGTAGGATTACAGTACAATAAACACTCAGATTCTCTCAGAAAGGTTGTTTAATAGTTTGCCAGGTCTTCTTGGTTAAATAAAAATCTAAGTTAAAGGGATATTTCACAGGCAACATTTGTCATTTTAAATATTGCAATAAATATCGTATGGACTAAATCAAAATCTCACTGTACGATAATACCTTGGTATAGTGTTACATCCCTAATACTTTGTAATATGAGCATTTGGATATAATTTTGTCTAGATATGGAAGTTTAAGAGTAAGAAGACGTGAATGAGAACTCAGTTCAGTATTTTGCGCCGGCTGAGATGCGTAAATACATTCCTTGTGCAATTCAACGTTTCTGCAGATTAAAGTTTAAATGTATATTAGTCAGTTTTGCAGTCGCACTGGTGCAACCATTAAGAAAAAATGGTCGTACAGGGAGGAAAATAGGTAGTTGAGATGCATAGGTAGTTCACATGGTTAGGTTTACGTTAAAGTTTTAAGTAAAACTCGAAACCGATTCTAGGGTTGTTTTAAAAAAAATTTGATAGTTTTTCCCTCCACCCAAAATATGCAATATGGGGAGCAAGAAAGATGTGAAGATGAAAAGTGTGAAACAATGCATCGTCTTGCAAAAGGCATGACATATTTTGAATAGAGATTTGTAAGATACCTGTAAAGACTTATTAAGAAAAGTTTATGTCCAACTATTTAATTGTAGTAAACGGCAGCTGAAAAAAAAGCCAATGCTGAGTGGCAAATTTTGTCTGTAGTCTCAAGATCCTCTCCATGTACGCTGGAAGTTGTGTGGCAGTAGCTCCCCTGCTACACAAAGCTCACAAAAAGAAACCAAAGTAAATTAATACAAAAACTAAAAAATAGTATTGATGTAATATTACTTGAGTAGGAGTGCGATAGGGCTCAGCATCAGCATATTTTATTATCATACTTGAAAGCATTTGATAACTTGCTGGCTTTTTACTAGGTGAACTTTTGTTTTTCCTTAAGCGGAACTGAGAAAGCTGCAGGGTCTGAAGACCATTGCAGTCACCACTAATGGCACGACTTTGACCCGACTGCTGCCTGGTCTTAAGAAGGCTGGACTGGATCTACTCAACATCAGCATGGACTCACTAGTGCCTGCCAAATTTGAGTTCATTACTAGACGTAAAGGTAAGGAAACAAAACCGTCTCCAAATAAAATGTTTTATTACACCAGATTGTGTTCCGTCAGTATGGATGTAGATACACTAGATGCAGATAGGAAAGAATGAAGTATCCTGGATGAAGAAGTTCAGGGGTGGGCCTTCATCATTGCTTTGCCAGCTCGTAAAATTTCTGCATTTTAGCAAAATTAGCCTTTGCTGCTGTGAATTTAGGGTTTGGGTGGGATAAGGTATTGCTTAGCCAACGTTAATATGTACAACTTCCTTTAGTTTTAGATCGTAAATATATAAATGCATATACACACGCAATGTGTGTATTGAAAGTCGTGCTGAGTGACACGAATAAAGGGGGAAATTCGTGTCCATGAACACAAATCAATAGATTCTAAATTTCGTGGCTATGCCATAAACTGCCTCGAGACTGGGTTGCCTAATTCCACTGTGAAAAGTAAATCACTAGACTCATTGTTCAATGTAACAAGCTCTTACAAGAAATGAAAGGTCAAACTTTCATTTGCACAAGGTCCAGTGAAGTCAAGATCAGAGACTTTTTTAAACCATTGTGATCAGTTTTGCTTTGTCAATACTAATAAAAGAATGGGATCCCGCACACTACCAATACTTGCACAAATATTTATTTTTGAACGTTGTGTTAATAAATAAATATTTGTGCAAGTATTGGTAGTGTGCAGAATTTCATCCTTTTATCGGTTTTCTTATCATAAGCACATTTTTCTATGGTGTGACAGACTCCGAAAACTTATTTAATATTGCTTTACTTAGACTTCAAAACTAAGCAGTTTGTTTTATGGGGCTTTGTGCAACAGGCCTCTTGTCTATCAAAATGTTAATCATTTGCAGAAAGTAACTTTCATTTGCAAGTTTCCTTAAATAGATTTATTCTTTTTTTTTTATTTGAAGTTTAGTTACATTATTGGGTAACTACAGTAAGTGATACATGGGTAAAATGACCTAACTATACTCAAATGCACACAATCATTGTAAAAGCTATCGGACTGCACAAGCTTTCTAGTAAATGGAACAAATTAAATACACATATCACATTTATAAAGTGGCTGGTATTACTAACAACAGTTTCCATCAACTGACAGTACAAACTTTTTGATGCCTAACATTGGTACTGCTTGCAGGGTTTCATAAAGTGATGGAAGGCATTGAGAAGGCTATTGAAATGGGCTACAATCCAGTCAAGGTAACACATCTGCTTTAGTATTGTGATTCATTGTTATTAATCGAATGCCAAAATAAATGTTTGTGTTTGTGTGTATGTTTATAAATACACAAACATACATGTATAATTTGAGAAATATGAGTAATATTATAAATTTAAAACGTATAAAAACTTAAATATAAATTACATGATTTACTTTTTTATCTGCGTTAGATCACATGACAATGTGAGTTTTGTGTTGCCATGACAACATTTCCAAAAGTGTTGTCTGCCTGTTAGGCACATGTTGCACTGTCAACAATTAATAAAAACTTTAGTTGCTTAAGGTAGTTTTTAACCCAACACATTTTTTTTTTCTGTTAAAAATACAGGTTTTAAAAACATTTTCCTTTATTTAAACTGTTTTGACCACATTTCTTGAACATATCGAGATACAACAAGTTACCTTGTAAATGGTAAGGTAAAGGTTGCCTTGGACAGGAAACCAGTATAAGGGCAGTCTAATCTTTGGAAAACAATTAAGATGTTCATTGTTGACTGCTTTCAGGTGAACTGTGTGGTCATGAGAGGTCTAAATGAAGATGAGTTACTGGACTTTGTGCTCCTAACAGAGAAGAAACCTTTGGATGTGAGATTCATTGAATACATGCCTTTTGATGGTAAGATCACTTTAAAATAATATACACTATATTTGTATGTACTAGACACGAAGAACTCAATTGTATACCCTTCTATACAGTAGCAGAATTGACATTTGTAAAACGGAGAGTTTTTTTTTTTACAAAATCTATTGCTGGAGCAGATTGTCACTCATCAAGTACATAGAACATTCTGTGCAGTCTTGAAACGGGTCGGATACGCCTTGTTTTCCTCACAGATGTGCGTGTATGATCATATGTGCCGTGCTGTTTTTCTTAAAGGGGTCATATGCATGTATTAGACACGTAAAATTTTAATATTTCCATTGTAAAAGACTTTTACGGACTAACGCGAGTTGAGTTTGTCGAGGGTTTGTGATCTGCAAATGCAGACACGCGCGCAACGTTAAAAAAGACAACATAAGTCCTAATAATCAGTAATAATGTGCCAACTAGAGGCAACTAATGTCGTGTTTATAATGGGGTTTATTGTCTTTGCTGAGTCACGACGAGACGTGGCATAATACTGGTTGATCAAGAAGGGCAAAAGCGCTCGCGTTTTAACCAATTTAACTTTAACATTTAACCAAGTTTTAATAAAATAAACAAACAACAAAACGAAAGTTTTTATCACCTGTCAGTACAATTGCTTTGGAACCTGATGTTCCGAATATGGTAAGAGGAGTTACATTTCCGTGACACTCTTGCAGTATTCGACCAATCACTACGCACTGGTTAACTGGCCAATCATAGCACACCTCACTTTTCAGAACGATGAGCTTTGTAAAAAAATCAGCGCGTTTCAGAGAGGCGGGGCAAAGAGGAGATACAAACATGCACGGTAGGAAAAACAGCGTTTTTGAACCTTAAATCATGTATACACATTGCATTACATCTAAAACAAACGATAATATTTGTTTTAGCCGTGTCATTTGACCCCTTTAACTGGAGCACTGACGCAAAATTACACTTCAGTTGTCACAAATGAAAACATGTTTACACTATCTGAATCATTCCCGATCAATGCGTCATTCATCTGGACAAAATAAATGTGCAAACAAGTGGCTGATGTGAGGCACCACTTTAGCGGCTCTCATAGTAAAGGGGGCGGGACTCTGCTGATTCTAAAGCGCATTTGATTGGACAACAACTTTGACGAGAGGCTGAAGTGTGTCATGAAATTTCTAGATTTTTTGAGCGCATGTGCATGACTGTCAGTTTTGAACGCTTCTATCTTCTAAATGCGTATTTTTTCAGCGCTTAGGAGCATATCAGTTTATTGATGTCCTTACGGCTAAAACATATTTATATATTAATTTATACATATTTTAAGAAAATAAAAAAATGAAAATTTCATATTGATTTTGATGTGTCTTTGATAGTTTTGTGCAATTAAAGTCGTTATTAAGAATATTTCTGAAACCGCTACAGAATAATTATCAGTAGAAAACTCTTGGGGGGGCTACAGGGGGAGCACTGATGTAAAAATGTTCTCAGAAATCTGCTTCTTTCAACTATTTAGGAATTGCGTGTCCAATTTTTAAAGACAATCTCAAAATGACTGATCTCGCTAGTCAATCTCCCTAATGTACTGACGACCATTTGACTATCTTGCCACATTCCTAGACAATAATGCTGAATAAATATATATTTGTCTTAGTCAAACTGATTAGATATTGTGCAGTGACCACACCTCAGCTGACACATGCTACGGTTAATGCATTAAGGAAGGATTTAAAAAAGAAAGCATTAAGTATGGAAGGATTTTCTATTTTGAAAAGTAATTGGTAACACGTACTATAAGATTTGTTAACATTAGTAAATGCATTAACTAACATGGACTAACAATGAGCAGTATTGTTTTTTAGAATGTAGTAATCCTTGTTAATGTTAATTATTGTCAAAACAATTATTTGTGTTAGTTTGTCGTGCATAAACTAATGTTAAAATGGTTTTAAACGTTTAAAATATTTGCACATGCTCAGACATGTATGTACACACGTATATAGCGTTGTATACATTGTAAAACTTTCATGGTATTATTGCAAGTCTTACAGATGAGCTAGAGATACTTTAGATATGTTATCAACAGGTCAAAAAGAAGTTGCAATACTATAATGGGTTAGTACTATTAAGCAAACCGTTCGCAGAATGGCACACAGGAACCGGATGTCATGATGCATGAACTCATTTTTAACAAATACAATCTAAAATAAATATACAGTGTTACCAAGTAATTGCTAATTGTATTGTTGATGTTGCACTGTAACATAATTTAAAACAAATTTAATGTCATGCGTTCATAGTTCGGAAGTCATTGGAAATACAATTGCAAGTGGACTTGGCTTTTGGTCACAATTTTTACAGCCACAAATAAATGCAATTACAAATACAATTTGCAGTTACTTTTCAAAGTTGTCTGTTGAATCCTGCCATCATTTTCTACACAATCCTTCCATAATTAAGCCTTGGTGTTTTTCCTTTATTTCTTTAAGTGGAATTCGTAAAAGAATGACCAACAATTCGCTAGTTGCACAAGATGGCGCCGGTGAGCTTTTGGGATGGCAGAGTCGGCAAAGTAATTTCCGGTCGTATAACGCTGTATGGGAAAAGGAGGGTTTTTTAGATAAAAAAAGAAGAAAGTAATATATAAGCGATATGACATATCCTCTTTACATTGTTGAGAACTTCGTTAAGCCAAAACAATTCGATAGCGTTATACGACCGGATATAAGTCTGACCTTGGTGTCGAAAAAGCTCACTGGCAAATAAAAGTAAAATTATCAAGACAAAAAAACTTTAATCTTGGGTATGCTTCACTCTCCTCGGAATTCGTACTTATTCTTAAAAGTAAAACTGTTACAGCTCCTTCAGTTTGCAATATTAAAAATTGCCCAGTTCAATAAACAAATGAATTAAAATGGTTGAATGTTAAGACTCATTGGTCTATCACTGTAGGTAACAGATGGAACTTTAAAAAGATGGTGAGTTATCAGGAGATGTTGGACAGCATAAAACAGAAATGGCCCAATCTGGAGCAGGTTCCTGGAGAAGAAACGAACACAGCCAAGGTCAGCCAACTCCTAACTGCTAAATAAATCAATCTGAATGTGACTTAGTCTCTGTGTTCTTACTATAGGTATTCTGAAAGTAAAGTTTATCACATTGATACTATTAAGCATCAGTTTGTGTGCTGTGATCATTTTAGTGTTCTTGTTCATTTATTTAAGGCAGTGGTTCCCAAACCTGTTTCTGGGGACTCACTGCTCTGTACATTTTGCATGTCAGCCTTATCTAACACACTTGACTCAAATCATCAGCTCAGGGATCGATCCATGAACTGAAGTAAGCGTGCCAGTTAAATGTGCAGAGCAGTTGGGCTGTGTAGTTAGCAAACATTCGTTCATATTTTTGGCTAATACGTTTGAGTTCCCATGAAAACCATTACATGCAGATAGCAGGTGTAATGGAGAGGCTCAGAGATGCCATATTTTTGTAGGCTAAGCCGGAAGTAAGCACCGCGCTGGTTCCCTCGACCGAAAGCCTATGCATTTTTCACATTGACTTTTGGAAGATCGCAAAAAGTAAGCTCTGTGATTAACAAAGGTTCATGATGTTTGCACGTTTTGTCTATCAAGATAATCTTTACAAGTGAACAGAACATTTGTTACTTTTGAAGCCGAAAAACAATCGGCAGAAGTGAAACGCTAACACGATGCTATAAACGACTACACTTAAGGTCGCTTGATAACAACGTCACCACCACCAAATCTCCGACTACTCTTTCAAACTTTATTAAAAATGTGTTCCCTGGTAAGTTATTACTCCGTGAATGAATCCGCTTCTGCGATTTAAGAGATTTGTGCCCATGTTGCATTATTTGTAAGGTTTAAAGGTACAGTTCGTAGAATTCGCCGCTAGAGGGCGCTCGATCAAAACAACAACAATCGGGTAGCTAGATGACGCTGTGTAGAAGCAAGGAATGATGGTATAGGTAAAGTAATAGTTTTATAAATGTTGCGTATAATTGTAGTCCATAAATAAGAGACTGCTAGAGGTTTGCTAGACGCTAGACACTACTTCCGCATTCGTCCACGACACTATTGTCATGCGGTTTCTACGTCAGTCAAGGCTGTACCAAGGGTAACGCGGATATGACGCCACTAAACTGCCCTAGTCTACTGTTTAGAATGGCGATTTTCTCAGGATTTATCAGTATTGGAAACATTTGAGATATTGTAAGTACTCACCTGAACAAAATATATAACACTAGCATAGTGGTTTTTGGATATTTTACTGCAAAACTTAAAAAAACTGCAGCTTTAAATGCACGATAACGTCTAACGTCCCCGCCAAAGGAAGTAGTCACTTTTAGCAACTTGTTAGCAACCAGCGTTTTTAAGACACAATAAGGCTTTAAAAAATCACAAGCTGGTTATAATTGGTGTGTTTTATGTCATAGAATAAAACGTGAAAATATTTAGAGGTCTTGTTTACAACAGACCTTATTTCGGACGAGTTACCAAAAACCCATAAAAAAACTATAGACTTTGGATCGATGGAACAGGAAGTCTTTAAATGCTAACTCGCTTCCTGGTTTGCATACAAAAATCCATCATCTCTGAGGCCTCCCTATGGTACACCTAGCACACAGAGGGATTTACTAGCAGGAATGGGCAGGTGCAGGATATAGCCTGGCGGGAGGGGAATTGAAAAAACAGACCTCAACATGACAGTTCCTGCTCGCCATCTACTTTGATTATAAAAGAGCAGACTAGACATTAAACATCTTGCTAAATGTTTCTCAGAATAAATGAGTTTGGAAGTTACTGACTATGATAATATAATGATGAGAATTTTCATTTTCAAATGTTAATGTTGTAGACCAAGAAAATGTTAGTGAATCATCTCTAATGTGTATGGTTATAGGCGTTTAAAGTACCAGGATTTCAGGGCCAGCTGGGGTTCATTACCTCCATGTCAGACCATTTCTGTGGTACCTGCAATCGTCTGCGCATCACGGCCGACGGCAATTTAAAGGTAACTGAATGTAGTATGAATGATGTTTTCTAAACTGGAAACCAAAAGTTTGTTAAAGCTTTTACCTTTCTCTCTACTGTAGAATTGTGTTTTATATGTATATGCCTGTGTTTGTGGTAGGTGTGTTTGTTTGGGAACTCCGAGGTATCCTTGAGGGATCGTCTGCGTTCTGGAGCATCTGAAGAGGAACTTCTGCAAGTCATAGGGGCAGCAGTGGGGAGAAAGAAAAAGCAACATGCAGGTACACAAACACATCACACAGATAAAACTTAGGAAATGAGACAAAAGTGTAATGGTCATTAATATAGAGGAAAATAGTCCTATATTTTACATGTGAAACCAGATTCACATTCTTTTGTCACTCACAGTTGTGAATCTCTTGGTCTTTCTATTTATTTGGGATTATGAAACAGTTCTAACACCATGCGTGCAATTTATAGCCGCAGAGCTTCAACACCAATAAAATTCATTTTGAGCAGAATCGGTATTTTAACGTTTCTGTTGGTGTGTTCTTTCTTTGACTTATTATTCATTTAGCAGATGCTTTTATCCAAAGCGACTTTCAAAGAGTTTAGGGAGCAATAAGCGATATGTCATACAGGAGCCATAATACAGTAGGTGCCAATACAAAGTTATCGGTTTCAACAAAAGCTAGACCACTACCTGTTAAGAGAAAGGATTTATTTTTGTATTTAATTTTTATTTCAAACTGATGCTTACGCATGTAACCCAGGTTCTGTGAATGAAGTCCAAAAAACTACGCCCACTTGTCATCACAGTTTATGATTACAGGTACCAAACCAACGGCGGGTGCGTTCTCTTTTTTCTGCTGCCGTCAGGAAATTCCCGAATGGCATGTTGATTTCATTCTCTGACCCTGGGTTATCTGCGTAACCCTTCGCTCTATATTTGATCTCAGTCAACAAGTAACGGTATGTGTCAACTGTGTACCAGATAAGCGGATAATCGGGAAAATAGAAAAGTAGCGGGGCAATAAACCACAAAACCACTTCACGTCATTAAAAAAACACTTCACTTCACGTCATCATGCTGTGGTAGGCCACCTCTTATCAACCTGACCACCCATTTTGGCTGGCATCTCACTGAGTCCCCGAAGCAGACAAACAGTTTATTAGTTTGTCTTATTTGCTGTGTGGAATTAATGTACCTCCACAGGGCTCAAAATGGGTGGACCAAATACATTCTGGCTGCTTCTGCAGAGGTGTGGGGAGGGGGTAAAAGGATTCCAAGAGTAAAGGTCTGGAAACATAGGAACAGGACAGAACTTTAGGCAGGAATGAGGGATTTGGAAGAAGTACAATAGATCCCCTTACCTCAGGCATGCTCTGACCCTCCTAACTGAGGAAATAGCTTAAAGATAGCTTAAAGAGGCGCGGTTAATTTGTCATACCATCTCCTGACAGCTCATCCTTAGCTAGGCTGACCTTTACTGTAGCTCAGTGGTATGAGCATTGCGCTAACAACGCAAGGTTGTGGGTTCGATCCCAGCGGATTGCACATACCTATGTATAAATGTATAGGATAATGCAATGTAAGTCGCTTTGGATAAAAGCGTCTACCAAATGCATAAATGTAAATGTAATGTGGCGTGTTGACTGAGATGAAGTAGAACTAAGTTTATTGTGACATTGCGCTTATAGATGACTTGCCTATGATGATTTATGTCTCAGCGCTGGCATCTGAAATTGGTTTCAGACTTTGCGGAAGCACTCAACGGCCGGTTTCACGGACCAGGTTTAGGCATAGTTCACCCAAAAATGAAAATTCTGTAATGAATTATTCAAATAATGGGCGTCTCAGTCCTAAATTTACCGTTTTAGCGCTTAAACTAGCTTCTAAATCTGTGAAATGTTAGGAGTTGTGAAGAGGACTCCTAAGTCACTAAGACCAACTCCCAACAATTCTACAATGTCTGTAACACCGACAGATTTCATGACATTAAGCTTAACCATAAAGGCTGCTTATATCTGCCAACTGTTTATGAGATGCAAACAGGCAAGATGCTGACAATTAGCCAAACATATTGTTTGTTTAATTAATAACTATATAAGAGGAGTTAATTTGCAAAACAGATAATCATGCGTTTTATTGTGCACTAATATCAATCAAACTGCAGTTTTTATGAAGTAAAAATAACTCAAAAAATACAGTTAACTAACACAATAAAACCATAACACAACAAATAACATTATTAAAGAAAACGATTAAAAATGAGTTATGTTTTTTCAAATAAACTTTTTTATTTAAATGTAAGTTCAGAAGCGGAGAAACTTATAGAATACCAACTGGAAGGGAATGCAGATTCTTTTTTACATTCAAGCATTTAGCTTCCAAAGTAACTTAAAAAAGTTAGAAAAATAACAGTGTTTTATCTCAGGGGGCAATAATATGAGAAGTGGTAAGATACAATCTTTAACATACCTGCTTGAAAAGTTTTTTTTAGAACATGAATATGTATATTTTCAACGTATTTACTGAAAACATGACCTCTTAGTTGTAGGACATTTCTAATCCTGCCTTTCAAATCATGCTTTTTAATCCTGCCTTTTTTTTAATTGGTTGTATTTAATAATTGTATTTTTCTTCAGGGATGTTGAATATATCTCAGATGAAGAACAGACCAATGATCCTCATTGGTGGGTGATGTAGCAGTACGTAATACACTTTACACTCATTGCTTTTGTCATCTATTGGATTAAATGTTATAGACTCATTGAGTGGGAAATATACAGATATTCAAACATTAGCTAAAAGCTCATTCCTTCAGAAAGGAACCAAATTAAGATTGATTATGGGCGGGAGCAATCCGGCATCACTCATTAACTGATCATAAGAAGGGAAGGAAGGAAGGAATGTAAACGTGGGACTAGGTTATTAAAAAAAATTTATATAGCACGCTCTGGGGCTGGATTTCGATGTTATCAACATCGAGTCCATATGACAGAATTATTTCTCAAGTATGATCATGGTTGTGTGTTGGTCGAATCACATTTAGTTTAACACCTGCAGAGTTCATAATATCTATAAAAGCTAGTCCTAAAGTATCTTTTGATTATCAATGTGGATATTATAGTCACCAACGATATTGCTCCATCTACCGTAACTACCAATTCTGATAGAAATTCTCCAAATTATTTTAGGACAGGGGTCTTCAACTACAGATTCCAAAAGTATAAATAGGGTGCGGGCCTGTTTTTTACCATAGAACACTGCGCCCGGTGTAGACACGGTGTTAAAAGCACACCGTTTTCTTAAAGTCTCTCTACTTATTTAAAATGTTAAGGCCGCCAGTTGACAAGCCCTGTTTTAGGAAGTTTGTGGTCTGTACATAGTAGACAGAATAAATGAACGAGATTTATCTTTTGATTCTGATAGCATCATGTTAACCACCAGTACTTCACACAATTTAAAATTATATTCAGATTTAAAATTCTTATAATGCTTATAAAGATAATCATGTGGGGAATAGATTCGATCAAACTAACTATTAAGTTAGTTATGAAGAGTTTCCTTGGCACACTAAAGTAAAATCGTAAAAATAATGTTACTCGCACTTCTGTATTGTGACATAACTGCATAATATTTTATTCTCGATCTCCCATGAATCATTTTGGCAGCTTGGTTCAAATAAAAGCCGTTTTTGGACTAACAAGGTTGTTTTGAAACTGAATCTGATTTCATAAGTCATGACCCTTTTAAAAGTTTCATTTTTTTTCTACAGGTAAAGGCAACTGGGTTCTGCGAGCGTTTAGAGGCAATCCAAGGCAGACTGTACCTCTAATCCACCACATTGATTCAGCGGCCTCAGCTACAACTCAGTCTTTAGGAAATAGTGCATTATGTAATTCCAAACGCAGTGGCTCAGTTCCGCACAGCGTACGGCAGTTTCACCATGAAACCTATAAATGTGGTCCTGATTCGAATGAACCATTTTCCGGATCACAGATTTCCAGCCTTGATGGAACCTCCGATCGGCTGACTCACACGGACACACAGGGTAAAGCCTCCATGGTCAATGTCGGCAGTAAAGCAGTAACGTGTCGCACAGCCACAGCTTGTGGAGAGGTCATCCTGGGCCCAAAAGCTTTTAATCTGGTACGTGCCAACCAACTTGCCAAGGGTGATGCCCTTGCAGTAGCACAGCTCGCTGGCATCATGGGTGCAAAACAGACTTCATCTCTCATTCCTCTTTGCCACGCGCTTCCTCTTGACCACACCTCAGTTACCATAGAGTTGCTGGAGAAAAGATACACCGCCGTTGTCAAGCAACCTGCCAAACCATGGGCCGTACAGGAGTGGAGATGGAGGCTTTGACAGCTGTTACTGTGGCCACACTGGCGCTGTATGACATGTGCAAGTCTGTCAGTCGTGACATCGTTATAACTGACATTAAGCTGCTCAGCAAGACGGGTGGGCAAGGAGGCGACTTTCAAGCTTCTTGACATATACCCTGTGTTTGATAGTATATAAAGGATTATTGTCATTGTCTCTCTAGATTGATTTTTCTACAGTATTACAAAGTGTGCTTTTGGATGCCTTTAAGTTGTTATTGCCAATTTATTGTGTTAGAACAATTCTTTTTTTGCAAAAAGTGACCAACCTAACATTTAACTAAATAATTTATTATCATTGATGTAATGTAAAGAATGTCAATCATTTATAATCTAGAATAAACATTTCATTGGGTTCCCAGTTAATTTTCATCATTATAGATTTTTCTCCCAACCATTCACACAGAACATAATGCAATAGGCCTTAAACTACAATATAGCCAGTATTAAACACAAGAGTAAAACAGAACAGAATAGTTGAAGTACATTAGGGGGCAGTTTCCCAGACAGGGATTATTTTAAGGCAGGAGTAGGCCCATGTTAAATTATGAAATTTAAGTATTCAAGATGTGTCAGTGCCAGTTTGGACAGCTCTTACATTTATTTTGGTCTAGGACTAGTCTTCATCCCTGCCTGGGAAACCGCCCCTAAACGTGAGAAGTGTCATTATTAAAGTGAGGAATGCCTGTGCCTGGAATTTTAATGACTGATTTAAGATCCAAATGTGAAAATGATGAACACACAAATGAAATTCAAACAAGTTTATTTTTAATCCTACAAAATGACACAGAGTTAAGAGTTCAAGAGTGAGGGTCCAACCATAAAAAGCCAGTAAAAGATTTTATGCTGTTTATACATACGAAATATAGAAAACTAAATAAGGCAAATAAATAAGAGCTTCAATTCACAGAAAAAAACATCCTAATTTCCATACCTTAACTTTTTTAACTTTCAAACATTTAGGGACTATACATCAATTAGGTGTATGCTCTTGATCTTGTGTTTCATCAGGGTTTTCTGTCAAAAATGTAGCTGTTAGTGATGCTGGTTTATCTGATCATTGGCCGGTTTCGTTTAACAGTCTGTTTGCTGGTGCTAGACCTGGGGCCTGTTTCAAGAAGGAGGTTCAACCAACTCTAGGTTAAACCTTGAACTCACAGAGTTGGTTTACTAAGAAATGAGAAACTTTGAGTTTTTAGTTTCACAACAGCTAATTTGAGTTAGTTCAATTTACTCTGGGTAGGCTTACCCTGGGTTAAGCGCGTGAGCCACGACTATAAAATGTCACGACCCTGGTCAGTTCGGGACTTCTTCTGCACGTGGGTGTGTGGTGTTGTTTGTTGAGCACGAGGCTGGCTACCCGCTAACCGCGTGCTCAGTGTCTACGTCTGTCTCCCCGCCCCGTGTTCCCATAGGATTCCCCTACACGGGTGATTTTCCACTCATGCTCACACACCTGTTTAGTATTTCACTCCTAGCTAATTTACTCCTTCGCACCTGTTAACCATGTTATCTCGTTAAATCTCCTATATTATCCCTCTGTATCTGTTGTCCGTTGTCTGACCGTTGCATTGTATCTTGCCAGTTCAGACTGCCCTAGACGTAGCTGCGGCTCGTCTAAAGAAGTCATTAGATCGTTCCTGTCTAGTCTGTCGTGTACTACCTTGTCACAGTTCCTAGAGTTTCTCTCCACGCTCCCACGCCTGCCTGTGAGTATTCTCCCCGGTGGCATCTGCCGTCTTTGTCTAATCTGTTGGGCATACTCCTACAGCTCGATCCGAAGCCCCGGGACTTCTCTTCCGTGTTTCACGAAACACCACACGGGATTGAGCTGAGCCTCTTCTACACGTCTGCCAGTGACCGGGATCCAGTCTCGCACGGAGTTGTGTTGCGCCTCAACTACCGGTCTACCGGTATCCGGAAGTCTGCCTCGTCTCACGGGGATAAAGCCCTGAGTTTTTGGATTTTCACTGTGCTACTGACTTTGTCTCTCCAATAAAACCTTTTGTTCACCCCGCAATTGGGTCTCGCCTGTGTATTGATCATGACAGAACGGTCACCAAACTCATGACCCAGCGGGACAAGATCCACTACGAGCGGCATTAGTGCAGCAAGGAATTCTGCTTGGACAGCAAGCGTCTCGTCTCGCCACAGCCGCTCAGGAGATGGACTTACTCCAAGGACAGATGGCAGCACTAAAACGCCAGGTCGCCGATATCCTGCAAGGTTTCCATACATTCGGCTGGAGCTCATCACTCGTCGACCCATGGAGCTCCGCTTCACCCTGAGCCACACGCCAACAGTCCTCCATTGTACGACGGAGACCCCAACTCGTGCCGAGCATTTCTCTCCCAGTGCGCCCTGGTATTCGCTCTCCAGCCCCGCCGGTACGGCTCTGAGGAAGTTCGGATCGCCTACGTACTCACCTTGCTCACCGGGAAAGCCCGTCAGTGGGGAGTTGCGGTCTGGGAGTCCCGGGATCCGTGCTGCCGTTCTTTCCAGGAATTCCGTGAGGAGATGACCAGACTGTTCGACAGGTCCGTTCGCGGTGATGAGGCGGCGGCTCAACTCTCTCGCACTTCCCAGGGTAAATCGTCTATCACAGACTACGCGATTCAATTCAAGACCCTAGCGGCGACATGTGAGTGGAATAGTGAAGCCCTACGAGCACGCTTCTTGGACGGTCTCAACCACTCTATTGCTGACGAGATCGCCGCACTAGACCCACCTAGAGACTTGGAGGACCTGATATGCCTATGTCTGAGAATCGAAAGTCGGCTCAACGCTCGTCGTCGAAGACGTCCTTCCCCCTCCTCCTGGCGACGTCGAGACCACCACCAGCAGACTGATGGAGAGTCCGGACGGGAGTCCATCCGGGAGACCAGTGTTACACATCGTCCGTCGACAGATGCAGAACCTATGCAGGTCGGCCGTTCCCGTCTGACACCCGCCCAGAAGCATCAGCGTTTAGTGGATGGCCTCTGCTTCTATTGTGGTAAACCGGACCACATCGTTACACAGTGTCCGGTAAAAGCCAGCGCTCACCCATAGAAAGGAGAGTCCGGGTGGGCGTTATCGATCGAACCTCTCCATCCCTACGCACCATGCTACCTTTTCGTCTTACCTTCGGTCACTCTACCCACATCGGGAAAGCTTTGATTGACTCTGGTGCTGAGGGGAACTTCCTGGACGCTACCATGGCTCGGAAGTGGGGTATTCCTGCCGTCCCTCTTCACCCGCCCGTCTCAGCTGTGACTCTGACGGGGATGCCACTGTTCACCGTCACTCACACCACTCCTCACGTAAGTCTCTTCCTTTCGGGAAATCATTGTGAGAAGATTAGGCTGTTCATACTCGATTCCCCCACAACCCCACTGGTATTAGGGCATCCGTGGTTGACACAGCATAATCCTCACATTGATTGGGTAAACACTTCTGTCTTAGCGTGGAGCCCTGCTTGTCATGTGTCTTGTCTTGGTCCTGCTCCCTCGCCTGTTTCTGTGTTTCCTGTGTTGCAGGTTGACGTTGCCGATCTTACTGGGGTCCCGGAGGAATACCATGATCTTCGTACCGTGTTCTGCAAGTCCCGTGCCATGTCTCTTCCTCCTCATCGACCTTACGACTGTGCCATTGATCTTCTCCCAGGCACTTCTCCGCCTAGGGGTCGACTATTTCTCTATCTGCTCCTGAAAGAGAGGCCATGGAGAAGTATATTCGTACATCGCTCAATGCCGGGCTCATTCGCCCTTCCTCCTCGCCAGCCGGTGCGGGTTTCTTCTTCGTAGAGAAGAAGGACGGCTCCCTGCGCCCTTGTATTGACTATCGGGGTTTGAACGAGATTACGGTAAAGAATAAATTCCCCTTACCTTTAATGTCGTCTGCCTTCGAACTGTTACAGGGAGCTCGGGTCTTTACCAAGCTAGACCTCCGCAATGCGTATCATCTGGTTCGCATCCGCGAGGGGGATGAGTGGAAGACGGCGTTTAATACACCATCAGGACACTACGAGTACTTGGTTCTTCCGTTCGGTCTAACCAATGCTCCTGCCGTCTTCCAGGGTCTCATTAATGACGTGCTGGGTGATATGATTAATCGGTTCGTCTTTGTCTACCTGGACGACATTTTGATTTTTTCCCCTTCTCTACAGGAGCACACCCAGCATGTTCGTGAGGTCCTCCGGCGCCTTCTTGAGAATCAATTATTTGTCAAGGCGGAGAAGTGCGAGTTCCACTCCGATACGGTTTCGTTCCTCGGCCATGTGATCTCTCCTCGGGGCATTGGTCCGGACGACTCCAAGGTCAAGGCTGTCGCTACATGGCCAGTTCCCGACTCTCGTAAGGCGTTGCAGCGGTTCCTGGGGTTCGCCAATTTCTATAGGCGCTTCATCCGGGGTTTCGGCCAAGTGGCCGCACCGCTCACTGCATTAACCTCCTCTAAGATCCCGTTTGGTTGGAACTCTCTCGCTCAGGTAGCCTTTGATAAACTTAAGTCCCGTTTTGTCTCTGCACCTGTGCTCTGTTTTCCAGACCCGGATCGCCAATTTATTGTCGAGGTCGATGCATCCGATGTCGGGTAGGCGCAGTTTTGTCCCAACGTTCCGGCCATGATCAGAAGGTGCACCCCTGTGCCTTCTTCTCCCATCGCCTCAGCCCTGCCGAACGGAATTATGATATCGGTAACAGAGAGCTGCTGGCGGTTCGACTAGCATTGGGGGAGTGGCGTCACTGGCTGGAAGGGGCAACACAACCATTTTTGGTCTGGACGGACCATAAGAATTTGGAATACGTCCGTTCAGCCAAAAGGTTGAATTCACGCAGGCTCGCTGGGCACTGTTTTTTGGCAGGTTCCACTTCACCCTCTCGTACCGGCCTGGCTCTAAAAACATCAAGCCAGACGCCCTCTCTCGCCTGTTCGAGGAACCAGGTAGAGAGAATCCCGTCGATCCCATCCTTCCTAGGGAGAGGGTCGTCGGGGCTCTTGCCTGGGACATCGAACGGCGAGTAGAGGAGGCCGGCCGGGGGGCAAGTGCCAGAAGGCTGCCCAGCGGGTCGGTTGTTCGTACCCGCTCCTCTACGTTCTGCAGTCCTCCAGTGGTGTCACTCGTCAAAGCTGGTCGGCCATCCAGGAATCAAAGGGACCCTGGCTTCCGTATTCCAGCGGTTTTGGTGGCCGTCAACCACCAACGATGTCAGACAGTTCGTGTTGGCTTGCCCGGTCTGTGCACAAAGTAAGACCACCCGTCGTCCACCCACAGGTCTGCTCCGCCCCCTCCCTATCCCCTCCCGGCCATGGTCTCACATAGCCCTGGATTTTGTCACTGGCCTTCCCCTGTCCAGAGGGTGCACTGTGATTCTCACGGTGGTGGACCGTTTCTCCAAAGCGGCTCATTTCATTCCCCTCCCCAAACTTCCTTCGGCCCGAGAGATGGCTCAACTGATGGTGGATCACATCTTCCGGCTGCACGGTCTTCCGGTAGATGTCGTTTCCGATAGGGGTCCTCAGTTTACCTCTCGGTTTGGAAGGAGTTCTGTCGACAGATCGGGGCCTCAGCGAGTCTGTCTTCAGGTTTTCACCCTCAGACCAATGGACAATGTGAGCGAGCCAACCAGGATCTCGGACGGAGACTCCGCTGTCTGTCATCTAACAACCCTAATTCCTGGAGCCAACAGCTCTCTTGGGTGGAATACGCTCACAACTCCCTCCCCGCCTCTGCCACAGGTATGTCTCCTTTTGAATGTGCACTCGGTTATCAACCACCTCTGTTTCCCTCCCAGGAACTCGATGCTGCGGTCCCCTCAGCTCTGGCGTTCGTCCGGCGGTGCCATCGGACCTGGACGAGGGCCAGAGAGGTTTTGGCCCAAACCAATCTGAGAACCAAGTCAGCGGCCGACCGCCACCGGATCTCTCCCCCTGCCTATGTGTGTGGTCAACGGGTATGGCTTTCTACCAAGGACCTGCCTCTCCGGACGCCTTCTCGTAAGCTGGCGCCCAGGTTCATAGGGCCATTCCGGATCACCAAGGTGGTTAATCCGGTAGCCTTACGACTCAAGCTCCCTCCGACTCTTGGTCGAGTTCACCCTGTATTCCACGTTTCCAGGGTCAAGCCTTTTGTCACCTCTCCCATCAATCCGGCCAGTTCCCAACCCACCCCCCCCCCCCGCCGTCTGGTGGACGGCGTCCCCGCTTATACCGTCAAGAAGTTACTTGATGTCCGCCGTCGGGGTAGGGGTTTCCAATACCTAGTGGACTGGGAGGGTTATGGCGCAGAAGAAAGGTCGTGGGTTCCCTCGGGATGTGTTGGACCGGTCGTTGATCATGGATTTCCACCGGAGACAAGGTAAGCCCCCTCCCTGATCGCCTAGGGGCGCTGGTGGAGAGGGGGGTACTGTCACGACCCTGGTCAGTTCGGGACTTCTTCTGCACGTGGGTGTGTGGTGTTGTTTGTTGAGCACGAGGCTGGCTACCCGCTAACCGCGTGCTCAGTGTCTACGTCTGTCTCCCCGCCCCGTGTTCCCATAGGATTCCCCTACACGGGTGATTTTCCACTCATGCTCACACACCTGTTTAGTATTTCACTCCTAGCTAATTACTCCTTCGCACCTGTTAACCATGTTATCTCGTTAAATCTCCTATATTATCCCTCTGTATCTGTTCCGTTGTCTGACCGTTGCATTGTATCTTGCCAGTTCAGACTGCCCTAGACGTAGCTGCGGCTCGTCTAAAGAAGTCATTAGATCGTTCCTGTCTAGTCTGTCGTGTACTACCTTGTCACAGTTCCTAGAGTTTCTCTCCACGCTCCCACGCCTGCCTGTGAGTATTCTCCCCGGTGGCATCTGCCGTCTTTGTCTAATCTGTTGGGCATACTCCTACAGCTCGATCCGAAGCCCCGGGACTTCTCTTCCGTGTTTCACGAAACACCACACGGGATTGAGCTGAGCCTCTTCTACACGTCTGCCAGTGACCGGGATCCAGTCTCGCACGGAGTTGTGTTGCGCCTCAACTACCGGTCTACCGGTATCCGGAAGTCTGCCTCGTCTCACGGGGATAAAGCCCTGAGTTTTTGGATTTTCACTGTGCTACTGACTTTGTCTCTCCAATAAAACCTTTTGTTCACCCCGCAATTGGGTCTCGCCTGTGTATTGATCATGACATAAAAAGCCATCATCAATGGAGCTCCGATATTACGATTCACCGTGGCAACGCACCAAAAAAAGCAACATGGCGGCAGAAAGTACTTGAGTGCGAGGCACATTTTCTGCTCTGCATTTACTGATGTGCTGCAAATGACATAAAGTTTAAATGAACAAACATACAAATGTACCAATAAACAAATAAATTAATCATTAAATGAATAAAAAAACATAATACAGATAATTAAAAACAATTGTATGTTCTCACTCGCCATAAGTGCTATAGTTATGCAATTGAGACGTCATGGTGTATAGGACACCTGTAGGGCGTCAGACTCCTGTAGAAAGTTAGACTGATCGCCGGTTCGAATCCTGAACGGAGCTAATGTGGGTTGGAATGGCTGCACATCAAAACTACTTATTTATTACCTTTATCGCTTCATTTCTGCATGTATGTATGTCTGTATTAATTTATTTATGCACTTTATTTACACAATTTATTAAGTAATTTCTCATTGTCCATAGAAAATTATGTTCTGATGTAATACACGTACGATTGCCGATGTTATTGATGTAAGGATGGATGAGATATATTTTGATATATCTAATTCACCGTGACGAAAAACAGAAGTTTTAATAAAAATGAACAGGGAAATGACAAAATTCCACTCGGGTCCTAAATTGCTCTCCTGAAATCAAAGAACATCCCAATGAATGAATGCAGCCTCTTCATGTACTGAATCCTCTGTAAAAGCAAATAAGACATTTTAGTCACTGAGATGGTCTCTATGTGAAACTAATGTGTGCCATGAAAGACTGTATTAATGAATGATGAACACCACTTGTGCTTTACAAAGGGTTGGAGATTGAAATAAACTCTGGGTTTACCAAAGAAAACCTGCTCCCGACCAGGTTAGGTTCACAGAGAAAGTTACTGTGGTTACTGACTCTGGGTATAAGTTAACTCTCTTTAAGAAACGGGCTTAAGTTACCCGCTTTCTCGGGTTTGACATACCTCACATTCTGAAACGGAAAACCCAGAGTTTACCTTATTTCAGGGTTAATATACTCAGAGTTTGCACTAAACCTCCTTTCTGAAACAGGCCCCTGTTAACCAGCCTTCTTCCTATCTCTCCATAGGTTTATCAACCCCTCCACAGCTGTACAATTTACGGAGGCTTTTGTAGCTATCCCAGCTCTTATATGTCCCCAGTCACCACAAACACACGAAATGTGGATGAGTTGGCCAATTGTTTAATTCCTCTTGTTTACCAATTCTAAATGTAGTTGTGAACATACACTTCATTTTGTAATAATAAGATAATAAGATACTGTGGATGTTCATTAAATATGAGGTTATTATTTTATTATTATAGCAAACATGAAATAAGGGGAAATGATGTGTTTTGGATTTATATGGGATGCAGATCCCTCATAAATATTTTTTAATTTAAAGATATGTACTGTAGAAGTACATTATTGTTACAATTAGTTACGCTGTAAATCCTGTTGAATTATTTGGTACATTGCGGCACGTAATCTAAAGTGTTACCAAAAGAATCGTCATTATATTTGATTAAAGATATATAAAAAAACTGTATAGACTATTCATGTTGCTTTTGGGTGTAAGTGACACCTTAAAAAATAACATGAACAAAGCTTACATTCTACAGGGGCACCGGCATTGAGGGCGTGCTGACCAGCTGCATCACTGTCTGGTACGGGAACTCTATGTAACACATTGGTCCTGTGAGACACATGTAGTGAAAAGACAATAAAGCTTCATTTGACTTGACTAAGGAACAGGAAAATGGCTACAAAATGTTTCTATGTGAAAGAATCAGCATATAATAACTAATAACATTTGAGTAAAAGCAAAGTAACTGTTTTCTTAGTTTCCTGCGAGATTGTTTTTGTGTTTTAATTTTTTGTATATTAAATACAATTCGCATGATCGCATATGCTGCAGTTTGAGTGGGTAACTGCAGTGAATGTTGTCAAGCTGCAGGTGAGTTACACTCCAGTCCAGCAGGTGTCGCAAACACATCACGTGTCACATAAATGTCATGCGAAGAAAGAAGCTCACCGTTTAAACAGTAGGTTTTGTGTTGTTGTTAATCATTCATGTTCTCTTCATCGTGTTTTTTTCTCGCTTATTATATCTTGCTGTTTTGTTGTCGGGTGCATTCAATCCTTGATTTATTTTTGTATTCAGATTTTTTCTTCGTGTTACAAAGCTTCGCTCGTGTGTAAACACAATTACAGTTAATTGTTTATGTTGTGTTCAGTTGTCCATCATGAGGACACATGTAGACGTAGGAACGGATCTGTCCATGCTGGATATTGAGGATTTAATGACAGAAATCTCTCAGCTGAAGAAAGAAGTGGCGTTATTGGAGGCAAAGCTCAGCGAGAGAGATAAACTGAACAGGAAGGTTTGTGCAGGTTAAACTATCATTTCATGATCCGATTCCTTTACATGAATTAATGTGTCTGTCTATCCTTCAAATGTGAGAACGTAGATAGAAAAGATCAGACTACGGGGGGCTTTTGTATTATGTTTCTGTTGAGTAGTTCAACCAAACATTCAGCTCGTGTCATCAACATTTTCCTTGTGACACCTGTACAACTTTCTGTTATTGGAAACCACACAAGAGAATATTGTGTTCAAGAATATTTATCACACATCTGATACATGTGAATGTAACATGTGCCTTCATATTAGTGTAAATGCATATAAGCTCTGAATGTTATTCTCAGATTGTTGTGATGTTATTTCCAGGATGGATCGGTTTGTCTCTCTGTGTCATCACTGATCAAACATCTCCAGAGCTTCTGGTTTCTGTCTGTAATGAAGAGAAACCATCAGTGAATCTGCTAGACTGCAAAATGGAGATAAAAACAGAAATCACTGAAACAGAAGAACAGAGAGATGAAGCTGATTTAATCTATCCAGGTTACTTGAATTAATGTTTAACCAGTAATGATAATGATATTATAATAAAAGTTTGAGATGTCCTCGGTTCATTTTTATTATGTCATAATAATCATAATGATTTTTTCTGTTCATTTAAGACCTGATGAAGGTGAAGGAAGAAATTATAGAACCGAATGAAATGGAGGAAAAACCTCCTCATTTTATAACTCAAGAAGAATCACAGAGCTTCTTAAGGACTGGGAAGAATTTCTCACCAAAACAATCTCAAGGAGAAACAGCCAAAGATTCTATTACATGCCCTCAGAGTGGAGATATCTTCACTCATAAATGCAGTTTAAATGGGAACATGAGAATTCACACCAGAGAAAAGTCTTACAGATGTGACCAGTGTGGAAAGACTTTCGTTTTTAAATCCCTCCTTACCAGTCACATGAAAGTTCACAATGGAGAAAAGTCTTACAGACGTGATGAGTGTGGGAAAGACTTTCATTGTTAATTTTCACTTCAATGATCACATGAGACGTCACACTGGAGTAACGGTTTATGAATGTGACCAGTGTGGAAAGACCATTCATAAATACATTCATGATGAGCACATGAGAAGTCACACTAGAGAAAGGCCCTTCTGTTGTGATCTGTGTGGAAAGACCTTCACTTGTAAATCCCACATGAACGAGCACATGAGAAGTCACACCGGAGAAAAGCCCTACAGATGTGATCAGTGTGGAAAGAGCTTTGCACATAAATGTCTCCTTAGTAAGCACATGAGAATTCACACTGGGGAAAGGCCTTACAGATGTGACCAGTGTAGAAGGAGTTTTACTCGGGCAGATAATCTGAGATCTCATCTTCTGTGTCATTCTGGATTGAGACCATTTCAGTGTGAACTGTGCAGTAGAACATTAATTTCTGTACGTTACCTGAAGAGGCACATGAGGACTCATGACTAATGCACTCACCTCCTCTAAAGAACACAAGAAAACACACCTCGCATGTGTTTTGAGTGTGGAGAAGTCTTTACTACATCTAGTCAATTAAAACAGCATCACAAACTTCATTTATATTAAAGTGGAATGTCTTATAAACAAATCATGTTTAAACTAGAAATGCATAATTTTCCATCAATTAAAACAACTGCATTGAACATAACCATTTCAGTGTCGTTTTGGCACTGAGTTACTTTGTGTTTCCTGTTACCCTGGAAAAAGCTACAAAAAGAAAAAAAAATGTTTTTTTCTGTGTGTTGTATATTTGAATAAAACCCAGTATTTTCTCGTCATTTTGCTGTTTTTTTGAGGGGGTAACTGAAGGGCAAACGATTGTTGTGGAGCACAAGCTGATGCGTCACTTTCCAGTCCAGCAGGTGTCGCAAACGCACCACGTGTCGGATACACAGCACGCGAAGAAAGAGCAGCTCAGGCACAGGAAGTGATAATGTGCGTGTTCTGTTTTCCTCTCTTACTATAACTTTATAGTAACTTCATAGTTTTCACCGGACGCATTAAACTCTTGATTCACTGAGAGTTGTTGCTGTATTGAGATCGCTTGTCAATTTAACACAGCTTCGCAACAATAATTGTTAGTTTATTGTTTATTTTTGTGTTCAGTCGTCCATCATGAGGTCTCAGGTAGATGTGATGTGCTGTAAATCAGTAGGAACGGATCTGTCCATGCTGGATATTGATGATTTAATGACAGAAATCTCTCAGCTGAAGAAAGAAGTGGCGTTATTGGAGGCAAAGCTCAATGAGAGAGATGAACTGAACAGGAAGGTTTGTACAGGTTAAACTATCATTTATTCAGTCTTTTTTCTATGAAGTAGTGCGCTAGAATGTGTCCCACCATCCATTTATGATGAACTGAACAGAGAGGTTTGTACATGTTAAACTTTCATTTTATTCTTTAGGGGAGGGTGCTTGTAAGGCTTCTTTTCAGGACCTGGGGGGATCTCTCTTTCTATTGAGTAGTGTGGTAGAACATGTCCCATCATCATTTTCCTTGTTTTACACATCTACAACTTTCTGTTATTGGAAACCACGCAAGAGAATATTGTGTTCAAGAATATTTATCACACATCTGATACATGTGAATGTAACATGTGCCTTCATATTAGTGTAAATGTATATAAGCTCTGAATGTTATTCTCAGCTTGTTGTGATGTTATTTCCAGGATGGATCGGTTTTCTCTCTCTGTGTCATCACAGATCAAACATCTCCAGAGCTTCTGGTTTCTGTCTGTAATGAAGAGAAACCATCAGTGAATCTGCTGGAATGCAAAATGGAGCTGAAAACAGAAATCACTGAAACAGAAGAACAGACAGATGAAGCTGATTTGATTCATCCAGGTAACTTCAATTATTGTTGAACCAGTAATGAGAGTAAACAGACAATATAATAATAGTTTGAGGAGTCCTTCGTGCATTTTTATTATGTCATAATAATCATACTGATTTTCGCTGTTCATTTTAGACCTGATGAAGGTGAAGGAGGAAATTACAGAACCGAATGAAATGGAAGAAAAAACTCATATTTCTTTAACTGGAGAAGAATCACAGAGCTTCTTGAAGACTGAGGAGAATTTGTCACCAAAACAATCTCAAAATGAAACATCCGAAGATTCGCTTAAATGCCCTCAGTGTGGAGAGATCTTCACTTGTGAATACAGTTTAAACAGGCACACCAGACTTCACATCAGAGAAAAGTCTTACAGTTGTGACCAGTGTGGAAAGACTTTCGTTTTTAAATCCCACCTCACCAGTCACATGAAAGTTCACAATGGAAAAAAGTCTTACAGATGTGATGAGTGTGGAAAGACTTTCATTTGTAAATTACACTTCAATGATCACATGAGACGTCACACTGGAGTAAAGGTTTACGAATGTGACCAGTGTGGAAAGACCATTCATAAATACATTCATGATGAGCACATGAGAAGTCACACTAGAGAAAGGCCTCACAAATGTGACCAGTGTGATAAGACCTTCACTCGAAAGTCCCACATGAACGAGCACATGAGAAGTCACACCGGAGAAAAGCCTTACAGATGTGATCAGTGTGGAAAGGTCTTTTCACGTAAATGCCACCTTAGTAAGCACATGAGAATTCACACGGGAGAAAAGCCTTACGTGTGTCTTCAGTGTGGAAAGAGTTTTGCTTGGGCAGATAATCTGAGAACTCATCTTCTGTGTCATTCTGGAGTGAGACCGTTTCAGTGTGAACAGTGCAGTAGAACGTTCATTTCTGTACGTTACCTGAAGAAGCACATGAGGACACATGCAGGTGGGACTAATGACTAAACACAAGGAAACACACACAGGTGTGACGTCTCATATGTGCTTTGAGTGTGGAAAAGCCTTTACTACAGCTAGACAATTAAAACAGCATCACAGATTTCATACGGGACATAAACGTTACTCTTGCTCCTCATGTGGACAGGGTTTCAGAGAATCAAGACTTCTTGTGACTCACAGGAAGAAGTGTTGCAAAGACAACAAAAATCATCTTCAAGAAACTGTTCAGACCACAAGAGCTTCTGCTGTGGTCTGCTAATACTTGTCTAGTGTAATTAAGTTAGTCATTGATTGACAAGACAAATGCAGAGATGGCCATTGTAATAACTGCAAAAATTAGAATGTTAGTTTAGCAATGTTCATATTTTATCAACAGTCTGAATGAATTTCTTTGTTGTCATTCCGTGTCAATTCAACCAGAGGTCACCGGCTCAAACTTTAGGGCACGGTTTCACAGACAAGGCTCAGCCTAAGCCAGGACTATGCCTTAGTTAAATTAGGCTATTTAAGTCGCTTTTATTAAAATGCCGTAGAAAAAAACATTACTGATGTCCACCGTGAAACAAAACAATGGCACTGACATATTTTAAGATACGCCAGGGCCAGTGATTTTCAGTTAGATCAGCTCAAAATTAATTTTAGTCTGGGACTAATCTTTAACCCTGTATGTGAAACCCGGGCTAGATTTTTAAAATATTTTTACAAAAGCAAGACCAACATCAGTAGTGATAAAAGCCAAAATATCAAAGATTAATAGAGATTGAGAAATCTACTAATTTGTGGAGGATAAAAATGACAATTTTCAACCGAATTTTGGAGCCATATGGGGGGGAGAAAAATGACATGTGAAATATGCCAGCATCATAATTGTATTTTTCCACTGAGATTTGTATGTGTTCAATCTGTTAACGTTAGCAATCCTTGATTCATTTTATGCTAATGGTGACAGTTAACAATAAGAAAAAATATTTTTGTGTGTGTATTTTTTTTGCATGTATGTAATTCAAGAAATGTAAGAGAAACCTTAATGTCCTTTTAGATTATTGTTCTCGACTAAGTTTACTTTTGGGAACTACATTTATAAGACACTATGCTTTAGTCCTAGAGATAAGCTGTTAAATTGTATGCATATTCCGTCATCAAAAACCAAATGTGAGTAATAACTGAAAAAATGTATTAAATGTTTACTTTATTTCGTCTGAGCTTTGTAGTTTTTCTGTTTGAACATAGTTGAATAAAACCCGTATTATCTCGTCATTTTGCTGTGTTTTTGAGGCGCAAACGACTGTTGTCGAGCATAAGCCGATGCGTCGCACTCCAGTCCAGCAGGTGTCGCAAAAGAACACGTGCCAGATCAACAGCGCTTGAAGAAAGAGCAGCTCAGTTCTTTACTTACAACAGTAGGTGGCGATATACAACTGAACAAGTTGTTTGCAACTCGCCCTTAAAAGGAAAGAAGATGCAGCTTGAGTTGAGCACTTTATCATATGCGTGATCATATGTGTTTTGTTTTCTTGCTTACTATATTTGCACTTTTTATCGGACGCATTAATCTCTTGACAGGATTCACTGAGAGTTGTTGCTGTATTGAGATCTCTTGTCAATTTAACACAGCTTCGCAACAATAATTGTTAGTTTATTTTGTGTTCAGTCGTCCATCATGAGGACACATGTAGATGTGATGTGCTGTAAATCAGTAGGGACGGATCTGTCCATGCTGGATATTGAGGATTTAATGACAGAAATCTCTCAGCTGAAGAAAGAAGTGGCGTTATTGGAGGCAAAGCTCAGCGAGAGAGATGAACTGAACAGGAAGGTTTGTGCAGGTTAAACTATCATTTATTCAGTCTTTTTTCTATGAAGTAGTGCGCTAGAAAGTGTCCCACCATCCATTTGTTTCACACCTGTACAACTTTCTGTTATTGGAAACCACACAAGAGAATATTGTGTTCAAGAATATTTATCACAGATCTGATACATGTGAATGTAACATGTGCCTTCATATTAGTGTAAATGCATATAAGCTCTGAATGTTATTCTCAGCTTGTTGTGATGTTATTTTCAGGATGTATCTGGTGTCTCTCTCTGTGTCATCTCTGATCAAACATCTCCAGAGCTTCTGGTTTCTGTCTGTAATGAAGAGAAACCATCAATGAATCTGCTGGAATGCAAAATGGAGATAAAAACAGAAATCATTGAAACAGAAGAACAGACAGATGAAGCTGATTTGATTCATCCAGGTAACTTCAATTATTGTTGAAGGGGCTATGACATGAAGACATTTTATGTATAGTTTCAGACGTAGGGCTGTCAAAACTGCTGTAAATTACATTAGAATTCTGAAGACAAGCCTTTTCTCTTAAGCCCACTAGAGTTCGCAGCACAATGTGCAAGTATTAAAGGGACAGAATACCCAAAAATGAAAATTCTGTCATCATATTTTTCACCCTCAAGTTGTTTCAAACCTGTGTACATTATTTTTTTTCCGATTAACACAGAGAATGTTATTTCAAGGAATATTCATAATTTTAAGTTCTGGGACATCTTCAACTACCATAGTTGTTGAACTCAAAATGAGATGTTTTAAAGAATTTAGGACAACAACAGTTCTGGGGCACCTTTGACTACCATAAAAGATATTATCTATGAACACTAGGAGGTGCTATTTTTAAACTTCATAGGGACTCTTAGGACATTAATGCACAGTTACAAAGGTTGTGCAGATATGTCGTATCGTTCAAAAGATCGCAATTTGACAAATTAAAAAATGGCAGAATCCATTTCTTAATAATGGCATTTCCACTTCTTAACTTTAGTTAGTGTGCAATGTTGCTGTTAGAGAATAAATATTATCTGCAAATTTATGAATATCAAAGTTCAATGCAAAGCGAGATATTGTCATGATCAGAATACATTTTAAGGACTACAAAACAGCTGAATCTAACTACAGCTCTCTCTTTCCCCGGGTACATGATGTCACTATTCCGAGTTTTTTAATAACCTATTTGGAATACAACAAAGAAAGGGATGAGGCCTTGTTGGGCTTCCTTAGAGAAGAGGAAGAGCCACTGGGGTATTGTTTTGTTACCATGCCAAACATTTGACTGATCTGCATGCTGGTATTAAGAATTCAACTACACACATTCTAAGATAACTAATGGTCACCAGTATGCCCAAATAACAGCTTCCATGACTTTAACGTCGGCTGTGAAAGTTGTTCTGTGTAATACACTATGTAATACACTATGTAGTACATATGTGCAAATAACTCTAAAACACTTCTATGAAACATCCTGCTTTGAAATGTCTCCTGGTTAATCTGCTTGTTTTATTATCCTACTTGGGTCCAATATAATACGGCAAAACTAGCATTATTACTATTACTGTTTATGTAACCAGTGTCATATCCCTCGCCATAGTAGTGTAAAAGGGGAGTCTCGACCTCATAATAGCAGGAAAAGATCACAATCTCTAATAAATATTGACATTTGCACATTTACACACTAGAAGACCTCCGTTATACTTCTCAGTTCTGATCGATCAACATGTTGAACTGATGAGGTGAAACTGACGCCATTGTTACTGGCGATACATGAACTTCTATTGTTGAACACCTCAAAAACATAATCAAAGCTTCAAAAAAGTAATCACCCCATTCATTTATTTCATTTTAATACATTTAAATCATTAACGTGTGAATAGACTAATGGCCTAAATCAATGGTTCTCAAACTTTTCAGGTCAAGAACCACCTTTAAAGGGATGGTTCATCCGAAAATGAAACATCTGTCGTCATTTACACAACCTCTGTTGTTTCAAACCTGTATAAATTTCTTTGTTCCAATGAACACGGAGAAAGATTTCTGGGACATCATCCACTACCACAGTAGGAATATAAATATTGTATTTGTTTTTGTTCTGTTGAACACGTATTGAGACATTTTGAAGAATGTTCTCGGACACCTTTGACTACAATTTCATTCGTCCTACTATGGTAGTCAATGATGTCCCGGAAGTGAAAATTACTAACATTCTTCCAAGTATCTTTCTGTGTTCTTCGGAACAAAGTAATTTATACAGGTATGAAATAGAAAAGTGTGAGTAAGTGATGACAAAATTGTCATTTTTGGGTGAACTATCCCTTCAATTAAATTTGTTGATCCAAGTACCACCAGGGCCCAGTTTTTCAAAAAATGAATCTGGATCAAATTGATCCGGATTTGGAAATCCCATGTTTTGCTATCCAGGATCACCTGATCCATCTTACATTTATGCCAGTTTTTTTTAAGAAACATTGAATTGGATCACTGTGATCCAAATACCACTTTTCAGGATTACCGAATCATGTTTACTAGAGCCTTAAATGGAACCAACAGTGTAGCCTACTGGCTGAGCAAAGAACAACAGGTAGGCAAAATACCGGTGGCCACATATAGCCATTGTTTGTTTTAACTGTAAGAAACAGAAACATTTTACATTCCTTATTTTGTAATAAAGTTAAATAACACAACAAAAACAATACTATCCAATGGTCAAAAATCATTTACAGAAAAGATACTAGCTCTTTCCATCTCTGCCTTTATGAGATGTATCAGTTGCAGTTGGGTAAGCAAGATTCGTTCTATACCCAGTTCAATTTGTACTTCTGCCCTTTCGGTTTCCCGTTTCAGAATGAACTCATAGCTGTCACCATCCTGGTTTGTAGCTGAGGAACGTTATATGATGTATATATCTACAGTAAACATTGATTTTCTGATCATTCACTTAAAAAGACCTCTCTGATTTTATTTGGTTTGAAATATAACAACTGAATCCACCCTTCTGATGGGATCAGGATAATCCTGTTTTTTGGATCAAATAGATCCCAAACCGAGTTAAAAGTTTTGAAATACCCAAAGGGCAGCTTTGATCCAGATCGAATGTAAAATCGGATTACATGATCTGATTTTAGTTCGGAATCCCTCTTTTGCTTTTGAAAAACCCATTTCCAAGATTTGACACAATCCGTGATCCGAAATCCCACTGGATTACTTTTGAAAAACTGGGCCCTGATGACCGCCATAGAAAATCACATGACTAAACACTTAAATGAATAGAAGAGCTGTGAATCTTTACTTGCCTCATGATTAGATAGATACACCTCGTCCTCCAACACTTGTTCTTTAGTTTGAAAACAGCTGGTAAATAAAACATGTTTTTCAAGTAACAGTAATGGTGGACACAAAACACTTCACTGTTACTTGTGGAGACTTTCAGAAAGACTACAAAGCTATATTAAAAACAGACGATGTGGAAGGATTTTTAACACAGAACATCAGTATAAATGTATTAATACATGCAGCGAACAGCTGTATATAACAAACAGACACTGTATCAATAGATCAGATTATAAAAGGGACAGGTGTGTTATAAGGTGGTGATTATAGGGTGTGTTTTAAGAAAGTCTGTCTCGTTTTGCTTTCTTACACTCTGGGATTGAGCTGCCTCCTGAGTTACGTCATCGACCAATGATAAATAAACAATTCATAAAACTATATAAAAATGTCACATATATGAGATGTATTCTGTACTATCAATCATGTATAACATTTGAAATTGTATTTAAAACACAAAATGAATGTATAGAGTTTTTAATTCCCTGTCATGTCATGTACCACTAGGGGTCTCTTCAAGTACCACTAGTGGTACGGGTACCACTGTTTGAGAACCACTGGCTTAAATGAAAGACTACTAGTTGAATACAAAAATGTCTAGTCAGGGGCAGGCCTAATGTTTGTATTCGACGGATATTTGATATTTTAATTTGCCTGTGGTCCTATTCAGAAGTTCCTCAAGAGTTTTTACAATGTCACATTAATCATAATGATTTTCTCTGTTCGTTTTAGACCTGATGAAGGTGAAAGTGGAAATTACAGAACCGAATGAAATGGAGGAAACACCTCATCATTTTATAACTGGAGAAGAATCTCAAAGCTGCTTGAAGACTGAGGAGAATTTCCCATTATTACAATCTCAAAGAGAAACAGCCAAAGATTCCCTTGCATGCCCTCAGTGTGGAGATATCTTCACTCGTAAATATAATTTAAACAGGCACATCAGACGTCACACAGAAGGAAAGTCGTACATTTGTACTCCTTGTGGAAAGACCTTTGTATGTAAAAACATTCTTAAAGCGCACATGAGAAGTCACGCTGGAGTAAAGCCATACAGATGTGACCAATGTGGAAAGACCTTCAATTGTAAATCCCACTTGAAAGAGCACACGAGAATTCACACCGGAGAAAAGCCCTACAGATGTGAGCAGTGTGGAAAGACCTTCAGTTGTAAATTCCCCTTGAACGAGCACATGAGAATTCACACCGGAGAAAAGCCCTACAGATGTGACCAGTGTGGAAAGACCTTTGCACTGAAATCCACTCTTAATGTGCACATGAGATGTCACACTGGAGTAAAGCCTTACAGATGCGACAAGTGTGGAAAGGCCTTTGCACAGAAATCCACTCTTAATGTGCACACGAGAGGTCACACTGGATTAAAGCCTTACAGATGCGACCAATGTGGAAAGACTTACACTTGTAAATCCAATCTGAAAGATCACATGAGGTGTCACACTGGAGAAAAGCCGCACAAATGTGACCAGTGTGGAAAAGTCTTTTCACGTAGAAGCAACCTTAGCAAGCACATGCGAGTTCACACGGGAGAAAAGCCTCACATATGTCCTCAGTGTGGAAAGAGTTTTGCGTGGGCAGCTGGCCTGAAAGAGCATCTTTTGTATCATTCTGAAGTGAGACCGTTTCAGTGTGAACACTGCAGTAAAACATTCATAGCTGTATGGTACCTGAGGAGACACCTTGAGAAGGCTCATGCAGGTGTGACTAATGCACTTTCTTCCTCTGAAGAACACAAGGAAACACACACAGGTGTGACGTCTCACATGTGCTTTGAGTGTGGAAAAGCCTTTACTACATTTAGCCAATTAAAACAGCATCATAGATGTCATACAGGAGAGAAACTTCTTCCCTTCTTGTGACTCACAGGAACACATGTTGCAAAGAGATCAATACTCATCCTCAAGAAACTGTTCAGAGGTGCGTTTCCCATAAGCATCAGCAATGGACGCAAGTTCCGTCTTTCCAGCACAGTTCAGCGATTCAAGTGTTTCCTGAAACCATCATTCATCAATCGCAGCCAGTTAGTTTCTCAAACGATGCATTGTACTATGGTAGTAAACCAGTGAGTAATGTCGTTTTTGGGAAACGCACCCCTGACCAGAAGATCCCTAAGATCTTCTGCAGTCATTTTCTAATACTGGTCTAGCAGTGATTAAGTTTGTCATTGTTTGACGAGACAAATTCAAAGGGGGTCATTGTAATAACTGCAAAAAGCAATGTTAATATTTGATCAACAATCTGGATGATTTTCTTTGGTAGATTACTGCTTACATTTGTGTGCTGGGTAACTACGGGCCAGTCAATACGTGGTTTTGAACATCTTGTAAAATGTTGTCTGTGTTTACTGATGCCTAAAGCCCTTTGAACAGCTAATGGGGATTCACAGTCACTTTTTCTTCAGCTGAACACAGAGTTACAATAACATAGATTATGTCAATTGTTCCCTCACACATCTGTAAAAACCAGTGAGATATTGTTATCGCTCATTCTTTATTCATTATTGTTTATATTTCCGTGCATTAAAACACTATGAACTCTAAAGACAACGTTGGAAAAATAATATCTTCTTTTTTTTCAAATATATTAAAGATGTATTAAGAAAATAAAAATAACACGATAATGTGTACAAATCTGGTGCAAACCCACCACGTGACAGATAAGCAGCACGTGAAGAAATAAGTTTTGGGCTGCGTCCGAAATCGCCCACTATACCCTCATTCACTATTCCCTACATCAGTTCACTCATTTTGTCCACTTTAAGTAGGGGCGAGTAAATTCGGACACTCGGTGCACTGGAAATGCCGCGGGCGCGGGTATAATGGGATTTCGGCGTTTTGTAAATATAGTTTGTGTTTTTACTCAAAACAATTAAAACTAGTTGTTTTCTATGTTATTTCGCTTTAAATATAAAATTCCTAAATTATTTGTGTTCACATTTTTATCAAAATGTATTTATTTGATGTTCCATTTATTGTTCACTGCTAACTATTATAATGTTTACTTTCTAAATACAAACCTGGACGCAATGTCTGGATTTAATAACATGTAAGGTATTTAATAACATTTAAACAATAATTTTGTAGCATAAAACATTACAAGTATTTATTGACATTAACACAGCGCAGCCGCCGTTTCATAAATTACTTCCGGGTTGAGGTCAGAATTAGGTGACGTATATCCGCTCGGGCTGCGAGTGGACGTCACTAATGTTTGTGTTTTGCTCTCTTGCTTGCTACATCTTACAGAGTTTTCACTTGAAGTATTCAATTATTTACTTATTATTCTTTCTATGGTCACATCTCTCTTGGTTTAACGAAGCTTCTCGCGTGTGAAATATTTAGTTTATTGTTTATTTTGTGTTCAGTTGTCCATCATGAGGACACATGTAGATGTGATGTGCTGTAAATCGGTAGGAACGGATCTGTCCATGCTGGATATTGATGATTTAATGACAGAAATCTCTCAGCTGAAGAAAGAAGTGGCGTTATTGGAGGCCAAGCTCAGCGAGAGAGATGAACTGAACAGGAAGGTTTGTAAACTATCATTTCATGACCGTCATATGTGATATACCTTTTTTGTTGCGGTAGATAGTAAAGATCCGACGTTGTCTTACTGTGTATTGAAGTGTGTTTGAACGTCTTTCTTCTATGGTGGAGTTCAACCAACATTCAACATTTTCATTATTGGAAACCACGCAAGAGAATATTGTGTTCAAGAATATTTATCACTAATCTGATACATGTGAATATAACATTTGTCTTCATATTAGTGTAAATGTAAATAAACTCTGAATGTTATTCTCAGATTGTTGTGATGTTATTTCCAGGATGGATCGGTTTTCTCTCTCTGTGTCATCACGGATCAAACATCTCCAGAGCTTCTGGTTTCTGTCTGTAATGAAGAGAAACCATCAGTGAATCTGCTGGACTGCAAAATGGAGATAAAAACAGAAATCACTGAAACAGAAGAACAGACAGATGAAGCTGATTTGATTCATCCAGGTAACTTCAATTATTGTTGAACCAGTAATGGCAATTACATTATAATTATAGATTCGGAACTAGTGCTATTAAAACTGCTGTAAAGCTGCATTCACAGTTCATACTTAAATAACAATAATATGCAAATAATATTTCAATTCTAAAACGAGCTTTACGAGCGCTTTTCCACCGTTGGGCTGAACTGTTCTAAGCACAGTCTGAAATGGTTCTGGTTTTGTTTCCATGTGCGCCTGGCTCGGCATGGCACAGTGGGCTATAGGCATGCGTGACTTCGGCATTTCACAGGAAGAATCCAAGCAGTTTCTGGTTGGATCGACCTAAAGCAAAATGAGAAAATAGTTCAATTTAGCAGATGCTGTACATTGTGGCACACAGCAGTGGTATATAGAACTGCTGTTCCACCGTATTTGAAATGATACTTTCATAAGTTAGTATTTTGATATAACATTCAAATACAGTAGAACGCCACCTCTAAATATAGAAGTATTTATATGCGCAAAAATATTTCAAATATATAGGGCTGCAACTAACGATTATTTTGATAATCTATTAGTTGGACGATTCTTTTTTCGATTAATCGGCTAAAAATGTAAATACATCTTTTGCTTATAATAACTTGTTCAGATATTGTTATGCACAAGTATACACGACTGAACTCATGAGCCTTCTCCCAAAATGTTGTGAATGTCTCCATAATTAACACACCTGGTGAGTTGATTCAGGTGTGTCATATTAGAAGCAGCTGACAATAGTCCCTCCCAAATGTGGGAGCGAAGGTCTAGGGTCGGCCAAGGAAATCCTTTTTTGTGCCATGAAAAGTGAGATATTTGTCATTCAAATGTAGTGAAGTACAGTAAAAATTAAACAGAAAAGTACAGTACTCAAGTAAATGTACCTTGTTACTTCCCACCTCTGAACTAAATAAACCCCAAAATCAGGGTATTAAGCCTATTATGTACTTTGCAAACTGCAAACGCCACAAATTGGGGTTTACTATTATATAATCTTTATTAACACATCTCTCCTTTAACTTTAAAACTGCGCAGCTTGAAAAGATGTATGCAAAACACTGCTGAGTTTATAACTGCGCACCTCGCGCTGCACGGAGAGACACGTGTGACTTTAAAACTGCGCAGCTCACGCTGCAGGGACAGACACATCTAAAACGCTAATTTTAAAAAGGAAGAAGAGGCGCTTGATTTATAACTGCGCAGCTAGAAAGTGATGTCACAGACCAAATAATCAATAATGAAAATACTATTTTCATTATCGATTATATCGATTAGTTGTTGCAGCCCTACAAATATATATCCATTTTGGCTTGGTTTCATACACTTTTAATTGAGTTTTCAGTGTTTCCCATTGGTTTGCGGCAGTGGTCTGGACAATACTGGGCTCAATTTAATCAGTTGATCCCAGTCGCATATGTATATAAAAGTCTGATGTATTATGAGGCCATTTATTTTATACTCTGATATCACAGTATGTATGAAACATAGAAAGGCCTGCTTTGTGTTTTAGTTCTAAAAAGTTCTGTTATCAGCCCCGTAGTGGAAAATGAACCAGCTGGCTGGCCCGGATCGGCATGGCGTCGAATAATTAAGCAATGATAACGGTTTGGCGAGATGGTGGAAAAGCTCTGATTGTTAAAGTATAAAAGTACTGTATTGTCTCCTAAGCTGTCCCTGTGCCAGGAAAGCGAGGCCTCACGCTTGCAGTGCAGTACTGACGACAGTTTCCCACTAAATGAAAGCTAACATTTGTCCAAAAAGACGCTAGTTTATTGTAGAAACAACATGGCGACCTCTGAAGACCGAGTTATATATAGTATATTGCATTCATGTCAATAGATCCTCCAAACAATTACACATTGGACCTTGAATTAATACATCTAATACATTTGTCAGCGGTAGTAATAGGTCGATATATCGGGTCGATGTTTGGATTTTTAATAATATTTTCGACTGCTATACAGTGCACTAGTATTCAGATACTATCACTCGGATGTAAAGCGAGTATTTGACACATAGTAAAAGGCCCACAGAAAAATGGGTAATGTGAGGTGGATGAGATACAAATATTGTATGTTGAGTACTAATAATACATTTAAATTGCTATATATTTTATTCATATTTAGCCATATTGAGCTACCCAAGATTATCATGTGTAGACCTTTTCATGTTTTCAAGACTGTTTTATTGTTAAGCTACAGGCTAGTGACTAGTCACGTAACGTGCAATAATTTCACTAGTTTTCGGTATGTCTCATTTACTGTAATTGCATTCGTGCTGTATCGGCCATTCGGCCACAGTGCTTCTTTAATATCTTCCATTAAAAAAACTCGGTCCACTTGTCATCTCGTTCGTACATAATTTTCTTTTAAGCCTTGATAGTTTTTGCACAGCTCCTAGGTCTGACTATTCACTGTGGAACAGGTTGCTGGTGGCAGTCAGCGAAGTCTTTTTCTTGCGTCTGATAGTTTTACAGCATTAGTACGCTCAGCTTATGAAAGGATCGGCTAACTAACAAACCACTTCAGTTGCATCATCATCATCATGTCTTACGCGCTTCTTGATGCACCTAAAATTCCAATGCACGTGTTTCGCATTTGTTTACATTTTTGTTCAATTCAACGAATATTCAAGTTTTTATTTCCTAGTGTTCCTATTCAGAAGTCCATCATTTTTACGGTTATATTAATCATAATGATTTTTTCTGTTCATTTTAGACCTGATGAAGGTGAAAGTGGAAATTACAGAACCGAATGAAATGGAGGAAACACCTCATCATTTTATAACTGGAGAAGAATCTCAAAGCTGCTTGAAAACTGATGAGAATTTCTCATTATTACAATCTCAAAGAGAAACAGCCAAAGATTCCTTTACATGCCCTCAGTGTGGAGATATCTTCACTCGTAAATATAATTTAAAAATGCACATCAGATGTCACACGGAAGGAAAGTCGTTAATTTGTACTCCATGTGGAAAGACCTTTAAGAATGTTTTAACATACAACGTGCACATGAGAAGTCACTCTGAAGTAAATCCTTACAGATGTGACCAATGTGGAAAGAACTGCAATGGTAAATCCCACTTGAGAGATCACATGAGAATTCACACCGGAGAAAAGCCCTACAGATGTGACCAGTGTGGAAAGACCTTTGCACTGAAATCCACTCTTAATGTGCACATGAGAATTCACACTGGAGTAAAGCCTTACAGCTGTGACCAGTGTGAAAAGAGCTTTGCAAAGAAAGCCCACTTGAAAGATCATATAAGAAGTCACACTGGAGAAAAGCCTTACGGATGTGACCAGTGTGGAAAGACCTTTACACGTAAATGGCATGTTACTAAGCACATGAGAAGTCACACTGGAGAAAAGCCTTACAGATGTGAGCAGTGTGGAAAGACCTTTGCAGTGAGATCCACTCTTAATATGCACATGAGAGGTCACACTGGAGAAAAGCCTTACATATGTGACCAGTGTGGAAAGGGCTTTGGACAGAAATCCAACTTGAAAGATCACATGATAAGTCACACCGGAGAAAAGCCTTACAGATGTGATCAGTGTGGGAAGAGTTTTACGTGGTCAGATAATCTGAGATCTCATCTTCTGTATCATTCTGAAGTGAGACCATTTCAGTGTGAACAGTGCAGTAAAACATTCATTTCTCTTCATTACTTGAAGAAGCACATGAAGACACATGCAGGTGGGACTAATGCACTTTCTTCCTCTAAAGAACACAAGAAAACACACACAGGTGTGACGTCTCATATGTGTTTTGAGTGTGGAAAATCCTTTACTACATCTAGCCAATTAAAACAGCATCATAGATTTCATAAAGGAGAGAAACTTAACCCCTCAGGATGTCTTGGTACTCACAGTGAGAAGTGTTGTAAAGAGATCAATACTCATCCTCAAGAAACTGTTCAGACCAGTAGATCCCTGAGATCTTCTGCAGTCATTTGCTAATACTTGTCTAGTAGTGACTAAGTTTGTCATTGTTTGACGAGACAAATTTAAAGGGGGTCATTGTAATAACTGCAGAAAATCTGGAATGTTAGTTTGGCAAAGTTAATATTTTATCAACAATCTATGAGATTCACAGTCATAGGTCTAGAATCAAGCTCTGAATAAGCTATTTCACGCAATGGACGTTTACATATACTCCATAACACAAACTGAGCGAAGTTATACAAATTGCCACATTAAAAAAATGGACATACCCTTGAATCTTTAATGTCTGTGGTTAACTGAATGATCAACGACTGTTTTCATGTTTTGCGAGTCCATTGTTTAATATATATGTTTAGGTTATTGCAACCTTTTTAGTTCTTTTATCTCACAGTTCTGACTTTTTCTCACAATTGCGAGTTTATAACTCACAAATCTGATTTATTTTCTTAGAATTGTGAGAGGTATACACTCACAAGTGTATCTGTCAGTCCAATGAGAGACAAAACACTGACTTTTTTCTCAGAATTGAGAACTTTAGAAAAAAATCTGAATTGTTATAAAGTCAGAATTGCAAGAAATAAACTCACTATAAAAATGTCAAAATTGCGAAAGCTCGCAATTGTGTGTTTTTCATGCAATTCTGATCTCATAACTTGCAACTGCGAGTTGAAATCTTGCAATTCTGAAAAAACTTTTTTATTTATTGATGTAAACAAGTTTCCATGAAACGCAATGCATATAAGGGGGTGAAAATGTTTGAGCAGGATGATGTGTAAAGATTTTTTATTTTATTTATAGATAATATTGTTTCCATTTAGTACTGCCCTTCACATTAAGCATGTATAACCACATGTTTCCCAGGAGACAAAAGAAGTACATTTTACTCCGATTATAGGTAAATGAGGTAAATGAATTGTGTTGCCCTTTTGAGCATCAGCATTTTTCCTTAAGATTGTCAGCTTTAAACTGATGTTGTTTAAAATATTATGCAGAGGAAAACGAAGTCCTCAGTTTGGTAGTCCCTTTGTGTTATGTACATTATTAGTATTCTAAAGTATTTAGATTAAGTTACAGAACTACCCACCTGATCTAAGGTTACAAATTACTTTTTAAAGCATGTATTTTGTAATCTGTAGTGAAATAATAAACAAAATAAATCATAAAATATTAATGTAATGTCTGAATTCAGTCAGGAAATAAATGGTGCCATGCTTCTGACTTCACCCTGTCTGGCTCCCTATTGGCTGATTCAGAAGTCAAGGGCGGCCATTTTGTGTTTAAAGCGTCATGACACACTAAACAACATTTGTTTAGATGTTAACAGAGTTGGTTGTGTTGCAAATCATAAAAAACAATGTAAGCAATTGTTAGTTACTACAGCAGAGAAAACTAGTTTATTTTGATAGTGTTTGCGCTATCTGGGCAACGTCACAGTTTGTGACGTGACTCGTCGGCGTCTCATAATTATTAATGAGACTGTGTTTTCTTTTCCAATGAGAAGACATTTCTCCTAATAAGGTGTGTTTCTATGACCCTTCAGAGAGGTTTTCATGGCACATGATAGTAAGCTGATGGATAAAGGAAGTTCTGTCATGACACCTCTCGGATGGTTTGGCATGGTAGTGTACATGGCATATATATGTATTTGGTCTTGGTGGAGTAGATGTGCTACGCTGCTGCGGCGGAGCAAGAACGGAGATTTGCTACTGGCGCTTGGTGGGCCGGAGCTCATGTGGGCTCATGCTTGTTCCCGGCGCCCCCCGCAGCGTTGGTTTGGTTTCAGACTTAACATGATTCTGTCGAACCCTAGTGCGTTTGCGTTCGTCTTACGTCATCAAAAATGTGCACTGCACAACATTGATATCAATGAACTCTGCTTGACCCAACAAATATACTAATATGAATCGAATGTTGTGTTGATTTCCTATATATACAAGCATTTAAAAAATGTGTTATATCACTTGGCCTATTACTTTACAGGTCCTCTCAGAACATGACGTTGTTGAACCATTCCAAGTCGCCATTGCATGTGTAAAATACTGCATTTTATGACAAAAGTCCAAATGGGTGACGCCCACAATGGCAGATTGAGAAAATATTCTGGACATGTCAGATTATCCGATTTTGAGTGACGCAAAGATACAGCCACATGACCCTTTGGCGAGCTCGCCTTAGAATTCGTTGACGCTGTATACGAGAACCACTAGATCAATCAAAAATCTTTTAATAACTTTTTGTCAGTCTCCAGATGCTACATACCAAATTCTGTGCAAATCTGCCAAATTTTTGTAGGAGTTTGAAAAAGTATGTTTTCTCTATAATTCAATATCGGACAGGAAGTATAGTGGAGTATGACGACTCTGATATCAAACAACTCGACTAGAGCCAATAAAAATAAAATAAATTGAACACAATTATGTTGATTTCTTAACGTTTTAAGCATTTTAATAAATTTCATTATATCTCTTGACCACTAGGGGAAATATAACTTTACAAGTCCTCTGAGAACTTGACCTTGAGAAACAATTGTAAGTTTCGCGATACGTTGTTGTGTTCATAAATTTAAGCATTTTACGACGAATGAGGAACTTTGGATATGGTTCGACTCGCCATGCCTCGAGACATCGAACAAGACCAATCTTATGATTTTACACCAAAGTTTTCAAAAGTTATAAGCAAAAATAGACATTTTTATATCTCTGGACCAGAAGTTGGCACTGTGCCGAAACTGTATGTTACCTCAGGTCATGACTACGGTGACATTTACCAAGTTTCATATCGATATACAAAAGTTTGGCAAAGAAACGGCATCAAATCCATTTTGGTGTGCTCGACGTCAAATTCGTAGACGCACCGCGGATGAGCTAAAATGTCACCAGCGTCCCCTGCTTCAAATAAATTATCCATCCGCCATCCGCGAGTCACTAAATCGCACTCTACGAGGACAGATGGCTTATCCAAAATATTCTTGTAACTTTTTGTCTGCAATGTCTCTAGACGCTGCATACCAAATTTTGGGCAAACCGTCTAGGAGATTTTGAAGATTCTTGGTAAACGTACAACGGCGGTTCCTATTAACTTACATTAATAGGTACTTTTTTTTCTTACTTTTGTGTCTATAGAGCTCCGGAGGTTGACATCACGCAATCTGATCTCCGCCATTTTGTCAGGCATTAAGGAGAGCACTAGAGCGGCTGTAACATTGGTATTTTTTCAGTGGTCAAACAACAATTTAAAACCAGGCTTTAAAGACTTCACAAATCGTACTATTTTAACATGGTGGACAGCTGCAGTGCGCCAGGATGCCGGAACAGGCCGGGGAAATCAAAGGGCAAATAATTGTATCATATTCCAAAATTGCTACAAACTGCACCTTTAAAGCCACAAAAGATGAATATCCATTACAAAATTCACGTCAATTTTTACCACTCCAGGCTTTTAAAGAGTTTCCGGAGTAGGACGATGAAAGTTGATGAGGTAGTTGTAGATATTAGGATACTGAAGGTAAGGAAATGTATCCGTTTCTTTACTGATACACGTTAAAAGCACACCAGGGATATTATAGGGATCTGTTATGTTTAATTTATTAAGTTTTGCTACGCACAGGTCTATGTCTTTTGAATTAAAGTGTGCAGTGAACTCTGTTGCCTTGAAACTCATGCTGGCGCCATTCATTTTATATTCGCTCCCGGCTGTCTTTGCATGCCAGGATGGCGGTGTAAACAGAATAGGTCACGTGACTGCAGGAGCTCTATACAATAGAAGTGAACGGGACTGCTGCTGTTTTCCATTAGTTAATTATGACAGAATTTTCTATTTCGGGTGAACTATCCCTTTAGGTTACGTGCAAGAGCGTGGACATGTAAAACTGCATGAAGTGAGCCATGTTGACCAGTAGAGAGCATCATTATTCTGTCCAAAATTCTGTTGACCAAAAAAGTGTTTTGTATGCGTGAGTTAGGGATTTGAATGAATTAATGTTTTGCAACAAACATGAATGCAACCTTTAATCATATGCCTTGTTGAGTACATGACTTTAAAAGTGTTATTTAACTTCATCTAGATGATAAAGCAAATGAAATGTGTTAATGACACTTTTTATCAATGACAGGGTTGCCAGGTCCTCAGTTTTACAGTGGCAGTTTTTTGTTCAGGAGGTTAAAAGTTGATCGATTTTGTTTAATAGCTTTTATTAAAGAAAACGGAGTGAATTCAAGTACAATTAATATATACTTTATTTGGGCTGATGTTATTAGGCTAATTATAGGTGTGTTTGGTTATGCATATCTGGCAACCCTGACACCTAGGCAGTTGCCCAGAACATACACTAGCCAGAGTAGTAATGTGGCAGCAGGTTTTACATAGGCAATAACTGACACAAACAGTATGTACTGTTATATTTTCTTAAATCAGGTTTGGCCACATGAGTAAGTGTGTGAGACATCATTCTCAGGTCTAGCCAAGGTCAAGGATTAATGTTGGAGCTAGGTGAAAGTAAATACTCACCGTTTCTTGTTCTCCTCATCAGTTTTGTGAAAGCACAGGAGACCCATGGCTTTGTAAAGAAGAGGTCATAAAACAAAATGACAGCAAGCGGAAGTCCATGTTAGCCTCTGTGAAAGATGACAGCATTTGAGGGTCTGCAGGGAGTTTTAAGAGTTGACAAAGGGTGGGGTGACAGCGTAGAAGTTTCCCCCTTTAGTCCCACATTACCACCCCGTTAACCTCTGACCCATGTTGCAGAGAGCAGAAGAGGAACCAGGGGGCTTGTGACTGAAAAACTATGCAAAGAGAGATGGCGGTGAAAGAAGAATCCTCATGGGCAGGGGTTCAGAGCCAAGCCTGCGCCCTTGGCCTCTGAAAGAGAGAAAAGTGGGGTGCGCGCCCTGTGACCCTGCGCACGCATACACATGGTCTGCATTTGGTGGTCTGCGGGTGGCATAGAGCTAGTGCTAATCTAGAACAGCTTCTGCAATAAACAGGATGTTTGATGAGAGACCGTGAGAGGGGGAAAGAGGTTGTCTTAATGAAGATCACGCCACATTGTGTATCTACGTCTTTATCTTATTCATACATTCTGCTGCTCTCTCTCCTCCCCTCTCTCCCTCATAATGCTTTATTTTATTGCCATAGTGTAAAATATATATGTTTGTATTGTTTATTTATCAGACTACTAGGTTTTGTACTTTAAAATAATGACAACCACCATAATACTAGATTAGTGGTTCTCAACCTTTTCATGGTCGCACCCCCCTGTAAACCCATTTCAAGAACTGGTGACCCCCCATACTGTACATTGAGGATAGATAAGATAATGTATAAAATATGTTAGATATATAAATCGGGGAACCGTCACGCCCCGTCTGCAGTACCTATGCACCACACTGTATTGGTGATACAAAAGTACCCCTACAAAAATTATTCAAGTGTACTTTTAGTATAGCCAACTTATTTTAAACAAAGTTAAATTTACTTTCGGTCTATTTATACTGTACTTAATATAGCCTGCTTAAAAGGACACTTAAGTGTACTTCTCTTTTCCTGAGAAGGATTGAAGTGTATTTTGCCTATCCTTGTACGCAAGCTATTGACCAAGATACTCTTAAAAGTATGAGTACATGTTCTAAGGATGCTTGGCTTGTAGTTAGGTTGACTTAAGTAGGGCTGGGACGATATATCGTGCAATTCTAATGCTCAGTTTCTCTCACGCAGAAACTCCTGTTATGGGACACAGAAGAAGAACGATTTACACGTAATGGCTGGAATACCCTACAATATTTTTAATATCTGAACAGATTTTTTTAAACTAGACATCACACACTTGCAGACTTTTTGAAAGTTTCAGATAGAAACACACTTAAGCCTGGCTCAGATTACAGGAGATTTAATATCCTGACCGATACAAAATCTGGTTGCAGCACACACATAAGGAGAATCTTGATAGTTTCTCTTATTTAAAATCTTAACCATGCTCGAAAAAAATATTGGACATTTCTATCACATCACACACTACAAGATCATTTTAAGATTATCGTACCAGAGGACACGCGTATCACGTGATCTCACCAGAAAGCAAATGTAATTAATGTGATGACATGGGGACATATAGTGGTAGTATGGCGTTATGTCAACTGGTCATGCAGGAATGTTTTGTTTCTGGTAGCAGTTAAATAAAGTTGTGTGAGAAAGCATGAGGTCGTGTTAACTATGTAAAATATAGATCACAATGGACATTGCGAAGCGACAACTTTAAAGACACATTATAGAGGTATTTGTTATGTTGCCACATTTCAAGAATCTGTTCTGTCAGTCACTCCGTCATCTTGCAGTCTTGTCTCTCATTGGTTGTTGTAAAAGTACCAACATCATCCAATTTGAAATCCTAAATATCATGTTTGATATGATCTGGGCGTCCCCGATTGTTCTCGGAGCCAGGCTTAATTGATCAAATCTCCAGACTGGCAAAGACTTTCTGTTACTACCCCAGATTGAAAAATATATAGGTTTCCCAGACAAGCGCAAATGACGTCAATCTCACTGCACAATGCGTGTGAATAAAATTAATTTGTACATTGTACATTTAATGTATATTTCATGTGTTTTGCCCAGCATTACTTTAGTCATCATCAGACGGAAGCGTTATCATTTGCAGGAGAGTTTTGCTCGAGCAGCGTCTGACAGCTCCGCCTGACCGCCTCCCTTTCTCTACTTAAGTGAAACTGCGACAGTTAAGTGCGTGAAGTGTCCACAGTTCCACACTTCATATTTTCGGTTGAAAAAGTGCATCATCCGGGTACTTCAAGTGCACTTCTTTTTTGAGAATTTTCAATGTGAACACACTACTCACACTGTTTATACTACAAAATGGTACACTACCCTTTTAAAATTCATACACTACATGGTTGAATGTAGTGTATGTGCATAGTTTAAGTGCATAGTGTACAGTATGTCATTTGGGACATGACTAAAGATATTAAAGAGCCGTAGTTCACAGAAGAGCTGTGCATAAACACAGAATCGAAACCTTAGCGATTTCAGAATCGATTTAGACATGTATAATTAGTGTGATACATACTTTTTAGTCAGTAGCCTATAAAATACTTTGTATTACATACTGTCTTGTAAACTTACATGTTCAAGTTTATATAGTAACAATTTAATATACATAAATTAAACAACATTAAACAGTTAACCATACAAAGTTTACTACAGTTAAGTACACTTTTTTTAAAATAAATATATACTTTTTATAATAGTACTTACTGGATTACTTAATAAAATGAACTACACGTGTTCTCATGGTTGTGAGGGCAGGCACCAGTGTTGGGTGTAACTTTACTAAGTAGTTAGTTATTTTTTAAAGTAAGGGATTACTCTTATTTTTTTAATCTCTTAACTAATCAAGGTTGATGTAGGAAACAGAAAGTAACAAGTAATTAAATACTTTTTGGAGGGAGTCATTTGTACAGTAATCTAATTACACTATTGAATATATAATTAGTAACTAGTAATTAATTACTTTTTCAGAGTAATTTACCCAACACTGGCAGGCCTTAATGAATGAGGCTAATGCAAAGCAATAACTTAAAGGGGTGATTTGAAACGGCTAAAACAAATATTATCGTTTGTTTTAGATGTAATGCAATGTGTATACATGATTTAAGGTTAAATACGCTGTATTTTCCACATACCGTGCATGTTTGTATCTCCTCTTTGCCCGCCACTCTGAAACGCGTTGATTTTTTACAAAGCTCATCGCTCTGAAAAGCGAGATGTGCTATGATTGGCCAGTTAACCAGTGCGTAGTGATTGGTCGAATACTACAAGCGTGTGAAGGAAATGTAACGCCTCTTACCATATTCGGAACATCATTTTCCCAAGCAATTGTACTGACAGGTGAAAAAATGTCATCTGTACTTTCCTTATCAATTTGAGCCCGAATCTGATAGGGAAAATGAAGATGATCAAGCCGATACAACTTTTGCCACCGCGACTTGTGCAGGATGTAAAGGATTGTAAGGTTTTTAAAAAATATATTATATTAAATAGTTAAAAACTGTTTTACCTTTTATATACAACGTTATAAAGATTTGCCGTTAGTGATCAACGAGCACTACGCCATGTCTCGTCGCGACTCAACAAAGACAATAAATCCCATTATAAACACAACATTTGTTGCCTCTAGTTGGAACATATTTACTGTTTTATTTCACGTTGCGCACGTGTCTAACTTTGCAGATCACACAAATAAACAACATGCGCTACAAACACACGACAAACTCAACTAGCGTTAGTCCGTAACAAAGTCTTTCACAATGAAAATATACTTACAGGCTGCGAATCTGAAGCGCCAGACTGTCCTTGCGAAGTTGTATTGGTTGGAATTGCCCAGCTTTTTAACAAAAGCTTTCGTGCACAGCCAGCCTTGATCTCTCCCAGGTTTATTAAAGCAATCATCTGTGAAATGTGCTGCACACTTGAATATTCCGATTGTACTGTTCTGGATCAGTTTTGTATATACAATGTTACCATTCGTTTTTAGTTGTCTCAACTTTGGAAGGGCAAACAAAGAGTCTTTCTTTTCGCAACGAAACACACAGCGTCTCCACGACATGGCTGCGGTGGTGACGATACAATGTGATTTACAAGTACGCTCACTTTACTTGCGTATAGATTTGGGCGGTCATAGTCAGGTCATACTACGAAATGACGTACATTCGTGGGGGTGTGATTACACGAGGTGTTTCAGGCAGGTCTGGTTGAGCATTCGCTTTTAGATAGAATGCATCTTTTGTTCCGACACCTGAATTTTTGCAATTTTACGTGTCTAATACATGCATGGGCAACTTATTACACATCAAAGACACAGAAAAACATGTATTTGTGCCATATGACCCCTTTAACAAAATATAATGTAACAAAATAAAGGTAAACAACCGTTAGAAAAGCCGACCTTGATGTTTGCTTGATGAAATCTTGCACGAAAGTCTGATAAAGTTGTGGATCATATAATAAAATACATTATATTATTACATCATTTACAGTTTTATTGAAAAGACTAGTGTTTTACTTGCAATAAAAATGAGCTATATTTTAATGTAAAATTCATATTATATTTTAACATATACTGATTTATATAGTTTCACCATATGTCTGATAGTCTATATGAACCAGCCATCAGGTTTGGAGTGTAGGAGTTTCTTTTCTGTTTTACAGAACACATGTGAACGTTCTGTTGTCTGGTACACAAGTGTGTGTTGATCAGTGAGAGACACAAACTGAGGCCAGATGAGCTGCGTACAGACAGACATTTGTGATCAGCACAAAAACATCCTGCACGCAAATGCCACACTTAAGTTCTCTCTTCCTCCCTGTTTACTTATAAATTATGTTAAGCGTTCAGAGACTAACCATTATAGTTTTGTTTGTTATTTTATCACTTGTTTCTTTCCAAGCATTTGTACACCACCTGTTAGTTGACTTGAGAGAGCGGGAAGGAAAAAGACGAGGACGATAATCACAGTCCGTGTCAAAAAGGAATGATAATCGAATTTCTGTTTTGAAATAATATATTCTCATATAATCCTTTTATCCTGATGGGATCATGTTGTTCTTTAAATAAAAGTCCTATTGGATGAAGGAAAATTCCTATTTTCTATTATTCAGTTAGTTAATCTTACAGGATCTTACTTGACTGGATAAGTTTTTATGGCAGAAATTTTATTAGCATTCCTCTTGGATGTTCTTGATAACTGATGTGAAAACAGCAGGCCTCAGGGTCACTGTTTGAGTTTAGCCTGCAGAAACACATTATCAGAGTTTGGAATTATCACCTCCACCAAACATGCTCTCAACAAATGCCTTTCTGTGCCTTCAACATAAAATAAGAACATTTTCAAGAAAGGAACCAGGAAAGATGAGAAAGATAGAAGAGGCCTATTATTTTCAACCACCAAAGTTGTTCGTACTGAACTTTCATCTTGCAGAGCCTGATGTTTGATTATCGGCATAAAGTCTGGTCCACTTTGGACATTGACAGATGGAATGTAGGGATGGGTTTATAATGTATACCACTGTAATACACACACACATACATATATATATATTATATTATTTTATTTTAAAATCTATATATATTGTATATGAGATTTAAAAATAAAATAACTACCTTCTGGACCGGTGTTTTCATCTTGCAAAGTGGTCTATACACACACACACTGTCAACAAAGAAAGAACCAGACACATTAAACAGAAAGCCACACAGACAATTGTTTTTTTTTGACTCCATGTTGGAAAACCAGAAAAAAATAAATACACTTTTTTTGTTTCTTTCATTGAAAAACTATTTACACAGTAGGAAGCACAAGTATCATATAAACGTGTGTACATGTGAGCATGTATATGTGTGCATACATTTGTGTATGCATGTGTGTGTAAAAGAGAGATTACTATTATTATTATTATTAAGACATGGATGAATGTAACAGACAATTAATAAATTCTTCCATAAATAAATCATGTTATAATAGGTGACTATGACAAAAGTATTTAAATCGTAAATGCTGCAAAACAAGTTATTTATTACATTGCATATTTGTATTGCTATCGTTGATTTCTTGATCTATTGCAAGATTGTGTTTATTCAAACTTGTCTGTCATATTCATCCATGTTTTGTAACGATCAAATATGAACTTAACAAATGACACAATTTTGCACATTTCAAAGAGCCAAAACTATTGTCCATTGTAAAGAGTCCTGGAATTGGCCCGTTGCCTGAGATCGAATGCTTTGAGGAGCAGTCAGATGTGGGACAGTGTTGGTCATGTATTTGTTGTGTGGGGGAAACACTGAGTATGTTTGTGTGTTGTGTGTATGACAGGACTCTAGTGGCAGCCGCACGCTCTGACCACCATGTTGCGGTATTTCTTCAGGATGACATTGGAGCTGTCGTCAAAATACAGGACGGAGATGGCGTGGAGTTGTGTGGGAGCACAGCAGGGTTTTGGAACTGTCTCTGGGTTGATAAAGTGAACCTGTGAAAGTCACAAAAATGTCTTATAACTCTATTTTATGGATTTCATGTTTTATTTAAAGGCACAATATTCACTTTCGCCACTAAATAGGTTCATGTGAGAGGTGATGCCATGAACCAAAGTAAAAACTTTGAACAAATGTATAGTATAAATGTCATGCAGTGTTGGCAGGCTTACCAGCGTTTGTACAATAGCGTGATTCGTGGCATTCATGTAGGAATTAAGTGGAAAGGCACATTCACCCATACAGTAATATGCGGCATAACCTTCAGGAGCTATAATCCAATCCTGAGAGAGAGAGACAGCGAAAATCTGTTAGCTTGTCAAAACAATACAGCTGGAAATCGATATCCATTGTCACTCGCCCAACCAGATGGTTTTCATTTTCATGATGCGCTCTGCGCGCTTGACCTATCTCGCAGATCACTCCGACTGTGAGCAAAGATCACGAAAAAACGCGATCCTGTTCAAGTATGTGTAAAATGTTATGATTCAAAAGGGAATCGGGGTCAAATATAAACCTATGTGGTACGGCCAGGGTCTCTAGAGCTGCTTAGTAGCGTGTTATGAGATACTCTTAAACAAACGCATCGATTCGCTTCAGAAGACCTTTGTTAAGACCACGAGCCGTGTCCAGTCGTTCTTTGATCGATGAATGCTCTTTTTGGAGCTTCAAAAAGTCAAAGCCCATTCACTTCCATTCTACCGATTGGAAGTAAAATGATAAGTGGTATTATAACTCCGACTGCATTATTCTTCAAGAAGAAAGTCATATTCAGTCAGGATGCCATGAGGGTGAGTAAAACATGGGGACATTTTTTTTTGCTGAAATATCGCTTTAAGGTGGTCAAACTGTTTTCCTGATGTTGTGGAACATTGCGATCACAGATCTTCCAACCCGACCCAGATAGTCTACCACATGGCAATAAGCAAAAAAAGCAAGCGAGTAATATTACATATATTATGTTTATTCTAGAAATGTTGATCTACTTGACGTAAACCGAGGCATGAGTACACTGCCTATCAATTGCACATCCCAGCCATCAAGTTTGGTTTACATTGTTTTAAAGGGATAGTTAATCCAAATATTGCAATCATTTTATCATTTACTCACTCTCATGTTATTTCAAATCTCTAGGACTTTCTGGCTTCTGCAGAACACAAAAGAAGATATTTTCAAGAATAGTGGTAACCAAAAACATGTGTAACCAAAAGCCAATGAAAGCCAGTGGAAGCCAATGGGTACCAACGGTTTTTGAACATTCTTCAAAATAGCTTCTGTGTTCTGCAGGAAAAAGAAAGTCAAACCATTTTTAAAGGACAAACGGGTGAGTAAATAATGGCAGAATTTTCATATTTAAGAGAACTAACACAGCATCTACGGAGAGAACTGAAGGTTAAGGGATAAGGAACATCACACCTGCCATCCAAGGTCCCGAAAGCTAACATACAGCTCGTGTTTCTTACAGGCCTGCTTCTGATCGGCACTGTTGTTCTCTGGAGAAAGAGAGAGAGAGAGAGAGAGAGAGAGGATTGTTGTATAATGCTGAGCAGCAAGAGGAACACAAGGAATAGGTCACTGAAGCCGCCGGGTGTCCCTGTGACCTTCATACCAATGCAATGCATAAAACCAGACTGATTTAATATCCATTTAACACTGTAATGCTTTTCCTTTCCAAATGAACCTGCAGTGAATTAGGCAGTAATAGAAAACACATGAACACAGACACACAATGACTCGCACACATTTCATCCAAGTAGTGCCACTCCACTGTCTTAAAGGAACATTCAATGAAAATTCTTTTATACAGTTATGTTTTTTAAAATACAAAATAGGGCTTACTGATAACATTTAAAAAGACAATCTGATAACATCACTATTGAAAATTTCTGATGATATTGATGAAAATGATATTGAGTTTTGGAGATGGTTGTACCATGCTTTGGAATCATATTTATTCATTTCAAGTCTCATTGTTATTTCTGTGAATTTTGTGTCTTTCTCCTTTCGTCTTTGCCGCCTAATGACAATAGAACATTAATAACACAAAGCACACACACACACACCTGCGATGTTGGCTACGCGTAGTGCCTCTTGGCCTTTGGCGGATTTGGAGCGGTTAGGATTGCGCTGCTTGTTGCCGCCCTGCGCAGAGCGGATGCTGCGGATGTGGACCTCCGTCGCTTTGAAGAAGGCCACCATGAAGGGTTGTTTGCTCTGGGGGCCGCTGCGACCCACCAGTCCAGCCACCCATGGATTCAGGCTTTGGCCTGCAGGGGGAGACAGAGAGATGTTTGCGTCCAGGGACAATGTTAAACACAAATGACATGGTGCAATTATTTATGCCACACACTTTCAAAAATGAAACAATTTATTTTCTTTCATACAGCTGAACGTTAAGGAAAACATTGAATTGTTTGTGGAAACGCTGCCCAATCCCACAAGAGGAAGAGTCAAAGTGCTTTATGGAAGTTTTATGGGTCCCCTGAAAACCATTTATCACCTGCGTACCACAAGGCAGATTATTTGTGTTTCATCAAATCCAGTCTTTTAAGAGACTGTCAAAACACTCCTGAATATAATTCAACAGGACTGTTTAGCAGTGTAATATTTCTTTTGTCAGAGCACTATTGCCAGCGTATGTTTAGCAAGTTGATATTTCTGTCTTCTCAGAAACACATTTCAGAACTTCCTTCATTCCTTCACTCACATCTGCTTCTTTCTTTATGTTATTCTGGAGTATTTTCGCCTACACACAGGCTGAAACAGCTTTTATGTGTTTGTGTAAGTGTGTTCTTAACAAAGAGGGAGGAATGCTATCACTGTCTTTGAGCTAATGTAAAGCCGGTTGCCTACGGCGACAAGGCATACGTCCAGGAAGCGTGTCTCGACAAGTGTGCAACTCTTTATAATACCCCATAATACACTGAATCTGTTTTCATACCAACACTAAAAACTTTAACATCCTGCACACACACCTACCTGTGTGCGTAATACAGTACAAACACTACCAGTTCTAAAATAATAGAGAAAAAAATACGAGGTTATAATTAATATATTATTTTAAATTATTATATTTTTTGTTTACTATACTTTTAGGGTAAACATTTAAATAGTTGATTCATTAAATATACCTTTAATGTTTTAGTTGCAACACTTAACAGTAAGATTGGATTTGTTAACCTAAGTGCATTAGCTAACACGAACTAAGAATGAGCAATATAGCTTTGCAGCTTTTATTATTCTTTGTTGATCTCAATTCAATTGTTCATGTTCATGGTGCATAACCCACTGTGAACAGATACAACTTTTGATTTTAAAATGTATTAGTAAATACTAAAATGAGTGAAACTAAGATGAATAAATGCTGAAGTGTTGTTCATGTTAGCTAATGCATTAACTATAATGTAAACAAATACAACCATTGTACATATGTTAACATAGCCCATGTTAGAAATGAGAAAAAAGATATTAAATATTACAAGAAAATCAAGATAGTTATGCAGATGATATGATTTCAGACGAAAAAAACATAATAAGAAATTTGGACTTTTTATATGTACTGAAATAAATCACCCTTCAGATAGGCTGCAAACATTTTCTGAACAATGTGGGCTCACAGTCGCTTAAAAGTCTGTGATGCAACATGGTGTGGGTTTTCTGATCTGCAGTGTTCATCCACTTACCGTCCAAACTTTCTAGAGCTAGCTGAAGGCCAAGATTTCTGCCTGGATTCAGAACCCAGTGGTTACTGGTGGCTGTAATGTCAAAAACCAGCCAACCCTCTTCAGCCGCCCAGATCACGCGCGAGTCCAGCAGGAACAGCTCTGCGTCCCTGATGGAGAGAACGGAGATGTTGGTCACAAGCATAGGACGATAGTATCCCTATCAGGTTTTGGGTTGAAAGACTTTCTTGGATCCGTTCAATTTCTTCAAAAAAAAATTGCACTGTTTATGGAAATCACGGGACATTTTTTAAACCCAGGCCCCATCCGAGCAACTTCCAGGAACCGAGTTGGGAATGCTAACACGGTGCTAACAGACCTTATTATTTCACCCCAGTGAAAAAATGACAGCAAACACACAAATGGATGCGTAATACGGATGCGAAAACTACACACAACCCACACGCTTGAAATGAAAGACAGAGAAGCTAATAGATAAGGACAGAAAGAAAAAGAGTGAATGAAATAAGCTGAGAAAAGAAAGAGCGCTCGCTCCAGATGGTGAGGCCCCGGGGAGCAGTTCATTTCTCTAATTGACAATAATGGCTTTATAAACGGCTGTTGATCTCACTGTGCTGCTGCCCTGCACTAAATCAAACTGAGGAATGTGGAGCAAGATGGGAAGAGAGTGTTAAAAAAAAGAAAATGAAAGACAGAATTGAACAAAACGCACTGTAGGGAGAGAGGGAGAGAGAGAGAGAGAGAGAGAGAGAGAGAGAGGTCAAGGGAGTGTAAATTGACTGAAACAATTGGAGCACATGGGGTTTCACAAGAGGTCATGTGTGTTTATCTCACCTAGGAATGTCAAAATACTAATTATGATACCAAAAGTAAGAAAATGTGTATAATTCTATTTAACCTGTGCTGTTTGACTGGCAGTTTAACCACTTTTGTGAATGCTTTGTTAATAAGGGCTCACACCGGATTTTCACAAAATGAGGAAATAAGGTAAACAGATTGAACCTGTCTGAAGGTAAACAAGTGAGACAAAAGTCAAAGTCAGTTTAAAATGATCTTATTGTCAGTCCATGTCCATCTGTCTATTATTACAGATTGTTTACTTTATTATTGTTGCTTCATGCTTTTCAAGTAATTATTAGAGTTCATACCATTACAATGGAGTACATAACAGTCGCTGTTATTTTGTATTTCCATATTTTATGTTTTTTATGTCATTTTATGATTTTTAAAATGTATTCAATATTTGTAAACTTTTATAACACATTGTTTAGAAATTGTGTTTTTGTTAATACCAATAGCCTTGTGGTTAGTTTCCCAGACATATAGCACAAGTGCGTTCGCTGCGATTCCTATCTCCCATGATCTTTTTGCAGATATCGCTCCCCTGTCAGCTCTCCACTATCCTATCAAATAAAGGCATAAAAATTCCATAAGTATAACTTCAAAAAAGTGTCTTTTTTTGTTTGAGATACAAGGTTTCTGCCCGACAGGCACGGTATTAAGAATAATAAAATGGAAAGTTTTAAAGTTTAATAATTTAATAAAAATGGATTATCAATAGGCATGCTAATTTTTTTTAAATAAAATAAATCTGTTCGACACAAGACTATATTAACAGTATAGCACAGCCTCTCTTGTACTTAAAAACTTTTGCATACATTTAATTATTACATTTTTATATATTTTTAAAATAAGGGTGAATATTCGTTTTTATTGTGGTATTCAACAACGTAAAAAGTAAAAATTCATAATTTATTTAACCTCATGTCATTCAAAACCTTCATATCATCGCTGTTCTTTCTCCATGTTCAAAGATGTTTAGGAAATAAAAACATTAATTTAATACTATGTTGTCTGTGTTGACAAGCACTTTTTTATTGTTTTTATTGGTTAGAAATTGCAAAACATTGACAAACATAAAGGGTGACTCATAATAATAATTCATGATAAAAATAACAAAATGATACATGATTTTAAAAGGACAGCAGCGATATGTTGTTCTGCAGAACGCAAACTGCAGAAGTTCTTCTGCAGAATTGCATATTTTGAGACATGTCTTAGTGGTTTTGTGTCCATACAATGAAAGTCAATGAGGTCAATGTTCTTTGTTTACCAGCATTCTTCAAAATATCCTCTTTTGTTTTCTGCAGAAGAAAGAAAGTCATACAACAGAGTACAGCAAAGTTTAGAGTGAGCACTGTGTGTGTGAGGGAAAGGAAACACAAATCAAAAGTGTTCAGCGTTTACAAAGCAGAGGGTTTGAGAGCATTACAACCCTCAAGAGGACAGGATTTTCCATGGGAATCGAACCTCAGGCAAGTCATGTTTCCCCCTTAAAAAATGGTGAGCTATGGTACAGGCCAACAAAGAATATGAGGATTTTCCACATTTCCTGGCCCGATTTTGAAGCACATGGAGTTGAGGGCACTCCTATTTGTAGCCGAAAGTCATGATAGTCCAATATCAGCCAGGCCAAACTTTGGTCAATATAAACATTTCCTAAAGAAATAAATATTGATCAAACTATGTTAAAACTAATTATATGAATAATACGATTTAATAATTTTCTGTTGAATTCTGCAGCACATATCGCATTGCTTTATAAACTGATAATGTGAATATTTTTTCAGTTAAAGGGATTATTCACCTTAAAATAAAAAATATAAGTCATTTATTCACCTTGATGTTGTTCATAACCTGTATATGACTCTTACTTCTGTGGAACACAAAAGAAGAAATGTTGAGAAATGTTTTGTGTCCATATAATGGGGGTCAATGTTGTTCGGTTACCAACATTCTTCAAAATATCTTCTTTTGTGTTAAAATCATTTACAGAACGAATGACAGAAGAAAGAAAATCATATACAGGTTTGGAATGACATGAGGATGAAGTTGAAGCCTGGCCAATCCCATTCTTGCTTCAAAAATCCTTTATAATAAAACTGCAATATTCCATAAAAATATATATTTAATGGTGAGCTGATTTAAGAGCAGGTGTACCTGTCTGAATGTTCTTCCAACACCTGGTAGACGCTTATGCGGAAAGTCTCGTTGTCGAAGCGTTCTGCAATGAAATCTTTGTAGATCCTGAACTCCGCAGCCGTCACCGCCTCGCCCTCCGGAATCTTGGAGAGGTCAAATCGGAATTCTCTGTGATGGCGACGCACAGGCAAAAACTCCTTATCGTGTTCAACTGTGGGAGAACAGCGTTTCATATCAGAGTTTACCAAATATTTCCACAGCAAAGCAAGGAAAGATTGTGACATGTACTGTAAATTTAAACATCACCCTCATGTGCGCTAAGAAAAGCCATGCGTGAACCCAGAGCACATGTCTACACAGATGTTTGAACTCTCAAGAGCCTCCGATTGAGACACAGCGCCGCAGACAGCTTTATGTGGCCATTTTTCTCAAGCTATTCCCTCGTTCTTATTTTCTTTTCCACTATCTTTCCCTCCACTGCTGTGGTATGGAGTCTGTGAGGCAGAAGGTAACTCTCACTGCCTGTGTCCCATCAAATCCTGTTTACATTCTATCAGCATGAACAACGTGACACATTCTGACATTGAACCTGGAGTATTTTTAGTAGCCAGGAAACATTTGAAATAGTTCATTGCACAATGAAAGATTGGTCAGCTAATGCCATTCCAGAAAATTATTTACTGTATTCCCTTTTGTGAACACAGACATATAGATTTTGTAGAAACAAACTTTAAAGGGATAGTTCACATTCAAAATGCAAATTCTGACATTATTTACACACCCTCGTGTCATTTCAAACATGTATGACTTTCTTTCTTTCTGCTACACAAAAGAAGATGTTTTGTGTCCATACAACTGAAGTCAATAAGGACCAATGGTTTTTGGTGACCGACATTTTTCAAAATATCTTCTTTTGGGTTTTGGAGAAAAAAGAAAATCACACAGGTTTAAAATGACAACAGGGTGAGTAAATAATGACAGAATCATTATGTTGAAGGTGAACTTTTCCTTTCTTACTTTGGGTGACATGGTTACATCTTTTTTAATTTTTTTCTGAAATGACAATGCATTCAATGTATTCATTTCATCTGTTTAGAGGTTGTGTGTGATGATGTCATCATTTTCATAAAATTAAGAGAAGACAAAATGAAACGGTAATCCTTGATCGGTTTAAACTGTAAGGTGAGGTTGTAGGCAGGTATATGTTGTGATCTGTCTTTCACTTTTCAAAGATAGATAAGCCTAGTCGAGGACTGAGATTCTCTCTCTCTCCTTACTTTGTTTTGGCTCTTGTTCGGTCTTTTATCACAGCGTGAAAGTGCTACACAGACACAGACAATGCAGGCCTTGTTGACTCTTCAGTACATCAGAGCCTGAGCGAGCAGCTGTAATCCTCATACCTGTTCTGGCATCTGTTAATAAAGGCCTGAAGAGACTCAACTGTCAAAATACCTTCCAATATTACATTGTAAATCAAGTGGCAACTCAACACAACTGAATTATCAAACAAAAGTAAAGACAAATGTCCTAAAAGGCAAAGTTCAACCAAACAAAATGATATGATGTTGTTTAGTAAAACACTTCACATACCTTATATTTGGTCCTTTAATGACAGCTTATAGTAAAAGCAAAATGTGTTAGACTGCAAAAGCACCAACTTGTGTGGTATATTTCGCTATATTTTAAGCTGAAACCATACTGAATGACAGCTTGGTATGAAATACATTTTCCAAATCGCAAATGATTTTCATTTCTCCCGCATCTCAATTCAACCTAGGATGACATGAAGGTGAGTAAATTATGAATCATTTTTGGGTGAACTATTTCTTTAAAAGGGTCATGGTATAAAATGAACGTAAAATATACGTAAATATGGGTCATGTGTCAGGTTAAAGATTTAGACTTGTGCAAGTATTCTGTAAAATGATTATGTTTTGTTTTGGCAAAATTATGTTTTGGCAAAATATCAGTTGGTGTTTAAAAGGTATCTAAAACATCAATAAAAACAACAATTAAGATGGTTCTCATTTTCTCATCTATACTGTAGATATTCTAAGTCTAACGTGATCTGTCTTGGCTAAATACGCTCACAATATTTTTCGGGCATTCTCCAATGCCAATACCAAGCCGGGCAGAGTCAAGACATCTTTCAAAATTACTCAACCTATATCCATCTGAAGAAAGAAAGTAATATACCTAGTGTAGGATGACATAAGTAAATAAATCATGGATTACATTCATTACGTTTACATTCATGCATTTGGCAGAAGCTTTTATCCAAAGCGACTTACATTGCATTATACTACACATTTGTTTCTAAGTATGTGCAATCCTTGGGATCAGACCCACGACCTTGGCGTTGTTAGCACCACTCTAACCACTGAGCTACAGGAAAGCTTATTTATAATCGTATTTATTTCATTAGTTGCATTCTATATCATTCGTATTTGGCATATTACTTCTGTCAGTCACTCTATGAGACATTTCTTCTCAATCCATCCTCTCATCCTTCTCTCTCCCTCCATCTGACCCCTTCATCATTTTGTTTTCCCTCTGTATCCATCCACTGCCCTGTCTCTCCATCTGCCACCATCTCTCCTCATCCTCCTTTCATACCTCTCTTAGAATGGCAGCACAAAGACTCCAGTGTGCAGTAAGGTGAAAGAGAGAGATGTAGAGAGAGAGAGAGAGAGAGAGAGAGAGAGAGAGAACGCGCACAGATCCGGTTACCCTGCAGTGACGATTAGCAGGGGCATTCCGTGTCTCATTGTCCCGCTCTTCTCAGAGGAGTGGAATTGTTTACACACCGTTCTCATTCAGAGCTGCCCTTGCATTGAACCCCCTGGGTGCCCCCTCTCAGGCCAGACGTACCACCAGGGCCACCTGTGCCCGCTTGGCACAGAGCGACGGGTCTAACAGAAACCCCCAGATCAACAATTGCAACGATGGTAAAAATGAAAATTCTGTGATCATTTACTCACTCTCTTGTCATTTCAAACATGTATGGCTTTCTTTCTTCTGCAGGACACAAAAGAAGATATTTTGGAGAATGTTGGTAAGCAAACAACATTGGCCTCCATTGACCTCATACTTTCAATTCCGAATCAAAGCTCGACTTTTACAATTCACTCTCTTCTTTTTCATACACGGTCTCACTCTTCCTGTTTCTCTCTTTCACTCTGTCCTTAAGACGGTCTGTGTCTCTCTGCCAGGGGAAGATCAAACAATCCGCTCTAAGTGCTTTTCCATTTCTGTGAAGATTTTAATGGATGACGTGCACCAAGCTGTCATTGCCTCACCCTTACACCATTAAAACATACCTCCAAGAATGTGCTTTAAAAGACACACACACACGCACTGGTTCACTCATGACAATATACAACAGAACACAGTGAAAACCACTGCTGCACGCACACATACAGTACAGTGACCATCAAACTGGTCAAACTTATATTAGGCCACATTTGAAAAAAGTCGGCATTAGATATATATATATTTTTTTTTTAGAAAGAAGTTCAAGTAAAACATCACAAAAGATTTTAAAGTAAAATAACTACAAGTTTTACAATTACGTAAAAAACATGTAATTTCACTTTACATATAATGTATTTTACGGTATTTTTCTGCCGGCCCAGCTGCTGGAATATTACCGTTTTTTAACAGTGTTGGTGATCTTTTTCGAAAAACAGCCACCTGCTCATCAATAGCATCAGGAGAGCAAGACCAGAGGAGTATCATTGTGTGTCAAGACATTTTTTCCTTTTGTGATCTCATTATGAATGAGATCACACACACACATGTCCACAAACACAGCGCACGTGGCTACAGATATGATACATCATGGCAAATCTTCTCCAGGAAACATCTGCAAGCTTGGACACACACGCACTGGATAATCGCAGCACTTGTTCTGTTCCACCCCGTTACCAATAAATAAGATCTCAACGCTCATAGCAGCCAGAAGTGATGACACAAGTAAGCGTGTGTCAGTCATCTATAAACTCCTTGAAACCCCAAATCTCTGGTGAACTCTGAGCCCGTGGCCCAGTGCAGGTGCACTTTCACTGGGGACACAGATGAGGGCGGACGTCCCCTCCCTCCCTCCCTCCCTCTCTGAGCTTGGCCCATCCGTCCCTCATGACTTCCACATTAAAGGGAACTTTATCGACTGTGTTGTGCAGCTGTGAGGCAGCTTCTTCTTAGTCCTCCTTATGTTCTTTCATATATGTCTCCCTTTTTGTAGTGCATCAGTTTGTGCAAAAAATATCTCTGCCTTAAAAAACACTTGATTTGTTTTACTTGCTGTCATATCCCAGCTAAACAGCCTGAAAGGTTTTATTGCGCTTTACATATGTAGAAAAATATAAGCACTTGGTTATATGGAATATATAGAAATGTATTAAAAGGGGTCATATGGCACGAATACATGTTTTTATGTCTTTGGTGTGTTATAAGTTGCCCATGCATGTATAAGACACGTAAAATTGCAAAAATTAAAGTGTCGTAACAAGAGATGCATATCTAAAAGCGAATGCTCACCCAGACCTGCCTGAAACGCCTCGTGTAACCACACCCCCACAAATCTACGTCAGTTCGTGGTATGATTTAACTAAGACCGCCCAAATGTAAACGCAAGTAAGGTGGGCGTACCTGTCAGTACAATTGCTTTGGAACCTGATGTTCCAAATATGGTAAGTGGCGTTACGTTTCTGTCACATGCTTGCAGTATTCGACCAATCACTACGCACTGGTTAACTGGCCAATCATAGCACACCTCGCTTTTCAGAGCGTTGTGCTTTGTAAAAAATCTGCGCGTATAAATCTGCGAGGCAATATTTTACGTATTTACACATTGCATCACATCTAAAACAAACTATAATATTCGTTTTAGCCGAGTCATATTACCCCTTTAATATATTGCATTGTTTTCCAGTATATTCCCATATGTTTTTGTTTCAAAAGGTTTTGACTGCACACAGGTTGCATGAAGGTGAATAAATTATAAAAATGTCATGTTTGGGTGAAGTATCATCTAGCTTACATTCTCTTCAGTCTGGGATAAACCGATGTCTATTTTTGTGGGTTGGACAAAACAGGTTCATATTTCCCTAGACAAGGTAAGACATCTGGATATTTGAAACTTCCTAATGTTGTTTCTGAATGGAGACCAGAAGAGTCTGAACAATCTCCTAACTTCTCTGTGAACAGTCACCGACGGTGTCTTATCATCTGCTTATTTCCATCTCTCTCACTCTCTCTTTGACTCTCAGTTCATATATATGGCAGTGATTAGCAGCAGGGCTTGGTGTAGTTAAACCTAAGCGGGCACATTTATGACTTCCTCTGGGAGGAAACAAGCGGCGGGCTGCGTGGTTGCCCTACCTGTGTTAAATAAACATTGCAGACAAAGATAAAGAGTGCGTAAGAGGGCATTTATATGGGCTCAGTCCTGTCCAACTCCCCACCTGTATATACTGTTCACTGCTTTACTACTGTAGCCCAATGCCCACATGCCTTGTTCACCCTGCAGTATTTCAGAAACATCCTCATGCTCTTTATGTTGGAGGCGATGATTTATACCCAACAGAACCTGTGGATTGAACACATATGCTGCATACTTATAACATCAAGTTGAGTTTAAGATGGCAAACATTTGTATATAGTTCCATTATTCTTTGTATAATGTCAGTAATATTGAAGTCGCACTATAAAAGTTGTCAAATGGCAAAATCGATGCCATTAATATACGCAAGACCTGATGACATAATTTAATAGTTCACAAAATGTTATGTTTATAACTCCAACTCTGTCTTTTTGCAGAACTGTTACTAGCATTTAATTTCATTTTCATTTTAAAGCCTGCTTACATTTAAGCCAACATTAAAGCTCACATGTTTTAAGCTGTGATCTACAACTTTTTGTGAGATTTATGTCTAAAACAGAAACCAACGATGCAAGAAAATAGAAAAGTAATATTTAAATCATACCCAATTTTATTTTTAAATCAATTGTTTTAAGATTAGATTACAGTATAGATGTAAAATGCAAAAGGCAAATTAAACCTCAGGTTTACAAACGTTCCCAACAGATTAACTGCAGGTGTGGTTTATCACATGACAGTGTTTTGCGACAACTGTATAACGAACACTACGTACAATAATATTAAAAAGATTGATGCTTTCTTTTTAGGTTAGGGCCCTCAAAGATGAACGATGAATTATTATTTACTCACCCTCTTATTGTTCAAACAACTTTAGGCTATTTCTTTTCTTCTGAAGTATTGTTTTGTGTGTGTTGTTTTTACTATGGCAGCGGATAGTGACCGCCTCTTTGTTTTAGGGCTGTTAAACAAGGGAGTCGGGACCTTTATCACAGCGGAATTGAACACCAGTGCTCGTCGAAGCAGTGTGCCGAATTTTACGGTTACGTTTATTTCAATAGGCTGCAATCGCCTAATTGACTAAATGCATCTTAAAATGAGATTTTGAATATATATATTTCTATTAAATATTTGTATCACTGTTGTGTGTCATTTTTCATATTCTTTAAATTAATGCATGTAATTCACAAATATGCCTAAAATTCATTTATATTTAATGTAGTAGAGCTGTCGTCGCGTCACTCTCCTAAGATTGTTTAATTTCATTACATTTCTTTTAGGCAGTTATCATGCATTCAGCTATTTTATGGACTGGAATAACAACGCACATAAGCAATACTGCTCACACAGAAAATAACCATGGCTTTACTACAAATAGGCTATAACTGTTTACTCGACGTCTTTTTCGACAAGAAAAAAGTTGACAATAGCGCTTTTTTAGTAAAAAAAACGCTGGCAGCGTTTGGTTACAAACAGCAGCCGAACGCCATGACTTCGCCGTCAGCATCTGCATGTGCACGAAGGCAGCCCACAGAAACAGATAGGCAGCGTAACGGATGTCTTTTTGAATTACAAACAGAGAGGGTCTTAGCAAAAACTAATCGGCCCCCATTTTATTTTTTCGAACTTGATTCTGCTCGACCAATCACCTCCCTCGCATGTTGTTATGGAAACGACACACTACTCGCTTGTCATTGGTTAGCTGTGAAAAGGAGCTTGACGTAGCTGCAAAAAAAAAGACGCCGGCGCTGGCGTTTAAAAAAGCGCTTAGGACGTTTTTTGAAAACACGGTTTACTCCGTAGGATTATAATGTAAAACAGACGCTAGCAGCTTCGAAAAAGAAGTCAAGTCTGAACACGGCCTAATAAAACCTTTGATGTTTAATTTTCATAGAGATTGCATATGACTCATCATATGACTCGTTTAACATGTAAAATCAACAGCTAACGTTATAAAATATGACCAGTAAGAGAAAACAAGACTGTGGTAGGTTGGGAAATAAATGCATTTATTATTCAGAATGTGGATTTGGATGGGAAATGTATTTATATGAACATATCAGCAAGTTAAAGAGAACAGCCTCCGTTTCAAACGCATACTGCACACAAACGTACTCCCGCATGTTATTTTAAAAGAACGCACTTCATCTCACCGTATCAGTCTCACCCATGCTTTCCTTAAATCATTTTGTGTCAGTTAATTTTGAAAACTAAGGTAAGGAGGTCGATGTTTAGCTTTAAAGCAGCCAGATGCTGCAGACACACTGCTGGTAAGAGCATTCAGCTATTAGTTTTAACTAACTGCTACCAGAAAAAGCGTTACTTGTTGCTTCACTTACCGGATATAGGAAGTTTGATAAAGGTCGATTAATCGTGAAGAATAAAGGATTGTGTTTACATAATATATGTCAGTGTACTGTGCATATTTATTTTGTATATATAACACATACACATACATGTATTAAGGAAATATGTACATTTTTAGATAATTAGCATTTTATATTATGTAAATCCATGCATTTGTACATTTGTATAAATACAAAACTAATATGCACAGTACACAGACTTTTATTCTGGATGCGATTAATCGTGATTAATCGTTTAACAGCCCTAATTTGTTTTATACCCATTTGTATGCTTTTAGGACACTTGGAATATACTTCATGAGTTGCAACCAATTATTTTACAACACTTAATCCTTTTGAAGCTTGAAAAGAGGGTCAAAATCCACTTCCATTGTAGCCAGAAAAGCCAAAACATTTTGGTTCTGTCAAACAGAAAGCCATGAGGGGTTTTAACAACACAAGGGTAAGCAAATAATGACTCAACTTTCATTTCAAGTCACAAATTAAATATTCTTGTAATGTGCTGCACTTCATTACTACAGAAATCAACATCTACTTCCTCCGCTGTACCACATCAATACAGCGAGACCAAAACCCACCAGTTCATCACACACTGTGTGTTCGTGTGTGTGTGTGTGCGCGTGTACACAAAGCCGTTATGAGATCAATGTGACCTCTAATTGGAAACACACCACCAACACACAGACAAATGAAAACACACATTACTTACGCCTCATCTTTATGTTTTATGAATACACTCGCATTCACCTTATTGTTATTATTAAAATTACTGTCACTACATTGTTTTTTCTCTAAAAAGTATGAGATACATTTCCTGTCCAAGCCTTTTAATCCATAATAAGCTGTTTTAAAGGGCACATAACCAAACCGCTATTTGGCAGCAGATTTCGATGTCACACATGTGTTGGCCTTAGTTAAAAAAAGCACTGAAGCCGAGCACTTCCTCCACACACACACACACACACACACTCTGTTTAAATGTGGGATTACGAGCAGAGTGCTCACGTTTAAATTACGCAGCTGCTTTTGTTAAACACACTGAAGAACTGCAGAGATGAGGTCACTCCTCATTGCTTACAAACTCCACACGAACGGCTCGCCAACATCCTCCTGACCACCCATTGAAGCCCGATATCTCAAATCTAGCTTGCTCGTAACAAAGTACTTTGAAATATGAAGCAGGTGGGGTTTCAAGTGTGTACTGGAAAAATCATTGTACACAGATGTATTCACATAACAGTGAGAATTGAGGGATTTTTGATAAAGGCTAAACAATACTTGTAACAATGCATTGTGGGATAGGGAGCAGGCAGGGCAGAACCGGGGCTTGTGAACATGACATGTATCAGTAGGTTAACACCTCTGAGGTGGGATGAGAGGAAAGGCCGCAGTGACACGGCAGATTAGTGCGCTTGTCTGTCTGCTGCCTTCACACCTGCCACCCCAACCTGTGTTCTTCCTCTGCACAGCAGGACACCCGAAATCGTTCTTTTCATCTCGATCTCAGCTTCTCCGCGTTATTGTCTTTTTACACACGGCCATCATGCTCTTGACACTATACACTATCTTTGGTCGCATTTATGTTTTTTCCTCTTGCAACCGTTCATTTTGGAAATATACCTTATTGTTCACATAGCCTTCTTATCACGTTTTAACGGACAGTTCACCCAAAAATCTAAATTCTGTCATCATTTACTAGCCTTCGAGTTGTTCCAAATCAGTATACATTTCTTTGTTCTGATGAACACGGAGAAAGATATTTGGAAGAATGCTTATAACCAAACAGATCTCGCCCCCCATTGACTCCCATAGTAGGAAAAATTACTTTATCTTTTTTTTGTACTGTTGAACAAAAAAAACCCTTGGGGTGTACTCACTTTTGTTGCCAGCGGTTTAGACATTAATGGCTGTGTGTTGAGTTATTTTGAGGGGACAGCAAATTTACACTGTTTACAAGCTGTACACTCACTACTTTACATTGTAGGAAAGTGTCATTTCTTCAGTGTTATCAGGTGAAAAGATATAATAAAATATTTACAAAAATGTGAGGGGTGTACTCACTTCTATGAGATACTGTATATATATATATTATAAATAACTAATATAATTTATGATTGTTTGTTCTGTTGAACACAAAAGAAGATATTTTAAAGAATGTGGGACAGCAAACAGTTCTGGGGCACTTTTGACTATCATTGTAATTTATCCTACTATGGTAGTCAATGGGGTCCAAGAATTGTTTGGTTACAAGCATTCATCCAAATATTTTTCTCTGTGTTCAACCAAACAAAGCCATTTTACAGTTTTGGAAAAACTAAAAGGTTGTTTAATTTACAAAATAATTTTCATTTTTGGGTGAACTATCCCTTACATATTCTTATTCATCCTATTCATTTGTAATGGACTCTAGTACTGAAAGAAAATGAAAAATACTTTTATCATGTTTGACTTTATTCTAACACCTTGTACATATTTCAACCCCCCCAAAAAAACCTTCAACAGAACGACATGCCATGATCTAGCACGTTTTTGTGAGAGCAAAAAGGCCAATATCTGCTTGTCTGTTTCCATTCTCATTTTCTTGTTTTGATTTTGCCTTCTCTTCTAATTTTGAGGGCGTAGCCTCGGCCCCACCTTCTGTATCCTGACCAGACTGGCTCCCAATATAGAATACAGGAGAATGCAGAAATATCCTATAAACTATCCTTTCTCATTCTTACAACAGCACACACATGTGACACATACATACAACCTCACTCACATCAAACACCTGAGTGAGTACAATGTGTATAGGAGTAAAAAAGTCCAGAATTTCAACGAAATCAAATCTCAGGAGTGGCAAAGTCATCCAACAGCAATGTAAAAGACTATCACATAACAAACGTTTTTTTAACTTTCCCTAAATACAAATATTAATGTTGTATTGCCTGTTAACTGTCTTAGCCCTCATTAATTATTTAAAAAAACACCAAAGAAATCTGTATTCTTGAGTCTTAGACCTTTCCAATGATATATAGTTTGTCATGATTGGATTAGAAGTTACATGCACAATATTGACGCAAACTTAGGTGTCCCGTATACGGGACGCGTGACAGTTAACAGGCTACAAGTGTTAAACTTGTTTTCATTGCAATATTTGAGGTCTGAAAAAATACAGAGCATCTTTTCTGTTAATTTGCCCTGTTTCTCCAGGTTTCATTTTCTGTAAATAATTGCAAATATAATTTCTTTGTTTTTAATTTGGGAAATATTGTTAGTAATTCACAGAATGAAACATAAATAATAATTTATAATAATATTTTACCTGAACACATACCTATAAATAGTAAATGAAAGTAATTTTGAAATGGTCTCCATTTGAAATGGTTTGGAATAATAGACAAGCAGTGTTACGTGACAAAATGCTACACTGCCGTTTTTGTCACAAACACATATTCAATTGCTTCAGATTCATTTGAATCTGTCTGCGACCTTCCAGTTGTAAGTGTAGTAAACTCTTTTTAAAGCTTACAGCTTGGAAAACCACACTTTCAAAGTAGCCCCAACTCTTTTGTAGGTCATCCACACACACAAAACAAATAAGCAACGATTTGTGTGGTAACATACGGCACTCAAAACCCCTCTCACGCACACATTCACTTCACGGCATCATAGAAGCCATCCACTTGGGAAAGAGCTCGGTTTCAATTGTACTGTTGCGCTTTTGTTTATTTTGTTAAAAATAGTGAATTAATGAAACAATTCTGTGTAGCTTGAAGCCAGCCTGTGGTTTAAGCGTTTCCTAAATAAACTGATGTAATATTGGCCAGATTCATTTTCCACACTAATTTGACACAGGTTTCAGGTCCTCATAAACGAAGCCTGTTTGCAGTTATTGCTCGGCTCTAATGGGTTTTCATTTGGCTCAAGTCCTGCGATGCGTTTCTGTATACAAAGTTTAATACAATTTGAATATGCATAAATATATGGATTCAGACTCCAAATATGGCACACTTATCTATGATATCTATACAGATATAATCATAGATAAAGAATGTATAATATCTATAAGGATATATTATACCGGTTATAATGCTGTAAAAGATTCTGTTACTTAAAATTAGCAGACATGAGCACTTGCTCATGTCCTGAATCACAAAGGAACTACAGTTTTTAGCTACAAATCGTCTTTGCTGATCAAATAAATCGTGAATGGCTTGAGGGTGAGTAAATCACAGCAAATTTTCATTTTATAGTGAGCTAATACTTGAGAATTGAATTGAATCCAAAAGACAATTATGCCGTTTTTAGGGGTGCGCTCTGTAATTTTTTAACCATTAAAAGACATTACTCATAGACAGAAATAGTAATTATAAACTGTCTTTAAAATCATCTCGACATGAGAGCGTGTTGGGTTATGAGGGGATGAGAGTTAAAGTGATAGTTCAACCAAAAATGAAAATTGTGTCATCATTTACTCACCCTCATGTCATTTCATATACCTGTATAAATGACTTTGTTCTGATGAACACAGAGAAAGTTATTTGGAATGGCAATTTTCAGTTCTGGGAAATCATTGACTACCATAGTAGGGAAAATAAAATGGTAGTCAAAGGTGCCCAAGAACTATTTTCCTTAATACTTTAAAATATCTAATTTTGTGTCTAACATAACAATATATACAGTATTTTTTCTACTATGGATGTCCCAGAACTGAAAATGTTTCTTTGTGTTCATCAGAACAAAGTAACTTATACGGGTTCGAAACAACCTGAGGGTGAGTAAATGATGACACCATTTAGATTTTTGGGTGAACTTTCCCTTTAAGACCTACCGAATTCTACTCATTCTATCTCAGTTAAATGACAGAGCACAACTTTAACTGATTTTTTTTTTCATTTCCAAGTCTTGCGTAGAAGACTACACGTGGCACAACTTATTCCACCCCCTTCTAATCTTTTAATCCTTTAAAGACTTTAAAGTCATATTGATTCTCACCTCATGCAAGTAAATGCAAACTAAGAGCATCAATTACAAGATTATTCACCTCTATAAATGTTTCCTGTTTCTTCTGAGGTAAAAGTGCACTAAAATACACATAAAAGTACACACTCATTTTGTACTTGATATATAAAATTTTTATCTTAGTAAACTAAAAACAATCTATGTGTACTTAACTGTCATTTTAAACCTGAATGACTTTCTTCTGCAGAATACAAAAGAAGATATTTTGAAGAACGTTGGTAGCCAAATAAAGGTTCCCATTCACCCATTCAAAACCGCCATTGTTTGGTTCCTAATATTCTTTAAAGTATCTTCTTTTGTGCTCTGCAGAAGTAAATGGTGACAAATTTTTCATTTTTGGGTAAACTATCCCTATGTATTTTAGTGCACTATTTTCTGTTTCCTAGTGTCCCCGCACTAGCTCTGACTTGACTGAAATCTCTGTATTTGCTCAACCACACTGAAGCTATTTACAGAACTAACAAAAGTGCTCACAACTGAGATGGATCCAATCATATTCCTCTCTGTTGTCCTTCACATTCTTCTCTCTTCCTCCTGCGGTTTATTGTGTTGATTGGACTAAAGAAAACAACTGTTGCACTTTGTCTGATATTTCCCAGCACACAGTGAGACCTGTGGACTGCTGCTCTGTAACAATGTGTTACACAATGTCAATGCTCTGGAGCGGCACAGGGGTGAGTGAGAGAACAAGCGGGTTAAGACCTCCTTAAAAATGTCTTTTTATGAGAAAGAAAGCAAGCAAGCTCAATCCTGGGACTAGCTTTAGCAATCGTGATCTCCAACAGGTGGGTAGACAAGTAACAGTTTCACAAGACAACGTGTCAAGGCAAAGAAACTACAAACTCAACAAGAGGATACAAATTCAAGTCTTTTTCATTCTGTGCCAAGCATGCCGGCAGGGACGTTTTGTTCTCTCTAATATAAGGTAATCTTTTTCCATTCACTTGCTCTTGTTTAGTAGCAAGACTTCATCAGTCACATCAATAACCAGTAAATACAAGTTCTCTACCAAAAGAACTGACACGTGTAGACTACAGTCCAGCAGTTTCAAAACTATGAGATGTCCTTACTTATATAGTGAAACTAACCCGTGTATGTGTGTGTTTTGTTCAGACTGAAGGAGGTGGGGGTATGTGTGTGTTTGGACTTTGAGCAGATAAAGTTCCTCACACAGCTGCTTTGGCATGCAGATGCACAGAAACATCTGTATTAACCTCTGGCAGCGTCCCAGGGGCAGCCTGCTGAGAGCAAGAATGTTAGAAAGGCCCTTCCACAGAGCCAGAGACGAAAGCAGGGATGAAGAAAAAAGAGGCAAAAGAAGAAAGGGATAAACATGCTGAAAGCAAAAGAAAGGGTCAGGAAGTATCTGTTTAGAAACACTTCTTAATGTTTTACCTTTTAACAACAGCAGTTACTTCATTATGGCATTTAAATGCATATAACACAAAACATGTCCCACAATTGTACCTACCATCAGCTTTTAAAGAGCAACATTAAAGGTGCCATGTGTACTTTTTTAGAGGATCTATTGACAGAAATGCAATATAAAAGGCATGTGTTCAGAGGTGTATAAAGACCTTACATGATGAAGCGTTATGTTTTATTACGTTAGAATGAGCTATTTCTATCTACATACACCGCGGGTCCCCTTGCATGGAATTCACCATGTTGTTTCTACAGTAGCCCTAAATGGACAAACTGCTCTACAGAGCGTTTCGTAAATCCGTTATCTCCTTCAGCAAAGAAACGAAAACGCGACGACATCATAGTTCTGTGTCAGCCGCCATAGTGCTAAGGGAGGGGTAAAGTGAGCCGTTGATTGCAATTCGCAACCTCACCACTAGATGCTGCTAAAGATCACACAATTGTCCTTTCACGTGAAAATTTACACTTTGCTAATTAAATTAGCAAATTAAAAACAGGTGATCAGTAAAATATTGAAATTGATTTGTTTTTCATAACTATTCCCTGTTTTTAACCCGCTGTTAGGGTCGGAATGATAAGTGTGAGTAAATGATGATGATTTTTATTGATGGATAAACTAAGCCTTTTAAATACTTAACTCCTCCACCCTGAACATTGACTGTGTGGTGCACTTAAACCTGCGAAGTACTTGTGCCCACACCCACATCTCTCACAAACAATAAATGATTCAACCACTTAACAATAACCAAGTCCAAACAGGGCCATAAAGGGATAGTTACATAAAATTGAATTTGTTTCATAATTTACACATTCTCATGTCAGTCCAAACGTGTATGACTTCCTACTGCAGAACACAAAAGAAGACATTTGAGGAATGTTGGTCACCAAATCCCCACTTAGTTCCACTGTATTGACACAAAACCCCTGAAACATTTCTCAAACTATCTTCTTTAGTGTTCCACAGAGGAAAGAGTCATATACAGTGGATATGACAAACCATGGAAGTTAATGTGAAGCTAATTGTTTTGGTTGTCAATGTTCTTCAAAATATTGTTTGTGTTCTGCAGAAAAATAAATACCCACCATTTTTTTGCTCATCATTGATGTTACATAATTAACAGTACATTTACAATGTATTTTTATTTATCCAGGATACATCTATAAAACACAGCAAAACACAGTATGGGGTATCTGCTTGTGATTCTCACACATTGAGTCACACAGCATTTAATAACAAAACATTGCTAATCTTAACAAATTGACCTATTGCGCCATAGTTCTCCCACAAAGCCACTTAATACCTGACCTAACTTGCACTATAAAACATTACAACCTGACTGCCAGAAATGATCCCTCCAGAGATTTGTGTGCGTGTGTTTGTTAGTAAAGGTAACTTCCATGAGGATTATCTATTGTTGTAGTGCGACTCATGAGAGTTTAATGCTCAGATGAGGAGCTCACAGAAATAAGGACACATCCAAACACACACAGTCACACTTCTGATTCACCAATCCTCAGGAGGCAGTACTTGCAGACTCAAAACAAAGGTTAAAGGGACAGTGCATCCAAATAAAGGTAAACTGTTATCTTGCAAAATCTTCAGGCTACTCAATACATCATGGATAGTGACTGGCATTCCTAAACTCAACAAAATTAACGATAGAGCTTCTTGTCTTGTCTTTCTGCCCTGTTTTGTGTGATAGCTGAGTACATTGTGTGATTTGCCAGGACAAAAAAAACCCAAGATGTCAATTTTCATATATGGGAATTATACTCTTAATTCCTTTAAATGTGTGTGTTTTTTCTCTTAACCTCATCTATCCTTTTCCTCTAAGCATCTGCTAAGTATTAAACATTCACCTTAATTTTCCATGTTCAGATGTGTGGCTTCTGATGCCAGGAGCTGTTTTATTTTAAGACCCTATTCTTACAGATGTAAATGTAACTTATTACAAGAGCAGGGATCCATTAGAAGCTGAAGATCTAAAATGTGTCTTTCTTAAATCTCCCTTTATCTATCCATCACAGATTATACTTGCATGCCAGCCAGAGGATCGCATGAGAGCCAGCTGTGACTAATGCTCTCGATAACGCATTAGCGAGCCTGAGAGACGCAAAACAGACCCATAAAAAATTGATGGGGTAATGAAGTCTCTTTTTCGTGGCATGTAGCAGACAGGTCATTTCCTCGCTCCGCGAGGCTCTTGGCACCCAAAGCACGGTTGGGTGAACTAACAGCACGGGTCGGGTCAGGTCAAACTCATTTCAACCTATTCCATCTTATTCTTTGACTGGTGGTAACCTAATTTGTTGTAGATTCCCATTAGACTATCAAGACAACTACCTAAATTCTTCCTAAAATGCTCTACTTTGGAGGCAAAAAAAGTGCTTCCTTTGATTACAGACATAAACCATGAAAAGGTTATCAGGAATGGGCTAGAACTAATATAAACTTGAGTCATTTTAAATGCATGTAAAGTACATTTTACCATGTGTTCCCTAGGATTGAATCCACAACCTTTGCACTTTTAACGCAACCAATTGAACAACAGGAACCATAGTCTAATGCACCTGTATGTAGCTACAAATCAAGTCCCGAATATGAGCTGTCACCAGGGGTGGGCTAAGGGCGCTGAAGCCACAAATGTTTTCAGTAAAGCCCTGAATGTTTTATTGCCAATGGCATGTACGAATCACTTAGGGGCCGTTTAAATTTCGCGTCTTTTGATCAGAGAGTAGAGATATGTAGCAGACCTGAAGCGCTTAGCTTGTCAGATACTATGTGATGATGTCGCTGATATGCAAATTAGCGCGTGACGTCATCTGGCGACATTTAGCGACTTTTCGGGCAGGCTTTAGCTAACTTTCCATTGAAAAGAGTTGGCAACACCGCAAGCGCAACCATGCCACTCTTTCACTTAAACTTCGGCCATTCGGGCATCATTCAGGGATGGAAAATGACAGGCAGCAGCTGCAGCCTCAAATTCGCCATTTAACACCCGAATACACAGAGATAAAACAACGATAACAGTATCGTTTTGTCATGAAGCTCTGGTATCGACCCAATTATGTACCGGTCCAAAAAGGTACCGGTTCTCGGAACCCATCATTACTCATTTGTAAGTGGCCTGGGCGTATAGTAGAATAGAATAAAGTAGAACATAGTAGAAGGAAATGAAGTAGAGCATAAACTGGAATAAATACAACAGCAACAGCATGTGTTTTGTACATATACAATATTTCTAATACAACATTTTGTAACAGATTAGAATAGAGAATAGAGTACAACATAATGCAGCAGAACAGAACAGAATACAGTAAAATACAATAGAACAGACTAGAGTAGAATAGAATACAGTAGAATGGAATAGAATACAGTAGAACACAATACAACAGAATAGAATACAGTAAAATACAATAGAATAGAGTATAGTAGAGTAGAAGAAAGCAGAAGAGAATAGTGCAGAATAAAGTACAATAAAGTGAAAAAGAGTAGAGTAAAATGGAATAGAATAATCAAACAGAGTAGACTATAATACAACAGAATAGAGAAAAATAGAATAGAATGGAATACAATAAGAATAGACTAGAACTTAATTTTATAGAACAGTAGAATAAGTTGTTAGTGTAATAGAACAAAGTAGAATATAGTAGAGTAGAGCAGTGTACAGTATAATAGAGTGGAATAGAGTGGAATAGAGTGGAATAGAGTACACTAGAATAGAATAGAGTACATAGAGAAATATCTGGCGCCCGTGCCTCTCCCTTCAGTGCTCGCGCTCACTCTAATAATAACTCATAATTATAACAAGAACAGCTCAAAACCAGTGGACAGAAAATGACACGCAAACTCTGTGTGATGCGCGATTGACTCGTGCGTGTTTCAAAGCCGAAGTTTAAACGCAACAAACTCTTCATACGTGAATGATCAGTGGAACGATCTGTCAGTAACTGAGGATGCAGCTCACGTGGACCGTCATCCGGCAGGTGCTGATATCACTGAAGCTCATTTAAAGCCTGTTTACATGAACAGACTAGTACAGAGGAAAGTAGATCAAAACATAATAAAATGAGCAGGTCTATTTTTCGCTCTCTCCTAAATTTCAATCACAGCACAGTCATCACCTCAAATCCTCTCTCCCCTGCACTACTATTGCTTGTGATGATGTCATCATTATCTCTGAATTGTGCTACCCAGCTTTAACATAAGGTGAAAAGAGAAAAGGAAACCTTGGAGGCGAAAGAGAGAATGTTGCAGTGAACAGAATTGAGCCACATTCACACTGCAAGCCTTCATGCTCAGATCAGATTTTTTTGTTTGGCTGTTCACACTATTTTTAAAATGTGGCCAATATCAGATTCCAGTGTGAACTGGTGATGGTTATAAACTGAATCGCATGCGCAAAACAACAATAACACGTAACAATCAGCACGCTTTCATACAGAATTAAGCGATAAAAGACAATAGACGCCAATAGTGCGTTTGTCATATTTGACCCATTTTTAAAGGGGTCATATAGCGCAAATACGTGTTTTTCTGTGTCTTTGATGTGTTGCCCATGCAAGTGATACACGCAAAATAGCAAAAATTAAAGTGTCGTAACATGAGATGCATTCTAACCAAAAGCGAATGCTCACCCAGACCTGCCTGAAACGCCTTGTGTAACCACACCCCCACAAATCCACGTCAGTTCGTGGTATGATTTGACTAAGACCGCCCAAATGTATACACAAGTAAGGTGGGCGTACCTGTCAGTACAATTGCTTTGGAACCTGATGTTCTAAATATGGTAAGAGGCATTACATTTCCAGCACACGCTTGCAGTATTCGGCCAATCACTACTCACTGGTTAACTGACCAATCATAGCACACCTCACTTTTCAGAGCGATGAGCTTGGGGCAAAGAGGAGATCCAAACATGCACGGTATGTGGAAAATACAGCGTATTTAACCTTAAATCATGTATACACATTGCATTACATCTAAAACAAACGATAAACTCCTTTAAGTAAACTGTCCCTTTAACTCTGATTCTAGCTGATAGTAGATGAAAGGGCTGTTTCAGACTATCTCAATATTTCACACACGCATGTTCTATGTCCCTGGAGGGTTCACACACCCTCCGCCACACTGACTCATGTTGCGTGCTCAGTGTTACATTTACATTTTACATACATGCCGTAAGCCATTTACACAGCTGGGCTTTTAACTTAGGTGACTCAGAGACAAAATGTCCCATGCCCTGGGGTCCAAAGAAATCAGAGACGCACCCACTTACTCTACACTGCTTGGAAACATCTCTGTTAACAATAGACCTAACAAAGTGCAGACACTCTTATAAACATTCAACTGACACAACGCTGGATGAAAACATTACACTAAAAAGTTTAAGTTGCATACCTCAGACACAGCTGTCTCTATGAAACTACCCAAGAACAAAGCATTTGCCTTAATTGTTCAAACAAAGTTTGGGAGAGTCACACCTGTGCTGGACCTGAAATCCAAAAAATATCCATACTCTTAAAGCAGCGGGAAACCCACATTTCGGTCGTAAATGTGTTTCATGCTTATGAAACATTTGTAGCAACTGAGAGGGTCCAGCCGTGCCAAACAAAGCTTCTTTAGAGCACGTTCTTCACCAGACCTCCTCACTGCGCTTTCAAGACGTATCGGTGTAATCAAACCCATGACTGTTGTCATAATATTTTAGAAGGAGCGAATGCCACCCAGCTTCATTGAGAAAGAAAGGGAACTAATGAACATTAGATGGAGGGTGCAAGAGCACTTTCTCTCCATCATTTGCGAGCTGCTTAAGACAGACTGTGTTCACCCAAAAACAAATATTCTGTCATTATTTATTCACCCTTATGTCATTTAAAATCTGTATATGACTCTTTCTTCTGTGGACCACAAAAGAAGATATTTTGAGAAATGTTTCGGTGGTTTTGTGCCCATAAAATGGAAGTCAATGGGGATCGATATTGTTTGGTCACCAACATTCTTCAAAATATCTTATTTTGTGTTCTGCAGAAGAAAGAAAGCCATACAGGTTTGAAATGACATGAGGGTGAATAAGTTATGCTATATAATGCGAACTGCTAAATATTTAATGCTTATATCTTTCATCTTGTCATTGACACCTTCTGCTCTTCAAGAATGTGCAGTACAAGTTGCATCTGTTTACAATTCTGACTCTTTTTCCCACAATGGCACCGGATGAATAATTATATTCACCCAAAGATTCAATAAAGCTGACAGAATCACGAGTTGCAGGCATTGAACTCACAAAGCTTCTATTCTCCCACATTGATCATCCCTCAGCCAAGCATTTGTTTAAGCCAAACTATGACACGGATAATCTGATATATAAACTCATGAGCGAGATGCATCCAAACAGCTTGCAGCCTTTTTTTCCTAAATTGAAGAAAATTCCTTTAAGTTTGCGAGACTTAGGGCCCTATCATACACTCGGCGCAATTCAGCGGGAGGAGCGATGCAAGTGTTTTTGCTAGTTTTTCTTTTTCACGTCCTGCGCCACGTTGTTTAAATAGCAAATGCATTTGCGGCAATTTGTGCGTCCATGGGCTTGCTGGAATGAAGACGAGGTATGTTCGAGTACATCGTTGGGGCATTGCTATTCTGAGGCAACAGAAAAGACTACGCCATTGACCGACTGAAACCTGGTCTAAAGTCAACGGAGCAATATCTTTTATTTATTTAAAGAGCGTGTTAGTAATATGTGCCTATAGGCGGGTGCACAGCGTGCGTACAGTCTACTTATTAAGCCCCGTTGGACCTACACCGTAGCCTCTACACCATAGGCAACCCGCCGGTTTTCATTTATACTTGTGCGTCATTGACCGTTTACATGCACATCAGTAATCAAATTATTTGCTTTCTTAATAGTTATATTAACTTACTCAGAATGGCAATATACCTTTCATGTTCCCGTTTTACATGTTACATTACATAGTTCGATTAAAGGTACAGTTTGTAGAAATCGCCGCTAGACGGTGCACGATCAAAACAACAACAATCGCGTAGCTTGATGATGCTGTGTAGAAGCGTGGAATGATGGGATATGTTGTCTTCAATGCTGCTGATACATCAATTAGACGGGAACGAGAAATCATGTTAGTGGAAGAGGTAAAGTAATAAAGTTTTATAAATGTTGCGTTTGATGAAATCATTTTATTTCATTATAATGAATTAGACCTGAGTAATATAAGGTTTAAAACTAAATTATTAGTCAAAGATGTTACAGTAGTTGTCCAATTCGATGGTGTGATAACACTGCACAGTTTTAAGTGTTCAAATCAATCATAGTAAAAGTTATTTTGAACATACCCACATCATTTGCAATAATGCTAGACGGACCAACTGTACAAACTACTTCCGCATCTGTCTACGACAGTGTCACGCAGTTGCTACGTCAGTAAAAGCGGTAACAAAGGGTAACGTGGATATGATACATTGACAGGCGACTAAACAGCCCCGGTCCACTGTTTAGAATGACGATTTTCTCAGGATTTAAAAGCAGTTGGAAACATTTGAGATATTGTAAGTACTCAGTAGAAAAATACATATAATATTGGCCTAGTGGTTTTTGGATATTTAACTGCAAAATTCTTACAAACTGTACCTTTAATGGCAACGTCATTATGTTACTTAGCAAGGCCGTTTGACGTTCCCTCCACAATTTCATGTATCAACGAACAGTTCGTTTTCGGGCACCACATACAGTTTTTGGTGTTTCATTTTATTTTCTAGAATACGTGGGTATCTTTCTTGTTTCCCTTTTGGACCAAAAATGTGCTTTTTTGCTTGAAGCCATGTTGTTTGCCATAAAACGAAACTGCTGTCCACTGCCATGTGTGTGTGTTACCTGTTGCAAAGTGCCGCAAAAGTTTCTACGCGCCGGTTATTTTGCAATTAAGGTGTGTACATGTCTATACCGCACCTCGATAATGCAACTAAAATAGGAGTACTCTTAATCGCTTTTGCATTTACTACGATTATGAGTTTAGACGGATTAAGCTAATAAAAAAGATCTGTTTACATGGTCCATTCTTAATCAGAGTATTGTCTTAATTGTGTTTATATCGGATTATTGTTGTCCATGTAAACGTGGACATTGTCCGTGTCGATAGGCAATGGCCACTAGGTGTCAGTCTCCACAGGCATGTTGCTTGTGTAACCAAGACAAGAGCCGAAGAAGAAGCAGTTCGTTGTGAGCATTTAGCAGTGATAGCGGCAAGTAAACTGTCACCTTTGCAGTTTGAGTTATTAAATACAGAAAAACATGATTTTTTTTAGATTATTCATTCGTAAAAGCCTACGAGTAAACCCGACGCTATCGCAGTTTGTTGACCTGAAGGGAGGGGTTCAAGCAGACCAATCACAGTGTTTGCCATCTCTGCGTAGACTACGGCGTAGGTCCGACGCAGAAGTAAAAATCAGGCTTTAGACACAGAATGATGTGCAGCATCACACAATAGTGCCAAATATTAGAAAAATAAATGGATTACAATGTAAAAGATTATTATTGTGGACATAAAGATAAAAATCCTGCTCCTCCTGTAATGGTCTCGTCCTGTAGACGTTTCCTACCTGGAGAAGTGTCCATACTTTCCTCTTCCTAATTCTGCCGTGTAAATAGCGAATCCGCCATGGCACGAGCACAACTGTCTCTTAGAGGGAATGAGATAAGACTCTGATTGGTTTACAGCATGCTTTGCCCAAAACACACCCATGACTCATTAAGAGAATAGGGACTACCCTTTAAGAACATGCGGTTGGCGAGCAGACCATTTATCCTGTCGTTAAACTAGTAAAAGTGGATTCGGACACGCCCTAAGTGCACTTGCCCCTTGCCCTTTAGACCATGCACTTAGATCTTGAAAATAGGGCCCTTAGAGTTACTTTTAAAATTATGCATTTCTTTAGGTAACCATTCAGAAAATAATGTTAAGTATTAAGAAATTGTGTGGAAAAAAGACTTATCAGTAAACATTAATTCACTTGAGTCACATATGGTTGCTGTGAGAATTTCTATGAATTCTTTTGTTTTCCAATGTTTTTTCTCTTGCTTATGTGAAACATCTTTGTTATAATTGACTGCCAGGTTTATGGATCAGAGATTCAGGAAAAAATGTGAATATTCCTCCTAATTCAATATAAACTGCCATGCCAAATGAGGTGAACACATATCTGCACTGTAAAACGCCGCAGGGAAAGTCACTGTTAACATTGTGTTTAATATACACTGTCACTTCCCTTGAGGTTGTCATACACACACAACCAGTGTTGGGTAAGTTACTCTGAAAAAGTAATTAATTACTAGTTACTAATTGTATATTCAATAGTGTAATTAGATAACTGTACATACCGTATTACTCTCTACGAAAAGTATTTAATTACTTTCTATATCCTATATCAACATAGATTTGTTTTGATTCAAGGATAGACATGAAAAGGCTTATTTAATTAATTCAAATAAATAATAAATAACTACATAATTTATTATTTTATAAATGATTCTTATTAACTGACCAAAGTATAAAATGTGAGAAAGATACATTAATCCCTTTTTTTACTCGAAAAGTAATTTCATTACAGTAACTAATTACTTAGTAACTAGTTACACACAACACTGCACAAAACACACACGTAAACATTAGTTTTAAGAATGAATAGTGAATTGTAAGGGGCTGTGTCCAACGAGCCACGTTTTTTTGAAAACACCAGCAGCTTTCGTTTTATGCTCTATGCATCATAGTAACCAACGCGCCTTCGCTTGAAAAAAAAACGCAGCCTGCGTTTTCAGTCGGCACCTGCCGTTTCAGCCACGTAAAAGCTCCTATGTGTGGCTTAGGGGTTTTTAAATGTATTTTATTGTAATTTATCCAAAAAATTGCATTATTTATTCGCTTATAGAAATGTCTCATTGTTTTTGTTCATATACAATGGAAGACAATGGGGTCAACGTTGTTTGGTTACAAACATCAAAAATATCTTCTTTCGTGTTATGCAGAAGAAAGAAGGTTTGGAATTTACATTTACATTTAGTCACTTAGCAAAGCGACTTACAGATGAGGGAAACAATGGAAGCAATTGTAACAACATAAGGACAACAAAAAAGCATAAGTGCAATAAAAAAACTTGTCTCATATAGCCTGCCACAGTATACCACGGAATGACATGAGAGTGAGTAAATGGTGAAAGAATTTTATTTATGTATGAATTAACCCTTCAACCAAACGACTTCTTTCTTAAAGGGATAGTCTACCCAAAAGTGATCATTTGGTTTTCACTTACTCACTTATTTTAAACCTGTATGACTTTGTTCTTCTTCACAACACATAAGATATTTGGAAGAAAGTTGGTAGCCGAACAGCGCAGGTACCCATTCACTTCTATTGTAGGGACACAAAACCAATGCAAGTGAATGGGTGCTTGTTAACATCATTCTTCAAAATATCTTCTTTTGTGTTCTGTGGATGAAAGAAAGTCATACAGGTGTGAAATGAAGAGAGTGTGAGTAAATGATGACAGAATTTTCATTTTTGGGTGTGAACTATCACTTTCATTTCAAATCCTTACGATGCAAGTTTGTCCCTCTTTCTATGCAGGTTGTCCTTTGGTCATCTTTACACCCTAGTATACTGTTGCCTTGATGCCAGCGATGAATATGTGACATCCATAAAAATGACAATAAGGTTGTACCCACCATAGACAACAAGGGAAACACATCCCCTCAACTTTCACATAAATAATCAATCACCATTACACAATCTCACAATTTACATTTGGAAGCCCCCAACATATAATATCGGTTTACATTCATGCATAAATCAACCAATATGCCATAACTAGCGTGTATACTCTGTCCAATGACATCTCTCTTATCTAACATGGCTTTTGTACCTTAAAGAATTCAGATCATAGCTGAACTATCACATCTACCCATAGACCCATTTTGCCAATAAACAGTGACACAAATCACACCCTTAACAGCATGATTGCTCTTTATCACGGCGTAAATCACAAATTGCAAGGCAATATTGTACTTATGCGCAGTTGATGACTTTTTAATGGGAAACTTATCTCTGATAAGACTGGTGCCAGGTGCTTATGAAACATCCAGCTACGCCAAGAAACCAGTTACGAAGATGACCATACAGATGGGTGGGGAAAATGTTGGAGGTGGATGACAAATAGCTGTTATTTTGGCTCTACCTTGCAGTTTTTCAAATGCTTTAAAATAAATGCATCTTGTGTGAGAGAATCCTTGCGCAGCAGTTGAGCAAACGTCATGACACGTATTTGCACTAAGCAAAACACTTCTGCCTCTGTCAGCTTATATCATCACTGCCAAGGAAAAAAACACAAGATAAAGAGCCTGTTGAGCTCACAGACAGCCAACCCTGAACACCTGAACATCAGCGGAGGACACAGCTGGCCCTGAGACAGCAGACGCTTGGGAATGTAACAGCGCTTATTATCATTGGGCCAAAAACACACAATGCAAATGTAGGTTTGGGTTCACCAGCATTAAGAGCTGGAAACCTCTTAAAGGGTAACGGCTCGGGCAGATAAGTGGCCAACTAAAATCAAACAAACAATGCAGCGGACAACTATGCATATTTTTTGGCTCAGGAACAAATAAAATGTAAAGGACTCCAGGGGGGAAATCTCCATTCTTTGGCCTGTTATTATTCACTCAACCCTGTTATTATCTCATTTCTGTGTCAGATCTTTCCTGTCAATGCCACGACATGAAAAGGCTGGGTATGTTACTGGTCAACATGTTTTGACTGCGCTTTTTTGACACACACCAAAGATTGGCATCCTATCATTAACCGTCTTACCTAGATTAACAAAACTCATCACCATGTCCGCGTCGTTTAGGAAGTTGTTATCCTGTAGGGTGGCGATTGGCGGTCCCTGAGTGGTGAAAACGGGCTTGTACGGGTACGAATAGCCCTCCTCGTCTCCCTCAGTGGACATGGCATTGTACAGATCCAGCATGAACATCGGCGCGGCGTTGTGCTTGCCGTGGAGGTGCGGCCGCGGCCGGTGCGGTAACCCGAGGATTGACAGGATCTCGCGCTGCATCTCCCGGCGCTCCTGGCTCTTCAAGCGCCGGTGGATGAAACTCGAGTGCACCTCGTTATCCAAAGTAAAGTTTGTGAAGACCGTTTCAGCCAGGACGCAGTATCCCCCACACCAGCAACAACACGACAGCGCTGAAATCCAGTAACGAAACCATAACTTTTGTTCAGCTTTAAACGTTCACAAAAATAAGGGAGTCGATCCAAATTGATGATGCGCTGATTCAAACGGTTACAGTCGGTATGAGTTATAACGTTACCTCATTTTACCTCTCTTTAAAAGAGACGAGCGCATTCATAAACGCACTTGTGACCTGTGCGTTTCTGGAGCGTTTTTCTGGAGCGCTCAACCTGCAGAGACGCACGGAGACTGATGCGTGTTTCCAGTTTGGATAGCAAACTTGAGGAGGCGCCGCGCGCAGGGAGGAGCAAAGGGGCAAGTGCGTAAACCCGCGAACAAAGCGCACGAACGGAGTGGAAGGTATGAGAACGAAAGGACTGATAACGGGAAAGGCGTCTGGTTATCTGTGTCTCTGTCCAATGCGTTCCGCGGATGCCCGTTTTCAGAAATGCACCTGCGGCAGAGACGACATGTCGTTCTGACGCGCGTGTCTCTCTCTCTCTTTCAGTGTGTGTATGAACGATATTGCAATATGTCAGTGAGAGTTAATTATACTGTTTGTTATTAGTGCTGGAGATCTCGCCTGAGGGTTTAGATTAAAACAGGAACCTCTGGAAAGCAGTCTGATGTTACTCTACAGATTTAAGCTCCTGTAACACAGAGGTGATTCTGTGGACACAGGTTGCTTTTATAGCTCAGAATACCTATAAAGCATTGAGTAATGTTACAATCTCTGTGTCAGATGTTTCTCTTAAAAATTCCTGAGGAGAACAGATCAAATGATACAGTTTTTACATACAGCAAGATTAACGAATGTGAATAGAATAAATAGACTTTTAATTGCAGGCTTTGGTATCAAAACCAGACAATGGAGAGACTGATACACTGTAAAAAGACAGGCAGCTCTAAAAAGGGCTTGTGATGATAGGTTGCCTTATTGTTTTAATAACCAAGATGACTTTGTTTCTTCTAAGAAGAAAAATCAGAACATGAGATTTACAAAGTCTCCATTTGCTTTCTATTCGATCTAATTGTTTAGTTTGTGTCCAACAGAAACAACGGCAGCGACTGCGCAGAATTCCATTTGCGATTTAGCTTTCCTATGGCTATGCAAATAAATTGCCAGATGTTTGGACTCAGATGGCAGACAGCTGTCGTGTGAGGCCAATCCTACCTGCCCCTTACGGCTCAGCACCTCTTAAACACTCCAGTTAAATGTAGCGCTTCTGAAGCTCACCTGAGCTCTTTATTCGCGCACCCTGGCACAGCTAACCTCCAGATGCTCTGTACAGTTAATAGCCATGTGCCAAAAACACAGCGTATCCACAGAACAGAGATACTATTTCTGTAGACAGCTTTGCCTGGAGCGTAGGTGTCAGGTAGGCCTACTCATTCAAGTGGATTCTGTGCAGGGGGAACAGCGCAGTCCCAGATGTGAAACGGCAGACCTCAAGTTCCAGCTGCTTTTGGGAAAGATGGATGGAGAGGAAGCTGTTCCTAGCGTCATATTGCGTTCATTTCTCATTTGGGAATGTCCTCTCCCCCTTTGATTTGCAGTGACAATAAACTTTGGTTAATCCATCCGGTCCGCAGTATGTTGGCCTGCTCCGAATATCCGTTTATGACTCGATCAGTGTTAAAACCCCGTACCATGTAAACAGTGCTTTCCGCTTCCTCAGATAGAATCACTGAATGGCTGTGTGTGTTTACATTGAGACAGCATCTGATTTGGGGACTCAACGTGGTTTCGGGTAAAATTATCCCTATATGTGGGAGCCAGAGCCCCCAGTTCTCTTTTTGGCCCAACAGAGGGCTGTCATTCTGGAGAAGGACAATAGGAACAGACCCCCCTTTGTTCCAGCTCCGGTGGCCCTTTTGACCGGCACAGTAAACAGTGGGCACAGGCTGATTTGCCGGTCTGGATACCCACACTGAGGCGCTTTTGACCAGGGGAAGTTAAGCAGAACAGCTCCCTGAGATCTCCCAATGACTCTCTTCAGAGCACAATCTCTCTCTCTCTCTCTAAACCTCACTTAGCCTCTTGAAAACAAACTTTTATTAGTAGGGAATGTACACAAAAGCCTGCAATTACACAAAGGAGATCGGAAGAGCACAAAGCAATGAATGTTTATGCCCAAACTTAAAAAGGCAATGTTAGGTGGAGCGTTCAAACGCTTAGCAAACAGCCACTCATGTATATAAAGGTATAGTTCACCCCAAAACAAATATTAATTTTATATAGAAAAATAAATGTATATTCACTCACTTTGGGTGTGGTGTTCCCATATACCCAAACACCACACAAGGGTTAACCATTTCTTTCTTACACTTTTGTTGTTTGAAGAACTTTACTTTATAGAATCCTAAAGCTTGAGAATAAGCATTTTAAGGAATCTTTTGACCGTGTACAGAAGATTTTTGGGGCTACAAATTAACCAAATTCACTACATACGTAATGCATCAGTATTCTCACTATGTCCAGGAGCTTAAGGTCTGATTCAGCTGGAAAATTCAGGTTGTCGTCGTATATTTACATAATGTGTGTAGTTACAGAACAGAAGGTCCAGCGTCTGTATTACAAGTGTAGGTGCTGCTGACATGCAACTTATTTTACTGACATCATTTTCCTCTTACTTGCAGTGGGTGTTGATGAAACTATTAAACTGCAGTGCAGAGCTGCACATCCCAACAGACCAACATAGCCGAGATATTGGGTTTATCATTTGGTTTGCCATTTTATTTATTATGCAGCTTTTCCGGTTACTTGTTAACAAATACTTATGGGTATTGTGTATAATTGCTGAAATTACTTCCCTTCCATAGTAGTGCATAAAAAGTATAAAACATGACTTTGGCAGATAACGGTCTTTATTTATTTGAATAAAACCTTTTTATATAGATAGAGATAATATTATCATAAAATCTGATAAATGTGACAGCCCTCGTGTTTTTTTTGTAAAAATTGTTATCGCTATAACTTTGATGGTTTTGGCAGCAAAGTAAATCTAATGGGGGAACTACCTATTGTTAAATTTCATGTCTGCAGATAACTTTATATTAAATAAAGCATTTCGTTGATCATTACTTTATTATCTTATGCTTTTAATTTTCGATTTTATTGTGTGAATGTAAGTGCATAATATTTACTTGTTACTTTTTTTATTTTTACTTTATTTAGTTGTTTTACTTGACCAATTTAAATAGAAAAACAGAACTTATATCAGTATGGGCTTTACCACATAAATAATTTTGTGGATTGTGTACATTATATAAGCAAGTTACACACTTTGTGGTGAATAAAGTGAACAATAATCAATAATAAATCGTCAGATACACATTGTAAAAAAACTCAATTTATCCATCAGCAGGGGCACCAGAAGAAAAGTCAAATACAAATTTTTGAAAAGTAAAATTACATGTTTTTCAAGTTATTTTACACCTGGCTTGTAAATGTTGTGATATAAACTGATTCTGTAATATTTTTTAAATATACATGAAAATAAAAATAATAAAATAAAATAATTTCTTTATAGTGATATGCTCAGAAAATTATTGTAAAATAAGATAGTAACTTTTGTTTCAACCACAGATGTTGCTGGAAAAGTTCTGTAAGTCAGTTAAAAATAGCATATTCATTTCTACAGTGTGTCTTTATGGCTATTTTACATAGCCATTTTTTTTCTTATAAATAACCTTACGTCTCTTAAGTCATCTTACAAACATCAGAGCCTCAGCAGGTTGAAACCTGATGCTGAAATCAAAAGATTTGCTAACTCCAGTCAGAAATAACTGACACGTATACTTATGTTCACGCTATCCCACCTTAGTCTCAAATCCCCTCTCTGGTTTTCCTTTTCAACTTGCTCTGTTTGACTCTGGCACCAAGAGTTGGAGACACAGGTCAGAGTAATATTTATTTCGCATGTGTCTGGTTGAAAGCAGGGGGCAGCCTTTTGAAGGCAGCGGGGTGGGAAACAGTGGGGCGGCCCGGTGAAGGATACAGTAAAATTCTTTCAGGGTAAGCTGACCCTCAAATGAAGCAGTGAGATTTGGAGAGGGCCGAACAGGGCAGAGAGAGGGGATGAGAGGTGGGGAGCGCGTTCCTCCACCCGTTACGTCCTGTCTGGATTTTTGGGACGCCCTGGGTGCGAGCGCCACGGCAGGCTGTTAAAACACTGGCGGCCAGGTGGGACTGAGTGATAGCGAGGCTGATATTGCGAGAGGCCGTACGAACATATGAGACACAGCTGTGAAACAGGGGAAGCAAGAAAAAAAAGGAAAAGCTGCTTCACATCTCTGGTCTTTGGGTTTCTGCAGCGAGTTTGTGCAATATGGACCATAAGGCAGCTGTTCAAATGCTTGGAGAGGGTGTTATTGCATTAGCTCTCTGATCTTAAATTTCCTGTGCTTTTATGCTTTGACAGTTTCAGAATAATGATAGTGTTTTATTTTACTTAAACATAATGAAATGTTTACTTGTTTTAACTGAACTCTGCACTATTTTTACCATTCTTGCCAACTTTGAAACTTTCTAAATGTACTTTATACATTGCTGATTCTTTATTCGACTCATTTCTTACATTATATTATTATTCTTTATTTGCAGACTTGCAAGTTTGAGACGTGCTTTGATGAACTTGCAAGTAGCTATAAACAATGCTTTCCCCACCATCAGGGTCTTCTAATTGGTCCAAAAAGGAACCGACATTGATGTGCATTGAATGTGAAATTCGTTCAACTTGACACGGTATCTTAAAACCGCTTCACTCATCACGACTCTGCAAAAGACTCAAGACGTGGCCATAATGGTCAAACGTGTTCGTCTAGCGTGTTTACATAGAAAAACCAATCTAAAAGTAGCATAAAACACCTTCTGTGTGAACCTCCGCAGTACTGTTGTATGGATTGAGATATGCTCACAATGGAATACTGGCATCTTAATGGCATAATTATTGGAAAAATGTGCATTAGCAGCTCAATTTGTACAAACAAAACGAAGTACAAACTCCCAGAACTCCTTCTAATTTAACATAAAAAAAGAATATAAAAAAAATTCACAATTGAATTGCAGTGCATTGTGGGATACAGCATTCCTCACTGTGATCTAGAGCTGCTGCATTCTGGACAAATGTTTTGGGGCATCCAAGTTTTCAATATATACAGAAAAGATGCATACTACGCATAGTGTGCAACGTGCGTACTCTATAGTGCACACATAGTAAGAATAGTATGCATAAGAAGCATGATTAAAAAATATATATAACTAGGTGTCTTTTTACCAGTTTTATAGTGACTTGTCTTTTCAACTTATTTTTACAATTTTACAAATAAAAATATAATTTTAGCAATAATTTTACTGTAATTATAATATTTAAAAGTAATATTTTTTTATATCATACATTTTCACAATAAAATATATGGTTTTCATGCCTTTTTAATTTTAAAAACTGTAAATGTGTACATTATTTACAGTAAAATCAATCAAATATTGTATATGTAGCTTTTACAGTAACCAATTAATTAGCATTTTACATGATTTTTACTTCAAAACATTTTGCGCAGTGTATGCTATTCTTTCTGAACATAAAGCCCGACAAACGTGGCTACACAGTTCTCGCGGCTAACGAAAAAGCCCTCCCGCATTCTTTATCTCCTCGCTCTGTGAGGTTATGCAGAGCTGTCCATTACTGCCAGGGCCAATCAGTCACTTCCTCCTCAGGGATGCTTCTCTGGGTCCCATTAACAGGCTGGGGGCAAGCAGTGTTTGGCAAAGGGCAGATGTGAAAGAGATGAAGCAGCGGTGGGGTGTGTGCCAAATGAGAAGGAGAGAAGGGAGAGAGGTAGAGCTCTGTTTTTTATTTGCAGGGATTAGACTGACAGATCTGTATTTGGTTTCGAAGGGGCCTCTGGCTTCAGCTAATCCTCATCACCTGCAGAATGGTCCCCCCCTCTTGTGCTAAATTCTCAAAATCCCCCTCCAGTGGCCTAATAACCCTTCCCTTTGGCCCAACAATGCAAACACTCATTCTGGACACAGGAGTCACACTAAGCACGACTACAACCTCAAACCAGAGAAAGAGAGAGAGAAATCCCTCTTTCTAACCTTTCACAATCTTTCGGAACTGGCCGTGAGGTGTTGCTGTGTTGGTTTTAGAGAGATAGCAATTATCTGCAGATTAAACTCAAGTGTTACGGAAACTGCTTGTCAATGTCACTCAAGAAAAGAGAGGAAGATGGCCAGATGCCTAGTGAGGAGCCATATGGAGGTTTTCAGGTCAGGTCAGGGGCAAGAAACGCCGTCTCCTATAGTCTCACAATTTTTTCACACGTTGTCAGCAAGATGTGATGCTCTCAGCTCTTAATTAACTTTAAATGAATACATAAATTGTGGTACTCACTTCAAAAAGCATCACTGTAGGGGGTTTGGAAGCTTCATATATTGCTTAATAAGAGCAGAAGCTTTGATTTTACTGTAGGTGAACTATACTTATAGTTACTCCTTAATCTTTAAAAGAGATTTTTACCCTGGAGCTACCAGGGAGTTCTTGGATTAAAGGACCTTTGACTCTTTGATATGTCTTCATCTAAAACCTTTTTGGGGGAGTTATGTTTACTGGAGGGCAGATGGTGGAGGCCTTTGCCTGCTGCTGGTCCCTGTGGTGTGGTCAGGCGTGCCGTGCTGGAATTTCGGGGTTATGGGATAGTTTGCTGCGGGGTTCATCAGGGAACTGAGAAAAAATCCAAAGTGACTTCAAGTGAGACACGGCTGGAACAGTAAAGGGGATCTTTCTGTTGTGCCTTTATGAATTGCAGTTAACTTTATTGACTAAACTGTTTAAATAAAATAAGACAAGTGGGTGGCCATTTAAACGTCTTGTGGTGCCATGCCAAAAAGGTAAAAAAAAATTGATCTCACAAACCTTCTCTGGATCGGTTCCACTTATGTGGAAGGATCTGCCCGCGGCAACAAGATCTGCAGAATCTGTAGCCATCTTTAAGAATCGTCTGAAACGCATCTCTTCTGTCAACTCCTTACCGATCAGTTCTGACTTCTATCTCTTTTCTACTCCTCAAAAAAACAAAAAAACTTCAAACTTAGCTCTGTATACTGTGGTAGGCTTTATGAATCCAGTTTGCACTTATGCTTTTTGTTGTACTTCTGTTGTCCGAATTGCTTCGATTGTTTACCCCATCTGTCAGTCGCTTTGGATAAAAGCGTCTGCTGAATGACTAAATGTAAATGTAAATTAACCCTCTGGCATGAAAAAGATTAAAAAAATAGACAATTGTGTTAAAAATGTATTTGGTGGGCACTTTTATCTAAAGCAACTGAGGGAAGGAGGAAATGATGTATTACTGCTGTAGCTGAAATGTGCATTAAAGCCAAGGTACATTTCATGTGTGTTCCAATGTACAATGAGCTACAGAAACAAGAGAAAATACATGATAAAATATATAATTACACAAATAAATTGAATAATATTATCTATGCAATTAGTCTTAAAATATATATATTTAAAATAAACAACACAAGCTGGCAAATAATGGCCAGGCAATGATGCTCCATCGCTGTCAAAGTTACAATATTGTCGAATAAGTTCTTCAAAAACATAAGTAGCCTACTACTGAAGATTCGTTTATTACAATTTTTATGAATTTTACCATTCAAAGATTTTGGGGGGCTATTTATCTTTTTACATCCAAGAGAAAACGAGTAAATACAGATGTTCACTCATGTTTGGATTCTCTTCAATATGTTAAACTGAAGACTCGTTACTTCAAGCAGCGAAGCGCAGCGCAGACCGACATCACAGTACCGCGAGAGTACCCACAAGTTGTCCTTATTGTGCTATCGTTCTCGCGGTACTTTGATGTCATACGCCGAGCGTTCTTCGCAACACTGCACGTAGTCAAACACACCTACTGTCGCTCTCGCGGTGGTTATCTGTCGTTCAAAAACATATTCACTAGTTTCACATTTGATTATTTATTCGTTTGTTTCTATATTTGACATCGGTACTGCAACTACATCAAGTAGAAACATTCGTAGGTTGGGATATTCGACTTAAATGGCTCACCAGTTCGCTGAGGTAGATAAGCTAAGGGAGACGTTACTCGGGCGCGAGGAATCTGCTGACAGGCACCTGGAGGACATCAGCAGGTGAAGGGGCAGAAATCTAGATGACCTCCGTGTTCGTCTGTTTAACAAACACCGACTGAATATGACTTGTCCCTCATGCACAGACAGGATGTTTTGACGCGGATTGAGACAGTCATCCAGACTGTAGTCACGAGTGTGTCTGAAGGTGAGGCACCTGTGCTGAGTGTGATGAACAGATCCAGATGGGCCAATGTCAGGTGGGTTTATTAAACGTTCTTTCAAAATAAAGGTTTAAATACATTTGGAGGAAAATGTGTCACTGTATATTTATGGCATATGCACTCTATCTGTCAATCTATCTGTCTGTCTGTCTCTTTATCTAACATACAAAATAGTCAGTTTTTCTGTCTATCCATAAGATAAAAATGCTATCTATCTATACGTCTGTCTGTCTGCCTGCTTGTCTGTCTGTCTATCTAACATAAAATATTGTAAATATCAATTGTCTGTCTAACTGTCCGTCTGTCTGTTTTTATGTCTAACATAACAAATGGTAAATAAATATTCTTCTGTCCATGTATCTGTCTGTCTATAGGATAATAAATTGTATCTATCTTGCCTATCTGTCTGTCTATCTGTCCAACTGTCCTTCCTTCTGTCTGTCTGTGTGTCTGTGTGTATGTCTAACATAACAAATGGTAAATAAATATTTTTCTGTCTATGTATCTGTCTGTCTATAGGATAACAAATTGTATCTATCTGCCTATCTGTCTGTCTATCTATCCAACTGTCCTTCCTTCCGTCTGTCTGTCTGTGTGTCTGTGTGTATGTCTAACATACAAAATGGTAAATAAATATTTTTCTGTCTATGTATCTGTCTGTCTATCTATAAGGTGAAAAAATGGTATCTATCTGCCTGTCTGTCTGTCATACAAAATGGTCAATATTAGGGATGCACTAATAAGTAAATTTTGGCCGATAACGATAACCGTTAATTCTTTAAAATATGGAGCCGATAATCTATATTTTGGCCAATATACAGCATCTAAGCATTTTCTGAGACTGAAACAAAAGGCAAAAACTACTTTTATTTGAAAACATACACTGCAGTATACAAGGTAACCATTAGTTCTCTTTTTTTCCCCTGAAAATCATGTACCAAACCTACTTTACACTAGTTGAAGATTCTTTAACTTTTAAACGTTTCTGTTATAATGTTTGTTTAATAAATAAATTATAGATGTTCTTCCAGAGCAACCCAGATAAATGCCACATGTCTAACCGGTCTCAATACAGAAATCATTCAGACAGCAGTCCACTTTAAACAATATGCTTTTGTTCCTATAATTTACACGTTCAAAAATATCTACATACTGTACCTACATAAATAATGTTTTGTTAATAACAGTAGGTGAATGATCATGACAGAAAGACAGTACTGTACTATATTTGAACTGTGAGCAGCATGCAGATGAAGTGGTTTAAGCAGAGAAAATTATTCATAATTTATAGGCATAATTTATCGGCCTAAATGTTATTATCGGCCGATACCGATAACATTAAAAATGACCATTTATTGGCCTATAATTTATCGTGCATCCCTAGTAAATATCTATTTTTTTTGTCTGTCTGTCGGTCGGTTGGTCGGTCTGTATGTCTGTCTATAAGATAAAGAAAGAATGTTATCTGTCTGTCTGTCATGTAAAACGGTAAATATCTATTTTTCTGTCTGTCTTTTTATCTGTCTATCCATAACATAAAAATGGTATTTATCTGCAGTGCTTGAAGTTGGCAATACGGGCACTTCTCTATTTTAATCTTTAGCGTAGCTTCACTTTTTCTTGCGTACTTGCACTTCTAACATGTTGCCGGTACTTTGCCACTCCGAGTCAAAGCGTCCTTTTAAGTCACGGCCGAGATGCTTCCAGCTAATGAGATTAGCGTGGAGAAACCCAATTTCAAAAGGTTGACCAATCAAACACAGTTTACAGAATTCCAGCCAATCAAATTGAAGAAGACAGTCAGCAGGCGAGCGCTTAGTGTGTAGTGAGATGTGAGAAGGCAAAATAACAAAGCCAACGGTTTTACGGAAGAAATGATAAATGGTAAGATTTAGAGATGCAAACTACTTATCTTCTGCAAATTCTGTTGTTTTAACTAAAAACATAAGTTTGTCACATATTGTTGAATTTAACTTGTGGTCGACCATTTAATGTGCCTAAAACATAACAGATTTATAGCGTATAAAACATAAGATATGACTGTGTGAGCATATGGTAGATTTAATTAACAGAAGAATTTAATAGACTGCAGAAATTTAATGAAATGACAGAAATTGTCATTTTTGGTCACATTTGTATTTAACATTATTACATCAGTTGTTTGGCAAATCGTTCCTTTAGTAACCAGTCTTGTACCAGAAATATGTCCAAATACAGTTTTACGTTCTAGAAATTTCAAATGTGGCAATAATTATCATATGTCAACGTGCACGAGAGAGTACCAGAACCTTTTTCTCTCCACTCTCTGTCTATCTCACTGTTGGTCTGTCTGTCTAAACTTTATGTATTTACAAATTAAGTAACTTTTTGACTGTATCATTTATCAGAAAGGGGTTTATGAACACACCCACAGTGCTCTCTCTCTCTCTCCCACACACACACACTTAAAATTCGGTCCTCTAAAAAGGTTTTCACTGTATAATAGCTCATGTTTAGAACAAAGAAAACTGTCTGGTTAGATCTACGTCAAACCTCCCCAAGGCTTAACGCACGTTTCTGGGGCCCCTCTGAGGCCGAGGCCCTGACAACTCAGCTCTTGGCTTATTGCTGTAATAAATGTTTCCCTAGTGCAGGTAATATGACTGATTTTTCTCAAAGCAGTTTTGATAATGAAAACCTCATTTAGCTGAATCATTTCTTCCCCCATAAGAGCAAAATAGATATAAAACCTTATTGTGCCTGGTTATATTTTCCCAGCGCAACATTTGGTAATGATCATCTTAAGATTTCTCAAATTAGACATCAAGATGTTTTTCCCAAAACATTTCACCCGTAAACCCAGTCTTGAAGTAACTCAAGAAGACATCATTTCGTGTACATATTTCAGGGCATGTTGTGACTTAAATGATATTAAGCAATCAATAAATTGTCAAATTGTCTTGGAGGAAGAGGAAAATGAGGGAAAAGAACAAAAAATGATTGCTATAAGTCTCAGGTTTCATGAGTCTGTTGGATTGGCACTGAAGCCAGATGCATCTGTAGTGACTCTTCGATGTGACTGGCCTTCATCAGCCACCAAATTTGGTAAGATTATTTTTTACATTATTGTTATTTTATATGTTTGTACATATCGTTACACTGTACTTGTTATATGTGTAATGACAATAAATTGAATCCAATCCAATCCAATCCGTTCAGATAATACTTCTCTCGTGAGCATTCAACTTTATGAGTTGGCAATTTTACATGATTTATATGCAAAACATAATTATGACATGAACAGGCCTTTAACACGAAACAATGAGCTTTTTTTCAGAAAATGTTGTGAAACCAGTAAAACTAATGTTGCCAAATATGACTGCATCCAGTGTGTTACTGTTTTCTGTTTACAGCACTGATTTTAAAGCTCTTGTCTGTCATTTACAAACTTGTTCAAAGTGACTCCTACGCTACTAAAAGGTGAGTTGTTCAATATATGTCCATGACATTCTTAGTTCATATTAAATGGTCCATCAGTGAGGAGAAAACACATTTAGCACTATTTTTGTTTGAGTGATTTGAATTGATTTAGATGACATGAACCAGAAAATGTCGACTTTCCAAAAGTCTTTCATATTGTATATTTCGGAAAGGTTTTCTTCAACCTGTTTCATGTCTAAATATTTAGCATTCTTATCCGTCAGCTATTACAAGAGCATTTTATTGAGGCCAGCTGTGGGCATAAGCGATGATGTATAAATCTGCAAACAGTGCCATAAATCATCTGATATAGAGAGCAGGTGGAACCTTTGATTTTTATGAAGTGATTTGTCAAGTGCACCTGTGCGCTGAACTGTTTTTTCTGTCTGTCAGGGATATATATTATAATGATCCTCAGCTGTTTGGGTCACAGAAGACCGTGGATTCCATCGTGGATGACATTTCGTGCATGCTCAAGGTTCCCCGCAGGAGTCTGCATGTTGTACGTGCACGTGGCTGTAATGTGCGATGTTAGGATTTTTGAGACTGTTTTACACACTGTCCTGCTCAAGTTAACATACCCTTCTTTTTGACATTCATACAACTGATATATAAACAAGAACAAAAATACAAAAAAAATCTACAGTTTCTGATATTGTGTGTCTGTAATTTATTGAAATGCTAGCTATTTCACAGATTCTGCCAGATGTAAGCTTATGAGCATGGGTGTACCATCAAGCGAATCATTACTTTTTTCCTCACAGCTTGCAACATCCAAAGGCCTTATCTCAGGTGATCTGTGTTATTTGGAAGAAGATGGTACGATGGTGGACTGCGGTTCGAGCACCACAGTGAGTCTAGATCAGAAACTCAATGCGTATCCTTCTGTAATGTTCACATCATGACCATGATTGATGTCATATCCTGCCCAAAATCGTTCATCTGTAATTCCACCGACAACATTTTTAGACTTGAGACAGTCACATGAGCTTTACTCAAATGCTGTCTTACCACTGGAAAACATTAGTCTGGGACAGCAGTCTAAATCTACTCGGTTATTTTGTCTGTTTGGAGTTGTGTGATGTTTTTATAAAGATGAGGCTATTTTTGTTGTGAAACCATTCGAAATGTTTTTATAATTCTGTCCACAGGCCGTCCCCGTGTCTTCCAATGTTAGTGGGATTAATCGTATCCTTTTGGTTTAAGCACATCACTGATTTATTTATGTACACTAGTGTTCGAAAATCTAGGGTCAGTTGCTCATTCTTTATAGTTTTTCCCTCTCAATTTAGTTTGAATGTAAAATCATAAAAACTGAGTAATAACAGATGTATCTAGAGGATTTAATGTGTTTGGTGATTATTAATGTGTTGGCACAATTCAATTTTTGTCTATAAATCGAATTTTATACATTTACACATATGCTTTCAATTCACAAGTTTTTAAGATCATATGAAACATTTCAGTCAACTGTATATTGTGTGTCCCCTTGTGTGTCCCCCACTTGTGATGTATAATATTAGGCTTTACACACAATAAATACGTTTTACGGTGTGAAAAGGTAGCGTTCATTTACTTACCCCACTGTTTCTCCATACCTGTAGCACTTTTTTGCTCCGTAAAAAGAGATGTTTTGCAAAACCTCTAATGTGCTTTTTCGATAAAGTGAAAGAGACAATGTCAAGCTTCAAAAAGAACCAAAAAGTTTGCAGTTCTATGTTTATGTTTGTTAGACTGGTGCTCTGTAAGATTCCTCAGCATCACAAAGACATTGTATCATCTGCCAAATTCATCCTTATAGTGGAGAAAGATGCAACTTTCCAGAGACTCCTGGACGATGACTTTTGTACCAGACTGTCTCCATGCATCATCATAACTGTAAGCATGCTGTCATCATGATCCTGTAGATTAACTGGAAGAGCACAGCATCATGGGTTTGACTCCAGGGGAATACTCTGATAAATGGATAGCTTTTGTCAAATTAAGAAACGAAAGATTGATCGATGTTCAGGTGTGTTTCATGTGTCTGTCAGGGTAAAGGTGTTCCTGATGTCAACAGCAGACTGATGGTTAGGAAACTGTGGGACACACTACATGTTCCAGTCTTCGCTCTGGTGGATGCAGACCCGCACGGTACAAATAAACACACACACACACACCCTTGTTGATAGTAGGTCCCGGTGTGGTTTACCTCCGCTCTGTCTGACACTGTCATTATGGTTCTAACTGTCTTCTTGCATGTGTAACGCTTTACTTTGTTCTTGCCCAAATGAAGCTGGCCCGTAGGATAATTGCATGGGTATATGGTGGTGATTGCATCTCTTTTTTTCCCAGGCATCGAGATCATGTGCATCTACAAGTACGGCTCAGTGGTGAGTCTTGTTTCCTGCTATTTCTGTGCTGTTTCCAGCAAGGCCTGTGCAGAGTATTGCATTGCGGCGACATGTAATTATTCTTTTCTCTTTGTGGCAAGAAAAAGAGGAAGTACTCGTTCATAAACTTGAAATTTATCCGGTGGAAAGAGTGAAGCAGTTTTACATGTGTGTGTGTGTGATACTGTACATCTACAGAGTATGTGGCTATTTCGGATGTGTTCAATACTGCACAAAGAAATCATATTGTTGATCAGTATTTTGTGAATTTTAGTATAAATATCATAACATAAACCAGATTTATTTAGATCTTGTTTACACGTGGTCTGTCTGAGCTGAGCTGATCACAATAGGTCACACAAATTGCAATATTCTCTAAATTATGTATTATTTTTTTACTCTGTTAGCAAATTATTATTATTATCATCACAAGTAGAAAAAGGAACAACATTTGGTAGTTAGTAGAAGGTGGTAACGCTACAAGTAAAGGTTAGTTAAGGTTAGCTAGCAGGCACTGACAATGACTAATATAGTTTTACAACATTTGTTAGTCTTTTGGAATTACAGTTTTTCATGTTAGCTGACTGTAATGTTAACAGATACAACTTTGGATTGTAAAAGTGTATTAGTGAACATTAAGACTGACATTAATAAATAAAGATAAAAGATTAATAAATGCTGTAAGTATTCTTCATTGTTGTTACATATATATAGTCAACGATAGTTATATAGTCAACTAATGTTAACAAATGAAACCTTAAAGTAAAATTTCACAAAAGATTTATGTATTAAACAAAACATTATTATTTTTTAATTTTTTTTATGAAAATTCTGTCATCATTTACTCGCCCTCTTTGTCATTTCAAACCTGCATGACTTTCTTTCTTTGATATTTTGAAGAACGTTGGTAACCGAAGAGCGGCGGCACCCATTCACCTCTATTGTATGGACACAAAACCAATGCAAGTGAATGGGTGCCGGTTAACAATGTTTTTCAAAATATCTTCTTTCGTGATCTGCAGAAAGTCATACAGGTTTGAAATGAGTAAATGATGACATAATTTTCATTGAACTATGAGTGAACTATCACTTAAGGTACATTATACCGAAGAACAAACAGAAAAATAATATGATAAAATTCAATGGTTTTTGCAACAAATCTGGTGTTTTTTTTATTTTCTTGAGCATTCAGCAGGTTGAAATGTAAAAGAACACTGTGACTTTCATTGTAATTGGCTTTTCCTGTAGCTCAGTAGTTAGAGCATGGCGCTAACAACGTCAAGGTCATGGGTTCAATCCCAGGGATTGCACATACTCAGATGCATATGTAAAATATAATGCAATGCAAGTCGCTTTGGATAGAAGCATCTGCCAAATGGATCAATGTCAATATAAATGTCTACTAGTAAATTCTTGTCGAACATGTTTGATATGTTTGATACGAACATGCTGTGATAATGAAGTCTGTGTGACTGTCAAACTTTATGAACTCTGTGATTTGTCCTCAGTCGATGGCCTTCGAGGCGCGCAGTCTGACTGTCCCCAGTGTGCTGTGGTTGGGCCTCCTGCCTTCAGACATTCAGAGGTTTGGGAAAGTCAACTCATTACTTTACTCTGTGGTTTGTGATTGAGGCCGGGCTGGCTTTGCTTTCCGCTTTCTGGCCTTTTTTGTTTTGGTTTTTGTTGCTGTTTTTTTTTTTTATTTCCTTCCTCTTGAAAGCTATTTTAAGTGGGTTTGTCAACTGTCATAGGCTGTGAATGAAATCAGAACCACTTTTCAGGAATCTATGGGACAAAAACTAGAAAAGACAAAAGCGAATTGCGGCTGTTAATGCATATGCTATGTTAAATGCTTTTGAAGGCCACCTGTCTAGCACTCGGGCACAAGAGCCTTTTGTGCTGTTAGAACTGTCTTGGAGGGATTCAATAGGCTGATGTTTATTTGCACGTTTTCTTGTTTTACATCAGAAAGGAATTATGAAAATAAGATGCAAACGTGCAGAAAAAAATGCTGTGGGATATGTAGCAGATCATTGCAGCGGTTTTCAATTTGTTTGTCATGAACCCTTTTAAAGCAAGACAAGATATTTCATCTTTACTAGTCGTAGAAATGATCGTAGAAATGATATTGCTTTGTAGGAGCAGTGTAGTTATATGTATTGGTGTTGCACATACGTTTTTTTTTTTACTGATATCAGCTGCCATTGTTTCAGGTTAAAGTAACTATGAATGAATTCGACATGACTACATTTTTTTTTTGGCGAATGACAAGAAGATTTATCTGAATCTTTTACAATTACACAAGGCTGGAAACATCCTCAGGTCTTTTGGTTCGTTCTGATTCCGACAGCATCAGCACATTCACGCTGCCAGTTTCCTGCTCCACCTCATCCGAAAAGCTCTCTGTGCACTGATATCTTGTGCAGGCATTTGCAATATGTAGTGGAGTAGGCGGGGCGAGACCGTGGTTCGAGACCGGTGAGTAATTGTGAATAAGCGCCAGCTGTGCGCACACCGGGCTCGAATCACGTAGGAGATTGGGAGCATATAAAAGGAACGAGGGACCGGACCGTCGATGAGAGAGGACCGGGCCCGAACATGTTTGTATTTATATTTATGTTTGTGTTGCCGGCAGTCGTCCGTGAGGGGCTGCCGGCTGTTTATTTACTTTGTTATGATTTGATTAAATGTTTAAATGTTTGCCGGTTCCTGCCTCCTTCCTTCCTTTTAATGAACTTTGCTACAGTGGTGCCGAAACCCGGGAGGAAGGAGAGACATGCTGTCGGAGAGTCCTCGCCGCCGAGTGGCCTAGGTAGAGTTCGGGCAGCGCGACGAAGGGCGTCCGCCAGTGGCTGCCCGAAGCGGTGGCTCTGGGAAAACGGAAGTGCACAGTGTGGCCACCGCCAAAGCTTCGGTGCGACGGCGACCTTTGCTGCCGCGCCCCTGGGTCGAGGTGGGGTGGCTGTCGTCCGAGCGGGAGCGGGGGAGTTGCCGCCGTCCGCCAGAGGCCTGAGCCTGCGTCCGTCCGCCCAAGGGGAGGAGCAGGGGGCGGAAGCGCCGAGGACGGCCACCGCCTGCCAGAGGCCGGAGCCTGCGTCCGTCCGCCCAAGGGGGAGGAGCAGGGGACGGGGAACTCGCCGCCGACTTCCCGCAAAAAGGAGCCACCGCCGGCCGCCAGGGGGCGGACGGTCGTGCCGTCCACCGAGCGCCCAGGGCCACCGCAAGGCACCGCGAAGGAGAGAACCCCGGCTGGTTGAGGACCGAGCGGCAGCATGTCGGGGAACCGGACTATTTTTTTTTCCTCTCTCCCCTCTCTCTTTCCGGTCGCTCCAAAGGCTCCCGTCTCCGTTGTCTCGTCTCGTCGCTACATGCCCCCAGGGGAAAGGTACTCCGAGACTGGGAGACCCCCCCGAGGGAGGGGGGGAGCAAGCACAGTCTCGGGGGTACCCCCCGGCCTGTGTTGGGCGATGGGGGTATGTAGTGGAGTAGGCGGGGCGAGACCGTGGTTCGAGACCGGTGAGTAATTGTGAATAAGCGCCAGCTGTGCGCACACCGGGCTCGAATCACGTAGGAGATTGGGAGCATATAAAAGGAACGAGCGACCGGACCGTCGATGAGAGAGGACCGGGCCCGGACATGTTTGTATTTATATTTATGTTTGTGTTGCCGGCAGTCGTCCGTGAGGGGCTGCCGGCTGTTTATTTACTTTGTTATGATTTGATTAAATGTTTAAATGTTTGCCGGTTCCTGCCTCCTTCCTTCCTTTTAATGAACTTTGCTACACAATACATTGAGGTCACCTATGTATACAGAAATATGATGTATGAGACCCGATTCACACGCACATATACTGTATGTAACACTTTATTTAAAAAAATATATTTGTCAGTTATTTATAGAAACGTACTTTACATTTATTATATTTACGTTTATTATATGCCCATATGTCTGCATGAGCTCTGTCAGGTTTGTGAAAGCATTAGTATTTCCAACTATTCCTAATACATCATAGTTATGAAAAGCAGAATCTGACTTGGTCTTGTTGTGTGTTGAAAGATTATGCAGATCTTATGCTGTCTGGTTGTGGTTATTTGATCATTTGTGATTTGAAAATCTCAGCACATTAGCTGTTTCTCAGATGCTGGAAGTAGCACATGTGGGACTATCAAGATGCTTACATAACACGCTTGAACAATTTTGATGTTTTGTTTAAGAACCACAATTCTTTGTCTAAGAGACAGCAGACAAATCTAGAAAAAAACATTGCTTGTGCTTTTTTGTTACAAGTGTAAAGAGTCGGAAATTGCTAAATTGGACAGTAAATCAAAAACGGAAACTTGCAAACAATAAAAAAGTGACATTTTTGTCTATAAAGGCAATTGCTTGTAAACCATGAATGATACATACTGATTTTTTACTTCTGTTTTATTTCATTCATTTGGAATTCTACAAATGTATCATGGAAATCAACCAGATCGCATTTATAAATGCATACATGTAGCCTATCTGTATTATAAGAGACAAACATCATCTTTCAGAGGGGCAGGGAAAATGAAATGTCTCTGGTCATATGACACTTTAAAAAATGTAGATTTAGTGGTGACATTAATGTAATGTAAGCTGTATAATTTTCATAAATTGTGGGATTTCATAGGTTAACTAGCACTTTTACTAAATTAAATCTAGTTATGAAAAGAAACGGAGACTTTAAATATTGCAGGGAGCAATGTGGACATTGTATCGGCATCTAGTGGGGAGGTTGCGAATTCTTTGTCCGTTTGTTGTGTGTACACAGTACAAGCAACATGGTGAATTCCATGTAAGGGGACCTGTGGTGTATGTAGCTAGAAATAGCTCATTCTAAGGTAATAAAAACATAACACTATGTAAGGTCTTTATACACCTCTGAAGACATGGTTATGTATATAATATTGCATTTCTGTCAATAGATCCTCCAAAAAATCACACACGGGACCTTAAAGTCATGCTTGAGTGCATTGTTGTAATAATGTTTTGAATCTGTGTTTGTACACACAGGTACAGGATTCCAGAAGAAGCCATGATTCCGTTTAGTCGGGCAGATGAGAGGAAAATCAAGAGCTTGAGGAGCAGACCGTACATCACCTGCCAACCAACGTGGGAGAATGAGGTGAAAGTTCTTGTAGATACATGATTTTTTTTTTTTTAAATGTATTAAAAGAGCAGAGAAATTATTTTCCATGTTTATGATGCAAAATGTGACATTAGTGTCTTGACATCAGGGTAACTTTGTGAATGCATAGTACAGTTCTTATAACAATATACGACGTAATGTACGAGTTTGTGTGTATATCGATTTCAGATCAAAGCAATGCAGAGACTGAAGCAGAAAGCTGAGATACAGTCCCTGGCATCTATAGCTCCTCGTTTCCTCACTAGAGTTTATCTTCCGAACAAACTGCGTTATGGTTGCTGGATATGAGCTTATACTGTCATCTACTGGAATAAAATCTCTACTACGCCAATCAATTATTGAATCAGCAGAAGATATATTTAGTGTTACAGCATTATTTTAAACTAGCTTATTGTGTTACTTTAGGTATTCAGTATTAGTGTCGCTGGATGTACTGGCTAAGAGCTTTTAATAGACCTTCTGATAGCTGGTTCGCTAGTCATGTTCACAAATTCTTTATAAATAGGCTTAAATAAACTGCAGTTTCTTGTTCATTTGTTTCTAACTTTGTGATAACTTATTTATTAGTAGTATAAATCAACAACAAACTATTCTAATATGCCGTCATGAAAATGATTGCTTACGATAATATCCCAGATGTTCGGGAAGCAAAGTATGACATTTTCATTAAAATGTTCACTTTCCCAGACATTGATTTCGTTTTTTGTGATTCTCTTAAACCCATTGGGTTGCTTTGTTCACAGATTAATTTTGTAATATGCTTTCAGGTGAAACTTGGATAGTTTCTATACAGTTACACAATTTTTGCACTAGGCGGCGCTGTTTATATAAAACTGACACATCTTGCAAGTTTTCATTGAAAAAAAACATTAGACTAAGGTTTTAGTAAATGCATTACCTAATATGAACTAAGATGAACAAATGCAGCAGTAGTAGTGTTGTGGATTGTTAGTTAATGTATGCTAATGTATGCAACCATATTGTAAAGTGTTACCTATGGTATACACACACAGCACCAAAAAGGAAATCAAATTGAGGAAAACATGTTGTAATAATCCAATGAGATTTTGCTGCACAAAAAGATCTGGTCTCACCATCACGAGTAGAAATAACTGAGACTTGAACAATCGAATTGTCGCTTGAAGAAACAAATTAAAATGCTAAGTTCACATTTAAAATGTATTTTTATTCAATACGTCTTTGATTTGACTCTATACTTTATTCCAATTTTAAATACAATCCCAATATCTTGAATATATTTAAAACATAAAAAATAACTTAAAACTGTAGATACAAAAGTGCTGTAGATAAAAAGTGCTTTTCTAGTTTGAGAACCTGAACTAAGCATGCATGTCTAATCATAAAAAGGTCAAATGAGCTGATATTTTTATATCTGTATTGACACTGACACACAGTCATGAGGATCTACAAAGTTTCTCTCATTTCCTATGGTGCTTGTCACAAGCCAGCATGTCTTTCTGCAATTGTACAAAAGGTCGCATTTAATTTTGTTTAAAAAAACCTTGTCATTATTTGGAAATTTGGGGATGTCAGTCAACACATGTTTTACATTATTTTCCCCAGGAAGGAACAGGTTTGGAACACTGTAAGGATGAGTAAACGATGACAGAATTTAACATTTCTAATTACGTATTCAAGAAATATGAAAATAAATTTAAATTGAGAAACATGTTCATTATGACAGAGACGTATGCATTTTTTCACAGATCCATACATAAAACATACTTCATTCAAGTTACCTTGTAATTATGAAGATGTGTGTAGTTGAGGTGGGTCCAAGTCAATGGACAGAGACATTTGTCTGCAAAGAATAAGTCAATCCTGAAAGACAAGGGGTCTTTCTGGTTCTCAGAGGTGAGAACAATTGCACGTTACAGTCTTTGAGGCTAGAATAGGTGTGAGGTCACAATCAGCATAACACCAACACTTAAATGCTAAGCAATGAAGTGCCTGAAGAGGGTCTCTCCCATGAGAGACAGTGTCGATCATTTGATCATTCTTCTCGTTGTCAATAAGCTGTATGTTCAACTATAAAACAAGTATCATTTAACCATGTTTTTGGACATCTAACACTTTGAATTTCTCTATAAGTAACATGGTTCTGCAATTGCCTAGTACAATAAAATAAAGGGTTGTCAATCCTTTATACTTTAATCTCTCAAAATATTGACTTATTCTTTTTTCAAATACACAGTCAAACAAACTAGATGTGACACACAATTGCTCAAGCAAGACAGAGGAGCTGAATGCAACACAGTGCTGCCTGTCTGCGCCTCTCTCTGACTTGCACCATTGTTGGTCTGGCATGTAGAACTGATAGATGTGTTGCACATTGGGACACTTGGGATCGTGCATAAACTATATTTTGAAAACTATCGGAGAGCTGTTTAATTTCAAGGGTTTAATGGACTCAAAAGTGACACAACACAGTGTGGTCAATGTTTAACCTTTATTTGATGTAGTGCGTAATGGTGTCAACTTAAAGTGATATATCACCCAAAAATGAAAATTCTGTCATCATTTACTACTCACCCTCTTGTCATGTCAAACCAGTATGAGTTTCTTTCTTCCACAGAACACAATAAGATATTTTGAAAAATGTTGTTGAACGAACAGCGATGGCAGCCATTCACTTGCAATGGTTTTGTGTCCATACATTAGAAGTCCATGGCTGCCACCGCTATTCGGTTATCAACATTCTTCAAAATATCTTCTTTGTGTTCTGCAGAAGAAAGAACGTCATACAGGTTTGAAATAACAAGAGGGTGAATGAATGTAAATGATGACAGAATTTTCATTTTTGGGTGAACTATCCCTTTAATTGATCCAGCTTCTAAGAGTCAGGTTTGTGGTTATACATAATATATTATTTTTGCGTTAAGCAATGTTTTTTCCTTCTGTTTGATTGTGGGACCCACCAGCGAGCTTTCAGATGTGAAAGAAATCGTGTATTTATCTGATCTTCCTGCAACTTCCTTCAAACCTTTTTTTCTTCCTTTCATCATTGTCATTTTCTCTCTAGACTTGCTGTAGGTGTGAGAAATGGCTCCTAGTTCCTGTTGCTCGAGTGTTAAGGGTGTTAACGTTCTCACATTAGGCTGCACTGTAAATTTGAATGACAGTATGTGAGCCACTGACAGGCTGGTGTTGAATTCTTTGATGCTGAGCTCTTGATCGGGTATTAAATGCCACCTTGTGGAATAAGGAACAATGTGCTGGTCCCCGAGGACAAAGAGCTACCTTTACAGTATATCACAAACAAACCATTTCACTTCCTCATAATAATGGTAAAAATAGAATGCTGTACACTGTTTTAGTGTCAAAATATAGCTCTCGTTGCATGTGTCGGGCATTGCCAGTGACAGTTTTACACTTGTTACTTGCGGGTCACCTACGGTTATTGACAGGTCAGCTGAGGCCACAGCACCAAGACCAGTAGCAGGTCACTTCCTGCGACCATTTGTGGATGGATGGTCACCTGCTGGCACTGACAAATCATGTGTGGCCATTGACAAATTACCTCCTGTGGTCAGCCTCCTGGAGCAGCTGCGGAATATATAAATCTAAAAGTCTGTCTGTAACATGTTATATGTGACATGTGTTGTGGATGTGACATTTTCAGACAAAACGTGAAATATATTTTCTTAGAGAATGTGTTTATTACCAACATATTGAACCACCTGTTTATATTTGACAAAACATTTACACGTTTCCCTTAACTTGACCATGAAATATTTTTTAAAACATTTAGTGAAGGGAGCTGTTCCAACATTAAGATGCTCTGCAGTTCATTCCACAAAAAAGGTGCATTAAAAGAAAAGGCAGTTTTACCAAACTTTGTATATATTCTTGGGATTTTTAAAAGCAATTTAGTAGAGGATCTAGTCGTATAACTACAAGTGTGATAAAATAGAAGACTACAGATATAATAAGGTAATTTTCCTAACAGCGCCTTGGCAATGAACAACAACATGTGTATTTTTCTCCTTTGAGACAAGGAGGACCAGCCCACGAATATAAACAAGGAACCATGGTGAGTGCGTAAAGAAGCACCAGTCACAAATCTTAGGGCAGAATTTTAGCTGAGGTAATCCCACGCCCTAAATCATTAATAAAAATTGAAAATAAAATCGGTGCTAAAATAGATCCTTGAGGGACTCCTTTTGTAATTTTTTGCTCGGTTGAAATATAATTCTCAACCGAGACACACTGAACTCTATCTGATAAATAGTTATGAAACCAATTTATAGCCATTTTACTAAAACCAACACCCTTTAGCCTCCATGATCCACGGAGTCAAACGCTTTAGAGAGATCTACAAATAATGCTGCGCAGTGCTGTTTTCTATCCAAAAAATAGGGGAAATGAATGCGTTATGGATGTGAGGCGTGGATGTTTTTGAGAGACAACATGCTTTGTAGGATTTCTGTGAAGTAAAATGTACGCACCAGAAGCATTACTACCTTACAGTCGGAGACGGGATGGCTCTTAACATAAAATAGTTACATTTTAATTTTGATGTGCCCATTTATGAGGAATATGGACTGTTATGGATGTGACAGCTTGTTATGTATGTGACAAATCACTTACCTGACTATGGAAAACTATGCTTTAAAAACACAAACTTTTTCACGTGGGTATTTAAACCACCAAATATCTAACCCTATGAGTATGGTATTAAAGGGATACTTCACCCAAAAATGAACATTTACTCACCTTCAAGTTGTTCCAAATCTGTATACATTTCTTTATTCTGATGAACACGGAGAAATATATTTGGAAGATGCTTATAACCAGACAGGTTTTGCCCCCCATTGACTGCCATAGTAGGAAAAAATACAATGGTAATCAAAAGTGCCCAGAACTGTCCTACATTCTTCAAACTGTTTTCTTTTGTGTTCGACAGACTATTTTTCCTACTATGGAAGTCAATGGGGTACGAGATCTGTTTGGTTATAAGCATTCTTCCAACTATCTTTCTCAGTGTTCATCAGAAAAAATAAATGTTTATACAGATTTGGATCAACTCCAAGGTGCGTAGCCTAAATGATGACAAAATTATTTTCATTTTAGGGTGAAATATCCCTTTAAAATCTACCAAAACTACTATGTGAGAAAATGACAGTGAGCCAGTATAGCTACATCTATATTCAACAAACTCTTCTACAGAAATGTCTATGAAGCAGACACCCCAGTACACGCTGAGCGAGTTTGGTTGCACTTTCCCCAATTTATTATATTCAAATCGCAGGTGCATTAACGAAACCCAAAGATCGAGACAAGGGAAGGGTCGACGAGCGTCAGTTCTTCAGAATAGGAGGGGTGTAGTTCAACAGAAGACGCCCGTACTCAGCACCGCATTGGATGTCGAGTCAGGAAGCCCGTCGAGCTCGTGCACAAGTGTCGCTGTAGCTGAGGGCTCGTCAGTCACCTGCCGTCATTGTGTCTCCACGAGCATGGAGTTGGCCGAGTAATCTGGCACATGACGAAGTGGAAAAGGATCCACAGTTATTTCTCCGAGCCAAAGGAATATCTACCTCACCGCCTTCGCAAACAGTTCGTATCCTAAGAAGCGGGAACGTCGTTATTTATATTTATATTATTTATAACTCGCGCGTGTCGCCTCTACAATTTGCGCCCGATGCTTCTACATCAGTTCGTGAATGGGACGTCGGAAACGATGTATCCCGGTATTCAGAAAGACACGACTTTCACGAAGATCTTTGTCGGCGGTCTGCCGTATCACACCACGGACGCGTCGCTGCGCAAGTACTTCGAGACTTTCGGCGACATCGATGAAGCGGTGGTGATAACGGACCGGCAAACGGGGAAGTCTAGGGGATATGGCTTTGTAAGTAACACCAGCTGCAAACTGTGAATAACCCCGCATGAAACATGACATTGACGCTACAATAGCTGTCCGTTATTTTATAAATTCACGAAAATAACCGGTCTTTGTTTTACTCAGTTCATGCAAAAACTCCGCGTAAGTGGTTAACACGTTTGGCTGTTAGTTGTGGCTTCGCGTTTCATTGCGACGACTCTGTATTCGTGCAAGGAATTATTCATTATTGTCGTGCGATTATAAATGGTCGTGAAGGATGTCTGTGTCGTGTGCGCGCGTGCGGTCTCCAGGTGACAACGCGAGCGTCGTCGCGTGCCGTTGCGCATGTCTTTTGTTACAGTTGTCAGGAACAAAAGCCAGTAGAGAATCTTCAGGCATCAGCACAACGTTTAAACGGCTCTAAATAGCCGGAAGCGCATAGTTACTGGTCGACTGCTGGTTTATTCTGATCCTTTTTTAATAGGCCTAAATGTTTTTCCCCAGTCCGATTTAGTCCTGAAGGATCATAAGTGTAATCCTCAGGTATTGAGCGCTTTTCTGAGGCACAATGTGCTCTCGCATTGCTCTACAAGTGTGCGCGCGTCAGCGCGATGATGCGAGTCACATGTTGGAGAATTAAGTGGATTATTTCTATAAAAGCATGTCATCAATTATCTTCCCAAACACTTGGATGCATTAAAAAACATTGTTTCTGAGAAGTGGGCCCTTGTGGTTACTATGCTTGCTGTACACTTCCTTGGGCTGCTATAATAAAAAGTGTTGACGGTACCATGGTACTGAATGATGACTATATTATGTAAATGTATACAAAAAGTACTTTGTAGACTTCTATGGCTTGACTCTATGCTAGGCCTACGTTCAAACAACTGTAATATTATATGACCATTTATTTGTTTAGACGTTTTATCTGACGGCCCGAAGTTATAACTTCCGGTCTGTATTTGGTTATAATAGAACAATGTATTTTATATTAATATTTTTAATTGTATTCAATTAAAACTACTCAACAGTTATAGATTCATTGAGATGTCCACCGGAAGTGAAGTTTGGGCCACAGAATAGTTCAACGTGATGTTGTTGCAGCTGAAGCCGTCTTTTTTGTTGAGAAAACACATTCTAGCTGCCTTTACAAATATATACGAAGAATAAGTATAAATAAACGCGACAAAGTCGGTTTTCACACTATTCAAACATTATTTTTCTATAAGCAAAATAATTCGCTTTGCTTGCGGTGTCTTGACAATCACCCATAGAGGTCAATTTCTGTCTTTATTGATTTGCAACCCTATGTACACTGGTACAGAATTAAGTCGCGGTTTGCCTTCAAAAGCAGTTGGCGAGCCCAGAGAAGACCACAGTTTCAGTTCTTGTGTTTTTCTTTTTTTTGGCGTGTCATCGGTACTAAACATGACCATTAGATAAACATAGTTAGCAAAAACGTGACGGGAATTAAAAGAAACTTTATGAGACGAAAACAAATAATGTTTACTTTGTCGTGGATTGCAGTCTTTAATAAGCAGGCTGATACACTCCCATGTGTGGGAGGCCTTGTCTTAATGTTCTAGAATAAGAAAAGAAGGAGGGGGGTTGCCACAGGAGTTCCCACAGGATTACACAACCCTAATGTTTTCCCAACACACTCACTGCTGCTTGTCGCCTCATTTACTAGCCGGGTTTTGTGACTACTGAGATAATAACACGTTCTCAGCTGTGTGTGTGCGTGCACTTGTTTCGCTCATGTTCATTCCAGGACGCTCTCCACACAAGGGCACTACAGAAACGAAGCGCACACTCTGATGTTTACCTGACAGAAACCAGATCCCATGAATTCCCTTCCTAACCGATCTGCCGTGCTGCTGCTCTGGCTGTATTTCTAGTTCCACCAGCCCTGGGGAGCATGCTGCCACTGGGTCTCCACAGGGTGGGGCGTGTTTGTGTCTCTGTGTGTGTGTGTGTGTGTGCGTGCAACTGAGGCCAGGCAATGAACAGCTCTAAACTAATCGTGCAGCTTGCTACATGTGTCACAAAGGCACAAGCTGTGAAAAGTCTGCAGTAGATGCTGCTCGACGTTTCACTAAAATACCCATAAACTGCGATGATGTGACCAAATTGTCCTAATATATGATTTTTGTTATTGTTCCATGCTTGTGTTGCAGTGATGGCTGAAATGTGTGTTTAACTGCCTCTGATGTTGACGAAATAAATCAAGCATGAATTTATTAGTTCATTACAAGTTATTAAATGAACATAAAATCTTTGTAAGGATGGATAGTTTTTTTTAAGAATCTTTTAGATAACAGTAATATATAACTTTGCTGAATATAAGTGTTTAACTTTGGCGGGGGGTAAGGTGAACATTTAAGAGGATAGCTCACTCAAACATAAAAGAAATCAAAATGTATTTCCCATGTTGTTCAAATAACTTTCCTTTTGTGGAAAACAAAAGAAGATATTTTGAGAAATGTCTCAGTGGTTTTGCGTTCATACAATGGAAGTCATTGGGGGCCAATGTTGTTTGTTTACCAACATTCTTTACAATATCTTCTTTTGTGTTCTGTAGAAGAAAGAAAGTCATACAGGTTTGAAATGACAAGAGCGTGAGTAAATGAGGAAAGCATTTGGGTGAAATAAATGTGATTTTATTTTTACTCATTGTCTGTTGTAATGTTTGACTCCCCTCATGTTGTTCCAAACCCATATGCTGTTTTTCTGTTCTATGAAACACCAAACTAGAAAAGATACCCTTGAATAACAACCTTTGAGTTCGTCCTTCACTTGCACATGTTGTTGTATGGCTTTATAAGACATGAAATGAATTTGCATATTGGTGCTTGACCTGTGTGATGACTATGAACAAGATGAATCCAAAGAACAGATAACAGCATAAAGCTTTGGAATGGCATTAAGGATGCAAACATAAGACAAATCGCTAAAAGGGTCAATATTCAAACTCATTTGCATTCTCTTTGTCTGTTTGCCTCCAGGTGACTATGCTAGATAAAAGTGCAGCTGAGAGAGCTTGTAAAGATCCAAACCCTATTATTGATGGACGTAAAGCTAATGTCAACCTGGCGTACCTTGGAGCCAAACCACGCAGTCCACTGACAGGTAAACACCAGACACATGCATGAAGGCTGTTTACCAACTTCAGAACGTTGGGTTAGCTCCTCATTATTCTTTTTAAAGGTTGTTTTGCACTTTTAGCATCACAAAAAAAGTCATTGCAACAATGACTCTGTCGCTGCATAGAGTTAAGATGGGAGAAGGTATTTTATCTGGAAGAGATACACACTTCATCTTTAAGGACTCGACTCTAAATATATTTCCTTTTGTTTGAAGTTCCTCTGTCCTTATATGGTAGAGCAATCTTATGCAGCTTTTCTTGTTGACATTTTAACTGTTTAACTGTGAATGAATCATATAAGTAAAAAACTGATGTATGGCCTCATCACGCACAGTTTATCATAATAATCTTTTGTGCTTACCTCAAATGCACTCTCACACTCGCAAATTCACTCTGGCTGGCAAACGCGCACACACACACACACACAAAGTCACACCTCTTAACGGGTAGTTTGACGGGTTAGACCTGTCAAGAAATTACCACCATCAAACATTTGCATCTATGCATGTGTGCAGAAAGTGATATCTGTTCATTCGCATGTCTGTGTGTGCTCCAGCTTTGCATTTTTGTGTGTGTTTTGTGGCTAATATGACAAAAAAGAGGAAGGGTATTGTTGCGAAAGTTTAAAGAACGTACACCTGTTCTAACACACCATATTCACACAGGAACAGAGGATATTTTGGGCTATGCTCTTGATCCCGTCCGAACATGTCTGAAATGGTAGTCCTGTTTCGCTCTGTGTGCCGTTGCCGCCGTCATCACGTGACTCCTGCAGTGCGTCAACTGCTTTTTCAACCCCTGTGTGACTCTAGTGTCAGATCACACACTGTGACATATAATGTGTGTTTTTTGTTTTGTCTGGATGTTTAGCATTAATTACAAATGTATTGTTAAGATATAAACATTTTATTTGAAAAGTTTCCATATATTTTGGGGCATTAAAGATTTCTCTTTTTTAATAATGCAGACATCCTTATTTGTCATTGACCCATATAAGCGGCGGAATCAGAGCGGAAACACCGATTTGAAAGAGGAGAAAAGCTTGCTTGCTTTTTAATAGAGAACGACAAGGATTTAGAAGGCGATACGTGGAATTATGTTCAAAGTAAGCTTTGTGTGAAGGGTAAAGTGCGTTTATGCAAATGTAGCAGAAGAGGCCGTTGAGCAAAGCGAATGTGTGTGTGTGTGTGTGTGTGTGTGTGTGCAATGGGCATCCAGGCGAGAGATGTTTCTCATCTGTATCTGCGCAGACAGAGTGTTGTGTTGGAGAACAGACAGCCTGGAGTTTTTCACTTGACTGGCTGCATGCAAGCACAAAGATCCCGTCTCTCAGAGCAAAGGTTGAAAAAAGAAAAAGATGCAATCCATACCGGATGAATAGAGAGAATTGAGTGCCTATTAAAGGCGAAAAAGATATAAATGTGAATCATGAAGGTCAAACGGGGCAAGCAAAATATTGGAACAAGAATCTGAAATCCTGGTATAGTAATAAAGTACCCTATCCAACATCTCTCATTTAACAAGCATTATTAATTCCCGGGAGGTCCTAAAGGAATGTTCTGCATTCAGAACTACATGATTATCATGATAATATATTAATATTATATCAATATAATAGAGCCATATAGTGCTTCAACTCTCAGTTTGTAAAAACAAACCGTGTTTATGCACTTAAAGGGATAGTCAACCCCCAAAATGAAAAATTCTTCTATTATCTACTCACAGTTATGTCATTCCATACTTTCTTCTGCTGAACACAAAAAAGAAGATCTTTTCATAAGAATGTTGGCAACAAAATTGGCCTCCATGGACTTCTATTGTATGGACACAAAATCACATTTCTCAAAATATCTTCTTTGTGTTCCACAGAAGAAAGGGTCATTTACAGGTTTTTATGACACAAGGGTGAATAAATGATGACAACATTTTCATTTTTAGGGGAACTACGCCTTTAAAATGAAGGTGTATTTACGTTCTTGTAACTCAATAGCAATGCCAAGGTTTGATTTTGTCCATGGGTTTCCTAGGGAACACACAGGCTGGTTAATGTACGAAAGCACTGTAAGTTGCTTTGGATAAAAGCGTCTAGCATATCAGTAAACGTGTGTTGTCATAACTATAAAGTCTAAACTGCACCTATAGTGGTTGGATTACACGTCAGAAATGTTATTTTAGATGAGGTACTGCTTGAAATCTCTTCGTGATATCCATGTCTTATTTTTCTTTTTTGGTCACAGGATACACGACAGGAGTACAGCAGGTTCACCCAACGCTGATCCAGAGGCAGTATGGGTAAGCGTCTCTCCTCAGTCTGTGAATGTCATGGGTGAGGAATGACTGCGCATAAATAACACAAAATCCTCCCGTGACCCCTCAGATATACTGCTGCTAAATTACAATTTAATTTAGTGGAAAATTGCGATTTACGCGTAACGGTCTGGCATCCTCTGATACCCTCCCCTCCTCTTTGTTCATTTCATACATCCGTCTCCGCTCCTTCTACTCCTTTAATGCCTTTTAAAGACTGAAGGTTAAAGGGACAGTTCACCCAAAATAAAATGAAAACTCTGCTATAATGTTCTGATCCGTGTCATTCCACACAGAAAGAGTACTTCATATCTTCATATCAAACTCTCTTTAACATCTGATCGACTGCTCCTCGGTGCCATTCGTTGTGTATGTGCACCCCATGTGGTTTCTCATGTCTCCACCTCCTTCCCAAATCCTCTCGAAGTGTCACTTTCTCCGTCTCTGTTTCTCTGTTTTTGACTCTCTTCCTCTTTCTTCATTTCCCTCTCAGTTTCTTTCTGTCTGTTTTTTACCCTTCCTCTCTCTCTCTCTCTTCCCTATCCTGTTTGACCTGTTTGTCTGTCAGTTAGGTCACCACCTGCCTCATGTCTACTTACCAGCCAGGTGTTATGCAAAACACGGTTTTACTCAACCTTAAATCCATCATTCAATTTTTCTCTTTCATTGTCTTTGTCTTTCTCTACTGTATACGTGCACATCTGTCATGTTCTCTCCCACACACTATCTCTTAGATACTAAGACATTTAATTATTGTTTTCTAAAATACATATATAATATATAAAATTTTTTTAACTCATTATTTGCTGTTGTGCAGTTCAACCCAGATGCTTTTTTTCTGTGTAATATAAAAGTAGACATTTCTAGAAAATCTTCACACACCTGTTGTCATGCATCGATAGTTCATAGAGATAACATCTGTCATGCTCTTAACAGCATTAAAAAAAAAACTCCATTTGTTTAAGGGCTATACACAAACACTGGTTTTATTCAAGCGTTGCCGGAAGGGAAAATAACTCAAAAACTGAACTACTATTAACAATCCTTTTCGGCGCTAAAATGGTTACCATGAACGTGTTGGGGTTGCTAACATGTGCATGGAAAGACCTTCAAATAGATACGTTAAAAAGTTCTCCTTTTTTGAGGGTCAAGGAACGTTGAGGGTCTTAGCCCCGGTTTATTCTTACTGTCTGATTGTTAGTCTTTGTTTAAAGTGCTATTTGGTTGTTTTGAGCGCTTTTTTGCATTTTACGCTACTACAGCGTTTTCATTGGATGCACGCGTCTCGCCCAAAGTTAACTTCTGGTCTGTGTTTGGTTATAATATAACAATTTATTTTATATTTAAGTTAAATTATTAGTAATATTTTATTGTATATTAATTGTGTTCAATTAAATTAAAATGACCTCGCAGAAGTTTTCCTGTAGCTCAGTGGTAAGAGCATTGCGTTAACAACGCAAGGTCGTGGGTTCGATCCCAGGGGATTGCACATACTTAGAAACAAATGTGTAGGACAATGCAATGTAAGTCGCTTTGGATAAAAGCGTTTACTAAAATGCATAAATGTAAATTAAGTTTGGGCCACATAAGGTTTGCTCATGTTGTTGCCGCTGAAACCGTCTGTTATCAGTGTTTTGTCAAGCTGTTAGAACTGAAATAGTAAATGCGCTACACAGGGACACAGCGTAATACAATAAGTTGTAAACATAAGTGTATTGGAAAAATGTCTAACAGTTAGCACAAACTAGCATGAAGCCTAATGTGACACTAGGACTTTTCACACTGCGCTTAACCCCAGGTTATCTTCATTGTAAACCCCACTTTTAACCCCGGGTGAAACAAAGCGAGGGTAGAATGATACGACCAGACGCTTAGCAACGGACACCCAATCAAAAACGGAACGGCGCTTACCTCATTTCACAAGCTGTGTCACAGAAACTCTGTACGCTGTGTAAACAATCCTTTGAGTTTTTCATTTGTTTGAGTAAATAACATCTTAGGAGGCTCAAAATAGCCAAAAAGGATTTACGAGGTGTCATCTTTCCCCAGATGTGGAACAACAAGGAATTTAGTTATTTAAAGTGACCGCGCACTATTTTTATTCAGTCAGTTTGACGCTGCAGTATTGATCCAATCGAGAATGTTAACCCAGGGTTTAGTGATGCGCAGTGTGAAACATCAGGTTAGGAATACCCAGCATTATCTCTTAACCCCTGGTAAATGATAAGCAGTGTGAAACAGATAACCCAGGATTCTGTTTACCCGGGGTTTAGAATAACCCGGGGTTAACCATTTCATGTGTGAAAACCCTACTGAGGCCCTGTTTACACTCGCTTTTAACAACTGTCAGCAAAAATACGTTACTGTTTAACTGTGGTAATAAAATACACCTTAAATTTGGAGGAACATACATTTAGTTTTTCAGCATCACTGTATTTGTTACAGCACAACAAAGCCAACACACTGTGCCTGTATAAAGCAGAAATCTATATTTTTGGTTGAAAGCAGTTATTGAACAAGTATAAATGGGATGAAGGAGGAGGAGGGTACTGCTAACAGCCCCCTGTGATTGGAGACAGCATGGTAGGATGTCTGCAGACTTTAGGAGCTGGACTTTGCTGAACCAGCACAATGAGGATCAAACTGCTTGACCATCTGAGATCTTGCATAAACAAACACACGCCTGGCTGTCTCTCTTAAGGCTCTTTTATACCAAACACCATCAACAGCTTTTTTAGATCTAGTGACATTGCCAACTACTGGCCTGGCATGCAAATACAGCATAATGTGCTGTTTTAGTCATTTTTACGCATCTGAGTGAACACGATTGTTTTTACATTTTAGTCTATTGTTGTTGGGTAAACATACCCTCAGAGTACCCTCACAAAGATGTACATTTGACATTTATTCATTTGGCAGACGCTTTCATCCAAAGCGATTTACAAGAAGAATATAAACATTACACGCTAAACAGTACCTTTAGTTTACAAGGCCATGCTACTAGGAGGATTAAAGCTGGAGTAAGCAAGGGAGGGAATGAACCATTTTTTTGTAGAATCATGCACTACAGCTCATATAAATTACAGCTATTAGTTTGCCCTACTTTGTTAGTCCTCACACCCTTGTCAAGTCTGGTTTTCTTTACTTTGTCTTCTCTCTTCCTCCTTGCCCCCCTCAGTCGTTTTATGTCTATGTCTGCATGAGGGTTTGCTGGATGAACAGGGTCAGTAAGGACAGCAGACACAGTTGATTTGCCTACTCCACAAAGCCACTGTCATTCCATATAAATCACCCTTCAGCTCCGGAGGGCAATGAGGGAACGACATGAGGAATGACACTGCAGCTGTTCGTGTGTGTGTGTGTGTGTGTGTGTGCGTGCATCCGTGCGTCCGTGTGTTATGTAGATATTTTGAGATGGTGTCGCAGTCCCTCTGGGTTCCTCAGTGTTTTTGAGGCGAGTTCATGGCTTCGGTGAGGGCACGAGCTGGTGTCGCTATGTTTGTGGGCTGTGTCCTCGTGAGTCTCTAAGCAGGAGATGTGCTTTCTGTGAGGTTTGACAATGATATCATCAGGCAGAAATTCATAAGATACATAAGTTAGCAAGGAGAAGTTGAGGCACTTAAAATCCACAATTCTTTTGGGTTTTTTACTCAATTAATAAAATAATTGTTAGTTGCTTTAAATTGTAATTGAAAACAGATCAAATGAAGGATGAATCTTTATTTCTTTCCTCTGTTACTAGGAATAACTATAGTACATTATGGAATGGTTTTCCGTAAAGGGCTGAAGACTATTCTAGACTAAAATAAATGTTAGGAGTTGTCTAAACTAAAGACAGTTTGCACTGACATATATATATATATTGTTTTGTCTCAAAATTACTTAAATGGTCTAATTTGACAAAGGCCTAGTCCTGATTTAGCCTAATCCCTGTCCGAAGAATCGCCCCAACATCAAATGAAAGCACAAAGGATCGGTGAAATCTTGCCAATTTTTGTTAGATTATTCGATTCTGTCCATTTATTTGTGTCCATTTATTTAATGACTTGAATGAAATGAGGAACGAAAGAATTATATCTCAAAAATCTTAACACAAAATTTGAGCAGCGGCGCTTCGCTAGAATTCAAGAATCCTGCCGTGCCATGCACATAAATTCAAATGAAATGACATCTAATTTGTCTAAAATCACACTTCATCTACAAATGACCTTTACAGAAAGAATGCAAGATATATTTATCTATATAGGAATAACAGAAAAGACAGACTATTAATACAGAAAGACTTACTTTGTTACTGAATTCTATCACATTAATAGCAGATACAGGAAAACAAAATGGATTTAAGAACGTGATATAAAGCTCATTTATTAAATAACATTCAAAGACGATCTAAAATAAGAAGTTGGCCCAACTTGCATCAGGAGAAGACTTTGAACCTGATGTCACAAATAAATAATGTACGTGGCCAGTGTGTGATACCGTACATGTGAGCTGTCTCCCTTAATGCATGTTGTAACTTTGACACTTAAAATATACTCTAAAATAACTTTCTTTTGAGATTTCGCTCTCAGCGACATTTTTGAAGGTCATTTCATTAGTTTGATAACCATAATGATATCTAGAACAATTATGGCCATAACTGGCGGATAAGATGTACTCAAAAATCTCTAAATTAATGTTTATTTGAGGAATCAAAATGTCCACTATCCACTAAAAGGCTGTTTTGGACCTTACTAACATGTGGTGAATAAATCACTTTTGTCCACGGATCTTATCAGTCACAGCTAATGGCCAATGCTGATAATCTCTTAATGGAGAATTAATCTGCCTAGTTGACATTTCAGTCTGTCACTCGAGTAAACCACATAATTAGTATCTAACCCTCTCTGTTTCTGTCTGTCTCTCTAGGCTCAGCCAGCCGTATGTTTACCCTCAGGCCTTCCTGCAGCCCAGTTTGGTCCTTCCTACTCAGGTCACCTCCACAGCAACAAGCCCATACCTTGACTTCAGCAACGCATACGCCCAATACGCCTCCTCGGCCTTCGAGCAGTACCCCTACGCCCCCTCACCGGGCTTCTTGAGCTACGTGTACCCCCCAGGAACACCCGGCCCCTCCTCTGCCTCGACCACCCCGTGTGCCACCCCGCTCTCGGTCGGAGCCCCTCCCACAGCAACCTTCATCCAACTCCCTCCTTCTCAGCTGCACGCCGACCGCCTGTAGATCTGACAGCTGGGGACGACTGAGTCTGCTGAAATTGCACTAGAACATCATCATTGTGGGTCAGGGAATTGTGACATCATCAGCCTTTGACCGATGGGCTAAAGACAAAATACTAAGGTGTCATACTAAAGGGCTTCGAGTTTTTCCCTCAGTTGAAAGACATTTTCTCTGACTGGTTACTGTTATGATTATTAATTTCATTATCGGCATTATAGGTAGAAGATTGTTGAATAATGTTAGATGATTAAATGGTGAAATCGAATGACAGATGCATCAAGTGAAAGACCAGAAACAATAGATCATAGGTGACGTGATTTATACAATGAAACCAAAAGTTACTTGGGCACTTTAAAATGTTTGAATATCATTGCATTTGATAACAAAATATCCAACCAAATATCATTGTTTTAAACAAAGACAGCAGAAGCAGATTTTTCAAGCAAAACATTTTACAAAAACACATTTGTTTGGAGCTGTTTATATAGATATTTGATAATTCATACATTTTCGAGTTTTAAGCGTCCAAATTTGGGGCCATTGTATACACGAATGACAAGTTTTTGAACAGGTATTTTTATATCTGAATGAAGAGACACACACTGCAAAATCACGAAACATAAACGTCTGCAGGAATATGTGTAAAGCACAAAGCCTTAGAGATTTCACCGTTACCTTCCTTTATATAGCTGTTTCTATACAACTGTTTCCTTTGAGGTGACCAAAATGATGTGACTTTTTTTAACCTGACTTTTTCCAAGAATAGATCACATTTTAGAATTGTAGCATTGCAAAAGGTTTGTAACTCTGCTTATCTCTGTGTTCTGCTTCAGTCCATGTCACACCATGTGTTTCTGTAGTTCCTCTGTCCTAAAAGGAAAAGATCTGTCATTTACCTTCATGCCGGTTCAAACCCGTATGTTGCTATTTTTTTCCATGAAACACAAAAGGAAGGATGTTTGAAGAATCTTTTTTTGTGCGTTTCACGAAAAAAATGACAGCACACGGACTTGGAGAAACATGACGATGAGTCAATATTAACATTTGTGGGCGAACTGTTCCATTAAGATTCTTGAGTTGCTCCGTGTAGACCGTAATGATGTTAATCCAAGCTTCAGTAACATGGATTTGTTAGGCACTGTAATTATAAATATGAGGATATGAACATGGAAACATTGAGTATTAATCATTTTCTAATTCAGTCTTTGTCTGTGATGCTTTCTAGATCAGGTTTGGGCTAATATCTACATCTTTTTAAAGGACAAAAAAGTATTGTGCTGTTTCTATGGCACATAAATGTCAGTGTAGCCTCTGTAGCTGGTTGTTATTGGTATCGCTCCATAAATGACACTACAGATCAAAATGCCAGCAGGAACATATAAGGCGGAACATAAAAGAGAGGGAGAAGACATGATTGAACAGACGTTTGGACAGCACGCAAGTGGACATTTTGCCTGGACAATCTGTTTGTTTTTACAAGAACAGTGTGTTGTCATTAATCTGCCCTGAGACAATTTCAATAGCTTGAAATATGAAAATATCTTACAGTGAAAGCCATAAGACCAGAACATGCAAAACAAGTAATAAATTAATTTGCAAGACTTCCGCTTCATTGATGTGGTTATTGTGATTGTGTAGGTGTATGTACTGGTTTCCAGGTGTCGGTACATGATAATCAAATGCTTCTGAAATACACCATAATATAAAAAATAAGAATTATTTGATTTTCAAATGTTGTTTCTCTTTGTATGTATATTATAAATAATCTGTTGTTTAACAAAAAGGAAAACTACCTTTTCAAATAAAAAAGCAAGTTTATTAAGTTTAATAAAAATCAAACCCCAACATACCCTTAAATACACTTAAAATCAAAGTCAGTTTAACAACCCTGCATGTTTGCTTCAATGGAAAAGATGGACCGATTCCAACAGTTCATGGACATCCATACAAACCTATGCAAATTAAAGCAATGGTGAGTTTTGCAAAGCGAACACAGGGCTTATTGGATTTTTTGTGAGCAGGCAAAGTATGGTGAATTTAATCCACAAGGCCCCAGACCTCAATCCAAATGAGCACCTGTGAGCATCATTCATCAAACCAACCAACCAAGCAGATAAAGCTTTCTATGTGATGCTCTATTGTCAGATGTTCCCACCTGCACATCAAACTGGAAAACACAATATCAGCCAATGCTGATGCACATTTACTGTAATAAGGGAAAAGCCATCATGATTAGCTAATTAAAAATGGTTTGTGGTCGCCCTCTGCTGGTTAATGCTGTAATTGCACTGTAATGAAGCAAATACTTTGCAAAAGGGGCATTGTGTCAACATAAAAACAATCAACAGCATATCAAAGGACAAAAAAGAATTCAAAATAATTAATTATTCATTACAAATGACAAATTATTATTCAGAAATATTGCACTTTTAACTTGAACATTGGAGATGAAATTACCAGCAGTGGCCTCACTGGCTATAGATTGTTATAGATTTTTCAACCAGTTGAGCCTTTTTATTTTTTTATTAATCAACATATAGAGGACAGGCACACACAAAAAAGCCTGGTTTCGCTCAGTAATTATCTTCAAACACATTACAGTGTCTTTCAAATTTACACAGTTAAAGGTGCACTGTGTAAGTTAAAGGAGTATCTTTGACAGAATTGCGATAGGCCTTTAATGTACATAACTATGTCTTCGGAGGTGTATAGAGACCTTACATAAATGAAGGGTTATGTTTTAATGACTTTAGAATGAGCTAGTTCTATTTACTTACATGCACAGCGGGTTCCCTTGCATTGAATTCACCATGTTGTTTCTACAGTAGGCCTAAATGGACAAACTGCTCTACAGAGAGCGTTTCGTATGTTATCTCCTTCGGCAAAATTACATGTTTGTCCTGTGTCAGCCACCGTAGTGCTTCGAAAGGTAGGGGGGAATGGTGGAGTAAGCCGTTGGTTGCATTTCGCAACCTCAGCACTAGATGCCGCTAAAATCTACACACAGAACCTTTAATACAATTAAAAGTTAACGCACTGTGTGCTTTACAGTAAAGGACACTCAATACAGTTCTTGGATCTTTCTGGTAATAAACTGAACATTTCAATCAGATAAGGATTTATCTGAATAAGGGAGACAAAATGTGCAGTCTACATTATATAAAAATATGAAGAGTTTATTGATCACTGCATTATAAACTGTCAACAAGAAATGCTAATATATAATCATATGTTACGAAATTATAGATTATTATGTAGATATTAAAATGTATATATGAAGAGTTTATTTCCGAAAAGAGATTTTTCTAAAATCATGTTTTTTTATTGTGCATTTCAATTAATAAATCAAACTGCCATTGGTTTGTTTTGATTTTAGCCATAATACTGCTAACTAACACAATGAAACACAATAAAAACATGATAACTTAATAAAAACATGATTTTAGAAAAATTGAAGTTATCTCTTTTGGAAAAAAACTCTAAACATTATAATATCTAAATTATAATCTATGATTTTATAATATACGATTATACATTAGCATTTATAGTTGACAGTTTGCATTTCTATATGATTGCATATTGCATTTGCCCAGTCATGAATGTTGTCCTCAAACAACATTTAATCAAAGGCAACACAGACACTAAGCTTGAGAAGTTTTTGCAAAGATGGGCTGCGTTTAATACAGTTTGTATGAAAGTCAAAGTGGAATATCATTGCAAACACTACAGTTTGGGGTGTCTTAGATTTCTGTTAAAGAAAAAACATAAGCATCGTACTTACAAGGATGAGCTGTAACTGATGAAATCCTAAAATAAATTCTTACAAACATTTCACACATACAATTATCACGCACATACATACCTGGGCACATAGTCCTGAACACCCTCACAAAGTCAAAAAGACCCACCCACATGAACACTCACACACATTCACACAAAAAAAGAAAAACTTGGAAAAAAGTGTGAAGCACTGGCTAAGTTGCACCTTCATACATCCACATCTTGTTGTAGAAAACAAACTAACTTAAAATTGAAAATCGTAATCAGATGAAAAATGAAAGCATGCCTAAAGAAACTTCCAGCCCCTCCCACAACCAAAACTCCACCCTCATCCAGTTGGTTCTGCCACCTGGGCCGCTGCCTCGGCACCAACAGGACATTAGTATATAGGAGAAGGTCCAGTGAGGTAGAGCCAGATTTCGGTTCACAGTTTTATAACACATTATAGGGTTTGAGTCTTCAGCTCGATGGGCTCCCCGCGGGTCTCCTGCTGGTTTTCTGCCTCCGGGGGTCGACTGCCCTTGAGTGTGGCTAGCCGCTCAGAGAGACCCCTCATACGGGGGAACAGAATGAAATCATAAAAGATGGCACCCATAGCGCCGCCAATCATGGGTCCCACCCAATACACCTGTTATGAAAAGAAACATATCCTCGTACCCAGTCTGTGCATTTTTTCAATCGCGAGATGCATGTGTCCTGATATGCGTTGCTTACCCAATGGTTGATGAAATTCCTCATGATAACAGCAGGAGCAAAAGACCTGGCTGGGTTCATGCCGGCTCCGGTGTAGTACATCTGGTATAAAGACGAGCGACACTTTTGATGTGCTTGTTCAAAAAATATGTGTAGAAAGAAATGCTAAGATGTTTTTAGAATCTCTCACCCCCATCAGGTGGCCCATGGTGATAGAAAAGCCAATGGACAAAGCAGCAGAACCCAGACGTCCATTTCTTCTCTCATCTGTGACGGCAAAGACGCAAATAACCAACTGCATGGTAAGGAACACCTCCACTGTGGTCGCCATGCCCAAACTCATGCCCGGTTGCAGCTGTCGAAAATAAAAAAGGAAGAATTAGACTCAATCATAACCATGAACATGTAGATGCTTATAACCTATTCACTTTTTAATCATTCTTCACGTAGGCTCCTTGTTCTTGTCAACTTTTATTCAGTAGACTTAAACTTGAAAAAACATTTAAATAAATCATTTGAATAGGAATTTTTGACTAATCTTTGGGAAACTCTCACTTACCGTATTAAGAGCCAATGTGCCTCTCATGTTGTTAGGTGTAACTCCATACAAGGCCGCGGCCCCTGCCATGGCCCCCAGACACTGAGCGCAAATGTAAAAGACGGCACGGAACAGGGACATCTGGGAGCCAACTAAGTAGGCAAAGGTGACGGCCGGATTGATGTGTCCTCCGCTGATGTGACCAATGGATTGGATCAATGTAGCGGCAGCGAAACCAAAGCAGAGGGCGGTGTGGAAGACGTGGAACGGCCCGGAGGTCCAGCGGAGCGCTGCGCCCGTCCCGAAGAAGACGAAAAACATGGTGCCGAAAAACTCGGCGAACACCGCCCGCCAAAACATCATGGAGCGAAACTTCCCACATCTTGATTTATGAGATCCAACCAAGACGGCAGGATGAAAATCGAAGGAGTGGCTATCAAAAATAGATTTTCTCTTTTAACAAATGAACAAAAAGTGAAACCCTATGTGCCACAAAAAATAACTAAACAAATGAAAGGCAAAAATATTTAAAGTTCACCAATAGATCTAGCCGTTAGCTAAGGCTATGAGAGAACCTGCGAGTATACACTCACACATTAATCTTCTCTGCCTACACCACACACGTGGTGTGTATTGGGTTGTGTTGGCGTAGAGAACGTGAAGGGTTTTCTCAGAGACACCTGAACATCAACGCTAACGGCTAAATCTACAGGACTTATTCTAGATGAGAGACACAGAAGAGAGTATATCCAGCCCACACCCAGAAGAGCCGGTCTGACGGACCACTAAGGGGCCATAGGGGGCATTTATAACGGTCTCAGGGCCCGATGTGATGTCATAACCCCCCTCCCCTTCCAGAGGGGAACGGGACCATCACACATCAACTATATTCACTCACTTCACTTTCTCGATTTAAGTCAGCGAGAGCGAGACTACAACAGCAACCCGGATTCAAAGCAAAGAGGAAGACACCGGTGCCACAATACATCAAGTTTTAATCGGATCAATCTGGGCACACAACTCTACCACTAACTCTTAACAGTCATCAATGAAATTAAATCTCATTTTTTTATGTACCTTGAATCAAATAGTGGTTGAGTATATGTTGAAGTTGCAGATTTAGGATTTGTATCAAAATTAAACTGCAGTTCAGAGTTTAGACGGATGTATTTCACTAAGTTAGACAGAGTAGTGAATGCTGACATGAGCACACAAACTAACACGCACGCACACACACATCTTCAGAATAACATCACACACAATATGCATTTATATTAGTCATTTAGCAGACGCTTTTATCCAAAGCGACTTACAGATGAGGGAAACATCTGCATCCATCCCTGTGGCTCAAGGTGTTCAGATACATAAATAAAAATCCCATAACCACAGAAAATACATTATAGGAAAAACATATTTTATCTGACTTCAACCATTTGTGTGGCCTGTGGGGTTTACTTTTAGTTTATTTTTATGTCTACTTTTAAAGATGTTTTTCTGGCAAAAGCTTAAGATCAGGACAATTTGTGTGTTGGATGACATTTTCAATCAAACATCCTTTTCAGAGGATGTATTTATTACCAATATATCGATCATCTGTTTTATTTTCCTAAACCCCTGTTGATTGAGTCTAGACATCAGAAATATATCAGTCAAAGTTTTCTGTTTTAAGAGTGAGAAACATTCATGCGTTGTAGTATTTCTGTGAATTAAAATGGACAAACCAGAAAAGCAATAATACCCTACACAAAGAGAAAAGATGGCTTTTCATAGAACATAAAATAATTATTTTTCATGTGCACATTTATGATAATATGAATCGTTGTGGATGTGACACTTCACCTACATGACTATAGAAAACTATGCTTTAAAAAGTGCTTTAAAAACTTTGAGACTTCACATGGGTATTTAAACCATGACCAAATATTGCAGACATGCTGTCAGTTTAGTGAATGGATATCAGTACTTGCATGGAATTACCCACAAGAATGCAATTATGACAGTTTTTTCAGGTTATCACGTAGTTTGTAAAAACAGGCAAAAGCCATTTTTACAGTAATGCACTAGGGATGAAAAAGAAAAAGAAATGTGAAGCTATTTTTTAAGTACTGAAATGAATTATTCCATATATATTGATAATAATACTTGTAGATGTAAAACTTTTAGATGCTTAGACTTTTTAGATGCAGTCAATGGACCTGTGGACCTCATTTCTTTTCCCTTGTATTTAGTTATTAGTGCACAAACTGAGGTGCAAGACAAAGTGGTTGTCAGAGATTCTGTCAGTTGAGTTGCAGTTGTAATCAAATAATGTTTTTTAGCATTTAGTGAGTAAACACTATTTACAGTAACTTTACATTAGACTTTTCTTTACTGCAATGCTTTATTCACTTCATTTACTTGCTGAATGGTTTTGTGGATTGAATGAGTCTGAACTTTGTTATTATTGACAATTATAAATAGTTGAATTTTTCCTTGTAATGTCAAGTGAGTGAATGTGTTTCTGGATGCCTCTGGTCTGTTCAGGACAGAAGTGATTAGACAGAGGTTTGTATTGTGTGAGTGTGGAGGGGCCGGGGACAGATAAAGCCCTGAACAATCCCTCTGTTAGTGTAGCTGATGGTGAATAAGGATCGCTGATGTCATCAGTTTTACTCGAATACACACACATTTACACCAAACAAAACAAAATGCTGGCTGGCACTGTTTGGATATTCTTCATTGTTGAAGTTCATATGTGTGAGCGTGTAATATTGGAACTCCTATGTTATTGAGTATGTAGATAACAGGGTTGAATACTAATGTAGAAGTATTAAATAAAGGAAAATTATAAATAAAAAATCTTCTCTTTTTTTCTTAACAGACACCATGTTACTTGATGAAACTGGTACAATGCTTTTTGTATGTCTGATTAATTTAATAAAAATATAAAATACAAAATCTTCTGTTTTCATCCTCAACAATTTATCAATGTTCAAGCAGATAGTGTAAAATATATTCTGATATTATGTGATAGTGCTCAACATGCTTCCTGTAGGAATAGTAGACAAACACTAATATTTAATACACAATTTTATTATTTGCTTATAATATTAATTGCAAGTATTTTGCACAGTCTAGTATGACTGTAGAGTGTAGTATGAGCAAAGCTGTATGTGACCTGCATGGCAATCCAAAAAGTGCAATAATATTACATTAGTTAACTTGCGAGTAAACACATGTACTTTTGTTATTTACTCAAAAAGAATTGAAATAAGATATAGTGATACAATTACACCAGCTTTGCAGATATACATAACACTTCAAAAGCAATAAACACTTTAAACTAAAGTTGATATATTGGTATGAAATCCATCCAAAAATCTGATTCTTTGCTTTAGATAGAATTGCTTGGATATTATTAGACCTAAATAACAAGCTTAAACCACATAGGCAAAGATTTGGCACTTTTAAAACTACCCATATGAAAGCTGAAGATTAGCAGCAAATGCAGCATTATAGTCATAGATAGCTCAAGACAATACTAAGTGAAAGTGTACATCTTCTGATCCATAAAAAAAAAATGTGTATTAAATAAACCTTGAAAACGAAAAAGAATATTTACACAAATATGACAGTAATAGAGATTTAAACTCTGGCTGGAGAGTCATAACAGAACAGAACTTGATTTTAAATCATGAGACATTTTCATTTTCTTCACAATATAATCTATTTCAAAACACATTCAAACAATACTATTTACAGGAAGCAGTGAATGAATCTGTGAATTAGGTTAATTTACAAGAACTATCCAAATAAACTAATTCACTGAAATGACTTGATGCTAATCAGTATATGATGACTTCTGAGAAATTTATTTGAGAAGTTTCAAAATTCTGTGGATTTTGTCACACCTTTTGATGTGCCAAAAATATATAATATTATTAAAACAGCCACTGTCACGCAACTAAAATATGAAAGAAGGGTCACTTTTAAGTTAATGAACTAACCTTAAGTTAGTCATGCTAAAACCCAGCTCACAGTCAAAAGTAAACAGTGTAAATAAACACTGTAAAAATCCTGTAGAAAAACTGAAATTTTTCTTTTTTCTGTGTTTTTCTGTAATTTGACGGTTTATGCCTATATTTTAAAAAATTGACTGTAAAAAAATCCTGTTAAAAAACTGAAATTTCTGGCAGAAATGTATCTTAAAAATGACAGTTTTTTCTCGTAATTACTTGTTTTCCCTGTCTTCCTGGTAAATTTGCATTCTTTTTCTGTAATTTATATCAAAAATATGTGAAAAATCTGTAAATAAAACATTACAATTATTTTTTACATTCTACTCTTCCAGCATAAATGATTAACAGTGTGAAGGATGGAACTAAGTAACCCAAGATTACAAGTTTGGTCCAATGTGGTTCTATGCACTAATAAACATTTACATTTGTGTGTGCTGGTCTCAGATTAAGTTTAGTTTAGCTGTGCTCAAGTTTGTTGTTTTGTTTGTTTCTCATGGCACTTTGTGTGACAGTGGACAGGGAAGATCGTGATACGCTTGCTGTCTCCACAATGTCAATGTCTTTACATGTGAGACAAGCCACCAACTTCTGTCTGGATGCACTGGGGGCAAATATGAACTTGTGAGATATTCCAGCCAGAACTGCACCTAATATTGGTCCAATCCAGTAAACCTAAAGAATGAAATGGCAACAATGTTTCATGTATAGGTTAGGTATAACATAAAAGTTTATTTTTAATATTAAATCCCTCTTATTATTGGTGTTCTAGTTATGGAATATGAGCATTTGGACATAAAAAAACTCAATTGTCCCACAAAACACACTTACCCAGTGGTGTTCCCAGTATCCAAGTATTATAGCTGGACCAAGAGACCGAGCCGGGTTCAAGCTAGCACCAGAGAATCTACCCTAAACACACAGGCCCAATACTTAGAGTGAACTTATATAAAAACTTGTAATTAAATACTTATGTAATTAAAAATATTAAAACATATTATTAGTAAAGTAACAGTGCACATACGAAAATGGACAAGTAATACATTTTTTATTCATTTTTCATTGTTGTTTTTAAAACATACAGTAAGAGTGTATAAATGACAGCATTTTAATTTTTGGGTGGACTATCCCTTTAAATTGGTGGTTTCTATCCAGAATAAGCTAAAAAGTTGGCTAAACTTTATACCTCATAATCAGACATTATTATTGGCCATGTTTCACCAAACAATCTAAACACAGACACATTTAACGTAAGGACACACACATTTGTACAAACTTACAGCAATGAAGATGGCAGTGGTTACAGCGAACCCAATGCCCAAGTTTCCCGGTTCACTGCCTTCTCTCCTGCGTTGATCTTCCACTGAGAATACTGTAAAACCCAAGAGAAATGTGGCCAGCATCTCCATCACAAGAGCTTGTCCTGCATTCATGTCCTCTGGGACCTACAGACAGGAGTCAATGGAATTTCATCAGGATTAGTGTCATAAATGATGAAACATGTATATAACATTATACAAAACTGTATAATTTTCACGTAGGTCAAAATAGCAGCATTTTACACCAAGTATAAAAGTGAATGAATTCATATAACTGCTGTCCACTGAAAAAAAAAAACAATTTTTTTTTTTTTTTTTTATTTTTTCCACATAAAATGTAAAAAATAATGCAATTGTACTGTTTTTTTTAAATATTTTTTATTTTTGAAATACAGTCAATTACAGAAAAAGACACCATGTACTTTACAGGAGTTTTTTATTTTACAGTATAATTCTGTCACTCCAGCTGACAGAAAGTACAGCTTTGTTTTACTAGTATAGTTTATGAATTAACCACAACCCTGTTATCATACATAACACTAGATATTTGACATGATATTAATCTATAATTTTCTTAGAATATATATTAAAGTGTGCAATTATTCACACATGTCAGAAAAAAATATTTCCTAGAATGCTCTATTTGACTTTATCCTATTTGACTCTTTCTCTTTAAAGAAAGTGAAACAACATAAAATAAACTTTTTGGGTGGAAAACATCAGAACACATACGAATTTTATGTATCAAAGAAATTCCTTTATTTTTTGACTTTGTTGATTTGTTTTGTGACTTTGTTTAGTTGTTTTGTGGAATTGTTAATGACAGACCTTGTTAATGTAGTTTTGTGCTGTGGACTTCAGGGGCAGGCAGAGGTAAAGTAGACCAGTTGCCAGTATTCCACCCAAACACTGAGCAACCATATAAACCAGAGCCCTGAACACATCCACCTTCCGTGTCGCCATAAGGGCCACAGTCACAGCAGGATTCACCTAAAACAAGAGCAAAGCGTGACTTAAACTGACCAAATACACTGCAAAAAATACAAAATAAGTCTTACTTGGTATTTTGAAAATATCCAGAAAGAATTTTAAAGATAAATTTACTTCAGAACAAAAATGACTTAAGTCTTGTTTTTTTAAGTATCAAAAGTAAGTGTTTCATGTGTATCAGACCTTAGAATTGTAAACCCCACTTACATAAAACTACAGGAACAAAGAATTTAATCTTCAAATAGATCACAGTTCTTCATACCTGTGCCCCACTGATTTCACCAAAGCAATATCCCAGAACCACAGTTGCCATACCAGCAGCCAGTGCTGGGTAAATGGGCCCCGGGGAGACCCCGTCCCGCCCTGGGACTAAAGAACCCAACACAGCTGATACAAAGACCAGAGAACCCAGGATTTCTGCCAGAATCCCCTGCCAAAACTGACGGCTCCTCAGCTCCTATGTCAACAGAGTTAAACGGACAATAGAAAAACAACAATAAATCATTTAGAATCATTTAAGAGACGATTAATAGTCATCACTCGATTTATATTCAATTATATTATATAGTATGATAAACTGCCACCCCTACAATAAGTAACCAGCAAAAATAATGCATTAACCTGTATAACAGCAATGTCTTTTTAATACGAATTATTCCAAAATGATCACTCATTCACTCTTTTTAAGGTCAAAATATTTAAACTCTCTAATACGTCTCTAAAGTCTAAATTCAAACTGACAATATTTTATACAACATATAAATATGGTCAGAGATAAAATATTGTTGATACAGAAATACTTTAGTTTATTTTGCATACACAAATTCAAATCAAGCTCAAAACTATTTGTAACCATTTGTCAAACTATACATCTCCAAAACATAACGTCTTTTCTAAAATCGGATGATTTACTTATGATCAGAAAACAAACACCATTGATATACGTTGAATCAATGTTGAAAATAACCAATTTAAGATTGATTCAACATTAAAACAATTCTATTTGCTAAATGTCCCCACATCAAACATGCCAACCGTAATAAAATGAATATCAACATATCCTCACTAATTCATAATCGAGTAATATTCTTTCTTACCTCTTTTATTGCCATTCCAGGTGGTATGATGTTTAACAATCCGTCAATCAATGTGTACGTCTAACTTGATGTAAGTGTGTCAGCGTGTGTTTGTGTGTGTTTAAGAGACTTGGGTTGGGATGGAAGAGTGTCTTCTGTCAGAAAGAGGATAATTAATTCCAGTGGAGGACACTGCAGGAGGCCGGACACAAAGGGATCACCCCCCCCATCCTCAGTAAATGCTTATTAGAGAGATCACACGCTGATAAACCTCCACAGCAGGTCGTCGTGAGGTATCCATGCAGCGTGTATCATAAACATCAAGTTCAACTGAACACGTGAAGCGTTCAATGGCAACCCGTGGCTTACATGCAACAGGTCCATCAACTCCAACAAGGGTTAAGAAGAATTTGGAAATGCTGGCAGATCATTGTTGGGATTTATGATGAAGGTTTTTTCGATGGCTGTTGTTGCAAGCGTTTCCATGACAACGTCTTTAATCAAATGACCATAGACGGAAAACACAGCACACGTGCATGAATTATAGCACCGTTTCTCTCCTTTCATCATCCTGCCTGTGAAGTACTGTGATCATTTCCATGGTGACAGCCCTTTTGGCCTGATTCAGTTGCCATGACATCTATTTTGATGCTGCTAGGCACTCTTTTAAGTGGCCCGTTTTAGATGAGCTAAACATACAATAGGGCCTTCTCTTGGCCTTTATACCAAACGTGAATTGTAGTACCCCAGCAAATCTTTAATCACATCTAATAAATGGGATGTGTGTATGTATAGACTCTATAGGATCTTATGATAGAAGAAACAGGAACAATTCTAATCAGTATTCACAATAGTGTTATGTTAATAATGTAAGTGTGCATGTTTGAGATAAAAATGTCAAAAAATATAACGGAGATAAAAATAATCATTTTTAGTTGGACATTCATTAGTGCATATTTTTTAAATCTGCAAAACAATTGCTTAGTGGTGGCCAAAAATGGTTTTGTCGTGCCGCGTCTCATCCAGTGTGGACAAAATGTAAATATTAATAGGTTCTAATGGGTTCTGTTGTCTTTTGTTGTGTCGCACGGCGCCGGGTTTAGACAGGGTGTCAGACGTACTATAGAATCCTAGAAAACATTTCAAATTTTTATAAAATAATGAAAAATATAGTGCTATACCATTGAGAACATTACAAATTTTCTTAAAGGGAAACTTTAAAATAAAATATAGATTACTTTCGGGGACAGGACAGACATGTACACACACAACATGAAACTTACGATTCTTGGTGTCATTACCATTTTATTCACTAATGATTAAAATTCATATGAAATCATTTGCATAGTTGTACTTGAGAATAAACTGAAGCTCACCTTTAAGAAAAATGAAAGGTGGTTTGTCAACAAATGACACACAACACATTTGCCAAGCTTACTCAGTCGAGGCCCATAAGAATGACTACAAGATACTACTAGGAGAGGATTTACAAATATCAATATATGGTAAAATATTGGTCAATGCATGCTTTATTTTCAACAAGCCGTTTGCTTTTCATTTTTGTATAGTCCAATTCATTTAATTTTTCTTTGTATAACAAGGTGAAATATGACCAGAACAAGTCCTCAAAAGGTTTCTTGAGATTCAACCATGATCAGTCGTTTGGATTATATGTATTTGGCAGAGTCTGTCGGTCATCAGATCAGATTAAAAAAATGATCTTCTGTTGTGTTGTCTCTATAGGGTCAGGGTAGCAGGGATCACATGTGCACCCCTCCTGTAATCCACCCTGTGCTGGTGGTTTGTTAAGGTGTGATCCTCTCTTTTGTGGATCTAAACCCAGTGTAGTCCAGTGAGGGGAGGCAGACTTGACAGTGTAGAGACCTGACACAGAATGCTGACACCAACATTACACACAAAGACACATACACGCAGTGTCCAGAAACATACAAACTGGCAGCTAAGTTACTTAGCTGACTACTGCTTTGGTAAATTGAAATGTGCATGTGCACAAACATGAAACAAATTAAAAAGGAATCACAGCATCCATCCTGTCTAGTGTAAAGAGCGGGTACAGCTGGAGCAGACAGCAGCAGCTCACCGCGTCATGTGCTGCAGACACGCTCCAGCCACCCGCTTTTTGTGTGATGTCATACTGCCTGGCTCACACTTTGAATGATTAAAAACACAACATTCAATGTTCTTTTAGCACAAACCATAAAACAATAGCATTAACCAAGTGAATAAATGTGAAATGTCATTGATAGTCAAAAACACAGCACATTCATGGTGCAGAAACGGCACCATAGTCATGCATGACAATCAGTGTTGGGTAAGTTACTCTGAAAAAGTAATTAGTTACTAGTTACTAATTACATATTCAATAGTGTAATTAGATTACTTTACAAATTACTCTGTCCAAAAAGTATTTAGTTACTTATTACTAATTACTTTCTATATCCTACATCAACGTTGATTAGTTAAGTGATTCAATGATAGACATGAAACGACTTATTTAATTCATTCAAATAAATAATATTAAACTACTTAAAGTACTCTATTAACTGACCAACGTATGACGGATGTGAGAATTATACATTTTACAAGTTACAAGTTAGACTTTGAATTTTTATGTCAATTCCACTATTGCACACACATATATTACACAAAGTATTTAGTTTAATCACATCAAAAGTAACAGTGCAAAATGCATAAATGTAACAGTAATTAAATTACAAAAAACATAAGAGTAATCCCTTACTTTACTTTTTTAAGGGGAAAGTAATTAAATTACAGTAACTAATTACTTGGTAACTAGTTACACCCAACACTGATGACAATACAGAAAACATCTAATTAAAAGGACACAACAAGAAAAGTTCGTATACTAGATGTGGTTTTATTTCCGCTTACAGTACATTCTACAGATGCACGTGTGTTACATTACTTTGAAACAACATGGCCGTTCAACGCCTCTTAAAAACGATATATTGGTCCTAAAAATATAGAAAGGAACAAATTTAAAGTCACAAAAACTGTACATTATTAAAAATTCACTAAACGCCACATTTTGTTGAATTTTTCTAGAACAGCTTACAGTTTTGTCGTCTTTAAAAACAAGCCAAGTCCCTTTTTTCTGTTGAGGAACACAAAGTGAATGAACTTGAGAGTTCAGTGTATGAAGACAATGATAAACGAATGTAACTAGTGTGTTCTACGGCGGTCAGTGCTATAATATCCTGCTTCCGTGACTAACGTTGTCTATGAAGTTGTAAGGGGAAAATGAAAACGTTAAAAGCTGCAACTTAAACTTTTCTTTTTAATCGTTTGGTTTACATTTTTTAAAACCACTTACCAGCCAACTAAACTTCATTGTAATGAAAATGACACGCCTCTTCTACCAAGAAAACAGTTAATATCGCAAGACAAAAGTAAAAGTCCTTTTTAAAGGAGTTGGTCCAGGTTTTATAGATACCACACAAACACACCAGCACCAACACATAAGACAGTCTACACATCTTAAAACGCAAATGATTTCAGTAAGCCATGTCAAAAAATCTTGTGAAAGCAGAGAGCAAATTATATCCAGTCACACTAAATAGAAAGTGAAGTATACCTTACATCTACACTGATGTACCAAACGTACATACAAATCATTTCACCAATATCAATGCCATCTAGATTTTTTCCCACCCAAAGGACAATAGTCACACACTGAAAAGTGATATCCAGCTAGCGGAGCTTAGAAACAAGGAGCTGGAGGTTAAAAACTGGTGGCCAGTGTTCTTGCATTGTAGCGGTTATAAGATTTTGCGGTGGTCATTACATACGATTCTACTATGGCAAAACATTGATTTATTTCTGGGTTTGGGAGGCTTAACAGGACAAGAAAGCAAAAATAAACCAGTAAATGACTGCAGATACGACCAATATTCAACAAGCAAAAAAGTAAATGGAGTTACTTGTAGTACGTCTTACTGGCCATTTCATGAGTCGCCTATACATCTTTCTATCACGTGGTCTGTACAGTTGACTACAGGCTATTGCTATTAAATAATCCCAACTAGTTTTTTTCTGTCATTAAGTGTATATATAGTATATAATCAAAAATATACTGAGGAAATCGCTTCTAGTCTTAAAAGCACGTTACAATTCAATCAAAGTGACACAGGTGGTCCACAACCTATACAACATGGAGAAGGTGGCTTTGAATAAAGATAAAATGTGTCAAAAATATCCTGATAGAGGTGTGACAATCTTTTCGATTGCACGTGTGACATCAAGTGTAAACCAATCAAAGTTCTGAACACGTACTTTCGCCCCAAAGGAGCGACAGATGAAATTTTGGATGAGAAGTTTACACTTCGTAATACCAGGTGGTAGATTCTTTAACCTTAGGGTCCGTGTGGGGAGACAAAAACAGATACTTGTAAAACAAACAGAACCAAACTATACACATATCTACACACGTATGCATACAGAGGACCGGAGAGCTCTCCAGAAAGAGTTTTTAGTAGTAATGAGCATCAAAGGGGGCGTGGCATCTCAATGCTTTCTCCCGTGCAGCAGATGGCAGAATCTTTATTTGTCCTTGTTCTCGTAAAACTCCGCCCAGCGGTTCTCGAAGAAGCGCTGCATGGAGTGGCCGGCCTTGCCGACCTCTGATGTGTCCTCATTGAAAAGCTCGCAGTTGCTGAATACAAGCTGAGCATCAGCGGCAAACTCCTCACAGGTGCAATACCTGCGGCGCAAAAACACAAATGAAAATGTTCATGCCAATATTTACAGTTGATATCAAATCCATTATCGTGACTAGCTTGGGTAAAAGAGATTAGATGTAGTTTCTGTACAGGTTAACAATAAAAGTAGCAAATGTATAGTTATATTAGCCTCAAGCTCTCTTACCCTCCCTGTAAAAGTCGTTCCCTCATAGTGAGGAAGTCCATGGGGTTTTTGATGATGCGTCGGTAGCCAGGCACCAGACGGGGGTTTACTGGCTCCAGGAAAGGCCAGGCATCCGAGTGAGCTTCCATTTCCATCAGAATGATCCTAGTGCACATCAAACACAATATTCAGGTTTTCAGACGGATGTTACAATGTGAAACCAAGTACTGTGAAAGACGTGATAGCTGGAGTTCGGACTCACTCGCAGTAAGTGAGGTCAGGCTGGTTTCTTGTGGTCATCCGTCTGCGTTTGGAAGGGGATATGCTTGTCCCACTGGAGGAAGCAGCATTGTCCTTTTGCCGTGTGGTCATGCCCCGTTTGTAGCCGTCATCCTCGTCTGAACTGTCCTCCGCAAGACGTCGTTTCCGCACCTTTGACCTCTGACGTGCTGAACGTGATCGTGGCTCGTCTCCGGTTTGCTGGAAAATAATGTCACAATAAGATTTTATCACATTAACACTACAAACTAACGAAATGGGCTGCAAATCACAAACCTGATTTAGTTTCACATTAAACCTTAAATACAAATTTGAGTAAATTGATCAAAAAAGTAATTAGATTTTATCGTCCTAGTCATGGCATTACCTTGGCAACGCAGGTGGGACAGAACCAATCGCCTTCTGGCACCTGCATGACCTTTGGTCTTAAGCAGAACATGTGACAGCCACGATCACAGCCATCACACAAGAGCAGGTATTCGTCATCATCACCCTTACGACACACCTGACACGTCTGTGCACATACAGAGCACAAATTCATTGCATTTCCTGTCCTCTTTTGATAGACAGGATATATCAGCTCTGATCATTGGCTGTTTTTAAACTATCGACGATAGCCAATAATGTGAAAAATTGCTTTTATCAACCGATACCGATTATTGGGCTATATTTCAGTGCATCTCTAATAATAACAATAGTTGCGTAAAATAATACTTCAAACTCAAATATGCCATTAAATGGTAAATACTTGGCCCCGGTTTCACAGACAAGGCTTACCTTAAACCAGGAGTATGCCTTTAATTAGGATTATTAATTAGGATATTTAAGTCGCTTTAATTAAAATGCCTATGATAAAACCATAACTGGTGTACATCTTGAGACAAAGCAATGGCACTGACATATTTTAAGATATGGCAGGGCAATTTATTTTCAGTAAACACAGCTCCGGGTAAAGAGAATTCTGAGAATTGTTTCTAAACACATATAGATGTTAGAATGCATTGCTGAAACACATTACAAAGACTGTTAAGGATGTAGTACTGAATTGTACTACAACAGTTAAATAGTTTTCACCAATTCTCGTTTTTAATTTTTTTGGGCGGGGCTAAAACGGGGGATCGATGGCGCAATGGAGCGTCTGAGCATGCATGGCCCCTCCCCTATCACTAGAGACGCCTAGCATCAGGTGTCTGCTCAATCACGAGCTCAGGGTTGTAAGCTTTTCTCACACGCTTTCAGGCTCTCACTCTGCCCAACTAAACAAATCGCACGCCAAATAACAGATAATCCACCCGGCTGGTTCGCTATCAGCAATCTCAGCAACTACCTTATCAGCTCAAGAGAGAACCACTACAAATAGACTAAGCTGCCTGTGTTCACATTTGACTTCATTTTTGGAGCTGCTAGTATCTGTTTCAAATTATAATCCTATAGAGTAAACAGTGTTTTAAAAAAGTCCCGAGCGCTTTCTTTAAATGCCAGCGCCATCGTCTTTTTCTGCAGCTCAGAGTGTCTTTTGAGGTTGAAAAAGTTCAACTTTTCTGAAAAAATGTCATGTCCAGCACCTTTTTTCACAGCAGAACTATGACGGAGACCTGTCGTTTCCGAAACAACATGCGAGGAACGTGATTGGTCGAGAAGGCTCAAGCTCGAAGGAATAAAATGGCTGCCGAAACCCCCGTTGGAGCATAGTTTTGTATAAATGTACGCATAATTTTCACTTTGAATACATTTTGATTGCATTTCTAGCGAGAAATTGGTATTGTTTATTTTATATGTGATTGGTTATAGCAAAGACGCTCTCTGTTTATGATTCAAATAATTCCTTACGCTGCCTATGAAGCCAGTCTCTCTAAGCTGCCTCCTTGCACAAATGCTATCGTTGAACATTGCTGGCAGCTATTTGTAACCACAACGCTCTCTGGGTTAGGGCTAATACCGGGCCCGGAGCCCATACGCATACCTTTAAACCTGCTCGTGAATTATCTATTGATGAATATCGCACATTGACTCGCGTGTATTTGAATTCAAATCCTCCCATAAAACATATTCACATAATTCACATATAGCCTATTGGGCTGGGGACTCAGGTTGAGCCATTCGCGTGGGTGTGGCTTCAGCCCCCAGCGTTTGAGAGCAGAGAGTCCTGCTTATTACGTGGATGTTTTTTTTCTCCATTCAAATTTGGCTGGGTGGTTAATAACACACCTTTCTGTTGTGTGACAAACTCAGAACACATATTTCAATGTCACTTTACTCGGACTTAAACATATGCCCAAAAGTCTTTTTTGAATGTGTGTGCTCACCACTTTGACTACGGATCTCTCCCAGGCTACGGCTTTCTCTAGCTGTATCAGACAGAGAGAGAGCTGAGACGCGCTGCGGCACCGATCCAGAGCCTGTCGCCACGTCCTCATCCTTGGCGTGATCTCACTCTCCAAACTAGAAACACAAAGATGTCTAAACTGTTGCAATGCACACATGATCAACTAAAACTAAGACTCACTGGGACTACATTTGGAAGAATCACTTCCTAATAAAGACCCACCTAACAGCATCTAAGGGGACTTCCTCGCCTCCCGGTGGAGGGGTCAGGGGAGCAAGACGGATCACCTCTGCCAGATTCCACAGCGGCTCCTTTAAATACCGCCGCTCAATGTTGCGCTCCAGGTTAGTCAGTCGGAAAACTGCCTGGTCCAGGGGGTTGTTGGGAACTCGCAGAAGATCAGACCAATCCTTTTTAGTCCTGACCATCCAGTCGTCCCTGGGGTCCACCTCATGTTCGTAATACTGCAGGTCCTCCCGCGTGGAGTCCGGCTCGGGAGGGGTGAAGATCTGAAAGGACAAGAGGCATCAGTCCAGCGGGATACAGAGAAAAACTCTAGGAGAGAAATTAAGGGAGTGCGAACGGCAAATGATAAACAAGCAAGCGTAAAAGAATGTGAAAAAAAATGCTGACAGAACGTGATTAATAATTGCAAAGTAACCTGCAATTTTCTGTTTCAAACAAAAGTGACTTTAATTATTTTTCATTAATTTTTGTAGTTTATTTGAAGTATTATTAATGTGCACTAGAGTGTGTGAGCTACCTGAAACTGAGAACTTGAAGATTCCTGTCCAGTCTCTGTTTCACTCTCCATGTTGGGAGTGCCCATCTAGAAATAATGTGGACATGGTGATATGGAGAGCAGTGCTGGGGAAGCTACTTTCAATTTTGCCACAATATTTGAACAAGGTCAATGAGTTAAGCTACCCTTAAGAAAGAGAGTTTCCTATATTACAAATGTATATTAGCACTACTGAATGTCAATTGGTGACTCATTTTTTACTTTCCAAAACTAGTTAGTTCGGTATTTAATTATTTATAAAAGTAAAAGCAGAATTTAACAACAAAAAATATGCTAAGACCATTAAAAAATAAATATAAATTGACAATAAATGACTGACACTGATGAATGCAATATTCATGTTGTAAGCCTTGGGAAAATTAACCATATTTTAATTATATAAAATAATTTGATGATTTATTACTATTTGTATGACCACATATCACTTTAGTTACTATAGCGAGACCATAGCCAAAACTATGGTTACTATAATTTATCCACAGTTAATTTTCTTAAGGTTACTACAAATAAATGCATGTAAAAGAAACAAATTCAAAAAAGCCATGCTGGGAACACTTAAATTGATAGTTCACCCAAAAATGAAAATTCTGTTCATCCTCTTTTCATACCAAACAAACAGGAAGAAAGAAGACTGCAGAAGAAAGACTTTCTTTCTTCAGCATAACACAAAAGAAGATATTTTGAAGAATGTTGGTAACCAAACAAAACTGTAGTACCCATTCACTTTCAATGGTCACCAACATTCTTCAAAATATCTTCTTTTGTGTTCTGCAGAAGAAAAAAAGTCATACAGGTTTGGAATGACAAGAGAGTGAGTAAATGATAAGAGAATTGTCATTTTTGATTGAAATATCCCTTTAAGTAATGATAAGATGAAAAGCTTCTTAAATCTGTACACAAACACTACGAGTGAAACAAATCAAACTTCACATTAAGAGTTTTATCCGAGCACTTTTCACAAATGTGTGAGACTGCTCAACACAAACAAATCTAAAAAAAATCTACAGTACTAAAGATGAAGTCTGTATCATTACCGTGTGTACTTTAACTATTAGTGAGTGTGTTTGTACTCTATGGATTGCTGTAGCTGTCAGACTAAAACAGAAATAGCACCATCTTGTGGTTACCAATGTTTTCATCATTTTTTTATTACTACACTGTCCTCGTGTTGTGTTTAGCAGCCTAAAACTTGAACCTAAATGTTTTCCTCACATCTGTCTTATTCATTTCTTACCTTGAGCTGTAGATCCGCACCTACTACCCTCAGCTCCAAGTCTTCCACCCACTGCAGAACACTGATGTCTATCTGCAGGGCTCTATCCTGCTCATTCCACGTCTGTTTAGACGCCTCCAACAGTGCGTCACCCTCCTCCACCGTCATCTCAAAGATGGGATCTAAGAAGCAAAACATGAGGAATGCAATAAATCAGCAGTAAAGACACACATACTGACAACTGATCACTGTCGCTGTCCCTCACCAGTCACGGATCGCGTGCAGACCTCAGCAAGATACTCCATGTGTTTGGTGAGGTGTTTGTGAAGAACCTTCTCACGAATACCTCGTGGGTGGAGGGCGCTGAGGATGGCTGTAAGCTCTTCTGGTTCTCTAATCCACCACCAGCCCTTCACCATCTCTGCAGAACACAAAGGCGTTTAACTTGTATCAAAATACAACAAACAATAAAAGAAAATTGTAGAGATTGTGTGACTCTCCTATGGCACTCACCTAATGGAATAGGCTTCACCACCAGCTGAGTGAAATACTTTTGCTCAACGTCCTGAAAGAGATTGGATGGTGGTCTGCCCCGCCTCTTTGCGATGCTGGACCGAGAGTGCACTCGTGATGGGCCGCTGCCCCTTCTGCGCCTCCTCCCGGCCCTGGGAGCTGGAGTGGAGCAAACCTGAGTAGGAGGAACTGCCGTCTGCAACCGTGACAGAGAGAAGCCATCCGAATAAGAAGATTGTATCGAAAATGGTTTGAGATTTCTTATACATTTACATAATCCACAAGCATTCTTATGCTACTATTTAAGATTTCTTCCTGTCTATCACCATTTTGATGTGGAAGTTTAAATCATAAATGCAATTAAAACATGTGTCAATGCACACATCAATGCAAATAACTCATTTCATTTTAACATAAATGAGTTCTGTATTAAAAATTAACTAAAGCTTTTTTATAATATTATTTTGCCAGTTTGATTGCCATTTGGATCTTGAAAATTAAAGGAATTAATAAAGCAGTAAAAAGTACAAAATAAATAAAGCAGTCACATGATGGCAACTGAACCAATAGGATTAAACAGCCACAGAAAAACATTGAGATCATTTTAAAATCTTTTTTTTATTAAAAATGTACTATTTATAGGTATATATCTTTAGGTAAAATGATCATTTTTGATATTTTTTACAGTAATATTTGCATACTAGGAAAAGGTCAAAAATAGTAATTTTTTTGCGATAACCTGGATTTTTATCACAGTTGTCATGCTGTCAGTCTTTCACATTGCTATTGGATGACTTTGTCACTCCTGAGGTTTGAATTTGTTAAAAACATCTAGAAATTAATTAATTGTTCTCTTAATTTTTCCAAGATGGCTTTATATCTTGCAGTTTTTGTGATATATCGTGAAATATATAATACCAGCAGTTCGCCATAGTCTAATTTGTACTGCCATAGTTTCAGAACAAACCGAAAATCTTTTGTATTTCTTCTCATAAAACAATATCTCAACATTGTTTAACGACGTTGTTTAGGCAAGCTGTCTTCTATTGACAGTCAACACATGTAGGGACACGCAAAAACATTGTTTATATAATAACAGAATAAGAATAAGCGTATAGTGACACATCTAGCGACTTTCTGAATTAACCTTTAAGGTTTCATTCAGTGTGAAAATGTGTCATTCAGATTCAAGGTACTGACCTGTGTTGACAGAGGCTGAGGTGGAGGTTCAGCAGAATCGAGGGGGGCTGGAGTGTTTTCAGCGGGGGCTGATGGAGTCGTCAAGTTGTTCTCACACGGTTGGGAGAGAGAAGTCTCATCACATGGCTCCTTAGGCAACAGATTGAACCACTGGCCTGCTTTCTCTGCCTGCTCTCTCATACTGTCCTCCGGCTGGCTGTTGTCTTCACCTTGCCCAGCTCCAGATGCTGTGACTGGTGCACTATCGGCCGCTGGATCCTGCGGTTGGTCGACAAACGCCTGGAAGGCGGGCTGTGCGAGATCCTGAACGGGGGAGTTAAGGCCTGAGTCTTCACCTCCGGATCTGCTGCTACGGCGACGACGGCGGTTCTTAGCTGTTCGTAGGTGGAGCTCAACTTCGGGTTTGATCTTCCGTGGACGGCCCCGTCCTCGCGGGCTGCTCATGAGGGATGCTTGACCAGGCAGAAGATCCACGTCTGATGGGGAAAGCTGGGATGCTGGAGGAGAACACGGAAGTGATGTCTGGGGTGTACTGAGAACGGGAGAAAGAGGAGGCTCAACTTTAACCTCCGCTTTCACTGGAGACCCGACTTCTTTCTTCACCTGAGTGACGGGTTCATCGCTGACCAAAACATCACCCGAGGCTGCATTCAAATAAATAATTGTATGTTAATGTAGAAAATCAAAGAAAAAACTTCAAGTAATAGATCACAGAAAGAAAAGAATGATGGAAGTAAAAAAGTGGAATAAATAATACACACCCAAAATATCCTCAGCTCCTTCCACGACCAAACATCCCATATACGGCAGCAGCAAATACCTGCGGCGGTACCGATCCTGCCCGAGAGACACTGCCCGCATGGAATGAGACGACTGGAATAGCTTCTTGCGGAAAAACTGCTGACGCTGAGAAAAATAAAATATTGACATATGTGACTACAGTTTAAGCAGCACAAGCCACAGATTCGGTTTCAAATGAAGATTTGGGAGAAACCTACCTTGGTCAGTTTATCAATCTGACGCTCAAGTTCTGCAACACTGCAATTATTGGGACTCTCGATCTATGAGGGAAACAGAGATGTTGTGCTCAAGATCAAAGAATCATTAAGTTGACTTAGGTTGAATTAGTTGAACCATTCAGTTAACTCAAGTTGAATCATACAGCCGACTCGAAACTTTTGAAACATTAAGTAGACCTAACATAAATCAGTTTAATCCATTGAATGATTCAACTTGAGTGAACTAAATCATTTAATTAAGCCAAGTTGAATCGACTGAACCATTTGGTTGACTTCAGTTTAATCATTCAGTCGACTCGAGCCAACTAAATGGTTCCGTCGTTTTTAGCTGAAGTTTAATTATTTAATCATTCAGTTACCTCAAGTGGAATCATACAGCCAACTTTGGAATCATTTGGTCAACTATAAATCATTTAAGTGACTCAAGTTGAATCAATCAATGGTTTCAACTGATTTTAAGTCGACCAAATGATTTAAATGATGAATGATTTAACTTGGTTCAGTCGATTCAACTCGTGTTGATTAAATCATTAAATTGACTCTGTATGAATCATTCATTGGATTTAACTGATTTATTTGATCAACCCAAGTTCAAATCGACTAAACCACTAAGTTACTCAAGTTGAACCAGTTGAACTATTTAGTTAACTTAAGTTGAATCAGTAATTCAACTTGAATTTAGTGAATAATTCAACTGAGTCGACTCAAGTCAACTAAATGGTTCAATTGGTTTAACTTAAGTCAAACTAAATAATGCAATCGATTCCACTTGTGTCAAATAAATGGTTTGGTCATTTTAGCTAAAGTTGAATTATCATTTAATAATTCAGTGGAATCAGTTCAACAATTTAGTTGACTTAAGTTGAATTATTAAGTCGATTCATGTTGAATCAGTTGAATTACTGAGTGGACAAGTTGAAACAATGGAAGTTTACTCAACTTAAATCAGTTGAATCATTCAGTCAACTGTACTTAAAAATGGTTGAAACATTTAGTTGTCTCATTGGGAAAATGCTGAATTGTTCACAGGATTATTAGAAAGCTGTGTTTAAGCGTCTGTACCTCAGTGTTTTTGGGTTCCTCCTTGGGTTTGCGTCGACTACCTCTCTCCAACACGCTGCTCTCCTCGATGCTCTCCTCCTCAGCTATGCCCACACGGGCACTGCGGCGTCGCTCTTCGAAGCACAGCTCCTCCTCTGGGCGGCCCGTCTTACGCACTAGTGCCGCCTTCAGCCTATGTGAACACAAACAAATATAAAATATTTGCCAACCAATGAAAAGTCCTCCGGTATGTGTTAAGGCAAACTTACTTGCGCAGTTTGCCTTCAATAATCCACTTGTTTTTTCTGTAGGTTGCCATATTCTCCAACGTGTTGTCAATTTCCCTGCAAAACCATAGGATAAAAATGACTTGTGTTTTCATGGGCAAAAACTTTAATGAGGTTTCTGTTCTTGCTGACCTGGTGATGCAGTTGCTGCCGTTGAGTTCCTCCACCAGGAAGGCCAGTATGGAGGCTTTGACATCAGCTTTAAGGGTCTGGAAGCTCTTTGTTCGCAGACTGTTACACACCTCCAACTCAAAGCCGTGAGCTTCAAGAAAGACCCGCAGAACCTCGGACACAGTGCTGTGACTCAGCTCCAAATCCACCAGTTTCTCTCCGAGGATCTTAACAGACTGAGAGAGAGTGAGAGAGAAATAAAACAAAGAGAACTTCATTAATCACTGAATATATGTGAATGCTGTTTTAACATTGCTTTAATTCTGTTTTAATAAATATACTGATATTGAACTCAAATAAAAGAAAAACCTGGCAATTTGAGGGTAGTCCAGGATCGTGCAGTGCTGCCTCCATCAGTTTAATAAGTAGATCCAGGAGTTGGCCCTGGCTTTTCTCTAGGCCTAAAAGACCCTCCTGCAGGGTGCTCAGACTGGGAATATCCTTGGGCACCTGTAAACCCAGGAACTTTCCATAACCGTGGAGGAACTCAACTACCCTCAAACAGTTGGAGAAAGCCGAACCGGAAAGCACCAGTCCTGGTATGCGTAACAATGCTGGGAGAGGCTACAGAGGGACAAGTGAGAACACAAAGAATGTGAAATAAATAACACTCCAGTGATGACCTTAACACTTAATTGTGTTCAGTGCTGTCAAATCAATTCATCGCAATTTCAGTTCCAAAATAAATGTTCGTTTATATAATAAACAAAACAGACTAAAGAAAAGAAAGAAAGTCTCACCGTGTGGTCAGGCAGACACATGTCCTCTGCAGGCTTCTTCATCTCCTCTAAGATCATCTGCTGTCTCTTCCTCTCCTCCATGCGTCTCTGAGCTTGTGCTCTTCTCTCTGCCTGTCTCTTAGCTGCGAGCGCTGCCTGTGCTTCAGCCTCTGCCTGTGCCTGAGCTTTTGCTAGAGCTTTGGCTTTGCAGCGGGCGCTTGCCACACTCTTTATAGGACTGGCCTTCTGCAGATCCACGGCCTCTAGTACTGGAATCTTCCTCCTGCGGCCAGGCTTCTTGGGCGTCACTTGAGGGCTCCCTTTATCAAAGGTCTGCTCTTCAACGTTCTGCTCGTTGGCTTTCTCCAGCTGATAACATGAAAACACAGACAAACATCAGAAAACTGAGTTTAGGCAACAACACTACAAACAATGGATATTGTGAAAAGTACAATGGATATGTGACAAAAGTGATCGAAAGTGGTATGAGAATATCCGAGTTGCCAGACCTTTAAAGCCATCAAATTTCCAATATTCTTCTAGACATTTGTGATTATTGGACAAGGTTTTCCAATCATATTTTAAACAATGAAACTCAAGGGAGATGTTGTCCACTAACCTTCTGCCTAATATTCGACCCTGGGCCACAAAACCAGTCATAAGTAGCACGGGAATATTTGTAGCAATAGCCAACAATACATTTGGGTCAAAATTATACATTTTTCTTTGATGCTTTGATCATTCGATTATTAAGAAAAGAGTAAAATGTAAATTTCGTACCTAAATATATAAAAACTTTATTTTTGTGAGTGGATGCAGCAAAATCGGTGAAACACGCCTACAAACTTTACTTGCTGCTGCCCGCTCCTTGGGAATTAAAATTCTTCTTAGCAACGGTATGCTACAGCGCCTCTGATGGACAACTTTAAATGCAATTTTCGAAATGTTTTGCATCCTCATATTTCCGATTTTCAAATAGTTATATCTCTGCCAAATATCTTCTCATCCTAACATACCATACATCAATTTAAAGCTTTCAAATTATAATTCTCAATTTCGAAAAATTGACCCTTATGACTAGTTTTGTGGTCCGAGTTCACATATCAACATTTTTGTTAATATAATTGTTTTACATTTTTATTGTTGTATAAATTATTCCTTGTTAAAAGTTTAAATCCTGGAAATACATTTTCAGGTTCCCTCTATCCACAGTAACCCTATGTGTCAATCTGGAGTTCTTAAATAGGTCTCTTACTTTGGCTTTTCTTTTCTCCTGCCTGAGCTTCCTGTTCTTTGCATCCTCCTTTCTTTTCATTCTAGCCTGCATGAGAAAAACAAAAGCTCAGTTTAATAAATGTAGATTTTGAGATCAAAACAGTTTCAATAATAAGGACTGTTGTTTAGTCACTAAAACGATTGTGCACCTTTCTCTTCATCTTCTTCTTGATCTTAACCAGCTTCTCTTTTTCTTCCCCTGTAAGATCCTCTGCAACTGAAGATTACATTTATGTAAAGACACGACATGACGTCTCCATACTTCAGAATAACAACTCCATAATGTGAATCAAACCCATTCACACTCACCCTTTGCCTCAAGCTTCTTCAACAGCCTGGCATCCACTTTGCTCAGCAGATCCTCCATCTTGGCCTTGGGAGGTCTACCTGGGCGTCTTCCTTGGCCTCTGGCTCTACGAACGCGGGAACGAGGCTCTTTGTCTGGATTTGGAGGTCGACCGCGTCTACCTGTTATTGCCATGATCATGGAGGGCACTTCCTCATTGGCAAGGAGGAACCATTTCATACCCTGTAAACAATAAAGTAATAAGAAAAAAAGTGATGTAGCTTCACAAACTAGCCTGTTTGAGAGAAAGATTAAAATTGAGCATATTTAGCTACATTTAAAGGAGTAGTCTACTTTCAACATACATTTTCATGTTAATTTACTCACCCCTGTTGTCATCCAAGATGTTTATGTATTTGTTTCTTTATTTGAAAAGAAATTAAGGTTTTTGATGAAACATTCCAGGATTTTTCTCCATATAGTGGACTTTAATGGACTCCAAATGGTTGAAGGTCAAAATGACAGCTTCAGTGCAGCTTCGATGGCTTTAACTGATACCAGACGATGAATAAGGGTCTTATCTAGCGAAAAGATCGGTCATTTTCAAAAAAAAAAAAAATTATATGCTTTATAAACACAAATGCTCGCCTTCTCTGTTCTGACGATAACATTGAAAAGGTCACGCTTGACGTAGGCGGAAGTACCGAGTCTGTGTTTACAAGTTGAACGTGCAAGTTTTCAATGTAATTGCTTATTATGTGAAGTCATGAACGTGCATTTGTGTTTATAAAGCATATACACTTTTATTTTTTTTGAAAATGGCCGATCGTTTCGCTAGTTAAGACCTTTATTCATCGTCTGGTATCGTTTAAAGATGTTTGAAGCTGCACTGAATCTGTAATATTGACCTTCAATCGTTCGGAGTCCATTGAAGTCCACTACATGGAGGAAAATCCTGGAATGTTTTCATCAAAAACCTTCATTTCTTTTCGACTAAAGAAAAAAAGACAGAAACATCTTGGATGACATGGGTGCGAGTAAATTATCATGAAAATGTATTTTGAAAGTGAACTTCTCCTTTAAATCAAAACAAACCCATAAGAGCGCTAAATTCAAATATGGTGACGATATGTCAATAACTTGAAACCTCCTTGGTTCTCGCATGTTTCATGACTAGCTGGGGATGTAACGATTCACAGTGAGCCGGTTGAAAATATGGATTTAATATTAAAAATGGATTATAATATGTGACGATTCAAACCGGTTGAGATATTAAAGATGACATAACACACGCAGTTACTGCAAATCTCAGATTAATCTTGAGTACCTATACAGTAGTATTGCATACTTTTTTATCTTCGAGGAGTACTTAATTTGATCAAATTTTTAAAAGAGAGACACAGCTGTACGATTATTTTTAGAAAAAGACGAGCTGCGGGATGTAGGCTGGGGGCGGAACTACAGCACGAGCACAGTCAGCACACAATACATCATTGCATTATCCCTTCGTATTGTTAAGCATTACATTACACACGTACGTGCCGATTGCCAACAAAACACAAACAAATTACTTAGTTTGACTTAACGCGTGCGGTTCATGACCGGCATCTTTTAGCGCTGGGACCGCGCCATCCATCAGTTTCCAGCGATCTCCAAATCCAGCGTTATATCCACCGTTTATATAACATTCATCACCCAAATGAAGAGAGCAAACAAACACAGCTAAACTTCCGTCAGCCGATTGAAGCGGTATTGATGGGCGTGACACTGCTCTTTTTCTTTAGCTAGCGTGTGGTTGTACTCGTGTACGTGCTTTTCTGGGAGAATGTCCAACTCTTTTTTAACAAGTTGACCCATGTTAAGCATGAGATGCCAGCACGTTTAACAGTGTAAAGTAAGAATGCATGAAATAGCATGTTACCCGATCTTTAAATGAATAGCGATACATGTTTTGAACGGCAGGGGCCGCTGCGTTTACTGCAAATATGGAATACGTTAATATGCTGCCATTTCTAAAAAAATCCAAGTTAGGAAAAGCACCGATAAAGTCTTAGTACGTTTATATTACAGAGACTTTTGTGTTAAAATTGCAATTTAGTTTTGTTATTTGACATAAAATATATTTTTATTTTACAAAGAAATGTGCAGCATTTGAAAAATAATAAAAGGGCACTTGTTCATTTCTTATTTGAATGAATGAATAAACGAGGCATTTATATAGCACTTTATTGTGTATTGCTCTATACCCAATGCGCTTAACAATCATATGCGTCATAGTTTGTCTCAATCGTATCGTGAGATCAGTATCGTGAATCATATCGCATCGCGAGCTGAGTGAATCGTTACATCCCTATGACTAGCTATTATATTGTCTTGCGTGATTTAAAAACAAAAAGTATCACAACATTTTTTAAGGTATCGACATGTAGCCATATTTGAATTCAATGTTTGTTTTGGAGTTGATATCAAATTTTTATTTTTTTCTCTCACAAATGTATCGTTTCTCTTATGACATTTTTTAACCCATCGAAATCATTTGATTTACTTGAATCATGAATGTATGTGCTTTTTGAGCTTCAATATTGTGAGAACCACATAAAGATAACATGGTTGCATTTTACTATAAAATTATTATTTTGAGTCGAGCGGAGAAAAAGGAAGCACACAATGACACAAATTTCCATCTTTGGGTGAACTACTCTTTAAAGATCTTTAAAACCCCTTATGTCTGTAGCACATGTAGAACTCTGAATACAAACCTCAGGCGTTTCCCGCTCTTCATAAAAATCTCCCACCGGCATGCGCGGACTAAAGCTGAAGTGCTCTCTTGAAACCCCTTGGAGATTATCCTGATGCTTCTTCAGATACTGGAGAATGTGTTCCAAAACACAGACAGAATGAAAACAGAGCAACGGTACAACTATTGATAAAATAGTTTGATAAAATATTGATAAAAACATCTGACATTGATGGATTTACTCTTTCCAAAGTAAAACCAAGTTAGTGATTTAAAAATGTGAGGAAATATAACATGTCGTACCTTGATGATCTCTGGGAATTGCTTCATCCTTCGACCACAGGGGCTGTAATACCACGTCTCCCCTTTCAGGCGGTCCTCAACCCTCCGGACCCGAATCTCTCGCCGCCAGCTAGAAAATGCATAACACAAGAATTATGAAACAATCAATAAAACAATCAATGTCACTGGGTCAAGTTTTCTGAACTGCAACAGTTTGCCTAGCTATGTAGCGTGTGTAAACATTGGCAAAAACTGGCAGTACAACAAATCCTCTTCTGAGCGTGAGCTCTACTTGCTAAAGTATCACTCTTTCCATTTTCTGTTTTCAAGATATTTTGGAGCTTTTTTTAGCTTTATTTTTTACAGAAGTAGAAACAGGACAATGAGCCAGGAGTCAAACACCGACACCGGGTCAAAGTAATACTCACCCATGCTGCAGAGGAAACTGGACTTGCTCCTCAGTTGCAACCCTACGCCTCGGGGTGTCACCTAAAACAAGAAAAAAATTAAATGCATTTTATCAAAATCCGCCGCTAGAGGGCGCACATTCAAAACAGATATACTCAAAACAACAACAATGGTATCCCTGTGAAGGAGCATGGAATAATGGGAACTGTTGTCTTCAACTCCACCACTAATAATCAATCAGACTTGAAATCACGTTTATGGATGATGTAAAGTAATAAAATGGTATAAATGTTGCGTTTAAGGACATGATTTTATTTCATAATAATGAATAAGACGTAATTCATAAAATTAATTTATTACTATTTAGTCAGATGATTTAAAAACGATTACTGCTTGTTCGGTAAATATATACATGGCAATATATACGTGAGACTGTGTTGTCATAGTTACAGCAGTAAAAGCGGAAATCTAGGGTAATGCCAAAGACTGTGTTATTAGCGAGATGCAAGGAATCACGCGAGGCACCTCAGCCAATCATATAACAGCCTCTAGTCTCCTTTCCTGCATTTCACTGGCTTTCCATCTAGTGTCTTTGGTAACGCGGATATGACGCCATTGACAGACAACTGTCAGACACGGCCCCGTGTCACTGGTTCAAATAGACATTTCCTCACGATTTATAAATAGTTGGAAACATTTAAGATATTGTAAGGACTCAACTGAACAAAATATATAACACTGGCCTAAGTGGTTATTGGATATTTAACTGCAAAAAAGTTAAAACTGTAACTAAGTATAAGAGGAACACATTTTCAGAAAGTAAGATGTAGATACCTGCTGTGGAGCTGTTTGCATCATCGTTACCATCGTCTTCTTCAGTCTTTGCTTTCGCAACCTCGTTTTTGACTGGTTTGGAAGATTTTGCCTCTTTGTCGCCTTCTTTCACCTTACGCTTTCTGATCTTCTTGGGTTTAACAAGGGGACTCTCATTATTGGGCATGCTCAGATTATGGACAAAGTTCATTGAATCATTTGGAAGGTGAGGCAGAGCATTTGAAAGACTTGATATATCAACAGGGACAATCTCCAGTTCCTTAGCCTCTTTGGAAAGCTTTCTCTTCTTTGTTGCAGTTGGTGGCTTCTCCTCATTTTTCTTTCTTCGTCTGACCTTTTCTTCTTTTGGAGCATCAGGGGTCAACTTCCGCTTTTTGGTCATGGAATCAGGAGGGCCTGTTGAAAAAGAATCAAGAATCAATTAAGACATTGTTGAACCTTTAGAAACAAACAGCCAACAAGAAGAGTAAACAGTTCTCTTACCTTCACCAACAGCAGCAGCCGCGGAGGTCCGGGGGGCTTTAGGCTTTCGGGGCTTTTTTATTGGAATGGTGATCAGGGCTTCAGATGGTGTTGAATGTGTGGTCGCCCCTTCAACAGACCCACTGACAACTGCTTGAAGTGCCATCGCTGTCATTGCAGAGAGTGCTGATCTTCTCTCACCTCCAGATAGGTCGGGGGCATCAGGTCCATTTTGTTTGCCAGGAGTTTTATCACCTATGGGTCGAAAACACAATGTAGTTCCACTATGGATTTTAAAAACTGAGGAAGTTCACCCCAAAATAAAATTCTTTCATCAGTTAGTCTTGTTATTTAAAACCTGTATGACATTCATCTGCAAAACACAAAAGAAGATATAACAACACTGAACCGTATTGGCTACCATGTATGGACACAAAACCACTGACACATTTCTGAAAAAAAAGTTCTGGTTCCACTGAACAAAAAAATCATGGTTCGATATGGCTCAACTACACATTAAGAATCTCACCTTTGATACTCTGGGCAGAGACATTTACAGATGCAGAGAGCAGGGAAGAGTTATTTTGTGAGCTTTCGTTGAAAGAGTCATCCAACAGAGACGTGGTGTTTCTGAGGGAGGTTTCCCCGCTGGAACAGGTCGAGGTCATTGAGCTGTTCAAGTTTTCTTCCACACAAGAAGCTTCATCAGTCATGGATCCTTCGGTAAACTTTGATGGATCTTCAGTCTGGGAAAGGCTAAAAGAATCATCGAAAGTGTCCATCATGGAACTGACCCCCTCAACTCTTGAGCTTTCCAGGTAGCTTGACTCGGCCAAGGATGGGTAGTCTACTGACGTGTCAGTGCCAAAAGTATCATCGAAAGTGTCACTCTCTCCTTTCCCTGGTGTGGTCTGACCCTTTATGTTATGACGGTCCTTTTTGACAAGTGGAATAGAGTCTTTTTTTGGAACGATAAATGCCGCTTCAAGATTCCTACCGTGAGCCTCGTTGTTGGGTTCCTGTTTGCTTACGACTCCAGCTTTGCTCGGGGAGTCACAGACCTCATGCTTACTAAGAGATTCCTGACTGGTCTGGTGATCTGCTTCCACTCGTACTTTGTGAGAAGAAACATCTGCATTTGCCGAGGCGTCCACGTAATGAGCTGTAGACCCGGTGAGGGAATCAGACACCTTTGGAGCAGGAGAAACATTGGGAGATGCTGTAGGTGGTCGAGGAAAGGAGCTAACAGCCGAAGCAGATGACAGAAGTACAGAGTGCGCAGAGAGATTGATGTTATTGGCATCACATGCTGGAGTTGAGGAAGCAGCAGGATGTTTAGGACTTTGACCTGTAAGAGGTGATGCTTCTTGGGGTCGTTTGAGTGGTGACAGTCTGGGCGGAGTGGTGACAACAGATAAATATTGAGGTGATGGAGAGACTGGGCTTTTTGACCTTTTGGTCTCTTCCAGAGGTAAAGGAACTGTTTGAAGAGGCACATGCGCCGTCAGGGGGCGAGTTAATGTCACAGAACGACTTGGGGAAACAGCAGGTGGAGCTCTTGACGTCTTGGGAGAACACGATAAGGGAGTTGTGTCACCAGCTGGTGATGGTGCAGAGAATCCAACAGGTCTTTCGCAATGGACCATCCGAGGCTGGGATGAGACGGGAGAGGGTGGAGAAGGTGTGGGCAAGGCAGAAACTTCTGAATGTAAAGGAGATTGTGATTGCTGGCTGGGAACGGGGACTGACAGGGTTGATGTTTTCCGAGGCGGACTAGCCAGTGGTAGATGACGTCCTGAGACACGAGGGGGACTGAGTTCCTGCAGGGCAGCTCCCATTTCCTGACGTTGTTTTGCAGGTTGCTCCAGGTCCTGGCTGTAGTCGGCTGAAGAAACCGAGCTGGGGGACTTGACAGAAAAACCCTCGGTTTCGAGCAACCGTTTGGATACAGAGGCTCTATCAACGCCATTGAAGCCTTTATCAACTTCTTTCAAGGACTCGCTCATGCGCGCTAGAAACCAAGAACAAAAACATACAATAGTTATACGTTTGAGACAAGAACATTACTAAATAATGTGTAAAACAAACTTTAGCCTCAAACACACATCAAATATGAGTTGTTTGACCAATCTGACTTAAAGATGTTTGTGGTGAATCTAAATCTAAACCCAAGCAAAAAAATTGCCTTTGGTTTAAAACACATCAATACAACCACATTTTTGGTTATTCCACATTCAGCATGTTTATAAAATCCATGACCAAGCACAGTAATTTTTGCCCGAATAGTGTTAATAAGCAAAACATTTTTTTATATATTATATATGTGAAAGTATGTTCATGCTTTTTTCCATGTTTTACTCAGTGACTATGTGGGCGGAGCAAAGAACTGGGCAAGACATCACCGGTTATAGGGAGAGTTCAACCAAAAATGAAAATTGTGTCATGAATAACTCACCCTCAAATTGTTCTAAATCTGTGTACATTTCTTTGTTCTGATGAACACAGAGAAAATTATTTGTACAAATGCTTGTAACCAAACAGTTCTTGGACCCCATTGACAACTACAGTAGGAAAACTTACAATGGTAGTCAAAAGTGCCCAGAACTGTTTGCTTTCCTACGTTCTTCAAAATGTCTTCTTTTGTGTTCAACAGAACAACAACATTTTTTTTTCCTACTATTTAATCAAACATTAATTTTAACAAATAATAATTACCTTTGGTGAAAACAGGTATGACAGAAAAGCAGTCTTACCAATGGTACTTTAAAGTATCAGTCATAACAGCATTCAGGAAGTGAATAGACTAATTGTTCTGCCATTATTTGGACTATTACTGAGAAAATACATAATAATTGCATTCTTATACCACGGCATTTGTGAACCAGCGTAACAATTTTTCAAACAGTGCAGACACATGTAGCAAAGATTTTTACTTTTTTTAAACACCATGCCAGCTTCTAAGGCTATGTTTATGACAAATGCCAGATTTATTAATCTAAAAATAGTATTACATATGATTATGTTAATGATTTTTTTCTATCCTTAAAATGCATTCACCAAATCAAACAAATTCCTTACAAGTGTTAAAGCATCACAGACTAGCAAATTAAGTATAATAGACAGTGAATGCTGACGCAATAATTTTTTGAGAATTATCTACTGACAGTAAAAATCATTCCTTAATTAACAATTTTAGAATTTCACTACTGGGTTATCGTGGCTAAAAGAATTCACCATAAGCATATTACAGCGATATCTATTAAAATGCTTTTTAAACGCATCTAAGGAATGCTATCGGTTAAATTCATCTTTATATTGTATTTTCTCTTTTTTTGGCCAGTAAACCTCACTCAAAATACCAGTATAAGAAAGCAGAGAGAGAGAGTTTGTAACCATTGTGACTCTTCAAGCAAAATGTTAAATAGGGACTAATTTATTAACACTAGCTATTTTTCCATCTAAAGTTGCGAATTTGAATTATGCGCAATACTGGAATATTGCATAAAAGATTTGTGCTTAAGGCACAAATTTTGACACAAAATAACACGAAGAAAGTTGGAATTTGCAGGTAGGTTTGTTTTCCTATATAATAAATGACATGCACCTCAGAGTGCAGAGGCGAACTGCAATACACGCAGTCCTGTCATTTTACCTGCGCAGGAGGATACCAGTACTTTTTGGAATGCAGACAAAAGGATACCACTACTTTTAGGAACGCAGACAATTCTGGGAGGTAGTTATACCGAACCACTTCAATGGCTGAGGTCATTGGTCATTTTTGAATGACAGTCAACTTTTCAGGTGCTATGTTATAACATCGGAGGCAAAGTCTTTTGACTTTTTTAATGCACACAGACGATTTTATACAGTAAATGTGTTTCAATGGTGGTTTATGCACATTTCTTCCTATTAAATAAAGAAAATTTATCCTTTTTAGTTGAGCGCATAGGTATTTTATGTGCATTTTCTGAATTTATGCTCATCTTTGTCTTTCCATCCAGCGCATTAAAATTGGTGAATGGAAACATAGCTATTGATAAAATATTAATAATCAATCATTTTAAATACCATGTTAATAACAATGCTGGTATATTGTAACTCTCCTAGTGTAAATGACATGATGCATGCAATTTCCTTTAATTTTCTATTACGTAACAGTGACTCTACAAGGACTATAATATTTTTTTATTTAAAAAAAAAGGAAATTGAGGGTTTGCAACATTAGCTCACCTTGCATCTCTCTGCTCTTGGGTGATCCGCTCTCAGGCATCGAGGTAGGGGACCTCATTGGGACCTGCGTGTGATGGGGACTACTGCTGCCTCCACTGCTCACGTGATGTTGCTGGGGGCTGCCGCGTGGAGGTGTAAAACTCTGTGGGGTGGGTGGTATCATTTGGGTCTGGGGTTGAGACTGAGTCTGGGACTGCTGTGATGGATGCTGGTAATAGGGCATTCCATTAGGCATCAAGCCATAATGTTGCTGCTGCGGCGGTGACGGCTGCTGGTGTTGTGATGGGTGATGGTGTGAACGGTGTTGGAGATGATGTGCTGCTGCAGGCTGGTGCGGCATGCCTGGAGGCTGCTGGTGATGCTGGGAGGAGGCAATGCCAGAAAGCCCCTGGTTTGGATATGCTCCATACATGCTGTTAGAGTCATAACCCATGGGCACTGAAGACCCACCCTGCCCAGGATTACCCCTCACCCAGTACTGTGACCCGGGGGGCTGCCGTGAAGGTCCGATACTCCCATTGACCTGGTACGGCCCGTGGCTCTGGAAGTGGTGTTGAGGCTGTTGTGGTTGTATCACCCCCTGGGAGCCTGGTTTCTGGGGCATGCTGTGGGAAGTGCCCATAGCTGGGTTGTACTGAGACTGACCCCACATGTAGTCATATCCCATGCCGCTCGGGTGGTGATGGTTGCTCATATGAGGGTACGAGGAAGAGGGAGGGTGGGCGCCAGATTGGCCACTCCCACCTGCAGTAGTGATGCCATTCACATTCATATCGCCATTCAGGTCTGAACAGAATCATTATAAAAGAGAGGAAAAGAGAGCATTACATTTATGGATTTATGGGCATCACATAGTGCATGTAAAGAAACTGATCTGAGAAAAAAAAGGATAGTCTCTGGATTTCATTTATGCTTCATAGACGATAAATGCTTACTTTTCCCTTGCTGGGGGAAGCTCATGGAGGACCCGTTAGTATAGAGAGAATCTCCTGAGGAATGCTTCAGTCCTGAGTTAGCGGACACAGATGAGTGAGGCCCGTAGTTAAAATGGTTATTTGCATCCATCTGAAGTATGAAAAAGAGTCAAAGAATTGCGTCAAAGGAGACGTGTGTAACTTTTACAATTGAAATATGCCGTTGATCAAAACACTGGCAAAGTTGGATTTAAGCTTCTCTACTAGGTCTACAAAGCAACATTTGCTCAACTTACGACATAATTTGGGGTACAACTGTCCTGTTTATCCAAATAATGGAAGATGTGGGAGCATTCGGGGAAGTCTAAAACAATTCAGTGGTATTGTTTATTATTTTACTGCCTCTGTCTTTACAACATGAGAATATAAAAATGTGACAAGAAAAGCTTGGGTGATGAGAGCGGCAGGAATGTGATCAGGTCATGATGCAGAGGGGCTCGAACCTGCGGTCCAAAATGCGTATGTTGTGTACACTTCGCCTACATTACCCCACAGCACCACGGCTCTGACAGCCAACGCATTTCACGGCATTTTTAATGGCCTTATCGAATCTTATACGATTCAAAATGATATAACTGTAAATGTGGGATATAGAAACCACAAGTATACATACAACTATACTTAGTGTTGTTAACACACCAGGGTGGCAAAGTGCCTAAAACGGTGGCTGTTTCAAACCCTATAATACTATCTACATATACAGCATTTTACCATTAAAGAGGCGATTCTAACGTTTCTGTCGTATTTTTCGCTACTGGTGCGTACCGAACGCCAGCAAATGATGCCCAAAAAATACTGTCCAGGTAACGTCAGGCTCAGGCTGCTAACTCGGTTTTGAAGCAGCCACCGAACACCGCTGTGGCCGACATCACAAATATTGCTCTTCACATCTCTCCATAAAATGTCGCAGATAAAGCCGATGAGATGCCCGAGCAATCGCGTTAAATAACACATCACACACAGAGATACAGTGCTAATCACGGTCCCAGTCAGCTATTAAAACGATTAACGTGGAAATGAAGTCAGTCTGATCCTTTTTGTTTAAAGTTGACTCAAATAAACTGATGTAACAACGTCGATTTAAAAATTAGCTTCGCATCCGCAATAATAATTTTATGCGTGCCCATCATTAGCCTCGCAGCTACGAGTAAACACTTCTTACAGTTGTTGAATTTCATTCAGAAATACCGATATAATATACACACATCCCTTAAAGGTCACACAGAATGCTAAAAGTAACATTTAAGTGACGACAAGATCAAATATGCGTTTCGGGAATCTATATAGTGATGTGGGCATCCGTTAGCACGAAAGCTAACCCGCTGCACATGACCATGCGCTACTTCTGGATCTAACGCCGCACACAAATATAAACGTACAATTTATTAAACTTCCCTAACACTGAAATAACAAGACTGAGTCAGTCAGCTAAAGTCGTCTCTCTCTATTTTTCTACCTTCTCTTTAATATAATTTCAGCCTCACATCCCCATATATTAACGTAATAAGCAAAAAATACGACCCAGATACGGCCAAACAACCGACACAAAAACGAAAACAAAAAGGACCCAGCTAGAAGACAACAAGCTAATTATGTACTGTAAAATATAATGAAAACCTAATATAAAAGGTGAACAGTTTGTTGGTGTTAATGAAAAAAATCTACAGCTACACACACACACACTTATAAAATGATATTTTAATATGAAGTTCGATTAAAGTGGTTGGTTTAGATCACAGGAGCGATGATGCCGTGAAAAACTGAGGCCTGCGATTCCGCAACGCAACGATTAATCGCAACATTTTATGGAATTTAAAATGATATTCGGTGATAAACATTTATGTTAATTCATATTTGTATTTGTTGTGTTGTATTCGAGTAAACACAAATTATTCCTCAATGAGCATGATGTAAGGAAAACAGCGGATCCTATTTACATAGCCATGAATTTCTGCATTATTTAATTAATTAAGGACGTTAAAGCGTATGTATTTACAGGCTGATATACGAACATAAGAACTCGAGGGTTTGTGCTCTAACGTTATACGACATAAGTTATTCGCGTCTCCACAAAGCACATCTGCGTCCTGAAATGTTTAGGGATGTGGATCATCTCTTCTCTGAAGGTCGTTCTTTTGCTAATTAATTCGGGGTTTTTTCGATAAAGGCGATAGTAAGGAGAATGAGGCAGCATCACCCACACAAACACACTCGCAAAAGTTTCCCCCGTATAAATGATAATAAAACAGCCCAACCTTGATATCTGCCGATCACACAAGAGACAGCGCCTCTGGCCACCCGGCAGACGACCAATATGGATGAAGAAGGTATATGCGACGTAAATAATAAACGGGTAAATCGCTAACCTTTGGGTTTCACAATTGCAAACATGGCTGGTAATGTTTGAGCGCAGCCATGATCACAGAGGGAAAAAGAGAGAAAGCCGAAAAGAGGAAGTGAGTGACGGCCAAGCGGCCGTTGGCTGCTTGGTCTTAGCGCCGATCTAGTTTACGTCTGCTACAATGAGATACATAGTTATTCTTGTACACTACTTTTCACAGCGCATACTGCTTAAAAGCTTTAAAACCCCCACTGTCAAAGAAAAAAATTCAGACTGAGATCTTGAATCACAGATAAAAACTTTCTTTCTTCAAATTAAGACATTTTTAAATAAAAACTATTGGCCACTTAAAATCCCAATTTATTGAAGCTTCAAAAAGCACATACATTTATCATAAAAACATCTTTAAAGTAACCCAAAGTGGGTTCATTAATGTCTGGCAAAACAATGTGTGTGAGAGAAAACGTTGAATTTTAAAGTGTCTTATTAAAATAAAATTCTGAACGAAGTTGGTGCCTACAAAAGTAAATATGTGTCATGGCAAAACTCAGAGGCAAATATAATAATTATGTTTTAAGATGATGCTTGAATGATTACACATGAGTATGTTTTAGCATGAAGCTGGCATGATTGATAAGTTCAAATCTTATTGGTTGTAGTTGTTATTTAATGTTTTATATTAAAGTCGACATGATACGGATGTAGGTTGTCTTTTTTCCCGTATCGTGACCTGAAGAGGGTATGGACGTGTCGTCACTTTACCAAATGAACACCACGTGAGCACGCCAGAGCGCGCCCCCATGGGTGGCAAAACACTGCAAATGACTGCTTACAATATCAGGAAACGCAATTCCGTGCAACATTTCAGTGTCCAGGAACACCTGATTCCTTTGTAAGTCGTATGGATCACCGTCGAGTCCCGCTGCTTGTAATTTCAGCAAATAATTGTGTGTTTATTCCCGGTTTCTTTGTTTATCCAATTTCCCAAAGCCACTTTGCTGGGTGTTTTGCCACCCAGGGAAGCGTGTCCAAGGGCGTATCCTGACATGTGCACGTGGGAAAGTGACGTCAATGCATACCCTCTATACCCAAGAAAAACGACTTCTGAAATGAGAAAAAAATGTAAGGCGGGACATGATTTAATCCAACGACAACTGATTGGATTGTTAAAAGGTGAAAGATTTGAACGCCAGTTTGCAATCTGTCAGTCATTACAGCCCTGCCCTTGCGCCATTCCTCGTGACCAGAAGTGAAGAGAGGTCATTTCGAGAGGGGGATCATTTATAATAAATACTTAACCACTGTGTAAAACAATTAGAATGATACTATTTTAATTTCATGCCGACTTTAAGAACCAATGGGAAGTTGAATGAGAAAAGCGCTCCTATGGCTTTGATTTTAATTTTGATAAATGAGATCAAAATATTATAATAAAACTGGTAATTTAAGTCACTTTGGATAAAAGTGTCTGCTAAATGAATAAATGTAATTGTTTTAGTTATCTCACACAGACACCAACTGTTTCACCAAGACGTTTAATAACCCATGAATCGTTTGGATTACGTTTAAAATGGATGTGCTTTTTGGAGCTTCAACAATCTGGGACCTATACATGAACATAAAGTTTCTGTTTCACAGACACAGATTAGTTTAATCCATGACTATGCCTTAGTTGAATTAAGATATAAGACAGATGTCCCTTTTATAAAAATGCCTTAGAAGAATACATTACTGTGCATCTATAGACAAAACAATGGCACTGATATATTTTAAGATATTTTGGGCAAGTTATATTCAGTTAAAACAGGTCACACATTCATTTTAGGCTGCATGGGACTAGGTTTAAGCCTTGTCTGTGAAACCGGTGTGTTTGACTGAGGCAAGGAAGTCATCTGAGATGGAATGAGGGTGAGTAAATTATGAGATAATTTTCATAGGTGAACTTTTGCTTTTTAAATTAATTTCTAAATGTAGGTTTGGGAGGAGCCGTAACATTCAGTCCTGTCAATCCACATTAAGCGCTTCATAAGAGCGTATACAAGCAGCAGTCTCTGCGATTTCTCAGCAACAATTCTTCTGGCATCCCTCCTCCTCCCCATCTTCTCCTTCACTACTCCTTTTCCTCTGTTAGGCTCAGAGCTTAAACCGAGCTTCAGGTTTGAGCCCTCTTCAAGAACAGCAAGCCAAGTTCATTTACCATTAACCATTAAGAATGAATGGCCAGGAAATCTTGTGAAATGCAAATAGCCTATGCCATATATCCACAAGCACGAACATGACCGGGACACTGGCAGACTCTGTCTATATAGATACTTTGGTGTGTAATGAATTACTCACCAAAGACCAAAATAAGTGGTTTAATAATTGTCAGTTTCAAAGTTATTGGCTCATGCCCTTAAAATGAAAGGTAAGAGGTAATAAAATTGAGACGGTTATTAAAAACCTTTCATATTGCATAAATTTTGCATATGAAATTCCTGGGTTAACTTGCTCGCGTGTAGTGGCTTCTGTTTGAACCTATTTTCAAAAATTGTGCAGCAAGTGGCTTAAAAAACTGCGCCACAAACTGAAGCTCTTAAAACCAGCCACTTCAAATGGCCCTTCGGTATGAAATAATTCGAATACAATTGATGGACACTTTACAGCAGCAACAATAGAAAAGAAAAGTCTACTTATGTTGCGGGAATGAACCCGTCAGGCTTTAAGGCCCAGCGTGATGTTATAGTCATTGGAGTCGAATATATGCACTGCTTACATGCTTTAGGAAATGACGGTTGGCTTTGCACATCGTTTCATGTAATTCAACGGATATCACTCACTGTGTTTGGGGAAAATAAATGTATGGTGTCCTTATAAATACGTACCCTGTTTATATTGTATTGATAGCAGATAAAACGATAAATAACTTAAATCCTTCAAAAAGCGGATTGATTGAAGTGAAGGGTGTATGCAAGATCTCGTGGCCCGATCGCATGCAGCTTGGAAAGTACAGCGTCACAACTTGTGTTCAGATGCGTGATGCGCAGATCGGCCTCTCTGTGACATCATGAGGGATCTCGCCAACGACAAACGCAATAAAATATAACCCAGCAATATGAACATCTTTATATATATAATAGCTATATATATATATATATATATAGCGTCCATACATTAGAAAATTATAAATTGTGACAAGTTGTTTGTGTAGCTCTCCTGTATTAAACAAACAAGAAAAACGTTTTTGTTTGTGTTAAATATACAATTTTAAGTAATAAGATGTGTCATTTTTTTACCTCCTGACTGCTTAAAAGAGAAAATGAAAAGGCAAGCATTAAGCAGTTTATTAGAAAAGTGTAGACAAAACATTAATAGGATTCAACCAGCAATGTGCACATACAGTATACAAATAGCCCTGTCTAATATAATTGCCCTACTATTTTTTTAATAGAGCAAGATTTTTGGTCTTTGTTTTTGGACTTGATCACAAGCAAACAAGACCCATCTCAGTCTTTTACACAGATACAATACAATACCCTCTATGATGCCAATTCAATTTTAAAGGTTGACAGGGCTTTGTAAAACTGGATGGTTACTGAAGTGAGCCGACGTAGTTGACTATATAGACCACCACATTTGCTACTATCTAGGCCCATCTATATTCAACTAGCTTAGGAGGATTAAAGAGATGCCAAAGAGATGAGCCATGTAGACCTACACAGGCAAAAGAAATTGGTAATAACTGGTATTCACATTTTCTGAAATCATCCACTTTTTCCATGTTTTAATCACAAGATCATAAACTACACTAATTTTACAAGACAAAACTTCCATTACCATTCCAAGATCGGAAAGAGAAAAATAATGGTTTTACTTTTTATTTTAATTACAATGCCTTACAATAAAAAAGGAACTTTTCATCACATCTATTGCTTATCAGTTGAAAAATACGAATACAGTGCAGATTTTCAGAACAGTTTAGGTATACTTGACGTTTGTAGTACAACAGATTAAAATTAAACAAACAAACAAAAAGCCAGGACTGTTCATCAGGAGAGGGACAAAGAAGCTCTGTACAGCAATATGCATATTAACTCCCAGCGGAAGGATGTCAACCTTCTGGAGTGCAGCCACTGAGTGGACAGAGATGATGTTTATGAATCCACTGGTCTCGTATGTAGACTACTGCTTTGCTCTTTTTAAGATCATGTACCATTGATGTGACAGCTTCCTCTTTTCATTTTATTTCCCTCCCCTTGTCTGTCTATCCACAAGGTACCAGTCCCTTTATTCAAGATCAGGCATTTCTGAAAGAGGAACAAACAAATACACATGCATTAATTGGGATATTCATAAATTGAATAAAAATAACGTCCAAATGTTTCACAAAATAAGTTAAGTTATTTCTTTCTTACATTTAAAATTTTGTTCAATGTTAACAGATAGTTACATTATTACTTCCAATGTATCCCTACGGCTTAATATGAAAAGAGAAAAACTTACTCTCATCATCGCTATCTACCGATTCCTAAAATGAAAGGAAAAATGAATTAGTCATTGCCATAAGACCTAAACAGTGTTGAGTTTGAGAAGGATGACATTATGTAGCCCATGTTAATAAATACATTTAGAAGCTATAAATCTTACATCATCTGCTCCATCTAGGTCAGGTAAGTCATCCTCTCCTCCCATGGTGTTCATCATCTAAAAGCAACAAAGCATATCATATTGATTAAAGACATTCTCAATTCACACACTTCTATAAATACTTTAAAAGGAAGTTATTTTTGAAATCACACACAAACACCGGAGATTACAAAATACATATAAGGGGCATTAAGTTTCACTATTTTGCTGTGTTTTTCCAAGTCATTCGTAAGTTAAATACACATAAAAAAATGAACTTACATCTGAAAAGCGATCATTGTTGGACAAATCTTCATCAGATTCATCCTCCCAGTCTTTCCAGTTGTTGAAGTCAACTCCAAGCCAGTTAAGCTGCATATAAAACCACATAAAATAAATGGAACATCACCACTGTTTAAAACTAGTAAAAAATGTATGGTATATTTTTTTAATCTAGCACTTTGAAACCCGTTTTCAGACCCCAAAACGCTTTTGTTGTCCTGTAAATGGCCCTAAATGCTTTATATAAACTCATCCTGATCTTACTTACCTTTCCTTTCTCTTTTGTTAATCTGGGCCATGATTTCCCTGACTCTGCTTTCCGTAAAAAGCACAAGACTGACCGGTCTGTGCGCTTGTGCTTGGACCCCTGAGGACAGGAAATAAAACTTAAAACAAAAGATTGACATTGTGCATCCCACTACAGATCATTTGAAACCTAATATCGTAGCTGTGTGCTAAACTTACCTCTTGATCAATAGCATCAAAGAGGTCAATTTCATTTGAGTGCTTAGTATTATCAGTTCCACCGAGACAACTGAAAAGAGAGAAGACAAAGTTAGATCAACCACGATACATTTAAACAAGATTTACTAGTAGATAAATTGTTGTACAAGATACCTGAAAGCAAATTTTGATTTTTCAAAGTTTAATTTAACATCCTTGCTGTCCTCCACCAGGAACTCGATGAAGACAAAGTCCCGTCTGTCGTACCACTTAGCGCTTGCCGGTTGCCTGATGAGTTAAATATTTGACTTTTATTTGTGTTTAAATGTAAAAACACCATTCCCCAAAAATACAAATATCATGAGAGGTAAGGAAAATCGTCTCCATATCAGACAATAGGTAGATCCATAAAGAGCAGGTGGCATAGACACCTTTTAACGGTTTTTGTCTAAAAAAGACCACCTTTACTAAAAAAAAAACTATCCTTACCTAAGATTGTTTTCAGAGGATTAAGTTAGTAAACACTTCACTGTGGAATTTCGTAATTCCAGATGATTACTGTTGTGAAAGCAATGGGCACAAGCAGTTCTAATACGCTACTATGATCACGTGATGTTTTAACCAATATAATCCGAGTCAGAAAAACGTGTGGCCATTGAAAGTAAATCAAACCTCTCTAAATAAAAGAACGGTCAGGGCAGGGGTCAGATTCGTCGTAAGTTTTACATAAAATGCATTTTGTATTTTATTAATGGATAAGTGTCATTGTACCTCATTCATTCATTCTTTGCTGTATGTTTGGCCCTGCTACACGTGCAACGCGCGCCCAAGTTCACAACACATTCAAACCCATACACAAGCTGTTAGTCCCAATCATATTTAACTTTTACGTTAATAATATTAACTGTTATTAACAACTTTTTCCCTGAGGTGTCTGTGATTATTAACGGGCGTCAAGCGGCAAATGGGCGAAATATGCTAATACCGGTGAACAGGCTAGCTACGAGCCACTTTACAATACAATTTTAAACATTTCAGCAAATATTACAGATTTCTGAACTCAGATCATTGACATTTAGCGTTTACTAACCATGAAGAGGATTTAAATTAGTTAGTTTTACTATTAGTTTTACGATTATCAAAAGAGTGGATGAGTCGTGCAAAAATAGCTTGTATCGGCTAGCGAAAAGCTTCCCGGTCAACGCATCCTCTATTTAATAGTCATTTCGTTACCAAGTTGTATTTCTCTGCATTCAAATAACCATGATTTCAGCAAACCCCCCCCAAACTTACATGACTTTAGTTTACGTGGACGCGAGCGAAGATATTTCTGGTATATTCTCCCGGGTTCTGCTTGCTTTGCTCTGTGTCACCCGGAGTACGCGTGGGCGGGACTTCAGGCCACGCCTCCAGCGCGAGTTGAACCTTTCTAGAGCTTCCGCTCGTCCCAGTAGGTCTCGCGGCAGATAAAATAGAATAACAGTACCCCTTCATTATGTTGAAATATGTTATTTTTATAATACAGGACCAATAATGTTTTATTGAGTTGTCATTTTCTCGTTAAAAATACACTTTCATACTCTCATTAATGTTTAAATGTTTTTGCACTTCTTACTCTTGGTATTTTTTTTATAATAACATTGTAGTAACCATTTTTGGGCAGATCTATTATCATTTGTATTACCAAGGTTTATACTATAAACACCACTACAAACACAAATAAAACTATTGGATATCATATTAATTTCGGTTTTACTACAATACATGAATTTAAGTAAATAAATAAATAGACTTAATAGTTAAGAATTTTCGTAAGGATGTGTCATTTCAAGCATTCTTTTTAGTCACACATTTGTTACATTTTCTCATTGGTAAAATGCGTACTAACCTTAAAAAATTGATAAGAAATAATATGAATTATTTTCACACAGCAAACTGAACTTTGTTAATGATAATTACTCTTTTGTCTAGATTGTCGAAGTTTATAAATAGATTATTTATAAAAAGTCACATTTCGAAGGGAAGAGCAAAAAACTACCAAAATATCGTGCTTTTATTTTGAAAGAATCAGCTGAACAGGCTCTTCAAGATCGCCGTCGACTGCTTCATGTTGCTAGTAGGACGGATGACAGATTATTATAAACGTTGTTTTTCTCCTTTGCTTATCGACATGTCACTTCCATAAAAGGAATCGTATTTTACACTTTTTCGTAGACCACGACGTCTGTTAGATTTATGTTTGGTTTGCTCGTTGTTGTGAGTCAGTTGACATTGCCCTAACGTTAGATCTTTTTCGCCGGATCAGCCTGAATCTACACATGATAGACCTGCATTTTGTATAAGTGATCACTATTTGCATCCGAATCGCCATGTGCGCTTATTTTCTTGTATAATAGTTATTATCATCGTGAGTTTTGTTCTCTATGATGCCCGTGCGCAGCTGTCAGCACAGGTAACGTTAACCTCTGCTGCTGGCTGTAGACCTGGAACTGATCTCTGATCTTATGAAATGAGAGAGTAATTAAATAGGAGAGTCGTTGTTTGCGGTTGTTTGCGATGGATGAGTATAAGGAGAATTTTTATGAGATCGGGGGTCAGACATCAGATTATTTCCCCCCTCCTCCACCTCCTCGTCTAGTTGCCCGGGAGCGAATAAACATACAGAAGAGAGCAGCGTCTGCTCCAGGGCTTACTTCTTGGTGGTGATGGCATTCTTCCACATCTATATAATAAATATCATAGCTTTGCTGTTGTATGTGCACTACAATAGCGGATCTGGGGAGACATCTGGTGGAGAGCAGGATGTACCCATTGTGCAGAGCACTAGTGTCCCCAGATCCATAGCTCCTGATCACCAAAGCACATCACCAAACCTGAGCCCTGAAAACTCCTTCTTGCTGCCCCGTTTGGAGGGGATTAGGGTATGATCACTGTCACTTTCATCGTATATGTTCATATGTTTACTCTCCTTATTGCTTTTAAATGTTTTTCCAGAAGTTGTAATTCTTTCACCATGTGTTTATCCTCATTTCATTCAAAACTTGTATATGACTATTTCTTTAGAAGAACCAAAAAAGAAAATTATGAGAAATGGCTTAAAATCTAAATATGTTGGGTTCTACAAAACAAAGTGTGTCATACAGGTTTGGAATGACATAGTAAATGCTAAACAAATTTTCATCATGGGTGAACTATTCCTTTAAGTCAAATGTTTTGATTTTACTGTTTAAAAGGTTGAATAAGTTGCTGATTAGAAATAGATATTAGACGGATGAGAGTAAAAGAATACAGTTGTGTTTAAAATTGACACCCGGAAGGGGTATTTAAGGAATGTTAATTTTAATTCATATTTTACATATCCAATAAAAGCGTCTGCTATTTTGTCAAACATTTTGTCAAAGCAGTAACTGAGTAAAGCATCAAAATATGAGAAGCATGGTACAAAAAACACAAAACTTGAGGTACTTTAAGATCTTTATTTTACAAAAATATCTGTCAAAAGAGTAACCTACACTGTATAGGTTTTATGTACATAAATGCATAGAAAAACAAAAAGCTTACAGAAAAGCATACTTCATTAGTATTTTGTCCTCCTCTTGTTTTTCACCATAGAAGTCATTCTTCTAGGCCTGTACTCAATAAGTTTTGCGCATTGCATGTGTCTTGTCAAACTTTTGGTCAAACCTTCATAAATGTTTCCCAAAGCTGATCTTCAGTTTATATTCCAGGCACACCTACACAGCACGAAAACAAACTCTTCGGTACTTTTTAATAATGTGCTTTAATAAAGGGCAAGACATTAATTGTCTGAAGCCGAAAGCACTTTTGACCACTACTGTACACGTTGAGATTACTTTGTCTTCTAATAAAAAGTAACAAAGTTCAACAGTTTATTTTGCCATTACTATTTGATACTTCTGTGTGCTGTTAAGAAATAAAGATTACTAATGCATGTTAATAAAGAATAACAAAGTTGAAAGTCAAAAAAAATGAAAGTCTCATCAATTGCATTCTATATTTTTTTCTCAGGTTGGTCATGTGCAGAGAGTTTCTCTTGTTCCTGACCGAACCCATAACATGCGTACCCTCAGTTTGAAGCCACTGCTGTTTGGTGAGTTTCTCATTGCCATTTAAAGATGGTTTTATTCATAAAACAAAGCTGGTGTAATAGAACACCAATACAAGTATTTTGAGGGGTGTAAAGTTACTGTTAGGTAGTGACTGTTAGGTATAACCGTTTGCAGCACGAAATGGACACATGGACTCCATCTTCAAAAACATTCTTAATGGTTTATTATGTTATGATGAAAAAATATATAGAACATAGAGGTGTGCGATATTGAAAAAAAAAAGAAGATTTCTAGATATTTGATGGGATTTTACGAAAACGATAAGCAGGCGATATATTGCATTCCATAGTCATATGTTGTACTAGCTTCATCTTACATGATACCAGGACATTCATTGTTGATATTATTAATAGAGAATGAGAAAGATTTTCTCATCAAATCCTGTCATCATTCACTCATTCTCATGTCAACCTTTTACTATTACTTTTAATTTAAAAGAAAGATTTGTTAAAGAACAATGTTAACACTAGTGCTGTTAGATTCTGACTTTTTTGGAGTCGATTCCAATTCCTGGTTTGGGAATCGAAAGAATCGATTAAAAGAATCGATTCCTACCTGCTGTTTTCGATTACTGCTCAGTTCCCTGTTTTACTACGGATTCTTTTTTGCTATAAAACATTTACACATTTTTAATGTAATACAATTTTCTAAACTGTCATTTTTTACATTTATTAATTGTTTATTGTTTCTGTAACAAAAACCTTAACCAAGTATGTTGATCTTGTCCTGCAATTCCAATGTATTACTAATAATATAATTTATAATCTTTCTCAGTTTTTTTATTTACTATACAAAATAAAGCACAGGTCAAATTACTATTAAAGGAACGCTCCACTTTTTTTGGAAATATGCTCATTTTCCAACTCCCCAAGATTTAATAAATTTAGTTTTACCGTTTTGGAATGTATTTTGCCGATCTTCCTGGTCTGGCGATAGCACTTTTAGCATAGCTTAGCATAGATCATTGAATCCAATAAGACCAGTAGCATCGCGTTCAAAAATGACCAAAGAGTTTTGATATTTTTCCTATTTAAAACTCGACTCTTCTGTAGTTATATCGTGTACTAAGAGTGGCGGAAAATGAAAAGTTGTGATTTTTTTGGCCGATTTGATTAGGAACTATACTCCCATTCTGGCGTAATAATCAAGGAAGTTTGCTGCCGTAACGTTGCCGCAGCAAACTTCCTTTAAAATAACGCCGGAATAGGAGTCTTATTGGATTCAATGAGCTATGCTAAGCTATGCTAAAAGTACAATCGCCAGACCTGGAGATCGGCAGAATACATTCCAAAACGGTAAAACTCAACTTATTGACTCTTGGGGAGTTGGAAAAGGAGCATATTTCCAAAAAAAGTGGAGTGTTCCTTTAACTGTTTTTAAAGTTATTCAGCAGTGTACACAAAAAGACTTGGGGAATATAGATAGACAGATCGATAATCAGTGAATTGTATTAAAAATATGTAAGAATGCATTCTGTAAGTGTAAATGACAGACATATCTCCACAGATCAGGTACTAAGTAGCTCTATTTCTCTTTACTTACTAATAGACTCACACACATTTTTTGCTATTGCTCTTTCTCGTCTTCTCATTTAATGTTGAATGCAAGTAGTGCAGACAGGTGGTGAAAAAGTTCTGTCCTGCTTTAACAGCTTAGACGTCCAAGTAAATATGTTGTGAGACTCTGCTTTATATACATGTAATTCTCTTCACGCACATACAGAACTCATCTGTAGAGAAGACGGTCCGTTTACAGTCCGTCTGAAAAGACAAATGTACTTATGATTTGTTAAATGTCTGGATACATGTAATTATTTCTGCATAGTGTTTGCAAACAAAGAGTAATAGGTGTATAAAGACACAAGGTAATAGGTGTCTTTATACTCCATTGTCTGTGGCCCAACTGGGAAAGGGCGGGTCTTCCTTTTTCAACTTTCATGCATACAGAACGTCATTCCTTAGCTCTAGACTTCATTCATCAGTTTTTTCTGAAGTCTATACTGTTTTAGACAAGAAACTAATGTGATTTAGTTGACTGATGACATCTGCTATGGGGCCGGGCTTGTGGTTATAAAGGCTCTTCAAGAGGAGTCGATTCCTTTAATGGAATTGATTCCAAACTTTGGAATCGACTCTCGATTCTTAACACCTTGGAATCGAGGAATCAATTCTTTTTGGAATCGATTCCCAGCCCTAGTTAACACTGAACCCCATTGACATCCATTGAACAAACCATTGAGACGTTTCTCAAATAATGTGTTTTTCACTGAAGAGTCATATACAGGTTTTCAACAACATGAGGGTAAATGAACGATGTTAGAATAAATCATATTTGAATGAAAAGGAATTATGATATTTTGAGTAAACTATCCCTTTAAGGAAACGTTTTTTAAAGGGATAGTTCACCCAAAAATGAAAATTCTGTCATCATTTACTCACCCCTATGTCATTTTGATATGAATTCATGTATAACTTACTTTGTTACGATGAACACAGAGAAATATATTTGGAAAAATGTGAGTAATTTTGAGTTCCAGGACATCATTGACTACCATAACAGGAAGAATCGAATGGTAGTCAAAGGTGCCCAAGATCTCTTTGTTTTCCTAAATTCTTCAAAATATCTCATTATGTGTTCAACAGAACAAAAAAAGAAATACAATATTTGTTTCCTACTATGGTAGTGGATGATGTCCCAGAACTGAAAATTGCTAACATTCTTCCAAATATCTTTCCCTGTGTTCATTAGAACAAATACATTTATACAGGTTTAAAACATCCGGAGGGTGTGTAATTTATGGATGAACTATCCCTTTAAATGGAATCCTTCAAGTAGAAACACATCACTGGTGTACGGTGATCTGTGCAGCATACAAGCAAGAAGCACCCAGGAATAGAAAAGTAGCCTACCAAAAGCAAACTTGTGTGGGATGCTTATGTTTTAGATGAAGTTGTATTGCTTTTCTTCATAACTGTTTTTAAACAAAGTCGAACCGTCACAATTTTTGTCATCAGAAGGGTCCCAAATTTTGAGACCGCGTGGACGAAACTCATACAACAGCATATGCACGAGAAAAAGTTAAGAGCCCACTAGGTGGCAATACACACACGGAAAGTTTGCGGTGTGCAGTTGTCGAAGAAGACCGACACAAAAGCAACACGCCGAAGCGGAGGAGCCAAAACACTACAACAAAGAGTTTGAGTACAAAGGAGAACGAATTTGACGAGCGTTTGTGTGAGGAGATTCAAAAATATCTGCATTCATATAATTCAATTTTACGAGAGTATAAAGATGTGTTCAGGGCGGCTTATTGTTATCTCTGTCGTCTGTTTCGTCATTATCATTAATTTGCAGGGGGCCTGTGAATAACGCAGCTCAGTGCTGCCCTCCAACGGTCTGGTGGAGTATACATACTCATTTGTACTGCGCATGTGTCGAACTTGTCCGTATCAGCGCGTATCCGAGAGCGAGTATGCGCAGGAACTGTGCGGACGCATTTGTGCGCAAGACGGACGCAGAAAATCAAGTTTACCCGCGCCTTTAATTGCTAACCGCCCTGTGAATATGCACGCGAAGTGCTTGACTAAAGTATTTGCGAACACTGGGTAATGTTTTTAATGGAGCTTAAAAAATGCGTGACATGCTCGATAATATGATTTTGCACATCGCTAAAACAAGATTTGCGATATTATCGCACACGATATATCTCGCACACCCCTAATAGAACATGTATTTTCTATTATTTACAAAGCTCAGCACACATTTTGACCTCCAAAAATTCGCGCTTATCCTCTACACCGGTGGCTTTTCCATTTGCGGGCAGCCTGGTTGATGTAACGCTGGCGTTTCCCCCAGCTAAAGGCTTTGGTGACCAGCAGTCTCCTGCCAATCACATTGCCCGTCAACAGGAAGGTTCCCCCGTTAGGATGGTGGCGGGTCAGGTTGCCCACACAGGTGGCATCTCTCTCCAGCCATAGAGTCAGACGACTCCTCATTTCCCCTCCCAGCAGTGGACCATGCTTCAGAACTTCAAACCGAGAACCCAGCGAGAACATGGTCAGGACAGAGCCGCTGGAGTTCAGTTTAGATAAACGCACCTTGACCACTATAAGAGCATTGAGAAGACCATTGTTAGTAAGGAAAGAAAACATTAAGTTTGCATTGCTGATGAAACAAATACCAGATGTTGTGATCTATGGAAACTTACCAAAGTTGCTTTTGCAGAAAAGATCCAGCATGTCTTTGGATGATGTAGCTTCCTCTAACTCACAGTCTGTGCAGCTAGCACGTGGCACCACTAAAAGAGATGAAAACATCAGAAAAAAACGTCCAGATTGTGTGTGATTTAAAATAGCTCACATGTAAATGGTATAAATAGAAACCGTTGTTTACCTCTTCCTTCATTGTTGGTGCCATTTTGCATACTCGCAACTGAAGAAATGCACATCAGATGATCTTTGGGAAAGTGGTCACATTGCAGGATTCTAGGCCAGGGGTAACCATAGCAACTCATGATGGGGGCACAGCTGTCCCTTACTGACTCACACAAACTTCTACATGGTGAAATGACCCTGGGGGGACAAAGGGAGTTTTTGCATTTATGTTTGCGTTATTAGCAGATGCTTTCATCCAACATAGAGTGCATTCATGACGTAGGTGTTGCAATGCCAAAACATGCACCAATGATAGTAAGAGACCACTCCACGTTTGCCTTTAATCAGCATTTCTATATATATATTATGGCCATTTCATTCTATTAACTGTTGAATTCCAAACCTCAGGAATGACATGAACTCACCCAACTGCAATGTGACAGAATGCCAAGATGCATGAAAACTAAAAATAAAATCAGGTTATTCCGTCAAATGTAACTTTTTCTGAATATAACTTTTCATGAATACATTTAAAGTCATGGATATTGTGTTGTTTTAAAATGAATTTGAACTTATACTTTGCCGCATTCACGGTGCATCTTTTTTGTTATTTTGACCATTTCTTGAAAATAAATGCAAATAAAAAACAAGATGTCAGGAGTTCACAGAATGAAACAAAATAATAATTTCACCTAAAAACATACCTATAAATGGTAAATTCGAAAACCTTAAAATAATGTTGGAATGTCTCTTAATTTTCCAGAGCTGTATGTAATACACTAAACTCACCAAAGCAAAGAAAATTGAAATCAAGTGTTAGTTTTGTTAAGAAAGTCACATGTAGACACAGCTTATAGTTGTCTTTGAAGCTAACTTGTAACCTGTAAATCAAGAAAGCCACAAATTCAGTGTGTCCAAACTGACTGAAAGTGTGCATCCTCAAGCCTCAGTATCATCTCTTAGCATCACTGGTCATTGTACCTGCAAACCAAAGACACAGTGTGTCCACTGTCAAAGCTGTCTTACCTCTCAAGGCACACGGGAGCAAAGAGCGAGCAGAGGAAGATGCGGGCGTGCGGGTGACACTCTCGGGCGAGGAGCGGCAGCCAGCTGGTGCTCTGCTGGACAGCTTCTGCTGGCGATTCGTGTCCCAGCAAGTTTGGCATCCTCATGGTGTTGTAGCCCAGACCCTGGCATAGAGCCATGTTGGTAGGGATAGGCACACAACGAGAAGAGCCCGTGACGGGATCCCAGTGTCCATTGGGCAGGGCACCGATGCCCGGGCCAAGCATGAGCAGCAGTAGAGCGGGCACTGGAAGGATCATAGTCCAAAATGATTGCAGAGGAATGGATGAGCTGAAGAGTCGGTGTAAGGTACAGTGTAGTGCAGTAGGTCGGTAATAGGTGTCTTTATACTCCATTGTCTGTGGCCCAACTGGGAAAGGGCGGGTCTTCGCAGGACTTGAGATTGGATTGGCTAGGGAGAGTTTGCGTATGCGTGACCTGTTCTTCCTTTTTCTGTAGATGCCGAATGCTGAGATTTTGATAGATAGATAGATAGATAGATAGATAGATAGATAGATAGATAGATAGATATAGATAGATAGATCACTTTACATGACACTCAAAGTGTAAAGTTGATTGGCTGTGACAGAGGTGTGTGAAAGGAAGTGTATAAGTGTGAGAGTCCCGGTGTGCCGTCTGTGCGTGTGTGATGCTCCAGAGTTATTCTTGCCCTGCTGGGAGCACTACACATTGTCTAACCCAAAAATGGCCATCACTTCCTCTCCACTTCATTCCCAGGACCCCCTTTTCCCCTTGGCCAAACCATGCGAAGATAACGTGCATGCATATCTGTGCACATATATTAAAACGTCATCTGCATTTGAATGACAGAACAATAACAGTGATTGATAACTCTGAAACCTGTATACAGAAATGTAAGTCATTCAGTACTCTAACCCATCCCAGAGACAATGGCCCCCACCGGAACACATCATGGGACAGTCTCATTAACACTCTCAATGGGCCAGGCAATACCATGAGACCCAAATGAGGGGGATGGGCAGAATTCATTCAAATATTTAGAAATGATCAGCACTTCTGAATCATTTAGACACGTGTCCCTTACTTAAAGATGTCAATGTACTGTAGTTACTATAAAATGTATTTAGTTACTAACGTTTTCGTAAAAATGGACAAAATCTGTTAGTAAGAAAGTACATAATAATCAGTGATGATTTATGAGTTTAGCTGTTGTGTGCTATTTTGTAGGAAACGTCAGTTTGACATCATTTGACTTTAACCCAGGTAAAGATATGTAAACTAACCTGTAATTGCACGTGTCGAAAAGAGATTGCGATATAGATGCTAAAATCACGGCTTGCAGCTTTAAATAATAATAACAAAACAAGTGTGATTTTGAAAATGTGGTTAGGACATTTTCAGACATTTCAAGAAACATTTCTGCTTGGACACCTTGAGAGAAACTGACTATCAATTGCAAACGTCTAAGAAATGTCGCATTTTTTCTTGTTGGGTTCCCCTGCACTGCATTCCGCAAAATTTTATATTCACATTGACATGGAAATGATGGTTCTCACCAAATGAGAATTGATTACATTAACAGCCATTTGCGGTAAACTCCAGCGGTGGCAGGTCTGTTGATTAGCCCTTCATAGTGTGACTGTGATCCTTTAATCTCAGTCTAATCTCATAATGTTCTCACTCGTTGACATTCTCTGTCTGCCTTTCACTCTTGCAGACACTTAGCGCTACAATAGATCAAACAGAAGTACTCTGAAATCATGTCAGCTTTTAAGACCCTCTTAACACATTGTTAAAAACGGTTCTGGGATCCTCACTTGATACCCAGGAACTGTTAAGCAGATCTCAGCGCAAATATACATAGTATAAACACAAGTGCTTGTGTTTGTTGGGCTTTACATTTGATTACCTGTTTATATACCCTCAGTAGTGTTAGTGGTGCTTGTTAAGATGTGTACTACTGCTAATACTTGGAGTCCAATAAAGTGCTATTTTACTAGATTAAGTTGTATTGCTGTATTAAGTATTTGCCATAATTCTTTATTATTTACATTTAGTCATTCAGCAGACGCTTTTATCCAAAGCGACTTACAAAGAGTTTAGGGAGCAATAAGCGATATGTCATACAGGAGCCATAAAACAGTAGGTGCCAATACAAAGTTACTGGTTTCAACGAAAGCTAGACCACTAGTTGAGTGAAAGGGTTAGTGTTTTTTTTTTTAAATCTTTTTATTTTATCGTATTCATTTGGCAGACACTCTTATCTTATATTATCATCTTATCTTATCATCTCATCTATCATCTTATCTTATCTTATCTTATCTTATCTTATCATTTTATTTTATTACTACATCGCATTATTCAGTATACAGTTAGTCCAGCAACCCTTATGAAAATTAACACAATATGATTTTATTATAGCAATTCTTTTTATTTTACAGTAAATGTACAGCATAGCATAATGTGTACCATAGTTTTACCGCAAATGTTAAGGTAAAAATGTAGTTTGACAATGGTAAATTTGTGGTTCCTGTAGTTTCCTTCAAATAGAATAGTTAATCTATGGTGGTTACTGCAGTATACCCATGTTTTATTTTCGTTAGGGTTGCACTGTCAAAAAGTCATTGTTTTTATCCTTGGCAATAAAAACAAATCAGAAACCGTTGCTGTACAAACTATACCTGCTCCCGTAAATTGTTTATTTTATCACTGATTTTGAAGACTACTGTCTGTTTTTGTTAGATTAATCTGACAAATCTGACCTTTGACACAGCATGACGGTTTATGTGTGCATGTTTGTGTATTTCAGAGATCCCGGGGTTCCTGAGCGTGGAGGAGAGCAATGTGGTGATGCAGCTGGCCCAGCTGAAGGGTCTGACCCACAGCTCTCTCCTCACAGTTCCTGATGGTCAAGAGGAACAACTCACCCAAGATGAGCTCTTCAGTCTGCTAGATCTCAACCAGGATGGTCTCCTGCAAAGGGAGGAGGTAAGTCCCACAGAGAACCATGCATTCTACATGTTCTATTACAGCGATAATGGTGACGCATTACCTCATATCATCCAAAATCTGCATGCAATTCTTTGATTCCGTGGAGCACAAAAGAAGATATTTTGAGAAAAGTCTCAATGGTTTTGTGTTCATACAATGGAAGTCAGTGGGGGGTCATGTTGTTTGAAGGTATTTCTTCAAAATATCTGCTTTTGTGTTCTGCAGAAGAAAGAAAGTCATACGAGTTTGAAATGACATGAGGGCGAGAGTTAATAAACAAATCTTCATTTTACGCACGTCAATTCTCGCAAACCTTTTGTTTGTCAGCAATACAGTTAAATGACAATAATAAAGCAAATATTATTAAAAGCATCTGTGTACTGCCACAGATTCTGAGTCTCTCTCACTCGACCGATGGATCTTGGCTGAGCTCATACAATTTACGGAAAATCCACACCGGGCTTGAGACCAGCCCTTCTGGTAAGTAAAGTGCTTGTGCTTGAATAGTCGCTCTGCTACAATGACACGGCACGCAGTGTTTTCTCACCCCTTCCGGATGGATCCTATTGTCACTCATTAAATCTCATTAATATGAGGGTTACATACAGAGGATGCGAGGTAGAACCCCCTCTTCCGGTGCCCCTGTTCTATTGTCCGGATAGCTTCCCGCTGGGGTTCGGTTCCGGAGGGGAAAGAGTGAGCATCCACTGACCCGTGATTAATAGAGAAGATGAGAAATGTTATTGTTATTCTCGCCTTGTTCATTGGAATGATGCTAATATTTTACTAGAAGTGTTTTTTAGTGCAAGTCGGACTATTATTGTCCATAAGGCGTAATAGTAATTGACTTGGGCTGGAACTAACCACTCAGCATACAAATTGATGCATGTACAATAAAGTGCATTTCTTCTGAATGTATTTATGACGATTTTACACACGCTCTTGTCTGACGTGTCTGCAGGAGTTTTGTCGCTGCAGGAGTTTAAGCGTGTCAGTGGTGGAGTGTTTCAGTATGGCAGGGCAGGCCAAGGATTGGACGGCCACACCAAGGTCAGGGAGAAAAGCACCAACACGAGACTGTACCTCGGTGAAGGCACACACCACCTGCTCAAGAGCATTAGAAACAGGTAATGTAAGCTAATAGCGTTCAAAACGTAGGGATGGCAATGGAAAGGTTGTTGGTTTGAGCTCAAGTTTGACGCATTTAAAGGGATATTTCACCTAAAAAATATTTTATATAATACATTTCATATAATATATGATTTCATAATTAATTCACCCTCATGTCATTCCAATCTCATATGACTTTCATTCTTTTGCGGAACACAAATTGGAGGAACACAAATTGGCTCCCACTGACTTCCAGTGTATGGACACAGAACCACTGAGACATTCCTCAAAATATCTTCCTTTGTGCTCCACAGAAGAAAGAGTCAGGTTTTGAACGGCAAGTGAACAAGGAGGGTGAATAAATCATAACAGAATGTTTATATGTGGGTGAACTGTCACTTTAATCAGAGGTTACTGAATGAAGATCCTCCATGGTTAAATCTACTCCACATGAGTTTACAGATAAATCAGCTAAATGACTGCATGGTTTCCTTTGGTTACATCTTTTCCAGGGTGACCCGCATAACACGACTGCCGTCCTCATTGGTTGATCTCAGCGAGCCGATGGAAGTGGTCCGTTTTGAGCAGAGCGGGTTCAGCCACGCCCATCATGACAGCAGCCCCGCCAACCCAAACAGCAGCTGTTCTCATACACACCTGGCGGCAAATAACTCTGCCTCCAACCAGGTCGCATGCAGGTACATTTTTGTAAATAATTACAAAATTTAAATGTAATGTTAGGTGAATGCACCCACGATTACTGTCACTAAAAACGTGCAGTGTGTTTCATCATCAATAGCGGTTGTGTGTCTTCATAGGTATTTAACAGTCTTGCTGTTTCTCAACTCGGTGGATGGAGGCGGAGAGACCAGCTTTCCAGTGGCTGACAACAGGACATACGAGGAGGAGGTGAGCCATGTCCTGTTGCTATGGAAACAGAGGGAGGTGAGCCCTGTTCCCGTAGCGACCACGCAGCATCAGGAAAAGGGTCTTGATGGTTTAGGCACTTAGACGTTATTAAAGTGCTTTGTAGCTTTGCTTGAAATTTGTATGTGTGTGGATTTTAGGTGTTGGGTGATCTCTCTCAGCAGTACTGTGATAAAGGCAATCTGAAGGTCAAACCTGTGGCTGGCACCGCCCTGCTGTGGTACAACCACCTCTCCGATGGCAACGGTGACGTTCAACCCTTCATCACATTCCTTCTTTATCTAAAATAACATATGGACCTGGAATAACATGGTCACTGTCTGTTTATATCCGTCAGGTTGGGTTGGGGAGTTGGATGAATTCTCTCTCCACGGTGACTGTTCCGTCACCCGGGGCTTTAAATGGATGGCAAGCGTGTGGGTGAACATCGATCCTGATCAGCGACGTCAGGAGCGCTACCAGCGGATGGTCTTATGGCATCCAGATGGGCAAATCAAAAGCTCGGAGCATGACAACCTCCACCAAGATCTCTGAATCAGCCATCGAGTTAGAAGTTTTCATTAGGCAAGACCTCGTGTCCAGCCTTAGCTGGTTCAGTACATTTATATTTGCATTTACATTTAGGGATTAGGCAGACGCTTTTATCCAAAGCGACTTACAATAGTGAGCAGAACAATGAAGCGATTCATCGTAAGGAGGCAATAATACAATATTAGACCATACCTGTTGAGGGAGAAACGTTTTTACTTTAAGGGAAAGGCATTAAAGATGTCAGATGTTCACAGAAATATTTGTAGCTGGGTTTTTTTTATGTTTTGAGGGTTGCGGCTGACCAAACTTCTGCAGGCATCACCTTTATATTGCTTGTGTTACATACAGTGGTGTAAAAAAGTATTTGCCCCCTTCCGGATTTTTTGTTTTTTTACATATTTGTCATGCTTAAGTGACACAGATAATCAAACACATTTTTATATTACTCAAATAAAACCAGAGTAAATACAAAATGCAGTTTTTAAATGATGGTTTTATTTATTAAGGGGAAAAACAATCCAAACATTTCTGACCCTATGTGAAAAAGTAATTGCCCCCATGGCAAATCATGAATTAACTGTGATGAATTGAATAACAGAGTTAAATTTTAGACACCCTCAAGCCTTAATACTGCCAGACCTGTTGAATCAAGAAATCACTTGAACCTGTCTGACAAACTGAAGCAGTCTAAAATATCTCAAATAGCAACACATCATGCCGCGATCTAAAGAAATTCAATAACAGATGAGAAACAAAGTAATTGAAATGTATCAGTATTGAAAGGGTTACAAAGCCATTTCTTAGGCTCCAGCGAACCATAGTGAGAGCCATTATCCACAAATGGAGAACGCATGGAACAGTGGTAAACCGTCCCAGAAGTGGCCGGCCTACCAAAATTACTCAAAGAGCACAATGACGACTCATCCAGGAGGTCTTAAAAGATCCCAGAACAACATCTAAAGAACTGCAGGCCTCTCTTGCTTCAGCTTAGGTTGTGCATTTAAGGTCAAGTGACTTAAATCCAATTGAAATGCTGTGGCATGACCTTAAAAAGGCTGTTCATGCTCGAAGACCCTCCAATGTGGCTGAATTAAAACAATTCTGCAAAGACGAGAGGGCCAAAATCCCTCCACAGTGATGTGAAAGACTTTCGCAAACGCTTGATTGCAGTTGTTGCCGCCAAGGGTGGCACAACTAGTTATTAGGTTTAGGGGGCGATTACTTTTACACATAGGGTCAGAAATGTTTGGATTGTTATTTCCCTTAATAAATAACACCATCATTTAAAAACTGCTTTTTGTATTTATTATGGTTTTCTTTGTGTAATATTAAAATTAGTTTGATGATCTGGATCATTTAAGCATGACAAATATGCAAAAAAAAAAACATCAGGAAGGGGGCAAATACTTTTTCTCTCCACAGTATTATTTAATATTCATGACGTGAACAGGGAACTTGCTTTTTCAATAACATTTAAACATTTATTGATTAAATTGACTGGTATCGCACAAGTTTGAGCTATTTATACACTTATTTATTCATTTATGAAAGATTTTATTTATTCAATGTTGCATATTTATTGAAGTGATTATTTATTTGACATTTTGCTATTTATCAAATTATGTATTATTATATGTGGTACATTTAAGTACGTTCAAATATGTGGTATATTATGTAGTCACAATGTGTGTCAATCTCAGGTTATGCACAGATTGTCTTTTCATTGTAATGACGTTTTTGAAGAATTTTTCATATATGATATTATAAGTCATATAAGGTGTTAATTTATTGAAAATAAGAAATAAATTCATAACTATTGAGTACGTTTTGTGGTGTTTTTTTGTTATTTGGTCAATTTTCTGTATGGATTTCGATATGTTCTAAGTTACCCTGACTCTTACTTGCAAGCGTCTTCCATAAGAGGGCGCTATAGCAGTTTAAATGGTCAATAATAAAATTTTCCTCTAAAATAGTTCATTGTAATGTCTTACAAACAAAACACTTAAGTCGATGTTGTAAAAGCATATAACTAGAGAATATTAAATATTAAAACAATTTCTTGCTTAACAGCTTCCAATATATAAAATGCTCATTAAAGATAATCAAACTATTTTAGAATACTGTATATTTGTACGTCAGAAGCATATGTATTTTAGAGTGTATAAACGAAATTCATTAACCAACAGCTTCAATGGTTTAGTGAATAAAACGCGTGATTTTGACACTATCATCATACAGGTTCGAATCCACCTGTCACTTTTCTATTGTCTTGTTAATTTCACATCACATATGAAATCACGCAGGCCTTTTTTTCAACAAAATGAAGAAACTTAAAAAAAAATGCCTTACAGGTGTTTAATAATAAAGTGTGGAGTAAGGTGAAGCAGTGAGGTATTTAACAATATTGTTTCACATAACAATCTCATCTGCCCAAGCCAGATGTATAAATATTGCAAGATGAATAATATTGTTACGTTATCAGTGAATAATTAAAAAATGTCCTCCATGTGCCAGTGGTGCTCAGTCGCAATTCATTGCAGTCAAAAATGAAAGTCAGGATAAAGAAATGATGACAGCATTTTCATTTTGGGTGTATTGTACCTTTCAAATACACGCGAGCATCAAATACAATTTTAATAAAATAAAAATACAATAATAAACAAAAACTAAATCATATCATATTGCATTTAGACCGGAGTAGCGCTTAGCAGTCAGCCAATCACAGAGTAGCCCACAGTCATTGGCCAATCACAGAGCAGCGCACGTTCTTTGACCAATGAAAGAGCCGCGTCGAGCGCAAGCCGGGGTGCTGATGATTACATCCACCGAGCCCGGCGCAACATCACAGCTACTGTTCCCAAATCACTCGAGCAAAACGGCGGATTCCTCAAGACTGACTATTCTTCTCGTTTAACCAACACCCATGCGATTCTTCAGGCTCACCTTCAAGTGCTTCGTCGACTGCTTTTGAGACCCTCGTTTCTCCGTCTGTCTTTGACGCACTTGAATTATTACAATTTAGAGCTTAATCTATTCAACCTGCTGTAGATTATACATTTCATACTACACAACAGAACCGCGAAATATAAACATTTAACCGACGCGAAAAACCGTTATTTGCGAACTGACAGGCGCGCGCGGCGCTCCTGCTGGCCAGAGGCATGTCGCCAGAAGATCGCTTCACCAGTAAGAATGACTTTATTCGTGTGTTTGTGTGTTTGCTGAAGTATTTAAATAGATCAACAACATTTGAGTGCATGTTTTTTTTCACTGATCTCTAATCGAACCCTATAAACACTATGCTATATGAGTTTTCATGTAAAACTCCGTTAAAACTGATAAATTCTGTTTCTTATACTCTTTCACATAACCTGCTCTCTTGTAATCCGCTCCAGTCTGGATTGAACTGCTCTGATATGCATTAAAATGCCACTGATGTCATGGGAACGCAGAAATGAACCAGTTTGCATTCAGTTTTGTTTCTAATTGAGTTTGTATACCCAACAGAGCCGATCAAAAGTCTGAATCCACTGTGAGTTTATATCTATTTCAAACCGAGCATCATATCGTTTCTTCTCTGTTTTTTTCTAAGTTTAAAAGATAAAATCCTATCATCGTTTCCATAAACTCTTGCAGAAAGCAACATGAATTTCACATGTGGTGAAATATTTCACATAAGGAGCGAGCCTATTAAAAAACAATTTCATGTTAATCCTGTGTGTTGAACACAAAAAATGAATGTGGTTTAGAGTAAATATTATAAGACATCTTATTGCAGTCAAAAAATATACAGACAAGATTATCGTGGGTGTGACGAAGCAAAAATAGTGGTAACAGACCTGTAGGGAGTGCAGGAGCGCATAGTGTCAGGTCTCATCAGCACCATATCATAATAAAACCCTTTTTAAGGGGTTTCAAATTTCTTTCCGTCTTCCTTAAGGTGATGAAGGATCATGTCAAGATGATTCTCAAGAGGAAGCAGAAGTCGGCCGCCCTCTGGTGTCAGAGGCAGAGGTGTCAAACACACAGACGGGTGAGCCGAGTGTCTGCTCGGCTCTGGTGGATGCAGGCGATCCCACCGCAGAACTGGGCCATTCAGATCGACAAACATGGAGCAGACAGATGGACTTTATCATGTCCTGTGTGGGATTTGCTGTCGGCCTTGGAAACGTCTGGAGATTTCCATATCTCTGTTATAAGAATGGAGGAGGTGAAATACACGTGCACAATTATATAGTCTGGAATTCGATCCCCACACACGATGTATTGCAATGGGCCTGTACTTTTGAAAAAATGGGAGTCTGTGGGTTGCAAGAAATTTTACCACCCTTTACCCCAAGAACTTTAGCTCTGACAACTCGAAAAGAATCAAGTGTGCCTAAGATAAGGCAGAAGGTCAGAATGTAGACAGACAAACATTTTAAAGAAAGGAAACTGACTGTCTAATGTTCATGACATGAGTTTATCAAAGGTTAAAGAAGTGATACTCTGTGTTTTGTTCACCACACTCCCTCTCAACTTCTATTATAACTGTAACCATCTCCGCAGCTCTTCTGACGCATGACAGTGATGATTAAGGGTACTTACTGTTATCTGCTCTCTTTTTTTTTTTGTTTTTAGGTTGATATACATGTCATGCAGGCAGTCTCGGAGTCATGCGCATTTCTAATCTTAAAAACAGCGACAGTTGTGTCTGAGGCCTTGATGTTAAATAGTTAGATTTGTTTTTAAAAAACATGATTGACCAAATCTATTAGACGGTCTATTTGCTCCCTCTTGAACCTGACTAAGTCTCTTATGATGGGATATACACAAAGAATGACCCATCTGGTTATCCAGTTCATCATGACAGCCTTATATGACAGTTTATTTATAGTGTTTTGTTTTATTATTCGTTGTTAATGTGAATTTTTTTTCTAATTTCTGAAAATAACTGGTTTATTGAACATAACAGAGGTCCCTCTTTGGCTCATGGTGGCTGCCATATAAAATGCCATGACTACATGAAGACTACTGACTTTATTGGGGACTTCTGTTTTATAATACAAATAAATGAAACATTAACCATAAATCGGCACGGCAAAAAGGGCAATTTTGAATCCCATATCTAGAGAGCTTCACTGCCGGTCAAGCACGGTTCCCGTGTGTTGTGTTCTATCTAAGTGTTCGCGTGTGTTTCAGGTGTGTTTCTAATCCCCTACATTCTGATGGTGTTTTTCGGAGGCATTCCAGTATTCTTCCTTGAAATCGCACTGGGTCAGTTCATGAAAAAGGGTGGAGTCGCCACATGGAACATCGCTCCTCTTTTTAAAGGTGGAGTATTTTTGAAGCTAGATTTATTTTTACACACCCCATCCCTCAGGTAAAACAACAATGATGTTGAATTATTAATGGATAAGCAGAATATTGATCTGTCTGGCTTTTATAAAGCAGATATATTGTGTACGGGTTTAGGATGAGGATCACGTGTCTTTCTCATGCAGGGCTTGGTCTGGCATCAATGGTGATTGTGTTCTTCTGCAACACCTACTACATCATGGTTCTGGTATGGGGCCTGTACTTTTTGCTTCACTCTTTCACTTCTCCTCTGCCGTGGGCCGTGTGTGGACAGGAGTGGAACACAGTCAACTGTACCACCAACTTCAGTCGCGTGTGTGTCAATCAGTCGATGCCCTTATACCCTCTCAATGCGTCCTCCGTCAACACCAGCGCCAACTGCCTGGAGCCTACGGGCCTGATCTCATCTGTCATGGAATTCTGGGAGTAAGCGTTTTAAATTGTTTGTCACAAAATTCATTTGTACACAATGTTAGTTCTATGCAAATGATGTAATGAGACATTTCTTTACCTGTCAGGCGTAAAGTGCTCCGTCTGTCTGGCGGTTTGGATGAATTGGGTGACATCAGCGGTCACATGGTGTTGTGCCTGCTTGTTACATGGGTCATCGTGTACTTCTGCATCTGGAAGGGTGTGAAGTCCACTGGCAAGGTACAAGCATGCGTAGAATTCATTCATAATCTTGTTTTTCTCTAGGCTACGGTCAGGGATTGAGTCAGTCTACTGTATACTTTTTTATATAACAACAAAAGTCCTATAGCCAGGTAAACGTGTGTGTTTTCTAGAACAATACATTTTAATTTGCATAAAGACCAAATTGACATTGTTTTGTTTATCTGCACGTGGGTGTGTAAAGCTTCAAAATACCTGCAATGCCGCTCTATTAAAAAAAATGGTATCGTAGTATCGTAAGTAATGTTGCATATGCGCATTAACATTCATTTGCACACTTGCATCTGCCTTTTTGCTGTGTTTCTCTCCTAAATTAATCAGTTTTTCACCGTTTCTGACGAGATAATGATTCAGTGAGTCATTCGTCAAGACGATCGTTCTTGAAAACATCAGTTGAATGATTCACTGACTTGAAAAATTGCCTCCACCTACTGGCCGTTTTAGTTTCACAATTAAAGTAAGTCTAACATTTCCTTTAATAAACATTGCTGTATAAATGGAATGTGTCACACATTTGATCTAGTTCCCATGTTAAAAATGTTCTACTGCACTTTAGTATTTACTTTAGTAAATTTGACTAAAATTCCTACTAAGAGTCTTTCCATAGTAAATATTAAAGTGAAATTTAAAATGACAATTCCTATTTTCTTATGAAATATAACAGTGTTTATTGTCAATATCTTACCAATGTGTGTCATTCTCTTTTACAAAATCATGTTCCCTTGTAATCTTCAGTTAAAATCTGAAAATGCACTTCTTTCCTGTAATGACTATCCATCTTGAATGACGCAAGTTAAACGGCTTGGGCAGAGCATCTGTTAACTCTTCCCCTTCAACTGTCCTTCTGCTGGCATTTCTATTTCAAAATGCAACGGCTGTTTTATACATCCAATCAATTCGCAGTGAAAAACATAAGCCGCACCCACCATTTTTTTCTCATTCGAAATTCCGTTTCACACTGAAATGCGTCAAAGTACAGAAGTAAAAACGATCGCAACTTCCGGTTCACAGGGACTTCAAAGTATAATACAGTATTTGCTAAAATGTATCCAGTTACTATAGTTAATACTACAACATATTGTGGTGTACAGTACAAAACATTTAATTATAGTAAATACAAAATGTTTCATTTAGATTTGACTCTGTATTAAAGAAATTTTGTCTATTTTGTAGATCTTGCACTGTATCGTGATACTACTTAGCATTGTGATACTTCAGATGGTATAGAATTGTTAGGTATGTTTATGGTACCGTGACAACCCTAATCTACCCAAATAAAATGTGTGTGCAGGTTGTGTATTTCACAGCTCTGTTTCCATACCTGGTCCTGGTGGTCTTGTTTGTTCATGGCGTCTCATTGCCAGGAGCTGTAAATGGTATTATTTACTACCTGAAACCAGACTGGAGCAAACTGTCACATCCACAGGTCAGAAGTTATTTACATGTTCAAAGCAAAAACAGCGAAGAGACGGTGATGTAATTATAGTTGTCATGACGTTGACAGGTATGGATCGACGCTGCCACACAGATTTTCTTTTCGTATGCTATTGGTCTGGGGGCTCTCACGGCTCTCGGGAGCTACAACCGCTTCAACAACAACTGTTACCAGTAAGTGAAATGTTACTTAGTTAATCATTTTATCAGCATAACTGTCACGCTCTGGTGCTGGGACCTCTGTTCCCTGCCTGGATCTACCCCCTTGTGTGAATTTGGATTATAATATTAAACACCATTTACTGCAAGTGGATCCGCTCCTTGTTTTCCCTCTGCTCATCGTGACAATAACGATTGACATGAATTTTAGAATTGCTCTATGTGTCCCTTTTTGAGAGTTGGCTAAAAGTTTGTGCGTGTTGTCCCAACATGTTTCTATGTAACCACCACCAAAACCTGACATTTTGTACAAATACAATGTTAGCAATTTCAATGTCACAAATGTGCTTATTTTATTATTGACTATCTTAGATAATTTGTATTCATTTTACATAATAGTGTTTTACTTTGATATCAATCCTAAAAGGTGTGTATTTCCATGTTTAAATCGCTTATTTTTACATAGTCTTAGACTTTTCACCCCCTCTGACTACTGAATGTACAGTTTTGTATACATTTCAGTCAGTGTGCTGTGTTTTTGCCTGTATATAGAATCAGTAATGAAACAATGGCCTTCCTGCCAAACAATGTATTATCCACACGATCCTGCAGCATCCAAACCGGACCAGAGTGCGTGTATATTCGCATGTGAGATCAGAGACCAGAGGTTGAGTGAGTTCACGTCGTCCACCCAGTTTAACCCTGTGCGTGTTTTCTCTCTTTCACTGTAGAGATGCATTCATTCTGGCTCTTATAAATAGCGGCACAAGCTTCTTCGCAGGGTTCGTCGTCTTCTCCGTTCTTGGGTTTATGGCAGCAGAACAGGGAGTTGACATCAGTAATGTGGCAGAGAGTGGTGAGACATCTGCTTGTATCATCAACATGCCCTGGCTGTAACTTTGTCCTTTATTCCACTGAAAAAAAGTATAGCACTGTAATGACTTTTTTGATATGATACTATGGTATTCTTTGAAATTACTTGGAGCAATATAGTGCATGAATATGGTAGTCATTCAGTACATTTGATACAGTATCATTTGAATATATGTTCTCTTTTAGGTCCTGGTTTAGCATTTATTGCCTATCCAAAAGCAGTGTCGCTCATGCCGTTAGCTCCGTTCTGGGCGGTACTCTTCTTCCTCATGCTGCTGGTGCTGGGATTGGGCAGTCAGGTGAGGGCCATTTATTGCCTGTATGAAGGACCGATTTGAACATTTTTGCTACAGGTGTCAGTAGGACAGCAACCGAACTGATACAATTGTTACAACACGTTATTAAAATAAAGCTCAAAGAAAGCACTCAAAAACAATGTAAAACAATGTTTGTGATAAAAAACTGAATTTTAAATCAAGGCTAGGGTCAATGAGCTGTCCTTGTTGCTACATATTTCTTGGTTAGATTACCGGATTTTATTTAAACAAGATAAATTGTTTTGGAATATCACCCTTACAACAAAGTGTGCTATTACTAGTGTAGTTCTTTTAAACTAAAATTAAGAAACTGCCCTACTGAAAGAAAGCCTAAGCCTGGTTTTAGCTGGTCAGGCTTTAACCCACCAGCTAAAACATGGTTAACACCAGCTTGACCAGGCTGGAAGAGCAGCTTTTTAAGTTGGATCAGCTTTGCCAGGCTGAGTGGACCAGCCTAAACTAGCTACTTTCATCTTAAACCGGCTAAGACAAGCAGACCAGCTTGACCAGGCTGGACAAGTTTCAGATGGATTTAGGAGGTTAAACTTGCTTGACTGGCTAAAAAGTGGTCAAAACCGTGCTAAAACCAGACCAACTTAAACCAGCCAACGAGTTTAGGATTTGTTTAGCTCTTTTTTAGTAGGGATTTGTTTGTACTCCTCAGAAATATATACAAAATTGCACTAAACATACTTGACTTATATACTAACATGAAGGCTGAAGATTGAGTGTCTATACTTTTGATATACTTAAAATCTGCTAAATGAACCGTTCAAGATATATATATACAGTTGTGAAGTATACTTAAAGTGTAAACAAACTGTAAAAATGACGTTCACTTTAGAAAAACTATATACGTAAGTGTAAAAACTACTAAACTAGTAGTTTACTGAGAGCATTTTTCAAAGTGTACTTTAAAAAATTTAAATATGTGCTACAGTATATAACTAGTTAACTATAAGTATACCTATAAGTTCACTTGTAGTTGCAGTACAAATTAAAAACATAGTTGCAAACTAGTTGTGTACTTGTTGTTTACTACTGTTACTTAAAAGTATATTTTTTAAAAGTAAAGTGGTTCAATTTATGGGTTGAGCAAGTAGTGTTGAAATAGTACCCTTCAGAGCCGATCCTTCCTATACGCAAACCATGCAAGTTGCGTAGGGCCACTGCACCACCAGGGGGCCCCCTTGAGTACTGAATAAAAACACTATAATGCAAACAAGACGCAGATTGAACTTTCTGCCTTCGGAGTGTTCTGTTACAAACTTTACAGGAATCATTTGGAAATTTCCTTTGTAATACTTAATTAATTTAATTTAATTACATTTAGTCATTTAGCAGACGCTTTTATCCAAAGCGACTTACAAATGGGCTTAACAATGGAAGCAATTACTGTGACATACTCGGACATCATGCAGTGCGCTCAGGTGATGACATGCCCATAATTTGATGATGTATCTTTACATATGGCCTCAAACGAAGCTACCCCTCTGAAGCGGAAAAAAACGGCAACAACGTGAAGCAAAAGAACAAGAAGACATATGATTTTGTAATATTTCAAAGTTTAGTTTTGCCAAATAATACAAGTACATGTTTACAAATTCAGAATTTGTCCACTGGCATACAGTTGGTTTGACTGTTGGACGTGAATTTAAATGACCGTCTGCAAAGTTACATACACATTAATATTCTACCTTCAATAGCATTTACAGGGAATGACTAACAGTAACAAAACCTGCTGTTCATGTGAGTCAAGCTATAATGCACACCACTGCAATCCACTGCATATCGTTTGCCCATGTGTCATCACACAGATTTAGGAATGTTTAGCTTTCTTGAGTAAACTATATATTTATCATGTTTTTTTTTCGAATCACTAATTTGGTTAGTAAAAATATAGATGGTTCCAGAGGCACGTGTTACTTTAGGGTAAAGGATGAATCAAAATCAGAATTTATTCTATACCTAATTGTTCTCACTGTCAGTTTAATGTTTTTAGTCTTTCAGTTTGATTGATTTATAATTTTTATTTCTTATAGTTTACAGTTATGCTTTTCTAATTTTAACTATTATGACAAGGCCCCTCACAAAGGTTTGCATAGGGCCCCCAGACGTCTAGGATCGGCACTGAGTGAACTACTAGTACTTACAAATATGCTTGGACTTTATTTAAGTGTATTTAAAAATCAACTTGAATTTGTATATGTAGCCGCAGAAAAAATTCAGACCATTTCAAAATTATTTTCAGTTTTTCTGAATTTACTATTTATAGGTATGTGTTTATATAAAGTGATCTAAAGTAACAATATTTTCTCCCAAACTTCAAATAAAAACATTGTTTCTATTTGCGTTTATTTGCGGAAAATGAAAACTGGAGAAACAGGTCAAAATAACAGAAAAGATGCCCTGTATTTTTTCAGACCTCAAATACTGCAAAGAAAACAACTTCATATTCGCTTTTAAGCAATACAGTAATGTTTGTACATGTAATTGGAAAATTTAACCCAGATTTTTATCCAAGTTTTCATGTGTCTTGTCAGTCTGTCAGTCTTTCACATTGCTGTTGGATGACTTTGTCAGTCCTGGGGTTTGATTTTGTTGAAATTCAACAGACACTGGACTGGAATGACCACAAAACATCTAGAAATGCTGATGAAATGAAAATTTGGAATGGTCTGTTAATTTTTTTTCTGCAGCTGTACATATTTTACTTTTGGAAATTGCCTTAAATAAAAAAGCAGTTAAGTAGGCTTGTTTTCTGATATCTCTTTTATTGTCTCAGTTTGTAGGTGTTGAAGGTTTTATCACTGGAATTATGGACATGTTGCCCCCCAAATCCTTCCTCGGATCTCTGCGACGGGAAATCATTGTGGCGATATGCTGCTTCACCTGTTTCATTATTGATTTTTCCATGTTAACAGAGGTATGACTGAGTCGAAATGCAATGAGATATCAGATTTATCAAATTATTAAATCAATCAGATTCTCTGGGTCTTTTTGACTACTACATTATCTCTGTGTCTCTCTCTCTCTCTCTCTCTCTCTGTAGGGAGGGATGTATGTGTTTCAGTTGTTTGATTATTACTCTGCCAGTGGAATTACTTTGCTCTGGCAAGCCTTCTGGGAGTGTGTGGTGGTGGCCTGGGTATATGGTAAAAATCTGTAATCACGCCCACACATAGACTGCTATACCAAAAAGGATGTGTTTCAGGATCAACATCTTTTGTTGGTTGTGCAACAGCACTCCAATGAAACAAACATTGCCTTAAAGGAACACTCCACTTTTTTTGGAAATAGGCTCATTCTCCAACCCCCCCCAGAGTTAATAAGTTGAGTTTTACCGTTTTGGAGTCTATTCAGCCGATCTCCGGGTCTCAGCCGATATGATATCACAGCAAACTTCCTTGATTATTACGCCGGAATGGGAGTATAGTTCCTAACCATATCGGCCTAGAAAATCGTAACTTTTCATTTTCCGCCAGTCTTAGCACACGATATAAGTACAGAAGAGTCAAGTTTTAAATAGGAATAATATCAAAACTCTTTGGTAATTTTTTAACGCGATGCTACTGGTCTAATTGGATTCAATGATCTATGCTAAGCTATGCTAAAAGTGCTATTGCCAGACCTGGTGATAGGCTGAATAGACTCCAAAACGTTAAAACTCAACTTATTAACTCTGGGGGAGTTGGAGAATGAGCCCATTTCCAAAAATAGTGGAGTGTTCCTTCAACACTTTCTCTAGATAAATGTATGGATCAGCAAGAAAAAAGAAGGGCTTATTGCTCTGGTGGAGATTTAATTAAACCCTTTTTCTTCTAAAACAGCAGCTCTAAGTACTTAAACCCAAGATTAACCCTAAACCTGATCCAAATGCCTGACTGGAATGTTATTCTAGGACCAATAGGAATGTTGATCCCGTAACACGTCCTGCTGAAATAAATCACTCTAAACATGCAAACACACACATGTAGTCTGTCGCTTATTCCCTGACTGTGCTTTTGTCAGGTGCCGACCGCTTTATGGACGACGTGGCCCGCATGATCCACTACCGGCCTCTGCCGTATATGAAGTGGTGCTGGTCTTACATCACACCTGCAGTGTGCATGGTGAGTTTCTAATGCACTGATCTATTCAAGATGATTCGGTTTGGTGATACAACGCATGAAAAGGTCACTGGCGTTTTTCCACAGGGTGTTTTCTTGTTTCACGTGATCAACTACAAGCCATTAGTGTATAACTCTGTGTACGTGTACCCGTGGTGGGGTGAGATGCTGGGATGGTTTCTCGCACTCTCATCGATGCTCTGTATACCTCTCACTGCCCTCTTCAAACTTCTGCACTGCAAAGGATCTCTTATGGAGGTGGGACTCCATAAACTGTGTGTTTTTTTATATTATTACCTGAAAAATGTGCTAGGGACTATTCAAATGTAGTCAATTGGTGGTGTTTTGAGTGGCATTTGTATCTCTCCTCAGCGTTGGCAGCACCAGACCACACCCATCTGGGGGAGACATCACCTCGAATTCCTTCCACCTGAGAACGAAGCCAGATTTCTACCAAAGCCAGAAGAAAATAAAACCATACTATTTGAAAGTGTCATTTAGTACCCCCACAAACACATATTCCCCGTTGCAAAACACTCGGATACAACTGCTTTACATCCCAGAAAGCAAAACCACACATAGGCAGAAGTAAATGACTTGTATACATGGACCAGAATGATTGAACTCCAATTTATCCTACAGCATCCATGCCATTAGCCTACACAGTGTTATACTAATACAGCACTTAACCTCAGTCTAGCACATCAGAGTCTGTGCATATCAACTAACGTAATGCAGATTCCTTCTCCATCCTCAATATTCATAAAGGCCGGTAAATTCTCTCACAGGCTCGTGTGCAACAAACAGTATATATAACTGTGGCAACTGATCTGATTCATTTTGTGTGTTCAGTGTTACTTGTTTGTGTATGCACTACATCATAAGCACTTGAGATCTTACAGTGTTGTGCAAAAATGATTAAAACAACTTTCAGAAACAAATGATTTGGTGTACCTTTATAATATTTCATTAGAAAAACTGCATCATATATTACACCATCATAGGGTCATAATTCATTGAAAGTTTAAGCAATTGACAAAATCAACTGAATACATAACTGTTGAAATGTAAGCTTTATTTATAGGCAGTGTTTACTTTTTATGTATTCTTTATTTTAAAAGTTTGGAAATTCATTCGTTTGTTTGAGAAACACACATTTTATCCTTTAAATTGGATGCAACATTGCACTCAAATTGTAAAGTCATGTGCTTTGTACTTTTTATTTTCCCACAATCTATTTTCTGCAAATGACTAAGGGTTTTCCATCATTGTGCAAAAGTGATGTAGGTTGTCATGGAAACACAGGGTATTCCTAACGTCAGTTTTGTTGCTCTCTATGGGCGGGAATCAGAAAGCAGCCGGACCTCTTCAAATATCTTAATTTCTGTTCAGACGATGAACAGATGCCTTGGGTTGTCAAACGACTTCAGGGTGAGTATTTCGTTTTTTTCGGCGGAGTTCCCCTTTAAATGATATAAATGAGTAATATATGAGTAGGCTGCTGCATACATAATGTGACATATATATATATATGATGGCATGAGGATAAGTAAATTAAAAAATAATTTTCATTTTTGGGTGTAGTATTCTTTTATTTACTATATTTTTAATATATCTGGCAGGCATAAAAAAAAGTATTGTTTCAATTTCAGAAAGCAACAAGGTGTCTGTTAAAAGGGTGAAGTAATCTTTTAACTGTTGTTCTGGAAGTTTCCTGTATTAAGAGGTCGTGACCTGCAGATGTCTATCCTCTGGGCCCTCTCTTACTCTAATGGGCGTTTCTCTCACTCTTAAGGCGTTTTCCAAACGGGTTACATTGCCCTCCGAAGAGCCCTTTGGGAAGGGGACGCCCAACACAACATCACACCTAATAAAGAGAAATTACATTGTTTTTATTGTTCTTTTTGCCAAGTGTATTTTAAACAGACACATTAGGAGATACAGTTGTTCCATTCAGAGTTTACACATCAAGAGCTTTACTCTTCAAAGGGAGTAGGGCATAGGGATGATCACTTTGGAATGGAAAGCGACACTTATTTGTGTTCCAAAGATGATCGGATGTCCTAGGACTGTTCCTATACAACTTGAGGGTGAGTAACTCATGGCAGAATTTTCAATTTTCGATTGGGAATTTTAGGGCTAGAGTTTTCCTTTTCCTTTAAGTAATCTATATGCCTCCAGCTAGTTAATGAATGTTACATTTGTGAAAGAACATTTGTGAGATGATACATTTCCATTTAAACAATAGGATTTGAATTCAGCTAAACATGCTTCAAAATGAATACAAATGTGACTCAGAATGTAAATTTTTATGTCTTTCAGTGTGACTTTATCATTAAAGCTGAGAGATCAACACCCAACCCGATGACCCTGGAGAGAACAAGCGGTTTTAGAGAATGGGTGGATATCATATAAATTCCAGCCCAAATCCATTGTGTGATAAGTAACGGTGCACCCAAATCTCCAAACATGTTACACCAAGAAACAAAACACCACATTTAAGAGAGCTGTGTTTCAAACCATTGGATAAATAGGGGGAAATAATTTTGGTCAAGTTATATATAAGCGCACAAGAAACACTGAAATGTGTGGGTTGTGAGTGCTGGATTTTTATGTGGACTGGGATTACTGCTCTGCTGTAAACTTGTTTTGAGGAGGCTTTAACAAAAAAGTGAGATATTAAAACAGGACCAGCCAAGACATTCACTTTCTAAAGTGTTGTGCCGATTTGCAACTAGTGGACAGCATAACTAGCAACTAGACTGAAATAAACCCACAACCAGCAACCAGTGGATATTGATTCAAGCCAACACTCTTAAGAAACAAAAGGTTCTTTGACAGGCTTTATGAATCCATGAAGAAAATCTTTGTAGTGGAAAAAGGTTCTACGGGCTATAAAAGGTAAAAAAAGAAATGGTTCTTTTAGGAACCTTCGACTTAAAGGTTCTTTGGGAAACAAACAAAAAATGTCTCTTCTATGCCGACAATGTCCTTAACCTTATAACTTTATTACATAGCATATCATTATAAAACATTTACACTTAAGGCATTTAACCCATATTTTTAGCAGATATAGCCGCACATTTTTTTAAATAAAGCTGATGTGATCAACAGATGTTAGTGATGCAGTTTGAAAAACATGGTAATGCTTTCTTTACAAATACAAATAAACTGTAGTTCTGCATGCAAGTTCAAGTTTCAAGTTTATTTGTCATTCTTTAGCCTTGTACAGATGTCCGTGACATTTAAATGCTTTTGTGAGGGCATAGGCAGTCTACAGAAATACAAGAGTAAAAAAAAAATATATATATACTATAAAAATATTAGATTTTTATCATCTGTTTGAAACTTTATTTTTAAGGCTCACAACATTGTTTTGCGAAAATCATTCACAGATAGGTTAGCCTCAATATAAATACTTTTAAAACGAAAAGACATGAATAATTATGGTATATTATTTAGCATTATTTGTATTCTTGCAACTTACACACACAGTTTTACTATTGCATCCATTTGCATTATGGGGTTTTGCAGGTCCTGACATCTGCTGTTCACAACCGGGTGATGCAGGTCATGTCCTGTATCCAGAGCAACAGCTCAAGTTAATGTGATAAGAAAGTAAAGAAAAGACAGAGAAACTGTTGGGATCTTTTGTGTGATGATGACAACCTCACCTGTGTAAACTCAGAGCTGGCCGGGTCTCTCTTAGACTTTGACAGACAGTAAAGCACAGCATCGTGGATGGATGGGAAAAGTTGACGTTTGGTGACCGAGCCTGAGAAAAATCCCCCTCGCTCCAACTGCCCTGCTACACACACTGAAAACGCATACACACACACGCACACAAATACACACACAATTACAAGCATGCTTACTGTATTTGTTTGAAGATTCTGATAACTCTCTGTGATTGTGGTTGATTTTTGAGTTGTGTGTCTTTAAATGTGCCCACCTTGACATCCAGAAAGGTAAACAGTGACATCAACTTCTGCAAAATCTCGAAATATCTAGATATGGTCCGACACAACAGAATTTGAGTTTAGTGATTATTTCTATTTCACCTCTAAACATTAGTGATGATCTCAACTGAAATACATTTTTAGGTAATAATAGAAAGTCTTTTTGAATGTATATTTTTGAGTGGGAAGCATTTTTAGGGCAGCTGAATAATGAGCTTGTATTTGAATGTTTATGCTGGATGTAATTTCTCTTACATTTGTCAGAGTGTTCAGTGTGACAGTGTCGACAAAGCTGACTGCAGTGAAGTCCAGGATGATGGAGTGTTTTTCTGTATTTTCAGAGTCCTGCTCAGACTGTAAGCCCCAGTTTATGTCACCGTGGGTAACTGTTGCTATCCCGTTGTCATTGATAATGCGTTCACAGTCAGTTCCGTGGCGACAGTCGCTTACATTCTTCATAGAGACCATCATTTTGTTTGCTAACTCTCTCAGGATGCCACTCTAGAAAAAACAAATATTATGTTTAGTGACAGACCATTAACTAACAGCATTAACTGCAAAAGCACTCAATTTAGTCTTTTTAGTCTTTTAGTCCTTAGTTTTCTAGATGTGAAAACTTTGTCAACGTCAAAAGTCAAAAGTCTAAAGAATTATTTTTTAAATCAGTTTTTTTCAACATAAGTTTTTAAATTTAAACAAAAATACATTTATATATACGTAAATTTTTCTAAAGCTACAACTAAACTAAAATACACTTTTTTTAACCCGATAACTAAAATAAATAAAATGAACCACACAATTTTTTGTATAGGCTATTGTAAAAAGTTTTAGGGATAGTTCAAGGAGGCCAATGTTTGGTTTCCAACATTTTTCTAAATTTGTGTTCTGCTGAAAAAGAAAATAGAACAATCTCAGAACAGTTTCTCACTTGTTTATCTTCTTTCTTCGCTTGTCTCTTTTTCTCCTCCTCCTCTTTCATCCTTTTCAGCTTGCGCAGCTTTGAAACATTGATTCCACTCTAGACAAAAAGAAAAAAAAAAAGAGTGAAGGTTGTGTGTTATTTTATTTTTCCTGCTGAATTCCCTGTGGATTTTTTAAGACCATTGTCATGTGTTAAAGTCTTCTTGTGTGTTTGTGTATATGTACCTTCTCCAGTAGGGCTTCTTGGTAGAGTTCAGCATTGGCATAGTAGATCATAGCAGAGGAACGGAAAATGGTGATACCTGAGATTTCTTTGGCCTGTTTATAAACACAGACATGATTATTTGAAGGGATAGTTTACATAAAAATGCAAATTCTGTCACCATTTACTCATCCTCAGATTGTTCCAAACCTTTATAAATGCCTTTGTTCTGCTAAACACAAAGGAAGATATTTGGAAGAATGTCAGTAACCAAACAGATCTCAACCTCATTCACTGCCATAGTAGGGAAAATAAACACTATTGGAGTCAATGGGGGATGAGATCTGGTCGATTACTGACATTCTTCCAAATATGTTCCTTTGTGTTCAACAGAACAAAGAAACCAATACAGGATTGGAACAATCTGAGGGTTAGTAAATGATGACAAAAAATTTTTTAGTTAACCATCCCTTTAAGTTCAGTTAATACACTTAATAATTGTTGAAAAAAAGAAATTGTGCATAATGCATAAAAAGCCATGCAAATAAAATATGTTAAAGTAACCGTGAATAGATGAGACTTTTTGAACACAACAGTCAACAAACAGCAAGATAAAGATCTCAATGAGATAAAAGTTAGAAGAAATACTGTAGTATTGTGTTTTTTAGTGTGAAGATTTACATTTGTTATATTTTATAATGTCTTACCTCCTTATATGAGTCTGTCTCTAGGTAGAGCTCTGTGCCTGGCACCCTACCAAGTAAAGAGTACCGTGGACTAGAAAGAGAGAAAGAAAAATATTTAGACTCATGACATAACAAGTTTTTATCTTCATAAGCACATAAATAGACCTATACATATGCACACGAACACACACTCACTCACGAACGCACACACACTCGCTCACCACTGGGTCCTGAAGATCACAGTGAGAAGACTGCAGCTAATGGACGCCACCAGACCCAGATCCAGATTCAAAAGAACGGTGCAGAAAAACGTCACAAGCCACACCAGCTATCAGAAGACACAGAGAAAGAGTCATGACACAGTTTCATACACAACACAGACATCTCCAATTCATGACCAGATCTCACCAGATCCACTCTGTTTCTTCTCCACAGGGCAGGAATATCCTGACACTGCATGAACATTCCTTTCAGATTCACAAACACTATGGTGGACAGCACAGCCTGATGACCAGCACACAAAAACCAACATACTGAACAACTGAGGGTGGACGATTAAGATGAACTCTTTTAACTCGCATTTAAATATAACATGAATGGATTTGTTAATGATAAAGATGACCTACTTTAGGTAGCTCCTCAAAAAGTGGGCCAAGTTTCAAAACAGTAATGAGTACAATACTAGCAGATACCACACTAGCGATCTGTAAAGGCACAATTGTGTATTTATAAACACGTGTTTACATACATTCATGTGTGTTCAATGTTTTGGATTGTTCCAGTTTATTACCTGTGTTTTCCCCCCAGTGCTCTCCTGGACAAGACTGCGAGACATGGAGGAGGTGACAGAGTAACACTGAAAGAATCCACCAACGGTGTTACTGAGCCCCAATGCTACCAATTCCTGCAGAGAGAAATAAAAAAGTATTTATAAATTGTAAAAGCAAATTTTTACTTAGATATTTAACAAAATATGTTTGAGATGGTGGTATGCCGGTGTCTATATATTCTGAGGTTAGTACAGCATATGTGTGTGTACCTGATTGCTGTCTACTTTATATCCATGTTTGAGAGCAAAAGTCTTTCCCAGAGAAATGTTAATGGCATATCCCACAACAGCTACAGCAAATGCGTCCCCAACAATCGAGGAGACTAAAGACATCTCTGGGATGGTGGGCGGAGACAGCCTGGAAGGAGGTCAGAGGTTATAGATCCAAACCACCATAAATGTGTATTCTCATGCTAAGGAAATAAAAGATGCTCACTGGACCAATTAGCTTTGGCTAAAGGGATAGTTCACCCCAAAATTGTAATTCTTTCATCGTTTTTACCTCCTCATGTCATTTTAAATCTGTATGGCTTTCTTCTGCAGAACACAAAAGAAGATATTTTGAAGAATGTTGATATCGCCCCTACTTCCACTGAATGGGCAACCACCTTCGTTTGTGTTCCACAGAAGAAAGAATCATATACAGGTTTTGATAGACACGATGATGAATAGACGATGACAGAATTGTAAAATTTAGGTGAACTAGTTTAAGTAACGCATCGAATTAGAGCAAAAGTCACTTTGCCTTACTGGCTCTTGTGTGACTGTGACCAAGTCAAAGAATTGCAATGCTTGAGATGCAATTAATGCTGAAAACACTTTGACGTATGTAAGGAGATTAGTGCTTTGCTGTAGACGTATTTGTATAAAGATTACCATCTGAGATTAAAAGTCTGATTTTTTTCCAAAAATTAAAGAGTTGTTGCCAAAATGTGCAGGCTACTTTTGTTGCATTTAGTTTAAAATTGCTTTGAAAATAGGTGACTGCTTTTGAAAATAACTTGAGTGACATCATACCAAAGATATTTTAATGGTTTAAAAAAAATTCTCGAAGGGATCTGATATGGGCCTGCAGTACTTTACTGTTTGTTGAATTGACAGCTTTAGAAATGAAAGTAAATCCAAATGATCGATTATAATGTATTATGAAACACACACACTTACCCATTTGGAATCTCTCCCACCACATCAACACCATTAACATCTCTGAGATCAATATAATGTGAAACAAGAGTCACTGAAATAATCTGTAAATATACACACAAACATTAACAGCATCTCTCTCTCTCTCTCTCTCTCTCTCTCTCTTATCCTTTATAATAATGGTACATTAAAACTTACCACCATGAGCTCTATTGGTATAGGTAGAGGTAGTCTGTGACTGTAGCAGGCGTTGATCTCTTTGACAATGATCAGAACTGTGAGAGACACCAGACTGACCACCAGAGTAGGAACATGAGTCTGGGGCAATAAACTGCCCAGGTCCAAAAGAGTCTACAAAATAATGCTACATGAATAAATATATTTATATAAACATAATTTTTATAGAAATAAAGGAATTCTGAATTTAAAATGAAAGCTCAGTTATCATAACATAACAATACACACATAAAGCAGCTGCAGGGGTCCAGTGAATCGTCGAGGTGACAGTCCAAACATGTATTTAAGCTGAGAGATGATCACATGTGTGGCTGCACCTGTCGTGTAGCCTCGAACCAATGGCTCCGAGAGATAGGTCACCACAAACCCGAACCGAATCAGACCCAACAAAATCTGTTAAACAAGATTTTCATTAGGAGGTTTTCATTGTCCATTTGTATTGTACATCCGTACATCCATCCATCTATTATTCATCTCTATACATCCGTCCATCCACCCTTTCATCCATCCTTTCATCCATCCATCTATTGTCCATCTCTATCCATCCGTTCATCCACCCTTTCATCCATTATCCATCCATTCATCCATCTATTATCCCTAATCCTTCCATCCATCCATCCTTCATCTATCCATCCATCTATTTTCCATCTGTTCATGATCCATCCATTCATCCAGCTATTATCCATCTCTATACATCCGTTCATCCACCCTTTCAATTTTTTTATCCATCATCCATCCATCTATTATCCATCCATCCTTCTGTCCATCCACGCATCCATCCATCCGTCCATCCATCCATCCATCTATTTTCCATCTACATTTACATTTTGTCATTTAGCAGATGCTTAAATAATAAAAAAAAGCAAATTTGAGAAGCCAGAAAAAATGTCTTAATGGCCACAAGTCTAACAGGTCTCAATACAGAAAGCATTCAGACAGCAGTCTGATTCGAACAATATTCTTTGTTCCTATAATTTACACATTCATAAATACTGTATCTACATACTGTACCTACATCAACAATGTTTTGCTAATAGCAGCAGGTGAAAGATAACGACAGAAAGATACTGTGGTACTGAACAGTATTTCAACTGTGAGCAGCGTGCAGCTGAAGAAGTTAAACCAGAGGAAATTATTTATGATTTATCGGTTATAATATATCTGCCTAAATTTTACCGATATAGCCGATAATTTATCGTGCATCCCTAGTTTTAAGTCGTTTTTTGATTGTGAGAGATGTGGTTGACATGACTGAATGAGGAAGAATGTTCCACCAGGAGTTGTGAAGGAGAATGAGCGGGAAATCCACCTAGACAAACCACAAGCAGCCGACTTCTTAGCTCTCCTCATATGACCATCACAGGACCAGCACCCCTCCCACCCACAGAGGAGGACAACAGCTAGATCTTGTTCTGACTCGTAACTGCACTGCTAATAATATTCTAGTTACTCCCCTGCATGTCTCTGACCATTTCTTTATAAAGTTAACTGTAAGACTCCCTACAATCTCACTTTCCCCTCCTAACCCATTTCTCAACGCTGTACAACCTTAACATCCTGTCTTGACAGTGTCTGCCCTCATACCTCTAGGCCTGCACGTGCTTCACCCTCTTGCCCCTAGCTTTCTGAGACTCTTTGCGACCATCGGACCAAGCTAAGGGCTGCCGAGAGGAAGTGGTCCAAGTATCAACATCTTAACTCCTTCGCTACTGATATATATACAGCCAAAACTAATTACTTTCAAAACAAATCATCTAACCCACGTCAACTTTTCTCAACTTTCTCCTCTCTTCTCTGCCCCCCCTCCACCTCCCGCCAATACCTCACTGACTGCTGATGACTTTGTCAACTTCTTCACTGATATAGTGGAGACCATCAGCAGGCAATTCTCTACTCAATGCATCCCTTATATTTCTCCAACCCCTTCTTTCTCTCCCCTCTCGGAGACTGATGTCTCCAAATTCTCCTTTTCACCCGGCCTACTACATGTCCCCTTGACCCGATCCCTTCCCACCTCCTACAGGCTATCTCTCTGTCTCTACTGCCTCAACTCGCACACATCATAAACACCTCCATCACCACTGGTACTGTCCCCACCTCATTTAAACAAGCCATGGTAACACCTTCCCTGAAGAAACCAACACTCGACCCCTTAGTGATCAGCAACTACAGACCAACCTCACTCTTTCCTTTCCAATGCCCTCGAAAGGGTTGTATTTAACCAACTCTGTGGCCTATCTCTCACACTACGACCTTCTGGACAGTCAGCAATATGGCTTCAAGAAATGACATTCTACGAAGGCTGCTCTCGTGTCTAAAGGGCTAAATCCATGTCATCTGTCCTTAGTCTGCTTGATCTCTCTGCTGCATTTGACACCGTGAACCACCAGATCCTGCTGTTCACTCTCTAAAAACTGGGCATCTCTGGAACTGCACTCAACTGGTTCAACTCTTATCTCACAGGCATATCCTTTAAGGATCCTGGAGAGGCAAGACATCCAGATCACACCAGTAGACAACTGGAGTTCCTCAGGGATCAGTTTTTGCTCCTCTCCTGTTTTCTATATACACCACCTCCCTGGGTCCAATAATTAAGGCACATTGGTTCTCATACCATTTTTATGCAGATGACACGCAGCTTTATTTCTTTATCTATTCTTCTATTCATCACCTACAACTCAACCTCTCCGAGACAGAACTCCTGGTTATACGGGCCTACCCATCAATTGAACACCACCTTACTGTTCAGCTCGGATCCTCAACTATAACACCCACCAAGTCTGCAAGTAACCTGGAAGGGGATGTTCGACGACCAACTGAAATTCACCTTCCACATCGCAGCAACCTCTCGGAATTCTAGGTATGTGCTCTACACAACATGAGGAAAACAGGCCGTTCCTGTCGGAGCATGCCTCTCGGCTCAAAACTTACATGTTCCACATTTATTTGACTAACCAATAGCTCTGTATGTCTGTCTGTCTGTCTGTCTGTCACAAAAGTTTTGTTCATTCTCTCCTTTGCTAACGCCAGCTTTAATCCTCCTAGTAGCATGGCCTTGTAAACTAACGGTACTGTAGCATGTTGACAAAATGTTTATATGCTCTCCTACTTGTAAGTCGCTTTGGATAAAAGCGTCTGCCAAATGAATAAATGTCAATGAATTATCCATCCATCCATCCATCCATCTATTATCTATCCATCCTTCCGTCGATCCATCCGTCCTTCCATTTCCATTTATGCATTTGGCAGACGCTTTTATCCACTGAGCTACAGGAAAGCATGATACGTTTCAATAGGTAAGAGACAGGGGGATAAACATGTATCCAGTGTAAAATAATTTATATATAATAGTATCACACTGTGTGGTATTTTTAAAGGAACCTTTGCTGCAATCAGCATCATGATCGAAAGTGTCTCCATCCATCCATTCATCCATCCATTCGTTCATTTATCCATCAACTGACCATCCACCCACCCCTATCTTATAAATGAATCCCTATCCATCTCACCTGAAAGATGCCACACAGTAATGTCGTAGCTGCGGCCACATTTACCCGTAGCTCATCTCTTGCTTCTGTATCCACAATGACTGATCCGTTTGTTCCATTAATAATGAAGCGATCATCAGGTGCCAGTCGCTCTGAGACGCTTCCAATCATGATGCTGATTACAGCAAAGGTTCCTTTAAAAATACAGCACAGTGTGATACTATTATAAATAAATGTAAAAAAAAATGTTTTACACTGGATATATATTTATCCCTCTGTCTCTTACCTATTGAGACGTGTCTTGAGGTCCCAAAGATGAAGTAAACCAGTACGGGATAGAAGGACGTGTACAGACCGAAGACAGGTGGAACAGAGGCCAGAAGAGCATACGCCATGCCTGAATATAAACCACACACATGCTTCCGATATATCACATAATTTATATTAAAAAGTAAGTAGTATCAATAATATTTTTAGCATTTTTAGCCCCTTATTAACCCTCTTTAAGAGGACAACCTAATAACAGGGTTTTATGAGTTTCTGTGATTCTTCCAGAGTTATTTGGTCTAATGTGTAGTTACTTTTTATGCTTGTTGTAAACTGACCCTGAGGCAGGTGCATGATTCCCACACTGACACCCGAAACCAGGTCACCGAGAGCATTTTCCCGAATGGAATAACAGGGAATCCAGGAGAGAATGGGAATCCAAGTCAGGATCCAAATCCAAACGCGTCCCACTGAGCACCTGGAGCAGAAAGAATGAAGAGTTTAGTATAGGATACTAAAGAAAGAGAAAAAACACAATACATAAATCATTCTTTGACAGATACTGTATTTCCACCAATTATATGTTTTTATGAAATGAAATGCAATGAAGATGATGGTCGTCCGTGCGTTCTCATGTCCTTGGTTTTTTAAACAAGTATATAAACATGCGGTTATGTTTCTTTCTCTGCTGTTAGGCAAACTCACGTGTCACATTTCATTGTAGTGTTTACCAATGACTGGAATATTTAAGATTAGAAAATATTTGATAGATTTTTCATACCTAAGAGTAAAACATACAGTGCTCCAACTTATTACATGAAGGTAGCAGTGACACGAAATTAAAATAAATCATCCAGCAATCAAAAAAGAACAATGCAAACATTTTTCACACAAGTTCATTAAAACAAATTTTACATTTATGTAAAAATCGACCCACATCTTACCTCACCGAGTCACGGATCCTCTCCTTTAAAGAGGGCCCTTGAATTTCACTCTTCCATCCAGCTACTTCATCCAGGTTAGTTTTATCCAGAATGATCCTCTCCACACTGAATTTTGCTGCAAAAGGCTCAGAGACACCCATACCTCCCTTATTCATGCGAATGATATGATCCCTTCAGTATAGATTAGGGGTTCCCAATCCTCAAACCCCTCCCAGGAGGTAAAGTATGGACTGAGTTCTTCTTCAGTTTAGTTTGAATCAAAACCTGATGAATTATTTCCAGAAAAATGTCCTGGATGTCTAATCAGTGGTCACAGGTCCATCCCCCTACACACCTCCCTCTGTGTACCCACAGCAGACCCATAAACATGTGCGTGCCAAATGGAGCATGCATCTGCAAATTAACTCATGACACTTGACTAACTCAAACAAACACAGCCGTAGAGCATTTCGCATGCTGACATCAACCGTTTGGCACAAGCACAATTTGTTATCTTGATTTTCTTCTTTGTGCTAGACAAATGATAATGACACCTTCATTTATAGAAAGATATGAATGTCATGGCTTAAGTCCTTTCTTTGGCTTATGTTTAAATTATACAGTAGTAAACATTTGGCAGACTATTCCATTGTGTTAAATTTTCATCTTCTTCCGGTTTGAATAGGGGAAAACTTTGTTAGAGCTGCCTTAGCCTTTATATAAAAAGAGTTTAATTTTTGACAGTCAGACATCCCATTCATTAATATGATTTATTTTAAGACCAACTGAAGCAGAATGATGGGAAAAATCAATTTTTAAACAGAAAATAAATCCTGGCACAATGGCTCAGTGCATGCACTGAAAAAAGTAACTTTCAGAATTTATTTAATAAAATCCCTGTATAAATGTGCACTAATGTTTTTTTGTTAAAATGTGCTGCTATAATTCAAGTGAAAACTTACTTACCATAATAAAGTAAATTCTACTTATTAAATACATTTACGGGTGGTTTCCCGGACAGGTTTAAATGTTAGAGGTGTCTTAATTGAAAACAACTTGCACTGACATATCTTAAAATACATCATTGTGATTGTTTTGTCTCAAGATGCCCACCCGTATTGTGTTTTTGTGTAAAGTATGTTTTTAAAAACGATTTAAATATCCTAATTTAACCACGGCCTAATCCTGTTTTAAAATAATCCCTGTCCGTGAAACCACCCCTTAGTATCCTGTTTGTTAAAATATTAAGTAAATACTACTTAAAAGTAAACAAAAAAAGATTACGTTGAAAAAAAACATACTTCACATTGAAATAGTATTTTTTACAACATAGATGGTCAAGACAAGAGACAAGAGACTGGTGGTCTTTGAATTGACATTAGCACTACTGCTCAATAAGTGAAATAACCCACGTCATGACTAATATTGGGCCGCCCTTATACCCTAGGCACAAGCACCGATCTTCTGAACAACGGAAACCTCTTAAAAAACCCAAACTTAAAAATAATACCAAAACTCTCCTAAAACTCAAAGGTAAATCAACAAAAAACACGAAAAAGTCTTTCTTTTTAATGAAAAGCACTTAAAATTACTCATACAAAATAATTAAAATCTTACAGTAACAACCAATTTAATAGATTTTATCCCCATGATTTTTACGTTATTTTAACCCACTTATTTTGTTAAAAACAGGAACATAATTCTATTAGGTATATTTTAATTATTCATTTTCATGAAATCGACGAAGGCACATAATCGTTTCTTTCAGTGTGTAAATAAAAGACTAAACAGGAAAAAACTCTCAAATGTATGGTTTGCAGTAATTTATTAATTTGTAAGACGCTTTTATCCAAAGCTACTAACTTAGAATTCAATGCATACATTTTATAGTATTTGTGTTCTCTAGGATTTAGATCATTACTGTCATAGCGTTTCAAGCTCCATGCTCAACCTAAACCAATTGAGCTACATTTATATTACATATTACATGTATTCTTTTGGCAGACGCTTTTATCCAAAGCGACTTACAAGTAGGAGAGCATATAAACATTTTGTCAACAAGCTAAACAGTACAGTTTACAAGGCCATGCTACTAGGATTAAAGCTGGTGTAAGCAGGGGAGAAATGAACTAAAGTGATTCTTAAATAAAAAAGTAAGTTAGTGGCGGTGAAATGTTATCAAAAAATATATCTGTGAATGTGGTATGGCTCATTTTTTTCTGGGCATTGAATACAATGAATATTAAATTGAATACAATATTGATATTTTATAGAATAAAAAAAAAGTTCAGTATTTTAAACTATTCAATAATATGTATATAATATATAGCAAACGTGTATCATATATAAAATTATATAACGTTATATAATACTTCTAATATTAATATAATATGTTGTGTAATGTTAAATATTGCATTGAATATAAGTGCAAGCTGTTACAGTCAGAAAAAGAAAACATTCACAATTTGTTAAGTACAACAGCTGTACCTTTTGACTTACTGCCAAACTAACAGGTAACATTTTTGCTTCTTTTTTACATTGATTCCCTAAAACAATAATTTACATAAGGGGTACATCAACACTTCCTATTATCTGTTAACCTCTCACATTCATCGTCCAATGGTTAGAAAATTTTATGAATATGGACAGACAGATTACTCTAAATAATTTAATCAAATGTAAATAGTATTGTGTTCATTGTGCTGCTATCACTGGTTATGTAATACTGTATAAAATGTAACAAGCTGTAGACCGATAACATCATGATACTTTTATAACAGTCACGATGAAATATTCCTTCTTTATAAGTAGTATATTGCTCTTGTTCTGCAATGGTCATTACATTTATTATATAACTCACAGAACCATTGCATTCATTGCATTATATGTTATATAAAACACATTTATTTTCTTATGTTCCACAAATCAAGTAAAAAAAGTGGCAGAATTGTCATTTTTGGATGAACTAACCCTTTCAAGAACATTGTGTCATGATTATGGAAGAAGAACCCAAATGCAGACAGCCAAGGTGCAACACAAAATCCTTATTAAACAAAAAACTCACGATGGGGGCAAAAACTAAATTAAACAAGAACTCAGAACAAATTCTTCCCACGAGGGGGCAAAACAAAAGATGTCCTAACTACAAAAAATACAAAGTCCACTTGAAATAGGCAAGACAGGAACAGGGGAACAAGAACTGTAATAAACCGGCACGGGACAGAAAACTATAGGGAACTAGAAAACTACTGACAGGAAGGACAGGAGCATGACACATAGTCATTTAGGGGCCATTGGTGTATCAAAAACAGACAGACTATATAACCCATGCTGGATTTATTTGTCTCAGGTGGGTTTTTTTTTTCTAGCCTCTAAACAGGTGTTAACCTGTTAAACTTTAAAATCATTGCAGAGCTTTGTGGAAGGTACAAAGGGGTTCCGTGAGTGATTGACACTGAAATCTTCTAGAATGCATTTATTTGATCATTTTATGAAATATTTATAATTGTTTTGATGATAAATGACTCCAGCTATTGCATTTAAAAAAGGTTTTAAACACCATATATTTCATTTGTCATCTCACATTTTTTCAACTGGATATGTCTCAAATGTATGCTAATGAACGTAAAAATAAAATTGTCAACTTCTGTTCCTTCCTAAGGCAAATTACACAGATAGTACTTAATATGTCCAGACATTTTCACATGTTTTGCAAAATTTGATTTAAAAGAGTTATGCAGCGGCACGGTCCGAGGCACCGTTGCCCCCCAATCTTAGGTTTGCAAGGTCAAAGAAGCTGGTGACATCATCTCACTCTGAAGTCGGTCTCCTGAAATGCACAAGCTTCTATCTTGAATAGAAAGCATTTTAGGTGGAAATGCCACCTATGATTTTGGTGGAAGCTGCCATAATCTTAACCGTCCCCCCCCCCAAAAAAATGCTTTCTATTAAAGTTAGAGGCTTGTGCTTTTCAAGAGACGTGTGCATTTCAAGAGACAGCCTTCAGAGTAAGAGATGTCACCAGCATCAGATTAATGTATGTCTGACTTTGCAAACCTGAGATTAGGGGGTAAATTTTGGTTGGTGTTGCCCAGAGCCAATTCTTCCTATAGGCAAACTAAGCAAGTTGCGTAGGGCCCCTGCACCACCAGAGGGCCCCCTTGAGTACCAATCAAAAACACTATTGTAAACAAGATGCAATTTTTATAACTTGCGGATTTAATTTTACAGGAATCATTTGGAAATGTCCTTTTTAATACTTCGATTATCTAATTACTTTGACATAGGCCTACTCGGATATCATGCAGTGGGCGGCAGGTAATGACATGCATGTGATGTGCTGATATGTGTCTGTAATACAGTTCAATAAAAGGAAGGCAGGAGGCGGGAACCAGCGAACATTCAACAAACTTGAATAAAAAATAAACAAACAATAACACGGAAGTAAAAAGGCCGGCAGCCACCTCGCGGTCGACTGCCTGCCACAAGAACATAAATATTTGGTATTTGGAAAAATGTTAGCAACTGACATTTCTGGGACATCTTTAACTACCATAGATGAAAAAAAAAATTTTTATAGAAGCAAATAGTTTTAGGTCACCTTTGACTAGCATTTTAATTTGTCCTACTATGCTAGCCAATGATGTCCCTGAAATGTCAGTTACAAACATTTTACTTTGTGTTCAGCAGAACAAAGACATCTATACAGGTTTGAAACAATTCAATTCAAGTTTATTTATATAGTGCTTTTCACAATGTGCATTGTTCCAAAGCAGCTTTACAGGAGCAAATAAGAAAAACTGAAACACAGCACAGTGCATGGTGTTTATAGAACAAGCAAGATCATTCTAATAAATAATATCTAATAAATTAATAATTAAATAAATGCAGTCTACCGGTGAGCAAGCCAACACTGCCCCGCTGTGGCGAGGAACCCAAACTCCAATGATTGATTAATGGAGAAAACTCCAATATAATATATATTTTATACTGTTTCATTTCAAAGATTGTTTCATGTGTATATTCTGTTTAAATTGTTTGTATACTTTATGTCATGTGTATGTTAAGTATATTATTGTATTTTTATAGACACCGTCTGGAGTACAGACCAAAGATTTTCTTCCAGTACAACACAAAAAAAGAGATTTGATTTGAAGAAGCTTTCAGATTTGGGGATTTCAACGCCCTCTGCTGGTGCGACAGTGTATTTCCCTTCACTACTTTTTCACTTACACATACACATTCTAGCTTCCAGATAAACTGTTGATCCCTATCTCATTGCATCAAAAGGTTTTGGTTGTAATTTAATCGGTTGGCGTTGTGCTGGTAGATTATGGTTAAGGGTTGCAAAGGGCCGATGACGCAGAAACATGAGATTACTAAGAACTCTATTCTATCTTCATTGTGGCTTTCTTCTGGAAAGTAACACTGTGTGACACTCTTAATAAACAAATCTGCTTAATACCAAATAATTACAGAATGTATTACAACCTCAGAGTCTCAGCTCATGATATTACACAGTAAGGACAGTATGACTTCTGTACCAACCAATACAAATTTACTGGTTTGGCCTATAAACTTTATTTTATTTGGAATAGAGCCTTTTGTCATTTACATCCTATTCTTCATTACTACTATATGATTTATTACTATATTAGATATTTAGCTTCTTCTTTTCCTGTTTTTAAAGTTATACTTAAATCTCACCTATCAGATCGATTTTCAATGACTAAAGAAGTGTCTGTTGTCTATGATGTTATCATTATTATTTATTGTATTATAATTTAATTCTTTTGAATTGTTGTTTATTATGCTAATATGGTCAACTTAAGTGCTATATAAATAAATAAATAAAAAATCTACAAACATTGCTTTTAGACAATACAACCAGGAAAACCACCGAAAGCACAAAGACACCACCTGAAAACCGGTCGTACATCTAAATATGGCGTTTTTTTCCTTTAATAGGGCACTATTATCTGTACATGCATTTTGTATCCTGATCCCTCTGACCAATTTCAACACAGTTCAACTAGTCTGTGCTTTATCGCTTATAGCTGTGAAAATAACCTGCAGAACAAAAAATTAAGGCATCAAACACCTGTTGCATCCAAGGATAGCAAATAACAACTCGTTTTTATTTTTTACCCACCTTCAAAAGAGGATAACCACCTCTTTATGGGCGCCTCTTCCTTTTGTCAAACTTTATTAGTCCTATTACAATGATGAAATAAAACCAGTGTCTCAATTCATCAATGCAAATTGCATGTTAATAACAACAACATCTGATTAAATGGGATTTTTAAAATGAATAAAATAAAATAATCTAATCAACAGAATAACCATTGCTCTGAGTAGTAAAGGACTGTTGCGAGTGTGGTCATCCAATCCTGACTTGCGATCTTGCGTTATTGAGACTCCCATCCCACTTTTACTCATAAAAAGAATCCTGGCTGTTCGCAGGCCAGGCACTAGCTAATGAGTTAGCTACTATATTCGACAACAGGCTTAACCAGGTCAGTCCGGCCTGTAGTCATTTGAACATTTCCCCATTTCACAGCCACACAGAACAACCGCGCGGTCGAGCAGAGGCTCCAGATCGCACGTATTTGCGCGTCTTAAGTGCAGTTTGCATCGCAACGTGGTAGTTTCTCGTAGCTCCGCGCTACAGAAAGTGCTTTTCGGAAAGGGCAGAAGACACCTGGATTCCGCTTCAAAAGCCAGCCGACCGCAACAAATCCTCCGGATCTCCAAATAAAGGTTATAGCTTGAAAACCAAAGGTCGAGTTTGCAGAATGGCAAGGCCTTCTAGGTGAGTGCGTTATGTGTTTGCTTGCTTACGGTAAGTGTATGTTCGCACATGAAGCGATATGTATGAGTGTCTCCATGTTTGCTAACTGGCTAACCCGCATTTTCTGCACGCCAGTTCTACTGCGTTTACGTAACCGCGCCAAAAACACCCAAAACCTACAGTAAACACGAAGACTTTCTCCTTTAAATAAATGTACATATTTATGATACATTTATTTATGACCCATACGGTCTCTACACCTCGAGACGGACCTAAGCTAACCACAAGCGGCCAGCATCAAATAAAAAAGCGGGATAGTAGTTTACGGTGCTGGGCTCATTAATGCTTTACAAAACATGCCGCCAGCCTTCATGCAAGAAACACGATTCCCTTCACGACCTTTGCACGACGGGTTTAAAACGTGGCTTAGTCGGTTAACGTATATTATTAAGGTGTTGTTGAGAGAGAAGTTTCACGTGTTGTCCGCACGGAGCACAGCGTGACAACTCCCCCAGCGCAATGCGCGCCATTACTTTACACTCACGACTTGAGTCATTTCTGGAAACTTGTGCTCGTGATTAATGGACTTATTTGTCTGCTTTTGGATCAGGAAGTCAAAGGAAGTATCCAAAATGTTTACGTTTAATGATAAATACTAAATACATGCATTTGACTTTGAGTCCTTCTGGATTTAACCCAAAAGCTCAAACCACGTTGAGCAATAACCTATTTATAAAAAGGGATTCGTTACGTGTAATTAATGGATTGAAGAGACTGGGCTGTGAATATAATCTGACCTGCAGGGCCTGGGGTTCAATGCCCTGTCGGCTGGCTGACTCCAGATCAGCACCTACACACAGCGCTGCTGCTGTTGGCATGGCAATGAACCGCTCCAACATGGCACCTATATCTCCTCTGCCCCCTGTACCAACCACAGCAGCTTAACATAAGAGTAACACAACTCTGTTTCCACAGGAAGAATATATAGATAGAAACACAATAAAATACAACATCTGCTGGCGTTTAGAAATTATTTTACTTTTAAATTCAGAAGATTGTTTGGTTCTCATATTATTTATTTTATAATATAATATATAAAACAGTTTATAAAAAAAAACAGTATTCTCTATTATGATGCGTTAAAATTCAGGCTTTTATGCCTATTTGAGGTGTAATTACATCAGCGTAAGTCATGTCATAACTGATTCATAGATGTATTTTGAATGCGTTTACTAATGTGTATTGTATGTTCAATGTGCACAGGAATAAACGGGTTGTTGACTACGCACAGTTCCAAGAGTCTGATGATGCAGGTGAGCTGTCCTGATGAAAACATCCACATTTTATCCCTTCAAAATGATACTAAATACATTACACTGGAGCTCAGTTGATAAAGCATTATGTGAACAGCGTAGAGATCATGGGTTTGATTCCAGGGAGCACCTATACTGATCAAATGTACCTTAAATGCACCACAAATCACTTTATATAAAAGCATATTCTCAATACATAAATATATATGATACTAAGTTGTATGTACTGGGAAAATGTTGTGTTTGTCATGATTTTAATTGGAATTGTTTTATGCAGATGAGGACTACGGAAGAGAATCCGAGCGACCTGAGAAACGCAGGTAACCCTTTCTGAATGACTGTAATATTATTAGATGGAAACTTTGTATGTTAATAAAATCTCATTTAAACAGTGCACGTTATTGATGTTAAAGTGATATTTCAGTTTAAACACTACTGTCATGTTCCCATGTGTTTCTTATGGTACATGTAATGAACCTGTGTATGTTTTGCATTTAACAAAGTATATAGATAACAACCTTTTATCTTATTTCATAATCCTCTACCTTTTCCTGTATAGTGACGATTCTCGAGTCAAGGACCACAAGAGTAAGTCAGGTTCATTTTTGTCTTTATTCCACCTTTATATGTTTATTGTTGAATATTCAGACCTAATGCTTTTCCATCGTCATATTCCAGAAGACTTAAGTGACGATGACAATGACTATGGAGAGGATGAGGAAGATGATGATGATGCTGGTGACAGTGATTTTGATGCTAAAGAGGCAAGCAAGGGGAGGCAGGCGACAACTAAACGGAAAAGGCCAGCAGGTAAAACCAATATAATCTCTACATGTCTGCTTCATTACACACTTATTACAGCTTAGCTTGCTTTTATTGAATTTTTTAAGCCCTTTTTTGTTTGTTCATACGACATATGAAAATGTCATATGTTTTATAAAAAAGTATAACACTATAAAATAACACAAACATGGGAGTGTTGGCATTATTATTTTGCATTGTTTTTATATGTGTGTGTTTTTGATCTAAGCTAATGCACACACATACCTTCAGCTTGTGGTAACTGTGCATGTCTTTGACACACAGATGATAGTGATGATGACGTTAAGGTTGTGAAGAAGAAGGGCCGGCAGGTGCGTCAGGCCGCCACTAAAGCTGCAACCAAACAGAGGGAGATTCTTCTTGGTGATGGAGGAAGTGAGGATGAGGAGGGGAAGGAAGAGGAGGAGGAAGATGACAGTGATGCTTACACCGGAGGTAAAGCCGTTATGATATCATAAAGTGAAAATAAAGCAATGCCTATTTGTGAAGTATTAATGTGTTTTATGGCTGGGCGATACATATCACGATTCACACTAATTATACACAAAACACGTCTAAATCAAAAAATCTCTTCTGTGAATTACGGCTCTTTGATCAGGAAGTACTGCTCGATCTAAAATCACTACGAGATGTAGTCGTTTATAGCGTGCATTTGAAAAAGCAACACTTGTTAAACATCATCATTATACATATACTTTATTATCATGAAAAATCCTGAAAGGGTTTGAAGAACAGCGATAGAATATAACCACTGGCATTTCCTGGAAATGTGTGTGTGTGTAAATCGTTCTTCTATTTTCCCATATTCAGAGTTTCTGCGTCAGAGCGCCCTCTGGCTTTCGGATGTTGCGACATTTAATTGTGATTCATTAAGTAAACAGCACAAGAATTGCAGGATATATGGTCCCAGCCCTAATGTGTTCGAAGTTATAACCTTTTATAATATTTAATTGGGCTGTTGTTTTAATGCATGAACTTAGTACTCTTGTGTTTTTATAAAATTTCCACATTTGATTATGAACACATGAAATGCAGAGCAGGGTGACAGGGTTCTCAACACATTTTTTTAAAGTTAGATTTTTAACTTGTTGTTGAACAAGTTCTTATAGTGCAAGAGGTTGAAAAAACATTACGACGCAATGACTTCAATGACTCGTGTGCCACACACCAACAATTAAAAACGAGCACAGGCAAAATGCACAAACACGTACCAGGTGATCAGACCTTAAAGGGATGGTTCACCGAAAAACGAAAATTCTGTCATCATTTACGCACACTCAGATTTTTCCAAACCTGTATAAATGTATTTACTTGGCTAAACACAAAGAAAGATATTTGGAAGAATTTGAGTAACCAAACAGGTCTCCTCCTTATATACTGCCGTGGTAGCAAAAATAAATACTATGGGAGTCAATGGGGAATGAGATCTGTTTGGTTAATGTTATTCTTCCAAATATCTTCCTTTGTCTAGCAGAACAAAGAAATCTATGCAGTTTTCGAACAATCTAAGGGTGAGTAAATGATGACAGGATTTTCATTTTTTGGGTGAACTATCCCTTTAAGTCTAACTCAGATTGACCAACTCGATTGCAAAGTGGATTGCTGTGTTCAATGATACGGAAACAAAAGCCATATATTGACTTCTAAATATTCAATGGTTTACTAATATGCAGTTATTAAAACTGTATTAATTGGACACTTAAGCAATATTTTGCTTTTCTGCCTATAGAGGACTCAGGCAGTGATGAGGACTTCATGGTGGAGGATGACGATGATGACAGCGACTACGGGCGACCCAAACGGAGGATATCAAAAGTGAGCAGGAGAAGCAAAGATTTAAAGAAGTCACCTAAACCCAAGATAAGGGCTTCAGGTATCCAGAATCTCACCATCAGATCATGAAAGAAAACTATTGCCCTTGGTACTTTTATTTGAATAATAACCATGTGCTCCCTCAACTGGTTTCCTTTATTCCCAGCAACCCGAGGGCCTAAGAAGAAGAGAGGAAAACGGCTGACGAAGGGGCGGAGGGTTGTGAAGAAGGCATCACCTAAAGAAGAAGACGACGAAGATATCGAGAGCAACAAAGAGGAGGAGGAAGAAGAAGAGGGCCACAAGGAAGTGAGGAAAGAATCTCCCGCCCCCAAGAAGAAGAAGGTCGACGACAGTGGCGCGGAAGGGGAGGAAAACAATGACAACGGAGAAAAGGAAGAGAAGGAAAATGAGAACGAAAAAGAGGAAAAGGACGATGTTTCTGAGGAAGAGGCTCCGTCAGGTGAAGACTGAGGTCTTACCTGATGGTGAATTTGTCTATCTTTTTGTTTTTCTGAACGAGGAGCAGTAGAATTTATTTCCCATAATACTCAAAGAGTGTTTTGGATGTTTGTTAATGTCTCTCAGCGTGTAAATACCTTATCTAAAAGAAATCTGTAAAGTATCTTCAGACGATCCTAAAAATGGATGATTTGGCCTAATCCCAAACATGGGATTTTCTTCACTCTAAATGCGGTATTTCATATGAATATTTATCGATGTTTGAATTATAGCTTTGCAATCTTTTTGCTAAAACCGTTTTGTTACAGTTGTCCTTCAGTGTATAACAGAGAAGGAAGATTGTGGAATTGGCCCCCAACAAAATATACAGATAAAACTGTAGGCTTTCTATGCTTCACGATAAAGGGCACCTTCAATTTTTAAGATTGCATTTGAGAGAATTATTACAGAATAAAACCCTTTGAATTGGTTTACTGCACATGATCTCATCCCGGCCGCCAAGTTTACAGGTAAATAACACGCAAGATTATAGTGCACATATGCTTGTTGTCATGACCTGCACTGGATACTCGTGGCTGAAGTTGAGTCGCGAGATTTCCTCCGGTCCGTCTACATTGCTTCATACTGTAAGTTGCCTAGCTGTAGTATGCTCCTTTCTCCCACTTTACGTGCAGTTAATTCTTGATTCAGTCTAGTAAAAACTGCTTTTTCCCGTCTGAGCATTTGAACTAAAATGACTTTTCTACGGTTGTATTGAACCTCTTTCATGGGTGGAATGCTTTCATGTATATGGTGCGTCATGTTCAGGCGAAGTACAGCAGTGGGCGGAGTCTCAGCCAGATGGGCCGGACTCTGTCTTGGTTAACGATGTAATCTTTGAGAGTGAGCGATATGTCTGAAGTGAGCTAGTGGAAACCTTATTATTGACCTCTGTGATGCTTCATGTGTGCTTTTTTAAGAATATTTTGATGCTTATAGATGCCTTTTTAAATGAACGGTCTCTTTAGCCATTAGAATGGAAAATGACCTGAGTCGAGTGCACACCATTCATAGCTGTCTCTGCTTCATTTCACTATTTTTATCGCTTGTATCGCCATCCTAATCTGTAGCCTTTCGATCTATATCATAATTTATCCAAAATAAATGTTTGTTTTAATTACGCTATTCTGATTTTTGTAAAATTTGTTTTACAAGGAAAAAATAAAATGTATCTTTAAAGAATTTGAGTAGTTGGTGTGCTGATATTCAGTTTGTTTATAAAGCATTGTTGTTTATAAAGCTGTGAAATAGTTTACCCTAAAAAAATTAATTCTGTCATCATTTTCTCATCTTTTGTCATTTCGTTCTTTCACGGAACACAAAAGAAGATATTTTGAAGATTGTTGGTAACCGAACAGTGACGGTACCCATTGACTTGCATTGGTTTTGTGTCTATAGAAGCGCATTACATTTACATTTACATTTATTCATTTAGCAGACGCTTTTTATCCAAAGCGACTTACAAAGAGTTTAGGAGCAATAAGCGATATGTCATACAGGAGCCATAATACATTAAGTGCCAATACAAAGTTACTGGTTTCAACAAAAGCTAGACCACTACCTGTTGAGAGAAAGGGTTAGTGTTTTTTTTTTCTTTTCTTTTTTTTTCTCATTTGTCAAGTATTCACAGAAGAGATGGGTTTTAAGTAGTTTTTTAAAAGTTGTGAGAGATGTGGTTGAACGGACAGAGTTAGGAAGAATGTTCCACCAGGAAGGAGTTGTGAATGAGAATGAGCGGGAGAGCGATTTACTGCCCTTGTGGGAAGGCAATACAAGACGCCGCTGGTTTGCTGAACGCAGGGATCTTGATGGGGTGTAGGAGTGCAGGAGAGTGTGGAAGTAGGCCGGTGCAGATCCAGTGATAGTCCTGTAGGCAAGCATTAGTGACTTGAATCTGATACGGGCTTCAACCGGTAGCCAGTGAAGAGAGATGAGAAGGGGAGTCACATGAGCCCTTTTGGGCTGTTGGAAGACGAGGCGTGCTGCTGCGTTCTGAACCAGCTGAAGTGGTTTGATAGCCTTTGCAGGAAGACCAGCAAGGAGAGCATTGCAGTAGTCCAACCTTGAGATTACCAGGGCCTGGACAAGGAGTTGTGCCGCATGCTCAGTGAGATAGGGTCTGACCTTTCTAACGCGTTGAATAAGGCATATCGGCATGACCGTGTTGTCTTTGCAATGTGATCATTGAAGGACAGCTGTTCATCAAATATGACTCCGAGGTTCCTGGCTGTTTTGGAAGGAGTGATTGTAGTATTGCCAAGATGGATGTTGAGATCGTGTTGGACCGTAGGGTGTGCCGGAAACACGAGTAGTTCTGTCTTGGCAGGGTTCAGCTGGAGGTGATGCCCTTTCATCCAAGCTGAGATGTCCTCGAGGCAGGCTGTAATGCGAGCTGCTACAGTGGTATCTGGGTGAAACGAGATGTAGATCTGGGTGTCGTCGGCATAACAGTGATACGAGAAGCCATGTGCCTGTATGATGGGTCCCAAGGATGTCGTATAGATGGAAAAAAGCAGCGGTCCAAGCACCGACCCCTGGGGGACCCCAGTGATCATGTGGTGAGCAGTGGACAGCGAGCCCCTCAATGACACCCTGAAGGATCTGTCGGAGAGGTAGGATTTGAACCAGCGGAGGGTAGAGCCTGAGATTCCTAGCGATGACAGGGTTGCTAGCAGTATCTGGTGATTGACAGTGTCAAACGCTGCAGATAGGTCTAGTAGAATCAGGACCGAGGATTTAGATTCCGCCTTGGCTAGCCGCAGTGCTTCTGTGACCGATAGCAGTGCCGTCTCAGTGGAGTGATTTGTTTTGAAGCCAGACTGCTTGTCATCCAGTTTTTTTCTGGAATAGGTAGGAAGACACCTGGTTGAAAGCTGCCCTTTCAAGTGTTTTTTGCTATAAATGGGAGGAGAGAGACAGGTCTGTAACTGTCGGAGTAGAAGGGTCCAATGTTGGTTTCTTCAGTAGGGGGCGTCACCTGGGCCTGTTTGAATGTGGATGGAAAAGTGCCGGTGAGCAGGGAGGTGTTGATGATGTGTGTGAGTGCAGGTGTGAGCGTGCTGGATATGGCCTGAAGGAGATCGGAGGGGATAGGGTCAAGGGGACAGGTGGTGGGGTGGCTGGAGAGAAGCCTGGTGACTTCAGTGTCCGTAAGTGGGGTGAAAGAGGAGAGTTCGATGGTTGGAGTGTGGGAGGTGTTTCCTAAGGTCTGAGGTACCGAGAATTGTTTGCTGATGGATGATGTTTTGTCAGTGAACAATACAGCGAAGTCTTCCGCAGTCAATGATGAAGTGGGCGGGGGAGGATTGGGGCAAAGAAGAGAGTTAAATGTCTTGAAAAGCTGTCGAGTGTTAGGTGCATTGCTTACCTTGGTGGTATAGAAAGACATTTTAGCTGTGGTAACACTAGCAGAGAAAGAGGAGAGTAGTGACTGGTAGTCCCCTAGGTCAGCAGGATTCTTGGTCTTGCGCCATTTCCTTTCAGCAGCCCTGAGTGTACTACGTTGTTCACGGATGATGTCAGACAGCCAGGGGCAGGGGGGAGTGGCACGAGCCACTGGTAATGGGTATCGTCGCTGTTTAGTTGCCAACTTTATTCAAAATATCTTCTTTGGTGTTCTGCAGAAGAAAGTCATACAGGTCTGAAATGACTGGGTGAGTAAAATATTTTTGAACTATCCCTTTAATGTATCCATTTGTTGGTGTAATGAAAATGACGTGATCTTCAAGTCTTTTTCCAGATTATGGACTTGACATCTGAATGTTTTTTTTATTAAGTAAAGGATACATTTTTTCAAAAATCACACTGCATTTAAAGGAATTTATCTTTAATAAATAAATGTAGTCTGTTATACTTGTATGGAAATAAAATGGTGATCTTTGTGGGATTATAAAGGATAACAGTATGAATAAATCTTTTTAGAATAGGTCAAGTATGCTATACTAAATACATTTATAATAAAGTGTTGAAAAGAAATAAAGCACATTGTGATGTGTGTCTTCAACTGATGACCGAGAGTAACACGTTTTTAGTGAAGTGTGTTGAAACGTTTTTGTGACTGCTGTAGATCACACTAACCCCGACCTTCTAGTTTATGAAACTCATTATGTTAATGAAATGAACACTTGTATTGAGCAAGGGATGTTCTAGGAACTTCCCTTAGGTTGGTGAATGATTAATTGAGACGTTAGGAGATTCATCTGTTGTTTATTTTGGTGAATGATTCTTTGTATTGATGGGTGAAGTACAAAACAAGTTTATTTATATAGAATTTCTGTGTTCAAAATTACTCCATCCCTCCATTACTTATTTGTTAATTTTTTCAGTTTCAGTTGCATTAAATTCTATGACCAGTATTTGAAATAATGAGTCAAGACTGTTGGTGAGAATCTGTAAAACAAATTAAATCACCAGATAATACCAAACCTAACAGAAACGTAAAAAAGCTTATTGCACCATAATGTATGTTTTTCATGTTTTTACATGAACATGATAGCAAAACCACAAGGGCACCATTAATGTTTACAGTGGAGTTGTGCAGTGTTTCCAGCAGGTTCTGACTCATGAAGGGTCTCAACTGAAGTCACATTTGAGTTGTGTTATAAGAATTTTCTTTCCTTCTTTCTCTGGAGCAGGTAGAGTGAGTGGTGGTGGGTCTTCAACCAAACCGGCTTTTTTAGATGTTCCTGGAAGGTGAACAATATTGTATCAGAATAATATTGTATTTACATCCTGTTGTATGTACTGCCATGGCACAGAGTCTTGCACGTAAGAATTTAATAAGCTGTACACTTGTGTACACAAGGCGTAACAATAAAGACATTTGATTCGATTTGATAACGTTAGGCTGAAAGTATTTCTGTTGCTTTAACTATTGTGCAATCTAACGTTTTACCTGTGAGTTTTCTGTGGATGTGGTTACATAAAACCAAGAACAAGAGGAAGATGAGGGCAAGACAGCTGAGAAGCATGCCACACACCAGGAAACTGTAACTGCCTTTAGCCTGAATCAGCTGGAACATTTACTTGTTTAGTAAAAATTCTCAGGTTTAAAAAAAATAACAACTTTAAGTACTTACCGATCCAACCAACACCTGCATAGACATCTCACCCATTTGAGCAGTGGCCACCAAGACTGAAGTTGCACATCCTGAAAAGAAACAGAAAGATTTTGCATGTGTGTGTGTGTGTGTGTGTGTGCAACGACCAAGGGTGGCCCCAAAATTATTGTATAACCTTCTTTGTCCAATACCAACTCCCCCCGAAAAAATATTAATAAAATAAATTGTTACTGTCCTGACCATCCTAAAACACATGCTAGCCAATTTGTGCTATAAGGACAACAGCTCAACAAAATAACCACAAAGCTGTGTTAGATTTAGGGGTAGGGGATGGCAAATAGCCTTATGAAAATAATAGAAAATCGGTTTAAAGTCTTTACAACAATAGAAAAACAAAACTGAGTGTATGCACAGTGTGGACAAAAAAAACGAGTTTACAGCACTGAAGTTTTTTAAGCTAACTTGAAGTATAGACATTTAAAGTGATCCTCAATACTTGTAAACCCTGGAAGTCATGTCAAATCTAATAATGTCAACAGGTTTCTGTGAGAATAAGAGAATATCACTTTCTTAGAGGGCAAATAGCATTTTCTTAATATGAAAATATTTTTTTACAAATAAAACGTTGTGTTGTGTGTATTTTATACACGAATGTAAAACACAGGAGTTAATAAATTAAAATAATTAAAAAAACTAAATATTTTATATTATTTGGCTTTTATTTTTATAATGAATAAAAATGTTACAGTTAATGTCAAGCTCTAAAATATTTTGGGGTAGAATGTTTACGTTATATGTTAGTGGGATGAGGACCTTTGAATATTGTTGAATACAATGGGTTTTTTTTGCGTCAAAAAGGCTGAGAACCCCTGGGAATGGGACACAATATACAGTTTGTACAGTATAAAAATCATTGGTCAATGAAAAGTTCTCATAAAGCATAGAAACCTGACGTGTGTGTGCAATTTACCCGTATAGTTCAGGATGTCCTCAGTATAAGCCAGTAAGCATGGAAAAACGCTGCTGAGGAAAAGCCCAAGCAAGCTTGTCCCCACAAACAGAAACACACTGTTTGTGTAGAAGACCAACAATAGCAGCAATATTACAATCACACCAGTCTGCCCGAGAGAGAAAGAGAGAGAGAGACAGAGAGAGATTTGACAATTACAAACCAGTCCATCACATCTAGGCCTGTGTGGTAATTTGATGGGTACAACAGGGTTCATTTCACAGACTTTTTACTGGTTCATTACCAGGTTGACGATGAGCAGGTAGACAGGTCTAAAGCGGTATGACAGGGGGATTGACACCAGGCGTCCTGCAGTGATCGCTGCCCAGAAGACACAGTTGAGATATGCGGCCATTTTCGCATGCAGTGACATGGGAGGCGAAACAGCATATGTGTAAACAAAGCCAGCGTAGACCCCCTAAAGAAGAGATTCAAAGATCAAAAGAGAATAAAATCTAAATATTAACAAAAAAATATCATAATATATTTACCATAATGCCTTCTGACATAAACAGGACAATCCCACCCAAGATATGGATGCCAAAAAATGTGACTGGTAACCTGCTCAGATTACCATTCATACAGCAGCTGAAGAGATTTCCATGTCCTGGAAAATATGATTTCATTGGAATTTTAGTATCACGAAAACATTAACACCACAAATACAAAAAATATCTCTCTTTCTTCTGCAAAACAAAAAATTATAATTTTGAGGAATGGTGCCCCAACAACACTGGACCCCATTGACTTCCAGTATATGTATACTGAAACGTATACCTTCAGTTACTGGTTCATTCATCTCTTTGGTGCCTGATGCCTGGGTCTCCATGGCCAATTCGTCTTTGTCCAGCAACCGTGGAGTGCTGTTTGGACAGCAGGGGAGGAGCTTCTCTCTGTACATCAGCACGAGAACCGTAATCGGGACAGGCAACTAGAAGAAAACAAGATGAATTGATCTCACAAACATCAAGCACCTTTAAGACACACAAGTGCTGTGCACAATTTTACATTTATGAGAGCCATGATCCAGAAGGCATACGACACGTTGGGTTTCTCCTTAACTGGCACAGATTGTGGGGAAGTATCGTGGATTGCTGGTGGTAACCTGAAGTGGTGGAGTATCACGGAGGTGTTTTCTGTGCTGTTAGTGCCCAGGCAGTGTTCAGAGATGAACGGATCTGCAATCAGGGGACTCAGCAAAGCACCAAGCCCAATGAAGAAGTGCAGTGCCTACAGTCAGAGTCAAAACAGACATCAAAGGTGAATAATAAGATTTGGAAAAATAAAAAGCTATATATTCATGGTCAATATATTCTTTTTAATATATGTGGTCCTCTACCGAACATCAACATTTTTCCATAGGCATTTGAATATATGCATCAGTTTTTAACACAATACATACAATTTTTTACACGATTGAATGTTTTTGCTGTAATTGATTCATGTGTGAGTGATATGCAATGACAAAATAATTTTGTTAATTTGAATTCATTATCACAGCATTGCTTTTATGTCCACTACCTCAATATGTTATGTGGTGTTTCTCACCTGCAAGAAGATGGCAGAATCTTTCTGATAAATAGACACCAGCTGGATGTTTGCAATAGTATCAATGAAACCCAAAGCCAGACCTGACACTGCCATAGCAACTGCCAGCAACAGCACATTATAGCAAAATGGAATGATGGCAAAAACCACAGAGATGATGAAGGTGGAGAGGAAGAGCACGGCGAGGGCACTCGACAACCTGAAGAAGAGAAAAGGAGCTTGTGTGAGATATATTTTTTGTTTCCCCGTTATTTCTCATTTCAAAGAAAAAAGCTTTTTGAATCATCTGATACTTAGAGGTTGGGTGATTTAAATGAAAGTGTAGCTTTCACAAACCTTTTACTTGATCTTTGTTGACAGTTATGGAAGCTGAATGCGTTTGAATCATCACACAACTCATTTTTTATTTATTTATGTACTTTCATAAAACATTTAAGTTCACGAATTAACCTGCAAACTACAGAATTGAACTGAAGATCAAGTTGGAGTTGAAGAAGAATGCTGAAGTTATTATTTGAGGTGTACTGAAATGTCTCTCTGGGAGATCTTGACTATCCAACTTCTGATTGGTTCATTGATTAAAAGACTGCTATCTGATTGGTCCCTATTTCTAAAGCCCACCTCCACAATTTATCCTAATCCTAACCACAGAATTGAGATACAGAGGTCCGATTTCAATATGACACCGGTGAGATTATTGCAAATCACAGCTCAACACTTAAAACTTTATGACTGAATGTGAGAGACTCGGAACTTAAAAGAACAACAGAGTTACAGCATGCCACTTTTTCAACCATCCATCCATCCATCCATATTCTACCGCTTGTCCGAACTACCTCGGGTCACGGGGAGCCTGCGCCTATCTCAGGAGTTTTTTCAACCATTTAAAATGTAATTTAGTTCTTATTCAAATAATACTAAAGCACTATAAAGCAAAAATATTTGATGTACTCTACATTACAGAAGGGGTCAAGTAAGGATTTCAATTCGATCTTAAGGAAATAAATGGTTAGTGAAAAGCTGAATGTTAAGAAAAGGAAATATTGAGTGATGAACAAACTCCTTCCAAAATAATATTTGAAATATTATTTAATCATCTGGAAACTCACAAAAGAGAATCATTGACTGAAATTATTGTGTTCAAATCGATAGAAACCCATATGTTATTAGAACATATAGGGATAAAAACATTTCTCAGTATACTCTTAAAATCAAAGGTGCTACATGATGTCATAGAAGAACCGTTTTTATTCAATGTCACTCTTAGAAATAAAGATGCTTAAAAGGTTCTTCACAGCGATGCCATAGAAGAACCATTTTTGTTTCCACAAAGAACCATTTAGCCGAAGGTTCTTTAAACAACCAACTGCTTTCTTACGTTTTATAATCAGGGGTTAAAGGTTCTTTAGGGAACTAAAGAACTTAAAGAGTTCTCCTATGGCACCAAAGAACCTTTTGAAGCACCTTTTTGTATGATTCCACACAGAATCTTTAACATCTAAAGAACCTTGCTGTTTCACAAACGTTTCTTTATAGTGGAAAACGTTTATTTGAAAAGGTAAGAAAGAAACAGTTCTTTTAGACTGAAAGGTTGGAACGAAGGAACCAAAAGTGGTTCTTAAATAGTATTGCTGCTTCATTTAATGCAAGGTGTGGAAGTCATTTTCTGGCATGTCCAATGCTCTGAAACAGCTCAAACAGGAAACCAACCTCTGATAATGTACTGTATGACCAATACTGTCAAAAGCATTTGAACAAAGCAGATCAAGAAGTGCAGACATACCCCAGACACTATGACATTTGTACAATATTTGTATTGTGACCGGCATGTACTAAAAATCTTACACTTAATGATACACTGCGTATCCTGATCAGAGTATTACAGTAGAAGAGGGTTTATGTTGAACACCTCACAGTGACAGCGGTTCTGAAATCCTTGTGTGACTCACGTTTTTCTGAAAACTCCCCCAACTGAGGTCCCGACGAGCAAGCAAAACTGCTGGGAGAAGAACACCCAGGTGATCTCCTGTAACGTGGAGCCGGTTCGACATTTCAGATCTAGGATAGTTGGCCCCAGGAAGGCGATGCTTAGTCCAAAACTGAAGAAGACGCTCCAGTATGTCAGTGTATGTTGACAGTTCTTTTTGAAAAGTGTTAATATACGCTCCTCAATTAACATAGCGTGAAGATCTCCAAACTATCCCTTTTCCTGTATTGTTGACTCCTGGTTCCTGGACGCTTCTTTTAGCGTTTCTAGTTGCTTGCTTAGGTGATATATTAGATCACAGAATGGGAGATCATGTCCTGCTTTTATATTCCTTTACTCCTCCCATTTCATGAATCTTTGTGCATGAATCTGAAGTTAATGCCTAAAAATCACCATCTCAACTGAGCTCTTCGAAACTGTCAATGATTTTCAGTTGAACGGTCAATGATTTTGATGTGAGACTTGGATCAGAATGTTATGATGTCAACATTCCAGAAGAAAGAACCTGATATCTTTGAAGGACTTTTTGTTCATCTTAAACATTATCATGGAATCAACATGTGCACAGCTAAGAGCATTTTTTTTGTCAATAACATCTACAATTAGCATGCCAAAGAAATCAAAATCAATGCAATGCTGTTAGGATACATCATTTACATAAAACTCCAGATGATGGAGAATCATTAGCTTTTTACATCTACACGTTACTTTTGTTACTTATATGTAAAGGACTGGTTAGGCGATGGCCTATGGACCCATACTAAGGCTTTGTTTAAAATGTCATACAATCTTTATCATTTTTTTACTTGGTAAACTGTCTGCAGGTACAATTTCTATTCATTTTTACCATTATACAACTGAATGATACTGGGTTCAAAGTCAAACACAAAGTATTGTTCCATGGTCATCTGTTTCACCAGACTATCTTTCAATTTTCTGTTACTTTCTCAATTTGTCATTTGTTTATATAGATGCTCCTTTCAAACAATAAAGTTGTATTATTATGGATGACTGAAGAATTGAAGGACGCTTTTTTTCTCTGCTGGTTGACACGTTACATCAATGCTGCATGAAGAGAATAGGTTCTGATCTGTGATCTTGAAAAAAAAAAAATCTGTAAAAGTAATATAATCAAACAGTAAAAAAATCATAAAACAGATGTATTGTATTTAGAAAAATATTCTAAAAACAAATGATTTTTTTATTTAAAATTCTGTATTTTTATATCTGTGCACCTTTTGAAATGGCTTCCAAGTTAAAACCCTGTCTTTAATGTTATGCATATATTAAAAGATCAATAATTTGTCATTTTAAACCATTCAATAAAAAGTTCTACTGAATTACAATTTATTCACATGTTCCTTATTGTGCACTATACATTGCCTTTGATGTTCGGTAAGAGGTAGCGGATGTGTTTATATAACAGACATTGATTAACACCTTTAAACATTGTCTCTCTTCCTTTTCGCTCTTCCTTTTCTGTTAACCCTAAGTGACTTATTGGAAGGTAATTTTAGACTAAGATCTCAAATATATCCGACATTCTGAATGAGGACATATTCATTTTCAACAAATCATTCATTGTGTGAACTGCAGTCTGGAGAATTGAATTCACATGTCTAAGTTTTCAGTTTCTGTTCTAATACTTTAAACGGATATTCAAGGTTCAAAGTTAATTATAATCCCAAAGGGCGGTTTTTGATGCAGCATAGAGTTTGTTCACATACAGTATACAAAAAACACACAAACGAATAAAACTGAAAAGAACAACAACATTCTAACATCTCACAAATGTTTGAGAAACTGGCAGCATTGACGTTTAAGAGCTAATTTGTCTTACAGCAGCAAAGTGGTGGAACCAGTATGATAATATTATTACTTTGGATTCTGAAGAATCAGAGATCAATTAAATTGATTACAAAATAATGGCTCAACCGAGGTGGCAATTATTCAAATCTGAATTATGATTAATGCATTAATCATAATTCTATACTACCTTTATTAACTTTACAGTCAAAAACGGATTATTAATTAAACTAATGATTCATGAATGAAAACAAACTATTGATTTTTTTATAACAAAATCAAGTTTGTATACAAACTACAGTCATTTGTATACAGTGTGTGGGGGTATAAGTTATGACCAGATATCTGATCAAGTGTGTGTTTTCCTTATTCTGCAATACAACAATATCTATTTTGTGTTGTTTTGTGCTTACATGGTGAGTCATTTTTTTAATGAGTCAGGGTGCAAGTTCCACAAAGTGACCACAAATCACCCTAATGGAGCCATAACACGAACAAACTTTACATTGTACATTTTCTTTGTTTGTTTGGTTTGAAATGTAATTTTTCCACGCTGTATAAATAATAAACCTATTGTTTTGTATTTTTGTATTTTTTTTTAGTTTCAATTTTAAAAGAATTAGAGATATTGGAAATGCACATTTCATGGAAATAAATTATGAAATTACACATATTGAAAGAACATAATAAATGTATATATTTCTTGTTCTCTTTAATGCATAATGAGTAGGCTACAACAGATAAGGAAATGCTTGCATGTCCATTGAGCAGCAAGTACAGACAACTCACAGAGCCACGACATTCAGGTTAATGTTTTTCAGGTAGGCCTATTCCTTCAAATGCCACACATGGCCATGATGATCTAGGTTTCAGCTAGGAGCTTAAGTTAACTATTCTAGCATTTTCATGCCGCTGTTATGTAACAGTGTGAAATGTTCAAATGAGGTGACATACAAAACGACTTTTCTTTCTCTCTCATTTTAGCAGTCTTGTAAATGACAATTATGATATCATTCCTTATACCTACCAGTAGATGGCAATATATAATGAAGTTAAACTTAAGGTAGAGGATTATATAAGAGCTTAGATTTCTGCTTTATTATTCCTTCATCATTATTTGCAAAAATAGATAACCCTGTTTTGAAATGTTCAAAAATCATTTTTTGTCACGTTTATATTGTGTTTTATAATGTTAGTTAGCAGTATTTTATTGGGTTATTAGTTTTTATTAACTAATCAAAACAACTGAACTGTAGTTTGATTAATATAATTGGAATGCACAATAAAAAAATACATTTTAAATACGGTGTTATCTGTTTATGCAAATTAACTCTTCATATATATATACACGCTGTAGTAGGTGATGTTAAACATGATGCTGTAGGCCTTAAAATTACTCACATCCATACAATACAGTTCACCTTTAAAGTACAAAATCTTGATTCATTACCTGTGTCCTGAGTTTCACTCATTTTAAAATGTCACCACTGGTACAGCATTAAACAATAAAAAGTCAAGCTGTGATTACATCATTTTTACAATAATTACCCAAATTCCTCCTCGCTCAGAACTGTGATACCAAACATTTCACTGTTGAATTAACAGTGACCACATCAACCAAACTGACCGTAAACTATTGTCTAAGATAAACGTACGAACGCACAAAAATGCCAAGATTTCTGTCTCTATGTCTGTTGGTATGGCTGGCACGTCTGTGCTGCCCAGCTGGCATGACCCCCTCCTCCCCGCTTGACATTTAACAACACATCTCAGCAAATACACAAATGTGTACACACATACAGATGTACATTGAGGATAATTAAAATCTGTATACGGAATGATTGCTGATTCCTCCACTGTGAATTTTTAATTATCTCAAGCAGTGAATCTTTAAATATCTTCCATCTCATTTTCTATCTCACATGCACACCCACAAATTCTCTGCAGGTTTTTAATGAACAGTTGCAGCAGAGGGAAGCTTGGAGATGTGTGACATTAAGCGCGTCTGTGGGGATTTCCCAAAGGACAGGGTGACGATAATAAACACTAAACATAAAAAAACACTTTCGAAATGTCTGTCAAACTGTGCTGAATGTTGGCATGGACGTGATACCGTTATTTTGACTAATCTCAGGCGTAAGATGCTTTGACGGTGTGTCCAACACCAAGAACAATACATTTAGATCTAAGGTGCTATAGAGATTAAATGCATTTTGTGTCAACACATTTCACCATGTTTTAAGATTGACTAAAACCGATGTTATTCAATCACATAATGCAATAAGAAACAATCAAGAAAACAAGAATGAAAGCATGTCTCTCTGTTCTGAAGTTATCTTCACCAAATGCTCTCCAGTGTACAATGCAAGTTAAAAAAAGACCTTGCCAAGGTTTTAAAGGCAATAAAATCGAAACGAGATTTTCCAACATCCATCCCGCAGTCCTCAACCACAGCAAATCAATCTATTTCACCTTGACACACCAAGGTAGACTATCTATCCCACTGCCTTGAGGCAGGAGCAGGAGCATATCCCCTGCTTTATCTGAAACCCAATTCCCCTACTCCAAACAAGATAAATGAGAGGAGTGAGATGAGGCTGGTTGCAGGTTGGTTACAGGCAGACTGCTCTGTCATAATTAGAGGTAGACTATACTGTAGCTACTGCTCTGTGTATCTGACGGAGATTGAACGGAGTCCTGAGAGAAAAAATGCAGACTTTCTATGGCATAATTATGATTTAGTATGCTCCTTATTAGTGCCGAATGATGTTTTGGTGTGCACTCTATTATTATTGTGTTGTTTTAGTATGCAACTCATTAAAGTTGAATGATTTTTAAGATATATTGTCTTATTACTGTTTGATGTTTGAGTATACATCCTATTATGGCTCTATAATGTAAAAGTCTCCACCCTACTGTTGCTTTACGATGCTACTAGTGCTGTATGATGTTTTGGTATGCACACTATTTTTGGTATATGAAGTTTAAAGATGTGCCCAACATTTTGAAGTATGATGTTGCAATATGCACCCCATTAGCGCTGCAAAATGCCATCTCCTATAGCTGTGTGATATTTAAGTATGCACCCTATTACTGCTGTATGATGTTTTACAAATCATTTTACAATTACTGTGATGTTTTAATATCGCTGCTGTCCTTCCGAAACCTTGGATGTCCAAATTTGCTGTTTTTCAGGAAATGGACGAAAACAGTGTACTTTTTGAAAACTGTGTTGTCAAAGTTGACAAGCATGTATTAATAGTTTTATTGGTTAGATATTTGCAAACAGTGACAAACTAAAAGGATGACTTATAATAATGGCAAAAAATAAAAATCTTGAAATATGGAGATACAAGGTTTCAGAAGGACAGCAGCGACAGCCACCCTAATATTGGCTGTATGATGTTTGAGATGAATCCCCTTATTTCTGTGTGATGTTTTAATATGCACACTATTGTTGCACTATGATTTTTAAGAATGCATCCTATCATGGCTGTAGAATGTTTAAGTATGCATGATAACATGGCTATCTGATGTTTAAGTATGCATGCCATCATGTCTGTATGTTTTTAAGTATGCATCCTATCATGGGTGTATGATGTTTAAGTATACATCATAATATGGTTTGTAGTATGCATTTAAGTATGCATCCTATGCTTTTTGAGTTTTTTACAGTTTTTTACTGTCTACGCATGTTGCTGTATGAAGTTTAGTATGCATCCAAATGTAGCTTTATGATGTTTTTTGTATAATGGTTTACACCCTGTTTTTGTTGTGTGCTGTTTTAGTATGCACACTATGGTTGCTCTATGACTTGTAAGTATCCATCTTATCCGGGGTCTATCATGTTTAAGTATGCATGCCATCATGTCTGTGGCTGCGTCCAAATACCCCCACTTGCGGTCTTGGCCACTTAAGAGCGCAAGCATGCGACAGGAAGTAAGATCGCAAGTCTGTCCAAAGTCTTAAAAATGCCAAAGTGCAGTGCCCTTAACGCACACTAAACCCACACTATCCTGAATACCCCTTCCGAGTGGTATTAAGGGCTAAGTGTATCCCATCATGCATCGCGTTCTGGATATATATCATGAGACTTTTTGGTCAGGTCTCGCGAGATTAGTTATACTACTACTTTTTAAGATTAGGTTGTATCTGTATTTATTCTATGTTTGGCTTACACATGCTTTTCTTTAGTTTTTTTGTTTTTTGGGTACAGCTGCCTTGATACAATACAAATAAAGCGCTATAAAAATAAATCTGACTTGACTATATAATTAGATATTACATATTATTTTGTAGTAAAACGTAGTGTTGCACATTTTATTGTTATGTATTTTGTAAAACAGTTTTTTATCACATAATAAGAAACACCAGATTAATTAACATTACATGTTTGCACTTACTATGTGCGTCCCATCGGGCTTGAAATACTACATGCTCACTTGGGATCTTCACGCCCACACTAGGGCCAAAAACAGGAAATACGTCATGAAAGTAGTCAAGTGGTCAAGTGCAAAGGCCTGTGTGTTTTAGGTATGCATCCTATCATGGCAGTGTGATGTTGAAGTATGCATCCTGTCATGGCTTTGTGATGTTTAAGTATACATCCTATTATGGCTGTATAATGTTTAGGTATGCATCCTACGCTTTCTAATTTTCAGTGTGCACACTATAGTTGCTGTGAAGTTTAGTATGCATTTTTATATTGCTTTATGATGTTTCTCATGCACCCTATTATTGTTGTATGATGTTTGAGTATGCATCCTATTACTGTATACTGCTGTACCTTATATATATATTATTTAACAATGATTTACATTAACAAATCGAGGAGAATAGTAGAAAATATATTTGTATTACATTTAAGCCTTTGTCAAACACTTATTTGTGCATTCTCATAGGAATAGAGTGATGACCTTGGCAATGCTACCAATGCTACCAGGCCATTGATTTTTAAGGTTGTGAACGTAGGTGACTTGAAAAACAATTGTAATATACAGAATATGTAAATGAGTCTCCCCGTGGATAGCTGCATGTAGCTTTTTTGATGAATAAAAATGAGAAAAAGGCATGTTAGGGTAAAAACAATCATAGTCAATCATTGTTGCTGTTCTGCCAGTTGTTCAGAATGATGGAAAAAGGTCTATGGAGATCTGAATCATCAGTTCACACAAGAGCAGGCATATGATCATCACAACAAACTGAATAACATCTGAATATGCAGATTAAGAGGAAGATGCTCTGAAGGCATTGCGTTGCGCTCACACACAGCCGTCTGGCTGAGAGAAGATAAGATGGCCATAATTCTGATGAGACAGCTCTTGTTTTGGCAACCACAATTTGTTTTGAGTCTGGCCACATGAAAAACACAGTCTCACTTCAGAAGTTTAAAACCAGAACAGCTGCTGCCGAGTGCCAAATGCCCCCCGAAACCACACTTGCTCAATAACAATCCAGCAGCCATTTTTCATACACAAACCACAAATGCAGATGTGCTTTATAATTCTATGAAAATAACTTTTATATACAATCAGAATCACTTTCATAACAATCATTTCCAAATAACCTTGAGCAGTATCATGATGCCCATGAACAGATTAGCAGCACCTCTGACAGATAATGAATATTTATAGCCTCGGGCTAGGTTGATTATTGACGGTTTTGAAATGTGAGGTGAGAGTCAATGGACAGATATGAAAATCTACATGCTGCTTTATCTCACAGACTGTCCGGGTGGGTGTTCTGCCCTGCTGATAAGCCTTTCATTATGACACTCTCTCACCCCTGGCGCTTCCATCCTCACATCCTCCCCTCCCTTCTACCCGACTGTGTCCTCACTTAAAATAGAGCTGCAAACAGAATGGACCTGACCAGACTGACAGCTGAGAAAGAGAGAGAGAGAAAACGAAAGAGACAGGGCGAACGAGTGAAAAAATGAGGCCGAGAAAAAATGTAGCTATTAGAGCACCAAGCATTACACAAAATACTTAAAGTGATAGTTCACCTGAAAATGCAAATTCTGTTGTGATTTTGTGGGGAACACAAAAAAAGGCTCTCACGACGAACGTGGATGTAAAGTTTAACGTTATTCGCTGCAAACATTACTGGCAGCAGAAGTCAGCATTCATTGTCATTTTATAGAAAAATATCCTTTTGTATTATATGAATTGAAGAAATGCTTTTGAATGAATGAGGTAGTACTTGTAATTTTTAACCATTATTTCTTCAAAGTTAGCGAAAAATAAATGAAAGTTCTTGGCTTCTAGTCCATGCCTATTAAAACTGAAGCAATATGCTTGAGTAAACTTAACGTTTAAATGTTTATATTTCAAACAGAGATGGCGACAGAGAAGCAAAACTTACAGACTACACCAGCTATGAAAAAAGGTCAAGGCTGCATCTCGATTTGCCTACTATGCCCTAAAAGTATGTATGTCTTTATGTAAAGTGTACCACTTTTTAGTGTGCCGCAAAACAGAATGCGAAACGGAAGTACCATGTCCGTGCGTTCCATTTCGAAGGGCTCATCCCTATGCCCTAAGGCTAAGCCCTTCAAAGGGATTACCCTCTGGAGTAAGAGCGATATATTCCATTTGGAAAGCACCGTCTGTTTCCTAGACGACAATGTGATAAAAAGTCACACACACATCACAATGTATATCCTTCTTTGCATTTAAGCATTTCTTCAATTATTATTTGCTATATAATGTTCACAGTATAATTAAATGTGTTAATTTAGCTAAGCATTCTTTTTTATCGTTCATTAATGCAGTGTAGTGTCACTTAACCCCGCCTTCTTGCAGTGAGTTGTGGGTATATCAGCCGTTTAGTGTCCAAGGGTACACTTCGAATTTTCACCAAAAACAGTTGAGCATCCGTGTAGAAATACTCATTTCAACCTATATGATTTGGGCATATACTGATTTTAAATTAGAATACTATTTAGGACGAATAATATGTGAATTGTGACGCAGGGCGTGTGTTTTCATATAGCAACTTCCTGTTTCAATAGGAAATTCATCAAAACAAGAAAAAACTGTGCTCATTAGGCCATTTGAATGAGGGAACATTACACACATAAAACCAATTACAAAATGTAATCACAATTTTTAAAATTGTGATTCAGTTGATATGAAGTTGAACAAAAACCTGCACAATGACAAGTAACCAAGAGCTACAGAAAGGCTCTATTGATGGACCAGGTCAGTTAAAAGGATTTTCTCTCCCATTTCAATCCTCTGTCGACAACACGAGGCAGGGAGGTGGGAGAGGAGCCAAAATGCGAAAAAAGGCCATGCACTCACAAGAACCCCATCCTTGCCAAAAATGTGGCACACACGAACAAAGAAATACCTCAGAGAGTTTGCTTCTTTTTCTGCATCAACTCACACATCGCAAGCTGACAGAAAAGGCAATTCAATGACACTCATTCCTACTTGTCAAGTTGTTATTTGTACACTGCACTCAATCTATCAAATATCCTAAACAAGTCCCTTAAAACAACTGAAAATTCCCTTAACTTTATCAAACACGGTTTTGATATTTCAGAGCCCAGAGGCAAAATTGGATCCTCCTTGGAGGAAAGTGGCTGCTGAAGTGTGCTGGAGAACTCACATGGCCAACCTCTGTGCACACTCTCTCTCTCCTCATCTAAGCCCTCCTGCCAGCTCTCTACCAAGCGAGACAGATCCCCAGCAAATGCTAGCAGAGGGAGTAAGGTGAAAAACAAGAGGTAACAAGAGAGGGATTTGGTGAAAGGGCTCAGGCGGCGGTTTAAGATGATGGCAGAGGAAGTTTGAGAGCTGCATATACATGTATCATCTCGTACTATATTACAGAGCAATTGTTTATTGGACAAAACAATGTATTGTATCCCTGCTCACTGTGTCATGAGAGGGGGTTTTCAGAATGGACGACGATAATGTGTGTTTGACTGCAACGAGTGCTGTTGTTGAACAAAAGACAAAACATGTGTAATGTCATGCATAAGATGCAACAGCACTGTTTCTCCTCGCTCTTTTTTCTCTCTTAGTAGGGCAGCGATGTGCGTCTTAGGAGGACCCGGTGAATAGTAATGAAGTAAGCTTGTGTGTCTATTTGACAGAGCAGCAGAAGAGGGGAAAGAGGTGGGGGCTGTGCAACGCGTGTGTGTGTGTGTGTGTCCTGTTGCAGTGAGAGCTGTGAGTATGAGGCATAGAGCAGTACAGGGATGCAGAGGAGAACAGAGGAACAATCCCTCTTTCCATTCCTTCACTCCCGCTTCTGTTTTTCTGTGTCAGATGAGGAGTTTTGAAGACGTACGCCTGAATTCTTTATCGTCTTTCCCGACTGGTTCTTAGCAAGAAGAGAATTGCTGAGAAGAGGCTTACAGTGGAAGAGTTCTTGTTGAAATCTTGCAATTTAGTTTTTTCTTTTTCACCAGCTCCCTGGCAAAAGCATGCAGGATTTCTTTGAAGAGAGCTGTTTGAGAGATCAGGGTATGACGAAAGAGAGAGAGAGAGAGAGAAGAGAGAGAGAAAGAAAGAAAGAAAGAAAGAAAGCAAGAGAGAGAGAAGGAGTGAGGTAGAGAGAGAAAGAGAGAGAGAAACAAACTGAATGTAGAAAAGAATGTTGGATGAAACACGTCAAAAAGAGGCAGAGCACCTGCACAGAGACCCCTGTGTTCCTCCACTCACCTGGATGGGCACTACAGAGGAAAAGAACCTGGAACAAAACCTTGAGAAAAGGTAAAAAGTATAGTCATTTGTTTGTTTTGTTTTGTTTATACTATTCTTATTCTAATTCTTATTATTATGCTATTTATATTATTGTAAAAAAATATATTTATTAATTATTTGTTTATTAGTCATCTACATTTCCAGTGGTTTTGTTAGCTACTTTGAATTATAGTCATTGGCATGAAAAAGTCACCATAAAAGTGCAATTCACAGTTGTCAATAAATCGTCTATAGGGAGATAGCAATGGCTTGATCTCAACAGTTGGGAGACCGTTTGAGAATCTGCCCTCCCCACATGAAACACCACCTGATCAGACTTTTTGAGCCCCTCCCATCAGACATCGATGTTGCGCCCTTGAACTTCACCCCGAACGGCTCTTGTGGGAAACCTCAGACTGAACAATGTGGTTAATGCTTTTGTGTTGAAATGAGAGAATTTGGCTCTGTGGTGGTTTCTGGTGGTCCCTTGCAGAAGGGATTGAACAATTGGACTATGAAGATTGCAGCATCCGGTGTCTGTGTGACTCAAATAGTAGTAGTTGTATTGAGTAGAGGGGAACACATACAATAGGCCCCCACCCCCTTCACCCTCCATCTGAAAGCCACCGGCTCAGTGCCAAAACTGAAGCACAAGAACTTATTGAAGGCAGTAAGACAGAGGCTTTCTTGAAGATGCAGTCCATTCTCACCCTTGCTTTAGACTTTATTCTTGTGTTTAAAAATGTTTGGACTTCTCTCTTGTTAAATTGCCCCAAAATGAGTTCACCCAATAGCCTAATGAAAATTCTCTTATTTACTCACCCTCATGTCATTCCCAACCTGTTTGACCTTCTTTCTTCTGCAGAACACAAAAGAAGATATTTTAAAGAATAGTGGTGACCAACAACATTGGGGCCCTTTGACTTCTTTTGTATACAAAACCACTGAGACATTTCTCAAAATATCTTCTTTTGTGTGAATTTTAAAATGAACATTTTCATTTTTGGGTGAACTATTCCTTTCCAGCCACAATCGGTAACTCTTGTTTAATTGTGTTTTATCTTTTTATACTGCTAAAACAGAATGGGGGAAAAGGTGATTGGAAAGATTATTTATCATAAAAAAAGAATTTACTTGAAAGATTGTAAAAAAATAATTATGTAGGACTGGTTTAAATAATTAATCTTGTGTGAAATTCAATCAAAGCTTATGAACCAATATCAAAGTAAATCAGATAATAAACACAGATAGTCTTGATGATAAAATGATATCCCATATAATATTAATAAAAAACATGATGAAGAGGCCTAAAGGATGTGCCTGGAGGTACATAACACATCGTTTTATATATCATTATGTTTAAATTATTGCACAGACAAACTGGTGGGTTTTCAATAGATTGCCACCTTTCATTTGATCGAGCAGTGTCTGCTTTTGAGGAGTGTGATGATTGTGTCTGATTAGCTTTCATGGCATGTGAGTTCTGCTGTGATTTGGCAGAGAGTCACAGTTAACAGCCAATCAGAGACTCAGAGCCTCTTAACAGACTGTTTTACTGTGTCGCACTGGCTTGGAATAATGATCATTAGTGCATTATCTATGCTAATGTGAATGATAATGTGGAAAACTCAAACAGATTATTTAACCTTGACTTAAAGGGATATTTCAAAGGCAAAACAAAATTTCCCCCATGTTTCACTCACCCTCAAGGCATCCTGACTGAATATGACTTTCTTCTTTCAGAATAATGCAGTCGGAGTTATAATACCACGTATCATTTTTCTTCCAAGCGGTAGAATGGAAACGAATGGGGGGCAATTTTTTGAAGCTCCATAAAGTGCACCATCGATTAAAGAACTGCTCAACATGGCTCTGTGTTCTTAACACAAGATATTATAACTCCGACAGCATATCTCTTCAAGAAGAAAGTCAAATTCAGGCAGGATGCCTTGAGTGTGAGTTAAACATGGGGAAATTTAGTTTTGCCTGTGAAATATCCCTTTAACCTTTTCCTGAGGATTAATTAAACAAGCATGTCAGATTATATTTATAGACAGGCTATATATTTCTATTACACATCTTAAAAACTTGGCTGGATTTGCTGCCTAAAACTGTCACATAAAATATAAAAAATGGTAACAAAACTGAAATATGGTGATTTACCACATTTGTCGTTGCTATAGTTATGCTATCTGAATTTAGCGTCCCTGAATAATCCTCGGAAAGGGAGAGAAATGGCCTTGACTGCCTTATATCCGAGATTTAATGAGCTCAGATACACACTAGTGAGGCTGTGGAGTGCTTAAGACTGACAAAGACATAATGCGAACATAACTACATTCCAATATAAAAAAAAGCTGAAGTTATGCATATTTTCATTAGTTGTCCTGCAAACATCACTGTTGCTCTTTGGTGCATTCTTCCATTGATTTGGTCTAAATCTCGAAAGACATGTTTATCACACAATTATCCAACGTGATTTATGTTTAACATCTGAGTGATGTGTACACAATGTTACTCAAAGAAAATTTCTGTATACATTATTTTTAACACATAGCCTAATCATTGTGATGCTATAGCTTGTTTTGTAAATTATACAATATAGAAGATATCTTTACAGATGTTTGGATCTTTACTGTTTGTGAGAGGCTTAACAAGCCTAATGCCATTCAAACCTTTAAATCTCTCCAATGTTAGAATATTTAAATACCGAAACATAATTTGCATTTAGACATACAGTTATCACTTGTTTCCAAAATAATGTCAGCATTCTCAAAATAGCGTACAGTCGTATCGATTATTTTGATAAATGGTTTATTAGCTAAACTTCCCAAGCTTAACTATTATTTTTGGTTCCCTAAATACCATTTACCATTACTTAATTTTTTATCAAAAAAAAAAAATTTTTCCATTACAAACAACCTTTTGTGACACAATAAGGTTCTTTGGATGTTGAATGTCCTTCATGAAACCATTCTATGACATCAAGAAACACCTTTCATAAGAGTTTCATTTAGTAATATAATGTTGTTCATTTAAATATTTATTTCATATTATCATCTATGCTAATAAACTCGAAATTAGCAATAATTTGGGGTTTTTAAATCATTGCTTTGGATTTCCAAAACATGTACCCATTTAATTATGTGAATAAACACAGCATGGGCAAACTGATTATTATAAGCAGTTTTTCTTAAGCATTTTATTAGTGTCTGATGAGCAAGTTTGCTCGACGCTTTTTGAAAGACTGTATTCATTAATCAAATCTAATAAACTCCCTGGGCACCAGATTTGAGCAGTGATGTAATTCTTTTGTCAACGCCAGAAAGTCAGCAAGACTTCTGGATTCTAATTGTACATTGAATGTTGACATAATCCCCTCAGCATTGACCCAGCCACTGTGGGAATCACAAAAGTCTTTTTGATTAGTGCTGTACCTTTTTATTTCTTGGCAACCTTTCAATGTCTCATCAAAGACAGTTTGGAATGTTCTTGAAGACTGATTGACAAAAAAAAACAGTTCTCTCAAGAAGCTCAGGGATGGATGCGTGCAATAAATAAAGAGCAATTATTACATAAATAAATAAAGAAAATTCCAGACTTTTCCCTGAGGAGTTACTTAAAAAAGAACAATAAGATGCAAACGCTGTAATCCTCCCAGGCCAGAAAAACTGAATAATAGTCTCTAGTTTGTTTAATTATTCATGAAGATAGTTTTATCCCCTTTAATCTTCAATACTGCCTGGAACTTCGCTCAAAGGGTTCATGCTGCATCTGTTAATCTGTGTAGGATGAAAATACAGTGAGTATCATGTTGGTTTTATGTTAACCTTGCAATTAAACACAAGCCAGTGCAGCCCGATTCGACTCAAAACACTGCTGTGCTTTATGGCTTTCTATTCCTATGTGATTTTGATACAGTTTATCATGTAGGGTTCAAAGCCATTAGGTACAGAGTGGCTTATCAGCAATGAAACAAACCTGTTTATACTTGATACTCAACAGCTACTGACTACATTAGGGCTTATGTACTTTTGTTGTATTTTGGGTAAAATTGTTGGGTGACTGAAGCAAAACAGTGTGTAGACCTACCTGGCTACATTTCATTTATAGGAAATACACATCAACATAATACCGTGAAAACAGATAGTAAGCAGTGTTGTTGTTTAACCAACCTTCAATGTTGAATGTTAAAGATGCAATTTGCAACACAACATTTATCTGCCACAAAACCTGGCTGGGTGAGGTTTGGGGGTGATAATATATTCCCATTTACCCTCCCTCGCATCATGGTTTCCTAAGAGAAAAGATGCATTCATTTGAGAATGTCAGGAGATAAGTAAACAAAAAAAGATGAGACATGCAGGGGGAGGACACAATGGTTGTGCATATCGATGAGTGACTGAATCCCACACTAATCTATGCAACAGGGAAAGCATTATATTTCTCGAATAAGGATGCGAGTAAACCAGAGTTCATCCACTCGGGATGCACCTCAGCAGTGAAGCATCTATGCCTGCACCCGCCGTGACATGAGGGAGACAGAGCATGGTTGTGATGCACGGCACGTTTCCAGTTGGCAGATCCTTCTGGACTCTTGAGGCTTATTAAAGTGGCTTGTAGTACAGGATAATCCTTTTGCTTAAAGCCCTGTGGAGTAATGTATCTGGCAGATATAAGCCTGGTGAATAACCAAAATGTACTCAGGCCAGTATAAAATCCACAGTCTGTTAAGAATAATTAAAAAAAAGGAAAAATAGTTGCAAAATGTTTTTTTTATTATATTATATAGACAGATGTAAACGCTGTTCCGATTTTTTTATATTATCTTTTTTTGTCGTACATTTATAATACAATCTTTAAGATATTCGTTTTCGGCCAAAAATCAATAAATAAAGACTAAACACGTTAGATGCAATTAAAGGCGGGAAAGCACAACGCGTGTGACGTCACAAATAGTCAGCGGAAGACGTCGGCGCGCAGAAGTTAGAAAACCACCTAGGTAACGTTTCATTGCACTGTTTGGTAAATTGTATTAAGTTCTACTTACTGAATCACACTACTATTTTAGCAAGGTGAGTCTACACATATGAAGTGAATTTATTTCGTTAGCATAATGTATGTTAAACGAATCTATATGACCAAAATAGGCCACATGCCTGCACGTCAGCCAGGCTGAGTTTAAACTGAACGCCTAGTTTTAACTTTTAACTGATACTAACGCATTAGCTCAAATTATTTTCTGTGACTTTACCTTAGAACGTCTTGTTAGATTCTACACGGTCGTCTGACCCAATGAATGAATCAACACGCAACAATCCTTAAGCAGAACCTAAGGGAAAGCGTCGTGTGTTGATCCGAGCCGAGCAGCTGTTGTCGGTGACACGCCTGTTAGGATTTGACCGCTGTCTAAACCCAGTTTAGATTGCTTTTGGGGAGCCAAAGCCGACGTTTCAGTCGGTTTGTATTGGAAATAACCTTCTCCGATTTGCCTTTGGGTGTTTCGTTTTAAGGCCACACACCTGCTGCAGGTTTTGAACTGACATGCCGGTGTTTGTAGAAGACCCCGCTCAGTTCTCTAAAGAGAGACTTAAATCGGAGCTCATAGCGAATAATGTGGAGCTTCCACCGGCGGAGAGCAACAAACACGTTTATTTGGAGCTTTATCTGAAAAATGTGAAGACGAACAGCCCAGATTTCTCCAGCGATGAAGAGGACGATAGTCTCAATGACAACGTGAGTCAAAGATACAGATTTATCTCCTGTAGAGGGTTACATTATTCCTCATTCCTGAGGTCTCCCATGCGTTTATAGAATGCCCTAAACTTTTCGTGCTTGTATATCCAACAGTTTGACGCAAGGTGGCGTGATGTAGAAACATTTGTGCCGTTAATATCATACCAAAAAAGCTCTTCCATTCGTATACAAAGCTGTTGAGGAATGTGTAGGCCATGTGCTTTTAGACCCCCATTAAACATCAATAACAGTGCAGGTCTGTAAGTTACCTCTTCCTGAAACCAAAACTCGATTCTGACTTTAGTGGAATACACCCCTCTCTCTCTTTTACGCGCGTGCGCGAGTAACAGATCTCTGGCAGCGTGCAAGACAACTGCAGGTGTGTGGGGGTGCAGAGGGGCCCGTCAAAGGGGGCTATGAAATCTGGGTCAGAGCCATCTTAGACACAGGTGTCAAATTCTCAGTTTATGATTAGAAGTGCTGACCACAGTAGAAAGCAGTGCGTCTAGGCTGGATTTCGTTTCTATACCAATCTTGCCAAATGTATCAGTTGTTGGTAAACGTTTGATTGGTCTGAAAAGCGATACAAACTTTTGATAGACAGGAAAGTGTAGCATTTGTGATGTTTAGTATGGCCAAAAATGTGTACGTCACTTTACGCACGGTTTCATCAGACGCACGCTTTGGCTGTGGCTAGAAGGGGTACAGCTACGGCCGGAAGTCATGCAAAATCTCGCCATAAATTATATGAGCTAATGCCTACCCCAACACTAAACATAGCCTTACAGTAATAAAAAAATAAGTAAAAAAATAAGTAATTAACTGTTGTCAGCGTGACAAATTATGCAGTACTGAAGTGCGCATGCCCAGTGGAGGTGGATGTATCCCTTCTAGCCATAACCGCAGTGGCCAGAAGTCTGTGTTTGGTTATCGGTCTCATATCTATGAACGGTCTGGTTGGAAGCTAATTACATAACAATTTGTTTTTTACTTGATTTATTTTTTAAATAATTTATATATATGTTTTTGTATATGCATTGAATTAATTTTAAAACGTATTGACTCTTTGCAGAGGTCTACCGCAAGTTAAAGTCCCAGTGAACTAAAAAATGACAATGCCTATTTTTCATCAAATATTACATTGTTTATTGTAAATAGTTTATCTATGTGGGTCATTCTCTTTTTTAAAATCGTGTGGCTTCATAATCTTGTTAAAATCTGAAAATGCACTCCCGTCCTGTAATGACTAGTACTCATCTAAGATGATGGTATGTTCACTGATCTATATAAATGACTGGATTGCTCATGATGTGATTACACTGAGGCTATCGCAACGCCATGTTGGTATGCCCAAACGTTCTATTAAATTTAGGGATGCACCGATATGTCAATTTTGGCCGATAAAGATAACCGATAATTCTTGAACCTTGTAAACCGATATCAGATATATTGGCCGATATACATGATCTAAATATTATAACATTTTCTGAGACTGAAATTATTTTTCCCTGAAAATTATGAACCAAACCTTTCGGGTATAATGTTTATGTAATAAACAAATTAAAGATGTTCTTCCAGAGCAACCCAGAAAGGGGTTCTCAATAGCCACAAGTCTAATAGGTCTCAAGACAGAAAGCATTTTGACAGCAGTCCGCTTCAAACAATATGCTTTTGTTCCTATAATTTACACGTTCAAAAATATCTACATACTACATCAACAATGTTTCGTTAAATAGAAGTGAATGATCATGACAGAAAGACAGTACTGTACTGGATTTTAACTGTGAGAAGTGTGCAGCTGAAGTGGTTCAAACAAAGAAAATGATCAACAATTTATCGACTATAAATTATTAGCCTAAATTTAATAATCTACCGCTACCGATAACTTTAAAAATATCCGATACCGATATGGCAGCAGCATGTAAATGGTTAATTATTTAAAGTTGGGAATTGTCCTGTCTTATTAAATATAGAGTGAGTTATGTTCGTTTTCATTACAGTAGCATACACATCAGATCAGCAGACTAATGAGACACCTCAACATATGACAAATGTGCTTATTCTGAAATCTAAATACAAGTAAATACAGCCTGTATATGTTCTTTAAGTCATAAACCTTTTTCTAAACATTAACACATGTGCCATTAAAACCGTGAGATACATTGATTTCTATACACCACTATTCTGCCCAAAATTAGTAAACAAAAAAAAGTACACGCATGTGAACTAAAAACTTATCACGCACCTAATAAGGTGAAAAGCTGTTTGTTTTAGATCGTCAATGGCCGCTCTCTGTCAGTTGAGGCATACAAGATGGCGGCGCAATCGCTTCCGGTGGCTTCCCCTCCTGCTGCTGGTTTAGCGTTCTAGGCTCAATCCCCTTTAACTGTCCATTTGTAAATGCAACGGCTCTTTTTATACAGTGACTCAAATCGCAGAAAAAGGTGAAAGCCATTCCTGCTATTTTTCTCATTCAAAATTCCATTTCACTCGGAAATGCGATCCGCCAGAAAAACGATCGCAACTTCTGTTTCACAAGGACTTTAAGTCTGGCCCACGTTTGTTTGTTGCGGCTGAAATCGTCTATGGATGGTGCATAGATAAATCAATTACAATGTTTGTTATACATGATAATAAGGAGTTTACTCGGATTACTCAGATGAATTAAGGGCACTGTTAATGGCTCAAAACGAAAAGTATTTTATATTAACTATTTAAAAGTAAAAAATTTTAACTCCAGTGTCATGGTGAGAAAAGCTTTGGTTTAGTAATTTCTGCCTCATTATGGCCAAATCCCCCATTTATTCAATAAGATCTTCCCGAAGTTTATACAAATAACCCCACTTTATACTGTAAATGTTTGACTTATCTTTTCCTTCCGCATGTATTTTCTTGGCATTTTTTTGTGTAAGACATGGCAATGTGTTTTTGCTAAATTCAGCTGAAAGAAGTAGAGTTCTCTTCAGCCTGAGGCTGAACGAGTTTGGAAACTGCTAGAGCATCTAATATTGGATCTTTCAGAATCTATCAATGCAATATGAAGGCAAAAATGACCGCAGAGTATTGTGTGAGTTGAGGTTCGCCCTTTGGCGAGTTGGGTTCAGCTCGTGTTTATTAGATTATGCTCAAGTCTGCTGATTCCACGATAAGCTGTGATAAAGTGCTATTATTCCTCCACCTTGAGTATATTTGATTATACAGTGCAGTGTTGTGTGTATTTCGTCGTACAGGCAGAGAAAGAAGAGGTGTCAGATATGGTAGACCTCCACTTGCTTACTGATGACCAACTGAAAGCCAGACTGATCCAGTATGGAGTTAAACCGGGACCCATTGTTGGTCAGTCAATCTAAACAAAGGCCCTTTCCTTTTAAACTGAAATTAAATGATTAAATAAACTCACAGCAAGTCCGCTTGTAAAGTGTTTACCTGTCTTGTCTTTGTGTGTTTGCTGTGAACAGCTTCCACTAGAGCTTTATATGAGAAGAAGCTGCTTAGGCTGATGGAAGATCCAGCACAGACATCACAGCACAAGTTTAACGGCACAGCAGAGACGGGACAGTACTCTGACAGTGAGGAAGATGCTGAGGAAGATAAGGAGTCTGGTAAGGACTGTGCTTCAGATGATTTAAAATATTGATTTCTCAGATTTTGTCATAGTTTTCTGTAATGGATGTTTTAGGTTGTGTGTCTTGCTGTCATTCTTGCTGATAATAGGCTTTTAATCGTTTTTTTTTTTTCTTTACATAGAGTCAGAGCAGTTCCGTTCTGAAACTGTGTCCCAGACAGAGAGCATCAAAACAGCTAGCAGAGTGAGTGTCACAATATAACTTCTATTAAAAGTGTGTGTTGACACGATGATTTAATTTTATTCATTCATTGTACAATGTTCAATTCGGCAATTTTTAATCATCTTTTGCCCGGTTTCAAGGACAAGGCTTAAAGCTAGTCTCAGATTAAAATGGTTGTTTGAGCTGTCTTAACTAAAAATAACTTTCCCTGACATATCTTAAAATGAAAATATATGAGTGCCATTGTTTGTCTCAAGATGCACACCAGTAATGATTTTTTCTAATGCATTTTTATAAAAGTGACTTAAATGTCCTAATTTATCTAAGTAGACATAGTCCCGGGCTTAATCTAAGCCTTGTGAAACTGGGCCTTTGTGTAACATTTTAAGTCTTGGTGTTTCAAAAAGGCCTTTATCAGTAATTGTGTGATGGAATTGACCATCTCCTGTTTTTCAATATTGTGAACAATTGTACCACACTGTGGTCAAAGTTGGTATGGCATTCGTGTGTGTATATCCATCCACAGATTGGGACGTCCTGTCAGAGCAGAGGTTTTTACCCACAGTGCTTTTTACCCTCAGCTGGATGGGTAAATGTACATTGTGAACATTTTCAAAGGGTCTGTCTTAATCCTTTTCTTCAGGGAATAAGCCTAGAATTGGTTTCTCACACGGGTTGTTCTGATTTTTGTCACACTTGTTGTCTTCTCTCATTACAGTTTTGGTTTTTAATCAGTCATTTTTCTCACCCTTTGCTGTTTAGTTGGCTTTCATTGCACTGAGGGATTGTGTGGAATTCTAGTGTATTGCTACAGTATAGCTGATCTGTTCTTGGTCACTTGTTGTTTGGCTCTTTGTAACTTGCAGGGAAAGAGTCGGCACAAGTCATCAGACACCAGCAAAAATGGGTCTTTGAGTCAAACTGGGTCCCCGTGCAGATCCTTCAGCATCACTCAGATGGTGGAAGAGGGGAGTGTGTGTTCATAGCTGTAGTGTGGGACCAAATTTGAGCCAGGAAACCTTTCTTGGGGGCATTTGGGGATGCCCTCGGATGGAAAATTGAGTTATGAATAAAACAAATTCTTGTCTTACTGGACAAGGTTTTATTTTAGGGCATGGGTGGTATTAGGGATGGGTTACGAAACCTGGTATTAAACGGGCCCCGTGGCAAAATTATGAAAGACGGGAGCATCGATAAGCTCCGCCCTTATCGGTTCTGAATCCAGGCCTTAGGGAAAAAATCGTATGTTATTGATACATTGACGTTATCTTCTACATTATATCTCAACAATAGTTTCAAATTTTCAATAACACCAAGAATTTAGTCTTTGGCGCATGCATATTCCCAGAAGAGTGCACGATGCGGCACGTCACATGTCTCTCGCACAGTTTGTGTCTACATAGTGCGCAGACACGAACTGACAGTCAGTGACAATGCGTGTTGCCACAAGAGCAAAAAACCTTTGCTTGTAAGGGTGGAAACACAAGTAATATGTCAAAGCACCTGTCAAACGTGCATTATGTACATACAGAGAGATGCACTGTTTTTGACTGCTGAGCCCAATCTAGTTCATCTCTCGATGCCCCATCTATGACAGGTTTGTATGCTGAATGCTGACAGATGTTACTTAAACGCTGACATTCTTTATATAATATTTGCCCTATTCAGTGCAGCATACACAAAATAAACATGCACAAATACATAACTATTTAGAGTAAAATTTAATTACCCTTATAAAGATTTTGAAATGTTTTTAAAGCTGCAGCAATCCAACCCACTCCTTTTGATTCCGCTGGTCCATCCCCAAGAAGACCAAGATCCCCAAAAAGTACCAATAAGAATAAAGTTGAAGTACCGGACCGATCAGTATCGATTACCATTAAAATCGTAACGATACCCATCCCTAGGTAGTATATAGCAATTGTAATTTGCTTTATTTAAAACCTTTGCTATATTCCATCAATATGTCAACATGTAAATTGAAATATGCCCATGTGTTTGTATGGTAATTTTGATTCCAGATATGTTTTGGTTAACATTAGTTGGGAGTCATTAGAGGTTTATATTGGGGGGTTGTACTTGTTATTCCTCTGCAGATTGAGAACCGATTCAGTCCTCAATCAAAACACACAGAGTTGAAAGAAGGTCCAGTTATAGTAATGAACATACAATAAACAGCAGGACCCTGCAGGTTTGCGGTCACACACAGAATATGTTTTTATTCTAATGCTTTATAAATCTCACAAAACCTGCTTTTCTCCCTCAGGATTTCAAGAGGCTGAATAAAGACACCATGACTGGCAGATCTCTGTGTTTAATGTCTCCATCACCCCATCAGAAACAAACTGTCACAGTAACTGCTTTATTCTCTCCTCTTAAACTTTCTCTCCTCAGGGTCCGTTATTTGTCCGCACCGTTTCGGTGGATGTTTAATTCAGCAGACATGCCGCAAAGTCTAATGGGCTTCCACACTGTCTCACTCCTTTGGGAAATCCCTTAGAATTCTCTTCCTTTCTGTGTTGCACCGACTTTCCACATCTGAGAGCTTTAACTCGTGTGAAATGTACAAAGAAAGAACCTGTGGTCTCTTTAATTTTCAGAGACAGTGTTTTTTTTATTGTATTTTTCCTGGTTCAAAGGCTGGCTGTTCAAAGGCACGATGAGAAGCAATGCTAGATCTGTCAAAGGAAAGAACTCATGAGTCGTATCAAAAGGCTTTAGATGGTAATGCTGTGGACCAGCAGCTCACGTGAAGCTCAAATCCTTGTATGCTTGAGCTGGGGCTGCTATGGACACTGTTTTTCTCAACAACAACAATAAAACAATGTTTTTTTTTTTTAATAGGCTTCATGTTCTTTGTGCATTCGTTATGCATGAGATTAAAACTTTCATGGCAAGTTGGTGTTTGAATCTTTCACATGTTCTTGAGTCTGTGCTGTTCTTCCTTTGTTTTTGGGACATTTGGTTTACCCCTTATCTCTCTTGCATCATGTCTTGTGCACTTTTAAATTAACCTGTTTTTCTGATTGGCACTGTGTTTTTGGCCTTTAGGAACCCGTGAGTGATGTTCTATCAGAGATGTTTCCTGACTGTGCCAAAACTCCCACTGGAATCTAGTGAGTACCACCTGCAAAACTCCAGCAACTTCAACCAAAGTTTGTTGTAACACAGTTGTTGTTTTTTCCCGTCTGCAGCGCTACTAAGAGACGACCTATAAAGGGAGCCGCTGGCCGCCCCGTGCAGTATAAATACCCAGAAATGCCTCTATTGAGTCCCACTACATTGGAGAGACAGGAGATCCAGAAGCGCATGGTGCCTCTGTGGGTTCAGATCGTGGTTTTTCTCCTGGTGGCCTGTCTGCTTTATCTCATCTACTCATCCATGGAAGAGCCACTGTCCAATCCGTTCAGTGCTCTGCTAGATGGTCTACAAGAAATACCTGGTCTGATATCCAGCACGCAGGACACACCCTAGCGTAGGTTAAACATGCAGTGGATGTTTGTGCCTCAGGAAGTTATGCAAACATCAACCTCTAATCTCCTCTCTCTGTTGGAAAGACTGCGTGGACTTTGGACTGAATAAAATTAAAGGTGCTACATCTTAACTGTACTCCGGGTGCAATCGTTTTTCTGTTTATCACATACCTGTCTTAAAAACAGCATGGGATTTTAAGATGTTACTGATGGTGTGTGTAGTTGTGCTGTTTGTGGAGTGTGTGTATGTTGTTGATATTTTATTATTTATTTTATGCAAGTTGTTTTCCTCTTGAAGTCGTGTGGGTTTTTTGTAATGTTCTTAAATCACAGTGATACCTAAGAACCTGAATTCTTGAGTGAACAATGACATTTGGTGTCTTATCTAGCTGGACTATACGTTTTTATGTATGACTAAATAAATTTCTTCTCCTAAGATTGTTTTCTGTCTGCTCATTTATAATATTTTTATTTGCATACCATGTGGACAAGTTTACAAAAAGCTATGCAGCATATTTTTAGTTTTAGTATATATTGTATCAGTAAACGGTAATGTAAACGGGTTGAGTATTTGACACATGGGTAATTGACTGCTCGTATCTAAGCGTTTGCTTTTTGTGTTTATTATCCAGTCTTTATCATGCCAGCAGAGGCTGCTTATGATGCTTTACTAGTCGAGCAATAAAAATGTGAACCCTGATCATGCAGAAGCCGATTACGAAGATTACTGACAAACTACCATTCTACATGAAAACACTGCAAGATGAAGATCAGAATCACTAAGAAGAAATTTTGTAAAATTTTTGCTATACTGCTGACGATTCTTATCCTACCAGTTTTGATCCTGTTTCTTGTTGTGATAGGCAGGACATTTACATTTAATCTGAATACAGAGCTTGAACAATGGGAGAACACAACAACCTTTAATCCCCATTTAAGTCAAGAACAGAAAGCGAGACTGCTGGCAAATTTTAAAGGTAAAACAGAAAATACTTTCTATTTTTGTCAAAGGCTTAATTGTTTATAGGTTCTTGGATTATGTGAATCTTGTGTCATTTTGTACATCGCACATACACATACACATACATTACTGACGAACACCAACCGTGAAAAAACTGGAACCAAGTTTTAACCACAGTATAAATGTTTGATTTCAGAATAATGTGCATTTTACATGATAAAATTATTATGACCTCTTTGCATTTCTTCTACTTTTTATATAGATGCAATTCAGCTTCCCACAGTGTCATTTTCAGGAACACAGCAGAACATCAGCGCTCTGTATGAATTTGACCTGCTACTGAGAAGAGGTTAGAGATCCAGCACAGACGGGATCATGGTCTCAAAATCAAAAGAGCATTTGTTGCTAATCAATTGGTTTATTTTGCATGGTTTACATACAGTAAAGATCAAAATAGTGTGTCTTTATTCTCTTACAGTCTTTCCAAAGGTCTTCTCATCCAATCTGGTCCAACATGAGACGATCTCAAACTACACCCACCTGTTCTCCGTGTCGGGCAGTGAAGCTGATCTGGAGCCGTACATGCTGCTGGCACACATTGATGTAGTACCGGCTGATGAGGCGGATGGGTGGGAAGCTCCTCCATTCTCTGCTCAAGAGCTCAATGGCTTCATTTATGGACGAGGGACCATCGACAATAAACAGTCTGTGATGGTACTGTCTGATGAGTCAGCAGTGATAAATAACAGTACATGTGTTCAGTTCAACCTGTAGACTCACTTAAGGATGTTTGCTCTTGTAGGGAATCCTTCAGGCGTTGGAATATCTCCTGGAGCGAGGTTACACCCCTCGACGAAGCTTCTACATTGGTTTGGGTCACGATGAGGAGGTCAGTCTCAAGATCTTCAACAGTGGGTCATGACCAGTCTGCTAACTATAATAAAGCTGGTTACTAGGTGAATTATTATTATTATTAGTCTTTTAACTTTATTTTATTTTGTCAGGTGAACGGCTTGCAGGGTGCCGTGAATATTGTGAAGCTTCTGAAGAATCGTGGGGTGAAGCTTCTTTATGTTTTAGATGAAGGTCTTACTATTATGGATGGAATGATCGATGGCCTGGATGGACCTGCTGCCCTGTGAGATGTAATTTTAAAAGCAACTGTTTTAATATACTGGTTTTGCATTGAATTAGTGTGTAATTGATGTCTGGTTTGTGTTTTGTAGAATAGGTGTGAGTGAGAAAGGCCAGGCCACAGTAAAGCTGAGTGTTAATGCTGCTCCAGGACATTCATCGATGCCTCCTAAAGAGACCAGTATTGGCATCTTGGCCTCAGCAGTCAGAAGGCAAGAAACTTATTTTTTTAACTAAAATTGATAATATTAAAGTTGAATAAAAGCTAAAGTTGTCATTTTAATATTAAAACCAGCCTTATTAATGTTGTGAACATCTGCCATGGTGCCGTTATTTAAAAATAATACATTATTTAAAAATGCATACATGAAGCACAAAGGAATGAAAGAAACACTTTTTCAAAGTGTTTTTATCGTGTTTTGTAAAACCCTTTGATGTTTTATATGGCATCTAAAGACACAAGTTGCCAAATGCTGATAAACAGTGTTGCGACGGTGTCATTCTGTCACATTTAACCTAAAACTATTAAAAGTGGACACAAGAATGTGCTGTGTGTTCAGGTTGCGTGTTGTTTTAACCTAATTTAGTTATTTTTGCTATAACAGACTGGAGCAGAAACCGATGCCCAATCTGTTTGGTCTTGGTCCTGAACGTGCCACGTTTGAACACTTGGCACATAAGGTAAAAACACACCCAAAATATATATATATATATTATGCAGAACATTCCTATAAATACTCAATGACTATGCAAGTTAACAATAGTGACATTTCTTTTGTTTTTTAGTTTGGCTTGCCGCACAGAATGGTCATGGCCAATCTCTGGCTCTTTCTCTTCACTCCTCAGCGGGTAAACCACATTTTCTTTTTAAGAATACACTACCGTAAATGAGAAAATGCTTTGACATATGATACATTCACAGCATTCTGGAAGGACAGCCAGACACAAATGCCTTTGTGAGGACCACGACTGCTGTCACAATGTTTAACTCTGGCGTAAAGGTGAGCTGTCAATCACGCATTCTTTTTTTTTTGCTTAACACATAAAACCACTTCAAGTATGATGTTCCTCTCTCACTGACAGATTAATGTTTTGCCACCGTACGCAGAAGCCTTTGTCAATTTCCGTATCCACTCATCTCAGACGGTGCAAGAGGTGAATTGTATTTAAAATGGATAAATAGACCAATTTAGTATAAAACAGATAAAGAAAGATTATATCACTGTCTGTTATTCAAATAAAGGAATTAAAGCCAATGCTTGGAAACAAGCATAATTTGTGCAGTACTATAAAGTTAGAAGTCTTCAGATTAGGATGACGTTTCTCTATTCGCCTTTCAGGTTTTAAAGCTGATCGAGTCCACCATTTCTGACAAACGTGTGGTGGTAGAGCTCGTGAAAGGGTTTGATCCACTGCCTGTCAGCTCCTACGATGAGCACACATTTGGGTACCAGATCATAAAGAAAACAGCAAACAACATTTTTCCTCAGGTCACTGTAACCCCTGGTAAGACATTTAGACAGTATTGTGCAATAAGTATTATTTGCTCTCTCTACCAACACCTCAAGAGGTTGAAGTGCCCCTAACACACATCATTGATTCGTGAAGAGTCTCTGCAGAAAGATTTGTCAGCAGTGGTACTCTATGATGTTCTCTCACAGGTATCTGCATTGGCAACACTGATAGCCGTCACTACACAGAACTTTCTCTGAACATTTATCGCTTTGCACCGTCGTGGTACAAACCAGGTGATTCTGCAAGGTAGGACACATGGTAATGTGACTCGGTGGAGAAGCATATTGATTTGCATAAATGAATCAAACATAAAGGGTTCATTAAACTGTTAACTCATCCCTTTAGATTCCATGGTGTGAATGAGAGAATGGGCATTCAGAACTATGAGGAGATTGTGCTGTTCTACTTTCAACTCATCCAGAATGGAGACATAAGGAATTTGCCATTACCTAACTCCTAATATGATGCATCTTGAATGGGTGGATTTTTAAGTCTTTACTTTACTTTTATTTATTTTCTTATTATTCATCATCAATTTTTTTTTTTATTGAATATACTGCTTAAACTCAACAAGTCATGCTTAGGCTTACTAATGCTGTTGGAATTGTAAAAAAAAAACCTTTTGTCATTAAATAAAATTTCTTTCTCATTCATTTCTTCTAAATTTGGGTCTATGTACAGTATTGGATTCTACATTAGACAAAGCCGTGTTCCTCAACGATCGCTTGCTGTGAAATGCTTTCTTAGCATTTGGTGTCAAAGAGAGCAAACTCAAAGGTTGGATTATCAATGTTATGCTAGATTGAAGTGTTTTATTATGACATCTTGAAATCAGAATGCTTTGGTGAAAGGTTTACAATGTGGCTCAATAAAGATTTATTATCCTCTCAATATCACTTAGCACAAGGTTGAAGTTAAAGAAAAGCCGGTTTGGTTGTTTGCATGTTGAGTTTGTTTTACACTGAAGTGGTCTGAATTCAAATGGAAAATTACAGTACATATATTACATGTCCATAATTTGCTTGGAATGATGGATTCTCATCATATTAAAAGTAAGCGTGAATCACATATACAGGATCACGGGGTCTGGGGTCCTATTGTTTTAATAAGTGACAGTTATCTGAACAACAGCAAGACTTTTACAAATGTATGTGACTTTATTTATTTTTTGTATTGTTTACTTTGATCTATGTTACATGGTCAGTGATTCATAGTCAAAAATTACAACCTTTTGTATCCAGATGTTTATTACTGCGGTCTGGTTGCAGATAAAGGCTTTCGTAACACATTTTAAAGGGTAATAAAATGCTAAGAAATAAGGAATCATTTAACATTACCCTACTGCAGATTAAACCGACTGCTGTTTATTTTAGTTCAATCAGTTCATAACTTTTCCTTTTGTCTTTTTTCAGTTTATCACATGTTTTAATTGGTTGGTTTGAAATATACTTGGGGTTGTGAGTGACTTGCCAAGTTGGAATATTGCCTTTATTGAAATGTGCAATAAAGGTAAAATATAGGGGCGGGTGTTGTTGCAATACTGCTTCAAGCCAGCAGAGGGCAATCGTGCTGCATCATCATCAACAGTGCATTAAATAAACATGACCCTGGTTATGAAATGACAGCTATTTGCACTTCCTGAAACATGACGGGCATTAACACACAGAGGAAATTATTCACGTTTTTTAAAGTGCTAGTGCTGAGCCTTACTTTATCACTCACGGTTTTGTTTCTTTTTGCTACCGTAAGAACGTTTACATTTGATGTCAACGCGGGGCTTAAGCTAGGCAAATGGGAAAATACGATCAGCATTTCTCCCCATATTACCCCACAACAGAGAAAGGATCTACTGGAAAATTTCAAAGGTAGAAAAACGTGGAAATTGTCGGCCGCTAGTTACGCTCAGTCTATGAATTCATCACGTGAAAGGGTTTAGCACGCGGCAAGTAACACTGACTTATTGTTAACGTGCTGTTTGATACTGAACATTACTAATACTAAATATATTTGTATTGCACTATTTTCATTTATAGCGGCTATTCAGATTCCTACTGTGTCCATTACGGACACGGATTTGAACACAGACTCCCTGCGTGAGTTTGCTGTGCTGTTGAGGAGAGGTAAGAGATGCTAAGCATGGACACTTGTTGCCAGATTTCAGATTTTACCTGCCAATGGCCATATTTGTATTATTGGATTACGTCTTGCAGTAGGTATTCTCTCGTGTTTGCAACTGGTGACATTCAAAGTTTGTTAAAGTTGTTCAAGTGAATTTAGTAAAGGTGTTATGACCAAGGGAATAATCTACCCCAAATACAAGTTTAAATCATTTATTTACACTCTCTTTGCAGCTATGTGCGCGCATGCTTAAGTGTTTGTGTTTTGACATCAATAGGGAGAAATTGAGAGCAAATCAAAATTTTCACGAAACGTTGTCATTGAAGAGTTATCTCTTTTTGGAAGTCTTCCCAAAGGTCTTCTCATCCAGTCTGGTGAAACATGAGGTTGTGGGAAACTACAGTCACCTGTTCTCCGTGTCGGGCAGTGAAGCTGATCTTGAGCCGTACATGCTGCTGGCACACATTGATGTAGTACCGGCTGATGAGGCGGACGGGTGGGAAGCTCCTCCATTCTCTGCTCGAGAGCTCAACGGCTTCATTTATGGACGAGGGACCATCGACAATAAACAGTCTGTGATGGTACTGTCTGATGAGTCAGCAGTGATAAATAACAGTACATGTGTTCAGTTCAACCTGTAGACTCGCTGTAAGGATGTTTGCTCTTGCAGGGAATCCTTCAGGCGTTGGAATATCTCCTGGAGCGAGGTTACACCCCTCGACGAAGCTTCTACATTGGTTTGGGTCACGATGAGGAGGTCAGTCTCAAGATCTTCAACAATGGGTCATGACCAGTCTGCTAACTATAATAAAGCTGGTTACTAGGTGAATTATTATTATTATTAGTCATTTAACTTTATTTTATTTTGTCAGGTGAACGGGTTGCAGGGTGCAGCGAATATTGTGAAGCTTCTCAAGAGTCGTGGGGTGAAGCTTCTGTATGTTTTAGATGAAGGCCTAGCAGTGTTGGATGGTATCATAAACGGTCTGGATGAACCTGCTGCTCTGTGAGACTATATTGTAAAACAAAAAACTCTACCACAATATCTTTTTATTATTAAATGTATAATTTAAACATGGTTTGTGATTTGTAGAATTGGTGTGAGCGAGAAAGGCCAGGCCACAGTAAAGCTGAGTGTTAATGCTGCTCCAGGACATTCATCAATGCCTCCTAAAGAGACCAGCATTGGCATCTTGGCCTCAGCGGTGAAAAGGTAAGAATACACTTTAGTGGTACTGTAACTGAACAAATGTCATATATAGAGATGAACTGTATGTTTTGCTGCTACAAGCAAGTATTAATGTAAATGACTTAAGATTTTGTACTCCATAATGACTTTGCCAGGTTGGAGGATAATCCGATGCCAAGACTCTTTGGCTATGGTCCTGAACGTGGCACATTTGAACACTTGGCACATAAGGTGAAAACTACATTTACATTTAGTCATTTACTAAACATAAACGTAGTATTTAAGAGGCTAAACACTTCACCACCTGAAAAAAATTTGACATAATATTTAATGATGAGTAATGGATTGTTTTATGCATGTGATGTGATAATGCACATCTCTTTCTTTCCAGTTCGGCCTGCCTCTCAGATTTATCATGTCTAATCTGTGGCTCTTCTCTCCACTGATTAGCAGGTACTTCACATTGATACTATACAAACTCACTAACTCACTTAGAAACCATCTGTAACATATTCATTTATGGCTCTTGCATATTGCACCTGTAGAGTGATGGAGCAAAAACCTGATATGAATGCCTTTGTGAGGACAACAACAGCTGTTACTATGTTTAACGCTGGTGTAAAGGTGAGCCTTGTAAAGTTTGACACAATGTATTGTTGTAACATCTGTCTGATTATTTCTCTCTGTTGCTGCTCTGACAGGTTAATGTCCTCCCGCCGTACGCAGAGGCTTTTGTCAATCTGCGTATCCACTCTGCTCAAACATTGCAGGAGGTGAGAGGTCATGCTGTAGCCACAATACAACCAATAGTGTTGAAACATTCAACATAAAGTTCGACTTTAGTTCTAGTTTATTTATTAACTTTTTCTCTGTATACATAGTCAATTGAGTAACCTAAAACAAGCACATGCTGTTGATACTAGTTAAAAGGGATAGTTCACCCAAAACTTCAAATTTGCTGTTTATTTACTCACCCCCAGGCCATCCGTGACGTAGGTGACATTTTGACTTGAGTAGAACAATAAAGAAGATTTTTGATAAATCCGTAGCCCTCTGGGCTTCATATAATGGGAGTATATGGGGTCCACCTGTCTAATAGAGTTTTCCCACCAAACACGACTTGCGCGAATAAATCGCGCTATTCGCGCGTAATTGGACGCTTGAACATTTTGAGTTTACTCACTTCTTTCGCGCGTGAAATTCGCTTCACAACAGACACGAATTTGCGTCATGGGAGGGGCTTCTGCCAGGCGGCTCCAGTCTCGTGTGTGTATATACTGTATATATATATATATATAGCTCAAATTGAGAAAAGAGCGTTTTACAACTTACCAGATTGTCACCTCACTCATTTTCTTCCAAGCTAGATCCTTTTTATTCCTGTTTCGATAAAAGTAAGATGTATCGTACAGCTCCAGGTATCCACATACAGCAACGATGATTTTGTCCTGCATCGTTGTTTCGGATTTCTGCCTCCGCTCGCTACTTCATAATCACGGCACTACTAGAGCAAGCTCCTGATAGGTTAACGCGGCGCAAATTTTTGCCAAAGTTCAGATTTTTCAACTCGCACGAATCACGCACGAAACGCTCAATTCAGGCCGCAGGATGTCCTATAGCGTCTTTGCATTGACTTAACATGTAAATCACTCGCGCTTAACGCTTAATTCGCGTTTGGTGGAAACACAACATAAGAGTTCTTAAAACACATAATTCCAAAAAAGTGTCTCCTGGCGACAATTTGACGTCTTGTGAAGCGAATCGTTCTTTAATTTCATAAAACTGAACGTCATTTTTAATAATATTAGCCATACTGTACAGCCTCCGCACACATCTTCTTCTTGTAGTATTTTGTGGTGGATGGCATACCAGCTTGTGGTGCGTTTAGCGCCACCTGCAGAACGGGAGTGTTGAGCGACTTTCGCCTTTTTTGAATTATGTGCTTTAGGAACTCTTAGACAGGCGGACCCCATATACTCCCATTATATGAAGCCCAGAGGGCAGCGGATTTACCAAAAAATCTTCTTTATTGTTCTACTCAAGTCAAAATGTCACCAACATGAATGGGGGGGAAAAAAGCAAATGGGGGGAAGATGAGAGTTGGTGTTGTCATAGAGAAACAGGGTGGATGATGGTAAGATACAGATATTCTGTAAGTGGGTATGACAAAAATGTAGCAGGATAAACATGAAATGGACCCACAACTAGGGATGGGAACCGAGAACCGGTTCTTCTTTAGAACCGGTGCCAAGTGAATCGATTCCTTGGAACCGTTAGCGTACCTGTTTAACGATTCCGCTTATCGGTTCCGCTCGTTGCAAATGTGTCAACGCGCTGCGTTGTTTTGGTTACGCAGCAAACATGTAATCGAGGCAGAAGCGATCTAAAGTGTGGTTATATTTCACTAGAAAAGACGCCAATGCGGTCATTTACAACAACTGTAAAAGTTTATTTTCGGCAAAGGGGGGAACTGCCTCCAATATGCAGAAACATTTGGCCACACACAACAATTCATTAGCAGGACTGTCGCGTGTTTGATACACTACTACTTAGCGACACAGCAAACACAAGTGAGTCAACAGCAGCGAGCTAACGAGACGTCATCTGCTATTAATGCCTGTAGCAAGGTTCATTAAAAGGAAGGAAGGAGGTGGGAACCGGCAGATATTTAAACATTTAATAAAATAATAACAAAGTAAGTAAACAGCCGGCAGCCCCTCACGGACGACTGCCGGCAACACAAACATAAATCAACTTAACATATGTCCGGGCCCGGTCCTCTCTCAGTGACGGTCCGGTCGCTCGTTCTCTTATGCTCCCGCTATCCTTCGTGATACGAGACCGGTGCGTGCAAAGCTGACGCTCATTAACACTCACTCACCGGCCTCGACTCACGGTCTCGCCCCGCCTACTCCACTACAATGCCGAAGGTAACTTCTCTATTTAGTTCATGTGAGCGCCATTTCATTGTGTAAACTTTTACTATATGAATAATAATCTCCATTGTCATTGTCAATCAAATTTAGATGATGATGACCTTGACTGTTTAGTCTGTGTTTTTAGTTTTTATGGCACTTAAATGGCACTTAAATGGCAGTTTTATTAAATTTTTTTGTCTGGACCAATGATGAATGTGAAAAATTCTATAGGTCCCTGGACTTTACTTTGTAGCCTACTTTTAGGTTTGTTTTGAGGTTGCTACACATAATTTGTGTATACTCTGAGTATGTGCTATGTTCTTATCAGATATTAAAGCGAGTTAATACAAACAAACAAATTTGTACTTATTCCCTCACCCAATGAGAATCGATAAGAGAATCGATAAGGAATCGGATCGATAAGCAATATCGATAATGGAATCGGAATCGTTAAATTCTTATCAATTCCCATCCCTACCCACAACAGACTGTTCTTTTTTTAGGTTCTGGATTTGATCAAGTCAATTGTAGCAGATGAGCGTGTAAAACTGGAATTGGTCAATGGGTTCGACCCGTTGCCCATCAGCTCTTATGATGAGCAGTCGTTTGGGTATCAGATCATTAAGAAAACAGTGCAAGGCATATTTCCTCAGGTCAACGTGGCCCCTGGTAAGTCAGTACTGTGTATCTAAGTGCCTCTTTCATGCATCATTGATTCAAATGGAGGAAGCATTCACTTTTTTTTGCCATTTAATGACTTCCTCCCCCAGGTATCTGTGTTGGCAATACTGACAGTCGTCACTACAAGGATATCACTCGAGACATTTATCGCTTCGCACCATCATGGTTCAAACCAGGTGATCCACAGAGGTATGACACATTCAAGTGTGTATTTATGGATGTATGTGGTAAATAAAGATATATCATTCATGTTAACATTCCTGTTTCTTAAATAGATTTCACGGTGTGAACGAGAGAATCTCCATTAAGAACTACGAAGAGCTTGTGGTGTTTTACTTCCAGCTCATGCAGAATAATGACATCAGAAAGCTGCCTTCACCTCACAGCAGTCAGCATGAGCTGTAAATGTGCCGGGGTGTAACACATTCAGACCTCAGGCTAAAAAAGACATGAAGGCTCAGGAAGATTTGTTTCAATTACTGTGAATTTTAATTTAAAAGAAATTCACTTTTAGCACCACTTAAATATAAAAGCTTCACTTAAGTGACGGCCCTGTAGATAATTAAAATACCTTTAGGCATTAAAAGTTTAACATTTTAATCATAAAGGTTCCGTCTTTAATGCCTAAACAATATTGATTTTAAATACAAATCGACAAAACAAAGGCTGAGACATTTCATTTATCAACTGGAACTCTTGGTATTGGAGCGATATCATGAATAAAGCATTACGTTGTTTACAAAATAATGATTGTTCAGAATATGTTAAGTTTTACATTAACACACACACACGGGCATTATGACGATGGTGCTTTTCTGGGCAGTGTACAAATGAAGCATGCTGTCAAGTGTAGAATGTTTTCTGAGGGGCATAATACAGTTTAACAAACTCACTGTTTGTGTCCTTTTTGAAACGGTCTTGTTTAAGGGATAGTTAACCCAAAAATAAAATTTTTGACATAAACAGACATATCCGGAGTGAGCACTCAATGTATTTATTATTCACAAATGCATCTGTGAATAATGCAGATTGTGATAAAGCATGCACTGTGGGCCAATAGCTTCTCATTAGATAAAAATTGTATCAGTGCTGTATTGTTGCACCCTAAAAGCAAGTTAGTTGGCTTTTGACTGATGAAAGGTTTGTGGTGGGTCAATAACTTGTTGGCTATATCATAAGACTAGCTAAACAGCCTTGTGTTTTCGATTTGTGAACATTACATTGAAACTGTCATAATGATTCTGTTTTGCACTTATATGATCTGTACTGTTATTTTCGCAGAGTTGCTGTAAATGTATTTTCTTAATTTCCTTGAAATGTTCTGATGATAAATCATTTAAATAAGCAAAAATACATGCAGTTGTATTAATGGACATAAATATACATCTTTTTAGATTAGAAATTAGTCACATCATAAGGTTACCAATGAAGTTCCACTAAGTCACATTATGTGTGACAAAAAAAGACCAGGTTAATGTTAAAGTTTAAAGAGTCTAGAATAATGTAGCATAATATTAGTATAAGAAAATATTACAACAACACATTAAAGTGTGTAATTCCAAATGGCAGAAAGTATTTTAACATAAAAACTATTTAATTCTTAGCACTGTCATGAAATGGACAGAGAACCCAGGCAGACTAGCAGGGGTTAACAAAAAAACCTTAATTAAGGGTCAACATAAAACAAAACCCACAATGGAGCAAAAAACAGGATTACTTAATAATAAAACAAAACCACGCGTAAGGGGAAAGTACAAACAGGAACACCTTTAACCACGAACCACCACGAACCACCACGAACCACGAACCACGAACCACGAACGGGCATAACAACAGCATTTGACAAACAATGAACCCACACAGGACTAGAACTACACAGGGCTTATGAAGGGGACACTAACGAGAAATAATGACGCAGGGAGGGTGACGGGCAGGTGACAAGACTTAACATTAAAGGCGACAGGTGAGGGAGATGAAACACTAATGGGACACTAACGGGAAACAAGGGGGGGAGCAAAAAGACGAAAGTAGAAGAACATGCGGCGAAATGTCACAACACAACCGCCACGTGTCTCCACACAAGACGAAACACAAGACATGGTACTGTCACGACCCTGTCCACAAGGCAAGACAACTCAGAATAGGAAGGACAGGATCCTGACACGGCTGACAGCACTTTATAATTTTGTCAACAGAAGGTTCTCTACACTGCAGCATTAACATGTTATAGTACATTAGATCAGTGGTTCTCAAACTTTTTTGGCTTAAGTACCCTTTTTTATGATTTTTTCAAGCCAAGTACCCCTTGACCAGACAACAACATTTTACCTTAAAATTCAGTGAAATGAGAGTCAAACAGTTATTATATCTAAATTTATTAATTAATGTTTTATGCATCTTTGTGTAGTCCTAATTTCATATAAAAATACTATTATCATAATTTAATGATTTTCATTATTTAATCCTAAATGTCAGTTTCTCTCACGTACCCCCTGCAGTACCCCTGCAGTACCCAGAACCACTGCATTAGATGATAGTCATTGTGCGATTATTAGTTATGATGAGTTATGTGGCGGAGAGTACCGATGTTTAGAAGCTGACTCAGGTGGCTGATGAGAGGAATTTTGTCCCATAAAATCATCAAGATCTAGAGCCCAGACAAACGCTCCTCCAAACGTCTTGTCCTTTAAGTATTATTGAACCTGATGCAGGAACAGATTTTATTCTAATTTATTCTCAGATTTTATTTTCATAACCCTGCCAACATTCAGCGTGTACTGTATGTGTCACGTAGGGGTTCTCCTGTGTTAAATATGAAATAAGAAGGTGAACCGGGGCTTCAAACCACCAATCTGCCTATCCCAAAATCAAAGCAAAATGAAGGCAGGCCTCAAACCAATGACCAGCCTATCACAAAGCACCAACCACTACAGCAGTTGGCCTAATGGGTGGGCCAATTTTGCCAGTTATATCATAAGAAACGGTATCTGAAGACTGAGAATTTTACTCTTTAAGACCGCTCCTCCTAGTGTCTCACATTTACATTGCTGATTTTCTACAGCTTTCCTGTAGCTCAGTAGTAAGAGCATTGCGTTAACAGCAAGGTCGTGGGTTCGATCCCAGGGGATTGCAAATACCTATGTACAAATGTATAGGATAATTAATTGTAAGTCGCTTTGGATAAAAGCGTCAACAAATGCGTAAATGTAAATGTAAATGTAAATTTTTGAAACCACAAAAAGTAGGTTCTCATAGTTTCTTAGATTAATAAGCTTTGCAATCAAAGGGGCAGAATGCATGATGATAGCAAAGAATGTTCCTGTCAGATGATGTTCCCCTGTGTTTGATGAGATAAAAAGACAGCCAGGCAGTACTCAAACCAAACACCAGCTCACCATAACACCAACCCACTAACCACTACACCGCTGGGGCTTTTGGGTGAAGAATGGTGAAGAATTATTGACATACTAAAAATTATAAAATAGACATACAGTATTGCTTATGTGCATGCACCAAGCTGTTTTGGACTACATGTGAATCCATGGAAAAGTAAAAAATAAAATGGTGTGCATGGATAAATCACTTATAATAATCACTGCAACACTGTGTAAAACACATAGAATTTCCTGTTTGATTTCATGGTGACTTTAAGAATCATTTGAGCATAGGTGTGTGATGTATAGCCGTAATCATTGACATAGTATATTTACATAACTAAAAGTATCTGATTTACAGGTGATGAACAAAATCCTTCAACTATCCAAAAAAACTACATTTGCGTAACGTGAGTAGTTGTAATGAGTTACTTCCAGCCCTGGAAAATATTTAACAAAACAATCACCTACCAGCCAAACAAATGAATCCAGCCATTATGTGGTGTTTGTCGTTTCAGCTAACATTGGTTATTTTATTTCCTCTACACCCCGAATTCATGACACCAATGATTAACCAAAACATACAATTCAAATCACCCAAAAATAGCAGCTGCACTGTCATCTGCTCCAGATGTCCCAAAATCACATATGTGTAAACAACTTTTGCATCATAACCCATATGTTTCACTATTTACACTACGATTGTAGTTTTATTCAATTGTTTACTTTAATTATCATTTCAATTACTTTATACGGTAAATAAAATGTCTAATGTAAATAAACCTTAAGTCATAAGCAGCACCTTCATTCTCTTGTCACTGTGTTCCTGTTAGAGTAGATGATCTAATCTCAATGACTGTACTGAATACAAATTACACAGTCAGTCTTGTATTACTAATGTAGTCATTCGGATTTTACTTGACCTATCAGAGCTTTTAAACCAAACCAATAATGTTATGTTACAAATAAAGCAAAAACAGCATGAAATCATATATCACATTATGTGTGAAATAACAGACTGAACGACAACCTTGCAATCTTAAATCAGGTTAATTTTAATAAGAAAGTTTAGACAGACATGCATAATGTAGTATAGTATTAATATTAGAAAATAAAGGTAAAGTGTGTCAAATTGTAGAAAGTACTTTAGGATAAAAACAGTACTATTGTCACCAGAAAGATCTACACCGCTACGCAACCTTAACAATTCACACATTTCTCCTCCACAGGAGCGTTACACTACATCATATGACATGGGGCGGTCACTGCACATTTACATTTCCAGGCCAGTCACAGCACAAGCAGTTGAAATTAAAGACGAGCCCTGAAGGACATGACTTTACAAAAGTTCTGCCATTGGCACAGTGAATAAAGGACGTCTGGTCAGCTGGGTTTGTGTACATCCCGTCTGGCCTGCCTGCACAAAAGTTATTTACAGGGACAGATGTTGGTAGAACATAAGGTCCCTTGGTATGGGGTGCCACAGGCTGATGTGTTGTATTTGGAGTAACAAGAGGTGATTCTGGAAAGGAGAATGAGATGGATTATGAAATTATTATTTTGGTTTGTATCAACTTTATTTATAAAGTCAAGTCACACTACTAATGATTATAATTTTTCAAATATGGGATGAAGAGTACCGATGTTAAGAAGCTGATGCAGGTGGCTGATGAGAGGACTTTTGCCCTGCTCACAGAACTGTCCCGTAAAGTCATCGAGATCCAGAGCCCAGACAAACGCTCCTCCAAACTTTTTGTCCTTTAGATATCGAACCTGACGCATGAACGGAATTGTATTTCATAATGTGCTTTTAGTTTTTATGCATCTCCAACTTCTTATATTTCTTTACTGTTTTTTTTTCACGTTAAGGACTTTGAATTACCATAGTGTATCCCTTATGCTATTTTTATAACCCTGCCTTACCTTGCAGCATGTACTGTATATGTCTGACAACTAACAGACATTTCATGTATGTTAATGTAGGCTTAACTCATACGCAGTATAATAACCTTTGTCTCGTAGCTCATCTTGTTGTCAAAGCCCACCCACTCTTTTCCTTTGGTTGCATATGGAACTTTCTGGTCATCGATCCATTGTGTTGTTGCTCCTTTAAGGAATGTGCAGATCTGATGGATAGTAATGAGTGAGTTTAAAGGTTATTGGAGATCATCTTTATCAAATTTTGAGTTTGTACTGTGCCTGAATGTGTTACCTCATAATAGGACCAGAATCCAGCCTCTCTGGTGTATGTTCCCGCTGAAGCAGGACCATCAGCTGGAGCTCCAACATCACTGACCGTGGACGTCAGACTGAACGTCCGTCCGTATGTTGCAAATCCCATCCTCAGTTTCTCCACAGGGGCGCCCTGATCTCTCCAGTATGTCATGGCGAAATCCTGCATTGTCATGGTGAATAAATGATTATCCTTATTTCCTGTTGCTTGTTTCTACTTCCTTGTTATTTGCAATGACTCACTGCTTGCATGTCCTTCATTTGTGTGTAATCCAATCCTATAGTCCTAAATCCTATTTTTTCTATTTAATTTTAATTTTTTGCTGTTAGTTCATCATGTGTATAAGCATTGTATATTAGTCTCTAATTCAGAGATAATGTTAACACACTCCAAAAAGGGGCAGGGGGCGATCCATGTATATCATTTTATTTTTTTAATCACAGATATGTCATATGCTTTGTAACAGTTCATGTTGTTAAATTATGACAGAGGTTATAAAGGTTGTAGGACTTTCTTACAGTATTGAGGTAGATGTTGTCTTCTGTGTCTTTAGACCCACGATACAGAGGACTGTTGTGTCCAGTGAAACGCTCCCATGAGCCATGAAAGTCATACGTCATGACATTGATGAAGTCCAAATACCTGCATTACCCCAAATCAACAGAAACTTGCATTACTTTAGTTTCTAGTGGATATTCAAGCAAGTTGTTCAATAACAGCAGGATCTTTTTTATCAGCATATAGTCTTTTTAAAGCATGTATGCATTTAAGGATTCCACTTTAACAAACATATCCATTAACTGTTTTTTGAGACTTTTAATTATTGTGAAAATGTGTATTTTTAAAACATACTCAGAAATTTCTGTAATTTCATAACCATCATCAATGACTTTCTTCCCAGCAGAAACAGCAGCAGTGAGCAGGAGTCTGGGACGTCCAGTGGCGTCACCTTCTGCCTTATAAGCTTCCAGAAGTTCCTGTTGAGGTCACATATGCACAGTTATAATAGTAAAACAGTGCAGTTGAAATGGGTTTTTTTAAACCACTATAATTAAATAAACCATTTGATGCCAGGCTAAAGAACATACCAAACCCTATCACCCTAACAGCTTGTTCTTGTGGGTTTGTCGCGTCGCAAATAATAGTAAAACAGTGCAGTTGAAATGGGTTTTTTAAACCATTAAAAGTTATAAAGAAACAGTATGATGCAAAAGTTTAAGAACATACCAAAACCCGAACACCCGAACGGCTTCTTATGGTTATTTTGTGCCGCGTCAAGTGTGGACAACATAAAACGTTTTAATGGGTTCTAATGCGTTCTATTGCCTTTTATCGTGCTGTGTCACGTCCGGTGTAGACAAGGTGTAAGAAATTCTCAGATTCATGCACATTTTCAAATCAAGTTTTACTCAACTTTGGTTGCTGTCACACCTGTGTTTTATGTCTCTTCTATTTGTTCCACATGGTTTTCTGCACAGCTTCAAAATTGTGAAATCACTATAGAAATAATCCTAAATTGTATTCAATTAAATTTAGTGATACTGTTTGTTTTGAAGAGTAAATGCAAAAGTACCTTGCAGAGCAGTGTGAATCTTTGCTTGTCTTCTGGAGGACTTCCACGGGAACCAGGAAACTCCCAGTCCAGGTCAAGACCATCAAAGCCATGAGTCCTCAAAAAGTTGATGGAAGACTGAATAAAGGTCTGTCTGTTTGCCGGGGTGGACACCATGATACTAAACCTAAAGTAAGAGTTTATTGATACAGTCAATTTTAAATTCAGTTCTATTTATAAAAAACAGTGCTGTGGATGAGCAGGACACTTACTGAGCTGTACCAAAGTTCCATCCTCCCACAGCCAAGAGAGTTTTCAGACTGGGGTTTCTGTCAATTCAAATGTTTGTATCATCACACAAACGTCTTCAGAAAACAGAAAAATAATGACTTTGCTAAATATCAGAATGAAATGAGATAACATACATTTGCTTCAGTCCATTGAAAGATTTGTAGAGAGTTTCATCATTCCATTCATAGGTGCTCAGTTGATTTGCCTGATTAATATTGGAAAATGCATAAATTAAATGGGTGCATAAATGGGGATCCACGTTAGACGGCAGGTACTTCCCAACATCAGGTCTGTACTGAGACCAGTTTGTGAAGTAACATATTAGCTGGGAAGCCAATCCTGAAATAATAAAACAGATTTAAAAATGTGATTTTAGAGAAATAAAGAAATGTATAGTCTGATAAAAATAGTAATGATTGTTATCCATAATAACAATACAAAACTTACCAAAATGACATAATGCCAAAGAAATCCCTGAAAAGAGAGAAATATGAAATGTTAAAACGTAAAAAACTATCAAACTCATTTCAAAAACATTTTCAAAAACAGTCACCTACCAACTAAACAAATGAATCTAGCCATGGTGGGGGTTGTGTCAGTAAAGAGACTATCCGTCTGCTACTGCTGTAAGAAACAAAATGACATTGGTTATATTATTTCCTCTTACCCCCAAAGACTCAGACTTCACCCCTGTATGACACCAATGATTAACCAAAACTCGCATGAACTGAATTCCCCTAAAATAGCGGCTGCACTGTCATCTGATCCAGATATCACATGTTTGGAAAAACAATTATTGCACCGTATCAACCCAGGGGTTTCCATTCTTGCATTTTGATTGTAAAATAGTGTTCAATGGTTTAATTCGGTCATCATTTCATATTTTAAATAACATACTCAGAGGTTGCTCTAGACTTTTTTTTATTTTCCGTCATTTCGATTGACAGGCTCGTTAAAAAATATCATAACCCGCATGTTTGTGACGTCTTCACGCGGTACATCTGATTACTTTGGAATCTTGCTGTATTATACAACTTAATACCCATTAAAGCCGTTGTTGTTTATATTCATTTATATAATTAATGTTTCTGTCAGACATAAAATAATACTGTAAGTACAGAAGTCTAAGTCAAGTAGGCTACTTGTAAAAGGTGTTTTGTAGCCTACTCACTCACTCGATCACCCACAAGTAAGCTGCGGTTTGGTCATGAATGTGCTGCTTCTGCCGCTCACTGAACAAAGTGTCTCAGTGTGGGGCAGTGAAGCTGATCTGGAGCCGTACATGCTGCTGGCACACATTGATGTAGTACCGGCTGATGAGGCGGACGGGTGGGAAGCTCCTCCATTCTCTGCTCGAGAGCTCAACGGCTTCATTTATGGACGAGGGACCATCGACAATAAACAGTCTGTGATGGTACTGTCTGATGAGTCAGCAGTGATAAATAACAGTACATGTGTTCAGTTCAACCTGTAGACTCGCTGTAAGGATGTTTGCTCTTGCAGGGAATCCTTCAGGCGTTGGAATATCTCCTGGAGCGAGGTTACACCCCTCGACGAAGCTTCTACATTGGTTTGGGTCACGATGAGGAGGTCAGTCTCAAGATCTTCAACAATGGGTCATGACCAGTCTGCTAACTATAATAAAGCTGGTTACTAGGTGAATTATTATTATTAGTCATTTAACTTTATTTTATGTTGTCAGGTGTACGGGTTGCAGGGTGCAGTGAATATTGTGAAGCTTCTCAAGTTTTAGATGAAGGCATAGCAGTGATGGATGGTATAGACCTGCTGCGCTGTAAGACTATATTGTAAAAAAAAAACTACCAAAATATACATTTCATTATTTTAAATGTATAATTTAAACTTGGTTTGTGTTTTGTAGAATTGAGTGAGAAAGGCCAGGCCACAGTAAAGCTGAGTGTTAATGCTGCTCCAGGACATTCATCAATGCCTCCTAGAGAGACCAGCATTGGCATCAGCGGTTAAAAGGTAAGAAAACACTTTTGTGGTACCATAACTGAACCAATGTAATATATAGAGATGTACTGTGTTTTGCTGCTGAACAACTACAAGCAAGCACTAATAAAAATGACTAAATGTATTTCTAATTTTCAAGATTTGCTTATATATATATATATATTATAGTGTCACGAACTGCTTCGAGACTTGACAGGTTCGGATCTAAATGCAGCTTTATTAAACAAAATCAACACAACAGGCAATGGTCAGGGCAGGCAACGATACAACAGGCAGTGGTCGGGGCAGTCGGCAGAGGTTCCAAAACAAGATATACAGTCTCAGCAGGTGACTCAGAAGCGTGCCACCTTGGACGAGGCAGGTGACTCAGTAGCGTCCATCGATCGACGCTGGCTTGGCGGACACGACGGCTCGGACGCTGGCTTGGCGGACACGACGGCTGGTTCTTGGTTGCCCCTCTCGCAAAAGTATTTAGGAGTGTCAATCTCCTTGCTCTCCCCTACTGTAAGGGGCGAGCCACAAAACTGTAGGATAAAGTTAATAAATTGTACCAGGGTCCAGCTAGGGTTTTCCTCAGGTAAATTGAAACTTATGATGATCTAGTCCAGACCAAAAACATTCCTTTAACGTCCCATCATCAACAGGCCCAAATTGGCAATGCCAAAGAAACTCGTTCACAAAAAACCTCAATGCTGAGACCAGCTTGATACATTGAGCACAGTTTGCTCAAAAGATCTCTGCAAATACCTGTTGACGTTTTCCTGTGGTTCGTTTCGGCTGCTAGATCCATTATGTGGCGAAGTCTTCTGTCACGAGCTGCTCCGAGACTTGACAGGTTCGGATCTAAATGCAGCTTTATTAAACAAATCAACAAAACAGGCAATGGTCATGGCAGGCAGAAAACAGGCAAAAATGATACAACAGGCAGTGTTCGAGGCAGGTGGCAGAGGTTCCAAAACGAGATATACAGCCCAAGGTCCAAAAACACAGGGTAATCAAACAATGGGCGAATTCTCCGAAATGCAGTTGAAACAAAAACAAGACTTCGCAATGACAGAGAGAATGAAACAGGCTTATAAAGACAGGTTATTGCAAACAGGTGAGAATGATCAGTGTTCAATGAGTCCAGGTAATGGGTTATGGGAAATATAGTGTGCAATGACAGTCCTAAGATGAGGGAAGTGCCCTCTAGTGGATTTGAGAGGGCACTCCATCTGGTGACTGTGACTTTGTTTTTGACAGTTTTGATGATGGTATATTATGTTTTGATTTGATAATCGCTATGGCATCCATGATGGCTATTAATTGAAGACGGTGCTAACAGTGATTTAACTAGTAGATGACAATGTATCTGTTGATGGCCACGGTGGAAGTGTTTTATTGTGGAACCAAATTTTTTGCATTTGAGACAATTAAATTGATATAGCTTTACAAAAATACTGTACAGTATGTATAATTCATATTTGTGTTGCCATCTAGTGTTTGAACAGGAAAACCAAATTAAACAACGCAATGTAACACTGTCAAGTTAGCTATCTGACTTTTATATATTTTAATTTGACCCATTGAACGGTCATTTTCCCCATAAGCCCTAATCGCAAAAGTTGCCCCCCCTGAGAATTTGTCAGGAGTCGCCACTGCACATAAGGTTAAACTACATAAACATAGTATTTAAGAGGCTGTAAGGTGGTAAAAAATGTGAGAGAAGAAGAACCACCAACCACCCACTATCCCAATGGCGGAGTCCAAATGGCATGGCGAAGGCATGCACGAGTTCTGTCTTTCCAGCGCTCTGGGTTGTTATTGTTAACATTATTTTAAAATTGTGTTATTTATCTGACTCCAAAAGATAAAAAGGAAAACCTTGTTGAATGATATTATTTGTATTTGATTATTATGCGTGATAATAATCATGTAATTTGGGTCAACGTTTAATTCTTCTGCATTATTCTAAATTACACTCCTTCATCCAATTCTTAGTGTAGCTTAGAGTCTCGCGCCGGCTGTTACACGCGTATCTCACGGTCACAAACTTGTCAGTCTTGGTCACTGCCAGAGGTTCTATGACTAGTCATACTCAAAGATCATTATTTTATCTAGTCCCCTTGGACTATAAAAACTTAATTAAAGTAATGATTATTTCTAACCAGAGGTCATGACCACTCCATAGAGATAAATAGACCAATCTTACTTCCTCTGAAAGTAGCTTTATATAATCATGCCATAGTTTCCTATGTACATTTAGTTAGAATAATATTTCAATAACCAGAGGTTTTAGACTTACCCTATTTAGATTGGTCAGACAACATGTGTGCTGTTCTAAACGGAAACATTTGCCCCTATGGTCTAAGTACACTTAAACTAATGCCAAGTAGTTATCCGGAGCTCTAAAATCTCGGCTGGCGTTCCCCAATGCTCCACCTTTACAGGATTTTAGTCCGTCACTAACCTGAATGTAGATTTGCAGTAACAAAGGAGCGTGATCTACTAAAGTTCATAAACTCAGAAATATGCAGAACGAATTCAAACATGACAATTTTTTAGTCAGGTAAATGTTTCTAGCCAATTACAATTCAATTCAGAAAATACAAAAACAAAATATAAAATCCCCAAAGATTACTAGAACAGTAGAAAAAGATGCAATCGGAAAAAACATAGTGCTGTGTGTCTAAAGTCACAGAAAATTTTGCCAGCTTCCCTTAAATACCAAAACCAAGATACTCAACAGTGAGCAGAATACCTTTAAACCCTCAAACCTATGTTATGATCTGCTCCACTGCTTTTAGGTAATAAGGATGAACTGGAAGACGATCGCACCCCAGCAGATTGGGTTGGTCAGCATCAGGAGCATCTGAGTTCCATCTGTGCTAGTGCTCGAAGGCAGTTGGAGGTGGCAACTGAGCGCCGTAAAGGTGACTGTCTGGAGCTGGTATCAATATTGCCCTATGGTACCTTAGTGTATTGGAAAAATCATTATCAGGGCCGCCATAAGTGTGGAGCTTTACAGCATAGGAAGTGGTGACTTGTTGTGATGAGGTTGGGACTTGTATAATATAAGACCCTGAGAGACTGAGGACCCTATTGAAGTCATGCAACTCTCAGAGCTTAAGTTAGTTCCGTCGGGCAAAGGTGAGCCCTATCAACTTAATGGCAGTACATACAGTATGTCCTTTTCTTGGATTTGGAGACAAGTCGAGTTCTGAGGAGGTAGATAGCCACCCACCCACCAGTTGCTGTGATTCATATAAGAACAGGGGCCAAAGCTAATGCCAGTCAGTCTGACGGTCAGGGTATTGATTTGTCAGGGATCATAAAAGAACCCCCCCGTGGTAAATAGAGTAGTACCCATGGGGGAACAACTGGAAGTTAGACCTGAGCTAGAGCCTGCTGTAGTAGATTCTTCAGATCATACATACATACATTCAGGGCTGAAATTTGCCAGCAGCTGCAGCGGGAACGGTATATGACAGCTGAGAATTCTGCTGTCATATAGGGGTTCCCCTGTGTTAAATATGAAATAAGAAGGGGGACCGGGGCTTCAAACCACCAACCTGCCTATCCCAAACTCAAAGCAAAGTGATGTACGTGGCACGGTTGTCGGTCTGCAGTGTTCACAACGGGGGTGTTGGTACTGTGTTGTGAGAGAGCATGAGTGTTTGCTGAGTAATTGAATGGGGCAGGACGAATTCCCCAATTCTGTAGTGGTGAAAGTGTGTGTTTGTGTGACTGTATATGGTGTTTTATGCTGTATGTATCCCTTTTAACTGCTACTTATTAAAGACTAGTTTTTGTATTTTATATTGAATGTGTTTTGAATAAATTGTATGAAATCTTCCATCGTCGTCTGATACCTGTCTCAGTCACTGCGTGTCTGTGTGCTTTTGGGTACTTTAGTACCTGTGGGTCCCCTGCTCATTTCCGGGGTGACCTAGTCGCACCGCTAGCCACACTAGCAAAGAATGTTGCTGTCAGATGATGTTCCCTTGTGTTGGGGTAAAATGAGCTTTCCTGTGGCTCAGTGGTTAGAGCATGGCACTGGCAATGCCAAGGTCATGGGTTCATTCCCAGGGGATTGCACATAGTCAGAAACAAATGTATAATAAAATGCAATGTAAGTCACTTTGGATAGAAGCGTCTGCCAAATGCATAAATGTAAATGTAGGAGACAGCCAGGCAGTACTCAAACCTAACATCACTACAACACTGGGGGAATAATAAACGCTTCATGAGACATACAGTGTTGCTTATGTGCATGCATTCAACTAGATGTTTTGGACTATATGTGAATTCATGCTTAAGTTTAAAAATAATAATGGTGTAAATATAAATAATTGATATGAACCACTCCACACTGTGTTAAACACATAGAATTTTCCTGTTTGATTTCATGGTGACTTTAACAATAATTTGAGCGGAGGTGTATGATGTATAGCCGTAATCATTGACTAAATGTATCTGATTTACAGGTGATGAACAAAATCCTATAGGAAATGTGGTTATCCTTTTTTAGAACTATTTAATTCAGTTTTATAATTGTTTGGTACAGTAAATTAGTTCAATATATTCATTTAGGTCAACTACAATTTATTAATATGTCAACTTTCAACCCACAGTATAAAAAAGAAGGAATCCCGCGGAGTTGACCACCCTGGCAGCGGCCGCCTTGGTCTGTGTATGATCGCATATCTTTATTGGCTACTAGAATGCCAGTCGATGGTTGAATATTAATTCAAACTGTACTAGGTCGTGAGAGTGATTTTAAAAGTAGTGAAATAGAAGAACTACTCTATGGATGCTCTCCTCGATAGCTTTAATGCAAAAGTTAAAAATGCTATCGATGCCATTGCTCCAGTAAAGGTCAAGGTGATAACTGGCAGGCGTAAAGCACCCTGGAGAAACACACCAGCAGTACAAAACATGAAAAGAACATGCAGAAAAGCTGAGCGTATGTGGCGAAAAACCAAACTTGAAGTTCACTATAACATCTATAAAGACAGTCTGCATGCCTTCAATGTTGACTTAGGCAAAGCTAGACAGAACTTTTTCTCTAACATTATAAACTGCAACATAAATAACACTCGCACTCTTTTTGCAACTGTAGAGAGACTAACAAATCCCCCTAGTCAAGTTCCGAGGGAAATGCTGTCTGATGACAAATGCAATGAGTTTGCAACTTTTTTCCTTCAAAAGATCAGTAATATCAGAATGGAAATCAGCAAAGCTCCATGCGGCAGTCAGGTCAGTCTGACTCCAGTACATCAGAAAATAGTAACTTTGTCTGAATTTCAGACAATTGATCTCAAAACCCTGGAGGAAACGGTACAGCATCTTAAGGCGTCAACTTGCAGCCTTGACACACTTCCCACATCCTTTTTCAAAAGAGTGTTTAACTGTTTGGAAGCAGATCTCCTAAAAATAGTTAATACCTCACTGCTCTCAGGAACTTTCCCAGAGTCCCTAAAAAATGCAGTTGTCAAACCTCTTCTAAAAAAGGGCAATCTAGACAAAACCTTACTATCTAACTACAGACCAATATCAAATCTTCCTTTTATAGGGAAGATCATTGAAAAGGTTGTTTTCAATCAGCTGACCAAATTCTTAAACTCAAATGGCTACCTGGACAATTATCAGTCTGGTTTCCGTCAGCATCATAGCACAGAGACAGTGCTCATAAAGATAATGAATGATATTCGATTGAATTCTGATTCAGGCAAAATATCAGTTCTGTTTTACTAGATCTCAGTGCTGCATTTGACACGGTAGATCACACCATACTCCTACATAGGCTGGAAAACTGGGTAGGGCTTTCTGGGTTGGTACTTAAATGGTTTGGGTCATACCTTAAAGGGAGAGGTTACCATGTGAAATAGGCAACCATAAATCTGACTGGACACCCATGACTTGTGGTGTTCCACAGGGCTCGATTCTTGCTCCGCTCCCTTTCAATTTATATATGCTCCCACTTGGCCAAATAATGAAAAAGTACCAAATTGCCTACCACAGCTATGCAGACGACACTCAGATCTACCTAGCCCTCTCACCCAATGACTACAGGCCTATTGACTCTCTTTGCCAATGTATTGATGAAATTAACAGCTGGATGTGTCAAAACTTCCTTCAGTTAAATAAAAACAAAACTGAAGTCATTGTTTTTGGTAACAAGGATGAAACTAACAAGGTAAACACATACCTTGACTTAAGAGGTCTAAAGACACAAAGCAAGGTAAAAATCTTGGGGTCATTTTGGAGTCTGACCTTAGTTTCAGCAGTCATGTCAAAGCAATAAGCAAATCAGCCTACTACATCTCAGAAACATCGCCAGAATCAGATGTTTTGTCTCAAGCCAAGATTTAGAGAAACTAGTCCATGCTTTCATCACCAGCAGGGTGGATTACTGTAATGGACTCCTACAGGTCTTCCCAAAAAGACCATCAGACAGCTGCAGCTCATACAGAATGCTGCTGCCAGGATTCTGACCAGAACCAAAAATCTGAGCATATCACTCCAATCCTCAGGTCCCTACACTGGTTACCAGTCACTTTTAGAATCAACTTCAAAGTATTATTAATTGTCTATAAATCACTTAATGGTCAAGGACCTAAATACATCTCAGATATGCTCATTGAATATAAACCAAACAGACTTCTCAGATCATCAGGATCAAATCAGTTAGAGATAACAAGGGTTCACTCAAAACATGGCGAGTCAGCGTTTAGTCATTACGCCACCCGTAGCTGGAATCTGCTTCCAGAAGACATCAGACGTTCACCAACAGTAGCTACTTTTAAATCCAGATTAAAAACACACTTGTTTAGCTGTGCATTCACAACCTGAGCACTGTGCTGGTTTACATCAACTGCACTTTTATTTCTAATTTATTTTTATTCTGCTCTTATTCTTTTTATATATACACTCACATTTTTAATCAATTTTATTGCTGTTTTATTGTTTCTTAAAATCTGAAGAATTTTTGATCTTAAATCATTTGCATTTTAAAGATACGTCTTATTTCTTTCTGTCAATCATTTTATGTTAAGCACTTTGAATTGCTCTGTGTATGAAACTTGCCTTGCCTTGCCTTGCCTTGCCTACTAGCTTAATTTGAAACAAAGTACAAGTATAATTACAGACTTAAATATATATTCATAAATGTTCAAGTATCCAAAAAAATGTACTAATCACTTCAATTACTTAATATGATAAATAATCCAATATAAATAAATATTAAAAGGTCATAAACTGCACCTTCATTCTCTTGTCACTGTGTTCATGTTAGAGTAGATGATCTAATCTCAATGACTGTACTGAATAAAAATTACACAGTCAGTCTTTGTATTACTAATGTAGTCATTCAGATTTTATTTGACCTATCAGAGCTTTTAAACCAAACCGATATTGTTAGACATAAAGAAAAAACAGCATGAAATCATAAATTACATTATGTGTGAAATAACCGACTGTACAACAACCTTGCAATCTTAAATCAGGTTCATTTTAATGAGAAAGTTTAGACAGACATGCATAATGTAGCATAGTATTATTATTAGAAAATAAAGGTGAAAAAAAATTAAAGTGTGTCATTCCAAATTGTAGAAAGTACTTCAGGATAAAAACAGTACTATTGTCACCAGAAAGATCTACACCGCTACGCAACCTTAACATTTCACACATTTCTCCTCCACAGGAGCGTTACACTACATCATATGACATGGGGCGGTCACTGCACATTCCCATTGCTAGGCCAGTCACAGCACAAGCAGTTGATATTAAAGACGAGCCCTGAAGGACATGACATTACAAAAGTTCTGCCATGGGCACAGTTAATAAAGGACGTGTGGTCAGCTGGGTTTGCGTACAACCCCCTCTGGCCTGCCTGCACAAAAGTTATTTACAGGGACAGATGGTAGAACATTGGTTTGAGGTAAATCATGCTGATGTGTTGTATTTGGGGTAACAAGAGATGATTCTGTAGAGGAGATTGCTGGGACGGGATGAAGAGTACTGATGTTAAGAAGCTGATGCAGGTGGCTGATGAGAGGACTTTTGCCCTGCTCACAGAACTGTCCCGTAAAGTCATCGAGATCCAGAGCCCAGACAAACGCTCCTCCAAACTGATTGTCCTTTAGGTATTGAACCTGACACATGAACAGAATTGTATTACACAATTTAATTATGCATCTTTAACTTTATATTGTAATCATAGTTTCTTCGCAGTTTTTTGAATTACCATAGTGTATCCCTTGTGCTATTTTTATAACCCTGCCTTACCTTGCAGCATGTACTGTATATGTCTGACAACTAACAGACATTTCATGTATGTTAATGTAGGCTTAACTCATACGCAGTATAATAACCTTTGTCTCGTAGCTCATCTTGTTGTCAAAGCCCACCCACTCTTTTCCTTTGGTTGCATATGGAACTTTCTGGTCATCGATCCATTGTGTTGTTGCTCCTTTAAGGAATGTGCAGATCTGATGGATAGTAATGAGTGAGTTTAAAGGTCATTGGAGATCATCTTTATCAAATTTTGAGTTTGTACTGTGCCTGAATGTGTGACCTCATAATAGGACCAGAATCCAGCATCTGTGGTGTATGTTCCCACTGAAGCAGGACCATCAGCTGGAGCTCCAACATCACTGAACGTGGACGTCAGACTGAACGTCTTTCCGTATGTTGCAAATCCCATCCTCAGTTTCTCCACAGGGGCGCCCTGATCTCTCCAGTATGTCATGGCGAAATCCTGCATTGTCATGGTGAATAAATGATTATCCTTATTTCCTGTTGCTTGTTTCTACTTCCTTGTTATTTGCAATGACTCACTGCTTGCATGTCCTTTATTTGTGTGTAATCCAATCCTATAGTCCTTAATCCTATTTTTTCTATTTAATTTTTATTTTTTGCTGTTAGTTCATCATGTGTATTAGCATTGAATATTAGTCTCTAATTCAGAGATAATGTTAACACACTCCAAATGGGGCAGGGGGCGATCCATGTATATCATTTTATTTTTTTAATCACAGATATGTCATATGCTTTGTAACAGTTCATGTTGTTAAATTATGACAGAGGTTATAAAGGTTGTAGGACTTTCTTACAGTATTGAGGTAGATGTTGTCTTCTGTGTCTTTAGACCCACGATACAGAGGACTGTTGTGTCCAGTGAAACGCTCCCATGAGCCATGAAAGTCATACGTCATGACATTGATGAAGTCCAAATACCTGCATTACCCCAAATCAACAGAAACTTGCATTACTTTAGTTTCTAGTGGAGCATATACGTAGTCTTTTTAAAGCATGTATGCATTTAAGGATTCCAAATGAACAAAAATATACATTAACTCTTTTGTGAGACTTTTAATTATTGTGAAAATGTGTATTTTAAAACATACTTAGAAATTTCTGCTATTTCATAACCATCATCAATGACTTTCTTCCCAGCAGAAACAGCAGCAGTGAGCAGGAGTCTGGGACGTCCAGTGGCGTCACCTTCTGCCTTATAAGCTTCCAGAAGTTCCTGTTGAGGTCACATATGCACAGTTATAATAGTAAAACAGTGCAGTTGAAATGGGTTTTTTAAACCACTATAATTAAATAAACCATTTGATCCCAGGCTAAAGAACATACCTGTCACAGTTATGTTATGTTCTGTTAGGTTTTTTACTCCCCTGGTTTGTTTCTTTATTAGTTAATTAGTTTTCACTTGTGTCTCATTGTTAATTAGTCCCACACCTGATTCTGTTTTCCCTGAGTGTCTTCCTTTTGTATTTAAGCCCTGTGTGTTCCTTAGTTCTTTGTCGGTTATTATTTATGTCAATGTGTGTATTCTCCCGTGATGTTATTAAAGTTATGTTTTTGTTTATAATTCGAGTTTTTGTTTCAGTTTAGTATACCAACCGTGACAATACCAAACCCTAACAGCTTGTTCTTGTGGGTTGGTCGCATCGCGCCGCATCCAGTGGTGACGAAATGTAAAATTATAATAGGTTTTAATTTCGTTATGTTGTTTTTTATGGTATTTTTATTCTAATATAGTTCAGAAAATTATGAAAAATGTCATCAGGTTACTACATAAAGTGAGTGTAAATCATAGTTGCATTTCAAGTCAATTTGAAAGTCACAGTAGACAACTTTTACATGGTAATTCTCATATAATTTGCTGTGTATTTCACCAGATAAATATTAATAATATAAATTAAATTTAAACTATTTTTTTTGCTGTCACACCACAGGACAACTTGAAATAAACCTAAATTGTATTCAATTGAAAGTGACCTATTAGTCAAATATATTGAAATGTGACCTCTGCTTTTAACCCATCCAGAGAGTAGTGAACGCACGCACAGCAAGTCGTGAACACACGTACACCCAGAGCAGTGGGCAGCTATCACGCCCGGGGAGCAAGTAGGGGAAGGTGCTTCGCTCAACTGGCACCTTAGTCGTTACCCGCGTGAGAATCGAATCAGCAACCTTCCGGTCACGAGTCCGACGCTCTAACCATTAGGCCACGACTGACCCTTGAATTTGGTGATACTGTTTGTTTTGAAGAGTAAATGCAAAAGTACCTTGCAGAGCAGTGTGAATCTTTGCTTGTCTTCTGGAAGACTTCCACGGGAACCAGGAAACTCCCAGTCCAGGTCAAGACCATCAAAGCCATGAGTCCTCAAAAAGTTGATGGAAGACTGAATAAAGGTCTGTCTGTTTGCCGGGGTGGACACCATGATACTAAACCTAAAGTAAGAGTTTATTGATAGTCAATTTTAAATTCAGTTTATTTATAAAAAACAGTGCTGTGGATGAGCAGGACACTTACTGAGCTGTACCAAAGTTCCATCCTCCCACAGCCAAGAGAGTTTTCAGACTGGGGTTTCTGTCAATTCAAATGTTTGTATCATCACACAAACGTCTTCAGAAAACAGCAAATAATGACTTTGCTAAATATCAGAATGAAATGAGATAACATACATTTGCTTCAGTCCATTGAAAGATTTGTAGAGAGTTTCATCATTCCATTCATAGGTGCTCAGTTGATTTGCCTGATTAATCATGGAAAACGCATAAATTAAATGGGTGCATAAATGGGGATCCACGTTAGACGGCAGGTACTTCCCAACATCAGGTCTGTACTGAGACCAGTTTGTGAAGTAACATATTAGCTGGGAAGCCAATCCTGAAATAATAAAACAGATTTAATAATGTGATTTTAGAAAGTGATATTTAGTTTTAATAAAGAAATGTATAGTCTAATAAAAATAGTAATGATTGTTATCCATAATAAAAATACAAAACTTACCAAAATGACATAGTGCCAAAGAAAACCCTGAAAAGAGAGAAATATTAAAAGTTAAAACATAAAAAACGTTCAAACTCATTTGAAAAACATTTTCCAAAACAGTCACCTACCAACTAAACAAATGAATCTAGCCATGGGGGTTGTGTCAGCAAAGAGACTCTATCCGTCTGCTACTGCTGTAAGAAACAAAATGACATTGGTTATATTATTTCCTCTTACCCCCCAAACACTCACACTTCACCCCTGTATGACACCAATGATTAACCAAAACTCACATTGAATGAATTTCCCCAAAATAGCGGCTGCACTGTCATCTGCTCCAGATGTTTGGGTAAACAACTATTGCACCATAACAATCCAAAGGTTTTAATGTTTGCATTCCTTTAATTATTTAATTCAGTCATCATTTCATATTTCAATGACTTAATTCAGGAAATCAAATGTTTGATGTAAATAAACCTTAAAAAGCATAAGCACCTTCATTCTCTCGTTCCATTTAGAGACGATGATCTTATCTCATTGACTGTGCTGATTAAATATATACAACATCAGTCTTGTATTCCTAATGTAGTCATTCAGATTTTACCAGAGGCAACATAGCTTTTTAACTGAAACAGTGTGAGTAATCTAGATAAAATAAAAACAACATGAACAAGATCTAACCGTTTTCGCTGAAAATGAGTGCTTCTAAATATGATTTAACTAAGACTGATTTAACATCCATTTCCATTAATGTAACAGATACCTTGTTATTATTTTGATACTCAAACGTTTTCTTGTAATATTCAGATTTTACTCATAATTTCTAATTTATTCATTGACTATCATACATTTAATCTCTTAATGATGACTTTTTTGTTATAAATTAGAACCTACATTACACTATACACTTACTTTTCTTAAAGCAGCACTATGCAGTTTTTCAACCTTAAAATAATGTAAAAGAAAAACTCTTTAACGGGACGAATTCTACTGCCATAGCTACCCGAGCAGCCTCCTAGCTGCTCAAACCACACTTTGTAAGTTTGGGCCGGGGTCGGTACACACAGCCCCGCCCGTCCCCTGTCTGCGGAAGAGTGCAACCTGCTTTACTTCATAAGTCACATATTTTACTCGTAGCCTGGTTAGAGTTAGCCAACAGCTAACTAGAAGACAAAACAATCTAATATGCATGTCTCAAAACCAACGCCATGGGAGAGCCAGCCAAGAAACCAAAGAGGGTTTTGTTGGAGGAAGCGAAGAAAGAGAGAGAGTGATCAGACACGAGCCCGAACACGAATCAATATCTGATGGACTTACACTCGGTGACTCGAGCTGCAAGAGGCAACGGGTTGCAAAACGGAGGAGACCTAGCCTTCCTGCTACTGGATTTTAAAGTCTCATTGTACATTTTGTCTTAATGTTCTGTACTTTTGAGCTTATTAGTTATTAGGTTGTGCTCAGGTTGTCTATCGGCTGCCCATGCCCATGGGGAGGCTTATACAGTGACAGTAATTGCGACACTGAAAACAGAGAATTGCGCTTATCAACCACATGGGGGAACAATAAGCAAAAGTTCTCTGGTGTTGCTTTAAGTTTAACAAATCCTTTTTCAGCCACTCCTTAAAATCTGTATCAACTTGTGTTTCCATACAATATTTTACTTCTATGTATTATATGTAGTATCTTTTTTCTTCTCTCTGATTGTTGTAGCCATTGATAATTTGTAAAGGTATATTCGCAATATTTGTGTTCATTAACTATTATTATATGTATGTTGTGGTTTATCATTACTGATCACCTGTTTAACCTACGTCATTGCATACATATAGCAAGGGCAGAGACAAGCCAGGAAGAGTTTTGGAATGAGTGCAGGTGGCGTCATGTGTTATGTTTTTGACCACTTTATTTTCACTTAAAGCCTGAGTTTGTTTTTGTTGTGACTATTAAAAGATTTGTAGTATGCTTTCAACTAAACGTTTCTGCTAAATAAAGCGAATGAGACAAAAGACGAATGAGGTTGTGAAGTGCGTGCAAAACCACCACCTGATCCTGAATGTTAGCCAAACAAGTGGCTAACACACTGATTTTCCACATTTTACTTCTGCTCTTGCTTCTGAACTTCTCTAGATTACTCCTCAAAGAGGTTCTGGCAGTGTAATAGGCTATTGTATAACAACAAGCTGACGTTCCTCATTTGTGAATAAATTATGATTTAGGAGCAGATACATTATGTGTTTTGTATATTGTTTATAGTTATAGGAAGTAAGCTTTTGATTTTGGAAAATGATGTCATGGAAACCTTTAAGCAACACTACAGAACTTTTGCTTATGGTTCTCCCGTGTGGTTGATAAGCGCAATTGTCTGTTATCAGTGTCGTAAATACTGTCGTTGTATGAGCTTCCCCGTGGGCAGCGCAAAACACGTGAATTTGTTGACTAAGCATGTCACTTCATATACTGTGCATGTACTAAAGCGCTCTTTTGGCCCCTATGGGGTGTACTACTGGGCTATACTAATAGCTCAAACTATATTCTGAGGTAGCAGCTGGTTGTGAGCCGTTATTTCAGCATTTACTAATACATTATTAAAATCAAACATTGTCACTGTTAACATTAGTTAATGCACCATGAATCAACATGAATAACTGTATTGACATGAACTAACATAAACAGGGATTGATAAATGGCTAATGAAAAACTAAATTGTCCATTGTTAGCTAATGCATTTTGTTAACAAATAGCACCTTACTGTAAAGTGTTACTAAATATTTCATGTGGTTTGTTTAAAAGTTAGTTTTTATGTACATTAAGTACATTTTGTTGGCCAAGTACACTGCAAGTACACATACTGTAAAGACTGATGTTCCATTTAAACACATTAGTTAATTCATTATAAAAGCAGTTGAAATGTGTACATGGTTCCAATTACTTTAAATAAATACCATACTGAATATAGTTCTCACATTTTAACTTAAATATAAAACCTTGGCTACATGAAGTACCAAATACATGGAAGTTATGGGAGATGTTAGGGGCCCTGTGATCTAATAGCAGTTTCAGACCCTTGAGACCTGCTCAAATTTAAACAAGCATTGCAGAAAAAATATGACAACTCAAATCATAAAACATGAACTGACATACCTGCACAACAGCTGAAGATGAAGTCCCGCTTCTGTCTGATTTCAGACTAGTACCTCTATTATAAGTTATCGAAACGTACTGTCACACAAACCCGCCCACATGGCAGTGTAAGAGATTCCGAATTATGTCAACAAGCAAGAGTAACTTGTCAAGATGCAGCGTGTTTCACACATAAGCTCACCAGGGGCCAGTTGCGTAAACATAGCAGCTAAATTAAAGGGATGGTTCATGCAAAGATGTCATCATTTACGCACGCTCATGTAATTTCATACCTGTATGAATAACTTTCCGATGACCACAAAGAAAGATATTTTAGAAGAATGTTAGTAATTTTCAGTTCTAGCACATCATTGTCTACCATAGTAGGAAGAATTAAATGGTAGTCAAAGGTACAAGAGAACTCTTTGTTTTCCTAAATTCTTTAAAATATCTCATTATGTGGTAGTGGATGATGTCCCAGAATTGAGAATTGCTAACATTCTTCTAAATATCTTTCTCTGTGTTCATTGGAAAAAAAGAAATTTAAACAGGTTTGAAACAACCCGAGGGTGAGTAAATGATCCCTTTAAGACTGTGTCTTAACAATTGGTCTCACTGACCACGTTTACATGGACAACAATAATCTGATATTAACACGATTAAGACAATACTCTGATTAAGAATGGACCATGTAAACAGAGCTTTTCTATTAGCTTAATCCGTCTAAACTCATAATCGTAGTAAACACAAATCGAATTAAGACGGGTGGAGTACTATTTTAGTTGCATTATCGAAGTGCGGTATAGACATGTACACACCTTAAAGGCGGGGTAACCGATTTCCAAATTACGCTTTAGACAACTGAGTCGGGCCGAGTACCAAAACAACCTAGTAGCCAATCAGCAGTAAGGAAAAAACTTTGGTCAGTTAATAAGAATAATTTATGTAGTTATTTATTTGAATTAATTAAATAAGCCGTTTTATGTCTATCCTTGAATCAATTCTTATCAAGGGATATAGGGAGTAATTAGTAATAAGTAATTAAATACTTTTTGGAGAGAGTAATTTGTCAGTGATCTAATTACACTATTGAATATGTAATTAGTAACTAGTAATTAATGACTTTTTCAGAGTAATTTACCCAACACTGAACATAACAACTGATCCCATAGACTCCCATTCTAAAAGATCCAGATGGTTATCTCTGCAGCACAGTATCGTAGAGACAAGGGGGTGGGCTTATTTGACTCAGGCATCCAATCAGTATCTTAGTAACTGCATTAAGCTTCAAAACCACGTCCATAGCAACAAAACTCATTAATTTAGCAACCCTTTAATAAGACCAATATCTCTGCATCGGAACATCATAGAGACACAGGGTTTGGTTAGTTTCCCTCATAGCTTAGAGTATCATCAATTGGCAGATGCCACGCCCATAGCAACGAACAGATTAGTTTAGCAACCCTTTAGTGAGACCTATATCTCTTTTATAATACAGTAATTGAATGTGTGGAACTAACTGGTAAGTCATAAATGACTTAAAGGGCCAACTGTTAGATTATTCAGTCCCCCACACTAGCCTATGGAAAATTGCTGTCGAGGTTGGCACGTTGTAGAACAGGGCTCTTCGACTACTTTTCTTTGAGGGCCAGATTACAAAAGTCTAAATAGCATGTGGGCAAGTTCTTTATCATATCCTCATTTCTTCTGTTATTTTGAATTTCTGTTATTTATTGCGTTTTGTTCCTTTTATACTGTTTTTGTTGCTGTTACTTAATGGTCATATAATATGCACACAATATTGCATTCAGTATTTGTGCCTTTTCATGATATTAAATTAAAAGGGACATTGTCTTTTTATTCGTATTTTAAATTCCTTAATGCGTTTTTTTACCCAAAAATTGCTGCTAATTCACTCACCCACAATTCCCCAGTACATCCAAGATTTGGTTGGCAAATATATTTATGAAGATATTTGGTTGAATTCATGAAAGTTAAATCGATAAAAGTCAAAAACGTTTATACATTCAGCACAAAAGTAATCCCTGCCCTTTGTGACATTAAATTAGTGTCTTATAAAGAAACTGAATGCTATTATCACATATTCGGGGGAATTGCCATCGCACTATTTGCCCCACGCACTTAGAAGGGCAGATCCTTTGTTCTTGGAGGGAGATGAACAGCTGTTTTTCTTAAATTTCCGCTTAAATCATACATAATGAATGCAGTAATAAAAACAACACAGTCTATATACATTATCTGAGACAACCGTTCATGTGGTGTTCCCTTCCTGCAGTTACCCTACTTTCAAGGGCACAAGACGCGTTTTAGAACGTAACCTATTGCGTGAACAAACCAACTGCCAGTGGCTGTGGATTGCTGATAATAACGTTGTAAATAACATTAAGTTTCTTGGACTGACCGATCAAATCGCTTTATAAGACGTCAATCATTATGAGCCGCAGGAATTACTTTCATATTGAATGTAGCATCGTTTTGGACTTTTAATGATCTGATGTCTTAGGCAACTATTTTCAATGGAAAGTAGCTAAAACAGTAGAGGTGAGGCAGAATTTTCCGAAGGCTTACTTAAAAAGCTTTTTGAAAAAAAAGTTGCTAAAGGGGTCTGAATACTTGATCAAATCTAGCGAAAAATTTGTCGCAGTCGCTTTTATTTTTTAAAGCAGTACAGCACCTTGGTCAACTAACTGTTGTTTTTAATGGTGCTTTAAATTGCATTGCCTTGCCCAATTGCGTGCATTTCTTAAAGCATACCGTTCTTAAAGTCTCTCCACTTATTTTAAATGTTAAGGCGGGCCAGGTAAACATGATTGACGGGCAGCATTAGGCCCGCATGCCGCCAGTTGACCAGCCCTGTTGTGGAATGCGCTGAACTCTGTAATATATGATATTGGAATGTTACCGACCCAGATTGACCACTTAAGGTACAGGATCAGATTGTTCTATTGAACTCTGTTACAAAGGATGTTTATGCTCTCTGTGATTGAACCAAATGCTCTCTTTGATAAAATCAAGGTGATTGCTTAAAGCAGTTTCAGGAATGCCATGTTCTGCATTCAATAAATTAGCTTGATATATTTATACACTTTGGTGTTCGTGTCTCTTGCTTCCAGAGCTCTGCTGAAGACATCTCGCACAACATGAAAAAACATTTGATTTCATATCCCGACCTAGCCCTATCGGTATGTCGTTGAGAGCCATGTGACGCAACATTCTCTATAGTTTCGGACTCCAGGGGCCTCCGCGGGCCATACGGGAGCCTCTAGCGCCTTTCAACCTATCCATTTATTTTCATAGGTGCTTATCTTACAATGACCCCGAAAACTGCCCCAGGGACTTCGAATGACCCCGATTCGAAATCTATAGCTCCTCGCGGCCCCTTCATTCAGTTCCCAGAGTTTATACGTATAAGTTAGTAGGACCTCGTTATGTACTATATTGTCAGTTTTGGGGACGGTGTGGGCCTTTTATTTTTCTGGAATATTTTTTGTGATTTTTATTCGAACACTTGCCGTACTGTGAGGGGTACGGGCTTTGAATATGTGGTGCGTGAGAGTGGCACGAACTGGCATTCGAAGCCCCAAGGTTTTTGTACAAAAATAAAGCAGATTTTTGCCGAAAATGCTGGGGAGAGACTTATTTCAGTGAAAAGTGCATTCGTATACAAAGTATACTTTGTCGAAAAACTTTGACGAAAAACGTTACTTATCTCAGCTGTTTAATCAAAGTGATGCATTTTTGAAGAAACCTACCCACATCTATGGAATGATAAAAAAAGATCAAATTAAGATAGAAGAATACGGTTTCTTTTGTTTAAAAGCAGAGACTCTGTTCTTTCATTGGACATATTGTTTGTCGATATATTCTTTACAGAAAATTTACTGTGAGACATTAAAGATTGGTGAAAACGTTTAAAGACATTGGCGTAGACTGGCAACTTTTAAAAAAAAGGCTGGCGGGGAAACAGTTAAGCTCATTGATTATCTTTAATGTACATCATTGTGAAGGAATGTGTCTTCAGTGTACTACTGTGTAATAACTTATTGCGAAGGCAAATAATGGCAATTTACAGGCTATCTACATTTACAGCACTTGGTATTTAATGCTAAACTTACATCACATGACAGCAGTTTGAAGTTATGACTGCACTCTGTGACTTTGATTGGCGGTTGCTGGGTGGGTGTTTGTGGGGGGGTGCTTGTTGGCTGTGGTTTCATTTGTTCTGGTTTGGTCTTGTTTTGTGGTCGATGTAGGACAGCAGAGGAATAAAGTTACATTATGCCATTACTATTTTCCCTGGTTGTTCCTCTGTTGTCTTGTGTCGATCGCGGAATGGGACCGGGTTGGACCTGCACGGTTTTGGCGGTTGGGGCTTATTGGGTCGCGGCTTGTGGGCTCTCCCTGTTCTTCGTGGACGTTTGCTCGGTAGCTTTTGGTCGGAGTCACTGAGTGCAGCTATGACACGTCAGAGAAGATCTGGCCCTCTCGCCTGAGCCTGGTTTTTCCCAAGTTTTTTTTTTCTCCATTTATTCATCATTGGAGTTTGGGTTCCTCGCCACAGCAGGGCAATGTTGGCGTGCTCAACAGGAGACTGCATTTATTCATTTATTTAATTATTTATTGGATATTATTTATTAGAATGATCTTGCTTGGTCCATAAACACCATGCACTGTGCTGTGTTTTACCTTTCTGTTGTTTTTCTTATTTTCTCTTGTAAGGCTGCTTTGGAACAATGCACATTGTGAAAAGCGCTATATAAATAAATTGAATTGAATACTGACGGTTTGGAGATACTATTCGTTCGCTGACTGCTTTTTGCCTACTATATATAGTAAGGAAATATGTCATTTCGGATTTAGCCCTAGTGGTTTCTTGTCAGTTGTCCGATATTGTTATGTTGCAATGTGTCTTCCTAGCAGTTATTTCCCTTGTTCTGGCCGACGGGATCATGACAGCCCCATTTCTTGTGTTTTGTTTTGGAAGCCATGTGCTCTCCCGTCCTCTGCCTTAACCCCGCCCCCTCGTTTCCTTATTCATCATTCCCATCATTAGTTTACGCCTTTCCCCTGTTCCCTTGTTACCTCCCCTTAGTTTCTTTCCTACTTAATGCCCTTGTCCTTGCTGTCCTGTGTTGGATCGTTTGTCTTCATCCCCGTCTTGTCCTGTTCTGTTGCCCCTGGTCTGTCTTTAAGTTAAGTTTTAGTCAAGTTTTATTTTGTCAAGTATATTGTTCTTGTTTTCCCCCTTTGAGGGATTTTGTGTTATGTTTTATCCCATGGTAAATAAAATGTATTTTTGTTGAGACTGAGAGCTGTCTGCACTTGGGTTCTGTTTCATGTCAGCACTTCTTGACAGTAATGTACATGTTCGTTGTGCCTTGTTCTCTGCCTTGTTTTCCCTGGATGTCACTTTTATATTACACCTGCTTGCATTTGGATCATTACAACTGTATTGTGTCACATCTGCTACATTTTTACATCAAGCCAAAACTCACTAGTACACTTCAGCATACAGCAAAAATTATTTGGCACAAGATTTCTAGAGCCGCTTGAAGTAGTTCACTTCAGAATTTGCCCCAATTGACTTTCCATAGTAGGAATAAAAATCACTATGGAAGGTGAAAGGGGTAAAATTTTGAAGTGTTCTACCCTTTAATATAGTATGACATGTCACTGATTCAGTTTATGCATTTTAATGATTGAAGCACTAAAACACCTACACAGTCTGATAGATAAACATACAATGAATGTTGTACACATCAGTCACATCATTAGTGTAACGATCAGCAGCTTAAGCTTATACTGTATTTTGTTGGAGAATATTCAGTCTGTATTCCAACATTTTCACACATAATTAACACATGACATTTTGTAATAAAAATAAACAAGCATTAGTAACAACTCTATGTGATATTAAACACTGCTTATGTAACAAAGCATTGTGGAACTTACTTATGCCTTCAGATATCTGTGTTGAGTTTACCTGTATAAATCGACCCTGAATGTTATTTTGTTCAGCTACTCATCAGCCACACCTCTTCTGTCTTCTTATCAACATGATAAACTCATCCGGACATCCTTGTCTGGCTTCCTCTCAACATGATTTGTGGATTTGAAAAACAAATCTGATTGGTGGTCGTGAACCCCCAGAAAAAAAACTCTGCTTAATGCCCAAATACCTTTAAAATGCATCTATACATCATTTCTAGCCTGTCCGACAGGTACCATGACGCATAGTTATTCTCAGTTCTGTAATTTGAGCTCAGCTCAGTTTGTATAACGGGTGTATTTTAAACATTAGCTCTAAGCAAAAGAGTAGATGGCCACAGGAGAAGTGGGCTCAGAGCTGTCATGGTACGGGCTCCTGTCAATGTTCCTCTTGCTGATGCCTGTGTACTCTCCAATGAAAGAGCCGTCCTCATTGAACTCGATCTCATCACCCTCTCCATACTCCATCAGACTGTCATCACTGTTTGTCCTTCTGGCAATGTGCTCTACTGCACCGCGCCCCTGACGAAGTTCCTCCTCTCTGATTAATATGAATAGAAAAACATATATCTATATATGATCCCAGGGGATTGCACATAGTCAGAAACAAATGTATAGTGCAATGCAATGTAAGTTGCTTTGGATAGAAGCGTCTGCCAAGTGCGTAAATGTACAAACAGTATATAACACTGATTACATTTATCCAAAGCAATACTGTGCATTTTAAGTCACCAGTATGTGTGTTTTCTATTGAACCCACAACCTTGCTTTTGATATGCTTTACCAGTTTAGCAAAACAAACACAGCATAAACTAATTTCATAAATTGCAGGTTAAAACAGGTTTTAAAGCGACAGTTCATCAAAATCTGTCATCATTTACTCACCCTCGAGTGGTTCCAAGTCTGAAAACATTTGTTTGTTCTGATGAACACAGAGAAAGATATTTGGAAGAATGCTTGTAACCAAACAGTTCTTGGCCACCATTGACTACCATAGTAGAAAAAATGACAATGGTAGTCAAAAGTGCCCAGAACTGTTTGCTTTCCTGCATTCTTCAAAATGTCTTCTTGTGTGTTCAACAGAACAAGGACATTTATGAAGCATTTTTTCCTACTATGGACGTCAATGGTGGTCAAGAACTGGTTGGTTACAAGCATTCTCCCAAATATCTTTCTCTGCGTTCATTTGAAACAACTTGAGGGTGAGTAAATGATGAGAGAATTTTCATTTTTGGCTGAACTATTCCTTTAACATAAAGAAATGAAATGATGTGTTTTGTGAAATAAATACCGTCTGGTGTAGGGCAGGGTGGGCACTCGTGTTATCCTACAGTATATATCAAAGTCAAAAAATGACAAGAAATGTAATGTTTTGTTTGGACAAAGCAGTAGACAAAGCATCTTATTCAATATAATCTTGATAAATAAACTTGATATTTTAAAATCTTAATCTTTAGAGATTAGAAAATCACTTTTAGTTCAAATGTTACGTATTGCAGGCAAACAAACATTGTTTAATTTAACATGTGTTATGTATGACATGTATCATACCTCTCAAGAGACCTTCAGTGGTCCAATCGCAAAACACATGGAGTAAAAATGAAAGAGATGGTGTATGAATGATGATGAATAAATGGATGAATTGGAAAGGGAAAGAGGGAAAAATTATTGTGGTGTACAGTGTGTACTCCATATCATCCTGTGCTAATATGATAATTATGATGTAAATGACAAGATTAATTTTTCATCCCTAGTGTATTTCATATACTGTTTTTGAGTATGTAAATCACCTAAAATCTTTGCCTGTAGTAAATATGAGTATACATATATTATTGATAAAATCAACCTCAGTCCTGGGGTTTTGTCTTCAGTATTGTCAGTACAATATTTTTTATTAAACAGTTACCTGTAGTCAAATGTTCCATTCTCTCTATCATCCATTGGCTCCAATGCAAAATCTTTTTTGTCCCGCACTTTAAACACACAAAAAAGTACATGTAATTGTCTTCCATAATAATACCATCAGTCTAACTGATGGCTTTGTTAAAGCTATACTATTATATTTGTAGACTGCACCTGGGTACTTTCCTCCACGGCTTCTCTTGATGAAAAACACTATAAGCATGATGAGAACCAGCAGAGCAACGGCACACATCAAGCCAATGAACCAGCCCTGCGTTACAATGTCCACTTGATCCCGAGTATATTCTGCTCTCGGAAACAGACGGGTTTAAGATCTTAAAATCATTTTAACAAAGTTTCTCCTTAGATCTTACAGCATGACCAACCACTCTTACCCTCAGTCGTAAAATGTGGCGATTCTTCCGTGAACGCCTCCCCGACTCCAACCTCCGTTTGTGCTGCCAGTGAAAACTTATATCGTGTGTATCGATCGAATCGACGGAGAGAGAAGTAGGTGATGTTTGGAGGAATGTCTTCCACTTTGATTCTGTCCCCAAGGGTGATGTTCACTAAAGAAGAAATCTCATCACAATCTTTTTCACAGAGTACACAAGTATGTTTTGTGTGAAAACAACTGTGCGTGGGAAATTTCTAGCTAAAGCCGCGCATATGTGCAACACTTACGGGTCTGGTATTTGAGAATATATCCGGTCAGGATCCCGTTGGGATCTGCAGGTTCTTCCCAGTCTAGATAAATAGTGTCATAGTGCCTGTGCATGATTCTGAATGATCTGGGAATCGATGGCACTGCGGCAGAAAGTAAATACATTTGTTAACAGCCACACTTATATAATTTGTCTATTTTGTCAACATTTTCTATGTTAATACCTCCTTCAGGTGTCTGAAATTCAATAGTGTTGCTTGGTGGACCCTCATAGCGGTTGTTAGCCACTACCATATACATCCTGTAGTTACTATAAGGAACCAAACCAGTCAATGTTCCGGAAAGGCGAGGTCCATTTGCTTTAAAACTCTTGGTTTTAATTCTTCTGCTCACAGTGTGCCAGGGCACACGGCTGCTTTCTCTCCAATAATACACCTGGGAAATCAAATACAGCTCCTTCAGTGGCTTATATTTTTTACTGCATGGATAGGTTTCAGCTAACATACAGTGCATAGATTATTATTTTTTAAATGACTTAAAATGACTTCATTGTTATAAAGTCTTACCTTGTACTCTTTTATATCCCCCATGACGTCGGCCCGTGCCACTGGTTCCCAATGGACTGTCAACTTTGTGCTCTCTATGTCTTCTACCCTTAGATCAGATGGAGCTGCAACAGGGCCTTTAAAAAAAGCGCAAGTTTGGGAAAGCACTGACCAAAATGTAATTCTTTCATAAGGGCCGTTTAGAATTCTGTATTCCAGCCAGACACAGCGACACTGACTCAATCAATAGTGTGAGGGAGTGTTTTGAAAGCTTAAATAAGATGAAACGTACGGTCCTCCCCGGAGTAGCCAATGACGATAGGGGATTCCGGGCCATAGCCAAAGAAGTTGATGGCCTGAACTTTAACCTCATAGGGTGTGAAGGTGTCCGTGTCATAGATGATGTAGCTACACCACCAATATGTTGTGTAGTTCTTCCACTCCTCCCTGGAATCCCGCCGTCTCCACCAAACCATGTAGCCCAGTTTCGGACCATTCCATTCTCTGTACTCCAGTGGCTTGGAACGGGACAAAAACATCACAGTTAGTATAAATCACAGAATGCAGGTTAAGGAATACAAACTTGAAGGAAAAACTGAAAGAATCAACTTATCCGATACTGTTATAGAAGAATTATGAACTTCAGACAGTTTGTAATGAATATGGGTTATGCAGCCTGTCCTTAAATGTGTCAAACATATTAAATAAAGCGCAGGTGGGATCTTTAAAGTAATCAAATAAAAAATGGTTAAATTATTGGATCTGTGTGAATCATCTATCCATCACCTCCCAGCTTATTTCCATGTTATTTCTGAACACACCACTGCCCAGTCCTTTAATGTTTCGTGGGATGGCATCAGGCACTTAAGGAATAAAAAATGAACTATATAAGACATTTAAGATATATAAGAATACATATCTTTTGTAAGAAAACTATAATAAGTAAATTAAATATAAAAAAATGTATTGCATACTTTTTATTTCAATTAAAATTAATTGTACATATAAAGAAAAATAATTAATGATTATTTAATTTAAAGATATAAATCAAATAATATAACGTCTATAATGCACAGTTTACACGAACATGCATAGTATGTGTACTATTACGTTATAGATCCATTATATTATACCTGCTCCACCGGTCTGGTAGTACGCAGACGCCCAGCTGGGTTTACTGGGGCCAATGCCATTTATTGCGATGACCCGGAAGCGGTATTCCACAAACGGTGTTAGTTGTAAAACAACAGAGATCAGGTTGCCAGGGTAACTGGTCAGGTTCTGCCAGCCACTGGGGATCAGCCAATAGTCAGCAAGGAGATCTTCCGTATACTGAACCAAGTATTCTACAAAGAAAGTGCATTCAAAATGACATTGTATGGATTTATGATTTCTTTCTGGGTATCTCATTTAGGTGAATCTGTGTAATGTGTACCTTTTTGGACTGTGGTTGCTCAGTCCTGGTATCCAGGTAAGTCTAACGCTCCTCTCTGTTGGGTCAGAGATCTCTAAATCAGTGGGGGGGTCTGGACGGTCTGAAAGCAAAACGATATACACACAAATACATAGTATTTTTAGAAATATATGCACATTTAACATGTACACAAGATGCGAGTGTGTGTGGTTGTACCCATCACGATAAGTTTGGCAGAGCCAGTGACCTCCTCCAGTTCACTTTTAACTTTGCAGGTGTACACCCCTTCATCCCGTCTGTTCACATCAGCAATACTCAGAGAATCTTCATCCTTTGTCATCCTACAACACACACATTCAATATAGAACTAATGACACCTCGGCCAGGACAGCAGCAAGGTTTAACAGCAGAGATGAGATTTGTGTTTACCTCCTTCCTACGATCAAGAACTTTTTGTCCTTAAGCCAAGTAACGGTTATCTCCAGAGTCTGGTCAAAATTAATTTTGCAGTCGAAGCGAGCGAGACTTCCTCTTATGACTTCAGTATTGCGTGGGGCAAGAATGATTTTGATGGGTTCTACAAAAAAACAGGTTAAAGTTAATATGCAATATAGAAAACTCAAATTTGCTAGTTGCACAAGATGGTGCCTGTGAGCTTTTGGGACACCTGGGTCGGCAGACTAATGTCTGGTTGTATAACACTGTATGGGATAAGGTGGATTTTGGCCGGCAAATATGGGTGTTTTTTCGTTTAAAAAAGTAATTTATTAGCGATATGACAGATCCTCTTTACATTGCTGGCGTTAAACCAAAACAATTCAATAGTGTTATATGACCGGAAATTAGTTTGACGATCCTAGCATTGCAAAAGCTCACTGGCGCCATCTTGTGCAACTAGCCCATTATATAGACAGTTTTATCGGACGCATGCACCTGGCCTTTGGTTATAATATAACTAAATTGTTATATTAACATATTAATATATATCAATATTAGTATTTTGTAAATTCATTGTATTAAAATAAGCTAAATCTACTCAACTGTTATTGATTCTTTGAGGAGGTATACCAGACGTTCAGTTTGGGCCACATAACATTTTCTTATGTTGTTGCTGCTGAAATCGTCTATATGCAAAGTGATTTTGTCTTATTTTTAAATTAAAACCTATTTTGTCTTAGCTTTGCATATTTGATTAACAAAATGAAAAACGATAAAATAAAATGTAAATTTTTCCCTTTTACCCACCATTTTTGTCTATAATTACAGAATAAATGACACCAACATCCAAATGTATGGCTGACATTAAAAAAGAAGGATGAGCTCCAGAGACTAACCTTTGACCTCTAGTTGAACCTCTTTCTCATCTCGTCCAATGACGTTGCTCGCAACGCACACATATGTTCCCTGGTCTTGTATCTTTGTGTTTCTGATCTCCAGCGTACCGTTTGGAAGAACTCTATAATGACCTCCTCCCAACGCGCCTATTCCACCCTTTGACCTATACAAAAACACACAGAGAAGGGAATTATGTCATCTGTACCTTTAATTTTAAAATATTTTATATTGTGTGATACAAATATTATATGAAATACAAAATAATAGTTACCATCGTAGCTCAGGCTTAGGAGAGCCAAAATACGGGCAGTCTAAATGAGTATGATTGCCTTCTGTTGATTTAACAAGTTCATCTCTGTGTCCCAACAGACGTGGTTTCATATCTACACATAACAGTCAGTTACGTAAATACACTAGTTAGACCCATGCTATATATATATATATATAGATTAATTTAATAGCTCTTACCCATCACAGCCAGAAAAGCATTTGTCATGATGTAACCATATGGGTTAGAAGCATTGCACTGGAAGACTGCAGCGCTATCAGGAACCACAGAGCGGAACGTCAAAGTACCTTCTGAGACCTGTCTGCCGGGACTCCTGGGGGCATCTGAAGTAAAAACACAGAATCAAAGGTTGTGTTAAAGAGCTTTGCCATCGGCCTGGTTGGTCTTGAAACTGTTGTCTTTCTCACCATTGATAGGCTCTCCATTAACCATCCACTGGATCTGAGGTCGAGGGATACCATCGGCTCTACAAATTATACTGCCACTGTCATCACGAGACAACACGAGACTCTCGGGTTTCTCCAACCAAAACGGAACCGCTGAAGACGGAAGAAATAATATTTAGCTTTCCACATTTTTGTAGAATAGCAGCACACATTATTTACATACTGAACAACTGTGAAAAAGTAACTGAGTATTCTACATTTGACCCTGACAGTGATGACGTGGTCCAGACTGCCCATTCTGTTGGAAGCGGTGCAGATGTATTCTCCTCCATCATCCATGCCGATCTTCTTTATTCTAAGCGTTTTGTTGAAGTTCTCCAACATCTTCCCAGCCATGGACAGCTCCTCCGAATTCTTAGTCCATTTGATGGTGGGAGTCGGACTGCAATATAAAATAAAAAAATCTGAAATATTAATGTTAATGTTTTAAAAGCTTTGACGTCATGAATTTCAAGACATATTTAAGGTTTTTCACCAAACTGTTTCTAAAACTCACACTCCAGCAGCGAAACACTCCAAAATGAGTTTTTCCCCCAGCATTGCAATTCTTGTGCTCACAGTTCCTTTGGGTTTCAAAAACCTGGGTGCTGTGTGGGCCGCCATGCGAGCTACACCGACATACAGTAACACAACAGTCACGTAAGAACCCGATGAAAAGAATAACACTCAAATACTGTAAAAGCAATGGATTAGTAGTTTAGTTGCAGCTTGTTGAGTGTTTCCAAAAAGTCATTCAGTAATAAGAGCCCTAACTCACCACTGTATTAGACTGTTAGATGGGTTTAATCGTGGTTCTTCCACCACTGAACACACACAACCATAGACAAAAGGAAAATAATTAGGCCAACAGAGCATAAAGTCATATTTCAGCTGAATCATAATACAGCTAACAGACCTGTGAGCACCTGTAGGATGAGTGGTGGTTTCTGCTGGATGGTGTTCGTGAAAGGGAAACGTGCAACACAGACGTAGTTCGTATTTGCATCTTCTGCTACTATACTGGAGAAATACAAATCTCCATTCTCTGCCTTGGACACTCTGCGATCCTGACGGATTGGTGTCATAGCTTTGGACAAAAAGGTACAGTTGAACCTTTACAAATCTTTACATAAAACACTTTAAACATAAACCCACCTGGATGTTTTGGACCACTAGGTCCGTCAATGACAGGCCTGGGCCAGTAAATGATCAGTGAAGCACCACTAACCAATGACTTAACAAAATACTTACTACTGTTCAGCCAGAAGGTGTCTGGTTTTGGAGGACCTTCAGGTGGATTGCACGGTAGGATAAGAGGAAGTCCAACCACCACCGAGACTGGCTCCAGATATTCCTTTAGCCACGTGCGGGCCTCTGTTCACAGGATGGCAACAATCTCACATTAAAAGATTTACAAACTCAATGCAGTTCAATAGAGTACAGCACAGATTATGTATTTTTGAATGCAAACCTTTGAAGCGAGTTACCATTAAAGCACCTCTAGTTCCATCGCCCCAAAGTCTATGGGTTCTTTTAATGGGTTTTTTGTAAATTTCCTAAAGTAAGATCTGTGGCTAACAAAACCTTTTCACGTTTTAATCGATGACATAAAACACACCAGTTATAATCCGCTTGTGATTTTTATTGTGTCTTCAAAACGGTAGTTGCTAACAAGTTGCTAAAAGCGACTACATCCTTTGGTGGGGACATAAGACGTCATCGCGCACATAAAGCTCACAAATAATGCAACATGGGCACAAATCTTTAAAAACGTGGATGGGCATTAATTCACAGAGAAATTACTTACCAGGGAACATGATTCTAATAAAGTTGTTTGGTGGTGGTGACGTTGTAGTGTAGTCTGTTTATAGCCTCATGTTATCTATTTACTCCTAGCGATTGCATTTAGGCTTCAAAAGTAACAAATGTTGTGTTCATTTGAAAAGATTATCTTGTGATGTCATCCCTGCTGTACTCTATAATAGTTTCAGTGTAAATTCTTACTGGAGACACGCAGATGGATGTGACTGGACAAAGCAGAGCCAAACTCATTCGTTGCACTGCACTGATACACGCCCTCGTAGTCTGCTGGACGACCCCAGAAGAAAATCTCCAACGTGCCAGAACGTCTTCTCATGCTGACCTGGGGATCCCGCGCTACGTTCAGGTAGACCCCATCACGTGTCCATGTGAAACTGCAGAGCAGAGGTTATATTATTTTTGTGTTATGCTGTGAGAGATAACAGAAAGTGTCAGCTACTTACACGGGAGGAGGGTTGCCTGTTGCCTCACACTCCACTATTATAGGGTCAACTGGATCTACAATATAGTCTTGAACACTTTGTTTAAAGATCATTGGAGGCTGTCTGACTGTGGGGTAGACATGTAAAAACAATGTTTTAGAAAACTGAAAGGAGTGTGTATGAAAGTTATGGCACGTACAGTAAATTTTAGGATATCTGCAGATCATTTACACAATGTTGTGCCTCACCGTCAGGTGGTATTTCCATAGCTAAAATCCATGTCTGCTGTAGAATAGTTAGAAAAACTGGAACCCTCCAACATTTCAACGCCATCATCTCTGTTATGGACAGCATCTGAGGTATAGAGAATGTGAAGCTGACGTCACGCCCTATGTTGCATGTTGCAGTGGCGCCGTCATCTTGGGAGGATCACACGCCACTGCTATTATTATTTTTTGTATATGTACAGTTACTTGCTTTGTTTGATATATGAAGAAATTGAAAGTGAAAGAACCATGGGCTTTTCCTGAACGAATCTACGTAATGCTATGGCAGTTTTTAACACAGCAAGACCGACCTAACATAGTTATACTTCCTAATCAAACAAGAAAAACAAAACACTGCATTGAACGCACGAGCACATATCCTCCCAAGATTCCGCAACATCCAACAGGGCGTGACGTAGCTTCACATTCTCTATTGCAGAATATAAATAGGCTACCATTTTTTAGATCCTGTGTACACCAATAGCAACAATTGGCAATGTGGAAATGACCCTAAATTTGCTTAATTATGCAGTGTGGACCCTGTGTGCAATCGGACCGTTAGTTATCATAAGAAATGTTCGACCTTCATGAGACAATGCACAAACCAGTCGGCGTGTAAAACCTTGCTGTATTTGGATGTCCTACGCCAATCAATCTGACTAGTTCCGCATGAACTTTATGCTTTTTGATTCGCATGCCCATAAGCTTTATATACACTCCTGCGCAACTTCGTCAGTGGTGTAAACGGTTAAACTGAAGAACAAACAATCACAAACACATTTATTGGCGTATTGTTTTTATGCATTGATGTGAGTTTAAAATAGTTTACTGAACTATTAACACCAGGAGTACGACTAAACAAATGTAATGAAAGGTGAACTTTTAATGCCCAGAAACAGTGGTGGAGCCAGAGGGGGGCCCAGGGTGGCCAATTGGATGTCAGGGGTTTTCAGTGCCACCCTGGACCCCCCTCTGGCTCCACCACCAGTTTTTCTTGTCATTAAAAGTTCTGGGGCCACTCCAAAATGTTATTCGCTACTTATGTTGATTGACATCTGATTTCATCTCTCGCTGAACAAAGCTTTTATTTTGACGTTCAGCGGCAACGCTTGCACATGACGCCATCGCCCACGAAAGTCAAGCCAGTCACTTGCAAGAAAGATTTAATGCTATAACGTTTACCGCTATCTTTACACTCTTTAGAACTGGGATAGATTGTTGTGCAAATGATTGTACGGCGCAAAATCTGAGATTTCTTGAGAAGACTGAGGAAAGATAGAAAAAAAGCAAATGGATCGCTGCAATTTGCTGAAACAAATGGAATATGGAAACTTGCTAACCTTTTCATGTCACACTCTGCCAGGTAAGTTTCTTTTGTTGAAACATACCATGAATGAATGAATGAGGCATTTAAATAGCCCTTTATTGTGTGTATTGCTGATCACCCAAAGCGCTTTACAATCATATGATGGGGGTCTCTCCTCACCCACCACCAGTGTGTAGCATCCACACACCAGCTATCGGTGGAGAGAAGAGAGAGCCAATTCAGAGGGTGGGGAATATTAGAAGGCCATAGTTGACAAGGGCCATTGGAGGGAATCTAGCCAGTTACACTCCGACTTTTTACGAGAAGTGCCATGGGATTTTTAATGACCACAGGGAGTCAGGACTTCGGTTTAACGTCTCATCCGCATGGCAGCGCTTTTTACAGTATAGTGTCCCCATCACTATACTGGGGCATTAGGACCCACACAGACCACAGGGTGAGCGCCCCCTTCTGGCCTCACTAACACCTCTTCCAGCAGCAACCTAGCTTTCCCAGGAGGTCTCCCATCCAGGTACTGACCAGGCTCTGCACTGCTTAGCTTGAGTGGGCAACCAGTCTTGGGCTACAGGGTGATATGGCTGCTGGCTACCTACTTTCTAACGTTACACCTTTGTTGCGTAAATGTAAAGTTGTCCCACTGTTTTCTAACCTTAGATAAATATAAACACAATGTTGGGAGAGATCCCATATTTCTTTAAACTTTCTTAGCAGGTGTACTTACTACAAACTTTAGAAATAACGTTACTCAAGAGGGAAGCATCGTATTGTAAATAAGTTTCACTCTTCAGCCTTGTGTTTAGGATTCCTAAACAACTTTTCATTGTGTAAGTTAACGTTAGGCTCCATTAACAGATAATTAATTAGAGAAGAGAGATCGGTTCCCAACGTAATGCGTACAGATACAAAGTATAAAAGAGATCATCATGTAAGTTAGAGTATTCAGGCTCTTTCATTTATAACCTGAAGCCATTGAGTGTTTTAGTGATTTTTAATGTTCTTTGATTGTTTCTATGTTTTCAATAAACGGTTTTGATTTTCATGTTCCTTAGTGAATCATTGTACACTTTGATAAAAGTTCAAAGATAACATCTGACATGCTGCTCTGATCCACCTCAGTTTAAAGACACTTCTGGTGCTGCTTTTTTCTGTTTAAATTAAACAGGTTATCAGGGTTACACTATGTTTTCAACATTTTCATTTATTTTTTATAATCAATTTCATCTACATACACTTAGAATTACATTAATCTTATAACATTGCGCAATTGTGGCTTTGTGACACAGATTACTCTGAGAAGTAAATGATCATCAATTGTACCTCTCATCAGCAATCCTAAGATTTATTTGTGATAATTCGATGTCAGGTCAGGGTTACACACTTTTTTTCTATCATGGTCTGTGGACCCCCTTAAGTGGCCTTGGCAACCCCCTGGCCTGCCCATATATAAAACTCCCCCAGAAAAGATAAATTCAGTTCAATATACAGGCTCAGTTTCTAAAATAGCCTTCGCATTTTTCAGTTTACTTTTTTACAGTGAAAAGGCTATAATATATATATTTTACATATATTTCTGAACATATGCAAAACAAAATGCCTTGCGTTTACATTATGTTACATATATTTGGTTTGATCAAAGTTACTTAAGATCTTCCAAGACTGGTATTTGCAGTAAACATTCACAGAAACTGACTCACCAGAAGTACTGTAGGATCCAGGATTCACAAATTCTTCTCTATTTGTGTCAGCAGGTCATTTCACAATGCTAAAAGAAAACAAAATACATTTGTTGTTAAATATAGTTTACAATTACACAATTACATATTATGGAAGACAACACATTTTTATATACCTAACACATTTGCATTTGGTTACCTCTTATATATGACCTCTAGTTCTTTCTTGTCCTTCTTATGGCGAAATGAACTGTTATAATTTCACTGTATTCCAAAAGCTGAATTCCTCTCCAAGATACAAAAAAATAAAAATAATCTTTGTAATATCTCAGAAGATGTTGTCTGTAATGTATACCTCTTCATCACTCTTCATTGTCTTAATTCATATGACTACACTGCCCATTGACCATGAATGATGTTCCACCCCCTCCTCTCTCACTGGTACATTCTTGCTCTCTCTCTCTCTCTCTCTCTCTCTCTCTCTCTTCTCTCTCTCTCTCTCCTCTCCCTCTCCCCTCTCTTTCTCGCTCGCTCGCTCTTGCTCTCACTCATAATAACATCCTTTAAATCTGACAGAACGCAACTTGATAGAGAACTAGTTGTCAAGTGACAAATGCTTTATTTTTTAAGTAACCATTGTACACTTATGATTTTCTTTGTTTTAATAGTTTTTATATTACGCAATATTTACATGAACAAACATCTATATGCCATAAATAGCCCATACTGAGCTCAAATACATTTTGCATTCTTTTGTTTATGACATCAATGTGTGGGCCTCATTGTTCAGGCCTGAAAAACTAAGCTAACTGAAATGAATGAAATGTTTGTTTCTCTGGGAAAATTATAATGCGGTCATGCGACTTGTGACTTCACCAGAAAAAATATTTAAATGTTTTTTTGCAGGTCATGAACATTTCATAAAATAAAAAAAGAAATGATTAAATCTTTTGCGAAACTTGCTTTTTACTTCATTTGGTAAATGAATTGAATTGCCATGAGTTATCATGGTCCAGATGAGAAACAGAACAGGTAATGAATGAAGTCTATGTCACAACCTCCTAGAGGGCCGAGCTTGAATTAGGAGCTGTGGGTGGAAAAAGGATCTCAAACACAGAAACACATTCCCATCCCACAATGGCACTCAAGAATCCAGGGACACATAAAGAACGTCTCACTGTACAAGTCGTACGTAAACTGTACACCATTAGCTAAATAGACACCGGCTGTCATAAGAGAACAAAAAACTGCTTAGGTCATCTCAATAAGTCAACAGAGGTATATGATCTAATTCTGCTCATGTTCTTCAGTATTCTCAGCAGTACATATGACATCATCAGCACTGCAGTGCCATGCACCAAACTGTACAGATCAGGGCACGAGTCTGAATAAAGCTCTTCCTCCAGAAAGAGACAATATAAACCTTTGTCCACATTGACACAGTCAGTTCAACCGTGAAGTGGCTCTACAGCTTGCTTGTATTCATTTCAGCAGATGTTTATGGTGGATTTTGATTCAGAATTTTGCTCAGATCAGTTTAACAAATTATAACTCAAGGATTTGGATTTTGTTTAAAAAAACGAGCCTTGCTATCAGACGCAATGTTGTGTTTGGTGGGATTGTTTCTCTTTAAAATGTATTTTCTTTTTTTGACTGTTTGTATTGAAAATATTATTTTTGTTTTAGAAACACTGTTTTGTTATCACACTTAGAGTTATTTGGTTGACCAGGCACTTATGTTAAATGCCAGAAACAATCACTTAAATAATCCATAAAACAATATAAATGAATGGTAAACCATTAATATTGATGTGTCTTTAGTGACATTGTCCTCACAAAAAGTTCACACAAAGCAGCTGAATCACAAGTGAGATGACATTATAATGGTACACACACACATTGTTTAACTGACAATGACCTCATTACTGTTTTTACACGGAGTCATGGTGAAATAACAATCATCTATACGATCCAACCAGATCTAGTAAAAACACTGTATTTTACTACTAGAGTTTAAAAAATATACTAAACAGTGCATAAGTGCATATTTTTAGTGGATTTTATTGATGATTTTGTAAGAACGTCACTGCTGGACACATATTTCTTTACAGAAATGCATTTAACAACAATATTAAAATATTAATTTCTTACCCATTATAACCTCAGAGGAAAGTGCAGATGGAAAACTCCTGTGCAGATTTTTTATTAATTCCAAATTATAAATGCATCATTACTGCATGGTCCCGATGCCCAAGCCATTCAGACTGTCCCAAAAAGTCCAGCAGTTTGTAAATGTGTGCAGTTTGTTTGAAATCTAAAATAACGGATGAATTAGAAAGAGAATTGTTCCATGAAAATAAACTGCGCTCTGCTTACTGATGTCCTGGTCGCCACTGGTCACATGAGTGCTGACTGCATAGCGTCTGCACTTCATCACAGTATTAGAAACAACACTCAATTCACCATGATAACCAACTGTTTATTTTTATTTCTCTTCCTAAACCTCTGAGAAATTAAAAACAGTACTAAATAAATACATCAGTTTGTAATTATTAACATGCAGATCAGCGTTTACAATTCACCGATTTACTACTTACAAGGTGAAAGTGCTCATTACAGCTGAATGATTTAATGAATAATTAAATAATTAATAATAATAATATTCCAAAGCATGATTTTACAAAAAAAAAGCAACAATACTTTGTATTGAGATTTTATCTTACACTTCCCATGCAGAACGGTAGGATTTTGTCATCTGTATAAACCATTTTGCTTAATTTAAACAAGACTGGTCATGGAGCAGTTACTGTTTCAGTTTTTTAACACTACACAAACATAAAAACTAAATACAAACAACAGAACATTTACAACTGAATCAAAATGTTAGACAAACATCTAAATTAAAAGAAAAGAAATAAAAACCTGAAACCAGAAGTGCTTCAGTTGGCATCTTCCAAAGTGGCCTACAGTGGATATGCATTTAGATTTTAAACAAAGTTTTTGTGTCCAATAAGATTTTTATAATTGATTATTTATTGACCATGCAATGCACTCGATTTCTTAAAACTCTCAGGCCCAGCGCTGCTGCAGCTCCCACCCTTTCTCACTGATCCAGTCTCGGGTTTTCCAGATGGCTGTACGCTCCGTCATCAGCACTTTGCACAAGCGCTCCAGTTTGGGTTGGTTCCGGTCCAAATAAAGCTGTGTGTCATCCCTCATTTGCTGAAGGACTTGGGGTCTGCTTTCATCCAGTGTCACGTCCAAACTCAGCATCGGGTTGAAGCGGAAATACACGTTTGGTGATAAGAGGTCATCCAAAAGAGTGTGTACACCTGAAATATGAACAATGTCAAAACTTCAATATACACAATCAATGTTCAAAAGAGAAAATTCACCTTAAATTAAATTCCTGTCATTGTTTTCATCAAAAGGTACCAAACCTGTATAAATTTCTTTCATAGAATAAAGTTTATAAAGAATAAAGTTTACTGAATTACCTTTCCAGTCAGGATACCTTGCTTACCTTCAGTATCAGTGGCACTGCAAATCAGGTTGCTGATTTTAGCCCTCAGACTTGTGGATGTTGCTGGCCCTCTTCTGGCGTTGTCATAGCGACCAGTTCCTAGTGACAGCACACACTGGAAGGGCTGATTGGGCCAAAGCAGTCGGCTTTCATGGACAGCCAGGGCACAGGGGTTATTGACGATAAGACCACCATCCTGAGGAGGGAAGATAAAAATGATCTCCATACAACCTATGAAACCACTAGTGGTCTGAGTGATGGAATTTGAATGGGTTCATTTGAGTTGCATTAATTTATTATTCTGACCTGGTGTATGTCTCCATGAAGAGGGAACTCTTGGAAATAGCCTGGAGCAGCAGATGAAGCCCGGACAGCCTGCCACAGCCGGTACCCTGATCCTCCAGCATAGCGACTCAATATCCCCGGTGCATGGTTATAGTTTCGGAAGATAAATGCTTTTGGACTTTTCCCCCAGTTCACTACTGCACTTACAGCAGAGACCTGATCAAGAAGAGAACTAAGGTCAGAATCTCTAGAAAGTATGTTTTTTTTCCAAAGAAATAACCGTTTTACCTTTGGGCTCAGTCCATCTCTGGCTGTTTTAATCAAAATTTCCTCTGGCATTTTCTCCCTATAATGAACATGTAGGAAAATTGAAATGCAGTTTGTAATCTAGGGGTTTTGTACTTCCAGAGTCTAAATCCAACCTCAAGATCATCTCCCATGTTTCTGTGTTGTAGTAAGAGTGCGTCCAGCCCATCTTCATAGTACCAACGAGTGGATTTTGTTAAAAACATCTGACCCAAAACGATGATACATCTCTTCACAGTCATCCAAAGAGATGCGAACCAGACCCAACATGAACGCCAGAACAGCTCCTGGGCAACAAACACAACGATGGGAAATTCATGATATACAGCCACAGAAAAAATTAAGAGGCCATTCCAAATTTTGATCATCCCAGTCCAGTGGAATTTTAACAAAATCAAACCTCGGGAGTGACATTTAGTCATTCAATAGCAATGTGAAAGACTGACAGCATGACAAGACACATGAAAACTGAGGTTATAACATATATATATATTTTTACTTTTCCGAAATACATGGGCAAATATTACTATTGGATTGCTTAAAAGTGAATCTGAACTTTTTTTTGCAGTATTTGAGGTCTGAAAAAATGCAGAGCATCTTCTGTGTCTCCAGTTTTCTGCAAATAATTGCAAATAAGAAACAATATTTTTATTAGAAATTTGGGAGAAATATTGTTTGTAGTTCACAAACAAAAATGATCATCCCTAAACACAAAAAGTACATTCGGAAAAACAGAAAATACGTTTGAAATGGCTGTTTATAATAAATAGATACATTATGGATTTAATGGCTAGCCAGTATTTAAATATAAACAGAAAAAAATGCAATTTAGCAGTGCTACCTGTGCTGACTCCACAAATATAGTCAAAAAGCTGATGAACTTGTTTCCCTGTTTGAGCCTCCAGTTGTTTTAACACCTGAAGTGGAACTAAACCTCTGTAATGTAGAAAGAGATGTAAGTAAAATCAATGTTAGCTTAAACACATTCCTGTCAGATTGTTAAATTAAACACGAGTGATTTTTGTGGATTCATACTTGGAGCCGCCTCCATCAATGGACAGCACCCTGATCCCACAACCTTTGACTGGATCTACATAGCCAATCAGAGCCAGAGTTTCTCTAATGGCTTCCTGAAGTTGCTCATTCATCCAAAAGATCCGCCGCCTCCTGAGAAGTTGCAGTGCTGCTTTTTCCTACAGTATATTTCATCAGAGTAAAATATAAAATAGATTGTAGAGCTGTACATCTGGTGAAGGGGTGTGATTGTTTTGTACCTGCCAGACTACAGCTTTGCATGCTGGGTACTTAATGAGGTGAGCATTCAGTTCCTCCATACAGGAAGTGATGGATGAGGGCACAATAGCGTCCTGGAGGCTATTTAAAAGGACTTTAGCCACGTCTTCTGCTTTCCTCTTACCTAAAGCCTTGAAAACAGTTTTACTGATAATCAATCATTTACTTCTATTGAAAGTGTAGAAATGGTACAAACTTTCATTTGGAGTCAAATGATAACATAAAACTCATAAAAAACACAGAACTTACTGTTTTATACAGCATGGTCTCTTGGATCTTGGTATCAGTTGTAGTCTGGTCACTAACGCTGTTGGACCCCATTCCCAGACAACTGCCCACAAGACTTGGTATAGTTGACGGGTTCAACAGGCTCTCAAAAAAGGACACAGGTTTCTCCAGAGTAACTGTGCGTTCCAGAAAAGCGCGGTCCAACTCTTCCTCCTCTGCTGCTGCGGATCCTTTGAAGTACCGGTTGATGTGGTTGGCCATGTATGTGTAATTTTCCCCGAAGCGTGTTGTGAGGCTGCTCATGTGAAACAAGCCTGGGGATTTGGGCTGAGGTGGTGACGTTGAGTCCTGGGCTCTTTCAAGAAGAGGTCTGTCCGAAAACACTGAAGATTTCAGCATCTCAGCTTCTGTTCGTGAAGCTTGAATTCGACTACGTGGCGGCGACTCAACAGTATCTGCTACTTTTGCCCTAAAATATTTGTTGATGTGACTTGCAAAGTGAAGATATCCTTCCTCCCAGGAACTAGATTCATTGTAATTATGAACCCCTGCTGCAGATGTTGTTGTTGGGATGCTTTTGTTTTGTTGTGTTTGCTCATTTTTCTGAAAAGGAGCTTTTTTATTACCAGTCATTTTTCTCTTCCGGTTTTTTGTTCTTCTGAACACATCGTCTGATGACAGTTCCACATGTATTTGTTTTGTTGGATTTCGAGAGCATACGGAATTAATGTGATTGGCCACATAGCTGTAACCCTCCCCAAATCTGGTCGCTAAGGCGCTAACATGGAAGAGCTGTGGTGTGGCGAAGCTTGAGGTCAAAGGTGGTCCTTCAGAAAGATTTAAGGAGGCTTCTTGGTCATGGACAGGTGACCCTAGGAAAGATGTGTTCTCTCCTAAGCTCCTCCCACTGAGAGCTCGTCGCTGTGTTCTTGTGAAGGGTTCTTCACTCACAAACACTTCCTGACTGTTATCTAGAACAGGAACCTCTTTTTGTTTGAAGTACAAGTTAATGTGCCCGGAGAGACGAATAAAAGATTGTCCTAATCTCAACCTCAATAAATGCAGCCGAAGAGACGTCCTGTTGTTCTGGAGAACTCCAATAGGAGCCTCTGCTTTAAACGTGTCTCTCCTGAGGTCGAGTAAAATCTAAACATCTGAAGCTCCACTATATTCTCACATTTTATATTTTTGCAGACTCTTCCAGAGGGGGTAATGCTGAAAGTCTTAGATCTATAAGATTTTAAAAGGTTTCTCTTTGAGGATTGAGGTGATGAGTAGATGCTCAGGAAAGATCGGGGTCTCATGAAAAATAGACTTCTGTCAAGGTGAGGCAAATGTCTAATGTTTGTGAGTAGATATCTCACCTTGCACAACAACCGAAGCCGCCTTGGCCACAGGTGAGCGAGCAGGGTTGTATTGGGGTACCATCCCATACCTGATGAACAGATGGCTTTTCTGAAATGAAATCCACTTAACAAGATGATCTGGACAAGGCCTGAATGGGCTTTGGCAGAATCAATCATGGAATATCTTTATAAAAAAGAAACAAATGATTTATTTCCCACATTTATGAGTAAATTAACCTTTTGTCAGTCTTTCACTAAGAATGTTAAACAGTGTTAAGTTATTAGAATTCACTATCTCTCATGTTTCATATAGTAAAAGGGAAACAAAACCACACGACCACTCATGATTTGTGTTTCAACGCCCCCTCCTGGTCAACCATATAACATCACATTGAAATTCAGATGACATTCAAAGTCACTGTCGTTATATTTGACTCTTTAATTAAGCATTTATTAACTTGCAGTTTAAATAAATTGCACTTAATACATTTAATAAGCACATAAAGAGATCATGCTCGCCATTTGAAATACGACCCTAAAGGGTCAACAGCACGCTGGACGAATAGCTGGTTTTGTACTTCCATGAGTACACCCAGTCCATATTTATAGATGTCTGTCAAGTCACGTGACAGAGGAGTGTCAGCTCTTTGCATTGCTTGTCTTTGTTGTGATCTAACCCGATTGACAGGAACCTTTTTTGTGTCACATGCATGCAGACCAAAACATGTCCATTTCCATGTGCTTAGTGACATGGAAACAGGTCTTCTCTTTAAGTTGCCAGGCATAGTGAAAAACTAACCAATAAACCCAAGGGTCTTCACTTTTTTAGTTCAATGTATAAAAATTATAACTTAAATAATGCTTGCATAATAAAATAGCACATCTTTAAAAGAAACACACGGTTAACCACTGCAACAACGGACACTTAACCTTGAAGGTGACTTAAAAGTTCTTGGAGCGTGAGAGAATAAACAAAACATGTTTGTCTTACCTTCTCATGAACTTGACTAATAAAATGAATGAATGCTCACTTTTCTTTCAACACACGTATAGTGCTTGTCTTGTGCATTACTTCCAGTGGTGTTTACTGTACATGTGTTACTGTTGTGGTTAGAAATATAATCCCACCCTTCTCTAAAGTAAATCCTATTGGTCAGTTTAGTTGGACAATTCAAGCACAACCTGTCCTACTGCAGTCGATGACCAGTCAGGAGGAATCTAAATTTAGAAAATGTACCTTCAGAGGTCTTATAAGTGTCAACAGTCCCAATTTAAAAACAGGTTCATTGTTTATAATACAGGGCTCAGTACTCTGCGGTAGCCTACGTATGAAGGAGATTTTGAATTTAAAACATATGTACAAAAAAGTCTTTATTAACCTTCTTCTCCCATGTGAAATATGTCATGCACCATTCTGTAATATATGTTTTTGAAGCATGTGTTAACATTGTTTATAACATGCTTACTATGGTTATACAACAAAACTGCCCACAAATCACAATGGTCAAACTTTTCAATCCATCCTGCAATTTCTGATGGAATAAAACAATTTACTTGACAGATATTCAGCTTTAAAGTCCTTTAAATATCAAATGCAAAACAATTAAAGGATAACAAAAACAATGTCACAACCAATGCCCAGTCTTATTCCTCTTTTTTAACACAGCGTCCTGTGGTGCAATTTTCTCTGCCAGTCCACTTGAGTCTATTTCTTGCAAATACTCCGTAGGCTTGGTCCATTAAAGGTCTGATGATGGGGAAAGAGATCAGTCTGCCGAGCCAACCCATGCCAACTGCACTGTACATCACTGCGAAAGCTGGCACACCACGGTGGATCTGCCATCAGAAGAACAGCACATTACCAATTTCTTCAGATATTATAACACAATTCAATAGATTTAAATGGAAAATGTTCGTGCAGCTACTGTTAATGTTGCTTTTAATATAACTGCACATTAAACAGGTCACTCGCCTTGTTATTCTCGTCGATCACCGTCATTTCCACCATTGCCGTCTCATAACTGACTCCTTCAAATCTGCTCTCATCGTACTCTGTCAGTGAGATGTCCACAAAGTCTACTTTATCTGGTCTGTTTCTCTGAAGAAACTGAAGAAAGCCGATTTCTTTCACGCATATTGGACATTCTCCATCGTACAGTACCTACAAAAGTTAAACATAACACGCTAAAGAGTGAAGGCGAGTATAGTGAGCAGACGGATCTAAGAGAAAGTGGGTTCTTACCCGTACTGCTTTACTGGAGCTTTCTTCTCCCTGAAGAGTGCACACAAGAGCCTGCGGGAACTAAAAACACTCGCTCTGGAACCGATGTAACGTAAAGATCCAACAAACGCTGTGCGGACGCTCATCTTCTTTCAAATAATTTGAGTGAGCGCGACGGCAAATCTAAAACTCAACTTGCACTTCATCTGCTATGATCCGATGGCTGTTAGCTAACTCGCTGAGGTCAAGCTTACACAACAACACGTTTAGGTAACGTTAATGTGAGTTTTTATTTTATTTCGGATCACATGTAAATTTGTTAACTATATATAATCTAATATTAATTATGAAATTCGGATGCTTATTGTAGGAATTTGATCACCGGTATTGTTTAGAACTAATGACAGCGCACACGTGAGATTTTGTCTGTCCCAGCGTTAATGGGTCTTTCCAAAATAAAAGTCCCGGAACATCACCCAACACATCTCGTAGACTTAAATTGCGCGTGCTCGCCAAGTATACGTCTGTAGGGTGTCCCAATCGTCTTTTTAGCGATCAAAAATGTGGCAGTATCCGATACGGCATACTCAGTGAGGGCTAAACTGTTTTGCCTGAAGGGGGTGTGGCTACCCGACCCTTCCCGGAAACACGATTTGTTCGCATGCGCGAAACTGCATCTACTTCCGGTCAAATAATAGGAGTGTTCGTACTCTATTTCTGTGTGAGGTAGTTTCTCGTCCTAATGCTGTCTTGTATTGGAACAGACATGGAGATAACACTAACTGGCAAAAAGTATGGACTTTATCTCAGGAATTATTTATGTACAATAAGTCTTTTAAAATGATACATTGATGCAAAGCGTTTTCTCAAATGGTTTATTTCTGACGACTTTGATGTAAATTGTTCCTTTTGTGGGCACCAAACTGAAGGATTGAGACTCTTTTCAAAAGTTGGCGTTTCCTGTCCCCTAAAACGTAAACGGACAGCCAAAACGCATAATTTTTTTGCGTTTTTAGTTGATCATGGTCTCGTGTAAACAGCCTCTAAGAATTTCTGGAGAATCATATTGGGTGTATTTTCTGGCATAATTCCTGACATTGCCTTGAAATATGAAAATGTTATTCTAGGATATACAGAGTGAAAAATCTTGATGTTTCATATTTTTTCAACCTTATTTTTTTCTGGCTAAATATTTTATACATAAAAGAAGGCCTACACTTACAAAATTTACATTAGTTTTTTTTGAAGGAAATACATGCGTTTGATTTCCGACTCTTCTAATAAGAAAGCTTTTCAGAAGGTACAATATTATATTACTCCCTGGCATATATGTTAGGTTGTCTTTTTGTAATACCTGTTTATAATAAAAAATATGCTTCCCTGTATCTCAGTGGTAAGAGCATTGCGTTAACAATTGCAAATACCTATGTATAAATGTAAAGGATAATGCAATGTAAGTCGCTTTGGATAAAAGCGTCTGCCAAATGCATAAATGTAAAAAAGCTGGTCTCAAGCTTTTAAAATGGATCTCAAAGTTATTGGTGACTGTGAAAACACCCTAAAACAAAGAAACATCTAAAAACAACCCGGCAAATTTACCGATTCAAACCAAATAATGTACAATGCATCAATGAATGCTTATTGAATCTACCCCTAATAAAATAACTCATTACTTGCAGAGTGTTTCAACAACCTTGACTGAACATTAAAATATTTTATGTCACAAAACCTAAAAATATTATCCATGAACAACAATGGGAGGGCCTGCTAGTAGTGTTTATTTTTTCTCTCATTCAAATCATGCTTTTCAGGACAAATGTATCATATTAATAATGAATATCATTTATATTAATAAAAAATACGCAATACAACACAAAATGAATTATTTCATCAAGCCACTCCTTTATTTCTCTTGGATATAAATTGTACAAACAATAGTGTAGATCAAATCAGCAACGTCTTAATGTGAACCAGTCCCTGATCTCCATCTACATTGTCAATTCCTGTAAAGACAGACAAAACATTAGATTAGGACTGCTCAATACACCAGCACACTGTGTAAGCTAATGTCAGTACAGATGAACTGGCTTCAAAGAAAACTCAAAGAACTAAAGTCATACTGTTAATACATTGCAGAATAGATAAAAACATATATTCATAAGTTTTGAAGTGAGAACTTAATTTGGTTAACTCACCATAATAGCATTGACAATGTCGTTATTGTTATTCTTCAGTGCACGCACAGCCTTTGCCCGGGACACGTTGGCCTGTGACATGACCAGCTCAATGTCCTTAACTTCCACACCGGTCTCATCAACCTGAAAAGGACAACATGACTCAATTTTGTATTTTGATTTCATATTCTTGAGTTTAACAAAATACACTGACTGAACAATTGAAGCACCAATGACATCACTTAATGTATCAAATACATTTTCTGTAACGGAATAAAAGGGAATTTGCACACACCTCTTCCTCTTCACTCTCCTCTTGTACTGTGGGCGTCTGTGTGTTTTCCTGGATGTTTGAAACAGCTTCTCCTTGGACCTTGAACTTCTCTGCAGCTGCCAACTGAGCTTGCTGTGACAGGTCTTCAATCTGGAAACAACAGAAACCATCAGGATCTTATCTTGCCAATATATTTTCCATTAGCAGCTACACCAGTGTCACAGTTTCCTCTCTCGGGAAAGAAAGTTTGGTTTCATCAGACAAAAGTTTGTTTGTAAACTACCAAGTCCAGATAAAAAAGTGCTTTAACCATTTTATTTCTTTTATTTTCTTCCTGATCTTTACCTTAGCCTCGCCAAAGACGATGTAAGTATCTGAAGCTGGACTTTTGTAGACATCTGGTTTGGTGATGACAAAGAGAATGTTCTTGGACTTGCGAATGGTTACCCTGGTAACACCGGCAACTTGTCTCAACCCCAATTTGGACATGGCCTGGTCAAAAGAAAAACAAGGGAACAGTTAAAAATAACAGCACAGGTTCGCAACTAAGGACTAGCTGTTTTATTCACATCTGTAAGATTTCTTGTCAGCTGTGATATGACAAACCTTCCTGGCTTTCTTCTCGCTTCTGCTCTGTTTTGCTTTGCTGACAGGTTCCTCGTCGATTTCAGCAGCTGCTGCAAGCTGTGAAAGACAGATGAAGTTACAAGTCAATTCTGAAAGGCTGCAATGTGCTTAAACTCTACACATCATAACAGGAGGAATGAATCCAGCGTTTGAGCACTGTACATCAAATGAAATATTAATAAACCCACCCACTAATGCCTTTTATAAATAATTTGAGCATCTACAAGCAGCAAGTGATGTCATTATACACATGGATGTTTAAGGATATTTTACCTGTGCCTGCTGTGTTTGTGTCTGTGCTTGTGCAGAGTCCTGCTCCTCCAGGTCAGGAACAGAGTCATCGCTGTCCGATTCAGTACCAGACCCTAAAACAGCCAGATATCATTTCAGTTAAAGCCATTAGACACATGCACCTCAAACAAACCTTTCAACAAATCTGGATGGCAGGAATTTAAACCATAATTATAACATTTCAGTTTAGCAACAAACTGCAAGATAGAAGTATATCTTAAAAGTAAACAACAATTTTTCCTAATTCCAATAACTTAAATGATCAATGTCATCTCAATGTTGATAAGCTCAACTAGGGCTGGGTGATATCTAGGCAGGTCACGATGCGATGGGAAAACGATTCAGAAGGCTGCGATGCAATGATAAAAATATTTTTTCCTATACAAATGTTTTTTTTTCTTGCTGTGTGACTTAATATCAAAGTATTTGTAATTACCCAGACCGATTTTACTTCCAATATCCTTTATTATTAAAACAAATGGAAGTGATTTGGCAAGTCAACTGGAAGGTTACATTTGCCAGCATTGCAAAGAACCAACAAGAAAAGAGTGACTGCCCTCAGTGCCCTGTAGCAGCATACATAATGCAGTATTTTAATGCAGACTTCAGCATGTAATAATAGCTAATGTAAAATAACAGACTTTTAGGCAACATCATCCCGTTATGTGCAATGAGCAATACAATCCTTCAGAAGAAAAATATAAAACTCTGAAACCTACAGCTCTAATACAAAAAATGCTTGTGGACTGCAGCATATTCTAAAAACAAGTAACATACTAAGCTGATCTTAAAAATGTATTAACATACAGTAGTAGACTTCTTACCATCATCCTCCCTTTATGTGCAATGACTGAGTGTTATGTGAATGACAGCAGCATGTTCCGAATAACTCTTAACATACTGAGCTGCTCTTATACACAAATAAATAACAGTCTGAGACTTATAACTTCAATATGGTTTCTCATGTTTCAAAAATAAATTAGTTTAGCTTAACACAACTTGCATATTGTGTGGGTCTTGTCGGGGCCATTTTTACCTTCAGCTTCATAGAAACCAAAATGCCTCCATACATGAGCTTTTAGTGTAAACTGAGCAGGTCGAATTTCTTTCTGGGATTTTCTTTCGCCATTTTCATCGTCTCTTATGTGCACGCCGTAGACTGTCCGGGCACTAAAGAGTTATGCCTCTTTCGTTCCGTCAAATTTTTAACATTTAGAAAATACATTTTTGACACTAGTGAATCGATTCAGAATCGTCCACGTCCGCATCACGATGCATCTAAGAATCAAAATTTTCCCACACTCCTAACTTCAACCTGATCAGTTCCTATTCATATACCTTGTAGCCTTTTTGCAGTCAACTGAAACACTAGCTACCCTCCAAGTCTCAGACAATTGGACACATCTTTGATTATAAACAGTTCAGTCACCACTAAAGAACAACACTTGGTATTGTCTACAATAATTTAATAAGATGGAGTTATCTGTTAACTTGGAAACACACACACAACTGGAAAATACACCGACATGAAGAAACAGACAGACAGTGAGGTACCCTTGTTGTTCTTGATGACTGGCTCCAGCACAGATGGGGCTTTAACTGGTGGGGGAACAGGGGCAGATTCAACTTTAGGGGCAGTCTCCACTTTATGATCTTTAGTTGGTTCAGCTTTAGGAGCAGCAGCAGCCTTAACTGTATGAGCAGGAGTGACCTCCGCTTTAGGGGCTGCCTCAGACTTGGCTTTAGGAGCAGGGTCAGACTTAGCTTTAGGAGTAGGCTCAGTTTTAGATTTAGGTGTAGGCTCAGCTTTAGATTTAGGTGCAGTCTCAGCTTTAGGGGCAGGGCTAGATTCGTGTTTAGCATTAGGTGCAGCCTCAGCTTTGGATTTAGGTGTAGCCTCAGATTTAGGAGCAGCTTCCGCTTTAGGTGCAGCCTCAGCTTTAAAAGCAGCTTCGGCTTTAGGTGCAGCTCAGCTTTGGCAGCAGCTTAGCAGAGGCAGCTTCCGCTTTAGCTTTTAGCTTTTTTAGCAGGCTCGGCTTTAGCTTTAGGAGCAGGCTTTAGCTTTAGGAGCAGGCTCTTTGGAGCTTTCGGCTTTAGCAGGCGGCTTTAGCTTTAGGAGCAGGCTCGGCTTTAGCTTAGGAGCTTTAGGGAGCAGGCTTTAGCTTTAGGAGCAGGCTCAGCTTTTGGAGCAGAGCTTTAGGAGCAGGCTCGGCTTTAGCTTTAGGAGCAGGCTCGGCTTTAGCTTTAGGAGCAGGCTCAGCTTTAGCTTTAGGAGCAGGCTCAGCTTAGCTTTTTTAGCTTTCAGCTTAGGAGCAGGCTCAGCTTTAGCTTTTCAGAGCTTGGAGCTCAGCTTTAGCTTTAGCTTTAGGAGCAGCCTCGGCTTTAGCTTTAGGAGCAGCCTCGGCTTTAGCTTTAGGAGCAGCCTCGGCTTTAGCTTTAGGAGCAGCCTCGGCTTTAGGAGCAGCCTCGGCTTTAGCTTTAGGAGCAGCCTCGGCTTTAGGAGCAGCCTCGGCTTTAGCAGCTTTAGCTTAGGAGCAGCCTCAGCTCCTCAGCTTAGCTTTAGGAGCAGCCTCAGCTTTAGGCAGCCAGCTTTAGCTTTAGGAGCAGCCTCGGCTTTAGGAGCAGCCTCGGCTTTAGGAGGAGCAGCCTCGGCTTTAGGTTTAGGAGCAGCCTCGGCTTTAGCAGCCTCGGCTTTAGGAGCAGCCTCGGCTTTAGGAGCAGCCTCGGCTTTAGCAGCAGCCTCGGCTTTAGGAGCAGCCTCAGCTTTAGCTTTAGGAGCAGCCTCGGCTTTAGGAGCAGCCTCAGCTTTAGCTTTAGGAGCAGCCTCGGCTTTAGGAGCAGGCACAGTTTTAGGAGCAGACTCTGCTTTGGGTTTAGGAGCAGGCTCAACTTTTGGGGCAGCCTCGGCTTTAGGAGCAGGCTCCACTTCCGTTTTAGGGGCAGGGGCTGCTTTTTGGGCAGGCTTACCTTTGGGGGCCGAAGTAGACTTGGCTTTAGGGGCGGACTCAACGATATTACCAGGTTCAGTTTTAGGAGCTGCTGGAGTGACTACAGGAATTGTGGTAGGTGGCATGGGGGGGAAAATGGGCACAGGATTCTCAGGTGGTATGAGTGGTGGGAGATCATCATCATCTAATTCTGCAGGCACAACCTGGAGAGCAGTCTTTGGGGGGGCAGTAACAGCCAGGGAGGGCTTATCTTTTGAAGCCGCAGAGGCTAGCTTTACATCAGGCTTGGGTTTAGCAGCTGATTTTGCAGGTGCCACAGGGGCTTCTAGTTTTGGAAGTTCAGCCACCTTGGGTGGACTGGAGGCTATCTCTCCTGTAAATGACCGAGGAGCAGGGGCAGCAGGCTTTGATGTTACTTTGAAAGCCACAGGAGCTGCAGCAACTTTGGGAGAGACAGGGGAAGCAGGTGCATCTTTAGCTGTTTCTACCTCTGGTGCTGGTATAAAAGATTGCGAAGCGCCAACTGGTTCATTTTCTTGAACAGGTTTATCGGCAGGTTTGAAATTCTTTGCTTTCTGTTGCTTCCCCTGTTTGCCAGCTTTTACAACCTTGGGAGCACTTTGCCCTGTGACAGGAGAGTCAGCTGGAGGAGAAGCCAGGGGGGAGCATGGTGGGGTAGCATGAGGTACAGAGGCAGATTTGGGAGAGGTCGGGGAGCTTGAGGCAGATAAAGAGGAGCGTTTCCTGCGTCCAGAAGGAACGGGTTTAGGAGAAGTAGTGTGAGAAGATGATGACAGCTTAGGGTTATTCTTGCCCTCTTTAGGCTTTGCCTTAGAGGGAGCAGGGGCCACAGCAGCAGGACCAGCGGGTGTGGCTAATGGAAATAAATGGATTTAAGTGATTTTTGGTCAAGTTGAATGGTGTCAATTTTCACTTCCATGCCGGTTATAAGGGATGCTCTCAAACACAGAGATGTTAAAATGCATCACAAAACATTTCAGAACTGACAAGACTCTGTCCACACGCATATCTGGCTTACTAATTTCAAAATCAAACCCAAGGCACCATAGAAAACTGGTGCCCCCACTCAACACACATGCAAATACCAGCCATGTACTGCCAAAGACAGACAGTACCTGAAAACATGTAAAACAAAACAATGATATTATATGCATATTAACTGCAGGACTGTATAGTGAGACATATATATTGCATGCGCTACAAAAATAGGTGCTCTGTGCGGATAATACATTTACCAGTGCAGCACGCGTGCAACACAGTTTGTCATGTGCATTAGACAGAGCTGCGTGTTTGTGTGAAGTGCGTTTGTCGGTGTGCAAGGTTAATCAATGACGCACCACTATTTGACTTAGATTTCGTTATTTTGCGAGTGAAACTCGTTTTCCGGTAGCACGGAATCCTTTCAACTAGATGCAGACTCGAGGATGCAGAATCCTGTTATTTACATCAATCTGTTCTGAGTGTCTGTGTGAATGAGTTGAACAGTTTAACGTATTACACACGTGATGTTCGTGAATTTGTGTGGGTCTCACTGTCTGAGAATATAAACACACAAACCTGAGAATATAAACACACAAACCTCATCTCCAATTGACTTGAGAGCTTATTTCACAAGCATTTTACCCTAAGAGTAAAACTGCAGTCATACACACAAGTGTCTTCGCGACAAACTGTCAAAATAAGTGTCCTGTTAACCAGAACACCCAGATGAACAAAAGCTGTAGTGTACTATCCCTGCACGAGCACTGTGGATGAGAGAATCAGCGGACTGGAGCGGATCACTAAACTACTGACTGAAAGAAGGTGAAAAGAATGTTTGATACGTTAATTTGTTATGGGTGGATTAATTCAATAGTTTTTTTCAGAATATCGCCTAATTTGCAGAGCACCGAGTTAACCACGCCCACTTATTTACAATCTGCATAATACACTAAATAGAAAAATCTCTTACGGTTGACATTTTAATCCGCAGTAACGGAATATTCCCTCATTCCGCCCAGCCCTAGTAAATACTATAGCATACTACAGTATTTTGTGTGGACAAATATTACTATTGTATAGAACTTACTTTTTTTTTAAGATTAACTAAAAATGATGAGGCCCTAATTTATCCATCTGTATGATACAATGTCATTTATCAGTCACCTGGCTATTCATACTGTTTGGCATGTAATACAAAATTTTTAACCTCTGTAGCACCAGTGTTACGTTAACGTACAGCCCTGAACTGTGTTCAATAATTAAAGTGATATTTCAGAGGCAAAACAAAATTTCCCCATGTTTTACTCACCCTCAAGGCATCCTAACTGAATAAGACTTTCTTTCGAGGGATAACGAAAGTTAGACATTAACGTTATTAGCGCTTTCAAATGTGGATATTTTTCTTAAACGCATCAATTCGTTTCAGACGACCTTTTTAAGATCACAGATCCGAGTCGAGCAGTTCTGGGTGCACTTTTAGGAGCTTAAAAAAAAGTGCCCCCCATTCTACCGCTTGGAAGAAATATGATACGTGGTATTATAATTCCGACTGATTATACATCAAGAAGAAAGTCATATTTAGTCAGAATGCCTTGAGGGTGAGTAAAACATTGGGAAATTTTGTTTTGCCTCTAAAATATCCCTTTAAAACAATCACTGACATTTTATTGTCTAATGTACAGATAAATAACTCAACATATATGCATTACTTAGAAGGCATATCATTAGCTGTTATATTGTAATTGTAATATTACCCCCCCAAAAAAACTAAGCATAATAAAAGACCAACAAGACAGAAAACACTCATTCAAGAAAAGGAATCATGTACCAATTGTGTGTTGTTAAAGGCAGGGTGGCGATTTCTCTTAGCCGTTGTTGAAGTTCAAATCACCAAAACAGACACAACCCTACCCCCATCTTTCGCTTTCGTCAGCGCTCGGTTATTGTGCACTGTACACCATACTGCTGATTGGCTACAAGGTTGTTTTGGTACTTGGCCCAACTTTGTCTAAACAAGCGTAATTCGGAAATCGGACACCCCGCCTTTAAGTAAATGCTCATAGAGCACTCATCTTGTTCGAACATTACTACAGTTCAACTTTTAAGTTATAGGGAAGTTTACAAAAAAATAATTGTGTTATTTATCAGGGCTCTAGAACAATGTTTCCCATTGGTTGCACCAACTTACAATTTGGTTGCACACTTTTTTTATTGCAATCATAATGACCTTGCATAATGGCCTTAGAGTGACAAATTAGCAGAACGATTCATCAACTGTCTTTTAAAATAGTCGGTTATAGACCGCTTCATATTTGCGCTTAGTGTTGTCACGATACTGGTATTTCTAACTTTTATAGGATTTCTTAAAAATATCGATATTCGATTAAATTTTCAATATCCTAGGGGGAAGAACTGCCATAACTTTAACCAAATTTTTTTTATTTATTAAATGGGTCATATGGCGCGAATACGTGTTTTTCTGTGTCTTTGGTTTGTTATAAGTTGCCCATGCATGTATTAGACACGTAAAATTGCAAAAATTATAGTGTCGGAACAAAAGATGCATTCTATCTAAAAGCGAATGCGAACCCAGACCTGCCTGAAACGCCTCGTGTAACCACACCCCGGCAAATGTCCGTCACTTCATAACATGATTTGACTAAGACCGCCCAAATCTAAACGCAAGTAAAGTGGGTGTACTTGTAAATCTCAATGTATCGTCACCGTCGCAGCGACGCTGTGCGTTTCGTTGCGAAAAGAAAGACTCTTTGTTTGCCCTGACAAAAGATAAGACAACTAAAAACGAATGGTTACATTTTATTGACAACACTGTTCCAGAAAAGTACAATCCGAATGTTCAAGTTTGTGCGGTGCATTTCGGCGACGATTGCTTCACGAACGTGGGAGAGAGATTAAGATCTGCTATGCACAAAAGCTTTGGTTAAAAAGTGGGGCCCTTCCAACCATTGAAACTTCAGATTCGCAGCCTGTAAGTATATTTCCATTGTAAAAGACTTTGTAACGGACTAATGCGAGTTGAGTTTGTTGTGATAAAGACAACATAAGTCCTAATAATCAGTAATAATGTTCTAACTAGAGGCAACAAATGTTGTGTTTATAATGTTTTTTTATGTAGTATTTATTTTGGGTTAATTGTCTTTGTTGAGTAGCGACGAGACTTGACGTAACGCTGGTTGATCAAGAAGGGCGAAAGCGCTTGCGTTATTTATTATGTTACCATTCCCTGCTGTAATGCGAGCTTGTCAGCTGCTTGTGTGAAACACTTGTCAGGGAAGAAAAGGCAACATGTTTTTGTGCACATTCACTCCCGGCTGAAATTCAGGTAAAATATATCCTCTGAATGCGCCACACGTGAAACATGGATTCTGTAATCCGACCATGCTTCTGATTAACATGCGAGGGGGAGTGACAGTTAAAAAACGTACGTGTTCGCCTTCATGAAGCACTGCGCAGAACGTTTAGAATATATATCATCAATGTTCTGTGAGAGCATTTTAAAAGCATATGGAGCAGTCTGTCCCGCAATGCTTTTATGCCGTTCGGTCACCGAATAAGGTCAAACACACTTTAGTTTGGAGACAAAGGAAGGGCACGAGCTCTCTGCTCGCTCTTTCCTGAACTTAGGCTATAGTCATTGGTGATCGTTGTTATTCAACTACTTTAGTGCTCAGTAAAAGAAAGTCATTGGAGTTTGGAATGACATGAGTAAAAAAAAAATCATGGGGCATTTTCAAGAACACAATCCAAGGCTGTTGCACATTTGTGATTGAACTGGCTCAACTTGTCCTTTAATTGATTATGACTTGTCTACACGCATCAAAAGCTTATCTCTGAAAATGAATAACTACGCTATGCAGCAAAGTCACTAACAGTTGGGGCTTTCTCTTGCTGTAGGTCAACACATGATAAAAAAAATATACATGACCATTAAAATAAAGTTTGAGAGAGAATTCTCGTAAAAGGATTCTTAAAGACACTACTATTTTCTTTTCTTGCCCCCATGAAGATTAAAAAACAAAATGTAACAAAATCTGTTCCTCCAGAAAGAAACAAGACACTTAATCCAACCCATCTTTTCAATACGCCATATAAAAATTATTTATTGTAAAAGCTAGGATCGATCAAGTTTAGTATAAAGTTAGCAAAATATTCATGCAGATTCAGCTCGACCATGTTCCAGCACATAGTCATCAATGTACATGCTTCCAAAACAACACCTCAACTTTAGTCAGCACACAATCACACAAGGTGGTCCTGGATCACTTTGTTTCATAACTAAGTGCATTTCATTATCATTATATCATTACTAATTAACGTTAAAGTCACAGGTATTTCTGCTACTTAGTTAAATTATTTTAATCTAGGGAGGGGCTCAAGCACACTGGATAAAAACTGACTCAAACATCATTCCCACCCCAAAAAACATGACACCACCCCAACCAGAGAAACTAGCTTTAAGTCCCAAGAGCAGCTGGTTGATGTCCATAAAAAACCTGAATGGACAAAACAGGTGCCAAGGCACAACATATGGTCCGTTCAATTTTCCAATTGCTTTTTTAGATTGAGAAACCTGATTGAATAACAACAGTGAAGTTCCAGGACCCCTCACAGTGACTACATTTACATGGACATCAGTAATCTAATTATTTACCTTATTCCGAGTAAGACAATATTATGATTAAGGTGTTTACACGAGTTGCTTTAAGAATATACCTTTCATGTTCCCGATTTACATGTATTAATACAAAGACTATAGATCGATTACACGGCAGTTTACATCCCCACACAACACTATCCAAAGATCCCTCCAGAACCCCATTCCTGCTCTTACGGCCACCAAGGCACTTCATAATATCAATTTATTTAAGAATTGTAAACAGTGTCCTTGTTTACCATTCGGAAAACAAGCTTTGAAGCCATGCTATTTAGTTTGCCATCAAACGGTTGACCACTGCCGTGTGTGTATCCTGTCGCAAAGTGCCACAAAAAGTCCTACATGCCGGTAATAATGCGATTAAGATGTGTACACGTCTACACCGCACTTCGATAATGGGACTAAAATATAAATACTCCACAAGTCTTAATTCGATTAGTGTTTACTACGATTATGACTTTAGAAGGATTAAAGTAAAGTACTCAAAAAAGTTTTGTTTGTATGGTACATTCTTAACCAGAGTATTGTCTTAATCGTGTAAAAAGTGGAATATTGATGTCCATGTAAACGTGGTCGATTTGATGTCAGACATGCAGATTTATTAACAGTACTCACCCGTCTCAGCTTGAGGATGCTGTAACTCCTGCTCTGTAACAGGGACAGTTTCTGTGGCTTCACCTGGCATTGTGGTCTGCAACAGAAAATGGAGATGTTTTCAACAACAAGTTCCAGTCTGCAGTTTTGTGTCTAGACTGGTCATGCGTTTTTATAAGGCAAATTGGGCATGCGCTAGGCCTCTTCCTGCCAGGCCTGGGTTGTCAGATGTCTCACTGCCAGCTGAATTAAACCCTCTGGTGTCTTCGCACAAGATACTGTAGAGCTTTTGTGATTTATGTCAGAAGTACTGAAACTCTGAGGTAAAAGAATCACAAACTACGGCAACTCGTTAAGTGTCATATCTACACAAAGACATTGCTTACAAGGCCTTTCAGGGCGCGCGTGGAGTGAGATGCGTCTTTTTCACGTGTGTAACGGAACCGCACGGTCACGCTGTTGCTGTTTTATGAGAAACTCGTCTGCGAAACTCAAAACAAACCCACGTGGATAAACAATACGATAAACGACTTCGTACTCTTTAAAATGTGATGCTACGACAGCACGTGCATGTATCCTAATTTATTAGAATGGCTTATTAAGCAGGCGAGATCAACTTTTCAGTCATTGACTACTGGCAAACAACGAACCCCCCCATTTTCACTACATTGAACACTTTGCACACACATGAAGTTTATAATGTGCTATTTGAAAACAAGGAAAAATAAGATTTGAACACTTCTTTAGAAAGAAAGCACACAGCTCGAGACCCAGCATAGCAATGCACTGCCTCCTGTTCCCCCATTTTGAACAGTCAGCCGGTTGTATTCATTAAACAGTTCTTTTAAAAACATGGCTAATAAATAAATGTTGGCAATTTAGCATCGACAAATACTAAAACATAAAATTGCGTACGATTTGAGAGACCCAAATACATATAAGAACGTCGGATTACACTAGATTTAAAACAGAACTACTCACTAGTTCGAGGCACAGGATCCAAGATGGCTGTGAGAGAGGATTTCTGACCTTTGCGTCGCTCTGATGTCACAACTATTTCTTCCGGTCTGCACCGGAAGTTGCTCCTGGATACACTGCTAACTGATAGAACAACCGCATATTTAGGTAAAATATTGTTTTTATACGCTCTTATTTGAACACACACGTTGCTCGTGTTTATTTCGTAAATGGCACACGATAGGAAATTCACATTAACCGAATTTAAGTTACTTAATTACAGAATTGCTTACCGAAAAATCTATTAAATTAGCATCGTTATGCTAGCCTGGTTATTTTCTAGCATTAACGTTTGCTTGACGTTCTGACATTATAATAAAACACATTCCTTTATCACAGGTGTTCATCATATGTGTGTTTTATGTGAGAAAACCAGCCTCATTCTGTCAATGTTCAATTTAACACTTTTAGTACAGACAATATGTGCATTCATATTAATATAGACTGCATACTGTACAGGCTACTGACGGGCTGTTTTACCTAACACACGTGTCAACTTGTATTACTACAGAAAGATGTCTATGTCCCATCTGTATGGGCGTAGAGGTGGTGAGGAGGAGGAGGATGGAGTGGAAATTGAAAAGTTTGAGGTGACTGAATGGGACCTGGCCAATGAGTTCAACCCAGACAGACGCAGGTACAGACAGACCAAAGAAGAAGCGACTTATGGGATCTGGGCGGAACATGACTCTGATGAGGAGAGGCCAAGCTTTGGAGGCAAAAAGTATGCTGCTGTTCTTTTTACTATCCAATATTTGAGTTGATCTCAAACTAGATAACATAATAAATAAGCTCCTTCAAAGGACAGAATATATATTTCTTGGCCCTATTCATTTTATTCTTATATAGCACTTGACATTCCTCTTACATGGTTTTTAGGTAACATCACATTTAGTATTAAGGAGATATAGATGTTTTGAATCTATAAAGTATTTTAATATACAGTTTTTGTAACTACACAGATCAAAAGACTTTTCAGCTCCTGTGAACTTTGTAAGTGCTGGCCTACGAAAGACTGCAGCTGAAGAGAAGGCAGAACCGGAGGGTTCCGATGACTCCAATCGAGGTGGAGATACACCACCTCCACCCCGCACTACATTTCCCAAAAAACTCAAAACGGTACAGCGAGATGCCTGCAAATGCGACGACAGCAACTTTGCTTTTTGAGTCTCAAGAACTGGGTCATAATATCTGTCTTTGAAATCTGCTTTTTAGGGTGGAAGCTTTAAGACATCCCAGAGATTTGCAGGTGGTATCAGAACAGGGAAAGACATTGGGTCCTGGGAAAAGCATACCCGAGGCATTGGTCAAAAACTTCTGCAGAAGATGGGCTACGTTCCAGGAAAAGGGCTTGGAAAAAATGCTCAGGGTACTTTTATACCTATACTTGTTTCGTGTGTGCACATTTATCCTGTTGTGAAGTGTGATATTGTAATGCTGTTTTATATTTGTTTATCTTTGTGTTCAGGTATTGTGAATCCAATTGAGGCTAAATTGCGCAAGGGGAAAGGAGCAGTTGGTGCGTATGGTAATGAAAGGACCCAGCAATCCTTGCAGGATTTCCCTGTTGTAGACTCTGAGGAGGAGGAGGAGAAAGTAAGTAGTTAACGTTTATTCGGAGACATGTGGCTAATGTACACTTTTGTGTAACCAGTGCCTAACCTGTACACAAACCTAACAACATACACTGTATGACACAATGTATTTACTTTTATTTTCAATAATACTTACAGCATTAAACTATTTACGTTCTGTTCACTCAATCTTTGCAGGAATTTCAGCGAGAATTGGGGCAATGGCGGAAGGATCCGGGAGAAAAAGTAGCCAAGAAAAAGCCCAAGTACTCTTATAAGACTGTGGAAGAACTGAAAGCTCACGGCAAACTGACCAACAGGATCATGAGCAGACCTGCAGGGGAACTGGCACAAGTCAAGGTGAGAGAGCATCAGGTTTAGAGCAATACTCAAAAAACACTACAGTGCACCTCACAGAAACAACTTATCTCTCTTGTGTTTCAGGTGATAGATATGACAGGCAGAGAACAGAAGGTATATCACAGCTACAGTCAAATGAGTCAGAAACACAGCGTGCCCGAGGAGGCTTCATTGAGCGAGAGCACCAGAGAACAAAAGAGCTCTGGTTTTGCTCTCCCGGAGCTGGAGCACAATCTCAAACTGCTCATTGAGCTCACGGAGCAAGATATTCTGCAGGTACAGTACAATACAAATATAACGGTGTGACGGCTGCAGACCGCATGTAGCTCAGTTTGACATTTTGTCATTGTCAATAGACACTACAGCAGTGGTTGTCAAATTTCAGGAAGTATCACAAAATGTATTTGTGTTGTGTATATAGAGTGCACGGCGTCTGCAGTATGAGAAAGACACAGTGGTCACCCTGACCCACGAGAGCGATGCCCTGCAGGGCAGACTGACAGAGGAGGAACAGGCTCTCGGGCGGCTAGAACAGGTGCTGGAGCTGGTGGAGCGTTTTGAGGCGGGTGAAAATGAGGATAGTTCTGCGCTCAGCCTTCAGGAGTGTGCCAGGGTCTTCCAGCAGCTTCAGACGGAATTCTATCAGGAGTATAAGACCTTGGGATTGGGAGATTTAGCTGTGTCTGTTGTGCATCCCCTGCTGCAGGAGAAACTTCGCAACTGGGATCCGCTCAAGGTGAAAAGCTCACATTCATTATAGTGTCTACAACAGTCTCATTTGATCTGACAATTGTTCTGTCTAGCCATAGAAAAACTAAGAAACATAAATGTATTTTAAGTGAGCTAAAAATGGCACTGTTGTTATATCAACAATTCCCCATACATACAGATAAACAAAATGAAAGGGATAGCTCGCCTAAAATGGAAATTCTTTCATCATTTACTCCCCCTTATGTCATTCCACACCTGTATGACTTTCTTTCTTCTGTATGACACAAAAGAAGATATTTTAAAGAACTTTGGTGTCCCAACAACATTGGCTCCATTAACTTCCATTGTATGGACACAAAACCACATATCGTTTGTGTACCACAGGTTTTGAATGACAGCAAAAATAAATTGTGATCATCAGCAATATGTCAGCTCTAATCTTTAATCTTTGTCTCATATATAGGACTGTTCAGACGGTTTGGAGGATGTTGGTCAATGGAGGGCCATTCTTGAAAACGTTCAGTCTTTTAATAGCGGACCAGACAGTTCTCAAATGGACCCCTACCACAGGTAAACCATATCTGAGTCCTGTGTATGTGGTGTGTGAGAACAGGTTTGTTATACAGGTGTTTTTGTGTGGGCACAGGTTGATATGGGAGGTGTGGGTTCCAGTCATGAGGAGCTGTGTGTCTCAGTGGCAACCCAGAAACGTGGGGCCCATGGTGGACTGTGTGGAATGCTGGGCACCTGTTTTACCGCTGTGGATTCTGGACCATGTCGTGGAGCAGCTTATTTTCCCACGACTCCAGAGAGAGGTTTGTGTTGTTTTATGAACAATTTACAATGTGTGTTTCCTTTGCAAATGTATAAATGGGTAGCCCTTACTCTGTTTATGCATAGGTGGACAATTGGAACCCACTGACAGACACGGTTCCCATCCATTCATGGATTTATCCTTGGCTGCCCCTGATGCAATCCCGCCTCGAGCCTCTATACGCACCCATCCGTAGTAAACTTGCCCATGCCCTGCAGCGCTGGCACCCCAGCGATTCCTCCGCCAGACTCATTCTACAACCCTGGAAAGATGTCTTTACACCTGGGGCTTGGGAGGCTTTTATGGTCAAAAATATTGTCCCAAAACTCGGTATGTACACCTTCAACGGATTATCAGACTTTATGCTGCATGTGTCATGTCTGAGGTAGGGTCCTAACTCTTTGCTGGTATATTTTAGCTCTGTGTTTGGGAGAGTTGGTGGTGAATCCTCATCAGCAGCTGTTGGAGCCATTTAACTGGGTGATGGACTGGGAGGGCATGCTGTCTCTCTCCAGCATGGTGGGACTGCTCGATAAGAATTTCTTCCCCAAATGGCTACAGGTCAGGAAACTTTATTTAAACAACTTTGTGCAAATGCTTTCACCGAAGTACCTTGGGTTTGATCCAAACATAGAATTCTTAAAGCTAAATATGTGTTTGTCATTTCCCATTGCAGGTGTTGTGTTCCTGGCTTAGTAACAACCCGAACTATGAAGAGATCACAAAATGGTATCTGGGATGGAAGAGCTTGATCTCAGAGAATCTTCTCAGTCACCCAGTGGTCAAAGACAAACTGAACGAGGCTCTTGACATCATGAATCGTGCCGTTGCCTCTGGACTGGGTCAGTTATAGTTTTGCTTTGCGTTCATACATACGTCTCATTCTTTCTTGTCTTTACATTCTACTCTATATATACTATATCAACTCTATAACCTCCTCTTTTCTTATAGGTGGTTACATGCAACCTGGAGCAAGGGAGAACATAGCATACTTGATTCAGACGGAGAGAAGAAAAGATTTCCAGTGCGAGCCTCAGCCAGAGCGACGGGAGGTGGAGAATTCCACCCCGCGTCCACCAGGCACCGCCCAGGTACCAGCATCGGTACCCACCAACTTTAAAGACTTAGTCCAAGCCAAGGCTGAGGAGAACGGCATCGTCTTCATGCCACTTGTGGCCAAGCGGCATATGGGCAAACAGTTATTCACATTTGGCAGGATAGTGGTCTACATTGAGCGTGGAGTGGTCTTCGTCCAAGGCGAGAAAACCTGGGTCCCAACGTCATTGCAGAGCCTAATTGACATGGCCAAATGAGACTGATGTTTGATCAAAACTTGTTAAAAAGTGCTTAAATGTTCCAGTGTAGTTTTACTCTGGCTGTATTGAATTTGTCATAATGTTTTTTATACTGTGAGAGAACAGGTTTTGAAATAAATGAGTGCTTAAAACTATGCTTGACTGTTGTTTTTAGCTATCAATAGCTTTCAATTAATACAGAATTTTATTACAACGTCTGCTGATTTGTAGTATTTCCATTTCTTATTTAAATAATTTTTACTACCAGAAAGCAGATCGTGAAAAAAATATTTATTAAATTGTTAGAAAACTGAGAAGTTCAGAAAATAGCATTTACAAAAATGAAAGAACTAATGGCAAACGCATTTTAACCCATTAGATAAGTAAAAGAACAGTTTTACATTTAAATACATTTTCCAACATTTAATACATTTTACAGCTTTTTAAAGAAACATTGGAGCAAAATTGCATTGGCTGTCGAATATCACAAAGTGTCCATATTTTCTGAAGAAGAGGGTTTAAATGTGTTCTCCAGGTTTTTGTGCTGTTATGTCCTAGAACTCCTTCTGAAGATCTGTAAAGTCGCATTTTAAATATTACTTAAGTCGCCAACAAAAATCTCCATCATTCAACTCATGTAGACCTGAAGTCAATCCTAAAGTAATTCAAGCCAATGGAAGCTGAGAGACACGTTCATAAACTCACCACTCTTCTTCAGCATCTCTCCATTACGAGATCGAGCCAATACCTCCAAAAATCGATCAAAGACCTTCACGTACTTGGCCAGGCTGGTGCGCTTATAGTCTGGATGCAAATGAATAAAAATCACATTTACAAATAATTACAAACATGCCAGGATTCAGTAACTTCATGCAGACTAAAGAGTGAATCTAGAACAGTTTCACATAGTTTTTTTCTCACAACTATTAACAGGTGAGATGTGTTTTCAATTACTTTTTAGAATTTGTGAGAGATGTGGTTGACCGGACTGATGTTCCACCAGGAAGGAGTTGTGAAGGAGAATGAGCGGGAAAGCGATTTACTGCCATTATGAGAAGGCAATACAAGACGCCGCTCATTTGCTGAACGCAGGGTTCTTGATGGGGTGTAGGAGTAGGAGTGTGTGAAAGTATGCCAGTGCAGATCCAGTGATGGTCCTATAGGCAATCATTAGTGACTTGAATCTGATACAGGCTTCAACCGGTAGCCAGTGGAGCGAGATAAAAAGGGGTGTCACATGAGCCCTTTTGGGCTGTTGGAAGACAAGGCATGCTGTCTAACCTTTCTAATGTTGAATAAGGCATATCAGCATGACCGCATTGTCTTTGCAATGTGATCATTGATGGACAGCTGTTCATCAAATATGACTCTGAGGTTCCTGGCTGTTTTGGAAGGAGGGATTGTGGTATTGCCAAGTTGGATGGTGAGATCGTGTTGCACCGTGGGGTGTGCAGTGAAGGGACCGGTGCCGTGGCTTCACCCTACTTCAAATATAAATACTTTTATGTGGTTTTGACAAATATTAATAAATTATTAAACATTATATTATTTTTGATGATTAAAGCACGATTAACACCAACCTTTTTTGATACAGAAAGTAGAGAATAATTCATTGTTTAAGTCTCTAATGAATGCTTAGGCTCTCTCTTCCTGCTAGTTCAGTTTTACTGTGAAAAGGGACTTCTTACCATCATGTTTAAAAACATCTTCTGTTAACACGCACTCTACCCTTAAGGAGTTTGTGTATGTGTGATTGTATTGTTTCAGGAAAGTGAGAAAGAGTGGAAAATCACGTGACAGACATAAACGTAATGTTTTAATTCATATTATAGTACGTGCCATCTTTGATAATCTATAGGACTATATGTCCTGTCTCATGAGAGTCTTCTTTCATCATAACTGGTCCACGGGTCTTTTACTGTAAATCCCCTACAGCAGGGTTGTGTGTAAGGTTCAGCTGGAGGTGATGCTCTTTCATCCAAGCTGAGATGTCTTTTAGGCAGGCTGTAATTTGAGCTGCTACAGTGGTATTGTCTGGGTGAAACGGGATGTAAATCTGGGTGTCGCCAGCATAACAGTGATAGGAGAAGCCATGTGCCCATATGATGGGTCCCAAGGATTTTGTGTAGATGGAAAAAAGCAGCGGTCCAAGCACCGATCCCTGAGGAACCGCAGTAATCATGTGGTGAGCAGTGGACAGCGAGCCCCTCCATGACACCCTGAAGGTTCTGGCAAAGAGGTAGGATTTGAACCAGCGGAGAGGAGTGCCTGAGATTCCTAGAGATGACAGTGTTGCTAGCAGTATTCGGTGATTGACAATGTTGAACGCTGCAGATAAGTCTAGCAGAATCCGGACAGAGTATTTAGATTCCACCATGGCTAAGCCGCAGTGCAGTCTCAGTGGAGTGGTTTGTTTTGAAGCCAGACTGCTTGTCATCCAGTAGTTTATTTTGGGATAGGTAGGAAGACACCTGGTTGAAAACTGCCCTTTCAAGTGTTTTTGCAATAAATGGGAGGAGAGAGACAGGTCTGTAACTGTCGGTAACAGAGGGGTCCAGTGTGGGTTTCTTAAGTAGGGAGTGACCTGGGCCTGTTTGAATGTGGATGTAAAAGTGCCGGTGAGCACGGAGGTGTTGATGACGTGTGTGAGTGTGCTGGATATGGCCTGAAGGAGATGGGAGGGGATTGGGCCAAGGGGACAGGTGGTGGGGTGGTTGGAGAGAAGTCTGGTGACTTTACTGTCAGTCAGTGGGGCCAAAGAGGAGAGTTCAATGTTTGAAGTGAGGATAGTGTGTACTGAGGTCTTAGGATCTGAGAATTGTTTGCTAATGGATGGGTGTTTTCTCAGTCAAAAATACATACATATACACATAGAGCACATTTGCTCACCTCTGATTCTGCGGCGCTCTCCAGCATCTTGCTCATTGTCCTTCCTTTCATCCTCCTCTGCCTCATCTGTTCTGGGTCTCTCCAGCTCCTCACAGATAAGACTACAAAGTGACAAAGTAGTCCTTCAGTAATCATGTTAAAGCAATTTTCATGACTACCAGTTATATACGGAAAGAGAAAACAAATATGGACACAGATAAATTCAGCATTTACCTTATCGTAGGTACCTCAAATGGATCAAATGTGTCCAGTTCTTTAAGATCTATTGGTACAGAGATTCGACCTAAGGACAGTATTGAAGACATTGTGATTTTGTGTTACAAGCCAACCTGAAACAACAATCGTTCCTCTTCACACTTATAGTTGTGGTGTAACTATCTTTTTTTTTCAATTCAGAACGACTTCTAAAACATACAGTATAGTTATAGTCCTTGATGTGAACAGGCTTTTAACATGTAAAATGTTAAGAAAACTGTGCTAAGATTCAAAAAGGCAGTACCGTTCTCAGCTCTTGTGTCTTGAGGGTCTCACCTGTCTTAGGGTGCACACTGAAGGGGCTTTTCAGCAAGTGGTTGACTCCTTTACTGACATTTACGTCTAGGCGTGGGTAACAATACTGCAGCATGATCTCTTTATCAAAAGTACTGACCACCCTTCTTACTGCTCGACTTCACATGCACAGACAAACAAACTGGAATTATCCTGGGAAACTGAACATTTTTCTCTGTCACTGAAAAAGTATCAATGTTTTTGATGGCATTTACCTTTTTATGTTCTACCAGAGCGCAGAGTCTGTCCCACCGCTTCATTGGATTCTTTTCACCCTGATAAAAATCCACCAACTCCTTTCTGATATGTGCAGTTAAACTTAAAGAAAAAACCAAGCTGACATTTATGTATGATGAAAAACACTGAACACATCTTTATAACAATATTTATCAAAATGTAACCCAGCACAACGTGCAATCGAGACACGTTCATAACTGCTTAACATGTATTATAGCGAGAATGGAAGGATATCTTCAGGTAGAAGACCGAGCACTTTGTCTATGCTCTCCTTAGTGGTCAGTATGTCCTGTCCCACTATGGCGTACTGTGGGAAATAGCGTTCAACCACAGCTAGAGATTGACTGAGAGAGAGCGAGGAAAAGATTGTAAATATTTAAGCATTTGTCAGATGTTTCTATCCAAAGCAATTTACAGAACATTCTACCCTAGGGCAAGTGAAACTAGACGGTTTCAAAGCAACAACATAAACAAACGTTACTGCGCATGCACACTTTTGTGGCATAAACAAAATTTCCGGTACACATCCACAAAGAATATAGTCCCTGTAGATTATTTCTGACAAGCAAAATAAATAAAAAGTAATTTACATTAACTAGCAAGTTTAAAGTATGTCTTGCCAGTATTAAATTGGGTTACCAGCAAAAGAACTGTTACTTGGCTAAACTTAAATGCGACAAACTAGTTGACCTATTCAACAAATTATTTATTTAAATCAATTATTATACAATATGATATTAATATAAATTAATAAAAATTAAATTAAATATAGTTATATTATTAGCTACTAGCCAGACCGACCAACAAAACAGACCAGAAGTTAACTTTGGGCCAAGTGCGTGCGTCCGATGAAACTGTCTATACTATATAGTCGATGCTATACAATGTTATTTGCTTTACAATAATTGCTATGACCTTCATTAATGTATCCGCTATTATTGCTGTATTATATTACATTTAATTGCTCAGATTTATTCACAGTTTTTCAAATTGTAATTTTTCACATTGATCACATACAAAAAGACACCAGCATGCTTGAAATAATATATTATTTTAACGGATGTTTTACCTAACGAAAGGATGGATTGGATCTGAGAGTATAACTTTTCTTACAGTCTCCTCACCGCCCTGTGTTAAGAGACACAATCATTAAAAGACATCATAAAGAGCTGACGTTTGGGAAAGAGAGATGACTCGAAAACAATATTCAGTTATATGATATTTACCTTGACTAAACTGAGATACTCTGCCACAGCGGACCGCGCAGCCACTGAGAGCTTCCTAGCAGCATCATCACAAACCCAGCAATGCACTCCTCTTCTACCAGAGTACACCCACATAAGATGATGGAACCCAAAGTCCTCTGAAGCGCATATATAGTAGACCATAGATTAAAAACCATATTTCTATTTGTCAAGATGTTGCACCTTCCTCAAATTTCTGATTATGATCTGTTCTTCACACCTCGAAGTGCCCGGTCCAGAATCCGGATAGCGATGGTCATTAGAGTCCAACATTTTAAGCAGATATCAGCAGCACTGAAAAAAAAAACACATCAAGAAGAACTTATAGGTGCATGTTCATAACCAGAAGGGAATGCGAAAGTATGTGAATCTGTATACCTGCAGCAACTTCTGACATCATCATAATCCGTCATGTCAATGTCAAACACCAGCTCTTTCTCCAGGGCCTGGAAAGTTCCAGACTTCACTGCGTTATGTTGACTGGGCTGTTACAGAACCAGACAGTTATTATTACTTCATCATTACACATACTGTCTGTTGATAAATCCACATTATAAAATGAGGCAACAGCATCAGATCACAAAGCAAATGGAACAAATAAAAAAATATGTGAAATTTAATTTCAACCATTATTTGTAGTACATAATTGTACAGCAAAACAATCACTTATGTACATACTTTATACTGTACATTTACCGTATCTTGTATTATAATATTCTCTATAACATGAAATAAAACATGTAAATAATATTCTAAATAAATCTTGCCTATAGAAATGATCCATTCATCAATTCAACAGTGTGCATGATACATACATCGAGATAAATAACAGGAATATTGTTAAATGTATAATCAGATTCATCACCCGGTGGCTGTAAACTGCTCCGATGTCAATCTTGTATGGCACCATTTTCAGCATCTCTTTCTCCAGCTCATTCTGAGTGCTGAATGACTGATATCTCACATAAATGTCATCCTTTAGCGTAAAGGAAAATTCACGATTCTGGAAATAGTTTTTGAACACTGCAACACACAAAATGCAGAGAATGAGGTTAGAAATCCTCATGTTGAATTATGAAGCGAGTTGTAAATCTTGCTGAATTACTGATTAAAACACATTGCCAAAGTACTGATCAAACTCAAAATGTCTATTAATATTTTGCACGAAAAACACATAGAATACAGAAGAAAACATTTTGAGCACCATTGAATCACTGTTTATGTGTAGACAGCGACACGGTCAGATTAGTGAATTTATTTACTTACCACCACCATAATTTAACCAGCGATAGTACTGTGGAAATGGAAATAATCGCCGATAATAAAGCGGTAACAAGTCAGGCAAACTGGCTGAATCATAATCCGAAGTCGGCATGTTTATATCGACCAGCGATTTTCAATGACAGCTGACTTCTCCCGCTGAACCTGCTCACAGCGCGGGAAAACGAACGTAAATAGGAAATGACGTACTCGCCCTTATTCGTTGGTACTTGATCTCGATGTGTTTTTCATACACTGCTGCCACCTTCAGGCTCAGAAAAGCGCCGCTGATGGAAAGTAGATGGACGTTTGATTCGGATGTCGTCATCTCTGTTATATTCATATGACATTAGAAACCGCGCAGCCTGACGCGTCTTTTTTTTCCAGCACGTTTCCTCTGTGGTTGTAGCTTTTTGGCACCTGGCTAGAATGTTTCAGAGGAATTGAACATTTTAATCAACACATGTGTTGGCACAAATTAAAGCCTTGACAATATATTTAAAAAAATGATAGCAAACTTTGGCATAAGGCGGAGGATGTTGGGGTAACAGGTATTCGATAGTGATACGTGCCGACTTCCTCTCGACACCGCAGGTAAGTTCAGTCATTACTACACGAGCCAGATGTCTCTGCTGCACGTGCTTAACTATAGCGGGTGTTGGTTGGTTGGGAAGATGTGCGAGGGAATGGTGCGGGCTGCAGGCAGAGCAATTCCGTTTGGTGTCGCTGCAGTCACAGAACATAACCTCAAAATGAACTATAGTGGGGCTTTTTAAACTAAAGTCGTCAAAGACCACTGACCAATTTGGTCAATATTGTTGTTAATAATACCTAAAAAAATACCCTAAAACTGTTGTGTTTGGATTCCAATAAGTTCTGGATAAAATAGTACATTTAGGGGATATTTCAATAAAAATTAAAATTCTTTCAGAATTTACCCAACCTTAAATTCTTTTAATCCTGTGTAAATTCCTTTGTTCTGCTTAACACAAATAATGATATTTAGAAGAATGTTTGAAACCAAGTAGTTCTGGGTCACTTTGACTTGCATAGTGGGAAAAAACTACCATTGTAGTCAATGGTGCCCCAGAACGGTTTAGTTTCCCACATTCTTTAAAATCTTCTTTTGTGTTCCACAGAAGAGAGAATTGTATACAGTTTCGGATAAACTTGATTGCGAGTAAATTATGTCATAATTTTCAGTTTTGGGTGAATTATTCCTTTAAACTTAGCCCAAAGAAGGATTAAATACAGTTATTCTAGACTTAAATATTTTCTTTCTTTCCACATAGGGCAGAACATCCTCAAATACTGACTAAACAACTACACGCCTCCCATATGTTGTCTACGTGGGGCTAATGCTGAATTGGATGTGCTGAATTCTCAGGCACTGCTGTAGACAGATGAAGGTAAATGTTTGGAGCGGATATTATGTGTGTTTGTACAGTTGTGTGTGTGGGATTTTGCACGGAGCCTTTGTTGTGTTAAAGGGCTGGTTCACCCAAAACTCATTTACTCACCCTCAGGTTGTTTCACACCTGTATACATTTCTGTGTTCTGTTAAACACAAAGAAAGATATTTGTAAGAAAGTTAGCAATTTTCAGTTCTGGGACATCATCTACTACCATAGTAGGAAAAAACATATTGTTTTTTTGTTCTGTTGAACACAAAATTTGATATTTTGAAGAATTTGAGAGAACAAACAGTTCTGGGGCACCTTTGACAACCATTACATTTTCCTACTATGGTAGTCAATGATGTTCCTGAACTGAAAATTGCTAATATTCTTCTAAATATCTTCTGTATGAAATTACATGAGGGTGAGTAAATTATGACAGAATTTTCTTTTTTGGGTGAACTATCACTTTAACAATGCGTGTATTTGACAAAGTATGTGTACTAGCAACTGGTAAACAAATTGAGTTATGCTTACAGGGAAAGTCAAGTAAAGTGAGTGTGCTTTTTCAGTCATTTTCAATATATACAAGCCTTTGCATTCACTCTATATGCTTTTGAAGACATAATATTAGTGTAGCAACAGAATCCATAATGTAAACAGCTACACACTCACACACACACACACACACACGCACACATGTTTGGTTTCTATACATTTTGGGACTTTCCATACGCGTAATGATTATTATTCTAGACAAACTGTATATGTTATTGCCTTCCCCTAACACAACTTCAAAACCTTACCATCTCAGAAAACTTTCTGCATTTTAAAATGTTCAAATATACATAATTTGGTATGTCTAATAATCCATTTGAATTGTGGGGACCGTTCGTCGCACCCACCCACCCACACACACACACACACACACACACACACACACACACACAGACACATTCGACATATGCATTATTTCTATTAAATCCTCAAACATGATTTCTCAAAAATCCATTTGGCACCTATTGAAGCTTTTTTTGTACAACTGTAACAAAATAGTAACAGTATTTTTTTATAAATATAGTCCAAATAGACATTTGCCAGTGATGGATTATTATAATGTGTGCATCAGTAAGAAAACCAAAATCTTATATTGGTATATAAAAATTCATATTACTCATCTTATTCTCACTATGCGTGGTCTCTATGATCTCAAACAGAGTTTATGTTAAATTTTTAACAGAAAGATATTTTTTACAGAACATGTGACATTCAGATCGAGCAGATTAACATTTTCATCATCCAGTTTATCCAATTGTTATTAAATTCCAATTATAAAATGTTTTTTTAGTAACACTGCTGTGACTAATGTGGCTGATAAATCAATGGCCTCTGTGTTGGGTAAAAATAAAATAAGTTTGGCGGTGTACCTTCAGAACCACCTTGTTAACTTGAGGAGTTGTGACAGAAATAGACTATAACGTTTGTCTAATAACAATGACTGTCGGATGAGGGGCTGGTAGAGGCACGGGAGGGGAAGGATGTTATCTGGGCGACAGGGTAAAGCATATCAGGACTTGAAGAGCGGAACTCCACCATCAGAAGAGTCTCTATTGTTCAGCACATATCCTCCTCCAGACCTGGTGTTCTCCGTGTGTGGGTGGAAGTGACTCTTCCCTCTGTGGAAAATCTCAAAGCCAGGCTTTCCTTTATAAGCCCTTCCGTCGGAGGAGGAAGAGAAGTTCCTATAAAGCAGGTGTTGAAGCTTGCAGACTGTTGAGGGGGGTTTGTGCAGGCGAGACGGGCTCTGACACACTTTCAGACATCTGAGGAGGATATGCTTACTGCCTGCTTTGTTGTCAAAAGCCAGCGAGTTTTGAGTTTGAAACGTGATGTTACAGGTGACATCTGTTACTGATGGTACATCAGCCGACAACAGCTGTTTAAGAAGATTAAGCAATAGTATGCTATCTAGTGATCACCGTTTGTGTTCATTTAAATCAAGTGAATTGCCGATCATGTCATTGAATGGAAGGGTTGCGTGGTTACGGTTTAGATTCATAATAAACGTAGGGCACAGGTGTTAATTAAAATGCCCTCTTGGTCAGGGCCCAACCAGCACCTGCTTGCCATTCTCATACAGAAAGGATTGTGTGTTTTCATAAGAGAGATGTTTAATAATTAATTTTGTACCATCTTTTCCATCGCCACATAGTAAATATGTTTTCATTTCTAACACAACGCGAACCAACAGGCAGACGCTCTCTCGCTAAGACTTTACTGCTGTTGCTATGACTACATTTCTTCTGCAGTAAATATGTTGTCTGACACGGTAATACTCGTGTTTTATATCTAGTCCTCTCATATACTCTCTCCTCACAGGTACACAAGGCTGTGGGTGAATATAATCAAGACTTTGAGGGCTGTCTCTTTAAAGAGACAGTTCACCCAAAAATGAAAATTCTGTCGTGAATATCTCACCCTCTAGTTGTTCCAAACCTTATGTATGTATTTGTTCAGCTGAACATAAAGAAAGATAATTGGAAGAATGTTGCTGACAGTTCTGGGCCGCCATTTAAAATTGTTCTGCTATGATAGGAACAACTAGAGGGTGAGTAATTCATGACAGAATTTTCATTTTTGGTGAACTATCCCTTTAAGAGCAGCACACGATCAAAACAAAACGGGTATTGCCAGATCAGTTGTGGACAGTTTGTTTACTCATGTCTAACTATATTACATAAAATAGCTTGCATTTTACTTATGACTAGAGCTTATAAGCTGTAGAAGTCGTTTTTTTCTATACATTTCAATACATCTATACATTTAGTTTCTCAATAAGGGGCTACATTTTTTTTAAAGACAACCTAACCAGATAAGCACTAAAGTCAATTGAATCATAATTACACTGAAATAAATTATGTGCTATAATAATTTAACCAATTTCAACTTTTTTTAATAAGTTAAATGAAATGCAACTAGATTTTTTGTTGTTTAATGGTTTGTTTACAGAACAAACGTGGGTCAATCCAAAGTTAAACACCTGAGCCCAAGCGTGGGACATCTGGACAGATAAACTAGGTCAGATTTTTTTCTAAAACATGTTCTTTGACCTAAATTTTCAGCTGTAATCAGCAAAAACCTGGTTTCTGATATAACTGTAGGCTCCAGACACACAGCCGCCCTGTCTAAACACACACACCCTCGTCCCTCTCTGACTCAGGGACCCATATGCCATAAAATCATGGTTGGCTAATTAGACAGACAAAAATGCTCATTCGTTATCAACATTCCTCAGGGGTTCATGGTGACGCACTGTACGTGCATGTGTGCATGCGTTGTAGGAGTGATAATGGGGGTTGGGTGTACCTCATGGGTTTTGGGGGAGCCTAGGGGACCTCCGAAAAGCAAGAGGCATGTGGGTGTGCAGTCAAATTGTTCGGTTGTCAATGCTGAATAAATAAGCTGTGCAATATTTAGATCACATTCTACTTTAACACATTTTTGCTTATTTTTAGTAGTTTGTTGTAAATGTAGGATGTACGTTGAGATGTTCCACATTGTTTATGCTAATATGTGAATATAATTATTACGCTAATTAAATTCGTTCATTTTTCCTAAGGCCATGCAGCCTGCAGTTGCAGTGGAGATTGTGTGTAAATGGACAGCTATTAAGATCGATTTACTGGGTTGACTGGGCTTGTTCCATTTAAAAAGCACTGAAAATAAAGACCCTTTCAAATTTTAAGACTTTGTGGTCCTTTATGTTCCTGTTAATATGACTATGTTAAAGTTAATAATAACACAGGCTGAAAAGGTGCATAAAAATAACACCTTAAAAAACTCACATACTAAATGTTCTTAAAGTCATCATAATGTATATCATTGTTAACACTGTAGTCACGGTGTCTGCTTTTAAGATGACTGTTCAACATTGCTTTAGAGAGCATAGAGTACAAGACACTTCACGCAGCCGGGAGCTCTTTACCAAAGCATTCTTAGGCTGCTGGTTTGTTTTCATCCATCTTTATTCTCAAGCTTCACTGCTATTTCCTGGCTCTTTATGACACTTTAACTTTCAAGGGTTTCTGTAAAATAGCAGTTAAAAGTCTCACATTTAAGCTGTAGCCCATCAAAGTTGTATTGACTAAATACATCAAATGAAAGAGCTGAACATTTATGGAGTGAGAGCACCCCAGTTTCATCATAAATATTCTATAGCAGAATATGTATTTTACTGGACCATATGTGACTGATCTGGGAACATGAATGCAGAGGCTTTCAAATATGGAACGTTCTGGATAAGTGGACAGGACTTTATGCAGGTTTTTAAGAGGGAAGGTTTATGGTGTAATGCCAATGTGCCTCCATTATGTAGTACTTCAGTAGTAACCCAAATGGGAGATTAGTTATATTATTCACCTAGTTTTAAGTTACAAAGAAGCACTATTTTTTAACATTGAAGCAAACATCCGATAGGGCATGCTAATACTTTATCTAAAAAAAACATACTATGATCAACCCAGAAAAGGTTTCTTCTGACATCAGTGATCTTTACTGTACTGGTCAAAATGTGATCTACAAAAAAGGTTAAGATGGTGAATCCATGTGAGAATGAACTTGTGAAAATGTAACAATGAGATAAAGTATATAACAATATGGGATAAATTCCACATTTGACTACAGAAATTGCATGTAGGTACAAAGTTTCATCATCTTTACTTTTTAAAATGTTTATACTTGTAGATTAAGTGTTGGTCAAAAATATCAGAAGAATATTAATCTGTCTAAAATACCTTGTCTTGTTTAACTGCAAAGATTGCATAAGAAGACCTAACTGAAGATTTTGCATTTGATCACATGAAAATAAATATAACCAGTTATATTTTCTGACCAAATGAGGGTTTTAATTCATTTAAGACACAAGAGACAAGGAACAAAATCAATAAACAATATGCAATAAAAAATAGATTGTCTGAAACTGAGGAAATCAAGCAGAACCATCAATAATCAACTTTTCATGAATAAGTTACACACATAACATTTCACACAGTCATACTGTCTGTTTTTCAATTGTTTGCTTCACAGACATTATTTTAAAGGGCTGTACAAAATTATTATTTACGACATGAACGTCCAGGAAGTTTGTGGCGGTCCGCCACATCAAACGTGTAACATATAAGAGTGCTACTAAATAAGCCAACAAATACAAATTTATATCTAGATAATGGCGTGTGAGATGCATCATATATTGTCATGATGACCTTATGTACAGCCATTGCTTTACGCTACAGTGAGAGAACTTTTTCCTGTATTTTCATCTCTTTGAAATTCTTGGGTGGTTTTCAGACAGTCCACCTTACCTTACTTCTCTGTTGCTGGGCAACGGTGTAAAATTTGAGATCCCATAGTATGTGATGCAGGTTTGTGTATACTTAGGAAGTAGCCTAAATTAAATCATAATGAATAAGTTCAGAGGTGCTATTAAGGCAGGTCCAGTTATATCTACACACTGTTTTCACTCTCACACACTATCCAAATTTCTTCTGTTCTCAATTTTAGGTGTTACAAATGGTAGATTTCAACATCCTCCAAATGTTTGGGTTAGCATTCAATGAGCCGTTTACTCATAGATGTCAGAATATAATTCATGATCGAACAGTTAGCTTTTGTTGTCAGGCTTTTACAATGAGCTTCTTTTTTGATGGCTGTTAAATAGCAATATCCATTAGATGACAAAGACGAGCCCACGAGGATTTCAGTTCAGGGACAAACAGATTATCTAAGAAATTTGATACATAATAATTTATTCCCAAAGCAGCAGTGATCATTTTAATTGGTATGAACAACTGATTCTGAAAGATTCCTTGTAATACCGTCTGAGCTCTCAATTCATTTCTACACAGCCATTTATAAAACCAAACTGAGGATTTTGTCATTTTACGATTAAGCATTACACAACCAGGGATAGCAGGATTTAAAATAGAGATTACCACAGTGAGGTTTAGGACCAGAGTCGTCTTTTGACCAAATGCATCCCAAACTGAATTTTAATGCACTTAATTATTGAGCTTCACTACATGTAAAGAAAGCATTCGAGTAAAAACAAACTATTTTATGGTTGGGACAGATTTTACGATACTGTAGAAAGTGCAGTGAAAAATACTCAAAGTGCATCAACAAGCACATTTTGAGTTCTTATGTAACATTGATCAATTTTGGTGGACTGAAGTGTCCTGTATTAATCTCTTATCCCGTCTGTCCCTGATCCTCTCAGCCCGTCTTTAAAATTACTTCAGAGAAAGACATAATGTTCTAAAAACAAGCCCTCAACAGCTGGAATGGGCAATGACTTGTGTGTGTTTTGCTCTGTAGGGCAATCCTGTCTCAAAAGGCCAATGCAGGACTTTACCCAATTGACTGAGATTTATGACCCACTCTCTAGTGGTATAAAGGGCTACGGTAAAGAGAGAGAGAGACTGAAATACTGTGTGTCAGCATCTCCTACACATTTGTGTTTCGATGCTTCATCTAGCTGCACATTTTTAAGCATCCTCATATTTTAGTCTATTCTTGTTTGGCTCCTACCCTCTTTCTTTAATGACATTTCATCTATCTTGTTATAAATTAGTGCCTACCCTCAGAGCTTTTGGCCTCAGCAAGTGCAAGCAAAGCTTAACCATGTATTGAAATGGTGACTAATACCAACTTCTTCAACCATCTGCTTTTGTCCAGTTCATCTCACATCCACTAAAGTGCATAAACAGAATCGCACCCTCTTACTTTGAATATTAGCTTATGTTCACAGTTCATTCCCTACTCTCATACGCGTATACACTTTTACAAATAACACTAACTTGAAAACGTTTCACACAGTTCATGTCCAATAATCCTTCCTTTGTCTGATTAGTCATTAATACAAAATGCAGTTCATGTGAAGCCATACGCTGGTAAAGGGAAGTCAATCAAACCCTTAACAGCAGCATCTGCTCTTTAACGTAGGGATGAGTGTGTTTGTAGGTGGGGTGTCAGAATGGAAGAAGAACAAGAGAGGGAGGGGTCACGAAAGGCCATGACCTCCCCTCTCAAACCCCCCAACCATCCCCTCTCGAAGAGCGAAAAATGTGTTGTCGGAGCTAGAGCGGCAGATGTGGGCTCACATGATGGAGCAGCTCTTGGTTCTCTGTTTGCTGAAAGACGAAGTCAGGAGCTCTGCCTTGCTGGGCAGGTGAAGGAGGCGTTTGGAGAGTCGGCGCGTTGGGCTTTGCTTCACGGGCGGCTGCAGTTTGTTGAGGCACGTGAGTGCTGCCGAGCGGAACACGCTGTGGATGCTCTTTTCTGACGTGAATGCGGAACATTCCAGGTACAACTCCGCGCCGACCTGTTTTGCTAGCAAGGTACCCTGGGGGGGTGAAAAGACAGAATGACAAACGGCAACAGAACACAGTGTGGTTTACAAAGGGAGGTGAACAACTGACCTGCTCGTGAGAAATGGGTGTCAGTCTCTGATTGGACAACTCCATCAGTGTGCAAACATCTGTGCGGAGGTCCGTCTTGCAGCCAACCAGAATTATGCGCGTACTGGGACAGAAATCCATAATTTCTGCTTTCCACTGTTGATAGATGGAGATGTTATATTGGCATTCCTGGCAATAAAGTGCTTTGAAAACCAACAATGTAAGGTGCATCACCTTTTTCAGGGCGCTTTCGACGGTGTCAGGACGACTTATATCGAAGCACAGCAGAACAGCATCTGCGTCACTGTAGCAGAGAGGCCTGACGTTATCATAATATGGCGAACCTGCAGTAGCAAACGCAAAAAAGATCAATAACGACACTCTTAATGAATCCAGACGTTTAACCTAATAATTTAGTGAGGAATAAATAATTGACATTGACATTTTTGTGAAGGAGATTTGTGTTTATACCACATTAAAAATCTACAATAATAATTTAAATAATAGCTACATGTATGGCACTACTCACGATAAGTGTGTGGGCGAATCTCAGAGATTCCTGTATTGACAGAGTGAGTTGCCGAGGAGGTCTAGTCCCCTTGCGCACATTAAACCTCATCTCATTCCGTAACTATGGCAACGGCATTGAAGGATGTGCACATAAACACTCATATGACCCTAGTACATCGATAGAAAATAATGCTAGCCCATTAAAGATGTGTTTCACCCAATATTCATTTCTACTATGTATTTTGTGCTGATTAGCGAGTGTCGAGTCTAGGTGGTTGGGTGTTGGGTGAGTTGGTCACATACTGCTTAGTCAGATAACTAGATTATAGTGGCTAGAATATGGGCAAAATGAAATGATTAATCTGCACTCAATGCATATTTATTTAGTCTACTTTACACTAGAGAAAACACTGTTTAGGACATTTTGCAGAAGACTGAATGATGCGTCTGTATGGGGGGTTATTGTTATATGTAGTTGTGAAACTCAATAGTAAAACGGACTTCTTTCATCTTTTCTCATGCGAACTAATTGCTCCTCACACCTGACCTCATGCGCTATTCGAAATACAGATTTTATATACTGTATTCAAACAGATTTCAAATGATAAGAGCTGTAGAAGTGGCCCTCTCCAGAATGTGTCAAAGGCTTGGCTGTAACCTCTGACGGTTTTGTGCTCTTTGATCTGGAGAGCTAGTGAAGAGATGCCTGAAGCAGCAGAGAGCCAGACGAGCAAATTCAATAAAGCTTCTGTAATTAGTTGCGATTAGAGCGTATTTGTTCACATTTCTGATGAGTGTTTGTGTGTGTGTGGGTGAGCGAGCCTCTGCTGCTCTGCCAGCGTTCCTCCCGCACACCAACAAGAGCGGTGCACAATTAACAAAGCCTAACTGGCTTAAAGGGATAGTTTACCCTTTCGTCATTTTCTCACGCTCATGTTATTTCAAACCTGTATGACTTTCTTCTGCAAAACATAAATGAAGATATTTTGAAAAATGTTGGTACTTGGTAGCCAAGCAACATTGGACCTTATTGACTTCCACTTTATGGACACAAAACCACTGAGACATTCCCTCAAATATCTTCTTTTGTTTTCCACTGAAGGAAGAGTCATATACAAGATTTGAATGACATGAGAGCGATAAAATTACAGATTTAATTTTTGGGATGAACTATCCATTTAAAATGGATAGATTGGAGACGCTTGCTGGTCGGCTTTCCCAAACTGTGATCTTTAATGTAATTTGAATCTAAGAAAATACACAGTTGCCTTCTCACTTTTGATCTGGATTTCGTGTCACTGTCCTGAGTCTTCCAATGCAGTATTCTTATGAATTCTGTGAGACAGAGTGTGTTTAGCTAAATGCATAGCAGGAAACACCTTGAGCTAAAGTATGAACAGGAAGTACTCTTAAATTTCTTTATTCTTTAGAGTCAGAATACAAGTTGAAATCCAGAAAATATATGTGTGCTTTGTGTTGTATAAAAACTTGGATCTGTAATAGATTTCAGGTCACAAGAGGACACTTATATTTTAGTTTCAATACAGAGACTGCAAACTACTAGTTTTAGAATTAAAAAACTCAAGCCAGTTTTACTTATTTATTTAAAATACACGTGACTATAAAATCCCGGAGGCTCACATAATGTATTATTTGTCCCATATTTCCCTTTTATTTGCCACGGGTACCCAGCAAATAATACTCAAATTACCCACTGAAAATAGACATCACTATGATCATATGAAGAAAAGTTGTAATAGTGATTATTGAGAAAAGCCACTTCTTAAACATTAGTATCCATTCATTCATGCTACCAAGCAGCCAGGCATGACAATTAGCAAAGATTCACAGTTATCAAGCCTCACAAATACGTTGCGTAGTATGTGTTGTAACGCAACATGACCTTACGGAACCCAGCACTCCCGTCTGCACACAAGCAGCTGTTGGATTCAAAAGTGTTAAACCTGCACACTAGTACGAAAATAATCTTAATATATCAGGGAGCACTTGATACACTCAAATAATTTACCTCGCTAACCAAAACTGAATAATACTGGAGCAAATCAAATGAGATAAAGATGTAGAACACAGAAAACGCCAGAGAGAGAGTTTGTTTTAAAAAATAACTGGGGAACTACAACATTTGAGGAGATAAGCTTTTTTTATCATCTAGAACCATAAAAACCCAAACATAATGAATCCGACTACATTCTGCAGATAAAAGCGCACAAGCCTCAGTTATCTGTCATTGAACCACAGCTCTCTTCTACCAACCTAATCTTAATGAGCCTCATAATCAAACGCCTGCACAAACACACAGACTAAACATCCCTAAAACCAAGCTCTTTTATATGACAAATCTAATGTAAGAGCCTTGAACAGAGCACACCTCACCAATCCACTTCACAAAGGACAATATCGCTACCACACTATCACAGGCTTCATACTACGCTCATTTTCTTACGTCACAATGAGAGACATTCAAAAAACGGTTAAACCTTGAAGTTCTTTCAGTAAATAGCTCAGAAATCTTCTCTGACCCTGAGAAGGTGGAGATGGCACACTGCCACATCTGATGCTTGAAAATGGGTCTCAGCTTGATTCCAACACTCGGGTGTCTTTCTTATAATGTCCAACTGGACCTACTACTTTAACAATACTGTCATGAATCCACAAATGTATAAGTCATGAATCCACAAATGTACAGTATACAAGCATATGTACTGTATAAAGTGGGTAAAATGTATTAGGAGCTGTTAAATCAGATTATCAGACGTTGCCAGTTATTCTTACAAAAATGGTAAGAAACAAACACGAACTAACTTTAATGTTGCCAACCACTGCTATATCAAAAAATGACAATTTAAAGTAACAGTCACTTTTTTTTTACATGTGGAAAAAGTACTATGACAAACGAGAAATCTCTGATCTTAGGCGTCTTCGAGAAAACGAGGAAGAGACAGGCTACATTTGGAGTTCGAGTTACTACGACGGTGTAGAGAGCTAAGTTATTATGACGTCATTCTTTCGCAAAATAATGTACGTCACTGCCTAAATATTTTATCAACCAGCATTATAGCAGTCCTGGACGCGTTTCACTGCTCGTTTGTTAATCTGTATAAATGCTTCGACGTGTAGTGAACCAGCTTGAATATTATAAAGTGACAGCCCATCACTCTCTCTCACCTGACGTGTCCCATAAACTGAGCTCCACGCGCTGCTCCTCTAAGTCCAGCCCAGCTGTGTAGTTCTCAAACACTGTCGGGACGTACGTCTGCAAACGACACAAAGGCCAATGACAGAAGCAGCAAAATGACAGATTTGTGTAAAATATGGTGAGTTTACAATTTGTGATCGCTTGTTGCAGATGTGTTGGTTTTATAGATTCAACACGTGCGCAACATCCCACAGTCTGTCATGCGTATTCACAGTCTTATTCATATGACATTGCATGCTCTAATAAGCAAGACTATTCTTGAAAATACACCACATCTCTGTTTAAATATATCTAATGAATTCGCGCGCGAGAGAGAGAGAGAGCACGACATACCTCAGGATAACAGTCCTTGGCCAACACTTGCAACATTGCTGTTTTCCCGCACTGCACGTCTCCCACCAAAACCAGTTTACAACGCATTACCAAAGGCTGGCTGGTTCTCCGCTCCTTCATTGTAAATAAGACGGTCACGTAAACAGTGACACCAGACCAGTCCTGTATGCGCAAGCACTTTCGTATAAAGGTCCTGTTCAGTGTGTTCACAGCGCATTGGACTTTGGGTTAAGTCTCCACGAAAGTGAGTAATACGGCACTGCGGCAATTTATACAGCTCTGCTATCCAATCAGCGCTGCGCTCTGCTGCTCGCGCTCCAGTTTCACTGCCCACCCACCCGGAGTCTGTATATCGATTTAGCCGATATAACTGCGCAACGTTCTCCGGCATCTTACAATAAACGACACATAACTCTTAAAAAAGTTAAACAGAGAAGCTTAACAAAATGATGAGACCAGTTAAATGTAATGTGGCTTAATATCTCAAAAAGAAGAAAACGTGGTTCTTGTGTATGTGATAATTACTTTACATGACATGAATTATGTATAGTGTGAACAAACATTTTAGCACTGAGCCTTTGGAATATGTTGCACATGAATGCCTTCACATTCTTCTCTGACAACATGACACAAACAGGATAAGCTTTATTGACAGTGAGTTGTGCAAACAAGGAACACCCTCGAAACTTTATTGACTGTGTGTTGAATATCACTGTTGAGTGCTATCCTGTATATGTTTGTTTGGCTTCGACAAATGAGCACGTAGTCAAACGAGTGGATGAAGTAAAATCTATGATCCAATCCTATTGTTTGTTGAGTAATGTGACTGTAATAATAGCCCATCCGCTGTTCATTGACACTAATTATATGATATAAGCTGCTGTGATGCTATATTAGAGACTGCTGCATTTCAGAGACTGTCGCACATAGTGTTCTATTTATATGCAGACCCTTATAAAGCTCCTGGAGTAAAATGATGATGTAACTATTGGTGGTTTCATTGTTGCAATATCATCTTTTCTCTTTCTCTATCTCTTTTGTCTGTCTCTTGTTTCAAGTGCAAATATATAATTGAGCTTGGAAGCAGAGGTAGACCTACAAATGGACAAAAGGCTTAACGTGGAAACTGACCTATAAGGTATGGATATTATTATGTGAGCATACTGGCACACTACTCTCTCATTTGTAATGTTATTTTCAATGTGCTTTATGAATGTGTTCCAACTCGCTGAAGCACAGTATGTTAGCGTGTGACCCAGGCCAGACCGTTGACAGATGGTCTGGTCTTCCCCAAACTGAGACAGGAAACACAGCAATGACATCTCAGCTTGGGACATTCATAAAGCATATCCTGCAAGCTGGAATACCATGACTGTTCAAGATGTCATGTCCAAAAACAGTTGAAAGTCTAGTTCGATGTAATTCCCAGCAGGCAAACCTGGCATGCTTGGTTATACGAATGTTGAAGTCTGATTTATTCTGAATTTGGTAATTGTACGAAATTGAATGATATTTTAGAAGTATAATGTAATAATAATGGCTAGAGAATAAGGTCATCGTAAGGTCACGGTCACAGTCATTTCAGATTTCCTTTTCATTCTTGCAGTGCCAAGATTTTTTTTTCTTTCTTTCACTCTTCTCTTCCTCTCTCCTGCAGTCTAAAGCTGGCAGTCAGTTTGAATAGTGTATTGCATAATATTCCCAGTTCCTTGACTGTGCGCACATTCTCTTGTGTGAGGTTCATCATTGTCACAAAAGGAAATGCTCTTGTTTCATACTCGAAATTGTATTTTTAGCTCACTGAGCCATCATTGAAATAGAAAAAGAGATAATGTGTCTCATAAAGAACATGTTGTTTGACAAGTATTGCAATACTTTTATGATCAGATTAATTGCTGATATTTTATACTTAATGGATGCAGATTAAGGGATTACTTGTTGATTAATGCAGTGGTGTTTTTGGTCTTATTCTTGTTCTTGTTGTGTGATTTACGTTTGTGCATTATCAGATGTCTCAAGTATATGTGTATAATGCAAAATCCTTTCAAATTATTGAATACACTATAATAGTAATCCCTTAATCTGCATAATCTGTTGGAATGCTTGATTGGCCTGTCGCGACATTTGCAGATTCGTTTTAACTAATAACACGGTAACCAGGATGCAGCAAATCATTATGACAAATTAAATATAAATATGTCTTTTAATAACACAAGTGACATTATATTTACAAATGATTAAACCAAATTGACTGTTCGTGACATTTAAACGTCGTTTCTTACCGTTAAACCGAAAGTAAACAGCTTTTCTTCGCGGATGGTCTGCACTCGTTAAAATGAACTAATCAAATATTTTAATTTCATATTTCATGTCCAGTTTTTTTCTCATGTGGCAAGTAGCCGTGTAATAAGTGGGGTAATGTACAAGCAGCTGGTTGTTATCGCGAAACAAGGCTTAATGCTATAACAACCGGATGCTTGTAAATTATCCCTTACATAATATATTCAGCACACGTGAAGCCGTCTTCATGCCCATAGAGATTTGGTGTCATTCTCTGATCTAAATCTAATAAATTATCTTTATATAGTTTGTAATGCAAAGGCAAATAAAACACTTAAAAGTTTTTTTAAATACATATAACTTGATACTTTAAAAATATCAGTTTAACAGTTTAACTATTCAATGTATACACTTTTATATATTTTATCGTTTTTTATATAATTTATATCGTTTTTATATAGTTTGAACGTGTGTGCGTTCTTATTTGTCGGAAAACTATATGATTTTTGCTTAGACATTTAATGTTTTTTTAGGCTTTTAATTATTTTGTCTTAACTTCAATAATCTATTGAATTTGGCACACATTATACGAAAGACTGACAAAGAACACGTGTTTTAAGAGTAATGCTGACCTCAGGTGGTTGATGCTTGTTAGCTACATAAAGATCTACAGCTTGTTGGGACATGCCAACACACGTTTGAATTTTTATAGGCACATAGATGGGCTTTTTTTTTTTTCAAAATTTCCTCTATTGACTTTAAAGCAATAAAAACTACTATAAAGTCAATTGCGGCAAGTTTTTAGCTACTCTTTAAACCCTCATTGGTTTAGATTGGTTTCTTAGTGGGTCACATATTCATGTTTAATGCTGCTTAGTATAATGTAGATTGACTGTGATTTATAAACGATTATCGGTAGCACATAAATTATTAAAAATTAGAAGCCTGTAAAAAAGTAGTTAGTTGCATCAGAGGGAGCAGGGTTACATTCCTGGTATATGAACTATAATGATACACATTCATATAAAATATTTCTGAATGCACATTTTGGCCTCCTGCACCAGGCGCGACAGCTCTCGTAACCATGCTTTTAACTTCTGTCTGCCGCAACATAGTAAAAGATTCAGCTACATTGAATTACACGTTTATATTAAAATAAAAAATAATTTACTCTAAATGAAATGATCGTAAGAGTGTGATTAGCTTTTTTTCTGGAAACCTCGTTGCTTATCAGTTTAAAACTGCTAAGTTTAAAAAAGCTTTTCGTTTTTTCTTCTCACCATTCGGTTGTGTTTTGCAGTTCTGATTTTGGTCTGTTGGAGGCAGAGTTGTACTGAAATAAGAAAGCGACAGTGTACGACTGCGAACCAACAGCGATGACTTAGGGGTAGTTAACCTGCACGTAAATGCTTGTAATGTTTGTCTTTTTTTGAAAAAGAGCAAACTACTTTTTAATGATTATCTAGCCTACACTCTGGGATTGCCACTTAATAATAATAAGGTTAAACTTTGTAGGCGCATTCTAATAAACATAATGGACATAGGCCTAAATGCCGCGGAAAAAATTGAGAGACCATTTCAAAATTATTTTTCGTTTTTCTGAATTTACTATTTATAGGTATGTATTTCGCAAAAATGACAATTTTTGTTTCTTTGTGAACTACTACTTTCTAAATTTCAAATAAAAATATTGTTTCTATTTGCAATTATTTGCAGAAAATTAAAACTAACAGGTCAAATTGACATAAAAGATGCTCTGTGTTTTTTCAAAGCTCAAATACTGCAAGTTCATATTCACTTTTGAACATAATATTTGTACATTTATTTAGGAAAAGTTAAAAAATGATCGTGGTGTTTCTTTCGATCAGCCGAATCTTAAATGTAAATGATAGTGTGGCATTGAATCTATAGCGCTTTACCCCACTAGGCGGCATTGTACAAATGTTGCATCTTTATTCTTCAACTGGACCGTATTTTCATTCGCTATAGAATGAATGTATTCTTTAGAAAACATAATGTTGTTATTTTCTGTTATCACTAACCCGGTGGCCAATTTGAAACAAAAAAAAAACGGAGAGCATCCTCAGATGTTGATGATCACACATTGGGAGCTCTCCATGGTGCTGAATCTGTGTTCTGATTATGACAGCACGTGTAACCCCATCGCTGGGCTGCAGCTTGTCAAATAATTGTCATAAGTGTTTGTTAAAACATTTCTCATGTCTTAATTAATATTAAGAGACAAGAGGTTATAAATGTTCGTGGATTTTCCTAAAACACGTCACGAGAATGCTTTTTGCATGCTACTTCTGTTAATAATAATATAACTTCGTTTTATGTTTTTACGTAACATTATATCGTTAATTTGCTGACTGGGACATTAATTTTCTTAAACCTGATTGTTTAATTTACACTGTTACTGTTTCTTTTCTTGTAATATTTTTCACAAACTCATCTGTGGCATCCAGGGTCATAGTAAACATGGGGACATAGACCTACTGAGGTCCTGACTGATCCTGCCATTGATAAGGATATAAGTATAATATAAGTACAAAAGTTCATCCTGTTAGAAGTATTGGGAGAATACACAGTAAGGAGGTAAAAGGACATTTACCATCAACGGTGATAATGGCCAGTATTGCGAGCCCTTAGGTGTCAGAGAAAATGTGGATGACATTGTAGATGAATTTAGAAGATGCATAATGAGCTACCTAAAATATAACAGCTCGGCACTCTAAATTACATTTATACTGTTGTCTGCAACAACCCGTCCACCACTTTGTACAAACTATGTTGTTGTCCACACATTCAATTATCTATTTTATAAATTTAAAATTATTGGCATAATTTATTTACTTGAATGAAATCAGTTGAAGTATTCTGATATCTTGGATATCCACGTCATTTTAATATGTAATTTTGCGGTTATCCTGCAGATGACTGAGTGAGCCTGTCACCTCCTCTCAAGCACTTATTTTGACCAACAGTACGACGATTTTGAAGTATAAGCCTACTAAAGTTGCGGTGCTTTGGGCAACTTTTTTTTCAATCAATAGGGTTACTTTTTCCGAGCTCTGAACACCCTATTAGGTCGATATAGCAACATATGTTAACCAAGTGAAGAAAACACATTGTTTTGCAGTTTAACGCAGGAATGTGTACTCTCGTCGGCTGAATAATAATTCCACTAAGCAGGCGTATGTAGATATGTGCGTAATCAAAAAAAACATACCAAAATGTAAATCACAACAATATAGCAGAGTTTAGAAAACCTGTAAGAAAGAGGCAATCAAACGAAAAGTGATTATTATATTTATTTATTGATATTGCACCACAGTGAACCGAACAGTTTAGGCCTATCTAGGCTCTGCTAAAAGTTGCTACTTACCCCTACCGAGTCAAATACCTTACACTATTAATATTAAGTGAATAGTTATATCTTTCCGACGAGGAGGAATTTATGCCAAACATACACAAATGTACTCATGTAGGCCTAACTGATTTTCTAATTGTGTCATTTGTCATGCCGTCTCCAAAGGCATAGGCAAAGCCTTGTAACATATGTAAAATAATTGGGAATTAGAACAGTCTTCCACATTGTTATTTCCATGCGTTTAAAAAACATAAAATATACTTGCTTAATGAAATATTTTCTGAAATGATCGTATGTCAGATCGTATGCGGTGACGGTCGTATTTTATGCTTTCGTTCTGGGTTTGGTGAACAATAATAATAATGTTTAGAACCTATTTATCTCTGTGTATGATATTTAAAATTGTCTAGAAATCTGTTTTAAAAGCACAGATAAGATTTTAGCTAAGAACGTTTTGTTGAAAGTGTCGTTTGTTGCAATTGACTGCAGAGTGTTTGTAGGATAATTGCTGATAAGCCCAGTAGATGGCGCACTTATACAGCAGAATCTAACGAAATGAAGGAAAATCGAGAAATCTCTCACTCTGTCCACGTTTTGCGTTTTATTTAACTGTAAAACATACTCGTCCAGGGTTTAACTACAGACGCTAACGTTCTCGGTGATTGTGCGGGGAAAATATAAGCCTATATATAGATGTGAAGCAAATATAACATTGAAGACATTTAAGAAAGTTGTCATCTCTGTATCTCATCAAAAAGCCAGCAGTTCTTGATCAACAATCAAACATTCTTTACGTCAGTTGAAAGAATAATTGGTTATGTATTTGACGTCATCTTTTTAGATCTACTATTAACTTTAATTATGCTGAAATCAAATGAGTTTAAGGTACAGACTTTCGAATGCCTTATAAAGATGTTCCGCCAACGCCTGCTGCAACTTTCGACATTGCGCCTAACCATGGATGTTTAGCTTAGCCTACACCTGCGAAAACTCGATGCTTGGGAGATTCTTCTCTTGGCATTCACCGCGTGCCTTAATTGTATGGACATTAAATCAAGGTCCGCTGTGAACACGCAGAGTAAGAACCCTTGGAGTGCACGAATGGCGGCAGCACAGCGCAGTCATGAGCAAAGCCCCTTGTTACTCGAACCCAGTATGACACTCAAATTTCGCGCCCTGACTTGCACACTTTGCCACGAACTTCCGAGGATGAATAAGACTTGAACATCACTACACAGCTTACCTTAAAGTAATTCCCCATTTAAATGACGTGCCGTTAAGACGCATATCGAGTAAATCAACAGACTAACAAACACTATTGCGCACGACCCAAACCATGGTAAATCTGACTAGACGACCTACATTAAACAGCTTTCCGTCCACTACTTTAGTCTTTACTGGTGCTGAGGTTTTACCGCACTTTCTTTCCTGCAGTTAGAGACAGATTAGTGACGTGCACCATGTTTAAGCTCACACAATGGAAAAATAAGTCAATCGATACACAGCATTTACTTTGCGCTCAATACAAATTTCCTCTCGTGTAAGAAAAAGCAAGAGAATGCATTTTTGCTTTGTGTCCGTTGCAAGGGTTTCTTCATTCAATCTTTAAATGGGGTCCCTTTGTCCTTGATATTTGAAGAAAGGAGCAATGCAGCCATCACGTGAGAAATACTACTGGGTCACATCGAAAATTGAGGACAAAAAACGCTCGCAGTACGTGCGTGCTGGAATAAAAACGCACTTTCCTGATGAAGGAACAGAAATGTTTCCACAGCTCAGATGCTGCGTCTCCTCTCGTCTATGCAAATACGCCCTCCTTCGCGGCTTAACACCGATGCACAATAGCGTTCCTCTTCTGTATCGCGTTAACAAAACGGAGAAATACGTCAAAACAAACCGTGCATTTCACTAATATCCCTATTTTCGTGTGCTCTTTTATTTTCTGTTCTGTCCAATGACTTTGCGGAAGCTATGACGCTCGAAGTCTGTTCTTGACGATGACTTGCTTTTTCCCTCCATTTAAAACGGTCTCCGCAGCATCCCTCGGTAAATTCATCCTCGGACAAGCATGCAGACACCCCCAGCAAGCACTGGAGTCAGTTCTCCCCGATCTATCCCTTTTAATCTCGATCGTCCTCGGGCAGCGGTTTTTTGGTCCTGCCCTGAGTGTTTTTTTCAGCCTCTCTGATCCAGTCTCGCGGATTAGAGGTCCTCTCTTCCCGTCCCAGACACGCGCAGCCTTCTGCTGATTGGGCTCAACGCAAGCGGATTACATTGGGACAAAATGACGTCATGGCCCGGGCCCAAGTTCTCTCCCATTAGCCAAAGCCTCATCAACGAGATGTCCTTGAAATAGCGCGCGGCTGACATTCTGCAAATACGAGCAGGCAGACGTGCATTATGGATAGAACTAGTTTTATTGCTTTGACCCTTACATCAGGTCCAGTATAAATATGTATGAATTTCACGTTCATACAGTTTCCCAGACGGACTGTCTTAAACTGTTTAAGTAAATAATTGGTGTAGGCTATAATGGTCGTTGAGGCGAAAATATGTTTAGGATAGAATCAGCAGGGCTTTCACCTGTCAGTATATTGTTTCACTTATGTGCTTTTCCCTGTCTATTGGAACATTCACAAAAGTCTTTCGACTTTTAACATAATGCCTTCTTGTTATGCAATGGAAACAATACAATTCATATCAATCTCGTATGGGGGTTCTTTATTTTAGTTCAAAATGAAAAAAGTAATTCAAATATATAATTTTGATATAAAATAGTAGTTGCATCCACTTGGTATTACCTAATAAATTACAAGCTGTGCCATAGGATTGAACTAACTTCCCGTTTTGACCTCCAGGTGTAGAGTTTGGAGAGTTTTTAGGAACTAATGTCATTTCAGAAATCATATTGCAACATGGATAAGTGCTGGTCAGCCATTGGCGCAAATGTAGTTCTCAGACGCAGATTTTTCACTTCTAATTTGCCGTGGTGTGTCCTTGTGTACGTATTACTACTACTATTGTATGTCATTGTGTTACTTTAACATTTTCTGATTTGAGTTTATTTTAATATAGTAGTAGCTGATTGTGATCAATTGTTGTATTACATTTTTTCCAATTCTTTTAAACAGAATACCTTTTTCTTTTCCTCCAATTTTAACTCAAATATATAGAATTCTGTATGAATGCCTGTTGGCAGTTACTTAAAATGTGACGAACATGTTTTCACTCAAGTTATTTTAGCAAAAATAATATTGGCACGTTTTGTTTCTTGAATAATAATGTTTGAATTGGCTTGTTTGAGTTAAGTTAACAAAAATCCCATTTATTTTTCCTTAAACAGTTCACAAATTTTGTGCTTACTGCTCTTTCTAACAATTATTTTATTCTTGGAAGCGTTGATCTCAGTGACATTGACACTAAATTGTTAACGATGTAATTTTCAGAAAGCGAGAAGAAATTAAATAAACATACATATTTTAACTATGATTTAAAAGATCCCGAGTATTATTAACATCACCGGAATTAGCTACGGATTTTTTAGGAGAAGTTTTATCCACTCCCCCACGATAAAACGCAGGATATTGTGAAGAACAGTCCCTATAATTTTTCCTTTCTCGAGATAGCCAGACAATGCTTCGTTTTTCATTAGCTTACCACCTGATCTGTTGTTGTTTTTGTCCATTATCGTTAGTTCAATGTGTCATATAACGTGATCTAATTTTTACTGGGTAACAGGTGCAGATAAACATACGTGCTACAATATTAACTAAAATATTCCAATAGCCTACAGAAATGTGGTCCAGAAATATTTGCTTCAAAAGCAAAATGCAAAAAAAAATATCTTCAGGTGAAGGATTTTAGGGTTATTGAGAACGCTAGCACGCTGCTTTTCTCGTTTTGCGGTTTTAGATATATTGCCACGCAAATCCTGGCTCTGAAAGAAGGCCTTAGAGGATTTCATCAGAGGGAAAACACCCGGTTCCAGAGGATAACGACGGCCACATGCCCACAGCTGAAGACGAGAAGATGGCTAAAGGGAAGACGCACGCAGAAATTCTGCGCTGAACTCCGTCAGTAGTTAAATTCTTCTTGGCCGAGCGGCCTCCTCATCTTAAACTGCGTGAAGGAGGAGCCGTTCAGTTGCATTACAATGACATTCAGTCCCAATTCATTCAGACGCTGTCTAACGGTCTTTGGATAGCAAATCCACCCCATCGGGGGGAGCAGCCTCTCATTACGCCCCCAATCCCTACACACACTCACTACAATAGACCCAACAAAGGGCGAGGGGAGTGGGCCTCAGCGCTGTGCGGCCCGGGCACTGAACTCCGGGCTCCAGTGAGAGAAAAAAATGCTCTTCAGTGTTGGTGTAACGAACAACGTGTTAAAGTGTTTTGTTATTTAGAAGGGCCCATACTCGGACGCGTGTGACGTCTTTCCCCCTCAAATGGTCGTTTTATTAATGAAGATAACGGTAAACATATGCATGGGTACCGGCGCGTTGTGTCTGTAGGCTATGATAATACTGCAGGCAAGATGTGGTTGCTATTTGCCTATTTTGTGCACGTGATTAAAGTATTCGTCATCTGGAGGATCAGTGGAGGAATGGTTGATATGACTGATTTGGACTCATCGTTTTTGACTACTCCACCGCAGTACAGTCAAAAACTACGCGACCAAATCAGTCATATGACCAATTTCTTCACTGTATTCAACGCTAAGATTACAAATGCACCTTGCACCACAAAAGAAAGTGCGTGCAAACTGAGCACGTATATAAAAAATAATGAAAGATTTTTTCGGAAGTGCGCTGCCGTGTTTTTACCCCTTTCCTTAAAAACCTTATTATATAGTCCAAATATTTAATTATGTGTTATGAGCCACTCCAGGACGAAACGGATGGTAGAACCATATGGATTACAAAAAATGCAGTTACTCCACTTATTGGTATCGCATAAAAGTCATAATAAATATAAACGGAACGTTCCACAAACAAGATTTTAGAACGTTTTGTCATGTTTTTTATTACTATAATTATATTTATTTTGAAGTAGGATTTTTTTAATAATGGTTAATTTACTAAGATATTTGATAAGTGTGAAACTACACCACCGTACCATTTTATAAACAATTTATGTTGCCTCGCATTAAAAAATTAAATTAAACGCTTAACTGATGGGTGATACAATGTGCCTCCTATTAATTTCCTTGCATCGCTTTTTATGCTTTTTGTTCTCCATTGTTATTATCATCATTATTATTAATCATCATTATTATTATTATTAGGCTATACCGTTTGGCTATCGTTGTTGTTGTTGTGTATATAATGCGTTTTCAGAATTTTGTGCGTTTTTCCCAGGGAAATCATACCGATTTTCGAATTGACGTTGAAGGCTTAGACAGGCCCAGCTGGGCGCTTTACTTATGCGGCTATTCAAGCAGAGGACGGAAAGGTCATTTCTTCGGCCCGGTGCGCCTGGGAAACTCCCTAAACACGACGCCTGCATGCCCGCTGAATTCTAACGTAAACACATAATTGATCTCCGCACTTTCTGGTTTGTTTGTTTGTGGGTTGAACTTTGTGATGTAAGGAAAACTAAACGCTATGCGTATCCACTATAGTTTGACGAGGCTATTCTCGCTCGTTTAAAAATGACATAGCCTATAGAAGGAGGACGTAAAGGTTCGATTTTAAATTCTCCCTGCACTGCTGGCGTCACTGCAAAGTCATAAATCCTCTCTCTTGGTCACTTTGCGTGTGGGGGAAAAATGTTTAATACTGCCTACTTGTTTAGAGAGGTATAGTAAGGTGTAACTGCAAACATTTCCTGAGAGCAGAACCAGAAGGACCCTCAAGTATTGTCAGAAGAAATAAAGAGAAACACCCTCACAAAAGAATCCATTGTCGAGCCTGAACAATCTGTGGGGCCTCATAAGCTGTCCTCCACAATCAAGATGGTGGGCAATGATTTGAATGCGAGAGGGGCCAGCGCTTTCCTGTCCACCAAATCATAATCAATCAGCGAATAACCACCAGTCATATACCGCACAAATATATACACGCGTATACTGTAATCAAATTTAGATAGTGTTACTGTGCAAGTTTTATCATGAGAGGATAGTAAGAATAAGAAATCTGAGGGCAAATTATTTCTTCTGGTGCAAACAAAAAATACGAAGAGTTTGCATGTTATGCTATATATATATACATTAGCCTACTTAAATATCTATGCATAATGAATAAACGAGCAAACTTTCGTTTGGGCTATAGGTTCCGTATTCTAGCAGCATGCACCTGACTGTCAGTTTAGACTATCAGAAGCAAAAATAGCGGATTGCAGGGTGGAAGTAAAAAAATTCGTTTGCACAAAATTTGACCCGATTTCCCTCGAAAAAAAGGTTTAGACTAATGTGTCACAATTTAGTTGTTATCCGTTGTTGGTCAGTGATGGTCAGGTATCATCATTAAAAATCAGAAACGGTAAAATTCTGAGTCACTGAAATGTAACACTGTAATTTGTAAAAAAAAAAACGTCTTAGAAAAATTTTGGGATTTGTTTTTGTTCCATTGTTTTGTCCCTTTGACTATTTTAAGCACTATACAAATCTCGCTTTTGATGTGCAAGCACTGGCACAATTCTGCCTTTGGCTTATTTATTTCTTCATTATTTGTGATATTTACATTTTAGTCCATGACAGTTTCTCAAAATATACACCTGATATGTTCACACACACACACACACACACACACACACACACACACACACACACACACACACACACACACTCCCCTGTAATGATAGACCATTACTGAGCTTCAAATCATACCCAGGTGCTGAACTGCACAAATATCATAATAAAACAAATGTTTTTACTACATTACATATTCTTTGTGTCACCTTCCAGCCAAAACACCACAAGCAGTCACAAAATTGTATAACACAACTGCATTGTCCGACAGCAATCCCTGTTTTCTCATCACTGTAAAAACACAAAACGCACTCCAGGACAGTGCCCCTCCCTACCTCCCCTCTGGCTCTTTTGTTGCAACGTGCCTCTGACCAGAGCAGACTCCATGACATAGAATATGACTCAAGAAGCCTAACCGTGGCTGCATCTCTCAAAGGAAATCAAGGTCTCGTTTCATAGCTAACGATTTGGATATAAGACCCAAAAACATGTTGTTTTAAAAAAACAGAAAATTCAATCGAGTTGTGAATATAAACAGAAAAATAGATGTGAAACGTGGGATTTATTGTGCTGTATGCATTCACTCATAATACTCTTCAGAATTATCGACACCTTGCCTCTGAAGGTACTTGAATGACGCATCCGAGTGTCGATATCAATGCAGGAACTTCAGTACAGCTAATAAATGTCAACATCAGCAGCAATTGATCCGTTTGCACCACGGTTGGGATGGTATGTCAGTCTTTGCCTGATCTAACTGTTATCCGCTGCACCTGAAGCGCACCGAACTCACCCGTCCAAATCTTTGGTATGTCTTCCAGGATGATGCATTAACAAGCATGCGGGTGTTTGTGTTGAGGCTGAGGGTGTTGGGATGAATCCTCATAGTGTCTAATTATGTATATCTTTACAGGAAACAGTGTTCTGAAATGGATATGAAGGCATGTCTGTACACTGTAGTTTCTGCTATTTGAGGCTTCTTTCTGCACATCCCACCCTGCCATTGCCACGATGAATTGATAGCAACTATGCTCATTTAAACCCCTCGTGCCCTTCAGGAAGTTACATGATTTATTGAACAAATCAATGACAGCGTAGGAAGGCACTGTGTTGTGCTTGCTTATTTTTACACAAACAGGATTTTATCCTCCTTGCAGTTGCCTGATACAGCCATTAGGCAATGGACAGCGGTGTCCAGAGATGCCAGCTGAAATGATTCCCCAATGCTCTCGACTTTTCTCTCATGTTCCCTTTTTCTCCCCTTCTTTCTTGACTCCACTTGTAAAGCCTGCAGTAGAGTGAAAATATAAACTGGATTGCTGGGTTCAAGGTCTTATAAGTAACCAAGTTGTAAACTAACAGTCTGAAAAAAACCTTGGAATTTAGGAGAAAAATGAATACTAAAATGATTGTTATGAACTGAACGGTTTATAAAATAAACAGCAAAATAATGAGGAAATATATATATATATTTAAATGTTAATATGTGAAAAGGGGAAATGTTTTTATTTGTTTTAAATGTTATGTTTTTATTTTTATAGTGTTTACACAACATAATTTTCAAATTTGGCCAAATTTGTTTATGCAATGAACTCTCATCTAGAACAAAAAATAAATTACAAAAATTTTTAACATTTATTTAAAGATTAGGGTTGTTCCTTGCATACATTTTATTTGCCATTATTTAATATGTTAGTAAGGCATTTTTTAAACTGATAAGAATAAGTAGTCTTTAATGAAGAAAGTTGTCATTGAAGCACCTTTAACTGTCTGGTCAGAATAGGTTGTAGTTTGCCGTCTGACATGAATTTATAGTCTCTGGAGTCCATCCTAAATTACTGGAATGATGCAAAGGTCACCTTTCTGTTTGAGGAGCTATGAATATGATGGACTCTAAAAGGGAAAGCCATGGAGAAAAAAGAGATTGAGGGTTCATGTACTATATCTCCAGAAAATACTTTTGTATTAATATATATGCTGTTGTAATCTCTGCTGCTAGTGCCACATACATCATAAATGATCTAATGATCACCTCACACATATTATCTGAAAGATACAAGCCCAGCCAAAGCTTCTTATACATAGTCAAAACATTGCAAGATTTCTGTTAGCAATACGTCCTCTCTTTCTCTCATTTCCAAGGTCTCGACGAGAGAGAATGAAGAGCTAAAGGGGGAGGGGAAGACTGAGGGGATGAAAACAGACATCTTCAGAAAGGTCAGGTTTTGCCATGTTCTGTTTTTCCAGGTCAGGTCCTTTAGGGCTGCACTGTTTGACAGACATATTAGAACACATCACAGAAATGACTGACTGATGACAACAACATGTTTTTGATCAGGTAGACCTATTACCTAAAGTAAAATTACTAACTAAAGGCAATAAGGCATAATACATTCAGATTCACGTATTGCGTACAGCAGAACAGTGTTTGCATAACCTACATTTTGTATACGTCACTGACATTTTGGTGTTTATTTGTATTTTTCCACATGAACACTGAGCACTTGATTTATGCACACCAAAGACCAAATGTATGAATATAATATAATATAATATAATATAATAGAATAGATAGAATAGAATAGAATAGAATAGAATAGAATAGAATAGAATAGAATAGAATAGAATAGAATAGAATATTTAATGTAATTCGCTATAATACGAAAGGTCTCTTCATTAGTAACACACACATTAAAACACATAAAACGGATATGGATGATAAATAAAGTGTACAGAAGGACATACAAACACATACAAAAATTTGAAAATATATACTGTATATAAATAGTGAAAAACGACAGAATGTTATTGCAAAGTTTTGTGACATATAATGGCGTGTAGCTGTATAATCTTTAATATAATAAACCCTATAGAGGCGGTTTCCCAGACTGGGATTATTTTAAACCAGGACTATGCCTAAAATTAATTAGGATATTTAAGTCACTCTAAAAAACATACTTTACAAAAAAACATTATAGTGTGCATCTTGAGACAAAACAATTACATAGATATATTTTAGCATATGTTAGTGCAAGTTGTTTTTGATCAAGGCAACTCTAACATTTAATTTAGTCTACGATTAGACTTAAACCTGGTCCGGGAAACCATCCAATAGGGTTTAAATATATATGTAATATACTTAAATATTTAATATTTAAATAGAATTGTTCATCATTATAGAAATAATAAAAGTCTTAGAAAATTATAGGAGAAATGCTAATATTGGTTCAATTTCATTCATACTCAAAAAAGTAAATAGATTAAATAAGCTTTCACTTAAAGTCCATGTATCACCTTTTATAAACCATTTGCAAAATCAAACCATAACGCAAAAATGGAAAAAAAATTCACCCTAATTTTAATCCCTGCATTAAACAACTAAATACAAAAGTATACCGTAAGTTCTTTAAGTAATAAGTAAAATGACAATGTAATTTGAATGTCGTAGCACATCTCTGGACTGTGCCACTATTATAGCTCAGGGCACGGGGAGGGGGGTCTGGGGTAAAGTTGGACACTCTAAGCACATTAAGAGGGGTTGTCTTTATTGGACATGATTGGTTTTAGTGATTTTATTGGCTTCATTGACTGTCTCTCCAGTATTTATCGGACCTCTCCAAGCGCCGTGTCACAGAACGATGTAACGGAGGGCAGATATGAATCTGATGTGACAATAAAAGGGCAATTATGTACAGCGAGTAACAGAGCTCTGCTCTGTTTCCTTTCACCTGAGAGAGGAAAAAGGCAAGGGTGAGATAAAGAGAATGATTTTCTTCCCATTCAGAGTACGGTCATTGTTAAACATAGGGTTCTCAATACACAATGGACGAATATGTAAATGCAGTGTCCTCTTTGTGATGTATATGAATGACTGATGAATGTATCTTTAACATTTGCGAGGATGGGAAGTCACCTGACAGCACTGAGTATAATCTGGTTCAGCGTTCCCCTGCTGCTGTTATTTACTGAGGAATTAAGAGGCGTTATCGTTTTACTCATTTAAGCTGCCGTTTTACATGTACTAAAGGTTCTGTGTGTCTCATTACCACTCTAAACTTTTCACCAAAAAAGCGAACAAAAAATTGTTCCCCAAAATAATTTACCCCAAAATTATCCATTATTCCAAACCTGTATGACTTTCTTTCTTCTGCAGAACACAAGAGAAGATATTTTGAAAAACATTGGTAACCAAGCAACATTGACCACCATTGTCTTCCATTGTGTGAACACAAAACCACTGAGACATTTCTCAAAATATCTTCTTTTGAGTTTCACAGAAGAAAGAGTCATATAAATGTTTTGAATGACGCAACGCTCCATTAACTGAAATACCTTAAAGTAAATGCCCATATACATCAAAGCATGTTGTTTATGTAAAACTGTGTGTTCAATTCATGTTCTTTTCGACATAATGTTTACTGTAAAATGTCTTAATTTGTTTATGACTAATAACATACAGTGGGTCTAAAATAAATCCACGTTTTATATACAGCGTGAAGTGTCAAGAGACCTGGAATTATTAAACAGGCTTTTAGAGGAAAATTCTGTGTTTGATGGTGCTCTTTGGTCCGCACCGCAGGACTCTAGGTGAAATGCTGTCGCGGTGACACCCGGGCAAGTGCGGCTCCAATGAAGCACGGCTCTCAATGAGTCTCTGATGCTGCGCACCTCTGTTCTTATCCTCTTTTTTTATTCCCCAAACTCAAATGTTCTCGTTCTTGCTTTTTCGCACTCGCTGTGTTCTCGCAAGGAATAAGCCACGTTTACTGACAACAGCAGATAGAAATATTTTTGGGTTACTCGGTGTGTATGTTAGCGTTTGTGTTTGCACGCGTGCGGATGGGACTCCTGGTAATTGGCAAAACAGGCCGATAAATAGCCTAATTTCCACTCTTTCCCTCTATATCTGCGAGAAGGTGTGAAATGATCAGAATTATTTACGGCTATTATATCCAATTAAAGCCTGTGAGTGCTGTTGTGCTGTTTTATTGTGCTATTAACTGCTCCTGCCTGTGCTTCAGTAACCAAACACAATGAGCTCCGGTGAAGGCCATCTCACTGGCAGGAGCTCAGTCAGAAGGTTGGGGGGTTCGAGTACAGAGGAGAAAAAACAGAGGAAGATGTTAGGGGGTTGTTTTGGCTGTGGCACGGTGGCATTACGCGTCTCTGCGAATCAATCCGCTTTGTTAGTTTTGGAGTGAATCCGAGTTGTTGTGTTTTAAGGGGCCATTCTTCCACTTCAGGCCTATTAAAGTCCTGGCCGAAAAGTCATGTAAACTTAAAACAGTTCATATAGCCTCCAACTCCCTGTCATTTTATGCCAATCTAATGGCTGTACCCATTATCCAACTCTGTTGTCATGGAGAGCCGCTCGGTTGTCTCCGTGGAAACCTTGATTGGCCGAGATGTGCTGATATGGTCAGCTGAGGAGTAATATCTTTCTGTCTGACACGCTCAGTCAGTCTGCAAAAAATTACACACTGTACCTTTAAACAAGTCCATTTGCACACAGTTACACGAATGCTGGGGTTAAAAATATAAGAATTGATGCTGTGTTTTCTTTTAAAATGTTGCTTTAAAAAAAGATTGCTTATCTAAAATATGAACCATACGTAACTTCTTAGATTCATAAGCAGCTATAAAGAGAGGGAGAGAACACACCCCAGCGACTCTTTGTGGAGTTCCAACGCGTAAATATTGTGTATTTTTAGTGCAGTGTCCTCGGAGTGGATGGAAAGATTGAAATATTGAAAGTGTCTTCTTTAAAAAGCCACATCTTTAGTGTCAGAATAAGGTGTTTGAATATACAGTTATATACAGACACAAAATGTCTTCTAATATTATTTATTTGATTTTCAGTTGTTGTACATTGATGTGTTTGCAGTGGACTCTTGATACAGAGATAGGGGCCAGGAGTTTGACTTAAAGTACATATTAAGCTGATCTTCCCACATCCTTTTCTGCCTCTCCATTCACTTATCCGTTTTTCCAAGCTTGATTTTCATTCGTCTACTGGTTGGTTTTCTCTATCTTGCATCCTCTTCTTCCCGCCTCTTCTTTTCTACTCCTCTCTCGTCCCTCTCACTATCCCACATGCTTCAGCAGAACACCCCCCCCCCTCTCTCTATCTCTCTCTCTCTACTATCTATCTCTCTCTCTCTCTCTCTCTCTCTCTCTCTCCTCTCCCTCTCTGGCTCTGCCTTTGCTTGCCTGCAATTTATGCTGATTGGACCAGCTGTTCCACTTAAAGTTGCCATGGCAACCCCAACCGGTCACCTAGCAACCATGCCCATCTCTCCGAGCTCTCCGCAGGCAGAGGAGGGAGGGTGAGATAGAAAAGGGGTTGGGGGGCAGTAGGATGATGGCAGTAGTTGTGAAAATTCCTTTAGATTTATTTTCTATGTTTTTTATTTTGTTTTGGGTTTGTTTTAATAGTCTGTCTACTCTCAGGAGAAGACCCCATAAATCTTTTTTTGTGGTTCTAAGTCACATAAATTGTCTATTAACTTTGATATTCTACTGTAACTACTGACAAAATTAACCTTTAGCAGATAAATGCATTTTTAATTTACACAGTCTCTTCTGGGAAAATAGACCAAAAAAGATACAACGCTTCCTATCTAGAATTGCTCTGAAATATGTTTCCATAACATCACCTGCCACCAAGTGGCACATGGCTGTGAGGAAAAGGCTGTTTGCCATTTTAAAGTAAACGAATTATCCCTTTAATATGTGAAAATTGCTTGCTCATTTCTTTGACACATTCTTTGCGCTGCAAGTTTGTGTACATGTGACTGTGAATTACACTATAAACCCACTAAACCATAATCAGAACAGTTCTGTGTTAAAGTAAAAATAATGTACCCTTACAAAGTTGGCCTTTTGTGTAACCTTATGACTTAAGGTTATGCAGGGCAGATTGTGTTTGTGGCGAATGTGGCGCTGTCTCTCTTGACTTGTTCTCTCAGTTATTCTGAGCAGAGAATCCTCTTGAGCTCTATATCATCTAACATGTTAAAGTGGAGCGGCTTACACGTTGCTTATAGGTCTTTCCTGCTGCCCGGTGGCCCTCAGATCTCACCTTAATCTCATTTTCATCTCACACACTCTCACCTGATCCTATAGTCCAGGACATTCTGACAGGTGTTTAAGCACCGATTCGGATGTGCTGAGAGTTCATCTCCAACATTTGCAGAACATTCAAGGTAATGTGTAAGTGTACTTTAAAAGGCCTAATTTGAATCATTTTGAGAGGCTGAGAAAGGAATTTGTTTGGGTATTGTGCGAATAACTCATGTACAGTTCAATGCTATTTGACTTGTATGGGCACGTGAGTGTACGTACATGAAATGCTTTCCAAAAGTGGTGAATTGTGATACTCCATCTTAAACCCTTCAAAATATTTCTAAATATATGTAGTTACACTTTGACTGCTCATAAAGGGATAATTTACCAAAAAATGAAAATTTAGTTATCATTTACTTCCCCTTTTGTTATTTTGAAGAGTGTTGGTAACCTAACAATGGTGGTACCCATGGACTTGCATTGGTTTTGTGTTTGTACAATTTAAGTGAACAGGTAACGGCATTGTTTGGTTACCAACATTCTTCGAAATATCTTCTTTTGTGTTCTGCGGAAGAAAGAAGGTCATACAGGTTTGAAATGACAAAAGAGTGAGTAAATAAAGACAGAATTTTCATTTTGGGTGAACTATCCCTTTAAGCGGATACTCTTGAGTTACAAGGTCTTATGTTCCATATATACGTAGCTAAATATAATATACATGTAATGGCCTAATTAAGCAGCTGCTCTTTTAATTGAATTGCCTATGAGATATGTGGTAAATGGAAAGATGTTTCACAATCGCGTCAAACAATAAATAGAGGGATCATGTTAGTTTTGCCCTAGAAACTAAATCACAAGCGCTGCTGAAGACCTGTTATTAGCAGATATCTGCTTTAACATCTCAATATTATTAGTGTGGATACTGTGCCTGTGGCCATTCAGTGGATGCTTGTGCGAGTGTGTGAGTTTGCTAGCCTGTGTTGGTATGTGGCAGCGCGTCGGGATGTGAGTGTGAGTTTCTGTGTATCACTGTATTTCTATCCCACTCGCTTTTCTATGTTAAGTCCTAATACCAGGCAGCTTTTCACTTAAAGGTGAGATGTGCGTTCGACTTTCTGTTGGGCTGAAGAGCTCATGTTTATTAATGTATTTAAGAGCACTCCTGTTTGATTTAGCTGAACAGGCCATTTTTCCAGTTTTTTCTTCCTTCTGTGCTTTAGAAACGCATTCATATGGAAATGACCGCCTACCTGTTCAGTATGTGTGTCTCTTTAACCAAAGAGGTCAGTCTCCCTGGAAAACTCTCTGTGCTTATTTTATTGCTAGTCAGCCATAATCCTCCTTTCTCCCGTCGATTCTATTGGTTATTTTCTCTGAGTATTGTGCAGGGAGGAAGTGATGAAGCCAACCTGCCAAAGCCTCTTGCCGGAGAAGGAAAGAGGCGTAAATGCGTGCATGTGTGAATTTATTTATTTGTTATTTTATGCTGCTTTTTGTGTGCGGGTAGGTTTGAAAGTTTGTGTTCAGGTCAGTTCTAGGGTAATTTAAAAGACCTATCTCTCTTTTATATCTCGAGGTCGCTTACCCTTTTATCCTCTCTTCATCTGGCCTCTTTTGACTCTCATTGTAGAGGCTTATGTAAAGTAAGGTAAAACACCCTCCTGGCAGGTTGTCATGGCATGATGACAGTGCAGGGTTTGGCCTGCACAGTGCAAAGCAGGGCATCAGTTCTGTTTATTTGCATTCTAACACGTTTTGTGCTCTCTGTGTTGTGTTATAAATACATCCACCTGTGGGGGAGTGAGGGAGTGAGTCAGATGTTCCTCCTGAACGTGGCGGCCCAATATAGAGTACTGGAGTTTTACATTTTTCTGAAGAAAATGACAAGTGCTGCTTGCCAGTGAAAAACTTACCAGAACAACTCCCAGATATATCTTGTTATTGTGTTCTGAGTAGCTGCTCGCTAGTTGTTAGGGTGTTCTGAGAAGATAGTAGCTAGTTGTTAGGGTGTTCTGAGTAGATGCTAGCTAGTTGTTAGGGTGTTCTGAGAAGATGCTAGCTAGTTGTTGGGGTGTTCTGAGTAGATGCTAGCTAGTTGTTAGGGTGTTCTGAGAAGATGCTAGCTAGTTGTTGGGGTGTTCCGAGTAGATGCTAGCTAGTTGTTGGGGTGTTCTGAGTAATTGCTAGCAAGATGTAAGGGTTTATGTAGATGCTAGCAAGTTGATAGGGTGTTTTGAGTGAATGATGGCTAGTTGTTAGGGTGTTCTGAGTAGATAGTTGTTAGGGTGTTCTGAATAATTGCTAGCTAGATTTAAGGGCTAGCAAGTTGTTAAGGTGTTTTGAATAAATGTTGGCTAGTTGTTATGGTGTTCTGAGTAGATGCTAGCTAGTTGTTAGGGTGTCCTGAATAATTGCTAGCTAGATGTAAGGGCTAGCAAGTTGTTAAGGTGTTTTGAATAGATGGTGGCTAGTTGTTATGGTGTTCTGAGTATTTGCTAGCCAGTTGTTAGGGTGTTCTGTGTAGTTGCTAGCTAGTTGTTAGCATGTTCTGAGTAGATGGTAGCTAGTTGTTAGGGTGTTCTGAGGAGATGCTTGCTATTTGTTAGGGTCTTCTGAGTAGATGCTAGCTAGTTGTTAGGGTGTTATGAGTAGATGCTAGCTTATTGTTAGGGTGTTCTGAGTTGATGCTAGCAAGATGTTAGGCTGTACTGAGTAATTTCTAGCTAGATGTAAGGGTGTATGTAGATGCTAGCAAGTTGTTAGTGTGTTTTGAGTAAATGCTGGCTAGTTGTTAGAGTCTTCTGAGTAGATGGTAGCTAGTTAGGGTGTTATGAGTAGATGCTAGCTTATTGTTAGGGTGTTCTGAGTTGATGCTAGCAAGATGTTAGGCTGTACTGAGTAATTTCTAGCTAGATGTAAGGGTGTATGTAGACGCTAGCAAGTTGTTAGTGTGTTTTGAGTAAATGCTGGCTAGTTGTTAGAGTCTTCTGAGTAGATGGTAGCTAGTTGTTAGGGTGTTCTGAGGAGATGCTTGCTATTTGTTAGGGTGTTTTGAGGAGATGCTTGCTAGATGTTAGGGTGTCCTGAGTAGATGCTAGCTAATTTTTAGCGTGTTCTTAGCAGTTGCTAGGTAAGTAGATGAGTTAAACTGTAACCTACTTTGCAGATAATTAGTTTGTTAAATCTGGTCATTTTGAAAAGTAACTTTGTCTCTTAACAAAATGTACAGTATCACACAAAACATAGCACAAGTTATCCTTTGTAGTGTCATACTTGATGCATCAAATTTGTTCAAATCTTTAACCTTTGTAAGATGCTTTGCTAAATAAAAGCGTCTGCTAAATAGATCAATGTAAATGAGAAAAATCAGCATTGAGCATTATAAAGCAGCAGTGAGTCTTGTTTTGTTTGCATTTTTAGTTTTTGCTTGCTCATTTTCGTGAGCGCCTATTGTCCTCTCACTCTCTCCCACATCTTGCTTATGTTCTCGTTTCTTTTTCCTTTCATACGTTTCAAGTTTTAGAATCCACTGGCCTCCCTTCATGTTTGGTTCAGGTTTTATGATATCTGAGGGATGGAGCAGGACACAGAGCAGTTACTCATTGATTGGATCATGTGTTTAAACACTAAAGTATTATGTCCCAATAGGGTTAAAACGCTTTTCATCACAAAATAGATTTGCTTGTTAAAAAAATATTATCTGTGTTTTAATTTAAGGCACAAGACACACTTAAGTCATTATAAAGGTGGTTCATTTGCCATGTATTCTTTCATGTATAAGTCATACAAGCTTTGTGTTGAAAACAGATCACATTTAAATTATTCACAATGTTTTTTATAATGTAACTGACATCCTTCATTGTAAATAAATGCGTGTTTGGTGGGTTGAGGGCTGAAACCACTGAGGTAATCTTGCTGTTAGGAAAACACAGACCTTAATTATCTTGCACACGCGCTTGTAGAAGCCTCGGCTGGACGAAGAGGTTAAAGGTCAGGTCACAACTGCCATCTGCATTTCTCTGTTCTCACCGCCCCCCCACGTTTCCAAATGTCACATTTTACCCCAGTGTAGAGACACCTGCCCTCCCCTGTGGAGGTCCTTTTCTGTGCTGCTGGCGATTCAGTCTTTGATTTTAACATAAAAAAATGTAATTTAAACAATGCATTTAACATTTATTTTGTTCTGAAAAAGTATTTTTTTAATTAAGTCTTTTAAATATTTTTAAGAAGTTATGAGGGAAATGTTGTGACTGAAAATTTTTATTTGTGCTAAGCGCTAGGCTAGGTCACTAAGCATTTTTTAAATTCAATAGATTTTTTTTGCTTACTTTTTAATACATTTGCTGCATATTAAAACTTCGTCTCTGCTGTGTGACTTTGAGAAACCTGCAGTTATAGTTTCCCTTATACAACGAGGGCCAAATGGTCTGTCCTGCGCTTTGTATTTTTGATAGCTTGCTCACCTCCAGCTATCATTTTATCTGGTAAGTGTCACTTTAAGGGAGCCGATTAGAAGTCGGACACAGAATCTTTTCATTTCCGTTGCAACACAGTGCAAAATTTCTAAAGTCGATAACCTACCTATATGCTGCAATGTGGTCTTTTTTATTTCAGTTAATCTACATTTGTACTCTACTTAAAATATCGCTACAAACCCGTAAAATACGAAATAATTTCATGTTTATTTAAGTGGACCGAGTGATTCAGTAAATTATTCCTCTGCATATTGCGACCGTCTGTGTATCTGTACAGTCGCTGCTATCTGCACCCAGTGGACCAGAAGAGGGATTACACCCGGATTAAACGTCCTAATCTGACACACACTCTGATTGGTCCTGAGTAAGGATGCAGTGACACTGTGTGCAGACAGCATCTAAAATGGAGGAAGAGGGGAGAGACGAATAGAAGAAATGACAGCAAATGAAAAAGACGTTCATTTCATATTCTCTTCTTTCACCATATGGTTGTTCAAAATATGACCAGCTCACATGTGCGCACACGTGCGGTTTATCACAAGCAAGCCCACACACAAGCCAACAGAAATATGGCTTTCTTGCAGCAAACGGTTAGCTGCTATTACTGGAAAAAAGCATCACAAAATTCAGTATTGATCGTCTCTCTCGCTCTCAATTTCTCTCTGACAGGTATTTGACCTTCCTTCTCTTTTCTTTGGTTTTTCATTTACTGCAGAAGAAATGAATAGAGAGATGGAAAGCTTAACTGCAGGAGAGGTGTTTGGAGGTTGTGTTTTGGGAGTCGGTTTTAACAGTGGGGGGAAGTTTGGCAGCGTTACTGCGAGCTTCGACTGCTGCTTTATCTTTATTATCAAAAACCATAATTGAAAATCGACCCATGGCTCTGGTATTTTGGATTTGTAACAATAAACGTGTGCTTGCAAAATATTGAGGGGCAATAACAGAGACATCTTGAGCTTTTCTTTTTCATTTCTCTCACGCCACATGTACTGTCTGTCTAAGTATACTTATTCAGGTCTATATATATCTGTTGGTTGATTTGTGTATGTTTAATAAAAATGTGAAATTCTGGAAAAATACACATTAGTTTTGTATTCATTCAATTTACATGTATTTATAGGGCCCTAATCGCTATGCATAGTTTAATAGCAGCTTTAGAAAAAAGTTTTAAAAATGATTTTCAAAACCGGAATAGTTTCAAACAAAGCATTTCAGTTTAGATTTAGCCTGTTGGTGATGAGTCGATATAGGCTACATGTGCCAATTCTGTGACACATTTAACTAGTAAAAGGGAATACAGAATTAAAACCAGTCATCATTTTGCATTGGTATTTCATTCTCACGAGGTTGCCTATTTGTGTTACAAAATGATTAAAAAACGATCATATTTAATTCAAACAAAAATGAATCTGTTCGGCAGCCAGATGGTTATGAGTCTCACATGAATTCAAAAGACAGAGAGGGAGAGAGACGCACTCATTTTCCCTCAGGACAGTGCAGGGATTATGGTGCTTGCTGGAAAATGTTGATTTGTTTTGTGCGTACAGGCCCACACAACTGCCTCCATTTTGTAGGCGTGTTGTCCAATTATAAAGCTCACAGTGTTTCAAAGTTCCTCTGTTCTTCCTAGCACATCAAATGAATGCATTTTCATACACTTGAATTCTCATTCCTTGTTTAGTATCTTCTTGTTTTATCACACCCAGGTTTAATAAGTAGCATTTATACCTAATATTTTCTAAGCTGTTTTTTCACATCTGCAACTGATGGTTAAATGTTAAGGATAGAACAATAGATGGGTGCAGAGTGTCCTGACTCATGGTGACCTCTTTTGTTAGAGCGAGGACACGCGGACAGATGGTTCGAGCCTTCCTGGTGAATTTGTTACCTTTCTGTATGACGTGCAATATGTCGACGTCCTGACCGAGCGTGCAGACGCAGCAGCTGTCCATCTATCACCCGCTGTCAGCTCTGGATAAACGCATCTCTTGTTGCGTTAATGTGGCTGCGTCGAGCATAATGAATGTGACGGTAAGATCACATTTGTGTTTGTGATGGCGATGATGTAAAATCACATTTGTGCAACTGTTTTGGTCAGATTTTTGTGAATTATGAATTAGTGGGACAACAAAGCAATAACATTAAAAGCACAACAGAAGCTTGAGGAGAACAAGAGAATCATAAACAGATATAAGAGACAGAGACATTAAGGCCACTGAGATCGTGCGTGCATTCCCCACGCGTCTCCCCGTCATTTATCTGGCAGATTTCTGGTCGGGTCTTTAGAGGAGGGTTGTGTGGAATTGGGGTAATTTGCGTGAACGGGCGTTGATTTACATTCGCGGCAGAGGTTAATGACAATGTCGTTCCTCGCCGCCTGTTCTTTTCATTGTAATGTTGTTAGGGAGAACCCAGGGCCGCACACCCCGCCCCCTGTTCCCCTCCTAATATACCACTGCCAAGGAGACCTGAAACGTTTCCAATTTGCCCGAACATTTGCTTCTAGATCTACATCTACACCAAGGGCATCTTTTCAGTGGATGGTGATAGGCCAGATTTATCTGTGATTAGCAAATTATTTTTGGGTAAAAGTAAGTTTGTAAAGCACATGTTTTGAAGCACTAACAAGAGTGACTTCTTGTATATATAGCACATGCTCGGAAGACACGTTCTGCCTGAGGACAAAAATACACATCATGTTACATTTTCACTAAAAAACATATTATTTTAAAGTAAAAAAATCATTAGTTTTGAATGTAATGTATTTTACTGCTCTTTTGATGTGTTTGAATGTTATCTATTTGGTTGTTTTTCTCTTCAGAGCTAATTTGCTGCTAATGCTGAGCTACCATTGGAGGAAATGTGTCCTATGGTGTGACGGCAAAATTTTAAAAACAAACTCTTAATATTAAAAAAATATATATTATTAATATTTATATAAAATAGCATAAGAGATATGTTCATTGTTAGTTTTTTTTTCTACGTTTTTGCCATCACACCATAGGACAAATTTGCATGTTTGTCTGTCAACTGCTGTACCAAAAGTTTAGTTGGAAGATAACTTTTACATTTTTAAAATAATGTTTTAAATATTCAATTGTTAGCTTAGACAAGGGTTTGGTAACGTTTGACTTTTATCAATTCCGATTGTGATTCTGCTTATTGGTTCCGATTCTTACTGATTCTCAGTATCGATTCCAAAGTTGTATGGAAATATAGCCTGCTTATTGTCTTTTATATATATATATATTTTCATACAGGATTTTATTGAGATATCATCACAAGTTAACATTTCTGAATGTGTACACAGGAATTAATAGAGGGAATTAAAAAAATATTTTATATCAATGATTTGATTGGGGAATTGATTTTCGATTCCCCAATCCTAACTTTAACATCTGATTTAAACACCTATGACATCTTAAATGATTTAATGGGAAAAAGTACAAAAAACTCCAGTGGTATCAAGCATGGTTTTTGAAATGTGCTCTCATTTAAGAGACAGTAGATCTGAATTTCCCCAGCCAGTGTTACAATCATTTTTGGTTTCTAAATCAAATCATTATAATTGTGTTGTTGTTGACACACAGACTGTATATATTGTTTGTAGCAAAAAAAGGTAAAAACAGAGTAGTCTTTGAGTTGAAGGAAAATGTGACGCAAAAGTTCCTGGTCTTCCCTGCCCACACTAATAGTAACTTGCCCTGCCAGACCTCAGTTTATCACATGTACACAAAAAAAAACATCCTTGGAAATTCAAGGCTGTATTGAAGGTGAATAACCAGTAGAACATGGGTATACATCAGGAACAACCTTTGTTGTAAAAGTATTCTGTTTCATTTGTCTGGCAGTGTAGTTCAAGGCTGTTGTTAGTGGCATTGCTTCATGTGACATGTGACTTCATGTGAATTAAAACCAGCTCCTCAAAATATACACTATCCACAATCCATACAGAATATCAGCAGGGTTTGTAAGATAACCCAGAAATGGTGTGAAGGAAGAGGAATGGTCATGGCAGAGCTGTGGAAATGTGCAGAAATACGCTCGTCTAGAGACACTGGAGTAAAACGCTACAGTTTTTCACCATGTGCTCATCTTTTCAGGGTTATCTTGATGTAATTCTGCCAGTGGATTGCGCTGAGAGTTCTCTCGCGTGCCGAACATTATGTAGAGTCACACTTTGTTGATTTCCTTAGTGTACTCAATGAGGTGTTGTTGATCTCATCTGCACTATCTTCCAAGCGTGGCCTTTTGATTGGTGTAGATGTTAGAAACGGAGCATCGAAGATGGAGCCAAAATCCATTGTAGAGCAGGACACAGAGCAACCAAAAGGTTTTAGCTGAATTGCTGAAATTTCAAAAACAAAGAAAATGATCAAACCAATGACGCATACTATTTACTACCAATATCTATGCTTTACAAGTAATAGATTATACTGTCACTTTACCTTTACTCAGTTATTTTGGCTTTCGACTTGAGATGGCTGCTTGCGCTCCAGTGCTCCTCACAGATTTGGCGGGACACTGGCATGCCATATCTGGTGTAAGTGGCTGCCAGACGAATACAACGTTCAAAACGGCGATGAAATGTTGCGAAATGCGATTATTTAGCTTTACGAACCTTCACATTTATTGTCACTCCAACTGTGTACAGAGATGGCACAGCTGTGTCTGTCAAATGCAGAAACTTGGCGTTGCCCATTTCATATAGCCTCAGATTCGTGAAGCAGTCTTTTGTAAAATACCTCGCACACACACGCGAAGACTCATTTATTCCTCCTTCTTCAAAATGTAGGAGTTCTAGCCTGTGGGAACGCATTGTCAGTAGTTTGAGGATAGAAAAGAGAACTTGGGGAAGATACACAGCATACCACCATGTTGTCGTTTGCTGCTTTTTTTTTAGTGACTGACTCGGGGCATGGAGGGCTAAAAATGGCTGACCATTGGACAGTCAATATGGTCCTACCCCTTTTTTTGCCGCTCGCGTCATGTGGTGAGGCGTTGTTGTTGAGAGGGGAAAGGGAGCCATGTGTTTTTGATTAGCAAATGAATTAAAAAAATAATAATGGTGTGCACAAACATTTATAATAATCACTGCAACCTTTGTAAAACATTAGATATACATGTTATCTGTTAGTTCTAAATCACCAATACAGTGATGCAGTTGAAATGAAACGGAGGAATAAGGAAGAAAGTGCACACGAGAGAGCTAGGCAGGACCTGGAGATGTTAAAGGTAACCAATATAAATAAATTAGAATATCTTGAGATAAGAACAGTGATAAACAGTGGCAAATTAGTGCCGAGAGAGAAAGAGAAAGCAAGGTCATAGACTGTGCAGCAAAAAAATAATAATACTTTGAAAAAAGAAAGAATTGATTTTGGTGAGAAATTTTAATGTATAACTTTCATGTGTGAATTTCTGTATTTCCATCATATAGTTGCATTTTAAATGTAACGTTTGGAAGCTGAACGTTGGGCATGGGTCTAGACTGTTTGATTAATAAAGATTGTAACATTAATATTTAAAACAAGTGAATAGAAACGGAGGTTTAGTTTGCATGACGGAGGCGCTTTAAGCATATATGAGGTGAAAAGAACAATGAGCACCCGACAAGGGGCCATGAACATTTTGATCAGGAGCGGATAAGGGCACCTTCAGCAAAATGGTGACTTTTGGTGGTTGGTGTACTGGTTACATACTGAGAAACGCACTCTCACACACATTTATCCACAGCGCCAAAATATGTGGCCATCTGTCACACACTCATCTACTCTTACTGTGCGTGTAACACACTCCTTTAAACAGCAAATCAAGGATATCCACGTTTTACTTGCGCAGCCGGCTTTGCTGCGAGATGTGATGGATGTCATCAGTTATGTTTTTGCTGACTACTTGGATCCGTTCCGGCTCTGGTGACGCTCAGAAATCTCACGGTTATGTTAGCACAACTGATGGCAGGCGTAAGAAACAAATCAAAACGCAGGTGCTTGGTCTTAACAAACCCCCTAACCCTGAGCATAAGGTTGATTACAATAAGCAGATATGACAGCAATGACTTGAGATGATCTGACTCTGGATCAGTCCTGAAAATGGCTCGGCAGCGCCTCCTCTGTGTAGTGCCTCTGTGGAAGTGTGTCACGAGCACACAAACCTGTGAAGCTCTACCGCAACACCACTGAGAATAAATCTAGTAACGGTGGACTCACAGGATCTAAACCACCTCCCGACGCTCATTCCCAAATCTGCAAACCGTCCCAAACGCTGTTTTTAGAAGAGTTGTCTTCCTTCTGTTGAGGTCAAGGTTGGTTAAGGTGGAAAGGTCAATGGCAGCAACACATTTGTCCTTATCAGTTCATGTATGAATAAATGTTTGCATGATTATGTGCCGTCTCACTCCCTTGAGAATCTCGACCTCTTTAACCTTCACTCCCTCCCCAGGCCGGCTGGCGCACGCAGACGTTGCCCCCCGTGACCCCCGCGTAAAGCACACGCAGATGCGCGAGGACAAAAACCGCCACACTTATGCTGATCTGCATACCAAATGTAATGCCACCCCAAATCTCACCTCGAAAATTCAGATTGTACCCCCTCACCGGTGAACTTTGACCTCCTCGACAAAATTAGAGAGAGTGAAGCGGATCTGTTTGGCTTATTCTGCGGTGATGGAGGGTAGAGGTGGGGATGGGTTGTTTGTCCCCACCTGACTCCACCCTCCTCCACATCACCCCCTCGGAGAACAAGGAATTATGGTGCATAGTGTGTGTGTGTGTGTGTGTGAGGGAGAGAGAGAGAGGGGGAGAGAAGCACGTGCCAAATGTCTGGTGCTGAATCATACACCCCCCACCACCCAAGGCCACACTGAATTTGCACACAACACAGACACACAAACATGGTAATCATCTCACTTAAGAGCACACACACACAATGCTGATTTATAGCGCTTCCAATTATCAACGCTGAGGCGCTCACAAATGTATGTTAATGCGAAAGTGGCATTGTGTTTGCATTTACATTTGTAGATGTACAGAAACACAATAATAATAAAAAAAACCTTACCTGTCAATAAAGTGTAAATCGTGGCATCATCAATATGGCCAGTAGCCATGGAAACAAAAAGATGTAGTATTTCTTATATTACGTTTATTATAATTATATTATAGTTATATTGCTTAAAAGTAAATATGAACTTGTTTACTTTGAAGTATTTGAGGTCTAAAAAAACAATTCTCAAAAATATTGCAAACAGAAACTTGTAATATGGGAGACATGTTGTTAGTTGTTCACAGAATAAAACAAAAATGATAATAATTTTAAAAATGGTCTTTAACTTTTTCTGCAGCTGTATATATATATTTATTGGCAAATACATATGTTGAAATGTAGTATATATTTTAGGTATATATTTGATGTCATATTTTTAACCACGACCCCTTTGGCTGTCAAAAATGTCGAACACATCTTTATGGAACTATCACTAGACCCACCTCACCAAATTACACAAACCACCTCCGTTCCTGCCAACATACACATTTGTTCTTGTTGCCTGTTATTGGTGTGAACGAGTGAAAAGGATTCTCTTCAAATGTGTTAAGCGAACTTTTCCATCCTTATTTCCCCCCGCAGTCACACTCGTACCGCACACGATTCACTTAAACTTTCTTAATAAGTGAACATATAAATGACTATATTACTGTGCTGCTGCATTAGAGCTGCGACAGTTTCGGTTGTTAATTATGCACACGTTAGGCTAACATTCACACTTATTCTTTCGCTTTGATTCACATGTTTGTTTGTTTGCACGTGTATCCTCGGAATGCGTTGTTTTCCATATCTGCCCCTGAGTCAGCACTCAGTTAATAATCACGCCACAGTGGTTTTAATTGCTCTCTCAATTGATAGAAAACAGAAAGGCTCTAATGAGATGTAATGATACGAGGCACTCTCCGTCGCCGCCGAGCTAATGATTTAGCACGCTAGCACCAGCTCTCAGGATTCTTCACAAGGCAATTTACATATGAAAAGCATGTGCGCTAGCGTGTTTGTATGTGCCCGTGATAGGAGAGAGGGGTTGAACATAGAACCACAAGAGATCAAGTTGGAGAGCATTTGTAAAGAACAATAGAGAGGAACAGAGGGATTGGGGAACGTTCGGTCGGCGGGGATGCATGCCACATTGTCTCGTTGATGCAAGCCGTTTGATGCGTCAGATGTGAACTGTGAGTTGTGTGCTACAGATATATGTCGTTCCAGCTGACATCTGAGAAAATAGCAGTGGTAAAATACAAAGGCGTAGTTGTTTTTAGAGTGCAATTTTGTTATTATATATATTTGTGAATCTGCTCTTGTGTTTTCACAGGTTTGAATCTGTCAAAAAGAATCAGAGTGGGCGAGTTGAAGCAACACAAGGAGAGTGAGATGTAAAGACAAGGCTTATTCTAAATGGAGTCAAACGGGCTAAATCATTTTATGGGTTTACAAAAAGATAGACTGTAAAATTAGAACAAAACATTTGTATGGAAGAGCAAGAAATGTGTGCGATGGAGAGATGGGTAATGATGCAAAGAGAAGCAAGGAGCGGAATTGACCTTGTATAAAGTGCTGGTTGGTTGTTCGACATTGTGACATATTGCTATGTGCACCAAGATTTCTGTCTAACCTCATCACTCACAAGAAAAAATTTAAGAGTTGCCGATTTCGTATAAATCTGCTTTGAAAAGTAGAATTATTCATAATTAAATACATGAAGCTCCACCCCTAATTTAAATATAATTTGGGCGAAAGCAGATCATCCAAAATATTATGAATTCATTCAAGTTAGCCACCTCGTAAAATAGATATGAATTGGCATGAAATTGTGTTTTTTCGCTTGATAAAATACTTAAAGATTTTCATTAAATATTTTGTTGGCTATTGTCAAATATTACTGAATAAGGACCCGTGGTATATTTAATCTAAATCATATTAATGTCTAATTCCTTAAATTTCCTTCAAATCTATCCTTAAGAAACACATTTTTATCTGAAGTGACCTCGAATCAAATTCCAATGGGTTGGTCCACACATCACAAGCAAATCATGTTTATGTTCATGTACGTTTATGCTTGAGCACAAGTTGTTCAAAATAATGGGAAGAAAATAGTAATTCATATCTCTTCAATGGTTTTGTTTTTTGGTTATATAAATTATGACAACGTGCAGAAACTCCATTTTATTTTGCTGGATGATGGCCTCATATTTCAGTCTTAAGAGATGTTCTGTGATATTGGCTTCTTGATGCGGTCCTCTCACCAGCTGATTTGTTTCTCTCATCAGTCCCGTGGGTAATTTAGCTAGTGAAATCACACCTTTTCTTCCTCTCCGCTCTTCTTCGATTTCCTGTCCCAACGGTGGCCAATCACACAGCGGTGTCCTTGGGGGCCAGCCTTGGCTCACCCTCTTATATTTATTGTGCTGAAGAAAACCTTTTCTCTCCTTGCCTCTCTCAGGAATCACATGAGACATACTGGCCGTGTGGCATCATGGAGTGAAAACGCAAAAAGGCTTTTTTTAGTTACAGTAGTATATTTGCAGATTAAACTACGGATTTATCTGGTTACATGCTTGTAAATACTGGAGTAAAAGAACAAACACATTTATTTTAGAATGTGTGAGTCAGAGGTGCTCCCTTCAAAGGTTCTTTCTGGGCAATTTCAGTGTTAAGGATGTGACATTTCAGTCAAAACTTAAGATATAAATTATCTGAATGTATTTATAATAAATATATTAAATCATCTTCTTATATTTTACTAAACCCCTGATGATAGAGTCCAGACACAAATATTAGTCTATGCACAAGTTTTTTAAAAGAGAGAAAATTTCAGTTATGGATGTGACAAAAAGGATGCACGTTTTTAGGAGACAACATACTTTGTAGGATTTCTGTGAATTAAAATCTGCAAACCAGGAGCAATAATACCCAACAAATGGAGGAGGGATTTTTTTTTTTTGGAGGGATGACTCTTAATAGACCACAAAATGGTTTTTTTAATTTTCTTGTGCCCATTTTTGAGGAATATAGACCGTTATGGATCTGACCATTCACTTACTTGACTATGAAAAATTATGCTTTAAAAGTGCTTTGAAAATTTTAGGAGAGACTTCACATGGGTCTTTTAACCAACAAATATTGACATCCGACCTATCTGTTCAACGTTCAACTTTTTTCAACTTAAGGTTGACATTTGCATGGAAAATGCCCTTGTATATTCTGTTAAATATTACAAACAGTAACACAAGTTGCAAGCTCAAGAAAATCCACATCAACTCTATATCTGAGCATTAGTTAGACAGCATGGCATGAAATTGTTCATGGCATATTTTGCCCCACCCCACTTTAACGTACAACACACTTGAAAGCATGTTGATGCTTTTATGTTGAAAGGTTTGTATACAACTGGAAGGCATGAGGCTGTAAGGTAATGGACCCATTGTATGTTTAGCATTTGATGGGCTGTGCTTGGGGTTCACAAAATGTAATCAGTTGAACTGCTGTGATCTACAGGGTTACTTACTCGCAGGTCCCCCTGAGACTTTACATGTAAAGTTTGTGAAATTAACATTTTGTTAATTGCTTGATTAAAAAAGAATAATATATTTTTAAGATTGTATAAGTGTTCTGTTTTTATAGGTTTCATTTAAATCAAACCCAGATATTTTAATTTAATTCTGCATTGACATTTTCATCAAAACCTCATGATATGCCCTGCAGTTCCCTGACAAACCCCTAGAGGTTTGCAAACCCCCAGTTGGAAAACCCTAATCTATGGTCTTTATAGAGTAAAAGGGGAGTTAGGATTTTGTATATTTTGTTGGTTGTATTACTATCTATGTGTTTCTAAAGTGCATGTATGTGAGTGTGTACTTGGGTCTGAGTGTGTGTATAGGTTTGTGCATGTGTGTGTGTGACTACAAAGCCTGGCTAATTCAGATGAGGGAGCGTGGCGGTTATCACACAGAAACACGCCACAGTGAGTCTATGCACGCTTTTGTTTCTTACTGTCTGAATTTTAATGAGCTCGGCCTATCGCTACAGTGCTGCATGCTACAGCAGCTTTTCATGCAGGACAAGTGTGACAACAACCCACCCCTCCAACCCAGCAGATTACCCACAACTCACACACATCCATATATTAACATTCTCCCCAAAACATCTCACACCAAACCTGCAGGTGAGGTGAGTCGGTCATGGTTTTCATGTACAAGGTTTTGCTTGTGTGGTTGAGACATGTGATGAGTTCACCTGACAGTTAACAGAGAAGCAAACAAGATGTCAAATAAATGCATGAATCTAATACAAAAAGATACTTTTTTAAATATGGTTTTATATATTAAGGTGATGTCATTCAGATTTGCTTAATAGAACTAGGTGTTATAATCCCACTATTTCATAATGTCTTTCAATGGGCAATTTCAGTGTTATGGATGTGACATTAGCAGTCAAAACTATAGGAATATAAACTCTCAGTTACTGTATCTTTTTACATTATTTAACCATCTGTTTATATTTTCTTAAACCCCTGTGGATAGAGTCCAGACATTAGAAAAACGTCAGTCTATACACGTTTGCTATTAAAGATGATGGAAATAAACATGTGTTATGGGTGTGACAAAAAAGGAGATTTCTATGAATTGAAAATCCCGAACCATAAGTAATAATAACAAAATGGAGAATGGATAACTCTTTAAAGAACATAAAATAATATTTTTCTGTGTCAATTTATGAGGAATATGGCTGCCTAACTATGATAAATCATGCTTTTAAATCTTTGAGACCCCACTTGCGACCAAACCACCAAATGACATCTGAGCTATATCCTTATGGTTAAAACTGGTATTTTTGTCATGGTAGGGTTGACATTTGCATGAAAAAATATATTTTTCCCCGTTTTGTATACCTTATTGTTTACTAGCTTTGGCAATTATATTGTAAATTTGAACTGAATAAGATTAAGATATTAGTAATAAGAAGTAATATTGGCTATTGCGTTGAGACACAGAGTCGCAGCTATAAAAGACCTCTAGTATTCTTATGCCTTTATTCTGCCAGATAACCGAAGTAAAATGGCATTAGTGTAATAAACAGAAACTCCAGTCATCGCCACTAACACACTGTATTTCTGTACTCCCCGGACAAGGGGCGGGCGCTCTGAGTTCGGAGAATCTACCAAGTTCGGAGCCCTCTCCCCAGAACAACACGGCAAGTACACACACTATCCGTCCCTTATCATCCGTACTTATAATCTGCGAGGTGAACTCGTAAAAAGTTTGTGTTGTTTACATTATGCACGTTCGCGCCAATTGCCAAGAAAACACAGACATATGACTTAGTTTCACTTACCGCGTGCGGTTCATGTCTGGCATCTTTTAGCCCTGGGATATCTCCATCTATCAATTGCAAAGTACCTGCAAATCCAGCATTATATCCACCGTTTATATAACATCCATCACTGAAATGCCATAAACCATCAAACACACCTCATCTTCTCTCACTATCCCAAGAGTAACGAGCTGCAGCTGCAGGTCCACAGCGCAGCCAATCTTGACGCAGCGCAGCCAATATTGATGGTAAGCGGGTCTTCCTATCGCTCGTCGGTTGACAGGATGTTTCTTTCGCTTTGCCGTGGGCTTGCCTTTCCCGGAGAATTGCCCAATAAGGGAATAAGAAAAGTTGTTACGTAACAGATTTTCTTGTTCGAAAAAAACTTTCCGAAACCTATACGAACCTTGGGGGAGTGTATCGAGCACAGAAATACTAATACGTCCAACTCGTTTTTTGTCAAGTTGACCATGTTAAGCATGCAAGTTTAACATTGTAAAGAAGTCAAATTGCATGAAACAGCGTCAAATAACTCCTTTAAACTTCGAATGCAAGTTCTTCATTTTAGAGATTCAGATTGTTTTTATGGACGGTTAAACGGCCAACATAAACAAACGTTATGTGGCCCAAACTTACCTTGCGGTAAACTCCGTAAAGAATCAATAAGTGTTGAGTAGTTTTAATTTTGTAATATATTTTAATTGAATACAATTAGTATACAATCAATTGAAATTAAATACAAATTAAATAAATTGCTATATTATAACAGAACACGAACCAAAAGTTAACTTGGGCCAGCGTAATGAAACTGTCTATAGTGCAGCGAGTGCAGGACTTGGACAACGCTAGTAATAGTAAAAGTAAAAGTAGGTCGCTTTATTCAATTCCATTTAGTAGTCCTTACGCAGCCCACTTCAGAACTGAAGCACAGCTCTGTCTTAAAACACATTTTCACTGCTTCAAAAAAAATGAGGCATGTTAAACCGCTTCACACAGTGTTTACAGTCAATGCAGCACACTGCCAAGTGTATGAGCAGCACAGACGTGAATCTGGTTTGCGTCTCTATGCACAATTGTATGATTAATTCTGCCTGCAGTGGAATATTGCAGGAAATTAGTGTGAGGAATTTTTCTTTGAGGGACAGTGGGTCCAATTAAAGGCCGCCCACCCTTTTCTTTATTAATAATAGCAGCGTTGAAAAGAAGTCTGAGTCGACTGGCGTCTATTTGCTGGGAAGTTATCAGCGCGGAGCAGACGCGGAGCTGGTTTCACATGGCTGAATGCTCACTCAATGGTGAACATACACCATAGCCAGGACCACTCTGTCTGAATAAAGAAGTAACCTCCCGCACGAGGGAACAGTCTCGCGCGCACACACACATTACCTTAAACACAGAAGGGTAGTTATTTGTTATAACACACTGCAATTTCATTTGAAAGTATTGAAGACACCTCGTGTGTGAAGCCGGTGTGGTCTGTTTCCTTTGAGGACGTCAATCTCAGTGCATCAAAAGGCTGCAGATTCCTCTAGAAGTTGATATCAAACCAGTTGACCTTAAACTAATTAACTCCATAAAAAAGCCCCTCTCTGAACTCTCGGTCCTTTGTTTTACCCTGATTCCAAAGACAAGGGCGAAGGATAGGAAATTATACTGAGAAAAGAACAAATATTATTTAATATCATTAGCATAAACGAATGAGGGCAGCAGCGTTAGTGCCACAGCTGAGCCACCTGCCTGATCACTCGCTCCTGTTTGAGTGAGCAAAGCTCAGGACCAATCACAGTCTATTCTTCAGAACAGCTCGTTAGCTTCAATTGAAGCTTAATTAATCGTTGGTTGATTCAAGTAATTAATCTGTGTCTCATTTTTATACTCCTTTAATATAAGATGTGAAAAGCATTGGGATGTGAACAGCTTGACGAGTTGTCAAGGATATTGTGATGAGATGTGAGAAGGACTGTGTTTAAATGTAAAGAATATCCATAGGTATTGTGATTATTTGGAAGAGCGTTGTGATGTAAAGAGTGTTGTTATAAAACGTAAGCATTGTGATATAGCAAAGTATTGCAAACGGTTTACTTCTATATATTTTAATAATGCAAATAGTATTGTGGGAAGATATGAGAATGATTGATAAAACGTTCCGAGCATTGCAGTAAACGTATTTTGATTATGGGCTGGTTTCACAGTCAAGGTTTAAAGGTGTCATGAACTGGCCTTTTTTATCGTTTTATACTGTTGTATGAGGACTACTTATGACGTTCGCGTGGTTTTTACATACAAAAATATCAAAATCAATAAGTACTAGGCTATTTTCTACCCGGGTTTGGAGGCCGGCTTGACCAACGCTCGGTTTTACTGGGCATGCCGCATTGAAGACTTGGAAGTAAACGCCCACTGCTGTGATTGGATAGCAGTTTGCGTAGTAAACTTAGTTGGAGCCTTCTGTGAATTTTGGGTTAGACACGTAACGTTAGGTTACACATTACGCAATCTCTAACAAAGCATGAAATGAAGTGAGCAAACGCTCAATGTTTTATCCACTTGAGCTGGACCGCGCCAGTTGTGTTACTGCAGTACTGTCATGCGCGAACCAGTGGGCGGGGCTAGAGAAGTAGTTGTTGATATTCTTCCATGGAGGCGGTGTATCTATGACAGTTGCAACAGTTGTAATTTCAGTAACATGGGCGTTTCAGTTCTGACACTTACAGGATGTTCGCTTGAACACGATAACCTCTTATATAACAAAAGCTTGGGTTAAAATTGATGTCTTAATTCATGACACCTTTAAGGCTAGTCCAAGACTAAAATAAACGTTTGAGCTGTCTTAACCGAAAATAACGTGCCCTAAAATATCTTAAAACATATCAGTGCCATTGTCTCGAGATGCACACCAGTAATGTTTTCTTTTAAAAGTGACTTAAATATCCTAAATTATCTAAGGCATAGTCCTGGCTTAAGCTAAGCCTTGTCTGTGTAACCGGGCCTAAAAGTATTGCAGAAAGAAGCGTTATGAGTTGTGAAGGGTATTGTAATTGTAGTGAAAAATATTGTGATATAAGCCATGAGAAGGACAGTGATTAGTTATTTATGGGAACTTTCCATAGACAATGGTTTTTATACTGTACAAACTGTATCGACCACTTCCCAACATGTAAACACTGGTCCAGAAGCACGTCTGGCTTAATTTTTCTTTTTTTATTGGTTCTATTTTATACACATAATTAAATCTTAAAGATATTCGTTTAACATTTTGATTCGGTAAAACAGGAAGCGTTGTTATGTATGTGTGTGTGCGTGCGTGCGCATGTGTGCGTGTTTAAACCTCTTGTAAGTCACTTTGGATTAAAGCTTCTTCTAAATGCCTAAATGTAAATGTGTGCGCGTGTGTGCAGTACAGTATACACACAGACAAGGATTGTGATTAGCTACGGACTTTGTTTTTACTCCTTTTAGTCCTTTTACTCCTTTCTACTCATTTCTGCAGAGTCTGGCAAAAATTTGTCAGGACAGATGAGTAGCAGGTTACACCTCAAATGAGGCATGTTGTGATTAGGTGAGAGAAAAAGGTGTCTCGACACATTTAGAAGTTTCTGCTGATGCACAGGAGAGGTAGTGGAGCTTCTGGGAACAATAAACTGTCACATAGCATAAAATGCAAAAAACTGTATCATGATCTTACAACACATGCGGAGTATTATGTCACGTTAATGACTCTTTCACTTATTGTGAAGTTTAATAGGAACATTCCAAGGTATGCTGAAGTACTGTAGTGTAGGATGTAGCAGATCATACACACGTTCCATCAATAGTAAACTGGATTTTCAGAATTCAATCCAACTCTGAGCTGAACTCTTACTGATAGAGAGAGATTCATAGATGGATGGATCTGTTTGGGGAGTCCAGTGACCAGAAGATAATGTGCAGATGCCAGGATTCCCATATTTTCATCTTCTCGTTTTGTTCCTAATTATTTCCTAACTCATTATGCTCTCACCGGCTAATTTGTACCCACAGATGATTTGATTAAACCTGTCTCTATGCTAATGAGTGTGTGTTTTTTTACGTTTTACTGTTTACTGCGTGCCTGGGTTGTCGTGTGTGTGGGTGGCCTTGTTTTTATATCCCGGTGGGGACCTGAATGCACACAAACTCATGGGGACTCGTGTCACCGTGGGGACCAAAGTTGAGGTCTCCATGGGCAAAAAAAACGTACATATCGTACAGAACAATATTTTTTTAAATCTAAAATTGCAAAATGTTTTCTATGATCTTTAGATTTAGGGGGTTGGGTTTTTAGGGCAGGGGATAAAATATATAGTTTGTACAGTATAAAAATCATTATGCCTATGCAATGTCCCCACGGAGACAATAAACCAGACGTGTGTGTGAGCGTGTGTGTCAAACAGCCTAATCCCATTTAGTCTTGATACACTTTTCTGATATGTTCTCTTTGACTGTATTTGACTCGATCTGTTTCTGTTTCTCTTTCTGTCTCACTCTCTCGGTCTTTCTCTGTGTCTGCCAGAGAAAGCTGACTTGTGAGGACAAATGTGTGCAGTTCATCAGTCGGGTTGAGATTTAACAGATGAAAAGAAACTGATGAATAAAATCTCCAAACACAAACCATTGGTGAAAAATCCAATTAAAACTTAATTTAACGTTCCGAAACCAGGACGAAAAAATGTTTCATTTAAATATTTCAGTAATAACACTTGGAGAAAAGTACAAGGGGGGATATTTCCTCAAGAAAAAAGCCGTCGACAACATCAGCCCTAGCTCGTACTGTCAAAAAGATTCAAAGATGGTTTCAAAGCTTAATATTGTGGAGTTTTAACAGCAAAGTTTTAATGCTGGGTAAAACTAATTGAATGACAGACTTTCTCATACAAGACTCTTGTTAGTTATTTGTGTGTGTGTGCGCGTGCCTGCGTGTCTACTCAAGCGTACACAAGTTGCCAAATTTCAGGCTTTTCCATATATGGTTGTTTGACCTACATATTCAGATCAGATACATGCACGTGCATTGACACACGAGCACACACAGGAGAGAAACTGTCCTTTCTAATTATGCTCTTGTGTTAAGTCGTATATATGCGAGTCTGCACACACAGACACTTTTTCTCATGGGTTTGTGCAACATTTAACACATTCTTTTTTGCATATTTCAAAATTCCCAACATAAATATTTGATGGTTAATCTTTAGATCTATGTGAGGATGTTTAATTAATAGTTGTTGGCAAAATAAAGGATTTTTGAACATCTGATGTTGCCTCTTAGCTTTTTAGCTTCTGATATTATTGATGTGCTGAGTGGGATGGAGACTCTGCTGATGATGCTGTCCCATCTCGATGCTCCGCCTTTACACACACACCCAACCACAATTATAGCCTACACTTAAAGTAAATACATTTTAAAATAGATGTATTTTGATATTGAAGCAGTAATGTAATTTGAGTTAAAGAAATTGAATTGTATTGTATTGTTTCAATTAAAAACCATGCAAATATACAAAAAGCAAAAGGGGCCTTTTACTTCCAAGTTTACTGTGGGTTATAGTGGAATAAATCCAAAAATAATATTCTTGCTTTTTTTTTTAAAGAAAACATATATTAGAAAAATGCTTAATGAAGCATCAAAATTTATATCCAGTCAAACAACACAATGTCTGATATAGACTGAAAACATACTGTATATAAAGTCATATGATATAAATTGAAGATTCAAAACTGCAGTCAAGTTGAAAAGGCAAATATTTCAAGAAAGAACTTTAAATGAACTGCAATTAAACAGGGTTTGAAACTAGTTAACAATTGTTTATAATAATTTAATAATGAATTAGGCAAAATTAACTCTATGCAATGAGATAGCAAGCTAGAACAAATAATGTGTGTTTGTGTGTGTTTGTGCGCGTGTGTGTGTGTGTGCGAGCGTGTGTGTGTGCGTTTGTGTGTGTGCGCGTGCGTGTGTGTTTGCATGTGCGTGTGCCTGCGTGTGTGTGATGGAGACTGTGATGTGGAATGATGCAGTGTCATTCCTTAGGGTAAAAGGACCACAGCCCTTCCTACCAAAGCTGAAAGTGCAAGCGAGAGAGGGAAAGAGCGAGGGTCCAAAATGAATAAATAAAAACCATAACCCTGAAAGCTAATGCTGAACAGCAGCACTTAAAACATTTTACCAAGAGGGTCGCTTCATTAAATATTGACCTCCTGTCTGAAACCTCTCCATAAGAACACTGTGATGTGACAGAAGCTAAAGCTAAAAGCAGAAGTATGTAAGCTAGGGTAGAATGATGCAGTCCTAATCATACATGGTGAGTGTGTGAATACGGTGTGTATGGCGGTTTTATAAAATGCCCATATACAAAGTACTTAAACATGTCTAAAAATCTGACTAGTGAGAACATATTAGGTTGTCCCAACTAGTAAAAAAAATGTAATTTCAATCATGTCCACAGATTGGTGAAGGTTAGGAAAAACGAAACGGTTTAAGTATATAATGGAGGTCCATCTCATGTCTGTCCTAATATGTTAAAATATGTAAATTGTGTGTGTGTGGACTTGGTTTTTATATGTTAGTGGGGACCTTAACCTGAATGCACACCAACTCGTGTGTGTGTTTGGGGGTGGGGTGTATTGCAGGTGTCTGTAAAGAATATGTACAGATTACTGGAGAAATTAGTCGTATACTCACGATAAAACAACATCCTCAAACACTACAAAACAGCACGTGTCCCATACCGTGTAGATTTGTCTTTTTATCCTAAGGTATCATTAAATTTAGCTTAACATAATTTAAAAAATATTATCTGCATGGTTCAATTACTAATCATGACAAAACATTTGTATTAAAATATAAAGTTTGAGTAATAGTATTAAAAAAATATATTATAACTGCAACTATTAATGTTGTTAATGTAATATAAATAACATATGGTTTATATTACAGACACAAATTATGGACATAATATATTTAATATGGCTTTACACTTTACTCTTAAAAAAAGATTAAATATTAATCATAATACACATAATATTTACACCTGACAGCTATATTATCTATTGTACATACATATCTATTTTTTCACTCTGAATAATGTGCTAAATATGTTAACTAATGCACGCCTGTAGAGTACGCTAAAAAATGTCCCCATGTCACCCTTAACTCATCATGAAATGAAGTGCTATTCTCTCTCTGAATATGCACTTTGTTTGTTTGTTTGTTTGTTCGTGTTCAGTAAATTTGAGAATAAATTCAATGTGACCTCTCTGGCCTCTTTGACCTGTTATCACCATGGTGACCGTCCTCTAGCGACCAGAGTCATCAATCAGACAGGGTGACAGTTCATCTGTCCCCTGCATCGCACATACCAGGCCCTCCAGCCAGATGTTTGTGTGACGGGACAAAATAATGGCTTCTCCGGTCGATGGAGCTTGTGTGTATGTGTGTTAGGGTCAAAAATAATAGGAACTCTGACATAGTCATGATGGCGTTTAAAGATTGTACATGTGACAGTGAGATAAAAAGGAATGTTCAAATCTATTTATATTGATGGTAATAGTTTTGTGTGAAAAGAAAGTAAAGTGTTAAACCTACAATATTTGATGAGAGCATGTGAAGATTTATTGTATGCATAATCTATGCTTTGCTTTTTTATTATGGTTTTTAAACTAATGCACACAAAAAAATCACCTCACAAATACATTATGATTTTGCTTTAAAGAAAAAGAAAAAAAAGGATGTTTAACTATAATGCACTTCATAGTTAATATTCAGTTATTGTCAAAATTCAGGAAAAGATTTTGAGTCGAATAACAATGTTGTGAAATTATTTTTTTATTAAAAAAAACAAAAAAAAATGATTCATTAACAGGCTATTACTTTATAAAGCCTCTTGATTTCTGTGTACATGTATTTATTTGGAATCTCAGTTTTCTGCAGTTTCTGGCTCGGCGAAGAACAAAGTGCTGCTCCTTTAAGAGGTTTGAATTTGACTTTAAAGTGGGTCACAGTAAAAATATCTTCAACAATTATTCATGCAGCCCCCCCACCCCCTTTCTATATCTCCTCTTCTTCTCTCCAAAATCTGCATGCTGTCGCAGTGCTCGAGAGCAGAGAAGACATGATTCTTTTGTCAAATGCACATCTGATGAAATGTTGGTGTAACAAACTGTTTCTTTCTCAGTAAACCTCTCCACTCAGCCGGTGATTACCATCTTGTCCCCGTCCTGCCTTCTGCACTAGCAGTTGTTGTTTTTATTATCGAGTGTTTTGATGCTGAGACAGTAATACTGTGTTGGATGCGCCGACAAGATGCTGTGATTGACGTGTCCCTCGGCCAACAGAGAACCTTCAACATTTAGGTGGATGATGGCGAGCATGCTCAGTCGGCGCAGGCCTGTGCGTTAGAGGGCGGCTAAGCATGTGATTAGTGCGGGAGTGAATGGTACAGCGCTGCAGCATATGGGAGCCCGTCTCTCCGCTCCCTGTAGGTTTAAACTGAACATCTTCAAATTAGTCAGAGAGAGATCAAAGCAACCCTCACCATCCTCATTGAGAGCAAGGCTTTGAACTACCTCCTCCCTCTCCAGTGTATGTATGTGTGTACGTGAGAGAGATAGGATGGGGTTCTGGTATGGAAATGAGTGAAATCTCATGAGTGTGTTTGAGAGAGGTGAGAGAGCTTCTTTTTGATCACGTGTAGGGTATGTGTTCTCTCTCTCTCTTACCCTATGTGTGTGTGTTCGTATTAATTCCTGCCTTGCTTTCGCTTGAAATGCACAGACATGCAATCATTTTATTCCTTGCAAATGTTTTAGTCTTTTGCTCAATTTGTTGTAATTTTAAGTCATTAAATATTTTAACTTGTCAAACTGTCAGAATTAAAACAGTTCAATATTCGCCCCAAATGCAATATGTATGAAGAGTATCTTTCCCATTACTTTTTGTGTACACCTCATTCAAGTCTGCTGAATATATACACAGAAATATGAAAGTGTTTGTAAAAGAGAAATGCCCAACATTGAGTTATTATGTAGTTTTCTGACTCTGTGTCACTGTTGCACATCCACATAGAGAAATAACATTATGCAGCTTATTGTTTTTTTGTGTTGATGTGAAATCGTCCACTGTAGGGAGAAGCTTCGCTCTAATGACCAAATCATAATTCCAATGAGAATTAAGATGAGAGAGATTACTGCTAATAAAAAACATGTAATGATCTGCGGGGTTCGAAGGGAGATGCATGACAGTCTCACACTATCGTCTTATATGATTTTATGTTTTGTGTGAATCATTGACTCACTTTCCCGTTCATCTCGTCTGATTCAGTCTACACCTGTCTTCTCGAATGTCTCTCGCTCTGTTTCTGTGCCCGTGTGTGTTCAACAGATGGAGATTATCTCAGAGTGATGATTTAGGAGTGATGAGGAGGCGCTGGGGAACAGAAGTTTGGCTAAAATGAGGACTCTCTTCACCTGTCCTCTGGTCAGTTAATCTCGTATGGACATTTTATTTTCACTATGGTGGTTATGTGTATGGAAAACACAATGTCAATAGTGGAACATGTGTGGAATTTACTAGATACCAAAAGTCTCAAGGTTGTGTGTGAGATTGTATGAGATTATAGGCGGTCTGTAGGTTTGTCAATGGGTGCTTTAAAGGGATAGTTTAGCCATGAAATTTTTTTTTTATTTACCTTCATGTTGTTCAGAACCTGTAATGGATTTTTTTCTGTGAAACACAAAAGAAGATATTCTGAGAAATGTCTCTGTGGTTTTGTGTCTATACAATGGATGTCAAGGGGAGCCAATGTTGTTTGGTTACCAACATTCTTCAAAACATCATATTTTCACACAGGTTTGAAATGACATTAAGGTGAGTAAATGTTAAAACAATTGTTGTTGTTGAACTATCCCTTTAAGGGCCCACATCTCCAAAATCAAAATCTGTTTCAGCTATTTTGTCTCTTTTTTATATCGCAACCGTTGAGGGAATTAAACGGTCCCTGTTTAGTGTCACAAAGATAATTTGAAAAGCATTAATCCCTGTACACGGACTCATTTCCTGTGCCATAGTCAACAATAGCTTGTTAGTACAGGTCTTGGCAGCTGCTGCCCCCTTGAGGTCACTTGCCACCACTGCGGTATCTTCAGTGGGATCCATAGTCCTCAAGTGGCATGTCACCTTGGAGTAGTCTAGCCTGCGGTTGCTGTGGCAACAGGGAGCCGCAGATCAACCGCACTGCATGCGTGTCAATACACCACCGAGTCACGCTTTGTTTTGTGTGCTTAAATATATTTACCTTAAAAGAGGTTGGAGGTTTAATGTTGGCTTTACTACCGCAGTGTGGCCGTAAAATCTGGTTCACTTTGGCTCTTCCCTCTCTTTCGTTCTTAAGACGAATGGCCCGTTTTTATGTTCGTAGGTAACGTTACAGACCATTATTGTTGGTCATTCTGTATCTACTAGTCAGATAAGTCATGTTTTGTCTCATAAAGCCAACTTAGATCTGTTCATGAATTTCTCCTGTATTGTATTTTGTTGTTACGCAACCCATGATATCATGTATCTCACGAAGAACATTATGAACGTCTTTTGTCGCTTTGAATTAGGGCCCTAAAAATATATGTCGATGAAATCTTTTGTCACGTTTGTGATCGGCGCACTAGCAGTCACCTAGCAACAACAAAGTAAAAGCGCGAGCATTCTGGTGCATTCGACGCGCGCGCTTTCTTAAAGAATGCTGCACCGCTAATCCGAGATGCTCTCTCCCACACAACCGTGTGATTGCCATCATCACTATGGAAATGTAGCCAGAGGTTCAGGCCTACGGTTTAGTTGTATGTGAGAGAGATTAAGCCCATTTGCACTTTATGCTCAGACCATTACTGCACATTTTACAGTGGTCTGTTGTCAAGGTGTTCAAAGAGGAGTGGGTTTGTACAGGTATTGTTATCTCGCCTCCCTGACACACACAGCTATAACATCATACACAAACTAACTGCACAGGATGACTACTTTCTGATGTGGAAAATGGTTTGAAGACGATGGAAAAAAATGATGCTATGAAATGTGTGACCTCTCTCACAATAGCCAAGGAGGCCTATCATTTCATGGCGTGTTAGGACAGCAGCAGTCTCGTCTCGTCTCTGGCGGCTGTGGCCGGAGGGCCTCGCGGTCTGATATCACACACTGAATGATAACTCTCTGAGAAGCACTTGCCTCCTCTGGAACAAAATCACACACTGCTGCCGCCCCAGCAAAGGGGAACAGCCTGGAACAAGAGAGATAAAGGAGGTCAGTCTCTTTGTTTGTCTAGCCATCCGACGTCTGTTTATCTGTGCTTTTAAAGCACACACGGTTGTTTTGCAGTTATGCTTGATGCATAAACATCAAACAGTCTTATTTATATATTATCATATGTATTTATTTACACACATTTTCCCCAAAGCTATACTCCAGCACTTTTTGCATAAGCCAGGGACACATGCAGACAGTCTGTGTATGTGGGGATTGTTATTTTTATTACAATGTTTGTACATTTGAATGAATTGTGTTTTAATGACACTGTTCTTTGTAGTGCAATGCTGCAGTGTTTGACGTGTCAATGTTGTTTTACAGGATTGTTTACAACATCGCCCTCTTCTGTATTATATGAGAAAGCACAAATACAGAAATTAGTGTAAGCAACTCACACATTTTCTTTGGGTTTCAGTTACTGCGCTTGCACTTTTACTAGAAATGGGAACTAAATGGATCTGCAGTCACAGACTTATACCTGTACAGAATCTCAGAGACTATAAACAGCTGTAGCTTGTGTTTCATGCCGAGAATTTGTAAATTTGCTTCAGCTGTACTCAAAGACTCAACTTTTCGTTTAATTTCAACAGTTTAGATTTGGAACAGCAACAAACATTTATCTTGAACAATTAAACATATTTTTTTTTCATTTTAAAGCGCAAATGTTAGATGACATAATTCCCCAAGTGAACATATTTTGACATTTAAAGTTATAGCCTTTAAGTTTATTTTCCACGTTATAAACTCTTTAATAAGTGGTCATTATTACAATATACACAACATCGAGTATTACTGAGTATTTTCGTAAATATTAGCTACAATACTCAAAAAAGTCCAACGTTACATTGGCTTCGTTAAACATCTGTCGTGTTGTATTATTCCTAAATTAACACAAGATGGCAGTGCATCATTGTTGCGTACGACGTCAGATTTCTTGAGCCATCAATTTCTTCGTTTGCTTTTTGACTTGCTTAAATGTATTTGATAATTGATGCGTTAACCCTAATCATAAGTAACGAATAGTTTTTATCATTCCTTGAATGTTCATATCAGCTTTTGAAATGCATTTTTTTTCTGTAACACTGCAAACTAAACTCTCAAATATGAGAGCATTTTATCAGGGCCATGGTTTGATGTGTGTGGCAGCCTTGTCCTGGTAGATGAATAAAATACTTTGCTTTTATTTAAAGTCAAAATAATATCTTAACAGATATCTTAACGTTTTCCAGCTTGTGAAAACCTTAGACAATATGTCCCCATCTGTACATTTGTTCTAGGGGAAGCGGCCTTGGACTTTGTGTGTGTTTGAAGCTCAGTGTTGGGACTCGTCCAGGCAATGCGATTAATCCTTCACAGCACGTCCTTCCCACCATTCACTATCTCCACGTGTAACCCCCAAGACAGCTGTAGTAACATGACATCATGATTGTTAAAAATGAGTTAAACTGCTTGGTACAATGAATAGCCTAATACAGTGGGACACTTTGTTTAAAGCCTGCCCTAGAGAGCACTATTTCACCATAAACGATTGTTGTACAGTAGACTTGGTCCACTTGCGGTTCTTGTGGCTCCTAATGCAACATCATTCAATCGTCATTTGTAAGTGGCTTTGAATTAAAACGTAAGATAAATGAATAGGCCTAAATGTAATCTTAAAGTGACAAAATTCAAGTTTGGTAATTTAAATAACAGGTATTGTCTTGGTTTTTCTAGGCATTTATCCTAGTACCTAGTCCATCGCGGCGCAAAACCTGTTATATAGGTCTGAAATATATTTGTAACAAAATAACACACGCGATCATATTCCATAATATAAAAACATTAAATAATTTGCGTCAATAGTGTTTGACATATAAATAACACGAAATAAAACAGTGGCTGATACAGGCCTTGTATCACATTATGGCATCATTTGTTCAGCACTTATCACTGAATTTAGGATCTTGCCGGTGTCTAATCTTCTTAATTAAAACGCCCTCCTGATTGGACAGAGTGATAATCCCGCGGGGCCTCGCGCTCTTACTCACTCACTCGTAGTTCTGAGCGCGAGTCTCAATCTGCCCAGGGCGAGGGCAAGACGCACTGCAAGAACGCGCAAGTTCAGACGAGGCGTCTAAAGTGCACGCAACATCGCTGTCTGCGCACAAACGCGTTACACAAGCGTTCAACGTGACAGGGAAAGATCGCTACTGGAAGAGTGATTTCACTTTCAACACCACTTCTGAGGACATCAACCAAAGACAGCGCGAGAACTCGTGTAGAAGAGGGTTTGAAAGTTTCCGACCTGCTCTCTGTTTTTTGTTTTAGTTCTATTTGTTTTCTCCAAGATGAATGCCGGGGAAGAAAACTTGCTGAAATCGATCAGTAACGACACCCTGCTGGACCTGACGCAGCGGTACGGACAGTCCGCTTTTGGTTTCGGCGCTGGCCATGGTGCTGGAAGTCCTGGCCGTTTCTCCCTCACACCTGCCGCGGAATTCCTCTCCGGTCAAACAGGAAAGTCGAACGAAAGTGGCGGGGAGCAGACCAGCGACGACGACGACGGCTTCGACCACATCGAGAGCCGTAAGAGACCTGCTGGGTTCGACGAGGACACGCATTCAGGTAGTCTCGCCAAAAAGCCGAAAGAGCAGAGATCTCTCCGGCTGAGCATCAACGCACGTGAGCGGAGACGAATGCACGACCTCAACGACGCTCTGGACGGCCTGAGGTCTGTGATTCCTTACGCTCACAGTCCGTCTGTGAGAAAACTGTCTAAAATCGCAACTTTGCTTCTTGCAAAAAACTACATCCTAATGCAGGCACAAGCGCTGGAGGAAATGCGCCGGTTGGTGGCTTATCTAAACCAAGGACAGACAATAACTTCACCGATGCCCACCGCGCTGGCGCCTTTCGGACAGGCGGCTGTATACCCGTTTTCCGGCACGGCACTGGCCACCTGCGCGGAGAAATGCAGCTCGTTCTCCGGGACCCCCTCCAATCTCTTCAAACACTGCAACGACAAGCCTTGAGCCTAAACTTCTACCTGCTTTATCCTTGTGTCGGTCAAAACGCGCGTTGTTGGGAGTGAACTTAGGTTGAATTAAATCCCTGCTAAATATCTAAATAACTACGAGGTTTCATCCAGATTTACTAGATAATAATGTTAAATAAATTCTGAATCAACTGAGGGCCACCGTATTATTGGAATAAGCTTCTAAATCTCTCAGTTTCCTCTGCTTTTCCCCTTTTCAAGCTAAGGATTAAAATATATTTGTGGAAATAAAATACGTTTTTGTTACTTGACCACAGCTTGCGGAGAATCTGTTTGTTAATACAAACCTCAAGTTTCCCCTTTTTCCTTATTGGTGAACTATGCAATTAACTGCAATGAAAACGACATTACCCCTAAAATAACTTGTTAAAATTAGTTTTGTGAAAGAATGGTTGCAAAACAAGTTTGTCTGAAATGAATAAACAGCGCTGTTTATTAGGAAAAACGGTGTAACATTTTTTTAACCATTGGCCTAAAATATTTTGTTTTTGTTATTGCACAATTCACTTGATTGTATTGTACAACTGTGAAGAACTACTTGATCAAGCCTACAAGCATTTGATCTTGTTGCGACATAAGTTTCATACTGTATATTGTTTATATGTCTTTATAATTAAACCATATATCTATGAACATCTCTCTTTTGTTTGGTTTTCATACGCGCATCGTCATTCAATTTAAATTTAATTTACATTACAAGCTGTTTAATTGTGCAATTATTATTTCGTCTTTATAAACAAATTCAATTCATATATTTTCTTTTAAATTGAAAACCAGTATTTTTGGAAGCAAATGCCAGTGAGAATGTAATACAAATCGTGTTGTGCACAGAGGTTCAAACGGTTCGGTAATCTGGCCTAATAGACACATTTTTAAAATGTACACTTCATTTCACTTCCCATGTTATAGCAAATAGGAAGTTTAAAAAGAAGCGTTAAATAACATTTAATAGCTTTTGAAAAGCCTACATTTCCAAAATAAAAGCTTGCTGCTTGACTAGGGCCTACCACGTGAACACTATTGTCTGTCACACTTCAGCTCCATAAACGCATTAAGGGTTGTGTCGTGCATTGTAATCTCTATTGAATTTGTATGCTCGTAATCTATTAAATTAGACCGGTCTCTGCTTTTAGCTGGTAAGATACATGGCCTAGTGCTGTTCAGCAGGGCGCCGGAAGCGCCCCGGGGCCAAAAGGACCTGTCTGTGGGTATTTGTGTGATCGTGAATGGGCGTTCTGTAACTTACCCGTTCCACTTATTAACACGATTTCTGTGCCTGTCTTCCTCAGCCTGATAACGCATGACCGCAGTAAGACTTACTGAGTTTCTAGAGTCTTGGTTTGCTTTTTAAACATAGGCCTTATACATTTGAAATTATTAAAAAAATTAAGTTTATTTTATGCTGATTAGGTTTTTTATTTATTAACTCGATGGAGTAGCCTATGTTTACGCAGCACGAGAGCGTAACCCTATACGTGGATATTTAGGCAAGGATATGTTTTATTTGTACAATTTTAACGTGTATTTTCCATTTACATTTCGTATTTGCATCATCAACATAGTAATTTTGTAATAATGAAAAGTATTCGTTAAAGACGCAATTCGCTCAAGGGAGTTTTTCGTCTAAAAAATGTTTCACATCTAACATCTCACGTCTCGTTCTGTGTACCTGTCCACCAAGTGTGCACTTGAGAGAAAGTGATCTTGAATTCACGCTGAGTTAAATGAACTCTCGTCTCTCCCAGTGGGTCCCTGTTGTACCAGCATTATAGGCTACCCTTGGCAGGTCGGACGGCGCAATCTCGACATATGACGTCTTTAAACGCTTTTGACAAGGGGAAAACGGGCGCGCTGCTCGTTCACTTTTCATAATCACTTTTAGTTTTATCTAATTGCTCCAGATGATGCCAATTGAAATGTGACTGTTATAATTCTTTCTCTTCGTATAGGGTTTACCTGCTGGTGAAAAAGGTCTTTATTATTAGCCTACAAAAAACATTATCAACCTGTTTACAATTAAAACCAAAATAATTTTACTAAATCTTTTTAGGCCTTATTTCAGTATTGCATTTAATGTTGTTTTTTGGATATCCTTTATCAGATTACATCCCACCACAAGAAGCCAACACGGTACAGACCCACAGACACCATAATATTTCTGTGATGGGTTGTATTGTTTTTTTGGCAGGGATACTATATTTTAGTGGATAAAATCATATTTATTTGACATATTTATACATACATTTTAGTGCCATACAAAATCACAGTGATTTCAGACGTCCTTCCTTTCAGAATGTAAAACAGACCATTGTAATCAACCTGCACACCCATCAATTGCAAATATCTGTTTTCATGATGAGTAAACGTCCCTTGTAATGGCTGTAGTGTATTCACACAACTCACTGATGTCAATTATTTGATTAGTTGTTTCTTACGTCTAACACATTGGCCTTCACTTTCATGAGATCACTGCAGAACGATTTCATCACAGTAGCTGGGAGCCCGTTTGTTTGCTCTTGTCGCTCTTTTCAGGCTGCTGAGAATAGGAGAAAACATATGCCCTTAAGTTCCGAGCTCTGCCGAGTGTTTCTGACAGCTCTGCTGAGAGTCCTTCATCTCTCGAGAAGCACATCATAGCTCATGTATATACGTGTATAGCTGTGCATGCATGTTGAGCATCTCAGACTTTTGCTGAGGCCGAGAGCAACGGCGCGAAGATGGGGGCGGACTGCTTAAAATGGTGCTCAGGTTGGTGCGTATTTATGCAAAGCAGAGGCGCAGACACTGTAGGGCACTCAGGCATGGAAATAATGTCAGAGGCCTACTTATTGAAGCTTTATTATAGTTTGGGCAGAAGTATAAAAGCAGTCTGAAAGTGCTGCCCATCTTAAATGTGTATTCACAGGTTACAGATTGTGTGAGGTCGATTGTTAGTTTTATGTCCTGTTTCCTCATTTTATTTCTTTAATTTTAACGTTTAGCTGAAGGCAGGTGCATTATTAAACATGGGTGCCGACAAAATAAAGAGGGGAAACCCATCGGTTGGTCTTTGACATCATTGCAACCCCCCCTGCTTGCGGCCCAGTTTGTCGTATGCAATGACCAACTAATTCATTTGGTTTCGAGGAGCCATGTGATTCAGGCCGACGTGAGAGACAATGCAGCATGACGGACCAGCCCTCTGTTCATTACCGTAATCAGACATGGATGAGGGAGGGCGGCACTGCCCGTCTCTATGCCCGCTAACACTCTTAACATGGCTTACAGACCAGAGCCCTCATCCATCGCCACAAGGCACGGCACCTGACACCATGCATTTAAACTGCAGTATTGTTTCTGGATGAGACCAGGGAGAGTAGCTCCCATTGAGAAGGAAGAGGACGAAAGTTATTTGTTATCGCGTCTTTTGCTAAAACCAAGCATAACCAGTCAGACATAACATCTTTATTTGGAGTCTTTTTACTCAGTTTCAAACAGGTAAAGCTCTCAAACATTCACATTTAAAACCCAAAGAAACTTTAGCCATAGGCCTTCAGGTTCTGTAGTCTTGCAGAGAAACACAGAATCTATAAAACCATCTAATAGAGAGACACATATAGAGAGAATAAGTGGTTGTCTCACTGTTTGTCATTTTATATAAAGTGACACGTAGAGCAGCCAGTCCACTCCCTCAGTGTAATCTCTGTAATGGCCCTCACACACCAAACTGGCAGGGGGGAATTAAGAGCAACGACAGGAAAATTCAGACACAGAGAAAAGAGACGTGCACCAGTTCAAGCACATGTCCCCTTCCTGTCAGGGCCATTACATTCACCAACACACGACCAGAGCTTTTGTGGTACAACACAAACATATACAAACGAGTACGTCAACTCGGTCTCCTTGAAAGACACAAATACATGTTCATAGATGTTCTTTTGAAAATCCAGTACAATAACAAACATATGGACGTTTGGTTGTACATTAATTTACTTGGATGCAACTCTAAAGATAATACGCCTACACACGCAATCACAGTCACCCAGTGTGCCCCTTGGAAGCGGCACGGGAGATATTCTGTTTTGTAAGGAGAAGGGGAGATGGTTAACGTCATTAATTAATGCCAGAAACGATGTAATTGGCCATCCATAATCTTTCATGCACGCAGAATTCTGACAGGCAGACAGGCAGAGGGGTGCTCCAATGCAAGGCCTGATAAACACACCAGATTAAATCATAATGCATCGCACAACTGTACATACACATGTGCGTATTTATGTGCCTTTAGCAAAACAATGTGTGTGTTTATACTAAAACTCGATTATTACCTTTTAAAACCTCAATATTCAATATTAACACATTCTTTTCTCTAATGCTTTCATTTGTGTGTACAATTATGTTAAATAATACCATTCAAAAGTTTTAAAACATTTGATTTAAATGTTTGTCATGATTAAAAAAATATTTGTCTGTATATGTTTAAATGTTAGAAATTTAAAACAATTATATGTTTGTAGTGGAAAAAATATAATTGTGCTAACATTATATTTTCTTTCATTAGAAATCCAAAGTTTTATTTTTCTAAATCTATGATAGCCCATAATAGATTAGAATTCCTTCAATACTGTGAAAAAGTTTAAAAAGATCTACACTCTTAAAAATATAGAAGTATATAGAGCCATAGAAGAACCATTTTGGTTCCTCAAAGAACCATTCAGTCAAAGGTTCTTTAAAGAACCATCTCTTTCTTTTTTCAGAAAGGTTCTTCAGATGTTAAAGGTTCTTTATGGAACCAAAAGGTCTTCTATGGCATCGAAGAACATTTTGAAGCACCTTTTTTAAGAGTGCACAGTATGACAGTTTTTTTATTTTCTTTTAGATGCGTTTAGTCACATCATCATTTCTATAACTACAAATGTGTTAATCCAAAGTTTTGATGAGTTATAATATTCAAAAATATGGGAAAACATATCACTGTAAATAACTGTAATTTTACAGTTTTATTCTACATTTATTTTGGAAAATACGGTAAAGAATGTCAAATTACGTAAATTGACAGCAAAAGTTACAATTCTGATGCAAAATAACATGACAAACATATAATTTAACTTTATATATTTTTTTTATTTACCATATTTTTCTGCCGCCCCAGCTGCCGTAACATTACCGTTTTTTACCTTACCTTTTTTACAATGAAAAATGAGCAAGTGTTTCAAAACCTGTGTTTTCAACTTAGCTTTCTGTGTTTTTATGACTTCTCTTTTCAAACCATATGAAGTTTTATGGCAATCGCGAATATTGAATTCATTAGATGTTGTAAAATGTGTTGCAGTTTCACACGCTTGAAAGAAACTCCTCCTAACTTGGACTAACTCATATGCCGCCCCCGGCTCAAGCCGGCACTCGTTCCCTCGGGCTGGCAGGCGGACAGGAGGCGGAGGCAGCGAGGAGGAGCTGGGCTGGCTCTCCACATTCCTGGGCGTCTGAGAAGGAATGAAAGGGAAGATTAATGGCGTTTAGCACGGCAGTGAGACTCGTGCGTTCCTAATTAAAATCGGACGAACAAGCGCGCGGCCAAGGATCAGTGGCTTTTAATGAGGAGCTTGTAGGCTGATTTGGGCATCATTTTCTGCTTAATAAGGCTGGTTTTAAAAGTCATTTTGGAGGGATGGCACTCTTTTGAACCTGCTCATTATCAATGGGGGCACCTCACTTAAGTACTTCAGGAAACGCTAGCTTTAATTAATATAGAGCTGCCACGTGGCTGTGCTGACAAGAGAAAGAGAGAGAGAGAGGGAGGGCTGAAATTGATGAAGAACTTTCAAGGGCAATGGTTTCATTAAGCAGCTTCATTACGAACTGAATAACTCTTTGTGTCATTTGAGTTCCTGGCCTCCGTGTTATACAGTGCGCACTGGGAGGTGATGTACTGTCACTCGACAAGTCCTGACATCATTGAAGAGCTGTACGGAGTAACATGTCCTAATGACCCTCCGCCCCCCCTTTAATGTCCCGTTCAGAGCTTTCGAATTCACCACACACCCCTGTTATCCACATCACTGATTGACGGGACGGAGCATTTGTAGAGCAAATACTGAAAGGCATTTATTTGCGATTAGCACTGATGTTGTCTTTAGCGGAGCAGGCTGTGTGCACACTATCATGTAAGTCGTGCACTCGTGCTCAGCATGTCATGGGTTTCAGGACACGGAAGTAACGCTGCAACCGGGCCCAGATGAGAACGGGTTCAAGAGGGATGTTTGGCCTGAAGCGTTGAGAGCGGGAGGGGATGGAGGGATAGAACGGTGAGATTTATCTGAACGAGTCACAGTCGATTTCTTTCTGCAATGAATTGGGCTAAAGACTCTCAAAGCCTCCTCATCCCATTGTACTAATCTGCTTATGGCTGATTCTACAGTTGGGGATCTTTATCATGTGAAAGTGCTCGACTCAAGGGAATCCCACTTAGAAGCCAGTCAATCACTAACGCTTATGTGCATCAATTGCTTTTGGGTTTTGGAGAATGTTTTTTTTTACCTTGTGTTGACACTTATTCTTTATTCAAGTTTTGAGTCAAAGTGAAATTGTTTTAGACTGATAAATGGACAACATATGTGAAACACATCTATACAAACAAAATATGTATGTATGTATAAGTATTTTGAAGTTAATCTTTAATATTCTTTAATATTTTCTTTTATTCTTTTTAGTAAAAAGGGTGAAGAGAGAAGGGAAATGAAGAGGGGAGAATGTAATTTGGGGAAGTATTAATGGTTGTTTTCAAAAATGAATTATAAATTGTTGTCAAATGTTTATCTATTTTTTAACATTTAACTGACACAAATACCACATAAACACTTGGCCACGTGGTCTTTTCCCATTTTAATTTCTTCCATTTCACACACACACACACACACACACAGAATGTGAGGCTGGGTTTAATCATCTCAATGGGATCCAACGACATGATTCCAGCTTTTCAGACTTGTTGATGTCATTCACACTCTTACCCCATGAACACCCAATCAGTATCAGGTAACATCAGCCACTCTTTGAAGGATTAAATAGAATAAATGGTGTTTTGTCTGGAGGATAATGCCTTTGAAATATTGTAATAATGAAAATGGATTTGATTTATGTAATTTCTCTTGGACTTAGGTTTCTCTATATATGGGGGCTTGCAGAAGGGGTTCTTAACATGCTTTGACATTAAAGAAATCACATTGTTTTTCACTTCTTGAGTTCCAGAGCTTTTGAGTTGGATAGTGAGACATGTTCACTAAAGCTTCCTCAGCTAATACTAATACTGAAGATAAGCCCGCTGTAAAGTAACTTGTTATTCAGTGTGAAAGGATTTTACTTTTTATCTATATTGTTTTGTGTTTGTTCCATTCCTTTATAACACAACAACTCTCTGTTTTGGATGTTCTGGCTAGTGGCCTTTGACTTAGGTGATAAAAAACATGTTTACTGGATTTTTTTATCACCTAAGTTGTTTCAAAGCCCTATATTTAAGGGATAGTTCATTCAAAATGAAAATGTTGTCATATCATAAAACCCCTGCTCTTAGAAATCAAAACAGATTTTTTTCACCCTCAAGGCATCCTAACTGAATATGACTTTCTTCTTGAAGAATAATGCAGTCGGAGTTATAATACCACGTAACCTTCTTCTTTTTCCAACAAAGGTCTTCTGTAGCGATTCGATGCGTTTGTTTTAGATAAATATCCATATTGACATTGTATTAACATTAATGTCTAGCTTCCATTATTGTAATCCAATGTTTTTCCAGCAAATGATGGTGACGAAACAAAAAGCCTCTGGTTCACGCGCAGCAGAGGGATAACGGAAGTTAGACATTATCGTTAATAGCGCTCTCAATATGGATATTTATCTTAAACAAACACATCTATTCGCTTTAGAAGTCATTTGTTTATACCACAGAGCTGTGTCGAGCAGTTCTTTGATCGATGGATGCACTTTTTGAAGCTTCATAAAATTGGCCCCCATTCACTCCCATTTTACCGCTTGGAAGAAAAAAGATACGTGGTATTATAACCCCGACTGCATTATTCTTCAAGAAGAAAGTCATATTCAGTCAGGATGCCTTAAGGGTGAGTAAAACATGGGAAATTTTGTTTCTTGGCTGAAGTATCCCTTTAAGACAAATATATTTCTAGTGTCTTGCAGGCAAATAAATGGGTTCTAGTAAAAACTAGCTAAAGAAAAATCTATTTTTAGATTAAACTCTTAACCAAAATCCCCATTTCGGTGCTGAAGAACAAAGAAAGCCAATTAGAGGTTCGAACGACCAAAATAATGACCTTTTTTGGATGAACCCTTAAATATAAGGGAAATGTTTTAAGGAGAATGTTTATTATTTAGAAGACATGCTATCTAGATTGAATCTCAAAAGGGAAAATTGTAAACTTGAGCATATGAGCACAATACAATACATACAAATGTATGTCTTACCAATTACTTAAATGCATTTCCATTCATAAAGCTTAAAGTTCACCCAAAAAAGTCTGTCATCATTTACTCACCCTCAAGATTATCCATATCTGTGTAAATTTCGTATTTCTGCTGAACACAAAGAATAATACTTGGAACAATGTTTGTAACCAAACATACCTGGGGCACTATAGTCTTTCATAAGGAAAAAACTGGTATAGTTTTCCCACATTCTTCAAAATATCTTCTTTTGTGTTCAACAGTAAAAAGATTTTAAAAGTTTTGGAACAACTTGAGGGTAAGTAAATGATGATAGATTTTTTTTGGGGTGAACTATCCCTTTAAAGGAACAGATTCATCATATCAGTTGGACTATTTTAAAAGAAGGATCGGTTGCATTTGGTTGCAGCTTCTGTAAAAGAAAACCAGCTAATATAATGAATATGTATTATGTATTTGCAGTAAATCTCTTTGCAATACTTATGTCATAATATTGAGCCCCTCATTCAAGATTGTGAATGCCATCTGCATTTTGACAATTACACTGTGGAATGACAAGTGTTTGGTTTTATGTGATTGGAGGTGTGTTATGGCCGATCCTGCACCCCTCTGTCGTTCAGGTTGATGTGACAGCCTCCCATCCATCATGCTGATAGGGGCCGATCCATGAGAGAGAGAGGGGGGGGTGTATCTGAGGTAATATTCTTCCTCTTAATTACTCTGGAAGGATAATGGCTGAGATGACTTTGAAGAGGACAGATGACAACAGATAGACTGTTTCTGGCCAGAATCACTCTCACATTCTGAATTGGTTGTTGTCTGCTTGTTATGATGAACCTTTCTGAACTAGGAGTTTGTTTCATGCAGTAATATGAGGGAAGCTCAAGAAATGGGTGGAGCAGTTTGGTTCAAATGTGTGTGTGCGCGTGTGTGTGTACTGTCGAGGAGGTCTCTTCATTACTGCCACTCCTCTGCACTTCCTCAGATAATCCTCACACCCTGCAGTGACTACAGGAGGACTGGCAACAACACACACACAAACACTCATGATCTGAACACACAACACTTCCAGTCAGTATGTCATCTCTATAGGGCATGACAGAGCCATTATAAAAAAGCATATTGTTCGCTTTTCTGGTTACTTGTGTAGTGGTAGGCAAAATTATTTTTGTGTTCATATAACTTTCAACAGGTGAACCACTAAATTTAATGTTTATTCGATATTTAATACATTGTTATTTGTGTTTAGCGATTTTATTTAGATCATTATTAAATATTTTAATACATATTAATATTTCTTTCTTATCTGAAGCATATTTCTCAGTAATTTCCATAAATACAATGTCAATGGGATACAAAAAGTACTTTACAAAACATACTTTAAATAAAAGATGAAAAGTCTTAAAAAACTTTTTTTTTGCTCTAACCGCTCTGCCACCCCCCGCAGACGCACGGGTGGGTCCCATATTTCATCATCAAATTTTTATCAAATATTTATCATTTGAATAATATTAAATTTCATATTTATATCATACAAAACAGAGATCATTCATATGTGAAATGAAAGCTCTAACTGTCAAGAATATCACTGTATTTCACCAATCTAACACTTTAGAGTAACATAATAAAGTTTAATTGTCAAATTATTCAAATGTAGAGGGTTTTCTGTAAAATAAGACCATTCTATCTATTTACTCAAATGCATGTGGGTTGGGCACTCTTTTAAATTCAGGTAAAAAAATTCAAAAGTTGCACCAGAGCTGAAGAGGTTATTAAGTAATGAGATGTCATGTTTTTTCAGGCTGTTCGGTTGTTTTTACTGTAAAAAGGTGAAAATGATTTCCTTTGCAGTGTAATGCAGAGCAAAGGTGAGACAATGTTTCAGAGCAAATGTCCTTTCAAGATGAACGTCCAATAACATTTACTGTGCAGTCCACAGGCCAATGATTGACGATTGACTTTAACCTCTCTGTCCATGTGAACCAATCATATCTGGCCTGTGTATTGTTATAAGATAACAGAAAACAATGGCTGATCCATATCAAAGACTTACGGCGGGCACGTTTGCGTTCCTCCGCCCATCCCGATAGCTCTTATACCCGGGATTTGTTCCTGGCTCGATTTTCATTTTAATCATGACAATGGGATCAGATAATCCGGGCCGGAGAGCGGGTTTTGATTGTTCTGATTGAGTCTCTTTTGTTGGACAGATATGTAATATGAGGCCGTAAGAGGATTTAACGCAGTAGATTGTCTGATTTAATCAGGTTTGCTGAAGTAAAGCAGCACTTACATGCTTGTAGGGGGCTAAAAAACAAGGAGTCAATGGTTTTGGTACATGGTCTGACCGCTGGTTAAAATGGTTGGTGTGATGTTTTTGACTAAATTCCATGCATGCAGTAAAAGTACAATTACACATGACCGACACCTTTATTCAAAGTTTGTTGAACGTTATTATGTATGTACAATATTTGTCCGTGTATATATTTATGTTTCCAAATATTTTTCTTATATCTCCATCAGTGAGAGTTGATTTGGTGCTTGAGAGAGTGAAAGGCGGTGTGAGACAGAACACACACACACACACACAGGACTGCATGGAGTGTGTGCGGATTAGGGGGAGATACACACCCCCTATTAATCCCCCCAGTAGCAGGAAAAAGAGTCTCCTCACACACACAGGCAATAGTGTATGACATTTCACCATGTGTCAATGGCATTTATCTATTTCTGTAAACTGACGAACTGTCTGTGCCTGGTTTACCAATGACAAGGTTTTTGTTTGCCTGGGTGAGTGTGTGCATTGCTCACTCGATTATCATCTGAAGTCAGAAATGACCGTCTGACAGTGTCAGTGACTTGTGAATCTCATGTTTGAGATATCTGATGCTGATTACATGTGTAAAATCTGCACTGCTGTTTGTTGGTATGTGTTAGCGTGTATTGGTGTGTCGGTCTGTGCTGACAGTGGTTATTTACATTAGAGCTGAAGGGTTTTTCTCTGCTCTCGGTTCTAATGCTCTGCTGTAATCCAGCTGAGAGCTCTTGTCTGGCTCAGTCTGAGTGGGGCCAATTTCCCTCCCAAATCCCACTCCCACGCACTAATGTAAAGACATTCATCTCTGTGTTGGTTTCACTCATGTTGCTCAGCTTACTAAGGAAAACAGTTTATAAACTAAATTATTCTTTAAAAAAGTAAAAATGCAGAAAGGTTTGTGTCAGGTTTAGGTTTAGGAGTTAGGGGAAACCTTACAGTTTATACAGTATAAAATCATTATATCTATTGAAACGTGTGTTTAAGAGTGATAAAGTTGTATTTGATAATATTAGGAAATAAATTAGCTTGCATGAACTAACAATAAGCAATATACTTTTTCAGCATCTTTGTTAATAATAGTTAGTTATGCCAATCTCATATTAATCTTGAGTACCTTTAGAGTAGTATTGCATACTTCGTATCTACGAAAAGTATTTAGTTTGATCAAGTTCATAAAAGACAGATTCTGCTGTTTGGATTCACTAAAGCTTTGTGTTGTTTACATTACGCAAGTGCACGGAAATTGCCAACAAACACAGACATATGACTTAGTTTCACTTACCGCGTGCGGTTCATGTCTGGCATCTTTTAGCGCTGGGACCTCTCCATCTATCAGTTTCTATCTCCAAATCCAGCGTTATATCCACTGTTTATATAACATCCATCCACTGAAATGCCGTGAACAAACAAACACACCTCAACTTCTCTCACTATCGCAAGAATAACGAGCTGCAGCTTCATGCCCACAGCACAGCCAATCTTGATGGTAAGCGGGTCTTCCTATCGCTCGTCGGTTGACGCGTGGTTGGGCTATTTATTTCGTCTTGCCATGGGCCTGCTTTTCCGGGAGAACTGCCCAATAAGGGACTAAGAAAAGTTGTTACTTAACGGTTTTTCATGTTCAGAAAAAACTTTACAAAACCTATACGAACCTTGGGGGAGTGTATCGAGCACAGAAATACTACGAAAAATGTCCAACTAGTTTCTTTTGACAAGTTGATCATGTTAAGCATGAGAAGCCAGCACGTTTGACATTGTAAAGAAGTCAGAATGGATGAAACAGCGTACAATCCCCACTTTAACAAATACAACCTTATCCGCTTGCTATAAGTGATGTATACAACCCGGTCTCACTCCAGGCTCATCACATATTGACGCTCGTTCAGCGCAATTCTAATCATTTCATAATTATTTATGGTTTTAATATTTTGTAGCACCTAGATTTTTCATTTATTTTCATTTTTGATTGAACTTGTTAGCAGTTCACTGGTTTAGATTTTGTTACTTTTCTTTTGCAATTTCTGTTTTATTCGTCTTTTATGTTTTGACAAATTAATTTTAAAGTATAAATTTACAATTTATAGGGTCACCTGAAAAATTGCAAAAATTCAAAAAGGGTGAAGTAAATCATACCACCGGTGTTAAACAATTGAAATGGTATTCACATACTTGAAAGTACTTACTGGTATGTGAAACATTCTGCGAGAATAAAAAACATGAAAATGCAACTTAATGCATGTAACTGATGTCAAGTAATGTTACTACACATATTTAGGTATATCAGCTCTCAAAGTACATCTGTTTTTAGCGTGTACCACATGTACCATTTGGATCAGACAATCTCCTCCAGACAGGAGCCCCAGACCCCCCCATCTGCCCAAGAAAGGGACCTCCTCTGTGGGTCATGAGTGGGTCTCTTCCCCCTCCCTGCAGTGTATCATAGCTGCTGATTTGTGTGTTCATATTTAATGTGTGTTTGTGAGTGATTATGACTGATATCAGGTCATGGAGGCACAGATTAACACCAATAACTGTAATGGTGACCAGCTGTTTATTCTATTGCTGAAGTGCCTCTCTCTTGCTCTGGTGTAAAGCACTCTGTCCTGTGCTGGAAATTGTTCTAGATTATGAAGGGGAGCGGCTTTGGGGGGGAGTGATACTGTGTGCTCAACCAAACCATGATCCATATTAAATCTCTCTAAAATGAAAATTGCTAAGATGTAACAAGGGATCATGAGCAATGGTGAATTTAATCACAACCTGCCGGTGGTCAAGTGTGCGTGAGTGTATGTGTGTGCGTGTGTGTGTGTGCATGTGGGTGTGTGTGTGTGGGAGCAATAGCAATGCAAACCAAACTTTCTCCAAAATATTTGACAAATATACATATTTTTATTTGAAAAGCAACTCTGCAGTTACCTTCCGTTACCGTATGTTTGCGAGTCGCATGTGCTTTGTGTTTTCTACCCCAGAGCCTTGTATGTGTGTGTGTTTGTTGTGACACTTCTGAGCGTGAGACCCGTGGCTGACCGTCCCATTTGTGCTCACCTTCATCTATGTCTGTTCATTCCCTTAACACAGGTGATGGATCGACCACCCCTGAGCAAATCTCTCTCTTGGCTTGCGCTCACTCTTTCTCTCCCGCTTTCTCGCGCGCACATGCACACACAGTGTCTTCTTTCTTGGTCTGTCTTCAGCAGTAAATGTGCTTGGCTCTTGATCATTCTCAGAACACAGTCGGGTATAGAGCAGATGGTGACCGTATTCAGTTTTCCAGACTTGCATTAAGCGTTCGTTATCGACCGCAAATGCAGCCAAGCTCTTCTTCTACCACCAGCATCACCACCACCCCCCAAACACCATAAACTTAACCTGCCCCACCCCCCCACACACACACACTTTCTCTGTCTTTGTCATGTCACACAACCCATCTCTCGAATCCTTCATTTATTCACAATCTTTAATCATATATAGTTCTGCTCTCCATAGTTGTACATATAGTTAATTGATTAATAGAACATTGTTAAATAGTTTCTACTAAAACATGTTGTCTGCGAGTAGATGCTTCTAGCTACTCAGACTCAATTATTGTTGCGTTCCAAAATGTGTTTGCAAGCAATAGCTCAATGCTGAAACATGTTGCATTCACAGCATTCTCAGTGAACACTCTCATCTTTTACCATCAGTTTATCCTTTTTCAGGTTCTTTACCATAGACATGGTAGACAGCCTCATAGACCACTGAATTGTATGTCAACATTAACACAATTTTTGGGAAACCAAAGACAATAAACACCCAAGTAAATGTGGAAATGTGTTTTTCCCTGAAAAAAAAAATCTAAATAATGTTCATATTTAACTGCTTGACACATGTGAATTTTCACAATTACTAATGTTAATAAATTAATATCTACCTATTAAAAATGTACTAGAGCCAAAACATATTTGTACTCCACGCACACTAGATCTCAAACCACTGAAATCATTTGAGAAATGAAATGTTGCTGTTTTTAATCCAGAAAAAACATCTCCCCAGTTCACTTCTATGTGTTTTAGGCCAGTTTAGCCCTCCACAATTTAGCGGACTCATTGAAATCACAGCAGCGGGTCAAAGCACTCAATGTCAAATGTTTTGTTTGCGCCAACTTTTCATTCGAAATTTACACTCATCCCCTTTACTGCGGTTATAAATAATTCATGTTGAGGTTTTATGATGAAGTGAATTTTTTTTAATTTCCTGTAACATCACTAAAGAATAAAACACAACACTCAACACATCCAAACATGAAAAATCTGTCATCATTTACTCACCCTCAGGTTGTTTTAAACCTGTATTCATTTCTTTGTTCCAATGAACACAGGTAAAGATATTTGGAAGAATGTTAGCAATTTTCAGTTCTGGGCCATCATCCACTACCATAGTAGGAAAGAATATAATTTATTTTTTTGTTCTGTTGAACACATAATGAGGTATTTTGAAGAATTTATGAAAACAAAGAGTTCTCTAGCACCTTTGACCATTTAATTCTTCCTACTATGGTACTCAATGATGTCCCGGAACTGAAAATAACTAACATTCTTCCAAATATCTTTCTTTGTGTTCAGCGGAACAAAGTGATTTATACAGTTATGAAATTACATGAGCGTGAGTAAAAGATGACAGAATTATAATTTGGATGAACTATCCCTTTGAAACTTTTCATTTTATATTATGCCTTAATCTTAGGTTCTGTTATGTTGGTTAAAGGTAACAGAATTGAAGCATTCACTGCTTTGCCTGATGTAATGACATTGATTTGAAGTTGAAGTTGCAGTTTTGAGAATGCAACTAAAATAAACTTGTTTAATAAACTCTCACGTATACTGTTCTTCCTTTCCATGTCTGCGTCTGATTCTTCGCTTAAATGGTTGACTTATAACAGATTTGAATGACTTTGACCCAAAATCTGAAAGAGATCTTGTGAGAAGTGAACTGAACCTAAACATAAGATCAGTTTGATCTTAAAAACTTAAAAACTGGCAAAAAAAGGTTCTACAATGACAAACAGGAACCTTTATTTTTTAAGATTTTCATTTTTATATATTCAATTTGATACTATTTAACCCTAATATTATCTAACCCTAAAGTCACATCCTCCAGTGATTGTACAGCATAATAAGTGCAGAATGCACATCTGATCTTGTATAATATCTCTCTCGCCCCTCTGCTTGCTCTCTTTCTTCCTTTCGTTTTTCCTCTGTCTCTGATTTTTTTCCTGTAATCAGAATTCTAGAGAACGATAAACCCTGTTAGCGGTGAATAAGCTCTAATCTCCTGCATGAGGCAAAGATGAACACTAATCCACATCTGTCCATACAAAATGTTTACCACTTATATTTCATACTTGCCCTTCACTGCCATACAACTGTGCATGTGTGGAAAATTAAGATTGAAACAAAATACAATGTCATCGAGTACAAAAAAAAACGAATGTGGTAATGGTTTGGCAATTCTAGGAGTTAATATATGAATTAGTCGTATATTCTCTGAGGACACAGAGGTCAATGCTTACACACATTTGCATTGCTTTTATAGGTGTTGATGATAAGTGCTACAAACTTGGGAAAATAATCTCCTGATAAAAACAGATTTTACACTCTACTACCCAATGTAAATCATATTTGAAGCTGCACTTACCCTATGATTCAATTACTTTCAACAGAAGCCTTTATAAATAGTCATTGAGTTTATGGCTATACAATTACTTACAAATCGGCATTAGGTACATAAATTTCATGTCTATCTCAAAGGCGCCAGACTAGATCAGTGACGATTTTTGCATGAATCATTTGTGCAATAGGACACCATCTGGCAAAAGCCAGATTAAGAAAACAGAGGATGTTGGCTGACCACAATTTTGCTCATGCATTAATTAGGGCATATTGAGCTTAATATAACCTTTAATATACATTTAAGTTACTATATTTGACTTTTGTAAACATTGCCTACTGTATGTTCATGTAAGCTGCAGAAACAGTTTTGCATTGCATGCACACATATGTGTGGTTACCATAAGAAACCTTATATTATCAGCAGATAATATAAATTAATGTAAAGTTTTTTTACATGCATTTATTTTACTGTCATGTTAATCATATTTTGTTAACTGTAACATGAAAATTGGGTTACATTTGCAAAATAGCATAACAGTTACTGTCATTCTTGTCAGTGGTTGGAAATAGTTAATCAGATAATGCAAATGCATTGAATAGGCAGGCACATCTTGGGCAGCTCAGCAGGACATTTTGAGGTCTCGTGAGCATCTCTGTTACAATGTGTAATGTGCAATAGAGTATGAATAAGGGGGTCATGCATCCGTGCTTTTATTTTCTTCAAAAATGTAGTAAATTCAGGCCTAGTCTTTGTGATGCTTATGTATAGATTGTTATTGCACATACGCGCCTGGCCCGGATAACTTTTTATTTTATGTTAAATTTATATTCATAATAATTTATTTATTGTATTGGAATTGTAGACAATTGTCATTTCCAGCCTGTGTGACTTTCTATCTTCTGAACAACACAAAAGAAGATATTTCGAAGAATGTTGGTAACAGAACAACGGCGGTACCCATTGACTTGCATTGGTGTCCATACAGTGGAAGTGAATGGGTACTGCCATTGTTCGGTTACCAACATTCTTCCAAATATCTTCTTTTGTGTTCTGCAGAAGAAAGCAAGCCATACAGGTTTGAAATGACAAAAGGGTGATTAAATGATGACAGAATTTTCTTTTTTGGGAGTACTATCCCTTTAATGTACTCGTTGTATCAATGCATGGCAACAGCTTCATGTCCGTCCATCCATCCAACCACTCACTTTCTCGCTCCCCCCACTCTCTCTCACATTCACACACCTACACACAGCGTGGTGATGCCACCTGTCTCCAATGGCTGTGATCTGTAGAGTTGCGTAACCAGAATGTCCATCAGCTTTGGCCTCCTGCTGACAGAACTGCAGTGGTCCGTTCACACAGTATGTGTGTGTGCACGTAATGATGCATCTATTTGTTGTGTGTCTATAACATATTAATTTATGTGGGTCACGGTCAGAAAACTTTAAAAAGGTGTCCTTGTCCGAGGAAAATTACGATTGCTACTTCCTTACACACACACACACACACACACACACGCATGCTGAGTCTACCCAGACAACTTAATCTGTTAAGCGACATTTACCATTGAGGTTGGTGCCTAAGAGAGAATTTGCAGTGATTTAAAGGGATTGATTTAATTACTGTGATCTGTGCGCCGTATTTATTTTGTAGGATCTAAAATAAAAAGACGAGCATTTGGCACGTAACAAATGCGAACCATTAGTCTGATTATGTTGTCTTGTTCTCTCATACAAACCATGTAGCACTTTGTACATCATCTCAACGCCCTCTCTCTCTCTTTCTCTCTAGGGTGTAATGGCTTTTAAATAATGGTTCTTTGTTACAGTTAATCCAGATTATGAGAGGATATGGTGTGTCTGGTTTCATGTTCGAAACCGAATCTCTCTACTGACTTCTTGGCACCAATTTACAAATCCTCTATAACAGCGATCCAGTTGTTCTCCCAGTTTAACACTTCGTTTTGTGTTTGGCTGTTTCTTGACATAACACACACCAAACATTCTTGAACGTTTTGCTATATTTGAGATTTTTGACAGTGTTCTTGGACATTTTACAGTGTTCTTGGACATCTGAGTGAGAAGACAGCTTGACCAGGCACCGTGTTCCAAAATCCTCCCCCGTGCTGTCCACACTTCCCTCGCGTCCATCTCTGCTGCGTGTGTGTGTTTGGCGTGGTGGTGTTAGAGGTGTGAGATCGGCGTGGATGTGCCGCCAGGTGGCTCGGCCCACTTGTTCTGCCTTGACTTTTACCTTAACTGCTGTTTCTCTGATCCAGTCCTGCTCTCTACAGCAACACTCAGCAGCTATTCAAACCTCAAAAGTTATAAGATTTCAAACCACTTAGATTTTCAGTCTAGTGTGTCCATTTGCTTTGCAGCTGTTATAAGTTTTGTTACTTTTTAAACAATTGAATGTGTGAACATTTCAATCTTTCAGAGTGAAAAGAGCCTTCGCACAGAATGATCGGTGGATTACACGCATGCAGACTCCTCTTAGATCATACATTCTGAATGTTTATGCTCTCTCTCTCTCTCTCCTCTCTCTCTCTCTCTCTCCTGGTTATTACAGATATATTACTATAATTACCTAACTTTGCAGCGCTGTAAATGTCATATCTAGTCAGAGTTATGGACCTAATAATACAAAGAGGGTTGAGGCATGTGGATGACTTAATATCATCATTTCAGTGAGGCCCATTTCCATTTATTTTTTACTTATCTTTAATGTTTCTATATATTTAACCTTTTGAATTAGAGTAGCGGGCCAAAAGCGATGTCCAGTGGGGGGCATATTTGTATAATATTTGTTTTAATCCCCTCTCAAAATATGAGGTAGGGTACAAAATGGACAAAACAATAAGGTATTTTTGGGACAAAATTATTTACAGCGTATCAGGGAATATAGGTTTTATTTGAATATACAAATGCATATAAAAATAAAAAGCTTGCAGATAATAAAGCATACATTGACTACAAAGATATAAATATTTGTTAATCGGCTATTGTAATAATATGTTATAGTCATGGGCCTTGTCTCAATAATCTTTGCTCATGTGCTATGTGTATTTTTTTGCCAGGCCTCCTTGAATTCTTCTCAAAGCTGAGCTTCAGTTTACACTTCAAGCACACCAATGCATCGTGCATACAGAATTTATAATGCATGTTTAATACTTTTTTGAATAAAAGCAAAACATCAGTTGGCCAAAGGACGTGACTTATTGCCAGGGATACTCATTTACTAATTACATACATTATACTTTAGATAAAGAGATAAAAAACTCAGATAATTTGTTACTGTCTCTTATGTGAGAGAGTGGCTACCGGCTACAATCCAGAGATTTTAAAAATAAAGTTAAATGCAGGTGGAAGTAATCATAAGTGTCAGTGGGATTGTGAGGATGAATCACAAACTCCAGAAATGTCAACTGCCTGCAGTTCAGTTATTTATGACTAATGTGTTTGAGCCATTCCAAACGCCACCTCTGGATTGTTTGTAAGCATGCAGACACTTAATATTTTGTATTGTGTAACCCAGAATATTGTATGCAGTTCACACAACTAGATTTGTTCTTGAATCAGACTGATCTGCTTCCCAAGTTCAACTCATTCACAGTGAAAAAAGATAGTTGAGTCAACCTAAAATAATATGGCAAACCAATCACACGCATGTTTTTGAGTTAACTCAACAAACAGAGACTTAAAATATTATAGTCATCAGTTGTCACAACATAGTCAAGTTTACCTAATGAACAACAGAACAAAATATATATTTTTGTTGGCTGAACATAAATAGAGAATATAGATTGATTACTTGAAAAAAAAACATTTATTTGTCTTTTACTAGAATTGTACATGTTTTCTGCATCAGACAGACCAAAACTTTGATCAAATACCTGTTTAAACGGTTTGTGTTGAGTGCATTTATACCAGTTGTGCTGTTGTGACATGCACTTACCTCAACACTGAACACACAAACCTCAACCATGGTTATCAAAAACCATAATTTATTAAAAACACTCTAAACACAATGGATGACTAACAGTAACAACAATATTAAAGGTGGGGTAACAAGATTTCATGCATTCTGACTTTTTTACGTTGTTACGTGCTGGCTTCTCAAGCTTAAGGTCAACAGCCTGTCCTTTTCCGGAAATAATCGTACAGCTGTATCTCTCTTTAATAAATTTGATCAAACTAAATACTATTCGAAGATACGAAGTATTCAATACTACTGTATCAAGATTAATATGAGATTGGCAGAAACTGCTTGTGTTACTCATCTTTAAAGCACGAATTAAGCCAACAAGAACATAAACATTTTTCAAAGAAAAATAAATAAAAAACACAGAATTGAACATGCTACAGTGCATGTTGGGAACTTTCAAACTCTTGCAATATTGTTTGTTCAGATTACACTGTTTTGCAAGTTGGGCGAACTTTCTGACATATTTTGGCCCAAATCTTGAGAAAGTCCAGCCAACAAAATAATCTTTGTTAGAAACATGTTATTTTGTTTAGTATATGCAAAACAAAAATTTGACTCCATGTTCCAAATTCCATGTTCAAGTAACTTTATTATCTTTTAGGGAGAACATTTTGCAAGTTCGATTTTTTACAGCAGTCAATCATCACCGTTTCTCATCGACATAATGTGTATAAAATCTCTGTGTTAAGTTGCAGAACTTTGGTAAACATGTTTGGACATACTAATAAAACTACTGGTCAGAGTTTGGGCACAAGGGGTTTCATTAAGTTTGCTGTTCGGCCAGAATCCAAATTCTTTTCTGAGCACTGTTTAAGGTCTCTGTATTTGTTCTACCTGTTTTCAGCCCGGCTCTCACCTGGTGTCACTGCGGAATGCAAAATGAGACATTCGAATGGTCCGCACTCTGCCAAAACCCGGCCGGAGCTGTTTACTCAGTGATGGGAGCACATTTGGGAACTGTTCAAATTCAAAGACATGCCAAATCATTCTCTCTTTCTTCTTCTTTCCTCTCCATCTCTTTGTGCACCCGTGTCTGTGGCTCTCACCCTCTCTCTCTCTCCCTTGTGGTAAATGGAGATGTGAAATATTTAAACACACTTTGTTGTTTGGGGACAATGCACTCTAACAGATGGACGGGCCCCGCACGGGTTCGATGTATGCAAATCTCCATACAAAGCAGCCCAGGATGTTTTCAATCTAACACCAGCGCCTCAGGCCCTGTTTTAATCCCCCTTTACCCGCAGCCAGCCTGGTTTTTTATCAAGTCAAACGCCGTAAGCGCTATGTCAACCTGGACATCTGGCCCCACCACGAAAGCCGAGCAAAAAACGGGAGAGAGAGAAAATTCGAACGCTTGTGGAAGAGAGAGGAAGGCTGAGCTGAAATATTTGGAAATGGGTCTGGGATATTGGTGAACTCCGGGAGATAAGTACAGGTCTGTGTGGGATTGTATTTGAGCTTTCGAATAAAAGCTCTCAAGCTCTCCAACTTCACTCTTCCACCTCGATGGAGATTTGGGCCCCAAAGGCTTACGATTGCCTGGGAGGCAAACATGTTGCCGAGACGATCTCTCTTTCATTTTTCCACTGCTACTCTCTAGTTCTCTCTCTCTCGATTCTTCCACTTTCTTTCCTTGCCAGTTACTTTTGCTTTTCAAAGAAAATGTAGGATGCTGGGGTTGTGATTGACTGATTGGTTCCTAATGTGACAAATGAAGCGGAGAACAGCCAGACACCTGGAGACACCTGGCATCTCAGGGTCGGGCGACACATACGTGTGCACCCACCCGCCATCATGCATGGACTCTCGTTATTTAATTACTTGCACAATTAAAACATAGAACCAACTGTGCATGAAAACTTCACATTTCCACGTTACAACACACGCTAACTGATGAAGCGATACACTTTCAGATGATCTTAAAATGACTGATGTTCGAGCGGTAAAGGAGCTGTTTGTTGAGTGTTTGATAGATGCTTTTTTCAAATAAGCATGCACATGTTAGTCAACTTAGAAGTTCCTATCACGCACAGGGGTTGTATCTGCTGTTCATTGTGCAGTTTAGAGTAAATTAAGCACAGGAATTTAATATTGAATCGGTATCGGTCGATAAGAGCAATTCTTCACACTACCGGCTATCAGCCGATAGGTAAATACAGCCGATGATCAGGGCTGATATTCCTTGTCAATCAAAAGAGGACAGAAAAATGTATTTATGCTCTTTGTATATAAAATGTTAAGAAACAATTCCCAGTTTGATGTTCAATATTGTCATTAAAGTAAGGTCCATATGAATGAATAACATTCAGAAAGTTATATTCATTTAATCTTCAGAATCGGTGTTGACAGATATCACTCTGAATAATTGGTATCGGTGGACAAATTTAGTGTCTTTGTATTTTTAGTTATGCGTACACAAAAAATCTGTAAAAAATAGGGCACAATATACTGTATTAATATGAAGGAATTTTCCGTATTCATTTTCACAGTTGTTTTACCTGTATTTTACATTTTGCACTGCATTAAATTGCATTTTAATTTTTTACGGGATTTTATACACTACCAATATTTAAAAAATGTCTTTAAAATGGATGACTTTGACTGAATAATGAAGAAAGAACAATCAATAACAGCTCGGATGGGAACTCTGTAGGAAAACTGTTTTAAAAGCATCTGGTGAAAGCTCAAAAAACTTGATAAAATGACAAGAAAACATTTTTATGCAAAAGGTGACTATAAGATGCTATAATATAAAACATTTTTATTTATTTTTATAGTTACAACAAAATTCCCATAGTTCCCTTTGAGTTTAGTGTTATTCTAAAATGTGGGACAAAAACACGAAGACATTTGAAACCCCTAAATGATTAAAAAAAACTAAAATCAATTTAGTAAACATAGAAAATAACTTTCAAAGATCTAAAAGAAGGCAAATTCATATAAATAAAGAAAGAAATATAAACATTTGTTTAAACAACAAGAAAATCTTAAAATCCTCACATAAACCTTAAGTCAAAGTCCCCACCATAATTGAAAAACACATTTTTGTGTATCAATTTAATGTGCGTAAATAGCAAAACCTATCGTTCTCTCCCTTTGTTTTTTGTTGTTGTTGTTGTTAAGAAATAGTAGGAAAAAAATCACCTCTGGCTCTTTGAACATATGAGATGGAAGGTAAATATAAACATCCCGTGTGTGTGCGTGTGTGAGACATACCTGTCTCTTTCACAGCTGCCTCTCAGACTGCAGGAGCCCAACTAGCATGACACCTTACATCTCTGCACATGGCCTGAGGTCTATAAAGATAAACACACACACCAGTGCTCCAGCCCTCCAGACCACCACCTGCCTCCATGCACTTGTCTACACACACACACACACACACACACATCAACCTTAGATTGTCTCACTTCTTGTGTCTTACTCATAAACTGAAACCACAAACCTACTGTATGCTCATGTGTGTTCATATACTGTACATGCTGAAATATACATGTGTATGACTGCTCTGTGCTTACATACATGATCGTTGCCCGCGGCCCTCTTTGCATACAGCAGGCGAGACTATGACCCCGTACGGCCCCAATGACCCGTCACAGAGTTCACCCTTTCCTTCAGGTGGAACACAAACAAACACACACGTTCGCTTCCTGTCAGCCCACCGTACATTACAGACAACACAACCGCAAGGTGTTTGTGCGCATCTAACTGTAGATGTGAGATTATGGTCCTGAATAAAAAAGAAACAAAGAGAGGGAGAGAGTTGGAGATAGAGAAAAGGCGAGTAAAGAAAAGATCTGGGGGTAAAAGCAAGTGTGAATCTGACAGACCAGATTGCCTGGCAACAGAATGACCATCATCTGGTGCAAGAGAAAGAGTGAGAGAGAGAAAAGGAAAGAGAGAGAGAGAACATGAAATAGAAGAAAATATGGTGGCGGTTTCAGTGTCCACTATGCCAAAACAAAAGACACCATTTGAACAGATTTCATTGTCTATGTATTTTTAATTCAAGTGAGAGCCTGTACGGTTAAAACTACATATGATCAGAATTATAAAACTGAAAAACTTTGTGTGAATATGACTCCACAAGCAGTGGCAAGCATCAAATTTTCATTTCAGGATGCAGTATTATTACAGAGATTCCCACTGGCCCCATCAGTGAATGACATTTTGGTTTCCTGATGTCTGGTTGAGACTTTTAGCCAAACGGTCTGGGCTCACTGTCACAGTACAGCCTCAGGCAAAAACTACAACAGTGCCCTGCTCCTCTCACAACTCACACTCTCTTTAAACAGTGGAGGAGGGGACATTAGTCTCTACTGCAAAATTAATGTTTGCATTTTAAATCTTTATTCTTAGATTTTTTCGTTCCTCACTTCTTATTTACATTATCTACAGTATATTGTAGTTTGTACAATTTATAACTGCTGAATTCGATAATGAAATGCACTTCATTTGGCTTTCTATTCATGGTGTAATGAAGAAACTAGTAATGCAATCTTGGTTTTTAAAAGTCCTTCCTCGATTCATTATTTTATCTCACTGCCAAAAGTTAGACAGTCTGACACAATATTAATTCCAAAATTGGCCATTTTAATTTCTCAGATGATAACTAGATGCCACACGCTGAATTAAACATGCAACGTGACCCCGATGTTGCACGCTAATGTCTGAAACAGTTCACTGCTTAATGTGATTTGCTCACTGCAGAGTAGTATATAAGTATGCAGAAGGCTATTGTGGACATCCACATGGTTTTATTTCAGTATGTAGTATACCAATTTACTAAATTACATGGTTTAAAGTATAATGTAGCAAAACCATTGAACAACGACGGTACCCATTCACTTGCTTTGATGCTGTTTCTATACGGTAGAAGTGAATGTTACTGCCATTATTCATTTACCGACATTCTTCAAAATATCTTATTTTGTGTTCTGCTGAGAAAAGAAAGTCAAACATGTTTGAAATGACATGAGGGTTAGTAAATAATGTAATAATAATATAGTAATCATTTTCATGAGGGATAACCCATGTTGTTCAGTTTAGTCACAGATATTTGGTGAATATCAAGATGTTATTGCTGAAAAAATCAGCTGTTATATACCCTATTAAGTTTATATAGAATTAAACGTGAATTAATTAAAAACATTGGAGAAGAACTCAATTTATTCACGTTTATGTCATTTTTATTAAAGCCTAAATCAGTGGAATTTATATGAATGATTTAGCTGGAAAACCTTTAGGATAAACTGGCTGAACTCAGAAGTTCTGCCTTAAAGGTAACTGTAGATGCATGCGCGCGAGTTTCTTTATATTTTTATTATTTTATATATCATATTTTTTCCACTTAGTCAACTTCTTTTACATGCTCTTCAGTGCTAATAAATAGATGTTTAGCGCTGGTGCCCTTTCTGTCGAGTCCCTCCAGTATAAAGATCATTAATGGTTGGCGGTTTCACAGACAAATTGATCAGTATTCCGGTGCGCCGCTGCCGGACCCGCTCGGCACAGCGACACATGGAGCCGGTGTGAAACGACCGCGAATGCACACAAGTGGTATTTGTATGCCGAGATCAAAAAGCATTTACCTTTAGATGTTTTCCTGTTATGAATATTCAATGGCCTTATTGAAATCTAATTTAGGTCCCTTATCTCTGGGGTTTTTAATCAGTGAAGATAGCCGGAGGGCAGATCTGATTGACAGCCAAACTTTACTGAGAGAGAGAGAGAGAGAGTCAAAAGATTATTTTAAATACAAATAATTCAAAACAAATATGGGACTTAAACATGTTGCAGCATGCAGCACACTGTTAAACACTTTAGGTAAAATTTATGATATGCCCTCATTTACCCACACTTGTGTTGTACAAGCCACTTTTGAGCTCCTTTCTTCTGTGGGACGTACAATTAAATGTTTATTTGCATGTTCACACACGCAACAAAATGAAAGCTACCCAACTTCAAAACAAGCGAGAACGGGAGCAACTGATGACGACATGAGGATGAGCACAAATGATGGCACGGTTTTCATTCCTGGTTAAATAATTCTACAACTCTGAGCTGTGCCACAGAGAACTGCCGCGGAGCTTCGCTGATAAGTGATGACACATTTTGAGCTAATGACTTCCAGAGACTGCTCAGTTTGAAACAAGAGGAGGAAATTCCCCTCAGTGAAGAGCTGATAATCAACAAAGAGGAAGCTGCCATTGAACAAAAAGCACAGAGGATTGAAGCAGTCCACCAAAAGCTCTGAGCTAATAAACGGTCTTTGTTAGGAAGACGCTTCTTGTCCAGGTCTAAAGAACATATAGCGCTATCATCTCTACAATTATAAATCACCAAAATGAGACAGAAGGGAGTTAGTATTAAACACTGTTTTATGTGATCAGGAAGGAACGAATTTAGGGTTTATACGGTGACATCCTGCTTAAGTAATACCTAATTCATAAACAGACATTTAGTGGAGGAGAGAGCCAACCCTTCATTCACTATATTAGGATGTATGCCTTGTGTGTTCACTAACACACATATGACAAAAGTTTTGATTAAAACTGATGATAAATAACAAACGACTTTTCACATAGTAGAGCTTTCTTGTTTACAGTTACAGTTTTTAATTTACACAACGCCATTACAATTATAAAGCATGCAGACAGGTTATGAATGTACCTATTTGCTTCGTATACTTAATGTTATCTGACTTAAAGTATGTTAGCAATTTATTTGACTGCTTATAGTTTAGACACGTCTGAGGTCAAACATTTAGATCAAACCTTTTCTGAATAAAAAAGCAGAACTCAAAAGTGACACATTTTACTTCTCTGCTCTAGATCGCATACTTATACAGCTTACTGGAAAAGGACAAAATGTGACCATAGATCAAATCTGTGGAATCCTCACATATACAGGATAAAGTATCTCTTCCAGTAAAAAAACACTTTTCTTTGGTAAAACTGCATTTTCGTTAGTAGTTTTATTTTTTCTCTCCTTATTTAAGTTCACATTTCGTACGTATGTTGTAAGTGTCTTACTTTAGTTGTTATTGTCTTGAATTTGAGTATTTTGTACATATCTATTTAGTATAAAAGTATTCTATTTAAAAAAATTATATTCTTTTTTTTTATTTCTCTCTGTTTCAGTTCAGTGATATCAGCACATGATGTTATTTGAGCTCACAAGATGCAAAAACAATAGTGAAAAGATTAAAAACATTTGTGACCCAGCCTGTGAAAACCCAGCTAAAGTATTTTTTTCCATTCGCTGTATTTGGTAAAACTATCCTACAGAATGTAACAAACATTCTGTTAAAATACAACCTTGATATCTTTAATACTGACGGCGTGACGTAATGTCAAAGATTGGAATCAGATGAATGGTTTAAAATCAAACTTTGATGCCTGTTATCTCATAATGATTTTCTAACTTTAACCTGTATTTCACAGACTGGGTCACATTTAACAAGAAGCAAACAAAGTTTCATTCTTAAGGAAATGATCAGTCCATTCATTAAATGACAGTGCTCTAGTCATTGCTCACCATGTGATAATGTTGTAAGTTCTCGCAATTGAATGTCATCTTACATTGTTGCTTCACTAACACTACCATAGCAAGACATGAGCTCAGGTGTGGGTCCCTGTCCCGAAGGGCACCATTAAAATAGTGTCCCTCGCTCCACAGAGCTACAGGACAGTGCGTGTAACTGGCCATATGCTTACCAGGAATCCAACAGCTGACTGAGTTTAATTGACAGAAATCAACATATCTGTATGTGTGTGTGTGTCAGAAGAGGAAATGATTGGCGATCAGCAAGACCAGAGCCGCTCCACAGGGAATGCAAAACAAAGTGAGTGGTAATTCAGTTAGTGGAGAGAGAGTTTACAGCCACAGGGCTCAGCCTTTAACAGGAGAGAGAGAGAGAGAGAGAGAGAGGGGAACACTTTCTGATGGATTCACATTTTTTTTGTTAGCTTGTTTTTCTAAATTAATTTTACTTAATATTAAAAGTGCTATTGCTATTAAAATTGTCAGGTGTATTGCTGTTGGACTGAGATCAACAGACCCACATCATGCCACACACACATTAATATGCCATAAAAAACATTCTTCTGCATCATTTTATATGAATAATATAAATATATAGCCTTTGAAAAGAGATGAAATCATGCATGTATTAGATTAATTAGCATGCAGATCAGGTCCTGGTCTCTGTGTGTGTGTTTGGGGGAATTATATTGGGAGAGGACATTGGTTGAGACGACGACACAGTGACATTGTCATTAGCTTGAAGTTAATTAGTAATTAACGGCGCTATTTCACTCAGACGCATCTCGCTGTCCTCTGACAGGCTCTTTACTGCTCCGTTGCGACGCAAACCAATAATGCACACAGGGGGCTGTTCCTCTGTCACATCCCGTGTGAGTTAAATTAAGTGCTTTGCCACAGTCCTTAAGATATGTAAAGCTGTGATATTATGGCATGTCACAACCAGCTGTGTTAAATTTAATAACACCCCCAAAACATTCAGGGGCCAATTTCTGTTATTTAAATGTGAGCCCAAAAAGTATGCGTAAAAAAAGGGTGGCTAAAAGTCAATGATAGGATTTTATTTAAAACATTTTATTCGGATAGCAATTACTTTTTAAGCTGTGGATAAAAATGCAAGTGCATTCCTTAAATTCCTTCATTGCGTTGTTTACTGTAATTTGGTCGTATTTTGAGCGTTTAATAGTAAAAATGTGTGTGCTGCATTTGTTGTGGTCACAAAGGTATATATTGCTGTGAACCGTTGTCTGCACGCACACACACACAAACATATCAGTAGAGGCCTGAAATCTGGATATTGTCATCTGTCACTCAAGTCGTCTGGATGTTAACAGCATCAGATTCAGGAAGCCTGGGGGGGTGGTTCTTCATATCCCTCAAGTTAATGTGTTTTATACTGAATACATCACATTTACACTTTGAGAAACAAAATAACACATTGGATGCTGTGCTTAAAACAATGGTGTACCTTATGTTTCCTGCAGCCAAGTGTACTATATGAGAATAACCGAATGTTTTTTAACTCATTGTGTTGCAGGCTATAGTAAAAGTAACAGTGTTTTTGTTAAATTCACTGTAATAAAAATGCTTCTGTAAAAAATTTAATGCGTTTCATTTATAGTCAAATTACATTTAACAGAACAAAAATGTCCATTTAGAGAAAAATAGAGAGCAGGAATTATTGTATAATTTAAAGTAAAAGTGCATGCACTGTAAAATACTGTTTGAATAACAGTAAGACAAAATATGTTTGTTTTGTTCAATAATTTATTTTGTATCAGTTATGTTATACCAGGTTTCCATTAACTTTTTTATTCATGTGTGTTGCATTATTTTATTATCATGTGACGGTAATGTGACATCCACACAGAAAAAACTGCATGGTCTATATGTTTAATTAGATAATGTTAATAGAGCATTGATGAAAGTAGATTTTCCTAGTTTAAGTAGATCACTTCATCTAAATAATTCTGTCATTATTTACTTACTCACCCTCATGTCATTCCAACCTGTATGACTTTTTCTTTTGGAAAACACAAAAGAAGATATTTTGAATAACATTGATAACCAAACAACATTGGACCCCATTGACTTCCATTGTATGGACACAAAACCACTGAGACAATCCTCAAATTATCTTCTTTTGTGTTTCACAGAAGAGTCATATACGAAAGTCACAAAAAGTTTATGATCATAATTCCAAACACCAGCAAGTCGTCCTCATTACATGGAACTGCACGGAGTACCCCCCAATTTTGAGTGTGACATAATGTCGGCCACTTTGCCCCAGGCCCCTGATCTCACCCCCATTCCTACTGCCAGGGTAACCAAATTGCCATCTGTCTCTATGGTTACATGGGTGAGTCCCGTGAGAGGGGTGACGGATGCCTGGCACACGCGGATATTGCCAACTCACCAGCATGGCACGCAGCGACCTGCCATATGGTGCCACCCCATATATCCAGCAACAGAGCAGAGAAAGCCCTGCCTGTCCATCCATGCTCATCTAGCTCTGGAATTACAACAACAGTGGCAATGACTAGTTAAGGCAATATGAATAAAGTGTGTTATTGAATCTATAATGTGAGGCTTGAGATGCTGGGATTGGCATGAGCCCGTCTGTGACCCTGCAGAGGATGTGGATCTGGAGATCCAAGTCGTATATAGTAATCCAAACTTTGAATTGAAACTAAAGCATTGATGTCACAAACAGAGAGGAAGTGCTAGACATGAAGTCTAGCGTGCAGTTAAAAGCACACATATGTCCACCCATGCACTTTCCTTTACACACATAATGAGCTTTTTTCAGCATTAAAATGTTTGTGCCAACCACAATTAGGCGACTGTAAACCCCAGTATACTATTACCTGGACTCTACTGCCCCTGTGTGGTGTATAAAATAAAAGTAGAAAACATTTCACTTGATAAAATATATATTTTTATTTCAGCAAAATATGCTTAAAAATACATGAGGAATACTTCATCTTCATTTCATTGTTTTACAGTTCATTACATTTGTCCCTAAAACAAGATTACAATACAGATTGTGATTTGTGATTCATTTTTAGATTACCATCTATTTACTCGTCTTTTGTTGCAGGATGTGCAATGATTGATGCAAGCGTAATATTAAAAATTCTTTGAATGCTATACTAATACAAGTTATTGTTATCTGTGATGATCCTTACCCACATAATAGCAACAGGGTGATAAACAATGATATTAAAGAAAAACATAAAATTAAAAAAGCAATGATCATATAATCCTTTCCAACGTAACTAAATCAAATATAAATCAATAAATAAAAATGAAATGTCATTTACCTGTATGTTATTATATTTTACATAGATTAAAACCAGAAACCAGTTTAGTCACAAAGTGCCTTCGTGAACATTTTATGTACTGGACAGCATTGAGTCCCTTTGTGAAAAACAGTGTAATATTAATCATTCAAGTTTGGCATGTTTCTTTGCAAAATCCACCTTGATCTTTCATCACAACAGACCTGCAGTAACACAGGATTCATGTTTTAATGCACATTGTGAGATGAGCATAGTTAAATCTGAAGAAAAACATGGTCAGGCCTTGCTTTTCCATCAATTCTGTAATTTAAGTAACATTTTCATTTACTCAAAGTATTAAGGATCTGGCTGATTGTACTGTGCTGTCTATTTTAAAATGGGTGACCTACCCCACACAGTTAAGTTTAAATAAAAAAATATATAAAATAACTTCTCATACATTTTACATTTGAAACACATTGGGCGGATATTAGATTTCAGTTATTCTCTGAAGACTTAAAGCAAATATTTGAAATAAAACCTACAGACTTACAGCAAGAAGTCCTTTGCCCTGTTTTCAGTTTATTACAGCTCAACAACGGACTTTAATTTGTGGTTATGATATATAATATTTAGCCTACAGATGCATCATATATAAGGTATATTTTGGGGTCAAATCAATCCCAGTGAAGTATGACGGTCAGTAACTGTCTCTACATAATAAAGCTTAGAACCATAATACATTCATTGTACTTTCCTTGTCAACTTCTTGGTCCACACAACTGATGTTCTGAGGGAAGGTCCCTAACAATAAATAAAAGATGGACAACCCATCAGAACTGGATCCCAACAGCAGTGTGCTGTTACAAACAGAACATGTTCACATTTAGTTAACATCTCCAACTTTCAGATGATCATGTCTCCACTAGACTTCTAATATCAGTAACGTTCTTTAAGGCTGAGACAGACTCTCTCTGCTGTAACATATGGCAAGCAGAAACACAAAACCTTTACACGATCCCTGTGAAAGGATATCACTGACCATGGAAGGAATAACAGAGATGTATGGCACTGATAAAAATGACTACAGATTTTACCACATACATGACTGATGTAAAGATGCCATGCATGGGCATAAAAAATCAGTACCCATTAACAGAAAGTAGACTGTTTGGTGTACGCTGTGTAACGTGTTAAGCAAAATAAACAGAAACATGGCTACTGCTTCGGTCACAGTGATGATACAACAATTGCTACCATTACCAAGCACTTGTGCTACAAAGGGCAAAATCCACATAGGAAAGTAGCATAACAGATATTTATATTGAACACTATTCATACTGTGGCCCCCGTGAAACTTCTGAACTCTAAACATTGCCCTCTCTTAACAAACCGAGCAAAAAGAAAAATAAAGGCATATCTTCTGAATCAATAAGTAACGTTTGAGTTGTCACTCTGTAAATTGGTCACTATTACGGCCTGTCTATTGTTCCTCTCTAGTAGATCCATAAAATGGTACTTTGTGGTGTCTGAAGCTTTTCCTCTGTCCTCTTGGCTTTCAGATGTGAATGTTGTGGTGACGGCCCTTTGCTATATCTATGTCCACTCTGCGAGCTTCCGCAAAGGTTAAAAACATTACTAAACCCAGGAGGTTAACAACAGAGATGAGGCCAAAAACTGATGCCCAGGAACCGGTGGCCTCGATCAGATACCCCGAGAAATATACCATGATGACCCCTACAACAACAGAAAACACAGTCTGTTATCAAAAGTGTTAACAAACAGCAAATAGTTCACCAAAAAATCTAAGAAGTCTATTTTGCTCTAATTTGGAGAACAGTGATTGGAGGGACTGACATGTCGACATATTTGAAATTAGACATTGAATTTGTTTTAATGTTGCTAAGTAAGCTAAAAATAGGTGTTGTGTGTAATATTTTGGAGGATCTATTGACAGAAATGCAATGTAATACATAACGGTCTTCAGAGGTGTATTAAGACCTTACATAAAGAAGCGTTATGTTTTTATTACCTTAGAATGAGCTATTTCTATCTACATACACCACGGGTCCCCTCACATGGAATTCTACCATTTTGTTTCTACAGTTGCCTTAAACGGACAAACTGCGTCGCAAATACGTTATCGGCAAAGATGCGAAAACATGACGACAGCCACCGTAGTGCTTCAAAAGGTTGGCACTATGGTGGCGTGAGCCGTTGGTTGCAATTCGCAACCTCACCGCTAGATGCCGCAATATTTCAACCACGGGACCGTTAATGGTTTTCTTTCACAAACATCTAATGTTTATGATTTTATGATGGTTGGATGTGCAGCAATGACATTTTAATATTAAAAATATTTGTTTCTGCTCAAATAAATACATATAGAACTGCATGAGGTTAATTCAGTTTTTAGAGAATGTTCATTTTGGGGCAAATTACTCCTTTTAATCCCTCACACTTATTATTATTTTTAGAAAAGCATGTGATTTTTTATATTTGTAAAATAAATTTGGTAAGATCTCACCTGTAAATGCCCCGCAGGTATTCATTACTCCTATAAATAAAACAAAAAAAATTACAAAAAACAAAATGACGATAAACTGAAATGAAATAGACAATGTATACATAATATACACTACATTCAAGCAACAGTGTGTTGCATTTACAACACAATTCATATATTATTGTATGGTGTTACAATTAATCTGCGTTCACCAAGCATGCAGTCAGTTTTAGTTAAAACGGAGAGATTAATACAAACCAAACAGAGCCCCAGCACAAGATGGAGCAAGATCTTGAACATTCACTGAAACACCACTATAGAGTGAGAGAGATAAAAAGAGAATGAGTAAATGAAACTCATGCCAAACACCCTTTAGGTGGATGAGCTGGACATTATACACATTACCTGTGGCTGAATGTGGTGAGGCCCATAGTAGCGGACACAAACGCCACAGCTGCAGGGAATGTAGTGGTCCCACATAGACACAGTGTAAACACACTAGACACACCCATAGAGAAAAACTAAAAACAGGCGATAGCGTTAATATACATTTTTGCAAGATAGTGTACCCAAGATAGTTTAGTGTACCCTCACCCAAATGTTAAAACTAAACAGGTTTCAAAAGGGAGGAGAGATCAAAAGCCAATGAAAAGCTTTTTATAGCAATATTGTTATTTACTTCAGAACAAATACTATGCAAATTGCTCTAAGAACAGTTAAACTTCACTGTAACTGTGTAAAGGAAACCTGTCTCAGACTTTTCTTCAAGCCCATGAACCAATGAAAAAATACATGAACAATGTTGATATTTCATCTTTCCTGTAGCTCAGTGGTAAGAGCATTGCGTAAGGTTGTGGGTTCAATCCCAGGGGATTGCACATACCTATGTATAAAAATGTATAGGATAATGCAATGTAAGTCGCTTTGGATAAAAGCGTCTGCCAAATGCATGAATGTAAATGTAATCTTACCTGCATCAGTTTTCTCACTGATGCTGTATCAAAACCTTTAAGAGAACAAGAGAAGAGAAAATGAGTGGACCAGCTGAGGAACATTTTACAGTTTTACAAGACAATTACAGTCGTGCAAACCTGACATTTACGACACCATAAAACTCAAACAGACCGTTAACGTGAACAAAAACAAGTCAATGATAAAACATCGACTACAGAGCACAGCGGCTGACAATAACAAATGTCTTTCTGTTATCTTTAAGGACATGAAAATGTGGGGAAACTGTAACAGTTCTATGTGTTAATGAGAGATGGTGGTTTGTGAGGTAAATGTGTTCTCATACCCTGACTGATTAGATGGTCTGCGAGGCAGCCGCTAAACAGGGAAGAAGGGATGGCCACAAACCATGGGATTACGTTAAACACCCAGCCCTGGGAAACACACACATGCAGACACAGAATTAAACACACACGAGGGAACACGCAATGAACAACGTGTAAATCTTGTGACCAAAGCATTTTGACAAGCAATTTTTGTCTTTTAGAATCATCCTGAGTTGTGCAGTGGTGTGGCGCCCCCTGCTGGACTTTAGCTAAAACAACAACCTTTATACCCATCTTCTCTTGCACCATCTTGCAATAAACCTTCTCACACAAGTGTTAGAGATCATTAGCACATAAAAACAAGTCTCGTGTATATGTGGAATAATGTACAATAATAAACCCAGGCTGACCTCAGGTGTTGTTTTTTATATTAATAAACACAGTTTATTTCAGAATAATGTCCGTCCTAAATACACATTATCCTGCCTTTTACCTTGGTACTTACATGAATATAAAATATTTATTTGATATACGAGTGCTACAAGACACATGGAACAATAGTTCCGTGTAGAAACCGGCTGTCAGAAACACTGTCACAGACCTAAAAATGTACATACAGTCTAAATATGGAATGCCATATTTGACCAGAACAGAATATTCAGAGAGACATGTAATAAACATTGATGTTTTTTGGTTACAACAAGGATCATCACCTTTGTCTGAAAGAGTGCCGATTACCTTGGCGTCAGGAAAGGTGTCCTTGAAAAATGTTGGCAGCCATGACAGCAGTGTGAAGAAGGTGCTAGCAGTGCACAAGTGAGTAATAATCACGGCACTGAAAATACACAAACAACACATATAGACTTCCATGCATGCTGATTTATGAATGAATAAGAACAATTTTAAACTAAACATAAACAATATAAAAGGAATAATTAATAATCAAAAAGCTGATAAAAATGCAAGAACCCTAAAAGACCGTTACAATAACTAAAAAACACTCAATACATTCACATGAATCAAAACCTAAAATCTTGAATTAAACCTAAGAGTTGGTGGGAAGGATCGTGTGCACACTAACTGTATCCAGAACCTTAAAAAACTCCATTACATTTGGCTGTCTGGGTGGAGCCCCGTGTTACTGCTTTACTGAATGCATAAAGTAGCTTTCCTGTAGCTCAGTGGTATGAGCATTGCGTTAACGAAAGGTTGTGGTTTTGATCCCAGGGGATTGCACATACCTATGTATAAATGTATAGGATAATGCAATGTAAGTCACTTTGGATAAAAGCGTCTGCCAAATGCATAAATGTAAATGTAATGTAAATGAATGCTCTATATATAGAGAGACATGAAGCGGATGTGAATCAGGCCTTTATGAGAGCTCAGTAAAGACCCTTTGTTCAGCCTTCACACACACACAGTGTTCTGTTGTTAATCTCACCACACAGCTGGTTGTCTGAAAAGTCGCAGCCAGTTTCTCTTGGACAGTTTGGACTGTGTCCCGGCGCTGCCCAGAGACTCCAGTGTGATGATAGGACCTGACAAACACAAATACAGCCAGTCATCATACACCTGCTTTATAAACAGAATAAACCCTCAGCACTGCCACAGTCAATAAAGGGATATTTCAGAGACAAAACAACAATTCCCCATGTTGTACTCACCCTCAAGACATCCTGACTGAATATGACATTCTTCTTGAAGAATAATCCAGTCGGAGTTATAACACCACATTTCATGGCTCCGTGGTCTTAACACAGGTCTTCTGAAGCGAATCGATGCATTTGTTTAAGAGAAATATCCATATTGACAGGCGCTATTAATATTAATGTCTAGCTTCCGGTATCCCTCGGCTCCGCGTGAACCAGAGGCTTGTTCTACCGCTTGGAAGAAAAATGACTTTGTATTACAACTCCGACTGCTTTACTCTTCAAGAAGAAAGTCATATTCAGTCAGGATGCCTTCATGATGAGTAAAACATGGGGAAATTTTGTTTTGCCTCTGAAATATCCCTTTAATAAAAGTTCAACTGAACAAAATTACGCTATAAGGTATTTCATCTTTAATTTAGTTTACTTCGTGGCCAGTGAGTCATATTTAAAATACAAGTAGAGAGGCATAGAGAGTTGATAACTATTGTGGTTTTTAAGGCAATGGGTGTAGTACTACCACCTAATATGTTAAAGTGCCAACCATATCATTCTTTATAATATTATCATGTGTGTAGTATTAACAATAATGATCATGGTTATTAATATCACAATTATTTTCCATACCAGTATATTGTGCCATGGAAAGATTAAGAGACCATTTTTTTATTTACTATTTATAGGTATGTGTTTAGGTAAAACTTTTGTTTCATCATTTTGTTTTATTCTGTGAAATACTAACAATATTTCCCCCAAATTTCAAACAGTTTGTTTCGGTTTGCATTTATCTGCAGAAAATGAAAACTGGAGAAACAGGTGAAAATAACAGATTTTTTCAGACTTCAAATAAAACAAGTTTAGATTCACTTTTAAGCAATAGTTTTAAGCGAACAGTATTATTTCTACACAAATTTAGGAAAAGTTCAAAAAATCTTTTTTTTATGTGATATCCTGGATTTTTATCAGTTTTCATGTGTATTGTCATGCTGTCAGTCTTTCACATTGCTGTTGGATGACTTTATGTCACCCCTGAAGTTTGACAGACACTGGACTTGAATGGCCACGATACATCTAGAAATCCTGATTAAATGAAAATCTGGAATGGTCGCTTAATTTTTTTGCAGCTGTTTATTTCCACGTTTGGGTATTTTGTACCTACCTTCTCCTTTGAGCAGATACTTCCACATAAAGTACGCCCACAACACAGACAGAAGCCCGGAGACGTAGAACACACTCTCCCAGCCATACAGATCCAGCATAAGAGAGCCAAGCCCTCCTATCACCAGAGTCCTGAACACATACAGTTAAACACATTCATTCTGAAACATTTGTTACATTTCCACAAGTACTATAAATAGATTCAGAAATCAGTCACTGACCCCAGGTAAGAGCCGCTTCCTACGGTGCTCATGAGAAAGCCCCTCTCACTCTCAACCACCTTCTGAGAACACAGGCTGGCCAGAGACGGGTAATGCACACCTGAAGAGCAACAAAAACAAGAAATGATAAACAGCCTCATTAAGTGAATCGCCATTCAAGAACAGACAATCCCAGATGGTATGATCGCTCGCTCGTAAATGACGAATAACTTCTGACTAGCACATTCAGCTGTTTATTCTGAAGTCTGGAGGTGATTATGTAATTTATTACTATATATTATAAATGTTGATATTTGCTGCAAGAAGCCAGATTGTAGCACCTTCTATTCTGGCAAAAGAAAATGAAAAACTTTTTTTTTTAAGGAAATGATCTGTGAAAATGACATAAAAATATTTTTCTCTTTTGTGACATCTCAGCTCCTCAGTTATTTGATATGCCAAATTCTTTATTCATAAACAAAAATGCCTTGAATCACCTTTATATTTTTACATTTTTCTTGCTGTAAGACTTATGTATAACTTTTTGAGTCACTATGATGTTTTATTTACAGATATGACTAAAATTTGGTTCTGCGCTTTTCTTTTATTTATATTATAGTTTTATACACCGTGTATGTAAACCTTTGCTATAGTAGATATGTTTCTGTTATTTCTGTACAGGGTTCCCACTCTTCCCTGACTTTCACTGACAAAAAGTTGAATTTCGACCACCAATAATGAATGAAACCCAGGCTTTTAAGTGGTTGTTTTTTAACCAAAGCTCTTGAAATTAAAATTTTGCCTTAGTTAAGTGCTACAGGGTGACTGCATTTGACTTAAGTGATTGCCAGGTGACAAGCGGGAAGGGAATTAAATGGCGCTGAAGACAACCATAACAATACACAAAAATGTGTAAAAAAACACAATGAAAAATACAGCATAGAAAAATTACATTTTGATCAACGGAAACTAAAATATAAAGTGACAAACAAAAATCCCTGATATTCCAGAAATTCCATGACCCCTGGGAACGCTGTTTGTAATTATTTACAATCGTAATGATATTAAGACTTCTTTCCCTGATATTATACTGCATGTATGTATATCTAAGTTCTGCAATAAAAAATACACAAAAAAAATACATAAACTGAAAAAAATCTGGCTAAATATGTCATGTCAAAAATAGTCCTCAAAAGCCCTGGAAGGGCAGGCGAATGACATACAGCATTACGAACAACGTTAAGCCAGAACATCACAGTGGTTGGACTTCCACAGTAAACAGGCTAAGTAGCGTGAAACATTATTGTCCTTTAAAATCATACGATTTTAGAAAATAAACAACACAGCATGTCATGAAAGTGTAAACCCGCTGGTCATTTTCTGAGTGATACTGCGGTTTCTTAGATGGTACCCACCCTGCAGTAGACCCATAAGGAAGCGTGAAATCGTCATGGAGACGATAGGCTGGGAGCAGAAATGGGCCAGGATGGGTGTGAACGCTGTCATCGCTCCCCACGCTGCCGCTGACAACAGCAACACTTTTTCTCCTCCCACCCTGAGCACAAAACAAATCAACAAAAAACAAACTTGTGAGGCTAGATCATATAACATGTATTTAGTGTGGATTTTAATTTTTGTTTTATATATTTCTCCAGCATTAGAAATAGTGGTTTTTTTTAACTTTGGCATGTTTTAAGAACTTTGCAGTGATACTTGCAGCACGCTGTTGCAAGTGCAGACAAGCTGTTCACAAAAAAATAAATATTAAGAGCTGTATCACAAGTCATGAAATACATCAGTGGCATTGTTTTGTACACCAGTAATGTTGCTTAGTTCTGGCTTTACATAATTCCAGTCCAGGTAACCGCCCCCTATTGTTCTACAAATGTTTTGGTCTTGATGGACGGCACCTGCAGAGTTTCAAACACAGCCACAGCCTTAATGTAGTCACCCCAACTACAAAAACACATCATTTAAATAAATATGAATGAATGCACTAGTCACTCTCCAAAATAATAATGTAGGTTGGCCTTCTTTACTGTATCAACCCTTATGCATTTTATTTCCAAATGAATGATTCTTTGTTCTGCCATACTTTTAATAACTAAAATATTTGACTTTCATTCAACCAATGCCGACTCATATTTGTGACCTACTGACTCATAACACTAATACAAAAAGTATTTATTGTAACAAATGACATCCTGGTTTCAACGTTAGTTTGATGAGTAGAAGCCATTTGGTTCTGACCTGTCACTGACGTAGCCTCCGATGACCTGAGTGAAGCAGTAGCCCCAGAAGAAGCTGCCCAGCACCATGCCGGTCTCTCTCTTGGACCAGCTGAAGCGCTCTGCCATGCTCACTGCACAGATAGGCATCGCCACACGGGCGCAGTACAGCAGGCACGTCCCCAGCAACAGAACCACGGTCCATATTCTTGCTACTGGCCTGGAATCAGACAGATAGCCACATAATCCAGCAGTTTTCTAAGAGGTCCTTGTGAGAGTTGAAGGCATGAACTCAATTTCAAATTGGCAGCATCTACTGCATGTAGCTTGACTGGCATCCGGTGTAATGCATTAGTTCAAACTTTTCACTCAAAAGAGACTTCCAAGCTGATGACCCAAACACACAAAGTTAACAAAGTTGAAATGGTTTAAATAGCAAGCAACTGACAGATATTTGATAGAAAAAAAATATTTCATACTTAACGTATTTAATGTCCTAATACAAAGTAGCTCACGTCCTCACATATTAAACATCACTTTAGTACAAAACATAAACTAATAGACTGTCTCATTCTGATCATACAAGATATATGACGCAATCCTAAAAAAACACTGTGTTTCGAATGGACGTGTTCAAGTTTGCTCAAGGTGGTCTTACCTTGTCCAGTGTTGACTCGACTCAGACCACTTCTTTTGTGATCCAGCCTGTGCGAAATTATCTGCGGGGCTTTCTTTAATGCTGGCCAAGTCTGGACTAGAGTTCTTTCCATGTTTTTGTAGAATTGCCATTCAACGACAAATATGTTAGTTTGTGACTACCTCCACGTATACGATCTCGGGTCAGTCCGTGCGAGCGTGCCTCGCAAAACAGCAAGGAAATGAAGAAAACACGACTGTGTGCAGAATCACGTCCATAAGACGTCTACGCAGCATCCATTGAGCTCCCGCGGCTGACATTAAACAAACGGACTGTCTGGTTCACGTCTGCTATAACGCAGCGAGAGGAAAATCAGCCCTTTCCTGGTGTCCCGAGTGTTGATAATGATCCACGTGTCAGTTTCTTTTTTTCAGCCACGCAGTTCCTCCAACCGCTGGAGCCTGAAACCAGGAAGTAACGTGACTCAGCCCCTTTCGCGAGTGTTGCCAGGGTCTCAAATTCCCCGCACAATTGGTCTGTTTTGAAAATGCAGACGCGGAGGATTAACATTTTAGAACCTATATTTAATAATGTTTAAACAATTTATAAAGCCAATGTTGAACGTTAACTTTAAGATGTTTAGTGGAAATTCAGCGGTTGAACGGATAGAAAGGAAACGGGCGTAGTTTCTTTCATTATGTTCTTTGGTTGGGTTGGAGTTGTTATTGGTATGTAATGTTCCTAGAACTTGACAAACCTGCCTTTCCTCAACCCCTGAACGCTCACTGAAAACCCTCGATTCTGCTTAATAAACGTTGATAAACCTATAAAAACAATTGTATGCAGAAAGTAAGCTGACATGTGCAATCGAAATATCGTACCTGAATAGTTACTTAGCTGAAGAATAATTACTAGCAGGAATGTTTCAATTTAATACAAAGTGTTCACTAGATCTACGTTTTGTCAACAGTGTTTTGCACAAACCAATACTTCAATGCAAAATAATCAGACTCAAAGTTTGGAAAGATATCAAAATGTTCGGTATATCGCCTAGCTGGTTTCAGCGGTTTGTCTTGCTAAACGTGTTACGATAAGGCACTGCTAGCATGACATCCCTGTTGATAATCATGTTTAGAGTTTGGGGGGATACAAATATTATTTAATACAATGTGAAGCATCTGACATTCAGAAGCTTACAATTTGATCTCTGGAATATCTATAAATCACATAATTGAATGTCAATGTAAGCAGGAATACTTGACAATGTACAGTAGAAAACAATGTCACATGACTTTATAACATTATAATGCAATAATATTAGTACTCAAAAAGGGCTGACATTCTTTAACGGCCCCTAATGCACATACAAAAAATGTATACCTGTGCACTGCAAAATAAAACATGAAAGCACACATAGCACGTTGTCACCTTGATACAATCAATCCACTGTTCCTGATGACACCAATATTTTGCCTTTGGTACCTCACATCAGTGGACACAAACGTCTAGTAAATCAGCATGTAAGTGTGGTTCTTTATATACTTTCTAAACATTCGCAGACAAAATAGAGGGCTAATTATAGTTCTCTGCAGAAACGAAATGGCTAAAATACAATAAATTCTGCTCAGCAAGTCGCAAATCACAGAAATCTCTCTGCGCAACAAAGCGTTTCATTTTGGCAAGGAGTCATCCTTAAATGTCAACAACCTCATTACCACAGCCTATTTAATGCCAAGTCTCTGATAGGTAAACCAAACAAAAGGATGATAAAAGGATGTTTGAGTGTCAGTCATTGAGTATAAATAGTTAAGGAAAGGGAAAGCGTCCATTTTGTTCCCCACATAATGCAAGCATAGAGATGCCGTTTCACGTTCACTTGGGATCCTCGATGGTGCCTTTGCTGAGATCTGTCATTTTGGGGTACTTTACTTTCTTCTGATCCAACTCGTTCTGAGCCCACAGCAGCAGTTTGAGGAGTTTGGCAAGTTTAGGTGTTGACTCCCTGTTTTCGTAGTCCAGCACCGCCTGGTTTACTTCACTCCACACCTGTTATGCAGGATCACAGAATCATTTACATTAGAAAAATATATCTTTACAGTAAAACTGACGACAGGCTGTGGTTGAATTTCTTATTAAAAACTTTAGGCTAGAAATGGGGTTTTCCACTAGAGGGGGCAATCTGCCTAGTCTCTATAATCATATAACCTTTACACACCTTTCGGTTAGACGTACATGGTGTAAATTCTGCACAAAGGAGTTGATATTAAAATAATACAGATGCAGTGGTCCTAATAAGTTAAAAACCCCTGGGCTAGAATGAACCTATCATTTTTTTATTCCATTTGAAGCAACGCGTCACCTTCTGTCTCTGCATCATGTTAAGTAGGTCACCGAAGGGAGACTCCTCTGGGTTGTCAAACGCTAGGAGAGCGAGGGTCCGCTCCATCTCTGTCAGACACTCTCGACTTTCCTCTCCCTGTTCAGCTAGCTGTGTCTGTGCAAACTCCAGCGCAGCCTCGGTTTCCCGCAGGCGTATCAGCTCGATCAGGTGTTGTTGCTGTGGGAGGAAAGCAGACAACCTTTACTTTTATCTTAACAATACCTTCCTCTAGTATGTATGGCTGAATCACAGAAAGAATGTCAATAGTGTGTAAGTGGTCTAAATTTACAGATGAAAAATCTACTGTAAAATAACATAGCAGCAGTATTAATCCGGCATATAAGGTAAACGGTCACTATACAAAATAAAAGTAAAAAATTAACAACTTTTGATATTTTAATCATACAATACGATTATGAAAATAATATTTAAAAAACACAAATTAGTCTCCATAGAAAACTTCAAAATTGTTCTTCTACTTTACCTGAAGATGAAAGTACAGGTAGCGGTTAGTGTCCAGCAGCTCGGGGTGAAGGCTGTTGATCAAAGCTATTGCCTCTTGAATCTGCCCTTTCAAGACCATCTCCCGAATCTTTATCCTCTCATCCAAAGAATCTAGATCAACACTTGGTTCAATGCCTGACTCCATCCTGAATTTCTCAGCTGCCTCTTTAAACCCCTCTATATAAATAAAAATAAAGTATAAAATTAATTTACAGTCAGTTAGTAATAACAGAAATAAGTTTAGCTGACTGCATACCGGTCACCAAATAATTCATAATGAGTCGATTCATGTCTGCCCGCTGAATGTGAACATTATTGAGCTTTTCCATCCACTCCTCCCGTGTTATGTCCTCTGGCTTTTCAGCATAACTCATCATGAAGTGTTCTGCATTGACAAAGAACATACAAAGATTTCTGTCATTCAATATACATTATACAACTTTTTCAAATGGGTAAAGTCCAACTTACAAGCTAAATAAACTTAAAAGTTAAATGTTTAATCAATGATTTTGTCAATGAACAGTAGTAGTAAGTTGAATGTAAACGACACGCTTAATGAAAATAACTTTACCAGTTTGTAGGTAAATTCTTTTTTTATCTTGTCAATGACAAGGACATTGGTAAAATAAGCAATGTCAAAAAATAAATATGCTGACAACCTATGAGAAACATAAATCAAGAACGCACTGGAACCCCAAACACGATTACATTAGCGTTGACAATTACCGGAAGCTCTTATTATAAAGGCCTGTATCATAACATTGAAGCCTGTGCCGTTGGAAAGAAGACCACAACGGATTTCATACGCAACAACAAATTTAAATGAGAAATAAATAAACTTCGATAGTCTCTGAGGGTTCATGCAGGATGACTCGTTATCCATACCCAAGAAAACGGTTGCGATTATACGAAAAATGTTCATTTTACCTGAATGTGTACACTTTCCCTGCTAGCAGCTCGGGGAGAAAGGCCGTAACCAACTCTCGCGATATTTAAAGAAACTCGAGATTTCAACCACGGCTCATTTGGATTGGCCGGCGTGTATTAAAACGTTTTGATACGCATTTATGATGATTGTTGTTTTATGTGTATTTAAATTGTTCGTTATAATTATTATAAATTATTCTCAAGTATATATAATGTATGTTGTCGTCGCTTGCCCTTTCAGTATATTTGAGCTATTCTATTTTTGACAATAAAACACAGCATACCATCGATGAAATCCCTTTACGTCCAAAAATGTATCCGTTTATTTAAGTCGTTTTCTGACAAATTTCTGATTAAAGAAACGGCGTCCCTCGTTGAGTATCCGCCCATTTTCCTTTTCGAGATCGGTAGTGACGTCACCGCACGACTTATTGAGCATTGAGCAGAGACGGTGCTCCTCGTGATCAACGCAGACTGATATACGCATCTGATCACCGGAGTTTGATTTCGAAGCCCGTCTATAGATAAAGAAAACCATCCACGAAGAGCTGACGATCTGCCCTCCTACCTGCGTTTCTCTTTTAGAAGGTAAGAACTATCTCAGTCGACGTAGCAAGAGATAAATCCTATCTGGGCGTCTCAATCCTGCTCTGTGTGCACGCGGGATTACTGTTGTAGTAAGGCTTCTTTCTGCTCGGCTCTGACCGGCGATCCAAGCTAACCAATATGGATGCTGAGCGCTAAACGACAAGATTAAAGGATCTGCTTTTCTAAGCGATCGGTCAACATTTAGGTTTGACCTCCATCAGTTTTGAAACTCTTATCATCGTGCTGTCACTGACGCTTGCGGTTATTTATTGCATTTGTACCGCTGCTGTATCACAAACAATGGTGTGTTTGCTAATCCTCTGATCCTCATGAGAAAGACGCTGCTGCTGTCCTGTATATTGACAGAAAAACAACTGATGTGCTCTACACACTAGCAATCTCTGTATTACCATCAACGAAGACTAGAAGGTGTTAACGGTCTCTTAATATGGACGCATAGGCTGGAAACCAGTCATTTTTTTAATGAACAGTGGTCTTTGACGTCTTAATAAATTGATCTATGATTTGTTTTACAGTCAGATGCTTTATTGACACGCGGCCTACACTTCTGACTCTTATTTGTGTTTGGACACATGACCACCGTTCTCTGCTTTTCATTTCTTAGAGGTCAATGTGCCAAGTGGCTAAATACTAGGAAATGTGTCTTATTTTGTGACATTGACAGTGTGCATTATTGAAGGGTGTAGGCTTGGCCCAAATGACTTCTTCATTTACTGACCCGTTTGTCATATGACTTACTTTCTTCCATGAACACAGGAAGAAAAGAACAAGGAAGCTACAGCAGGAAGTTTTCTAATACCGTGAAAGCGAATGGGGTCTGAGGCTGTCAGATTGTGCCAAGCATCTCTTTTTGTGTTACCCAGAACATAGGAAAGAAAGTCATAGGAGTGTGTGTAATTACATTAAAAACTTTAGGTGCTGTTATTGGATGGGATTTGGGTTGTTTTAGTATATGCTGGTATACGTTTTCCAGAGATGACTTGCCATGAACTGTTTTTTCACATTTCATGTGCTTAGTGTCATTACATTTATACCACCAACTTATTTTACATTTAGGCATTTGGCAGACGCTTTACTTACAGTGCACTTATTACAGGGACAATCCCCCTGGAGCAACGTGGAGTAAAGTGTCTTGCTCAAGGATACACTGGTGGTGGCTGCTGGGATCGAACCAGCAACCTTTTGATTTACCAGTTCAGTGGTTTAGCCCACTAGACCACCATCTCCATCTATTTTGTTGTTATTATTAGCGGTTGTTAACTTTACTTTATCAAATCTCAGGATTGAATGCTGGGTTCATTTGGGTCCATCTCATTCAGAAAAAGGCATGCTGGAAGCACATATGAGCTCCATTGGTTAATAAACTTTACAGTCTTGGAAGTTTTTCCCTCCCACAGCTTTGCCGAGATTCTTAAAGGTTTTGTCTTGTCGGTATTCCAGTCCGACAAATAGTCTATGTCATGGATTAGAAGCTTCACCATATGGTGAGAATCTCACTACAAGTTCAGTTTTATAAGTTTGTAGTTTGTTAGTCCATCCAGTGTGATGCATTCATTGTACCAGATGTTAGATAATAAAACCGGACCCAATAAATAATTAAAACTAATTTTAATATATCATAGAGAACCTGTCCTGGGGCCCATTTCAATAAGGAGGTTCAACCAACACGGAGTTAAAATGTGAACTCTGAGTTGATTTACACCGAGATGTGAAACTTTGAGTTTTTCAGAACAGCTGATTTGAGTTAGTTCCATCAACTCTGGGTAGGCTTACCTTGAGTTAGGCACTTGTACCACGACAAGCCATGATCAATGGAGCCCTGATATTATGGTTTACCATGGCAACGGCACCAAAAAAAGCAACATGGCGGTTGAGAGCAAGGCACACTTTCTGCGCTGCATACAGTGGATTTACTAATGTGATGAAAATGACTTGAGTTTAAATTAATAAACAGATAAATGTACCAATAAACAAACAAATTAATCGGTAAATAAATGAAATAAACAACAGAAATAATACAAATATTATTATGTTCTCAATCCCGTCAGTGCTCTAGTGATGAGTGTGAAACTTCATGGTGTATAGGACAATTGTTAGGGTGTCAGACTTTCGTGTCAAAGTCAGACTGATCATCGGTTCTATCCCTACTCGGAGGAGATTTGGGAAGGAATGGCTACATGTCTAAATTAATTCTTTATCGCTTAATTTCTGCATTAATGTCTTTATTTCTTTATTCATGCACTTTATTAAGTCATTTTTCATCCTCCATAGAAAACATTTGTGAGAAAATGTGGAAAGAAAGAATATGCTCTGATGTAATACATGGCCAAGATGGCTGATGTTATTGATGTAAGGATGGATGAGATATATTTTGATATATATATAATTCACTGTGAAAGAAATGGTACACAGTTCTAATAAAAATACAGAGGTAAATGACAAAATTCCACTCGGGTCCTGCATGAATTAATGCAGCCTCTTCACATACAGGATCCTCTATGGATGACCATGTTAGAGTATTAGCTCCCTCTCTTTTAGTAACCCGCTTTCTCGGGTTTGACATACCTCGCTTTCTAAACTGGAAAACCCAGAGTTTCCCTCATTTCAGGGTTAATATACTCAGTTTTCACTAAACCTCCTTTCTGAAACGGGCCCCTGCTTTCATAATAGCCTGCCTGCCATATAGATTACATAAAGCTAGCTTTTTATATATTAACTTTTTGCTCTTGTTTCTATGGTTGTGTATTGGTTGCCGTCAATGAATTACTAAGCTCTTTAAAAGAAGTACTTTGATTTGGGACACCACCACATGAGCTCAGTTCACACGATATATAGGGCAGTGTGGTGTGTCACACTATATTTAACACACGTCACACTGTCTGATCTGACTGCCATGCATTTTAAAGGCCAGAATGAAGCTTTATCAATAATGACACACTTTCTGAATCATAAGAGTAGTGCTATCAGCCTCTTAATGATAATGTAGCTTTTTTTATATGCTCCTTACAAATATTCTTATTGCGACACTGTAGTTTCATCATAGCTTTTATAAATATTCATGTTCCTCAGTTATTTTGACATGTTACAAAATGTTGGGAGTTAAGGTCATCTTCATTTTTTGTAGTATTAGATTATTGATGGCATTCATATAGCATGTAGGCAGGCTGGTGCCAGCTGAAGTGCCAACATTTGGTCCTCTTTGTACAACCAGAGCTGATTTCTCAGAAACTGCTTTATTGCAGGGGATCTGATGGTGGTATGGTAAGAGCCCTTGCACAAGCCCTTGCAAACATAATTTTTTTAAAACACTCAGAAGCTGACAGGTGCACACCTGCAGGAAAGAACTTGTTTAGTGCATGTGTGTGTGTTTAGTGTCTAGTGGCAAATATTTACGGTAGATTTTTGTAAGACCAAGTGACTTGACTGGCAACCTTCTACAACAAAAATGAGTCTGAAGTCTTAGCAACAGCTTCAGTGTTTCTACGACGATTGCTGACATCACCCACGTTTAGTAATGCATCATTTACTGTTGAATGATGTTTCCCAGCAACCCTTGCTTTCAGTTTGCCCATGTTCTGGTGGTGGTGAACGTGTTTTACCATGCTACATTAAAGGTTCCTCTCAAATAAGTTGTCATTTATTGCATCAGCAATTGTGTTATCAAAAAATAGTTTTTTTATTAACCAACATGTTGATCATAATGGAATTTCATTCATTTCATTTAGTTGGCCGTAATCGGAGTAACTTTAGTAGTCACATTCATCTTCTTAAATAACTTAAAACTGTTGAATAAAACCAAAGTTTGACGTATTTCCCAGCCATATAGCTAATAAAACATTTGAGCAAACGAACAAACAAACATGCATTTCTCTGATGGGTATCTGTGGCAACCATTGTGCGTGTGTGTTTGCATTACATGCGTGTCACAACCTTTATGTATTTGTTAATGCTCGACAGAATCTCTCCAAACATGCCTCATGCCATTTCATCCCTCCACAAACAGACCACAACAGCATCGCTTCACCTGCTGAAGCAGATGGAGAAAAGATGAAAAAACGTGACGTTTGTTTGAACACAGAGAGAGCAAGAGGAGAGCGCTATACAACACAAACGTGTATAGGAAACACTTGTTGTGTTAGCACTCAATGATATTTGGTCATCGGTGGAGACTTTCGTCACCGCCTTCAGTGCATGTGGCCGGTAAAGATTTAGCCAAGCCATATGGTGGTGTAGAAACATGGAGGAGGGGTGGGGGGGCGGAGATGGATGTAGTGTTGTTGTAAGACTGCATTGCAGAGCTCTCCTACTCATGAAAACCAGACAAGTAGTCAAGTCTGACAAAACATTGAAGCAATAGATCCATGCGCTTATAGGGCTGAATCGCACACATCCGTTACTTGCATTAGGCTGTCAAGATTATGAAATTTGGCTGACGATTAATTGTCTAATAAATCATTGCGATTGTGATGATTAATTGTCTGGTTTGGAGCTTTGACATTTAATTCTCATACATTTTTGATTTGGCTTTGAAATGACAGTATTGTTCTGAATTTAAGACTGTTTTTTTTTTCTTGAAAATACATTGGGGAAAAATGGGGTCATCGTAGATTCAAGGAGTAGGCTTTTACGTGTCAATAATACAACCACCAAATACTTGTAAATTGACTAAATTGATCAGGGGTGAATTGAAGCCACCATTCAAATGCTATCAGTCATAGAAAAGCTTCTATATTCAGTTTCATATTCAAAATTGTATTTCTATGTTAATCTCAAACCATCAGGTTGAGGTCAAACAATCACGATGAGTCGATTATTTAATAATCGTGACAGCCCTAACTAACATATATGATAAATAGTAATAAGAAGCAAACTAGGGATGTGGCGGTGATGAGATTTTCCCACCGGTTAATAGACGTGTAAAAACAGCGGTGGTACCTGTGACACCAGGGGTGGGGGTTTGCTGTGAGGTGGTCGAAGATGCGGCCGTGCGCATGACGTATTTACTTTGTTTTGAATTAGTGGCAATTATCGAGTCCCCCCTTGAATTCGGGCCCCTTTAGGACCCCGAGTGATTCTATTGGCTGAAAGAACGTCTATTTGGGTACTCTTTTAGCGCCTGATTGCAATTCTTACAAAATTACATTACGATACATGTCACTAGAACTTTGCTAAAATGAACATTAACGTCTTTTACATTAAGTGCTTGCTATGATGGTATGTATATGAGGCTATTGGTAGTGAAATCAAACAAATCCCGTTGTTACTATTTTAGTTAGCTTACGTATCAACTAGCATAGCATAGAACTATGTGGTTAGCTAGCGCTTGCGAAAAAAAGCAAGCTATAGCACGTACCAAGCATTCAAATAAAATGCTATAATAAAAATTGTACCAGTCGGGGTCCTAAGGGGACTGAATTCCAGGTGGACTCGATATCTCATGACACCGGTTTTATTTTATAACTACATTTTAGTTTCATAATTTTTTGTCAACAATATTGCATGCTGATATAGTCTTAGTTGTCGTTTAATGGCCTTACTTTTCGTCTAGTCTTCACCCTGGGAAAATAGTCATTAACAAAATTAATACTAGCGGGCGCAAAAAGGGAGTGATGCGTTCGTGATGCGCATATGTTGCAGCCAGCGCATATGTTGTGGCCAGCACATTTTTCATAGTTGCGTCAGTTCCGCATCGAGTTGGAAATATTTCAACTTTTCAGAGTGCCGCACACGCACAGTGGGTCATGTGACAAGAGAAGGCAGCGCTGCTCGTGTTTTCTGGGCGAATTGTGAATCGCCCTAAGGCCAGAGCCATTGAGAGAAAGAGTCACATCCATGGACTCCAATGAAACAGTTTTTTCACAGCAAAGGCTCACAACAGTTCCCGGAAGTTACTAGTAACGCATGGAGCTGCGGCTTAACAGACAAACTGAGGTAAACTTTTTCATTAGCTTTTATGGTGAGTTGTGAACCAACCTTTTGAGGACAAAATAGAGGTCATTATTATTGATCCCACTGCAGCTCTTGGAAAAAATGCTGCTCACCATGGTGAACTTCAACCTTTTGTTTCTCCTCATGTGAGAAACAGAGGGTGGTGTTTGATAACTCCCTAAAGTTGGAAAAACATATCAGTTCTGTAATTGGTACCAGTTTCTTTCAACTTGTTTATTAGCTCAAATCAAACCATACTTATCTCAAAAATCATTATTATGGTATCTCAAAATCACTACTCTCCCGTTTACAAATGGTTCAGAACGCCGCGGCTCAATTTCTGAAAGGTTGCGAAAATCCTCTCATGTGACCCCTCTTCTAAGAGATCTTCATTGGTTACCTATTGAATTTAAAATCCTTTTATTTGTGTATAAATCCATAAACCACCAAGCACCCAATTATTTGTCAACTCTACTTCTCCCTTATCGCCCCTCTTGCAGTTTAAGATCAGAAGACCAGCTCTTACTCATATTCATCTGAATACGGTTAAAGGGCCGTGGTGATTCCATTTTATATATCCTTACTATATTCGAACCTCCCCCTCTCTGACATCTTTTAAATCAAACCTTAAAACATATCTTTTTTAAAGGGCTTTTAGTTTATTGTAATATCTTACCCTGCCTTTGATGTTTTTCTATTTCCATGGTAACTTATGAATGTTTTCTCTATATTTATTGTTGTCTTCTTTTTATTTTCCTTAATTTTTTTGTTGTGACGCACTTTGGTTCAACTTTACTGCTGTTTTTAAACGTGCTATAGAAATAAACTAAACTGAACTGAACTTACTGTGATGACGTGTTAATATAAAAGAAATAGAGAAATGCAGACGTTTCTGTTAACCCACTGTTCCTAACAAAGCTACACTCTGCACAAATGTTCTGTCCAAACATACCGTGTCATTTGTAAAAAATGATCATCTCTTTTTCGTAGGCCAAGACCTGTAAACCTGTTTCCATTGCACGTTTGCAAGATATTCCTTTATTGAATGATTGAAAAACACCTCATTGAAGTGTAAAAACTTTTTGCGATTATGGGACTTTTCCATGGCATGTTGGGCGTACTTTCAACTTTCAATTTCAGTTTGCTCCACTGGAAACACTATAGTTTAGGCTATTAAAGTCAAATTTAATATTCATGGTATGTAATAAGAAACTTATCTGTACACTCCGTTATTTTTATCAAAAACCTCTTTTCCCATCAAAACGACCTCTCTTCTGTTCCGGTCTTGAGGAATGGCACGAGGGCGGGGCTCCAATGACTACATGACTGCAAACTGGCATTCTAATCCGCCTCCATTTTATTAGATTCCAACGATCCAAACAGTTCTCGATGGACGCAATCCAGTCCCGCATGCTTTTCCCATTTCAAAAGCCGTTTCACTTGGACATATGTCATACAGAAAAGAAGACAATCGCCTTCTCCATTCAGTGTATCAAACCTCAATGGCTGTTAGTGAATCGAACCTCAAGGAATTATGGGAGTGTGTGTGATTCAGCTTCCTGTTTAAAGAAGCACACGGGGTTTGAGAAGGGACAAAAATAACCGTTCACTTACAGTATTCAGACGCTCCGCTAATACTAATCTTCTAATACTCACTGACAAGCTACACGATTAGCCTGGAATGGAGGCAAAACTCTCTCGCACCATCACATGGGAACCTAGTGGGATGAAGAGGGACAAAAGAGAATTTGCCCATTCAAAAAGTTAATTGAAGTCTACACTTAAAGAGATTTTGTCCTTCAAACTGATTATTTATTTGCCTTTTTCTGACTCCTGGCATCCATTTTGTGTGGAGGTGTCTTAACCGGAATTAGTTTGGGTTGATGGGTTAATTAACTTTGCTGCATACACCAGGTCCTCACCTCTGATCCTCCCTGTGTGTATGACAGTATCACCCTCCTCTTTCCTTACACTCACCACGTAGACAAACCTATACACAACAGTAAACTCTCACGCTGTTGAACCAGATGTATTTTTTGTGTAGTTGATAGTGAAATAATTTACATTATGTGTATACATTGATTGTATGTTGCAGTCACAATGCATGCCATGCACGGTTGCATTCAGCCGATTTGTTCTGAAATGTTACCTTTTTCTAGATGTACCTTACCTCTTTAAAATAAAGTTGCTTAAAGGGTTCTTCACAGCAATGCCATAGAAAAAACATTTTTGGTTCCACAAAGAACCATTCAGTCAAAATCAAAAACACATCTCTTTGTTACCTTTTTATAATCTGAACTCAAAGTGCCTCAAAGTGAGACCTAAAGGTTCTTCGGATGTCAAAGGTTCTTTATGGAACCATTAAGACAAAAAAAGTTTATTCTATGACATCATGAAGCACCTTTATTTTTAAAAGTGTATGCTTGAATACTAGGATAAACATGCAGAAACTAGGATGACACTACACGGCAAATAGTGCCACCCGCAAAAAGAAACCCTGCATCTCTCACATCCTCATAATGTAGATGGTTTCAAACTGACAACATAAACAAACGTTACTGCTCATGTGCATGTTCGTGCACTGCCCTTAACTTCCGGTACATATTCACAAGCAATAGATTGCTTGTAGATTATTTCTGATAACAAGCAAAAGAAACCGAGATTAACTGTTACTTTAAACTGAGTTACCAAACTCAACCAATATATGTCAATGTACCATACGGTTTCTTTAAATGCGATCAAACTACAGGACCCATTCAACAAATTGTTTATTAAATAAAATAATCATGCAACAAAATTTAACAAATTGATTATTTAATAAAATGATGATACTATAAAATAATAATAAACTAAATACAAATAGTTATATTATTAAACACTAGCCAAACACAGACCGGAAGTCAACTGCAGTGCCGGCACGCGCGTCCGATGAAACGGTCTATAAATCGGTATATATAACAGCAGATAGCAACTGGGTGTAAATGTAACCATTGCACTCCAAACAGGTGTGACATCATCTTCTGCTGTGTGAACAGAGCTACAGGGGTACAGAAAGCATTTATAATATCTTTCTTTCTCTTTGTTTTTTCTTTTAGACAGAGTTGGTGGTTGTGAGGCGTGAGGGTAGTGTGAGTGCAAGTGTGTGTGTGTGTGACTAATGGCGGAACAACAGAGACAGCGTGCACTTTCCACATCAGGAGAGTCACTATACCAGGTCTTGGGAGTTGAAAAGAACACAGCGCAAGAAGACATCAAAAAATCTTACAGGTATAATCTTTTGATTGAAAAATCTTTTGGTTGTTGACGAATCATCTTGTTCCAACATTAATCATAGATAAAACAGTCAGAATCTATTCAGTGTTGATTTTATTTATTTCTTATGACCAATTGTAACATTATAGCCTACATATTGTATATAACTACATATACAATTTGAAATCCACAAGTGTTCGGCTATCGTGAATTTCCAGTTTAATCCACAAGAGGGAGACAGACATTTTGCCTTCATTTGACAAGAAGATTTTCTTCTCTTTTGGTTTGCAGAAAACTAGCTCTAAAATTCCACCCAGACAAGAATCCCGACAACCCAGAAGCGGCGGATAAGTTTAAAGAAATAAACAACGCTCATACCATTTTGTCGGATCCCACCAAGCGCAACATCTACGACAAATATGGATCTCTCGGCCTCTACGTGGCAGAACAGTTCGGAGAGGAGAATGTGAACACGTACTTTGTGTTGTCCAGCTGGTGGGCCAAGGTATAATATTAACACGCATATAGTTCCAAATGTATGTATGTAACATACAAATGTTTCATTAATTTTTTTTGTCTTTCGACAGGCCTTGTTTATATGCTGTGGTGTGGCCACAGGCTGTTACTTCTGCTGCTGTCTTTGCTGCTGTTGTAACTGCTGCTGTGGGAAATGTAAACCTCATCCTCCTCACTCAGAAGAGCCTGAATTTTACGTGTCACCTGAAGATTTAGAGGCTCAGATGCAGTCTGATGAGAGAGGTGAGACGCTTGAACACAAACCGTCCATACGTTACTGTATAATTCATGTAATGAATATCACAATAAGACCCTGCTCACTTGTACGACCCCATTTGTTCCTGATTCAAATGTTTGTTTCCTGTAGATGGCAGCACCCCCATTGTGATGCAGCCCTCCTCGGCTACCGAGACCACTCAGCTGACCTCAGACTCTCACCACACCACCTACCGGACAGATGCCAGCTATTAAAGTAACCTCCCTCTGTCATTCTCTCTCTCACACGCATGGGACCACCATGCCAGAAGAGGGCACTGTGGAGAATGAGTGTTGAGGGAGAGACAGACAGGGGGAAAAAAGGGTTGTGGCTGGAAAGGGATACAGCTACGTCCGGAAGTGATGCAAAATCTCGCCGTAAAATTACAATAAATTACATTAGCTAATGCCTTCCCTAAACCTAACCTTACAATAATAAAAAAATAGTAATTAATTGTTGTCGGCGTGATAAAAATGAGGCGGTATTGAAGTGTGCATGCCCACTGGAGGTGGATGTATCCCTTCTAGCCAAAACCGAAATGAAAAGGGTAGTTGTGCAGATCTTCTGCTGTATGATTGAAAATGCTTCACTTTACAGGGCAAGACGCAAGTTTTATTTTATTTTAATTTGCCTTTTACCTCTATCAACCCCAAACCCACTGTTACAATATAATCCCCACATGCACACACAAGACCTTTGGTGTCATTACCGTCTTCCTGGTGTGATCTTTCAAAAAGGACTGTGTATATGTTGGAATGGCTCTGTATCTGGAATACAAGCTGACGGAGGACTTGCATTAGATTTGATATGTATAATTGCAAATTGTTTAATAATAATTTGAACAATCACTTATTCTTGCCATCTCTATGTTTTGTTTAGATAACTTTTGTTTAGAAGAAATATGTGTTCATATTTTAAACTTTTAGTTTAGATTATCTTTAGCCGGCATTACTAGCCGACCTAAAGGAACAGTTCACACAATTCTGTCATCATTGATTCACTCTCAAGTTGTTAGAAATCTGAAGAAATGTCTTTGTTCCGATGAATAGGAAGAAGAATTATTCTAACCAAACCGTTCTGGGGCACTTTTGACTACCGTTGTCATTTTTTCAACTATGGCAGTCAATAAGGGGCAGTCGTGGCCTAATGGTTAGAGAGTTGGACTCCGGCTGTACGTGTGTTCACTACTCACTGGATGGGTTAAAAGCAGATGTCACATTTCTAGTATGGGTCACCATACCTGACAAATAGGTCACTTTCTCTTCACTTTCAATAGTGGACAAGAACTGTTTGGTTACAAGCATTCTCCCAAATATCTTTCTGTGTTCATCAGAACAAAAAAATGTATAGAGGTTTAGAACAACTTGAGGGCGAGTAAGTGATTTTTATTTTGGGGTGAACTGTCCCTTTAAAAACGTAACACTAGAGGTTGTCACATATACCTTTTGATGGGATCTTGGCACAAACCTCCTAAACTCTTTTAACATTCCATTAATGTCGGAAGAGTGTTTGGTGGATTTCATGTTAAAACAAACATCTACAAACGTTTTGACTATTTTAATATATTTCAGTTCATGGTCATGTAGCCTGTGAATTTCTTTCCCTGTGGTTTGCAGTGTCATGTGCTGTATGTTTTTTGTGAAACATTGTCTGAGTGTATGCCATCCGGTAGGCATGTACAGTTCAGTTGGATCCCCGTCTAGCTGTGTTTAGTGTGTGTGACGGTCTGGTTAAAATGGTGATACACACACAGGCCGTGCATGGTTGTAACACTTTTAAAAAGCCCATATTCAGACAGTGGGATTTCATATGAGCCTTGGAGGATTGTGGGTAAAGTGATACATATGTACAAACAATGGCTTTCCATCAATAGATCTTTATGGCTTCAGATTTGGTTAGTCATTTTTAAACAATGTTTCTTCCGAGTAAACACTTATGTTTTAGTATTGGAACATCTTTGTTTTTTAAACGTGGAAGTGGACATTCTTGCCCAGTGTACTGTGCTGTATTTTGGTTTGGTTGTAACTGCACCCATAGTTTGACCTTTTTGCAACGTGCCAGTGATTTAATCTGGTGAACAGGATATTTTACTCAATTTTACCCCAGTATTATTACTGTTCCTGCCAGAGGATATAATCTTGACTGTGTCCTTCACTACTCCATTTGTTTTTGTTTTTCTTCGTAACAATTACATCCAATGGCTTCCTAGTAGAAAATGTTGTTTTAAATGTGTATTCTGCCCCATTTTGCTGAAACACATTTACACTGAAACATTTTAGACCGTGTGTACTATGTGACTGCACTGAAAGAACATTGAGCTCTAAACTTCCTGTCTGTGTCATCTGTGTTTAGTGTTTAAGTATCTGGCACCTCTTTATGCTGTATTAGTTGTGTAGCTCTAAATGTTTCCGCATGTATGTGCGTTTGAAAGGGGATGTGCAGAAAACTTAAATGTTTATTTAGTTTCACATTGTGTATATGTGGATATTTCATAGATATCTAAATATTTCTTTTAGACTTTTTTTATTTAATTTATGATCTAAACATGTGGCAGATTTGTTAGTGATCATGTTGTTGCTTGTTTGAACTGCTTCATAACATGTAACGCTTCAAGATATTATTTCTCAACATTATTATTAACATAATCGTTTCTGTCTTTGGTTTAAATAACTACACTGGTTCTTTCAGGCAGACATTTGTTTCCACTTTCATGATTATCAGTGTTGAAACATTGCTCAGACTTCCTCCCAGTCCAGAAATATTGGATGGAATGTGAAGTGTGGGAACGCATTGAAACGAAATCATGCCAGATCTACATGTTCTCTGAAATTAACGTAATATTAGTGTAAAAACCGTGATGAGAACAATATTTCATTTATTATTTTCCTGTTTTTAATAAATGATGTTAAAAATACATGTAAGTGAATATGGCTATTGTGCAGAATGTCTTTTGCACATTCTGGGTAAATAGTCTGATGTTGTCGTAGCATGAATTTACTGTCTGAGAAAAGTAACACGGATAGTTGATCTGAATCACAGTTGTACAATAAATGTTGAGAAAGCTGAATATTGTGATGTTTGTGTTTTTTTTGTACAAAAAGATGAAATCTAAATAAGTATTTTTATATGAACACGTGGAAGTAAAATTACAGAGAAATAGTGAAATAAAATATAAACAAAAAATGTTAAAACATATTGCTATTGTAATAAAAATAGAACAAGTAGAAGTACTTTATTAGCGCTCGAGTAAAGTACTGTGGCTTAATTGTTAGTGAATCACGTAACACAAAGGTCATTAGTTTGAGCCCCAAGTAATACACAAACGAAAATGCAAAATACTTGCACAGGCATAAATTAATAAAAATATTAATGCACGCTTTATAAATACTTTTTTCTTTCCAATAATTCTCTGGTTGTTCTGAGATTGTCCATTTCCATTCATGCATTTGGCAGACGCTTTTATCCAAAGCGACTTACATTGCTTTATCCTATACATTTATACATAGGTATGTGCAATCCCCTGGGATCGAATCCACAACCTTGCGTTGTTAACGCAGTGCTCTTACCACTGAGCTACAGGAAAGATTGTAGACATTAATTATTGGAGTAACAGGATCCATAGCATCATCTCTGTTTCCCAGCATTCCAGTGGCTACCCGATATGGGCACAGCTGATTAAAGGGGGGAGTCCCTGAGAGAAACCAGACACCTTCCCTTTCTGGCACACACACAGATACACATGTATTTCGAGCCACAAACTAACAACGCTTCCGAGGCCCCATTGCTCAGATCAAGAACGGCCAGATTCACCGCCCTCTGCCTCAAGAGGTTAAAAAAATCAAATAAGAGAAGAGCAAGGAGAGATGCCACAGAGATATGAAGATGGTCAGAGCTGATCAACAAATCCTATTTGCTTTAGATATTACCCTCTTAGTTTTGAGGTCAGTGAGGGCACACAGCCATGTCTATTCCGCTGGATATGGGCTCTTACCGCAGGGACTCGTTGGGGACTCTTGAGAAACAACTTATTTGTCCCATCTGTCTGGAGGTGTTCACAAAACCAGTGGTCATACTGCCCTGCCTCCACAACCTTTGTCGCAAATGTGCCAACGAGTTGTACCAGGTGTGTATATGGCAGTTGTTTTGTTCTCAGATGAAGATTGCTTATGTGCGGATGTAAAAACGTTTTAATAACGTTACATTTAGGTCTTTCAATCAAAACCTCAAATGACATTTTAGGTCTTCATAAAAACACTATTCTTATGTTTGTCTGCATGAGGTGTCCGTTTTAAACTATTATCTGAATGGAGTTTTAAAAAACCCTTCATCGTTAGCATAAAAAGGTCGATAGCATGCTGTCCTTTCCGGAACACACTGGAAAGTGCAACTTTTATGAACTCATGTTTACTTGCAAGCAAATAGAGTGTCGTGCATTTTAGGAAATGCTTGGACTGATATTTAAGCTCTGTATATGTCAAGTGGCTATTACAATTTTGCATGGCAAAAGCGTATTGGGAATATCCAGAGGCACCTAAAAATGTGAAGGTTTTATGGAAGAAGTACATGCGCAGGTAGATGAGCAAGTCCAGATGCCCTGGACACTTAACCACACAAAGTTCACCTTCCAGACTGAGTGCGATTCGACTTTTGCTGCTCAAGCTGGGAACACATTAATTCTGAATATGGTCTGTGCACCATTGGTGTATACATGGCATTTCAGTAAACAAATGGTTCTCTTCACTAGCTAGGGGACTATTCTCAACGAGCCAGTGATGGTGCTCTGATTCTCAATCCGCCCATAAGTGTGTAGGACTATTTTAGGAAACCTACTGAGATCCTGTCTCGGACTCTTCTCTTTGCAATCTCTGTTTAATTATCCCTGTACCTTGTCAACACCGTATACAAAACTTAATTTTACAGAATAACTTTTACAGTTTTTCCACGTAAAATGTTAGAAAAACTGAATTTTTGTGTTATCAGGCTGAAATACGGTAGAAACCGGAAAACAATGAAATTTTACAGGGATTTTATTAACTTTATTTAACGGTTTATTTCTAGCGCCCCAGAAAATTCAGTTTTTTTAACAAGATTGTATTTTTTACAGTTAATTTTGAAATGCAGTCAAAAACTGTAAAATCACAGAAAAGACAGCAAATTTACAAGAAAAACAGGGAAAAATAATTTATTATATATCCTGTAATTTTACGGTATATTTCTGTTGCTTCAGCTGACAGCTGTCTAGTGATGTACCCCTATGTGAAATGTACCCTTACTTGTTTACCGAAGGGTCTGAGGGTAAACATGTTTCCAAACACACAGGCTAAGAAACCTTTAACCCGATTCAGAACCAAAAGTACCATATTCGGGGGACGACAAAGCATTTCTTTAGAGAAAACAGGAAAGTACAATTAGTTGGTGTTGACAGATCAAACAGTCATGCTGGTTATCAGGGTTCATTTTATTCAACCTGACTAGAATAGTTTTATACTTGGTGGGAAACAGTGCTTTGACTGCATTCAAATCTCAGTGAACACACATTATAACAAATACAGTTTGAACAGCATGCTGAGTAAGATTTGTAGCCGTCTCTCTTAAAGGTTGGTGTTGGACGCTTCTGCTGCCCGTCCTGTCGCCATGAGGTCGTCCTGGACCGCCACGGAGTTTATGGACTGCAGCGCAACTTACTTGTGGAGAACATCATTGATGTTTACAAGCAGGAGTCTGCAAGGTGAGATCAGGAGAGCATTGTTTGTCAACCAAAATGATAGAAATGATAGAAATCTATCAAAATGATAGAAATAAAAATCTTTACCTTAAGAATATGATTATGGATAAGTCTATGAACAACAAATAAAATGGAGAGTCTGTAATTGTCTATAAGAACTAGCATGTCTAATGTTGCTTGGAAGTTATCAACATCTAAATGAGGTTGTTGGTCGATTTGTCCTGTTTAAATAAAGGGTCTTGTTGTAAATCAACGTGTCTGCAGCTCCAGGCCTCCACCGAAGCCTCTTGCGCAGCTGACATGTGAGGAACATGACGATGAGAAGCTTAATATTTATTGCATTACGTGTCAGGTGCCCACCTGCTCTCTCTGCAAGGTGTTTGGCGCACACAAGAACTGCCAAGTCACTCCTCTATCTGATGTCTATGAGCAACAGAAAGTAAGATCCTGAAGATAGTTTGATCCTGGACAACAAAACCAGTCTAATGGGTCAATTTTTCGAAATTGAGATTCATCGATGTATGGTTTGTTAGGATAGGACCATATTTGGCCAAGATACAACTATTTAAATCTCTGGAATCTGAGGGTGCAAGAATATCAAAATGTTGAGAAAATCCGCTGTAGCAGGCTGAAGCAGAAACGGGTTTGTTTCAACGCTCTCTATTGGCTCACCATTGACCTTGTGGAGAGTAGATGAACCCAAAAGCTGAAATTCTAAGCTTAACATAGACACCAAAGCTTGAGCGATGTTTGTAGGCTTGTTTCCGGCCATTTTTCTAAGCGATTTTGCTGCATCCACGCACAAAAATAACAAATATCTTCATGGAACATGATCTTTACTCAATATCCTAATGATAATCTATAATTTTGACCTATACAATGTATTGTTGGCTAATACTAAATATGTACACGTGCTACTTAAGACTGGTTTTGTGGTCCAGGGTCACATTTGCATGGTCAAGCTTTCACATCTTTTACCATTAAGAGTATTCTTACATTAGTTTCAAATTTTTATTTTTGTAGACTGAACTCAATGATGGAGTTGCCGCCTTGGTTTCCACAAATGACCGTGTCCAAGCTTTTATTAATGAGCTGGAGGAAATCTGCAGGAACATAGAGGTTTGGGTGAACATTTGTTGAAATTAAGAAATTACTTTTATATACATCATGTATATATGTGCGTTTGTCATTCAAATGTGAAGTATTGTTGGCTACGTTCCTCTAACAGGAGAACAGCAGGATCCAAAAGCAGATTCTATGTGAGAAGTTTGATTGCATGAGCGCTATTCTGGACGAACGTCGAAAGATCACAACTCAACAAATAACCTATGAGGAGGAGGAAAAGACTGGCTGGACCCAATCTTTAGTGCAGACATGCAGTAGCCATCTAGACACAAACTCAAAACTGGTACAGGCCGCACTTAATGCTATGGAAGAGCCAGAGATGGCATCTTTTGTGCAGGTACCACGTGACATTTTTTTATTTATAAGTCTATATTCTCTTATATTAAGATTTTATATTACCCATTTTTTACTTTTCTTTCTTATAGACCTCAAAGGATCTAATTGAGAAGTAAGTGACTCAACATATTTAAGAAATGTTTCTTTAATATGCTTTTTCTAAATTGTTCAGCATTTAAATGTAAGGTTTGTAAAACACTCATGGCTGCTTAAGTCAGTAAACTGTTTGCATGTGCATGATTGTGGAAGAAACATTTGAGTGTCATAACTTGCATCTAACATTCAACAGTATCATTCATTTAATCTGAAGGGTTTGTAAAGCCTCTACTTGCTTCGCTCTGGAGACCCTGGAACCTGGATATGAGAATATGGACCACTACAAGGTGGATTTTAAAGAAGAGGAGCGAGTGCTCCATCAGCTAGATTTCATAAAGTGTGAGCATCAGACACCCAGTTTCTTAGCTTTTCTGATCAATCAAAAATGCTGTTATTCTTCTTAAGCCAGAATTTTTCAAGTTAATGCTGGTAACATTACAGTTGAAGAGGAAGTGGAGGAGACACCTGATGAACCAGAACCCGAGTGTGAACCTGCACCAGTGCCAACCCCAGAACCTGATCCTGAACCAGACCAGGATCTAAAATTAGAGGACTCGGAGATGAGAAACCATATCCAAGACACAACTGAGAAGACATGGGAACAAGCAGACATCTGTTCAGATGTCAGAAAGGAGCCTGTGTGTGAGAGGCATGGGTTCAGCACCCAGCAGGTACATTCATATCGCGTTACATGTGCATCTGAAGTTTAAAACATTCACTGTAAAAAACATGTTATATATGTACATTTTTCAACTGGCTCATTTGAAGTTTCTTTAAAGAATAATTTATTTTCGTACATTTTTATAATCTGAAGAATCTTTTTTCGCCACAAATAACCTTTTGTGAAACAAAGTTCTTCTATGGCCACACCTTTACTTTTAAGAGTGTAGTCAAGTTGAGCCAAACATTTTTTACAGTGTTGCAATGATGTATTTAATTTAGGTTAACTATGAACATCCTCATTTTATTCATCCAACAGTATTTATATTATTCTTTTTCCTATCATTACCCTGAAGAGCCAGGCAGATTTAGCGTATGAGGAGCATGATGCTGGTGATTTGGGAATCCAGAGCTCACCAGCAGAAGCAGGTGGAGAGGCCATAATCCACCCAAGTTAGTATATGTCAAACAACTGGCAGGTGATAAGCTCCAGTCTAGCAAAATCCAGCAAGGTATCAGAGGGGCATGAAAATAGAACCCGGCCAATGAGGGAACCTGACATTCAATCTGAACTCCCTCAGTTCCTCCCTTTCCCATCAAGTAACAGCTTCACTCATATAACCGCTGAGAACCAAGCCAGTCAGCTAGAAGGACGCTCTCTGGATGATGCTGGAGGTTATTCAGTGGTAGAGTTAGAGGAAGCCTCTGTTGACAAGGGTGGAATGACTTATTTATCATTACAGGCGGGGTCAGTCAGCAGTTCACGGCCACATCCCCAGCATGACCATCATCAGCCACCATCTGCTGATCTGCTTCCCCAAGTCACCAGCATCATGGTCATCATTGCTATCACTTTCCATTCGTTGAGACCTCAGTTTCATTTTGATTCAGCACCACAGTTTGGTTAGGTCTTAGGTCATCTCCTGTAATATTTCTATTGAAATATCCACGTTTGCGTATCTTCATTTCCATATTTCCTCAGGCTGTCACTCTCATCCTTTACTTCCTGGGCTTTCTGGTCATCCTACAGCGCGTGTGGGGAAGCATTCAGTGTCTCATTTGTATATAGTGGCGGTGAGGAGGCACAGTCACCAGGTACCATCCCCAATCCTAATAATGCTGAACCAGTGTTTTGAACATCCTGCCATGTTTCTCAACGGATTCTTTGCTCAGCTTACCCTTTATTTATTTTATTGTTTTGGAGTAACATGCATCATATGATGTTTTATTAACATCGGGAGGAGTACGTGCACATAACTAACCCGACTTGCTTTCCATGACCAATCTCACAATCAGATAACTAACCCGGCTGGCTTCCAATAACCAATCTCACCAATCATCTTTTAGCACTGGGGGAAAAAAACCCTAACAAAGGCAAGACGCCTTACCCTCATGCTCTCTACATTTTCGCAGCATCCCTTCTCCACCCCAACTCCTCACCATTAACCTATTTTACCACAGCAAAACAGGGGGAACGACCTGAGTCCGGGCACACACCGGACCCGGGGCTCTCTCCCCGGACAAGGGGCGGGCGCTCCGAGTTCGGAGGAACCACCGAGCTCGGAGCCCTCTCCCCGGGACAGCACGCCAAATACGCATAATATCTGTCCCCCATCTGTAGTTATTATATGCGAGGTGAACTCATGAAATCTAAACAATGACATCGTTCTAACTGGCACTCTGCTGTTTTACACTCTGCATGTTTGATGTGAAAAGACAAACTTTAATTATGATGAGGAAGGTACTTTGGTACCTTAAGCTTTGCAAATCTGTATTTGATATTATTTTTCATAACTGTAGAGCTTTTTGACCCATTTTAACTTAGTCTCCCCACATCAACAGAAAAACTTACATTTCGAGCAGCCAGAACTCTGATGGCTCCAAGGTTTGTTTTTATTAATTCTTGTAAAATCTCTGCTTACTTTGTGGTCATCTCTACCAAATCTCTCCAGACTGGCACACCTGTGAGCTCTGCTCTAGAAGGACAGGAGCCTCCTGCGGTCACCAGTGAGTCTTTGCGTCTCAGCTTCTCTTTCTCCTGGCTTAAACCTCTCGCCAAAAGGAAGTGACCGCTCGGCTCAAAGCAGGAATATCTTGCTATCAACCTGTCCTGTGGGCTATCTCCTCCGTTTCCTGATGCAAACCCTGTGTGATCCATTTTAATGAGGCACATCTCAATGATGTCTATTTTGTCTTCTTTTGTCTGGCATGTCAATGACAATTCTACAGAACCATCTGTTGGTCCAAGATAACATAAATCCAAGATAAGATCAGTACTCCTCCCCCCCCCCACCCTCTCTAGATTAATAAACCATCCCAATTCTACATTGACTGGACCCTTCTTAGATATGGTTGTCAATAGATGGACGGCTAATGTAAAAGCAGTGGTGTTGTATTAGATACATTTTAGACAACTTCAGAAGACGTAATTCTGATCCAGAAGAACTTTGTGTTTAAGTTTTTTTTCAAACTGCACAAAATTTTGAACAAAACATAACCAACAAAACATTAACAACCGAATCAAAATGTTAAACAAATATCTTTAAGGTTTAATATAAATACAACTGAAACTTGATGCTTCTGGACCAGTGTTTACATTTTGCGAAGTGATCTATAAGACTCCAACAGTTTGATTCTTGCTTAGTTATGCTTTGTGAAAAAGAAGAGTTTTTGGCTAAATAAATAAATACAAACTAACATTATCATTTCTGTCTTAGTTTTTCTAATTCACTGTCTTTTACAGATTTTACAGATACTATAGTCATTAATGTTTCATTCGACATTTATCAGTTTCTTTTATTTCAAAGTTATATATTTGATTTTGTAAATAAATTAAATCCTTAAATATGCCTTAAATCTACTTGGTATATATTTGCCCGTTTGTTTGCACATCCAGAATAAATCAAAGCCTGCACAATAAAAGCTGTGCTTGGTTTGGCCTATAACAGTTAAATGTTTTAAGAACGCAAGTCCATTTTTTACTATTTTGTCGTGTAAAATAAATGTCATATGTATAAGCATTTTTTTATATTAATTTCTTTACTTTTGCCTGTTTTTTTAATGAAAAACAATATTATGAGCAATACACATAGTATATATATATAAAACAAAGTAATAACAAAAAAAAATGTTGCTAGGGTAAGTTAGCTAAGTATATAAATTCATGAAAAAAGTTGCCTGTAGAAAATGACAAGCTTTAAAGTGATTCTTCACTTAAAAATGAAAATTCTGTCATCATTTACTCACCTTTGAGTTGCTGAACACAGTGAAAGATATTTGGAAGAATGTTTATAACCAGACAGATGTTGCCCCCCATTGACTACCATATAAGGAAAAAATACAATGGTAGTCAAAAGTGCCCCGAACTGTTTGCTGTCCTACATTCTTCAAATTGTCTTCTTTTGTGTTCAACAGAACACAACAATGATAAAGTATTTTTCCTACTATGGGAGTCAATGGGAGTTCAAATCTGTCTGGTTATAAGCATTCTTCCAAATATCTTTCTCTGTGTTCATCAGAGCAAAGGCATTTATTCAGATTTGGAACAACTCTTAGGTGAGTAAATGATGATTGGATTTTAATTTTAAGAAATTATACATGTATAGATACGGAACGTAAAATTGGACATTAAACTATTCTAAAATAATAATACAATGAATCAGATACGTTTGAAGTTGTTTGTGTTTCTGATGTACAAACAGACCAAGCCGATCGTTTTTAGTCACACACTACACGTCATCTCAGCGCGCCGGAAGAAAAGCGATCATCGAGCTGCCACAACCGCTGAACTGGGCAGTGTTCTCGGGTTCTTCTGTTGCCTTGTCACAACGTATTGCGTCTGTGGTGAATGTTTAGATAGAAGGCGCGTATCCAATCATCTCTTACGTTTGCGAACTGCGCAACTGTCAAGACAAAGTTCTGAAGATTAAAAGCACACATTTGTGACGACATGGATTCCGCGAATCAAGGTACGTTAAACAAAACCAAAGCAAGCGATCGGGACACATTGTCGCGTGGCTGGGATTGGCACACGTTCATTGCGTATTGCTTACCCGGGTAATGTCAGTTAGTGTAATTGTAGTTACGCCTTTTATTTGTGGCTCTCCAGGCGCGTGGCCGATGATGGGGAAAGGGAGCGCAGGGCAGCGTAGGCGATCGGGTTACTGCACTGAACCGCTAATGTACTGCGAAAAACAGGCTGAGTGCCGGTGTTTGTGTTGGATAAATTCAATCTACATCTCCACACCATAGATGACACCCGTGCTTGGTGTTTGCTTTAGTTTTGGTGATTCGATTCAAAACCTCGTGTACATTGTTTTGATAATTTTCATTAATTTCAGGTCTCCAATAATATAATATCATATATTCCAATAAATACGGCCGTAGAATTAATAGCATATAAGTGCTTGAATACAAACGGGGCGTAAACTCGGTTGTTGTTTATTAAATGCAATGTTTGCATAGAACCCATATGTTTTGGGCGTTGACTGGCTTTAACAGTAACGTTAACATTAAATGTGACATTAAAAGTACCTGACACTGGGTGTTTATGTCAGTTTTTTTGTCACGGGTTGTGTTGAGGGTCACTGAAGGGTTTTTGGGAGGTGTTCGACTGGATGACACGTATCAGTCAGACCCACGTGACAGCTGTCTCATAGTCTGACCTAAACTGAGCACACTTTAAACCTTTGATCTCGTTTACATGTTTAAATATTAAATGGTTCTGTTATTCATGTGTAGTGCACTAAGCGCAAATAGTACATTTTTAAAATAAACACATGTACTTATTAATGCTAAATTTACAATGCTTGTTATTAAATGCTAAACTTACATCACATGACAGCAGTTTGAAGTTATAGCTGCACTCAGTTCCATTATGCCATTACTATTTTCCCTGCTTGTAACATTCCTCTGTTGTCTGATATCGATCAAAAAATAAGACCAAATTAGACCTAAACAGTTTCAACAAAAGAAACTTCCTAAATCACAACTATTAAGCTCTCCCTATTCTTCATAAACATTTACTCTCAAAGACACCGAGTGCAGCTGTGACACGTCAGAGGAGCCCTTGCCCTCCCGGCTGAGACTGGTTTCTCCCGAGGTTTTTTTTTTCTCCATTTACTGTGTTTATCATTGGAGTTTGGGTTCCTCGTCACAGGGCATTGTTGGCTGGCTTGTTCACCGGGAGACTGCATTTATTTATTAGATATTATTTACTAGAATGATCTTGCTTGTTCTATAAACACCATACACTGTGCTTTGTTTTACCTTTTCTGTGTTTTTCTTATTCTCTCCTGTAAAGCTGCTTTGGAACAATCCACATGGTGAAAAGCGCTATACAAATAAAATTGAATTTAACAATATGTGAAAAAAACACTATTTGTATTCTAATGTAACTAGTGTTCAAGAGAGTCTGAAATGAGTCCTGCTATTCCTTCCGGTGTTACCTACATGTAAATCAGGAACATCAATTATATGAGTTTCATGTGTGTAGATGGTTACAATACAATTATATAAATCGTTATCATTTATGAGACCATTAATGTGTGTTCAAACAAATCTTTTGAGTTTACGATTGTGTTTAATGACTCCCTTTCTTTTTCTTAAGATGAGAAAATAACCTTCAAATGTAACATTTTCTACAGTATGATCTACAGTAATATAATAATCTGAGAAAACAAGATTTATTTCTAAAAATATATATTATTTTATGAACCAAAACAATAAAACATTTTGTTGCTATTTATTTAGGTGTCCCAGGTGTCAAAAATAGCACACACCTCTTACTATCTCACCACTCTCTCTTTCAAATGTATAGATATCAATTTGAACTCCCCACATAAAGGCCTGGGCTCTGACTCTCTCTCAGATGTGCCAGAGGAGAGAGGAGCTGTGGCTGTGAGTCCTGTGATTCTTCCTCCTGGATTAACAGAGGAGGAGGCCGAGGAACTAAGATTGGAGCTCACCAAGGTGAACATCAAGAGCCACTGCACAGTATCGTCTTTTATCCTCTCCAAGATCAAAATATAATCATCAGAACTTCATGTATTTACCTTTAATTCTTTAACTAAATGTGATGTTCTGATATCAGGTGGAGGAGGAGATCTACACCTTGCGTCAGGTGCTGTCAGCTAAAGAGCGTCACGCTGCTGAGTTGAAGCGCAAACTGGGTCTCAGCCCTCTGAGCGAGCTCAAACAAAACATCACGAAAGGTTGGCAGGACGTCCAGACCTCAAACGCGTAAGACGCCTTTTTACATGTCCCTTATTTTCACACGACTGAATAACACATTTTGGATCATTTAGAAGTTAAATGTGTATTGAAGTAAATGGACTAATTGGTTGAACTCTGCATTGTTTGACCTCTAAGCTGTAAACAGACGTTATTAATAAAGCATGGAGAGTATTTCTGTCCGAAACCTAACTAATCTACACCATTCCTCAGCATGCTTTCCACTGGCTCACGCACATCCCTGTCACTTTATTTTGCTGGATATAAGCCGTGAAATAAACAGTCATTCTCCTGTAGAACTGTACATTACCACATGACGCTTACACAAGTTTTCAAGTGCTTGTTCAGGCCGTGGAGGTTTCTATTGTTCTCGGTGTGTATTATAGACAGGCATCTACGCTCTTGGTTGAAGGTCCTTCAGTATAATTGTTTTATTAGTTGAAAAATTGCAGTTCTTCTTTGTGGGAGTTTTATGGTGACACAATCATAATAACGGCCATTTGTTTTGCTACAAGATGTCGAGCTCAAAGCCAACTCTGCTGGGGGTTTTTTGTGTGTAGGTGGACAAACTGCAGTGGTTTAACATGTAGCATGTTTGCCAAATAAATAAACCAATCGATATTAGTTTTGATTTTGGAACTGACAGACACTGTGTGAATTAACCAATTTTGTTAATCCGATAAATGTCTAATGCTTATCATATGTTGTCAACATACGTACACCAATGCATTCTATCATTTCTTTAAACCATGAAATTATTGGTCTGTCATTCAGCAAATATAATTATTATGAAGATAGAATAGAGGAAACATCAGTCTTTCTCTTCAAGAAGTTCATATGAGGCGGCACACAACCAACCATCTGTGTTGTAGCTATGTGGTGGAATGAGAAGGTTACAGGGTGCGAGTTTTTGACCACACGGGACCGTCGCTGTGAACGCTTGAATTCTTCTCAACTATACTCGACTCAAATGGGCGGAGCATTGAAACACCTGAATCCAGAAATCAGTCTGTGTTAGCTCGCTGTCAACATGATGTGTTTCAGAAGAGAACAATAGCCTACTTTTTCTTTTTGCCCTGGTCACCATAAATAGATCGAAAGGCATTACATACAGCTCATGTCAAACATATTTTTGACTTTTTGAGTAGGTTGATCTACCAATATTTTGTGAGTGCATGTCTAAGTATATGTCACACCCAAAACAGATACAATCTAACACAAAGAACTCAAACATGTCTCTTAAATGGGAATTGATCTGCTCTCCTATACTGTAAGATTGACTCTAACCTATAGGATCGAACTTTCTGGTTTGCCAGAAGTTAATTTTCCACTTTGAGACTGACGTAAATCAAACCGTATTGAAGGAGAGAGGCAGTAAAATCGCATCTCGCCACACAAGCCTGAGCAAATGTTTTGTTTCTCTTTTCAGTTGAAGTGGGAGGTTGAAAGGCTGAATCATGTTTTACATATTTTTGACTCAGTTTTGTTTTTTCTTTCTTTCTGGAACGGTCGGTCTGTTTGTCCACCTCTGCAAATTTTTGAAGCACACAGGGTCAAGCATATGGCTTCATTGCTTTTTAAACTGATATTGCATTCACGTCATGTCTGAATTACATTATAACAGCTAAAACAATTTAACAAAGCTTTACTTTTGCGATGGCCCTGTTATACTGTAGATACAGACTGTAGTATCACGGGTGTGTGAGACATCTCACTTCCCTCTTTACACACACACACTCAGTGAGTAAGAATCAAACAGACAGACAGACGTGTCCACAGAGCACACATATTTGCGTGCGTGTAACAGAAATAGTGTCATGTTCAGATAAACAAACGCAATGTGACCAGTCGACTATGATGCAGTGATTTCCTCGAGACACTAGATTGTTGTTTTGTGCTCTTGCTGTAGTTATAAATAATACATCAGAATTTACTTTGCAGAATCCTCTATGCTTTCCTGCTCTTTATCTCCCCAGCAGCAAGATTTTTTTTGCTCTGTGATGTTTTGTGCTTGAAGTCATACATGTACTGACATCACAGGAGCATCTCCGCCAAAATGCCTTGAGTTTGTGTCTGAGAATGCTGTTAAAACTAATGCTCTACCGTTTTGCTCGCTGTCCAGTCAAGCAGTGCTTGTGAGGCTGTGTTCCATAACAGCTTTTTTTTATCATGCGTGTATATGGAGTTGATGTGTGAGTGGAGATTTGAATGTGTCACCTTGTTCGTTTATAGATATCTTTCAGCTTCCTCTACTCTGGATGACATTGCCAACTCTGAAGTGTGAGTTTCTCCATCCCTTAAGTTTTTTCTTGTTTTTTACTTTGGCACCTTATTTTGAAATGTAAAGGGTTTCTTTATGGTGGCTTACTATGTTTGGGGATTTATGGAGGATTGGGTAGAGTTCTAGACATGCTGACAGGGATATTACAGCTTCTGTCTTATGTTGCTTTGTAAGAACTGTGAATTGCTGTTGGTTTCATGGATATAAGTACCTTCACTGTTGATGTATTAAAAAACAGACCATTTCTTTGCAGTAAAACTTAAAGTCCCAGTGAAATAAAAAATGTATGAAATATTGCAGCGTTTATTGTAAATAGTGTATCAATGTGGGTCATTCTCTTTTTAAAAATCGTGTGCTTTCATAATCTTTAGTTAAAATATAAAAATGCACTTCCGTCCTGTAATGACTATTCATCGTACACCGTGTCCACATCGTGTCTACCCCGGATGCGGCGCGTTTCGACAAGACAAGAGACAATAGAAACGAATTAGAACCCATTATAATTATTTTTATTTGTCCACAAAATTAGAACAACCCATGTGTCCGCACCGCGTCCGGTGTAGACACGTTGCTAGACGATGTATGTTAGACGGCTTGGGCGGAGCAACCGATAACTCCTCCCTGTGAACTGTCAGTCTGCTGCCAGTTCCATTTAAAAATGCTGTTTTTATACATCCAATCAAATCGCAGAGAAAGACGAAAGCCACGCCCACTGTTTTTCTCATCAATTCTATTTCACTCTAAATTGCGTCAAAATACAGAAGTAATAACGATCGCAACTTCCGGTTCACGGGGACTTTAAGCACTTTGGAGAAATTTGTGGCTGGGTTTTCTCACCAGGCTTTTGTGTTTCAGCTTGGGTTGACTTACCCCTTATAGAACAGCCATAAAGGATCTTTAAAGACGTTATTATTAACTTCACTTGATGTGTTTTTTTTTCCACTTTCTCTTCTCTATGCTCTCTTCCTATTGCAGGTATAAAAAGACTCAGGAAACATTGTCGCAGGCTGGACAGAAGACCTCTGCCGCCTTCTCCACCGTGGGCACAGCTATTAGCAGGAAACTGGGTGACATGAGGTAACGCGCATGTGTCATAATGCAAGAGCCCTGTTCTTCCTGTTTTTCTCCCGAACTCTTATTTCTGTCGCTAAATTACAGCATGATGATTTTGATACGTTCTTAGGTTTCAACCAGCTTGCTTGTTTTTATGAATATGTCTTGTTTTTATTTTATTTTTCTGGCTAGCATGAATTAGGATTGATATTAACCTATTTTAACCTCCATCCACTCCATTTTCATGTCTGTCTGTTTATGGTTGTCCATAGTTAATCTATTAATCTCAAACTGGGATTATCCCCGGTCGGTTTTAATGCTGTGCAGGGACAACCTTTGACTGTTGTACTTCTCATATGATAACAGAATTGACGTCTTCTCACTTTTGACTCCTGTTCCTGTCTCTACCATTATTTGCTCTTATTTATTTAACTTTCTTCCCCACCTCTAACACAAACACAAGACAGAAGTGAAGTGAAGAAGTGCATATCACTATTATGGAGGACTGTTTTGCCTTTTCTCTTGGTCCCTTGATGAATTTTTATTGACCGAATGTGGTCATGAAAAAGCCAGGAAGTGGTTTATTCCCAGCCCAGTGTAGATGCAAATGGTCATTCAAGCCACATATGTACATTGCCACTTCTAAATTGGACAGCATATGTTTACAGGCATTTTTGCAGAGGTGAAGAAAATCAAAGTTTGATCCGTTTTGAAAAGACAAACTTTGGTGGCCTAGCGTCAAGATGCATGATGTGACTAAATGTAAAAAGGCTATAAATGTGTCCGCAGTTCATCTTTTCATATTTGGGTCATCCTCAGTTTTCGGATACAGTATGCTGGCGGCTTATATTCACCATCAGAAAACTAATCCATGAGTCCGTCTTCACCATATTACAGAGAAAATCTAAAGCTGCATTTAGCGTTAACATTAGTAAAAAGGTCACGTTTATAATTTACCTTACTTTACACTCTGCAGTCCTTTGTATTGGTGGAAATAATAAATCTTGTATTTTATTTTTCCTGCTTGCTTCAATAATGCTTGATGCCTAACTCCCAACCCGATTTTGGTTTTGTCTTCCCTTTTTCTTTTTAATTGCTGCCTTTTTGGTCTACAGAGCTCTTCCTTTCTCAAACTCCTTTGGGTAAGACTATTAACAATAGAACATAAACAATGCATGAAGAATCCTGCTATCATAAGTACTTAATATGTAGGGCTTTAATGCCTAGACACATACAGTGGCAAGAAAAAGTATGTGAACCTTTTGGAATTTCATTGTTTTCTGAATAAATTTGTCATAAAATGTGATTTGATCTTCATCGAAGTCAAGGGTATTGAAAAACATAATGTGTCTAAAAATAATAACACAAATAAAATCCGATCTTTCATGTCTTTATTGAACACACTCATTCAACATGGCACTGGAAAAAGTAAGTGGACCCTTAGAATTAATAACTGGTTGACCTCCCCTTGGCAGCAATGACCTCAACTGTGGATCAGACCTGCATGTCGGTGAGGAGGAATTTTAGCCCGTTCTTCCTGGCAGAACTGCTTTAGCTCTGTCATATTCTTTGGACGTGTCATGTGTATGGCCCTCTTCAAGTCAATCCATAGAATCTCTATTGGGTTGAGGTTTGGGCTCTGACTTGGCCACTCCAAAAGGCGGATTTTGTTTTTCTGAAGCCATTCTGTTGTGGACTTGCTCCGGTGTTTTGGGTCGTTGTCCTGTTGCATCACCCACCTTCTACACAGTTTCAGCTGACGTACAGACATTCTCACATTATCCTGAAGAATTGTCTGATATACTTGGGAATTCATCTTCCCCTCAATGATTCCAAGCTGGCCAGGCCCTGATGCAGCAAAGCAGGCCCAAATCATGATGTTTCCTCCACCATACTTTACAGTTGGGATGTGCCGTGCCCTTTGACTGGGCGCCCACTTCTTGGTAGAGTAGCAACAGTCCGAAAGTGTCTCCATTTGTAGATCGTTTGCCTAACTGTAGACTGGTGCATTTGTAAAGTCTTTGAAATAACTTTGTAACCCTTGCCACCTTTATGTAAATCAACAATTCTTGATTGTAGAGCCTCTGAAAGCTCTTTTTGGCGAGGCATGGCTCACATAAGCGTCTTCTTCTTGTGAAGACTCCAAGCAAACTCCAAAAGTTTGAGGGGCTTTATCAGTCCAAGTAGCTGTAGTCCACACATCCAAACTTAATATCTTAACGGGACTCCAGGTGTGGTAAAACTTGACCCCAATTAGCTTTTTTGAGGTCATTAACTCAAGGCTTCACATACTTTTTCCACATCAAATCACATGTTATGACAAATTTATTCAGAAAACCATGAAATTCCAAAAGGTTCACATACTTTTTCTTGCCACTGTACAATAGAAGTTAGTTTTTTTAATTACAGTTTGGTTATTTATTCATTTTTCAAGTTATTTTACCCCAAAACCCCCTGCATATTTTGATTCCTGATCGTGTGTTTACAATATGTAAAATCTGTGATTTAAAAATGAAAAAAGGAGCAACTTTAAACCCCATTGTGTGCTGTAAATATCTCATGCGCATTAGTTTGTGTCCGGTATAACCTAATCTGTGCGTGATGTGCTGTCCTGCTCGCCTGCTAACACTTGCACCTCTTTCCTTTTAATGCTCTCGGAAGTAGCAACTACTCCATTCGCCATTCAATAAGTATGCCGGCTATGAGGTACAGTATTAGGGTAGACCACTCCCTTTTAAATCATCTCAACTCTCAAACTGTTTCTTAATCACTTGAATATTGGGCAGTTGTTGGTATTAACATTTTTATCTAAATAAATAATTCATGTAGACTGCTGTATTAAATATACTCGCATCATTCTGTGTTAAAGAGACTTTGTTTCCATCAGGTAAAATTTTGGGCGCTCTTGTTTATGTCTAATAAACTGCAATGTTTTGTTTCACAGGAACTCGCCAACTTTCAAGTCTTTTGAGGATAGAGTGGAAAACCTCAAGGTAAAGGTTTACTCCGGAGTTCTCAAACTGTATCTAGATTTCATCGCTGATCATTCATTGAAATTTTTCTGTGTTTGCAGTATAAAGTGGTTGGAGGGAATGCCAACGGTGAAAGCGCCCACTCTCCGAATGACTCGAACCCAGTCCAGGACAACGCTCCGTTCTGAGAGCCCACCCTCTTAAACACTCATCTCATTACTTTATGAATCCTGAATACACACATGCTTCAGTTATCCCAGAACTCACCCTTTCTCTCTGAATTCTGTTATCCCCTCTTTCTGACTCCTTCGATACCCCTCCATCTACTGCTAGCATGTGCTTGTCTCATCTCGCCATTAAAACACCGTGCAGATTCTGTGACACGAAATCATCACAGGTTGCACAAAAAGAAGAAAAATGGTAAATCATTTTGTATTAGAAACTATTTTACACTGCTTTGCATAATGTTTTTACATAACTTTTATCTATATATGAATATAAAGGAATATAAATGACTATATTTAAACAGTACTGCCAAGCAGCATTCATCAGATGGCAGAGGGGTTAAAAACATGAAATATGAAACATTCAAATCTGAAGGGGGGAGGAAATCTGACAAATAAAAAGCAACGTGCTGCAGGTTTCTATGCTGCTGCGCATCCGTGGAGTTATTTTTACTCTCCGATGCTTTGCTGTACACTCTGTGAATGTCTGACCTCTCAGTCGGCCTTACACTCTGTATTCTCACTCTATATTGCCTTTATCTTTGTTTCTTTTTGGTATTTCTTGTTGTTCAGTTGAATATTTGCATTGATGGCTTTGTTTTATTTATGCTACATTTAAGTCAGAAGTTGGTTTTGTTTGCTTTGTGCCATGTTGTGTACAGTATGCCAGTAAGCAGATGTCATAGACCTTTTGCTGTCTCTCTCTCTCAAACAAACTAACACAACTCAAGTTTCAATTTTTCAATTACAAAAAATAAAATTATAAATGTATCTTGCTCTCATGTGCACTAACCCGAAATGTTTAACACCAGGAAAGGCCTGCTGTGTCAACTCTTTGTTGTTAGCAGCGCTTGTTTATTTTTCAGACAGAGGTAAACACTAGTGTAGTCTTGTATGGTAGCACGGTCACTTTTTACCTAGAAAGATATTGGGAAATATTTCACTTGGCGTATGTAGTCCAATTTTTTGTTTGTTTTGTTTTTGCCTTTTATATCCTTTATTGTTGTGTTGAGTTATTAATGTCAAAGGTTGCTCTTGGTTCAGTATCATACACAATAATGATTATTTGCTAGATTTGGTGAGAAGTAAGAGATTTGACTGATTTACGTTTGACTGCCAATATTATGGCTGCTATGACTTTCTATTGGAATTCATTTGTTATGCCATAAAATGTAAAGCCTGTAGTTCTGCCAACATTGAAACGATAAGGTAAGAAATGAGAGAAAGGACATTTTCATGGGGGAGGTTGTTGTCTTGGGGATAAGCACCGTATAGCTTTAAGTTAGCGGCCTTATCTAGCTGTAATGAATGGAAAGCTTTGATTTTGTTCTTTTTAAACCGCAACGGTGTGACAGTTATTGTTTTATTTTTCAGTTGTTTGTATCAATAAAGCATTCCTTCAAATTTTGTGCATGTTGTCTCTCATTTGCTTGAATTTTTAATGGCACGGACATAAATGTGCCAGTAGGTGACAGTACTATGAAGGTAGTGTTGGTGCAAAACTACTGAGCACCTGTGAGAGTGGAATTTGTAGTTGTAGAGGTCCGCCAAACATCTATCAGTACATTTGAAGTTGCAAACTTGTAGTTTTTTTTCTCACAACACAACAGTTACACCTTGAATCCTTCAGTGCAAGTGCAAAAATCAAATTCTAAAAATCACAAACTGAGATACTTGTGCACTTACATTTTTCAAGCACAAACACAACAACATTAACTACAACTGCTTCAATATGCTGCTGCGAGTCTCTGACACAAGATCGCACACACTCTCATTTTGCAACACATATCTGTGTGATATATGGTGCAAAAATGATTTGTGGTTTTGCAGCAAAACAAGCTAGTTTAGGCGCCCAGCAGGTGGCGCCCTAACACGCAAGTGAAAAACAGCGAGAATCATCCTGATCTGCTTTATTTTCCCGAGCTGTAATAGAGTAGGCCTACATTGGTTTAGTTTAAATAAGTATGCTGGTCAGCTACATTGACAATCCCTTACGAAAACGATCATGGTTTGACTACAGTTAGAAAAACATGGCTAGTGTAGTAAAACCATGTCGAAAACAAACTATGACTATGGTTATGAAAACGGATTTAATACTGAAAATGATTTGTGAATTTGCAGCCAAACAAAGTTAGTTGAGGCGTCCAGCAGGTGGCGCCCTAACGCGCAAGTGAAAAACAGCGAGAATCATCCCGAGCTGCTTTATTTTCCTGAAATCACTAATGTGATAGAGTAGAACTACATTGCTTTAGTTTAAATAAGTAAGCTTACGAAAATGATAGGCCTACAGTTAAACAAACAAAAAACACGTTTTTCTTACAGTTAAAACAACAAAAAATATGGTTGCTGAAGTACAACCAAGGTCACCACAAAATGGTTCAAAAACCATATTTAAACAAATTGCTTCAGTAAAACCACGGTTTTGATAATAGTAATAAAAAACATGGTTTTACTCTTTAACAAGAAAAAAATCGTAATGGATCAGCGTTTCTGAATTAAGTTAGGCTATAGCAATTCTCGTTTAAATTATTTTAAAAAAACATACCACGTTTATTTTCTATTTGTTTGTTTTGTTTTATTTCGGTGAGGGATGAGCACTGTTACCTGGCTGGCAGCAAGACAGTAGGCCTACCCGTTTCAAGAGGAATGGTCCTTTCAGTTGTTAGGTCGTTTTTCTATTTAATATCGAAAGTAGACAATTAGAAATGTATCCTTTTATTCCTCAATTCCGTGCATTCCGATTCTTACCGCGTTTAATCCATTTAATCTCTTTCTCGTCAAACAACCAGACTAACTTAAAACAACCAGACGAACAAACCACCATGGTGCAGAGCCTAGACAGGGCATCTTCTCTGTGCACACATTCTCCTTTGCCTTGCATCAATTATATGGCGTGGTATGACGGCTGTCACACCTTGATCATCTAGAAAGTAAAACATTTAATGAAGATATGAATTATTTACAAAAAAAAAGGATTCAATCAGTATTAAATCCGTTTTCATAGTTACATTTTGTTTTCGACATGGTTTTACTACACTAGCCATGTTTTTCTAACTGTAGTAAAACCATCATTCGTTTTTATAAGCGATTGTCAATGTAGCTGACCAGCATACTTATTTAAACTAAACCAATGTAGTCTATTACATTAGTGATTTCAGAAAAATAAAGCAGCTCAGGATGCCCAGCAGCTCAGCCACCTGCTGGGCGCCTAAACTAGCTTGTTTGGCTGCAAATGCACAAATCATTTTTGCACCATATATCACACAGATATGTGTCGCAAAATGAGAGTCTGTGAGAACTTGTGTCAGAGACTCGCAGCAGCAGATTGAAGCAGTTGTAGTTATGTTGTTGTGTTTGTGCTTGAAAAATGTGCAAGAATAAAACCTTTAATTTGTGAGAAAATATTTTACAAGCATTCAACTCTTATTGCATGAATTCACATACTGTTTGCGGATGTGCAAAACTCCTCTGTGAACGCAGGTCTTTTGGTGCAGGTGTGTGAATGTGTTTTGCACCATATTTACTGCAGCATTTGTAGCAAAAAATGTAAGTGCACAAGTATCTCAGTTTGTGATTTGTAGAATTTGATTTTTGCACTTGCACTGAAGGATTCAAGAAGGTGTAACTGTTGTGTTGTGTTTGAGGGAGGAAAATAAATCAACACGTTTGCACCTTCAAATTTTGACTTCAAATGTACCGATGCACATGTGTGGCCGACCTCTACAACTACACATCCCACTCTCACAGGTGCTCAGTAGTGCACCAAAAATACCTTCATAGTGTACAACACAACTACATTACAACTGAGGGGGTGAGGTTGAAAAGTTGAAAGGGCCACGCGCTCCTGTAACGTCACGTACTTTGAGAGTATGAACCTATAATATTAAGAATAAAGCCTTAATGTAGATACAATTTAAGCACACAGTTACCTCATCCAAGATTTTTTTTAGGTTTTTGTTTTATTAATGTTCAAAAAAAGTATTCAATTATTAAACGCTCTGTGTGAGTTTTATAAATATCTTATATAAATATAGTTTTGTAAATTTGCTTCTTGTGTGAACTACTATCTTCCTAATGAACTACTGTTCGTATGAAAATAAGGGAAAAACACAAGTTCCCTGACCGGGAATCGAACCCGGGCCGCGGCGGTGAGAGCGCCGAATCCTAACCACTAGACCACCAGGGATCTGTACGATTGCACGTCGTACACATGAGAATATACTTGCTAACGTATTACTTTTCATAATAAACATTAGTATTTATACCTCAATGTCGAATTTTGCGTTTCAATGGCTAAAAAGATTAATATCTACGTCTCATTTTCATACTATGTCATTTTCTAGCGCACACAAGTACACCGAAATGTACCATCCAGACCAATCTCGATCTCGCTGGTTTAATCTGGTTTCGCAATTCGCACACACTAGGGGAGTTATATAGAAAGTACAGAGACCGCGCCTCCCTTCTCCTCCGCTTGCCGTTGACGTCACCTCTCTTTATAAATAACAGCGAACAGCTTGATTATGAGAGACAGCAGCATTGCGGTACATTCTTCTGGACGTGGAAGGTCTTATCCATCCAAACCTTTTCAAATGGGCCCCGTCGCCTAGCGTTTTCTTCCCAACGCCTCCGACTGGATACAGAACGGTGCTCTTATTACTTCAGCACGAGCGGAGAAGGTTCGTTGAAACAAACGCCGAAGTCGTGTGGTCGTGTTTAACAGTAGACGAGCATTGCGAGTGGGCGATTGTTATTGTGTGGGCTCTAGCTAGTGGTCACGCAGCTGTCAGTGTTTACCGCAAACTGCGTGTGGCTTATACAAGTTGTCATGTATCTTGATGTTGTGCTTTGCCGTGCACGCGTGCGTGTTGTCACGTAGCCTATAGTACAACTCGTTCCTTTTGTGATTGCATTTGCACGAACGTCGTTTTGTAGCTCTAGATTGGTTACGTTCACCGTGACCGTTAAGTAACCCAACCCGTTTATTAGAACAGAAGTGGATGCTATTACATTTGAAACCAGGTTGATTTATTCAGTATACGAGTCGACATATCTGACCATCTGTCGTCCTACAGGGTTTCCATCTGTTTACAGAAGTTTGTAAAATGGCAGCCATCCCAGCTAGTGGTTCTCTTGTAGCAACTCACGACTACTACCGAAGTAAGTAGCCTTCAAGCATGTACTTGTCATCTTAATTTCATACGCACTATGTAGTGCTGAGCATGCGCCTTATAACACTGTCCCTTCGCAGGGCGCATCGGCTCTACATCCAGTAGCAGCTCATGTGGCAGTTCAGAGTATAGTGGGGAGGTTATTCCACATCATCCGGGTGAGTAATGCTTCACTTCGTTCATTCTTGATATCTAGACCCACAGCAGTTCTATTGGAGTGAGTAATTCGCTTTTAAGGAAGTATTGAGTTAAGTTATTGAATTAAGAAATGCACTTGAACTAGTGTTAGTCATCTGGCAGGACTCGGATTGGCCTGTTTGATTACATCATCTGACCACAAGACATACTGTACACATCAGACTTTTGAAGAGATACGGTTACACGTCGTCATCACCTTTAGTGATTGCGTTAGTGCTTAAATCATTGTATACTAATCCATTAGAAGATAAGGTTGCTTTAGCAAGGACTTTTGCTTTCTTTGACACGTGTAATTGTTCTTTAGGTCTACCCAAACAGGATTCTGGTCATTGGTGGTCCAGTTTCTTCTTTGGGAAACAGAACCAGCCTGGTATGGGAACTCTTGCTGAAGAGGCTCAGCAGAAGTGAGTCAAAAATCTTGAGGTCTTTGCAACATTTTGGAGATTTAAGATCTGTGTATTTAACGATTACAAATTCGAATTCTCTCTTCAGGTCAGGTGCGGTTAGCGTGACCAATGGGCAGGTGACGTGTATTGCCCGGGAGATGGTGATGAGACAGGCGAGCGAAAGTAGTGATGGAGGCAAGTCGGAGGCAAGAAATTCTCCCAATTCCTGAATCTGAGACCAGCTCAGGACCCTCAACGCTAGGGGACGGAAATGGCTCCCCATTTTTTATTTTTGTTTTTTACGCTTCCCATCCATATAATGGGCTGTTTTAGTACTTTGTTTTGTATTTGTATTCATCATTTTATATATGACAAAATGGAAGATTTGCGAAAGATTTTGTACATTTTTACACATCTGTAACACTGGTGCAGTTAAATGTTTTTGTTACTTGTTGCCATTGTATTACCCTGTGTTTTTAGCACAATAAATGGTCTTCAACAGCACGTTGTCTAGCTCAAGACATTTTTTTTTAATAATCTAAAAAATATTCTAAAATTCTGTAATAAACCAATTCTAAAGAATGATAAATTTAACCTCATGATGTTCTTAGGGAAGATATCTACTGCTGTTTTTTGGCACATAACCATTTAGGTACAACGTTCTTTAAGTATTTTCATGCAGTCATTTTGTCTTTGTTCAAAAGGTGGCATAAGAAGGGCCACGGCCTCTCCTTTCTGCTTTTTTGTTTAGCTTTTATAACAAACTGGTTCAGTTCACACTCAATGCACAATCATTGGTTTTTAATATGGACTTTAAATACAAACAAATCACAGTGAAGACCTGACCGTACTAGTTTTACAGGCTTTATTTCTGTTTGCACACTGATTTTCCAGGTCACTAAGTTTTTGCCGGCTTGATGGATACATGGGGAAAGAGCCTCTTTTTCTTTGAATCCGCAATAAGTCCCAGCCCAGAAAATCTAAGTGCTCGACAGCACTTTTTCAGGGATGTGACTTATGTGCACGTTTTAGTCCTTTGTGCACGATAGCGAAATATGCATTGGACATATAGTGCAAATGACAATATTAATATTTTACAACATCACTAAGTCAAGGTAAAAAAAAAACGTCTACATAAAATCTAAAATTGGTATCTTGAGGAGAAACATTTGTGTCTACACACAGTATATAGAGAAGGTGGGAATTGCTGTGAGCTCTTAAAGGGATAGTTTAACAACAGCAAAAAAATCAGTCATCATTTAGTCACTGCACATCATTCAAAACCAGTATATGACTTTTTCGTCTGTGGAACATAAAAATACGATTTCTGGAGAAATGCCTCAATAAGGGACAACATTCTTCAAAATATCTTCTTTTGTGTTCTGCAAAAAAAAGTAATGCATGCAGGTTTGCAGTGACATGATGGTGTGTTATGTAAAATCTTTTTTTATTTTGGTTGAACTATCCCTTTAATATAATCTTCTCCAGCACAGCTGTGCAGGTGTCTACTTGACGACACGGTCAGCAGGGCTTAGACATCTGCATTTGGTTCTGCTGGAAGCCAGGCTTCTTAAAATCAGGCCTACTGTCCAAGCATTGGTCATGTGTCCTGAGTAATCTGTGTTCAGACAAAAATAAAAAAATGTATAATGCATATTTAAGAAATACACACAAATGTCACTAAATAAATGTGTAATGGCTGTCATTGACCTTGTACACACTGTAAGGTTAAATTTAGTTTTTGCTATTGCAGCACACAGAACCCTCTTTGGAAGATGATCAAATCACGCTGGGACAACATGCTCATCGGGTCTGGCACAATGCCACCATGCCATCGTGAGTGCATGTGATTTATTAAAGCAATAAAGGAATGTACTATTTTGAAATGAAGCTTTCTTTTAAACTTTTCACTCAAATTGTTACGATGAATATTTTTAACGACAAAATAGAAATTAAAATGATCTGAGCTTGGGCTGTCAATAAAAGTTTAATAAAATGTTAAAAGAGATCAATGATGTTAACACAATGAGACACAGTAGTAAACTGTGAATGTTCAGTTCAGCCAGCTTGGAAAGCGGTAAGTTATTCAGTTGACAAAAACCTCTGTTTGCTGAACTTGTGCACTGTACCTTGATGTTTAGATATGGTCACCCAGACAGTCACTTTTCTCTGCTTTGGTCCTACGAGAGTATTGGAGAAGCTGTTTACTGCTTTTATTGGGTCTGTTGGATTGATGTCTGCAAACAGAAGGTCAAATGATGTAGGAAATAGGAAAGTAAAGAGATATCCTAAAAATATTCATGTACCACACAAACTAAGTTTTGTTTTTATTTTTGTATTTATTTACTTGTGGGAAAAATATTTTTAATAATTAAAAAAAATAAAATATAAATAACTTATTTAATGATATAAAAATGTACTTTAAAAATTATAATATTTTAAAACAAAACTGCTTCACATATCATTTGAATGAATTAGTGAATGAATTGTTTTGATTATATTAAAATTATATCAAATTAAATAACTAAATTGATTATTAAATAAATAATAAAACATTTTTTAAAATATTGCCAATATTCCTTTTACAAAAATGTTTGAGTCTCTAAATGATTTCTTGTCATTTATTAAGACGTTATTTACAATCTTGAAACAATAACACCACCTGGACAATTGTATTTGGCTAATTGACTAAATCGATCCAGACAATAAAATGAGCACATCATGTCATTGACAGAATGTGAAGTTATGTGATGGTTAAACTGAACGCAGTGTAAATTCTATCAGAAATGAATTCGGGAAAATAAAGAGAGGACCTGAAAATCCCATCTGTATGAGACATTGCTCAGACTTTCCACTGCTATTAAACATTACATTGCATTCACCTTGATGTTTGCGCTAGGCACTGTTTGAGTATTTGAGCAATTGGTCTATTTCTGGCAATTCACAAAAAAGAGGGCGATTCGTGTTATTGTTTGCTTGGTTGATAAGGCTAAAATAGGAACAGTGTGTACAGGTTGAAGATTACTCATGTAAACACAAAGCTTTGAGAAAGAACAGTCAGCATAACACGTGTCTGCTCAAACACAACCGAGAGCTAAAAATAGAGATGCACTTACTCCGGTAAAACTCGTTCAGGGCAAGCAAAGAGCAGGGGGCATTAACTGTGGTCATGGTCAGCTTTTATCTGTATATGTGATAAAACCAAAGAGTGGGGAAATTAGATGTTCTTTGGAACCTGGGAAAATAGAGAAAGAAACAGGGTTGGATTTATGTAAATGGGGTTTTGGGGGCTATATAAGTATCACGATATGAGGGATGTAAACAGCTTGTAGTTCCAGGATTATGAAAACCAGAAAATACGCTTTTAAAAAAGACAAAATGTGTTGACTTCACATAAAGCAAACTTGTTGACTGTAGATAGGTGAATCAAAGGTCACAAAAAGGACTTTCAACCCACTTTGTTTTTGACAGTAAACATAAAATGCATATGATGGGTGGAAACCAGGCCAAAATCTGTCAAAATCTGCTAACTTTTTGTGATTAAAAACTGTTTAAAAATCAGTGAGTCAGTAAGGTGGAGAAATGTGTAAATAAAATGTGACAAGCATTTTTTTTAAGTCTCTATTTGACATGGCCTTGCTCAGGTTTAAAGGCAGAATAGGTGGTCCTGTCCAGAATTTTTTTTGTCATGCTGGTTGGAAATCTCTTTACATCCTGATGGCAATCAAGAAGTTATAATAATGACTTATAAACAATATAAATCATCTTTTTATAATTATATATCGTCTGTTAAAGGCGTAGGACCTAAATCGCATAGAGGGTAGAATTTCAGTGCTAGCAGGATAAAGTTAGCACCTTTCCAAATCAACCACCCCACCTTTAAATATATGACGGTTACGTATATTATCACATAATTTTCTTTAAAAAATGTGTTGTTTTTTGTTGGTTCAATTTAAAAATTGGAGCCTTAAATTTTTAAGTTGTTTCAACTTAAAAATATAATATAAAAACTAAATTAATGTATTGTTAAATTGACTAAACTCATTGGGTTGACTAATTAAAGTGGAATAAACGTACAATTTTAAAGCAACCACGTAACATATTTTTTAAAGTTAAACAAACCATTCTTTACTGTGAAGAAGACGAAATTACTTTGGCTGGGTTTTCACGGACAGGGTCACAAATGTGTACAATATAAATAAAATACAAATAAAATCACCCGCACTTACTAGTTGCCAAAACAAAATCTAATTAATCAAAATATTTCATGATAAGCAAAAGGGGGGCAGGTTATGAATAACAGGTGTTCCAGTTCTGAAGATATCAGGTGAACATTTTGTGATGTTTTGCACATGCAAACTTTGTATGGGCCTAGAAGTCACGATGATTTTATGTGCTGTCAAATACAGTATATGTGCTTGATGACCATTTCATTTCACTTCAACAGAAAATAGATTACAACCCCCACACTAACACATTCAGAGAGAATACACATTATCTGAGCCAGCTTGTGCCACTCATGCATAGTTCTCTCAGCTATGATGTACAAAGGGATTTTTAGCTAAATCTTCACTAATCACAAGCTTTCAGGCAGTCGTCTTGATCACTAATCCCTTGCCAAATCAAGATGAAATTGGTCTTGGACACAAAAGTCCACTGCAGAAAGAGATGTACAGTAATCCACTCTGACATAACACACAACATCAAGAAGCACTTCAGTTGACTGGTGATTAAAAAGTATGAAACAGTGAGAGAATAAAGGAATACTTGACCTCGATTGATCTTATTTTGAATTTAATATTCAATACTGTGTGTATGTATAGGTTTAGCCACGGCCATATTTGTAAAGACTAAATTGTGAAATTCCCTAAAAGTTGTACACATTTGTACAGTAAAGTCCACTTGTACGGAAAATAAATACTCTGGTAGTTAATGGGGGATAAGATTTGTTTGGTTACACTCTTAAAACAATTTGTGCTATTTAGCACTAAAAGTGGTTCTTGGCACGTAATCATATGGAACCACTTTAAGTGCTGTATAGAACCATATTTTGGTGCTTAAGCGGTTCTTTGGGTTGACTGACGTGCTATATAGAACTGCTGAAGAACCATACAGGGGCTTATAAGGTTCTTTATACGAAAACGGTGCTTTATAGCACCTCTGTCACCCCAAAGAACCTCTAAAGAACCACTGAATCACCTAGATATGGTGCTATATAGCACTGAAAGTGGTTCCCCTGTGATTACGAGCAAAGAACCACTTTTAGTGCTATAAAGCACCATTTTTTTAGAGAGTACTGACATTCTTACTAATATCTCCCTTTGTGTTGAGCAGAACAAAGAAATGTATACAGGTTTGGAACAACCTGAGGGTAAGTAAATGATAACAGAATTTACATTTTTGGGTGAACTATCCCTTTAAAGGGTATTAGGCCTGAAGATGTGAACGTGTAAATATTGACCTTCATCCATCCATAGTAACACAAAAGACAGCAACAAGTCACTTGAGTCCATTTCTAAACACACACACCACAGGTAAAACAACTGTTACAGATATCTTCAGAAAATGTAATATTCTCATAATCCCACTTGGTTAGTAGCATGCCAACAGACAAATCAAGGTCATAAACCATCAAATTAAAAAGGACCATGCATTAGTTTGTTTTGATGCTAACTTTAGCTATGACCTTGCCTTTCCGTATGCTGTCTTTCATGTAATAATCCTGAAATTCCAACAGCAGTATAAATGTTCCAGAAAATAAACAAAAACTAAGGCGCATGAATCCTTTAGCATGTCCAAACACACATAAGTAAACTGTAGCTTTATATCACACCCCTCCCAGTCTCCAGGCTCTTGGACGGACAAATTATTCGCTAAGGAGCTGAAGGTCCCACCCATCTGATTTCTTGACCATTGGAGAGAGAGACACAAGAAATAACGTATTTCCTAGTCTCAAATATGAGATTATCTTCAGACTTTTATACATGAATAAAACTATCTGTATAACTTTAATATACTATATATAATATATAATTGTATTTACAATTCGATTATTATTTTTCAAACGTTTGACTACTCTTTTTTTAATCAATATGTATTTATTTGTGTTCTTGTTGCCTTTTACAGTTTCAAGATTTTCTAGAATTTATATTGCTCAGATAATACTGCTTCGTCTTATAAGTTTGGAAATCCATGCCAAAAAGTACAAATAAACAAAAACGACCCAATATTTGCATGCATGGTAAGAAAACAAGAACGCCTCAGGAGAAAGAAAACAAGAGTCACTGGCAGACGGTGCTGAACAGGAGGAGCCGGTTGTGTGAAACCTCCTCTTGAGTCGACAGCTCTGACCTGCATTTAAAGGTCATTCTGTATAAAGGTGAATGGAGGATCATCAATGGAGAACATCATATGGAAGAAATAGGAACACAGTGAAGAAATTTTCTGCACAGTTGCCTAGAGAGGCAATATTATGGATACGTGATCCAAACGTTTAATCATGCTTTTTTGTTGTTTACATTCGCAGACTTTTGGTGACGAGATTAAGATCAGTTTTAAAATATCCACTTCACTTTAGATGCAAGAAAATGTTCATTATCAGCTTAGATATTTACCGTGGCTAAAAAAGGAAGTGCATATATTTTTTTAAATAAAACCAATATTTTCCCCAAAACATTTACATAAGAGTAAATCATAAAAAGGCTGACATTTGTATACAGTATGTACATAATATTTTGTTCTGGCTGTTGCGTATACACATATTTCTTAAAAGCCTAACTACAATTGAAACCCTGGTCGCCACATTAACCCACATTCTATCTGTAGGACTGTGAAAACGTTGGTTGGGTGCCCATAGAGGTTAGTGGGTGAATGTCTATTTGTGGTTTGACCTCGTTTGACAATTTGCAAAACAGCAATATAAGAAACTTGCTGCTTTACATTCGGCATGTAGCCTACCTGCTATTTACCTGCTGTCTATTTTCTCCATTCCCTGAATCTCAGCAATATGGTAGGGCTGTGTGAGGGCACGGTGACACGTCGAGAAGCCAGGCGCGACAGCTGACCTGTTATGCAAAAGCAGAAACCATAAAAAGTGATAACCTGTAATCTTCATAAGGGCACTGCAGAATTCAAAGAACACTGAATATCACCTTATGCAGAATCACAAAACTGGTGAAAAGCATGTTTTCTTATATTAAAAGTGTATTAACTACAGGTGTTTTTGCAGGTTTTTGGTTTTACTGAAAAAAAACAACAACTATTAATTTAGTTAAACCTGGTTAATTTAGTAAGACATTTTTTTCATTATAATTCTGTTTCCTTGGAATTATAAGGTTCTATGTGACATATTTGTCAAAATGTATTCACATTTCTTATTCTGTGACTACTATATTTACCATAATGTGATGTTTGTCTTTAAGCTGTTTATATTTTTGTACTTTTTAAAAAACAAAACGATTCTATTTATGAAGTGAAATGGAATGTAAAAACTTTGAAGCTCAATGTCTCAACAGTAGGCCTATAGATAGAACAGACCATCATTTTCATCCTAAAAGTAAATGTTCCAGTAAGGACCAGAAATACATTTACTGTGCGAAAGCAACAATTTTAAGTTGTACAAATACTTTTTAGACCTAGTGCCTTAAATAGTTCGCCCTTAATAAAATCCAGTCATCATTTATTCACCCTTTTTGTGAAATTATATTTTAGGAAATGTCTAAAAAAAAAGTGACCAGTGTTGTTCAGTTACCAACATTCTTCAAAATATATTCTTTTGTGTTCTGCGGAAGAAAGAAAGTCATACTGTCATAAAAAAACTAAATAATAAAACAACTCCAGAAAAAAGTCAAGAACACACTGTTAAAAAATGTATGGTTCTCGATTATAGGGTTTTACCCATAGCTAGCTAGTTTCGGATTAGAACCTTAACCTTTATCCTTAATTTTAACTAGATGAAACTGGCCAACTAATACTCAAGAACTCAGAAAACGACGGTGGGCAGGAATAGCAGATCGATGGAAATCAATGAGTCTCCACAGATGATCACGCTGTGACCGCATGAGCAGCAGAGCCGTGACCCGGGCTCACCCGCGCCCCCTCCGCGTGCCCAACCATAAATCACCCGCAAACTGAAAACTAGCCACCGGGATTTCACTGGAAAAGTGAACGTAAAGTCAGCACAATCTGAGAGACCGAAGCAAAGTTATTATTAAAACGCAAGAAATTAAACACAGACTGAACATTTAAATCAAATTATTACTCCTTTAAAAAGTCTGAAGGAATCTTAAGAATAGATCGTCACTGAAATAATAGCATACGGTGCCATCTGCTGGATATATTTTTATATTGCGCGAGCCATTGTTTCTAGGCTATATGGATATATGCAACAACACAGTAACAGCTGCATTAATACAAAGTTTAATATTTGCCACATCAAATGACCATTGCTCACCACTAGACCTATGAAGTTAAAGATATCACAAAAAACAAGAAAGGTAAACTGGTCAAACTGGCTACTGAGGTCCCTTGAGGTCCCTTTTTTGTAAAATGAACAAACAATCTGGCGCGTGTTTTCTTTGAGTTTACCGGCCAGGTAATCTTGTCTTTAGTGGAAAATTTGGCGAGTTGTTTAACACAACGCAATAAACCATTTTAAAAGCTAAACTAACTAACAATACAGAAAGTACAGCACAATATAGTATACAAAGGAACAGACAGTGTTTTGTATCCTGTTTTACAACATTTTTGGTTCATTGACAGTTCAACCTCCATAGACATTGCCCGTTTTAAACATGTATCAAAGTAAAACTGTCTAGCAATATATTTATTTCAATTTTTTACACTCAAGATTAATTCATGTGTTTTGCATCTGAAGAAAATGAATCATTGATTTCACACATACAACTTTAACCATAAAGCAAATACAACAAACAAAAACAAATTATTCTCAGAGAGCAGCAAAAGGGCTTTGTGTGCATGTTCTGGTGTGATGAAACAGACTTATGTACATATCCGGTAATGTACCAAAGGTGATTCAATAGCATACAATTGTCTTTAAAAATCGTGTCTTGGTAAGTCTTTTCTTACTTTCGCAACACTGAAGGGGATCATACACAGAGACAGAAAACTTCCAACTGAGTCAGTCCAAATCACTGTAGCGACTGATGTTTTCTAGATTGTGCCTCAGATCTTTAAAATCAGGCCGGTCTTCTGGCTTCACCCTCCAGCAGGACAGCATGATGTCATATATGAACTGCGGACATTTAGGTGGAGCTGGCAATCTGTAGTTCCGTTGAGTGATATAAGTAAACACCTCATTTGTTGCTAAACCTACATAATGAAGAAATCGGTTTAATAAAAATATGAATAAAATAAAATATTTTGCAATATTTAGTCGAGGCCATTTAAAAAAATACATGACACGCATAATTGAATTGACCTGGATAAGGTATCCCGCCGTAGGTGAGAATCTCAAAAAGAAGAATCCCGAATGACCAGATGTCAGATTTATTGGAGAAACGGCCGTGACTGATAGCCTCAGGTGCCGTCCACCTGTATGGGATTTTCTTCTCATCAGATACATAAAAAGGCTCCTAGACAAAAATAAAGATGTAAATTAATAAATGGTTCATACTCAAAGAAGGTCAATTCATTACAGACTCTTTGATCCTCTATGACTGATGCTTAAAAAGACTTCAGAAAGTTTGGAGAGGATACAATATATATATGCAGCCATGCATACAGATCATAATCATATCACAAGTCTATATACATCCACCAGTTTAAAGGTAAACATGAATAAGCTCACAGATATGGAATATATGAGAGCAGAAACAGGAGGAGGAGAGGTGAGAAAAGGTATGTGTAGGACTCTACCAAAGATAATACTAAAAACAGTCACGTTTATTCTGTATATGAAATAAGAGACTTCATTTATCTGTAATTATGACTCGTCCATATTATGAGGAATATACATGATGGATTTTAATCTGGTGGATTTGTTTTAGCCTTCAAAAATTAGAGAACAAAGACAAAAAGGATTTGTTCCAAATATAGAAATAAGTAGTAGCAGTTACAAGCGTGTTGCGTAGGTGAGAAAGTAGATTTATTTTTATCTTTCTGAGTGTTATTTTAATATTGTGGGTGTTCTGCTATTTCTGAGCAAATTTTCTTGAGGTTTGTCAGATGGATGCTGCTAACCTAAAACCCACGGACAGATAAATGTTTAATGAATGCCAAGATTCACAGATGGCTGAATATTTTTTGATGTTTCTGCATAAATTCTTTGAGCTTCCTCTTAAAACAATGCAGACATGAGTGTCATTTCCTCTCTGCACTTACTAGGAATACACTGTCACTTTAATATGTTTGGTAAAACCGTGGGATTGAGAACAATTTTGAAAAAGAAGAACTATCCACAACGTTATATTCCCCTAATCATTTCCATTTATGCGTGTAGCAGATGTTTTTATTCAAAGCAATTCACACCACAGGACACAGTATACATTTATATATAACTATAAATGGCTACACTCCAAATAAAATGTGTTATGAAATGACAGTATAGTGCATATCAACGCACCTTAATGATGCGGGCTAGGCCAAAATCGGCAACTTTGCAGATATATCCATCTCCAACTAGAACATTTCTTGCAGCGAGGTCTCTGTGAATACTGTTATTGGCCTCTAAATATGCCATCCCTTCTGCTACCTGAGCTGCCATGTCGATTAGAGAAACCAGATCTAATGCCTCGCCTTCTGGACCTGAAAGATGTGATGAGAGAGATACAGAAAGAGCACTGATGAACTTAAAGGGATAGTGCACTCGAAAATTCTGTCATCATATACTTGTTCCAAAACTGTTAACAAGATCTTTTAATAACAGAACACAAAAGAAGATATTTATGAGAATGTGAGAAACTAAATAGTTCTGGGGCACCATTGACTACCACATTTTTTATCCTTCTATGGAAGTCTATGGTGCCCCAGATTTGTTTGGTTACAAACATTTTTTCCAAAAATCTTTCTTTCTTTCTTCCTTTCTTAGTGTCCATCAGAACAACTAAATTTATGCAGGTTTGAAACAACTTGAGGGTGAGTAAATGATGGCAGAATTGTCATTTTAGGGTGAACTGTCCCTTTAAAGACAGGGAGATAGACACATATAGTTAAATGTTCACTAGCACACAATTTAAGGGTAAAAATAGGATCTTGGGGGCAGTGACTGACCTCTGAGGAAGTCTAACAGGTTGCCCTTCTCCATGAGCTCTGTGATGATGTAATAAGGGGTGGAGGATGTGCAGATCGCAAAGAGAGAGATGAGGTGTCTGTGACGCAACCGCTTCATAATCTGCACCTCCATCTGAAATTCTTTCTGCTTTAGACAATCTGTGGTGGAGAGAGACAGGAAAAGCCTTCTTCTTGTCATGTATAATTGTCATTTGTAATATTATAGCTACCAGTTCAAAGTCTAAATTTAAAGGCGCAAGATTAAGGAGATCTATTGCCAGAAATGCAATATATGCAATATATAACTTTGTCTTCAGAGGTGTATAAAGACCTTACACAATGAAGCGTTATGTTTTTATAACCTTAGAATGAGCTATTTCTATCTACACACGCCGAGGGAAAAGAAGGTCGCAAAGAGGCGAAAACATGACAACATCTTAGTCCTCGCTCAGCCTCTGTGGTCCTTCGAAAGGAAGGGAGGGGTTGGAGTGAGCCTTTGGTTACTATTCGCAACCTCAACCACTAAAGTTCATACACTGAAGCTTTAAGGGTGTTTTAGCCATTCAGTTGTAGATTTACTAGTGTAATGTTTTTATGGTCATTGCCAGTCTGTGTGACCCACATTTGTTCCGCTTCAGCTCACACGTACAATGCAGTAGTGTGTGCCGTGTACAACCCAGACTTGTTGGTTGTATTATTTCTAAAGTACTCATGTCTTGAGGCTGCAGGCGGTGCAGGTGATGCCTTTAATGTTAGAATGCTTTCGATTTAATACTCTCTGTTATTAAAAGATGTGTACTCATGCCATTGTTGTTCAATGATGTCCTTGGGGTAAATTCTTGAAGACTAAAACTGGCAAAAGCACAATGCCCTACATATAGGTTTCTGTCTGGAGCATTGACTATCTGGCTTTTGAAATGGGTTGCGAAACACAGTATGGTGTTACATTTCTTGAATGTCTACTTCCTACACATATACCATTTCCTGACATTAGATTTTTAAAGTCAAGATCTCTACACATGTTTCTAAATCTTAGTTTTGTTTATATTAATAACTTTTTTATGAGGGAACTGGAGACGTATTTGAAGAATACAATTTTTAAGCGGTGTTGTGAGTAACATACACCAGGATAACAGCAGATCAGTTTTATGTTTGGAAAACAAAGAGAGGCTTTTTAACTCACTGACTGTCATCCCATTTTTAGGAGAATGTTCATAAAGATAATTTTACGATAGATCTGATCCCTTATTTTTGAAACAAACGAGGTAGAAAAAGAGATCTTCCATCTGTTACTACGGTTTTGCTGTGGCTCTATTGGTAGAGGATAGTGGTAGCAACACTGACATCGCGACTTTGATTTTGGTTTTAGAATAAACTAAAGCACACCGTTAGAAATTTAAAGCCATAGTTCAGCCAAAAAATGTCATAATTTACTCACCTTTGAGTTGTTCCAAAATCTGTATACATTTCTTTGTTCTTATGAACACAGAGAAAGATATTTGGAAGAATGTTAATAACCAAACAGTTCTTGGATGCCATGGACTACCATAGTAGGAAAAATTACTTTACACATTTTCTGATCCGTTGAACACAAAAGACATTTTGAAGAAAGCAAACAGTTTTGGGGCACTTTTGACTACCATTGTCATTTTTCCTACTATGGTAGTCAATGGGGTCAAAGAACTGTTCGGTTACAAGCACTCATCCAAATATCAATGTAATACAACGAATAAATGTATACAGATTTGGAACAACTAGAGAGTAATTCATGGCAGAATTTTCCTTTTTGCGTGAACTATCCTTTAATAATTAATCATTTTTATGAGGCGCCTTTAATGTTTGGCACAGGGTTTGGCACATATCTAACCAAGTATCTAAAAAGTAATAAAAAGTGCTTGTCAACTTTGACAACACAGTATTTTTTATTTCCTGAAAAACAGTCTATTTTGGACATCTGAGGCTTCAGAAGGACAGCGGCGATGTACTTGTTCTTTAGGTTATTTGTTAAACGCCAAATACCTTTCACTTCTGTCATTATGTATGCAGGTTTCTGACTGGGGGATTCCATCATTGACACATTACACATTTGTGTCACATGATGTGCAACATTTGGATTTTTCATTCCCGTGACATCAGATCTATTATACAACATCCAACTATTAGCTCACCATGGTTCTTGAGGATTTTGATGGCCACGTTAATGCGATTTTTCCAATTGCCCCTGTAAACATCAGCAAAGTAGCCGCTGCCGAGCTGATCTTCAAGGGTAAAGTCCTCTTTTGGCAACTCCCATTCGTCCACTGTTGAGTGCGACAGATCCTGCGGTTGAGGCCTTTTCTACAGCCAGGAAGGTGAGTCAGAAGTGACAGGAAGTGATGCAAGTCTTTTGACATTACACACATTATAACTACTCGTGAATTTACTGTGTGAAATGAAGTTCTTTAAACAATAATAAACATAACATCAGGCACATTTTTGTTTGTTTGCTGGTGGATTGAGAAGTACTTTTGGAAACAAAACAAATATTTACGTCATCAAATAAATGGCAGTTTTAACACGAAACTGACATTCTTGTAAAACTGAAGCGACTGTTTCAACCACTTCCTCAAATAACAGAACTGAAAGAAAACTGAGAGAGAAATGACTACAAGCAGGAGAGAAGAGGAGAATGAGCACATGGAGAAACTCATGAAAAAAAAGATACATTTCTCTTTGTCTTACCCTAATGCAGGGACATTTCAGTCTGTCCAGAGAGGCCAGAGAGTGAGATTGATAGTATTCCACCACCTCTAATACGCTGGAGAATTTAAGAGCCGGATCCACATAGACTTGACCATTGGACTCATATATCTTGAAGTGTTTTGTTTTTTTCTTTGCCTTTACTTTGAGAAAAGGTTCAAGAGGAGAGAAATGTCAGATATACAGGACAGTGAACAGCAGAGATTTTTTTCTTCAACCATAAACACCAGACTTTGAGAGATCAGAAGACAAGTAGTACAAATTTATAGCTGGACTCTGAATAAAAATCCCAGATCAGCAAATCACTGACTGTAAAAACTATACAGACCTGAGATCACGTGGCCTATGTTGTCGGACTCACTGATTCGCACCAGAAAGGATCCGTCATGATTTCCAGGTGACATGAGGTGACTTGAGGCCTCAACACGGCTCATCTTTCCAAAGAACCATCTGAAGCAGCATTCAAATCAAGGGGGTCATTTACATTCCTTCACTGCACAGTTAATCACAAAAACTTTAAGATATTAAGACATGGGTGTTCATACAGTAAGGAAAAAGACTTATCTCTATTACAACTACTACAATGCATCAGAAAATGGTTACTGAGAAAATCACCCAGACTCAAAAGAAGAGGTCATGTAAAAACTTTGCATTATCCTGAAACTTTTTCCGCTTTGTGGCCAAGGACAGTTTTGTTCAGATTTAATTCTATAGCGCTTTTTATCATTTTGCATTGTTCCAAACAGCTTTACAGAAAATGCATTTTAAGACAAAACAATCGAGACACAAGGAAAGAAAACCTTATTAAAATAAGTCAATATAATATTGAAAAATCATGAAGGTTCTAACTGCAATAACAATTGTAAATGGAGTGTTAATGATGTTATATTCATATCTAGGGGTGTCACAATATACCACTATTGACAATAACAGCGGTATTAATTACCAATTTAATTCTACACGTATCATAAACTATTCTTCACATTACAGTTTTGCCTTAAGAGTCTCAATGGTTACAACTCTCTGTTTCCCTAAATATTTGTGTTTTGTGTGTTTCATTGACAAAAAAAAAACTAAATAAATAAACAAACAAAACATTTGATTGATAGCATAATTTCTTAAACAACCGTGTCGTAAAAAAATTGCGCTGGTGTGATTTTTTAAATCTAAAACTGTTTTTATTATTATGTTAATTCGTCTCTTTGGATAAAAACATTTGCTAAATGAACGAATGTAATGTTTGTGTAAACAATATTTTAAGCGGATACATTTGTCCGGGTGTTTTTGAAATGCAGCCAAAGACTTAGGAACTCGTATTAAACAATGCATGTATAAAAAAATGAAGTATATAAAATAAAAAATTGAAACCAACTCACGGTTGAGATTCCACGGATTCCACGCGCGCCAGGTAATTACGCGGAACAAACCCCGTGGCGAGAATACAACCATTCATGTCCGTTTTCCTCGCGTTCCACCAGTCACCGGAACAGCTGACGATCTGGAATATATCACCGGCCTTAAACGACAACTCCTCGACTTCCCGAGCCTCAAAGTCCCACAGAGCTGTATATACCGCATTGTCGGTCTTTCGACTTGGCTGGATAGAGCTCACCGGCCGCGCGTAACGACCGACAGACTCCGTGCCACTGTTGACCGTGATGCTGGAAACATCTCCCGTCAAACCAGAGTCAGCTTTCACGCTGTTTTCACCGGGGTCACTCGAGGGTCCGTATATTCTGTCCCATAATGTCTGAAGACATGGGAAAGTTTTCCTCAAACATTCCCCCATGGGATTACAGTGCCCGCGCCGGGCGCGCTCTGGAGAGACACCTGCTCTGCTGGATGGCGATGTGAAGAACGCGAAGAGCGGCTTTAGGGAACTGATGTAAGTGTGCAATCTTCCGCATTTTCACCACGCCTATGCACAGTGACACAAGGTTCAGTAGGCTAAACTTGAAACATTCTATTTGAGGGTGATAACACCTGCCGAGCAAACAATACAAGACAAAATCAGCTGTTTACCATTAAAACCATTACACAATTTCTTTATGAAGCGCATTTTGGGCTTATTTCAGTTAGGATTACATCCCACCCAAGCAGAGACCCACAGAGACCATTGGTTTCCATTCCATTCCATTCCATTTTCTACCGCTTGTCCGAACTACCTCGGCCCGGGTCACGGGGAGCCTGCGCCTATCTCAGGAGTCATCGGGCATCAAGGCAGGATACACTCCCTGGATGGAGTGCCAACCCATCGCAGGGCACACACACTCACTCATTCACTCACGCACTCACACCCTACGGACAATTTTACCATTGGTTTCCATTAAAGCTAATACAATTCCCATTATAACCATCCATTAGTATTTTTGCAAATATTTCTATTGTTTTTTATTTTAGCAGGGAATAAAATAGCTTATGGTCTACTATGTTATCAAATATCCAGCTCTGATCAATTTTTACCAAACAAATGATGAACTGCACAAACAAGTTTATTGAAAAAATATTTTATTTACAAGAGTTATCCACAGAATACATGAAGAGAAACGGTGCTTTAGTAAAATGCACTGGAAGACAATTAAATTATGACAAGCCTACTCAGGTAGTTTTTGTCATATGGCTCCTGTGTTTGATCTTAAAAGCGTTTGAAGATCATACACTTGGTAATAAAAACTATTTGTGCAGTCTGCCTTTAATCAACATTAAATCAACAATTATAACTTAAAATGGCCATAGTTTCCATCGCGTTCTTAACACCTGTCCATATTTTGGCAGGTGAATCATATGTAAACATAAACTCTCACCGGAAAACGGACCAAATCATCTCCTGTTCCTATAGGAACTGAACAGGCCAGATCAACTCTAGCAAATAAACAATAAGGAAGTGCTGTGTGTTTATATTACCGTATAACTAGTGCGTAATGAAGTACTTCAACTTTTGACAACCAAGAGCTATAGATAATCTGGTCCCGTCAGGTTAAGGAGATGCATTTAGTTTGTTCTCGGGTACTATTTTCCTCTTTCGTGGCTTTTCCAAGCACTTCACGAACATCTCTTGCACCTCCCTTCAATCATATAATTTAAGCAGTCATAAACATTCTTTCATTGACACTGGAGTACACCTTTGTGCATTTGTCTTTCGTGCACTTTTTGTCCATGCAAGTCTTTTCTTCATTCTCTTTCTTGTCTCAGCATTCCACAATCACATGCTTCCAGTCTCTCTCTTCTCGTTGCTTTTTACACTTCAATGGTTTTGAAGTAGATTCTGGAGTAGATGTTGTCCAGCTGACTATGAAGTGCGTGAAACGAGGGCCGTTTGGAAGGCTCCGCATGCCAGCATTCCATCATGATGCGGAAGATGTTTGGCGGGCAACGGCTTGGAGATGGCAACCTGTAGCCTGAGGACAGGATCTCCAAAACTTCTTTATTATTCTTGCCTGCAAATATATGGGAAACAAAAATGCATAATAAAGCATTTACATGTTTAAAAGTAAAATAATAGGGCGTTATAAACTGCGCTTAACCCTGAAAAATGTTGCACACTTTAAAAGACGTTTAGCCCTGCTTTTTCCATGGTGTGGAACTTTTGCAAGGTTAACCCCACATTGTGGTGCCAAATACAGTCTGTTTGCATGTTTAAAGTGAATGTAAACAGCCTACATGGACTTCACTCCATTTTGCATGGCAATTTGCATAAATGTTTTTTTTATTAAATCATAAAACTGGAAGATGAGGATTAAACATTAACCTCAGGAACACTGTGAAACATGATAATCCAGGATAATATTTAGCCTTTAGAGTTACTGTTAGAACTAACCCTTTTGTACACCTTCATCAATGCGGGGATAACCCTGCTGAGGGGTTAAACGTAGGCTTTAAAAAGAACATAACCCAAAATGAAACTGCAAAAAGGTGAAAATATCTGTAGCTAACAGAGCGACTCATACCATCATACGGCATTTTTCCACGTGACATCATCTCATAGAGCACCACTCCAAAGGACCAGACGTCAGATTTCACTGAGAAGCGCTGATAAAGTGCAGCTTCTGGAGCCGTCCAGCGCACGGGGATCTTAGTGTTCCTGCTAGCTGTATACACACTGTCCTACATACCAACAAAATACTTTAGAATGTAAAACATTTCTGTTGCATTATTGCTGCGACATAATGTTGTTTTTTATCCATTGTTTGTTTAATAGCGGGCATACACTTTTATGGGAACTGATTCGGTCTTCACATGTTACGAGACTGCATTTATTTATAATTTCTCATACACTTCAAGGAAAAAAAACAATTCCCAAAAATGGAAATTCTGTCATAATTAACTCACCCTCAGACCCAAACTGTATTCATTTCTTTGTTCTGCTAAACACAAAGGAAGATATTTGGAAGAATGTCAGTATCCAACCAGATCTCATCCCCCATTGACTCCAATAGTGTTTATTTTCCTTACTATGGCAGTAAATGGGGGTGACATCTGTTTGCTTACTGACATTCTGACATTCTTCCAAATATCTTCCTTTGTGTTCAGCAGAACCAATACATGTATACAGGTTTGGAACAACTTGAGGGGGAGTAAATGATGACAGAATTTACTATCCCTTTAAATTATTATAATCGTATCTCTATTTACTGCATGCTTAAATATTACAATTAGGTTTTTATCCAAAATGACTTACAAATGAGGAACATGGTTGTAAAATAAAGGTCAAAGTGCTGTTGACACTACATCACTTCCCACATACAGATCTTCAGAGGCTGCCTTGCTCTGTGTTTTTACCTTAATGATGCGCGCTAGACCAAAGTCGGCCACTTTACACACCAGGTCATCTCCAACCAAGATGTTTCGAGCAGCCAGGTCTCTGTGGACGATGTGTCGGTCCTCTAGATAGGCCATTCCTTCTGCTATCTGACCAGCCATGTAGATCAGGTGAGCAGAGGTCAACACCTGACCCTCAGGTGCTATGTGAAGACACAAGGGACATCCAGCAAATGTTTTAGCAGAACAATGGAACATTGTCAGATCATGCTGATTCATCAGGTTATACAGGCGTTCATGACCGCCTGAGTGCATGCAGTCTTTAAAGGGATAGTTCACCCAATTCGTCATTTACTTACCCTCATGTTATTTCATACCTGTATAAATTACTTTGTTCTGCTGAACACAAAGGAAGATATTTGGAAGAATGTGAGCCATTTTCAGTTCTTGAACACCGTTGACAACTATAGTTGGAAAAGGAAAATGGTAGTCAAAGGTGTTCCAGAACATTCTTCAAAATATCTAATTTTGTGTTCAGCGAAACAAAAAATATACCATATTTTTTTCTACAATGGTAGTGGATAATGACCCAGAACTAAATTATTGCTAACATTTTTCCAAATATCTTTCTCTGTGTTTTTCGGAGCAAAGACATTTTTACAGGTTTGAAACAAAATTATCACAATTTTGTTCTTAAATCTATGTTAATATATTGATGTTATGCACTCAATGTGTGATCTAATAAGGTTTGCAATAAATTAAGTAAACAAATACACATAAAACAGTGTTAAAATGCAAAACAAGCTGTTTCATTAATAGTCTCAGACCCCAGTATAACATTATGATTAATATGAAATAAATATTAAATCAGTAAGATGTTAAATTAACCCGTGCAACTGAATTTTTAATGTTGAGTTTTTTAGTTTCCTGTTCATAGTAATTGTGTAGAATACATTTAAAACATGTTTAAATGTGTTCAATTGACTCTTTCTGGTAGCACAAAATTAAACAAAATATTTAATAAAGAAACACGCAGGAGGTTGGGCCTGTTTAGGACTTTGCAAATGGTTAAAATTCATTTAAATTCTGTGGCTTTTGTGCTGTTGTGAGTTCTGCAGTCTTCATGTGGCCCTTCTCATATGTTACAGTTAACTATTACAATTCAACTAAACATAAACACAACTAAACATAATAAGAGACATGCAAATGTTCTCTAGTGTAAGTGATTCAATAATTGATCAAAATAGCAAACAAGATAATAAACTAGATTTTTCAAGTAGACCACGGGCTGTAAGAAGTGACTTCATTGTGAAAGACATGACGCTCTGTTAAATTATACTTTTGATAACAACGCAAAAATAAAAAAGGAAGTCAAATAATAAAACAAGGTCATCAGTGCTGACGTGACCGTATAACAAAGTAAAATGTATTTAAGTATAATGGTATATACAGTGCTTTTATTTGACACTACAAAGGAATACTTTTATATTAACATGCAGGTGTCTGTACAAGCCATTATTGAAATAGGGAAGAGAGTATGTGAAAATGAAAGCACTCACCAGACAGGTATGATTTCAGGCTTCCTTTAATCATGAGCTCAGTGACGATATAGACGGGTTCTCCTCGTGTGCACAGAGCCAGGAGCTGAATCAGTTTAGGATGGTGCAGGTTCTTCAGTGCGTGAACCTCCTTGACAAATTCATCCAACTTTGTGTCCTCTACAGGGCACAATGAGAGAGCCATAGCTTAAAAATTCTGTTGATTTTGTCTATGATTGTCCTACTGGTAAGGACATTTTTTGAACTTTCTCTTTTTTGGGGAAGTAAAAATTATGTCAGTGCTGAAAGCCCCTTTTGAGCAACTTTTGAGTTATTTTTAGGAGTGTGAAAAACACCCAAAATAACTTTGATATGTATGTAGTTCCGCAATTCCTTTAGCACTAAAATTAGATCAAATCTAACTAAATGTATAAAATAATTATTGAAAGAAGATTTTATGTCCAGAGGTTACCTAACTTACCTAACTGGCTTCATACAGTATTCCCAAGCATAAAAAACGTTCTAGTGTAGTCGCATAAAATTTCAACCATTGGTGCAGCAGAATTTTTGCTCACACAGCAAAATTACAAAACCCATATGCTTAGATTTCACTGCATTTATGCAAGATTTCACCACCTCTTTCTTTCCTGCTCTCATGTTTGAGCATAATGTAGCATAGTGCTTTTAAACATATGGGCGCAGAAAATAATTAAGATACCATTTCATAGAACCGTTTTCAGTTTTTCTGAATTTACTCTGTGTTTAGGGAAAAACATCATTTTTGTTTCATTCTGTGAAGTACTAACAATAATTTTATCAAATTTATAATAAAAATGTTGTTTCTATTTGCAAAACTGGAGAAACAGGTTAAAATAGGATAAGAGCAAAAATAAGATGCTCTGTATTTTTTCAGACCTCATACTGCAAAGAAAACTAGTTCAGATTAACTTTTAAGCAATACAACAATGTATTTAAAAAAATCTAGATTTTTCTTGTCATGCTGTCAGTCTCTCACATTGCTGTTGGATGACTTCATGTCACTCCTGAGGTTTAATTTTGTTGAAATTCAACAGACACTGGACTGGCCACAATACATCTAGAAATGCTGAATAAATGACAATTTGGAATGGTCTCTTATATTTTTCATTGTAAATGCATAAGAAGCTGAAAGTGAAGCAGCATCACACCTTGTTTGAGCATCTTGATGGCCACATTCTGCTTCTTGGTGGTCCAGGTAGCCTCCCAAACCTCTCCAAAGTGTCCTTCCCCGAGTTTCTTGATAAGATGAAACTCCTCCCTCGGCCGCTCCCACGGTTCCATATCGAACAGCTCCCTCTGCACGTGGACACACAAAGGTCACAAGAAATCTGTTCCAAGAATCTTTCCTCCTTGATATCACATGTTATGCTAAACACAAGGCTATTGACTACAACACTGGATACGTTACACTATACAAAGTGAATGTGTAGTTAGTGAGTAGATTGTGTCGACTGCATAAACATGAGAGAAAGATAAGAATGGGTTGGAAAAGTATTTCAAGAACACTGAAATCAGGGCAATAGACTGCAAAAGGGTTTAATTTTATCTAAACAAGCCGTTCCACTTTACTGTGGTTTCAGATATAACCAAACTATGTAGTTAGTATCTAGTATGAAGGTATGTTAAAGTGTTAAGAAGGAAACGTAGACAATGTTTTAATAGTTTGCAATAAATGTTAATTTATTGTTTAACCCTCTGGTGCTTCAGGGGTCACAATGATGCTCCTCACAGTCAAAAATGACTGGACACCTACCTAATATGCAACTTTTTTTTTTCTGTGAAATCAATATGTAACAATATTTTTGTTGTTTGTTGTGAGGACAACACGTGGGACTATAGGATCATTTAGTCTTATATAATCACATTCATGATTATTTTTTTACAAACAAGACAGACTCTAGACAGAGTCTATGTTTTGTATCATTCGATAAAGTCAAATAAAAGATCAATAAAAGCGTAAAAAGGTTTAGTCAAAAGCGGCCGAACACTACCAGAGGATTAAAAAAAATCATAAGAGTCACAAATTATGACACAATGATAATTACAATTTTGTAAATGCTATATCACAATGCAACAACATTTTTTTTCACAAATGTGACCTATGTGTAGTTTAAAACCAGTGAATCAGACTATTTTTTAATACTGAAACAACAACATAATTTTGTCATCTACAACTTATGGTTGAGGAAAAACATTTGTATGAAACATTTTAATCGGATTGTGTTAGGCTTAGGACTGGATTTTTGGCTGGAAAGAATTTATTTACCTTTGACTTTAGGGTAAGTTATTGGATAAAATTACAATATCAATTCCTTAAAGGATGAGAAAGAGGATGAACATATGTTTTGTTTAATAAGAATATGTCACGGTAACCACGTTTTAATGTGTTTATCTACACACCTTAGTTCAAATGATCTCATTTCATTCCAAATCTGTATGACTTTGTTTCTTCGGCAGAACACAAAAGAAGATATTTTAAAGAATGTTGGCCCCCATTGACATGAAACCACAAAATCACAGAGACATTTCTTCAAATACCTTTTTTGTGTTCCACACAAGAAAGAATCATATACCAGTTTTGAACAGCACAAGAGTAAATAAATCATGTTAACATTTTTATTTGTAATGGAGCTATTCCTTTAAAATTAGTAAAAGATTTAGAAACCAAAGTGTATGATTCAGGCTCAATAGAGACACTTCCCCTGGCCACTACATTAGAAACAGACTGCTCCATATCGCTAATGGGATCTCTTAAGCAGAACTGATACCCATAATGTAATGCCTATTTATGAACGTCTGTCTCATGAGGACAAAATCTGATGTCTAAAATTAGGCTGGTAAGTAATGTCAATGAATCATACAGATGTTTTTGCGGTGTGTGTGTATTAAATAAAAGAGTCATACCTGCTGTACACATGGCTGGTCTAAGGGACATCCCAGACTTCTGGAATTATTCTGGTAATATTTGATAAGCTCATCCAGAGTGGCAAAAGAAATCTTGTCGGATACAAAGTAAGCACCAACCGTTGAACGATGGATACGGAAATGGAAGACACTGTTTTCGCTTCTGGCTGTAAAGAAAAGAAAACCATGTTTTTCTCTATAAATACAAACGCTGAAAATGGTTTACTAGCTCAGGTTTAAACACAAACACTCGCTACTGCTATCTTCCAAATCGCTTAGTCAGCTGAACACGGAGGAGCAATATGATGTTACGAACTCTGGGAGAGACATGGAGGAAGAGAAAGAATGAAAGGAACAGAGAGAAGTTGTGTGGTTTGAAAGGATGGAGAATAAGCGCATTATTCATGCAAAAGAAATACGATTATTTTTGTGAGAGGCTCTGTGCTGTCAGATCAGACAGACAACTGAAGATGTGCAAAGAGAAGATAAAGATGGAGATGTTGTATAAGGACATGCTGAGACCTCCAGGCATTCAAATTTTAGAGTGCGTGAAACAGATGGAGAAGAAAAGAGAAAACAAACCGGAGATGGTATATTCATCACTGTGGCTCTCACTGATCCGCACCAGAAAGGAACCAGTTTTATTCTGAGGAGCCAGAAGCAGCTTCTCAGCTTTTTGCCTGTTTATATTCCCATAGTACCATCTGTAAACAGACACACAGAGAATGAATGAACACCTCACTCAATGAACAAATTGCTCGATAGGACATTATATGCTCCTCAAAGAGCGTGAAAAGTCTTTCGACTATATTTTTGCATTGTGATAGGAATTGAATATCAGTTGTGAATTGTCCCCTAATCTCACAATCGAATAACACAGGAAATCGTATTCTGTACTGTAGTACTGTAGTGAACAACAATAACAACAATCATTATAAGTCATTTCACTGTCTTTGTATTGAGGAATTTATTTACTCCACGAACAGTGGTAAAAATAAGAATAACCATTGAAAATAGAAATGATAAAAAGATCAAAAGTAGATATATCCATGAATGTGGGCAGAGTGCATTTATAGTCATGAAAACAATGTCAAAATGTTAATCTGAAACATCTTAACAGTATATTATTTATAACTAGACATATTTGACAACCCGTATGTATGTATGTATAAATATATTTATGCAAGATTATAAAATGATGGTTCATTTATTTATGTAGACGTTTATATACATATAAATGTTTTTATTATACTTTTATGAAAAACATAAATATAGGGGAATATACTGGAAAATGTAATGCAATATATGAAATAATAATTTACGTTCATTAAATCAAAGTGCTTATATTTTTCAATAAATGAAAAGCATTATGTATTATTCAATAGGGCCTATATTGTAATATTATTCTAAATATTTTCAAATATATAGGCTCTTACAGATTTAATATATTGACAGTTAATAGGGGACCCGGCCACGTTTTATTTCTATGTCCAAGAAATTTCAAAACCTTAAATGAAATACACTTTCTTTGCATGTATAAAATTGGTAAGGTCAAGGCTCGTATTTTGCCCACATTAACCGCGTTCGGTTTGTCACAGTAAACAATGTCGCGTCATGCAAAGTGTTGCCGTGTTAAATGGGTGCGGCAGGGCGCACATGCTTGTTTAGCACAATCCCATGATGCGTCAGTTTCAGCGAAACTCCGCCAGGTGACAGGTGCATGAGAGGCCTGCCGCCCGAACGCAACACACAACAAGCCGTTACTTGCCAGTGCTCATTGGGATGTTTCTAATGGACTGACCCCGTTACAGCAACAAAACACAAGTAGGCTATACGGCAGCGTGAACAGTCTCATTGTCCTCATGAACAATAGTAAAGCCCATTGTGATATAGTCTACAGTGCACGAACACTGGGGTGTGTGTATGCGGTACTTGTTTAAAAACACGTTACCTGCGTGTAAAATGTTACCTGTGTATGTGTGCGCGCGCGCGTACATGCGGCATTCAACTCTAGTTTAAAGGTGTGCACTACATGGCTACTCGCGTATCGCTTGATCATAAATATTTAACTGTGATACGTTTCGCACTCATATAAACATATAAAATGGACCCCATAAAGCAAGCTCCGGACTTACTTATAGTTTGCGAATTCGTCCTGTACCAGGGCCACATAGTTAGCAGGGACCAACCCGGACTGAAGGGACCCGGTCAGCTTCTTGGCAAATACATATTCTCCCCTCTTCTCTATGACAGACAGTTTGTCCCCTTCCTTCACGGTAAGCTCTTCCTCGCTACGGGCTTCAAAGTCGAACAGAGCCGCGTAAAGCTGCGATTGTTTCTTCTTAGGCGCCGGGACCCGGATATCACCTGAAACGGTGCGGATCTCGGCCGGGTGAGCGACGCTCGGGTAAAAAAATTCGGGCCATATCCAGTCCCATAACCTCTTCAGACATGGCATACAGCTGCGACAACAGTTCTCCATCCCGTCCCTCTCTTCCCAGGAGTCCGGTGACGGGCGCCAGGGCAGCCAGAATATATGGCAAGGCTATGCGAAGCGAAAAAGGTTCAAGTTGTGAAGAAAAACGCGCGCGGGTCCCTCACCGTACGTCCGTCGCGATGCACACCGGGATCCCCTTTGTTCAGCTAACACGGCGTTCGCGACCATAGCGGTGGATCAGGTGAAACCGGTTCCGCTTCGGGATGGATCACACACAAACAAATAGCGCTGTCGGTATGCGGAAAAGACATGCTGGAGGAGAGTTCAATGAGATTTTATACCTCGAAGAAACGATTTTTCATCTCGATCTACAGTCCTCCGCGTTTCTCTCTCATCATAAGAGCGTTGCGGCGGATCGCTGCGTGTAGGGTGATGTACTCGGTGGTGTGTGCCGCAGCATTTGTGCCTCTATCTGAGCAAAACGCTTCGCGGCGTCTAAGTTTGGCTGCGATCGACCCTTGCGTCCTGTCGTGCGATCATCTGTTCACTAGGCAACGTTATTCAATAGCTGCAAAGCGTCACCATTTATTACTAGATCGGACTAAAACCAATAAATCGTGTTAGCATTCAGCGAAACACGACTGGGTTGTTTGTGGACCCTCATTTGCGTTCACATGCGTCAGAAAGCTGTTTTGCGTACTGGCAAAACGAAAACTACCCTTTAAGGAAAACCACGCATGTGTTTATTATAGCAAGTGTGTAGTATTTATGCTTTTGGTGGATGGTTAAAACTGGTAACTCTACTTGGGAAAATATACAATTTGGGGTTTTGCCACAAATCCCATAGTTGAATTATGGACATTGTAGTAGCACCTTTTTTTTGTTTTTATTCGATTACTTGTTAATGCAAATATACAACTGACCTATTTGCATTAACAATCAATCAAATAACCTGTGTATTACTACAGGAACCAACCAAGTATTTTTAGATATACATTTTGATGCACTTTGCAATTCATGTAGCCAAGATTGGTTTAATATTGAATCAATGTTACTCTCAACATTGATTAAACATTAAACCGGTTATCATTGCTATCTGGGAGTGTTTTAAATTACGCTTTTATTAAATTTACAACACCCTAAACCACTTTGAAACATTTCGTTTTTTGCTTTAATGAAGCTGTTTCTGTCATAGGGGCTATGTAAGCAAAATCAGATTTTACTTGGACAGCAAAACCTGATCAGCTCTCTCTCTCTCTCTCTCTCTCTCTCTCACACACACAAACACGCACATGTATGTTTTATTATCTCCATGGGGACAGTCCATAGGTGTAATGAGTTGTATAGTGTACAAACTGTATATTTTATCCCCTATCCCTAACCCAACCCCTAAAGATTGTAGAAAACATTTAGCATTTTTAGATTTTCAAAAATGATAGTTCTGTACAATTTATAAGCTAAATGTTGGTCCCCACAGTGACACGGGTACCCATGAGTTGGTCTGTATTCAGGTTTAGGTCCCCACTAACATATAAAAACCAAGTCCCCACACATATACACGTCTTTGGGGATCCCCTCCGTGGGGTTTTGATTCTTGGGGTGGGACCAAAAATCTTAATACTTATTTAAATATAGTAAATCATTTATTTACAATATTTACCATATCTGATCTGCACAAGTTCTAGATTTGTCATTATTATTATTTAAAAAAATGATCTGAGGTATCACCAAGTCTATTTTTTACCTTATAGGGGGTCTCTAATGCCTTATAGGGTATGATTTAGTTTAATAATAACGGTGGTTAAGACTTTTACCATCATTGTGGAGCCATTTTGTATAGGAACCTGTACATACACACACAAACTGTAGTCGTGGCCTAATGGTTAGAGGGCCGGCGGGTGACGACTGAGGTGCCCTTGAGCAAGGCACCTTACCCCTACTTGCTCCCCGGGCGCTGCAGTGATAGCTGCCCACTGCTCCGGGTGTACGTGTGTTAATGACTTGCTGTGCGTGTGTTCACTACTCTCTGGATGGGTTAAATGCAGAGGTCACATTTCAAATAAGTCACTTTCACTTCACTTATGCTGATTCCTTTGGACAAAAACAAAGCTACTAGTTGTTTGATATATAGCACACTGTTTTATTAGTATATTTAGCTTTGTGATGTACAGCTTGGGAGGAAAAATCTTAGCAGTGACGTCCCACTGGAGAAAGCTTAATCTCAAATCATTGGTTTTCATTAATGAAAGTGATATGTTAGGAGCCACCCATGCTGTTTTGCATTTAACAACAAAAACTGATTTTTTTCATTCAGTCGCTTCGTATCTTCACATATGTTTTTATCAACACTTCTAAAGAATTAAAATATTTAGCCACATGTACTGAAAAAAGTATTCACTGATATATATATATATAGAACACAATAAATATAAAAAAAGATTAGTTTGATATATATTATGGTTATTAAATAGGGAAATGGGGTTGCCAATAAGACGACTTTCTCAACTACAAAACAGTTATTATTTACCTGAGGATTATACTCTGCTGTTCTTGTACTCTAATACTTGATGTCTGCCCCCGCTAAAGGGTGCGATAATGGCTTTTAATCATTAACCAACGAACGGCCACGGTCTCCTTAATGGACAGAGGAAAAATCTTCCTTTTGTGTTGACAGCAGTTTGAGAAAAAGAATAAGGTTCGCCTGAAGGCATTGATTTAATGGGATTTCCTAGACAGATATCCTGTCTAAACTTGACGCTGCAAGTCCCATTTCCCTTACTTATAAAGGAATCGGATGAAATCAAGCAATGTCTGAAAAGGAGAAAGGGAAAGCATTTGAACTAAACATAGCAAACAAACAAAAAAGAAAGAAAATCTCAAAAATCTGTACATGTAAACATCACACTTCCACTGAGTCCAAAATGAGGAGGAAAGAGACAGTTTCACATTGGTATTAGATACATATCAAAACCAGAGTCGACATCCGCAGCTCTGTATACAGTAGGAGAAATCAGAAGAGAAATGAAATTGGAAAACATCCAAAGCACCAACAAATGCTAAAAAACTCAAACAGGGAACCACATTGATTTGAATGCAGCTGTACACCACTGTGGTAGAAAAATAAAGTCAAGTTGTCTTAAATTTTTTCAGAGCTTCATATCTGACACCGGACAACTTTTTTAAATTGTGTAGTATAGCAACAACCATAACCAGCGTCACACCTGAATGCAAAGCCAGAACCCGTATGACCATCCGTGTATGTGATGTGTTTGAGTAAAGGGTTCGAATGGGACTGGGGATGCGTCTTTAACGTACGACGGATGGGGTGTTTACTCGTATGTAAGATCACAGTAGATTGCGGTTTAACCCATCAAAAAAAATACCAGGTACTATGACAGCACATAAAAGAGCTGAGGGGGTTTCTAATACACTAATAAAGGAATAGTTCACCTTCAAAATTCTGTCATCATTTACTCAACCTCTTGTCATTTCAAACCTGTATGACTTTCTTCCGCAGAACACAAAAGAAGATGTTTTGAAGAATATTATTAACAGCCCCCCATTCACTTGCATGGCTACAATAGAAGTTAACGGGGGGCTGTGCTGTTCTGTTACCGACATTTCTCAAAATATCTTCTTTTGTGTTCTGCAGAAGAAAGAAAGGCATACAGGTTTGAAATGACCAGAGGGTGAGTAAATGATGAAAGTATTTTTATTTTGAAGGTGATCTACTCCTTTAACATATACATAACAATCAATTCAGTTAAGCCCTTTTAAAGGTACAGCTCAGCAAAATGAAAAAAATTGATACTGTCCCAAATATCCCAAAACAGTACTGAGATTAAAGTTCTTGGCGTGTGTGAATAATACTGTTGCAAACATCTATTACTTAAACTCCTTTGTTAGCTAACGCACGGATGCAGATTGCGAGAGCGCTCGAGCAGGTCGCTCTTTGTGTATCTGCAATCCGATGTGACCTTGGTTTGGCTGGCTGCCTGGCATGTTGACATCCTTGTTTGGAATGTATAGGCATACAGGACAACTTCATATGTGATGTTGGTATTGTTACAAAACATTTCTGTAAAGACCACTTGCGATACAAAAAAATTACAAAATAATCGAGATAACCAGAATAAAAAGGTTTTGACAGTGAGCCACAGAAGTCGCGTTTGAGAGTGAGAGATGGTCTGATTATGGCTAAAATACCCCTCACTCCTCCTGACGCGCTGTACCGTACACACACAACACAGAGCACGAGAACAAAACTGTCAACTAGTTACACCTTTTTCGAGATTGTCGTTTGCCTTGTTTTACAGTTTGTAGTCCAGTAGCTGTCCTTGAGTGAGCTGGAGAGAAGAAGCCCATAACAAACAGATGAACGGTTCGCTTTTCAGCTTCTCCTCAGATGCGTTAAGCAGTCCCAGGTTAAAGTCACAAACGTTTACCGTCGTATGTTTTTATAAATCCACAAAAGAGCTCAGTGGCATGTGAGGTTGGCGTATATTGGACGGCGTTTAACAGGCAGTGGGATTCATACCCATATCAGATCTCAATGAGAGCGAGAGATGACCGAGGCAGGAAAAGAAAAAATAGGACGAGACAGCAGCTGGAATCTCTTTCCATAACTTGACCTCTCAACATCTATATGGCTCTACTTGTGACAGGACAATAACGTTGGAGCGAAAACACAAAAATAGAAAAGAAATTGAGAGTGCAAAGAGGATTTTTCCTCAATGAAACTCTTCAAATATGAAAAACAGCATGTCCAGGTCCAAAACAATTTTGTTATTTTTTCTTACAGACAATAAAGCGTATTTGATAACATTTAAATTGTGTTTTTTTATGACAATTAAGCTTTTTTTCCCCATCCCATAACACATAAAATCAGTATTTATACTCGTATGACAGTATCTGTTGTACTATTTATGGTCATTTAATAAAACATTTTTTCAGATTTCAAATTCTCATCACTGTGACATCACAGTAATGAGAACGTGTGTGGGTGGGTAAAAATGTGCTCGATTGTTAAGAAAATATCGATGTCAAATTGCAAGATAAAGTTAGGGCTTCGTAAGCTTTTATCTATAATGCTATGTCATTTTTTTAAGTGTTGAGCTGAAATGTGACCTAGACGTGTTTTGGCGACAACCCGATATTCATAAGCAGAACCACAGTGGATTTTTTCTACATCATCTACGTCATACATTCTCTCCTGAGATGAATATATGAAACAAAGCGAATTAGACGTGGACAGAGCGACATTACACAGACAGATCAGACCGTAGACACGCTATAAGCTCAACACAGTGATGAGAGGCCTGGCGCTGACAATTTTGCATATTTCTTTACATCAACGGCGACATTCTAATCAAAAATCAGGATGGCTGGACGCTTAGGTCTACCAAGAACTCTTACAAATATAATACAATACATTTCAATTCGCTCCAAGAAATCAATGCCGCATGTGTGTCTGTGTTTTGGACGGGGTGTCAAAATTGCACACAAATATGTTTAAGAAGGCAGCGTTGTCTCTGGTCACACACTCGCACGGTCGCTTAATCCACACGCACAAGCGTTTCCAAGAAACACAGCACCCCATCATGGATTTCAATCACACCCGTCGTGTGCGTAAGCAGGGTTAAATGCATGTCCGATGATTCAGGAAGCTCCTCGGTGGGGGTCATGGCAGCTTTAATATATTACTCTTTCTCTTTTAGGGCCAGGAATGCTTTTGATTATCATCTGCATTGCGATATTCTTTCTCCATCCCCCACCAGCAGTGCAATAAACCCCCTCAGATTAGCACTGCCTCTGTGTGCGTATGGAGCAAATTACAGTGACATTTCCGTCAGTTCCTGAACCGTTCCACCTCACTAAATAAGCCTTTTTTTTACCTGTCCTGCAATATATGCAATTCACTAAAGAGCGTGACCGAATGTGTGTGTATGCGTGTGTGCACTAGCTCTTCTCATTGAAGCACACGCTGAAGCACTTGAACACCAAAACAAACATAAAAAAAAGCTGGCAAAGCAAACAAAAGCAGCCTTCTGTCTTAAACACATGCTCTCAACCAGAATGCAAAACATGGCAGTTTTTTATCTTCCCTCCAAATATTTTATCTTCCCGTTTCTGTCTTTTGCCCATCGTTCGTTCATTTTTTGCCTTGGTACGTTTCGTCTTGAGGTGCTCTGGTTGTGTTGGGAGGCTTGAGGTTTCAGGTCTGTGGCGTTATAACCGAGTCCATAGCAGCAGAGTGGATTAATGGCCATAAAGAAGAGTCAACAGATAAAAAGACTAACACCTTCGACCTCCTTCCATCTCTGTTTCCCCCAGAATACAGTCAGGTGGAGGAGGAGATGAGAAACAGAAGGGCACAGTATAGAAAGAGGAGTGACCCGTAGAGAGGGAATGGAGCGAGTTGGCACCTGTATACTGTATTCGACAGGTTCAAATGCATTCGGAAAGGGTACGGCCCATGTCCCAAAAAGACCCGGTCGATAACATCAGTCAACCTCATCAGAACACTTCGTTCTGTCCCAAATAGTCCAACCTTCCGTTTAAAGTTTAAGTCTAGTGTGTTCATGACATCGATACCTTGAAATGGACCGCAATATATACAAAACTTAATGCACACTGCAAAAATACCTTTCTTACTTCGTGTTGCATTTCGAATACAATTATCTCACGATTTTTCAATCAAGATACATTTGCTTCTTGTTTACTGAAAGTATAACTAAAAATATCAAAATGAAATACGCTTATGCTTAAAACGTGAAATTTATATCTGTCACTGGGGTAAATAAAATGAGGCTGAATGAAGTTTGTTAAATCAAGAAACTTGAATTAAGTAGATTTTTTCTTACTCCACTGGCAGATATTTTGCTTGTTTTAGGCATAAACGTTTAGAAAACTAGACTTATTTTAGGTCATTTTGCTTCTCCAGTAATTGTATCTCGATTCAATAATCTTCAGATATTTGTACTGGATAACAAGACAAGAATACTAAATAAGATATCGATTTGCAGTGCAACAAAATCTCTGTTTTGTTTTCCAATAAAAATATCCGCATATCCTTAAAACAAGGATTGTTTACATAAAATTCGAGAATATATCTTTAATCGACTTGCTTCACTGGCAAAAATGCTCCAAAAACGGCAGTAGGAACAGAACAATAAATTTGAACGTATACGTTGTGGAAAGGTCTTTTTTATGCAATTTTGCTTCTCAAATCTCGTTTTGAGGATATTTAGATATTTTAACTGTAAAACAAAACTGCTGCTTAAGAAAATGTCTTGCAGCGTTTGGAGAATAGAAACAATCTGCATTTGAACCACAGAAACAAATCCACCCTACTCTCTGCTCTCAATGACGCGGCGGACCGTAAAGCTGAGGACGGACGGTTGTGATAATTTTCTTCTCCCCCACACAGAGAGGGAGAACGCTGGGAGAGAGAGAGAGCAGAACAGACAGGCTGAGGTATTTCCAGGTGATCTTCCACCTGCATATCTAAATGCATAAGTTACATGTTCAGAGGTCAGAACAAATGGAAAAGTGCTTCAGGACACAGAGAGTGCTTATTTACAGCAAATACAAATGTCTCTGTTTTCGTCATTCTCTTTTTTTACCTTCTTTCCATTACACCTCAAAAAGCGTCTTCATTTTGTTAGTGCCATCTGGAGGATTGGTCTGCCGTAGGACCTCCTTTGAAACAGCTAAGGAAAAGAGCATCTGAAATCAATGGCTCTTACACGGACAGGGAGGCGGAGCTTCAGTGAGCGGAGGATAAATGGAGGGAGAAGGCATGAATCAATATGAAGTGCATACAGACACACGGAACCGTCCAATCGCAAGCTTCTCCTCGCTAAAGCAGCACTGCAGTGTCCTTCAAAGCTCCTCTCCCATCGCCACGGTAACCCATCCGTACCTTTGCTTCATCTCCCGTTCATCTCCTCTCGCCCGACGAGAAGCTCCAACAAGCTGAAATGAAAGTGAAAGCTTGATGGAGCTGTGTTGTTCTCCCTCTCATTCGAGCCTGATGTGATCAGAAACATCTGATAATGATGGTTATGAAAGCTCCACGTGCGGGACGCAGCCTGTGGTCCAGAGATGTGTTTAGAAAGAGAGAGAGAGGGCGTTGAGGAAAGAGAGTGAGAAGTTCAGTTCTGTTGTAGTATGAGGTTCTCCAGCTCGTCTGCCGATCGGAGGAGGAACGCAGCAGATTCACGGTATCCCGCGATCAGTTGTCGCACCGCAGTCACCTCTGTATGGCTGAGCTGAGCTGAAGTCCCGCCCCCTCCGCCGTTCCTCCCGAGACTACTGGAGCTTGACGAGGATGAATTAGAGGCGAGAGACTTCATACTGAGATCAGTAGGACCTGAGTATAGTGTGAGAGAGAGAGAATTATATGCACTGTAGACAAAATTGTGTAAGACAAGACTTGTTTCACAGAATACAGTTGATGATATATTTCATAAAAACTATACAATAGACTGATTCTTTTTTTTTCTCCGTGTGACGATTCTGAAAACAAATGACACCCAGTTCCTCTCTCACCATTGGTCTGGGCAGTAGCTGTTGTCAGGGATACAGGGTGTTGAATGCTGCCGCACAGTCCGCCGTAACCACGGTAACTGTAGTTGAGGCCTCCATTAATGTATAGCTGGTCCTGGGAGTAGGCTGAGGCTGCCAGCGAGTACGCAGAGTGGGCTAGAGAGATGGGCTCGCGGGAGACCGGCTTATCGAGCGCTTCCTCCTGAGAGGACAGAGGGCATGTCAGACACACACTTAATGCACTGAAATCAAACAGACATAGCAACACGCCCGCACGTGTCACACGTTATGTAAAAAAGTTGCATACGTGTGCCTGGTAGACGTCTAAGCGCAGTCTTTTGGCAGCTTTGCGTGATTCGCTCTCGCAGGCGGCTGCTAGAATGTTCTCAGCCATGGCTGAGGTCAGGTGGGGGGGAGTGGGTCGAGTCTGCAGGACACACACACAGATCAATGGAATCAATTCAACGTTGCAGCAAAAATGGACCTGCGGTATTTCAAATTATTTTCATATGTTCATATACTGGACATCAAACAGATGGATAGGTTTAATACTGCACAAATAACTGTAGGTAAAAAGAAATTCCCATCTCATAAAGGCCTGTTTTGGACGACTTTCCGTATCAATTTAGTGCTTCAGTGCAAAATATAAGCCCAAAAAACTAAATGTATTTAACAGACCAATCTCTAAAAAGTTGTATTTGTTATTATTTTGACTGAAATGTACAGTACTGGCCAGCAGGGGGCGATATCTGATCATGTAAAGGAGAGAGAGTGTACCTCCATGCCGTTCTTCTTCATACGACGGCAAGATTTGAGGTAGGTGCGGATGCGTTTGCGTGCACGCTCCTGGAACTCCGGGAACTGGCGGCTGCACGATTCAATAATGGCTTGGATCTTTTCTTTAGGCTGTTTGGAGATTGGCACCATCCGGTCCAGATTCTCATCCACAAACAGACGTACAAACATCTAAACAGAAAAAAGGGTCAGTTCGCCAAATGATTCTTTATTATACATAAAACAATATAGTAAATAAACTAAATCAAAATTATTATTAACTAAAGTAAATTTTTGTTTTTAACACTATATTATAAAATGGGATCAATTCAATAGCATTAAAATACATAGTTGTATGTTTTTTTTTCAGTTTTAATAACGGTTTGAAATGTTAAAACTAACTTAAAAACAATTAATTGAAATGATGAAATAATGCATATACTGATATCTGTTTGTGTCACTCACATTAAATGCCTTAAGCCTCTCTGGGTCGACTCCTTCCACATCATTTATCTTATCACTATCATCATGGTCATCATGGTCATCATCGTCATCATCAGCCGTCTGAGACCGCCCAACGGTTAGATCTTCAGCGCATATCTCCATCTTTATTGAATCATAACTCCCTGAACTGTATTGAGGAGACTGCACAAACACACAAAAGAACCAAGGTAAACCTTCAGTCTGCATGAGCATATAGATGATCAGAAAGGTCTTTCTTAAGGAAACAAAGGGCTGAAAGACATATCAAAAAGATGATGATGTCGCCCAATGAGGCCATTCATGCCCACGACGGTGCTTCGCTAATGAAAACCGTGTCTTCAAGGTCTAACTGCGTTATTCAGATGTTCTCGGTACAAATAGTCTCAGGCTGCATTTTAGACCGAGAATTTGTCTGCAAGCTTGTTTGAAAAACATCTTTTTAAAAAGACATAAAAAACAAGAAATTAAGGCCGGCCATGGAAAACAGAGATGAAAGTTTCTATTCAGTTGGAAGTCTTGCTCAGAGGATCATTCAAACCTCTCTTCTTTCTGTATGAAGAGGACTGACGTGATAACTAGTGTCTTTCATTGCTTCCATTATTTTAGTTCAATATTCACACATTCCTATAAAGGTGAGCGTAAAGTATACTGGTAAAGTATAGTGTAGTTTTGATGTGAATGCAAGTATACGATTAAATATTCCATCAGTATACGAGTGTTATTTAGCTAAAATAAACACAATGTTAAAAAAAGGACATTTTTAAGTGTTGTTTGTATACCTTATTGTTATAGTCCCTGATTTCTCGGTCAAGGCGCAGCTCTGAAGATTTGGGGTATTTTCTGCGCAGCTCTTCTGTGTGCTCGGGGTTAAAGGTCGCCAGCATGGCGGCCGTGGTGGGCAGTGCCTGTTCCAGTGTCTCGCTGAGGTTCACTGGTTGCTGGTCCTCTGACGACGAAGATGAGGAAGTCGTACTAAAGTCGAGTGGTGCCGCAGTGCTGTTTGCGTTCCCGTTTACCTCGGCGTAAGAGCCTGATCCAGGTCCTGTGCCCACGCTGTCACTCGCCGGCCACGCCCACAGAGGGAGGAGTCAGTGTGTGCAATCCATTTCCACTTTCAGAAGATGAATCATCTGTTAATAAAGCCAAAACATGTACTTATTAACAGTGGCCATAACGCTACACAGTATACTTATATAATGGGTCACGCCAACAACATACAGTTTTATGAACTGTTTAATAAGTTCGACTTAACATTGAATTTAGAAGAGTGTTGTAATAATGTTTTTGAGCAAGACAGTTGCATTATACAAAATCATTAACAGTGAAAACTGAAGGATATATTATATGCCAAATACAGTTCTGTAAGTGCATCCCCAAGTACTGTAGGAATGCTTAAATTCAACAAACTGTCTGCAGGGGGCACTTTTGTGTAATTACGGAGCCTGTATGCAAGTGAAAACCCAATGTATTTTGTTTGGAAGATGCACCTGGTTTTGCTTGTTGTCTACTGCCAAGAGTTCTTACTGTCATGCTAACAAGGTTAGTACGCTAATGCACTATACAGGAAACATTCACACAATGCACATATGACAGCCCAAGTCTGGATCTACAACCACTACATCAAAGTCCATTCTACTGCATGGCAGTTCATGATGTGTGTGATGTTTAAAGCTGCCCGGTTTGAAGAGATGTAAATTAAATAAAAGATATATCAGAGAAGGGCCAGACACAACACCAAACACACACATAAACATTACTTATACTACATGTACCTACTTTAAATACAAAATATGCCCCGGTCATTATTTACACATATATAGGTTTAGAAACAATACCAAAATCACTAGTCGACTTGTACATTGGCCAGTCTTAATTCAATGTTTTTGTCATATTTTTAAAATGGCTGGCTGACTGCAACTAAACTAAAACATGTATTTCTAACTTCATTCCAGAAATACTGGGCATCACATTTGTTGTCATTGAATTATGTCTATTACAGCTGTCGAAATTCCAGATTTTTACAACAAGAATATTTGGGCCGAAAGAATTTACCATAACAGTGGTTAAAGAATTCATCTTTAATTTTGTTTTCTTCATTCTTTTAGGCCAATGAATTTGTAACTATTTTACGAGGTGACTTAATTGGGGATAATCTATGCCAAGCCGTGCATTAAGGGATTTTAATGCACGACACAGAGGCCAAGAACCACCCGACGCGAAGCTTATACTGTGGTCATTTGAAACGTTAAATCTGTTCTTGATGTTAACAGTGTCATTTTTGATCAGACAGGGGAAAATGACTGTAATTTTCAAACATTGATCAAACTGACTGGAACTACCTGTGTATTGAACGATTTTAAAGCACACCTTCCAGCCAATCAGAATCGAGTATTCAGACTGACTATGGTATAATTCTTAATAATTTAAACTTAATTGCATATTTTAGTGCGATTTGCTTTCGCGCCAGTGACGTTAGGTCTAGGGGTGGGGTTAAGGAAAGGTCTTTAGTTTAGTTTTTTTCTAATAATTGTTTTTGCCACCTCGTAAAATATTTACGAATTCCCATGAGATCAGGTTTGCATGAATCACACTTAAAATATGAGTGTAGGAAGAAAGAAAGAAACCTTTATGACTTTCTTTCTTCCCCAGAACACAAAAGAAGAAAGTTGGTAACCGAACGGCACTGAACCCTATTCACTTTTATTGTATTGACACAAAACCAATGCAAGTGAATGGGGTCCAGTTAACAACATTTTTCTAAATATCTTCTTTTATGTTCGGCAGGAGAAAGAGAGTCATACAGGTTTGAAATGACAAGAGGCTGAGTAAATGATGACAACATTTTTTTTGGGTGAACTATCACTTTAAGGGCAACCAGATGATTTGCAATATCATATGTGTGGTATTTACATGATATCAATAACCATGGTTATTAATATCCCAGTTACGGTTACTACTGGTAATGTGTATATCAGAATTATATCTGACATCAGCCACCGTACTCTCTAAACAACACCTATCGGGCACCACTACCACAGTCTATAAATGTACTGCACGTACACGAGACCTCCCTGCTAACTACAACATCTTAACAGAATAACAGAGGGAGACAACTTAGAAAATGAAAAACAACAGCAAAACATAAAAAAATCTGTGTGTGTACGGTACAGACATAATGCCTACACATAGCTACATGGAGAAAGAACAGTAGGGGCAGAATTGGGGTCAGCGTACAGTGGCATCAAAATCGAAGGCAAAAGAGAGAGGGCAGGATGGATTAGATGTGAAGGAGAATACACAGGCAGGCTGGAGAAAACGGGATAGGGATTGGATGGAAAGAGGGAGGGGAAGAAGAGAGTGAGTAAGTAGAAGGGGGCAGTGGGAAGCAGGTCAGAGTCAGGGGCAGAATGAACATCAGCCTGGAGTGGATGGAGGGGACAGAAGGATGGGGGTGGTGAAATGATCTGTCCTCCACACTGCATGAGAGGAACGAGAGATATAAAGGAGCAAAATAAATTAAAGCTAGGTGATACAGGGGGAGAGAGAGAGAGAAAGAGACGTTGAGTGTGGGTTGGGGACGAGCGTGGCAGAGACAGACGCATATTTATTGGAGTATAAAGAGTATTCATGCAGGGAGAGGAAGGCCGGACTAATGCCTGCCAGCACTGCTCAAAAGCTCTATGGCGGTCACAAGCGCTTTCTCTCTTTATCCCTCCTTCACTTTTTTCTGTGTTCTTTCAGGAAAGATGTTTGAATGACAGACGTAAAAGGTTCCAATGTAATGCACATAAAACGTGTGAGTGTGTGTGTTCCTGCACCTCACTGTCTGCTGTATTGGATGTGTCTCTCTCCCTCTGTGATGTGTTGAATACTCTATTTGCCTTCCCCGTCTCAGTAAAAGCCAGCAGTCAAGCTTTTGAAGTGCAGATGTCGGACGGAGCATACTGTTTCAATTGGTTATATTTTGACTTTATATCACTGTGAGGTTTTTGTCACGCCTGCCAATGGTGTGCGAGTTTAGAAAATTGACCAGCTATAAACATTTTATTTCGTATTATTTCATCACAAATAACATTTTTGTTGAACTAGTATGGGTTGCTTTTTCAATAAAGTAAAGAACAAAGCTGTTTTTATAGTATTTTAACCCGTTTGAACACATACAAACCCCTCCCTGATACACATACATCTTGGAGAGGTCTATTTTACGCTTGCATTAACATCTGTAAGACGTATTTTTAAGACCGTTTCATCGGACGCCTGCACGCCTGACACCGGTTAACTTCCGGTTTGTGTTTGGCTAGTGTCTAATAATATAACTATTTACATTTATTTAATTTATGCTATATTCATATTTATTATTATTTTAGTGTATAATAATTGTATTAAATAAACTATTTGTTGAATTTTGTTGTATGTTCATTTGTTTAAATAAACAATTTGTTGATGTTTGTCCTGTAGTTTGGTCGCATTTAAAGAAACCTTATGTAAGGGATAATGTCCAGGTAGCCGGTTGTTATCGCAGAAATAAGCCCTGACAGTGTGATCAGGACCCGAAGCGAAGCGACCTCTTCCGTGAGGAAAAGTCCTTTACTTTCGGTTTTAGGGTAAGAAACTACGTTCAAATGTCACAAACTGGCAATTTGGTTTATTCATTTGTAAATATAATGTCATATATGTTATTAAAATACATATTTTTCCAGATCTTTAGCAGACATCTTACTGACGTACTTGTGCTATCTGGGTTGTATAGACAACAAGTTTTGTAAAGGTCCTGGATGGAGAGCTGCCCATGTTAAAGTGCTACCTCACTCATGCTTTTAAAGCAAGTGGAATCCTCCTGAAGCTCTCCCTTACTTATCTGAGAGAATAATGATGGACAATAAAATCTCTTTAGCGTGTGACAAGCGTGAAATATGATTAGCCGTGGCTCATGCCACTCAACTGGCTCTGGTCCAGTTCCCCTTTCCCTATTAATCATCCAGAGCAAAAGCCATACAGACAATCTGTACACTGTACATCCGGATCTACAAAGGATGTTGAACATGTTTTGTGCTGATATGGGGTCAAATCTATGAAAGTTTGAGAAATGAACCCTCAGTTCTCTACAAACAAATGATTCTATATTAAAACCCTGTCATTTCAGTTACTTTTAGACTAAGACGCATTTTGCATGTCATCGTATGCTCACTTCAAGTAATACTATTCTTTCATCATTTACTCCCTCTCATGTCATTTCAAACCTGTGTGGCTTTCTTTCTTCTGCAAAATACAGAAGAAGATATTTTGAAAAACCTTGGTGCGCCAACAATATCGGGGCCCATTAACTTCCATTGTATGGACACAGACATTTCTCTAAATATCTTCTTTAGTCTTCCACAGAAGAAAGAGTCAAATACAGGTTTTGAATGACATAATGTTGAATAAATGATGACAGAATTTTAATTTAATTTAATTTTTTATTTTGGGGTGAACTATCCCTTTAAACTTTTTGGGCTTCATTCCTGAACAGGAGCATAAAAGGATGTGTAACTCACCAGTAAAATGAACGCTATATAAACTATTGCATTTGATTCTTTATTATTACTATAGAGTATCATTTTGACATAAATTCATCTTATGTCATGAATTCCATTGCATTTTAAAGTAATCTACTGTGAAATGTACAATATTCTGCGCTATAAAACCAAACATCTGCATCTCTGAGCAAAAACACAGTGAGCTAAAAGACTGTCACACATTTTTTCCTGCAACTGCTCTAGCAGGTGTGTGTGTGTGACACAGACACACAGAGGGGTGCAAGCACAACAGTCGATATCACCGCTGTGCTTCCTGTCTCACAGTCTCAGTAATGACCAATCAGGCGTAATGATCCGGTCTACCCAGCAGGCCCTGTGAGGAGTCGCCATAACACAAACATTTCATCAAGTCCACCGTGCAGTCTCCATTGTGATTGGCAGACAGGACAGGTGGTGTTCATTTTGAACCCCCCCCACACACACACGTATATGGCATCTAAATGGAGTGGCAGCAGGCAGGAGGGGGGAAGAAGGTCTGCTCTCTCCTGCAGTAATTGACTGCTTTTTTAATTCATGCGGATGACCTCCAATTAGTGGCTTCCTCCGATAAGCCCGAGCCTGTCAGTCAACCCCCTCTGCTGCAGAATCACATTCACTGCACACACACCTACACATGCTTTACATTCAGCTTCCTTCTACTCGACCTTCACGTCATCATGATGTGCGTCGTGTTTTCAAAATCAATAATTCAGTTGAACAATCCGTCGACTAATCGCTATTAAGGAAGCCGTGTATAAGCCCTATATAGCCCCCGATCAGACATGTTTCATGTTGTATGCTTTTTTGTATGCTAGAATGAACACAATGCGGAGGTCTTAAAGGGACATCACCTGCACAAAAAATCTTTCATCATTAGCTCACCCTTTTGTCATTTCAAACCTGTATGACTTTCTTTCCGAAGAACACAAAGAAGATTTTTTGAAAAACCTTGGTGCGCCAACAACATCGGGGCACATTGACTTCCATTGTATGGACACATACAGCTTTCTGGTAGCTCAGTGGTTAGAGCACGGCGCTAACAATGCCAAGGTCATGGGTTCGATCACAGGGTTTGCACATAATTAGAAAGAAAATGTATAGTATAATGCAATGTAAGTCGCTTTGGATAAAAGCGTCTGCCAAATGCGTAAATGTAATATACAGATTTTGAATGACATCAACTGTCCCTTTAAAAGATGATTTTTTTAAAGCAGTTGAAATTTAATTAAAAAAGTAATCAATCTTACAAACCAACCAGTTGGTCGTTGGATAACAAGTCAACCATCATGACCCATCCTTCATACTATTATCTCATATCAAAGAAGGCAAATTCTCCCCTTCCCCCCTTTAGCTCCCCCATCCTTCCATCTCAACCATATTCCCTCACTTCTGCACAATAGAGACCCACCCTGTCTTCATCCGCTATTCCTCCTCTCCTCCCTGCGCTTCTTAAAAAAAGAGACAGCGTTCCGATACTGGAGGGGAAAGAGAGAGAGGGAGCTGACGGTGCGGTCCAGCTGTTCTGAATGTCACAGTGATTCATTGGGGTATTTAGCGCACTGGGGACAGAACAACACTGGAGTGTGTGTGTTTAAGAGGGCAAGGGTCTAAGAGGCACGAGGGTGCACGAGCGCACGCACGCGGTCGTGCCGCTCGAATCCGGCTCGCTGAGTTGTTGTGGGATGCGAGGAAGGTCCATAGACAGTCAATCAATGCCTTACCCATGATTCTCAAGGGGCGGGGGGACAGAGGGCAGGCAGGAAGAGCAAAGTGCTGCATCAGCCGCCAGCTGCCAACAAACACATCCATAAAATAAATCCTTAACACACGTGTACACAAAACCACACGGAGGCATTAAACATGCACTCTCGGGTTGATTTAAACAAGTGCACTAAAGCTCCAGTGAGTTGCCTACTTAGGCTACTACTTAGGCATAGAGCATGCTGCCTTCTGAGAAACCTTGTTTCGGCAGTGCGACGAAGCCGGGTTACATTTCTTTTCAAGAATGTGTTGGTAAAAAATTGACAATTGTAAGAAGCTTAAAGTCGGCATGAAATTAAAAATGATCATTCTTATTGTTTAAATGATTTATTCGTGCACATCATTTATTTTTTAAAAACAGGTCAAATTTGTGTAGGTAACAAGTTACATGTTATGAATCGATTTTGATTGTGTTGTTTATGTAGTTTGTGGACCTTTATGTATCACATCGTTACCCAGCGTCTAACGGGAACTATGCTGCATCGAATCCCGTTTTAAAGCAGTTGTTTACGTTAGCGGTTTTTCGCTATTGTAGTTACGTTATTTACTTTGTACTGTAACATGTTCATGTGTGCGCGCGTTCATGTATTTTGGAGGAGGCGTTGCTTTGGACGGCGATTCGCATGTCGGGTGGGATCATGATTTCAGTGCTAGCAGGCTAAAGTTAGCATCTTACCAAATCATCTATTCCGCCTTCAATAAATCAGTCATCCAATAGAAGCACAGAATGATGGCCTTAAGCCTTATTCTTATTCTTGTCCACACTGTTTGCAATAACAACATGTCAATTAAAAATGAACTATAAATCAAACTTTACTCCGCCAAACACAAATTCTCTTCAGGATTAACCATGAACATTTTAATCAATATGATTCAATCCACAATGCTGATTTTAGATTTTACAGAAGCCAGTATAAATCAACGTTTTCATTGTAGTCTGGTTGGAGAACATTGATTTAAATAAACGCTACGATAAAACGCAGCATTAATTAAGGGAATTGTTTTATTAATGCAGCAATGGGACAATAAATTACATTTGACTTGTATACAGCATAGCCCACAGCTGCTGTGTGTATAGCACTAAAGAAAAATCGGCTCAATTCTACAGCATTAGATCATATAAAGCACGAATCAGTGAGATAAAAAATACAACATAAACATGTGTTCACACACACACACATGCATATACACGTATGCCAAAACAACCCATGCACACACTTACACACGCGTTAACATACACAGAGTAAGATGTACACACCCAAACATGGAAATTCATAAGCACAGAATTACACTAGATAAAAAACATAGATAATATATATATCTCCACAAACCTCTTACTGAACAGCCAGTTTAGGAGACCATGAGACTACACAGTACACACAGCATTTCTGGGATTCCATTCAGCACAAAATGAATACACTGATTCATGAACACACACACACACACACACACACACACACACACACGCATATGCACAAACACACACAGATGTTGCAGGCCAGAGAACAGAACAAAATGTTTTACACCCGCACACACTGATGCATGTTTAAGTATTCATGCATACTGTAAGAATGTCTGTATCTCCAAAGAATATGCACATGCATATATGCATACCCGTATAATACACAGTAGGTACTATATACTGTATAAAGTATTGCATACAGTAAGTGCAATTAAGAATGTACAGAGTCAGAACTAGAAGTCTTTCTGCAGAGTGAAGTGCACATTGTCAAGGCAGTAACTGAAGCGCTGGGAGGCTTCTACACCAATGTGCAAGTCCTAATGTTGCATTTGTTTTTAGCTTTAATGCTTTAACTATGTATTTCTTAAACCAGTGGAAGCCTTGGAAACATGCGTACAGAGTATAACTTCTTTCCTCATAAACAGGCTAAATTAGCAGTATTTTCTACCTAACTTAATAGCTATTCTTCATCAACAGTCTACGAAATGCTACAAACTAAATTGTAGGCCTACAGTTAACTCATATCATTAATTTATTTGGACAATCATCTATTGCAGTGGTTCTCAAACTTTTTCATTGTAAGACCCCCTTTGTGTAGATTGCATCGCTTTGTGGCCCCCCCAAATAAAAACTTAGAATCATGAACTTAGACTTTGAATGAAACCATAAACAAATACTGTTATACAATGCTGGAACATCTCAACTTCTGGTTGGTGGTCTTGTTTTCTAATGTTTAATTGCATACGATTGATTATACATTTCTATATTTTACATAATTCCACAAAGTCTGTGGTCCCCTTGGATTCATCTGGGGCCCCCCCAGGGGTCCATGGCCCCCAGTTTGAGAACCACTGATCTATTGTATGCATAACATTTGTCACATCTCTAGGTGGAAACCCTAACTTAGCTTAATTATGACATTGTGTTGGTATTCATCTTATAAACACTGTCGTTCTAACACGACATGATGGCAGCAGTCAGTCTGGTCCATATGGCACGAGCAAATCAATAAGCATTATGTGACTGTAGTTCTAGGTTGTATGTAGGAGATGGGTTTGTGTTAGTGTGGTCTGGTAGATTCTGTCAGCTCAAGGGTTTATTCCCAGGCCTCAGAGGAGCTGACCTGAGCACTAGCACTAACAGATGCTAATTCTTTCACTTCTACTTCCCCAGTGGACTTGCAATGCGTGTGTGTGTGTGTGTGTGTGTGTGTGTGTGTCGGACTCCCCTTTACGGGATTACAATGGATTATCCGGCTAAGACGCGGCACAAGCTGCCCCCCATGCCGGCACGACGAGGACTGCCATTGCCATTGCAACCCAGCACCCCAACCCACTGTGACAGCTGTCCCCGGCCCGAAAGACAGACAGAGATGGGTCAGTGAAGTAAGAGAGGAAGAGTGAGAAAGTTTAAAGACAGAGAATGTAAATGCTATAAGAAGACAGACTGACAGATGGAGGTGAAGCACAAGTCTGTGCAGGAATAACGGAAGGTGTGTGTGTGTGTGTGTGTGTGAGAGAGAGAGAGAGAGAGAGAGAGAGAGAGAGAGAGATGATACTCTTACTGAGTTTGTCCTTTACTGTCTTGGTGTCCCTGCACAACAGATAATATTCAATCCAGACACCAGGGAAGAGCAGTGGCATGTGCTTATAAACATACACATACATGTATGTTTTACCGGCACTTTCCATAGACGTATTGATTTCTATACTGTACAAACTGTATATTCTATCCCCTAACCTTAAACCTAACTATCGCAGAAAACTTTCTGCATTATACTTTCTGCATAGTTTTATTTATAAGCTGTTTTTCTCTTCGACGGGGACATTTTATAGGGTTTTCCAGAACCACACACACACACCACACCCATATGACTTTCTATAAAACACAAAACTTGAATTTTTTAACAATGCACTGGTTGCACTATGCAATTACGATGAGTCCCCATTTATTTCATTCTAAAAAGCCCCTTTCATTGCAAAACACTCTTTGCATTAAATGAAAAGCAAGGAAGGTACACATCATCATCATATTGATGCCATAAAAAAAACAAAGCAAAAAAGACAGCAATTTTCTTGGGTTGAACCGTTTCATAACAGCATTAATGTCTGCAATGCATAAATAAAGCATATGAGTTTAACTCTGTCCCATACACACGCGCACACAAACCCACCAGACTCTCTGTGTAAATCCTCATGGCACAGCTGATAAGAGACAGTAATCGGGTATATTTAATAGGCCTTGCAAAAATTTGCCAGTTTGGGCTCCAAACTAAGCAGAGATAATTAGAGATGGGCTGCGAACCCCCTTTCCCATTAAATAAAGAAAAGTCATTTCTCACTCTCGTTCCCTCCCCTTGCTCTCCTCCTCATCTCTCAGGATGGAGGCTCTTTGAAAAATATCTTTGTGTTATTTTAAGTTGAGTAAATATGATTTAAATCTAATGAGCCCTATAGTGACTACATGCATTTAATTCAGAAAACTACTGCCATGCTGAATCTGGCCTTTCACCGCCCTTTCACCCAATTCCCTAGAAAAAAGCCAGTAGCTCAGAGTTAATGGGGGAAGGGAGAGAAGGAGACATATAAAAAGAAAGAGCGTTATAATAAAAGAGAAATAACCACAGAGGATGCCCGAGGCAGTGACTTCCTCGCTTTACATCTTACGGTGTGTCCTTTCGGTACTGTGAGAGGGAGGAGAAGAGGGAGATATGGAGGTGTGAAGGAGAAACTGAAAAATCTAGTTGTAGGAGTTGAGTCCACTGCGATGTGTCAGTGTACTGTATGCTTTCTGTGAGTGCCATTTCTCTGCTCTGAATAGTTATGATTGTGCCCAAGGCAGAAACAAATAGAGCATTTAGCAGAGTACGGACGACAGCAAGGGGAGAAGGAGGAGGGGGGGGGATGGAGAAATGGTGGTGTCGATCCTCATGATGAAGGGATGACAAAATTACACGGAGAGCAGAACCATCCCGCCCTTGTTTAGTTTAGCACAGTCGACTAGTAGTAACCGTGAAGTGCGCAAGGACACACACGCGCACACACACACACACACACGCACACAAAAGCATTCAACAACAGACAGTGTCTCATGCCAGAATCAACCCACTGTTTGTCTGTTCTGTTGTCAGCTGTCCAAAGTTACATGTGGATCTCAGTCTGTTCTTTGCTTCATAAAGATGTAAATGAGTAATATCAGCCTCCCACACATGCGCGCGCACACACACGCACAAAGTCAGACATCCTTGCCTCTCATTCACCACTGTTGCAAATAAATGAATATTGCATCCCACAGAGAGAAGTACAGTGTGAGAATAAGGTGCCTGTCTCTCTTTCTCTCTCTCTCCGTCACACACACAAGCATGCACTCATTTGCAGGTCTGTAGTGCTACTCAACGAACAAGCAACGATTTCCAATACTCATCGTGGGGCCAATCTGCTCTGAAATGCTTTTGGTGGAAGGCCCCAAACCTATCAACACACTGACACTCTTAACCTGCAAAAGCACACGCATGCACAAAGACACGCGTTCATCAACTCCAGTTAAGCCCTCGCTGCGGGCAAGAACGCTGACATTGGATGTCAGAGACCGGTGCGCCATCCCGCACCTTCGATTCGGCTCTCAATGCAGCCACGGGTCCTGGCACTGGACTAGAACAAAGGGAGACAACGATAGAGGTAGAGAGAGAGAGAGGCACAATGACAGGAGGTATAAGAGGTGATGGTGTTTAGCAATGCACCACTCCTGAAACGAGGGATGGATTGGGTGGGTGTGTGCTTGACGGAGGGGTGGGGGAAGGGTGCAAGGAACATTTGCAGTGTTAAAGGGAGCATCTTCCTTCTGCGGTGGTCTTGAGGGGACAGATTGAATATTGGGTGTGCCGAAGAGAGAGAAAAAAAAGGGACATGTGTTGACAAAGACCAGCAGTAACGGGCGGTGCTGACATCGGGAAAGAGAGAGGATCGCAGGAAAGCAATGACTCAGAGAAGAGTGAGAAGGTTGGAAACACCTTCCCTGTCAGCAGGTAGCAAATTTGCAGGTGTCAGAAGCACTGAATACTACTGCTAAAAAAATACATGCTGATGAAATGTGACAAACTGAAGGTTTTTAAGAAAGAAAAAAAAACAGCTTAAATAAAGTACAAACAGATAAAACTGATTGTGTTAGATTTAAAGATAAGGAAGTTTATTACATAAACAAACCTAAAAGCATAACAAACAAAATGTGTATTAATATTATACACATAATAAACAGCACAATTTCTCGCCTCTATGCCCGTCTGACTCTCAGGTACATTAAACAACTTTATTCACTCGCCTGAAAGTTAAAAGGTTAATAAAAATTCTGTCATAATTTATTCACTCTCATGTGCTTCAAAACCTGTATATGACTCTATTACGTTAACCACAAAAGAAGATATTTTGAGAAAAGTCTCAGTGGTTATATGTCCATACGATGAAAGTCAATAGAGTTGTGGTTTAGTTGCCCACATTCTTCAAAATATCTTCTTTTGTGCTCTGCAGAGGAAAGAAAGTCATACAGGATTGAAATGACAAGAGGCTTAACAAATGATGACATTAAAATTTTGGGGTCATTTGCTCCCTTTAATAGGTGTGTGTGACTTCATGTGAAGCTTTGTAGACTGAACATTGCATGATATGAAAGTACAGCAAGAGAGTTAAGTAGTTTTCTATTTATTCTCACACCTTGTCTACATCGGACGCGGCACGGCGCGATGAGACACACGGCTTGTTCTAATAGGATTGTCGTATCCAGTGTAAACAAAATTGAATTTTATAATGGGTTCTAATGGGTGTCTTATGTCGCGTTGCACCGCGTCGCGTCCGGTGTAGCCACGGTGTCGCTGCAGGGCTCCAAAAAATCTATTAATGAGCCATCGGCTCCTATAGGAAAAAAATTGTCACCTAATTGTTTTTTAAGAGCCACATAACATGAACAAAAATGTTTTCATCACCTACTTTAGCTATCCTGGTATGTGTACGTCTCCCCTCTCATATGTTGTTTTGCTAACATGAAGTCTGTATTTTTATTTTATCCATGCTTAAATTGTGGAACATTTTCAGAATTCTGTGGAATAGTTTTAAATGCATTTACATTACACATAGTGCCATTCACAAAATTTGTTAAGATGCCACCTGTCTATGCATCCAGAGGAGTAGTTCACCTTCAAAATGAAAATTCTTTCATCATTTACACGCACTCTTGTCTTTTCAAACCTGAAGACTTTCTGCTACAGAAGAAGATATTTTGAAAAATGTTGGTTACAGAACAGCATCTTCCAGCAGCTTCTATTGTAACCAATGCAAGTGATTGGGGGGCTGTTTAAAAAAAGGCAGAGAAGCTTTGTTTCCTTATTGATGCTAAGTACAGACTGTTTAAACTCATACCAGACCAAATTAGTAATACAACTTTAAAAAAACCTCATAAGAGTAATCGCCTGTCGTTCGTTCTTTCAGTGAATGGATTTGAAATGATCCAGTGCTGTCTCGAGTAATCGGCAGATAAAATGGGGTTTCCTGCCTCTGTGGTTAATTTCGTTTTAAACGTATTAAATATAACATTGTTCATCCTGCGGCTCATTAAAATTTGTCGCAGCAAACAGCATATCGGTAATGCGCTCAGGTTGTGTGTGTGTAAACTTGTCAGTAGGGATGTAACAATTATCGGTTTAATGGTTTACCGTGATAATACAGTAGAAAGGTTAGTATTACCGCGTCATATTTTTATTATCGTTAAACCATACGGCTTGAAAACCCCTGTCCAGCATCAAACAAAGTTATCAAGAGTATAACGTAGATGCAAAATGAAACGTGGGTTTTGTTCATTTATGCCAGGAGAGTATACAGAACGAGTATACTGACGTTTACTTCATATTTCTTTATACAGAAACATCATTTCTTATCATTTCCCATTAAATGGTGGGATATGACGAGTTTGAAACTCTGTTCAGCGCAGATGTCATCCCGCATTCTCCTGGGTCCTGACAGATGATGTGCTGAATTGTGTTATGTTAAATTGAACATCTGATTTACTCACTTAAGGTTGTGTTTAATTTGAACTAGGAAACTTTTACGTCGTGCCCAAACGTGCCATGACTAAAATTAATGTTATTTATTTAATGTAAATCAAACAAAAGTACATTTACAGGTAAACTCAATATAAAATTTGCTTTACATCAGTACTTTTTTAACATTTCCAGAAGCCGTTAATAAAACCGTGACAATATTGATAATTTTGTTCACTATAATCGAGATCTGAAGTTTTCACACCGTTACATCTCTACTCTACAGTTTTCTGCGGAGATCTACGGACGCTTTTTCCATGCGGCCCTAAGTAATGTCTGAGAGGTAAATTTAGTGTACTGCATTGGAAGCACACTGGTTACGCTGAGTGTGGAAAAAACTGAGAGTGCTGGCACTGAGCGTGAGGAAAAAACGGCAGCTCATCTGCTGGCTTTTTTTTTTAAAGTGTGGTACTTTTGTTGGAAACGATTAAAAAACGAGTAAATTTAGAGTGTGGCCAGTGTCGACCTCCTCAAAAATATCCCTCGCAAATGAATATTGGTAGCAAATGATTGTTTTAGGCTCAATCTGGAGCCCTGCACTGTACTTTAATGTCAAATGCTGAACGGTGTGCACAGCACCGCATAAAGTGAAATACACCCATTGTGACCAGTCAAAGAGAAGATTTAATGAATGTAAAAAAGACAATTCAATGACCATCATGAGTTTGTTTACCAGCATAAATTGCTCTATTCCGATTCAGTGTTATTCAGGTGTGGCTGTATTTCTCTGAAATACCAATTTGAAATGCAAATCAGCAGTTTATTGGAATCCAATACCTCCTGGGACAAATGTGGTCAAACAAACACTACTGCAAAGCTGTGTCTCTGTTTGAACAGTACTATACGGTTTTGCAACCCACAAAATGCAAAAATGAAATTATACAGTGGGATGAGCCGGGGGAATGTCCACGGGCACCGAGTCTTTATTTAGGATGGGAAGTCACATGCCTCCGTAAAAACATGAACCCATCCCCTCTCATTTTTCCACCACAGGACTACAGAAAAGAGAGACGATTCCAATAAGGAGTGGATCCTGCATGCTATGAATGAGCGAGTGATCATGATGAATTCAGTCATCATCTCTTTACCTCAAAACGAACAATGCAAAATAACCTGGGATGCCTTTATCCTCAGTTCACACACACATTGGTGATAAAGGCTGATTGCGAGTGTGTGTGGGTCTGGTTTCCTGTGGTTTTTGCATCTTAAGGGTGTGACTCAGCACTGCATTCAGAAATGTAAGCCTCTGTCTCTCCATCACACTCTCTGCTCTTCCTCTCATCACAGCCTGAAGGACCAAGAGGGCCCATTAGGGTCTTAAGATGGCTGAAGCACTTTCATATTACAGCTGTCTTCATCATCATATATCAAAGCATTAAATGCTTCCTGTTTACATGTAACATGGCTGTTATCATACAGATGACCAAACAAACTAAATGGTAACGCGCGTTTTGGCAGTGCTAGCACGTGACTATGCAAACGAAGACCTCATTGACACCGACACTTCCTGTCGCGTGATGTTTTTGGTGTCACTCACTAACTTTTCCCGCGAGAAATAAAGAACGTGGAATGCGATTGCTCTCACTTGATGTGAACACAGCTTTCGTATTATACTTATCCCCTTGAACAAAGAAGTGAAAACGTAATAACATCTTATTCCCGTTTCAGCCAACGTAGTGCTTTGAAAGAGAGGGGTGAGCGGTGGGGTGAGCGGTGGAGTGAGCCGTTGGTTGCAATTCGTAACCTCACTGCTGGATGACGCTAAATTTCATACCCTGGACCTTTAAACAAACAAATAAACAACTTAAGAATATTTTAACAAATCATGCAGACCATGACATAGTTGACTAAAAAAAGTAAAAAAAGTCCAGTGCATCTGGCCAATCAGATTCTGTCATTTCTGCATCAGACGGCCTGTGAACAGTTTATTTCAGACTGAGACTATGCCAGCAGTAATACGCAGTGATCTTAGCGAGCGGCTTTAACTCATGTGGGCAGCAGTCTGACATTTTCTGTGCAGTAATAATGGTCTTGATCTGTCAGTACCTGGACAGTATTCTTGCTTTGTGTGGTTAGACTCTGCGAGAGCCAATCACTCTTCTGTCTGTAAGCTTGACTAAACCCATCTCACCCACCAACGCTGTGTCTGAGGAAGCTGGGGAGTCTGGTACAAACCAATCTCAATCAAACAGGTGCCAGACCTGGACCTCGACACAGAATAAAGGTGAAAGACTACATTCCCAATGTGGATATGTTTTTGGTGCAAGGAATTATAATTGAATTATGAAGCACGGGCATGGATGTTTTAGTGCATGCTTTAAAAAATGCAAAAAAAAATCAAATCAAAGACTTCTCAAGGGTCAATGTCACAAATTTGACTAAAAATTCAGCTCGTTTCAAAAAGCTCCAAATCCAATAAATTCTCCACCTCCAGTTTCAAATTAGATTAGGAACAGATTTTAAATGTCGCCTCAGACCTCAGGAGTTTGGTTTCAGAGACAATCTAATTCTTTCCCTCACATTTCACTGTATGTTCGAGCTGCGTGAGGTTTGTAATAAGAGTGATGGCGCTCATGCTGTTTTTAGCAGGGTTCTACAAAACGTAACCCACATACCACACCACAAAGCCTGGACAGATGGAGGAGTTAAAGCTAAAGCTGCCCTCCAGGATCAGCGTTCCGGATGCGCACAAGACCGTTCAAGATGAACTACATGTGACACTGAACTATATCTTCAGTACAGATGACCGGCTAGTGAGGTTTTGTTATTATCACAATAAAAATAAGCTCTGACACAGATGTGAGGAAGAGTCTATATAGCTGTTGTTAAACATATGACTGCATTGCAAAGACAGATCCAGCTGTGTGGAGTTGTGAAGCAGTAGCGAATCTGTCCTATTCCATCAGTGGGTTAAAGAATCGAAAGGTATTACGGCGATATCTTACTCTACTGCATAATCCCTGGATTACACGGAGCGTGTTAATCCGACAGCACGAAGATAATGTGCTTCAATCCTCACACCATCCATCAATCGTGCCAACGAGACTCGTACCGCTGCCTCAAAACAAGTTGGATCCGGAATCTATTGTAGTGAATGCTAAGCTGCTTTCATAACTTTTATAATGAAGTTGTCAATCATTTTCAATATAAAAAAATGGGGAAAAATAATAATTATGACCCGCTTCTTATTATGACACAAGTACCAACATACATAACCGATGACTGCAAGCGCCTCACATTGCACTGTAAGCAGTACAGGTTTCATTGACTTCTATGTAAGTGGTCTCATTTTGTCACGTCATGCAACTTGAAGTGTCTAAAAGGTGTTAAATACATAATTTTTCATTTGTGACCAATGCCCTCTCACAAAACAGCAAACAAATAAAACAAACATTAGGATTTAAATGCCTAATACATCCTTCACAACAGCCCGGGCATCTCTGATCATGCCGTCTCTCTCTTCAGCTGTAGATTAAATTTGCTCTCATTTTTGTTCCTCATGTAAGATTTAACAGAAAGGTGATCTTAATATGGGTCACTGACATTCTGCAGCTGTTGTCCATTTCCATGAGCATCATTAGAATTTTCATCATGTTTGATATTCAACCAGCACGATTTCTGCTCTCACATGCATACAGAACAGAGGCTATTATGTGCCTACTTTTGAGCAATGTGCTTTTGCCCATTCTCAATTACAGACAGCAGCTGACTGTTTGAAATCACTTCTATGGTCATTACAGAGCAAACAAAATGTGTTACTTTATACATTCACTGGTGAGCAGAGACGATCTGGCCTTTTCAATTCATACAGGAGCTGAGCGCAAAGGATTATGGGACTGAAAGAGGAAAGCAAGTGAGAAAAGTACTAAACATAGAGATGAAACAAGCTATTTAAAGTCTACTTGTACTGCAGATATTTCTATTTGCTTTAGTGGTTAAATCACATCATTACATACACTTTCATTGTCACTAGTCACTAGGTTAACTAAAGAGATAGTTTGGCCGAAAATAAAAAAAAATCAGTGTAACGAGGAAGGAGGGATGAGAGCCGTAAGACAAGGAGGCGGGGCCGATGGCGTGAGTGATAATGGGTGTAAACTGTGCGCGCACCGGTCCCGCATATCTCACGGAGGAGATCGGGAGCATAAGAGGACGAGCGACAGGACTGCCGACGAGGGAGGACCAGGCCTGGACATTGTTTTATGCATTATTGTGTTTGTGTGGGCGGCAGTGGTCCGTGAGGAGCTGCCTCCATTTTACTTTCGTTTGTTGTTTATTTAATTCAAGTTTGTTCTTAAAGGTTCCCGCCTCCTTCCTTCCTTTTATTGAACCTCGTTAAAATCAGTCATAATCTTTTCACATCCATGTCATTCAAAACCTGTATATGACTCTTTCCTCTGTGGAACCCAAAGGATTACATATTGAGAAATGTCTCTGTGGTTTTGTGTCCATACTATGAAAATCAATGGTGGTCAATGTTGTTTGGTTACTAACATTCTTCAAAATATCTTCTGATGTGTTCTACAGAAGAAAGAAAGCCACACAGGTTCAGAATGACAAGGTTAAATAAATTATAAAATAATTTTCATTTTTGGGTGAACTATTTATCCTTTTAACAATTTTCAAAAATGGAAAAATAAAAATGCTTATACAGTATAGTACATTTTTTGACCATGTATTGACAGACCTCTCCGCCAGCAGTTTTGGTGCTGAGTGGATTGATTCTGCACCACTGGACAAGTAGGGTAAGTGTCCAATGTGTCTGTGCTTTTGTAGGAATGTAAGAACATTTTAGCGTGTAAACCTCATTAAAAACAGAACAAAGCTCTCACACACATAAACACAAATCACCACACCGCTTAATACCTTCTCTTTGTAGTTACACTCATCTTCTGAATCATCTCTCATTATCTTACTCTTCTATTCCCCTATTGCCTCCTCTTAAATCACATCATGTGGCCTACAACCCTCTTTTCTTCCTACAGTATGTGTTTCCTGCCCCGGCTGTCCTTTCCGCATCCTCTCCTCAGGTAGAGCAGGCATGTGGAGTGTGTTATAGTACTCTAACTCCACCTCCCTCCATCTCACTCTGTCTGTCTCTGTAGCCTTGAGATGGTGAGAGCTGAACTGCCTCCCACATGCCAGCAGACGACACACGGAGAGCCACAAAGCAACCCGCTCCTCCTCTCCACCCCATCTTTTCTATAAAAATCACCAAAGCAGAGGAAAAAACGAGTTGGGTGTATGATGTAGTATTTCTGTGCTCGATACACTCCCCCAAGGTTCGTACACATTTTGGAAAGTTTTTTCGAACATGTAATTTTGTTACGTAACAACTTTTCTTAGTCCCACGCATCAACCAGCGAGAGCGAGAGAAAGAGCACGCCTCTAACACAAACTTATAGTGAATCAACAGTTATGCAGGGATAATGCGATGATGTATTTTGTGCTCATGCTGTAGTTCCGCACCCACTGCATGCCTAGCGGGGCTCGCCTGTTTTAGAAAATAATCGTACAGCTGCATCTGTCTTTTATAAATTTGATCAAACTAAATACTCTTTGAAGATACGAAGTATGCAGTACTACTCTACAGGGTATTCAAGATTAATACTAGATTGGCAGAAACTGCGTGTGATACCTCCGCTTTAAAGGTATATCACTGACCCCTATTAACATCAAACACAAGGTTGCCATATCTGTGTAACAAACCCACAACCCCCAAAAAATAACAAAACTCAAAGTACGCCACTCCTATAACCAAAATACACATTTTACAGACGCTGTTATGCATCACATAGAATGTCTCAATTAAAATCAGTGTATAGTAGTTTACGTACAGTATATACAGTACAAACGGCGTAATGTACATCATAAACATAGAGTACTAGCACAAAATCCTTTCACTTGGAATGATTCAAATGTAGCCGAATCCCACATAAAAACCGCAGACTTATGACCAAATAAACAGTTAAGGGCAAGTTATAGTCGTGCGTGGGACCCAACGCGCTGGTTTTCATTTATACTTGTGCGTCAGTATCCGCGTCGACAGGCAATGACCAGCAGGCGTCAGTGTCCATGAGCGTGTTGCTTGTATAACCAAGACCAGAGCCGAAGAAGAAGCAGCTTGTTGTGTACGCTGTCTGAGAAGCATTAGCAGTGATAGCGGCAAGTCAACTTTTGTCGCCGCTTGAGATGTTAAATACAGAAGAACAAATCATTGACTTAGATAATTCATTCATAAATGCATTTGAGTAAACATGATGCTATCGCAGAGTTTTTGACCTTAGGGAGGGGTTCAAACAGACCAATAACAGCGTTTGCGGTCTGCGTTGAGTTGAGGTGTTGTTTCATTCACATCAGTCTACGCACTCTATGCAAAGCCTACACCGCAGGTCCTACGCATGAACATAAATCGTCCATTACTTAGAAATAAAAATGTTGTCTTTATCATATGCAGCTTATTTTGTTCAACAGAAAAACAGAAGAATATCCACATAATATCTCTTAAGAATACTGACAACGCTCTTTTTATGTGCAATGACACTTCATAGTGTCTAGTTTAGCCTTTCTGGAGCTTGACAGACACTTTGAACTGTCACTGCATGAAAACAGAGCTTTCTTTGTCCTTTTGAGCTGCACAACAAATGAAATATGTTTTTGGTCCCTTTAAGTGTCAGATAAAAAATCTGCCCCCCCACACTCACCAGCCTAACCTGTTAAAATTCACACGAATGTGTGTGTTTTCCGGTAGGTGTTAATGAGTTAGCTGCGTACAGTCAGAGCTGCCCACATAACTCTGAGGTCACATGAGAGAGAAGCACAGCCTGTGGCTCCATGCATCTCCTTAAGACTCATGAGCGACTGTGCAGTCGGACCTGTAAGAGTGGGAGTGGCACGTTTTACCTTTTCCCTCACCCACACCAAGGCCCCCCCCATCCATCCCCCTATTCATTGTAGCCCATGGCACAGGGACCGAACGTTGCGTGCCTGCGGAGGACCCGAGCGCAACTTCAACAAGCTCCCTGTGGAGCCTTAATCACAGCAATCATGTGCTTGACGAATAATTTCAAATTCTCAATTTTCCACACTAAATTGGTTACATTATAACATTCAAACACGCGCAGACGTGTGTAACATCTATTCAAGTGGTAGATCGAGTTGCTTACTGTTAAAGTAGAGTCCAGAACAATGAAGCAAGCTGTCCGGAGTCCCTGAATCGAGTATGTGCTGGATGCTGATGGGGTAGTGCCGCATCCCAGGGCTTGTGATGGGGGAGGAGATGAGATGGAGGAGGAGCGGTGAGAAAGAGGCAGTAGCCTTTTATTTGGACCCATATGACAGAAAGCCTGCTCTCCTTGCTGCTTCTGCTCTCCCTTTTTCTTAATGGCTAACAGCCTCTTTCATTTTAATGGATTGAATTGAAGGAGGATGGGTAAGGTTTGCTGTGTGTGTGTGCCGAAACACTCTCTCTAGACACATGAAGGTGAAAAAGATTGCGCCCCAAATCCCCACCCCACACACGCCTCTGCTGTGTATTCTTTTTGATAACAATCACAACTGTCTCAAAGCAAGCATGTGTTTGTTAAAAGAAGGAAAAATAGACTAGTGTTTACACTTTCTAAAGAAAACGTGAGAAACACTTGCCTTTGCAAAAGTCGCTGCTATCGTGCAAAGGTGTTGGTTTCCAGACTATTTCTTTGCCACTGCTAAGGGGCCAAGTCAAATAAGCCCAGCCCTAAATCTTTATTTTAGTCCCTTGATATGGGTCACTCCTTTGTTGTAAGTCGGTATGGCATTTTTCCACTCGGTTATTGACCAACAGAATGCAAGCAAGCGAGCGAGCGAGAGAGAGCGAGAGAAAGAAAGAAAGAAAGAGAGAAAAAAAGAAAGAAGAGAGAAAGAAAAAGCAAGCAAGCAAGATAGAAAAAGAAAGAAAGAAAGAAAGAAAGAAAGAAAGAAAGAAAGAAAGAAAGAAAGAAAGAAAGAAAAAAAGAAGCAAGCAAGATAGAAAGAAAGAAAGAAAGAATGCATGAAAGAAAGAAAAAGCAAGCAAGCAAGATAGAAAGAAAGAAAAATGCATGAAAGAAAGAAAAAGCAAGCAAGCAAGATTGAAAGAAAGAATGAAAGAAAGAAAGAAAGAAAGATATTTCGGGTCTCTATGGCCCATTAGCATCAGCTCTGATAGCACCTTTGGCTCACCACAGTCCAGCCGTCATTATAAAGTCTTTATGACCTGTGACAGCCAGTCAAGACTCTGGATTTTATTAGTCTCATTTTTATTCGCACAACTACTGCACATTATCGACAATCTACCAACAGGCAGGAGAACAAAATAACACGGCGTAATGTGATTAAGAGAGAGAGTTTGTGTTTATGACCTTCGTTCTCTGTAACAGTTCGTTATCTCACTTCAGTCCAAGCGTCACTAGAAGACATCGTGTCCCTCAAACTTTGCGCTCACAAATCTTTTTCTTCTGGTCAGGTTGGAGCCTGTGCACCATTGTGGTCAACAGTTTCTCATTGTCTTTGTTTGCCGAATAAACAGTCCTTCACACCTCCATATGCTCTGCCTCCCACCCTCTCGACTGCTTGTCGGCTCAGAATGCCCCAGTCTGACTCGCTGCTGCGAGTGGGCAGAATAATGCAGGCGGTTGCGTCTCCAGACGCGTTTCTAAAGGCCGTCGCATATGCATCTTTAATTTGAGTCCAGACACGGCTGATTCAGAGGCATCAAGAAATGATCACGCCGTGGATTTATATAGTGGGCCGACTGAAACAAGTGCACTATTGAGAATTTCGATTTGAATTAAGTGTAAAGGGGAACGGAACGAGAACAGAAAGAAATCTTTCTATGATGTTCTAACGTGCATGGACAGCCAAACATATATGCACACACACACACTGACCCGATGTGAAGTGGAGAGCTGCATATGTTTGATGTGGAGACAATAGAAAAATAAGGCAGGCCACCCCAGACTCTCGGATTTGAGAGAGGATGCTGCGCTTTGTGTAAGTGGTATTGGCACCATCATCGGGGTGGGCGTGCTGACGAGGCAGTGCAGCATCATGGGGCTGGTGATGGGGGAGGAGACAAAATCAAGAGGAGAGGAGGAAGGGTGCTGGACGGCCAAACAGAAGCCCTTTACTGTGCAACTGCATCAAGCAATATGAACAATGAGTTCAAATATGGTTTATTATGTTGTGGGCTAATTGAATGCATATTCATGAGATTGTACATTGAAAAGTTTGTGTGAGTGTGCATGTATGCTCTTTGCAGTGTATAAACCACTTTAAATAGAAAATGAACAACAATGTAATTGGCTCATATAACGGCATAAGTGGTCTCTTCACCACAGGGGTGCTCCATGCACCGGTGGATGTGCTCATGGTGGTTACGGCCCAGCCTATGCGAACATCTTAATTAGCTTTATGTTGTAGGTCTAACAGTAAATAAATGTAAATAAAGGGTTATGCTTCGCCGACTACACGGCGGGTAATTTGTACCCATGACAGGAATGATATCCGTGGGTGCTGACAAGAAGGATTGAGACCAAGTCATAACCATAAACCTCAGTTCATGGCTACACACACACACACCAGGTGGCCTCCTCCTCAAGGCTGCACAGCAGATAAACTGGAGGATTCGGGACAGAGGGGAATGAGGGAGGGAACGGTGAAAATAAAATTGGACTCACATTTTCAGGGACAGAACAGTGTACAGGGCAATAAAAACAGAGAGATGATGTTTACAGAGACCTTGTGTTTTTAACCACGCGGCCTTGTGTCTACCCTCTTTGCAGTTTAACCGGTTAACACTTTAACAATAAAAAAATGATCTGAATATATACAGGCTTGTAGGTCACAGATCTCAGTATCGGGCATCATATGGATGAAGCAGGGCGGACACTGGTCTCCACTATGGTCGGAAAATCTCCTAGCCAGTGTCAAAAACATTAACTGACTATTCCAAATTCCAGCATTTCTAGATCTATTGTGGCCATTCCAATCCAGTGTCTGCTGAATTTCAACAAAATCAAACCTCATAAAGTCATCCAACAGCAATGTGAAAGACTGGCAGCATGACAAGACACTAAGAAACTATGAGAAAATCCAGATTAAATCATTTTTTAACTTTGCCTAAATACATGTCCAAATATTGATGTTGAATAGTTTTCTTTGCAGTATTTGAGGTCTGAAAAATGCAGAGCATCTTTTCTATTACTTCGGCCTGTTTCTCCAGTTTTCATTTTCTGCAAATAATTGCAAATAGAAACAATATTTTTATTAGAAATTTGGGAGAAATATTGTTTGTAGTTCCCAGAATGACACAAAAACTTTCATTTTACCTAAACACATACCTATAAATATTAGATTCAGAAAAACTGAAAATAATTTTGAAATGGAATGGATTTATTGTGTTTTTTCGCGGCTATATATACAGACATCTCATAACAAAATTTGAAATTTGGATTTACACATGGTGTCACGATCCTGTCTGTCTTCCCCAGTAGTTTGGACTTCTAGTTTGTTTACATTTACGCATTTGGCAGACGCTTTTATCCAAAGCGACTTACATTGCATTATCCTATACATTTATACATAGGTATGTGCAATCCCCTGGGATCAAACCCACAACCATGCGTTGTTAACGCAATGCTCATACCACTGAGCTACAGGAAAGCTTTCTCTCTGTTTCTCTCTGTCTTACCTTGCTGCAATGTAACAGAACAATCGACCCTAGACAAAGGAAACACTGGGGTCTATATACACAAACTAAAGAAGGCAAACAGGACACACCTGGGAGACAATCAACTGGGAACCACTGAACAAAATAACTACAAATGACTACAAAACAGGACAGGAAAAAGGAACTCAAAAGAAGCAAACTAAAAGTCCAAACTGCCGGGGAAAACACAAACAGGATCGTGATGCGTGGATTAGAGCTTCGATCGGGCCCAAAAAATCAAGCCCGACCCTACCTGAGCCCGTGCGCGTTTTGTCCCGGCCCGACACATTAACTGTAATTATGAGCCCTATTTAAACCCGACAAATTTTTAATACGTGGGCCATAATAACTGACGTTCTCAACTAGAATTCTGAGTTGTTTGTACAACAGAAATCTGTTTAGAATCATCTTAATGAATAATGCAACAAGGACGAAGCATGTAAACTGCGTTGTTTGTTTATTCATAATGGAATCGATCGCAAATGGATCCGAATGAAGAAACGAAAAAATGTTGTCACTGCCCACGACTTTGAAATGATTCCATACCTCCGACTTTCCTCCAAACTTGCTCAAAGTTAATTCTCCTGTTTTTAGTTTCTTCTTTATATCTTCAAGCTCCATGTTGCACTTAAGCTAAGCTACACAATACAGCAGAGCAGGCCCGGCCCGGAGTGATGCGTGCGAGTAGAGGAGAGCATGGGCATGACACGTGTTGCATTTTGTAACTTTGTTGCCTAACTTCTGCAACTTTGTACACATTTGTTACTAAGGCCTACTTTGCTAAAAAATATATAATATTTCTGATTATGCCATAGCTTTCTCCCCACCCAATTAGGCTAATAAAGTAATGATAAAAAATACCCCACAAATGCTTGATCAAGGGCCCGGCCCGGCCCGAGGATAGGGGCGGGAAATGTCAAGTTCGGGCTCGGGCAGAGAATCGAAACTCTAGCGTGGATTTGTCATGTCATTTGCAACCATAAAAGAGGCCGGAGGACAAGTCCATTGCATTTTGCAATCTTTTATTTAAATAATCATTGTAATCAAAAAATACTAATGTGTTTTGTATATTAGTCAAATATTGTAAATAACTGTTGTCTTCTAAAGTAAAGCGGACTCACTCTGTGCAAATGATTTCAGTTCTTGTTGAATAATTCAGTTATGAATGCGTGAATAAACATACTAACAACTGCATTTCATGTGAATTCACCACAGGTTTACTTGCGGTTTGTCACAGTATTCCTAATTGTCAAAGTATTACTAAAATAAGCTTTTCTGTGGCAAGTTTCAGGACTTCATTGATATGAGAGAATCTAGAAAGTGCAACCCCATTCTATTCCGCCGCAGGTAGTGTAAATTTAGTAGCAGTTTTATAATTAGCGCTAATATCATTAGTCAATCGAGTTTCTGAGGCTAAGCCCCCACAGTCGGTTTAAGAGGACAATCCCTGCGTGACTCTTTCTACGAGACATCCAAGACTGCTCTTGAAGTTGCCATTTTGGCATACCCTATTAGACGTATTTAGCCGCAATGAAGTCAATTATGCTAGTTTAGTGGCTTTAATACGGCCAATTATATTTTCCTCAATGCTAGCTTTGATCATAAAGAATCAGAGTTGATCATTGTAGCCAAGAGTCATTTTTCTTCTACATTTGGGCGGTAAACATCACAAATCAAAACACAGTTGACCACAGGAGGAAAACCTTATGATTTTACACTGTGATGGTTTATTGAATCTGTCTACCTGCATCAAGCAAATTGGATGAAGACTGCAAATCTGCCATCCCACTGCAATCCGCTGTGACTTTAGTGGCTGCAAACGTGTTGTGGGAAAGCGTTATCTGATCAAATTTCCCTTTAGCACAAAACAACTTCCAATCATCTCAGTGGGTAGGGGGCAGAATTAGCCACAAACCCACTTGCACTAATGCACCGAGGGCGAAGGAGAGACAAGTCTAAGATTTCACTATTATGCAGCATGCCTTGAGGAAAACAGGAAGTTCTTTGAAGGAGGAATAGATTTTGATGACAGCTATCGACTGCACAGCGTGCACAGTGTAAGTTTACCTACAGACTACAGAGTTTAATCCTGTATGACTAATAGGTTTTCTGTTACAACAGATTCATGACAAAGCATTACATCAGAAGCTTTGAAAGAGGATTTCACCAGGCATTAGTCTTTAAAATCGCTGCGTTGCTGTAGCTGAACAGGTAGAACAAGGCTCTAGCAATGTAAAGATCATGGGTTCAAACACAAAAAGTAATTAATAAAACATTTATATTAAAAGTGCAAATAATGTAAATGCATCTATGACTAGTCAACACAGACCCAACAGCTCCAGTAATGTCAGAGATTATAAACTACAGAAAAGAAGATATTAGCAGATATAATAAATGGAGAAAGAATATGAATGTAGGACAGCAAACAGTTCTGGGGCACTTTTGACTGCTACTTGTTATTTTCCCTACTAGTCAATGGAGGCCAAGAACTGTTCGGTTACAAGCATTCTTCCAAATATATTTCTCTGTGTTCACCAGAACAAAGACATTTATACAGATTTACTTGAGGGTAAATCTAGTAAATTATTGCAGAATTTTCATTTTTGGGTGAACTGTCCCTTTAACTCTTCTTTAACATCTGTGATAACCTGACCTCTGTTTGTTGGACAATCTCTGGCCAACAGCTGGGAGATCCTATGTTATCCGTGCACAGTTCACATCTGTGCCTTAAAGAACTCTTTCTAATGTATTGTTCTCTCCAGAGCAGAATCACACCAATAGTAAACACAGAAAATGTGTCAAAGGTCGATAACTGGTGCCGCCTCATAAACTGATCACGCAACCCACTATTTTCCCAAAAGCTCTTGCTGTTTAAAGGAACACTTCACCCCAAAAATGTCATTATTCACAATAAGTTTAACGTAAATTACAGGGATAGTTCACAAAATCATATTCTGCCATTATTTATTTACCATCATGTGGTTCCAAAATTGTATATGACTCTTTCTTCTGTGCAACACAAAAGAAGATATTTTGAGAAATGTCTGTGGTTTTGTGTCCATACAATGGAAGTCAATAGGGGTGAGGGTTGTTTGGTTACCAACATTCATCAAAATATCTTCTTTTGTGTTCAGAAGAAAGAGAAAGGTCATACAGGGTTTGAATGACACGAGGGTGAATAAATTATGATAGAATTTTGCCATAAATGCCTCATTTGAATATGTGCATTATTTTTTAACACGCACTGTACTGTTTTGGGTGAACTGTCCCTTTAAGGAAAGGATTACATTACCCAATCTCTCCTTAAGTAAAACCCATGCTTGTCACTGTTTCTCCGCAGATTGCCAATCGAACCAAGGTCACTGGGTGCTGCGAACACACCTGCTTCAAATTTAGAAGAGCAAACAGGCACAGCGGAGCGCCCCTTATATAATAGTTTATCTTATCTCCTTCCACCAACACAGTGTTTAATCCGCCCTCCAGTAAAAGTCAGAGGATCTGATAGCACCAGGTCCAAATTTCAGGGGCGTTTTGGAGATTTATGGAGCAACCTTTACACGACTTCCCTGAAATGTACCCTCTCCACTCCCCATAAAACAATCAGGAGGAGGTGCGGGACCTCTGTCAAAGGGTGCTTACACAAACACTCTTTTATACAGCCTTCACATTGAGGGTTGAATTCTGAGAAACGCTGAGCCCGTCGAAATAGCAGATAGGACGTGTTTCATGTGCGGTGAAGTGCGGCACCTCATCAGCCCTGATTGCAGCCTACGCTACACATTCAGTAGAAGTAAACCAACCTTGACCAGGTGTCTATGATCTAACTGCATCGAGATAGCGGTGTGCTAATAACACGTGTGCTAATAACAGCAGGCTGTCGTTCAGACAAAACACATTGTTAGCCATTGGTCATGTGCACAACCCTATAAGTGGAATAATGAATCCAAACCCTTGTGATTTGAGGGTGGCGTTTAGGGGTGGCAGTTAATAATTGAGTGACCTCTGGCTTTGGCTCAGTTGAAACCATTGTGTTATACAACAAATGAGGCATCCAAATACTCTCACACATTTGTATAGAACACACTAAGGCTGTGAATCCGAACCTGTATGCAGAACACAAAAGAAGATATTTCGAAGAATGTTGATAACCAAACAACATTGACCCCCATTGACTGGACACAAAACCACTGAGACATTCTTCAAAATATATTTGTTCTGATCCACAGAAACAAAGAGTCATATACAGTTTCTAAACAACATGAGGGCGAATTTCCATTCTTGGGTGAACTATCCCATTAAGGACATTTTAACATTCCTTCTTTCTTTTCTATCTTTAATATGCATCTTTATCAGTGTCAGCCCCCACATGCAGTCATTGAGAGAGGGGGCTGCCTGGTCACGTGCATAAATGAGGGGGGAGGAGAACAGTGGTCTGTTCTTCGAGTTCTCTCTCTTTTGTATGATTCATCTAAAGAGGCCTTCAGATTTTATCATGCGGCTTCTTCCCTATTCCTCCTCGCTATCTCGCTCCGGGTCCTCCAGATTAACTCGGCAAACATACTCCAAATCAAATAGAACACACACTGGGAAATGTCATATGTTAATGGCCTTGCATTTTTAATAACATTTCCATTAGGTGATCATGTGATTATCGCCCTTGGTCTCCTTCTTTTCCCGATTCTCCCACACAGGCTCTTTATTGCCGGTAGGCTCATAATTGGGGGCGAGACGTTTTTTCCTCAAACATCAGACACAGATGGAGACGGTCGTCTATTTCAAATGACCTTACATCTTTGCAGTCGGGTGTTATGTATACATATGGTACGTCTTAAGAATGACGGGATGGTTTAATGGAAATAGCTGATCTCTTCGGTATGGGCTGGGATATGTGTCTGTAGCTGCCTGTTGGACGGTTAAATCAGATAAGAATCCGCAACCTGCTGAAACCAGAGAGAATGACCTGACAGTATTAATGAACCTCTGCCTGCCTGTCATTCAAATACAACCGCATACGGCCGTCAGGTCAACTGATAGACACAACGCTGCTGTTTTAAAGAATGTCAGGGGGTCATGGTTGTGTGCATGCTACTAAGTGATAATCATGTTTAGAAAAAAGTGTGACAAATAACAAGGTTATTCATCCGTCTGTTTAAATGCACAAAAACACTTTTACTTTTTCACTTAAACATTCCCACTTAAATTCCCATTAAGATCTTCACTTTCTAGGAGTCAGTGTTACAATAAAAAGGACAACTATGACACAAATGAGCATAGTGATGTAAGCATCCTTACACTCTTAAACTATTCAAATAAATATGATTATGTTTGCGTGAATCTATCCATGTCAAGTCAATTTGATTTAAATAGCGCTTTTCACAATTACATTGTTGCAAAGCAGCTCTACACACATTATCATTAATATTATGTTTACCATATCAAACCTTTATCAAGTTATCCATTAGCATACTTACAATTCTTTTCTATTAAGTTTTATACTTTTGCAATTCATCTCAATGCCAGTTCAACTCTTTACTATAAAACGTTTTCAAATTCCTATAGAAAAAATGAACTAGTAAAAACAATCCAGTACCAACGTCTCAGAAAAAGTGACCCATCACAGCTTAGCTCTATAGAAGTTAAACAGAAAGGAGTTTGCAGATAACGCTCCATACAGAATACAAGACAACCGACGCAGAGACTCCACGTTCACGCCTTATCCCAAACAGCAAACATGGACCTCTTCCAACATCATGATTCAGCCTGCTTTTGACTGAGTCATATGCAGAATGCACAGAGCGACAGACTGACAGCTCTGACAGGAGTAGCCAAGCATCTGTAATGTATGTTTTTCTATTAGAAAACGCGCATCGCGGCACACTTGCTCTGCTTTAGATGGCCACGCCTGCTGGCGTCGATGTTGTCGGGCATCTCTGAGCTATCTGCCCTCACACACTGAGAGACTAAAGAGCAGATCATAAATGTGTGCTGTCTGAAGGATGAGAAGAAAAAGACAGCATGAAAACGGAGAGTGCAGGAGAGATGAGGAGAGAAGAGGAGGTGACAGGAGAGGAGATGATGAAGGGTTAGTGGAGGGACCAGGTAAGTAAAGGTGAGATGCAACTTTAACACTGACAGATCTTTTACTGTGCGTTTGTTTTTTGTGCTGTGTGAGAAGACATCTATTACAGTGTGCGTCTGATGTACATCTTTGGATGTGTAGTCGTGTTTAGAATGTTTTGTCGTTTTATATCAATGTCTAATAGCCCCCAAGACAATCACACCTTTTGAGCATTAAATAAAGCTTGTGAAGCTACTACTATAATCCGAGTACTTTTACACTCGACCTCCATCCCCGGCCTCCGGTGGGAAAGCCATCAAAGTCATGCTGTCATTTTCCCATGGCCTACTTTCCTACTACTACTACACACACATAGACACACAAAGGCTTGGGTTGTGTTTGTCCTTTGGGTTACTTTGCCAGTAGGGTTGAAGAAAATCCTCCCTTGTAATGACAAAAGTCATTCAAATCCATCTCAAGCACACACAGCAGGTTTAACATACTGTACATATGCTTGTGCTGTCCCGAGCTTCATGTGTGAAAAAACAGCTAGGTGAACTACAGAATAATAATCATATATTTAAAATGCATCCACAATAAAACACACAATGCACATTTATGTGGACACTATTAACAACACCAAAGTCACTTGTTCACATGTTTATAAAATTACAATTCATGGCTACAGGGTTTGAATACATTAGTACAAGCTGATATAATGCCGTAACTTGGGTTTATTATGCACCACAGCAGGGATCTGATGGAGCTCTCCTGGCAGTCTGAAGTAATGTACAGGGGTATTCAGTGCTTCGGGGCAGAACATCACCTTGACAGCATCTGTTCAGCTCTCGCGAACCAGTTGAGCGGCTCCATTTTTTGAGGCGCCAAGCATAAATTAACAACTTAATTTTAATGTCTCAGCCCTTTAAACCCCATATGTATACTGTAGCTTCCAATGTCTAATGGACATCGCGGGCGAATGGGCACGGGGCAAAACCATCAGTCCAAGAGAATACAACGAAACACAATCTGTTTTCAGTTCACAGGTTAGTCAGTTGAACTGGGTTGAGATTAAACAGCATGAGTAATTGGGCATTTAGACACACATTAACTTTTACAAGAGGCCAAATAGGTAAAAGGAAAGAAGCCAGATGACTACACTAATGTGGCTAGCCAGCCAGGTTTCCGCATGGCTGCACAGATGAAATGTTTTCAAAAACATGCGTGTTATAAGGTCATCTAAGTCATATTTGACTGTGGCTCTGTTCCTAAAACCTAGAGAGATACTGCCTATAGTGTACAGTATACTGCAGCAATTTAACATTACTTTAAATTTGAACATTATAAATATGTATTGTTTACAAAACCATACTAAGTATATGGCTCTTTGGGATACTTGATTCTGATTGGTGAGCTAAAGTCTCCTTGATTCGGATTGGTCAATAATACACTGCTAATCTTGACTAGTACTACTTATATGTTTCAAGTATTACTCTGCTGTTTGTTTTTATGCCAGGTTTACATTTGAGATGATAAATCAATATGTTACGTCCATTGATTTACTCATGTGGCAAGTAGCTGTGTGCTGTAAAAAAGCTGGACATCCAGACGGTTATCATCACAAAATCAAACCAGACCAACACTCTTACACAAAAACATACATTTAGTTAAAATCAACGTTTCCGTCTTGCACAGCATACTCAATCTAATTTTAACTAAGCACTCCGCAATGCCTTCTGGGATTCTTTTTATATAAAAGACAGTATCTTATAAGTGGTCTAATGTTAGGTGTCTTAAAATGCAGGAAAAACCGGATGTCCATCATGGAACGTCAGAGGTCCACCGTTGGTTTTGAAACAGAGCATGTGTCACCTCGTATTCGGGAAATCAGCAGCCATCCCTGATATAAGGAAGGTGGTTCTCTTTGGCAAAACATTGAAATTTCATGAGCAACTCCAATAAGCCTGAGAGAGCAGTTGTGATTACCTGACCTCCCTTTTTCTCTCTGACTCCATGAACTCTCCTGTCTATTTCTGCTTGCCGCTACCTTCATCACTCTCTCTGTTCCTCTTTCATCATCATCTGTCTATATTCTTGTCACATTCCTGCTGATAGAAGGGTTCAGGGTGCCAGGTCTTGCAGATGGCCCTGAGCATCGGCTGCAGAGAGTGCTCTTAAAGGGCCTGCCCACATCTGGCCTCGGCAAGAGAAGTTTCCGAGGTCAGCAGCACTGCCCGTGATCCCGCTGTAACATCAATATAATCACCTCAGTGTGTAGAGAGTTGTGCCTGTCTTCCAGTGTCAAAACTCACCATTCAAGCAAAAGATGAAACTGGTAAGGTTAGGGAAGGGGAGTTTTTTACTTGAAGTCTACTTAAAAAGGTAGTAACACAAGACTTTACTTGTGCGCACTTCAGATCTTCTCACAGCGCGCAAGCGAGTTTTCTTGTGCATCATCTTTCACTTAAATGTTTACTTGGCAAGGCTTGAATGAGTGTAGTTTAAACAGCAACATGTGCTGTTCAGGTCTCACCTGCACTCGCACGCTCACAACACCCTGGTGATGAAAGCATAAATGACTGGTCATATTACAGCACACGTCAAACCTATTGAAATTTGTCTACGTTATTTGATTTGTTGTAGGTATTAAATGTGTATGCATCGACAAACATATATTAGCTGAACTTTGTCAGTCTGTTTTACGCATTATAATTTTTAACAAACCATATAATAAATGCGTCGTCAGATTTAAGATGAGCCGTGGTCCAAGCGTGTTGGACTGCGTGCTGAACCGTTAGATGGGGAACCGTGCGGTTAAATTTTTTACCGAGTACCGTTACACCCCTAGTACAGTCAGAGTTTAGTTTGTGATATTGTGGCTAATTTTCATTTGTCAATTTTTGTATCTGTGTGGGTGTTCGTGTTCCCTGTACATGTTTACCAAAAGCAGCCACAAAGAAATCTGTATGTTTATGAATAACAGCTTTCTGAACTGAAGGTTTCAGACTTCAATGTAGAGAGACTACAGTAATACTTCACCAGAGAGAGAGAGAGAGAGAGAGAGAAAGAGAAGTGGGAAACGAAGAGAAAAGAAGGTAGAGAGACAGATAAAAAAGCTTTTTCAGCATTATCAAAGTAAAATAGAGTTTTGGGTTACTAATATCACTTCACAGACAACACCGTCTCTAATAGAGAATGAAACGAATGACCCTCCCAGATGGATCTTTAAAACTTTTTACCTTTCCACAAACACATCCATAAATGTTTATCTTAATCACTCTCACGCTTTCCATCTCTCTTTTTTCACCTTATCTCTCTGCGTCACAAAATTCATCTCTTTGTATAGAATCTTTCTCCTTCCTTGACACCAGCAGGAAATGGGTTACTTCATCATAATCGATTCCTTCCCTCAACTCATCCTGGACTTTCTATTCCCCTCATACAGCACAAGAGAATATGCTTCATGCTTCACACGAACGCATGCACACACACGGCATGACACCATTTTCTTACTGAAACACCCTTAAGATAAATTGATTTGAGAGGCAAAATTATGTAACTTGTAATTTCTGTTTTTAGCTCACTAAACTTCATTAGATTTATGTGGAATAGTTTATCAAAAAAATGATGATAGTTCACCCTAAATGGGCAAAATTTTTTTTATTCTATTATTTAATTATATATTATATTATATATTTAGCATTTTATTCTCTGAAAAACAGATTAATACTGTACCTAACACAAAGTTTGCTTCTTAAAGGTATTTCAGACATGCATTTTATCCAAGACAGTATCATCTGTCTCCTGCTAATGCTAAAGTGTTTAAGCTCTCCAATAAGACAAAAACGAGCAGAACTCTTACCGTCCTCGTCCTTGTGATCGTTTTGCGGGCTGTGCATCCTCTCAGCGCTGGACGGGTTGTTCAGGTCTGACAGTGTGTCGTGACGTTCAGCTGATATCCATGTGGGGTCACTCATATCAAACTCCTCGCTACTCATTGAACACTCATCCTGCAAACAGAGACATGCCAGTTCAACAGCTGAGGCAGGATTGCTCATATCAGTGCAATGTCTGTCTGTGCGCTACTCTAGAATAGACACGCACGTCAAATTGGACCGTGATGTTGGCAGGCAAGCAGGCCCATGAGGAGGCCTGTCAGAAAGAGCAGTCACCTCCCGCTGAGTGACGGCTTCACTCACACACACACAAATACAGAGGCCTACCAGATTATAAAGTGAAAGTGAAAAAGTGAAAGTGACCTATTAGTCAGATTATGGGCCCAAAAGTACTGTGTATAAAATAAACTGGGTTTTCATGTATACATTTGTATGTGACTTTTGGAGTGGATGGAGGATGGAATCATGTAAATGCAAATAAAAGATGCAGATGGAAAGATGCAAATCAAAACCCAAAATGCACATAAAAACTTGTGGGTGGGTGTCTAAGATAGGGATGCACCGATCCAATACTCTGGATCGGAATTGGGGCCGATACGGGTCTTTTTTGCTGAATCGGCTATTGGACTGACGGGTTCCATTCAAATCCGATCCGTTGCTTTACCCGTGGATGTTACTCTTAAACGTTAAAAAGGACTAACCATCAGGAAACCACCGTTCATTCAATGTATTCCACGTCATGTACTTCGATTAGGTGTGGGGGCGGGCTTTAGAGATAGGGACCAATCACAAAGCAGCATCCTAAGTGTATGAACCAATCAAAAGTAGGGGAGTCAACATCTCACGGGGAGTCAAAATTCGGTACAACACCGGTAACAGTCGGGACGCTACTCGTTCCAATGTTTTCATTATTCTTCACAATCACTAGATAATAGTCTATGGTTTTGTTTAAAAAGCATTTTGCCAGAGACGGTACTCGCTGAGTGTATTAGATTAAAGCACTGGAAGCGGTCTATGTTGTGCTTTATTCATACACAATAACTCTTTTTTTAACTGTTGGATGGATGCAATGCGTGTTAAACACATAACATATAACTTCTCTTTGTATCATAACTGTTTTGAACTTGGGTAGCCCCGCGACATCATAAGGATCATCCTCAGGACGCATCATTATGCGTGCGGGATGTTCATGAGTGAAGCGGGTGCATTAAGCGTATCATTCTGCGTCCCCAGTGCGCATGGCTGTAAATAACATAGAAGCGCATGCAATAAGCGCATCATTCTGTGTCCAGGATGCGCATTGGCGAGTCTGTTCCACTCTGCATTGGAGACTTTTATACGGTGATAGTTGTGTGCAATAAACAGAGATAGTAGTATTTTACTCAAGTACATTTTTTTTAAGTATCTGTACTTTATGAGACTACATTGTAAAGCATTATATCATACTCCAGTAAAATTTATAAAAAACATTTTTATATGTTTTTTACCTTTAATACAGTATTAATTATATTTAAAAAATGAAAAAAGAAAAGTGGTAGATTTTAACGTACTCAAGGATTAAAAGGTTAAAAACAACATTTATTTATGAAATGTAGTGGAGAAAAAAAAAGTATGATGTGAAGTATTTTTTGTCCAAAGTAAAAACACTCTGATAAAGTACGGATATTTTAAAATGTACTTGAAAGTAAAAATGCTTAAGTACTATCCACCTCTGGCAATAAAAGATAAAAATATATGCAATTCTCTGTCGATCAAGAAAAACAGTACTAGTATCGGATCAAGTATCGGAATCAGATTGGCAAAGGAAAAAGTGGTATTGGTGCATATCAAGCCTAAAACGGATTTGTTCTTAGATATAAAACATATGCTAACCATGGCACACAAACATAGAGGTTGTGTCTGTGTTGCTCGAGAAATACATAACAAATGATGTATTATATCGAAATAAAAAGCCACAGTGGCTTTAGAAATAGATATGCTATATACAATTCTAAGCTAGCTAGCGTAGACACAGAGAAAATAATGCACTGCTTCAATATTGTGCTTACACAGGGTGGGAAAGAGACCTTTGTACCTCCTTTCTTTCCAATCAAATTTCAATCTCAAGTATGTGTTCTATTCTACCAAAGTGTATTCATGGCACTTAGTCGAAAATGTCTTGTAATATCTGAACACATGCGCATACATTTTTTGCCTCACAGCTTTAAAAAATTATTCCATAAAACATACAGGTCAAGAAAAATCCCACTTTACAGAGAAAGAGTGAATACATTTGCAATTAAAATAATGTTTACGAGATATATTTTATTTGCATGTGTAAATAACGTTTTGTGATGCGACATTGAAGGCTACAGAGATACAGCATTTATCTGCTAATAAACATTGATTTCTAAAAAATGTCTAATGTAAACTATGTTTGCTAAGAAACTAATCTTAAACCTGGTTTTCTAAAAGCACATTTAAAACATTTCTTCAGACTTTACAGCAGACAACCTTCATATTAGAAAATACTTTTTGCAAGGTTGTTCGAAGCATTAAAACTTAAAGGAACAATACGGGGTTTTTAGGAGGATCTATTGACAGAAATGCAATATAATATACAAAACTATTTATTCAGAGGTGTATAAAGACCTCACGTAATGAACCGCTATGTTTCTAATACCTTAGAATAAGCTGTTTATATCTACATACAGAGCGGCCCTAAATACATTTAATTCCCCGCCATGTTTTGTACAGCAGCCCCAAACAACCCTACAACGAACGTTTCCTATCCCTCTCCCCTGCGGTATAGTGGTGAAACGGATCACGGATGATCCGTGATCCATATGGATCCTGCTCTACGGTTCGGAACGCATGTGACCCCGGATCATCGAGTAAATGAGTAAAACGCACTCTCGCTCTCTCTCCAGTGTCAGCACCAACGCGCTCTCGCTCTCTCACTTCAAGTATTTGGACGAGTACAATATTAAAACGATTCCAGATAAACAATGATGATAAAAACTGCTCCGTCACACAGTGAATATTATAACAACAACATATCTTGGTTCCAACAAACAGAAAAACGATGTTACTCACATACTGATCCGAACCAAAGCATCCTCCTCGGGGGGATTTTAAGACCATCTTTTCATCCTTCTTTTTATACTTCTTTTTAGAATCCACAGACCATTTATTTTATGTAATTAACAAAATATCGCTGTTTCTACAGTCTTTCTAATGCCTGCATGATCTCTTCCCTGCGTCAACATGAGAAGACACGCCGTCTCAGCCGACGACATCTTTTTGTACTGTGGTGGCCACCGTCGTGTTTGGCCCGAGAGATTCGTTGCATCTCTATAATACAATGCTAGTGGCCGGTGTAAATCAAAACTGCGCCTTTAAAACACATTGTTAGGTAGTTGCTAAGGTGTTCTGGGTGTTTGCTGTGGTGATCTTTTGCAGAACACAACGGATATTTTTAAGAATGTTGATAACCGAAAAAACACTGGTCCCATTGCCGTTTATGGTGAAGACATAAAACCACTTAGACATTTCTTTTCTTTTGTCTTACAAAAAAAAAACCTTGTGCTCCACAGGAAGTCAACTGAATTGCTTCAAAAAATCTGAAGAGACAGAGCTGTCAGGCTGTCCAGGGCTTAAAAGCAATGAAATACCTGAGCATAATGTGCTGGACGAATGAGGATGATTTATGAGACATGCAAAAGTAAAAGCCGCCCCAGGGACAGTGGGTGAGGACCTATCTGCTCATGCCTGTTGTTGAAGAGGAACCCACTTTACCACAAGGTCTACGATTAAACAAGAAGTTTTTTCGCCCCAGAGCTGCCAATCACCCGATACCTTCCGCCGCCAGCCCAGCGGCCAGCTCTGATTGGTTAATCCATTTGACATGCAAATTGGACAGTGCATTATTGATGCAGCACTGAGAGGAAAACTCTCTCCTTTTCTTGTGTGGATTTTCTTGTCAAAATACTTTCTTCTATTCCAGTGTTATGTCATTGTTTGACCAACATGTCAACTTTTTAAATTTGAAGCGGGGAGTAACTGTTTCTCCTAACAATGTAAATCTGTCAGGGTGGACACCATATCAACTTTTTATTTTGTACACAATAGCACATTCTATCAAAAAAACGATATTTCAATCAGAGCCAGGTTTCAATTTGTGTCAACAATAATAATAATGGTAATTACTAATACTAATAAATAAATAATATAACAATAACAACAGTAATATTGTACGATATTATTATTATTATTAATTATTATTATTAACACTAAACAATAATTGAAGTAATAAACAACAATATTAATATTATTAGCAATAATTAATAATAACAATAACACTACATAATACATAACACAAAAAATAATAATAACAACAATAATACAAAAACATTATTAAAAACGATAAATAATGCAAATAATAAAGTCCGAAGACTTCATCATTTAAGGTCAATAATTCACAGAATTACAGCAATCGTTATTCTTAAATATTCTGAAATCAGGGACGATGCCCAGGGGTCAACAGAAGTCATGACAGTGACTCGGGTCAGCTCATAGGATCAGACAGCAAAGGGCGGGGTCAGGGACATCCGTTAAAGGCCAACAGGCAACGTGAGAGCCGTTTCCGTACGCGTGCGTCTTCAGCATCAGTTAGATACAAAGAGGATCGCCCTCTTCAGTCACGGGGCCACACACCCATCCACTGTAGGTCCCACCCCCCAAATCCAGCGTGATGTATTCTGCGGCATTTTCATCCCCTCAGCACAGGCACAGAACGAACATTCCAGCACCTCCTCAATCATCTTCCAACAGAACGTCACACGGGACTTCTATTAATCTGACATTTAACTCCTTTTCAATTACAATCATATAAACCACATATAACCGCTTCGAGCCCGCGATCGGCACGGCATGGCTAATCCAATTTAGAACAATACAGGTCATCAGCGGCCGAATCTCTTCAAGTCCATCTATTCGGACCCCCTGCGGCACAATTCTGATGGCATTTCATTCGATTTTATTGTTTATTAATGATCCTGCTTATGCGTTCCTCTTATCTGCATGCAGGTAACACTCCTGTCTCTCTCTCTCCCCGTCTCTCACTCTGACAAATTGCTGCCTATGCAGATGGAGAGAGCAGGAATATGCGCGCGATTTCCCACTTCACATTCAGACTCATCTACGCCTTTAATGAGAATAAAAGCTCACTGAGTCTTGGAGTTTTTTCTTTGTTATGTGTTTAATTGTGGTGAGAATCTCTGTTGGCTGTGCATCTGTGTGTTTCAGGGTCTCTTTTGTCTAAGAGGTGTGTGTGTGTGTTTGTACAGAAACACGCAGCACAAAGAGCAGACATCCTTGGGTAGACGGCCTCATCTCATCTGGGCGTTACCTCTCTCCCCTGTCTGACTTTTGTAAACCAGATTGTTAATTTAGCTGATTTTCAGTTTGGGTGGATTCAAAGGAAAAATGTCTTTTATCTCTTTAACTGATTTACGCCAGCAAGGCTGGAACCTTACAGCCACGAGTGGGTTCAGTTCAGACGTTTGTAGGGTGACTTTATTAGCAGGGTTAGCCTGTTAGCCGCCCAGCCGTATACGAAGCAGTAAATTCTCTAAAGCGGCACAAATGAAGAGCAAGAAGAGAGTAAAGTCTTTAAAAAATCATTAACTTCAGGAGCCAGTGTTTTTTAAACAGCGTGCCGAGGAGAGGCGGAGAAACTGAGCGTTCTCCTGACATTAGGTCGAGCTAATGCAAACTTATTGACAGAATGAGACAATTGCCTTTTATTCTAGCTAAAAGGGATAAAATGTGCAAATTCTGTCATCATTTACTCAGTTTTGTGAGTAAAACGTAACAAACTTTGAGCCATTATTCAACCATTAATCATTCCCCTCCGGCGTTACTCTCATACATCTTTCTTTAGAGCAAAGGTTTATAACAGACTATTTTTATGATACTTTAGTTTTTGTTCCTTTATGAGTTATTCTTTTGATATACAGTATGGGACACACAAGCGTAATGTGCCTTTAGCGATGGATGTCACTAGGACAACATTTGCCTTCCTCAGCTTGTGAAAAAGCTTTCGTAAAGAGATTGGCCACTTCCGCCTGCGCCCAGAGATGAGGATCTTCTAGGCTGGGTTACTAAAGGAGGCTTTTTGGAGCCGAAGCCTGAGTGTTCCCGGGCCATTTAAAGCTAATCCATTTAGCAGGCTAACCCATCCTGTCTCTTCAAACTTCTCTTTACATATCATCTTGCCTGCTTGTCCTCGCTCAACAAAATGCAATGGTTCAAATCAATTAGCATCGAGTATTTTTATGTCTCATATAAAAAATGCAATCAACATTTTTTATTTGGATAACATTGACAATTGTTAACGATACAGTCAGGAATGTGCATTAATGTAATAATTAGGGTCAAATTGAATTCATTTTAAATTGAAAGTTGAGATTTTACAGTGATAAATGATAAAAAATGATTAAATACAGATTGATTTATATGTTTTTTGCTCATTTCAACCTGTTTGCTATATAGGCCCACTGTAATTTTGATACTTTTTTAGTTTTCTATATTGAGTTTCTATATTAAGTCTGATTTCTGTAAAGCAGGGATATATAGAATAATTGGATTGCAGGCCGATTTAAGGTGTGCCCCATCATTTTTGCTTGCGCTCCTAAAATATTAAATTAGGGTCGACAGTGCTCCTAGTAAAAATGTTAGTCTGGAGCCCTGTACAGTTAGTTTCCTCCGACATTTTCTATCTTACGCCTAATACTTATCAAGGCAACTATATCCAAATGCATATAGAAATAAATTTTGAGACTTTATATTAATAAATAAAAGGAGGACAGTGAAAAATATATATGTGCTGCCATGGAAACTGATCAAGAACTGCGACATGTAACTGATTCAGAGAGAATAATAAAGAAAAAGCTCCTATACAATTTCAGTCCGGAAAAAAAGCTTTAGCTTTATACTGTAGAACAGTATGACATGAGACTGCCAACACAGAATTAAAAGTGACCAACACATTCCTGTTTATGCACGAATCGTTGCTTAAGTTATCCATCATAAAAGCCTCTGAAATATTTTTTTTACCAGACAAGCCCTTATTTGTTAATGTCAACCCCTTCTCTCCACCACCTGTCATCTACAGAACACTGATTATGATCCAATCTATGTTTTCTTGCTAAATGCGACATGTTTTATGTTATTTCACAATGATGACATGTTTTATGACTTCGCAGCAGCATGTGGTGAGCAGCAGAACTCAAATCATGACAGGTACAGAGTACAGAAGAACAAATTCTCAACACATCCACCGCACACAAGGTCATAAGATCCTTCCAAGTTCTCCCGTGAGCCACTGACAGCTGCCAGTCACGTCAAAGCCTATGTTTCTCACGTCCAACAGATGTCTGAACGCGTTACACAAGCTCTCTCTCCTTCTGCTGTCGACTTCCTTCGAGCGGGGTGGTGCGATCAATAGCTACCTAAGGAAACGCACTGTATCATTTCAGCCAGAAAGGTGAAAGAATTGATAAGAGAGCTGTGTCTGTACCACGATACAAAAGCCCGAGCATCCATACCCCAACGCACCCTCAAACACACACGCGGTGAGGTCCAACGAGGATTAACATCTTCCACACCGTGAGCTTCCACTGCAGAATATTGATCGAGCAGGAAAACCAACCATGAAGAGAGAATACCGCCACTGACATGCTCAACATACATAATCGTGCCAAAACACTGTCATTGAAAGCTCACTATAAAGTTAATGCTATCTGTGCAGATAACTGGAAGGACAAACAGACAGATTAATATCTGTGTCTGTTTGTGATATTACACCCCAGTGTCAGCCACAGGCAAAAAATATGAAGCATTCTGTTACATAAAGATGGGCTGTGATCAATGATTCTGACTGGACATTCATTGATCCAGAGGAGACGAGGGGGGGAGATATTCCTGCCTGCTGATGCCCCTCTGCATGTTTGTGAGGAGCGGCGAAACCAAATCTGTACGCTCGGTTACCAGCCCTGCCCCATTATTCTATACGCGGCTCAGAACAAAAGCTCAAAAGAGGAAGCAGACATGAGAGTGAGTCAAAGGGTCATCCCTTCTCTATCCGTCTCTATCGGGGTTGCATGAGCTTTTAAGGTGAAGTGTGTGGTTTATTTCGTGTCTTAATTCCCTCTCCTATAATTTGCAGAGAATTTATCCATAGTTTGTCTTGGCTATATGGTGTAAGAGTTTTGCTCTACAGTTTTTTTAACATTCCGACTGGTTCAACAATGCTGCATCATAAAATGACGAGATTTGGGGCTGGACAAACTGTTTGATGATAAATGGAAGACAAAAGGGGTGTTTGAGCTGTTCCAGGATAATCATAACAGTATGACAAACATCATAAATAACATCCAATACTAAACTGTCAACAGAATATTTAGTATGAAGTAAACAACAACATTTGTACAGAAGCACTTCCTGTTTCACTTTTTTGACACCATAAAATTACAAAAACCAAATAAAACCAACATAATATTTACAACTTAATCAAAAACAAACATTTGTAAGACCTAAATAATATGTGAAATAAAAAATATATAAAAAACTGTAAACAGCAAGTACTTCTGGACCAGTGTTATTTACATCATGCATATCTGTCAATATAACCTATTGAAGGTTTGTTAGAAAGGGTATAAAATAAAAAGCACAGGAACAAAGACAGCTTGGTGAATACAATCTTTGAAATTACCACAAGATAAAAGGACCTTCTAGGTCCAGTGTTTCTGCAAACAAAACTAGAACCTTTTATCAAAAAATATGACATATGTTAAAGAATCAATGTAATAGTCACTGGCAGAACAAGAATATTCATGAACTATACATTACAAGAAGAATCATAAAAAGTGATAATAATAAGTAAGTAACTGAAAACAGCTGATGTCAAACTATTTTGTACAGATAAACTCTTTCCAGTTTTAGACCACTTCTTCTAATGACACAACATATGCATGTGTTACATTTGATGGGATAACAGCACCTGTCAATCACATATCCTGTATCCTCAACCGTCAAGCAGTCAATACACAATTTACAATAAAAATATATATTTCTATCAATAGAATGTGATTGTGTCTTGTGATAAAATATTCAGATTATGGTTTTAGCAGCCCAAGTAGTGGACTTTGTACGCATAAGCAGATTTCCAGGCAGCCATTTACTGTAAGTACACAGTTTGAGAGTACTCTGTGCTCAACTCCACACTCTGCATGAAATCTGACAATTGACTAAAACAAACCGACAACTGCCAATTTATTACATATACTCGTCAAAAACGTCAAGACATTTCATGTATGTGCTTCACTGACTAGATAAATTCAATTCATTTCAGCATAGGCAGCAATAACCTCTAACAAATTTAAATAAACTGAGACCCTGTCCACACTAATGCGTTTTTGTTTGAAAACTTCTCTTTTCGACTCTGTTTTGGGCTTTCGTCCACACCGAGATGGCGTTTTTTAAACGAACACGCACTCGAAAGTGAATGCATTTGAAAACGCTGTTTTCACGTTGTAGTGTGGATGAGGAAAACGGAGGGGTTTAAAAACCATGACGTGTCTTTCGTCATGTGACGCGATTTACATTAATTTCAGTTCACACATACTTTAAATTGAATTTTAGGAGACAGAATATTTCAAGATAGGATAACACATGCAGTTTCTGCCAATCTCATATTAATCTTGAGTACCTATACAGTAGTATTGCATAGGTCGTATCTTAGAAGAGTATTTAGTCTGATCAAATTTATAAAAGAGAGATGCAGCTGCACGATTATTTGCGGAATAAGACGAGCTGCTGGAGGTAGGCAGGGGGGGCGGAACTACAGCACGAGCACACAATACATCATCGCATTATCCCTTCTTGTTGTTTACATTATGCGCGGTCTGCATATCTGTCTTACCTACTCTACTCCTACTCTCCTCCCATTTTTTGGCGAGACAGTATTAGCTCATTAGCTTAATATATATATATTAATATATATATATAAAGTTACAATAAGGCGCTCTAATTCAAATGAGATTTTGGCTATTGTTATTCGTGAGATATAAGAGGGAGACTTTATTTTGAGCTTGACACCCTTCAACCCTGAAGTTCTCATTGTAGAAGATGAAGCTTTCATAAGGAGGAAAGAATAGGCAAGTTCACTCTTGAAAGTGCAGAATGCACAGAAAGAGCTTCATTGTATCTATACAGCAGCTTTAAATCAATGTCATATGCTACATATCAATGCTACATGAAACACATAGAACATGATTTTTTCATGTTCTCAAATTTCTGATGAGTACTGTATGTGCTGAAAGGACAGTTTTGCTATATTGATGTTCTTGGGTAGATTTTGAAAGACCGTGTGATTTTTAAAAGCAAAACTTCAGTGGAGCCACTAAACAAACATTCTTGAATTCTAGTACTGAATGAGTACTCTGGTGGTCAAATGAAGCCAGGGCTCCTATAGACGAAAAACACAGGCGCCAAATTATTTTTTTAAGAGCCACATAACAAAACTTACATTTTTAAATGACGTACTTTTAGTTATCCTGTTGTATGTACATATTCTGTCTCATAGGTTTTGCTCACATAAAGTTTTTCAAGTTCCTCATAAGCCAGGCCATACGGAATCTGCAGACTTTTTATGTTAATACTGCACTAAAATTTTAGAAAAAATTGCAGAATTCTGTGGAATAATATCAAATGTGTTTACATTTGTCCACAAATATAAATGTGTGTAAATGTATTTGAGTAGTCTTACAATCCTGTCTATACTGTATATTTCAATGCAGTTGATAGCAGATTTGGTTCTGCTTATTTACAAAGAGGCAGAGAGCTTTGTTATAGATTGATGCTAAGACGACTGTTTAAACTCTGAATACACCAGACCAAATTTGTACTCTGAATTCATTTGAACCAACAGAAAATGTGCATGTCAAGACCATAATAATATATTATATATACTGTATGAAAGAGTAAACATTTTATTGTTTACAGAGTGTAAAGCAAAAAGAAAGGGGTTGTGTTTGTTTATTTGTCAATAACAAGTGCTGAAATTCCATAGAGTTTGTTGCGGAGATCTGCGGGCGCCTATATAAGTACGGCCCTTCCGTTAGAAACAATTTTTCTCTCAGAGCACTGCTGGATATGCAAAATGAGCCATTCATGACAATTCTTGACAAATATAGAGTCACATTTGATCATTTTACTCTGATGAAAAATAAATACTGCGAATTTTCAATTCAAAGAAACAATATAGATTCGGGAAATCCCTGATTCTTAATGCACGTGCCTCAGAGAATATTATCTATATTTCGCCTCTCGTCCAGAGAGTGGGCAGTGCTCAGACACGGTTGCGCATCTGGCGCCCCGTGTTCGATTCCCATCTCGAGGTCCTTTCCTGAACCCACCCCTTCTCTCTCCCACTTCGTTGCCCGTCCTCTCTATCACTAAACTGTACAAATAAAGGCAAAATGCCAAAAATAAAAAAATTAATTAAAAAAAGAGAACGGCGCCATTATTCAAGTTGAATTTTGTTTTATTTCTTAACTGTTATTTTTCTTAACATGTTTCAAGTTGTTCATGATTTCACTTTTTACAGTAATGTTTGGTTACTCAAAGTGAAAGTAAAAAGTAATTCAAAACAACTGTGTGGGCTATAGTATTAACGTGAATGTGTATTTCATTAATTTAGCTGAGTAGGGGGGTTTCAGTTACCAGCCTATATATTTAAATAAGGATTCCACGTCTGCAAATTTCATATTTTAAATGAAATACTGATAACTAATCGATATTGAATTGAATCTAATCAAAATCAAATCAAAATTTGTATTGAATCGAATTGAAACCATATAAATAAGAATCGAATCGAATAGCCAGACCTAAAGAATATACACACATATAGTAAATTTCAGATATCATGCACAGAGTGCCCATCATGATGGTAAAATGGTGAGAAAATATGTTAACCAGATAAAATGCTGTTCCAAGAATTTTGATGACCTCACTTCCTTTAAGATATACTTTAAAGCAATAGCTTTATCCAAGGCAACAGAGAGGAGTGGCATAGCCGTGCGGTGTGTGTCTCTGCAACCAATCGCAGCTCTCCCTTTCTGTACCAAAGAATGTCCTCTCAATGTATCTTCTGCACTATTGTGTCCAAATGACCTCTGCTACTGATCCAGTCATCCCTGCCCGCAGTGTCCCAGTCTTTCTGTAGGCATGACAAAGAGGCTGATCAATTCAGCCCCTGTGGCATAAGACACGGCTCCGCATGGAGACTTAAGCAGTCTGATCAAGTATGATAAAATACAAGCGCACTATTTCTGACAGCACTCTGCACTGCTGAATCTGAAGTGAATCTGAATTTCAAGAGTACACACTGATCAGCTGCTGTAAAAAACAATTATATATTTAGTTAAAAAAGCAAAGGAGAAAAAATGGAAAAGGGGGTTTCCCCTGACAGGCTGATTTCTTATATTGTTGGAAGCAAGCAGCAACCCGACAGAATTGAGAAGCAGATGACATACAAAACCTTATGTTATCAGACCAAATTCTGTTTTTCGTCTCTAATCCATTCGGCCCTAAAGCTATGTCAACCATTAACCTCCTTTCTCTCCTCCACAAATTATCTCACAAATAAAGCACAGATTGAAAAAAACAGCCAACCCTGTCAAAAAGACCAGCATTTGTTGGGTTTTATACATAGTGTGCTGTTCTTTTCAATAATGAACAAATGTAAGAAGCTGTCCTGCAGAGCATCAATTTTACAATTTTCTAGCGTCATTTTCTAGAAATTACATTAGCTTATCCAGACCATCCTTGGTCAACACTTCACAAGCTTCATTTTAATGGTTAACCAGCAGGCTTAGCATCAAACCAGCATTAACTAGCCAGGACCGACAATGAAATGAGGAATTCTAGTCTTTCGAAAAGATTTCTCCAGAAAGCCCATTAGCTTCAGCACAGACAGTCTGGCGATATGCTGGCTGAGCCTTACACACAGTAAAACCCCAGGCGGCAGTGACCAAGCGCAGAACATCAGCGAGGGCACCAGGGAGCAGAGTGTGTCACATCCTAGATTTCCCCCTCGGGTGTAAGCACGCGCTGCCCGAGAGGAAACGAGCCGTGAAAAGACAGGAAATTACACGGTGGGGGGACCCATCATCAGTAAAGCGCCTTATTGGTTAGCTGGATGCTCACATGAGCTGTAAAAACAATAATAACTATACAAAACACACATACTGAGTTTGAACACTTGGATGTGAAGACAATAGACTGCATGGTGGTAAAGATAGACAAAGGCGGTCATTCAACTAAATCCAGTCGCAGTAATGCTATGAAAATGAACAAAAATCTATAAAAATGCTCAGGTCCACATGAAATAAAAGTAATATTTCAGTAACAATATCCTGCATCGTGACATACAGGTTTAAACAGGATTTTCTGCAAAAAAAAGTGACCAGGATATGATTTATTCAAAATAAATCACAAATGTTGTCGTTGAAGAGGAGGGGTTGAATTGGTGATTTTCAATGATGACTCCTTCCAAAAAGACATTATGAGGCGAAGCAATTCATTACTATCTGATGAAAGATTACGAAGATAAATATTATTTTTATTCATATATCAATTCTGATCTCACGTCGACATGTGCCATCTGTGGAGCTGCAGAAACAAGTGGCCATACAGACCCAAGGGACACGAAAACAGTTGCGCTAAGAAAAGCGCACATCTCAGGACCCCAGATGGGAATTTTGATGTGCCTTGTAATGACCGGAGAAAAAGCAGAGGATGGTACAGACCCTCTTAGCCAGCAAGGGAGCAAAAAGCCAGTCATTGGAATACCATTGGGATAATACAAAGAACAATAGGCCTAGGGACGGAGCGAGAGAAAGAGGAATAGGGAGGCTTGGTGCGACAGAGGGATTGTGTGGGAGTGGAGGAGGTTGAGGAGGAGCTTGGAGATCCTCATTGCATGCAGCTCGGCTTTATGGGAGGGATTATGGCTCGGGGGGTCTCCCTCCCGCTGGACAGGCTGCAGACGCGGGGGTCAGGGAAAGTGATTTTATTTTGGTATAGCTTTATCCTTGTGAAGCTCTGGCAGAAGGCAGAGCATGATAAAGGCAGTTTTAAAGCCTTTAACCCTTCTTCGGCTGAGATGGGCCGTGCGCATTTTCTCTCCTCTTTGTATGGAAGTTAAGCCTGGAAACCAGAACCTGGCGTTAAAACAGCCTCTGGGAAATGAATTACACAATACAGAAAATGAAGTGGGGTAGTGTGTCATGCTAAAAATGGAGTGAAAAGTCGCATAAGGAGCGGAACAAGACAGGCAGTGCAGGAAGATGGTTGAGAAGACGGAGAAATAAATGTAAAGTTTGCAGTCTGACTCAGTGTCATATTTCCTTAGCTGGATACAATCACACAGCAGTCTACAGAACCACCTGCTGACATTCACAGAAAAACAGGGAGACTGTAAGAAGTGAATCCTTTCCGAACCGTATCAAGACGTAATTCTACATGCACTTTAAATGATGACCAAATCTGTTAAATAATCTGTAGAAATCATTCAGGTAATGATAGAAAAGCACTTTCTGAGATATTGTGAGTTCAAGAGCTATTTTAGGGTTTCGAACCTTTGTATGTAGTTACATCTAAAATGTAATGATAGCCTGTCAAACCAGCATTGCCATTGCCAGGTTACAACAAAAGGCACGTGGGCACATTAGTTATCAATATACAAAATACAGTTATCAGAACAGTTCCAATCACATACACTTAAATATGAATGTATAAGTACATTAAAAAAGTAAATAAATGAATGAAAAAATTCCAAAAAAAATTGAAATGAAATTGTGTTGTGAAATTGTGTTAACTCGAAGTTATCATGTGCCCGCGTGCGTGTTTATAAGCATTCAGCAAAACTAACGGTCAAACGCACGAATAAAGCAAACATTTTGACCAATAAAGTGTAACTTGAAAAAGAAATGCCGATATACAGTTTCAGACATGCACTGTCGAGCTATACTGGCGCGAAAACACCACGGTTGTATCGCGATAACAACCATGTTAAAATGACATGACTTGGCTTATTTAGTCATATCAACTGTATGTTCAACTTGAACGGCAATTGCGTTTGTCTCGAAGAGGTTGAAGCGATGATACAAACATCGTATATCATTTTAACTGCCCAGTTTACAGATGCCATAACTCAGTATCCAAAGCCTAATTGAAAGAATAAACATACATCACGACCTTCCTATAGCCTTTGGTAGCGCTTGTAAACAAATTGATATTGCGCTGCTGAGGGGAAAAAAATAAGTAGATCTTTAATAAAATGAAGTAACGGCTGGTAAATTGAATTCTTACCTACGCTGGTGGACGCAATGTGGTTTTAATACTCTTGTAAGATCCCCCTCGTTTCAGCCCCTGTCTCTCCGGTCTCTATTCGTTTAATATTGCAACAATATTGCTGCGCCCGCGAGCCCCGTGCGTTCGACTCACTCCATCAGCCAGCCTTACAGAAGGGGCGGGGTCGCCACCGCTGACGTCACGCCCCTGCTTTAAGTACTTGTACAGTGAGACTCAGAAACAAAACCACTAACGTTACTCTCCCTCTTTTTTGCTTGTTTCTTTCTGCCTTAATCTTGTAAATAAATGCTAGAAATATGTATGTAGAAAAATATGCATTTGCTGTGAGTTTTCCTAGAGGAAGATGGCAAGTTGAAAAAGTAGAATTGCAAATTCATTCGGTCTGCTTAGTGCCCCTTCACTGCCGGCATAATAAAGGTGATATAGTTTAATAAAAAGAAAGAATACTTATATACTTATACAATACTTATATGCAGTGATTGCATTTATACAATATTTGATTGTGCAATTATTCATGACATTTATGATGAATGGATGTGTTGCTTCTAAAGCTTCATCAGAGTTCTTCTATTCCTATAGATCAATACAGACAACTCTCCACCCTTATACTGCCTCAATTATCCAGTAAACATCTACTGTAAGTGCACGCGCGCACACACACACACAGACACACACACACAGACTTTGCTGTATGATTTACTAATGGAGTCCTCAAGAGAAGTACACGAATTCGAAGAAATAGAAAATGCAATTCTGGGTCACAATACAAGGCATTTAGAAGCAAAAGCCCATTGACTATATTTAGACACCATTAAATAGATTTATTAAAAGCAATGCATGATAATAATGTCAATAGTCAATATTTTAATTCATTTAACATTTAAAAATGAGGATTAAATGTAATTTATAATAATGCATGATCATGTAAGGTTTTAAATCATGCAAAAATTGGTATATATGTAAAATGGCAATACATTTAAACCATATATAATCAAAAGTTATACAATATAATAATTGCCGTTAAAAATACATTATAAATTAGGTCTTAACCTGTTCCCGCCGATTTTTATAGTAACTTTGAGAAAAGCTGCCAACAATAATCGTTACAAACAAACTTTATTTAGCAGTTATGCAGTTAGCAACATGAATTGTTTGGTAAATCTGCCACCTACAGACAAAATGGCACAATACACCTTTCACGAGAACAAACAACATGTTCCAAGAGACTTACACTATAAAACATTTCACCCCTGCTGATTATTAGTGACACTGCTAATGTTTGACAAACAAAATACATGTAATACTTAACACTACAATAACTATTTGTTTGAAATATAGTCTAACACGAAACAAAACTGGCTGTCTGTATCCAAATGTTCAGACAAAATACACAAATCAAAAATCTATTTCTACTATGTAATTCTCAAGAATTTAAAAGACAGAGAGAGAAACTAAGAGAAACAGAGAGTGAGAGAATGAAATGAGTTTCCTGAAAAGGGAATGGGTGAAAAAGCCCATAAACGATAATGAACATTCCCCCTCTCTTTAATCTCCTCCACCACCCTCTGAGAGACCAGAGTCTGCAGCCAACAGGAAGGATGCTGCTAATTTCCTTCTTTATTGAATTGAGCTGGACACACACGTCCTGCAGGGCCTGTCAGCTTCCCCGCAACATCCTTTGCCTCTGTACCGCTGCTCCTGTATTCATCCACAGACCTCTTTTCTAATTCTTCTGGTTATTTGTGCAGTTCGGAACTTCTGTGTTTTCCATTTATATACGTCTGTATATCAGATTAGTCTTCATCTATGGATCTGATTGTCAATCTCAGGAGTTCGGACCAATTATTTTACACTCTTAGAAGAGATTGAACCTTTAGAGTTAGAAATATAACTTTAAAGTTAAAATATGAACTTCTATTAATCAAAAAGGTTCAAAGTTGAACTTATAAGGTTCCATAAGTAACCCTTTGTTATTTGGTATACTGTTAGAAGTTATTTTTTGAACCTCTATTGTCGCTAAAGGGTTTAAATTAGAACCTGCCCTGTTACCAAGGTTCCTTTTTGAACCTTTTCTGAGATGGACTAGATTATCTGCTGTTTAGTTGTTATTATAATTCTCATTAATATCATTTTATAATTTTAGTCTACTTTAGTTTACATTTACATTAGTCATATTCAAAGTTTAATATATAAAACGTTTAAATACACAAACAAATTGAGAGTATGACGTACCACCATCTCAAACAATAAACATTTCATTTCCCATGAAAAACACAGAGAAAAACATCTCCAATCGTTTTAACTTATTACAAACATCACAAATGACACAGATTTATGAGTTCGAGAGACAGTGCTACGTTCAAGCAAACTCGGAATGCTTCTTCCCATATACTACTTGGAAATAAAATCGGAAACTGCGCTCATAGTCGGACATACGACCTATGAACTCAGGGCAGATCAATCAAGCACGAGCGCAGGGAGTCGCGTTACATGATCCAAAATGCTTGCAGTGATATTAGCGCGGAGATAACTTATGCGAAACTGTAAAGTATTTGAATGGAAATTGCGAGGTCGGAAGTGGGATATTTCAACTCGACTTCGCCTCGAACGAAGTCTTGCGCTCAAATGTCTCTCGCGCCCGTAGCTCAGCTCAAAACCCGAATATCTGAGTTAAAAACAAAATTACTATGATCTTTATGAAAACAAGAAAATAAAACAAAGTAAATGTAACATTAAAGTTGAGACGTGGTTACTTTACATTAAAATACTGAAGCTCTGTTAGTTAACCGATTTCAAAGTGACCTTTTTTCTATTTAGGACAGTGAAAAAGTTAGATAAAAAAAAAAGAGAGATATTAGTGCTACAAAGGCAACATTTGTTAATTATTTCACCCCTTCACTTTCTTTTAAGTAGAGAAAAAGATAAACATATATCACTGAAAGGGGAACGATGCTAAGACGCAGGTGACAACACACCTGCAAAATGGATGAACCCTATTTCTAGCAAACCAATATGGACAACAATCAGAGCGTACTGAATGTAAATGAAGATGTATGTGTTTAACGTTAAAAAAATTGTGCTTTCTTATTGAACAGCCAAAGTTGGTAACTGTAGTCTGCAAGGCACAACAACCAGAAATAAACAGTCTGTTTATTTAGGTAAACATGTGCTGATTTAGTGACTATTATAATTGATTCTGTCAAGTATAGAACTAAACATATTAATATGTTAATACATTCTGTGTCGGACAGCTGCATTAAGTTAGCAGTAGTCTGTCTTAAAGGGATACTTAACCCAAAAAAATACAATTCTGTCATCATTTACTCACCCTCGGATTGTTCCAAACATGTATACATTTCTTTGTTTTGTTTGAACACACAGGAAGATATTTGAAAGAATGTCAGTTCTCATCCCCCATAGTAGGGAAAATAAATACAATGGGAGTCAGCAGAGGATGAGATCTGACATTCTTCCAAATATCTTCCAGCAGAACAAAGAAATGTATACAGGTTTGGAGCAATCAGAGGGTGAGTAATTGATGAGAGATTTTTCATTTTTGGGTGAAGTTTCCCTTTAAGTGTGAACGTTTAATCTTAATTATGATTATTTACATGACAAGACTGAATATTTAACCGAAACCAATTATATCTTGATGAAGCCCACTGTGGTATATTACTGTATAGCTTGTAATCATTCAATGTGTTTTCTGTTGAATTTGTGGTTTTCCAGATGTGTCATGTTGCCATTAATGTGGAACCCACAACCTGTACAGAGACAAAAGCCTACATCATTTTAAATGAACGGATAATCCTTGATCTCCATTTATGCCTAACCACAAGGAACATGCTACAGGTAATGTTTGATCTATTGATAAATGCATAATCTGTGAATAATACATTTTATTGAGAAAGCCTTGTGGCCTGAAGGAGTACTGACTACTGCAGAGTACACAACATAACACAAATGAGTTTCACTGATCTGTGGTGTTCTGTTTCCAGAGCTGTGTCCACCCATGTTATGCATTTGTGCCTTCTCCTGCTCTGCACTTTTAAAGCTCACTGTACTGTATGTAAACATCATGTCTACGATGGTGAACTTATGTAGAGATCCGAGTCAAGTGATTTGCTATTCTGTATTAGTCCGTGCAAGACGCTGAGCAAGTTTTCCTCAATGATCTGGATTACCATCACAGGTAAATAACATATTATTTATATTCAGGTTTCTTGCCTCTCTCTCTATTCAGTATTTTTGCTCAGTTTTGAGAGGATGTATTTATTATAGTTTCTTGAAACAATGATGCTAAACATCAAAATAAAATTTGTCCAAATCTTTGGACAATAACAGCATCCTTATCATTACCTCAGGCTGTGGCATCTTGATGTTTACTGATGATACATATCACTCTACTGTGATCTCCTGTGTGAGATGTCATTAAGATCTAAATCTAAAATTACAGAGTTAAAGATGTTAAAGGAGAAATACAGGGTTTTCAGGAGGATCTATTGACGGAAATGCAATATAATATACAAAACTATTTCTTCAGAGGTGTATAAAGACCAGCTCTGCACTGCATACATCAATTAATGGACTTTCTCTCTGTTTATGGCTGATGTTAGGAAGAATGTTACTGACTGACAAAATTCACCGTTCACTTACATACAAAAACACTAGTCAAAAAGCAAAAACAATTATCTTGTGCTCTGCTAAGGAAAGACAGTCAGGAGGGTTTGGAATATGATGGTGAGTAATCATGATCAAATATGATCACATATTACAGATTAAAATGGGCATTTTTGTTTGTTTAAATAAATGTATGGAGTGAGGTGGGCTTGCTTTATTTCATAATTATTTTACTTTGTTAATGTTATACATATCACAATCAGATGTTAAATCAAATGTATTGTCATTTTGTGTTTAATGGAGAAACATGGTGTTGTGTCATGTATTATGAAATGTTGTTATAGTATAATGTGTAGTATAATAATAAAAATAACAATAGTAATAATAATAATACTACTACTGAAATGGTGACTACAAATGGGTTCCAAAAGGAAAACTGCTGGTTCTTTAATGCACCTTTAAGAGAGGGTTCCAATCGGAACCTTTTTAAAATGGTTCAAAAATGAACCTTTAAGGTTCCCCCACAGTTGCAATCTCCAGGAACCTCAAAAGGTTCATTTTTTAACCTTTTCTTCATAGAGTGTCAAGCTTTTTATTGTTCTGCTAAATTAACAGAACTGCATTAGTTTTGGTTGAAACGCAGATTGGAGTTATTGGTCAATTCTTTTATTTTTTATTTAATAACAGGGCTGAATATTCAAGTTTGATTAATGAAGTCCACTAAAAGAAGATTATTGACTGTTCTTAAGAAATATTACATTTCATTATGCACTAAAAGAGTAAAAATTATAAAAAAATAAAAATATTACATCATCTGGAAATTTAAAATTAGTTTTTACTGCATTGAATTAACTATTGATTTAACAACAAAAAAATTAGTCAGGTGGTACTGTACAAAATAACCGCTTCAGGGGATCCAGACATGTGATGTGATTTGTGCCTCTAATGCTTAAAAGTAATGGGACACCCATTTGTACCGTATTTGTGGAAAGTGCCTCATGCTCACTTCCTGTCTGCTCCCCGAACACAAAGAGTGTTATATAAAAAAGTTATGAATTCAAAGCACAGATTCCAATAAACCATATGGTTTTGCATTAGAAAATGTTATATAAGGTAACTCTTGGAAGAACTGCACAGAAAATTGAAAGCAAACAAGTGCAGAGCACAGCCAGACTCAATAATAAATAGAAAGCAAACTGTAGTAGTCCAAATCGTGACTTGCATTCGAAACACAACAACAGAAAACGGGGAAGCTTAAAGGGACAGTTCACCCAAAAATGAAAATTCTGTCATCAATTTACCTGTGTAAATTTTGTTGATCTGCTAAACACAAGGAAAGATATTTGGAGAAATGTCAGTAACCAAACAAATCTCATCCCCCATTTACTGCTATAGTAGAGAAAATCGATACTATGGGAGGCGACGTGGGATGAGATCTGTTTGGTTACTGACGTTCTTCCAAATATCTTCCTTTGTGTTTTGCAGAACAACGAAATTTATAGAAATTTGGAACATCTGAGGGTCAATAAATGACGGCAGATTTTCATTTTTGAGTGAACTATCCCTTTTAGGACAATGCCCTCTATACTCATTTATGGGAGACTATGTGCAGATTATTCACTGGGCTAGCGTTCGGCCTGCTTGATAAAGCTGGTCATTTTAGGGTAAGCTAATTGAGATGCCCGATGGGACACCAGCATATCAGCATTGCATGCTGGGGACCACTATCCAAGTCTCAGCATGTTCTTGTAATCAGGCACGTCTCGTCTCTCACGGACCAAAAAGGGGAAAAGGAACAGAAACACAAACACAAGCAGAACAAGCAAACCGTTCTTTTGCTCGCCGCACTCCGTGCATTAATGTTAGACTTACGCCCACACCATCACATTTGTCCACCGAGCGAACTTTAAAACTGAGCTCCAATTTCAAGTGACAGGGTAATGTATGTGTATTAATACCGAGGTGTGCGTGACTTTAAGAATGGTTCGCTTTTCTACGTGAGGTTGGCACTTCACTGGTTTTCTCACACCTCCGTTAATTAGCAAGCTGCACAGAACACGTCTTAATGAGAAGAGAATTATAGCGACATCCCTCCAAATATCATACCACACAAAGTCCCATCCACCCACCCCACCCACTCACGAGTGACCAGTGTGGCATAGTTCATACTGCTTGTTACGACGAGTTTACGCTTAAACTCACTAATATACCTTCCATAGTCTCCCGCAATACTAACTAACTCTCCATTTCAAAAAGTCTGGTTGCTTTACATGCAAACCAAAGTACAGCACCTCCTGGCAGTCATGCACGACGCCCACAGTGATTTCTGCGCCATCTGGATGGAATAAAATGAGACGGCTCTCTGCAGACTCGATGAATGTGGTATGAATGTATAGGGGATGTTGTCTGATAAGAATGTTTGTGCTGTACCTGCTTGTTGCTGTTCATGCATTGCAGTTTCTTCTGTTTCAGGTAGGTTGTCGTGAGGGGCATGTTGTAGTCGATGAGGTCGGCGGACAGATGGGTTGGTTGATTGTTCTCTGAGAAAATATTTACAAATATGAGATTACAGATAGTTTATATAGACACTGTGTAATGGTGATAGATAAACAAAATAAACCTGTAGAGATAGGATTTCTCAGAGACGTCACTAGAGGGCAGTGTCTACCCCAGTGTTTTCTGTGAATGCTGTTGTCTCTTTATCCAATTAACATTGGCAAACAAAGGCCTAATTAGAATGCTATAATGTGCGAATTACAAAACATTCACAGAAAAATCTATACAGTGTTAAACCCACCACGCTGTTATTTTGACATTGGAAGCCTCTCTAATGTCTTTGTGACGTGAAAAACAATTGACGGAGAAAATAATGATGATAGATTTGCTGCTTAATTTGTCAGTGTGTATCTGTGTGTAACGGATGCAAACATACACACCTTAAAGTACACACGCAAAGACTGTTATTTGTCTACCCGTGTATCCTGAAAAGCTTAGAAATTTCACTAGCTCAAACAAACACAGATACACTTGCGCAAACTTTGCGAAGAATTTTCCATAAAATTCCATTTTAGACATCAGAAGTGTGAAGGCATTTTTGGCGAGTTATGGATTTGATCAGCTTTGAGTTAAAAGAGCCATGAAGCAGCCCTTTACCCGTTGATACACACACTCACAAAGTCTGTCAGTAATGGATGAGCGGTTTGCTGTTTATTGATCAGCCTCATTTTCTCATTTCACATGGATTCACCTCAACAAACTAATATTCCTTCAGGATCTCCTCGTGTAAATGAACCGAACAGAAGACAAAAACTACAACATTTAGGCTGGGCACATTCTTTTGTCTCTTATCAAGTCAGCATAGCTACAGCTGCATTTTTTGATTCACGGCAAGGCAATAAGGCAGAAAGTGAATAAAACTAAAGATAGAGAAAGTATAGACAAAAGTTTACAGGCAAAGCATCAATTACAGAACGATAATAATAAGTGATTTTGTCACATCCTCAACATGTATGACTAATAATCCTTTTCTATATATAAACATGCGTTAAGCTGCATAGCAATAGCAGATACGTGGATAAAAAGCTCATGTCAAGCACAGCCTGAGTGTCAATTAAATATCGAGTGAGTGAACAGTAATTAATTACTTTTAATAATTCAGCTCTGAACTTTTGTACGGACTGCTGGAGCTGAGAGGAGCGGGAGGAGGGGGAGATCCCAGCACCCCCATGGGCGAGAAGCCAATTAGCTGCACTCTTTATGAACAACACCCAACCTAAGCCCGACGTTGACACAACGCTTTGACAGTTCAGACCTGCGAGACGTTCTCTCTCTCTTTTTCTGTTTATCTTGCAGTAAGCAGGATGTTTGTGGGCAGTATTTTGTGTCAGAAATTTTTTTTATGAATTTATAAATCAATAAATGTAAATGATCTCACGGTCTATAATATGTTATCAAATTTAATATACAGTAATAGCACTTAATAATGCACAGATGATAATTCATAACACAATGAACATTGTGTCACAACACATTTATTTCTCTAGTCTCTGTGTGAGATTATAAAGCTTTCCAATCTTACTGTACAGTTGGAGCTTCTGACAAGACTGAGAGTGCATATAAAACCATTTGATATTACAGTAGCTACTACACTAAGCCTACAACCAAACCTGCATCTGAGAAACTGAAAACAGCTGATATGGGTGAGAGGCACGAATACCATTTCTACTTGGGATGTCACGATATAAGATTATCACTTCACTGTTATTGTGGCCAAAAAGAATTTCTGTTATTGTCATGATATCTATATACTTTTATGGACAAAAAACGCTACCAATCAAATTCATCTTTCGTTTGTTTATTTTGTTTTTGCTCCTGTTTTGGCCAACAAAATCACAATTAAAATACTAATAAGAAATGTATAACTAGAATGCACTGTAAAATCGCTTTGGATAAAAGCGTCTGCTCAGTTATTGTCAATATCAGTATACTGTGACACCTCTAATTTCTACATTAGCCTAAAATCATGAAAAAATATTTGCGACAACATAAATAAAACTGGGGACTTCTTTATGGTGGCCTTTTTTCTAAATATTTCTGAAATGTATGTAGCTTTCATTCCCATTTTCCCCTGGGTTAATACTCTGACTCTAATGCACAATGCTTTTTACATTTATGCATTTGGTAAGCACTTTTATGCAAAGCAGTTCATGGTGCATTCAAGACGCTTTCGGTGAGACGTGAATCCTGTAAATCCCTAGGATCCTTCGAACCATTATTTCTGGTTTTTGTGGACCACCTGTGATCTCAGCCTTGCCGGAATGACAACAAAGAATAATTTTTCCTACCTATTTCCCCCGTCCCAGTAAAAATCTCCCAATCAAATTCCTCCCCCAATGGATTCCACCCACAATCCCTCTCTTTCTCTCTCTGTAGAAATAATCTGGTTTCAGAGGCATTTTCTTTGTTAAAAGGCCTGTAATTGGGCTAATTGCAGTGTGTATGGAGGCTAGCAGGACACTCTGGTGAGTACAGCCTAATCAGACGCTGTTCGAATGTGTGTGTGTGTGTGTGTGTGGGAGGTGTGGCTAGAGGGGGTTTCATTAGCTTCAGGCTGGCACGCAGTTGGGGGGGGGGGTAGTGCCTTGTTGCAGGGTAGGCAGGGGACAAAGGCGACGAAAGGGGCTTCTCCTTACAAAGACAATGAGTTGTCTAATGATGCATTATAAGTATGAATATGTGAATTTCTTTAAAATCATGACTTTATGTCTGAAATCTCTATATAAAGACAACCATCGAGTCCTAGCCCAACCATCAAATCCCTCTTAAACCAGAAGAAGCTCAAAGCTCATCCCTAACCATGAAATCCAGTTGATAAGCATGTTACAGGGATGCTGATCGGGGAACACGTCCTGCTTGGCAAAATCAGTCACCGCTATATATCACATCTAGACCTGGTCATAGTGCGCGTGTGATACCTTTGAACTCTGCACCGCTGGGGCTGATGTGCATCCTCTTCTGACATTCTCCACAGCTCATCAGGAAACGGGTCACCGCCTCTCTAGGCAGGAACGCGTACGTCTCTGCTATCTGATACACAAACACACACACAGTATTAAACCTCTCAGGGTTTATCAAATCCACAAACTTAAAAGGATAGTTCACTCAAAAATGAAAACTGTGTCATAATTTACGAAACCTTGTCATTTCAAACCTTATGGCTTTCTCTCTTCTGCAGAACACAAAAGAAGATATTTTGAAGAATGTTGGTAACCGAACAACGGCGGAACATTTAATTTCCCATTCACATAAATGTGTCTCTTGCAAGTGAATGGCTACCAGCATTGTTCAGTTATTCGTCAAAATATCTTACATTTAGTCATTTAGCAGACCTTGTTACAGGATCTTCTTTTGTGTTCTGCAGAAGAAAGAAAGGAATACAAGTTTGAAATGACAAGATGGTGAGTAAACAATGACATAATTTTCATTTAGTTTTTTCCTTTTTGAAGATATTTTTGACAGATTTGGACCTATTTTGCATAAACCCTGTACATATAGTTGCAGGAAATAATTAATTTATTCCCTTTTGTAGGAAAAGTTCTCCTCTGTTGTTTCTTATTAATAAACATCGTATCAACACAGCAAATCACTGTTCATAATTTTTTTACAGAGCAAAACAAACTGTTTGCAGGCTTTGATAACATTAATAAAATACATTAATGAAGACACCACTTCACTCAATCACAAATACAAACATACACACCTGTAAAATCCTGTAAAAAAAACAAATATCCCGGCAGCTGGGGCACCAGAAAATAAACCGCAAAATAACATTTTTGGAAAGTAAAATTTTTTACACCAAACTTTTGCAGTACATTTCTGTAATTTAAGAACTCTTATTTTTTACCGCATTTAAAAAATACATGAACATTTTGAAAAATAAAATTACGAAAAAATAAATGTTTGCCAGTAAACAAATTAAGAGTCCAAATTAAGTGTTATTCATATACACTAACACTCACAACATCACAATGTTATTTACCAGATAAAAGTGTGTTTATTTGTAATTTGCAACATCATTATAAACAAACAAATCCTTCTCACTGCTGCGATCAACACAATTACCAATTTTGATCTCTTTATTCAAAAAGCTTTACTTGTTCTCCTAGTTGATATCATTTTATATTCTTTCTATCTGTAATTTATTCTTTCTCTATATCTCCCTGTTTTGTCTCCCATCCACCCTCCTGCCACTAAACCGGACAAAGAGAGAGAAAGAGAGACAGCAAACCCCCACATTCTAACTCCCTTATGCCTTTCCATTCTCCCATGAGGCTCAAACAAACAAGCATGGGCGGTCTTGGCACCACAGCTGGAGGGTGCAGCAGAATTGCGTATGTGCGCTACAGAGGCAGCAGTGGAACTAAACACACAAACCCCACTGCAGAACCTGTATAACTGCCAAAAAAACGGAGCTTACACCTTTCAAGAGCCTACAACAGATCCTGACAGTAGCATACACGCAAATCCTGATGCCCAGAGAAAAGCTGTGCCCTTCCCTAATAGACCAACAGCTGTCAGGCAGGTGAAGAACAAGGAACAACACGCAGGAGACAATGTATGCGTGTCGATAACTAAAACACACATTACAAATTATTCATGTAACAGAACTAAAAGGTGGATCGAGCTCATTTATGGACTTATGGGGAAGATCTCATGTGATGCATTAAAGGTTTGTGAGAGAAAAGGGACATTCCCGTAACTGTCCAAAAGAGGGCAGCAGCTCTGGACTGGTGTACAAAAACATGCTGCAGGTGAGAGCAGCCTCTATCGCTCTCAGGTCCCATGTTTCCATGACAGCCATGAGTGATACAGACTTCTAAAAATGCATTGTACAGAACTGATTAAACCAGCTAAATATGAATTTCATCTCATTTGTGATCGTGACAAAGAAAGATCAAAAGATCAAACATAAGAAAGAACAAATGTTTCAAAGAACAAAGGTTTATGAGAAAACAAAAGGAAGAAGAAAGAAGGGCCACAATACTCCTCACTGTAAAAAACTGTAAATTTACAGAATTTTACAGTTTTATTTACAGAATTTTGCATATCTTTGAAATTCGGTAAAAATATTAAATAACACAAAAAACTGCAAACTTACAAGTTGGGTGCGACATAAAAAAATGTGTAACGTAAAATGACATGTTTTCATGTTATTTTGAGTCTTTTTCTGGCACCCCAGCTGCCCAAATATTACTGTTTTTACAGGAATTTGGAGAAGACATTTACATTCAAGCATTTGGCAAACGCTTTTATCCAAAGCGACTTACATTGCATCTAGTGTATACATATCTTTTATCAATATGTGTGTTCCTTGGGATCGAATCCCTGACCTCTGGGTGGCTCGCACCATGCTCTACCCAGTGAGCTACAGGAACTCTAGGACAATAGTCATACTTGTCTGAGAAGACACAGAAACATTACGTTTTCCTCTTAACTCACAGCTTTATATGTTTTCTTCTGCCCGGCGTGTTTGGGTGTTTTGGCCGGGTCGGCGCCGATCTCCACATGCATGGCATAGATGATGTCATAGAAATCCTCCACCACTGCGACTCTCTTCAGAGATGAGCTCTCTTGTCCTGACCCTCCATCCGCACACTGAAATCAAACACATTAAAAGAGAACTTGATTTAGATTTGCCATAAATAGTAATATACACCCACATACCTAGATCACCTGCATAGTGTCACTTACAGTTTAAGACGGGTACACACAAACGTACTCCTCCACCCAAAAAGGAAAATTCTGTCATAATTACTCCCCCCACCCCCAAATTGTTCCAAACCCGTATACATTTCTTTGTTTTATTGAACACAAAGAAAGACATTTCGAAAAATGTACATACTGTATCTGAGACATCACCATAATATCATAGTAGGAAAAAACAAAATGGTAGTCAGAAGTGCTCTAGAACTGTTTGCTGTCCTAAATTATTCCAAATATTTCATTTTGTGTTCAACAGATCAAAAAAAATTTCATTATTTTTCCTAGTCAACGATGTGCCAGAAATGTCATTTGCAAAAATGTTTCCAAATATCTTTCTTTGTGTTCAACAGAACAAAGAAATGTATACAGGTTTGGAACAACTTGAGAGTGAGTAAATTTTCACTTATGGGTGGAGTATCGCTTTATAAACAGTTCTTTGGCAATGTAAAATAACCATGCTTGCAAAGTGACCACATTGTCTTGGCCATTAATAAAATATTTAAATAGGCTATATGAACCCAATTCGCCATCAAAGCTGATTCTGTTCTGGTTTTTTAAAGACTTTAAAAACATCAACACAGAAGACGGTTCAATGCAAACACGCTCATTAAATCCATTCAAATCAAATGCAGTATGTTTTAAATAGAAAACAATATAACCCTACTTCCGCAAAATCAAACATAAAAGATTGTTTGGTCAATAAAACGAATGCTGAGCTTAACTGCGATACTTAGACTATCTATTAATGAATGATCAGACTGTCTGTTTAAAGACGTATTCTGTAATATAATTAAACCTTGTATACCTGAAATGGAGGATAAACTCCTCAGTGCTGTGAACGGCAGTACAGCTGTTAATTATGGAGAAATGAGAAAAGCTCAGTCTCAGAGGGACTTTTAAGAGCACTGAATGTAGAATTCCGGAGAGATTCTCAGTTCTCCCTCATGAGGAGCACTGGAGGAGAGACATGGAGCGGGACCCTAGCAGATGGCTAACACAAAACACTCATATTGTCATCATGGTACCAAAAGTTCTGTCATCAGATGATACCTCAAAGAGTACCATGATATTACCATAACAAGAAACCCCAAATATCTTTAAGATGAAACACATTCATATAAGGAAAATAATTCAGACTCTTCATAGACGTGCTTTTACAAAAGTAATATAGAGCGTTTCGTGCTTTCCATTTTTTGCACCGAGCGCCAGGTGTAACCGCAGTTTGGGAGTCAGCTTCCCACTCCCTCTGGAGGGCCAACCTGGTTATCATGGTAACTGCAGCTGGCCTCTTGGGTAGGTGTGCTGGGCAGAGGGGTCATGTGACACACACAGAGCCTCCCAGTCAAAGTTACAGCAGAAGTGACCCGCGAACGAGCTAACTGGTTTCATCCTCCACATCTTTCCTTTCATGCCAGTTTGAGCTCGCAGCCGTCACATGCAGTGATGCTCTCCTCCATCCCCGGGTCTTCGCCTCCATCACATCCCCCACTCAGATCCCTTCACCACCCGGTACGGGGCCACGGAGGTTACCATGGCAGCAAGGGACATGGTGCACAGGCAGAGCTGTGTCTCACTAACTCTCTGGTTTAATGATAACTTGACAACAAATCCACCTGCAAATTGCCACATTGGCAGCCGTATGCAGCGCATCGGAATGGAATCTAATGCGAGTGTCAAGTGGCATTTTAGAAGCTTTCGCTTTTTTTTGACTTGGCATCTTAAAAACGCAGCTGGAGATGTTTCACAAACAGACTTTAATGGCTTCAAAGACAGCAAATCGAGCACATATACATTACACAGAAAAACGAATCATAGTGCATATATAATGCTGGACACCATTGACTTCAGGGGATAGGACATGTGTGCCAGGCTTCGCCAACATGTGTGCGTTTATAAGAGATTCGTGCCGCTGTAGCATGATGCTGCCCGGCCCTCCCTGCCCCCCCTTTCCCAGAGTTGCAGGGCACATCAGAGGCCTGGGACGATAGCGTGTGTGACAGCAGCAGCCCAACCACACGCGCCAATGTGGGACACGGGAGGGAGGGGTCAGCACAGCACCTTCAGGCGTAGCAGACAGGACACTCACGCGTGCACGCACACACGCGAGTGTGCCCGTACGTACACACACAGGGTGCACCTCAAGGCAGAACGGACAGGATAGAGCAAGATCCCCTTCCCCCAGTGCCTGCACAGGGTCAAAGTCACCGAACCCTTTGAGGGTGAAACCAGGGCTGTCCTGTTATGTGCCTGCGCGCACACACACACACACACACACAGTCAGGCATTAGCATTTTCTTTGTGCCACTGCAACATGGCATCTTGTGTTGGTGTTCTGGAAGATTATGGAGCTCAACTTCACATTCAAGAAGTAAAACTGCAAACATAGATATTTGATATCATTTTGAGCATAATTTTATTACAGCAAAAATTTATAAAACCCCCCAAAATTGTATGTGGGAAATGTATGCAACAGTTTTTACTGATAGCTCAGATTTCAACATTTTGTGATTCAAATACCCATTTGAGGTCTCTTTTAAAGTGTTTGAAGGACTTTTAAAGCATATTTTATTAAAGTCATGTATATGCAGCTTTCAAAATCGTCACATCCGTGACTGTCCATATTCCTCATAAATGAACATATGAAATTTAAAATAAAGCACCTATTTTATGTTCTATAAAGAGTTATAGAGTCTCCATTTCGTTGGGTGTTTTTGCCTCTGGTTTGTGTATTTTAATTCACAGAAATCCTTCAAAGTATTTTGCCTCTCAAAAACATCTATAATGCACGTATATTTCTCTTTCTTTAAATAGAAAACTCATCCAAAAAAAATATTTTCCTGATGTCCGGACTCTGTGAACAGAGGTTTATGAGAGGGATAAAGTACATGCAGCCGGTTATCAGAAATAAGCCCGGAAAGTGTGATCAGAGCCCAACGCAAAGCGGAGTACATTATCCTGCTTATTACACGGCTACTTGCCATATTAGAAAAAAATGGACATGAAATGCGAATTGGAAATATTTGACTAGCTCATTTTTACCGAATGCCAACCTTGCGCGAGGAAGAGCCTATTAATTTCGGTTTTAAGGTCAGAAACGACGTTCAAATGTCACGCACAGGCAATTTAGTTTATTCCTTTGAAAATATAATGTCATTTATGTTCTTAAAAGACATATTTATATAAAAAAAAAGGTAACTATCAAAATGATTTGCTACATCCGGGTTACCCTGTGTTATTAGTTTTGAGAGGTTGTTATCTGGTAACTAATAACGAACCTGCAAATGTCGCGACTGGCCAATCAGAATCAAGCATTCCGTCGTGTACTTATAAAATATAAACAGATGGTTCAATATATTGATAATAAATGCATTCTCTGAGAGTTTATATTTCAAGTTTTGCATGCAAATGTCATATCCATAACGCTGAAATTGAAGCATATCCAAATTCAATGTTTACATAACATCCTGTCCACTTGAGTCCTCCATCTGGCAGATTTTTGCAGTTGAAACAATTAAAAGTAGCACTTTAAATCTTTTGAACATTTTAACTGAAAAGTATCCGTCGCAACCATCAAACGCCTAAAGAACTCCTTTACAGTAAAATGCTGTCTGGACACCGTAACAGCTGCCTTCGGTTTTATTCACAGCCCAGACTGCCCAACACAAACAAAAAAAAAGAAGAAAGAAATGACCAGAATCATTCCTTTATTCAATTTCCACCCCAGAACGACGGCTACTGCTGCTTTTCAAAGCGTCGCACTTTCTCTCCATCCCTCCCTCTGCACCTCTAACCCAGCACTCTCACTCCCTCTTCTCTGCACTTCCAGGCACTCGCTCCTGCAGCAGCACCAGATAATTACAGCTTTCCCACTTCCCCTCTTAATCTCTCTCTCAACACTCGCTCCTTTTGCAACTCTGTTTCTCCTGCTTCCACTGCCTGGTCCCGGACCAAACAGTCCTGTTGCTAGGAGACAAGCTGGGTCGGAGCGGGAGCGGCAACGATGGCAGCGGCTCCCCCCCTTCTCCGCCTCTCTGGAAATGAGGAAAGAGTGCGGCGGACGGCAGAAGTCCTTCAGGCGTGTGTGCTCAGCCGACAGGAAAAGACAGACCTCCGCCCCCCATCTCATCCTGACAAACGTTATACAAACTTCACAACAAACAATATCGATAGGAATGTGTCTTTATGGTCAACTAGTCTAATCCACTACATTTTTAATACTGTAAATTATTTTTCTGTGCATATCATCATTTTTTTGTATTTTATTTTATCTGTTCAGGCAACCCTGTTGAAATAAACCGCATTTGCTGGTTAGGTAGGTTTTGAAGCATGGTAGCTGGTTCGTGCTGGTTCAAGCTGGTCCTGAGCTGGTTCACCGACTAGTTGGTAAAAACTAATTTGTTTGGCAAAATCACAAATATCTACAAAATATCAACACCTGTCTCACATGTCAAGATCAACACGTCATCTTCAAAAGTGCCTGTGAGGAGGGCAGAAACCCTGCTGATTCCGACACAAACATTTACAGTACTGAAATAAACCCCAAACCGAGTAGCACATGGGGGGCCCGGATAACCTGTCTGTCTTAATTCTCAACAAAGGGTTTGTACCCTCTCCGGGACAAGTGCTGCCTTTTTGGCACACATCCAGAGGCCAGACAAACACAGAGGAAACAAGCAACGCAGGGACTGCATTCTGACAGTATAACAGAGAGATGAACATGATCGAGTGGGAGTGGAAAGAGGTTGACTGGGTTAGTGCTAATTGTGACAGGCGGTCACAGTTTATGGGCTAATTTTGGCAAATGGCTGCGTAGATAAACAAACTGATGGCTAAATGATGGAGCCTGTGTGTGTTTGTACTGACTTCTGCAGGCTAACAAGAGAGCCTGAGGGAGCGAACACACACATGCACACTTGCTCTGTTCCAAAACCTAATGAGCTGCCTGAGGATCCAGCATTTCTAGGCATCATAGCCAAGCTCTTGACGCAAAGGTTGTTCTGAAAGGTGGGCAACTTAATTATACATCCTGCAAAACTAAATTTTAGTCAAATTCTAAAGAAGCATTGCAGTGTCCTTTGTGGAGAGAAGAATGCGAAAAAAACACCAAGATGGCAAGAAAGTGAGAGATTTTAAATATTTATGCAATATTAAAGGTCCAGTGTGTCAATTTTTGGAGGATCTATTGATAGAAATGCAACATAATATACATAACTAACTATGTCTTCAGAGATGTATTAAAACCTTACATAATGAAGCGTTATGTTTTGATTATCTTAGAATGAGCTATTTCTATCTACATACACTACGGGTTCCCTTACATGGAATTCATCATGTTGTTTCTACAGTACCCCTATATGGACAAACTGCTCTACAGAGGGTGTTTCGCACATGCGTTATCTTCTTAGGCAAAGAAGCAAAACATGACGACATCTTAGTTTGTGTCAGCCACCATAGTGCTTCAAATGGAGGGGTGGAGTGAGGCGTTGGTTGCAATTCGCAACCTCACCGCTAGGGGTCACTAAATTTCATTCACTGGACCTTTCAGGAATGTACGCAAATGTTTAGCTTATAGACTTTTTCCCAATATTTGTAATAATTCAATTTATGCTTAACAGTATTATGGCATTACAACATCATCACCAAACTGGAATCGTGTGTTGTGCCTAACTATACACTCTACATAGGGTTTTTTCAACACTATTTTACAGGAACTGGTAACTATTTTATGAAGAGTCTAATTCATATGAATACGAATTTATATGAATTTGTATGTTTTAGTGTGATTTGCGACACGCTAGGGACGGTTATGTTTAGGGGAGGGGCTTCGGCACTGCTTTTTTCTAATAATTGTACGTTTTCGTGTGATTCACATCGTACGAATTCATATGAATTAGTCAGTCACCTCGTAAAATAGTTACAAATTCCCATGGATCCCGTGAGGTTGGTTCTTTGCAGCGATGCCATAGAAAAAACGTTTGTTGAGTCTGTGGCACCTCTTTTTTCATGTTTACTAAAAGAGATATAATATATTAAATATTTAATAATTCAACACAATAATATTTCAAAAAAATCAATCATTGTGATTAAATAAGATTAATTCATCCTCAGAAATTCAAGTTTATTTAAAATGTTATAATGACCCTTCCTAAAGAAATATTGTATGCTGAAAATAATTTCATTTGTATCAATTTCTATGGATAATTTCAGAAAGCACATCACAAACGTAACACATAAAAGAAACATAACTGGGATTTCCATTAAGTCTCCAGAGGTTCAAAAGAGCAACCTCAGAGAACAAAAATGAAAAAAGGTTTAAGAACAAAGCTACTGCCTCTTGATCTGCCCTCTCTCAATCCCTTAAGGCTGTTCACCCACCCTCAACTTTTCAGTACCTTTCCTTCTTTCCCTCATTCGTCTTTGTCTGCTCTCTCCTCTTCATTTCTCCCTGTCCTTCGCTTGTTTTTTTCCAGATAAAGCGTGTGATTGGTTTGCTCGACGGAGTGCCGGATATTCTATTGGTAATCTGAGTTCCCAAGCGTGATATGTTTTGGCCATATTACCTCTCGAGGGCTGAGCTGTGCATGTGTGTGTGCTGGAAAAAGCACAGCTAATCAGTCCGGACTGATTTGAAGAGTGGAAATAGGATTGGACACACAGTTGGGGTTACGTCGCTCTATCAGGATTTATAGGAACCCTAACACACCCCCACCTGAATGAATAGATATGCAGAGTGTAAGGTAATAGGGTGCAAATGACAGCGAAAAAGATAACGCACACTTTAACTCTGCGCTCAGAGCCAATTAAAACATTGTTAATTTATCCTGCTGTAGAGCGTAGAGACTTTTCACCATGGCAACCGCGGGAATGCAGGGAAACCAGAACACGCCAGCCACTCATTCACCTCACAGCCTGTCCTATAGCCGCTGTACTGTGTGTGTGTGCTGACATTGGAAATGAAGATGACTGACTGTGTGTGTTAGCATCCGAACTAGGGATGCAGCTGTGTAGAAGAGATATCAGGATGTTTTAGACTAACTGCATTAGCCGGTGACAGTGTTTGCTTGGACAATTGAAAAAAGCGTTAACATCGGAGCCAATAGCCTAGTGCTCTGTCATGTGGTGCCAATACGCATACAGTGACCCGAGTTCGAATCTCGGCTTGTGGTCATTTGGCGATGCCGTTCTCCTCTCTCCACTCAATACTTTCCTGTCCTTTCTCAACAAAAGGCGAAAATGCCGCCAAAAAATATATTTTAAAAAGAGAAGATTCACTGAAGCCATGTCAGTGTGTGAAATATATATAAATAATATATAGATGGTTTAATCGAACGCGCGCGCCTGGCCTAAAGCTAACTTCCAGTGTGTTTGTTAATCGGTCTGGGCTGTGTTTGCCGATAACGATGGATCTTAGCACTTAAGAGCGTTTTCTACGAGCCACTTTGCGAACGTTCCTCATCGTTTCACGTGCGTTTCCCCAAAATGCACTTAACACGACTGCACTTAGTAGTGCTTTAAGTGCTAGGTACGATTCGCTATCTGTTTGTCAGGCTCGTTTTTGTAGCACGCAATGTTTAGGCTAATTATTTTCACACATACATACATTACCAGCACTTTATTAATAATAAGCACAAAGATTGGTCATTATGAATATGAACCTTTCAATTAGAGAACATCCAATTTCTCAAAAAATCAGGCAGTCAGTTTCTTTAAGTATTTCCTTCTGCAGTTGTTGGAACATATGATAGGCAGTGTGATATATAAAGTTTGTACCAGCCTGAAAACCTTGAATCACATAGTTCCTCTATTAGGATATTTGTTCACAATAGTCTCAAAGAGGAAATCATGGCTGCACTACAGCAGCACGAGAAAGACAAAGACACTGACAACCACCAAGTAAGCATTTTGACCAGTTCTCTTTTAAACAAAACTTTTCTACTCTGCATATAATGTGGAGTAACTTTAATACAGCGATCCAGCAACAAATATGCATCCTTTGTTAGAACCAATAACTCGGCCATACTATATATTTTTATTCTTTCCTTTATTAATGTATGTCCAGTCATTTAATTTATTGTACTGTATTTTTATTAATTTAGTTTAGTAATTAAACAAATGTAAACAAAACAAAAAACTAAATAATAAAACTTGATAAGTCAGATGGGAGTGTTTAAGTTTAGGCGCAATTCTCCGGATCCTGCAGGTGACTTCATAAATCTGTTTCTTACGATGCAGTTAGGGATTTACGATCGCTCCAGAGCACCCATTGATCTACGACGATTTTCAAGTGCTATAAGTTACGATGCTTTTGGGAAACGCAGCCCTGGCTAGTGGCTAATAATATAACTATTTATATTCTATTTAATTTATATTAATATCAATTTATATTATTTAATAATTGTATTAAATAAACTGTTGTATATTAATTTTATTGTTGAATAGTTGTATGATGCGTACCGGAAGTTAAGTTCGGAATTCTTTGATCTATCAGGTAAAGCTATTTTGGGTATAACATTCCAGGTTTCGCTCTTCATAGAGCAGGAGATTCAGTTTTGTGCATCACCTTCTTATAAACATCTTCTATTGGCATGGTATTTTGGATTTGGGTAAATTTGAAGAGAAATGTAGGGTTTCATATAGAAGTCTTCAATAATGTCAACTTTAAATTTCAGACTTGGCCAATCTCAGCTCAGTCTGTGCCATTGTTGTGATCTCTTCTGAAACTCTAATGGAGACATCGTTTAGATGTCTGGGTCTTTTTCTCAGCACAGCAAAATTGCCAGTGTTAAAAAAGGTCAAATTAACTCTCACGGTGTTTATATAGTGTGCATTATATATACACGTGAGTGTTAATTTGACATTTTTAACGCTGGCAATTTTGCATTGAGGAGATATATCCGAGATGACTTTTAAGACATCTCATCTGTGACTTTTCTTCCTTACAGGATTCCATCACTGCATGGGTTTTTCAGTCATTTCTAAACGCTCTGCGCCTCAGCAGACAAAGTTTCTGTACTGTCTCGTAACATTAATCTCTTTCTAGTTAACAGGAACATTAGACTTATTTCATTTCTCTGTTCACGGGTGATAAATGAAACTAATCATTTTGGCCTGTCATTAACTGCCTCCAGCTGTGTGTGTGTGTTTTGTTAGACTTCCAGGGCAGTGGAACGACAGTTCCTCTTTTCTCTAATTCATAAATAATCACTCGCTTAGTCCTGCATCTGTCTTCTCTGTTGAATCTATAAAATGCTGATACCGGCTGGTCTCCTGGGGAGGACAAATTATAGACCGTTTACTTAACCAAAAGCTTGTTTTTAGTGAAAGCGCCTTACACGTGAACCTAATGAATATCCAATGAATATTCAGGATGAGTCAATCTATTTGCTGATATCAAAAGTGACTTCACACCAACTTTATTAAAATCAATTAGTTCCACTATGCAGAGTGTGACGTTAGGCTCAGATCTTATCTCTGTATCTCCCTTTCTTTCCGAGCACATACTCTGTCCTAAAACACACAGAGATGCCCAAGTTGATTGTGTTTTAAGGGCATTGTATGACAACCTCCCAATGATACATTTTGTTCAAATGTAAGAATCTTCATATAGGCTTGATCTGATCTCATTTTACACAAGCACACATGCAATATTTACAATGAGTTGGGACAACCAAAAAGCGAAACAAAACAAGATTATTTATAGTTGACTTTTATTAATTGATTAAATTATTTTATTACCGTTTTGTTATTTGAAAAACATAAACGAGTTGAAAATTGGAAATAGTGCCTTAGCAACAAAGCTGAGCCAGTAAAATTATTAACTGAGAATAGATGAAAACGAAACAAAAACGGATATAAAAATAAAATAAACGAAACCATTAGTAATGAAAACTAACAAATAATAAAAACTAATAAATAACATATAAAGAGTAAAATGTATTATAATTAATAAATAAAATATTTATGATAATAAACTCATAAAAAAACAAAATTGCCAAATTATAGAACTAAAATTAAATTAAAATTAACATTAACATTAAAACTAAAAACTAATAAAAATGATAAAACCATAACAAATCTGAAAACGCATGGTAAATGTTGATTATAAACATTATAAATGAACTTATACTTCAAATAAAATTAAACATGAAAATGTCCCCATATATCGAGAATTTTTTTTAGGTTTGATAACGATCACTTGCCAGCAAGGAACGCTCTTGCAACCATATAGCAAAGTGCTAAAAAACACTCAAACCTTTTTGCAACCACCACGACATCCAATAATTTGGCAGCACAGACAAGCACCACTCAAGCACTTTCCTCAGAAAACGTAAAAATCCAATTTGCTCTATTTTTCACCATAGTCACCCATAGCGACTAAAAATGAAGCACCATAGAGAAGAGAACACAGTGTGTGCGTACTGTACTAGAGAGAACACTGACCACTAAATGGCCTACAAACATCCCAATGCACCCCTCTCCAGACGGACATCTCTGTCCCAAAGCATTCCTCGTTCGCCGCACATGTACTCCTGTTAGTCTGAACACTTACGACCACTATTACTGCAGGAGTAACATACAGCTGCTCAACTAGCAGAGGGGGGTCAGGAGGACCACTGCCACTGGGTGTATGTGAGAGAGGTAATCCGAGGGAAAGTGGAGATGACAGCGAAAAAGAGATGGTTTCTCTGGTTTTCTTGTTTCTGGAGAATAAACCGAGAGACCCTGTCAACTCACACCACATAGTGGATGTGACAAACTACATTTTTAGATGTTCTTCCAATCCACTCTTTACTTATTCTGAATGATTAACCAATAAGTGTCCTCATACAACAAACAGACACTAATCTTACCAGCTGCTTACCTACACCTGCTTTGTGTGTGTGTAAGAGATATTCGAGCCCTGGGAAACAGCAACTTGAGGGGAAGGGGGTGTTGGGAATACGTAGTTCACCTTTACTGTCCAAAACATGAGAAAGGTATCTTGGCTTATCTTCGATAGTTCACCCAAAAATGAAAATTCTGTCATCATTTACTCAACGTCAGGTCATTCCAAACCTGTATGACTTTTTATCTTCTGCAGAACACAAAAGAAGATATTTTGAAGAAGGTTGATATTCAAACAACACAGGTTCCCTTTAGCTTCCATTATATGGACACAAAACCACAGAGACATTTCTCAAAATATCTTTACTGTTCCACAGAACAAAAAGTCATCTTTATTTCGGGTTAAATTATCCCTTTTTACAAAAGAAACTCGAACTATCACATCATCCTCTCATATGGGTAACTAAATGACACAATATGACACAAGACATGTAAACATGTCACGGATGAATGACTGTCCAGACACGCTGAAAAACCCTCAACTGAAACTGCAAGAGTGTGCCACTCGATGATGTCAACAGTGTTGACAACCGACACAAGCACACCCATGATCTCTTGTCTACACCTGCACACTGTTGACCACAAACACTTCCACCTATTGTGTGCTGAAGAGAGGGTGATACAGATTCATTCACTTCTGCATCTGAGGCTCCTTTAGGGCTCTGAGATGAATGGACTGATAAACAGCCCTTAGGTGGCCAACTGAGAAAGACAAAAAAAAGTCTGTATGAGGAATGGGCAGAATAAAAAAATCTCTATAATGTTGTGGATTCAAACTGTATTGCCATGTTGTTTCGTTTGTGTTTCCAATTGTGCTAAACATCATGCTTTACCTCACAGAACCAAATAGCAGAGAGCGCATGTTCTTGTTCTAGTTCTCAGTTTCTTTTCCCAAAAAATATGAATGTAAATTATTGATTATTGCCATTAGGATAACACTACAGTAGGGGTGTCACAACTTATCAATATTGACACTAACCGTGATATTAAAAAACAATTTTAATAATACTGTGTATTATTACTTAAAGATTTCTATGGTTTCTAAGCAACAAACAAACATTACTGCGCATGCGGTCATTCTTGGACTGCCCTTAACTTCCGGTACACATTCGCAAGTTCCGGTGGTTCCATTCGAGAGCCTGTAGATTATTTCTGACAACAAGCAAAAAAAAACGAGAAGAACCGTTACTTGGCTAAACGCTTTAATACTTTGAATTTAGACTGCGGTACCAATCTCAACCACTAGTTGTCCCATTCGGTTTCTTTAAATGCGACAAAACTACAGGACCCATTCAACAGATTGTTTATTTAATCAAATTTACATACAACAAAATTCAAGAAATCGTTTATTTAATACAATTATTATACAATAAAATAATAATAATAATATAAATTAATATTAACATTAAATTAAATATAAATAGTTATAATTAGACACTTGCAAAACACAGACCGGAAGTCAACTGCAGTCCAGGCGCGCAATTCCGATGAAACCGTCTATATCAACGGCTGTTTGAATACTTGTATTCTGATTGGCTGGAAGGTGTACATTAAAACTATTTAATGCACATCTAGTTCCAGTCAGTTTGATCAATGTTCAAAATGAATGCCCTGCCTATAATGTAATCATATTACACAGACGCACACGCACAGATAGGACATTGCACTGCCAGTGCTCAATGAAACATTTTTCAGTAAACTGTTCCTTTAAGTACTATGAGGAGAAAACCATCAGTGCTTTAAAATACATGCCCCGCCAAACTCCCCACAGCCTCCTATCACTATACAACAAAGTTGGTTTGTTTTATCCTCTCTCAGAATTCTGACTTTCTTGCCCCTCATGCCACAAAACCCTAATCTCCCAGCTTCAAGACACAACATGGAAAGAAGAGAACCAGTCTTTTCTGCAACAGTTGCTCAGAGAGAGAGAGAGATAGAGAGTGAGAGGAAAGAGAGGAACGTTGGAAACTATTAATAGTGTCCACAGACGCTGGTGTCAACTGCATGTGATGCCTGTGACTGTTCTCAGCCCTTCTCTCACTCCCAATATCATTTCTTTCTGTCTCTCTCTCTCTCTCCTGAAATCCCCTTCGCTTTCTCCCGCTCCATCTAATCTTTGTGCTTCCTCCTCCTTCTGCCACATATAAAAAAAATATCTATCCCCCTCTTTCCCTAAACGATCCGATCCCTTCATTCTCACGTTACTGTCGTACACTCTTTGTGCGTTATGAAGTACAGATACAGGTCACTTAAGGTCAAATGAATCAGATGAGGATGATCTACACATTTGTGGATGATGGCGGCTGTATTCACAATATTTCGAGCTGTGAGTTTTGATGAGTAATACACCAGGCGTCTTTTAAAATACAGCATGTCAGTCATTTTAAGAGTACAGCGATTATCTTATTACTGCGTCGCTGATCAATTAACTCTTGACATCAAACTACTACTGTACACACACAATGAGAAGTAAATAATAGACCACATTACTGATAGATTTTCCGCAGCATGATAGAGACCTTTGGGATAATCTATTATAAAAGTGTAGACCTCAAACATAGGCCTGAATGAAATTATTATGTCTGATGTCAAAATTGAATACAAAAAAAAAATTTTTGAAAGAGTGCCACAGAAATGACTTTACATTTTTCTTACATTACACTTTCACTACTCCTATAGTGTGCACTATAGTGCCTTATTATATGTACATTTTATTTCTACATGTATATAACACTACCTCTACTTACTACATTATCCATTTGCACAAGTGTACATGCAATCTGTTAATATGTATATTCTACAAAATACTATCCTGCACAATGTCTCTTATATGTTATTATACCCCATTATCTGTACAATAGTCTTTTTATTTTATATATGCATATTATAGAATCGTCTAGACTGTAAATCTTATTATATTGTATTGTCTTAGTGTTGACTGTCTGTACTAGAAGCTTCCAACACCAAAGAAAATTCTTTGTGTGTGCAAGCACACTTGGCAATAAAGCTCTTCTGATTCTGATTTACATTGAATTGGATTAATTCATACTGAAAACAGATTTTTTTTATATAGGCTGCATATTGTCTTAAAGAATTTGAATGACTTCAGAATTCAGGTGAGGAAAACCTCTAAGCCATTAGGTTTGACCCAAAGCGTTACAACCCAAAATAAGAACACACACGTACTCCGAGAGCGAGCGAGCGAGCGAGAGAGAGAGAGAGAGAGAAAATAATATTTGAATAGTACAAATCTAGGGCAGCCTCTTCATTATCAGGGTACACGGAGAACAGAGGACATATCCACCTCAACTTCTGATTCCTTTATCAGTATGATGCTTATGAATCTTTATCTAGGATCCTCATTATTTCACTTGTGCTGGTGAGAGCTGACCCGCTCACCCCGTCTACCTCTCTCTCTCCATCCATTGCTTTTATGATCTCGTACATACGTTTCTAGCCTGCTTTTCACCAATAATACAACAAACCACCATATTGTCTGTCTAAGCTACACAGGTGAACCGAATCAGCAGGTGTGTTTGGGTTAAGTCAATTTATTAGAATAAAGTAAACGGCTTGGAAACCTGAACTCTTCGGCTAAGAAAAGGAATGGCATGAGTTTATACAGTATAAGTCATTGGTAGGCTATAGAATACAATTAAAATGCATAGTTACAATTGTGGTATGGTGAAATGAGCAAAGCCATATGGGATAGCATCATTTGCTGCCATTGCCTGAGAGGTTTTTTTGTCCCAGGATGTGTTGTACGCATCAGACAACTATTATCATACTGTGTCCAATGTTTTGTCTACCCATGCTTGTGGTTTGGGTACTATGTTTACTCGTTTTACACTTTCTCCAATGTCTAAATGTATTAACTAAACTCCTCACAATACAAAACTCACAAAATGATGTATTCCATACATGACTGAGGGTCAAACCAATGCAGACATGGAAGAGAACAAGTGCATACAATTATATTCGTTTAAAAATGGATGAAAACGATCCTTTTAACCAGGCTGACGGTGGATCTAACGATTGTAAGTAACTGAGACATCTTGGTTTTCCTAAAGCCGTGCCCCACATTCGGGTGCACCTTTACCTATTATAGTGACACACGAACAAGTGGTTACCGGAGACCTGTAAGTGAAGACCTCAACTAGCAAAACAAAGCATATTGTGATTCACCTGCGAACATGTGCGCTGTTTTGCGCGTGGCTTTCATATGATTTGCATAGGCAAATACTGCGCGCTGTTACGCGCGTATTGGTGCTGGAAGCGCAGATTGAGGAAGAAAGCGCCCATACTAACCGTTGCTTTGATGGGGACGTACAGGACCGGACTGTCAGCTGCCCCGTTCTCGTTCTGCTCGCCGTCACTGCTTCCCACCTGAAAACCTTTGGATTTCACCCAGAACTTGAATTTGGCGTTGATGTGGCTGCTTTCGACATAGACGCCCTCCGGGTCGTCGTTCTGCAAAAGGGTCTGGAGAATTTTGTTGTATTTTCGCCGGGTGACCGTCTTTGTCTTGCCGGAGTCGCCGTAAGTGCGGAGGCACCACTCTTGAAAATCCCCAAACATTTCGCCTTCGGACACCGCGGGGCTTCGGCTCCTTTTCGTTAAATCCGTTCGTTTTTTGGTCGACATAGCGTTGTCTCGTTCAAAAAACCTCCTTTCGAAGCGAAAGAGGCTTCGAAGATGCTAGATATATGAATACAGCTCCTAATGTGCCACGACTGTAAATATAAATGTTATTCAAATGCCCAAACAGCGTGTCGCACGCGACTTAACGCCAGCGTATTTCCCTATTCTCGCACCTGTTAACTGAGCCCGAGCCGTTTCCTCTGTCCCAAAGGATGACAAATAAATGACAGTCCCGCGTCTCCCCTATTGAGGAACTGAAAGAGGGGGCAGTCCTAGAAACGGCTTTCGCCCACCTGTATGCTCGGGCTGCAGGCTAATTGAGAGTAACTGTCCCTATACTGCAACCTAAAGACTTGTTGTAAATAAAACATCAATCAGGCTGCTTTATTAAATATAGAATATCCGAGCAAGAAGTCCTTTTTAGCGTCGTTGAAGCTCATGCACTGGTCGGGCAGATGCAGCTACGGAGGCTCGGTGAGATGAACTGCACGCCTCCCTTTGAGCTCCACCTGAAACCGCTTACCACCTGTTAGAATGAGCTCGACGCTCGTTGCGCTGTCCCGAGACCGACGCCGGTCCACGAGGAGAACTGAACTGTGCGCGTTCGCTGTAATTTGAGATAAGAAGCTGACTACCATTGAGTGACCCACGAGGCTGGATAGATTTGAGCGGCGTCCCTTGCGCGGTGGGACCGGGTGCGCATCAGATCCAGGAAGTGCACCCTTTCAGATCACTCAAACGAACACAAAGCAGGGAACTGTCCCACATTGTCGAGCGAGCTGGTCAACCAAGCCTTCGCTTTTACGTTTATTTTTCAAATAGTAGCGTAGGCTTTGTCATTTCTAAAGCCGTCTGGTTCAACAGAGTTTATAAAAATTGAAACGAATATGAAGGACGGGTAAAAGTAAATTGTGCATCGAGTCCCTCATTAATATATATTATCAAAACGATTATTAGCAAATTAACTCTTTGTCTCCTATTTTGATGCAGCTATATTTATATTTTTGGAAACATTCACGTGGGGACAAAAGAAAAAATATATCAGGGTTAATTTGACCTTAATAGATTTAAAAGGATAATTCACCCAAAAAAGAAAATTCACCACTTTCTCAAAATATCAAATGTTATGTTCCACAAAATAAAGGGTCATATACAGATTTTAAATGACACGAGTGTTAATAAACAATGACATAATTAAAAATTTGGGGTGAATAAAGATTTCAGTTATGTATCTTTTGGGTGTCAACCTTTGTTTCAGGTGTGTCTCCTAACACGCCTTATGAATTAAAATGAGAAATAGAAACAAAGCAGACATCTTTTGACTTACTAGTGATCATATTTGGAATGTTTTTAAATGTCCACAGGTATTATAATATCTGAGTTTTAATTGCAGACTTGGCAAAACATAGCTCTTTTGTTCCACATTAAAAAACAAGCACAATATCTCCCAGATCAAAAGTTCCATTCCAACGCTTAGCATATAAATATATAAAAGAAAACGATTCAATGTGGACAATTAATATTACAATTTAAATCAAAAATATAAAATTAAATCAGATTCCGGAACTGATGGGATCTCCGCCAACACAAATTCCTGCACTCATTGACTGATTAGACATAGTATTTCAGATCATGAAATAGTGTGGGCGATCCAGGAGACCTTGAGTAAACACTGAGCATGGACATTCTGTGCCAGGCTGAGTGCGTTTTTGTAACGGCAAGTGCTGCTGTGTGTCTGAGTCAGACACAACACACAAACACACACATGCAGTCTACAGTGAACATACAGGAAAGATTTTAAAAGAGCTTTCAACTTTTTTTATACAGAAATCCTCTTTCCATTGATGTTCTGCAAAAACGTTTAACTGTTTTTCCTGTTCCCGTGAGAACAGAGGGTATCTGCTGCCATATTCTATACATTTATTTGTGTCGCCTGCACCCACATTTTTAAAAGGCAAAACCCCGTCCCCAGATTTTAATTCTGAAAAAAAAAGTGAACAAACAATGAACTTGGTGGAAGGAGCTTTATTGAAATAGCCCTTCACTTTAGGAAGTGAAAGTGGGTTTCAAAACCCTGCTGTCTCCCTCCCTGCCTCCCTTTCCCCTTTTCAGATCTGGCCCAAGAGAGAAGCGAACATCTGCTGGAGGAGAAAAGTGGTCAGTCCTCTGTGGTTAGCCCACTGAAGTCTCTTCCCCGAAATGTGTTTCACTCCGTCTGTCGAAATCACAACCGCTGGTTTGGGCCGCACCGTGTTTCACATGGTTTCTTAGGCCCCTGTCAATTGGGACTGTCTGATGTATTACTATCGAGTATTTAAAGTGACATCCCATGAAGTCCAACATATTTTACGTGCCTCCAAAAAAACATTGAATGAGATTTAAGAATGTGGACAATTTCAAAACCCAGACAGCTTTAGAAATACATTATATAAGTGGATAGAGTTCAAATGATCTATTTGTCCTTGTTCGATATGCGTCTAGCTCTTGATGGGACTGTCTGGATGTGTGTTTGTGTGTGTTGGGCTCTATACAGGAGTGCGTGTGTATGGGTGGGTAGTTATGTCTATCTGTTGCTATGACGGCAGTCATCAGCAGAGGCTGTGAGTGGGTGTAGGTACAGTGTGCTGCTTATCCTCGCTTGACTTACTTGTGTGCATGGGTTGTGTAATTTGGACTCTGCTTCCAGTTCCGGCAATGCAAAATGTTTAATGCTGATTGTAGAATTGAGCTTGAAAATTTAAAGGGGACACATTTTTGTTTCATTCCACTAGTCAAAGCAAAGGCAGAATTAAAGGGATAGTTCTCCCAAAAATGAAAATTCTTTCATCATTTCAAACCTGCATGACTTTCTTTCTTCTGCAAAACACAAAAGAAGATATTTTGAAGCATGTCAGTAAATGGTGGTACCCATTCACTTTATAGACACAAAATGCAAGTCAATGAGAACCGCTATTGTTCGATTACCAACACTATGTAACTATGTGGTGGTCAATTTGTATAAATTTGTATGATCTCAGTCAAACGTTTGAGTAGGATTTGCTTTTGCACCAGTGATGGTTAAGGTTGGGTGTGGGGCTTTAGAATTGCTTTTTTCTTACAAATGTATACAAATTAGCCACATCTTAAAATAGTTACAAATTCCTATGAGACCAGGTAGAATTTAAAGGACACAATTTCTGAAATTTGTTATTTGTCCAAAAACCATGCTTGACAGCAATGGTCACCCTTACCGTTGTTATAAATAACACTTAAAGCAGTGGGTTGAAACAGCATTAGGGTGAGTAACTGTTGACAGAATGAAACATTTTTAACAATACAAGTAAGTTAGAGGTAAGTGTGTCATTAAATGTGAGTTAGAAAAAAGTGATTGTCCCTCTCAAAGTAGAAAGTGCTGATTTTGCACAAGTCTCATTGTTCTTTATCTTTGAGGTTTAAGAAGGAAGTGTCCACCGTTTGGTTATGCGCCAACAGCTGATCTCTTGCTTTCTTGGTCAGCAAGCTGAATGATGTGCAGAACAGTACAACAACCATTCTGTCTTGATCAATATCTCACGTTATATCATCACATGAGCTTAGCATGGCCAACTACCGGTTGTGTGTCAGACTGTTGAAAATAAAAGTATTGAAATTGATTTGTAGAGATATGATGCTGAGGATGAAGGATATGGTGCAAGAACAAGGAAACATGGCTGGACTTGAAGGAAAATCTGTATTGGTCACAATAAAAAATGTGTTACTTGTTCCTGCACTGTAAAAAAGTTAAAAAAATTAGGCAACACTGATGCAGTAAGACTTTTGTGTTGACTCAACGTATATTATGCAATTCTTCAAAGTAATGATACTTTGTTTAGCCAACTTAAATTTGTTTATGTTATGCTGATTGCCTTATTTTTTTTAATAAAGATATTATTGTGACATCAATTACTACTGTTCAAGCAATTAATATATTTCTGTTGAGTTGATTAAAAATGTTAAATTAGCAAAATGAAATATTCCAAGTACACTGTAAAAAACTATTTGTTGAGTCAACTAAAAAACCTTTGTTACCCCACTGCCTTAAATTTTTTAAGTTGACAATACATTTCTAGTTGTATTAACTTACCTTCAAAGTAGAGTCAACCTTAAAATTAATCCTTTTAATGATTTTTCCTAGTTGACTTAAGTATTACTTTCTAGTACAGACACAAATTTATTTGTTATTTTAACTTATCAATGAGTTGAGTCAACTTAAGCACATTTGTTACCCCGCTGCCTTACATTTTTGTTGTTAAGATGACAAACATTTTTGCATTGTGTTAACTTGTTCGGCACAACATTTGTCCATTAACATTTTAATAGATTTTTTGCAAACAAACAATTCGCTATATATGTCAAGTGGAAATAATACATTGCATACATTACTTGACTTTAAATATAAAACATAATTTTTGCAATCAAACTGACTTTACAAGTTTTTTAAATCTGATATTTTACTATTATATTACATAAACTTATTTTACTGTTTACTTTCCATTTTAACTGCCTTGTAAAGTCAATTTGGTTGCAATTTTGAATTCTAGTTTTTTTACAGTTTAGAAAAACTAGCACATCAAACTCTATTAAAATATGAATTACATGTAATTACTGTATAATATTCTTCTTAGGAGATTGTGTCTATTTGTCTTTTTAAATAAACTCGTTCGCATGAGATGTGTAAAAACAAACTCGACCCAACATTACAACATTTGCCAACTGTATACAAAACCCTGATGCTTATCTTAAAAAAGCTACTTTTTAGGTAGCTACTTGTTGCGGAGACCATGCACACATGAAGACCAGCTGCTTCCTCCAATGTTCATTATGTGTTTTTTTGCATAGCCTCAAAGGCTAATGTGTTTGGGGTAGTCAATGTTCACAGCATAAAGTAAACCCATCAGGAGTCCAAAAGCCTTGGGGACATCCGAGATATCAGTAAGAACCAGACATTCTTCAAGAATTGGCGATATTTCATTTATTTCCTTTGGAAAGACGTCCTCGTGTAGCTCCTCACTTACAATCAAAATGTCCATGTGAATGCCTCTTAGAAAATCTTCAATTTTATCTGTTGGCTGAAAATAAAAAAGGAAAAACTTGAAATTAGTAAATTTAGTAAGCACTCAGATATTGATATAAGACAGGCAGGTAAGCGCTTTCAGACACTCGACAGTGTCCTATTTTTTATTCAAAGCGACTAGTCTTCAGGTGTGCCTATTATGGTATAATTTCTACAACTTCTTTACTTCAAAGAGTGACCTCTGTAATTTATTTCTATAACATTTATTTATAACAATTTCTGTAACATACCTCACAAAGCTTTAAAAAACTGGAGGAATGCTTAGACGTGCCCAACAAAAGTCCACAGTCCTGAAAGGAGTCCTCAACGACAATGAATGAACACACAATACACAAGAACATTGCAAAAAAACTAAATATTTTAAACAGAGTATTGTGTGAATGCCAAATAAAGAAATCTTATTGGTTACCAAAAAAATACTTACATTAGGATCAAGCCACAGTAGGATTTTGTTTGGCAAATGTACATCTAGGCCACATTAAAAGGACCTCATGAGGTCAGCGGACATCAGCTGGCTGAATTCAGCAACAATCTAAAAAACTAAAATGACAACCTCAAAAACCATTCCAAAATTAAAATGAGAAAGACAGAGTAACACCGTGTCTACACGGGACATGGCGCGGCGCGACACACGACTTGTTCTAATGGGATTGTTGCGTCGCACCGCGCCATGTCCGGTGTGTGGACAAAATTTAAAATTATAATGGGTTCTAATGCGTTCTATTGTCTCTTGTTGCATCGCACCGCATCCGGTGTAGACATGGGCTAATAGCGATAATAAATCTTGTGATGTCCCATGCTGGCTTAATAAATGATTTTTCAAGTCAATTTGCCTTCAGTCAGCATAAAAACAAGGTAAGCGACACAACCTGTTGTAATGACTTTGGCGTACAGTGCCTCTCAACTACGAGAGCAGAGATTGCATGTCCTCTTCATTTAACTGTCATCCAGAATCCATAGAACATAAGGTCTATTTTCTGCAAAATAATAATAACAATTATTAACTATTTTTTAAGCCTAAAAACTTACTCATGACCAGAGACAAAATCAGCAATTTAGAAATACTTGAGGTCCAACAACGAATTTGCTGGCTGACACTTTGGTACTACATGTGACTGCGAGATAAAAGTGTGTCGGAACCCTCTCTCTCAACGGCTCTGGCTAGGGAGCGCAAGGTCCGGAGCGCTTTGGAAAGGACAAATCGACGCGTCCCGCAATGGCTATTCATCTGTAACTCGCAATACATGGGCCAGAAAGGGCAGGAAAACAGAACTGATAAAAAAATCAAACCAATTAATACAATCTAACGTACTGAAGGACTTTTACCTTGCATGAGTGAAATAGCTGCCCGGTGGCTTTGAATCCATGGCCGCCTAGTGCCACGGCTTCCCTACAGGGACTTGGATTCATCAGCACCACCTGACGAGATAAAATGGATTCTATATTTAAACCGTTGCGTTTAATTAAGTTGTAGCTTGTCGTTGTGGACAAGGACGAAAAAAAATACATGGAAAACATAATTTCTACTGTGTTGCAATGTCGCGTCTCTGGTTGACACGGTGCGACAATTACAAATGACTGTTGCTGAACATTTCTATCGTAAAACACATTAAATGCGTTGCTTATTACATCGTATGTTGCACTTGTTTACCATTAACATAGACTTCTGTAAACAGCAACTCACGCCTTCTTTGATTTGATTGGCCATCATAAACATTTTGGGTGACTGAGCTGAGCAAACAAGCCAAGCTACTAGCCTAGTAAACGCGCGGGGTGGTAAGATTAGTTTACAATATAGTTAAAACCATCGTGAAATAAAACTAATTAAAAACTCACCGATAATGCAGTCAGGGTCACCAAGGCGGGAAACTGAGAGACGTGCAGGAGATTTTAGATCTGCTTCCATCTCGCGATACTTGCCGTAAAAACCCGCGAAAATATGATGCAGTTGTTTCAAGAAGCATTTTTTAGTTTAAACAACAATTGTGCTCGTTAATTCAACTTCACCCTAGCTGAGAACCAAGAAACTTACATTTTCTTGTTGTCTCAACAATTTAAAAAAAAATTTGTCTTCAAGTTAAAATAAATTAAACCAACTAAAACTGACAATTATTTTTTACAGTGAGTACCCTTTAAGTACTATTAAATACATAAATAAACGAATGTATTTGTCCTTTTCTACAATTGTAAATGTTTTCTGCTTCAAACTTGTAACAAATAACTGTTTAAACAATTTATGTTGAGTGTCTATATGGCAGTTTACACTTGTGTCATCCACACACAACTCAACATTGAACACACAAATCTCAACCATGTAACAATCAAAAACCATCATTCATTAAAGGACTCTAAACTCAACAGATAACAAAAAGTAACAGCGATATTAATGCATAAATTAAGCCAGCAAGAACTAAAACACTAATATTCAAAAGAAAAACAAATAATAAACACAGAATTGAACATGTTGCAATGCATCTTGGGAACTTTCAAACTCTTGCAAAGTGGTGAATAAGTGTGTTGGGCTTTCTGATGCATTTTGACCAAAAATATGAGAAACTAAAACAATCATTTGACTCCTTTAACTAAAAATGCTATGTTCAAGTTACTTATTTATCTTTGTAGGGAGAACATTTTGCAAGTTGGATTTTTTACAGTGTGTATTGCTCTTGTAGCTTAAAGTGATAGTTCACCTAAAAGTGAAAACTCTGTCATTTTTTCTTGCCATTTAAGAGCATAAAAGAATATATTTTGAAGACTGTTGGTAGCCCGCACCCATTGACTTGCATTGGGTTTGTGTCCATAGAAGTGACTGGGTGCCGGCACTGTTCGGTTACCAACGTTCATCAAAATATCTTATTTTGTGTTCTGCGGAAGAAAGAAAGTCAAACAGGTTTGAAATTATGAGATGGTCAGTAAATGATGACAGAATTTTCAATTTTGGGTGAAATATCCCTTTAACGGAACAATACCCATGTTGTGGGTTTGATTCCCAGGAAAAGCACATACTGATAACGGAAATGCATTGTACTATACATTATGTGATTTAGGAATAAAAGTGTCTGCCAAATGTAAACTTCTTGAAATAATATTTTTTTTTGCTGAAATAAAAACTAAGTGATGATTTCTAGTCCATTTCGATTATTATTTGTCTGTTTTGTAGTGTCCCAGTACTTGAATCTAGGGCAGCATTGGTCTTTTGAAGCACTGTGGAGCCAAACACCCATCAATCCCTTCTGCTGCACCTCATTACCGGGCTGTCCTATACTGTACACGACCATAATAGCTGTTTAATGATCCTCTATCCATCTTCCATAATCAAAATGGTGCCTGCAGACACCAAAGACCTGGGAAGCAGTTGAAATGTCTGTGTCAGGTTGCTTCTGAGATCTCTGAGAAACTAACAAACAAAGATGCTAAACACGGCACACCGTTTAAGATAACTACAATAAACTCACATTTGATTCTTTCCAATGAATGAGTTCTCAAAAACTTTGATTTATCCTTAATTTACCCTCGTTGTCACCTAGAAACTGCATGTCCATAGAAACCTGTTAAAGTACAAACCTTCTGGGGGCATTCACGGAGAGAAAACGTTACTTTTAAAAACAACGACAAAGTATACGGGAAGAGAATAAATACTAACATTCTTCAAAATATCTTCTTTTGTGTTCTGCAGAAGAAAGAAAGTCATACAGGTTTGGAATGACATCAGAGTGAGTAAATGATGAAATAATTTCCATTTTGGGGTGAACTATCCCTTCAAGATATACAGAGGCTGCTTGAATTAATGGACAGGACTGAACTATGAACTGGTTAGGTACCACAGGTCTTGGGATGTCAGGGGCCTCCAGACCCTCTTTACGCATCAAACAACGCTGCCAAATGCAGCTGACCTCCAGAGCTCTCATCCCAAAGTGCAACCTGCCTGTTATGGCCCCTCGATACTGAAAACACTGTAAGCTGGTACATTATCATCATACTTCATTAGTACAACCATGCCAGTCCAGTCTAATGAAGCAGACATACAACTTTAAACAGTACCAGAGAACAGACGTAGCTGGTGTGCTTGTTTTGCATATCAGGGTCAGCATTAGCAGAAGCTGACTTGTTAACACATTTTTTACCGTTTCAATATAGCAGGTCAGAAGATGAACTGTCCATTTATGGAGACACCCACTCAGAAGCATCCACAAATATCCACACTAATAAACACAACTCTCTCTTTTAAACATTCAGTATAAAATATATCTCTGTATAAGGTAGAATGGGCAATGGCAACCCCAGTCACCATTCACTCTCATTGTATTGACAAAGACACAGTGATAATGATAGGTGTCTGAGGTTGTCAGGCTCTATTAGTGTTTCACAGAGGAAAGAAAAGGATTTGGGTTTGGAACGGCACAAGGGTGAGTAAGGCTTTTCAGTTTTCATTTTTTTTTAAATATATCTGAATCCGTTTTCTTTCTTCATTCGTCCGACCTTTGACCCCGTACTGCCTGTCAGTTTGTGTCCTGAGGTCAACCAAGCATGTAGCATTCTTAATAGCTGCCTGTGTGAAGGTGTTTACAGACCATGTACCAGGATCAGACATGCAAGAATCAGTCATTCGCTCAAGGGCCATTCCTTTTGTTTGGTCTTTGTCTCAGTTCTCCTCCCCTCCCCTATGCTCTGTTATTCTCCTAAATGTGATGAGGTACAATTTAACAGAACATGTTTTCTCTCTCTCTCTCTCTTCTTATTTCTTGTTGTCTGTGCAGGTGCGTGTTAGTCTCCGCAGGTCATACAGAAATATAAAGCAGCAGCTATGCCCTATGCACCTTTTTTAACCTTTTTGATCCTCTTCTCACGACTTAAATAAGTCTCTCTTTCTGTTACCAACCGCTCCTCTCAACGTGATCGCCTCCTTTTCTCCAGCTCCGTCTCTTGTGTTCTTCATCCTGACTCTTTGTTTCAGCCAGTCACTGTCCTAATGAGACCTATTGCTCTAAAGAAACAATATAACCAATGCTGTCCTCTAGTGTCTAACACATCTAACTGCACCATCATGAGGAATCACATCTACAATTCAAACAGGAGGACCAGAATGAAATCTATTGGTTTAGTTATTGAGAGAAGGTGTGGAATCACACATGTTTGCATTACTGAACTGTACCATACCACACCATACCATGCTAATTCCAACACCGGCATACTGTGTGGTACATGTAGTATACGACATACCACACTTTTAATGATCTATTCTATGACCTGCAACTGTGCTCAAAAACCAAATATCTCTTCACTAGATAGGCAGAATGTCTTGTAGCTCAATTGGTAATTGTGTTAACAACACAAAGGTCAGAGGTTCGATTCCCAGAGAACACGCTGATTAGAGATGTGTGCCGTATTGTGTGCACATTGTGTTAACACTACACATATAATATTGTAAAAAATTCAATGTCAGTATCTGGTTGACACTCCGAAATAGAAAACATGATATTGCACTCATTTAACATATTGTCAAGAGCCACAGACGTTACAATTATTCTCTCTTTCTCCTGCCGATACTCATATTTTGGGAAAAAAAGAACAAAAAGAAAGTTAAAGATTTATTTAATTTTTTTGATAATTTTAATTTTTTTCTTATTATTATTTTTTATATTCAATATATAATATAGATCAGTTTGCAAAATGTAAACACTGACCCGAAGCACTTCCGGTTTCAGATTTTGTTAATTTGTTGTTCTTATCTAACAAATATGATTAAAACGTAAAGATATTTGTTTAACATTTGACATCGGTTAAAATGTTCTGTTGGTTGTATTTTGTGCAAATGTTTATGTAACTGAAGGAGGAAGTTCTTCTGGACCAGCCTCATCCGAAGAGGTCTATTATCTGACCATTTTCACATGATTTTGTTTTCAATAAATTAAGCAAAGTAAAGATTTTTAACTTAAATGTTTTGTTATAGAGAACTAATATGTGATTTAAGTGTTCCCTAAATTGTTTTGAGCAGTCTATGTAGATTGTAGATTTGGATTGTTACTGTGAATTTTTTCGTTACAATAATCATATAGAAAATTAGATCTTATGACAGCTGATAAAAATGTATACCTGAAAGTCAATTTGGACAACGGTGTCTAACAAATGCCTAAAGTTGAGCAACGTTTACTAAAGCATAAATGTTTATGGCTTTATTCATATCTTGAGGAAATGAAATCATGAGTGAAAGAATTCACACTAGAAGGGAATCACCGGAGGAGATCAGAACAAAAGAGAGGTGCTATAGAAAGTGTGAGCGCGTGTGTGTGCATGTGTGTCAGTTTTGCCATAATTCTGTGCCCCACAACCCCCCCCCCAAAACTGCTGCAGGAGGCTGTGGGGAGGGGGAGGAGAGATGGAGGGGATGGAGAAATAAGGGGAGCGAGGGGGAGGGGTCAGCCTTGGGACAGGCCCGGTGTGCTTGTGAAGGGGAAGCAATGGGATGGCTTGGTTGCCAGGGCGATGAGAGAACTGCAGAGGTGTGTGCTAACTAAGTAACAAGAACAAACAACAACCGAGAGTTCGAATAACGCAAAAATATGTACAATAGAAAATGTACAGTACAGTTGGTTGGTGTTTTACACTTACATGTTGTGAGTGTGGTTTGTTCAGGAGGTCAGGGTTTGGATGGTTAGCATATGGTGTAGGTAACCCCCACCTTGTGAAATCCGTAGTTGCACTATTATTGGAGCAAAAGCATGTCTTTATTGATGCCCATTTATACTTTACATTTTTGCACATTGTATGCTGTATACCTTGATTTTAAGAAGACATTCAAGAAGAAGTGACGTAAAATGCAATGCAAAATCTCTATTAATACAATATCTATTAAACACACATGCATGTAAACTCTTTTCACCAGAATATTACCATTCAGCCCCCAGGTTAATATTCAGGAAACCTCCTCCATTGTGCTTCCTCAAGGCACATGAGATGAGGCCCTTCTTCCTTCAGAGCGGCCCGCACCACAGTCTGTCCTGCCCAGATTAGGGTCCTAGTGCCTGGGGTGAAATACTGCAGGAAGTCCCCCTGTACACCACAGCCCAATCTACACGGCACAGTTATGTCTGTGGTATGCAGTCTGTCATAAATAATATTTAATTTTCTTCCATGAGGCTGACCAGGGTGTGTGTATGTGTACAGAGTATGAGGGGTTGAAGCAGGCCAAGGAGAGATAGTTAGAATATTAACATACAGAAATTGTCCGTTTATCTTAAGCGTCTGAGGGCTTATTTTTTATGAACTCACAATTTTGACCGTAACACAATTATGTCTTTTCACTGACAGCTGTGCAATACATCCACCTACTGTTTGAGATGTGCATTACATCACATTTCATATTGATAATAGTTCAATCATAAATGAAAATTCTTCAATCATTTATTCAGCCTCATGTTATTTTAAACCTTATGACTTTCCTTCTTCTGCACAAAAAAAGATACTTTGAAGAGCGTAACCAAACAACATTGGCACCATTGAAATTCTTAATCTTACAATAAATTACAACAATTAAAAAAAAAGATTAAACACACACAAAACTGGTGTGGTGTATTTGATGAGGCTTGTTTTTGGGGTGGTTTGTCGAACCAGGATTGTTTTTCTAGATTTAGTTTTCAAGCGAAAGGGAAGTATATTATAAAGAGGAAGCCTGTAGGAACGACACCCGGTTTGTTTCCTGTTTGAAACCACACCTTTGAGAGGTTCAAGATGGGGGAAATTTGTTCTTGTGCTATCAGTAGCTCCGGTGTTGTACCCGGTGAGTCCCTGTGTGGGGCTGATGAAGTTCTAAAACCCCTCTCCTTCCTGTCTGAACTATACTGTTTCAGCCATCAACACGCACCTTTTGACCCACATACAGTATAGCTCGGGCCAGGCAAATTTAATGCCTGATGGGGGTTTCAGATCCACACAAAGCTTAAACATTAACACGTTTTACAATTTCGAATGAAGTAAGTTGTTGTGATTTGACACAAGCTTTCTTTCAGATCATTACAAAATGTTCTTGTGTCTGCATTGTATAGAATTTGTCTTGACAGGATAGGCCTATCTGTAATGATGCAGTAACCCAAGAGGCAAGCCAAAGAAAACTGCACTGATAGAAACTTTGACAGATCTCACAAATCACAGAAACACCACTTAGCATAGACAAGTTCACTAATATGTATACTTTAAAAATGTTTAAATTTTCAAATGTCATTATTGCGACAGACCGTGTGTTTACAACCACTGATTGTGAACCGTTTTAGCAACATCATTTATTTTTCAAGATTTCTGATAGGCCTGCATATTCTGCGTAATTCTAATAATAAAAATAATCATCATCATTATTTTATACATATGTAGTTTGTATATCCCAAAACTCCTAATTTCTTTGATAAAAGTCAAAAATTATATTGTAACACAGGCACAAGATCATGTTACTGTAAAAACATCATTGGGACAGAAAATCTGTTATAGAGATGCTAAACAGGTTAAAGTGGATTAAAATAATAATAAAAATCCTAAAATACAGTATATCAGGAGTCTTAAGAAGAATTTTCAGGTGTTTGTATAGACGGCTTCAAAGCAACAACATATACAAACGTTACTGAGCATGCACGCTGTTGTGGTCCAAACTTAACTTCCGGTACACATCAGCAAAGAATAGTCCTGTAAATAATTCCTGATAAAATGCAAAAATACATAACAAGTAAATTACAATAGCTGTAGCAAGTTAAAGTATGTTTAGCCAGTATTATTTTGGGATACCAGGAGAAGAACGTCTATGTGGTTAAACTTAAATGTGAGAAAAAGTTACACCACCTATTAAACAAATTGTTTATTTTAAAAAATGACTATACAATCAAATTCAACAAATCGTTTATTTAATATAATTATTATACAATAAAATATTTGTATAAATTAATATGAATAGAAATAAATAAAAAATATTAAAAGCTATTAGACACTTGTCACAGAACCACGAGGCAGACGAGATGTAAAGTGAGAAACAAGGTTTATTCTACAGGCAGGTAGGTAAATAAACAAGTATGAACCGAGTAGACAGTGCCGTCGTCAAGCTCTAGCGTTTGAGCAGTGGGTTCCTCTGACGGGCCAGGCTCTGTGGAGAGATAAGACATACGGCTTGAGCAGTGACAGATGGAATGCTGGGTGGATACAATAACTGGAGGGGAGCTTAAGAAGGTAGGTGGCAAAGTTTATTTGTCGAACTATGGGGAAGAGACCATTCATCCGGAGATCTCTGGTGGAGAGCTTTACTCTTTGCCCGGGATGATACTGCAGGGTCTGCTTCCACCGGGCATCTGCATTAATCCTATGCCTTCATAGGGCTCTCTGCAGATAGTGGTGTGTCGAGTCCCAGACCCTCTCGCTCTCCTGGAACCAGTGGTCGATGGAAGGCACCTCAGACGGTTCCCCTGTCCAGGAGAACAGAGGTGGTTGGAAACCGAGCACACATTAGAAGGGGGTTAATCCTGTGGCTGGCTGACGGAGGAAAGTTTAGAGGTACTCGGCCCAACAGAGGAAGTGGCTCCAGGTCCCCTGGTGGTCATGGCAGTAGTTGCGAAGAAACCTCCCGATCTCCTGGATCTTTTGTTACGTCTGCCCCCTCGAAGAGAGGTTGACGGTCACAACAAGGAGTTGAAAGAAGGCTTGCCATACTCTGGAAATTAACTGTGGAGGCCGGTCCAATACGATATACTCAGGGATGCCGAAATATCTGAAGACGTGTTGAAAGAGAGGTTAGGCCGTTTCCATGGCGGTAGGTAGACCTTTGAGGGGGATCAAATGACATGACTTAGAAAATCGAGCTACCACCACTAGAACACATGTGTTACCAGAGGACTGAGGTGGGTCAGTAACAATGTCCACTCCGAGGTATGACCTGGCCCGATTGGGCGTTGGGAGAGGCAGCAGTTTCCCCTCGGGCAGTTGACGGGTGCTTTTGGCAGGTTGGGAAACATTGGTCTCCCCATTTGAGGATCTCGCCAGTCCTCCAGCACACCTCAGGCTGGTGTTGGATTAACCACGGGTGACCCAGGATGATTTTGGCAGTGGCCTGCTCCACAGGGACGGATTGTGACTTTGATGTGCCTTGGGCACGGACATCTCAAAGGTCCCCTGGCATCACATATTTCATGAGAACAGTGTTGCACCTATGCCCAAATACACAGGACTTAGGAGCGGTTCGCACAGAACGCATCTTTGCGTCAAAAAAAACGCATGACAGCGCTCAGGAATGGTTTGAAAAAGCACAACAGAAATTGCCACATGCCAACTTGCTATTGTTAACAAAAGCTTACGACACTTCTGATTGGTCAACTGCTGTGGAACTGACATTGATGAGCTGTGTGTAAAAATTTTAATTATTTCAACTTGACACGGCGTATTAAAACCATGGCGAGAGACGCTGCAAACGTCGTGAGACGCAGGCATAACAGTTAAACACATCCTTTTTTTAGAGCTTATTTACATAGAAAAATAATATATGCCTAAAACTAGTTCAGCAGAATAGAAAAACGCCTTCTGTGTAAAATGCACAAAAAAACTACACAAATTGGTTTATTCATATTTCACAGTACTCAACCCCCAAAAAAAGTTTCTGACCTCTCCAACTTATATTTAATGGGAAGGCTTATTCCTTGCATAATTAACATTTCTGCATTAAGACAAGAGCATTTAATGGTCCATGCATCACAGGTCCAGTGCACTCATGATGGAGGTAGTATGGTCTTCTGTCACAGAACCAAAAGGCAGACGAGATGTAAAGTGAGAAACAAGGTTTATTCAACAGGCAGGTAGGTAAACAGGTAAGTATACATGAATACATGGAAGGAAACTGTTACTAATAAAGTCCTTCTGCTGCAGGAGATCGTGGCTGACTGACTGAACTTCCGGGTTGTAACGTTGAGTGACGTGACAACTTTGGCAAGACTTTGACCAGACATCGACTGAGGGAAATGAGGAGTGTTTTATGCTGTTGTTGATGAGGCTGATGATGAGCTGCAAGTGCGGGTGATCAGAATTCTGAATGGTTTGAGAGCCTGGCGATTCCATGTCATCACTAGCCAGACTGATAAACAAACACAGACCGGAAGTTAACTTCGGTCCGGGCACATGCGTCTGATAAAAAACATCTATTCATTTTCTATATCTATTTTATTTTCAGTGGTAATTGGAGTGTGGGAGTAGGAATTGTTCTCAACATTCATGATTAAAGACTTCACAGCAAGCACTGACTTGTTAAACCTGAGCTCAACAGAGCTATGATGTCACAACAAAGCCAAGAACATCTGTCTTCTTTAACATCTGTCAAAACTATGTTACACAGTAAAAGGGGGAAGGATGAAATTCAATACATAGCTCCCAGAATAGGCTACTACTGTTTTTGTGTAGTATGTTGTGCATTTTATGTGCCTTATTGTAAAGCTTTACCGACTGTATCACACAATGCTGCACACTGAACTTGAGCTTTCATTTTTACTGCTGATCTCCAGGATGAGGAAAATCCCTTACAGTATGTCTTTCTCTCTATTTTTGGGCTCCCCAGTAGTATTAAGTTTAAATATTAAACCAGTGGAAGTTTGTGGAATATTCCAAAACATTTTTCAAAAGCCCTTGGGCAATATAAGGCAATTGTGTGTGCAAAATATAATCCACACTAGACATGGAACCAAGATGAATGAGATGTGATCAGTTTTATTGCAGGATGCCAGGAAAAAATTGATATCCTTATCAAAACCAATATACCAGGAATGTGTTGTAGTCCAAATTGTGATGAGATATAAGGTCACAATTTTTTCATATGGGTCACAGAATAATAGGAGTAGAATAAGAGTAGTCCAAAACTTTAATATATAGTGTTAATGTATATACAGATATTGCTTTAATGCATATTACCTAATGCATAGTAAAACAATTTACATACATTTCTCCACAGCCATACTTTTTTATCTCACCATAACGTGAATAGCATCTGATTCTAAAAATAACACAGTATGTTGCAGTGTATAGTCAGATGTGCTTAATAGGACTAGTTGTTATAATCCCATAGTTGAATTGCCGAATAGGACATTTCCCAGGCCTTATGCAGGGGGAAGTAGTCAAGAATATGAATAGAGGAAAGGAGGTCTGAGGTTTCACTGGTTCGTCTGGTAGGCATCCTCTGTGTTTGGGCATAAATGATTATAGAATCACATAGGATACTTACCTTTCCTTGCCATTATCAGAGAGACAGCTCATTAGTTGTGTGTCCCAATTTCATCACATCATCCTGAGTGAAAGATGCCTTTTGGTGAGGTGCTGCTGATAATGCCCTTTGTATGGTTCCCATCAATGAGACACATTGTCAGTTGTGCACCTCAGCCTCATTGGGTGTTTCGGCCCTTTATCAGAAGACACACTCAGCCAAGGGAGGCCCACCGCAGGTTGATCAGACCTGGGTGTGTGTCGCATTGTTACAAGGTCATCTGGCAGAAGCTATCACTGCAGCTCAAAGGCACCACAGCCGTTACCCGCTGTGAGAATCGAACCAGCAACCTTCTGGTCATGACTCCAACTCTCTAACCATTAGGCCACGACTAACACAACCACACGCGCCAATCCGTTGGCTAAGATTGTTATAGCCCCAATGGCTGCGTCAATGCAAGCTCAGTGCCCAGGTCCAGTATGGCATAACATTACAAAATATTACCAAAAATATCAACGCAACCATACACGCCAACCCGTTGGCTAAGGCTGTTATAGCCCCACTGGCTCCGTTAATGCGAGCTCAGTGCCCCCGGTCCAACAACACACAACACCATTTTATTACGTGGTCACTTGGCAGCCCATATTGCATACTTCCGTTTCAACCACAGCCAGTTGCTGCTTCTCTCTGCGACAGTGGCAAGTTCTTTCACTACCGTCCATTGGGCCTGTCCTCTGATCCCCACTTTCTTAAGCAGCCTTGTAGTGGAATTGATAACAAAGCCCCTGCAGCCCACTTCCACCGGGAACACTTTCGCTGTCCATCCCCAATCTTCGACCTCCGCTGCCATATTGGCATACCGGAGATTCTTTCTTTCAAATGCTTCAGCCTCTTCCCAAGGTATAGTCAACTCAATTATGAGGACTGTCCTGCTGGAGCTTGACCACAGAACCATGCCTGGCCGCAGGTTGGTTGTTGCGATTTTCAAGTGGAAAGTAAGTCTTCGGTTTAAATCAACTTGAATTTCCCAATCCCTGGCTATACTCAGCAGACCTTAATGTGGGGTTAAGGGCTTGGACCGTGGTTTCTGCCCCTACTTCTTCTCCACTACCAGGTGACGCTGTTCCTTTGGTGTTGCATTTCACCGCGTGGGTGATGCCAAACCAAGTCCCCCTCTGCCATGTTGTACTTGTCCCACGATGTCCTTATGTCTGAGGGCTGCCTTTGCGTCTCCTACCCCTGTTGTTGGGTTCCATTTCCTTCCTGTCGCTACTGTTGGAGCAGCATCTTAGTGATAATTGTAAAAGTTCTCACCCTGTCTAAAATCCCCAGATTCACACATAAAAACCCATAAGTCATAAGATTCCAGTGTTTTACAACATATCCTCCAACAGTTCAAAGACTTGCATGCCATACACTTTTTCTTTTCACTCAAATTGTGCACCTACTCCTACACACCTACACAGTGGAGAATGAGAATGTTTTATCTTGCCAAAGTTCCCAAACACAGGGCAGATGTTCAGAGAATTGCTTTAGGGCGTCTAGTAAATTCTCGTTAGAATGTAACTTCCTCTTTTCAATTTCTAGTGTAACAGTAAGTTTCTCATATACCCCCCTTCTCTACAACGTACTCACAGTTACGAACATACCACGTCCGCAGAGAAACACATGCACACACCAGGTGTTTGGTGCATAGGTGTAAACAAGCTTGATTGGCCTGGAGGAGCAAAAATGTAACATCAAAGATCTTCAGGTGTCAAGATATGGGATTTATTCACACAGTCTTTTTAACATCATATTGATTTCATCGCTCACCTCTTAATGAGAGATTTATGTCTGTCTATAGCCACTTTTGAATGTTAAATGTAAATATAGTATTTCATTCAAGCATTACTTAGTATTTCGTAACATTTGAGATTCCATCAGTTAATTTACTTGTAGTCCAATAATAACAACGAACTTAAATGATTCCAGAATATGTTTACCTAAGCACTTAAAGCACTTTACAGCTAGCATAGCTAATTTTTTTACAACAAAAGTTAAATTTGCATTCTTTATTTTAAAAAACAGTCAGGAAATACCAGATGATATGGTTTATAAACTCTCATAATTTGACGGATAATGGCAAATTAACTGATAATTTGATCGAAACAGTTTTGATTTCAGGGACTTTTTTTGGCAATAACTTCAGCACAGTTAGTGCTCTACTATGTTATGTTTCTTATTGTTCATTTTTTCCTGATGTACATTTACATTACATTTATATTTACGCATTTGGCAGGCACTTTTATCCAAAGCGATTTACATTGCATTGTATTATACATTTGTTTATGTATATATGCAATCCCCTGGGATTGAACCCATGACCTTGGCATTGCTTGTGCCATGCGCTTACCACTGAGCCAGAGGAACACCTTGTATTCACCTTGTGTTGTACAGAACAGGCTGTAACATGCAGAAGTCAGTCAATTGGAAAAGAGTAAAAGAATAAGAATGTGACGAAATGAACACGGATAAAATCTCTTAGAATTAAAAGAATGTGCCATATCACTGCTCAGAGTGGGAAATAGGGAAAAGTGGAAAGACAGACATATCATCCAATCAGCTTAATCAGATGAGTTATCTACACGCCCTCTGGGTGTGTTTCTCTCTTATTTTCAGTCTTTGAATTGTGTTCCTCTAGGCCACAAATGCCATGTTGCAGGGATCTTAAAGGCATAAACCACCCATAAATTACATTTTGTCATCATTTGCTCACCCTCAAGTTGTTCCAAACCTGTATAAATATTTTTTTCTGTTGATCACATAGAAATGTATTTGGAAAAATGTTAGCTACTGACAGTTCTGGGACATCATTGACTACCATAGTAGGAAAAAGACAATATTTTAAAGAATGTAGGAAAGCAAACAGTTCTAGAGCAAATGTGACTAATGTCCTACAATGGTAGACAATTATATCCTAGAATTGATATTTTTGTGTTCAACAGAACAAATACATTTTTACAGGCTTGGAACAACATGGGGGGAGTAATTCATGACAGAATTTTTATTTCTGGGTGGAGTATCCCTTTAAAACAGATAATAACTATAAGATAACAGATAACAACTATAACTGAATAAGATCCAGTTAATGTAAAGCTTGAATGCCTTTAATACTCATATAAGACATTATTTATCAGTAAGCCACAGCTTAAGGTGAATTTTATTGACACTGTTTGTGATGTATAAATTCTGCTTATTAACTTGATGTATGATAAGTTTTTGAACCTGTTTGAAGACACAGGAAATGTGAGCACTTAAACTGAGCTGGTAGGAAATGTCAAACATATCAAGTGTGCACATTTATTAATTGACAATAGATACAATAGCACTTCTAATAACACCAGAGAACATTTTTAAAGGTTTTTTCAGAGAAAGTAAATTAATCAAAGAGGATCAACAGTAAGACATTAATGTGGAATGTGCTCTTTGTCCCAAAACATACACACACACATTCACATACATTACACCGAGGATGATCAATAAACTAATATTTCTGCTTCATATTGAAACTATTTGTGAGGAGGCTGGATCTCTGCATTATTAAAAAAAACATTAATACGCCTGTTCAAGGTGAGGTGAGTTAACTGAAACAATCCATACTGGCTTTGGCCCTCTCCATCTCATGAAGGAAGTTGTAGAATTGAGGTAAAGTAAGCTCTGATGGGAGAAAGGCAAACAAATGTAATAAAAAAGAGACAATAATAAAAATATAACAAAAACATGATCAAGGTTTATACAATGGATCTTTTGAGAGCTCACCCATGTAAACATTTTCTGTCGTGTTTCCTTTTCTGATGACCAGTTTCAGCTGTAAGAAAGAAGAAAGTTAGTTTAAAAATGGCAAATAGATCTGCCAAGATCTTTGCTTTTTATTATCCCACTATTTTCCAAAAGACTTTAAATAACAAATAACTTTATGCCCACAATTAGTCACATAAACCCCGTATTACGTGTGTCAGTTATTTTGTTAAAAAATATAGAAACATTCACCTGTAGAAAAATATTTCCAGTCTTTTGCAGCTCACTTGTACCAACAGTAACTGCAAAGGATTAAACATTTACATTCTTTACACATTATGCAAACACATAAACAATGCAAATATTAAATGTAAAGATGTTTTGATTCCTTACCACCAAACTTCCATTCCATGTCAACAAGCTGGTTGACCATTAATGTCTGTCCTACTGCCAGTCTGGATAAAACTGGGTAGTGAACTTTCCACTGAAATAAAAAGAAGTCGTCTTATAGAAATTCTCACCCGCTTTTTAGGCAGAACTGTGAATAAACTCAATAAATCATGCAGTACCTGGTCAGAGAAATGACTGGCTTTTTCCTCATTTAATCCTTATGCAAAAAAAGAATAACATTATTAAATAGGGATTCATGATCTATATTATACAGAATATGAATGTGGAAAGCTCATACCTAACGAAAGCAAGTCCAGCTTCACCTGTTCTGCTGTCAGGTTTCTTTTTAAAGCACCTGAGAAGGAAGTTAGAGAAATCATTGTTTCTTTATGTACAATATAAGAGTACAGTATCAGCATTATGCCTTCTTTTCTTATTTTTGTCCATTCCACTGCTTTGATTATTTTTCCATCTAAAATGTACAGACAGCGGGACACTTACATATGTAAATGCAATGCGGATTACTGTAAAATACTGTCTGAGTGAGCTTTTGTCAAGGGTCACGCAGTCTACATGTGGCATTAGGTACAGATTTTCAAGGACAATTTGCAACAATGGCTATTTGCATGTGTTAGAATCCTCTAGACGCATTAATGCAGCAATTCAGAGCAAAGCACCCTAAACAATCATTCACCGTGATTAGGATCACAGTGAAGGGGCTGCTGTTTAGTGGGAGGGTCAGACTAAACGTCTACTTTAATGTTATCAACAGGGGAAGGGGAGTGCATTATTCATCAGCGCAAACTTAGGTAAGGGTGATGGAATCGTTCAAAATGACAGTCCTTAAAGTGTTACCATGAGGTAGTAGGAGGACACTTTTCATCAGACCCCGCAGTGGCCCAACGCTCATCCCATTCTCTCCAGCAAACTCCGTCAGCTGTCGCAGGAATCGCTCTGACTGAAGAGCAGAAGCACATTATTCGACTTTTTTTACAAATCAAAAGTTTTTCGACTAAATAAATGTGACATGTTCCCACAGATAATGTGCACAGATATGGATTTGTAACAATTTTCACCCTCAATAATAAGTGAACTGAACAGAAATTTCTGGTTTTGTTATGCTAGACAAACGGTCTAGAGATCTAATCTGGAATTGTTAACTCACCTCTTTTGGCTCTAATAGGAACTGGTACAAGATCTCTGTTAGATTCAAAAACTGCTGCAGAGGGAAAAATGTAAGTTTCAGTGATTGCATTGAATAAATGAAGGCTGCACAGAGAACAATACACACATAATTCAGATTTGTTCATATAATGCTTTAACTGTTCTGTAATTTACAAGACATTGAAAATATTCCAGTGAAAAGACTATTCTATAAAACTCTAACTATTACCGTTTCCACTGTCTAACTCTGTTAATACATTTAAAATAAACGTCTTGTGTTGTTTATCCTCCCCTAGCGTAATTTCGGTACTTTTTTATGTAAACATAGCCGTGTAGACTACACCATTTGTTATCTCACTGACAAAATGTTGGTGCTTTCTCATTCCCGTAAGTCCCTTAGGATAAAAACATCTATTAAGTGACTAAATATAAATGTTTTTAATTTACACATTCACTGAGAAGCAGATCTGAGTTCCTTTATTTATATAATTTTTTTAATAATATTTTGTTTAATTAAATTATAATATATACGAACACGCAGACCTAACTGAGAACAGAATACACGTTTGATTTACATTTCTTCAAGACTGGTCATAACGTCTTTAAACGAGTTACATAAAAAGGGAATTTGGGCTAGTTTAAAAATATTTAAAGTAAGACTGATAGGTTAAGACGCAGACTTAACTTAGCGGCTCAGTTTATACAACAGGGCCCAGATGTTTATTTATAATTTAAATAAATATTTAACTAAGTCTAGCGTTAGCTAACTTTTAAACCTCTGGATCTCTACAGAAGCTGTAGGTTAGTCGGGAGAGCTTCATTACCATCTCACGTGATCAAAAAACACTGAGCCAGACCTCTGACGTTCTGATAGTTTCTCCCACAAACCGCATTTACCCGAAATCAGTTGATAGCCAATACGTTACATTAGGATCATAGTTATTTAATTTCCCGCGTACCGAACTCCTACCTGTTCATTGAACTTATTGAGGTTTTGAAAGTCAGTGCTGACATTATCAGATAATATATCGCTCGTGAAATGCAACTGCAACATTGTTTCTGTGCAGCAGCAGCGGCTCCACTGTTGATAGACTCGCTGAACTGTCACATCTGCTTCAGCGCTTCCGCTATTGAGTGAGTCTCGGGATTCATGTCCGCACTTTCGCTATTCTCGGATAGCAGAACTCGTGCTATAAAAGTGTGATGTGTATCCCCTTTCGATGTGATATATTTACTGGTTTGATTGACAGTAATTAAAAAATAACTAATAAAGTGTAACGTAGCATTTTCTTTGCACATCTGCAGATAAAATGCCATATTCGTTTTACTAGGGAATATAGTATACGGATTTTAATATAAAGATATGAAGGAGAATAATATTCATCTTTTAATGACCACGTTACACTGCACAACACCAAATCGTTTTCACCTCTTATCACTTATTTTCACGATTTTTACTGTGATATTACAGATTTAAGTTTAAGACAAATAAGTTTAAAGCACGTTAAAATGACGTGCTGTTGTATTAAAAGGTAGACATGGATACATCTTTCATTTGCACTGACACAGAAACTCAAAAAACATTCACAAAATAATCTTGTAATCCCGAGAAAGGGTTAAACAGTAGGAGGTAGACCTATCTTTTGTTCCGTGGAAGCGAGATTCGAGACCCGGGAAAAGTCACGCCTGTCGCCTGAGTATTGAGGCGAAAGACCGAACGGTCCTTGTGAACGAGACTCCATTTACATATTCTCCCCAAGGGTTTAAAGGCGTGTGTAGCAGCAAAGATTAGTGTGCTTTACCGCAGCACCCTGGCAGTGGACTCCTGTAACAGCACCATCAATCTCTGCTCTCAAACTTTTTGAAATAACACTTCTACTCCAGAGACAGGTAAGTTTCATTCTTCTTCTGCATAAAGCTGTTCAGTGCGCGTTGTACAGGGAGAGTTCAAGTGCAGCATGACCGCACATGTCTGATAGTGTGGGTTATCTTACGCAAATTTACATTTCATATTTGTTCGTTTTTTAAGTCATACAACGAATATTAAGTAAATGTATTTAATTTCCCTTTGTGAAAGACTGGAATAACACGTGATTTATCGAGCGTGCATGTTTGAGGCGAGTTGAAATTTATAGGTGATTATGTAAGTGGCGCGAAGGGATCGGCGATAAGTCATTTTATTTGGAATATACTGTTTGTCAGAGTTGTTTTCTACATTTGTGGAGAATTTATATGCGTAATAAGATCATTTGTGATCGGATTTCCAAGTTCTCATTACAATCCAGATGTGTGCATGCAGATGCTTATGAACTGGTAAGATTAACGTTATCAGGAAATCTTTTTTTTTCTTACATGGTGAAGAAAGGATGATTGATTAAAGTAAGAGCAAGTTAGCTAAAGCATCTTTTTAAACATTTGAGCAGTTTGTAAATGTAATAGTCGCGACCGACTATTACTTAAATATAGTATACTGAATATCTTAACAGGCCAAGAATGTTACATTTCTGTAATACATTTAATTGTGACTGTCCTCGTGTAAGCGTACATTCATTGTCACGTAAGGTTTAAGCTCATTTACAACTTTTAAAGTTACTTTATTCAACAGTTATGTGCAGAAATGTCAGCATATGTAATAAACATTGGGGTGCTCAGTGCAGGTGAATTCCGCGGCGGGGTGAACGCGAGTTGAGCGCGCGCATCTGAGCGACGGTGACGCGCTAATTGACTGTGCGGCGGAGCGCGATCGACGCCCGCGGGGCCTCTCGGAGGAATTCCTCACCGTCACTTTAGTTTTGCTCGGGTGCATGGAAATGACTCAGACTTCAATCAAACCCCCTGTAACAATGAAACACTGAACCCTGAACAGCTCGAGAAACAGCTCGGGTTTTTATTGGTGTCTGAGAGTTCCTTATGAAACTAATGGTTTTAATACAGTTTAACCATGTTTTTAAATTACAAACGTTGTACCCACAAAATTTCCATTGTAGAGTATTTAATAATAAACAAATAAACTAAAATAAATACGAATTCATATTAATGTTTTATTGTATTTGTATAATAATTGTATTGATTCTTTGCATAGGTCTACTGGAAGTTAAGTTTGACCCACATAACATGTTTATGTTGTTGCTGCTGAAACCGCCTATAAAATAATTGTCAAATGTCCTAAGGATTTAACAAAAACTTTGTCAGTATGGCCTTTTCTTTTCCAGCTCACGGCTGCATTATTATAATGCACTTAAATCAGATTGTTTTGGATTATGCTTACTCGTACTGATCCTTATATCATGTTTATGTCAAGTCATTTGAAAATGGTCTTAATGGCTTTATAGTGTGAAAGTTAATATGGGTTTTGCACTCCCAATGACAGGTACATCCTCACACACGCACACACATTTCACAAAAAGCCTGCACATTAGGTTCACAATCTCTGTCATTCATACAGACCTTTGATGTGGCCTCTTATTGTATTCTCGCATTTAGTTTTATTCACCTTCACAAATGATTTCAGTTCTCCCACTGCGCTGTAGTGAACGAGTGTATGTGTGCGCTAATACACGTGTGCTTATAGATCCCATAAGGATTGTCACTTAGATAATGGACTTCTGAAATGAGATCCATCAGGGAATGATGCCTTTGTGCGTGTGAACTTGCACACGCTTGTCATTCAGTCATTGTGGAGGATGCACCTGGAGGTCTCGACTCTTGACTGTGTCCTGTCGGTTTGTAGTGGGTTGTTTAAGTTTTTATGTGGATTTGTTTTCCTGCACTTTCACTATTCAGGTCCAGTTAGCATTACAAGTAAAACTCAACATGTTAGGTGGGATTTGTTTATTTTTAGTAAATAAACCAAAGACATGTGAGTGAAAGGACTTTAGGTTTGGAACGGTGTGCATGACTGTCAGTTAAACCTACCATTAAAACAATTTGTGAAATCTCTCTTCCAGAAGTGATGAGAAAAGTGAAGTCAGGAGCACATTTGCCACCCTCAGGGTGTAATGTGAAGAACAGCTGTGATTTTAAAGAATTATGTAATGGCTGATATCTCTTTTGTTGATCTAAATGTTTTTAGGACTTTAGAAGAAAATTAAATCTAATACTAACTACAAGTGATGCTGTTAAATAGGGCTGCCCGATTTGTCATATGTTAATCGTAATAACGGTTTATGCTTCCCACAATTAATTGAGCATAAAATCGTTGTGATATTAATGTTTTAAAAGCAAGCACATAACTCCTGATAAGGCCGAAAAATCATCCCAAAGCTTGTTTTTAACTGCCACTTTACAGGAATGACAAATTTTTTCAACGCAATTCTACTATTTTAATACTTTTTTGGCAAAACCCACGGACAAACATGAAGAGTGACCAATGATTTATAAACAAGAACAATACATAAAAAATGGATATAGAAAGGTTTCATTCCGAAGGTCACAAAATGTTCATTTTTGTGGTGGAGTGTTAAGTGTTTAGATGATTGATTGCAATTCTTTAAAATACGGTGTTGAAGAAGTTCAATAGGAGCAGATTATAACATATTCATTGGCTGTAGAGTATAGGCTTAATAAACATGCTGAAGGGAAATTAAAAACAAAAGTTCTGAGCTGACAAAATAATCGTGTTTATTAATCGTGATAAAAATTTTGAGCAAAATAATCATGATTATCATTTTACCCATGATCGTACAGCCCTACTGTTAATGAATAGGAATTGTCCCAAAACTGAAATTAGTTCAACAATCATTTATATTTGAATGCAAATCAGATTTTGGGCTGACAAACAATTCATCGCATCCAGAATAAATGTTTTTGTTATGACGTATACATAATATACGTCTGTTTGCTGCGCATATTCATTTTGTATTTATAAAGACATACATGTACACATGTTTAGGAAGTTTGAAGGTTAAAAAATCATTAACTAGTATAAAGTAAGTTTGGTACATGATTGATGATACATAATGGTTACCTTGTTTTCTGCAGCCAATGTTTTCAAATGAAAGCAGTTGTCCACTTGCCTTTTGTTTCAGTCTAAGGGAATTTTATATTAATATTTCGATACTGTATATTGGCCATATATCGGTTATCGCGTTCCAATGTTGAATAATTATCGGTATCGCCCAAAATGTACATATCGGTGCATCCCATTTAAAGTGGCAGTCCGTAAGAATGGCCTCCTTGTCACCATCTCAGTTTGTAATTGCTAAAGTGATGTGCAGAGGTATTTTCTTCATGCGAGTTGTGATTCGACACAGCTCAACTGTGCGGATGAGTCTGATGTTTTGAGTTGTATGTCACATGTGGCCTGTGACAGTGTGACAGTGCACCGGTGAGAATCCTTACTGTACATCAGTAGCGCATAATAAACATAGCAGATTACATGGCAGATGATACAACATGTAACAAATAAGAACATAAATAGACCCAAATAGCGCAAATGGAGCTGTGTTGAAGTGTTTTGATATTATTTCGGGTACTGGGTCATATCCATACCTGTCAACACTGCTGTTTTGCCTGGGAGTCTCCCGTAACACGAACCGGACAGAAGATCCGCGATCGCGGGTCTCAAATGCTGACAGGTATGGTCATATATCATTATACACAATACAACTATGTACACATAAACTATACGCAAAGCCTTGCCATCATTTCCCGGAAAATAAGTCGGTAATTTTGAGTAAAATCACAGGCTTCACTTATCCAGTGCGACTGCGCCACATGAAATACAGATGTGAGGAGATCATTTCTAAATCACACGAGGTCTCCATATAATACTAATCCCATGCGAATTGAGCTTAAGTTACATTTATCATAATAAACATAACAAAGAAAGAAAGAACAACCGATGAAACTTGACCCGTCTGTATTAACACAACAAATGCGCTATGGTTTTTGTGTTATCTATTGAAATGTGTTTCCTGTTCTTTTGAAGAAATAAATCCATGTCTGCATCCGTTTTCAATCCTTTCAGATCACAGAGTTCACGCCACCTTTGAAATGCCTTGCCAATATTAATGCTTGTTTTCGCACGAGTCCAATCATATTCCCTTTTCTTTGTAAACCCTCATCAGTTCGTACTTTCTTGGTTTTCACAACTGATGAATCCCCAGATGTCAACGCTGCTTGGCGTTTAAAAGTAAAAGTACTAAAAGCCGCCATAAATAATAGTAAAAGTTTCCCCCCCAAAAAATCTGTTTACAATGCTACCCATCACACGCAGCATCCACATGCGAGCTAGCAGCCGGATCCTCTTCGTTCTGTTCACGAATGTGACGAAATGACGCATAGACTAAAGGCACCAAATAAGGATTTTCTTAGAAACCATTCTTTTACCAAGCTTTCCGTGGTGAATCCAGCAAGGGCAATGACACCGTTTTAAACCCCGTTTTTTTATGAACTTGCTCAATAATTGGTTTTAGTTCATTTTTTCTAAAAAAAACGTACGGATTGCCACTTTAAGTTATATTTATCAATAATTCAAAATATATAAAAAATCTTTATTTTTATGTTTATATTTTCCTTAAATATATGCATTTATGTGTATGTTTATAAATACAAAATGAATATGCACAGTACACAGACGTACATGTATATGTATACACAAACATTTATGTGATTAATCGTGATTATTCGTTTGACAGCCCTGTTCGTTATCTGCATTACTTTCTTCTCTTTAGAGAATATAAAGATCAGTGTATTTCAAGAACATAAAGAAAAAAGTCTTATTATAAAAACAGCTTAAGCATTCTTCACAATATCTGCTTGTTAAGCTATTTTTTACTTTCATTAGTTCAACTTAGTTGAAATATAACTTCAGACCAATCTTAGCGTAGACTGCAGTCTGTCGATTGTTTAATAGCTATACCTAGTCAATCATTATCTGAAAATTACTTTTTAAAGTAAAAGTAACAAACTGAATGTAATGTACACGTTAGAACAATCTCCTGTGTGGTCGTTGATGATGTTATGGATTTTAAGAAACAGATTCTTTCTTATTTGATTTATATGAGTTTTTATTAGTCTTAAAGGAAGTTTGAGTACCTGCTATGGTTTTTCGGTAAAGACAGAGGTCAACATTTAATTAATGACTAAAAACACCGAAATGAAAAAATCAAGGCCGAATAAATTATGCCAATTATTAGAACCATTGCATTTATGGCTATGACCTTGTACTAACTTTACTAAAATCAAGGCATTGCATGCATACAAAGAATAAATCAATTACAAATTATGCAAATTTATTTAGCACATTGCTACAATGCACAGTATAAATAAAATCTTAAATGTTTAACTTGACCCTACTCATTAAATAATTCAGCACTTCTGGGGATGGGACTTCAGACAGATAAACATCTAGCTGTTGAGCGGTTGAGCTTGTCATCTGCCTGACTTTAGAAAGATTTGAGCTAGTGTCCAAATTAACATTTTTATCAAATAAAAAAATATCTAGCAGAAATATGGCTACAATCTTATAGTCATATAGAAGCCTAAGAACAGAATAGACTACCTATTATTTGAGTCACTTTCTTGCAGGATTTCACTGATATCAGACAACGAGGGTGCATGTCCCTCATCTGGTGCAGAGAGAGTCTTTTTTTCTGCGCTCTGATTCCTTCTCCTGCGCTTTGCGCTTCTCCGTCTGCACGCGGGTTCTCCGCATACATCGCGGCCCGGATCGCGATGACCTTCTTGCGATGCGATTGTTCGCGCGAGTTGAAAAATCTGAACTTTGGCGAAAATTCGCGCCGCATTAACCAATCAGGAGCTTGCTCTAGTAGGGCCTTAAGCGCGCGGCAGAAGCCCTCCCATGACGGAAATTTGCGTCTGTAAAGAAGCGAATTTGACGCGCAAATGATGCGAGTAAACTCAAAATGTTCAAGCGTCCAACTACACGCGAATAGCGCGATTTACAGCGTCACTCTATAAGAGTTCAGACAAGTACGTGCAGGTCGCAGTTTCTGTTTGCGTCATCACACATTTCGGCCGTATTGTTTCGGTGATAAAAGTCTTTTTTGGGCCATTTTCGTTTTCGGTGGCCGAATATTCGGTGCATCCCTAACGAGTATGCATACACACAGTATATGCCATATTACATATGTTTTTTATTCATTATTAAGACTGGTTCATGTCTGTGATTTAATGTCTCTTCTTTTTTGTTCTTCCAAGTAATGCTAATCTATTTCTTTTTATATGACTAGTGATGCCAACCAACAAGTACGCATCCGCTATCATGGCGGAAAGTGACAAGATGACTGCCACGGTAAGATTTTGCTGTACAATAGCATTAGATTTACTGACCACGTTAACATGGACATAGTAATCAAATGATATGCCTTATTCTGAGTAAGCTTGTATTACGATTAAAGTGTTTACATGAGTTGCTTTAAGAATATACCTTTTATGTTCCCGTTTTACATGTTACACTACATAGTTCGATTTATGGCATACGTCATTATGTCCCTAAGCGATGCCGTTCGACATTCCCTCCATTATTTCATGTATCAACAAACAGTTCGTCTTCGCCATGGTACCACATACAGTTTTTGGTGTTTCATTTATTTTCTAGAATTGTTGGCATCTTTCTTGTTTCCCGTTCGGACCAAAAATTAGCTTTCTTGCTTGAAGCCATGATGTTTGCTGTAAAAGGAAACGGCTGGATTTCTTCCGGTCTATATAAAATCCCTCCTTCCAAAACGCTCTGATTGGTAAAGCTGACCAGGTCTGTCGTGATTGGTTCCCTGCTTAGAGTGTGTGTGTGAAGATGTCCCACCCATACAATATCAGCGAGCTTCCGCTTCTCAGGCTGTTGTGATTGGTCGGTGCCCCTCTCAGTGAACGTGTATTCATAAACTTTGGCTTTTAGCAATAAACAGTAACAATGGCGTCAACTTCACTTTATCAGTTGAAAACATACAGATCGATCGAAGTGTAATGGATGTCTGCTTGTGCATGTGCAAACTTCAATCTTTGTTAGAGATCGCAAATTAGTTTCCTACTGAAATGACACAGGAAATGACATAGGACCTAATGGCATCAGACCGGTTATATTAATTAACACTAATAGCAGAAGTGTTCGTTTTGCCTTGTCATATTGGACCCGAGTTGGATAATAAAACAAGATTGACCAGGAGACATTTGCAATAAAGAAACTTCAAAGGACGTTTCATTGAAGTGTTTTCGAGGTATGCGCGCACACAATATCAGTGTATTACACAGTCATGGAAGCTGTTATTTGACCGTTGGTTATCTTAGAATGTGTGTAGCTGAATTCTTATTTCCAGCTGTAGGACTGTGATGAAAGTGAAAGTAGTTTAGCGCGTAGCTCAGTCAAATGTTTACAATCTCTGATAACCAAACACTACTCCAGCGGCTCTTTCTCTTCTCTAAGGGAGGCCTCGCACCTTTCTTGGCATATTCCTTTGGGTGGAGGTTATTAAAAGCACTAAAAATAGTGACATTATGTACCCGGGAAGTAGACGGCTGTAGTCAGATTCCAGCCGTTCTCTGTAGTCCTTGAAAAGCAAATTCTGTTAAAGACAATATCTCGCTTGGCACTGAACTTGAGCTTTATGATTTTGCAGGTATTGTTAATGCTCTAACAGCAACATTACACACTAACTAAAGGATGAAAAATGGGATCGCGGGGAATGGGTCATTGTTTACATGGTCCATTCTTAATCAGAGTATTGTCTTAATCGTGCTAATATCGGATTATTGTATATGTGGCCCCCTTATAGTAAACTGTCCCTTTAAGTATTCATTGTGTTCATAAACCTAAAGCAGAATTTGAGTGTGGACACACAGAAGCACGGTTGCTTTCACATGAAAAACCTGAAGGATTATTGCTGTGTGTACACACTGACTCGATTATATCCTCATCACTTGAAAAGCCTCACTTTCAGTTTCAAAAACAACTGGTAGGTTTCATATTCCTCTGTGCGACACACACACAAAATAAAGTTGTGGGATGGTGTCAGTTTCTCACACCTATCTCATATTTGGAGTGTTTAGGGTTCAAAATGAGGTCAAAAGTGTAGTGGAATTTATGGGTTTATAAAAAAAGGCAAGAGAGTGCATGTATTTGGTTCCACCCTACTCTTACAGGTATTTCAAATGGACCAAGACTTTCCTTGCAAATCCATTTTGTAATCATTTATTTGTTGGTGCTGATTATATGGATTATCTTTGTGACTTAATGAGGCAGGACTTTTTAATTCCTTTCCCCATTCCTGCACTCCAAAGAGCATAAAAAGACAAATAGACAGAAATAAAGGGAGTGGGTTAAAGAGAGACACACAGGGAGAGAAAGCGACTGAGTTGGCAAAAGAGAGAGAGATGAAGCGAGTGGGTAAGGGAGAGAGAGTGCAGGCTTTTTGAACACTGCACCTGGCTGATGTGATTCTCTGTAAGCCTCAGAGCAGCTGCTTGGCAGCGGAGGAGAGAAGCACATTCTGACCATTCAAATGCTCGAGAAAATGTCCCTTGGCTTGAAAATTTCTGCAGAGGACCATACCAGAACATTTGTTACTAGACTATAGTTTAACAAAGATATGCACCAATATAACGGCCTATTGGCCTATAGTTTAAAAGCAGCTGATCATCTGTGCCGATACATCCTGTCAATCAAAAGAGGACCGGAAAATGCAATGAAACCTCACCAGTTTGATGTTCAATATTAATTATCATTATATGAATTAATAACATTCAGAAAGTTAAGAAATATTAATTTAATCTTCACAATCGTTATCACTATTGGCAGATATCAGTAATATTGGTATTAGTGAAGAAATTCAGTATCAGTGCATCTTTAGTTTAACATTCTACGTCTAGTTTACTCCTTTACACTGTTAAAAATAAATTCAGCCAAAGGTTCTTTGAAGAACCATCTCTTTCTTACTTTTTTATTATCTGAAGAACCTTTTTTCGCCACAAAGAACATAAACAGAAAGGTTCTTCAGAAGTTAAAGGTTCTTTATGGAACCATAAGGTTCTTCTATGGCATCGAAGAACCTTTTGAAGCACCTTTTTTTAGGAGTGTACAGCAGTTCTGAAGGATAAGTTCATGCAAAATAAAAAAAATTCATCATTTACTCACCCTCATGTTATTCAAACCCCTGATGGCGCTTTGTCCTTTGGAACTAAAATGTGGTTTTCTGGTTAAAATAGGAGTGGATTGTGACCTCCTCTTCTGAAGCGTCAAATTATTAAACATCTCCTTAAATAACCCCTTGTGACTGGTGTTGTATATTCCAAGTGTTCCAAAGGCATACAAGCAGGTTTGGTGAAAAACAAACTAAAATACGATCCATTATTTGTGAAAGTCTTGACCTGCCTCTATTTCTTCGTGCCCGAACTGCTTTGTTTACACAGTTTTAGGACATTTACTTTTAAATAACATGTAACGCCTGGAACAACAGCGATTTTCACATCATGAGAGTAGAAGAGTTAACTGTTACTGCATGGGGCACAGGTCAGGACTTTATTAAATACTCAAATATATTTGAGTTTAAAACCTGCTGGTTCTGAAAGCCATCTGGGTTTTGAACGACATGAAGATGGGTTTTGAAATGTTAAGCTCTGTTTATGTTTGTTGCATGCTCTCGGTCAAGAAATTATTTTAGACTTAGATTCTAAAACATACATTGAATAAAAATGTGTTGACAGAAAGAATCCACTTACAATAAACGTCAGTGGTGCACTGATGGGTTGTTGTCAATGCTTTACTGTCAACACATTTTTGTTTTTGAGTTTGTTTGTTTTCCCAGACAAAGGGACGAGTCAAAATGATTTTCTGTGGTTATCAGCAAAATTCAACAGATGTTGTCAAAAACGGTGACAGAATATCTTTCTATGTAGCCATAATGTGAGTTCAGTATTAATGTTGTTATTTTTGAGTTTCACTCGTGTCATGCTAAATGTAATAACTGGCTTTTCCGGCTTAAGGAAGTTGTGTCACGGGTTAAAAGACACAACATGCTACCAATTTGTGCTCATGTTGTGTCTTGTCTGGAATTATGTATGTCTACTTTAACATAATTGTTATCTGATCAGTGTCTCTTCGGTGCCTTTGGCTCTCTCACTTTGTGTTCACATGGGTTGGTGAGCATGGCTTCAAACACGCAAGGCGTTCTGGGAAATAACAGTGGGTTTCCACACAATGCCTTTCCCCTCACTTTCTCTCTCTGTCTCTCTTTCTTTCTCTCTCTCTCTCCTTCTCTCTCTCTCGGTCTCTCTCTCTCTGTGTATTATGGAGTATAAAGCCGATCTGAGTCACCTAGTTTGATCCTCTGACTTCTCGAGCGTTTCAAAAGCTTGAGCCGGGGGCTGGGGGCCCCTTTAGGCAAGGCCAGTGCAGGGGGTGTCATTAGGGGCCTGCAAAAAGATAAACTGAATGAATTAAGGAGCCCGTAAACCCATTCACCTCCCCAGCATCTCCTTGAGCTGTGAATAAGAAGTGGAAAATCTTTCGCAAAGCATTTTTGTTTAGACTTACGTGTTTGTGCTAAGGTGCATTTGCATGGTAAAGTGTAATCGCAATATTGCCAAAATACTATCTCAATAAATCGAATAAATCTCAACACGTTCAGTTGGAATGAGTGTGTTTGTGGCATGTTGGCAAGATCTCTGATCTTCTGTAACGCAGCTGTGGCATGAAAGATGTCTGGTGTTCCAGTAAACAGCCACAGCAGTCATTATTGTTCTCTTACCCATGAACACACAGTCTTCTGTCCATGTGCATTACTCATGAACTTATAGAAAACTGTAGTGATCTGTCTAATCAATGTATGTAGCAAATGCACTGGTTTATTAATAGAGTTTTCTAGTTTAAAGTCATTGAGCTGTTGGCACATTCGCTGTTTCAGAAATTCCTAGAGACATTACACATGCTAGGAAGGGAATGAATGAGCAAGAAATTGTGACTGTATTAATGTTTCCAGTGTTTTCAATGTTAACTCTTATGTGTTTTAAGGTCTGCAGGGCCTGAAAATTGACGTGATTCATTTTTTATCCTCAGACATTTATATATATTCAAGACAAATATTTTTAGTACTTTGTTAAAAAGTGGTATTTGTTTTTTTTGTAAAGAGTAAATGTCTATGTTGTTGCTTGTAAGTGGGATAAAGGAAATATCTGTCAATTATTTTTTACGTAAAAACCTATATACGCACGTTTTAACAATTCTTTATAGGGCTGTCAAACGATTAATCATGATTAATTGCATTTAGAATAAGCGTTTGTGTTTACATGATATACTGTAGGTATGTATACTGTGTAGGGCTGTGACGGTTGCAGTTTTTTACCACCGGTGGTTGAGAAATATATATTATTAATATAAATAATATTTATATTATTATATTTGCGTGCAGCAACCACATGACGAGTGGATGATAAATATATAACTTATTTAAATTTCAAGTATTTAAATATGATATCTGAAATAAATGAGGATGAAACATCCATCAATGTTTAACGCGCAAATCCACCAGTGAAACGCCACACTACAGCATATAAAACATTTAAATAAACATCAGTAAATAATGAAAACTCAAATGATATAAGAAAGTTAAATAATAAATAAAAAAGCTCTAGTTGCAGTGACAACTTCAGTCAGTCGCGTAACCCTTACAGTCCTTAACAATTCCATTTGAAACAAACTGTTTAAACCTAGCTTGGCTTTCCTATTCAGATTGACATAAAAAGTTACTTTTTCCAACTCATTGATGGGAAATTTACATGTTAACATAAAAAATGTAAAATGTACAGCTGCACTAAATGTGCGTTCAGATGTGCACAGGAGAGCAAATTAATAGATGTCTCTCCGCAACCGCGGCAAAACCTGCCCGCGCTCCGACACTAAGCAAGTGGGTCATACCCAGTTTTGATTTTACGTATTGTTTGGTTATCAGAGATTGTAAAAATTTGACTGAGCTACATGCTAAACTACTTTTACTTTCATCACAGTCCTACACCTGGTAATAAGAATTCAGCAACACACATTCTAAGATAACCAACGGTCAAATAACAGCTTCCATGACTTTACCATCGGCTATAAAAGCTGATCTGTGTGATACACTGATATTGTGTGCGCGCATACCTCTAAAACACTTAACTGAAACGTCCTTTGAAGTCCTGCTTGCAAATGTCTCCTAGTCATTCTGCTTGTTTTATTATCCAAATCGGGTCCAATTTTAAAAGGCAAAACTAACGCTTCTGTTATTAGTATTAATTCATATAACCGGTCTGACCCAGTCGGTCCGGTGTCAATTTTCCTCACCGTAGTAGGAAAAAATTACAATCTCTAACAAAGATTGACGGTTGCAAATGAGCTTGCAGACCTCCGTTACACTTCGATCGATCCGCATGTATTTAAATGATAAAGTGAAGTGGACGCCATTGTTACTGTTTATTGCTAAAACCCAAAGTTTATTAATACACTTGCACTGAGAGGGGCACCGACCAATCACAGAAGCCTGAGAAGCGGAAGCTCGCTGATATGATATGGGTGGGACATATCAGAGCGTTTCCAATCAGAGCGTTTCCATATCAGGACATATCCAGGACATATCAGAGCGTTTCCTTTACCAATCAGAGCGTTTCGGAAGGAGGGATTTTATATAGACCGGAAGAAATCCAGGCGTTTTGTTATAAGAGGCACAGCAGTGATCAATATACTTGAAATATGTGAAATATAAAGCGTTTTTTTTTATTAGAAACATGAACATCCATTGTTAAAGACCCCAAAAACATAATCAAAGTCTCAAAAACAGCAAAAGAATGCCCCCTTTCAAGAAATATTTACATATATTTCTTTATATTTATCAATAATTTTAATTATATAAATGTTTATTTATTTCTATATTTTTCTTAAATATATGCATGTATGTGTATGTTTTTCTAAATACAAAATGAATATGCACAACACAGACTTTTATTCTGGATGTGATTAATCGCAGTAAATCGTTTAAACCCCTAATTCTTTAACAGCATATTAAAAACGTTTTTTTCATCAACATTGACCGCAGCAACTGAATGGAAAATAAAACAGGGTTTTGAGACGTGTTGTTGAAAGGTGATTTAATAAGATATCATAAACAGCCTGACGTAAATACGCTCTTCTATCAAATGCAAAGTTTAAATGACAAACACTAATGGGTCTAAGCCCCATTCACCATCAAACAGGCCCTCAAACAATCAGAGCCCACTGAGGGATTTCTGCAAAGCCATCAAGGATTCAACCAATCGACGTACAGCGGAGGCATGACTGAACACATATCCATCTTTAGTCGCATGTTGCTTGTGTTCGCTCTGTTGACACGCCGATCTGCCAGCACCCTGATCCTCTGAAGGTCTCAAACTGTCTTCAAGTTACAACACAGCTGTGGCTGCTACAACAAACAAACCTGCGCGCAAACGAGATGGCAAGAATTGAAAATACAGTCACTGAAAGCGGTGGTGTTCTTTATTCTGCCGTCAACAAAACATTACTGAATAAAATGGATTTGTACTGCAATTTGTTAGTTTATGAATTGTATTGCCATAGGGCAGATGTGTAGTAATTTGGTCATTTAGAAGATGCTTTAATCCAGAGCAATTTCCAAAAGGCATGGGATTCAGATCAGTTTTGAATAACTATATTCTAAGCATAAATCTATTTGCTCATATCTTGACCCTGATATTAAATAGTTTTTTATTAACAGGTCCTGATTCTCACCTGTATTTTATAACTGAGTGTGCTGTCAGATGTTTAGACCTCTCCTCCTTGGCATCTCTTTTATGAATGAGAAAGGCACATGTTTGTATTGTCACACACTAGGGGTGTCCCCGACTAAGGATTTTCATAGTCGCATCAGAATTGTCACATCTTGCCTATAGTCGACTGATAGTCGAATCAGACGTGTGTGTGTGTCGCGCGCACATATCGGGACGACAGCGCAAAGTGCAGCGCAACATTGATGCACCAAATAACAATCACACATTAGTTTACAGAATTTACTTTGAACAGAATATACCTTTATAATAAATAAAAAAAGCAATAAGCCAAAATCAAGTCACAATGTGCAAAATAAATGCGTTTAGGCAATATGTCTGAAATGCAGGGGAACATAATTTTCAAAACACAAGCCACAAATAGTAAAATTACTGGACATTTTCCTAAAACATCACATAACAATGCTGTGCTATACAATACTAGACCAGATCTCGCCTCAAAACAATTTTTAACACTACTCGATAATAATGAATTATTTTTTACAAACGGGAATACAACATGTTCCTTACCAATGCACTTCCAATAAAGTTACTTTATTTACTGCATGTAAAGGAGGAATGCAATAAAGTATCTTACCATTTAAACAGTCAAAAAGTCCCTTTCACCTTTTTTTCCTGCGCACTCTTTCTCCGTCCTCCTGATGCGCACGCTTGCTTTCAGTGCAGAGAATGACAAGTTCCAAAAGTCTGCGGCATGCTTTCTATATGCGGTGATTTTGGTTACTTTACTTTTTTTTGTATCATGCAGCGCAAAGTTCATTCTAAGAAACGGACTACGTGCATTTAAAGAGAAGGTGTTAATTCATATTTATACGCCCAAACATTCAGGAAGGGACAAATGTTTGGAAACGGTGTACACATTCATTTGCGAGTCATCTAAGTGTGCGTCCGGAACTGGTCTCACAGCACAGAAGACGCGGAGAGACGTGATCCTGCGCTGGGTCATACCCAGACCTCGCACTCATGTGCGCCGTGGGTTTCGGTTCCCAACCCTAAAAATGTCCCATTTCTTTACATCATAAATAATATTTTAAGCAGCGCAGTGCGTGCCCGTCTGCTACACCACTTTTCATATAACCAAAATGGCATGATCCCCATTGCATAACACCTCTGCGAAGATTCAACTGTGAGATTTGTAGTCGAATCAGGCTCCTCCTATTGAAGCATCGAATCTTTGACGATTCGGGGTCACCTTTATCACACACTCATTCAGACAAACGCAGGGATTTAGCTTATATGAAGTGACATTGTCTTTTGCTCAAGGATCTTTCCAAAACCTGTGTGGTTGTTTTCTGTGATACGTGATTCATTCGGTTCTTTTTTCAGGCTGCTGTAAATGGTGACGCGGCTGTGGGAGAGGGAGTGTCGCAGAACGACATCAATCTGGAGATGACCAGTGAGAACAGCCCGCTGACCGTGGCAGAGCCACCTTCACCTTTTAGTCCCAAACTAAACGGAGGCGCGGCTTCACCTGCAGGTATCGTTCTATTGGCCAATAGTTCATGAAAAAATAGGCACTTTAAGTTCTATTGTCAACATGTGTGCCATGCGGTCAGTTGCAACAGAGAGTGATTTTAATATGCTGCCTGGTTTGTTGAACTATCCAGATATGGTTTATAGTAATGCACAATCCTGAAGCTAGAACTGTAGTAATATAATACAGTAGTATCTCACATAGTCTGACATTTCTTAGCGTATTCTGATCTTGCTGTTAATTTGTTATGTATTTTTATGCATCAGAGGAGAGTGTAAACAGCATGAGAAGAAAGAGATCTCGTAAGCGCTCAGAAACAGAGGAGGACAGTGCCTGGGACTCTTCATACAGTGAGGTGAGAACTTCATTACACACTATACACAATATCACACAGTTTTTTTTGTCACACACACACAATGTGAGAGCATAACTAGTATGTTGTGACAGATTTTTCAGCCTATAAGGACGAATGATTTGAGACGTTTAAAACAAACCTAACCGCAGTGTTCATTAGCAAAACAATCAGATTGCCGCAGCTAAACATATTAACCCACATAATGTATTAACACACTGTAGCAACCTAAAAGTCGTAGGGAAGCAAGGAGGCGGGAACCGATGAATGTTCAAATCACTTTAACAAAATAAACAAACAATAACACGGAAGTAAAAGGCCACAAGAACATAAATACAAACTTAACACAAGTCCGGGCCCGGTCCTCTCTCGTCAGCAGTGACAATGGCAACAATGAAACAACAATGGCGGCAGCGCCTTGGGTAGAATTGTGTAGATTAAGGGGTGGTAACATTATAATAAGAGCCTCCCGCTACGTTACAACTGGAGCGAAATCTGAACGGCTTGATTTCTCACATGCTTGCAGGGAAAGGCACACCAAAACAAACTTACTGGGTTCTTGTTTTTCACGTTTTCTGAGTTTGTAGATGCATCAGGGACCCGATTATAGCACTTAAATGAGGAAGAAGCCTGATTTTCATCCGATGAGCCCTTTAAAAAATGAGTGTTTTCATCCCCTTTGGCCACTACTGTTAATTAGTTTCTGTTTGAAACCCTATCGCACATTAAAACACTTCCGCACATGTTTTGGTGGCTTATTTGTGTAATAGTTCACATATGTGTCGCCACATGGAGTTAGGCATCCTAGATCAGGGGTCGGCAACCTTTGTGACTAAAAGAGCTATTTTGGGCCTTCTATATGTAACCTTTAAATTACTTTTACACAGGTCGTTAGCCTTAGCTATCGGTTATTTTAGTAATCGACTATTCTACTGATTTTCCATCAATCGCGTATTGGGATAATACTGTACATACTTTTTCTTTATTAAAGAGCAATACTAAATATACAACAGAAAATTGTAGGTCTCTAATATTGTAGGTACATTAATATCTGTGAAAAGTTAACCCATTTAATACATTACTTAATACAAATGTATAAATAAGAAACATTAATATAAATAGAAAGAAAAATTTCAAAGGTAAACAACTAACTTCAGTTTATGCATGATGCATTTGGATTATCTAAATTAGTTTTAGTTTCTTTTATTTTTACTATTAAATAGTAATATATTTGTCTACATAAAATACAGAGTTAACCAGACTTTTATTTTAGCAGGTTGTCGGAAGACGCTTATTTTTTAGTATGTCTGTTTGTTCACTCAAACAATAACATGTTCGTGAAATAAACTCTCAGAGCAACTCTGGAGATAAAGTTCATGTGTTCATGTCCTCATAAAGCTCAGATGCAGACAAATTCATGAGCATCTGCGTGCAGCACAGTTAACTGTGCAGTTTATTCACTCAGACACGCAGAACAGCCAGATGGCACTAGTTCGTATCTAGTTTTGTGGACTCAATGCAGCTGGAAAACAAGTTTCACTCGCAAAATAGACTAAAACTAAGTAAAACTGACCGAACACTTATTCAAGTAATAATAATAATAATAATGCATTTTATTTCATGGCGCCTTTCAGAACACCCAAGGTCACCTCACAAGCAATATACAGGTCACTACATAAAACAAAACACACAACAAACAAACAGCATATACATATAAAGTGCAATAAAGTCTCAATAAAACATATTAAAAAGTTATAAAAAAGCCTGTTGAAAAAGATGTCTTAAGACGCGTTTTAAAAGTCAACAAGCACTCGCTATTGCGAACATCAAGAGGAAGAGAGTTCCATAGGCGGGGAGCAGCATAACTAAAAGATCTGGCACCCATTGTACAAAGTACTTATCATAGCACCTTCGCTAACACAAAAAGAAAACAAAACACTTACCTTCATAATCAAACAGGTAATCTTCAACAAAGAATTTGTATCCTTTATCTAGCTTTGAGCGTAAATTTGTCTGCAAGATGTTGTACATCATCTAGCCGTATTTGTGGCAGCTGTGCAAGGGACTTGGTAAACTCCATTCTGAGGAGCTAGCAGAAGTATCGATACACTGCTTCGCGGCATAACGGAAGATGCGTGACGTCATGTGAAAAGGGCATATAGTAGAGTAGCGTAGCGGGGTTGCACGTGCTGCTTTAGTTAGACTTCAGCTTTTTGTGTGAACTTTTGTTTTGGCTTTTGTTTTTGCGGCGTTTGATGAACAGCCACAAGAGACCACCTACTCTCCGCATACGGACATCATGCGTAAACATTATGAGAAGCGCGCTATCCACACAGGATTTAAACGATGCCGGCTAAAGACCTAAATGTTTGGTTTAAAGACGAAAAAAATACTAAGCAGAATGTTTTCTCACCATTATTATATACACCATTCCGTATATATTCCGTATATAACACAAGCATACAGCGTTTGGCGCAGTCTCTCATCTGTCAAATCAGAAATAAAACTGCTGCTCTATGTATGTCATGCTTATATGTACGTTGCATGCACTTACAGTATTTCGTCTATTTGAATGAAATATTTGAAAAAGCAAATACATTTACCCAGCCAGGGTGTATGGCTGGGTAAATGTGTATGCTTTTTCAGATATTTCTAGAAGAAATCAGGACAGAAGGGGTCAAAAGTGGACAAAATAGACAGATTACAGCAGTAGGTGTAAACGTGCATGTGCCCCTTTCGTCCACTTGTGATCTGATCACCAAAACGCATCTTATTACCAGACATAAACAGGGCCTTATAAAGACTGATCAGAAGACAAGCTCACTTCTTTACAAGTTGTCAGAACCTCTCTGAAGATCATAGAAACACTTCCACAATTATTAATTAGTCACTTTAATGGTTCAGTGATTCAAGTCACTCACTTCAGGCAAATGAAATCCTTTGCTGCTTGTGCAGGACACATTTTTGCCTTCAGAACAACAATAGAAGTGACCCAGGACAGAAAAATCTTGAAAGTCTTGAAGTTTGCTATTAAAAACTAAACTTCTTTTCACCTGAAAACCTAATGAATGCACCTGATGAAATTTTATAAACCAGCCTTTAAAATAAATATATTTATATTAATAAAAATAAGAAATATATTGTGGCAAATGACAGGTAATGTTGTCTGCATAGGCGTCGATATCCATGGAACACTAATTTGTCCCTACCAATAATTTCGACCAAACAATTTATCTACATTTATATATATAACCACTGATGCCATCTGTGTCTTGTTTTCTACCTAATACTTATTTTATTCAACATTTATTTGTCCAGAAATAATTGAAGTTAAACATCTTATGCAACCGCTGTTTGTGGAACACAAATGGTTAAATCTCGTTCTCTGCAATGAGTCCCGCCCTCTGTAGCTCACGCTGCTAACAGGATTGGCTTTGCTTTTTTAAGTCCCGCCTCTCTAACCCAGGTCACATTATGAATGGCTTAATATAGCCTTTGACTCCTCTCGCTAACGTGTGACGTAAGCGGCTTTCGTTTGAACGAAGCGCCAAAGCTCTGTCAACACGATGCAATGTGCATGTGCATACCGGTAAGGAAAAAAATCTAAACAACAGTTTTATTGACAAAATATGCGACAAGTTACAGGAAAGTCCACACTTGAGGCTTTTTGTATGTGAATTTAGTTACCAATTATATCTTTTTTGTTGTTGTTTCATTCATCTGAAAAGAATGGTAAAGAATTCCATGTGTTCTGTGATGGCTGTCAAAAAAGTATAATGTCATATTTTTTTCTACTGTAGCAGACCTGGAGGAAATCTGCAGGTTCAGTTTTTATTTACCCTGGCAGAATTTTCACTGGCATAACAAAAAGTAAAAATAAAAAACATAAAAATACAATGGACCTGTTCTATATTTGTTGTTTTTGCCTTGTGTAACATTAATAAGGTTAAATATAAAATAAAACGTTAAAATATAATATTTTTTAGATAAGTCATGGAAATTGCACTAAACTGTTGTGATAATGCAGCTCTGCAGACCAACTTTATTTATGTCCCCACTCATGTCAAAATCAAAATTTCACCCTTGATTGTCTGTATAACATGTTGTTTTAATTCGTACATTAAATTATCAAGCATTTTTTCTAAGGCTTATTTTGATGGTGTTTATTTAGGAAAAAGTTGATGTCGAGTCCGGTTGTGAGACAGGTTTGCGACAAAGGCCTCGTCCCAGGACCATCTTTCAGGCCGGACTGACGGCCCACAGTAAACCCCGGAATAGAGAAAGCGGGCAGAGCAAGCAAGAGCACAACAACCTGGTAATGCTCACATTCATACATACATACATTAAATAATTGACAACTGTTTAACGATTAATATAAATGTTGAACACCCGACAGTATTCACTGAGGCAAACGACAAAATAATTATAAATAATTATAATTATCTATTAATTCAGCGTTTTATTTGGGATAAGGTTAAGAGTAATAATGTGCATATTGTAAATGAATTTAATGGTTATCAATTAAATACACTGAATAAAAAAAAGACAAAATCATCCTCAAGGGCTGGGTGGCTTTAAAAGGGTGTCTATAGGTTGTGGTCAAAATAAAACCTCTTCACTAACGGATCATCTGTCTCTTACATATGTGCAATGTTAGCATAAAACATGGTGTGTTTATGTAGTTTTAACTGTTTCTCTGAAGGCTATGAGGGTTCAGTCACTGGAGGAAGGAGGATTGACAGTGTAATATGATCACCACCTCTGCTAACATGAGAACTATGCGAAAGCGTATAAAGAAAACAACTACTAAAAGCTGCACCTGTTAAGAAAACAAAGCAACATTATTGTGCAATTACTGCCTGTCAGTTTGTGACAAAACATTTTGCAGTGTTAACATATTGTTTATTACTGCATAATGTAATTCATTAAAATAGCAGTTTCATTTGAAGGTTGATTTTATAATGACTACATTTATTGCATTTTGTGTTTTAAGGTGAATAAGATTTTTTTTTTTAAGGATTTTCCCAATATATTTCATAACCTTTTTAAATTTCTAGTGTCTGGTCTCGTGGGATTAGTGTCTCGTCACTAGGGATGGGTACCGAAACCCGGTACTAAAAGATACTCGGTGCTAAATTATGAAAGACCGGAGTATCGATAAGCTCCGCCCTTATCGGTTCTGCTTTCGGTACTGGAGAAGCACGCGACACGCGCAGACTGCTCCCCGCAGCGCGTCTATCCAAACATGGCGTCGCTCAATCTAAACAGATGAGCTGTTTAAATTTCACGAGTGCGCGCAGCCTGTGTTTGAATGCTTTTGAAACTCTTGTCCGTCTCCGTTTCGCGTTACCAAAACAGTGCGTCCCCGAAACTAAATTAATGAGCTGTTTTAACATCACAAACACGCACGGCTTGTCTCTCTCAAGAGTCATGCGCGCAAATCTCCATGCGCGCGTCTTCTAAAATAGATGAGACATGCGCGCAACCTATATCTATTCGCGAGGGTCTAATTTCAATTGGATTAAATGATGTGACATCACATTTTCTACTCGTTTATGTAATAATAAATAAATCAGCCCAAACAATAGGCCTATTTGATAACACTTAGAGCTTAATAATTTGTCGCTTTACTTGCATACATAGAAATCTGTCCATTAAAATACACATTAAAATATTTAAAAAAAATCGTTGCAGGTAGCTATGAGGAACCAACACACTTCTTTTAATACTGCTGGTTTGATTTTACATTGCAGAAAATAAAACAGTGTTATTCTATTCATAAATTCTTTATTTTTGGACTTATTTTTTATAAAAAAAAATATCCAAAAGCACCGATAGGAAAACCGTTAAAGTACCGGACCGATAAGCAGTATCGATAAGAGTAGTAGTACCGTTAAAATCTTAACGATACCCATCCCTACTCGTCACACCCCTAGCTACCACCTCTAAGGAAAATTATGATTATGAGGTCAGCTACCAGGAAAATCTGGATCTTTTAAGGAATAAAATAAACAAATCAATGTGTTGACAGCCCTGCTCACAATAAAAGGGAGAGAATGTTAAACATTTGGCCCTTAGACTTCATTGCTTGTTCTAGGTGTTGAGACGTTTTTTGTTTTTATAAACTGAAGTTGACTCAACAACAACAACAAAAAAAATGTGTTTGAATTATAAGCGCTTTTAGATCCTTTTTTCTAGTTGATAATTTAGTTGAGAAACACAGTGAAATTCTTTTTTGTTTTCTAAATAAATAAATAAAGTTTATGATGAAAACAAGCAAAAATATCTCTATTGGCATACATGTTGGCAGATATAGTCCAAAATCTTGATTCAATTTTTTTTTTTCATGGACATACTCAATTGGAATATTTTGATGTATTATAAAAAGTGAGCCAGAGGTGGAAGTAACATTCTTTGTGCAAATAACCCATGTCTAATTCCTAAGCTGCAAAAAATGAAAAGATACAAATTTTTGGAAAACAAAAATATATACAGTAAAATTAGCAACTTTGTGCCAGTAAATATATTACCGGAAGCAGGATCTCATTCGGTTACAAGTTTGTCACTAGAGAAAACACTAGTTGTATTCATCTAGGATATTATGGTTTTAGCTGAACTTCAAAAATATAATTTATTCAATTGTCCATTTCCTTTATTAATTTATCTCTCTACTACTATTGCCTGTACCCGCAGGTTACTGAAGGAGCCGTTCTTGAGCTGATGGAGCAAGACTCTAAAGACTCTGGACAGAGCAGTTCCACCTCCACATACACCACCGACACAGCCAGCCAACCAGAGTACAAGGTACAACACCGTTACAGACATTCAATCAGAGCGTATCAATCTACCTACCCTCTTTACGCCCATGCACAAACAACCCACGATTACCTGTGTTTGTCCACCTGCCTTTGACATGTAACAGTAGCTTCGCATAACGGCTTTGTTTGAATACGAAGATAACTGCCTTTGTGATTGTGGTGTATCCTCTGGCAAGTGAGTCACAAAGCCGGGCAGCTGGAAGGTTTGTGAGCACTGATGACCGAGACAAAGAGGCTGAGTGGGGTTTTTGTGGGTTAGAGCTCTGGCTAAGTCTTTGTTGACCACAGAGACATAAACACTCATGCGTACACACTCGCACAGGTGAGGGAACAACAGAGTGTTGAAATGTAGCTGATTGATTGGGAATCGTGCCCGGACAAGCTCAGTGTCAGAGGTTTCGCTTGTGTCTCAGTCCACATTGAAGCTCTGCGCAGCACAATTATAAATCCTACTTTGTGTTGTTGGATCAAACGAGGACATTTAGAGTGTTTTATTTGAAAGGACAGTTTATGTAGAAGTTGAAACCTTCATGCCCTCATATTGTTTGAAAGTTGTTTTAAATGGTTAGTACATAATGTTTTTCACGTATGCAGAAGTAATATGTTTAAATAAAGCTTTTTGTAAGGCACAGACAATTTAGATCTGAAGTTCTATGAAATTGTTCAAATTGATCCAAGTTGCACAAAAAACGGTTTCCAATGACATCAGTACGTAGCCAATGTTATTTTTGGTCGGTAGTTAACCTTGTTTATATCTCCTCTTCTTTGCAGGATAGTAAAGGTTTTGGAATTGGAGAGTTAGTCTGGGGCAAAATAAAAGGTTTTTCCTGGTGGCCAGGTATGGTGGTGACCTGGAGAGCGACAGGGAAGAGACAAGCCTCACACGGAATGCGCTGGCTGCAGTGGTTTGGAGATGGAAAATTCTCAGAGGTAATCTGGCTGTGATGGACTCTTCTGTCCTGCGTGGTCAAAAATTGGAAAGAGGCAACTCTAATAAATGTTGAAGTTTATTGATCAGAAACAGCGCGCTGGGTTGTCTCAGTGTCTTACAAAGAACCAACGCAGTGTGTCATTCTAACAACATATTTATAGTGTGTATGTGAGAGGATGTATCTTCTTTCTTCAGGCGGTGCCTCCCTCTCTTGATTCAATCAGCTTCGTTCTCCTTTGTCTGCAAACATCATATGACACCCCACAACACCCAAATTCTGCATAGCTAAGTACTCAGATAATGATATGTGTGTGCATGCACTTCTTTGTTCCACCTTTGGTCTTTGACCCTTTAATTTATTGTCTGCACTCACATTCCTAGAGGCACCAATCAGCATTATCTGCTGCTTCCCAATCTTTGTACACAAGGCTACACACACACACACATACATACCACATCCTGTAGCAAACACATTCCAATCAGCCCTTAACTCCTCAGAGTTTTCTGCCTAAACATTTTCATTAAAACACACACATATTATGTTCATCAAAACTGTAATAAAGAATAAACATTTAAACGTAATAAAACGTATTAAAAAACTCCTTCAATCCCTCTCTTGACCTCTGAAAGAGGTCACACTTCATCATTGTCATCACCCTCATCATCCGTAAATAGGTTGTTAGACAACAGTGGCATACTGTAAGGGGGGGGTAAGATCTTTCTTTTCTATTGCAGCCACAATTAAACGGTTACATAATGATCTGATACATGGAATACAGCAACATCCACAGGTGACCAAAATTCCCATGAACACAGCAATAGACACAATTATAGACATTATCAGTGCTTTCCATTTACCCAAGGCTCTATCCAACCAGTCCCCAATGGGATTGTCCACTCCAGAATGTTCCTTCATTTCAGCTGATAACGTTCGCAAACCCTCTAATGCCTTGGTGACTGAACCATCTGGCGCTGTGTTATTGGGGATAAATGTACAGCAAAGGTCACCAAACATATGACATACCCCACCTTTTTCTGCCAGTAACATATCCAATGCTATCCTATTTTGTACAGCCATCAATGAAGTTGGTGCCAATTGGTCTTTTAGGCCATCAATAGCATCACGTGTCAAGTTGGCTAACCTCATAACATTGTAATGGACGTAATTTATTCTATCTACATTTTTGTTTGGAGTGACAGGAAAAATCATTGAAATGATAGGTATTTTTCAAACCAGCTGCTACTTGGTCCTAATTTATACTCATCTGGTACTCCCCGTGGGACTCCTATGGCATCTATATATGTGGGGCTGTTAAGAGATAAGTCTATGCTCCTTTTCCTGATAACATGACGTCTCCGTCTTCTGGTCAATGCTGTGCCCTTATCTCCTTTTATTTCAACAACCTTTTCCCCAATTAATGTTAATGGTGCCCCTAGCCTTACCATTGCACATAAACCTTTAGTGTTAGGCGGCACTCTGGTAAACAAACGTCTATCACCACAATAGTAATAGAGGCCTGCTCTAGCCCATGGGCCTATCAATGTTCCATTATCCGCTATGATGACCTGACACCAAGCTACATTAATCTGTCCATAATTGGTGGATGCTTGATTAGATGTGAAATTAAAACAAGTGTAATTGTTTGGCCTTGGTACAAATGGGCCAGTTATACTGTTATTAGTAATAGGTGGAAATATAGCTGCCAATGTGGTACAATTTGATGTTGCACGCTGTCTTGTCAGAGACAACATACAGTCATAACCCCAAGTATCATTTGGATATAGAGGGGCTGGTTCAATATGCAATAGGCCTAGCACCGGCACATGCTATACAGTCATCTAATTTCTGTTCTTTGGCGGTGTTTATCAACCATTCTAACCATAGGTTTGTTTCCCCGTATCCTGTGGCTCTCTCTATTATATCTTCAGGGGTTAATTTAGTGTAGTCTACACCCATCATCACCCCGTGATGCCGTTTAACTGACACCTCAGTAGCATTTGTCTGATTTGTTACCATTGGTTTTGGGTCTTCCATTACTATTTTTATCAAACCCATTGGATCATTTCCAGACATCTCCGCCCCCAACACTAACCACACATCTGTGACATTATTTCCACCCCTTTTCCTTGCCCCCACCTTTTGTGGTAGGTATGGCCACTGTGAAATTGAAATTGTGATTGTATTTTGTTTGTACTATAATCCCTTTGTATTTTTACTCTATCCCATAAGTTCTGATCATCCTTCTGTGGGCCGGGCTTCCATGATCCTGTGTAAGCCACCACCTCTGACCATGATCTACACCATATCCTATCGTTCTGCCCATCGGTTGTGTGTCTACACGCCATAGAAGAAAAACCGCTATCTGTACACACATAAACGTCATATCCCCTGTATGAACTATTATACCCCCCGCAATTTATCACCTGGCACAGATCAAATGTATACGCCATGGTAGTATTGGCCTGATACCTCAATTCCACTCCCCCGTATCTTGTCAGACACTTGTCTGATGTTGATGCCACCGTGTCCCGTTTTGGTCTAGTAATATTTTTGTTGGCCTCTTGCAACTTCTCGATACCAAAAATTATACTCACTATGGTGATTGAGACGACAACGAGCAGTCCCATACACGGCCAATTTTCCCACAACTTCATTTTAACCTTGCCGTGTTCCCCAATTACTGAAACAATGACATATGTAATACACTGTGGTTTTAAGAACCTAACCTATCACTTCTAATAACGTAAATTGAAAATCAAATGTAAAGTTATATAAAAAAATGATAGAAAATTAAAATACTCATATAAGGGAAGAAAAACAATCAAAACTGATTGTTTGTAAAACAGAAAATGATTAAACTGAATAAGATGATTATAATGAATATATATATAACTTTACTTAAGATATTCTGGACTCTTTGGAAATCTAATTTGTCCAGGCCACACACACAGCCAGGGTACAGAAACATTTTCCACTCTGTGTTTTACACACCAGTCTCTCATATGTGTCAGGCTTTTAGTGAAATTTTCATAAGTGGGGGAGGTTAGTACACTTCACTTTTGTGATTAAGTGAAAGATGGCTCTACCGTCTTCCTCGTGGGTCACTGCACAATCACCCGTTGTTTTGTTTTGTTGTCTTACTTTCTCCACCCTATACCTATTTTTAAATGTCACTGCAATACCTGCTCCATATGCACAGTCTTCACTTACACAATGTGCTAATGGTTCACTCTGTCGGCTTGAAAAAATGTCACCTTTTTTGTGCTGATTTTCAATTTTCAATTTTCCTGTTGTTGTCTCTGGTCTCTCAATACCCTCCCTCTCTTGGACCTGGCTACTCAGGTCCACAGATGTCTCAGCGAGTGACCTGTTTGGTGGATCACAGTTAACACAAGAGGACAAATGATACCAGGTGTCGCCTTTTCCTGCCAGGCGGACACAGTGTGAAGTTCTGTCAGTTACTCTCAAAGGTTCGCTCCACCTTGCTTCATTCCATTTCCTGCGAAATTGCTTCAGGCGGACCCACTGTGAAAGGGGAGGAAGCGGTTCTGGCTTACTGAGAGGTGGTGCCTGCTGAGAGAAATGTTTGATCATTGCAGTTAATTTGTCAAAATACATGCCCTGTGAACTTTGTATACAGCAGTCAGGCTGCAATGGCGTTGATGGTCCTGGAAAAGGTCTACCTGTAAACAGTTCAAAAGGTGTAAGCCAGAAATTCTGTTAACAGATGCACGGACAGACATTAATGCAAGTGGAAGAGCTGATAACCATGTCAATTTGGTCTGTGCACAGATTTTAGCCAATTTTAGTTTTAGTGTTAAGTTCATTCTCTCCACCTTCCCTTGAGATTGTGCATGGTATACGGCACCAAATGCATGTGTCAACCCAAGTGATTGTTCAACAGCACGTAGATGTTCGTTTTTGAAATGTGATCCGTTATCTGATCGTACCCTTCTTGGAAAACCATAATGGGGAATGTAATGATTCACCAGACATTTAATGACTGCGGTACTATCTTCCCGACTTGTAGGGTATGCTTCAGGCCAGCCAGTGAACTGGTCAACCATCACTAACAGATACCTTTTCCCTTGTACCCTCTCTATCATGTCTGTGAAATCAATAACAATTTCTTCCCCTGGGCCGCGTAGCGGCGAGAATGCCCCTTGCAACTGTCTTAACGTTGGCTTGACATTATGTGTCTGACAGATTGTGCATGAAAACACAAAGTTTGACACCATGGCTGACAGAAACGGGTGCCACCAGTGTCTTAGGGTCTTCATCATTTGTTTCGTGCCCACATGCGAATGTGTGTGTGCCTGGGTCATGATGGAAGATGACAGATTTACAGGCATGGCCGGGCGTCCATCAGGGGCCTGCCATAAACCGTCTGGGGCACAAAGTGCTCCATATTCTTGCCATACTGATCGTTCTTCTGGTGAACATTTCATTTGCTCTTCTACCAAAAGAGGTCTGCTGAAACATGGCAACAGGTCGTCTGAATTACAGACAGTCTGTGTCATCATGGTTGCATGGTAGCCTGCTACGGTTTTTGCTGCCAGGTCAGCGGCTTCATTACCCTTTGTAATAGTGGTGTCAGTTTTGCTGTGGCCTTGGCATTTTATGACAGCTACCGCTTCCGGAATAAGCAGTGCTTCCAGCAGGTCCCTGGCCTCAGCTTCATGAATGATGGGCCTACCTGAGGTGGTGACAAACCCACACCTTTGCCAGACCGGTAATTCGACATGTACTGCCCCAACGACATATGCGGAGTCGCTGTAAATGTTGACCTTCCCTGTCCCTGCTATTCTTAAGGCCTTTGTTACTGCTATCATTTCTGCCCTTTGTGCTGACTGTTTTCCTTCTAATTTTTCTGCGTGTCTAGTGATAACCCCTCGTTTGTTTGTTCAACCACTGAAAAAGCTGACACCAGAGAGCCGTCAGGCGATCTGAAACAACAGCCATCTGTGAACAGGGTGATCACGTCAGGTGATGGGTGGTAAAGGTGAGGCACTGAGGTTTTGTCGGACCCGACATGCCAGCTCTGTAAGTGGAGCGCAGTCATGAGGTTCACCTGTGGTGAACAAATCAGCCATATTCACACCTTCATGTGTGTATGTGATGTGCGGTGCTGTCAGGCATTTTGCTAATTTTCTTTGCCTGAGAGGGGAGAATGTGAATGATGCAGAGTTCACAAACGAGATCACTGAATGTGTGGTTAGGACCGTCAGCTTGTGGCCCATAACTACATGTGTTGTTTTGTCAATAACTTTTGCAAGACCTGCTGCAAATCTGGCGCAGGCTGGTTGACGTTGTTCAATGGGGTCCATGAGGGTGCTGATGTACATGAGTACTCGTCTGGTGCCTGCATGTTTCTGAAATAGTACTCCATGTGCACTGTTTGTGGTCTCAGCTACGTCTAAGAAAAAGCCTAAACTGTAATCAGCACTGTGCAAATGCGCTGCATGAGACATTTGTGCTTTCAGGTTGATAAATGCTAACTCTGCCTCAGGTGTCCAGATAAGTTTCCCTTGCAGATTTCTCATGCCCTGTTCCCTGACCATATCTCTCAATGGGGTAGTGACAGCAACATACATAGGGATATAGTTTCTGCTAAACCCTGTGAGTCCTAAGAAGGAAAGCATGTCCTTCACTGTGTGGGGCTTGGGGTGTGACAGAATTCCATCACGTTGGCGATGAGACAAAGTTGAGCCCTGACCTGTAATTGAACGTCCCATAAAGGCAACGGATGGCCTGCAAACCTGCAATTTCTCTTTACTGACCTTGAAACCTGACACATATAGCTGTCTTAAAATGGCGTCTGTGGCTGTCAGACAGTCTTCTGTTGTTGTAGCTGCTAGCAAAAGGTCATCAACATACATTATTAAGACACAGTGTACAGGCAGCTCACAATTTTGTAGTTGGGTCTTTAAAACTTGGTTAAAAATACCTGGTGAGAGGATAAAGCCTTGTGGCAATCTGTTGTAAGAATATTGACGTCCCCTGTAGGTAAAGGCCAGACATGATTTACATTCCTCTGCAATTGGTATGCAGAAAAATGCGTTGGCCAGATCAATGCATGTAAACCACTGATGAGCTGGGGTCAAACTTGAGATGGCGGTGTATGGATTTGGCACAGATAATGTTGGAGTGGTCACGATGCTATTTATGCGACGGAGATCATGGACCAGCCTATATTTGTCAGTGCCTGGTTTTTGAACGGGGAAAATGGGGGTGTTCCATGGGGAATGCCACTCGGTTATGACACCTTTCTCCAACAGGCCCTGCATTGTTGATGCAATGCCTTCTTCAGCCTCTGGTTTGTTATGATATTGTGGAACCCACTGGGGTTCTGTGTGTGTAATTTCAAAGGTCACCGGAGTGATGTCACACAGGCCAACGTCTGTTGGGCCTTGTGACCAGAGGTCAGCAGGTTGTTGTGCAATCAATGCTCGGCCCCTGGGCCGTCTGTTAATTCACGGCCATGACTTCTCGAAATTTGGCGATGGGTTAATACTCCCATATCATCCGTTTTTTGTGATACCCAATAAGAATCGGTGGCGCGGGAATACAGAACACCCTCAATGTCGCTGGGCTCCCAATCAGTGACAGACCGTAGTCTTTTTGTCATACCTCCTAATTCTCGTGCCTCATGGCCTGGATGCAATGCCATGGAAATATGTGGTGCTGCAGTATCACTCATTTCATACCATATCTGTTGTTGGGGTGTTAATGCAATGGGGGCTACCACGCCTTCTTTTCCTACATATAATCCCTCTCCCATGAGGCGCCACATGTGTCCCTCAAGGTCTTGAAACATTTCTTGGTAGGGAACGCTGTCATTTCTGTCATAAAATAATGTACAATGCAAGGGGTCAATAGGAGGGAGGAAAACTGCCAAATCTTTAATCCACGGCAAATGGTCCGTGTACAGTGAAACCACACTTAATCTGGATGGGGAGGTGTCTAATTCAACCCAGTAGATATCAGCCATCTCTGGCAAGGGTCCCCCTAGCAAAACACTTTGGGTATGACCCCTTGGTTGTTCCTGAGAACAGTCAACTGCAGTGCCGTCCGGGAATGTAACAATGACCCCTTGTGGTGAACATAAAATGCTTGCTCCCAATTTAATTAACAAGTCTCTTCCCAATAGGGGAACAGGGGCGTTAGATGAGTACAGGAATGAATGTGGAAGACTTTGATTTGCCACTCGTGTGGTAAGAGGTGTTGTCATTGGCCAGTGTTCTAATCCGCCAGAGAAACCCATAACTCCCACTGTTTTATCACTTATGTCTTTGTCAGTGATTGTGCCCCTTGTCACAGTGGAGTATGTTGCTCCGGTATCAACCAGAGCTTTTAGTGGTCTGTTGTTAACCACTATTTCCATGAGGGGCTCAGCCATTCCCCTCATGGTTTGTTTTCTGGCGGCCCCTTCAACAATCCCCTGCGTCTCCCCCAGGGCCCCATGTTGGGTGCATAGGCGCCTGAAGACTGTGGGGAGCCGAGTGCTGTTGCCCCGGGTATCGTGAGGCTTGAGATCTACCACGACCTCTGGGTCCACCCTGCTGAGGACCCCATCCCCCTCGAGGTGGCCCCGTAACCTGACCGTCCCCTGCCCTGGGACATTCACTTCTCCAATGATCAGTGCCTCCACACTCAAAACACCCCTCGGTCGCCCTCCCCTCCCCCCCTATTGCCTCTTCCCTTAGCCCATTCACTATTTCCCCTCTGTCTATACCCCCCAGGGTCCCATCGGTTGCGGGCCTGCTTGGAAATATCCTCCCTGGTCATACCCGAAATAAGGGGGTATGACTGACGGAGCTGGTGGGGTTTGGATCCCGGGCATGGCTGAGCCATCCATAGGTTGTTGCGACATTTGTTTAGGTTTACCTCCTTTAGCCGCCTCCAATTGTAGTTTTAATAATTGGTGTTTGGCAGTTTCAATGTCATCTAACTCTTTACTCTGGCTTGTCCACTGATCTATCTATGTGAAATACTAAATGCCTCTCCCACACTTCGTTAGAGGCCACTGGTATGTCAGGGTTTCCCTCCATTGCTTGTTTCACACCATTGGGGGCCCCGGACATCACGGCTGTTCTGAAAATGTCTCGAGTTATAGGGTTATTCAAACTATTTTCCTCAACCATTTGTTCCCATTCCGCCGCACATCTGAAATAATACCCTGATCCAGTCTCACCGGGCTTAATGCGAAATTTAATGTTTTGGTACACTGTGGGGGGCGTCGGGAATTGGGCTCTAAGGGCTTTACTCACTTCTGTACTTACTGCTGTGTATACCTGTTCATTGAGCTCATCTTCTATGTGTGCGTTTTGTTCAAAAGCTATCATCTGAGAAACAGTAAAAATTTGGCCTAACAGGCATCTCAAATCTCCCACCGCCAAAGTGGTTCCATGACATAATGCCTGTAATTTAGTCAGCCACCTACCTCCGCCCGAGGTGATGGGGGGTAATTTAGCTAATACAGCTGTCATGTCACTGTGACTCCATGGCTGATATTTAGATTGGCCATTCCTTCCCTGCAATAATGGTGCTTGTAAGCCAGTTCTTAACTGATGGTAACTCCTCCATCTAGTGGCTGGTCTTCTACCTCCCTATTTTCTGTTTCTCGGGGATAATTAATGTTCCCCTGGTCTCGTAAAGTTGGCGTGAATGCCAGTGCGTTTTGTATGGCTTCTTGTGCCATGTGCCACTGGGCTAGATGTCATGATCCCTTTAATGACTATCCTCTGACATTCTTGTGTTTGTAACCCCCTGCGGTCTTTTCCAAATGCTCCCTGTTGTCCATTATGGTCTTCTTCCTCAACTGGATGGACACTTCCTCATTTTCTTTCACTAATCCTCCCTTTTCAGTGACTACACTTTGTTCCTCCTCACTGTCTTCCTGTCTCTGTGTCACCTCCTCAATCTGTGCGGTTAACACCTTTAATTGGTTGCTTAACTTCTCTAAGTCGGGTATGTCTACTTCTACCACTGAGTCTTTCACATTGACTTGAACTTGCTGTTGCGCTGATGCATAGGGCGGTGGCTTCAACATACTCAAATCAGGATACAAGGGGGCGGATCCTATCTGAGATGAGCTACTGGGTCTTGCACTTCTTGTTTTACCCTTACTTTCTCTTCCTGTCTTCTCAGCCTGCACATCTTCTGCGCCCTCTCTCTTAGCTAGACTCAGTGCAGTGGCAGTAAGCGCAATGCGCGTCCACAGCCTTAATTCACATCTCAATTCTTCCTCCTGCTTACCATGCTTACCTTTGTTAAACCATTTCACGTCTTTTCCCTCTTCTACATATCTTTTCAGTCTTACCTGGGCTCTTTTCTCCATGTCCCTAACTTTTGGTGCCAACTTAATCAACATTCTCTCGGGATTCTCCCAACCATTTTCAATACATATCTGACTCCATCTACTTTCCCAAACTTTCTTCTCTTTTTTATGATTTTTTGGCTCTGATTGCGCCATTACATTACTACTACATTTCCCCACTGCGTGGTAACAGGGGTACACCCATACTCCTCACATTCTTTCTCAAATTCAGACATTTTCATACAGCAATACAAACACACTTATTACAAAATTACAATTTCCTATACTAATGTGCCGTAGGACTTCAACCCAAGGTCTTCCTACTGCTGTGGGCCTCTCACCCACAGTCTTCTATTTAATCTGCCGTAGCCCTTTAATCTACGGTCTTACCTGCTGTGGGCCTCTCACCCACAGTCTTAATTTACTCTGCCGTAGGATTTTCACAAAATTATTACGGAATTTCTCCCCTAAAATTAATTTGCCATAGGATTTTCACAAAATCTGCCGTAGGATTTTCTCACACCTACGGTCTTATCACACCTATGGTCTTTACACCTGCGGTCTTAACTACTGCTGTGGGCCTTTAACCCACAGTCTTCTAATTTAATGTGCCGTACTCTTAAACTACGGTCAGCTGTGGGCCTTTCATCCACAGTCTTCTAATTTAATGTGCCGTACTTTAAACTACGGTCAGCTGTGGGCCTTTCATCCACAGTCTTAATTTAATGTGCCGTACTTTTAAACTACGGTCAGCTGTGGGCCTTTCATCCACAGTCTTTTATTTAATGTGCCGTAGTTTTAAACTACGGTCAGCTGTGGGCCTTTCATCCACAGTCTTTTATTTATTCTGATCAACAGATATCAACACTATCTATTAAATGGAACGGAATACATATCAAGTTCAACACATGAAATTTAGAGTGTCCAATATGCAGAAGTTCGTTTAAACCGGTTTCTGCTTACCTTTTTAATTTTGGTCGACCGTATGTTGAACCCAAATCGTTCCGTGCCGGATTTTCGGTCCTTGCCGAATTCTACGACTATCCTTAGAGCCTTTTTTCTCCAATCACGTCGGGTCACCATTTGATGGACTCTTCTGTCCTGCGTGGTCAAAAATTGGAAAGAGGCAACTCTAATAAATGTTGAAGTTTATGATCAGAAACAGCGCGCTGGGTTGTCTCAGTGTCTTACAAAGAACCAACGCAGTGTGTCATTCTAACAACATATTTATAGTGTGTATGTGAGAGGATGTATCTTCTTTCTTCAGGCGGTGCCTCCCTCTCTTGATTCAATCAGCTTCGTTCTCCTTTGTCTGCAAACATCATATGACACCCCACAACACCCAAATTCTGCATAGCTAAGTACTCAGATAATGATATGTGTGTGCATGCACTTCTTTGTTCCACCTTTGGTCTTTGACCCTTTAATTTATTGTCTGCACTCACATTCCTAGAGGCACCAATCAGCATTATCTGCTGCTTCCCAATCTTTGTACACAAGGCTACACACACACACATACATACCACATCCTGTAGCAAACACATTCCAATCAGCCCTTAACTCCTCAGAGTTTTCTGCCTAAACATTTTCATTAAAACACACACATATTATGTTCATCAAAACTGTAATAAAGAATAAACATTTAAACGTAATAAAACGTATTAAAAAACTCCTTCAGCTGTCACAATAACAACTTTTACTCACCCTCTAGTTGTTTCAAATCTGTATACATTTGTTTGTTTTGATGAACACAGAGAAAGATATTTGGAAGAATGCTTGCTACTAAATAGTTCTTGGCCAACATTGACTACCATGTTAGGAAAAATGACAATGGTAGTCAAAAGTGCCCCAGAACTGTTTGGTTTCCGACATTTTTTCAAATATCTTCTTTTGTGTTCAACAGAACAAAGAAATTGATTTGGTTTAGAAGAACTCGAGGACGAGTAAAAGAAGACAAATTGTCATTTTTGCGTGAACTGTTCCTTTAATTGTGCTGATAGCTTTGAAATAAGGAGGAATGTAGTATTTTTACAATTCATTTCATCTAATATTCCCATGGTGCCAAAATTGTACCAATATTTTGACATCTTTAGAGAACAAAAAAAGTTATTCTATTCTTTGAATCGAGAAACAAAGCAATCGGCTGCATCACATATTATATGTTATGTTAATATATAAGATATATGTTGTAGGTGTCCGCCGACAAACTGGATTCCATCACAGCCTTCCCAAAGTTTTTCAACCAGTCATCTTACACCAAGCTGGCCTCCTACCGTAGAGCCATATTCCAGGCCCTGGAGGTAAGACCACATTGCAGCCTTTGTTAACCGCTGTCTGTTGCCTTAGGGGGAATGAGTTAGTAAATATTTCCACCCCTTTGATGTATTTAGTTGAGCCTGTCTGAAAAACTGTTCCTTTCTCTCTTAAAAATATAATTTCGATCGCTTTATTTCTTCTAGAATTTTGGTCAACCCTTTACCCGTTTTCTGCATCACAACGTGACCCAAATATGCACCTGTTTCACTAAAGCTTTATATTATTTAATATACTTTAATGATATAAGGTTGTTGTGACAGAAATATGCACCTGTTCTTCTAAAGCTTTAAATGACTTTATAGACTCACTATGCTCATAAAATGTGTGTTTGTGTGTGAGAGAAATGAGTAGACAACAGGGAAAACACTCATCTAAGAAATGTGGAATTCCCCAAAGGTCTCTTAATTATCTCTCAGAGAATCATACCTCCTAACAAACTGAACAAAAGCCCTCAAGCCCAGACATGCAGAGGTACGGCAGGACTGCCTGTTCTTTAGTCTCTCTCTCCTGTTGTTGTACCTCCTCTCTTGTGTTCTCTACAGCTAACTAACAGTCTGTGTCAGTGTTTTTTTCCCAGTATGACTGATGTGGTGTATGGCACAGTTTACATTCAATTTTACATCGCTTTTCTTGTTGTTTATGTGACATGTGCATCGTTTAAATGTTGTCTTATTATTAGGCTTGTAACAATATACTCAGCTGACACACAATAATGACTTCACGATATAGAGACTTCAGATACATTTTCAGTAATTTTCAACAAAATTAATGATAAAAAAAAAAATCAATCAAACTTCGACTGTACATAACATTTTTGTTGTACATGCAACTTTTTGACAACATTCAAGGTTTAAGTAAGCCTTCTGTATGTAAATTAATACAAAAAGTCAATAGGTCTCTCGCTGAAAAATTTAATTTTACCATAAAAATGTAAAAAAAGAATAAATAAAAGAAAGATAAATACAAAAGAAAGAACTTCTTAAAGCAGAGAAAGCACAAATAAGATATATTTATCAAAAACATTATACTGTATGTTGTTGCTGTCAGGAATACCTCATATCTTACTGGCAAATGAAAAACTCAAAATAATTTTTTTTGAATACTTGAACATTGTCAAAGTTGACAAGCTCTTTTTAATACTTTTTATTGCGCAAAACCCACAGACGTATAAAAAGGGTGACCGATATTAATGATTTATCAAAACAAAATAAATTAAAATAAAATAAAAGCCATGACATGACATGGAGATACAAAGTTTCCACCGTCAGCGACGGTATTTTGATGCAAGTCACACATTGACAACCAAGGACTAAACAGACGTCATATCATAAAAAATCATCATAGTTCTACAAAAGACATCACAATTTTTCTGTATTGCGGATTTACGATGTATTTATTGCTTTGACACGCAGTTCTTTTTTATCTGCATTGCTCCTCAGGTTGCCAGTATACGTGCAGAGAAGACATTTCCTCCCAGCGAGTCAGACAGTATTGAAGAACAGATAAAGCCCATGCTCGACTGGGCTCACGGCGGCTTTCTGCCCAAGGGTCAGGAGGGCCTGAAACCAAGAGAAGACACAGGTGAGAACCCATTATCATGACAGCAGCCTCATTCCAGACCCAATTACTGTGTCTTTAAATGACCCCAGATTAAATTAAGTTAACATATAAATCCTCACTTAACTCTGAGTAGACATTTAAGACTCACTTTAAAAGGGCTCAACATATGGCAGGGCCACCCATAATGCCTGTTTCTTAAAAACAGATTAAGTCATTTAAAACAAATGCCATTATATCAAATAACAAAATATCAAACTGACTGTCATTTAGATAGCCAAAGCAAACTTTAAAAGCACAGTTTTAGGAAATATAAATGCCAAGGTAAAACAGTAAATAAACGTTCTAAATAAAAGGCATGAAACAACGTCAAACTAAAGGTGTAACATGAACCAATACCAGATCCAGATAAACTCATAAATCCAAGGTTTTTCAGAACCTGGCAGCATTTCAAACATTGCCATTTTATTAAGTCATAGAAAATATTAGCAACAAGGAGGTTATGTGACTTGTTTTTCAAGTTTGAATTCATTTGTCGTCCCACATTGTACTTCAGTTACATTGCAGCTTATCGATTTTTTCCATCTTTTCATTAACATGCACATGAATTGACATTTTTATAAAATAGATTATAAACAAACGAACATAATATCATATCAACTCCATACGGACCTATTATTTAAGACAAGGGGGGGGAGATTTTCCAAAGTGATCAGACTTTTTTTACTATTAAACATACATAAAACTAAGAATGTTTCTGTTGCAGTTTTAGAAACAGATGAGAACCAAAACAAAAATTATAAGCAGTCTATACACTCATTCATGCCTCTATTTAAAATTGTCTGAAGCCATACAATTGGATGATCATATGTATGGGGAACAGACTGAAGTTAAAGTTATTTACTGATCGCATTGAATATGAAGAGCAGCTTGGATATCCCTTTAAGAGCATTCTGTTCATTTCTGATACAGTGATACTGCCCTTAAAATGTATTAAAACCCTGTCAAGCCCTCAGGAGTTAAGCTCTGTCAGGTGTTGACAAGTTACTTTCACCCTTAGCGGCCCTCTTCTCTAAATCCAGCTATTAACATCTCTGATTATAGACGTTATATAGGATTCATTATATCATGATTACATGTATGTCCAAATCTTCGGCTGTGCTTTTCCTGAGGGCAGGAACTTACTGTAGCTATAGCTGTTGTGGGTGTTAGTTTCAGTGTTTTTAACTGAAGCAGCTAGAAATCGACACCAAACGCTCACTATTATATGAAATTATTATATTATATTAAAACTAACATATTTATGTGGGGCTTGAATGTTTTTGAGGGATTACTATGTACTCATCGGCTCCTTAGTGAGTTGCTGTGAGTGAACGATTAATATTAATCTGTCCATTTCTTTTGTGTTTGTTTAGTATACAGTGCTTATTAGTGACATACTAGTAAAACATGTGCAATATCATATTTTGCAAATTATAATATACTGTATGTACATTTGTTTAATATGTATAAAATATTATATACATATGATACAAATGGGCAGTTCTCTTGTTGTATAAAAATATATTTTAGGTTAAAGGTACATCCATTTATAATTATCGGGGCCTTTCATTTGTTTTCTGGGTTCAACTTATCTAAATATATAAGAAAATCAAAACAATATTTCAGAATCATTTACCAGCTCTTCATTGGAAGTGTGGTTATACAGTGGAATCAGAAAGAAGTAGGACGCATGATCTTGTTGGCAGATGTTCTGTATAAAAGATCCCTGACAATGGCTCTCATTCTATGTGTGAATCTCAGGACGTAATATCTGGGTCATTCATGTAAAATATATATTCGAAACCTTTATGACTTCCTTTCTTCTGCGGAACACAACAGAAGATATTTTGAGAAATGGTTTTGTGTCCATACAATGGAAGTCAATGGGTGACACCGGGACAGTGTTGTTTGGTTACCAACATTCTTCAAAATATCTTCTATTGTGCTCTGCAGAAGAAAGAAAGTCATACAGGTTTGACTAAAGGGTGAAGAAATTCCATTTATCCCCTTAAGCGGCTGATGTATAGTGTCATTGTTGATAGTACATGTGTATGTGTATTGTGTACAGTAGTGAGTAATGTGTTGTGTTTCTTCCAGCTGAGTATTGTGTTTTTCCCCTGGCCTCTGAGAGCTCACACAGTTGGACTCCTGCCCTCCAGAATTTCCCCCAGCTGCCAAAAGAGCTCGACTCAGCATCTGCAAGGCCAAACCTGGCACTGAGGACGTCTACAGCAGAGGTCAGAGCTCACACAAGGGTTATTATTCATGCTAGCAGGTGACAACAGATTACCGTAGCGTTAAACGATACACGTGTGAATGAAGATGTGTAAATGGGCTTCATTGAGGTCTAAAATCACCTGTTCACACCAAATATCCGGTATGAAGATGCACGAGGGGATTGTGAAATAAAATCACACTGTTGAATTGTCGATATGATGCCTATAACTGCTGTATCGTCTGTATTTCAGAACAAATGGTCAATGAAGTTTTGAAGAATCACAGAAGTATAGAAGGTATGATGTGTTTTAAACTACATTCATGCATTAAAACTTCACATTTTACCGCTCACACTTAGAATAAGCAACTATAAAATCAATTTCAAAATGTAAACGAACAAACAACTGGCTTCCCTCCATACAATTGTTATAAAGCACACTAGCAAAGTTTGCCCAACAGGCCTTTCTGAAATGTTATTGCGCTTTGTTTACTTGATTCGTTCTCTGTTTCAGAGTTTTGCCTTTCTTGTGGAAAAACGAGAGTGGCAACCTTCCATCCCCTGTTTGAAGGAGGCCTTTGCCTAACATGCAAGGTAACTCAAGGTTCACTTGCTTATCTGCCCTATTCTCATGTCACACATCACAACACAACCTGAGATTCTGGAAACCCGGCGCTGTAACACGCACTGACACGACTGCTCATAACACAGCACTTGATCCAGCACCTGGACACCGCTATTGTATCTATTGGTTACATAGGAGGACAAATATATGTGTGGATTTCTCCAGGCTGTCTTATCCTTTGTGTTATCCTGTTACAGTTTATTTGAAGTGACATAAATCATTTGTTTAAGGAAGCATTGAGTCGTATTTGGATTGACGCTTAGATTTTAGCGTGAAGTGAATGGGGGAAGAGTAATACTTTATATAGCGGAAAGAAAAGTAAACAGACAACCCCCTTTTCACTGAGGGGTTGTCTGTTTACTTAAAATGTGTACAGTACATACATGTAAAATATGCTTATAAAAATGGTCTAATTCACTTTTTATCAGGTCTGGCTAAACCAGCTTGGCCAGCTTTATGTGGTTCAAAACATGTATATGACTCTTTCATATGTAGAAGATATTTTGAGAAATGTCCATTTGTGTCCATACAATGGAAGTCAATGGGGGCCAATGTTGTTTGATCACCAACATTCTTCAAAATATCTTCTGTTGTGTTCTGCAGAAGAAAGAATATCATATAGGTTTAGAATGGGTAAATAAATAATTCATTTTTCACTTTAATAAACATCGTTGTCAAAACTTTATGCAAATTGGAAGTATTGTAATGCAGCTTTATTAAAAAACTAGCTAAAATGATCACCGAGTTCAGAAACGTTGTATTTATTTCTCAACAGAAAGTTGTGTTTGTTTTAAAAGTGTGTTTTTTGTGTGTGTCAGGAAGTTTATTTAGAGATCTCCTACATGTACGATGACGACGGCTACCAGTCGTATTGCACCGTGTGCTGTGGGGGTAGAGAGGTGCTGCTGTGTGGAAACGCTAACTGCTGCAGGTACAAAACCAGTCAGATCGTCTCACGCTTCTCACAAGCTCATTCTTTTACATCTCGCATTCCACTGTAACATCTCGGCATCTCATCACTCTTCACCCTAACGTGCTGTCATTTTTAGTGTCTTCTCCTTTGCCCGCAGGTGTTTCTGCGTGGATTGTCTGGATATATTGGTGGGTGCGGGAGCAGCTAACAGCGCCCGTGATCTGGACCCGTGGCGCTGTAACATGTGTCAGCCTCTGCAGCAGTACGGTGTGTTGAAGAAACGTCACGACTGGAGCTTTAAACTGCAGGAGTTCTTCGTCAGTGATAACGGACAGGAGTTTGTAAGTCTGACATGAAACTGGCTGCAGGCAGCATAGAGTGACTTTCTCAGTTTTTAAAGCTGGGGATCTTTAAGCAAGCCACTGTTTACATATTCACTGTGATTTCTTCCAGGAAAGTCCAAAGATTTACCCTGCGGTTCCGGCAGAGCAGAGACGTCCAATCAGAGTGCTTTCACTGTTTGATGGCATCGCCACAGGTGAATGTGCTTTTTGGTTTCCTTGTTTATGCATGTGGATATTAATAATTTCTGCAATTTCTGTAGAATCTGCTATGTATAGGGTGCCTCACACATACACACTTTACTTTGGTGGCCCTCCCAGGTATATTTATGCTGTAAAAGTATATTTGGCAACCCATTGATGCAATTCCTCCGTTTTTTGGTCCGTTTAAAATAAGGACATCATCTCCAATCGATACTACAGATAATATCCCCTTGCACTACCATTTTAATACCTGTTCGATCTGTCATCACAGGAATGATCATTTATGCTTAAAGACGCCACTGCACTATAAATAATCTATGACAAAACCATTATTCACAAATAATATCAATGAAGCATGGTTGGAACGATTTAGTTTTGATGCTCAAATACCAAAAAAGTGCAAAAGTGTGAATATCTTTCTATCCATCTTTGCACTTTTACTGCCGAGTAACCTGGAAAAAGAGGTTTCCATGTAACTTGACGTGTTAGTTTGGTTGAAAACAGCTGATATATAAAACGCGGAAGTAGAAAGGAAAATAGAGAGAATTTTGAGTGTCGTGCAATAGGAGAACAAGATAATCATTAGCCTGTAATCATGACTCTCTAAATCATTATCAGATGAATAAGTGAGGCAAGTGAAAATTCCCAGCTCTGTACTGTGTCCACTTTTGTCCGGCCTTGGTAAATCTGTGGAGAACAAAATACAGGGTGAGATGATGCAGCTGCCGGTCAGTAACAACAAGACATGGCCTGGAATAAACTCAAAGCTCTTTTTAGCATTAAAAACCAAGAAAAATGAAATGCTTTGACAAACAGTGCCATATTTGTATATGTTAATAGAAGGAGAGGAGAGTTAGGATTTGTAAAATATAACATGTGGAAGCAAAACAAATATTCAATGAATCAAAATTTTGTGTTAAAGAAATTTTTACCTGTAGGAGGCACTGTATGTGTATGGTGTCATTACACATTGTGAACGACACTTTCTATGAATGTCACATGTACTGTATGTTTATTTGTAGGTTATTTGGTGCTTCGAGACCTGGGCTTTAAGGTTGACTTGTACATTGCATCAGAAGTATGCGAGGACTCCATTTCAGTGGGTGTCGTCCGGCATGAAGGAAAAATTCAGTATATGCACGACGTTCGCAACATTAGCAGAAAAAATGTAAGTGTAACGCCATTGTTCCGCTTTGACAAACGACTCTGTAAAGACTAATATTCAATGGCTAGGTCACCTCACACACACCTGGCCTGAGATTATTTGTTTAGCGGCGTGTTGCTTGTTCCAACAGCGCTCGAGAAGTATAATGACCTCACCTGAGTCCCTTCTTTATATAGTCACACCTTTAAGTCTGTTTGGCTTCCATTATCCCTTTTACTCACATTCAAACACACACACACAGACACAGAACAGAGAGGCGTCTTAAGCCTTAGTGACGAAACACAAAGGCTCTTTCGCCTTTCGTAAATCCTCTCTCTCTCTTCACTTCATTCACCACCGCACCGACCCACTCAATCACTCGCTCGCTCACCCATCCGTTGTTGTTTCCGAGGCTGGGTTGGGTGGGATTGCAGAGAAGGCCGCATGAAAGGGCTGTTGTCGTGGAAGAAAAGAGAGGAGGATATATCGGAGGCCCTTGATAGGGTTATAACTAAAACACTGAAAGAATGAGAAGGCCAGCTGCAGACACACACACAGATGTTCCTTTAGTTTGAAATGTCTCTGTTTATGTTCTCCATGGCTCAGTGATCTGTAATTTCACAGATAGCAGTAGATACTGAGCGCTGGAATTACTCAGATATGTGTGCAGAGAGGTTCCTTATCCTCTTTATCTGTTTGAACCTCGCACTTCATGTTCTTTTATGGTCAAGTGAAAGCAGTCGATTTATTTTGAGAACACCAGGAATAATGTTTGTAATGCCCGATGAATGGATTGTTGAGCTCCAGACATGTCGTGCAGTTTTACTAACACTAGATGGCGATCTTCTGTTGTGTAGATCGCTGAGTGGGGGCCCTTTGACTTGGTGATTGGTGGAAGTCCCTGTAATGATCTTTCAATTGTCAACCCAGCTAGGAAAGGTCTGTATGGTAAGACATTGTTAATTACATTATGATTCTTGAATTATTCTTTTGATAACAACATTTTGGGGACAGATGACTTATGTTTAAGAGACGTGCCTAATACTTATATTAAAAAAAGGACTTGAACTATATAGCCGCAAACATTTTTTTCCCTATTTAGAGGTATGTTTCTAAGAAAATTATCATTTTTGTTTCATTCTGTGAAACCTCCAACAACATTTCTCCCAAATAGAAATATTGTTTATTATTTGCAACCAACTTGAGATCTTGAATACTGCAAGTTAATTTAAAATACTAATGTTATTTCAAATGCTAATGTTTTTACATCTATTTCAGTTGATTGCTGTCAGTCGCTCGACCTGATTTTGCCAAGTGGTTGATGTCCTCAGGACAACATATTTTGTTGACCTAGGGACAACATTTTTATCAATAAAACCTAAATCCACACCAAATCCCAACCCTAACCATAACTTACCCCTACAATCTGAGGGAAATGATAATGGTCTAGAAGCACCTAATCCTGGTCGGAAGATTGTATTTAAAATAAACTGTAAACTTATTTCTGAAATCTGATTGGTTGATTTAAATGATGTCCCAGGGTCAACATGATGTTGTCCTAAGGAGATCAACCACTTGGCAAAAACAGGAGAGCTGCTGTCAGTCTTTCACATTTTTGGCCGTTTCTCAATATGCGTTTTTGTCTGTACTGTGATGCGTCCTCATCAGTTGCAGCCCAAGTACTGTTCCAATTCAAAGTTCACATCTAGACAAGAACGGTTAAAATCCCCGAATGTGTCCTTGATCCGCCCCTTTTATCGAGGATGCATTGGGAGCTGACTTGTGTGGACTTATGACGCTATATTTCCCGACAGGCATTACGCAGCAACTGTAGTGGTGCAGTAAAACAGCTAAATGTTCATAATATAATGGTTATTATGTCACAAAATGTAGGTTTAAAAGTTGTTTAGGCGAAAATGTATATGTTTAAAGTTCAAATCTGCAGTTGGTTAATTAAGATAGTGTCTATTTTAAAATTTGCTTGGAGGATTTTGTCGATGTGAGCTCCAGGCAATTACCAGGCGCTCATGTACCCGCCCAATGCAGCTTTACCTCGGCAAGTGTTTCTGAAACTCACGGCTGGCTCTCAAGTATTTGCAGCGGTTAAACATGAGATTGAATTATTTTTGGGTATATCTAACAGGCAATCTTTGGTCTTATAAATTTCAAATTTTATAAAGTTCATGGGCAAATCGTTTTAACTAATGGCAAAATTAAGTTTCACTTTTCTATTTTTGATTTAATGTTGTACCGGAGTGCTTCCTACTTCAGTAACGTTACTTTTGACTAAATTATTGCTTGTTATATTCCCTATTGTACACACTTCTTACGCTTTATAAAGCATTGTGTTTTGCATCATATTTAATTTTATTCTTAACAACATCAGAGCAGAATCACGTATTATGACATGAAGCACTGTTGTGTTTGTCATATTATTTTATTTTACTTTGTTTAAACCTAAAGCTACACTGAAGTAAATATGCTACGAGGTAAAAGAGGATTGCATGTATTTGACTGAGTGACGCATCAAGTACTCTGCTGTTCCATTTCTAATATAACCGGTCTGCATCCTCCCGTCCTCACAGGTTCAAACTCCTGAGTCTGAATTTGCCAAGTCCAATCTAGCAAGGACAGATTGTCAGATTTTTTTGTCAGAATTCAACAGACATAGGCCCATGTAGATTAATGGCAAAACTGGAGGGGTCTCCTTTTTTTCTGTGGCAGTTCACAGGAATTAGAATTTGAGAAAGATTTGGGGATGGCTTTTTTACTTGGATGACTTCAACATTATGGTAGATTTTTATCATAGGGATTTATAGGTGCAGATTAAAAATGTATTAAATGATAAAAATGATATCGTCTTTCTTTAGAGGGGACCGGACGGCTGTTTTTTGAGTTTTACCGCCTCTTGAGTGAATCGAAACCAAAGGAAGGGGAAGACCGTCCTTTTTTCTGGATGTTTGAGAACGTGGTCGCCATGAGCATCAACGATAAAAGAGACATCTCACGATTTCTGGAGGTTTGTGCTTTCTTTCTAGTTGTGCTTTAAACCACCTGTTTGTTACAAACTTGAGGACTGATAAAGCTCTGTTTTCTTTGTTCTGTAGTGTAACCCTGTGATGATTGACGCCATCGAGGTGTCAGCTGCTCACAGGGCTCGGTACTTCTGGGGAAACCTACCGGGAATGAAGAGGTATTTACACCATCTTCATCGTGGACCATCTCATAGTAGCTTTTTTACTGTTTATATTCTTTAAGTGGGATTTAAATCACAAAAAAAGATCAAATGTAAATGAACCTTTAATGTAGTGATATGTGGATGAAATTAAAGTGTTTTCTTTTTAGACCTCTGTGTGCCTCTGGGATGGATAAATTAGAGCTTCAGGACTGTTTGGAACATGGCCGTGTTGCCAAGGTAACATATTGTGACATGTTTTAAAGGCATTTAACACAGTGAGTGACAAGTTCTGTTTGCGATCTTGTCACTTTTCACACATATAGGTGTTCTTTTAATGTGCACTAAAAGTGTGGTACTTGCCAGTCCCATCGCAATGCCGCCCCCTGCTGCTTCAGCTTTAGAAACGTTAGTCAGACATTCTGACAAGAACTCATTTATATTTTAATATTTTCATTTATATTCTCACTTTCTCTCCAAAAGTATATATTGTTTTAATCCATGCTAAGCACATACATACTAAATTACATTTGATTAGTACATTAAATGAAAGTTAGAGGGATAGTTCACTCAAAAATAAAAATTCTGTCATCATTTACTCACCCTCAGGTTGTTTCAAACCTGTATACATTTATTTGTTCTGTTAAACACAAAGAAAGACATTTGTAAGAATGTTAGCAATTTTCAGTTCTGTGACATCATCCACTACCATAGTGAGAATAATATTGTATATATAAAATATTGTATATTTTACTTTGACATTTTGAAGAATTTAGGGACATAAACCATTCTGGGGCACCTTTGACTACCATTTCATTTTATTGGCAGTCAATGATGTCACAGAATGGAAAATTGCTAACATTATTCCAAATATCTGTCTCTGTGTTCATCAGATTTATACAGGTATGAAATGACATGAGGGTGAGCAAATGATGACAGAATTTAAATTTTTGGGTGAACGGTGACTTTAAATCTAACCTGGTGTGTCTATAGTTTGGCAAGGTACGCACCATCACAACCCGGTCCAACTCCATTAAGCAAGGCAAAGATCAACATTTCCCTGTCATGATGAACGGCAAAGAGGATATCCTGTGGTGCACAGAGCTGGAGAGGTTCGTTCATACACCATCAAAAGATTTGCTTGGCTGATTCAGTCAACAACATCCCAAACAAATTTCTCTCCTTTTCTCATTATAGGATTTTCGGCTTCCCCATCCACTACACGGATGTGTCCAACATGGGTCGCGGGGCCAGACAGAAGCTGCTGGGACGGTCTTGGAGTGTACCTGTGATCCGACACCTGTTTGCCCCACTCAAGGACTACTTTGCTTGTGAATAGCACCTGTAGCATCAGACAGCAAATACATTAAACATAATGCCAACGTGCAAAACCACCAAACGTCCTCATTAAAACAACAAGGACCTCTTGGACACTCGTTAGTCTTCCAAATTCAAGCATTGGAGAGGTGAGCTGAGAGGTTGGGTTGAGGACTGCTGACCGTCAGACCAAACGGTAGTAAGTAGACACTGTGGTGTGATGTTTAGAACATCGTTTGTTGACACATGGTCAGCTTTTGTACTAGATGTTTGTAAACTTGATGGGCCATGTTTTTGAAGCTGTCAGTTAGGTTTTATCATTTATTGTCATCGTTTTGAAAGAGTTTTACACAATGCCTCACAATTATATTCCATTATTTCAAAAATTCAACAAAACAAACTTCCACAGTACCTTCTTAAGCTAAAGCTAATGCTAAAGAATGTACAAACGGAACAATTCTTATCACGCGTAACGTCATTATAGATTATGTATGCTTGCATGTGACACATTTCCATTGTACTGATGGCATGAGAAAATACTTGAAATGTATCATTGCAAACTTGCAAACACCAAGCTGTGAGTCCTTACAAAACAACGCATTCAAATGGATGCATTATCAGAATATATGCTCAAGGCATGATTTTACCATGCCAGAATTGTTTTACTTTAATTGTGTTACCCCAACTAGACACTGAGACCGTGTAGTGCTTAAACAGGTGACATTCCCTCTGTTGCACAATAATAATATAACAAGAAGGTTTGTCTGTGAGCAGAACTACAGGGCATTAGCCTCCTCTAAACATTACAGAATCTTCTCCATGACTTGTTAGATAGAGATGATAAGTGTACTGTATTTAACCTTGAAATTATTGTTTACAAACTTTAACACATTTCTCAAGTTTTTGTATATTCCTTAAATTGTAGGTCATTTTGTAGATCGACCTCTGTTACGAGGGACTGTATTGAAAACCGTGATGTGCTCTCATATAGATGCACTTTCTTTTGACTTGTTTTTCATAGTTGTTACAGTTTTCTAAAACATTGTATCACTCTGTGATTGTTGATAACAAGCACTGTGATTCTTGAACTCAAATGCCTTTAAAACAATGATGTGTGGTGCCTTTTGAAGAAAAACTCTACAGCCTACCTTGCAGGGTTTTAGGTTGTGAAGAAATTGTCTTCCCTTTTGTTTTATAGACTAAATGCTGTAGCCCAAACTGTTATATACCACTAATATATATATATATATATATATATATACTTAAAACTACTGTCCAAACAAAAAGCTTGAACTTTAAAGCAATATTAATACTTCATATGAATCGTGAACAATACACCTTACGAGTTTTTTACTCTTATTATTGTCATTACTTTTAATTTCTTAAGACATTTTAAGTGTTGGTCTGACAAAAAGATGTAAAAACAGCACAAAGAACAGCGTGTCTTTTCTCTTTTATACTGTAGTGTAGTATAATTACAATTTTAATATCGTAGCCCTAATATTTTACTTAGTAGATCTTCCAATTTTACATATGCTGTCGTTTTACTTGATATTTTACTTGTTTATTTGATAACATAATGAACACATTAATCCGTGCGTTAAAATGTTAAAAATACTCTTAAAAAGTCCATTTGTACTGTTTTTATACATCTTTCTTATAGTGTTGTATACAGTTTACTGTTTTTTGGGACTTACGGTGTAAAAAAATAACCAAAAATGTTAACATCATGAGCAAAATCAATAAAGTCCAAGACTCCAAAACTGTTTGAATTGTGTCTTTTGTGAAAACAAGACTAATGTGCGTGAGTGTTGTAATTGTTATATTACTATACATTCATATATTACTATTTATGTATAAATAGTATATTATATACTGCTATGTATGTATGAACGACTGTTACATGATGTATGCATGCACACATATTAATTGTAGTCATCTAATCCGAAGAGAAAAAAACCAGTTCGGCATTTGTTTAATCCAGGTAGGCTAAAGAGTTAAAGAGACTCCAAAAAAATCTGTCATCATTTTCTCATCCTCGTTTTATTGGTTCTGATGAACACAGAGAAATATATTTGGAAGAATGCTTAGAAAACAGTAGGAACATTTTGTTAAAAGTGCCCCAGAACTCTTTGCTTTTCTACGTTCTTTCAAATATCTTCTTTTGTGTTCAACATAACAAAGAAATGTAAACAAAAATACCAGAGGTATCATCCTCTAAAGGATGCGGTATACGGAGGATTCTCAACTTAGAATTAAACAAGACATCCTTCATAGGACATACTGGCAGATAAGGAAACAGGAAGTACCACGTTGCTATGACAACACGTTGCACTCGCACACCTGTCAAATGAATTAAAATGATTTCTACTTGATTTTAAGAGATACAAAGTGGGTTACTTTCTACCCTAAACAATGCCAAAAGAGTTAAACTAACGTACCATTTTTTTGCCTTACTGCTTTAAAACGTTTAAACATCACTAAACACTTGTAAACCTATTTACTACATATGCCTACTAAGATTAAAAGACATGACACAAATTGTAAACTGTTAACATTTAATCACCACATATTTGATTGAATGTGCTGCTGTTGCAGTTTATTAACAATACAGATGCAAAGAATTGTGGGTTATGTCTAACAACGACGCAGACCACTCATGTGTCCTCCGAATTGTCGTGAAAGTAGATCACATTAGAAGGGTGCATGCGGACTGTCCTACCTGCTTTTATGAAACGAGACAGTCTCAAAGACGCAGGCTTCAAATGAGACCTCCGGAGGACGCAGACTTTCGAAACGAGACACAGCTTTTTACTCCATAACATTACTGCTTTGAAGCAGATTTTTTGAAATGTATGTGAGGATGTGACATTTTTCCTTAGCTTGCACCTTATGCACCAAGTGTGTCTGATTTTTAGGAGTTGCTGACCTGATGCAAGTGGAGGACATTTTATCAATCTCATCTACATCAGACTCGGAGAGCCGGATGGACACACAAGGTTTTAGATTCTGTTCAGGTGACATTTTGTCATTTTTCGCTCAGACGTTGGGACCGGACTTAAGTGGTGTTTGTTCATTTTTGACAGGAAAATGTGATGATGATGACATCACTGATGATGATTGCAGCAGCAGTGATGATGATGTCTGTTTGATTAATTGTTGGGTAAATATCTATGCATTGATTTTTTTTTTGTTGAGAAATGTGCTGTTTAAGGGTGCTCAGTTAAATGTTTTTTTTTTCAGAAGAGAAAAAGACATTTTAAAGAGATACATAACAAACAGGAGAGAGCTAATACATATCAGGTATGTTTTTAAAAAGATGATGGGTAGAAAGAATCCTTATTTTTCAATTGAATTAGCCGTCAAAGTGGGTTCTATTTCCGAAACTAAAAATTTAAAGAGATCATTCCAGATTTGTATTTTATCAGCTTTTCTAGATGTATTGAGGCCATTCTAGTCTAGTATTTGTTGAATTTCAACAAAATCAAACCTCAGGAGTCATCCAACAGCAATGTTTGAGACTGACAGCATGACAAGAGAAAAATCGAGGATATCACACATTTTTTTATCTTTGCCTAAATAGATGTAGAAATATGACTGTTGTATTGCTTAAAAGTGAATATGAACTTGTTTTCTTTGCCGTATTTGAGGTCTGAAAATATTCAGATCATCTTTTCTGTTATTTTTTACACTTTCCCCAGTTTTCCTTTACTGCAAATAGAAACAATATTTTTAGTTGAAATTTGGGAAAAATATTGTTAGTAGTTTACAGAATAAGACAAAAATTATTATTTTACCTAAACACAACATATAAATAGTAAATTCGGAAAAACTGAAAATATTTTAGAAATTGTCTTTAATTTTTTTCTGCGGTTGTATGATGATGAAACAATTTCTACTTTGAATGCACAGTTGCTTTGGATTAAAGATCTGACAGATGTATAAATGTAAATGCCAAACAAACAAATTGCACTTGAAAGTTATTTGTATGATCAGTATTCAGATTCTTTATCCAACAGTGGCTGTGTTTTTCCTCTTTAGGGCGATTATGCAGTTGGTGAGATGGTGTGGGGGCCGATTGAGGGCTTTGGTCTCTGGCCCGGTCTGGTTCAGAGTTTGGATAGTGGGAAGCCCCGCGACTCCATGCGTAAAGTGATGTTCTTTGGTAACAGGATGGTCTTGGAGGTATAGAGTCAGTCCATGAATGTTTGTGCAATCTTATATTTTAACGGTTGTGTTAGGTTTTTGAGAAAGATTGTGCCGTATATTTATTTTCCGGTGCAGAGCAGTGTAGGAGATCTGTTGCCCTTCTTTTCATTCGCTCAGTGCTTCTGTTTCAATTCCTTTGCAACGGTGACTACGTATAAAGAAGCAATCTTCAGTTCTCTTCAGGTAATGCTAATTTTGTTATGCTGTTATAAAGTCTTTAGAGTGCGCTAAAATCAGACTTTGTCTAGTTACGGAATAACAGTTTAGTCATCTTAATGTTAACTGTCTTGGCTTTGATATATACAAAACCCATTAATAAAAAATGAACAGATCAAATATTTTTCTCCACATTTCTAGGTGGCTTCCAAGCGCAGCAGAATGTTTTTTTCTCCCGACACAGACTGTAAAGATGAGCTGATAAGAGTTATGTTGAACTGGGCTTTTGGAGGTTTCAAACCATCGGGTGTAAACGGACTTCGACCTCCATCAGATTATAATGGTATGCAGCCAAAACCTGCTGGAAAGATGATTTTTAAAATTCAGCTCTGATTATTAGTGTTTGAACTGTAGTATTTATAGTATATTTTTACATATTTTTCCTTCCTAAAATAGATATCATGCCGCGAACAGTGAATGGAAGAGAAAGGTCTCCAAACCGCAGCACCCGCCGAGAAACATTTTCAGTTTAACTGTATCTCTGAATAAACTCGCTGATTCTCTGGACCTTAGCAAAGGCTCGATAGACCTCACGGAAAAAGCCGTTTATAGGGAACTCGTGTGTCCCGAAGATAATCGGAGACGGTTTAAAACCATGAAGAACCGTTGGGACTTCAAACATTTGCGGCAGAATAAGCACACAGTCATGACGAGCATGCAGGAGGTGGAGTATATGGAGGAGGTCCGGCCGAGACACAACGGCCAACAAAGAGGTATGAACATAGTCCACAGATGTATTATTCTGGCTAAAATGAAGTGTTGAAACGTGGTGTCATGTACAATGTTTTGTTTTCACAGATGCAATGGTGCATGAAGTACTCGTAAACAAAAGAAAGATCAAAGGTAAAAGACCCTTCAATGTACATTGTCGTGAAAGAACTGTTACATATGAGTGAAGAAATGTGTTTTTCTTTCCTCTCAGAGTTCTGTTTACCCTGTGGAAGTACATCTGTGGAAATCCTACACCCGCTGTTTGAAGGAAGCCTGTGCATGAGATGCAGGGTATTATATAGTTATACACTTCATACTAGGGGTGTAACGTTTATTCGTACCAAACCGTCACGGGGCAAACGCCACATAGAAGTACAGGACAACGCAGCATGGTGCCTGTGCGTCAGCAGATGTCGCTGTTTTAATGGCATAACGTAAGCTCTGCCCTTCGAAGGGAGTACGGCATAGGAATGATCCCCTCTATGTTGAATTTGCCCCGTGACGGATCGATACACGAATACACGTACCGTTACACCCCTACTTCATACACCTGTATATGCACCATGTGTTTCAGGATGTTTGGCTCTAAGAGAACTGGGCTTTAAAGTGGAAAATATGTGGCCTCAGAAGTGGATGAAGAGTCTGTTATCATCTCCATGGTTAACCATGATGGAACTATCACTCATGTGGATGATGTTAAAAGTATTACTAAAGATCACGTATGTTAAAATTAAGTGTTTATTATCTAGTTTATAATACCTTTATTTAACCTGGAAAGGACTCACTGAGATTAAAAACCTCTTTTCCAGGAGTGTCCTGGCCAAGATAATCAGCCGAGTTTGCAAATACAAATAGACAATAAATACAACATACGTTACAAAAACCAACATAAAACCAGTTAAAAACAATTACACACCGTTGAATTACTCTCTAAATTACATAGTAAGGACTTAAAATAATTATAAGACGCCCAATTTTGTAACATCATCTCCTTTTGGAGAAGAGTCCAGTCAAAAGCGGCAGCGTATTTGAACGAGGTTTTACCAACCTCAGTTCTAGCATAGGGCACACAAAGGTTATAAATTGATTGAGAACGTAATGAATGATTTCCAGACATAGTCCTTTGGATGAGGCAACAGAGATAATTTGGCAAATGACCCCGAATTGCCTTATACATCAACAAATGCCAATGCATTTTTATCCTAGCACCATGGTACAAAGCATCCAGGGATGAGAGGAGATAAGATGGGGGTGCTTGTAGACCACATCCCCACTGCTACACTGATAAAAATGTAGCAGACACTCATTTCTTTCTCACCTTAAATAGAAAACATGATTTGTTTCTAAAATAACTAACTTCATCTTTAGTTTTTGGCTTATATACTTAATATGTGAACTAAAATGTAATTTGTTATCAATGATAATACCCAGATATTTGTACTCTGATACTGAATTAATTTGTTTGGTTTCACTGTTTGACTTTAATAACACTGAGATTTAAATATAATTATGAAGAAGACAGAATAGGCACCTCACTGACTTTGGCTTCTTTTTAATCCTCAGATCAAAAAGTGGGGCCCATTCGATCTTCTCATCGGTGGCAGTCCCTGCAATGACTTGTGCACAGTCAATCCTTCCCGAAAAGGCTTGTATGGTAAGACACGATGTCAACACACATTGTCTCAAATGGAATGCCCACAGATTCACAGATACTTGATGTGTACCGAATGTAAAATGAAAGAATAACTTTCATAAATATTACTTTACAATGTAATAAAGATAATCATCTTTGCCCATTCCATATCTTTTTCTATGAAGACTTCCCTGATTTCAAATGTTCTCTTGACTTTGCAGATGGCGGCACTTTTTTGAGTATTATCGGCTTCTGAATATTCTGAGGACGACCCAAGGCCAATCTTTTGGCTATTTGAAAATGTTGTATTAATGGAAACCAAAACTAAAACCGCAATTTCCCGCTTTCTAGAAGTAAGTGCTCTAGTTTGTTATGTTGGGTAGAGGTTTGACCAATGTGATATTTTTTTTCTTTTTATTAATGTTTGTTTTTAGTGTAACCCTGTGCTTATCGATGCTGTGAAAGTCAGCCCTGCACACAGAGCAAGATACTTCTGGGGAAACATACCTGGCATGAACCGGGTAAGTGTGGTATATTTAAGATAAGAGTATAACAGTGATGTTTCAGTGCAGTTATTTATTATATTCCCTATTCAGTCCGACCTAAATTTCACAATGTTTTGTGGGATTTTTGCAATCAAAATGAACGTGTGACTGAAATTGTCTAGACGATTTAAAGGTTGGTGTTCAATTTGAAATTTTTATGATGTTGAATGTTTGATTTTTTTATTTAATTAGGATGCCTCAAATTATTGTCTAAAATAATCAAACGGTTTAGTTAACCGTTAATTAATGAAATAAGAAAAAAGAAACAAATTGACCATATGACAAATAAATAAAGATACAGATAAAAATAGTGCTTTGATATAAGATTGTTTTTACTGTTGTTTGATTAACATTAAAGCTGTAATTTTGTTTTTTTATTTGTTTTATATTTTGTATTATTAATATGGTTTATTTATTATTTATCCTCTTTTTACCAGACCAATTGTACCATCTAAAAATGACAAAGTTAATCTTCAAGACTGTCTAGACGCTGGCCGCACTGCAAAGGTGTGTCAAGAGTTTGTAAAGATTATACCCTCAGTTTATGATTTGATCAATACACAATACTTGCTTTATACAGTAATATCACAATATATTGAACTAAGTGTAAAATATCTTTAAAAAAAATCTTTTTTTTATGTTGATACAACAAACTATTTGTTTAACTTTATGTTAATTTGTGAAAGAACAAGTCTGACATGGAAAAATAAAACTATCACTGTAAAACGTTTTTCCTTGTTTTTCAGCATGACAAAGTTCGAACCATTACCACACGTCCAAAAGCAATGGGGCCAGGGGCCAGTTATACTGACTGCCCAGTCATCATGAATGGAAAAGATGACAATATATGGATCACAGAAATGGAGCAGTAACTTACTTTTATTATTCTGTTTTATTATTTTTATAATTGGTGCTAATCATTCCACAGTTAAACATTTGTGAAAACAAAAATAAATATATATTCTTACTCTATCATTTTTCAGAATATTTGGATTTCCAAAGCATTACACAGATGTAAAGAGCATGGGCCGTTTGCATAGACAAAGAACATTAGGGAAGTCGTGGAGTGTTCCCGTCATAAAACATCTTTTAGCACCACTGAAGGATTATTTTGCTTGTGATTAACTCAACATGAACAGAACCTCTTTTTCTTCTTCAGAAGTTTTTGTTTAGTTGTTCTTCTGTCCCAGAGAAAAAACACCAAAGGGCATGAGTTTGTTATTGGAAGTGTGAGGCCCTTTCTGAAGGTGTTGCGTTGTGTTGTCCTAAGTTGTTCTAGCTTTTAATAAAGATTTCTTTGTTGTAAATGGTTACCGTTGTTATTTTCCCCTTTTGTCACATTGCAGATAAAAAATAATTTTATATTTAAATGGTTTAACACATGTAAAGGATTGAGCTGAATAAACTGATACATGTGTGTACTCTCTAGTGTTAAAATAAAAAAATGGAATTATTTGACAAAAACTAATTTGGCATATATAGTTGATGTCCATATTTGTGGTTGTATATGTTTAGTATATTGCCGTTTAAGTTACTTGGAGCTTATTTGTGAAGTCGCGAATAGATCGTTTCTAGGACTTTTAATATGAAACGAGCAATTGAGAGTGACTTTTGTCGTGAAATGTGAACGTGTTCGAATACCGGACACAGAATGTTTTTTTTCCTTTTTATTCATCAATGGGGTACATTACAATATGTAATAGTACAAAATTGCACAATGAAAAACACATCAGTTATACAATTGCACAAAAAAAACCACATCAGTTATACATCTAAAACATTAAGAATGTTATCCAATAGCCGAGATGTCTTCACAGCTTTGCTATTGTTTCGTAATAATATTAAAAAATCTTTGTATCTGTGGAAAACAATCTACCATTTGGTACAATTGACAAAAACTTTACTTTATCTATATGGCAATTTCCAAGTAGAATAAGAATTTTAAGAATATTATCTATTTCCAAAGAACCAGTATCACAATCCAAAAACAAGACCACTTTGTCAGTTATATTAATACATTTAAAACGTCTTAAAAATCAACAAAGAGATCATAAACCAAAAAATTGTCAGACTTATGTTTACAAAAACAACACACTGGTGAAACCACATTCGTGTCTAGTTCTTCTAGCGTGAACTCTGGTTAAATCCTAGTTTGAGATGTTTAGCACGAAAGTAAATAGTTGTACAGGTGCAGTGTTGACCTGACAGACTAGTTTGACTTTTTTTCTTCTTTAAACAGCTTTGAAAATACAGAACATTTCATTAGAATCTAGGTAACGTTATACATCAAATATAACCAACAAATGCCATTTATCAATCGTAAGTTTAAATACGCAGCCTTTGCAATTGACTTAATGCTGACCTTTAATAATAGTACAGTTATTCTGTCACCTGCCACAATAATAGCCACTCATCCACATTAACCTTACATGCCAAACATAGTATAACAGCATGACTGCATGTTACAGATGTGATGAAAATATTCTTGCTGTTTTATAACATCTAAATCATTTTGGATTTTACCAGCACATCCTTTGGGCTTTAAAGCAGAATAGTCTTTTGACAGATGAAATGTGTAGTTAACATATTACATTTCAAATAAAATTCTGTCCTCGAGTCCTCCGCATCATTATCTTAAAAATAACTATTCAGTTGTCAAACCTGCAGACTTCATTTTAAGTTCTGCCTGTATATTTACTAACCAAGTTGATAACAATATTACATAATATTAATTTCAGATTGTTTTATGCCAGATACTAGAAAACAACTTGTGACTACAGCAATGTCCACAAATAAATGTGTGGTAGTTGGAGACTGTGCCGTGGGTGAAACTTGCCTTTTGGTTTCGTATACAAACAAGTTTACATCACAACCAACAGTAAGACTTTTATTTATATTATATTTAATCCTTTATATATTTATGTTGGCCAGTTTAAGAAATACAATCTCTGAACCCATTATCATGACAAACGAACACACAGCTGAAAAATACTTATTAAATCTGTCATTTGCTGTCAACTGCAATACACCTGAAATGAACTTTGTGTCAAGCTAAAACCAGGGGGGTATTCCAGAAAGTTATGTGTCATACCCGGGTAAGTTTAAGGGTTAGTTAACTGATAACCTCAACTTTCGGATTCCAAAAACGGAGATAACTTTTAGGGTATGTAAGTAACCATAGCAACTTACTCCCTGAAGATAACCTGCTAGGGTCCGGTAAATTTATTTTAAGGAAATGTTTCTAAGCTTCAGGGGATGTCTGCGCATGTGTGCGTTTTTGATGAGCGTCAAGCGGGGCGTGAAATCACAGATTACGTATAATATATAATAATTTTACATTAATATTACAATTACATTTCCAATCTCACCCATCGCAATTCAGCATTCACAACAAATTTTATTACTAACTTTATTATTTAAACTTTTAAAATGAAATAATCATCAAATAAAATAATATAAGGTGTTATTGTTAAACTTTATGTACTTATATTAAATACTGTGTATACTTTGAATTAGGTTTATTAAAACATCTCCAAATGTCACTGGATAAATATACACACCTTACAATTTCCAACAGCTAAAAGATGTTAATAGTCAAGTATTTTAACTCCAGAGCAATTCCATATCATAACTCTTATCCACTTGAGGCAATATTTGATGCATTGGGTCAAAGATAGTTGTGGCCTAATGTTTAGAGAGACAGATTTAAAACTTAAAGTTTGCAAGTTCGATTCCAGGCTTTAGCCAAACCCCCAATGGGATCACTATGGCATTTTGTTCACATATTTAAATTCTTATTATAATTTTAAATACATTTACATAAAAAAGACATAAAAAAACGTAGACTTAAGGTTTTCCATACTGACTGTATTCCTTAAAAATGTCTTTCTGATCCTCAGCCTTCTCCTACAGTTTAGTATTTAAAGGCCTTTCTCCAAATTACAGTTAGACTTTCAGTATAGGCCGTTTCCACCTCTTTTAACATTTGGAAAGCCATGGCCTTTTAGCAAACAAAGTCAAAAGAAACAAACAAAAAAACAAGATGTATGTGTATTTAAAAGGGATATATAGGCTACATGACATATTGTTTCACATTTTTAAAGAAAATCCACCTAATAATAAATTAAACATAAAAAATGTAGTTGCAGGGATAAATATATCGGATCCATCGCAACCTCTCTGATCTCAGTTATACACATTTTACACAATTCACAGGGTTTTCACAAACCTACTGTAATGATGCCATTAAAATCTTTCACGGTTTTGAAGGTCAGGACCAGCTACGGCCTTTAAACAGACGTCTTCTTAGTGTGTTTCTCTGTAGTGTCTCTTTCCTGTTTTGAAAATGTTAAAGACAACTCACCTTTTGATCTTGTGAATGGTTTTGATTGTGGAGATGATGTTAGTTCTGTGTTGTCAATAATGTAACAAGAAACAGCAGAAAAATTAGCAGGGGACCAAAGGCAGTAAAATATGTTGAATGCTCTGCACTAACACAGGTGGTTATGCCTGTTCACATGTTATTTCTATTAAATTGTTGGGTTTGGTCATTTTTTTGTTATAGAAAGGACTGAAACATTTATTTGAAGAGGCAGTATTAGCAGCTGTAGAGACCACAGTGGCCAAGAAGAAACGTAAATGTGTTATTTCATGAGGCGGACAGAGCAGCCTCTTCAAGATGAATCTGGCCATCAACCAACAAAATCTTTTTCTTTTTCCACACTTCCAGAATCAGTTCTGACTCAACATCAGTTTAATAAAGACTGGACTTTCGTTTTTTTTCGCATGATATTAACTGGAAACCAAGTTACATAATGGCATAAATGTGTGTACAACCATTTCTCCCTTTGATGATACCAAAAAGCAAAACTTGTAAGTTTTACTGTACACAAGTTAAAAATATTACAGTAATATAAATTGTAGTTTTAGGAAATTCTTTGAATCTTTATTATGGATAAAAAAATAATAACGTTGCAATATTTTGTACAAACAAATTTGTCTTTAACAAGGTTACATGCTGAGAACGCATCATTTTTCTTAGATGACAAAATGTAATATCATTAAGTATTTGATTTAAGGTATATATATATATATTAAAGGTGTTTTTTAAGATATACCAGAACATTTTATAGCAGTTAGAATAAAAAAATCATCTCTCTGCAGCTGGACAGATCTCTACACTACTGTTAATAACTCGTATTCCATACCAGCCTGCCCAGAACTGTGTATCCTTCCCTCCATGAGTAAAACGAATAAACCGAACTCCAGGTCCATAAAGTTTGAAGACATGTGTCATCTAAAATGAAAGAAAGACCGTGAGAATAAAGGGTAACATTTTACGTTACAGTCATACTTGCTAACATTGGCTGATCAATGAACAACACATTACATGAAATATATATATATATATATATTCTTAAAATTTTAGTTAATTGTGGATTAATAGTTGTAAAGTTTATACATACAACTGATTGTAATATATTACTAATAATTATTAATATTAATAAATTCCTTATAAGTATTATTGATTGTTGGTGTTAAAAAAATTGACATTTTAATTTAAAATTAATTTAATTTATATAATTTAACTCACTTGACACCATTGTTGATCATTCCACTGCTCAAAATGAACTGGGTCAGGCTCAAATGTCCTGATGGGTTTCATCTTCTGATCAAGCAGCTCTACGCGGATCTGGTAAAAACTTCCACAATCCCCACGTGGGGCATACCTGCACCACACAACAATGCAAAACAGACTGAAGTTTTAAGATAGGGTTAGGTTCAAGGCTTTGGTTCTGCTGCTTTGTCATTGCTAGTTTATGGATGTTTAAATAGATGCAAATCATAATTCAGTCAGCAATTTATGTACCTCGGTTTGCAAATGGTATGCAAAGAGACACTCAATTCAAGTTCAAAATGATAATATTACATCACTTAGCACGTGAAGATTGGACTGTGGGAGATTTTCAATCAGTCTTCAATTTCATAAAAAAGTATAGTTTTTATATCATGAAAGGCCACTGAAGACTGAGATTATCTGCAAAACAAAGCTTGAAAAGAATTGGAATTGTAACAAAAAAAGTTGTTTGCAAAGTCCTCTTTTATCTTGAATTTGAATTCAGCACATCAAAGACCTGGTAAGATAAATGAGACAACCATGAAACTGTAGCATCATTGAAGTTGTAAGCACTTACCAGTCTGATATTTTAATATCAGGTTGCAAGTGATCCATAAATGCAGGACCGTAGCCTTCTTTTCTCAAATCAATCAGCTGTTCCTTTAGACACATCCTGAGGACAAAGATCATACATGAGCTTGATTCCATTTAAACAATTAAAAGAATATATTTAATATGACTTTGTAAAGACAAATGTTACAACCAATTGAATTTTAGTCTAAAGGATCAGAAAACCGAACATACCGATAAGAGGTGACAAAATATTTGTCAATTTTGTCATTTGGAAATTGTACAATATTATCTTCTATTTTCCACCCGTCTCCACCATTCTCAACCAGCTTCCATCGATTTAACTTCTCTAAAAAACACTAGCGACATTAGAGATCTGCATTGACATTTGCAGAGGAAAAAATACTTCTCCTAAGATAGAAAAATAATTTGAATTTTAAGAAGTCAGACTTATTTGTTTTAAGCAACAAAAAACACTCTTAATGTGGCTTATTATGCGCCATGCAAGTGTGCCCAATATGGCAGTAAACCAATATTTGCCAAGTGCATTCATGTAAATGGAGCAGAATTGTAACATAGTTTCATATTTGTGGCTTGACCTTCAGCTCTGGGATTTTTGAGCAGGTTACGTCGTTTCTTTGACAGAAAGTAAAAGAGGCGCCAGTCGTTTGGTTGTCTGGACGCATCGCGGAGCTCGAACCCTTCTCTCCGGCAGCGCTCTCTCCAGTGTGCTGCACTGTCCACCAGTTCCTTCCAGTCACAACACACCAACCGACAGATCAGTACCACATCCTTTGCAGGCAGATTCAGTAAGATCTCCTCAACCACAGCCAGAGGAACTGCTGCCCGTAGACTTATGCACTAACAGAGAGAGAGAGAGTGAGTGAGACATCTCTCTACACTGTTGGAGATGTAAAACAGAGACGGATCCTGAGCAAATACAGACTCAGTGATCACGGTCTGGCCGTAGAGAAAGGCTCAAACATGGCTTCCAAAGGAAGAACGAGTCTGTGCCCACTGTGACACTGGTGAGGTGGAGACAGAGACACACTTTCTCCTTCATAGTGATCAATTTAAAGATGTGAGAGAGAAACACTTTCACAAAATGTCAAAGCTCATGCCAGAGTTTGACAGGTGTTCAGAAACAGGGCGAATGCAGATGTTACTGGGGGAGAAGAGACACACATCAGCTGCTGCGTCATTCATCTATCAGCTGCACACCCTCAGAAACCAACTGCTGCCTTCATCTGCTACCATCACTGCACATATACACTCTTGACTTTAGTACATTCATGTTTATGCCTGAACTCTACTTTTGATATTGAGATTTTATTTCCATATTTCATTTGTTTACTTACATATACTTGATTTTATATTTCATTCTATATTAATACCTTACTCAGCACTTACTCAGTTTAATTTGTCTCTAATGTTTGTACTTATTGTATGTCTTTTGTTATATGTTCAATGCTTTGGCAATATTGTAAGAACACGCAATCATGCCAATAAAGTACTTTGAAAAAATTGAGAGAGAGAGAGAGAGAGAGAGAGAGAGAGAGAGAGAGGTTGTTTACAGCTCACTTCCGTGACAGGTCTATAACGGTTGTAATGTAAACAATTTTCCAAACATTCAACAACTTACTTCATCTGATGCGGTTTTAAAATCTGCAAGCTGCATTTGATGGCTTGTCGACTGACCCATTCCTGCAGCTTGACATGTCAACATTTTGTGGTTGTTATCACACGTTGGAAACACGGAAGTTATTATTCTGACATTACAGCATCAACCACTGAAACAGAAATAAAGTCGCTTACCTGCTAACGTTAGTTATGTCAAGAAATACTTCGCAAACCGATAACAGAAAGTAGCATCGATTATAGTCTGCTGTAACGTTATGTCAGACAGAAGATAACCTTTCTGACCGTTGACAGCTGACCCGTTACATGGACTTATAAACGTATTCTTAATTTCCCCAAACAGCTGAATCGGAATCTAATTCTGATCTTATTATTTAATATCACGTGTTTGAGGTGAAAAGCTCTGAATCGAAAGTGCGATGCTGATGATACGGACTACGCCTGTTCTTCTTCTTTCGGTTTTTCTTCTTCTTTCGGTTTTATGGCAGGTAGCACCAACGTAAAGGTGCATTATCGCTACCTACTGTGTTGGAGTGTGAATTTTTCTTTTTTTAAAACATGTTCATATTAATAATATTCAGATCTTCTAAATTATCTAAATCAACTCTGTTCTTTTAAGATAAAGAAATAAACTCTCTATTCCACAAGTGTATATATTTTTAATAACATGTTCACTGACTCTTCTAATCCACAGTGCTCACATAATCCTGTTGGGTGTTTATTTATTATTTTTGGAGTTTATTCATCTTAGTATGTCCAAACCTTAACCTTGTTAGAATATTTTCCTCTTTAGTGCTTCTTTTATTTTTCCTCCAGAAAATCCTTCCTATCAGAAGTAACTATTTAAATGACAGAAAAAAACAAGAGTAATCCCTTACTTTACATTTCAAGGGGAAAGTAATTAAATTACAGTAACTAATTACTTAGTAACTAGTTACACACAACACTACAGGGGACCAAAGGCAGTAAAATATGTTGAATGCTCTGCACTAACACAGGTGGTTATGCCTGTCAACATGTTATTTCTATTAAATTGTTGGGTTTGGTCATTTTTTTGTTATAGAAAGGACTGAAACATTTATTTGAAGAGGCAGTATTAGCAGCTGTAGAGACCACAGTGGCCAAGAAGAAACGTAAATGTGTTATTTCATGAGGCGGACAGAGCAGCCTCTTCAAGATGAATCTGGCCATCAACCAACAAAATCTTTTTCTTTTTCCACACGTTCCAGAATCAGTTCTGACACAACATCAGTTTAATAAAGACTGGACTTTCATTTTTTTTGCATGATATTAACTGGAAACCAAGTTACATAATGGCATAAATGTGTGTACAACCATTTCTCCCTTGATGATACCAAAAAGCAAAACTTGTAAGTTTTAGTGTTCACAAGTTAAAAATATTACAGTAATATAAATTGTAGTTTCAGAAAATTCTTTCAATCTTTAAATTCTTTATTATGACTTATAAAATGCAAGCAGTTTAAACAGTACGTTGCACTTTTTTGTACAAACAAATCATTAACAAGGTTACATGCTGATAATACAAAAATTATGATTTTTAATAAATGCTTCATGTTCTTAGGTGACAAAATGTAATATCATTAAGTATTTGATTTAAGGTATATATATATATATATATTAAAGGTGTTTTTACCAGAACATTTTATAGCAGTTAGAATAAAAAAATCATCTTTCTGCAGCTGGACAGATCTCTACACTACTGTTAATAACTCGTATTCCATACCAGCCTGACCAGAACTGTGTATCCTTCCCTCCATGAGTAAAACGAATAAACCGAACTCCAGGTCCATAAAGTTTGAAGACATGTGTCATCTAAAATGAAAGACAGACCGTGAGAATAAAGGGTAACATTTTACGTTACAGTCATACTTGCTAACAATTGCTAACATACTTGGCTGATCAATGAACAACACATTACATGAACAATATATATATATATTTCTTTTAATTTTTAATTTTAGTTAATTGTGGATTGATAGTTGTAAAGTTTATACATAAAACTGATTTTAAATTATTACGAATAATCATTAATATTAATAAATGCTTTATAAGTATTATTGATTGTTGGTGCTATGTAGTTGGTGTTGACATTTTTATATTATTTTATATAATTTAACTCACTTGACACCATTTTTGATCATTCCACTGCTCAAAATGAACTGGGTCAGGCTCAAATGTCCTGATGGGTTTCCTCTTCTGATCAAGCAGCTCTACGCGGATCTGGTAAAAACTTCCACAATCCCAGCGTGGGGCATACCTGCACGACACAACAATTGAAAACAGACTGAAGTTTTAAGATAGGGTTAGGTTCAAGGCTTCGGTTCTGCTGCTTTGTCATTGCTAGTTTATGGATGTTTAAATACATGTAAATCATAATTCAGTCAGCAATTTCTGTACCTCGGTTTGCAAATGAGTTTAATCAGTTTAATTTCTTAAAAAGTATAGTTTTTATATCATGAAAGGCCACTGAAGACTGAGATTATCTGCAAAACAAAGCTTGAAAAGAATTGGAATTGTAACACATTTTCTTTAGGGATTCAAAAGAAACCTGAAAGGGACGTTGCTTGCAATGTGTTTGCTTGAAATGTATTCCTGTTTGCAAAGTGCACTTTTTATCTTGAATTTGAATTCAGCACATCAAAGACCTGGTAAGATAAATGAGACAACCATGAATGTGTAGCATCATTGAAGTTGTAAGCACTTACCAGTCTGATATTTTAATATCAGGTTGCAAGTGATCCATAAATGCAGGACTGTAGCCTTCTTTTCTCAAATCAATCAGCTGTTCCTTTAGACACATCCTGAGGACAAAGATCATACATGAGCTTGATTCCATTTAAACAATTAAAATAATATATTTAATATGACTTTGTAAAGACAGAAATGTTACAACCAATTGAATTTTAGTCTAAAGGATCAGAAAACCGAACATACCGATAAGAGGTGGCAAAACATATGTCATTGTGTCATTTGGAAGTGGTTCAAAATTCTCTTCTATTTTCCACCCGTCTCCACCATTCTCAACCAGCTTCCATCGATTTAACTTCTCTAAAAAACACTAGCGACATTAGAGATCTGCATTGACATTTGCAGAGGGAAAAAATACTTCTCCTTCTAAGATAGAAAAAGAATTTGAATTTTAAGAAGTCAGACTTATTTGTTTTAAGCAACAAAAAACACTCTTAATGTGGCTTATTATGCGCCATACAGTGTGCCCAATATGGCAGTAAATCAATATTTGCCAAGTGCATTCATGTAAATGGAGCAGAATTGTAACATAGTTTCATATTTTGTGGCTTGACCTTCAGCTCTGGGATTTTTGAGCAGGTTACGTCGTTTCTTTGACAGAAAGTAAAAGAGGCGCCAGTCGTTTGGTTGTCTGGACGCATCGCGGAGCTCGAACCCTTCTCTCCGGCAGCGCTCTCTCCAGTGTGCGGCACTGTCCACCAGCTCCTTCCAGTCACAACACACCAACCGACAGATCAGTACCACATCCTTTGCAGGCAGATTCAGTAAGATCTCCTCAACCACAGCCAGAGGAACTTCTGCCCCTAGACTTATGCACTAACAGAGAGAGAGAGAGTGAGTGAGTGAGAGAGTGAGAGTGAGAGAGAGAGAGAGAGAGAGAGAGAGGTTGTTTACAGCCCACTTCCGTGACAGGTCTATAGCGGTTTTAATGTAAACAATTTTCCAAACCCTCAACAACTTACTGCATCTGATGCGGTTTTAAAATCTGCAGCAACCTGCATTTGATGGCTTGTCGACTGACTCATTCCTGCAGCTTGACATGTCAACATTTTGTGGCTGTTATAACACTGCGCGTCTGGATCTTCGCTTTACGTTGGAAACACGGAAGTTATTATTCTGACATTCCAGCATCAACCACTGAAACAGCAATAAGGTCGCTTACCTGCTTAAAGTTATGTCAAAAATTACTTCGCAAACCGATAACAGAAAGTATCATCGAGTCCCATCCCATACAGATGATAAATACAGTTTCGCTCTAGTCTGCTATGTCTGCACGCGTGCTGATGACGTCAGGATAAGGCCGAAGTCAACAACCCTGTTCTTCTTCTTAGTTTTTGGCGTCTTACACCCTTTGTGGATTAAGGCCTACTGTGCGTTGCTGTTGTGCAGTCCTGATCCTCAAATACTTAATTTAATTAAAAAAAAATCTGAACATAATATTAAAAAAAAATATATATATACCTATCAACTCGAATTTCTAGGGTTCACGGTTCCATCTGGCGCTGCGTGTTCAGCTCCCATAAATCCCTACATTGTCCAACCTAATTCTAAATCCTCATATTTAACCCTGTACTGTTAAAGTACCTTATTAGCAGTGTTGGGTAAGTTACTCTGAAAAAGTAATTAATTACTAGTTACATATTCAACAGTGTAATTAGATTACTGTACAAATTACTCTCTCCAAAAAGTATTTAATTACTTATTACTAATTACTTTCTATATCCTATATCAACCTTGATTAGTTAAGTGATTCAAGGAAAGACATGAAACGGCTCTTTTAATTCATTCAAATCAATAATATAAAACTACATAAAGTAGTATTATTAACAGACCAAATTATTACAAATGTGAGAATAATACAATAAAGCATGGATTTTAAAGTTAGGCTTTGAATTTTTATGTCAATTCCATGTTTGCACACACAAATATTACACAAAGCATTTAGTTTAATTACATCAGAAGTAACTGTAATTAAATTACAGGAAAAAATAGAGTAATCCCTTACTTTACTTTTTCAAAGGAAAAGTAATTTAATTACAGTAACTAGTTACACCCAACACTGCTTATTAGTAACCTATATCCTTCACTGTCTTTATTAATCTCATATCCTAACACATATCCTATATCATTAATTCCTTTTTAACTTAAATGTGTTATCAATTCCTTTCTTTCTTCATCATATTTTTTACAATCAGATATTACGTGCTCCACGGTTTCCCACTCCCTACAAAACTCACACAAGGCACTCTCATGTACTCCCGTTATAAAAAGAGATGTGTGTCCAAGTCTCATCCTTGTCAACATAACATGATCCATAAATGTTTTGTTTATTTTGAACATTGTTTTTTATTTTATAGAAGTACCTACCGTTATTATCTAAATTCCATATTTCTTGCCATTCCTTTAAAATATCATCCACGATTAATGTTTTAGCTTCCCATTTACTTAAATATACATTCATATCTATTTCTTCCTTTTTAAGAGCATCTTTTGCCAGTCTATCAACCTCATCATGCCCTTCTATACCCACATGGGCTGGGACCCAACAAAAACCAACCACTATCCCTCTTCTTTGTATACGCCACAGTAAAGTTAATATTTCATATAATAAGCCCCTCCTTGAACTGCCACCTTACCGTGGTGGAGAGGTTTGAGTACCCGAAAGACCCTAGGAGCTATGTTGTCTGGGGCTATATGCCCCTGGTAGGGTCTCCCAAGGCAAACAGGTCCTAGGTGACGGGTCAGACTAAGAGCGGTTCAACAAACCCTTATGATGCCTATAAATTTGAGGACCGTGACGTCGCCCCCCGGCATGGCACAGCCGGGGCTCCACCCTGGAGCCAGGCATGGGGTTGGGGCTCGTATGCGAGCGCCTGGTGGTCGGGCCTCCCCCCCTGGGGTCCGGCCGGGCTCAGCTTTCACAATACTGTGAAAGATCTAGGTATCTATATCTCCAAAAAAGACTATGTTAGACAAGAAAAAGAAATCAATTAAAAAAACAAACTAAGATTTAACAACTGGCTTCAAAGAGATTTATCTTTTATAGGAAGAGTTCTATTAATTAAAAGCAGAAGGTTTGTCCCGGTTTATATTTCCATCTTTCTCATTATTTGTCCATGATAATACTTGCAAACAAATTCATAGTTTATGTTGAATTTTTTGGAAAAATAATCATCAGCATTTAAAGAAACAGGTCTTATGGCAGGTTTTGATATGCTTGTTTTTTATGTTTATAGTACTTTTAAGCTGAATTGGGTTAAGGATTGTGTCAATTCATCTGAACTATTTGTTTTTTTATCTTAAAAAAATAATTTGTAACTTCTCCCCATCTTAGCTCTCCATAAAACTCTCTAAATTCCACGAACAAGCTCTTCTGGCATTGAAACTTTGTTTTGTACACAATGTCTCACCACATAGAGTTAAACTATGGAATTTTCTTTTTGAAAGTATTTTTTACAAAGAACAAGTCAATTAAAAAAAATTTGGGATGAAAAATAGGTATTTACTATCTCTCATTCACAAGGGAATGTGTACTCGTACTATGATTTCATATCAAAATATAATTTCCCGGTTGAGCATAAAGAATTTCCTACAATGTTTAAAGCTATACCAAATGTTCTTGTTTGGCTAAGATGTAATTTATTATTTGATAAGATTGTAAAAAGTGAACAGAAAATTTTGGTGAAGACAAGAGTGTTTATGACCCAAAATATTGTAATAAAATGATAAGAATGTGTTTCGTTCAAGAAAACTAATCTCCCACAGGGGAGTTTTTTTGGAATTCGCTTATAAAAAGTACAAATTGGAAAAGAACATGGCTATTACTTTATACATTTTGTATATCCAACAAAGTTAAAGAACTAAGACAAGTATACATTTTTAAATAAATAAACATAATCCGCTATTACCACTCGTTTATTTATTGATATAACGTTTTGACTTAAAAACAAGTAGCGGCATTTGTTTTAAAGCGTTTGATAATGTAAGCAGTATCAAGTAAATACCTTCGATATAAATGCATGAATAAAGTTTAAATAGGACAATCTGGTCAAAATAACACAAAAATGCAATGTATTTGCAAACAACAGTTTAAAAAACAACAGTTTAAAAAAATATTTGATGAAATATCTTTCGTGCATCTTGCCCTTCTCTCAGTCATTCCCATTGTGGTTGGATGATATTATATCACTCCTGAGGTTGACATTTGTTGAAATTCAACTAATACTGAAATGGAGTGGAATGACCACACTACTGACTAAACACAAACTTGGAGGGGTCTCTTAGATTTTCCAGAGCTGTATTTGATAACATTGGATTAGGGTATTCTGGGTGTTTTACACATGATCTACATGTTATATGCTATACAAAATAAAATACATTCATCATATTTGTCTATTCTTTTTTTATACAATCATGCATTCTGTTTTAAAGCTTTTTTTATTCTAATTGTTACAAGCTAAGCATGTATTATTAGTCGACAACCAACATAATAATTACTTAATTTGAAAGTCGGTTTGTATACAAGGCATGTTCAGACAATGTTATGTATCATCACCTGGAACGATCTCAACACTACTGTTCGTGAGTCGTATTCCATACCAGCCTTTCCAGAACTTTGTATCCATCCCTCCATGAATGAAATTAATAAAACGAACCCCAGGTCCATAGTTCTTGAAGACGTGTGTCATCTGGAGAAAAAAACACATCAGAAACATCAGAACTACGGAGAATAATAGCATTAAGAATAGGACTGAATGGGAACTCTTTCACTTCTTGTTTTTCAATGTGCTTACGTGACACCATTGCTCATCGTTCCACTGTGGAAAGTAAACTTTGTCAGGCTGAAAGGTTCTAATCACTTCCTTATTCTGTCCCAGCAACCTCACACAGATTTCATAGTAACAGCCACAATCCCAGCGTGGGGTATACCTGCACCAGACCAGACATCATACATGTGCTCTAACCACAGCTTTCACAATTTCACGCTGATTTAAACCAAATAGACAGAACACTCGCGAAACGTTTACCACTTAAAAGAAAAAAAGAAATAAACAATCTTGAAATTTCACCTGAAAATGTGGGGTTCAGGTAATTCTTACCAATCAGATATCTTAATATTAGGTTGCCAGCGATCCATAAAAGCCGGACTGTAGCCTTCTTTCTCCAGGTCAATCAACTGTTGCTTCAAACATAACCTGAGGACGAAATATACGGTTGATTCATGTATAAAGATCGTCCCACATGATCGTTCAATGAAATGTAACTAAAGAACATGTATTTGTTCACAAATGTCAAATGTACCCAAAAGAGGTTACAAAGCAATGGGTGATTCCCAATGTGCTGTCAGGAAATGGATTCCTTGCGTCATGTGCTTCCCAGCCGTCACCACCATTCCGTACAATCTCCCAGCCATTTAAACAGTCTAATAAAAATCAGAATTGAGACTTAACCTTATGGAGAAAAACGTTTTGAATTAAAATGGAACATCTGTCCTCTGGTGGTGATTAGTGGTATGGTTATATTACCATTTTAGCTATTTACATACAGTATGATAAGGCAAAAAAAAACGCGCAAGGAATATCAAGAGTGCTGTGGGTTTGATCCCATGCAACATACCAACTGACCAACTGTATGGCCTGAATCCACCATGACGCCTATCCTACTGTTTTATCGTAATGTGTTTCCAGATATGTATGTAGCTCACCGTCAGCTCTGAGGATTTTTGAGCAAGTTACGTCGTTTCTTAGACAGAAAATAAAACAGGAGCCAGTCATCTGGTGGTCTGGACGCATTGAACCCCTCTCTACGACAGCGCGCTCTCCAGTGTGCGGCACTGTCTACCAGCTCCTTCCAGTCATGACACACCAGCCGACAGTTCAGCACCACATGCTCCGCGGGCAGATTCAGTAAGATCTCCTCAACCACAATGAGAGGAACAGCTGTACACTGATAGAGAAAGAAACGACATGAATCCAGAAGGTGAAATTTCCCTGTGTTCTTTTTTAAACTATGATTTTCACATTCTGTGTTTAAGTTGTATACATGAACTAAGGAAGGACACCTACCATCTGGCTAAACGTGGTTATTTCCATTTCTGTTGGAGCATGTACTGTATCCCGTTAGTCTCTTGGAAAAGCGTTTTTGCTGTTTCAGAACGAAACTTTTCTTCTTCGTGAATAGTAAATGCTGTTGTCGCTATCCACCGGAAACACGATTTGTACAGCGCATGCGCGAAACTGCGTCTACTTCCGGTCGAAACCTTTTAAAAGATGTTTGACCGGAGTTTGGCCCTGTCCCAAATGGTGCACTTCATGTGGACTTGCGGTCTGGACTTGGCCCTGTCCCATGTGTACTTGCGGTCTGGCTCCCCACAACTTACAACCTTCTTGAAAACAATCATGGAGTGTCGATCAGTATATAACGTTTTACATTTTTAAATGTATGTTTTGATAAAATTCTAAATTATTTTCTTATTTACATTATTGCTTATTTATATTCTATTAAACCAGCTATTTAACATTAAGTCTCTGTGACTTTGTACTCAGTAAATGTAGGTCTCTGGCAGGCTGCTGCACCTGGTAAAGTCACAGGTTTGTATTCATGTATATGTGCATGCACATATGTAGACACATATTCAGCCTTGCATACAACTGCTTAATATTTGACCACAATAGATTGATTCACTCCGCTGCCATGTTGAAAACGAAAACGTAGCAGAGGTGGAAGAAAACCGGAAGGACAGATAGACTGCAATAGTTTGGACTACCATCGGGTGTCTGTGACATGAAACAAAGAAATGATGCGTTTAAAAACAACGTTAGATTGGCTGTGTGTGCGGGAATGAAACACGCAAATGGCAGTTTAAACACTATTATGTGATGGCACGGCTTAAGTCAGGGGTCTTCTACAACTTTTTAAGGGGCCAGATTCCAAAAGTAATAGGATGCGGGCCAGTTTTGTCCCATATCGTAATTTCTTCTGTTATTTTGTATTTCCGTTATTTATTGCATTTTGTTCCTATTATACTGTTTTTGTGCATGCTGTTACTTATATATTAAAACATGCACACAAATAATGCATCCAGTAGCCTTCATACCTTTTCATGATACTTAATTGAAAGGGATATTGTCAGGGTCCTGTCCTGAGTTTTCGTGCATTGGGGACAGGGTCGTTACAATACCATGTCTTGTGTGTTTGTCTTGTGTGGATACACGTGGCGGTTTGTTTTGACATTTCGCCGCGTGTCCTCCTGTCTTTCGTTTAGCTCCGCCCCCTTGTTTCTCCGTCAACTCTCCATTAGTGTTTCATCCCACTCACCTGTCCAGCCATTTCCCATTAGTGTTTTATCCTTGTCACCTGCCGTCACCCTCCCTGCGTCATTATACCTAGTTAGTGTTCCCCTTTATAAGCCCTGTGTATTTCTGGTTTTGTGTCTGATCATTGTCAGTGTTTTTTTTTTTGTCTAGCACTGTTACCCTTCCTGGCGGTCTTGTGGAGTAGGCCTACCTTGTTCCTGTTTATTGGTCCCTTCGTGTTTTTGGATTTATTCAGACATTACCGTTGGATTACAGTTTTGGCCTGGTTTGTTTTTGTTCCCCTTGCGGGTATTCAGTTTGAAGCCTTATATCATTTCTAGTGCTTTTCCCCCATCGAGGGTGTTTGTTTTTGTGTTTTGTAATAAAGTATTTTGTTTAACCCTTCACCTGCCTGCACTTGGGTTCTGTCCACCGTTCCTGACAGATTGATATTGTCTTTTTAATAGTTTTTTTTAATATATATATCATACGTAAAGATCTCCAGAGACAACAGTTCACGTGGTGTAGTTATTTTCAAGGGCACAAGACGCGTTTTGGACCGCGATATCGCGTGCGCAAAGCCGCAAACCGACTGCATGTGGCTGTGGATTTTTATGCATCATCAAGTTTCTTGGACAGATCGATCACATCGCTTTATAAGACGTCAATCGTTGGGTATGGACGTATAGTCGTCACTTTACCACGTGAACACCGCCGGAGCGTTTTTTTAGTGTAGCGTAGAGACTATTTTAGATTGACTAATTTTATAGTTTTTTTTTTTTTTTTTTTTTCATGTCTGTTACGACTATTTTGTAAAAGATACAAGTTGTCATATGATAGCCTATACATTGCACCATTAAACTCAGATATTAGCGGAACAAGCTCCTTTAAATAAACATAAATTAATGTATTTATTTCTGAAGTAATTGTATTGGTGCTAAGTGAACTCGTTTGTGATTTCCACCAGATGCAGTGGAAATTACTTTCTGACCTTCTGGATAAGTTCGTACTTGTATATCTTGGTCTTATCTCCGTCACGTCTGTACCCTATCTCTTTGCGCGATCACGCGCAGGCAGATCTCATTAAAACATTTAAACTGCATAAAGCATATAGTTCATAATAATGTAGATTTAGAGGTATGACTCTTTAGACAGCCTTTCTTAATGCTTATAAAAATATGCTATTTTAAGAAATAGGCTATTGTAATAAACCTTATTATTGCAGAGAAATGTTTCCGTTACATGGAGATGTTTTCATTCTTGGGAGATCTGTATCAGCTACATGTATATCACGATTCGCGTCATTTGTACTGTTGCGGTTTCAGTACAACATACGGGAAGTATAGCATTGCTATTACGCGCATCCTTTAGATTAAAAAAGGAAAAATTATAGAAAAGAATGTCCACAGTGAAAAAGTGGCAGTAATAACATAGCAAAGCATTGATAATGCGCGAAACGTGAGTTTGTTCTAAAATGGAAGAACAACGAGCCACGCCCACTATATAACTAGTATAAGAATCAGTAGTTTAAAAAAACTATCCACAACAACTGATGTTAACGATGGCAAGTAGCAGTGGGGATACACAGGACCATCATACAGCAGAGTACATGGAATGTGCGGCTGAAAATGACAATCGATCGGTATTTGTAAATCTTTTATTTTGTAATGTGCTTTGCTGGAAACTTTGTATAGAAGTGTTATTTAATATAATTTTTTAGATGTTACTATTTTAAAGATGCTTTGTAAACATTTCAATATGCCAAAGAATAATAATTTGCATGTGTCAAACCGTTCCAGAAAGCCACAGGCATCCCTTTATCCAGGAAACTCTGCTATGCCATCGGAGGAATGCCTTATCAAATGACTACAAACGCCAAAGGATTTTTCATGCAGATCTTTTTACTGGATGTTGTGAAGGTGGGTGACAAGTTACATAATTGTGTCATTTTATCAGCTGTTATGTCACCCATTCAAATAATCTTAATTTTGGGGAGGTTATACTATAAGGAAGTCCAATATCATAACCTAAAAGAACGAAAGAAAAAAAACACTAACCCTTTCTCTCAACTAGTGGTCTAGCTTTTGTTGAAACCAGTAACTTTGTATTGGCACCTAATGTATTATGGCTCTTGTATGAGATATCGCTTATTGCTCCCTAAACTCTTTGTTAGTCACTTTGGATAAAAGCATCTGCTAAATGACTAAATTTAAATGTAAACGTATAACCTTATACATTTTATTTAAATAAGACCTAGCAATAAACTTAAATGGTGTACACATATTACAGATGGGTACAGTACGTATTAAACATAACTCCATGGCATCACCAAGCTTCACTTTTCTTTATAAATATAAACATTAAACTGATAGGTTTAGTTATTAAATATGCATTCACTTTCTTGTGTTATTTTATGTCTTACAAGCTTATGGTTAGAAGCCTCTTGTGTGCATCTCAGAGACAATCCCATAATATGTGCTTCTTCAAATGTTGAACTTTGATATTTGTAAAACACACAAGCAATGGTGTTGTTCTTTACTGTTAGCACAGGAAGTACAAAAGCTGGCCTGTGAAAGATCTCTGTGATGGTTATAATGTACTATGGTAGCTTGTACTGGATAGCTTTCTCATTTTGTAGTGTAACTACACAGCGAAATCACCAGTGCCATCAACACTTTGAGAGTGTGGATGATATATACACTGTGAGTGTTAATTTAGTTTCATTTTTTAACACGGGGGATTTTGCTGTGTACATTTTATACAACACAAGAAGTTAACAAAAGGAGAAAAGCATGAACTTCTGCATTTTGGTCTTTTTCTTCGTTATAGATGGGGGCCTCCTATGCAGCCATCATTCTCTTTCTTGGTCGAGCTTGGGATGCTGTTACTGATCCTATGATTGGATATGCAGTGAGCAAGAGTCGCCGCACCAGATTTGGCAAACTCATTCCCTGGTGAGTGAACAGAGAGGAAAAACATAATGGAGAGTTTAGCTGTTAATAGACTCCTAATGTATTCTTTTGAGTGTGTCTGCATAACTTATGTTTTTTTTTACACAGGATAGTATTCTCAATGCCATTTGGGGTCGTATCCTACATCATGCTCTGGTATACTCCACAGGACACCATGTCCCCTCCCTTCAGTTTCTGCTGGTACTTCGTGTGGTGTTGTCTGTTTGACACCTTCATGAGTGTAAGACCACGATGAATATTATATTATATATAGGCCTACTCATAAAATAAGTCTCGGTTAGGGTAAAAAGTTAGGCATTTTTCATATTTTATCTATACCAACTTAAAATGAATTGTGGTGACTTTACTGTAATGTAGTCATAACATGTTTTGGGATTTTTATCTTTCATAATATTTGTCTCTTTCTCTTTCTCTTTCTCTTTCTCTCTCTCTCTCTCTCTCTCTCTCTCTCTCTCTCTCTGTCTCACGATCGATCAGTGCTACCATGTGCCTTATTCTTCCCTAAACATGTTTCTTGGGGGAAGTGACAGAGATCGAGATTCAGCCACTGGCTACAGTAAGATTCTTCTGTCTTTTTTTTCTTCTTTTTTTTAATTTTCCACAAAAACTCTAATAAATAGCCCTTTTTTTTTACAGATTTTTAAAATACTTCTTAAAAAAGACTGCAAATATAGAAGAAAAAAATATAAATATCATCAATAAGACAACACATTTACAAGAAAAACGAGGAAAACAATTTAACATATATCCTTACAACCTGTAATTTTACAGGGGGGAAATATTTTACTATATATTTCTGTTTCTCCAGCTTACAATTTCTGAAAAATGTCTCTTTTTAAATGGATTTTTCAGTGGGATGTAAAACCCTGTTGGCACCATTGCTTGCCATACTTATCTCTGTTGTCCATTAGATTAAAGAGACAGAGACTGGAAATAGACGGCAGATATTTGTATATGAAGGGTATAACCTTAACTGAAATCTGTTTCCTATTTCAAAAGAGGAAATAGTCAAGATCTGTTCTCTCCCACAATCTCAGGAATGGGGATGGAAGTTTTCGCCACACTGGCTGGAGCCACCATTCAGGGTCAGATAGTGGGGGTCTATCACGCCAAGAGGTCACAAGTCTGCAGCATGCAGCAGAATGAGACCGATGTGCCCGCTGACAACCACACATCCTCGCTGAGTGACACAACAGAAAACCTTCGCAATACAGTAAGGCGTGGTCCTTTCAAACACACCCACACGCATGACCTTAAACTATGTTTATAGTTTCGAGATGGCCTCATTAATGAATACTTTTCTTTTTTATTGAGGGTCACTTTAACACTGAAGATACTGCACAAGATAATTCTGAGCTGGTCTAACAGCTAATATATAGTTTTAAATATCTCATATGTTCCTAAACTCAGCAAAGAAAGTATTTATTAGCAGAAACATGAATAAAACTCTAGACTTCACATTTTAAAGGTCAACCATGACAAAAGAAGTTGTTTTACCCAACAGTAAACTTGAAGAACACATCACCATTTGGGTTATTTTATCTCTTAATTCCCTAGAGGAAGGCCTATGTGACTGCTGCATTAATAATAGGATTTCTTTACTTAATGTGTTGCCTTGTGGTTTTTCTTGGAGTGAAGGAGCAGTTGGGTAAGTTAAAATGCCAAAAATACCACAATCAATTTTTCATGATCCATCCTTCAGTTTACTTGCTTCTCACCCCAGCCCCACTCAGTAAACTGGACCGCATAAATCTCCCTTACCTAACGGGTATGAAGATGGTGGTGTGTCACATTCCATACGTGAAGCTTGTATTTGGCTTCCTATTTGCTTCATTAGCCTTCCAGGTCAGATATCTTCCTCTTTCTAGTAATACGTTTTAAAATACCAAATATACACAGGCTACTAAAATGTATTGTGTTTTAGAAAAATTCAGGTTATGTGCAGTATGATTGTTTTAATATGATTGGTGTCACCAATTGGATTTAAACTTGATGTAATATGGATGGTAAATAGATTTCACAAAACATGACGCCTGCAGTATAACAGTGATGATAAAAAAATGTTTCTTGCAGATGGCTCAGGGGAATTTTGCCCTCTTTTGTACTCATGCGGCAGATATGGGAGGATATTTCCAGCATCTTGTTATCATATTATTGGTGAGGTATCCATTATTTTAAGGAGCTACACAGGAAAAAAATTGCTGAAAATGTACTGGTAATTTTCTGCCAGTATCCATTTACTTTACAGACATTTCCGTTAATGTTAAAACACAAAGCAATGCAAAATTTAAAATACAGGTGAAACAACTGTAAATACCTTCCTAATTAAACACTATAGTTCCCTATTTTATGACCTGTATTCCTATGATACGTCTTGTAAATGGGTACAACATTTATTAGCCGATATTCAAATATGTCCTGTGGTGTGACGGCCAAAATTGAGAAAAACAAACAATAAAAATAAATCTCTCTCAAGCTATTTTTTATGATAAATATAAATAATAAAAAACGATGTTATATTAGCAGTTTATTTTTTATTTATTTTGCTATGTCGCACCAAAGGACACAAAAACTACTCAAATGTTAAATTGGTCTAACCCAAGTCAGCCATAGTTTTAACAATTTTTATGGCTTGAACAAATCATAGGACTGCGTATTAGGAAGGATAGTTTATCTACCAGCTATTTACATTTATTTACATTGTGTTGTTATGCAGACTGCAGCCACATTGTCCACACCGTTGTGGCAGATGTTATTGTTCAAACTAGGAAAGAAGACCACCATATTTATCGGCTTATCAGTGAGTACCATTTTTTGAACCTTTGTTAATGTTCTTTTGGGATTTTACAATAGGATTGTTTATCAAATTACTTATTTGTTTATTCGAATGCACCCTATTAACATGCAACAGTAAACACTTGACTTCTTTTCCTCTCCTCTGCAGACTTATATTCCAGCTTTAATTCTAATATCCCTTTTGAGGAATAGTTTACCCCTCTTCATTATTATGTCCGGGCTGGCTGGCACCAGTCTGTCAGCACTCTATCTGCTCCCTTGGTAATTTTAACCTCACCTAATACAGTTTCTGAGATGAATATCTTGTTCGTTGTTAAAACAAACCCACAAACACACACCCCACCAGAGCAAATGGATTCCTCTTGCATTACGCAAGCCCAGATAAAGCTCAGATGGGAGATTTATGATATGTATGGCATCGCGGGTGGATTGAGAATAAATGATGTCATGCTAAATGGGCCTCTTTTCTAGAAAATGATATCCTCCCCCGGGAGTAATGCACAAGGTTTATTTGGTTAAAAATGAAGAAAAATCACAATTTACCCCAAAAACTAATGAACGCATCAAAACAAAACACATTATTGTATGCTTAAATAAACAACAATAAAAGTGTAGCGACCATATGGCCTTTTCTAGGTCAATGTTGCCAGATGTTGTGGATGACTTTAAGGTTAAGAACCCCTCTTGCCAGGATCTGGAACCGTTGTTCTATTCCTGTTATGTTTTCTTTAATAAATTTGGAGGAGGCGTGGCTATTGGAATCTCGACCTTGGTACTACAGTAAGTTTTCTTTAGTCAATTTTTTACAGTTGCTATGAGGATAAATCCAAAATGATTTACGACATTAAAAAAACTTCTATCTGCTTCAATCTTTAGTTTTGCAGGATACAAGCCAGGTGCCTGTAAACACAATTCACAAGTCATATTCTCGCTGCGGATGCTCTTTGCTCCTGTGCCCATCTGTCTGTTGCTGGTCAGCATGGTGATGTTTTACTTCTATCCTATCACTGAAAAGCGACGGCAGGAAATCCAGACAGCACTGAAGAAAGCAGCGTATGTTATAATGTCTAACTTTATGTGTCAGTAGCTCTAATGAGATTAATTCTTTATTACTGCTGGCAAAATGGGTCACATTAATGCATTACAGCTATAACATGAGATAAAAAGAGAAGGATTCTTAAACAACGTTCATATTTAAAATGGCACAGAAATGTGCTGACCATCAATTTTGTGGTTAAAACTTCCTTATATATAGAATTCCTTTTAAACCAACAAAAGGTCAAAGTTTATTGGAGTGGAAATTAAAGTCCATACACTTATGTTTTTCTTTATTGTATTATTAGTAACCATAACAGTGATGGCTGTGTTAACTGTGCTTTGTTTGTTATCTTGACATACACAGGGCAGAGAACCCCCAAAAAGGAGAAGAACTGAGTCTATGAAAATAACAACGCAGTATTTCACATGTGGCTTTCACTACGCTTGTAACAATCAAGACTTCTGCAATTGTTAATCAGAAAAACACTTGTTTTTTTCTGAGTGTAAAGCCTTAATCTCATATGAACTTAAAGATGCAGTGTCTTATGCTAATGGTTTAGTCTAAAAGTCTCGCCCCAGACTCACACCACGGGTTGAGGTAGTGATTCTGTGTTGGGCCGGTCCAACAAAAAAGCAATATTGATTGTGTCCCAGATCCACTGTATTTCGCATGCCTTTGTTATTTTTTGTATTAAAATACTATGCAATCAAAGCAGCTTTAAGCCATACGCAGTTTTAATGAAACGTTGGTAATGATTATAATCATGTACAAATAAAAAACTATAAGTGTATTTCCTTTTATAGTGCAGAAACCACAGGTTTGTTTTCGAATTAATACAGCGCCCTCTCGTGGCAAGTCTCTTGAATAGTTAGTAACCGTGCGTGTCATGTTTTTTATTATGTTTTCACATTTTTGCACAAATTCACTTCTTCTTTTAGTATTAATGCCAATAAACCAAGTATAACATACAGAAACCCATGCGTTGCTTTTGCTACAAACAGGTACGAAGAGGGAAATAAGTGCTAAGAGCATGTTTTGTAATACTTCACAGGAGGCTTTGGAAATCAAACAATACATTACAAAGCGATGGAAATCGCTCCGAGCACATCCTGTTTAGCTGTCACTCCTCCTCACTGTATGGTTATGTTGTCAATTTTTTTTCAACGTTTAAAACACTTGAGACCCACAAGATTTTTTTTAGATTCAAAATACAAAGTGTAAGTCTAGGGGGCGCTGTTCTGCACACTCTTTGGTCAGCTACCAGAGCCCTTCTCAGTTTTTACATTTCGATAGCTGTCGTTTAGTTACACTTTTGTGAATAAAGCCAACGTCTACATGTTCATATAGGAACCGGTCACAACACACAGCCTTTGGAACTGGGCGAGGAAAGACTGTTTATTCGAAATAAATAAATCTATATGTTGGCATTTCAATATCATGTCTTGTAGTTATGCGCATGAAACCAACATCAAAAGGGGTTGTTCTGTGAACACGTAACAGGACCTGCTCTTTGAAGTTGACATATCAAAAGTGTGCGATATAATATAAAATTAATCTGAATGTCAAACTCAGTTTTACCAACGGCAAAATGATTCTATAGGGGGCAACGTGGTGCAGAATTTGTGAAAGGCTTTGTGAGCTTTTTCTCAAGAGTTACAATAAAAAAGTTTTCCTTGTGTTGTACTTTTATGAATTAAATCAGCATATTTATGTTGTTATAGGAACCAGTAACAAGACACACCCTCTAAAGTTGAGATAAAGGAGTAGTTTTATTTTTCATTCATTTACGTGTTCACATTTCAATAGCATGTGTTGTGCTATAGTTCTGCAAATTCAGCCAATATCTAAGTGTTGTTCTATGAACTAGTGCCAGGACAGGACACACCCTTTGAAGTTGAGATAAAATGCTGGATGTTTAAAGAATATATGTTAACAGGTTTGAATACAATTCAATAGCGGATGCCCTGATTGACATATGACATGTAAAAGGTACATGGAAATGTTGTATGAACAAGTAAAGAGACAAACCCTTCAGGTTGACATGTAATATTTTGTGTATTTCATTCACATTTCCGAATTTTAAACGTGGTCAAAAGATCAAAGCTAGATAAAGGATTGCGCGATGGCAAAACAGAAGTTTCTGCTTCTTCTTGTTTGTTGCAAGACGGATGTCATGATACACTGCTTTGCGAGAAGGCGGAAGTTAAGTGACGTCATTGTGAAAAGGGCTTTTGTTTCATTTCAATAGTTTTTTGTCTCATAATAGGTAAATAATACCAGCATTGAATTGTTCTTCTAGGAGTAAGTATTAACACACATCCTTTAAAAATGAGATAGAAGAGTGTATTTAAAGGAAATGAATTGATGTATTTGTTTCCATTTTATTATTATGCGTTGTGTTATAGTTGTGTGTATAAAACCAACTTAATTTTTTTTTGTCTAAGAACCAGTAATAAGACACACACTTCGAAATTAAGATAAAAGAGCATTTACATAAATTGACACGTTCGTTGACATTTCAATATCATGTCTTATAGTTCTGTGAATTAAACCAATATTTAAATGTTCGTCTATGAACCAGTAACAAGACACACCCTTCAAAGTTGAGATAGAATACTGTATGTTTCATAAAGAAATGTCTTAACAGGTTTACATTTATTTCAATAGCAAGTATCCTGATTTACTTATGTTAGTAAAAGGGATGCCTGAACATGTTGTTCTTGTCATGGTTCCGCCATCATGTCTTGTCTATTCGTGGTCTTGTGGCGGAGACATGGCATAGCCTTAGGTTTCGTGTGGAGAGAGAGAGATAGTTTACCTAGCGGTCCTCTATACTCTCTCTCCGCTCCGCGTCTCTGTTCCCGCCATCTCGTTTCCTTGTTACCTTCCCATTAGTGTTTCATTACTGACACCTACCCCTTGTTAATTATCCTTTGTCTGTCTCCCTATTTAATGCCCTTGTGTTTGCTGTCCTGTGCCAGTTCGTTTTGTAATACCGTGTCGTGTCGTTTCGTGTCCTGTCGTGTCCTGTCCTGTCCTGTCCTGTCCTGTCCTGTCCTGCCCTGCCCTGCCCTGCCCATGCAATATTTGACTGTGGATACATTACCTTGCCTGTTGTTATGTGACGTTCTGTCGGTTTGTTTTGATTTAGTTTTTGCCCCCTCGTGGGAAGTCATTTGTTTGAGTTTATCTTGTCTAGTCAGTCTTTCCCCATCGTGGGTTTTGTTTTGTCCTTTTGTTCTATTAAATATATTGTTTAAACCCCTTCATCACCGCCTGCCTGCAATTGGGTTCTTCTTGCTAATCCCTGACAGTTCTTTGAACAAGTAACTTTGCAGACAGTCCCTATCCAAATACATTACATTATACGATCTTTCAGTTACAGTACCTTAAGGCAGAATAAAACTAAAAAGCACTGTGTGTTCTCTTGTACATCTGAAAACAGTTTGCACTCAGCATACATCTCTTGTCATTGCCTATATGTCTTTGCTGTTTATACACATATATTTATATTCACGTATTTGCACTTGTTGATACATATTGGCCAAGAGTCTTCTCCTACTTCAAGTATCATTTACATTTTGTATTATTCTTTGAAATTGTTATTATATAGTTTAACAGATTTTTTTTCTCTTAGGAATAGGTGAAGCTTGTAGCATGTCAATGTAGCAGCTGACCGATAAAACGTTTTCTGTAGATGTTTTTTGTATCGTTATTTATTCATGTATGCAGTCTTAAATCTACCCCACAATAAACCACAAAGCAGTGTCATGTTTCCTTATTCCAGAAATTAGGCAAGCAGAGTACAAACAGCACCCTCAAGTGATGGTATTTGTAAACAAATACTGAGTCAACGAATATAGAGCTGGAAAAGACATAGAGATAAACAAACAAATTGACAAGGCAGAGGGTAAAATTAAATGAATTAAAATGATTGGTTTGATGGTTTTCTGAAAAAATGTATGACATTTGTATTTATTATAATTGACATGGATAAGTACATGGATACATATGTTCTACACAAATCAACAGGAACAACAGAAAGATGAGAATTTTCTTGTTTGGGTAAAATTCTTAAGTACAAAGTATTCACATCTATATGTACTGTATACATTACTAAAATAAATAATTAAGAAAGAATATGCAGAAAAGCATAAAGACAAGTTATTGTTATTCAAATGAATATCACATTAATCGGTCAATCTGCAACATGTATAATTCAAAGAGACAACAACAGCCACAAATCCATATAATAAATGTCACAATCAACTGCTGAATCATTATTTAGTAGGAACTTGATATGTTTCCCTGTCGTTCATTCTGATTACCAAGAGCGCTGTCACTCCTGTGCATGACTGTATGGTCGTCTATTACAGCAACAATATGTTTCAAATTAATAAGAAAAATTCTGAAGCGTCTGAAAGTTCCTTGGAACTCAGAACAATAATTAACACAGCCACACCAATGGCAAAAATGCAGATGTCATGTTAATGCACACACCTTGTAACGTTACTCTGCTTATGAGGTCCATCACTCCATTGAATGTGCTGCTGTGAACTCAAGAATGCGCAAAATAACAAGTGGTACTCGCTGTTTCGAGTTTTAAAGGGGACTATAAAGCAATCTCGAATTCTTGTACAGATTACATTATTACTCACAATATTTAAGGGGGGCTAAACTAGAACTTAAAAAGGGCCTAGCAACGCCACTGGTGATAGGCACTTTCGAAACAGGCTTCATGAAGCTTCGAACCCCGTATCGTAATGCTTCGAAGCGCGTATCAAACTGGCTAAGTCACGTGATTTTTAGCAAACGAAGCTTCGTTACGTTATTATTGTTTCGAAACGTTTCAAAACGTTCTAAACGTTATATAGCTGATTTTCTGTAAATCAAGAAATAAAAAAATAACCATGTTTGTAGTGATCTAGGGACAGTGATCATCTCGGTATAAGTATCACTTAATGTGAAATCTAGCCAAATTTTACCTAACAAACAGAGTGTGTTAATACGTTGTGTTAATTATATATATATATATATATATGGTTATATGTATGTCAAATACCAAATTATCCGACATAAAAGATGAGTGCAGTAAAAAGTCAATTGTAGACTATGGGACCATTTTGAAAACAGCCTTGGAGGTGTGATGGTTATGTTGAAACACATGCACTCCTACCACCTTCATTTATTGGATGGTCAAAGGTGTAGCCAAAACATCTGCTGTTCGCAAAAACTCGAAAAAAAAAACATCATAAAGAAACACTAGTTTGAATGATGTAACGACGCTTTAACCAAAATTAAAATACAAATTATTAATTCTGTTAATTAATACAAATGATTGGTTTGATGGTTTTCTGAAAAAATGTATTCCCATTTTTATTTATTATAATTGACACGGATAAGTACATGGATACATATGTTCTACACAAATCAACAGGAACAACAGAAAGATGAGAATTTTCTTGTTTGTACTTAAAAGTACAAAGTATTCACATCAATATTTAATTCATATCAAGAGTAAAAGTCAAGGTAAATATTATTCATCGCTAGATTATAATTATTGAATTTATGTGTTGATCTTTAAATATACTGACAGTATGGTGGGGCTTTTAACTTTTTAAGATTACTTTGTAACATAACATGCTATGGATGTATAATTAGTTTGCAATGTCACATATGTATTTTACTAGATGTGACTGTAGCCATTATTAACACATTAAGCTGTTAAAACGTTTACATTTTCTGATAGTATCTGATAATAAAATGTTCTGTAATCCGTGGCATTATCCATCCCTCATATCATGTGCTTCCCAGCTGTCAGTACAATCTTACATCCATTTAAATAGTCCAAGAAAAATCTGAATTGAGACTTCACCTTATGGAGACAAACTTTTTTAATTAAAATGTGACATCTGCCCTCTGGTGGTGATTAGTGCTATGGCTATTTACCCTTTTACATACAGTATGATAAGGCAAAAAATTGTGTAAGGAATATCAAGAGTGCCGTTTGTTTGATCCCATGCAACATACAAACTGACCAACTGTATGGCCTGAATCCACCGTCTCGGTATATGACGCCTATCCTACTGTTTTATCGTAATGTCTTTCCAGATATGTATGTAGCTCACCGTCAGCTCTAGGATTTTTGAGCAAGTTACGTTGTTTCTTAGACAGAAAATGAAACAGGAGCCAGTCATCTGGTGGTCTGGACGCATTGAGCCCCTCTCTACGACAGCGCGCTATCCAGAGTGCGGCACTATCTACCAGCTCCTTCCAGTCATGATCCACCACTCATCAGCAACGAATGCATTCTATCCAGATGGTTCTTGGCATCTTGCACATTTGGGAATCTCTCTAAACAATTGTCCACATAGAAAGATTGAAGTACTGAATTCACAAGGTCTTAACTTCCTTCATGGTGGTCACAGACATGCCTTTGTAAAACATATATTGCACAGCAAGGAATACATGTTGTTCCAAAAGGCAAAACTTGCCATTCGTAAATGTCAGGTACATTAGATCTCTGCATATTTCGCCACAGGAAGCAAAGATGAGTACGATCTTCTGGCAACAGCCGCACTTGGTGAAACATGGGTTTTATGTCACCACTAATCTCTACTGGATATTGGCTAAATCGAAGTAAGACCCTGAGTAAGGAAGGGCCTAATTGTGGGCCAGGAAGAAACAATTTGTGGTTTCCCATTATGCTCTACAAGATGATGCGGAATGTACTACGATTCACTGGATGAGTCATGAGAGGGTTCCACCTTGGAAAAGTATCCAGATTTCTCCAACTTTACAATTTCTTGGTTGTACACCTCAGCAGACTTGGAATTCTTTTGGAGGCGTCTTTTCTATACATCTGAGAGAAGACATGACAACATTTTGCCAAAGGAGTAGCATATCTTAACACACCCTCCATGTTGACTATTTTGCTCTTAGCGACCAACAGATCCATGACATCTTGATCTTGTTTGGACCTAGTTATAACCTTCTCATTTCTGAATGGGAGAACATCTAATTGCCATAATTTCTTGGTAATTGTGAAAAGACACTGCGTCTCTTCATAGGCAGGGATTGGTACTGGGCCCTGAAGTACCCAGCCTAAACGGGTGCAAATTGCAGCTGGAGATTTAGAATCAAATGGGGATAATCTGCACCAATGACGACAAGGTAGTTGTACTCTATCGAATGCTGGAAGAGTCAAGTCTCGGAGGTGTCTGAAACATTTCTTCAAGAACTCAAAAGGGTAGGTCTGCTCTGCTAATCCTAATTTGTTGGAAGAAAAGGCATTGGAAATAGGATACTTCCTTGCTGGGTTATCAAGTGAAGATATTTCAAAGATTCCTGAAGAGCCCTCAAGCGTAATAGTATCTTGTCTCACAGTTGTAACCACCAATGACTCTGCCACTCCCTTAAGGCCTAGGGACTCAGACGTTTGAGACAATAACATGGTATGTTCAGATACATCATCCAGTATTGCGTACGGTTGTAAGGATCGGCCTCTGTAATGCAGAAGTATTTCTACAACTTTCAGCAATACCTTGTCAGAACCTCCCAGACAGCTGAGGTAGAATGTACCATTCTCCTGGTCACGACAATTAACAGCATGAAGAATACCTGGGTGCTTTCCTTTACACTGTGGACAGGTCCTTTTCAAGTCCCAGTCAACAGCTCGATGGTTGAGGCAACATATTTCCTTTTTCACATCCACAAGGATACTGAATGAAGGGCACAATCCAACAAAATGTTCAAATGTTTATTTACAAATAAATAAATATACATAAGCAGCTGCATTAACGTCATGCCAAACAAATGCATTACAAGCATACAATTCTATTGCATAATGCATGGGTGGCATATCAACATATGAAATGAAGAACTATAAAAACAAGCAGCTCCTGTTCCAAATTCTCCCAAATAACAACAATGGGACAAGTGTGGTCAACTTCACGCGGCACTGCGCAGACTGATAAGTGAATGACAACAAAGTACCGCGAGAGTGATTAGAAAGCACCGTTTGCTATTTCCAGCGTGATGACCTAAAATCTGTTTTTTCTATTATTTTTTATGTTGCTTTTTTAATTTATTTTTTAATACAATTAAAATACAATATGACAAAATGTTATATGTCGGTGTATGCGAGAAACTGAACGCTATTATCGAATCTTCGGGTAAATTCTAATCACATTCATGTGCCCCACGCACTTATAAGGGCAGATCATTTGAAGTGGGCTTGGAGGGAGATGATGAACAGCTGTTTTCGTAAATATAGCTGTTTAAACCATACATAATGAATGCAGTAATAAAAACAACATAGGTTTTTCCTTATCTGAGGAAACAGTTCACGTGTATTACTTTTCCTGCAGTTACTTTCAAGGGCACAAGACACGATTTGGAATGTGACCTATCGCGTGCGCAAAGCCGCAAACTGACTGCCTGTGGCTGTGGATTGCCGATTATAACATTGCAATAACATTAAAGGGCCGCTATCCCAGAAAATGCAGAAATGGAGTCGCCAGCGTGTGTGCAGAAACACCCTGTAATTATATAAATCCATCTACTCTTCTTTTTGTCAATCTCCTTTAAACCACAACAGTGACACAAAACAGGCTGTTGGGGATCCCCTAACAATCTGATGTCACATTGTTTACACTTGCCCATGAACGCTCACAGACTCCGCCTTATGAGCGCGTCCGCCAGAGACACGCTGTCAGCCATTTTCAGGCAAGAGCAGTCAGCGTAAAAAATGTCTAAATGTGTGCTGTTGTTGGATTTAAAATTGAACGTAAACGGAGGCCGAGAGGAGACCTTAACGACGAGCCCGGATTCGTCCCAGAGTTTTTAACGATCGAAAGTACTGGGCGGGACGTCAACAACTCTGCGTCCGGGGAAGAAGCACTCTTTTTGGATCGACAAACCAACATTCGCCGATCCGTATCTCCGGTCCGGAAAGACTTACAGAAACGAGCCTTCCAAAGAGGACTCGTTGGAATGGTCTCCGCCGGGGCATTCGACCGACGCTGACCAAGTGTCGATGCGACCCCTAGGTCTGGAGCTAGAGCTCCCAGTAACCGGAAAGACCAGGCTCCGGCCAGTCACTTTCTGCCGAATGTGCTTTCATAAACACACTGCCGACATAATTTCTGTAAACCTTATTCATTACAACGAAAGAAAGTTATAGCAGTGTCTTTCTCGGTAAATTCAGTGTTTTCTCGTATGTCCTAAGTGCGACAATACTATGAGCGGATTGAAACAGAGTGCGCATTTGTAAGACAATGAGGTTACGCAGAAATTGCTCACAATGTAATAACACCTGGTTGCTGACCTTTACATACCTGTCTGTCATATACAAGTACTCTGAATGCATGCTTTTGCTTATATCCGTGTTTATATCTGTTAGTAATATGCATGAACATGATTAATCATCAATGGCCAACATTTCATACAGCAAATAATCAGCATGTGTTGTTCTATCTATGTTTTTGTCTTTTGCATTTCATTCATATTAATGAACAAGGCATTAAGGTGATTTTTATTGCAGTTAGTGTATGGTTTTGGTTGGAAAGGGCATTACAGACGTAATTGCACTTTCCGCTATATTGCTTGTCTTGATGTCATCCAAAGCACATGTGTAAGCGCTTTACCTCTTATTTTGCATACTGGGAGGGGAGCAGAAGCTCATTTGCATTTAAAGAGACACACACAAAAAGGACACATTTTCCACTGCAGCCACAAATGGTCATGTTCAACATCTTGTAATGAAAGAGATATGTAGTGTATTTTGAGTTGAAACTTGAAAGACAAATTCTGGGGATACCACTGACTATTTTCACATTGCAGAAAACACCTGGGATTGCGGCCCTTTAAGTTTCATGGACAGACCGATCAATGGAAGTGTGTCGCCCCGGGAGCACGCTCAAATCGCTTTTAAAATAGCTCGGATGAATATTTTTCACACCCGCAATGTATCACACGGTGGGAGGATGAAGTGGTCTGATATATCAAATGAGGATTTATTCAATTACTTAGTATTTTCACTCGGAGTTGACGGGTCTTCGGTGTGCAACCATAAAAGCACACAGACGTAACGTTACATGCATAGTGGGAAATGTAATACTTGTCAGACCACAAATTCGTGTTTTTAAAAGCATGTGAATACCAGTCAAAGTGGAGCAAACATTCTAAATTTACTAAAACTAACTAATAACTAAAAAATGGGGAAGGCTGGTTGCTCTTGTATCGCATGTCTCCACCGAGCTGCAGAATCCATTACAACTTTCTAAAAACAACCCAAAACATCCTAACCAATAACTGTCTGTTTTTATGTCTATTAAATAAAGAAAATATTTTGTGTTGTTCAACTTGTTCATTCTCTTCCTTGCTTGCTTCACCTTTAATCCTCCTAGTTACATGGCCTGGTAAAGGCTAGCAGTAGCCTATTGTTTAGTGTGTTGACAAAATGTTAAATGTGCTTTGGATAAAAGCGTCTGCCAATTTACTGAAAATGTAATGTAATGACAGGGCAAACATGTCTCATCGCGACTCAACAAAGACAATAAACCCCATTATAAACACGACATTTGTTGCCTCTAGTTGGAACATTATGACTGATTACTAGGACTTATGTTGTCTTTTTTTCCCGCTGCGCCTCGTTTCATTTGCAGATCACAAACATACGGAAAACTCAACTCGCGTTAGTCCGTAGCAAAGTCTTTTACAATGAAAATATACTTAAAGGCTTCAAATCTGAAGCGCCAGCGAAGATGTAATGGTTGGAATGGCCCCACTTTTTACCAAAGCTTTCGCGCATAGCCGGTCTTAATCTCTCTCCCACGTTTGTGAATCGTGGGTGAAATGCGCTGCACAAACTTGAACGTTCGGATTGTACTTTTCTGGAACAGTGTTGTAAATAAAATGTAACCGTTCCTTTTTAGTTGTCTCATCTTTTTGGCATGGCAAACAAAGAGTCTTTCTTTTCGCAAGTGCCTCTGGGACATGACTGCGGCGGTGACGACAGTTTTACAAGTACGCCCACCTCACTTGCGTTTAGATTTGGGCGGTCTTAAGTCAAATCATGTTATGAAGCGACATACATTCAGTTAGGTCTGGGTTTGCATTCGCTTTTAGATAGAATGCATCTTTTGTTCCGACACTTTAATTTTAGCAATTTTACGTGTCTAATACATGCATGGGCAACTTATAACACACCAAAGACACAGAAAAACACGTATTTGCGCCATATGACCCCTTTAGACTCAGATATTAGCGGAACAAGCTCCATTAAATAAACATAAATTCATAAATTTATTTATTCAGAAATTGTATTGATGCTATGTGCACAATGACTTTCCGAGAAGTGGGTGACTTGTTCATACTTATCTTGGTCTTAACTCCATCACACGTGGTTACCTTATTTGTTTGCCCTATCACGCACATACAGGCAAATCTCATTAAAATATTTAAACTGTATAAAGCATATAGTTCATAATGATATAGATTTAGAAGTATGACTCTTTAGACAGCCCTTTCTTGATGCTTATAATAAAAATATGCTATTTTAAGGTATATATTGTAATAAACCTTATTATTGCTGAGAAATGTTTCAGTTACATGGAGATGAGAACAATGAGCCACGCCCAGCGGCAGATTGGCCACCGGGCAATTCGGGCAAATGCCAGAGGGACCGAGACCATGCTTAAAAATGTGGGCCGGCTAGCTACACTGGTTAAGCTTGAATTGCATGGCTGAAAGAAGTTAAGGTGGAATATATGAGTAACTCTACAGTAGAACGGAACACATTTGACAACATTCCTAATGATGTCTACATGTACAGACATTTGAACTTAACTCTACTTTAGGTCTTTATTATTAATTAGGTAGACACAATGACAGCCAGGCAAGAGTGAAAAACAAGTATAATCACAGACAGTCATACAGATGTATTAAAGAGTTTAAGAGTTAAAACATATTAGAAAATGGAGAATCAGACAGACGATATGTACAGTGTCAACAGAAGGAGAATATAACAGACAGAGAGTGACAAAGAACAACGTACTGTAGAGAATGACACTAACAGCAGACAAATGGCATAAACAGACAGCACACAGGCTTTACAACATCATCCTCAGATTCCTTTTCTTTTGTGTTTACTCTCTGTGTAAATATTTTATAAACGTATGCCCTTAGAAAAGTACTAAGCATTGTTTGCCAGTCACACACAATAAATGTTTAAATATCTTTTACATTATTATTTCACCATCTGTACACAAATGTAAGTAGTGAATGCGCGTGTCGGTGGGTTGAGCTGTCAGAGTGCGGTAATGTGGGCTGGTGTGGCTACAGTGCCAGGGCAGAATTTTTTGTCCTAGTCCACCCCTGGCCACGCCCACTATGTAACTAGTATAAAAAGCAGTAGTTTAAATTAGTGGCAACAACTGATGTTAACGATGGCAAGTAGCAGTGGGGATACACAGGACCATCATACAGCAGAGTACATGGAATGTGCGGCTGAAAATGACAATCGATCGGTATTTTTGTAAATATTTTTTTTTGTTATGTGCTTTGCTGGAAACTTTGTATAGAAGTGTTATTTAATATTCTTTTTTAGATGTTACTATTTTAAAGATGCTTTGTAAACATTTCAATATGCCAAAGAATAATAATTTGCATTTGGCAAACTGTTCCAGAAAGCCACAGGCATCCCTTTATCCAGGAAACTCTGCTATGCCATCGGAGGAATGCCTTATCAAATGACTTTAAACGCCAAAGGATTTTTCATGCAGATCTTTTTACTGGATGTTGTGAAGGTGGGTGACAAGTTACATAATTGTGTCGTTTTAGCAGCTGTTATGACACCCATTAAAATAATCTTAATTTTGGGGAGGTTTTACGTTAAGGAAGTCCAATATCATAACCTTATACATTTTATTTACATTTATTTAAATAAGACCTAGCAATATTATCTTAAATGGTGTACACATATTACAGATGGGTACAGTACGTATTAAACATAACTCCACGGCATCACCAAGCTTCACTTTTCTTTATAAATATAAACAATAAACTGATAGGCTTAGTTATTAAATATGCATTCACTTTCTTGTGTTATTTTATGTCTTACAAGCCTCTTGTGTGCATCTGAGAGACAATCCCATAATATGTGCTTCTTCAAATGTTGACTTTGATATTTGTAAAACACACAAGCAATGGTGTTGTTCTTTACTGTTAGCACAGGAAGTACAAAAGCTGGCCTGTGAAAGATCTCTGTGATCGTTATAATGTACTATGGTAGCTTGGACTGGATAGCTTTCTCATTTTGTTGTAGTGTAACTACACAGCGAAATCACCAGTGCCATCAACACTTTGAGAGTGTGGATGATATATACACTGTGAGTGTTAATTTAGCATTTTTTAACACGGGGGATTTTGCTGTGTACATTTTATACAACACAAGAAGTTAAAAGGAGAAAAGCATGAACTTCTGCATTTTGGTCTTTTTCTTCGTTATAGATGGGGGCCTCCTATGCAGCCATCATTCTCTTTCTTGGTCGAGCTTGGGATGCTGTTACTGATCCTATGATTGGATATGCAGTGAGCAAGAGTCGCCGCACCAGATTTGGCAAACTCATTCCCTGGTGAGTGAACAGAGGAAAAACATAACGGAGAGTTTAGCTGTTAATAGACTCCTAATGTATTCTTTGGAGTGTGTCTGTCATGAAACTCACTGGAAGACATGGCGTGAGAACCCAATTGCAGGCAGAGACAGACGGTTGGGGTAAACAAGGGTATTTTATTTTTACAAAACAAAGACAAACAGGCAAAACAAAACCCACGATGGGGTAAAAAGGGTAAACAGTCGCTGCTCCCCCGGGCAGCGACGGCCAGGACGAGATCCTCCGCAGCGCTCGACCGTGGGGTGAAAGTCCCATGTGGAACCTCACCCCCAGGATCGCTCCGGTTGATCACGTACCTGACCATGTCCGCAAACCCTAGGGGAGGCAGCAGCCTCTTCTCCGTCGGTGTGAGGCGCCGAGTGAGGCAGCAGTTGAAGATCGTCTTCAACTCCGCCTCACCAAACTCGGTCACCTCCGCCACCGCCGAGAATGCCCTGGCAAACTCCTGGTCACCGTAATTCCCCTGGCGGAATCCAAGCAGCAAGTGGGCCTGGCGAGACCGCAAGGACGACGTCGTACCGTCCATTCTGCCTACTGGGTTCGTCTCTGGCTCATGCATTCTGTCATGAAACTCACTGGAAGACATGGCGTAAGAACCCAATTGCAGGCAGAGACAGACGGTTGGGGTAAACAAGGGTATTTTATTTTTACAAAACAAAGACAAACAGGCAAAACAAAACCCACGATGGGGTAAAAAGGGTAAACAGGCAAAAACGGAGACGGAGACAGACTATACTAAACTAACAGACTCAGAATATAAACTTGACAAGACCAACAGTAAACTCACAATAAACTACACTTACTTGACATGGGGAACCTCTAACACAATGCAGTACACAAGGCCAATCCACGTACAGGTACAGGTACAATGCACGAGCACAAGACAAAGAACACGAGGGTGTTTTAAAGGGAACAAACACAGGATCATAACGAGGAACAGGTGCTGGGGATTAGCACTGAGGAGAGGCTGACGAGGAACGAGATGTAGGGAACAATGACGAGACACGAGAAAGAATCATTCTTTCCCACACAAAACCATCAGGCAATGCCATGGCTCCACTCGAGACAGGAATAAAACATGACATGATAGTGGAACCATGACAGTGTCTGCATAACTTATGTTTTTTTTTACACAGGATAGTATTCTCAATGCCATTTGGGGTCGTATCCTACATCATGCTCTGGTATACTCCACAGGACACCATGTCCCCTCCCTTCAGTTTTTGCTGGTACTTCGTGTGGTCTTGTCTGTTTGACACCTTCATGAGTGTAAGACCACAATGAATATTATCAACAGCATGCCTATAAAAGTCAGGGTTTAATAAAGACTTGCCATAGTGAGACTAGCTAGTTATTGATGGCATTGCTGGTTGATTTATCAGCCATATTTGATTTGTTTTGGCAATTTACATTTTAACACACTTCACCGTCTCTATGGCACAGACATTATTGGTTTGTTGTGGCAAAAACTATGTTAACGGATTTACACCTCCAATGAAAAAAAGATCTGTTAAGAAAATCTCCAGTTCAGAAAGGGGGGTAAAAGGGGGTGCATAAAAATAGTCTTGGTTAGAAAAAGATAAAGATTTTCATTAGTGCTTTTTCTGTAATGTAGTCATAACATGTTTTGGGATTTTTATCTTTCATAATATTTGTCTCTCTCTCTCTCTCTCTCTCGGTGTCTCACGATCGATCAGTGCTACCATGTGCCTTATTCTTCCCTAAACATGTTTCTTGGGGGAAGTGACAGAGATCGAGATTCAGCCACTGGATACAGTAAGCTTTTTCTGTCTTTTTTTTAAACAAATTTTCCATACTTACCTATGTTGTCCATTAGATTAAAGAGACAGAGAATGGAAATAGACGGCAGATATTTGTATATGAAGGGTATAACCTTAACTGAAATCTGTTTCCTATTTCAAAAGAGGAAATAGTCAAGATCTGTTCTCTCCCACAATCTCAGGAATGGGGATGGAAGTTTTCGCCACACTGGCTGGAGCCACCATTCAGGGTCAGATAGTGGGGGTCTATCACGCCAAGAGGTCACAAGTCTGCAGCATGCAGCAGAATGACACAGATGTGCCCGCTGACAATCACACATCCTCGCTGAGTGACACAACAGAAAACCTTCGCAATACAGTAAGGCGTGGTCCTTTCAAACACACCCAACACGCATGACCTTAAACTATGTTTATAGTTTTGAGATGGCCTCATTAATGAATACTTTTCTTTTTTATTGAGGGTCACTTTAACACTGAAGATACTGCACAAGATAATTCTGAGCTGGTCTAACAGCTAATATATAGTTTTAAATATCTCATATGTTCCTAAACTCAGCAAAGAAAGTATTTATTAGCAGAAACATGAATAAAACTCTAGACTTCACATTTTAAAGGTCAACCATGACAAAAGAAGTTGTTTTACCCAACAGTAAACTTGAAGAACACATCACCATTTGGGTTATTTTATCTCTTAATTTCCTAGAGGAAGGCCTATGTGACTGCTGCATTAATAATAGGATTTCTTTACTTAATGTGTTGCCTTGTGGTTTTTCTTGGAGTGAAGGAGCAGTTGGGTAAGTTAAAATCAATTTTTCATGATCCATCCTTCAGTTTACTGAACACAATGTATGCGAAGGTTAATTTAAAGTGTTTGGTACTTGCTTCTCACCCCAGCCCCACTCAGTAAACTGGACCGCATAAATCTCCCTTACCTAACGGGTATGAAGATGGTGGTGTGTCACATTCCATACGTGAAGCTTGTATTTGGCTTCCTATTTGCTTCATTAGCCTTCCAGGTCAGAGATTTTCCTCTTCATAGTAATGAATTTTAAAATAGCAAATTTACACAGGTTACAAAAATGTATTGTGTTTATTGCCCATAAAAATTCCAGGCTATTTACAGTATGGTAGTTTTAATATGATTGGTGTCACAGATTGGATTACAACCTGATGTAATATGGATGGTAAATATATTTCACAAAACATGACACCTAACAGCGATGATGAAAATATATTTTTTTGCAGATGGCTCAGGGGAATTTTGCCCTCTTTTGTACTCATGCGGCAGATATGGGAGGATATTTCCAGCATCTTGTTATCATATTATTGGTGAGGTATCCATTATTTTAAGTAGCTACAATGGAAAATAATTACAATACATGTACTGGTAATTTTCTGCCAGTATCTAGTTATTTTACAGACATTTCCGTTAATGTTCAAACAACGCAATGCAAAATTTAAAATACAGGTAAAACAACTGTAAATTCCTTCCTATTTAAAAACTATATAGTTCCCTATTTTATGACCTGTATCCTTAAGATACGACCTATAAATGGGTACAAATTCTTTTTGCAAATATTCAAATCCAAACAATTTATAGTGACCTACAGTTTCAAAAAATGGCAAGGTAAAATGGGATGCCTTGTGTGTGTTGTATATTGTCTGCCTGATGAGGCTGCCAATGTTGTTTGTAGAGAAAGACTGATGGGGCAATAAGCTGATTTTTTATGACAATTTGTAGCCTTTAATGTTTTACTTTTTCTTCAGTATAATCCAATTATTTTATTGTAGGCTATAGCTGCTTGCTGCAGAGAAAGCATACTATTAAATAGTGTTGAAACAACAGGCCCTGTGTCACTGTCTTATGGCGGTTTTTCTTGCATCTTTTTCCAGTTGTTGGCTTTTCAGGTTTAACTTTCAACTTTATTAACTTTTCAGCTATTTTCCCTTTTGTGCGGAGGTAGAGCTTGTATACAGTCTTTATCTTCTTTGCATTATTCTGTAAGAACAGACATTTTTTTTTGATGGGGTACTAATGGCATTTCGTTGTAATGACCCTTTGTCATATGTGGTCCCAGTCTATGGTGTCCTGCAGTCAATCATATTTTCAAAATACACAATGTGAGCACCTCAACAGTGGGCCTTCAAATCTAATGTAGAAACAGTGATTTCTGTACCTAGACTAACCTGTGAACATACAGACACATTATTCTGAATTGTAGATGGTTATCTGAAACCAAGATTTAAACACTTCTTTAAACTCTTTAAGACATTTACACAGCACTGAATTGTAATAGCCTACATTTTATACAAATAAAAACAATTAATGTAGGTTTCACATTTTTGTACAAGATATTTTTAATAACCCCTTTCCTTGCTTACTGTTTGAATAAATTGTAGCAATAGTATTATTTAATTTATTTGTATTGAAATAGGCTATATGAATATATTTGAACACTTACTGCATGCATTAAGTCATTTAGGAATTTCTTGCCAATCTTTCCCTCTGGTTTCATTATTTGCAGTGGTAGTACCACAGTTTCGTACAATTGAGGTTTAAATTCTTCACACGTTTTGCAGAAGGTGGCAGTAATGCACCAATACGTTGGATGTTAACTGCTGTTAAACAAATAAGAAAAGAAGTAAAGCACCAATCCCTGCTCTCTTTTCCATAGTGTATTGATTTAATCAAAGCTTGACTTGTAGGGCTGCTGAATATAAGCGTGCTCAGGCAATCATCTGAACTAGGTGAACCTTACTCAAATAAGTCAGATCACATGATCTTCAACTTACCATTATGAAACCGAATTAAGTGTGACTGATGAGTCCGGTTCATTCAAGTCAGGTCAGGTGTTGGCCGCTTTTTTTAGCTGCCTTTGTGGAACAGCCCTCAGAGGCAACAGGACAAGATGACGGGATCATGACAAAAAGTACCCAAATGGTGAATTGGTCTTACCCAAGTCAGCCATAGTTTAAAAAAAAAGTATAATCATAGGACTGCGTATTAGGAAGGATAGTTTATCTACCAGCTATTTACATTTATTTACATTGTGTTGTTATGCAGACTGCAGCCACATTGTCCACACCGTTGTGGCAGATGTTATTGTTCAAACTAGGAAAGAAGATCACCATATTTATCGGCTTATCAGTGAGTACCATTTTTTGAGCCTTTGTTAATGTTCTTTTGGGATTTTACAATAGGATTGTTTTATCAAATTACTTATTTGTTTATTCGAATGCACCCTATTAACATGCAACAGTAAACACTTGACTTCTTTTCCTCTCCTCTGCAGATTTATATTCCAGCTTTAATTCTAATATCCCTTTTGAGGAATAGTTTACCCATCTTCATTATTATGTCTGTGTTGGCTGGCACCAGTCTGTCAGCACTCTATCTGCTCCCTTGGTAATTTTAACCTCACCTAATACAGTTTCTGAGATGAATATCTTGTTCGTTGTTAAAACAAACCCAAAAACACACACCCCACCAGAGCAAATGGATTCCTCTTGCATTACGCAAGCCCAGATAAAGCTCAGATGGGAGATTTATGATATGTATGGCATTGCGGGTGGTTTGAGAATAAATGATGTCATGCTAAATGGGCCTCTTTTCTAGAAAATGATATCCTCCCCGGGAGTAATGCACAAGGTTTATTTGGTTAAAAATGAAGAAAAATCACAATTTACCCCAAAACTAATGAACGCATCAAAACAAAACACATTATTGTATGCTTAAATAAACAACAATAAAAGTGTAGCGACCATATGGACTTTTCTAGGTCAATGTTGCCAGATGTTGTGGATGACTTTAAGGTTAAGAACCCCTCTTGCCAGGATCTGGAACCGTTGTTCTATTCCTGTTATGTTTTCTTTAATAAATTTGGAGGAGGCGTGGCTATTGGAATCTCGACCTTGGTACTACAGTAAGTTTTCTTTAGTCAATTTTTTACAGTTGCTATGAGGATAAATCCAAAATGATTTACGACATTAAAAAAACTATCTGCTTCAATCTTTAGTTTTGCAGGATACAAGCCAGGTGCCTGTAAACACAATTCACAAGTCATATTCTCGCTGCGGATGCTCTTTGCTCCTGTGCCCATCTGTCTGTTGCTGGTCAGCATGGTGATGTTTTACTTCTATCCTATCACTGAAAAGCGACGGCAGGAAAATCCAGACAGCACTGAAGAAAGCAGCGTATGTTATAATGTCTAACTTTATGTGTCAATAGCTCTAATGAGATTAATTCTTTATTACTGCTGGCAAAATGGGTCACATTAATGCTTTCCAGATATTACATGAGATAAAAAGAGAAGGATTCCTAAACAACGTTCATATTTAAAATGGCACAGTAATGTGCTGACCATCAATTTTGTGGTTAAAACTTCCTTATAAATAGAATTCCTTTTAAACCAACAAAAGGTCAAAGTTTATTGGAGTGGAAATTACAGTCCATACACTTATGTTTTTCTTAATTGTATTATTAGTAACCATAACAGTGATGGCTGTGTTAACTGTGCTTTGTTTGTTATCTTGACATACACAGGGCAGAGAACCCCCAAAGAGGAGAAGAACTGACTCTATGAAATAACAACGCAGTATTTCACATGTGGCTTTCACTACGCTTGTAACAATCAAGACTTCTGCAATTGTTAATCAGAAAAACACTTGTTGTTAAGTGTAAAGCCTTAATCTCATATGAACTTAAAGATGCAGTGTCTTATGCTAATGGTTTGGTCTAAAAGTCTCGCCCCAGACTCACACTACGGGTTGAGGTAGTGTTTCTGTGTTGGGCCGGTTCAACAAAAAAGCAATATTGATTGTGTCCCAGATCCACTGTATTTAGAATGCCATTGCTTGTGTAGTATTTTAATAAAAAAATAACAAAGCAGCTTTAAGCCATACGCAGTTTTAATGAAACGTTGGTAATTATCATAATCATGTAGAAATAAAAAACTATAAGTGTATTCCCTTTTTTAGTGCAGAAACCATCACCAGAACAAAATATAAACAAAATGCTGGTTTGTTTTCGAATTAATACAGCGCCCTCTTGTGGCAAGTCTCTTGAATAGTTAGTAACCGTGCGTGCCATGTTTTTTATTATGTTTTCACATTTTTGCACAAATTCACTTCTTCTTTTTGTATTAATGCCAATAAACCAAGTATAACATACAGAAACCCACGCGTTGCTTTTGCTACAAACAGGTACGTAGATGAAGTGAGTGCTTAGAGCATATGTAATACACTTCACAGGAGGCTTTGGAAATCAAACATTATAAAGCGATTGAAATCGCTCCGAGCACATCCTGTTTAGCTGTCACTCCTCCTCACTGTATGGTTATGTTGTCTTTCAAAACATCAATTTTGCATACTTATTTTACCGTTTTAAACACTGAGACCTACATTTTTTTAGATATAAAATTCACCTAAAATACAAAGTGTAGCTGTTGAATATTATGCACAAATTAATGTACTCATCGGTAGGCACTGCAAAGTATGCTAAAAGCAGGTGCAAAACAGGATATTTTCCACATTTTCGCTCCGCCTTTTTACTCGTTGACGCACACGGATGAGGTACTGCGCATTCCGATCAGTGTATGTCGTCAAGTAACGCGAGAGTGGATCGTGAGCAATGCTCTCGCGGTACTTTGATGCCAAACGCCATTAGATCTGCGCAGCGCCACATGTTAGCTCTCCTACCGAGCGCTTATCGTTGCGGTCACGTGACCCGACAGTATCCTTCCATACAGCTGTGAGGGTGCACGCGCGACGCGCGCAGTCAGTCAAGCTTTGAAGAGGTTACACGAGCGGGAGAAAATGGGAGTGGAGATCGAGACCATAACCCCCGGCGATGGTAAAGTGATCCCAGCGGTTTTTTTATTGCTTCACATTAGAATAATTCGATCCCAGCGTTTACCATGCAAAGTAATCTGTTATGAGTGCGGTTTACCAGCATTATGATGACAAATCTTTTGGTCCCCCATGCTGCTTTTGCAGGAAGGACTTTTTCCCAAAAAAGGACAGACATGTGTGGTGCATTACGTTGGTGAGTTGAATTTAGGACGTTTGCCCTGTTTATGCGGACGTACTTATATTTTCGTCTTTTACTGTTCGCAGATTGACTAAATATATATATACAAATAATCAATAATTATTTTTAGAGATTTGAAAGGGGTACTGCATCTGTTAAATTAATTAGTAAAGTTTACGAAATGCAATATAGATCAATTAAAAATAAAGAAATAAAATAAAATAAAACAAACAGTTGTGTATCGGTTGCACGCACGGGCTTTTACCAGCAGACATGATCCACATGTGACAGCTGAGACAGAACAGAAGAGAGATTTAATAAGCCCTGCTCTGTATGATGTTTTTGTTGGATAGGCGTCGGATAGACATATTATCGCTGTCTGGAGGGAGTCGACCCCTGGGATGTTGTGCTTGTCTTTTAATAATTTAAGCCTACTAGTAATAGACTAGTCCGTCAAGTAGAAAAAAAGTAAAAATGTATAAAAAGATTTGAGATATTTAGAGTAAGTATCACAATTGTTTTAAATTGTGTACAGTCCCTGCCGATACAAATTGTAAAGCATACTGTTACTTTTTTTAATCGTTTCATTATTACATTTATTACTATCTCAATCCATATCTGCCATGTCTAACTTTTCATAAAATTCTCATGACGCCGTTTGCTCAATATTTCTATACAAAAACTGTACGCCTTTTTGTTTTGTAAGAATGTGAGGTGACCGTGAACATGAGTAATAGTTCAGATAGCTTCTTATATTAAGCATCAAACCATCAGTGCTAAAGAGCACTATGACATTAACCAGATTGATTTATTCCATAACATCTGATGTTAGTTGTGGATATTTTGTTTAATGCATATTTTTTGTATATGGACTGTACAATAATGTAATCGTATATCCCCTTTGTGTTGCGTAACACTAGCTTTGGTGCTACAGCAATCTTGTGTTTATGTAAATTTGGGTTGTTAGCCAAGATCTAAAAGAGGAACAAGTCTAATATCCTTAAATTTACTGTTGGATTAGAGAAAAAAACAAAATCTTCAGATTTATCGAATAGAATATAACAACAGCAAAGCCAAATTAGACAATTTATCTGATGCTCTAAATCCATTTCCTGTTTTTCTGGCCTTGTCTTTTTCCTCTTCATTCATCAGGCTCTCTGACAGATGGACGGAAATTTGACTCTTCCCGTGACCGTGACAAGCCATTTAAGTTCAAGATTGGTAAACAGGAAGTTATCCGTGGCTGGGAGGAAGGTATTGTGCAGGTGTGTGATACTCAGATTAATTTTTATTTCTGTTTTTGGACCCTTCTCCTTACTTGACTCTTCAGTCTCCTAAAGGGGTAATTATAGTTGGTTTTTCAAAAATACATGTTAAAAGTCCTTCACTCTGCATTACATCTGTAATGCAAAACCCCAAATAATATATTACATGATCATGATTTGTAGGTTTCCATTGTTGGTACAAGACAAAATAAAAGCAGAAAATTCACTAAATAAAAAACACCACTGTTAAAATAATTCCAGATCCTTCTGTAAGGACTGACAAGTAGATATTTTTCTTTAAATGTTCACAGTGCAAAGAATAGCCCTTGGAAAGCATTTGAAATAATTCATGCCACTCTGTGTGTATCTTTCAGATGAGTGTGGGCCAAAGAGCAAAGCTAACCTGCTCTCCCGATTATGCCTATGGTAATAAAGGCCATCCTGGGATTATTCCTCCAAATGCAACCCTCATCTTTGATGTGGAGCTTCTCAGTTTGGAGTGATTTCAAATGCTTTACCGACTTTTCATGGTTTTGTACAGTGTTTTGTTTTACCATAAGGAAGCTACAGCAGTATGAACACTTGAATTCCTAGCTGCCATTTGTTTTGTCATTCTTGTCAGAAATGGCTGTATTCAGTTTATTCTGTACAGTTTTCTCCCTATTTTAGTTGCTAGCAAGATCATTATTTAATAAACCTCCCACATTTGACCTTTTTTCTATCATCATTTTATGTATAAATGACTAAGCTCCTCTCATTTTAATCCAGCACTCTTCATGCGCAGAGGATAGGATGTCGCAAAAATGTTTACTTCTTTCTCCTGTGACTCTTTCACACACTGTGATGTTTGTTGGCCTCAGTGATGATAATGAAGCAGTTACATTAACATGGACTTCAGTGGTTATATAGGGTTCACTAGTACAATGAAGTAAATTGTGGAACAGTCCTTATTACTCTTGCGTGTTTAAATCCCACTCTAGTGCCACTCGTTTTTCTGTATATTTACAAATCATATCAATTGAAAGAAATGTGCGAAAATCATTAATTTATCAACTTAATATTGCAACTTAAGATAGCTCAGGCTGACTGATATAACACAATGTTATAGCTAATTCTGAGAACACTTTTCCCGCTATTTTATAAACATTAAGGTAATTGGGAAAAAAATGGCACTGTCCTCATTGGTATAAGGTTAAGTAGTTGAAAGTTAACACATTCGGCCCAGAAGCAATGCATGCATGTCTTTTCTTAATGCTTGAAAGGATTTGCAGCCATGTTTTGTTGTTGTTATCTGTCAACCTGTTATCTTAACAAACAATTAGCCTGGTAACCCACAGAACAGATGGGCACTCTGTCTGCTCTTAAAATTGGAACAATTTGTTTTCATTGATAAAAGATGCCTGAAAAACAAAAAAGATTGTGGCTTCTACTATTGTTTTCACTTACATATTTGTCTCATACTGTTTGCCAATGAAATCTATATAATTTGAGGTGCCATATTTGTAAGCATCTTTTGCGTTGTTGATTCATTGCAGAGACCGCATCAAAACTATTTAGTTCGAACATAATAATTATGTTTTTATTAACAGACATAAAAATACTTGAGGCGATGCTGACAATTACAGTGACTCAAGCATCAAACATGTGGCTTTTATATTTTCACTGCACTGTATATTGATGTATTGTCATACAGAGGCAAAACAAATAAAGGAATAAAAAAATCATGCATCCTTGTGTCATTTAGTATTCCACTGAATAAATCCCCCAACTCTCTGAAAATGGCTGCTGTTTGTTTACCAGCAATACTATGTGTTTAGGGGACTTTTGCTAATACTCATTAGTCTTGTCTCTTAATATGATTCATGAACGTTGAGGAGGATACATTTAATTGTAACTAGCTTTACAAACAGTGAGATTCAACAGTATAGGTTTGCAGTCTATCGAGCTGATGGTGACCTAGAAAAAAAAGTTTTGAATTTGTGTTAAGGCTTGGTTTTCTGGTTGGATTTAGAGGGGTTTGGGGCACTAGTCAGCTAAGCATCTTTTTAACCAGGCTGGGAAACCATCAAAAACTTGACCAGCTTAGGGGGTGGGGTGATAACAGGGGGGATCAAATCCAAAACCTTTCTTGTTCAGCTCTTTAAAAAAACTACTAACCATAGTTTTTGTAAAAATGCTTTAGATACTTTACTTATTGCTATTACAACTAAGCAGTGTTAGTTTGACACACCAGTTTCTTAAACAAAATTAATGTAAACAATATAGCAGAAAGACTCAGAATGCTGTTTGTGGCAGATCTAAATTTAGTTTCTTACAATGTTTTCAGTATTATCAATAACCAGAAAAACTATACTCTGGTTACCAGAGTTAACTACATAACGTGGCCATTAGATATGTGTATTGCGCATTAAGTTAATGAGTAATGAGAACACGTTATTAATAGAATATGATGTATTCATGTTTTATTGTTTCAGCCCAGCCTCCAAGATCAATGAAATAAGGTGGTGACTAGCGTCATAAAACGAGCCGAAGTTTAGAGTAGGAAGCGAATTGAACCGCTGTGACAGTACACCTCACCTCCCGCTTCTCACTTCTGCTCCAGCCAAAAGAGGAAAAGCGTCCCATCCACAGCGCTCGACTTCCCATTTCATTTACCTAGTTCATTTCTGACGTCGTAAACCTAAAAGCAAAAAAGGTAAGACACTCGATGAGCTAAACGTTGTTGTGTTTATAACAGTCGGCGATTTTATTTAGTCAGGTAACATTAACGTTATTCAAGATTCGCTGGCTAACCGAAGCTAAACTTAACTGGCCAGTTGCTAACACACGAAGAACAAAGGCATGGCTGTCTTTAGCTCGCAGTGCTCCCGGTTTAGTTATTTTTATATGTGGATAATATTTTTGGCTGTATCACCCGGTCGTTATTTTAAAGAGACATAAGTATAACTTTTTATGTGTAATTAGCATCTTTGCGTGTTTGCTAACGGAGTTAACGTGACTAGCTCGAGTGCTAAACGGATTCAAGTCAGTCAGACTTACATTTTATTTATTAAGCTAATTTTACAGTGACAGAGAGTAAAACAAGTAAATATATATTTAAACGATTGGTAACTGTTTTGTACCGGTGTCTACAGTTATTTGGTGATTTAAATTGTAAGTTAATGTAGAGAAAACACTCAGCTGACCGATGAGATATGGCTTAATACTGGAAGATAGGAAACAAGCAAAACATCAGTTCTTTTGCTTCAATTGCACGTTTATATGGTTAACCATGACTGCATATATTGTTCATTGTTGACTATTATGATGTTGTCATATTTTGAGGTTCAGTGACACGTCTTTTCCAATATTATAAGAACGCGCAGTTTCGTTTATCCTCCAAAACAACAGCTTTACTTTCGATTTTATGTCTGTGCTACAAAACTTGATAACATGGTTCACTGAAGTATAGATGACTTTAAAACAAACAACAACTATACATGAAGTACGAGTGTTGACTCCTAAGGGCAAATAACCTAGTTTATTGTTTGCTTTTTGAATAAAAGGGACTTTCCACATTCCTCGTGCGCGAAGTCACCAGTGTGTTCATTTGTATAACTACAACTCTGTCGTCATGTATGTCACGAGCTGACACATGGATGGAAAATCCATGTAGTCACAAAGTAGGTTAATATTAAGTGCAGTTCGGCACATTCCCCCCCAAAAACTGTAGATTTCGCATGGATCCTTTGCTGGACTCAGTCAATAGACTTACAGACTGTTGCCATGGGAGAGTTGTTTATTATGCTCAGCACTCATTCAGCCTGCCTGAAAATTAGCTTTGCCCGATTCGCCCCCATACCAAAGGCCCCTCACCCACTCAACCGGACGGTTAACTTAACTTTGCTTTAGAGATTTGATTGCAGGTTGTATGGGAAGATGTCATCTAAACCAGAATGTAAAATAAGTTTATACAAGACTTTCCAGATGACCTCAACACAAACTCTCATGTAGATTCCCACTTAAGTAATAACAGGTGTGCACCCCAGATGCCAAACAACTCCATGATGAGATTGCCAGTTGTCCTGTATCCAGTCTTGATTTATGACCACACTTCATGCCCAGTCGATTTAGTTGATAATAGAGTCCTACAGCTGAACTCGACAGAGCTCTAAACAATGAAGTCTCACATGTCTGTAAAATAGATTGCTTGCTGTTTCTGTCAGTCCACTCTTCAGAGACATCTCTACTTCCATTTATGGTATGACAAAACACTTATTGAATCTGTCAAGTTATGCTATTTGTGGAGTGTTTTTCTGATATCTCCTTGGAAAAACACATTTCAGTCTGTTTGCTTTCTCATATTACAGTTTGTAAGAGGCTGTATGTGTGGGTTCGCATGAGCTGTTCTGTGTGTGTTAGTGTGGGAGTTTATTCATGAGGGTGTAGGCGAGCATTTCCCTTTTTTCTGTTTTGTGGTAATGTTTGTCTGCGAGCGCTTCTCAGACTTGTGCGATATGTGAACGCGTGGGAGCAAGAAGTGCTCGCCTTACATTGACCTTGTTTATCCACTCACCTGACATGGAGTCAGCCATTAGTACAATGGTAGGCTTTAATCCCGTTGTAAAGGTATTAAAGACTTGACTCTCTGTTGGACTTGATTCTCAAGTGGTTCCTAGTTCCTGTTGCATTCTTTCATATCACATGATCACTGGTCGGGTTAGTGTGAGCGACATCTCATCAGGGAAGTTAAGCAATCTGTCTTGATAGTCAAATATTTTCCAACATTTTATCATGTCTCCCAATCCAACATTATTTTTGCTGCAACTCTGTATATCCGGTTTACTTTAGGTTTCATTGGTAAGCCTATATATTATCCCCCTTCTTTTGGATAAAAGCGTCTGCTAAATGACTAAATGTAAATGTTCTTTTGTATTCTTAATGGTATGACGCTTATACATTCATATTTCAGGTGTCATGATTCTACAGTTACTTAATATGTGTCTTGTTGAGCCGGGTCTTGTTTACGGTAACCCGATGATGATTTAATGCTCTACCTCCCCTGGACTTACAGCCAGCGCTATTGTTTGCTGATATTCACAGTATGTCATGTGACCAGTGTCATGTGATTGTGACTGCGTCAACATCTATTACTCACATGTCTCTTTTATCAATTTTTCTTGGCCTTTCCTCTACTAACTTCTATGTCTCATATTTTACATTCTTGTTCCTTCTTTTTAGCATCAAGTATGTTTTTGTACTCTCTCTCGCTCTCTCTCTCCCTCTCTTGCTCTCTCTCTGTGCTTTATTTCTCCTTTCCCTCCCTTCCCAGCAATGGATGAGTTCCCAGTAAAGCACTTCCCATCAATTTGAAGATAAAGAGCAGAGTCAAGCAGTGAAGCTTTTTAATGTTTGTTAATGGGATATTAGCCTCCGTAGTGGCGCTTTTCTCTGGGATGTTGTTTGTTTTGTATGGTTTTAAAGGGATACTTCACCCAAAAATGAAAATTCAAGTCAACGTTTACTCAACTTCGAGTTGTTCCAAATCAGGATACATTTCTTTGTTCTGAAAAACACAGAGAAAGAAATTTGGAAGGATGCTTTTAACCAGACAGATTAGGGGATGCACGATAAATTATCGGCCATATCGGTATCGACCGATAAATGGTCATTTTTAGTGTTATCTGTATCGGCCGATAATAAAATTTAGCCGATAAATGATGAATCATTTTCTTTGGTTAAACCACTTCAGCTACACGCTGCTCACAGTTAAAATCAAATTCAGTACTGTGTTTCTGTCATGATCATTCACGTACTGTTATTGTTGATGTAGGTACAGTGTGTTCATATTTATGAATGTGTAAATTATAAGAAAAGCAGATTTTTTTTTAAGCCGATTGCTGTCTGACTGCTTTCTCTCTTGACACCAGTTAGACAAAAGCAGATTTTTTGGCTATTAAGAACACTTTTCTGGGTTGCTCTGGAAGAACATCTAAAATTAATTTATTTAATAAACTTGCCAGAAAAGTTTAATATTTAAAGAATGTTAAACTAGTGTAAAGTAGGCTTGGTACATGATTTTTATAGGGAAAAATTATAACTAATGGTTACCTTGTTTTCTGCAGTGAAAGTTTTCAAATAAAACCAGTTGTCTATTTTTTTGCCTTTTGTTTTGGTCTCAGAAAATGTTATATTAATATTTAGAGACTATATATCGATTATCGGCTTCCAGTGTTAAATAATTATCGTTCATCGTTATCGGCCAAAATTTACATATAGGTGCATCCCTAAGAAAGATTTTGCCCCCCGTTGACTACCATAGTAGGAAAAAAATACAATGGTAGTCAAAAGTGCTGCAGAACTGTTTGCTGTCCTACATTCTTCAAATTGTCTTCTTTTGTGTAATTTTTCCTACTATGGGAGTCAGTGGGGGCAAGATTGGTTTGGTTATAAGCATTCTTCCAAATAACAGAAAAGATACATTTATACAGATTTGGATGGAACAACTCGAAGGTGAGTAAATGATGATAGAATTTTCATTTTTGGGTGAAGTATAACTTTAACCTTCTGTGCCCTCTGTTAATAATGAACTATTCCTGATAACCTGCTTTCATAGTGTCACGGCAAATGAGTTTGCACAGCAAACAAAGGATGTAAAGTCACCTAGAGGTGTAAAGTGAAGCTAGAATTTGTCATTGGTTGTTGTTGATGAATACACACACAATACAGAGATTTTAAAGGTCCAGTGTGTAATTTTGGTGGATCTATTGACTGAACTGCAATATAATATACATAACTATTAGGGATTTCACAATAAATTATCGGCCATATCAATAAGTTGTTGCCGATAAATGATGAATCATTTTCACTGGTTAAACCACTTCAGCTGCACACTGCTCGCAGTTCAAATCCAATACAGTACTGTATTTCTGTCATGATCATTCACTTACTGTTATTTTTGATGTAGGTACAGTGTGTTCATATTTATGACTGTGTAAATTATAGGAACAAAAGAGGATTTAGGCCTATAGTAAACTGCACTAAATCATATTGTGTTTGAACCTTACTATATTAAAGTATACTTCTATGACTACAGTTGATGAATTTACAACAAGAATACCACAATTTGCTATATCAAATACTTTAGAACACAACAGTATTTTTTCATTTGAGCGTTTAGGTTAACCTGTGTTTTATTTTGACGGGTCGTTGTGAAGGCGCTCCCACAATAGACACTTGACTTTCAGTGTAAGTAGTTCAGTGACGATAGTTTTTTTCAAACAGTTAAATGCACCTGAAATAAACTCATGGCAACTCAGGACATGATGTTCATGTGTTTATGTCCTCTTACAGTGAGGCACAGACAAATCCATGAGCGTTAAACTGTGAAACACATTCACTCATACACACAGAACCGGCAGATGTCAGATTTTAATAGGAGGATTCTGCTTCCGCATCACAGGGCTCTAGATATGGCTATATGAACTCAATGCAGCCGGGTAACAAGTTTCAATCGCAAAATAGACTAAAACTAAGTAAATAAGCTGTGCGCCATCGACTAACGTCACACACAAACAAGCCGCCCTGCCTAATGTAGGTATGATGACAAAATTTTCAAACACCCCTAAGCTCAAAATGGGTCACACGACTAGACAGAGCTGAACATTCCCTTCACGACGACACCTGAATTGTGAAAATCAGTTGAGGATTGCGAAAGTTATGATATTTATAATACCGAGGAATATAGTAAAATAGTTAACATTAACTACAATAGAAGTCGTGTGACCGAAAATGCTTATTATTCACACATGTTTGCTTGTAACTTCCTTATTTTATCAGATATTTGCATGAAATTTGAATAGAAGGTAGAATTTTGTTAGTTCTTTCAAATGAAAAAGTGCAAAAAAAGATCTTAATAATATTAAAGAAACGAAAACATGATGACATTTTAAACCGCTCTACTGAGGGCGTTTTTAGGGTTGTTCCGATTGACGATACTATCGTGTATCGACGATCCTCAGACCTATCGGCGATAGCTGATTCCCTAAAAATAGTTTGTCAATATATGTTACAAATCAATATTACAAATGCACATTGCGCATTTCTTCATGCAAGAGAGCTTGCAAAGCACACGGCTTAGTCTTTACCTTGCGCCAGAGAGAGTTTATAATGTGCGGGCTTTGAGTTTTCAGTGCGCGAGAGAGCTTGTGATGCGCCAGAGAGAGTTTATGATGTGCGGGCTTTGAGTTTTCAGCGCACGAGAGAGCTTGTGATGCGCCAGAGAGAGTGCGGCCAGCGCGCGAGCTTGTGAGCGCCAGAGAGAGTTTATAATGTGCGGGCTTTGGCGCGCGAGAGAGCTTGTGATGCGCCAGAGAGAGTTTATGATGTGCGGGCTTTGAGTTTTCAGCGCACGAGAGAGCTTGTGATGCGCCAGAGAGAGTTTATGATGTACGGGCTTTGAGTTTTCAGCGCACGAGAGAGCTTGTGATGCGCCAGAGAGAGTTTATAATGTGCGGGATTTGAGTTTTCAGCGCACGAGAGAGCTTGTGATGCGCGCGGCTCCAGGCTTTTCCTCGCGCCAGTGAGTTTATAAAGTGCAGGCTTTCAGTTTTCAGCGCCAGAGAGAGCTTGTGATGCGCCAGAGAGAGTTCTTAATGTGCGGGCTTTGAGTTTTCAGCGCACGAGAGAGCTTGTGATGCGCCAGAGAGAGTGTGTTTGAGTTTTCAGCGCACGAGAGAGCTTGTGATGCGCCAGAGAGTGTTTGTGATGTGCGGGCTTTGAGTTTTCAGCGCACGAGAGAGCTTGTGATGCGCGCGGCTCCAGGCTTTTCCTCGCGCCAGTGAGTTTATAAAGTGCAGGCTTTCAGTTTTCAGCGCAGGAGAGAGCTAGTGATGCGCCAGAGAGTGTTTTATCTCAGGCTTTGCCTCAAGCCAGAGAGAGTTTATAATGTGCGGGCTTTGAGTTTCAGCGCTCGAGAGAGCTTGTGATACGTGCGGCTCAGGCTTTTCCTCGCAGGAAGTGCTATGCGGGTGAAAGTTTAAAACCAGCGCATGAGTTGTTCCTGTTTGGCAATCAAGTAATAACAGCGCATGCGGGCATCAATGACGCATTTGGATGAATGATATTGACTTATTTATAGCAATAGTTTACTTTCTCTCTTTTAAAGAGTTGCGGTGGTAAGTAACCATTTTGCCAACTGCACTGAAGTTAAACTCTGATAGAATGCTAATTTCAGTCACACATGAGCATTTTCTAGACACGTAAGCTTCTCTTTTTGTCCACAAATCCAGCTTGTCATATATAAATGCGTAATTGCCCCGCCCCTCGATACTATCGTGTATCGGCGATCCACAGGCTGGCGATAGAACGATCTGACTATAAAGAATATCGCCCAACACTCGTGTTTGTTAAATATGTTATCTCCTTCGGCAAAGAAATTAAAACATGACGACATTTTAATCTGCTCCACAGAGTGAGTTTCGTAAATATCTTATCTCCTTTGGCAAAGAAACGAAAACATAATGACATTTTAAACTGCTCTACAGAGTGAGTTTTGTAAATATGTTATCTCCTTCGGCAAAGAAACGAAAACATAACGACATTTTAGTCCTGTGTCAGCCACCGTAGTGAGGGAGGGTGTAGTGAGCTGTTGGTTGCAATATGCAGCCTCATTGCTAGATGCCGCTAAATTGCATACACTGGACCTTTAAGATCAAGGATTAGATATAATTTCTGTCGCATTCAAAATATTTATAATGTACTTTATTGGCCCCGTAAAAGCAAGATCGCAGAGGTGGGTGGTAATTTCTGGTGGGTTTGAAGTGTGTTTTGTTACGTCAGTGAGTGAATGATCAGATGGCGCTACACAGATGGACTTGCAGGCGGACTGTTTCATAACGTCAAAGCAACAGAGCTGAAGCTGAAGGCGTACTGTCATGTTGATGAATTCACAGTGTTCTCTTTCCATTTTTTTAAAGCAGCGGTGTTGCCCCACATTCTCCCAATAGAGTCTTTATCTGCCTCTTCTGTAATAAACGTAGGTTTCGATTCCTGATGGAGTCATGTGGTTGCTAGTAGGCCGAATAACAAAGGAGATGTGAGCTCACTTAAAGCATGATTTCCTTGTATGTGGCGACTCTATTATCTGCGCAGAAAGTTTCCTAATTTTATTTGACAGTTGTGTTTTTTCCCAGGATGTCACTGTATCCATCCTTGGAGGACCTTAAAGTGGACAAGGTCATTAGGGTAAGTTGCTAATCCAATGTTATGTAACAAAGGGTTAAAGCAGATGTTTGTTGTAGCCTTGTGTTGTTTCTCCTCTAGGCACAATCCCAGTTTGCCACTGCCACCACCAGTACCCCAGCCATCACTGAGGGGGTCTACCAGCCACAGCCTGCCACACAGGGGATGCCAAGCTCAAGTGAGTCACAGGATCGATTTGGCCTAGTAGCCTGTATATCATTTTACTTTGTGTCTGTCTAGTCAATACTGTTGTCTCTGTAGCTGTCTGTATATCTATGCACCTCTGTTGCTGTCTGTCATGTCAGTCTAGAAATATCTTTCTGTCTGTCTGTCTGCGCAGCCCCGTAGTATTTGTCTATTTAGTGGTCTCTGTAGCCGTCTGTCTGCAAAGATTTTTCACGCCAGGCCTGTCTCCCTTCTCTCTATCTCCTCATTTCATTCTCTCATTCATTTCTGGAGCCCCGAGTAAGAGCCGCTTTTATAGAGATGAAAGGCTCTGCAATGTTTTGTGTAATTGTCAAACAGGAAATGAGGACATGCCCCGGGCATCTGAGAGCAATTGAAAAGCGCAGCAGCTTTCTGAGAAAGTAAATCTCTGCTTCCTTTTTCTAATCTCAGTGACAAGTGCTCAGGTTGAACCCTTCTTATCCAGACTATGTCTTCCCACCTGTGTGCTTTCATTACGCCCCTGGTGAGGCCTTTCAAGACACTGCCAGGAAATGACATAAGACATTTTCAAAAGGAGCTTTAAAAGACATCTAACCTCGCTGCAGCTTCACTGATGGCCTGTGAAGCTCACATGCCAGAATTGGAGTGATTTCAGATTTGTATTAGGTGTACTTTATGTGTTAAAATTTTATGAATATCCAATAATCCAATTTTATGATAATAGCATAGACATCCTTACTGTATGAGATAGATATCTTTCCAAGTAAACTCAGATTTTATTTTATATTCCCAGTGAAATATAAGATTCAAGTATCCAGAATAACACTGGATATTTCATTTCATGCATTAAGAATTCAAATAAGCAGAGTCTTGTTTACATAAGGGCTTTAAAAACCAAGTAGATTTTTTGTGGGCTTTTTGTTGGATGAACTATTCCCACTGACATTAAGTCTAGTGTAGAAGTCTAGAGATGAACTGCTGCTGTTTGCCTGTGTTTGTGTAAGAACATGTTTAACAGAGAGACATTTTCCTATCCGAATGTTGAGGAATAGAAAGGCAAACACTAGCCATGACTCAACCCAGGAAATCATTACTGCATGGAAACATTCAGAGCTGGAATCTGAAACCAGTCACTGGGCGGCCTAGAGCTGACTGGATGTTTACACACCCTGTTCTCTGTTTTGACGTTTACACACCATTGTTAAGACCATAGAGCAAATGCTAAATAAAAAAATATCCATTTAAAATGACAGCATAGTCCAGAAATAAAACATGTGGTGCAATGGGTAGTTGTTTGCTGTACATCTTTAAATACACGTCTCTCTCTCTGACACTCAGGTCTTTATCCAAACCTCGAGGAGCTGGGAGACTACATGGGCCTCAGCCTGAACAGTGATGAGGTTCAGAGAAACCTTGCACTGGTCCCAGTGGCTGACAGTGTAAGTTTATGGATATTTATGTGTGTTTTTGTTGTCATTGTTTGTTTTTCCTGCTGTTTATAGAATTTAAAGTTAGTTTTGTTCCTTACGGTTACTAAATGTTTTGACTAAAAAAGAAAGAGACACTGTAGAAATAGCAACTCAAAAATAAGTTCTGTTTGTTTACTCCTCAGTCCTCATATTATTGGTAACCTGTGCAATGTCCTTTTTTCTGTGGAACTCAAAAATGCTTTGTGCAGTGAAAATGAATGGTTTTTAAAGTGATAAATAATATACAGATACAGCATAATATTGTAATTATTGTATAAATTGTGAATAATAAAACAAATGAAAATGTCATGGACAAAAATGATGGGACCCCTAACCTAATATGTTGTTGCACAACCTTTAGAGGCAATCACTGCAAGCAAAGGTTTTCTGTAGCTCTCAATGAGACTTCTGCACCTGTTAACAGGTAGTTTGGCCCACACTTCCTGAGCAAACTGCTCCAGCTGGCTCAGGTTTGATGCAAGTTTCAGCTCTTTCCATAGATGTTCGATAGGATCCAGATCAGGACTCATAGAAGGCCACTTCAGAATAGTCCAATGTTTTGTTCTTATCCATTCTTGTGTGATTTTAGCTGTGTGTTTTGGGTCATTATCCCTGTTGAAGGACCCATGACCTGCGACTGAGACAGAGCTTTCTGACACTGGGGAGTACGTTTCGCTCCAGAATGCCTTGATAGTCTTGAGATTTCATGATACCAAACAGCACAGAGACTGTGTCTGATACCAATTAAAGAAACTAATTAGTTTGAAATATCTCTATAATCCAACTATTTATTATCTTTTCTAAGGGGTACCAACAAATATGTCCAGGCCATTTTAGAATATCTTTGTAGAATAAGCAATAATTAATCTCTTTCCACAGTAGTCACTTTTTTCCATCATGCCACCATGTTTTCTCTCTTAAAGCAGAAGCAGGCAAGAGCAATTGTGTACGCTTTTTTGATGTGGTGGTTTTGTGTTTTTTATTGTGTGCGTCTCTCAGCATAGTGTTATTTTTCGTTTTTGGAAGCAGACTCCAGGAATGACTCATGTACCATAAAGCCTGTATTGGAGTATTGCTCATGTAGGATTCTTTGTAGGAGCATCTTAAAAACAGTGTTAGATTCTCTTCTGTCCATACTATAGCTGTGAACATTATAATAAAACGAATGCCTGTGCAAATAATCAATGCACTCACACTTACAATAATTAATAAGAATATCCCTTTGTTTCAGCAGCAGGTGGCTGTGACGTCAGGTGTGGGTGGCATGGTGCGGCCCGTGACTGGAACTGACGTGGGCATCAGGAGGGCAGAGATTCGTCCAGGTCTGCGGGAGGTTATTCTCTGCAAAGACCAGGACAAAAAGGTCGGCCTGCGACTCAAAGATATTGATAATGTGAGTAACACTTTACCAAAATAAATAACATTAAACAGCTTTTCTTTATCGAGACTCATGTTCCTGTAGCATAGAGCAGTGTTTCAAGTTTGATACTTTTTAAGAAATTAATTTCTTGGCAGATTGTTGTTAATAGTCCATCATTTTTTATTTCTACATGTGATCTAAAATGGGAATAAAACTAAATTACATGACTAGATCTGTTAGATTATTAGTACTTTATCAATAATAATAATAATAATAATAATGAAGAATTATAACTATGGCCTCAGCTTTTGATGTTATCACTGCACAGTCACATTCCTGGAATTGTGACAATTATATTGCTTTTATTGTTGGTTTGTTGTGTGTATTGTTGTTTTGGCAGAGAAAGCGGTATATAGCTTGGCCAATACACCCTAATTCTCAACAAATGTGTCATCATTATAAGCAGTATCATCATCACCAAATAATCTTAATTATCTTTCATTCATTTCTTTTCTGTCTGTAGGGTGTCTTCGTCCAGCTGGTCCAGGTCAACTCTCCTGCAGCACTGGCTGGTCTGAGGTTTGGAGATCAGGTTCTGCAGATTAATGGGCAGAACTGTGCCGGCTGGAGCTCAGACAAGGCCCACAAAGCTCTGAAAGCTGCAGGAGAACAGCGCATCGAGCTCATCGTCCGCGACAGGTCAGTGGCTTCTGTCTGTCTGTGAGATATACACTCCTGAACAAAATCTTTAAACCGGGGGAAGTTTTCAATAAATTGCCAATTTTTGTCTCTTGCTCCTATTTCATGTTTTGGCATTTTTAAACAGTACTTACAACCTGGTTACGATCCACCAGCGAGAAATGCAAATACTTGTAATGTTTCCCCAGGTCTTAAGATTTTGTTAGGGAGTGTTTCAAATCCGTATGAAATCACGATATGACTTGTGGCTTTATGTACGTATATTTAGGGTTGACATCAGAATGTTAGTGAACAAAAAGCTGTTATAGGCATATTTACATCCACATTTTAGTCCAATATATTGCTCTTTAAAAGGAAAATGTTACCTCCCTGTGCCTGTAACACCACCGGCCTCTAGCACGTTATGGTTTGTGGCTGTGAGTAACAAATAGTAGATGACTGGTTATTATAAACAATGGACGCAACCCTCAATATGCCCTACTTTGTCTTATTTCAATGGAAAATATATCAACACTAAAAAGAATACAGCCCTTTCACACGTCTTTATTATTTGCACAAAGATTTTTGTTTGCCCACTTAGTTGTTTAATAAAGGTAATGAATATATAAGTATATTGCATTCGTCCAGTTGGTTGTGGAAGAATAGCAACAATTTGTGTCCGATGACATTTCTGAATGAGATGGTTTAAATACACAGGTTGAGAATCAAACAAACTATATGTTTATAATAATTTTTCTGCAGAAGTTTGCTTCCACCTAGTGGTTATTTGCTTTCTTACATGAATTGAGTTGTTTCATGTATCTGAATAATGTTATGTGTTAGACCAACCTGACTTCCTCACTGTCAGAAGGCAAAAGTTGTAACAGATGCTGTACATCTAAAGCTGTTTTTTAACTGTAGTCTATGAGTTCTTTTGGAGAATTGTTGGAATTGAACATCCACCCAGAACATCATTCCACCTGACCTGGTTTTAGGAAACGCATTGTGTAAACTGATTGTTTCTCTGTTTTAGACCATTCCAACGCACAATCACCATGCACAAAGACAGCTCAGGCCACGTGGGCTTCATCTTCAAATCTGGACGCATCACATCTCTGGTGAAGGACGGTTCTGCTGCCCGCAACGGTCTGCTCACCGATCACTACGTCTGTGAGATCAACGGCCAGAATGTCATTGGACTTAAGGTGAGAGCTACTGCAGTGAGTTTGGTATGAGAAATGTAAAGAACATATAGACTGAGATGTAAATTTATTTATCATGTTTTGTTATGTTGGTCTCCAGGACACTCAGATTAAGGATATCCTCACCACGTCTCCCACTGCAATGACCATCACCATCATGCCTAAATTCATCTTTGAGTACATGATCAAGAAGTGAGATCCAGCTTCTTTCTTCTTCAAAATATATCTTGTATCCTGATTGTAATAGAGCTGTAATAAACATTCTTCTAGTTTTTCAGATTCTGCTGATGATGCTCAATAAATTCGACATTTTAACACAATTACCTTTGTATTTCAGGATGTCAAGCGGCCTGCTGAAGTCATCAATGGATCACTCTGTGCCTGAGGTCTGAACACAGGAGAATGACCATACATTCCATTTCACAATGTCTACAATCTCTGTTCATTTATAACATGTCAAATTGGCCTTTTTTCTATTTCAGTTGTTGGGTGTTATTGTTTTGCCTTCTAGTTCTTGTTTCTGTCCTCCATGTCATTTTTGCCATTGTTTAATTGTTGTCATGTTACATGTTATACACTGTAGTAATAATCCATTGTTGTTGAGTATCTTTATCCGTTTGGTTAACTTTGACTGGGGGCAAGGGGTTAAGAACCCAGCGAGAGCTTCCGTTTTTGAAAAGTGTCGGCGTAGACACCAAGCATTTTAAGTCCTTCTACTATGCACAAAATTCAGTCAAAACATCAATATGCCAAGACAGCTGTACTCTGCCAGAATGAATACTGGGCCAGATTTTTTAATACAAGCCTCTTATTGATTTTGAACATTTGTTTTTTAAGGTGTTTAATCTTTCAGAATTCTCTCTGTTATTATCATGTAAATGTTAGTTTCTCTAAAATTTATATACGAATTTAATCTCAAGACTGAAATTATTACAAAATAAATAATCATCCTGGTGATACAAATTTGATATTGTGATCTTATTTGTAGGTTTAAAATGACACTAAACGTTATGCTGAATCCTTTAAGTATCTACTGTATATTCTGTGTTCTTAAGATTCTTAGCAAAACACATGTTTCTATTGTTTGAGTAATTGTACTTCATAACTGATTTGGGAAATGTTGGGAAACAATGAAACTAAATAATCTACATTTCTAAGAGGAAACTCTTACTTTTTACTCTGAGGGTCTTAATTGTACTGGTCATTATCATATGAATTTAATTTACAAATATTTCTGTCTTGAGCTGCAGTAAAACGTCATCAAGTTTAATCATGATTTTTAGCATCTATAGAATCTGCTGTTACTACATTTTCTAATTTCAGTTTACATGTTTCAGGATATAAAAGTTTGGAATAGATTATATGTCAATGTTACTTGAAAATCTCTCCAGAGTTTTGATTCAAAAATGAAAAGAAAAAGTGCAACTAAACTTCCAGCATCCATAAGCATAAATACTCCATACTATACATACCCCTATATAACACTTACTGAAGAAGCTTTCAAAATGCTTTATTCTTATCAGATGATTAAAAAATGATGTAGGCTTTGTACAAAGCATGGAAAAACTCAAAAGTGTAATTGTTCACCATGCTGTTTAATATAGATCATTTTACAGAGCGATGAGGTTCAGGAGAGGTGCTGCATTGATGTCTGTACACATTATTACTACCATTAAAATATTTTTCTACACAAAAAATAGACACTGATACATTTACACACATGCTTTTACCTAGAGTGCTGATACTGACAGACAATACAAAGACAAAAAGTTACAATTGAAAAAATGTAAATGTTTAAACTACAACCAAAGAAAACTTTACTTGAATAATTCACCCCGTGAAATCTGATTTTATAGGCACACTGTCATACAATCCTGATAACTGACAACTGAACTGGGGTGGTCTTACTTTAACCCCTTTCTAATTTACAGAACATATGCAGTAATGTGTGTTTAATTTAAAACATTGCATTGCCATCTTTTGCTAAGTGTTAAGAGGATTGATTTCACAAGAGATCTAAGATCTAAACTAATGTGAGAATCTATTTGTTGGGAAACATTTTGTGATTTTAAAACTTGCATGAATGGAAGTCCAAGCCCACTTGACCATGAATGGCCATTTCCTAAATCTCCTTAAAATGCTATAAGAAATGCAAAATCTTTCCTGTAAAGCCAAAAAGTTTAATTTACTAAATCTCTGTTGGTAAACTAACATGTACGGTATATTCACATCTCAAAATGAATCAAAACAGGCCAAGGTTACCATTTAAATGGAAAGAAATGTCATGGCGAATAAAACAAAATTATGTGTCAACATTAATGCAGTTATACATTTTATATTTTAAATAGACACGCGTACACACACTCACACAGGTCCCCTCTCTGCCAAAAAAATGAGTACCAAATGCTGATTAAAAGTAAATTACTAAAATAACTATATGTAACATTACATATACATTTTATTACTCATATTTACCAGCATATAGGGCCAACATATCTCTGCTTGTAATATGGCTTCAAGAAATTCAAGAAAATCCTATCAAGGCCTTATGTGTCGCTTCAACATGTATACAAAGCTTTATAGCGGCGCAAAACATAATTTGTCATCTGACCAAATAGCCAATGTTATTGACGTACAATTCAGTGACAAATGGATAACAGCAGTTTTATTGACAAAGCTCTCTAGCAGAGTCGCTAGGAGGATTCAAGAAATACAATTACAATCTCTTTTTAACCGTAAAGACATTCTGATGGGCCAGAAGACCGAACAAACTATCTGATTCAGTTTCAACAAACACAGGTCAATTTAAAGATAGCAATTATACATATACATCTTTATTTTTCCATCTGTTGTGAAGTTATTTTAAAAAGTGCTGAGTTAGGGCAGAGACTTAAACACTTGGCACCACAAGCGCAAACAAAGATTGTCAAGCCGTTGAAAGAAAACACACCGGAAAACCCTGCTGACATGCCGCACACATTCTGTTTCTACTTCAGAAAGCAGCAAATTATTAGGACAAGAAAATATTTTTGAAGACATCTATAACAGACTACGACACTACATACACTTCACAATGATAGAGGGAGGAGGTAGAGTGAAAGGCAGCTGTTATTTAGGATTTAAAGGGAAGGAAAATATGACAACACAGAAAACCAACTGTATGTGTCCGCACAAAACAATCAGGGTTAATCGGATTGCACAATGTTCCTGTCAACCCGACTGTCAATGATCTAACGTGTATTTGTAACTCAGTGATGATTCTTTAAAATGATGTCTGTGAAATCTATAACCCTGAACCACAATCACATGTATACGTTTGCCTTTGGATACACAGAAATACACACTCAAGTATACTTCAAGTAATTGCTTATAAAGTGATTTATAGTGCAATCGACATATAAATGCCACCCGTCTCCTTAATGTTGACTTGTATAAACATCACCAGGAACATACAGTTGTAGCCAAATGCTGGAAGCTGGAATTGCGTTTCAATATTAAGCCTTTGTGATTCATGCCATTTCATACAAAATAAAGGTTATTGTGTTTCTAATTCAATTCTACCCAACACTATTAGTACTTAAATCATTAGCATTAAAAAGCGAGCACAGGTTGTAATGCAGTGTTTCTTAACCAGAGGGCCTCAAGATCACTGAAAAATATTTAAATTAAGCCAAAACAGCTACATATCAAGATATTTCTTAGAGTTTTGTTATTTTTCATAACAAATATAATTTTTTCTAGTAATGCCAAGCTCTAGAACATTAAAATATTGTGGGAGGACCTTAATGTCTAAAAGTTTGAGATCCACTGCTGTGATGAAAAACTATACTTAAATGCCTCATTATACAACCAAAACAGTTTTACTTCCCAAATTGAGTTTTTGTTCTACCAAACACTGGCTACGACTGTATTTCTAGAAAATCCCGATAAACGATCCACAGTGAAATCAGACATTTACAGCACATCAACAAGGGAAACAACATGAAACTCATTTCTGGTGACAAAACATCTCCGCCTGATACAGTCTTTTAACTCTGATCATTGTCTAAACGCTGTATCTTTCTTACTAATAATATTATTACATAATATGCTTTATCCACTTTCATAAATATAGGACTTAGCTACAGAACATTTCTAAATCATTCATCTTCAAAAGACCCGATTTTGTGGTGTAAGGAACATTCCTGGGTAAACATATCTTGTTGGTCCTGGTACAACACTGCTGTCAGAGAAATAACCCAATATCTACCTCTTAAACAATAGAGATGATCTACAACCCAACCAGAAATATTTGTTCCATGACCAACAAGGTTCATGACCCAAGAACATTTGAAACTCTACGAAATTAGATTTACCATCTTGCAATTTCTTACAACTGATTTCAGCCTAAAGTACATTTTCTCACAAACATTCCAGATGGACTACGTTTATCTAGTGGTATATGCAAAGCATAGAAATAGCTCAGCAGGTGTGCATGTCTGTCTCCTCAAGTGGAGGAACTGCTCAGTGTCACACAAGCGTAAGGAAGGGGACAGCTACCAATTCACAAGCAGCTACGACAATGATGGCTATTAGTTATCTGGGTACTTTGGCTGCACTGTACATAGACACAACACAAACATTCACTCAGATGTATTACATACGGTAGACACACCCTCCCCAGTGACCGCATCATTTTAGAAGGTATATTTCATTGTGTCTCAGTCCATCGTTCCGAATACTTAGCCTCTGGGTAGCAATTTTAGAGAAAATCTCAAAGAAGAGCATTTTGCAGTTGTAAATAAATGCTACAGAGTCCCCTTCCCCATTCCAATTCTCTATTCATTAGCCTCTGGAGAAGTGTATAGATCACCACAGTGCCAAGAAACCGCACTTATGACAGCACCGAGGTCCTGTGTCCAGAAACTACCCTTTCATTGGGTCTGCCTTAATTCTTTCTACCGCCTTCCAGGTGCACATCTCACAGAGGAACAGTGCTTTCAGTGGCTTCCCTAAAGTGTAAAGCTTGTCTCATATATTCATACCCCCTGGACCCCCTCCTCCTGCAGGGTAGTGGCGAAGACCTCCCCCTCGACGTAGAGAATGGAGGGCCACGGTACAGCAACCCCGCAGCAGGGAACCAATATGATACATTGGCTGACCGTCACGGTATGTACCCCGGCACAACCAGGCCACAGTGGGCACCACTGGCACGACCACCGCAAGCAAATCCACCAAGAAATGACGGCTCCAGTAGTTCTTTACTGGTAACCCACAGCTGGACGAATTGGAATCATTGTCGGCAGCACTCTCATCCACTTCTTCGTCTTCTGGTTGAATGCTTATAACGTGGTCTCCTGCAACCCCAGCATCTGAGACTGTGCTTTGAGGCTGGGTGGTTTGTGGGAGGATCTCCTCTTCATTTTCAACTAATGGCTGGTTAGAACAAGCAGAGTGGCCAGGACTTGGCAAAGGGTCTCTAGTAGGCTCAAGTGGAACAGAGTTGCTTACTTGGGATAGAGAGTTAGGTGGAGTCAGATCTGTTGTTAAAACTGGCACATCTGGAAGGGGCTTTGAGTCTGTGACAGAGTGTTCTGTTACATTCAGTGCCACAGATTCAAAGTCAGATTGCACAGAATGCTCCGGCACTAGAGCAGATATAGAAACAGGGTCCATGAGGATTGACGCTGTGGCAACTGTTGTCGTAACTGCTGACTCTGTGGCTACAAACTCCAGATCATCTCCCTCATCAGACATCCAGGTAGAGGTCGGACTGCAGGCCTGAGATCGGAAGGTGCGCTCTGCAATAGTGTCCAGATCAGAATTAAACGATGTACAGTGTCCATGGGCAGGGGCGGAGTTGGGGGCGTGGTCGTAATCGGTTTGAATAGCTTGCTCTCTCAGATGGTGAAGATATAGGTGATGATGGGATAGACAGGGATGACTTAAACTGACGCTGGCCCCAGTACCCATCTCGCCGCAGCGGAGCGGCACTGTTCTGGATTCACTGTCGCACAGTCCCTCATAAGTGGAGGAGTGTGGCAGGCGGGAGTACGCATTGAGCAGCGAGGCTGTCTCTTGAGACAGAAAAGCAGCCTCCAGGAGCAGGTCTGCTTTGCTGGCTCCTCTTCCACTCTCTCCGCAGCACATAAACCCGCTGTCCTGCGTACCCTCACCTGACAAACACAGAACGTCGCATTCGTTTTCATTACCGCAACGTTCCGGACCGCCCTGGTCACTCAGCTTGGTGTAGGTAGAGCTGCGGGTTAGCGAGCGAACCGGGGAGCCTTCGGAAGACCCCGCCAGACCCTCGCTGACCTCCAGCCCTGCCCCCACCACTCCTCCACCCGCTTTGGCGGTCCCGATCTGAGCCAGCTCCATGCTCTGCAATAAATTCTCCAGCTTGTGGTTCTGAAGGTTTATGTCGTGGAAGCACTTCTGCACACCCGTATCGGAATCTCCCAGACTGGATCGGACGACGTCGACGACTTGTTTGAGCTGCTGAATCTCCCCACGAGCCTCTTTCAAAGCCACTGAGCCTCCACACGATGGCACTCCTCCTCAATCCAGTCCTCCTGCATACGGGACAGTTGGGTACGCAACTCATCTATTTCGGTGTCCCTAAAGGAGGGGGATAGGAAGTGAGAGAGAAAGAGAAGAAGTCAGATGGAACATTACATGAATTCACCTGCAAGAGAGGAAAACAAACAACAGATTACAAGATAAGACCAACTGCATCACAGACTCATAAGATCATGTGAGCCTCATTCTATGAGCAACGCATTTGAAATCGCACCATGCCTTACCTGTTCTGCAGTCTCTCGATGGTCTCTTTAAGTCGTGCTCTCAGGTGTCTGATGCATACTTCTTTCTGCTGTAGAGGGGTTAGGTATTGCTCAGGTGGAGGGGGTCGGATACCATGGTTATCATTGCAGGAGGTGTATTTTAAGTGACGCCTGAAATAGAGAAGTGGGAAGTCATACAAAACAAACTGTATATGTGCATAGTAGAAAACCATTGCTCTCCGTGTCTCACCTATGGGTCGGGCTTCCATCGCTGCCCTTGCATGACCCTGAATTGCTACTGCTGACAGAGGCATTTCCATAAGGATCGCGGTTACTGACGGGTGCTGGGCTGCGTCTGTTAAATAAGAGAATCGCAATGTCACTGTGTCGTTTTCGAAACGCAGGATGGGGAACAAATCAAAGACTCAAACGGACGACAAAAAGAATGGACCGAAAGTACAATAGCACGAAATACAAAACCAATAAATGAATACATAAATACAAAACCATGCCAATCTAAAATGACTAGCATGCAACTATCTCTAGGGGGATGGAGAATTTATACAATATTTATTAATACAAAAAATACGTCTACAGGAAAATGACAACCAGGTCACTTCAAACTGTAAATAACAGCACAAACTGTGACACAACATGAGCAGACCCTTTATGAGGTAGCAAGGTAAGCCCAAAACAGCAGTGCTAAAGCCATTATGATGTTTAAACATTCACCTTACACACCATGAATATGACATCATCAGGCTAACCCTTTTAACTATGACACGGACTTTCAAGCTTTCAATATAATTTTATAAGGACAGTGTAGTGTGGTTGAGCTTACAAACATGCCCAAAACAATGCCACACAGACAACAAAGAAAAGTGATTGAAGTAAAATGAAGATTGCAAACACAAAGAAAAAAGCCAGAATTGAGATATGTTGCAACGCTGACCGACAGTGACGTTCCGGGGACTTTGGTGTGAGAAATCCTCTGCTCTGTCTCATAGAGACCATAATGCCTGACTCCATGGGTGTGTAGTCTAGTTCTATAAACCTGCAATAGTCAAAACTGACCCACAAACAAGAACGAATCATTACACAGGGCAGCACGCTTACATTCCACCTTCACAACCTGATGACCTGCACTTAAAGGGACAGTTCACGCAAAAATGAAAATTCTGTCATCATTCACTCACCCTCTTGTCATTTCAAACCTGTTTACATTTACATTTATGCATTTGGCAGAAACATTTATCCAAAGCAACTTACATTGCATTATCCTATACATTTGTTTGTGTATGTGTATGTGTAATCCCCTGCGTTAGCGCCATGCTCTTACCACTGAGCTACAAGAAAGCTGTTCACAAAGAAGATATTTTGAAGAATGTTGTTAACCAAAAAACGATGAAACCCATTCACTTTTATTGTATGAACATAAAACCAAAGCAAGTGAATGGGTACTGCAATTGCTCGGTTACCAACATTCTTCAAAATATCTTCTTTTGTTTTCTGCAGAAGAAAGTCATACAGGTATAAAATTACAAGAGGGTGAGTAAATGATGACTGAATTTTTCATTTTTGGATTAACTATCCCTTTAAAACTATGTAACTTTGAAAGCTTCCAAATATGAGCACAACTGGGCTAAGCTATTCTCAAGTGCATTTACAGCAATTAAGATTTGTTATGAGCTGAACCATACTTTATTATGACCTCCTTTGTAGAATATTAAACATAATATTAGACTAAAAAAGAAAAAGAGCTAAAGAGCAGAATACTAATAAATCCAGTGTGTGAGAAATGGTAACGTGGCTGGGTAGGATGTGAGCTGCATTGCAATAGCAAGAAAGTTCACTCAAAAATAATAATTCTGTCATCATTTACTCACCTTCATGTTGTTCAAAGACTTTATAAATGTCTGTTGTGATGAATACATAGAAAGATATTTGGAAGAATGCTTTTAACCAAACAGTTCTTGGACCCCATTGATTACCATGGTAGGAAAAGTTACTTTATACATTTTTTTTGTTCTGTTGAACACAGAAGAAGATCTTTTGAAGAATGCAGGACAGCAAACAGTTCTGGGGCACTTTTGACTACCATTGTAATTTTTCCTACTAGTCAATGGGGTTCAAGAACTGTTTGGTTACAAGCATTCTTCCAAATATCTTTCTCTGTGTTCAACCAAATGTATACAGGTTTGGTACAACTAGCGAGTGAGTAATTCATGACAGAATTTTCATTTTGGGGTGAACTACCCCTTTAACCATTACTGATGGTAAATGTCTTTAATAAAGGAAAGAAGTACTAAATATAGCCTTCTGCTGAACTGACTCATGCTGTGTTATTCAGGAAACTATACAGGCCTCACACCGCCTTTCCAAATTTAAAAAAATAAAACAAAGCAGCGAGCAATCACCTGTCAAATTCTAGTAATGTATCATAGCATAGCTCAGAGGATAATGACTCTTTAATCTCCAGGAAACATCTCTTGGAAAATTAAATCTCGAGTTAGCAGTGCCGACTGAAAGCTTTTTCTTTTCAGGTGGTGCAGAGCGGTGCGCTTGAGGCAAGGGTTACAAGCACGATGGATTGCTTTAAGATACTCAAAGCAGTATCAAACAGACAGATCATACAGTCAGCAACAATATAGTGTAAAGGTTTAAATGCATTACTTAAAGGAATAGTTCACCCCAAAATTTTAATTCTGTCTTCATTTACTCACAATCTTGCACTTCAAACCTGTTTGACTTTCTTTCTTCTGCAGAACATAAAAGAAGATATTTTGAGGAATGTTGGTAACCAAACAACACTGAACCCCATTGACTTCCATTTAATGAACAAAAAACCACAGAGACATTTCTCAAAATATCTTCTTTTGTGTTCTGCAGAAGAAAAAAGTTTACAAGGACACAAGGATGAATAAACAATGCACAATTTATTTTGGGTGAACTATACCTTTAAATTGGCAAAAGTATATGGAAAAGCATTGTTAATGTGTATTCACTCTGGAAGACGGTCTCTCTCCAATCATAATTTTGTCAATATTTATTCGACATTTCAGGAACTTTCATACAACTACCTCATGCAATTAAAGGGGTGATATGACACGGCTTAAACAAATATTAAAGTTTGTTTTAGATGTAATGCAATGTGCATACACGATTTAACGTTAAAAAAAGCTGTATTTTCCACATACAGTGCATGTTTGCATCTCCTCTTTGCTCCGCCTCTCTGAAACGCGCAGATTTTTTACAAAGCTCATCGCTCTAAAAAACCGAGGTGTGCTATGATTGGCCAGTTAACCAGTGCATAGTGATTGGTTGAATACTGCTAGCATGTGATGGAAATGTAACGCCTATTACCATATTTGGAACTAGGGTTGCATGGTGTACCGGTGCTACGGTAGCATCGCGATGCTAATGCTTCAAAATACCCGCTATGCCTCTATATTTTTGAAACGGTAGTATCGTAGTACCGTAGTTAATGTTTTATATGCGCATTAATATTCCTTTGAACACTTACATCTGCCTTTTTGCGGTGTTTATCTCCTACTGGCCGTCTTAGTTCTGCATTTAAAGTAAGCCTAATATTTCCCTTTGTAAAGACTGCTGTATCAATGACATTTGTCCCACATTTGAATTAGTTCCCACGTGACAAATGATGTAGTGTACTTAAGTATTTACTACAGTAAACTACTAAAACTCATAGACACTAGTGTTTTTGAGTCTTACCATTGTAAATATTTAAGTATACTACAGTATTTGCTACAATTTATCCAATTACTGCAGTTAATACAACAACATATTCTAGTGCAAAGTATAATACAGTTTACTATAGTAAATACAAAATGTTTCATCTAAATCTGTGTTTTATGGTAAAGCATCGTGATACTACTTGGTATCGAGATACTTCAGCTGGTGTAGTATCATAAGAAATATTTATGGTACTGTGACAACCCTATTTGGAACATCAGATTCCAAAGCAATTGTACTGACAGTTACGGCCATACTTGCGTATACATTTGGGCGGTCTAGTCAAATCATACCATGAACTGACATAGATTTGTGGGGGTGTGGTAACACGAGGCGTTTCAGGCAGGTCTGGGTGAGCATTCGCTTTAGATAGAATGCATCTTTTGTTCCAACACTTTCATTTTTGCAATTTTACATCTCTAATACATGCATGGGCAACTTACAACACACTGAAGACACAGAAAAACACGTATTCGCACCATATGACCTCTATACGCATCTTGAAATAACATAATTACATAAAACACCACATTTAAAGGGATCGTCTGTCCACCAGAATCACCATTGGTGGGCTGAGAGAGGTTTGCTGAACTGCCCTAACCATGAAAGCAAGCCAAGATCGTGGTTAAGGTGAGAGCAAAGCAGAGGGGGGGAAAAGCAGCCGTACATCAAAGCGTGCTTGAGGAGAGAGAAAATAAAATGGCACTCTGCTTTGAATACAGATAGCAAGGAAAGGAAGGGGAAAGAGCAGCTGGTGCAGGTGTGTCCAGGAATGTCCATCATGAGTCTAGTGAGATGAATTAAGGTAACGCAGTGTAGTGAATGATGTACTTTATTATGTCCACTGCGTCATCATAGAAACAGACCTCATATACACACTCACATACACAGAATTTGTATCTGATTCCCATCTATAAGCACTTTGTCAAAAACCTGGCTTCTTAGGTTTTGGACATAAGCACCAGGGGTAGCAGATGACGTGGTTCTGCATTGGGTCTGAGTGGGAATACGGAGCGTGGCAGTGCGGTTTTTCTACAGTCATGCCCTACAGTACGATACTTAAACAGAGTCTCACGCGGGGGACGCGGTGGGAGATGACAGTATTTGCTGCAAGCGTTGCTTAGGCTGTAGGGCCTTCAGCAGGTTGAATCTGAGGAAAGAGAGATGAGACAGAGGCACAGAGCTGGGCTCTACTGTATTATCACTTTAACTGCTTACTGCCACTATATGTACTGTACTGACATTGGTAGTATGCACAACTAAAGCTACTTAAGTACGTCAGACAGCCGAATTCTGTGCAAAACATTTCATAATTCCTTAACAGAAAGAATCTAATCCTTGCCCTGGTATTGTAAACTAGGACACAAATAATCATCTTCTTCATGTAACTGTTTCACTGTGATAATTCATATTTTCAAGACTTCAATTTGTGGTATTAAACTTTATTCTAGAAGAGGGGTTTTCCAACCTTTCCATCCTAAAGGGGTAATATGACACGGCAAAACGGATATTGTCGTTTGTTTTAGATGTAATGCAATGTGTATACACGATATAATTAAATATTTTTTCCCGGACATTTCTGGGGACCCCTTATAAGCTTCTGGAAGCCCTGTGGCGGTCCCCGTGGAGTTATTATATTATACGTTTTTAGTTTTATTAATATCCTAAATTAGCATTTATTTTTTAGATTTTTAGTTTTTATGTTAATTTTAGTTAAAGTTTTAGCCATTTTGGTGTATGCTTTGTCACTTATTATTTTATTTCTTTATTTTTAATGTTGCAATACAAGATTAATTTGTTTTTGCATCTTATTATAATTGTAGTGCTTTAAACTTCTTTCAGTTTATTTCTGAGGCAACATAAAAAAAAATTCTTTAGTTTAGGTTTTTCCAAAAAAATGTAGGCCAATATTTTATGCTTTAATTATAGTAAACTAAAATCCCCTTGGGTCCCCAGACCCCATTTATAAAAAATCCCCTGTTCTAGAACACAATACTGCTGGTTTATATCCTTGTACAGAATGTGCTTTAATAGCTTTCGAACCAGCCATCAGCAGTTTTACACAACCTGGCAGCTGAATGGTGAAATAACTCTAGAAATAGACAAATTGAAAGAGCTGATGCATAATGATGAGAGCAGAATAGAGAGAGAGTGTTAGGATTATCAAAGCACTTGGAGCTCATAAAGTCAGCGAGCAGAAGCAAAGATCGGTTTAACAGAAGTTAGAAGAGTTAGATATTACAGCGTCGGCACAGCTGACATCTTAAAAGAACATCTGTTTTCATCAAGAAACAAAAGACGAGTGTCTTACTTGCGTGATCCAGAACCAGATCTTTTATTTGAAGGCGAAGACATGGAGTCAGTATCCGTCAGCCTTTATTCTCCTTCTTCGGCTGGATCTGTCTCTCTCTTCCCCCCTCTCAACACAGCTTGAAAAGCCCAGCTGCTGTCAGCCTGAATACAGTACAAAGACAAATGTCAGTCTGTTTCACATGAGGAAATGATGAATGTCCATATAACTCTTTCATGCGTATGACTGCAGTGTCATATAAAGCTACATACCGACGAACCAAAGTTATAATTCAATTGAATGCCGTTGAAAAATTCTGTTATAAGTTTCTCATTCTCATATCGTTCCATGAACCAACACAAAAGTATTTTTTGTTAAATTCTTCTTCCAAACATTGCCAGGTTTTTATTTCTAAAGTGTGACAGATCAAGCTGTCAAATCAGACTAGAATGGAAACATAAAAATCTGTTTGTCTTATCTAATCTATCTGACCTCTCCACACTGAGCAGATCTGGCAACAGCACAGTTCTTTTAGCTGTAATATATTTAGCGTCGTGCTGACACAAACTGACTGCTATCTGACTTTACACTGGTCCAAAGCCAGACAACAGACAATAAATAAACTTTAAGACTGCTCACCTACGGTGTATTCAGCTGTCCCAGATCATTTCTATATGTTCTCTTACATTTGCATTCCTGGTTCAGATACACTATTTATATTGATAGAAGGAATTAATAAAGACTATGATTGTAATTACTGCAACAGTGAGCATTTTGAGACACATGGTGAGGGAAAGAAGGGATTAATGATCTAAATAATTAAACACAGGAATTGGCTCAGTATTTGCAACCGTGCAATCTAACATAAAGCATATGCTACCCCTTGTAACCCAAAATAAGCAACTATTTTATCCTTTATAACTATTAGGGAAATAAATGTTAAAATACGCTCTCTTATCCCAGGTTAAGACAACTATATACCTTTCGAAGGTTCCCTGAAACTATAAACCCAGTGACAGAGTATGTTCAAAACATTGGTGTTTGGACATTCCAACAACAAAGCTACATTGTTTTAGTGAAGAATAAGCTTGGGGTGAAATCTTTTTATCCAGACCTAGTAAGATGGAGTAAGTGGGGGTGCATGCCAACCGAACTAATTTTGCTGCAAATTTGCATCTGCTGAGTTAGTAGCTGGATAGTGTGAGTCATGCGGCACTGAGCTACACCTGAAAAAACAGTATATGTCTGAAAACTGCGGTGATACAGAAATGCAGAATAATAGTCTGAAATTGAACAGATAAATGGAAAAACAAAAGCGTTGCTTATATTACTGATATAGCTTTGTCCTGTTTTTGGTAAAATTCAGGGGAAAAAAATAAACTAAACAAAAAGCATGTCACGGCCTTTAAATTTAAATTGTTTCACCACCAAAAACCTGCTGTGTCATGCTTCTACAGTAGCACGGTCAGCCCTGCATGACTTTTTGTCAGGGTACAAGAGGTCCTGTAGAAGGGAGCTGTACAGATAGCTGGAAATTATGTCCCAAAACTTCTCTCTTACAGAACACATGCAGGCTATACGGGGTGTCGCTGCTCATAAACGTCAAATAAAACACACTGCAGACTAACTTCTTTACACATTATGATAATATTGCAAAGCTTTAATTGGCAAAGATCTAAAAGAGTTCTACTCTGGTTTAGCAGTAGTTTGTTTCCTAAATTCTACAAAGCACAGCTGTACAGTAAATGAAACAGCAAACCACTGTGTGAGCAAAATGTTATGTATTTATAAATAGTGCCACATGCCTTTTAAGGTGCTGTTAGAGAGTCTTGGTGCCTCATTTATAAAATGTTCCGTAGAAACCGTCCTCAATTTACTTTTAGGATAATTTCTCAAAGTGCGTACATGTGATTCACAGAACGAACATACGCACTGAAAACTTTCTACGCCTCTCTATCAGATCTGACATCTATAAATCGTAAATGATCGTGAAATTGCGCACAGCTGAACAGTTTCAGATTTTCGCCTTTTAATGATTTATAAACGAGCACCTGTCAACGTCCAAATCCTTTACGAGCGGAAAGAATGGCTTATATGTCCAAAAACCTGCAGCACTCGGACAAGAAAAAGTGCGTACGTCTGCTCAGATCCTGACGTGGTGCTAAGCACTTTTCCACGTCAAACACCTTTTTTATTAAAATAAATTTAAATACACGCTTTACGATCAAATCTGTGCGTACACATGTTTTATAAATAAGGCCCTTGGACTATTAATTATACTATTTAATACATTTGTGATTATTAATGTTTGACTTGCTTTGAAACGAATAAGGTATTAATAACAATCATGATTGAGATAAAAAATACATGAGACAAGTTTATCATTATAAGACTGCAGTCAGAACAAGGGGAAAATGTAATCTTTATGACACACATTACACTTAGAGATCTATGCCTAAATTAAACAATTACAATCACAAATAAAGTCAATTTTTATATACAGTAAAAACACTTACTGATAATCAAACTTGTCAGCAAACATTTTTGTAGTTGCAAGGGTCAACAGGGTGAAATCACTTGATTTGCTTGTTTTGTGCTCTTACATTTTTTAACTTCCAGATGGAACTGAGGACCTAACAGATCTGAACTATAATGTACATGTACAGATGAGGAAAAATGTTTACACGATTCTATTACAGCTTTAAAAGTGATGAGAAGTGATTCTACAGTCATTCATTAACTGATCCCTAAGGCTTTACTTCATCAATGAATATTGGATGAATGCAGTATAAGTACAAAAAATGACATACAAACCAGTGAATGAACAACACAGTGGCTCAAGCGCTGTAGAAAGTAAAACAAAAACATTAAAAAGATGCTTTAAAATAGTAAAAATGTCCTAGAAAGAAAAATATATGATATGTAAAACATGTTTATTTGAATAAATATAAATGTCATGGTTGAAACAATAACATTACGGGGCGTAAAATTATAGAACAACTTTTGTATTCCAAGCACATTTGACTGTCATATTAAAACCACTGTGGAAAGGAAATGCTTGGGAAGATTGGCCTGGATGCTGAGAGGATGTGGAAGAGTTGCCATGGCGACAAAATTCAGCCACTATTCTAGAACGTGAGCTACAAGTGGTGTGACTGGCGTTTCTTCTGTGTGTATGTTGTGAGACAGACGGCATTACACAAGCACAAGGCAAGCATGCTGAACAACAGGTCTGATGTACAATACTGAGAGTCATGAGGAGTTACAAAAAGGGAGAAAGAGTAACGAGATACATATCGATCCGTGACATTTACACCTTTACCTATTTTACTATTAGCCTACTTGAATGCAGATTTGCTTGGTTGTGATAACGAGTTAAGGTTATGCTTTTTCTACACCCTTACAAATGCTGCTTTACGCACACTTGACATGCAAGCCGCGAGTCCTTAGCAGTATGCAAGGTCATACTGCACCCTAGGCCGTACATCGCAAACCACACTGTCCCTGTCACGACTCACAGCTAGCGCGAGAGGAGTGATAAAACCACATCAGTCATTAATGTCGTTTCACATGGCTAGGAAGCGAACAATATTTTGACATGTATTACAATTCAGCCATAGATACAAATTACACGAAGGAGCAAAACAAAAACAAAACCCACACGCATGCTCGCTGTAGGAAAACATCTGCTCTGCGCAAATAGACCGAGACGCCTAAAACCACGATGTGTGCTGGTCTTAAGCACAATAAAACGTTCTAATTTAAGTTATCGTTTTGCTCGGTCCCTTCAGATATCATATCTATTGTGTACCTTGCGCGTCACAGTCCTTGGTGTGTCCTACACTCGGGAAATGCAGAGAGAATCTTCCGCTACAAAGATGTACCGCGAATCGCACGTAACGTTGCAATGCAAAGGCTTTTTTCTCACCTTGTTGCCGCCTTCCGGCGAAAGTCAAGGTGTCTTCATGAGTGTTTTGTCGGGTTTGCCCTGGTGATCGTCCCCGTCAAGGACTCCGCCACAGCGGTGCACCGCTGCTCGGGAGGGCGAGTCGACGGGGCGGGTGATGATGCAAGGGGAATCTGGCGCGTGAGATTTGTTTGAGAGCCTCGTGAGGGAAGATGAGGTGAAACAGATGCGTAATATTGTGATGGCCTCCTTAAAGGGAACCGCAAAACTTAAAGTTGTATGAACACGACCGGTGAAGGTTTATTTTGAATGCTTTACTCGCTCAGTAGTTTTCTGTCCGCAAATATTTTCAATTTATATTCGACCCTTTCTGAAAAAAACTGTGTTCAGTTTAATTTGTGGAAAACGTTTGTTTATACCCTTGCAGTGGTACAGACCAAAGTATAATTTACCCTCGAAATCTAATACCCCAAATCTAAAAATGCATAGCACACATTTTCCTTGCATTACATTTTCAAAGGGACTCAAGTTTGCTTCAAAACATTTTTGTAATGTTGGATCCTATATGCGAAAGTAATTGGGCATTAGGGCAAAGGAAGAAATTGATATTTGACAGTTTCAGCACCATGGACAGCGCTGCTCTGTCATCTCGATGTGAGTTCACTCCCAATCCGATAGATGGCGACACCGCTTTTGTTATTAACACTTAAGGTTGAATTATATTTGTATATTCATATTTTCTCATCCGCTTAGCAATAATTTAAAACATCTTACAACTAAATTAATTCACAAATGTTACCCGACTAAAGAATATTAGGAAATATAAGTCAAACGTTGAAGTGAACTACTGTTTATATAAATCTTTTGAGGAAGAAAATGAAAACCAAAATAAGGCCTATACTTACATTCATGTCCTTGAACAAAAGGAACAAAAAACACAACGGGGGAAGAATCAAGACAAATGCAGATTTTCCTAAACACAAAGGATGCAATCACCATTTAACAAGCCTGAATTACCACTCTGTTTTTTTAAATGACCTGCGTGGCGTCATGTTCTATTGGTCACATGACCAATGAAAACTGCCAATGTATGAATAATCAATTAACCAGTTTAATCCCACCGGTCACAATAGTGACAGTAAAAAAGGTTTTCATTTATAAAGCTCTAAAAACCTTAAGGGCTGATGTTTTAGTGCACTTCCTGCAAATATAGAAAACATAAAGGGTCTCAATTAAATATGTGCTGTTTCACATGATTAGTGCAAATTGTCACATGACCAGAGCAGATTACTTCCTGTTTGCACCTTGAGATGATGATGACTGCATCAAAGCTCCAAAACGAAAATCTAGTAAAGTATGTTAACATAAAGATATGGCGAAGAAAAAAGGTTGGTACACATTATCTTTAAGGTGTCTAGTATTAATATATGAATTCACATATATTCAGTTTTGATGAGTGTGGTCATAGAATGAGTAAACATGTTGACGGTCACAATAGTGACCGGTGGGATAACAGTGAACTTAGGTATACAATATAAATACAATAGCAGTTGCTAGTGAAAATGAAAATAAAATGTTGCAATGACAAAATATTGCACTAAATTAAAAAATCTAATGTTACAAAAAATCTACAACAATGATGTTGTAATACTCGTAGCATCAATATAAAAATTTGATATTATAATTTACAAAAAATAAACAATTTTGAAATGCGGTGATGGTTAATTTTTTTGTTTTTTATCTCAGTGTTCCTATCAATGTTGCATAAGGATTTTTTATGCCTAATATTAACCCTAGAATGTAATCAAACCGTTTAAAATCGCTGGGAAAAGAAATATAACAATTTTAGGGTTTAAATAAATATGTTATTTCAGTCCACACATTATCCCTGCGGTCACAATTGTGACCGAACATAAAACACAATTTTCAACTTATTTATTAAACTTATTTATTCAACTTAATTATTAAAAATAATTATTGATTATTTCAAAGGGTTGCTTGTGACACGTCATTTGGATATTTTCATGTCTGGGAAAAATTTGGGATTAAACGGGTTAATATTGATTCAAAACTGTGCGTATTTCTCACACTTCATTGTTATCCAAGGTAACGGGTAACGCAGCATTTTCCCCTTTAAACATTGCGATTCAGTTTTAAATCTGTTTGTTATATTTTGTAATTTGTGTAGTGTTAAAAAGCGGAAACTGGAAGTGATTCCAGACCACTACTGTGTTGTTTACGTCTTGCAAAATCGTCTTTAGCAGTTTTGTCTTTGACTGGGACGTTAGCTGGTGTGGTGTCTTCATAGTCGTCCCTGTTCTTTAACACCATATGATTCCTCTCTGATAGATGGAGGGACAGAGGCCTTTAGGGGAGTGAAAGAGTCATTCTGCGAGGAATGTCAGCCTCTTTATCCAACAGGTAGGCCTACTGTAATCTCACTGTCACTTTGAAGAAACATTGTGTAAGAAATGTGCTACTCTGTCTGTGTTGTGCGATCGTCTGGATAGATGAGAAGAAGTTCCGCGGAGCTCCGGAGCAGTCAAAACAAGAAGCCAAGTGAATTAACAGATGGTTTATTGCTGAATGCTCAAATAAAAGAGGGGCAATCCCTCTATTTATACAATAAGTTAGAAACGGTGTACGTGGCATATATTGCAGAAAAAACAAGTGTAACATAACAATTCCATTTAGGCATGAACAGGAAAAACTGTTTCCGCCACCAAAACAGCTACGGGGGGCAAAAACTCTCATGCAAGGACAAGCAATAGTTCTCATGCAAGGACAAGCGATAGTTAGTCGATAAGTCATAACATTTATATAATACACATCCAGTGAATTTCCACAGTATATTTCCACAATATATTTCCACAATCCCCTCTTTTATGCTTTACATGAAAGCATAATAATTTTAATCCACATCATCATAACTAGTTTTCACATCTTCATATTCACGTACACCTTATCATTATCTTTATTAGACAAAGGTTGATAGGTAGGGGGATGAGTAAGGACATGCACCATAGAATAAACACGAGTCATTACACATCTCATAAGGCAAGGACCAAACAAACATAAAAAGAAAAAATAATAAGTACCGGTACTAACATGGAAACATAGGGAGCGAATAACCCAAACAGGCTGGACAAGAGTCCCCAATTCCAATTCTTTGTTTTATTACGTAACTCATCTTCCCTTAAACTGACTGAAACGTCATTCATGGTTTTCACAGCCACAGCTATTGACCCATCACCCTCGTCCTCTGCCGGTACATATGTGCAACATTGATCCCTACTACTGCACACACACCACCTTTTTCGGCCAACAACACCCAGGGCCAGTCGGTTTTGCATGGGCCACCTGTCGTAGTGCCTTCAGTTCTTTCTTTACCCCGTGCATCGCGGCTGTGGTACTGTTTGTGAAGGAGGCAAGTCTGTAATGTAAATGTTCTGTTGGGTCATCAGATCGGCAGTGCCGTACGCTGGAACCATAGATTCCCAAAACCTGGACCAGTGCGATCGTAGCTGGTGCTCCTCCGGCACTGCACTGTCGGTCCACGCATTACGTCGGAGTCGAGCCGACCGATGTTTCAAATGCATAAGAGTGACACGATGTTTGAGTTGTACGGGTGCACAGAGTCCAGTCCAGTTCTTTCGGAAAGTGTTATTGACACTCTCTCCTCCACAATACCAGTACCAGTCGTCCATCAGCCGGGCCCCATCCGCGGGCCAGGGTAGATCACATGACGTATCCGTGCTAGTACAGGAGGGGTTATTTGGGGTAAAACATAGGGAAACGTTGTGATGAAAATTGAAATACCCCCGGACTCTTGACAGGCTGTGGTATTGCGTTGACAAGACCCGGAGATAAATCGGGGGCAATGGGCCAAGGGCTGTCCTGTGGAGATTATATGTTTACAATGATTAGCAGTTATGCCTGGTACATTCGCTCCCCTTGTTCCATTAAAACAATAAGGAAATACATACCCTTAAGGGATCACAATCATAATTTTTACATCAGTGACCTTATGTCTGGCCGAGCTATTGCTCGCTGATCATTATTTGGACAATATGATGGTCCTGGGGTCAGCACACACAGGTCCCCATACAAATTCATTATTCTCATACAAATTACAATACACAGTGTGATTACAAGGGGCATATGGGAGGGCACCTAACGAAAAACCGTGACCGCTGAAGTGAACATCTCCTGGCAGACAACACAAGAATCATTGGTTGACTGTCGGGCGGTCCAGTTTGCATACTGCCAGAATGTGTTAGCATGCACTTCGGTACCTCTCACCCCCGTAGCGCATGCAGCTACGAGGCAGGAGAGGAGGATTAGTTGGAGCATTTTCTGCAAAACAAAAAGTATTAGATCATATTCATACAGATTATTTAAGATTCTTGAGGCGCGTAGCGTGTATCCACTGTGAAAAAGATCAGTTAATACAGAGGTACGAGTTGTAGCCAGCACTTCTGCAGGCCCATCGTACAGTGCCTCTACCAGCATATTACCAGGGGCTTTTAGCTTTTTTACCAAGACCTTTTGCCCAACTTCAAATGGGTGTGTTATATCTGAAGGTATCTGGGTGTGTTTTTGTTCACCTTCTCCCAGTATGTGTTAAAGTGCGTATTAGGCCTGCAGAATACTCCGACATTTCATTACCCCCCACCATAATCATTCCATGTCGCCATGGTATTGGAAACGGACGCCCCATAACAACCTCATATGGGACAGGCTGTCCAAATTTGGTTGTGGCATCATTCTTAAATCGGCCAGTACGATGGGAAGAACACCAAGCCAATTTCTAGCTCCTGAAGCCTGCATTGCTTTTCGTAACTTCCCTTTGATTGTACGATTGGCACGTTCCACAAAGGCTGAGGACTGAGGATGATAGGGGATGTGCATACGCCACGTCAGATTTAATTCCTTTGCCAGATCTTGTGTGACCTTAGCCGTGAACGGCGTTCCTTTATCCGAATCTATGCTTAAAGGAATACCATATCGGGGTATTATGTCCTGTGTTTAAATGTTTTATGACGGTTTTTGCATTTTCTTTAGCACACGGGAACGCCTCTACCCATTTAGAGAATTTGTCCACCATTACCAGCAAGTACTTATAGGGCCCTTGGCCCGGCATGTGCGTAAAGTCAATTTGCCATTCTTGGAAAGGCAACTCAGGTCTCGGGAGGTGCTGATGCTGCGCTGGCGCTTTTGACTGATTAATTTTTCGCACAGACCAGACATCTCCCGAGAATGTCGTCCACGATTTTAGGCAAGTTATTCGCGCAGAATATTGGGCGCATGATATCGAGTACCCCTCTTCGACCGCGATGTGTAACACCGTGAAACTCGCGGACGAGGAACGGTAAGGCCGATTCAGGAATGCAAATGCGTTGGTCGCGATCAGACCAGAGACCGGAGTTATCTTGTACAGCAGCGAATGAGGACCAAAAAGACAAATCACTGGGGGTCGCGAAAGACTGGACAACAGTCAGGTCGAGATCAGGCAGAAGACCCGAGGCTAGCGGACCATGTGCGCAATTGTTTTTTGTAATTTCGCCGTTGCCTCTGCCTCCATTTTAACTGCCTCTTTGCCTTTAGGTGGTTTCGGTATCATTTTAAGGAGTTTTCCCGGTGTGCTAATACCCTGTCCGTTATCCCAAACTTTCTTCATTTCTACCCATGCTCTATAACCATATTTCATTTACTGATAATCCCAACCGGGATCCCCAGCCCCTTTATAAATCATTCGAAAAGCGCTGGCCAAATGGTAGGGGTCAAAACTCCCCGTCCGTGGAAACGTAGGACATCGCTCGATTCCCTCAGTCCAACCAGCTAAATTATCTACCCATGGATTGGCGTAGAAAGCCTGATTACAGCGAACCATCCAATCTAATGGCGACTCCCCCATTTGGGGTTTTGGATATGATCCCCCCATTTGTGCGGAACCTTCTCAAGAATCCAGCGATTTAAAATGAATTGTTTCTCAACTAATGTGTATAAATGTGTAAAGCGCGCTCTCCTCCTCACTCTACCGTGGGAGGATGTCTTGCGGGGGGACTCAAACCCCTCGCTCAACGGTTGCAGGAGGACTCGAACCCCTGCTCAAAACACACGACAGATTTCACCAATCAGGTAGTCAAACCAACTCATGTCTTACCCGATCGGAGAAACCACGCCGCGGTCATCAAAACTCAAACACACAACAGATTTCACCAATCAGGTAGTCAAACTAACTCATGTCTTACCCGATCGAAGAAATCACGTCGCGGACATCAAAAACACACAACAGATTTCACCAACCAGGTAGTCAAACAAACTCATGTCTTACCTGATCGGAGAAATCACGTCGGGTCACCAAGAACTGTAAGAAATGTGCTACTCTGTCTGTGTTGTGCGATCGTCTGGATAGATGAGAAGAAGTTCCGCGGAGCTCCGGAGCAGTCAAAACAAGAAGCCAAGTGAATTAACAGATGGTTTATTGCTGAATGCTCAAATAAAAGAGGGGCAATCCCTCTATTTATACAATAGGTTAGAAACGGTGTACGTGGCATATATTGCAGACAAAACAAGTGTAACATAACAATTCCATTTAGGCATGAACAGGAAAAACTGTTTCCGCCACCAAAACAGCTACGGGGGGCAAAAACTCTCATGCAAGGACAAGCAATAGTTCTCATGCAAGGACAAGCGATAGTTAGTCATAACATTTATATAATACACATCCAGTGAATTTCCACCAGTATATTTCCACAATATATTTCCACACATTGTTTATGCTATAATCGATATTTTAATAGGAGTTGTAATTGATTGAAATGATTGTCTTGTAATATTCTGTACTACTTTGACCAGCAGATGGTAGTATAACATTCAAAGAGTTTGTCTTCATCGCAATTGTCAATGACAAACAGATAACAACATAACAAATGATGTCCCTGTTATTTTATTTGGCAAATTTAAATACTTACTTAAGCTGATGTGGGAAAACTGGCAATGTCATTTGTCTTTGCTGCTAGAAGTACATTTTATATCTTTATCTGTTGCATGATAGGGTTGTGAAAATATTAGCAAAATTTGACTTTTGACTGAAAATTGTATAGTTACTGAGATAAAGCCCTTCTCTGTTTTACAATCCTGGTCTTCCCTACATATCAAATATTTGAAAAGTTTTTGGTGGTAGCAAAGACTTCACCTACTCCGCATCTTTTTGACTCCTGCATATTCTACAGTCCATTTGTAAAGAAACCTTAATTGGAACCTCGTGTTGATGTGGCCTAACAAATTATCTTTCTATTTCCATCACTGGTGCTCAGATATTTAATAATTATTTTATGTTAATGTTCTGTCTGTGCATTACAAAAGGGGGATTTAAAAAAACCCCGGAAGAATATAAAGTCACAGGGTATTTGTGCAGTGTGAAAATAGTTTCAGATCAAAGGCATGTGTAGTGTGACATGCTGTACTTGGGTTTCAGACAAGTCATTTCAATTCCTCTATAAAGTTTGACACCCCCTCTTTTGATTTAGCTCTTTAGAGTTCTGCCATGTCTCTGATGGCACGCCACAGGGAAAATAATAAATGGAATAGCAAAACAAAATGATTGTTTTCACAGTTTTTGTGCAGAGCCAATCACAGCTTGGGATGCCAAAAAAATCTACTTCTCGATGTTAACTTTGTCTGGCTGTCTTAAACATTTTGAGCTACGCTAAAATGGAGTACCGTAGTTGATCCAGAACGGAAGATGCGTGAAGTCATGTGAAAAGGGCCTATTCAAGAACATTGAAACACATTTATTATAATAGGGTTCCCAGAGGAACTGTTTATAGTTCTTGGAGGAGTTGAGTTTCTCAGATTATCTAGAGGTTTGTGGCATCTGAGAAACATCAAATTGTGCTTGACGAGTCCTTTCATTTGAACGGTGAATTATGCCTATTTGTTGGAAAACCTTATGGAACACCAAACCAATCCTTATTCTGTCTCCACACCCTGCCTATATATTCCTCTCCTGAATTTAGGCCATTTAAGAGACGTAACGCAGACTTCGATATTATAGCTTGTTCAATTTCATGCCTGAAGGGACAAATGTGTGTTGATGTGATATGAGCCAAGTAAATTTGCAGACAGTTTCTCTCTCAATGTTTGTGCTGGAGGAATCCCATCTGTCCCATGATGCAGCTCTTTCACGATGTTCTTGTTCTGTTGACGGATGTAGACTTCCTTCAGGGCTCATTTTTTTGCTTTATTAGTGTAATTTTTAAAAACTCTTAGTACCTCTCTCTCTCATAGGAGACGATCAGAAGTCTTTTTTTAAAAGTTGAGGTAACATGCCATTTCATGCATTCTGACTTTGTTACACTGATAACCGTGCTGGCTTCTCAAGCTTAACATGGTGTGGCGAGCAAAGTAACGATACTGACGCAGTAACTTTCACAACAGGCCCAGGAGGGTGATTTATTAATAAACAAACGTGGTAAAGTGCAGAGTGACAGGAACAGTGGGCAAAAGTGTCCGTCCTCTGATGCATGTGGATCTTCAAGTGCACTCCTGGGATGTGTGGAAAGTGCAGATATCCGTGAAGTGGGTTGCCGGTCGTCAGTCGCCCGTCTCTATTAAAATAAGGACAGAAACAGCACAACATTAGACACAGGTCTGTCTGGAGTCGAAGCTCACCTTCTTCTCCTGACGATCGGCTCTGATTTGCCGGCATTTTGGCGACGCTGATTGCGCAATGAGGGACTCGCCACAATGGTCAACTTGTCAAAAAATTTATTCATTTAACATAATGCTAGATTTGGAGATCGTTTGAAACTGATAGATTGAGTGGTCCCAGCGCTAAAACATGCCGGACATGAACCGCACGCGCGGTTAGTCAAACTAAGTCATGTCTGTGTTTTCTTGGCAATCGGCAATCGCCCTGTACGTGCATAATGTAAACAACACAAACTTATAGTGAATCAAAGGTTATACAGGGATAATGACTCTAGGAGCTCGTCTTTTTTCAGAAATAATCGCAAAGCTTTATCTGACTCTTATAAATTTGATCAAACCAAATACTATATAATAGAAGACAGAAGTATGCAATACTACTGTATAGGTACTCAAGATTAATTCAGTTAGCACAGTAAATGTAATGTGGCACATATGCTTTTCATTTAAAGTATTTTATAATGCTGTTGATAGGAAATTAGTTTTTTCTAGTACTGTAGCTCAAGTTGGCATGAAGTGAATGATGATTCAAAGCTCCATGGCCAACATTTTCAGAGAACACCCTCGCCACAGGGTGACCTTAAAACACATGCACTAAGAAGAGCAACAGAGCCAACTCTTTTACGAGGTGGCTCATTCGTATAAATTCGTATAAAGTGAATCGCACAAAAACCAAGAATATAAAAAAACATTAGCATAATCTCACCTGTAACCTTGCGCCCCGTCATTGGCGCATATAGAGATGAATTCATACGAATTAGCCACCTTGTTGAATGAGGGGCATAATATAGAAAAAAAACAACTCAAGCTAGCTTTTAAACAAAAATGATGGACTGACGTTCAAGATAAACATGTCAAACTTGCAGCAAACACAGTTAGCCTTTTCACCAAACGCGAGACATGGTCACTCTGTAGACACCCCTAGGGATTTCACTCAGTGTTTGGAAAATAACAAATGTTCTCAAGACGTTCTTGAGAGAACATTGCATAGGGAACCTATTTTGTACAGTTGGCACAAAAATGAATGGACATTTGGATGATTTGACCTTAGGAGCCAAGGACATTCAATTCATAAAGCGATGGATAGCTTCCAAGATACGTTGAATGACGGAAGACAGACTCAATTTATTCGTCCTGAGTGTGTATATGAGCTTCTGAGGCAAATGCTGTTTTGAGCGTATATGTCTATGCTGTTTGTGTTGCATATGCTGTGGTGTCAGGTCCACATTGTTATTAAACATGGAATTTCGCTATACTGGAAATGAGTCTAAATGACAGAATAGTGGGATGAAGTCTGATCTATAGAGTTACGTCAGTTATATACAGGTATTCCAACTTCTTTTTTTTAAAAGTTTGTACAAGGTCGGCTCATGAATGCAGTGGCAAACACAAAGAAACCAGTCTAAAAACCCTTTGGCGCAAATAAATATGAGCTAAAAATATAACCTGGATCCTTGAGTGACGGGCTGAAAAGCATTCCCACGGAGTCACCGACAGAAAAGCAGTAAAAGTGGTCTTACGGAAGGAACAGAGCTGTAATGTAGTTAGGCAATGACTCATAAGCAAAACATCAGTATTTCAGGTCAGATAGGGAAGGAACGTTGGAGAGCCAGTGACATTGTTCTTCACACTTTCATCAAGCTCCAGAGCCGACAGGAGATTGTAAGAATATCCTCTTTGATCACATGCATTGACAGAGGATTTCTCTCCGTCTCTCTGGTTAATTGTGACTGTCTGATATCGTCAGTCATTGTCTTGCCAGGTCGGGCTATCAAAAGCTTCAGGAATTAGAAGGATTAAGACTTGAATTGAAATGAAGGAGCGGGAGCTCAAGAGTTAATCAATATTAACTCTGTCAGACACAAGACAAAAGAGCAAAGGGCGTGTTTTCATGAAAATGTATTTTGGAGTGACAAAGAAATCAATAAAAACCACAGAGAGGCATAATAATGACATCCCTCTCTTACCTCCATTTCACATTTATTTCTACCTCACGTTTTCTTTTAATGTCAATTGTTCAAGCCCTGTTTTTTATCATTTCCAATTTTGTCACTTGTCTCTTGGCTCTTTTTTGAACTGAGCCTTTAAAGGCAGAGAAAAAGGAATACAAATCTAAAAGTGCTTGTTTTGTTATCAGCTGCCAGGCAAAGAAAAAAAGACATATCTGGAGGCCTTCTGAAGTTTTGTAATTGAAATAATTTTGTGATGTGTCTCTTATCACACTTATGTTCTTTTATGGAGCTTAAGTTGATTTTATTTCTTTTGGTGGTGTTTTAGTTTTGTGTGGGCTTAACTTTGCTCTTTATATCTTCAAGTGTCAATATGACAGTTGTTGTAGTAAACATAATATGCAATATGTTAAATGCGTGTTCTTTTAAACCCACATATCTCACCAATGACATTTAGGAATTTTATTTTATTTAAAGCAACCTTTTGGGAAATCCAATGAGCGACACAACCGCACTCTAAATGAGATTAAAAAATATACCACTGCAAGCATTTTCTAATAAATTTCCATTCTAGCTCTCTGGCTTAAGAATGATTATTAATGTAAATATGAAGACGAAAATGATTTCCATTCTGAAGGTCTCACTGTGATGCACAGTGCATTTCATTTTATATATCTTTCTTGGCATCTGTGGTTATCCTACGGGAAAATGTCCTTAAGGGTGAGAAAGTGTAAATCCAACCTGTTTGGTAGAAGCACCTGACTGCTGAATCCATTGCAGTTGCCATTGTCAATTTTTCTTCTCATGTGTAACAGCTGGGTTCTTCAAACAGTATATGACAAATGTGCTTCCACCTGTGGCTCATGGTCCATGATGTTTTGAGGAACTGACCATTGTGAAGTGGTTGTGTTCCAAACTGCACAATTGTTCCGTAGAACAGACAGAGGGAATTGTGTTATTGTTGGTTCACAAAGATAACAAATAATGATAGAAACAGAATCAGCCATGTGGTGACACACATTCAGTCAGCGGGCAGGTGTGTTAAAACTGAGGGGCGCCTGCAATTTCAATGCTTAAAGTCATATCATCCATAATCCAGTTTAATAAGATGCTATGTACCATTAAACCAACTGCAATTTTTTTGGCAAAAACATACCTAAATTACATAACACATATTTTGCATTTAAAATTGTCTTGCCTGCAATTATAAGGAAAAAAACCTGTTTTTGACTTTCTTTTGTGGAAGTGGGTACCGGTTTTGTGTTCATAAAATGGAAGTCAATAAGGGCAATTGTTGTTTGGTTACCAACATTCAAAATATCTTCTTATGCGTTCTGAAGTCATACAGGTTTAGAATGACATGAGGGTGAGTAAATGATGACAGAACGCTCATTTTTGGCGGAACAATCCTTTTAACCTAGCACCCATTGTAAACTTAGTTTAATTTATTGTATTTAGTTTGGATTTTCTCTTTATCAGTGAGGCCGTCATTCATTAATAAAGGATCAAACTCCGTATAATCCTCTGGGTATTGAGCAATTTCAGTTCTTGGGTCATTACCTGATTTGCACATTTACTTTTGTGAAATAACAGTGTTAAAACAACACAGACAACATGTGCTAATAAATGCAATTGTCAGCATGCGTGATTTCATTTTTAGAGAATTCTTCCCGTGAGTGTACTGTAGACCAGCGGGATTTGTTCAAAGAAGCTTTTATTCTGAAATGTTAAGTACAAGTCATACGGCTCATCGCGACTTAACAAATGCTGCTCATAGGTTGTGTGACCTGAAGTAAAGGGTCACTGTGACCCGACATTTGGTTATTTAGTTGTAAGTGGGGTTGTGAGCAGGAATTAAGTGTTTATTAAACTAATTTCACATTGGAAGTCATGAGACGTTTTTACAGCTCAATGTCAATAAAGAGGCAGCAGAAGATTATAATAAATTGAAAGATAATAATAATGCATTTCGCTGGACATGGTTTTATGTACTTATTGATGATCCATTGAACCTGCTGATGTCAAAATGAAATGATCTCCTGTATGTGAGCCATGTCACACAAGCATTATCCTTCATACCTTTGTTTTCTTTTGAGGTTGACTGCTTAAATTTGGGTTTCAAAGACCCCCATTATCTAAAAATATGAAAGGCTTCATTCATTTGATTTATTATGCAGACATTACTAAGACTTTACCCTGTCTTATATTACAAATCAGACATGAACTTTTCAGAAGCTTCACTACTTTCTAGTGTGAAAACATTGTTGCTGTTTGGGCAAAACACACGGTAACAATATAGTTAAAAAAAAGCAACTGAGCCCCGTAACATCTTTTTGTCATGAAGGTGAGTTGAAATGTTGTACTTTGTATAAAAAGAGTCACATGAAAAACCATAAGAATAGCCATGAAGTATTATCCTGATGTTTCAATATTAAGTGTTTTTAGGACGCTATAGTAAAATGAACTAAATAGATCCTTAACGGACATCAAGAAATTGTTTTTAATAAAAAAATATATATAACTGATTGTTTTCAACATAGAGATAAAAATGTGTGTAAAATCTCACACGTGCATTTCGAGTGAGAGATAAATTAAGCAGTGATAACAGAATGTGACCTCTTTATCTTTTATCTTGGTTTTAGGAACCCTCCAGTAAATCAAAATTAAAATTGAGTCAAACTCATGAGGCCTTTCCTAAAACCACTATTTTATTCCTCAAAAGCTTGCTATGCATTTAGATTGAGCAATTTTTGTGTCACAGTGACCTGCCCTGTTTAGTATTTTAAAGTATTTTAAAATAAAGATGATCCTAGATGCTAATAATGTTGTATTTCAATGCTGTCCTTCTGAAAGCGTTGTATCTCCATATTAAGTGATTTTTATGTTTTCCCATAAATCATTATTATTAGTCACCCTTTATGTTTTGTCACCAGGTTTTGCAAATATCCAACCAATTAAAAGTATCAAAAAGTGCTTGCCAACAAAGTTTTTAAAAAGTGCATTTTCTGATACTGCAAATTTGGATATCCAGGGTAAAGAAGGACAGCGACGATTTGTCTATTAACAAATCGTTGCTGTCCTTCTTAACCCACGATGTCCAAATTCGCTAATATTAACTAACAATAAGCAATATTCCAACACCATTTATTGATAATACATTTTGTATATTATATTGCGTTTATGTCAATACATCCTCCAAAAATGACACATTTGATCTAATGCATTTGTTAATGTTCAGTGTTACTGATATGAATGATCGATTGTTTTCAGTGTCTGTGATCCAGTATAGAAAAGTATTTTTTTTTACCTTGTTAATACGATACTTTTATTTGAAATGCATTCGTTTTGTGTCTGCAACCATTATTTCCCAAGTCCTTTTACAGCCCATACGGTGTAATCTAACTACATCATGTCAACAGCCCTTATTTCACCCATAAAGATGACACAGGACTCAGGTAAAGAAGTGTCTTTTCATGTTTTCAAATTTATGAATATGGTTTCTTGTCAACCATAAATCCAACCCAGACCGTTCCTGCCCACTGCCTCTAAATGCTGACAACCCAGAATAGACTGACGCTCAGAAAGAGCTCTGTGATTTTCCTGTTGATCCTCTTTGTTTCCAGTGGCAGTGAAAGGGCCTACAAATCTCTCATTTTTCTGGGTAATTTGCGATATGTTTTAATTTAACTTGATCTGCGGATGCACTTTGAATAGATGTGGCGTTTTTGTGGCTCTTTTCACAGTGGGGTGATTAGACACAGCAAGCATGAAGTGCCACTCTCTGCTTTCTGCTGTAATTCCCTCCCTCCCCAGCTTTCTGCACTGACGCTTTTGAAGGGTCCATTGAGACCCTGGAGCCGCAGTACCATCTTAAACATGCGTCTTCGGCATTGTGTGTACATGCGTGTACTTCAGTGGTCTAGGGTATTATGGAAGCGAATGGAGGAAAGAGATAACCAACTGAGGTCGAGAGGCTTTGGGTCTCGATTGCGTTGTGATATGAACACTGTTGCGGTCGGTTATTGGTTTTTCTCTCCGAGGTGTATGAAGCAACAGGAGGTCGGCTGTCTTTTCTTTCAGTGAATCTGACCCTCTGTTGACCCTGGGGCGAGATGACATTCTGTATATGTGTGGCAGTAATGAGACCTGCGGTGAAAAATATCAAAATATCCATTGTGTTAGAGCCATAACTAACATCAAGTAAGGTTTTCATATTTTTCTATATCATTAAATTCTTTATATTTAGAGTGATTGTTATTTGATATGCAGTTTGTGATGCAGTCTTGATCTCTCCCAGGTTCGTGAAGCAATCTTTAGTGAAATGCGCTGCACAAACTTGAACATTCGAATTGTACTGTTGTAGATAAAATGTAACCATTTGTTTTTAGTTGTCTCATCTTTTCTCAGGGCAAACAAAGAGTCTTTCTTTTCGCAACGAAACACAGCGTCTCCGCGACATGGCTGCGGCTGTGACGATACAATGAGATTTACAAGTACGCCCACTTTACTTGCGTTTAGATTTGGGCCGTCTTAATCAAATCATGTTATGAAGTGACGTACATTCGCCGGGGTGTGGTTACACGAGGGGTTTCAAGCTGGTCTGGGTGAGCATTTGCTTTTAGATAGAATTCATCTTTTGACCCCTTTAAAATTATGCACGTAAAAACAAAAAAGGTGAAAACACACACACACCCACATACAAAACACGGACTCACAACTCCACACACACAGCATACATACATTACGTACTACTAACACACGAATGCGCACACGGACTCACACATGTGCACGCGCGCACATGCACACACACACACACTTATCACAGAGAAACCCACATTTAAGATAAAGGTGAGAGAAACACAGGTCAAATATTAAACAGACTATAAATTCCTATATGTAATAATAAATAAGTTAAGTAGAACTTTAAAATTCTAATTCTAAAGCAGCCCCCAGCCAGGCAAACGGTGGTGAGGAACCTAAAACTCCAATGGAGAAAAAAAAAACTGGGAGAACCCAGTGCCAACCAGGGGATTCCAGTTCTCCTCTGGCAAAAGCTGCAGCCCCTGCACAAGCTCGACATTGCTTGCACAACTAGGCTAAATAAAATACATTTAGTAATAAAGTAGATGATAGATTAATCATTAATAATCTAATAGCAGTTGAAATTTTGTAGTGAAGACTGAGAGCGTAGTGCATGTAAAGGAATGTAATACAAGAGAAGCTCACTCAGGTACTGAGTAGCTAAACCGTGTAGGGCTTTACAGGTAATAATCAAGATTTTAAAGTTAATGCGATGCTTAATGGGTTACCAGTGCAAGGTTGATAGAACTGGGCTAATATGCTCATACTTTTTTGTACGTGTAAGAACTCGAGCTGCTGCATTTTGAACCAGTTGGAGTTTTTATAATAAGCCTGCAGGTCAACCACCTAATAGTGCGTAACAGTAATCTAGTCTTGATGTCATGAATGCATGAATTAACTTCTCTGCATCTGATAGTGACAGCGTATGACATAGTTTAGATAAGGCCGTAAGGCCGACCCCTGTTGTACACCGTACTGGACTTGCGATTTGCGTGACACCTCATTGTTTATTGCTACAAATTGAAGACGGTCAGATAAATAAGATATAAACCATTTCAAAGCTATTCCATTAGCATGTTCCCGAGCATCTCTTTCAGTAGATCTGTAGGTATAGGGTCTAGCATGCATGTTGTTGGTTTAGATGATCTAAAGATTTTAAACAATTCATTGTGATCTACGGTAGAAAATAATTCCAATTTCTCCTTAGGGGTGCTGTAGTTAGGTGTCTGTTTAGCAAGTGTCGCCTCTGGTTGCATTGTTATAATTTTTTCTCTTTTCTTCTTTCTTTCAATTTTATTTGTGAAGTAGTTCATAAATTCATCACTGCTATTCTGATATCCAGAATCAGAAGTCGCTTACAATTTATTTTATGTTAATTTAGCGCTCCATTTTTCGAGACGCTTTCTTTAGAGCCTGAGTGTGTTCATTATACCACGGTGTTGGGCTGCCATCTTTAATCTTCCTTGACCGCAGAGCAGCAACTGTGTCTAGCGTTTCAGAGAAGGTGGAGTTAACATTTCAGTGGAAATGTAAAGATTTTCAACGTTATTACTCATGCTAGGGAATTGAGACAATTCAGGCAGGTTATCGAGAAACACATTTTTTGTAGTTGATGTTATTGTTCTAACATATTTGTAGCAAGAGTTTGATTCTCAGCCATAGGCCAGTGAATAAAACATATTACCAGATAATGTTCCGAAATGTCTTCGCTCTTGTGAATAATTTTAACGTCGTCCACATTTATACCGTAAAACAATATTAAATCTAAAGTATGATTACGAATGTGAGTGGGTCCTGACACATTTTGTCTAACGCCTATGGAGTTAAGAGGGTCTTTGAAAGCCATTCCTAAAGCATTTGTATCGTTATCTACATGGATGTTAAAGTCACAACAGACAAGGACTAGTTCTGATAAGAACCCACCAAATTCTTTAATAAAATATGTGTGGTGCCCTGGAGGCCAATATACAATAGCCAGAATAATTTAAAACGTGTTTTATCCTTAGTATTAGGTGTTGTTGCATAACGTACCATGACTTCAAAAGAATGGGAAATGCTAAAAGAGTTATTGTAAAGTGCAGCGGCACCTCCCCCTCAGTGGCGGCTGCTGATCTTTTAAAGAGGGGAAGCTCATTTTCGGCCTAAATCATAAAAATTGTCTATTTATTTATATGTAAATTCTGCCCTACGTTCCTTTTCAAGAAAATGCTCCAATATATCTAATATATATATATATATTTAACTCAACGGGAGGAAATGTGGGAATTATGTTAAACTGAAACAATGAATGTGGTGTGAAATATACGATGAAGGTTGCAGCAGTTTGTCTTTCGACTACACATGCAAAATCCGCGATGGGACTGAGTTGGAAATGGAGACACAGAGTGATACGCGTCATAATCTGAAGACCACGCCCACGCCCACACCAACCGTCTCTTTGCATTGCGAGAAGCTGCAAAAAGCTACAAAAAAACAATGTCTAAAAGCTGATATGTGATAATGTGTATAGCAAACAAGCTAAAAAAAAACAAGAAATACGTTTTTATAAGCTGTCGACCCCAAAAAACGAGCGTTTTAGGACATAAAAGTGGATTAAAAAGAGATGACAGACCCTCCAATCATCACGCAGACGCTCGGAGTCCGGGCCAGCCCACTCCTCCATTCATCCCAGAGACGCTGAGCGTCCGTGGGCGGGACATAATCGCAGCATTATCCAATGACCGTCTTGTTTCTAAGCCCTGAAAAAAAACTGTTTAAAGCAGCCCCATTGAAGTCAATGGACGCTGTGCTTCAACAGAGTAATGCACTGTACGCTACGGGAATGAATGAGAAGGAAATCGAGTCAGCCGACCTAAGTAGCTGATTCTGAACGAAATTGTTTTCTTTCGAGATGAATGTGTTTAACGCATTTTTAGTCAATAAAATGTTAACATAATAGTACATATATTTGACCATTCATTTTTTGACAATTATAGGGGAAGCTGAGCTTCCCTTGAAGTCTTAAAGAAATCGCGACTGCTCCCCCTCTGCCTTTTTAGAGGCTGATGTTTATAATAATAATCTTGGGGGACAGACTCATCTGAAGTTATGTAATAATTTGGTTTTAACCATGTTTCTGTCAAACAGAGCATGTCTATTTTATGAGCTGTTATCATATCGTTAAGAAAAAGTGCTTTATTATAGAGAGATCTAATATTTAGCAATCCGAGTCGTAACAGTTCATCATCTGTATTTTGTTCTTGTTTAATGTGCTAAACGTTTATTGAATTACTTTTAAGAGGTTTAAGCATTATTTTATGTTTGCTAGTCTGGGGGACAGTTGTTGAGCATGTTGTGCATTTTGTGTATTCTGTGATGATTACTACAACATCATTATGGTGATGAACTTAAAATTGCTTCAGCGTACATTGAAAAGGCACAACAACTTGACAAAGCATCTTGTGTTGTGTGCACATTCTGCCAAAAGTACCATGCGTTGAATTCCTGTTTCAAGGAGCAAGCACACAAGGACAAAATAGAGTTTTTGAAAACAAAAGGACTGTGCTTTGGATGTCAAAAGAATTGTGACAAGGTAGTAAAGACATATGCCTTCATTGACCCAGGAAGTTCTGCAACTTTTTGCATTGAGGCAATAAAGAGAGATTTGAACTTGAAAGGTAGAAAGAGTCTTCTTTGTACTATGGGACAAGAAATACCTGTGCATAGTAACATTCTGTCACATTTGGAAATATTTGGTTTAGAATGTGAAGACTACATAGAACTTCCAGTGATCACCCAGAAAGAGATTCCAGTAAAACACGAGAATATCCCTCAATAGAAAGATGTGGAAAAATGGCTTTATTTGAATCAGGTTAAATTTCCTCATCTCAATGCAGAGATAGGTGTGTTGATCGTTGCCAATGTGCAGAAAGCTATTGAACCCTGGCAAGTGATATATAGTGAAGGAAACAGACCTAATGCTATCAGGACAGCATTGGGATGGATAGTTAATGGGCCTTTACGAACAGATGTGAGCACAGAATCAGACCAGGTGAGAACTTCAAGTTTCACTGTGAAGAGGATTGCTGTTGCAGACATTGAGATGTTGTTGGTAGAGAAATTCAATGCAGATTTCCCACAGCGCACTTGCAGCAAAAAAACAGAAATGTCGCAAAAAAAGACAGATTTCATTTGACAAAGTGGGTGAGTAACAGCAGAGAAGTCATGTCATCGTTGCCATAAATAGAATGAACCGAGGAATTCAAGGACTCCCCATTGAAAGAGCTCTTGGAATACGCTGGTGCACAGAAACAGATAAAGTCAGATTTTACATAAATGTACAAGAGAGACCTACAAGAAGAGGAATACTTTCAGTGGTGAGATCTATATACGATCTTCTTGTTCTTGTAGCACCCTTGTTCTTGTAGAATATTCCAGAAAAACAAGCAAAAAAAAGGCTCATGTGGCAAAAAGACAGAACAATTGTCCAGTTTAAATGTAAGTAGATGCTTCAAGTCAGGCGACTTTGGACATACCATGTCTGCTCAGTTGCATCTTTTTACAGACGCAAGTGAGAAAGTGGGAAACCTTCTTACAGAAAGAAAGTTGGTTAAAAGGTCCAGAATTCCTCCTCAAACACGAGAGTGCATCCAGGCCGGGCAGGTGAAGTGGAGGTTGAATTGAAGAAATCAGCTGTAGTAAATTGTGTCAGTGCTACAGAAAAGGAGAAACATCTTGATAAACTGATTAAGTGCTACTCAGATTGGTACAGACTGAAGAAAGCAAAAATAAATACTGTGGCACCTGTCAAACAAGAGACGAGAAATTCAAGCTTCCATAAGTCGAACGGAACATAACCCAAACCATCAGCAAGCTCATTTGCAAACTCAAATGATCAAGCTGAAACAGACACTGACAAAGAAACCTCTTTCAGTTAAAGACATTGAAAGGACTGAATTGAGTTGTATCCGCTAAAGCCAGAGACAAGAATTTCCTGATGAGTTCAAGTCATTGCAAAAAAGAAACCATGTCAAAAGAAGAAGTCCTCTGTACAAACTAGACCCAGTAATCAAGATGCCATACTACGAGTACAGGTAGTCGTTTAAATCAGTCTGCAATCCCAGAAACTGCTAAACATCCTGCAATGCTTGATAAAAGCAAGCACATAACATGAAAGATATACATGAAAACATGGGGCATAGTGGAAGAAATCAAATTCTTGCAAAACTGTAAAACAAGTTCTGGGTTACAGCTTCCAATACAGTCATACGAAAGCTGATTTCTAAATGCACACTGTGTAGAAGGTTACATGCCATAGTCAGCGAACAGAAAATGGCTGATCAACCAAGGGATCGTCTTTTGCCTGATAGTCCTCCCTTTACATATGCAGGTGTGGAGAGGAATGGCGTGTTGTTTCCATGCCTAACAATAAGAGCAGTCCATATTGAAGTGGCTGACAGCCTTGACACCTCCTCATGCATAAATGCAATACAACGTTTCATCTGCAGAAGAGGCCTGGTGTCTACGATTCGATCAGAAAATGGCATGAACTTCTTTGGGGCTGAAAGAGCTTAGTGAAGCTATCCAAGGCTTAGATCACTCCCAAAATCACTGGAGTTCTTGTCCAAAACAGAATTAAGTCCAGCAGCACTTCGAAGGGTTTTGAACTCCGTGTTGAACCAACAAGTATTGGACGATGAAGGGCTTCGCACCATTTTCTGTGAAGTTGAAGCTATTATCAACGACAGACCGATTACAAAAGCATCTGATGACCCAAACGACTTGGAGCCCTTGACGCCAAACCATCTCCTGCTCATGAAAAAACAGCCAATCATACCACCAGGAGTGTTTGTGAAAGAGGACAGTTATTCACGTAGAATATGGAGACAAATTCAGTATATGGCAGACCTCTTCTGGTCTAGATGGACGGAGTATCTGCCGCTACTGCAGGAACATTTACATTTATGCATTTGGCAGACGCTTTTATCCAAAGCGACTTACATTGCATTTTCCTATACATTTATACTAGGAACGATGAAAGTGGCAGAAATTAAAAAGAAACCTCGTACCTAGAGACATCGTTCACATTGTAGATAATTCTGCCCCAAGGAACCTTGGATTGCGGGAAGAATTCTCAGTATCCTACCAGATGCTTCTGGTATTGTTCGACATGCTTGTGAAAAACTAATAACAAAACTCTGCTGATTGCAAGAAGCAGAAGAGAGTAAGACTAAAATGTTTCTTTCCAGAATTTTAAATTAAAAGTTTAAAAACAATCAAGTTTTTTATTGTGCATTCCAATTAATATCAATCAAACTGCAGTTGGTTTGATTTGATTTAAGCCATAATAACAAAAACCCCAGCTAACTAAAACAATAAAACACAATAATAAACACGATTTTAGAATTTTTTTTGGAAACAAACTCCTCAAATATAAATTGGGGACTTTCCAAAGGGACAGTTAAAAGAAAAGGAAAGTATTTGATGGCTCTTCAACTATTTGAATAAGATAATTGTTACGCTTTAAGCATATACAATTAGTGTTAGAGCCATACATAACATCAAGAAATGTTTCATATTTTTCTATATTATAATGTTCTTTATATTAAGAGCGATTGGTATTTGATATACAGTTTGTGATAATTGTATTGCATATCTGACTTTTCATAGGTCAATATTCATTACATACCTAATACGTATGCGTAAGTTGAAGAAGAAGGAAGGGGCTTGGTGTTAGACAATCTTTTGACCGTTCTCTGAATCCATATTTACTTTTAAACTTGAATAAGTGTCAATAGTTCTTAAGTTTGATTTTGATTTTGTTGTATCCTGACATGTAAAAAGTAAACTGTTACACTACAAGTTTATGGTTTTACGCATCAAATTAAATATAGATTGCCATTACACATTGCGTATGCATTTTTATTATAAATCAAGTCACGGTTTATGATTTACAGAATTATGTCAAAGCTTGTATGATTTTAAAAGGGGTAGTGTGACATTTTTCAGATGTAAACCGCAGTTGTATTTGGAACAGAAATTGTGGCACAGCTTGGCACAGTGTGCAGCTTTATGAGGGAAAACACAAGCATTTGTCATGACTGATACCCTCAGTGTCACCAGATGTTCTTCTCAGCAATGGTTCAATAATAAATTATATCTCTGCAGGATAAGTCAAACTTCTTGGAATTTTTCTTTAACACTCATCTTTAAATCATGGCACTCAATAGCCGTCTATCGCCTCCAGTCTACTATTTCTACACCTGACTTGACACTTGCACATCCATGTGCCATAATCTCATCCTGCTCATCGTGTTTTGCTGCCTTACTGTTGAAATTGGCTCCTTTGTTGAAATTGTGTGTAACTGCAATGTAGCATAAAGTCCTGACTAAATTGTGCCTTCGTTCTTCTGAGTGGCATTAAACATCATTTCCAGCCTGATCTCTAGGAATATCTATTTAGCAACGCTCGTGAAAATAAAGGTGCTTCACGATTCCATAGAAGAAACTTTTTTGTCTAAATGGTTCCACAAAGAACCTTTAACATCCGAAGAACATTTCTGTTCCACAAAAAGTTATTTGTGGCAAAAAGGTTCTTCAGTTTATAAAAGAAAGAGATGGTTCTTTAAAGAACCTTTGATTCACTGTGGAAACAAACATGGTTCTTCTATGACATTGCTGTGAAGAACCTTTTAAGCACCTTTATTTTTAAGAGTGAAGGTGATGTAGTGTGTTCTTTTACAGTTTGCTGTTATTGATGAAACAAGGACATTACCATGTTATAATCATTTCAATGATTTTTCTCTTAGCATGTGTGTAAACGGTCATTTCTGTTGTTCTTTGTCTTCTTTAGTGTATTGGTTCCTTCTTCTTCAAACCAGTGTCATTGGACTTTATTATTTATATGTTTTCTAATCCTTGTCTGCGTGTTTGGCGCATGGCGTTGATGTTCTACAGAGATGGCTGATTATAGCTTTAATAAATAGCTGCTCTTCTCCAGTGGGAGATAAATGAAAAGGGTTTATTTCAGCAGCTATTCAGCAGCGCGAAGGAAAACAAATAAAGTCTGGCTTAAAAAATATTACTTACAAGTGTCAAAACACCGGTGTGAACAAAACCCTCCTCAGGCTGAAAGAGACTCATCTCTGCTTATTCCTCCAGCCTGCATTAGTGGCATCTTCATTTCCTTTTTCTGTTTTATCAGTTAAACACACAGGCTTCTCTTTCTTATATCTGTATGAGATGACATTGGAAGTCAGGCTTGGGTTACTAATGGGTTTTCTCTCTGTTCTTGTTTTGCTGGCGAATTTGTTGTCGTTTTAGTTTGTGGTGAATATTTTTGTCTCTTCCAAAAATCTGTCAAAACATCTGGGCAATTCCATGCAAATGTCAACCTGTTAGGTCAGATGTCAATATTTGGTTGTTTAAATACCTTATTTGTTTGTTTAAATACGCATGTCAGGTCAACGTTTTTAAAGCATTTTTGTTTGTGTTTGAAGCATAGTTTTTCATAGTGTAATAACGGTCTATATTCCTCATAAATAGGCACATGAAAATAAAATAAAATGACTATTTAATGGTTTCTAAAGAGGCATCCCTTCATCACATATATGTCAGGTTCTGGTTTGTACATTTGTTGCTTCTGGTTTGTACATTTTAATGAACAGAAATCCTACACAAAGTATGTTGTGTCTTAAAAACGTTATTCCTACTTTGTCACATACAGTACATAACGCATGGATTTGTTGCTGTTTTAAAATAGAAACTCTTGCTTAGACTGATTTTTTTCTGATGTCTGGACTGTGACACTACAAAGTGTTTTGCCACAAACCCACAGGAAAGTAATTGCACAAAAATTAAATAAAATTAATTAACCCTGTAAAAAAAATCATGAACCATAATTACTGTAAACACCAGTAGTGCTGTATTAAAACACAAAGTGCAAAGAAACACTAAACAATTTTTTTCTTAAAGCATGAAAAAGAGCTTAAAGATGAACTACACAGTACAGCCTAAGGTATGGTCATGTTCTTTTTTAAGAATATTAGCATGTCCACATATTCTGGCAGCAATTGTGAACTCTGGGCAGTAACCATGTCTCCTGCAGTTGAAAAGACACACTCACTTGCAACAGAGGTTGGAGAGAAGGAAATATATTGTTCGACAAGTGGCGACAGCAAAGGATATTTGGAGCTGTTTTTTCTCCACCACTTCAGGGGGCAGCAACTGAGTGGGATAGATGCCTCTCTTCTGTAAAGTTAAATTTCCCTCTCAATCCCTTTCCTGGACTGTTCTGTCTTAGAGAAAGAATCCCCTAGCAGATCCTCAAGCGCGGTCTTCTCGGAAGCAGGTTCTGTCTTTTCTGACTCAGCTCCGCCCTCAGCTTCAAGAGCCCCATCTCTTTAATGTGTGAAACAGTGAGCTGATGTCTCTTCTTTTCTCTCCATCTTTTCATCTGTGGGCTTTAAACAACAGAAACGCTGGCTATCTAGGCTTTGCTGCAGCAAGCAGTCCCCCTCTACCTTTCAACACAAACACACTCTGATGCTGCCATGTTTCTAACACTCGCACGCACGCACACACACGCACACACACACACAAACATTCAATTTGGTAACATAAATCTTCAAGGGTCCAGCGCTGTGCTCTCTAGCAGGTAGTTGTATGCATCCCTGCTGTATCTCCCTAACATATTACTGAGGATTGCTCTCTTGATGTCAGCCACAGTGGGGGAATCACCGTCATTTGGTGCCATGGTTTGTTCAATCATGTTCTTCAGTGGCACATTGAGAGACACTGTGGGGGTCTTCTCCTCACAAAAGACTGTAGTAGCCGTCTTTAAACGATTCAGAAGCTTCACAAGGACTTCGGCATTCACAATGTCGCAGGTGTCCAGTGTACCGATGTTTCGGGCATGCTGTCTTATCTCTGGGCTGGTGAGCACTGCTGCTACGGCAGCCCGCTGATCCAGGTAATGAACCAGCATATCTAAAGTTGAATTCCATCGCATGGTGACCCATTATTCATTTGTGTGGTGGCAGTTCTAGCAGCTTCTGCTTAGATGTCAATAACGCGGAGCAAACGAGCGACACTTGCAACACCGATGCCAGCCGGTGGCAAGGTTTATTGTGTGTGCGAAGCATTTGATGTGTGCCTCAAATCCTGTCTTGCGCACAGCCACATCAATATTACGCAGATCATCTGTCACAACAGCGATGCCATGGTTTGGCTTTTTAAGATCCCAGTCAGCTGCTTGTGAAAGAAAATGTGGGCGATTCTGCAGTACAAAATGTACCATTTCCCAGTTACTGTTGATCATGTGGGCTGTAATTGTGATATAGCTCTGCGTACACGAAGAAGTCCAACCGTGAGTAGTTATGGCAATGGTTTCTGCCTCTTTCAGAGTCTATGCAGCGTTAACTGTACCTTGCACTCTGTGTAGAGGGTCGGGACCACGTGAGTAAAATGTGCGCGTGACGGGATGGCGCACTTTGGTTCCAGTGTGGTTTCCAGATTTTCCATATTCCTCATATCAGTGACAATGAAAACGCAGATGTCACTTGACGTCTGAAGTTTAGCTGCAAAGGCATTTGTTATTGTTGTTTGCCCTTTCATGCGAACTGAGTTGCTCTCCGTTTTCGCAGCTTTCTGTAAAGAGCTGTGGTTATTTTCTATGTGTTTCCGCATGGTGCTCGTGTTAGCAGAGGGGAATCGCATTAATTTCTTACAATGTTTACATATTGTCCTTGTCTTGTCTGTCATTCTTTCGCCGTTTCATATTTCCACCGGAAACCCAAAATGTCGACACACAAACTATTTAAATGTGGCGGGGTCATCTTCGATCGTCATTTCACCCTCCGCGGTGCCAATAGCGTGATGATTGTTACGTTCTCTTGAGACCAATCGTATCTCGCGAGATGTTGTGTCACGAGATCTCGTAACACCCCTAATAAACAAATGCTTTATCATTTTGGTAATGAAATTAGAGAATTTATGTTTCAGGTTTTGACTGAAAGTGTCACATCCATATCGTTGGAATCCAGTTTAGCCAGGTTTCCATTTCAGATTCCATTAACCAAATTCTCCTCCCCCTGCACATCGTCACATCTTTAGATCATATTCCACATGCATAAATGATAATTACCCTTTTTTTTGGTAAATGTATACCTATTTCAGACAATGCAGTTAATATTCATATTGTTAATATATTAATATAGTTAATATTTATGTATAACATATATTTGACATCGCCTACCTTAAATACATTTCTGACCTCTTTTAAGCATGTTTTTAACTTATTCTATTGTAGTGGGGATTATGAAATCTGCCTAAAGTATGTATTTAACATTATCTTTTATATTTTCAATGTGCAATCATAAATTGACGACTCTTTGAGGTGACGCTAAAGGGTGCGAGGATATGCCATTTCACTTCTTTTAATTCCTCCGTCCTCGCTTCTTTTCCTTGTTCCCTTGGAAAGGAAGCGAGGAAAGGAAACGAGGATGCACAAAAAAGAATTGAGAAGCACCCCCTGCAACCCTTAGTCAACAATCACGGCTTCAGCAGAATGCAGGAAAGGAGACTAGAGGCTGTTATATGATTGGCTGAGGTGCCTCACGTGATCCATGTAAGCAGTTACGCTTTCTCCAATTGTAAGTATTACAGACCCTATAATAACACTGTCTCTGGCATTACTCTCGGTTTCCTATCTTTTTTGGCCAGTCGTTATGGAGCACAATTATTCTTTATCGTTTGCAGCTGGTTCTGTCAACAAAGACGACAAACTACACAGAGACATCGATCTTGCATATGTTTTTCTAGACAGGTGAGCAACTGTTTAGATTCCTTTACTGACAGAAACCTTATAATTATTATATCGATCAACAAGGTTATTCTTATTGTTTGAATGTGTTGTTCTTAATTTAGCACAAGTGTCATGTATATGTTTATTAAAAAAGCAGTAATCATTTTCAGATCGTCTGACTAAATAGTAATAAGTACATTTTATGAATTACGTCTAATGCGTCTAATTCATTATAATGAGATAAACTCATGTCATTAAACGCAACATTTATAAAACTTTATAGATTTACGTTATCCATGAACATGATTTCTCATTCATGTCTGATCGATTACTATCAGCGGTGGAGTTGAAAAACGACATTCAACTTCACAGCGTCATCGAGCTACGCCGCCGTTGTTGTTTTGAACATATCTGTGCGCCCTTTAGCAACGGAAACTAAATACTGTGCCTTTAAGTGATATTTTCTAAATGTCGATTAAAAAGTATTGTGGAATGACGCCGTTTCCATTACACGATGTTATGCGGCTGAAGTGTAATTTTTTTCTTCTTGGGATAAGTCATTCTGGCCATATTTACTCTTTTTAGGTTGTATGGCAGATTGTAAACCAACTTTACATATTTCCTTACATATTTTTATATTACCTCACTGTTCCTTATAAATCTACATACACTCATTCGTTTTCCTGCATTTGAGCAATCATATAAGAAAATACTTTATGTTAATCAATGTGTCAAAACTCTCTATTTTCTGAAAACATGTTAAAGTAATAAACATTCTTCTTGCCAGCTGAGTAAGTTTCTCACAGTCTATGTTTTGCAGCAGTCGGGCATTCCGAAGGCGTTGGATGAATTACACGGATATCAAACCAGAGCAGTTGGCAGATGTCTTCATGGAAATGCTGCATTTTCCCTGTTTTTTTACACAGTTGCCTTGTGCTTCTTGAACACCAGCAATGTTCTTAAAGCGGTGCTTCTATAAGTAACTACCACCCTGTCACATCCTCAGAAGACATTTCCTAGAGTTTCAGTCAAATTTTGACTGTACATCACTTCCTCTCACATTTGTAGATTATAGGGACCTTCTTTCAGATGGTCAGTGATTTATGGCTGTTAACAACACAGAGAACTCTAAAGTCACATAACCCTTGCTTCATAAAAAATACGCTGTTGCTTCTTTCTCTGTAAATCAAGGACGACTGCCAGGTCATCTCATATCCTCGCCAAATTCAACAAATGGTTTTATTACACGATGCTTTACTATGGAATGCAAATGTTTGCAGCAAAATTTTGCAACGGTTCCAGGCTCCCAAACACCGGGATGTCTTCTCATTCAGATGTGTTAAAAAGGCTAGTTCAATCCTTAAGGACCCCAGTTATCCCCATCACAGACTCCTTTAATTAATACCGTCTGGCAAACATTATTTAAACATCCAATGAAATACCAACAGACGGCAAAAAACCTTTTAAAGCAAGCGAGGCCAGGCAGTAGTCATCTGTTCATTTTTGTAACAGTCAAGTTGTATTTATTTGATCTTACCTTTTATTCAACGTCTGCTTGTTTGTACACAAAGCTACCGCAAATTTATGGTTAGAAATAAGCTTGATTGTAATATAATATTTGTCACATTGCTTGTATTCAAGTGCTGACAATTATAATCGTAAAGAATTGGGTAACAAAGGCACGTTTTTGGAAGAGAAAGCCAAAACTCGGTTGGCCTTGCTCCAGGGTTCTCAGTGAAGGATAAATGTACCTTCCTTTTGCAAGATAATGACTCCATTAGAGTGTTTACAGATTATCCTTGCTGTCATCTTTTGGTTCGAGAACTCTTAACACACATCACATTTGACTTAATAATGCCATTTTCAGCTTTGAGTGGGAAAATACTTTAGAAGAGACTTTAGCTCCATGCAGGGAGAGGAAAAGTATGAGTTTGGATTGGGTTGTGGATTGTTGTATTTCTATGCAATCTATTTACATTGCACATGCAGGATTTGTCAAATGCAGTTGATCGAATGTCCTCTTCTGCGTTCCACAAAGCGAACAGCTTCATTATTTGAAACAGCATAAGGGTGAGCACCATACAGGATTGTTTTTTTTTGAGTGAATTGTTCTCTAAGGAGCTGGTTAGAGCGGAAGTCTAGATGGACGAGCCGGTATTTGAGTGGCCAGCATGGAGCCCTGACCTCCAGATCACTCAAGCTGTGTGGGATTACTTTGACAGAAAAAAAACATTTAAAAATGTAACCCAGTGTGTATTTAAATGCCTCTATTTTAAGGCTTTGAACAGTGTGTCCTCCAAACCGTTTTGTGCTGAAATACCGTCCATTCAGGACAACAGCAAAGAAATAAAAAGCAGAGCATCAAAGTAAGTCGCTTCAGTGTCACATGCAATACTGACTGGAACAATTCTGAAATAAAAATGAATTATTGATTTGTAAACACATTTTTTTGTATAGTCTAGTGTGTTCGTTCTCCACTCAACAGAACAACCTGTATTAAAGCAACTGAAACAGTTATTACAGCACAAAAAGCCTTAATAATTATAGCTTTAATAATTATTTCTAAACATTTAGAGATATATGTGTTGGTTTGTATCTTCTATTTGGGATAAAAAAAAATCAAGTTTACCAAAGGTTTTCACCATATTCTGATAGCTAAGATGACAATATTTGATGGTTTAAATACCCATGGGAAGTCTCAATGTTTTTAAAGCTTTTTTTGGTGTTTTAAAGCATAGTTTTCTTAGTCAGGTAAGTGAATTGTCACATCAATAACGGTGCATATTCCTCATAAATGGGCACATGAACATTTAATAACTATTTAAAAGAGCTATCCCTTCTCCATTTGTTGGATATTATTGCTTCTGGTTTGTACATTTTAATTCACAGAAATCCTGCAAAATGCCTTCTCTAAAAAAATATGCGCCTTTCATGCAAAACTGTTTGATGACCTACATTCTTCAAAATATCTTCTTTTGTATTCAACAGAACCAAAAAAAATTGAAAGTAATTTTTCCTACTATGGGAATGGGGGGCGAGATCTGTTTGGTTATAAGCATTCTTCCAAATATCTTTCTCTGTGTTCATCAGAACAAAGACATTTTTAAAGATTTGGAACAACTCGAATGTGAGTACATTTTTTGTGACAGAATTTTCAATTTTGGGTGAACTATCCCTTTAAGAGACATGTCAGTAAAAAACAAGAAACAGTTGATTCGTGAGGAGAGCAATCGCATCCAACTGAACACCTCAAAATTGCAACAAATCAAGGTTGACACCATAGCCTACGTCTATCACAAACACCCAAGTCTCAGTTAAGTTAATAATGTTAAGTAAAATGACAGAAGTCTAAGCCTTTTTGCACCGGACATGCTGGTTTTTGCAGTCATGTTCTCTTTCCACATAAAACACCAGCGATGTACAGTACCTGATAATGCACCCGCATTCATATAAACAAGTTACGTTGACAAGCTACAGTAAGTTAGGGCAAAATGAACAAGATATAGTACCTTCAATGGCCTGTAAATGGCAATATTGCTTCTTCTGTAGTAGAACTAAACTGCTAAAGTTAGGTGCCATGCAAAATGTGATGTGTAATTGCATAAGTCAATACAATTGAAGTGGAGTAAGGAGTACATATACTTATAAAAAAATGTTGTCAAGTAGTGAGTAAAAGTTGCTAATATCTTAAATACTCCGTAAACTTGGCGACTTGGTGGTACTTGGCGACTTCAATATCCACCTGGAAAAACCGCAGGCTGCCGACTTCAACAACCTGACGGCGTCGTTTGACCTCAAGCGAGTGTCCACATCAGCAACCCATAAATCTGGTAATTAACTTGATCTTATCTACACACGCTACTGCTCCACTCATAACCCCCAGGTTACCCCGCTGCACATTTCGGATCATTTCCTAATCACTCTTGATCTCGACCTAACCTCTCCAGACACTAAACATCCTTCCCCACTGGTCACATTCCGGCGCAACATACGATCACTCTCTCCCTCCCGCTTATCCTCTGCGGTCTCTGCCACGCTCTCTCCCTCTGACCAGCTCTCTCTATTGGATGCCAACAGCGCCACATACACTCTTTGCTCCACACTAACCTCCTGCCTAGACAGCTTATGCCCTCTTACATCCAGGCCATCTCGTGCATCCCCTTCTGCCCCCTGGTTATCTGATGTTCTCCGCGAGCATCGTGCTACGCTCAGGTCTGCTGAGAGAAAGTGGCGCAAATCTAATGAACCTACTGACCTCTTGCTCTATCAGTCTCTCCTTCTTCTTCTTCTTTGCTGATGTCTCCTCTGCGAAAACCCTGTACTACCAAGCTAAAATCAACAACTCTCCTGACCCTCGTACTCTTTTTAAAACCTTCTCTGCTCTTCTTTGCCCACCTGCCCCCTCACCTCCATCTGAACTAACAGCTGATGATTTTGCAGCTTTCTTTGTAAGAAAACGACCACCATCAGCAGTCAATTCTCTGCCACTGCCTCTTGATCACGCACGACCCCTAGACACATGCTCGCTCCCCTCTTTCTCTCTACTTTCTGAAGACGACGTTTCCAAGGTCATTTCTTCTAACCACCCGACCACCTGCCCACTCGATCCCATCCCCACTCATCTCCTCCAGGCCATCTCTCCATCGGTTGTTCCCACTCTGACCCACATTATCAACTTGTCTCTTACCACTGGTACATTTCCCACACTCTTCAAAGAGGCGCGTATTACACCACTACTGAAGAAACCCACTCTTAATCCTGCACTGTTAGAAAACTACAGACCGGTATCTCTCCTCCCATTCATTGCAAAAACTCTTGAACGTGTTGTATGTAACCAGCTCTCATCCTATCTCACCCAGAACAACCTCCTGGACAGCAACCAGTCTGGTTTCAAGAGCGGTCATTCCACTGAGACAGCGCTGCTCTCTGTCATTGAAGCACTGAGACTGGAAAGAGCTACCTCAAATTCATCAGTTCTTATCCTGCTGGATCTATCGCTGCCTTTGACACTGTCAACCATCACATCCTGTCGACCCTCAAGGCTATGGGTGTCTCTGGAGTGGTCCTAGAATGGTTCAGGTCTTACCTCTCAGGTAGGTCATTTAGAGTATCGTAGAGAGGTGAGGTCTCCGAGTCCCAACATCTTGACACAGGGGTGCCTCAGGGTTCAGTGCTTGGTCCGTTGCTATTTTCTGTATACATGACATCCCTAGGCTCTGTCATTCGGAAACATGGCTTTTCCTATCACTGCTACGCGGATGATACACAACTCCACCTGTCTTTTCACCCAGACGATCCAACAGTTTCTGCACGCATTTCAGCATGCCTAGCCGACATCTCGCTCTGGATGAAGGACCATCACCTGCAGCTGAACCTTGCAAAAACAGAACTGCTTGTAATCCCGGCTGACACAAAGACTCATCACAACTTCTCTATTCAACTGGGCTCATCAACCATCACACCCTCCAGAAAGGCCAGAAACCTGGGAGTGGTCATCGATGATCAGCTTAACTTCACAGATCAGGTTGCCAGCACCGCAAGGTCCTGTAGATTCATCCTCTACAATATTCGAAAAATTAGACCCTTCCTATCAGAGCATGCTACGCAAGTCCTAGTCCAGGCCCTTGTTCTGTCCAGACTGGACTACTGCAATGCGCTAATGGCTGGACTCCCTGCTTGCACAACCAAACCTCTACAGATGATCCAGAATGCAGCGGCAAGAGTGGTCTTCAATGAACCGAAGAGAGCACACGTCACTCCTCTCTTCTTAAAGTTACATTGGCTCCCTATTGCGGCTCGCATCAAATTCAAATCCCTCCTCCTGGCCTACAAGTCCACCACTGGTTTGGCTCCCCCTTATCTTCTTTCGCTAATGCAGACGTATGTACCCACCAGATCTCTGCGCTCTGCAAACGAACGACGTCTTGTGGTGCCATCCCAAAAAGGTAAAAAAAATCGATCTCACAAACCTTCTCTGGATCGGTACCACTTTTGTGGAACGATCTGCCCGCGTGTATGTATACTGTGGTAGGCTTTATGAAGCCAGTTTTATTGATTGCACTTTTGCTTTTTGTTGTACTTGCGTTGTCCGAATTGCTTCAATTGTTTACCCCATCTGTAAGTCGCTTTGGATAAAAGCGTCTGCCAAATGACTAAATGTAAATGTAAATGTAAACTACAAAGTAGCCAAAAAGATACTGAAGTACAGTAACTAATTATATTTACTCCAATACTTTACACCACTGGTCACAGCACACATGGTCTTCAGAAATCAGTTAAATTGTACTTATTGGGCTCTATTTGAATCATCTAAGCGCATGGTCTAAAGCGCAGGGCGCAAGTGCACTAAGGGCGTGTCCGCATCCACTTCTGCTAGTTTAAGGCCGGGAAAAACGGTGAGCGCCAGGCGTATGGTCTAAAAGGGTTGTTCCTATTCTCTCCATGAGTCAGGGGTGTGTTTTCGGCAAAACGTGCTGTTAACCAATCAGAGTGTTATCTCCCATTCCATTTAACAGCCAGTTGCTTTCTTGCCATTTCGTACCATGGCAAGAGCAAAAACTGGATGCTTCGTTGGAGAGGAAACGTGTGCGAGGTTAAAGCATGCGAGCAGACCATCTACAGGACAAGCCAGATTTTTTATCTTCATGTACACAATGATAATCTTTTACATTGTAATCCATTTATTTTTCATATTGGGCATGTTTGTGTGCTGCTGCTTGTCCCTCTGTGTGTTATAAGCAGTATGTACGTGCGCTGAGCACCTGCCTATAGGCGCATTACTAACACGCTCTTGAAATAAAGCGCCATTGACTTTAGACCAGGTTTCAGTTGGTCAGTGGCGCAGTCATTTCAGTTGCCTCAAAATAGCAACACGCCAACAATGCGCCTGAACACACCTCGTTTTCAGACCAGCATGCCCATGGGCGCAAAAATGGGCGCAAAAACATTCACTATTTAAACAACGTGGTACAGGACGTGAAAATGAAATTAGCAAAAAAACAATCCCGTATCGCCTGGTGCATTGCGACGAGTGTACAATAGATCCCATCGTCCATATAAATATTCAGGTCTGCCGATCATCAAATCAGATTTGGTATTTAGGCCGAGGGCAGAGCTCAGTGGAGACAGGATTATTTAATTATGACATTTGGTATTCTGATGATCAGTACCATTTTTCCATGTTTCTTGCAAGCAGATTTTGACTGATCTGTGATGAATGAATAATTTGATTGGATGGAATAACACACAAATCATTGTGAAAGAAAAAAATACTGTGAAATGCTGCTTTACCCTCTCAACACACACACTGCAGTTTTATTTCCCATCTGAACACCAACATTAGTTTCCATTTGAGACTGTGTGTATTGATTTTAGCTTACTCGGGCATTTGAAAAAACAAGGATTTTCAGATCCAATTAGAGGACTGACCTCAACATGATACTCTTTTCAATAGTGGAACACTATTTATTATGGTCTGGCATTGTTGAGGATTGAATATGTTACAGATGGACACTTTCTGATTGGTTTACCAATAAAAAGAAGTATAGATTTTTGTTGTGTGCTTGAATCAGAATAACAGTCTTAAGTTGGCAATTTCTGCAACGATTGGTGCACTCCAAAAAACCTTATTCTCAACCCAGTGTTGGGTCACTAAGGGACAAACCCAACCGTTGGGTTATAAATATCTTATCTTGCGGTGTTTTAACCCATTGTTGATCAGAGATAAACCATTTTCTGGGTAAATTGGATCAGTTGGGTTTGTCGGCTCTCCTGATTTTGCCAAGTGGTTGATGTCCTTAGGACAACATCATGTTGACCTGGGACAACATTTAAATCAAGCAATCCGATTTCTGAAATAAATGTACAGTTTATTTTAATCTTAGAACCAGTATTAGGTCTTTCTAGACCTTTTATTTTCACTTATCATTTCCCTCTGATTTTAGGGGTAAGTTCTGGTTAGGGTAGGGGTGTGGGTTTAGGTTTTATTTATAAAAATGTTGTCCTTAGGTCAAGCGGGGTTTGTCTCTCGTTGACCCAATGAACGCTGACCCAGGAAAAGACTTAAAATATCTTTTCTAAAAATAATTGCTTCCTAAATGCAATTTTTCAGTTTCTTTAAGCACACATAAATCAACATATCAACAAATCAACATCTGTAAAAACGAAAATAACCATATTTCCATCTACGCCAACAAAAACACAGCTTGCACTAGAGCGTTATGATGTAAAGATTGTGCTGTAGTTTTCCTAATCTTTGTTTCGAATAGAAAATGCTTGCTAAAAAAATTATAAATGCATACACACACACACAAATGTCTGGTTTGTTATATCCGTGGAGACAGTTATGCGTAATGATTTTTATACTGTATTTTATACTGTTTATATTTTATCCCCTACCCCAACCCCTAAACCTAAAGATCATATAAAACACTTTAGATTTAAAAATATATAGTTCTGTACCATTTATAAGCTTTTTTGCCCATTGGGACCTCAATTTTGATCCCCACAGTGACACGAGTCCCTGTGAGATCAGGTTTTTATACCCCCACCAGGATATAAAAACAAGGCAACACACACATGAATGAACACAATAGAAATAATAAGAGCAAGTGAGTAAAGCAGTGTGAGAGGGTCATTCATGAATCTAATTACCCAACCCTGGCATCTCTTTCTATATGACCTCACTATAAACCCCCTAATGAGCCAAATATCACATACACACTGTTAATCATTGTCATGTTGAGCATACATGTTCAAGTCTATTCAATTAAAAAAATATCTTTGTCCATATTGCTTTAATGGCTCTCATAGTCATCATTCACTATTTTGTCGTTCTGAAAAAATATTAAGTTATTTCTTTAGTGGAACACATACACAAAAGAATAAATACAATTTAAATAACCTTTACATACATTTTCCATACAAGGTAAATTCAGAACAACAACTCAAGGATGATGTAAACAACGCTGCTTCAACGCTGAAGAGATACTCCAAATGAAAAACTGTAAAACTGTCCAAAACTGTATACATCTCTTTGTTCTGATGAACATGAAGAAAGATATTTAGAAAAATGGTAGCAACTGACATTTCTGGGACATCATTGACTACCATAGTAGAACTGTCAATTGCTGACATTTTTCCAAATATCTTTCTTTGTGATAGAATAGAATCCTTTATTTGTCACTGTACATAGTACAGCGAAATTGGATGCAAAACCTTCGGTGAAAAACAGAACGTAATAGATAAAGTAGTATTGGGGAGTGGAGTAGTATTGGCGGGAGAGGGCAGCCAATGATTCTCTGGGCTGTGGTAATGACCCTTTGGAGTGCTTTCCTCTTCACAGATGTGTAGACCAGACCAGACACCAATGCAGTATGTTAGAATGCTCTCTATGGAGCAGCAGTAGAAGGACACTAGCAGTTCCTCAGAAAAAACAGTCTCCGCTGGGCCTTCTTTACTAGTGCAGTGGAGTTAGCAGCCCAAGACAGGTCCTCTGCAATGTTAATGCCGAAGAATTTGAAAGCAGCCACCCTCTCCACACAGTCCCTGTTGATGTACAAAGGCTGAATGTCAGTTTTTTTTCTCCAGGAGTCCACGATTAGCTCCTTGGTCTTTGTGATTTTCTATCTCCGATAGGAGGATTCATTTCCCCCGGAGATGAGCCCCACCACCGTAGTGTCATCAGCAAATTGAATGATGGTGTTGCTGGAGTACATGGGGGTGCAATCATGAGTGTAAAGGGTGTAGAGCAGGGGACTCAATACACATCCCTGTGGGGAGCCAGTGTTCAGGCTGAGGAGATATGGGAGATCTGGGAGCCCACTCTAACCTACCGGTCTGTCAGGAAGTTCAGAATCCAGAGGCAGATGGAGTTGGAAATTCCAAGGCCCTCTAGTTTATGCACAAGTCTGTGAGGAAGAATAGTATTGAAAGCAGAGCTGAAGTGTTCATCAGAACAAAGACATTAATACAGTTTGAAACAACTTGTTCGACAAAATAAATATCTTTAAGATTTAGTTATATATGTAATTTTTTTTGATTTTTTTTTGTCTTCCATTAAGAAAATAATCTCAATAGATTAATATAATTTTTGGGGGGGGGTTATCTATTTTTATGAGGTTATCCTTCTCAATCACTTTATGCTAAATCTAGTGTTTCTAAGAGACATACTGAATTCTGATGAAATTTAAAGTATGAAGTGGAGAGCCCATGGACCAATGGTCTGATATTATCTCACTTATTTTAATCATAGAGTTGTTTGGATGGATTGAAACGGATACATAATCAGTGATGACAAGTGTACAAATGATACATGGCTGATTATTGCATTATGATACAGATGAATGTCAGGATTACTAAACCGTTCTAGTGTCAGATGTAAAGACATACTATATTAATATAACATATAGTTCAATGCTTCCAAAAATAGGAATTTGTATTATTTGCAAAACATAATTGCTTGATCGGGAGAGGATGAAATGAGACGATTATTAGATTGTAGGTACAGTCATGAGGTCAGTGTTAAACATATCATTCAATAAACAAATTATATCTGCTCACAAAAGCTCTGTAAATGCTTTATTCTTGTTTGTAAAAGACCCAGTGGCATTACACTCAAGTGAGACTTAGATGGGCTTAAAAGAATCTCTTTTGCTAGTTTGTGTGGGGAAATATAAAGGATGCGAGGCGGCCCTGTCATTGATAGATGCATTGTAATGCAGGTCAGAACAAATATCGATCTGAGCTGACAGATTGCGTCCTTGCATCTGCTGTGCATTCTGCCACCCTAAGAGAAAAATCTGTCAATTCATGCACGCACGCACGCACGCACACATACACAAGACACAATAAAGATCATACTTATGTTCCTTCAAATAGTTTTTAACATGTCTGTTACTTTTTTGTTGTTCTTAATACCTTTTCCCATGTCCTTTTACATTTTGTGTTTCATTCATGCCAGCTGGGGAGAGGTTGCGGTCAGGATTTACGTTCCCAATGGAAATCTGTGTTCAGGATAATCTGTGTACACTGATTTGACTAATCCATTCCCAAAATGCCAAGGTTTATTTTGTGAACTTCAGCTCAGAGAGAGGTAAATAAAAGCTTTTAAACATTTACACTGCTATTGCCCAGGGGTGCGTTTCCCAAAAGCATCGTAAGCCTACGTCGATCGAAGCTCCATTGGTGACAATAAGATCAACTTAACGTTACGATGCTTTTGGGAAACGCAGCCCTGTACACAAATATACAGCTGCAGAAACATTTTAAGAGACCTTTTCAGAGAAAAAATATAAAAAATATAAAGGTAGTGTTTAAGTAAAATTATCATTTTTGTTTCATTCTGTAAACTACTAACACTATTTTTAGCAAATTCAAAGAAAAATATTGTTTCTATTTGCATTTATTCGCAGGAAATGAAAACTGGAGAAACAAGTGAATTTTTTCAGACCTCAAATTAATACTGCAAACACATTTCATATTCACTTTTAAGCAATAAAACAGTTATATTCAGGAATAGTTCCAAAATATTTTTTTAAGTGATAACCTGTTTTTTTATAACAGTTTTTCTGTGTCTTGTCATGCTGTCAGACTTTCACATTGCTGTTTGACACTCAATGATTTTGTTGAAATTCAACAGACACTGAACTAGAACACTCAAACTTCATTATAGTTTATTTTTCTTTAAATGTGTGTGGTTTTATTGTGTTTACTTGTTGCCCAACAGATAAGGCAAAATGTTATATTGGAATTTTTGTTCGGAGGACAAAAAGCTACAATAACCTCTGCTTGAGAAAGCCTTATAGAGATCAATAAGCCCTTATGAAAGCTTCTTTTTGTGACAACCTGCCCCGGTCTCCCCTTAATGTGTTTGTAGACATTGCATAAAACTAGATTTGTATTTGCACATTTGCCTTCTGAAAACTCATTAGAGCATTTGCAATTTGCATGGTTATTGCAAATCTCTCCAGCCTCCGTCTGCAGAGCAGCTCATTGCCACCTTGCCTTCATGAAGCTGGAAGAGTCACAAGCTCATTGGCCTTACAGAATGAGTAATTAAGCACATGTGCAAGAGTAAAGAAATGATGATGATGTTCTGTTCGAACGTGAACCCAGAAGGGAATTACTGTGGGCTGTGAATTATTGGCTGCTTACTCTTCTGAAACTACTCGTGAGATTAAAGAAACACAGCAGCATTCTCGGATGTACATTGACTTGGTATGTGTGCAGAGTAAAGCTTTGGGCTGTTATTCTTTCTATTCAGAGTTATTTTTTTGCAGTTATGTAGTAGGAGGGCCATTACAGTGATGAACATGATTTGTGAATGCGCCGGTGTAAATTTAAATGATGATAAGATGTCTTAAAAACACAAAGAGGGAAAGAGGTGTAAGGAAGAGTGGGTGTGCTGCATGGAATTTAAAAAACAGGCTTTTGAAAGTGATGATCTGGGGAGTCCAGAGTTTTTCCTCTAAAGAATTCAACCGTATGGGATATATTTCTATAATAATCAACTTCTTTGAAACACATTCTTCACACTTACTGCAGTTTATTTATTTGGTTATTCACAAATGTCTATTAAATATACATGCAACACAACAAATATCTACAATTTCCACCGCATGGAAAGTGACGAAGCAAAATGTACAGGCTTGAAATTGCATTAGATTTGTAAAACATTTAAAGGTGAAAAGCAGACTCTTTTGTTTTGCTACTTTAATTATTTTTATCCTAAATTCATTTTTGTATCCTAAATACATGTCTTTACACAGACTATATTGAAAAATTGGTTTAGATTATCATTTATAAAAGCTTTATTTACTGATTTTCAGATTTAAAGTCTATGACTAGGGATGTCACAATAGGCCCTTTTCACGATGACGTCACTTAATTTCCGCCTTCTCGCAAAGCAGTGTATCATGATATCCGTCTTGCAACAAACAAGAAGAAGAAAAATAACTTTTGTTTTGCCGTCGCACTGGAATTTAACAACAGTGACAGAAAAACTGACAGAACACTTATTCAAGTAGTTATCCTAGCACCTTCGCTAACACAAAAAGAAAACGAAACACATACCTTCATAATCAATCAGGTACTGTTCAAGTATTTGTATCCTTTATCTAGCTTTGATCTTTTCATAAGCGAAAATTTATCTGCAAGATGTTGTACAAGGGACTTGGTAAACTCCATTCTGAGGCGCTAGCAGAAGTAACAATACACTGCTTCGCGGCAGAACGGAAGATGCGTGACGTCATGTGAAAAGGGCCTATATCATATTTTCATGTTTATCGTGGGCAAAAAGATTAAAACAAGTACACATGCGAGAGAGAGAGAGAGAGAGAGAGAGAGAGAGAGAGAGAGAGAGAGCGAGCGAGCTTGTAACCATATTTACACTGTTATTATATGTGTAAAGTATCAATAATCATCAATCGTGGTTTCAAATATCGTGATATTGCGAGTGACCCAACCTGGGTCAGCGGTATAAATACATAGGGCTTAAGAAAAGTATATCAAGAATGAATTCACAGATAAAATGATCCTCAAATGACACAAACTGTAATGATTTCTGCTTTCTCCACATGCATGTAAAGTGTGAAAATTATGAAGAAACTAATGCAGTTGTTGAACTGGGCTCAAATCCTTGAATCCTTTTGTCATTGTAAACATGATTTGAACACTTTAGCGGAATGAGCGTTTGTGTTATCATTAAAGGTTATAAAGGTGCCCCCACATTTCAGAGCAGGCTCTCAGAGGAGATTGAACAGACCAATTATATTTGACTTGTTCTCAATGCTGCTGCAAGCTTTGGATTCAAGAACCTCAGGAATCAAATCCATCACGGACAACCTCAGAACAGAGCACAACCTGAGGAGAGTCTGATAAGGTCAATCACATCAGCCATTCAAGTGTGTATGTGCTGTGATTTGCAATACATTCAAGGTGAATTTCAACTGATCAATAGTTTGTGTACTTATAAAAGCTATTTCACAGTGAACCAACAAACATTCTTATTTAAAAGGAGTTTGTTGGTGTATGTTATAGCCTTACTGCCTCTCTCGTGTGTGAGAAGAAAACACAGTGAGAAGATTTATTAGTTAATGACTAATATAAAATAATCGTTTTTTCATTTTTATTTTGTACTTTACAAAACATATACTCATTATATACAGTGGCTTTTCCATTAAACATCGCAAGTGAAAAAAAACAGGCAAACTTTTAAACAATCAATTCATTAGAGTTATTTCCCATTAAAATGAATAATTCATTTAGTCAATAATAACAGAACAACATCAGCACTATTCAAATCCATCTTTAGTGTTAACATATACGACCTTTTTTTATAATTACATTTTTTAAACAAACAGCACAACAGAGACAACACCAACTGTGGGATTTCAATGAAACCGATTCAATCAACATTGATTCAGGAGGATTCATGACACTACGCGTACGGATGCTATAGAACTCTAAAGGCATGTAAACTGTGAATCTGATTACCAATGATCAAAAACAAGTCACATGTGCTGTGGAAATGACTTACAGTATAAACATTCATGAAAGTTATTGATTTGACAGCAGCAACAATAACATTAGGCTGCAATAAAAGGTCAGAGATGATGATCTAGAATCATCAAACAAAAACTGCTATGCTACATTTCTGTTAGTGATGGGGAGAGGCAAAATCTTAACATCAATAATATCTTAATGCACAGTGCACATATTAGTCCTATCAAATCTGTGCAAACACAATTCACTTTCCAGAGTGTTTCAGGTTTCAGTAACAGTATCTGATTCAAGCAAGTAAATGTTTTATGTAATTTGCTGTAATAGGGTTGTAAATTAATTTACAGGTAAATCAAATCATACATCATTTTAAACCGTTATCTTCCCATTAGGAATTATCAGTCCTGATTGAATTGCATTACTCCTGTAGATTACATTTCGCAATGACTCTGTAAGAACATAACAGCTTGTTTTAGACCAGTGGAGATGTGGATTTAGTGCAGATCATGCACAGAAGCCAACCCAAACTACCCCAGAACTATTAATATTGAAGTGTGGATAAAGGGTCAACTTCAAACTGATTCTGAAACTTTTTGACATTTGAAGCTTTCTTACATGAACTCTTCACCCACCATTGACAAGATTTTCCGTCATGTTTACACAATGGATCCCTGCATTGCTGTGTTAACACGTATCACGAACAGTATCAAAGTGCTTTTAATTTTTTTTACATAATCTTAAAATGGTTCTTGTGTTCAGAAGATGTATGACTTTGAGTATGTACACAATATATATATTACAATTGTCTTAATTTTCTCTTAGATTTCCCATATATTATACAGCCATTACATTTACATTATGAGATAACATTTAATTACCATGCGTAATGACCTTTGCCATGTTAGAAATGTTTAAGATTTAGGCAAAACATTTTCTTAATAAAATATATATTTTTTTATTATCTTAATTCTTACTGCTCCGGGTGTACGTGTGTTCACGACTCGCTGTGCGTGTGTTCACTACTCTCTGGATGGGTTAAATGCAGAGTTCACATTTCGGGTATGGGTCACCATATCTGACTAATAGGTCACTTTCACTTGCTGTCCCCTTGGAGAACCATCAAATGAACATCATAATCTTTCAACACTTATATAGACTGATAAACAAACTCAGATCGGAAGTTAACTTCGGTCCAGGCGAGTCCATCTGATGAAACCGTCTATATACATCATCAAAACATGGAAAAACATAAAAGGACCTGCAAATGAATCTTGAGCAGAAGCAGCTTATTATATTATATTATCATTTATTTATTTATACTGTATATTCCGTACTGTGAAATAAATGTACTCATATTTTGAAAAGAATATTTGGCCATACCACCCATCCCTGCCGTCCTACTTTATTTAACTACAGCGGAACTATGTTATCAACATTTCACCATAAAGAAGATAGATGCCTCCTCTTCATCATCCTCACCACGAAAGGCACTAGAGAAACAGTGCAAACTATCTTGAACTTTTCTTTGGCTTTCTATCTGTATTACCAAATTCCATTACCCACATCATTGTCACGTTTCCTCAATCTTGTGTTCTAGCCCTCTCATCACTCTCGAAACACTTAAACTGGTGGAAGTTTTGATGTAAAGCTCAGCATTCCTGTGGCCTGTGTTTCTTAGAGATAAGTGCTCTTCACACAGCTGAAAATGAATTGTGCGCTGGTGTACACTTTTCCTTCAGCCGCACATATTCAGTCATACTGTTGTCAATAACAGAACTGTTATTTGTAAAATGTCTAAATGTGTATAATGTTATTTGTTAAACGTGTAAGTTATTTGTTAAATATGTCAATTGTGATCTGCACTGTGTGGGCCACGCTCCCAAGCTTTTCACTCACCACGGCACACGTGCTGTTGGTGATGTGACGTGATTTGATTATATTCTAAAGACTCTCTCTCTCTTTCTGCAAACTGCAGAGCAAGGCTGTGTTTAAGAGAAGCTTTTTTACATCCAATTATGCCCGTCCTCCCATCGAGCATTCTTCCTTGTTGAATGTAGACTGTTGCTATGGCGACAGAGTGGTTACAGAAATTTTGATGTGTTACAAGCTAAAATCGCTTGTTTCACGTAGTAGCGATCTCTGCTGTGGCAGTAATAAAAACCAAATGCACGTTCTCATCTTCACAGTCGGTAAATTACATCAGTTGGATATAAAGACTGTGTACATAAAAGCAGCTGTTTATTCACAGGAATAAATCATCTGTTCGCAGTCTGGTTCTTAAGATTAGCTTAGGAATGATGTATTTCTTCGTTACATCCTTTTCAACCCTAAACTCTTTTTTAACCCCCTAATGTTGACAATACATTTAAACTTCACACTATTACCACTCAAACTGATCTATAATCAGCTGAGCATGTCAAATTTGTTACTGCGAATCTTAATAGTTCTACATTTGGACATTTTTACAGTGTTTGAGCACCCTGTTCAGTTTTCGTTTTGTGTGTTTCGTGGTGCCACAACACACTCTTTCACACACAAACACAGTCTCTAGTTGCTATTCCGTGATACTCGAAAGCTCAATGTGGTGATGTATGAGCACAAACATAAGATTTCTTGTAATAACAAGTCCATCTGGACACAATCTTCACTTCAATGGCTTCCCCTTGGCTTTGCTGAATGAAATGGAGGAACTGAATAGGCGGTCAGTAAATGGTCTCCTTGATAACGTTGGTGGACAAGGTGTGGTTGCTGCAGATGCTGATGGAGTGTCGGGTCAGGACGCGTTGCTGTTTATTATGACAGCACGGCAGCAGGAAGTAGCGGAGCGTGGAAAAAAAAATTTGCCGGTAGTTGGACGAGACGAGGTTGTAGAGGACGGGGTTTATAGCCGAGCTGACATAAAAGAGCACGTTGGTGACCATATAGAAGTAGTGGTAGAAATCAAACAGAGCACTGTAGGAGAAAAGCAAACAGATTAGATTGAGGGACAGAAAGAGCAAATATTTGTACCTTTACAGAAAGTACATCAGGGGTTTATCAAACTATATGAGACCAAGGACTGGCAAATACAATGTCAAAAATATACTTCATCTTTACAAAGCTCCGGAAAAAAACGCTTCACTTTTTTGCCTTTATTTAACATTTTTGCATTAATTGTATACCAATTCCAGTCTGTTTAACAAAATCAAACCTCTGGAATGACACAAAGTCACCCAATAGCAATTTGGAAGACTGAGAGAATGCCCCTTTTCATTTCTGAGCTGTTTTTAACATATAACTGCTGTCCTTCTGAAACCTCATATCTCCATAAATCATTATTATTAGACACCCTTTATGTGTCAATGGGTTTTGCAAATATCTAACCCATAAAAAGTATTAAAAAGGATATACTGTGTTGTTTAAACAAAACTTGTTTCCTTGTATTCAAGATCTGCAAACTGTTTTTTGGTTATTTTGACCAGTTTGTCCTATTTAATGTTTCTACAAATAAATACAATATTTTTATTTGGAATTTGGGAGAAATTATCAATGATCGAATGATCAAATTGAAAAAATAATAATTTCAGTGGTTTTTTTCTGTGGCTGTATTTTAAAAGAAGCATTAAAACGATCTTAGATAAATAGTAAGTGTAATATTTAGATAAAATATTTTGGACTTAAATAATTGGCTATAGAGTCGTGGTGGATATAAAACTGAGGAGAAACATTTTCAATTCAAATCTATTTGTGCTATAGAAACATTCACAATAAACCTTGTTTCGTGACAGCTGCTTTACGTTTTATGTCATTTGCACGTACAAATAACTTGATGGTTCTTTTTAAATTAACATTTTATGATCTTCATATACCATGTACCTATAAACTTTATCTCTTTTACGCTTTTTCAATCTCCTCCCTGTTTCTGAAATCAACAGAAATCTTCTTTTACGGTACAGTGAAATGATGCTACTAAAATGTATTCTGGAAGTTTTTCATGTTGTTATTTCATGTCAGGCTGTGTTTTGAAAAATATCTTTAGCTTTCTTAATGTAATGTAAATCTGGGATTTTGTATAGTGATTTGATTAGTTTGAACTGATTAAAATAAAAGATAATCTCATGAACAATCATGTGTCTCTTTAGATAACGTCTCTACATCAAACTCAAAAACGATAATTGGGTTTTGACTACACTGAGTGAAGGTCATATTCATAATTCATTCTCTCTGATCTTTGATCACATCATAGTTATGATGTCAGACACATGTACAGTCTCACTGTGAACCTGTCTGTCTCTATCAACTCAGCCCTGCAACCCAGATTCACCAAAACTCTAAAGAAGACTTAACCCTGCCATTTACAGACACAAAAATCTAAAGTCAAAGCTGCACTTGCATGTTTGCTCAAAGAGACTATTTTTTCCTTGGAAGCTGCAAGTGGAACTTTTCTGGATAAAAATATCATTTTCCGAAAGCTAATTTTTGTGTGCAATCTGCATCAGATGGTCCATGAACAGACCATGATCGTGCTATCTGATGCATGCCTTTACATTCATCTTCTAAGAATAAGTGCCATCATTTTTTACAGAATCCAGCGGAGTAGAAACAGAGAAATATAAATAACACACACTTCCAATCTGCTTAGGAGGCAAATGGATTTAAGCATCAACAGACGATTTTTGCTCAGATGATTAATGAGTCACTTAAAGTGATTGATTATACACTGACTTGATATCTCTCTGCACATAGGCTGCGACACATTTTCTCTTTAACATTATTTCAAAGAATTTGTTTGATTGATGAATGGATTCATTTCCAGTCTTTCACGGCAGGGGGTGTCAAAATATTATCATCTTTCTGACCTCATAAGAAACTTCTTAACTTTGTGTTCTGCTGTGGCCTAAGAGACCCCAAAGCTCTTTCATCATCTCATACAGTAATTACCATTGAGGCATCAGGTTGATACTCGTATGAGATCTCATTATAAACAACATTTCAACTTGAAATTCTATTAAAACTGTTACATGAATTATGTTTGGGGTCTTTGGGACTAATGTGACTAAATGCAATGAATTAGGGGGTACAAACAGACCCCCTGTCAACTGTCCATATTTATATACTGCTGCTTTCCTTCTGAAACCTTGTCTCTCCATATTTTATGATTTTTCAGCAATATATTTTTCTATATAAACGCATATAAAACGGTACATTAAAGGTCAAAATTTAAGAGAAACATACTAAATAAATAGAAAATATTAAAGGTGTCATATGGTGTGAATGTGTGTTTTTCTGTGTCTTTTGTGTGTTGCCCATGCATGTATTAGTCACGTTAAATTGCAAAAATGAAAGTGTCGGAACAAAAGATGCATTCTATCCAAAAGCGAATGCTCAACCAGACTTGCCTGAAACACCTCGTGTAACCACACCCCCACAAATCCACGTCAGTTCGTGGTATGATTTGACTAAGACCGCCCAAATGTATAACGCAAGTAAGTTGGCCGTACCTGTCAGTACAATTGCTTTAGTACCTGATGTTCCAAATATGGTAAGAGGTGTTACATTTCCGTCACATGCTTGCAGTATTCGACCAATCGCTACGCATTGGTTAACTGGCCAACCATAGCACACCTCGCTTTTCAGAGCGATGAGCTTTGTAAAAAATCTGCGTGTTTCAGAGAGGCAGGGCAGAGATGAGAAACAAACATGTACGGTATGTGGCAAATACAGCGTTTTTGAACCTTAAATCGTGTATACACATTGCATTACATCTAAAACAAACCATACTATTCGTTTTAGCCGTGTCATATGACCCCTTTAAATAATTATTATCATTTTAACACATGACTCAAAGGCGCCTCTGGCACCCCAAACATAAAAAATAGTAAATCTCCACAGAACATAAGGTATAAATATATTTAATTAAATCTGAAGAGCTTTTCAGCTTGAAGTGTGAATAACGAGGGTCGTAATTCACTTGCATTTGTTTTTCTGGGTGAAGATTTCAATGTTCTCCCTATGGCAACATTGATGATGAGCCCTGCATGAGGAGGAACTAAACAGCACTTATTCCGACACAAATCATCAATCTGTCTGACATATTTCTCACTCGTTTCTGTTTTTCACAGCTGATTCTGCGATTCACAGCTGAATGACTGAATGAATCAGAAAATACATCAGTGCATGTATCTACTGTATTTTTATAGACGTATAATTGTATATTGCAAATCTTCCATGGCAGTTCACCAAGAACACAACACGAACACCTGTTATTTACACATAAAAGGTTTTTGGCAGTATTGAAGCTAAATGGTGGTCTTTTGGTCCTTCTGGTTCTGTAATTTTGTGTTATCTGTACAGTCAGATTTCACAGTAAATGAAATGAAAAAATAGCTTGTAAAACGCTTGTCAAGTCTCTTTTCCGTCGTATTTTATTATTTTTATTTGACAGGTGCTTACGTCTGTAGTGTTCAATATATTATTAATACCAGCATATTTCCTTCTTCATAAAACCTGACTTGAGAGTACAAACACACATTTTGTGTTGTAGTTAATTTCTTATTCTAATCTATCCTTATAAATTAGAATATTTTCCATATATATGTTTATTAGTCATAGATCATATTCATTACTTTCTACCTAGTTAAATTCTACAGTGCGTTGGATGCTACATTTGTATTGCCTTCACTAGAGATTGTCCACACAATTGGTTTTCAGTGGTCTCATTCTCAAGGTTCTTAAAGGGATATTTCAGAGGCAAAATAAAATTTCCCACGTTTTACTCACCCTCAAGGCATCCAGACTTTCTTCATGAAGAATAATGCAGTCGGAGTTATAATACCACATTTCATTTTTCTTACAAGCGGTAGAATGGTAGTGAATGGGGCAATTTTTTGAAGCTTCAAAAAGTTCATCCATCGATCAAAGAACGGCTCGACATGGCTCTATGGTCTTAACACAAGGTTTTTTGAAGCGAATCGATGCGAGAAATATCCATATTGAGAGGGCCATTAACGTTAATGTCAAGCTCCTCTGTTATCCCATGGCTGTGTGTGAACCTTAGGCTTGTTTTTCCGGCAAATGACGCAGGCCGAGGCATAACGGAAGCTAGACATTGGGGAAAACATGAGGATATTTTGTATTGCCTCTGAAATATTCCTTTAGTAATGTCACAAGACTGTCGCGAAGCAGTCATTTTCCACTGTTTAGTTAGAATGAGTTAGAACGAGCAATGGAACGCAATATGATTTTATTTCTGAATAAACTTTGCTCGTTTTATTATATCATCACTTCATCTCCTGCCTGCTGTACTTCATCTCCTGCCTGCTGTTCTTCATCTTTGATAGTAGACATATAAGTCTTCAGGATAGTTAGATCTATCAATGCCGGCAGTTGAACAATATGGAACACTGTATCATTTTGGATAAATAACAAAATAACTACTTTTTTACAGTGCACATAAAAAAACAACAACAAAAATGTGTATAGTTCTGAAAATAAAAATAATCTAATAGACGTGTATTCCTTTATTGCACAGTAAGCTCTCTGATCCATAAACGACAAATTTAAGATTCCCAGCCCAAAGTATGAGCAATAGCATTAGTGATGTTTACTTTATTAATAATTAAGAATATTATTAATTGCAAATGTGATTGTGGAAAGGGGGGCGTGGTCTAGCACGGTCTGCGGCAGAGGGACGTGTCGGGAGTATGACGGGGAGTAAGCAGATCAACGCTAGAGTGAAATCACCTGCTTCTTGTTCTAGTAATTGGCGAGGAGACGCATTTAAGGCACGACAAAGAAGAAGGCAGGAGAGAGAGAAACCAAGCTGGGAAAGCGCACACCGACGGACCGAGAGAGACAAGCTGTCTAAAAGTGTCCGAGGCAAAACGGAGATTCGTCACAACCAGAGAGATTGTGTTATATGAGTGAGCGGGTGTGCAACCCGGAAGTATTGTAGTAAATAAAGAACGATTCTTACGCTTTCCCAGTAACGCCGACTCCGCCTCCTTTCTTCCGCAATCCTGAACTTTACTACAGTGGTGCCGAAACCCGGGAGAAAGGAAGGACCGCCGCCAAAATGCAGAGTTCCCCCTCAGGATCGCCGTTTGCGGAGGTCATCAGCTCTCTTGCCGGCCTCCATCAGGAACATCATCAGGCCCTGTTGGCCCTTCGAGAAGACCAAGAGAGACGGTTCCAGTCTCTCGTAAAGACCCAACAGGAGGACCGTGACGCGTTCCGGAGCTGGTTGGGCCAGGAGCAAGGCAGTCCACTACCAACTGGATCCCCGACAATACCGCTGCATAAGATGGGAGCACAGGACGAGCCGGAAGCCTTCCTCGAGTTGTTCGAGAGGTCCGCAGAGCTGTCAGGTTGGCAGCAGGACGCATGGGCTGCCCGTCTCATCCCGCTGCTGTCGGAGAAGCCCAGATGGCTGCCCAGCAACTCCCCATCGAGAACCTGCTGAGATATGCGGACCTCAAAAAGGCTATTCTCGAGCGAGTGGGTCGGAGTCCGAGCAACATCGGCAGCGGTTCCGGTCGCTAGAGTTCGGGGATCGGACACAGCCGTTTTCCTTTGCCCACCAGCTCCGGGATGCCTGCCGCAGATGGCTGATGACCGAGGCTAGCACCGTCGAGACCATCATCGACCAGGTGACGTTGGAGCAGTTTGTGGCGAGGTTACCCAGGCAAACCTCCCAATGGGTCCAATGTCACCGCCCGACGATGCTGGCCCAGGCGATCCAATTGGCGGAGGACCAGCTGGTGGCGTGTCCCGGGGCCGGCGTAGCCCTACCCATCGCTCTCTCTCTCTCCCCCTTCTGTCTCTTCTCTCTCTACGAGACCTGTTCCCTTTCCTAGGTCTCGGGGGAATTTCTACCCGCGGCCCGCGCCGCGAACACGGTTCTCGCAGGAGGCGAGACCTAACGGCGCTGCGAGGTCCCCGGAGGGATCTTATCATCGTCCGGGCAACAATGCCCATGCCTCTCCCCTTCCTTCAGCCTCTCCTCGCCAATTCGGGGGTCTGCTTCCTGCCGCTGGGGCGGCGGGACTCCTGGGCCGGCCTGTTGGCGTTGTGGGGACCCCGGACATTCTGTCGACCGCTGTCATATGATGGAGGTCGGGATGATGATCCGGTGCCCGACAACCCTCAGGCTGCCCTCGTCAGGACGGGTTGTACCAGATACCTGTGAGTATAAGGGGGGTACATATCAGGCTTTGGTTGATTCAGGATGTAACCAAACCTCAATCCACCAAAGCCTGATGCAATTCGGGGCAATGGATACGAGCCGCGGGGTTAAAGGTGTGTACACGGGGATATCGTGAACTATCCTTTGGTGCCGCTAACCATAAAATTTCGGGGACAAAAACATAGATAGAGGTGGCTGTTAATGAGCACCTCCGACATCCGCTAATTTTGGGGACGAATTGGCCATTGTTTTCAACATTAATGGGACATTTATGTGCGGATGTTTCTGGGCGTAACCAAGTGCGGCGGGGAGGAGGGTCGCTCAGGTTGGAGAAGTTGAACCGGGACCTCTGATGACGGTTTCAGAGGAACGGAGCCCGGTGGTCAGTAGAAACCTCTCTCAGGGCGATGATTTTCCTCTGGAACAGTCTCAGGATGAGACGCTCAAACATGCGTTTGAACAGGTCCGTACAATCGACGGACAGCTTCTCCAACCTGCGCAGACCCTATCCTACCCGTATTTCGCTATTTTTAAGGACAGGTTGTATCGAGTGACCCAGGACACTCAGTCAAAACAAGATACAACCCAATTAGTCATACCTAAAAGCCGTCGTGAATGCTTTTCCAGGCGGCTCATTGTAATCCAATGGCAGGGCACCTAGGTCAAACTGCAACTATAAATCGCCTAACGACCCGGTTTTTTTGGCCGGGCATTCATGAGAACGTGCGCAGGTGGTGCGCGTCTTGTCCTGAATGCCAGCTGGTAAACCCACCGGCCACTCCCAGGGCGCCATTATGCCCTCTCCCACTTATTCAGGTCCCCTTCGAAAGAATTGGTATGGACCTGATCGGGCCGTTAGAGCGATCCGCACGAGGGCATCGATTTGCATTGGTCATCGTTGATTATGCAACCCGATACCCTGAGGCAGTGGCGTTGCGCAATATCTCAGCAACCAGTGTTGCGGACGCACTGTTTCGTTTAATCTCCCGTGTGGGGATCCCTAAGGATTCTCACAGATCAAGGCACGGCGTTTATCACGGACACTCCGAATTGTACGGATTATTGGGCATTAAGACGATTCGGACCAGCGTCTATCACCCACAAACGGACGGGTTGGTCGAACGGTTTAATCGCACTTTAAAATCCATGATCCGAAAATTCGTACACGAAGACGCCAAAAATTGGGATAGGTGGCTGGAACCCCTGTTATTTGCCGTCCGCGAGGTTCCCCAAGCCTCCACGGGGTTTTCCCCCTTTGAGCTTCTCTATGGTCGTCAACCCGCGGGGTTTTAGACGTCCTAAGAGAGGCTTGGGAGGACGGACCTTCCGCGAGCAAAAATCAAATTCAGTATGTCCTGGACCTGCGAACAAAACTCCATACACTGGGGCGGCTCTCTATGGAGAATTGTTACAGGGCACAGGAACGACAAAGCCGGCATTATAACAGAGGAGCCAGACTACGTAAATTTTCCGGGAGAGAAAGTGCTTGTATTACTCCCCACGTCCAGTTCTAAACTACTCGCCAAGTGGCAAGGGCCGTTTGAGGTCACACGACGAATAGGAGATCTCAATTATGAGGTAGTACGGTCGGACAGGAGCGGAGCACATCAAATTTATCACCTCAACCTCCTGAAAAATGGAGTGAGGCGAACACCGTGATGCTGGCGACGACAGTAACTAGAGTAGATGATCTCGGGCCAGAGACGAACACCAAGGTACAATCACTCGCTCTGGCACCAGGCGGAGATCATCTCTCGTCCTCCCAGCTCACGGATGTTGCGAAATTGCAAACGGAGTTTTCCGACGTGTTTTCGCCCCTGCCCGGCCGCACGAATCTCATAGAGCACCATATTGAGACAACACCGGGTGCCGTAGTACGCAGTCGCCCGTATAGGTTACCTGAACACAAAAAAATTGTAGTTCAGAAGGAATTAGAGGCTATGCTGGACATGGGGGTAATAGAAGAGTCCAAAAGTGACTGGGCGAGCCCGATAGTTTTAGTACCAAAAACCGACGGCTCGGTCCGGTTCTGTGTGGACTATCGCAAGGTGAATGCGGTGTCGAAGTTCGACGCCTATCCATGCCTCGAATTGACGAATTACTTGACCGGCTAGGTACGGCTCGTTTTTATTCGACATTGGATCTGACGAAAGGATATTGGCAGATCCCCCTATCTCCATTCCAAAGAGAAAACAGCCTTTACGACGCCGTTCGGTTTACACCAATTCGTCACGCTTCGTTCGGCTTATCGGAGCCCCGGCAACATTTCAGCGTCTTATGGATCGTATCCTCAGACCTCACGCGGCATATGCCGCAGCCTATCTCGATGACATCATTATATACAGTAATGATTGGCAGCGGCATATGCAGCACTTGAGAGCGGTCCTGAGTTCGCTGAGGAGGGCGGGGCTAACGGCTAACCCGAAGAAGTGTGCGGTTGGGCGAGTAGAGGTAAGGTATCTGGGCTTCCACTTGGGTCACGGGGAGGTGCGTCCCCAAATTGATAAGACAGCAGCTATTGCCACCGCCCGAGACCCAAGACCAAAAAGGAGGTGAGGCAGTTCCTGGGGCTGGCGGGATATTATAGGCGGTTTGTGCCCAATTATTCGGACCTCACCAGCCCGCTGACTGACCTCACTAAAAAGGGGGAACCAGATACCGTCCAATGGACGGAGCAGTGTCAGCAGGGGTTTACCCAAGTGAAGGCTGCTCTATGTGGCGGGCCGTTATTGCACGCTCCCGATTTTTTACTCCCTTTTGTGTTGCAGACTGATGCTTCGGACAGGGGCGTGGGCGCTGTCCTGTCCCAGGAGATAGAGGGGGAGGATCGTCCGGTGCTGTACATCAGCCGCAAACTGTCACGGGCGGAGACAAGGTACAGCACCATAGAGAAGGAGTGTTTGGCGATCCGATGGGCGGTCCTCACCCTCCGGTATTATCTCCTGGGGAGTTCACGCTCTGTTCGGACCACGCGCCCTCCAATGGCTCCACCGTATGAAGGACACCAACGCGCGGATCACTCGTTGGTACCTTGCTTGCTTTGCAACCATTCAAGTTCCAGGTGATCCACAGGCCGGGGACTCAGATGGCGGTGGCCGACTTTCTCTCCCGGAGGGGGGGGGGACGAGGCTACAGGCCGGATGGGGCCTCGGCCTGAGTCGGGCGGTGGGGGTATGTGGAAAGGGGGGGCGTGGTCTAGCACGGTCTGCGGCAGAGGGGCGTGTCGGGAGTATGACGGGGAGTAAGCAGATCAACGCTAGAGTGAAATCACCTGCTTCTTGTTCTAGTAATTGGCGAGGAGACGCATTTAAGGCACGACAAAGAAGAAGGCAGGAGAGAGAGAAACCAAGCTGGGAAAGCGCACACCGACGGACCGAGAGAGACAAGCTGTCTAAAAGTGTCCGAGGCAAAACGGAGATTCGTCACAACCAGAGAGATTGTGTTATATGAGTGAGCGGGTGTGCAACCCGGAAGTATTGTAGTAAATAAAGAACGATTCTTACGCTTTCCCAGTAACGCCGACTCCGCCTCCTTTCTTCCGCAATCCTGAACTTTACTACAGTGATATACCTGACTATATATTTTGACTATTTATATTTTCAATAGGTTTCCTAGGAATCAAAGCCACAATCTTTGCACTGCTAAATTGAGCTATGAGTTGAGATCATAACTCGTTTGTTTGCTTTAAGTCATGCGGCTTGTTGATAAAAGGTGTGCCATTACTTTTCCAAGCAACAGGGTTTACATTTTATACCTGCTGGATAATAAAGAAAATCTCTTGGGATTGAATTTAATGAAAGGCTTGAGTCCCTTGAGGGACGAGAATATCACAGAGACTCATGGTTGGGCAATGTTTGTGTTCAATAAACCATTATCTAGAATTCCCCAAAACATACAGAACCACAAAGCAACATTCTAGCATTGTGGCAGAGAGTTTTGGACAAGAAACCCTCAACATTTTTTTGACATTTGGCTTTGAGAACCTGTGCATTTTGAGGAAGGGTTCGATTTCCAACTTTCCTTTACCTTCTTATCGAGGTAATCTGTGCATTAAGTTTGCCTATAAAAATGTCTCATCACTCTTTAGCACGTGCTTAAGAAACCCAACCAACTGCAGTGTAAATCAGTGTGCAGTCCACTATTGCTGTAAATCAGATTCCTCCACATTCCGAACAGACATGTAATGTGTGGTGTGCTGCTATGTATGAATGATAAACTGAGGGTTGGAGGATACGTTGCAGATTTATCGACCTGGTCCAAAATCATAGAAGAAAACTCCCGGAAATAACAGCCAGCACCAGTTTCATCATGATTCATGTGCCGTGGTGTTTGTGTGTGTGAGGAACATCTGAACAATGTCTGCCCAGAACTAAGTATTGATTTGTAGAGCTCTATTGTGTGATGAACTGGCTACAGTCTATGACTTAGTCATCTTTTTCTAGTCTGTGTGTTATTAATACGAATCTCCTTGACCTTAGAGAATAATAGTCTGAAAAAGGGAGGAATGTGATGTTATCAAAGAGAACTTCAGTTATGTACTTAGATGCCTGCAAATACTCTAGTGAGAGAATTTTAATCATTACATGTATATCAAAGCTACTTTGAAATTGTAGCTTCACAAGTTATTCATCATTTAAAATATTGAAATTTACAGTAATGCAACTGTTTTAAGAACACTAGAAAGATGTACAGTAAGCTTTATGGTAGTTAAACACATTGAATCATTTACAGAATTGAAAACAAGCAAAATATTGTATAGTTAAATGTTATTATGTTATTACATGGTACTCAAAATCCCAAAAGTATAAAATATCCTCTAAACTATAAACCTAAAGAGTAAAAATTTATTAAACCTTCGAGCAAAACCTGTGCTGTTACAAAGTTGCCGGTTGACAAATGAAGCTTGTTACAGAAAAAAATATAAAGCAAGTGAACTTGTGCAAATTTCACGAGCCGAAATGCTACTTAAATTTGTTCCATGGGCACCTTAGCTAGTTACTGCTTAAAGTGAAATTCTGTCATCATGTCATTTCAAACCTGTATGACTTTCTTTCTTCAGCAGAAAACAAAAGAAGATATTTTGAAGAATGTTGGGAACCAAACCACAGCGGTACCCATGGACTTCTATTGTGGGGACACAAAACCAATGCAAGTCACTGTGTACCGCCATTGTTTGGTTACCAACAATCTTCAAAACTCCCGACTTTTGAGAACACCTAGAATAACTAAATCCAAAAGGGGTAGCTTTGGTCATACATAGCATCTAAACTCTGGAATAGCCTTCCCGATACTATCCGAGGGTCAGACACACTCTCCCGATTTAAATCTAGATTAAAGACGCATCTTTTCAGCTAGGCATTCACTAATGCTTTACATGCTAAACAATTAGTCTTCTTCTTCCTCCCCCACCTAGGGATGCCCATCCCGAGGTAGGGAGAGATTACGCCAGGACCACATGAAGACATGTGCCCATCCCTACCTAAAGATTGCTCCAGCTGAACATCCTGTGCCATCCTCCTGCGAGAGCCTGCAGACTGACTGACCATCCCAGCTCAGGCAATTCCATCCCCAACCAAGAGCAAAGACGGACAACTTGTAACATTAATGCTAAATTTACAATACTTAGTATGCTAAACTTACATCAAATGACAGCAGTTTGACGTTATAGCTGCACTCAGTTACATTATGCTATTATTATTTTCCCTGCTTGTAACATTCCTCTGTTGTCTGATATCGATCACAAAATAAGACAAAATTAGACCTAAACAGTTTCAACAAATGAAATTGCCTAAATCACAACTAATAAGCTTTCCCAATTTTTTTCCCGAAGTTTTTTTCTCCATTTATTTATCATTGGAGTTTGGGTTCCTTGCCACAGGGCCGTGTTGGCTTGCTCACAGGGAGACTGCTTTTATTAGATATTATTTATTAGAATGATCTTGCTTGTTCTATAAACACCCGTGTTTATAATGTACCTTTTCTGTGTTTTTCTGTGTTTTTCTTATGATCTCCTGTAAAGCTGCTTTGGAACAATGCCCTTTGTGAAAAGCGCTAAATAAATACAGTTTAATTGAATTGAATTAAAATATCTTCTCGGCAGTAGAAAGAAAGTCATATAGGTTTAAAATGACAAGAGGGTGAGTAAATGATGATAGATTTTTCATATTTGGGTGAATTATCATTGAAACACTAATGGAATGAAATCAGAGAATGTTCCATTTTTTTCTGTTGTTTGTAGTAATTAAAGCTTTCCTGTAGCTAAATGGTTAGAGCATGTCGGCAACAACGCCAAGGTCACAGGTTCAATCCCAGGGATTGCACATAATAACAAATTTATAGTATAATGCAATGTAAATTGTTTTGGATAAAAGCGTCTGCCAAAGGCATAAATGTTAAATGTATATGTTATGTTTAAAGCGACACTCACTGAGTCCATTCATTGACATAGCAGTACATCAGTCTTCTTGCGTGGTACGGTAACCAGCACACCACAAACGCAATGACAACAGCACCTGCGAAGAGTAAAGCGAAAGAAAACAGACAACATAACAATCACGGTAAGTAACATTACCATCCGTGTGCTGTGATATATGTAAATGAGAAGGCTTTCAAAATCCCTGCAGGTGCCTTCACATGTAATAATAACATTTGAGAACAACAGATGACTCATAATTAGTTTTCTCACTAAAGCAAATTTGCTTCAGCTAGTTGTCCATTTTTTCTCTCATCTCATCTCATCTCATCTCACTCCTCTTCTTTATTTTTCCATTACTTCAGGTTTGATTTGAGTCAAACTGGGATTACTTTACTAATCTCTGTTATTCTCTCTATATGAGGCTCTTGACTGCTGGCACAATGCTCAATAATATGGACTGAGGCTTGGCAATAGACATTAAGCCTGTGCTTTAAAATTGGTTTGCTTTCTATAGCTTCATCACACATTGACTTAATATTGTTTTGTTCAGAAATGTTCAAAGCCATTACGTAGTCAAATTAGCTAGTGTAAAAATGCCAGGAAAACATTAGAGGGTTTTGTTTTCCTTTGTTTGGTTATATGATTCAATTACATTTCAAGCATTGCTTGAATGTAATTGGTTTAAGAATTATGAATGTTTTGAACTTTTAGGCTTTGATAAAAATTGTGGTTATTTTCCCTTAACATTGGAGAAAAATGACTATGTTCAGAATATAAACTTGAATCATTTCTGTTGTACACACTATGCATATTGTATACAGTATATGTACATTTTCTGAAATACCCAGATTGCATTATTCAAAATAAACAGCATATGTTTTATTAATACAGTAAAAAATTTGGTATGTCACTGTAAAAAGTTTGAGAAACACTGGCAGATATAATAGTGACAGAGCATACTTTTTTCTTCTGTTTTGTTTCACTCTCAGAGACGTTCAGAGAAATTCCCAAAGGCAGTTCATTTCTCTCTGAATCAAACTAGTCAGCCATTTATTGGGAATGAGGCGATATATAAATATATATATAAATAATTGGCTGTGCGCTTCTGTGTGTTTCTGTGAAAGAAAGGAATTCCCCCCTTCTGAGTCATGCTGAGTTATAAACCTGCATCTCAAGATTTTATGAATGAAAAATAACACTAACAGTCCTTCTTTTTGATCTGCTTGTCTAAATGATTAAATTTAGCCATAAGGGTTTGAACTAAGTTTAATTATTTTTTCTATGGATGAGTAAAGAAGCAATTAAAAGATAAAGACAGAAGGAAGCTGGAGACAGAGAAATATAGCTTTTCAGCTTTTGTTTCGCAATCTGTCTCAGTTATCAGGGGCTTCTGCCACCAACAAACAGATTCAAGTGCAAACATTTGATTCTCTTAAAAAATTAAGATAGCATTCAACATTTTTATTCAATCAGACAAAAAAATAAGGAGAGACATTATGTCATCCAACAGCATTGTGAAAGACTGACAGCATACAAGACATGAAAACTGATAAAAATCCAGGTTATCACATAAAAAATATTTTTTTCAATGTTTGCTACATCTACAAATATTACTATTGTATTGCTTAAAAGTAAATATGAAATGTTTTTGCAGTATTTGAGGTCTAAACAATCCAGAGCATCTTTTCTGTTATTATGACCTGTTTCTCAAGTTTTCATTTTCTGCAAATAAATGCCATATTTTTACTTGAAATTTGGGAGAAATATTGTCACAGAATATATTCTGTGAATATTCACAGAATGAAACAATGATCACTTTAACTAAACATATACTATAAATTGTACATTTTGAAAAACTGAAAATAATTAAAAATCAATGGTCTCTTCATTTTTTTCCGCGGCTGTATCAACACAAAAGCGTATAGATACAAAACAGTAAAATAACAAGCATTAGTCAAAAGAGCATAAATTGTTTAAAGTTCAAAATGTACCCTATTTACTATGATATACATAGTCTCATTGAAGAAAGCGAAATGGGTTCTGTCTTTAATATTTCCAGAGAGTATAAACATTAACAAATGTTCATCATGTAACATTACGGATCAGTACAATAATGATGGCGAACTGCTTATAATGCCAATGGCATTTCGGCAGTTACCATTCTTTCGCTGTCACTCCAAATGATCCGGCTCTGATGAGTATCGTTTTCTTCTCATTCCACCTGTCTACATCTCTATCTTATCACTAATGGAGCAACAAACCATATCTGAATGTTAATGTGTAAGTGCAGCATTGCACTACAGCCTTGGCTGAATCTTTCTGAAATTCAATCAAGGATCCGCATTCGTACGATTACCTTCCAAATGAGAGTCTGAATCCCCATTCAGCCTTCCATCTGAAAGCTAATCAGACAAATGTGGATTCTAGATATCTGGCTTGTGTATGGGTATGCCATGTCCCTACAGATAAGAATAGTCTCAAAGCCTGGTTGATTACACTGTTTCCTATGAAGAAATCTAAATACAGATCAGTGATAAATCACACTGGAAGTGAATTATGCCTGTTTAGAGCAATAGATAAACACAGCACAGACTGAATCAACACTGTCAACATCACAAATACACACGCACACATTGGATTTCTAGGGTGTATTGAGAGCTGGATAAAGCAAATAATAAGCTTGTCCGTTTCATCTCTTTGTTCCACTCTGTGTTGATTTCATTTTAAATTCAGCAGTTGCATAAACACATTAAAAAGCGAGAAAAACTCTTGCCTGTGATAAGACGTAATTACTTGTATTATTTTAGTTGGTTAATATGTTAATCACACATTGCTATTCAATATAATGTCCATTAAATGTTACCCCTACTCCAGTGTGTTTCATTTGAGGGTCACTCTTACTAACAGCAGATAAAGACTCTAAAACTAATCCCTTGAATAATTCATGGGCACTTGTATAAGCATATTTGTGAGGTGTTTGTGATACAGTGCTTGTTTGAAGCAATTATTAGCATGTGAAAGGGACCAGGAGTTGCAACTATCGTTTTTCGCACTTCCTGCTCTCAGACAGAGTGACACTTCCTGTTCTAGTTCCTGCGCCGGGTTCAGATGAGCAGACAGTCGCACTGCAAGCCAATGAGAAGAGATCGTCCTCCCTTTATTTCTCAAATGTGAAGCCATGTCTTTCGCTTGCTTTTTGACTTCATCAAACAAGAATAAGCACACAGGATAATTTGAAATGTCTATGGGAATTTATATGATTTATTGACCCTATACTTGCACTGCATATCAGCAAATTTGAATGAAGTTATTCCATAAATGTCCACATTGCGGTTTCTATTATGTTCAATTTATGTATGTTTATTTAGTTCAATTTAAAAAATGCAGTTTGGCAGGTTTATATACACAGTATGTATATTACATTCCACTAAATGCAGATTTGTTTTTTTATAAATTTATAGTATAAAGGTTAAAGTGTTGTCTTATGTGAAACCTTTCGAAGCCATTGTGTGTAAACATACCCTACAACTATTCTTGTTTTGTTTCTCTTTCTAAATACAACAGACCTTTGCCTACTCGCCCACAGGTCTGTCACAATAATTAAATAATCGTCTCATCTCAATTATTTGACCTAAACACATTTATTTCAGATAATTGCAATTCTTGTAAATTCTCGTAAACAAGGGCAATCTGCAGTATATACAGCCTTCTACATCCACAATGGTTAAACTTCACTGACTGATAAAATTATACTGCATGACATTTCTCCATCATTTGAGTTATATCAGCTTTGTATTTTTTTGTGTTGAGTTTTATTAGAGTGATTCCAGACACCTGGCAGTTTTATTTTGAGTGCTCCCTGTGGTCACTCTTTAGTGAATGTTAGTTATTAACAGACTTTTCACATTTCTAAAGGATATATTTTCTTCATTGAATAAATACATTTTATGAATCATTATAATTGTCAAAGCTTTAAAACAAAATGAAACGCCATAATCACAATTATTTAATAGACCATTAATTGTCAGCCAAATTTTTAAACCATGACAGCTCTTCTCGCCCATCACCAGAACGTCAATAATGAATTGCTGATATGAACTCTCACAGAGTGTCTGTCTCCTCTGGATCCAGTTCAGGAATAAATGCAGCTTCTGAACTCTTACAGCGCACCATATCAATTCAAATTCAGTTGACGTCGAAGTAAGTGGAGCCAACATTAGATAAATTGGGAAGTATGGATGAAAGCCCTGCCATCATCTCTGACCCTGTCCAAACCTGCTGGGCAAAAGAAAGTATCTTCTGCAGATTTGCCATAATTAGAGTCTGTTAGTCTTCGATTTGCTGGCTCTTACATCAACTATAGATCACCTCACTCAGAAAGTGCCGTCACACTGACAGATGAAATGTTTTGGTTGCAGATTGCTAACTCTTAGCAAACTCACATTAAGCGTACACAATGCTGACAGGTCTACAGACAGATGTATTAACATAGGACGGGTGTGAGAGGATATGCATTTTAATTTACGTTTTGCGAAGAAGCATTGAGGGAAGCAGAAGCTGCGTTGCATGCTGGGAAAAATATCCAGATGACCACAGCATGAAGCTAAATTAATACATTACGTTTTTAACACCCACACAAATGCATAAATGCAAAATTTTAAAGCTGTTTTAAGCTGGTGTAAAATACTGCAATGAACAGTAGGATTAAGATGTGATTCTGAAAGCTGGTGTGGGCTTGGTGAAAAGTCCTTAAACCGAGAAAACATCCGCATGAATAACATCATCTTACACTGAGTTTTAGCAATGAAATACCTTTACCTTTAAACAACAAGATTGTATGAATCTGACCAGATATCAATAACACAGTTATTGACACGTTTGTTTACATCTGTCAAATGACTCTGATATGCAGGTTTGCTGTAAAGAAACAGACATCTCGGATTTTTTAAAGGTATAAATATTGTTTAAATACTGATTAGGCTTTTTCATTTTTGTTGTGTAACATACTTCACCTTAATTTGATGACAGTAACTTTTAACTTTTAAAACAGTCAATTTTGACGTTTTTTTATATATGTTAACTTAACAGTCTCACTTACCTCCCATTGTTATGTTACGAGTGTGATTTTCAAAATGTAAAGTGCCCTCCACTAATATTTGCACCCTTCGTAAATATGAGCAAAGAATGCTGTAAAAATGAATCTGCATTGTTTCTTGTTTTGATCTTTTATCTAAAAATCTACACAATTCCAACATTTCATTGAAGGAAAACAACGTGAAGTAGGGGGAATATCACATTAAAAAAATCCATAAATGTTGGCCACAATTATCGGCACTCTTGTTTATAATACACCCTGCAACCTCAATTTATAAGAAAAACAGCTCAGAGTGTTTTCTTTTCAGTCTGATGAGGTTTGATAAAACATTGAGAGTCCATTCCTCCATTAAGAATTTTCTCCAGATCCTTCAAATGTTGGTGCTCCCTCTGCTTCAGTTCATCCCACTCATTTCCTAAAGGGTTCAGGTCAGGGAACTGATGATCTTGATTTTGTGTTCAGTGACCCATTTTTTGTTGATTTGAATGTTTGTTTTGAACCAGTGTGCTGATGGAAGATCTAATCTTATAATATTTCTAGTAAAGCAAGTCAGGTTTAGGTCAGGTTCTTATATCTGTTGGTATTTGATATAAAACATGATGCCATGTATATGATAAAGATGTCCAGAACGTCTGGTATAAAAGTAGGTCCACAACAATGAAGATCTGGTGGTTTATTTAACTTTGGAAATGGGCCACTTTTTTATCCCTGTGTGCACCGCACCAAACCAAATCTTGTGTTATTGCTGCCAAAAAAATGTACATGGCCATAGACTCCCGTCCTGTTTGAAGCTCCAGTATGGAAGATTAATATGGTGGAGTTTATTTTTGCATGAGAGCAGAAGATTTGTATCTTGGACAGTGTCCCAAGCAACTTGTGGTGATGGAGGTGCAGTTTTCCTTCATTTTTATAAAAGAAAATTCTGACACTAAAATTCAACAAATTTCTGCTGTTCCCCATCTGTGATCTTTGAAGTCTTTGGCCACTCAAAATATTATATTTGCTGTGCATTAAGACAATATAGACACTAATTCTCTTTCAGGCAGATTTGCAACATCTCCAGTCCATTAAAAGATCTTAATTATTGCCCTGATGTTGGAAATGGGATTTTTTTTGTTTCAACCATTCCCTTTTAAATGCTGAACAATCTTTTGCTTTACATCAGAACTATATTCTTTGGTTTTACCCATTGTGATGAATGATTATGGGGGTTTGGGCTTTGTCTTAGTTAATATTAAAGAAGTCATGACTGGACAACATCATGTTTCTAGTCACCTCAGAAAATGTAAATATGAATGGGAATAAACTCATAATTAATTTCAGAATAATGCTGAAGTCAGAGAAGCCACAAAGTTTAGGAGCAGGACACACCAAAGGAAAGCTGTGACCTTAAGCTTCAATTTATTGAATTTATATATTTCTTACATGTGACAAAGTCGTACTGAAATAGGATTAAACAGTTAAGTACGGGTAAAGCGCTATCAGCATTCTCAGCCTCTATCAGCTCAAGAGAGAACCAAATTCACATATAGCCTATGGGGCTGGGGACTCGGGTTGAGCAATTCGAGGGGGCGTGGCTTTATCGCCAACAGCGGACATGTACCCCCAGCGTTTAAGAGTCCTGCTTGTTTTTCCAAAATTTTGATAACTTATTTTATTTACTTGGAGGTTTATTTCTCGATTCAAATTTGGCTGGGTGGTTAATAACACACTTTTCTGTTATGTGACGAACTCAGAACACATATTTCAATGTCAGTTTACTTAGACTTTAAGAGGGATAACATGAGAAGAACAGGGACATCTTTCGAAATATTAGAGCATTTTTACTGTGTTTGTGAGAAATTCATATAGACCATTAATTTCAATCCTTTTAAATAATAAAGTGTTTTACTTTACAATATTTAATAGTTTTTGTATTTGCATTTTACCTGAGAATTTCTCTGTATCAGTTTTTATATACAAGCTTACATTAAAGGTGGGGTGGTTGATTTGGAAAGGTGTGAATTTTAGCCTGCTAGCACTGAAATTATAATCCCACCCTCTATGCGATTCGCATTAATACATGAATGTATTTCATAAATCCATGTAACGAATTGCAAACTAAATCCATTCAATTCTTCATACCAGTCCAAAGGAAAGAGAGCAATCATGTTATCTATTGTCTTTCAGACCCTTAGCCTGCCGGAGCTGTCTCCATTGTGTAAAAATTGAACCGATGTTAATTTGAGTTTTTTCTCTTTCATAATCCAGACGTTTTTTACGTCACCGCTTTTTCAAAAACTGACTTTCGTTTTGTAGATTTACTTGTTGTTGGTTCCGCAGGAAAGTTTGATTGTAGCTGATTGACGGCCATTCTCCCTACATTGACACAGTGGACTTGAGCACGCTAAGGACGTATGATGTTTGCGTGAAAAGGGTGCGGAGTGGTATGCAAAATATGTGCTGAAAATGTTCACATGACCAATCACAGCGTTCGGCCAGAACATTTTGATTGGCCTAACGTTTTTGGGTCCTACGCCTTTCGCAGACCATATATAATTATAAAAATATTATTTGACAACTATACTTCTTGATTGCTATCAGGAGATTTCATAGATTTCTAACCAACATAACAAAAAAACATTCTGGACAGAATCACCCACCCTGCCTTTAATGGATAACATTTTGGTACATAAAAGAATATCTTTATTTTCATTTCAAAGCTGCATAAAACGAAATTTTAGATCACTCTTAAAAAGTAATGTTACACACTAAGAACAAAGATATGGATGAGTGCACATACAATACATATTACGTACAGAAACAAATATGTTCAGTACAGAAATATAAATTTATAAAATTACGTTATTTTTATTTACATTACAATATGTACAAATAAAACTAAATGAATGTATCCATAGTGTTACGTTTATTTTTTAGCATTAGCTAATGCTAGCACTTTCTAGACCATTTGATCTTCAGCTGACGTGGCATAGCTCTTAAAGTGATGACAACAAACTGTAGTACCATTTAATGTTTAAATCCTTACATGTAATAAAAGTAAATCCATGCTCGGAACATGATTAAATCTCTGTGAAACTTCATAAGAGTTTTAACACCCTGAGATTTAACTGGAAATATGTAGGATGTGCTCTGTGCATAGAGTGTATGGCCCTTTAATGGAGAATTCAGTCAACTGGCAAAACAAACTAGCCTTCCCTGAACTGCATATCTCAATTGCCTCTCTAACACCGTGTTTACACCAGACGCGACAGGCGCGAAGCGACATGACAACTTGCTTTTTCTTAATGGGTTTGTCGCGTCTCGCCATAACGCATCCAGTGTGGACAATATTTGAAATTATAATGGGTTCTCATGCGTTTCTAATGTCTTTTGTCTTGTCGCGTCGCGCCTGTCGCGTCCGGTGTAGACACGGTGTAATAGAACAGATACAATCTTCCTATTATTATTAGTCGAGTGTGAGGATTCAATAAAAAGCCGTGTCAGTACATATTTTTAACCCCGGTCTTAAAGTGCGCTCTGCTTTGAAGACCTCTAAAGAACAAAACAACAAGAGAAAAACATCATGAAGATGGATTCTCAGAAAAGACTGAGGGGAGGAAGCTGTACTTGCATACGTTAAATCTATCATGATGTGTTATAAGTTGTTATTTACCTATTTTAAGAAAGCATCTCCAGTGTTGAGAAGCATATATGAAAGACAGCTTATGGGATAATCATGTTTGTCATTCATTGTCAGTGTACTTCCTATCAGACTATTCCTGTGTGCAATGGTCATATTCATCTTCTGACAAACTTTATTGGGTTAAGTGTGGTAATCTTATTAACCTTCTTTACATTGATCAAGAGATTTGCAGAATGGTCACTCACACATGTACTATGCACACAAACACATGCGTTCTTAACTTAAAAATGCTAAACTTTAGATATTTGGGTCTTCATTTAATGTGGACTTGCACTAATGACATCTGAAAGACTTTTGTTTTGAAATGTGATGGAAAAAGACCCATTCAACATAAACATTAAAATAAAAAAGACATTCAAAATACATTTTCAAAATAGATTAATATGAAAAAATTCTGAAGTACAGTATGGTAAAAATGATCTTAGATCCAAATTTACATTAAAAGTGATATATTTGCAGAAAGACTATTTATGTTAGACTAAATCGTGGGCAAGTGTTTACCAAATACCTTTATGCAGAGGTGGACAGTATTTCATAAATAGATTTTAACATATTTTTTTTTACATTTAATATTTAAATACATAAGAAATCTAGGACTTTCTTTGTACGTTTTTTGTACATTTTTTGAGAAAAAAAACGAAAAAAGTACATGATTTTTTGTGTATTAAAGGTAAACAATTGACATGTAATAATAAAATGTAGTTGAGTAAAAAGTATGACATGGTTTAGAATGTAATGTCCATAGTATGAACACACTGATGAGGTAAAGATACTTGAAAGTTTACTTGAGTAGAGTAAAAATACTCTTTTGTTTACCTCTACCAAGGTATATATATATATATGGCTCTTGATAGATAGCGAGTGCTGGCTGGGCAGATATGGCAGATATGAATCAGGCAGATATGAATCTACTGTGTTGACCTAATGTAGATATTATTTTAGTCAAAATTGATTTCAATTATTGGACTGTTGGACTATAGTATACTATTTAATTGTATGCACCCATACTTATTTCAAGCACTATACACTATAATATTGTTAAACTACATGCTTGGGGAAAAGAGAAAGGCACTCACGTAACACCATGACTCCGTGCCGCAGTGATTGGGCGCGGTTAGGTTCCACTGTGACACTGAGAATGGTAGCGTTTCCTCCGATGATAGAGGTGCGATTGTCCTGCGCAGTCTCCCGAAACATGCGCAGCAGCTGACTGGCTATGACTCCGTTTAATGCTGAGATTAATGCCATGGGAACCACAAAAGACAGGAAAGCATTTACCTTGAGGAGAGAGAGGAGACCAGAGGAAGAAAAGGGATTAGGCCATATCATTTTAAGAAACATGATTTGTAGTTAGAATTAAAGTTTGTCTAAAACAACATGGCATACAGTATGTCTACATTTGGTTGCTTGTCCTATTCTATCTTGCTTATGGTAGAAAGTAAGCCAGGACCTTCACAATATTACACATGATTTTGTTATTTGTGGTTTAGTTTGAAACGTGCTGTTAAAATGGATCTTCCATTTTAAACTTCCACATAACAGTGTTAAGGTCTCATGAAGTTATTTTTTTACTGTCACTTTATTTGTGACATACATTAAGTTTTATTTAAGAGATGTGTAGAGTAAAAAATGGAATAATGTAATTTTAATTTGGCAGGACGTGTGAAGGGAAATGTGTAGTGTGACAGAAATAAGAAATTAGCAATTAGTTTTGCGATCCTCAACAACAATAATTTACTCAAACAATAGACCTGCTTATTCAAGGGATAAAAGTAATAGTACAAAGAGACATAGAGACCCCCTAAAGGCCATCTGAAAGTTTAACGTATTCTGTTAGTCATTATCATTTGAAAGAACAGGAGAAATCATCTTATGTTAATCACCAAATGATGCAAGAAAACTTTGGGTAAAAAACAACCGGGTTGCATTTAGTGTCTGTTATAAATCTTTACTTTTTACTAGATTGGACTTTCAAATATGCTGAAACCCCGCAGTGGGTGAATGCAACTTAATATTATTTGCATCCATACTATGAACAGACTGTCTTATGTAAAATTGACAAGTGGTCACGTTTTTTGTTCCCCCGTCTCCTCTTGTCACATTTCCAAAATTTCCATTAAAAGTTTTAAAAACCATATTAATGCATATAAAAATCATAACATGCCAGATACTTTTCCTCACCAAAATTCAACTCTGCTACCCCGAAATACACTATAGCTATCCCAGTCATTTACATCTATGTCTTTATTCTATAAAGCTAATTATAGCTATCGCTAACTATAGCTACTAACTATAATCATACTTTAAACCTTTTAACCCCATTTGCCCTTTTAAAAGTTGTATTTATTTTATTTACAGCTGCAAATCACTTGCCAAAGGAGTACATCAAAAATGGTCTTTCCACATCTTACCCTGATTTGCACCAGTAAGCTTATAATAATGAAGTTAAGCTGTCAGGTCAGATTTGACAGGATATGTCAGTTTAACATCAACCCACGTAAAGATAAGTACATGGGTAGATGACAAATAAATGTGTCCTATGTTGTGACAGCAAAAAATAACAATGAAAATAAATCTCTCTCATGATATTTTATATTGTAAATATGAATATTAATCATGAAAAAAAATATATATTATTAACAGTTAGGAGTCGGTTTATTTATCAACTATCCACATAATATGCAATGTTTTTCTCAAGATGGCGATATAGATGTCATATTTTCAGATAGAGGCTTTAAAATGTAATACTTTTAAATAACTACTATTCGTACTTTTATTTAAAAGAAGGGTTAAAAGTGTTTTTTGACATGTTTTTTCCCAAAGAATAGTATGTACAGTACAAACACAATCATTGCATGCGGTCCATTCCCACAACTCATTTTGGTCAAAGCAGTAAATCTCATCCATTCTGACATTTGCACCGCGTGAAAAACAAAGACTTAGCCAAGACTGTTGAAATGTCCTCGACACTCATTTTAAAGTACATGTTGTTAGTGAAAGCAGTCATGTTCAATTGGCTTTCAGCAGATGACTGGAGTTTACGTGTCCAGCACTTTTTCTTCTGGTAAGATGAACATTAAAAAGTTCTGCAAGAAATGTCCAACACATCAAAATGCACTGGAGAGAAAAAGGGGAATAATGGTATTGCTCTTTAATTTATGTAGTTTAGAGAAGACAGAAGAGAAATGTCCTCTTTTGTTATTACAAAGTGTTTAAGCCAGAACTGCTGATGAAAACCAACAATAGTAAATGAGTTATAACTGACCGTCACTGTGCCTTAAAGGGGTCATATGACACGGCTAAAATGAATATAAAAGTTTGTTTCAGATGTAATGCAATGTGTATACACAATTTAAGGTTTAAAAACGCTGTATTTTCCACATACCGTGCATGTTTGTTTCTCATCTTTGTCCCGCCTCTCTGAAACGCATGGATGTTTTACAAAGCTCATCGCTCTGAAAAGCGAGGTGTGCTATGATTGGCCAGTTAACCGTAGTGATTTTAGTGAACCGTAGAACTTAAATCAATATTTCAGGTCCATTTGTTTACTTAAAGAGTAAATATTTTGTGATTTGTAAGGTCCAACTTTTGTTTATGGAGTGTCCAACAACAAGTTTTTGTACATACAAGGTGTAAAAACACTTTCATTTTCTAGAAATAGGCAGTTATTATTACCTTACTTCTTGATTGACTCTCAAATGATTCGTTCAATGATTCATTTGTCTAATCCCCTCCTTTCTGTCAGCCTAGTCTGATCTGATTGGTCAGATGGTCTAGTCGCAGCGCAGTGTCGCAAATGGAACGTAGGTGGGCATAACACAGTGACGCAAATCTGACACAGAACGAAATCGTTTGTGTGATTCAGAGTCGACTCTTTTTTCCCAAGCCAATAACTTTGTTATTGGCCGACTGCTTACACTCACAGACAGCAATATTACACACTGTATGAAATGTAATTTTTTTAAGGACATTGTAATTGTTACTCTTTAATTGGTAAATAGTCATGTACAGTAGGCCTATTACTGCAAATAAACATCTTCAGGATGACTCAAACCATAAACGCAATTACCAAATCAATAAACATACTGATAGAATTTTTGAATAAACAAATGTTTACTCAACAAAATATTATTCATTCTCTGGGGCAGGGGCTCTGTACTGAATGTTGTGAGGTGCTTTCCATCCTTTGTGCATGCACAGTAGCGGGAATAACCTAGAAAAGTTTTTTTAAGAAACACAATGTACAGTACAGTTAATTTAACACTGCAAAAATCTTAAATTTTACAAAATGTTACTGTCTGATTTAAAGATTTATCACATAATTTTCGAAAAAAGGTAAAAAAACATCAAATTACGACAAAGACTGCAAATTTACTAGAGAAAAACTGTTATTTTTACTTTATATTTCTGCCAACCAGCTGCCGGAAAAGTTCTGTTTTTTTACATGGCCGGTTTGTTCGTTGGTTGGAAAAAAAATATTTTATTTGACCATAGAAAGTGATTTACAGGGTATCATCCCCTAAATTAGTCTCATAGCTTGAGGCATCGCAAATATGCCATGCAAGTGCGGAGACTTTTCTTAAAGGGATTTATAAAAGTCCTCCGAGTGTGTAGATGAAGACGCAAACACAATTCAACCGAAGATATGATTTTCATTATCTTACGGAGTGTATTGGCAAACAGATTATTTCTTCTTTAGTTGAGAGGCAAACTTTACTTGACTAGCCACAATCGATTTCATAGTGTCAACAAAACATGGCAAGAACACAGGCAATGTTTCATATCGCTGCTGTCCTTCTGAATCACCATATTTGAGGATCTTAATATTTAGCCATACATTTAGCAAAATATCTAACCAATAAAAAGCATTAAAAAGTGCTTGTCAACTTTGACAACACAGTATTCAGTCATTTAAAAACAAGTCTTTTTTTTCCTTTCCTAAAAAAACTGTGCATTTGGACATCCAGGGTTTTTAGAGGGACCGCGATGATAAATAGAATGTATATGTACAGTGCTACAGTGTGCTGGACATATTGTGGACCTTTACATTTCAATGTCTACCGACTGTAGGTGTAGTTCCTAAGTTATAATGGCATACCAATCCAGCATCCAAGGACATGAAGTTTAGTGTCTTGCTCTTCGATTTTAAATGTAGCACTGATGGAATGTTATGCCTTTGAATACCGCACACTACCTACAAAGACCCCATCTCCATGGGAACCATTTAAAAGCCATTTAAAAGAGGCTTCCAGTGATTGGTTCAGCCATCTGAGCCAAACTCATCCCTATGCACAAAAAAGGAATTAAATCTGCTTATTAATGTTATTTTTTAAATAAAAAATCCCCCTTATCGATTTTTGATGTCTATCCGTCCTGTATATTATTAGAGCCAGTGGCTGACATTGTCCCGAAAAATGACATTCCTGTATCATTTCTCCATCAAAGCTTTTCCAGCAGGTACGATCACTAGGACAGCAGAGCGCACGCACACTCGAATAACCAAACAAATCATGCGGCAAATCAAATTCTGTTCAAGTGTCTGCTTGTCGAGGATCCTGTTCGGTGGGTCTTCCAGTCCAGTGTGGATTATCCTGACATTGAATGAAGATGTTGAACAGTGTTGTGAGTCTAGACGATGAAACAGCATTACAGGAAGATTGTGGATGTATATGTCAGGCATTTTATATTTGGGCGATCCTATACGCTGCATTTGAACAAACTTATTTACATTTCCGTATGTTGAAACATTTATCACATCCTGGAAAACAGATCTGAAAGGACTTTTGACTGGAGGTCTGTATTATGTTGTTTAACACAACATTGACAGTGTCAGAAACAGTTTGTTTCTAAACCAAAGCTAATTAAACCCCATGTTATTTTCTATCTCTCTCTCTCTCTTAATATTAAGACCACCTGAGCAGAACTCATAATGAAGGTTTCTTTAAGCACAGCACTTTGAACTTTGCACCAAGTGCGCTTTGATTCAATAACACAAGAGGTGCTGTTAATTTTTATTTTTGACACGAGTGCACCTCTGAGATACACCACGTCACTCAATACAGCTGCTGTGCCTACCTTGGGGAAAAAAGTACACCATAAAAATAGACAGACGCAAAGAGAGAGAAAGAGAGAGCGAGAAAGTGAGCCTTATAAAATGGATAATAAACAGATGAATTAAACCACAGCAGTACATGATCTTAAACACCTGTACGACTATAATAGTTTGGTGTCATTTAATTGAGTTCTATGAGGCTTGCACACATTTGTTCAGGTCTTGCACTGTTTGATTTGATCAATTAATGATTCTTTAAAGCTCTAATGAAGAAATGATGCTGGATTCTGGGCTGTGGTGTGGTGTGTGGCTGGATATTCCGATATTCACTCACATCTGTTCATTTCTCATAGCAGCACATAATGATGTATATTATAATGGAGCTTGAACTGAGATTAGATTAAAGACCTTCCACTGGTCAGTAAAACATACTCCATGTATACTTCTATAGTTTCTACCGTAAGCATATAAAAACTTTATTTTTAAATGGCCGGAAACACGCCTACAAACTTCACTCGTTGCTCCCGCTCTTTGGGAATAGGCCCTTTTCACAATGACGTCACTTAACTTCCATCTTCTCGCAAAGCAGTGTACAATGACATCCGTCTTGCAACAAACAAGAAGAAAAAAAATAACTTCTGTTTTGCCACCACGCTGAAATTTAAAACAGTGACAGAAAAACTGACAGAACACTTATTTAAAGGTTCTGTGTGTAAGTTTCAGAGGCCACTATTGGCGATGTAGGAAATTGCAACCTACAGCTCCGCCACCCCCCTCCCATTAGAGAAGCTACGGTTGCCGTCACAGGACAAAAGGGTTCCGTAAATGATAGCGGCCATTATCGGTGGTGTTGATAATTGCAATTTACGTCTCACAGGCGAACAACAGACCGAAGCTACGGACACAGGACAGAGATGTCGTCGTCTGAGACAGCAGAGAGTAACCTTTGCAAGTCAAGTGACGAGGTTTATTTACAAAGAAAAATAAATAAATTAAATTGACTTAATTAATTATTTACTCTAATCGTTATAGTGAATATTATTGTTACTTGTTTAGCATTGTGTCAGTGATGTATTCGCTTATTTTGCATAGCATTTTTTGGCACGGTAACTTGGTTCGTAACTTACTGCCTATTGAAACCGCTTGCTAATGCTAAAGGCGTGTAATCTTACCGCAAAAGTCTTAGCAGACGTTTTTCTCATCATCACAGAGTCAATCAGAGGACTTTACACAGGTAGTAAGAGGGAGAGGAAGAGGGAGAGGAAGGGGGCGGAGAGGTAGGGGTGTTGAAGATGCAGGCAGGGCGCGGAGAGGCAGAGGAGCTAACGTTACCCGGGAGGACCGCACAAGAGAGGATGTAGAAAGAGTGGAAGCCCTCCAGCGAAACAGGACAGCTGTTACTGAGGTTTGCAATGGAATTATATTCAGACCGGTTTACATAAAATGGCAACGTTATTAACATCTCATCTCTGTGCTCATATAGCAATGTCACGGTTACGTTAGTCTGTAGATGTCTATATATATTTATTAGTTCATACATACATACACATATATATACAGTTCACTTATATAGCGGAAATAAGACAAACTTACTGGTCCAGCAGAAAGCTGGCAACTTCGGCGTCGCTTAGCAAACCCTTGTCCTGCTTCAGTGCCCTCCATTTGGGAAAAGCCACGACGATGTTTATTCGGGTTTTCTGCCGTTTTTTGTCTCGACTTCGCCTTGCTGCATCGTATTTTCTCTTTTTTTGAATGAACAGATTGACGCTCTATCGGCTCTTGTGCAGAGTATGTGTGGTCCGCCATTATCGCAAATTTTGCTTCTTACTGCAACAAAGAACCGTTTATATTTCTAATAAAAAACACGACAAGTAAATGCTGTTATTGTTCTTCCTCTTCTTCTGCTAATCCTTCTATGTAGTCGCTTTGCAAGCTGCCTCAAAACACTGCCGAAGAAGAAGTACTAGTCCCGTGCATCCTCCGTTTTACGAAACGCGCTCAGTTTGTCCGTGTAGTGATACTATAGAAACATGGCTGTGCACATTGATAAATTACATGTAAGGGTGTGCCCGCGGTGTATATACATAAAATGGCTCATTGTAAGGTAATATAAACATTTCGGTTCATTTTGTAAGGTATTTCTTCACCACTCACAACATAGTTTTGTTTTATATATTACATTTTGGTGAATAAATCCTTCAAAATCCTACACACTTTACCTTTATTTAAGTAGTTATCCAAGCACCTTCGCTAACACAAAAACAAAACAAAACACTTACCTTCATAATCAAACAGTTACTGTTCAACGTATCCTTTATCTAGCTTTGATCTTGTCATAAGCAAAACTTTGTCTGCAAGATGTTGTACATCATCTAGCCATAATTGTGGCAACTGTGCAAGGAACTTGGAGGCGCTAGCGGAAGTAACGATACACTGCTTCACGGCAGAACGGAAGATGCGTGACGTCATGTGAAAAGGGCCTCTTACCCACTTAAGTTTGGTACCTAAAGTAAGTAAAGCTTAGAATTTCAGCTTTCGGATTCATCTACTATCCACAATATCATTACTGTGGTAAGCCAACAGAAAGTGTTAATTAATTTCCCTTCATTAGCAATTGTTGGACAACTTTAACAGTTTCCCTGAACACTCCATCCTCCATCTGCCATTGGTCAGACAAACAGACGGTTTATTCTGTACATATGAATAGATCAACCTGGTCTCATAGGAAATACGTACCTCTGTACACTTTTTGCAGCGCCACAAAACACGTGCCATCAGGTACATATTGCTACAGTTTGAGACACAAAAGTCCACTGGGGGCGCTAAAGAGAAGAACTGTATCTGTCCGCTAGATAATGCCTGTCAGTGTCATGATTTGCCTCTAAAACGAATTTAGAAATACTTTAATATTTGTATACATTAAATATTTTACTTTAATACTTTAAATATTTTAGAGCACCTAACCCCACTCTTACCCTAAATCTACCCACTTCCCAACCACATAAACACGCAACAAGGAAATAGAATTCAGACACAGGTATTTATTTGCAAACACTGACCAAAAACAGTGTTGTGTTTTAAATTGTTTAATATACAAACTGTTACGTTTAGGGTCGGAGTCGGGTTATGTGCTCAAATACGACTAAATTGTGCGCACTAATAGTAAACGTACACAAAATACGATGTCTGTTTAAATTCAAAATCATCACACCCCAATTTAATATAATATGGTCTTGTTAAAGTTACTGTTGTTGGAAAATGTGATGCTGGGTTGCATAGGTACATAGGTACGTATTTCCTACAAGAACAGGATGAAATGGATGCTTAGAGTGCTTTAACATTAAACAAAATTGCACACATCACCTTTAAAGAGTCAAATGACATATTATTTAACATACATTTTCACTATATCTATTGGCTAAATTCTAGAAGAGACAAACTGTAGGTTTTTATGTACATAGTGAAGGTTCGCCACTTTCCTCTCCTTTCAGATCTATTGACAGAGTTCTTTTCATTCAGACATTTCTTTGTAGGGCTGTCAATCTCTGCTATCCTGATGTCTTCTGGGTATCTGAAGCACCTGTGAACCAGTGAATCCTTTATAGCACCCTGACTGTGAAAATTACACTTTGGACAGAGTGTCGGAAAAAAGTAAAGCAATCCTGTCACTCAATGTCACCTAGTTCAGTCAATTTTAAATGGAAAACACAAGTCACAGACAAACGTTGCCTGTATAGACAAATACATCTTTGAAGACTGCAATTCTTCAAATGTAAGAAGATTTATAGGAAGCGTGGGTGAACTCTATTTTCAGTACAGTTAATTAACTTTAATGTATTCGCAAGTCAAATCCCAGAGACATCATAAATACATAGATGACCTATTGCTTTCTGGTGCCATTTAATTCCTAACACTTAAAAGGGACAGTTCACACAAAAATGGAAACTCTGTCATCATTTACTCACCCTCAGGTTTTTTCAAACCTGTATCAATTTCTTTGTTCTGATGAACAGAGAAAGATATTTGGAAGAATGTTAGCAATTTTCACTTTTGGGACATCGTTCACTACCAAAGTAGAAAAAAATATGTTTTTTGTTCTGTTGAATTGATGATGATATTTTGAAGAATTTTGGACAACAAACAGTTCTGGGGCACCTTTGACTACCATTTTATTCATCCCACTATGATAGTCACAGAAGTGAAAATTGCTGACATTCTTCCAAATATCTTTCTCATTTATACAGGTATTAAATTACATGATTGTGAGTAAAGGATGACAGCATTTTCATTTTTGGGTAAAGTATCGTTTTAACATCACTGTCACTCAACAACAGCAATGGACGAAAGTGCTCCATGCATGGTCTATGTATGTCTATGGTCAAAGCGCTGTCTCTGTAATGAAGATTGTGTAGGGTACCTTATGTGTTCACTCCTCTCATTCAAACCCTTTGGCTGTGTTTTCCCGGCTAGCCATTGCAAGTAATGGACAATACATTTACAGTATACTGAATCACTGACAGATCTAATAGGGAGGTTGTGCACAACCAATCTAATGAAATAATACAATATTTGTTTCTACTATGGTAGTCAGTGATATCCCAGATGTCTCAGTTGCTAACATTCATCCAAATATAGTTTTTTTAATTATAGCTCCATCCTTCAATAAAGTAAATAAGTCAGATGTACTAATATGTACAATACCAAAACTGATGAGTAACCTTTAAACAAAACAAACAAATACAGTATTACCGACACCAAGGATGTGTCCAAAATAGCGTCTTTACCATTATATCTTTCACTATTTGAAGGTGAAATTGGTGTCTGAATTTATAGTGAACATTATCATGTGCACTCATTCAATCCCACAATGCACCAAAATAACGAGTGTGTAGTTTAGGAACAAGGTACTTTGTGATGTCGAATATACACCGAACTAAAAACAATACCATTTTGGACAAAAAGATAATTTGATAATTGTTCAATACCATGGTAAAAACTGTGCTGGCATAGTATTTTTATTTAAATAAAATAATTTCAATGTTGTAAAAAACATTTTTAAATAAAGGGGATTTGGAAATTCTCTATTTTAGCAGGGCTAGGGTCTTTTGCCACATCACGTCAGCACTGCGTCGGGACCACGTGCCGCGTGGCTGAACAGAAGGGGACTGTACCACAAATGTAGCCCTTGTAAGTTGGCATTACAGTTATTTTAAATACATTGACCTGCAAACTTCTTGAAAAATCGTGTTCCCCTCACATATGTGCAATGTAAGCGTAACATAATGTGTATGATTAAATAATGTGATAAGGAAATCATGAAGGCACTGTGACTCTGTAAAACACAGCCGGCATCACATGCATGTTTTAATGGTAAAATTGTTACAATTTTATATTTGGGTTTTCAGACAGACCATGGTATTCTTCATTTTTGTGTGGGTGCTCCTAAATTTTTGCTGGTGCTCCTATACACTTTTACTGTAAGTTGGGAGCACCCATGCTACCAAGTGAAAAAGTCAATTTCAAGCCCTGTTTAGGTTCCAATAGTTGCCTAAAGCCTGTAATACAAATTACCTGCAGTCAAATCCGTTTATAACTCCATCCAGGTGTCTCTTTCAGGTGCCCTATTCTATCAAATCCAGAATGAACTATTGAATAAAGTGGTGGGGTGGGGTGTGGGGGGGAGCTGGAGATTTGGACACAACAGTTCCTCTATCACTTTATAGCTGAGGAGACACCTGCTAGAGTGCTTCTTAGTTACAGACCGTCGGCTATCAGCCATTTTCCCATGGCAGAACCACTGCCTGCTGCTATAAATATCTGACGTCTCATTTTATTTGTGTATTTATGTGCAGTATACTGTATATTAATTTCAGACATGGACAGAACAACACAAGATCAGAGAAGCAAACACATTTAGAACCATTAGCAACACCATTAGAAGAACACGACAACATATAATGTAATGACTGAGAGATGTTTGTGTGATAACTGTAAAGGGACATTATGGAAGCTATTAAGAAGGCATTCAGAAAAGTGGGCTGAATGTTAAAAGGTTATTTCATCACAACAGGGAAAAGTTTTCTAGAAGAGCACAGATTGAGATATTGTGTTATATTTTTCTAATAAAAAAAAAAGAAATCTACACGTGTCTTCTAAAGTTTACTAAATAAAGAGATAAATAAAGATCTCATCTACGACTTTGCTATGGTTAAGATTGTAACATATATTTATTTAAGTTCACAGTTCCCATGCTATAGAAGATGTTTGTCATACGGTATGTCATTTCTGCTTAGAATCAAATCACTTGTAGCCAAAAAGGCAATTGAGTTTCAGGTCTAACATTTTATATCAATTTATAATACATCATATTTCATATTGTGAAATCTTTTGTATATTATAGAGAGCATTTTAGGATTTTCAGTGCTAACCAATTTGCAGAGCTTGAAAAGTGAAAACCTGTATGGAATTGCTGTCATTCTAAGAAAGATTCTTCAAAACTTTGGACTGATAGTCTCTGATAACATTTGTAAGCACAATCTCATCCCTCATGTCTCTTATTGCCCTGCATCCCTTTCTAATCTAATCTTTTTTCTTCCATCTCTGTTGATGTGTGCATCTCCATTCTATATTTACTGTTGTTTGCAGTTACACAGTTAAATATTCCATCTTATGTTGTGACTCGTGTGTCCACTGCCCCATGAAGTCCAATAATCTATTTGTAGGACTTAAAGATATAGTTTACCCCCAAAAAATCTGTCATCTTTTACTAACCAAACACAAAAGAAGATATGTTGAAGAATGTGAGAAACCAAACAGTTCTGGGGCACTATTGACTACTACAGTAGGATTACAAAACAGTATGGTAGTTAATAGTGCCCCAGAACCCACATTCTCTAAAATAATGATCTTCTTTTGAGTTCGACAGAACAAAGAAATGTATACAGATCTGGAATAACTTAAGAGTGAGTAAACAATGACAGAATTTTTATTTTTAGGTTAACTATCCCTTTAAAATGCCCATATTTTTATCTTGCACAATAGAACTCCACAGGTGTCCATTTTTCCTGGTCTCACGCTGGGTTGTGTTTTATTGACTGTACAAAGAAAGTTTACGAAACTGAGGGTTAGGAGGAGCCCTCGTAAATAGATCTTCCAAACTAAATCTAATTCACTGGTGTTATCAACACGAATAAAGGCAGACATGCTGTTTACAGCTGTGGGCACAATTTCCAAGGATCAAAGCATAATGTGTACATTTTCAGCCAGTCAGTGTTTACTGCAGGGCATGTGGAAATGGTGGTATATTGCCATATTGATATATATTGGTTGGTAATTTTATTTACAAAATGCGTTAGAATCACTGATGTGTATTTTGACTTTCATGGCGTTTGGTGCATAAATAACAAACAGCTGTGCTTGTAAACAATGATCATCATTTAAATGTTTATGAATATTCAGGTCCTTGAAATTTAATTTGTAATTTCAAAAGAAGCAAAGGGGTATAAATTACCTCTAGAGGATACTGTGACTCCCTTAATGAAAATTCACCATGATTTGATTATAGTACCTATGATTTTTATTTGTAGAAACTATGGTAACCACAAATTAACCATGCTTTTGATACAATAACCACATGTCAATCATGATATTTGCATATTTGTAAGTCCCCGTGAACCGGAAGTTGCGATCGTTTTTACTTCCGTAATCTGACACATTTCCGACTGAAAGGGAATTTCAAAGGAGAAAATAAGTGGGCGTGGCTATCGTTTTTCACTGCGAATTGATTGGATGTGTAAAAAAACTGTTGTATTGATTATGAAATGAAACTGGCTGATGGCAACACACAAACAGTTGAAGGGGAGGAGTCGGCCAAGCCATCTAATTTGCGTCATTTGAGATTGATAGTCATTTCAGGGCGGAAGTGCATTTTCAGACTTTAACTTTATATTAATTTTAAATTCACGCTGCAATATTTCAAGCAAAAATAAGAATTTTAATTTTTTATTTCACTGGGACTTTAAACAATAGTTATACAGATGGAAAAACCACGTATTCTTTTTAAAGGGAGTGCGCGTGTGGATTACAATAATTTTTGCTATTTAGGCAATCAAAATAAAAAATATATAATTCTAAATTATTAAAATGACATTTATATTGAGAGATTGGTAATGAGAGCTGTATAGTGACGATAGACGCAACAGGTGGTTTTACTTTGATGAAACAACCCTTATAAGGTAAACGCTCCACTCTAATGTGGATATTAGCAAATTTTCCAATACAAGAAATAGAAGAAAATCTACCGCTCAACGCATGGATGTTCTGCGCACTCACCTGCAGAACGGTTTTGGCAGTGATCGAGGACACGATCGTGGTGCATATGAATTCGTTTTCAACCAGACGCTGTCCCATAGTGAAGAGCATCGGGGTGGCCAGGAGAAAAGACGCGAGCCACATGGCGCTGATCAGTTTCTTCGTGCGGCTCCTCGACATGATGCTCTTCGCTTTGAACGGGTGACAGATGGCCATGAAGCGCTCGACGCTCAGACTGGCGATGTTGAACGCCGTCGCATACGAGCACCCGTCCCGCAGAAAGTAGTAACCTTTACACACAGCCTCTCCAAAAGCCCACGGATGATGCACCCAGATGAAGTTGTACAACTCAATGGGCATGCAGATGATCAGGATGAGAAGGTCAGATATGGCCAGACTCGCCAGGTGATAATGCACCGTGCTCTGGAGATTCTGAAGAGATTTCTTCGTGAGAAGTGTGTACAGGGTGATGGAATTCCCCAAACACCCGACTACGAAAAGCAGCACATAAATCACGGTGACCAAAACTTTAGAGTAGATGTCTGTGTTCACGTCCAGATCGTCCTCGGCGACGCGGTTCGTTTCATTGTCCAGAAATCGCAGAGACCTGTTTGCCGACGATAAAAGATGTTCTGTAAAGATGCGCAAGTCTATGAAGTTGCGTCCTGGGAGTGTACCGTTGACCTCCATGTTATTCATTAGGGACACTAAACTAACACATAACGTTTGTTTAATTTATCGTAATAAATGACTGTTTCCCTCGCAGAGTTTTGGTAAGCATCTACTCGCGGCGTATCAACTCAAAACAGGCGGCTGTGCAAAATCTCTGGTGAGCCAGTGGCCACTGCGCTAAACTTACTGGGCTGGGAGCCGTTCAGACGCTTGTATATGACGAGGAGGCGTGTTGAACGCAACCTTTGAGCAATGACGCAACGCCATTCAAAGATCGGTGTATTTTTGCTGCGAGGATGCGCTATAACCTTGACCATATGAAAGAGTGTGCCATCTCACTTCTGAGAGCTTTTGTTGAAATATCCAGAGTTGAAACAAGTGAAGACTGCGAATGCTGTGATAATATTAGAAATAATCTCAAATGCTTGATTGCAAGAGTAATTCATATTCAAATTCATATTTTTCTTGCCTAAAATCAGCTTCCAGTAATTTACAACACTGAAGCCATTCTGGTGTTTTCATTTGAGACATGTGCCACGAAAATTAATGTCCCACATAATGTAAGTGAAAATGTTCATAGGGTAATGGCATTTAATTCTATATAATACAGTAATTAAATGGTATGTCCATAATTAGACAACCTTTCACCCAGAGTAATGAACAGTATAGGTGAGGCTGTCAGGAAACAAAGGAAAAAATGATGAATGATGAGTATGAACAGGCATTTCTTTTCTTTGGATAATAGTCTCTGAATGTGCTATGATCTCTTTACCTCTATATATATCTTAACATTATGTAAATCAAGCCAAAGCTTTAATTTTTGTTCTTATATTGCAATATGTTTTGTGTTTGTTATATTTCACGTTATAACATATTTCCAGAATCTTTAGGTTAGGTAAACTGCTCTGACAATGTGTTTCGTTCAAATCGTATTGCCAGACACAGTTTCTGAGAACTTCTTCTGCTTTTCGAGGCGTTGTGTCATTTTATGGGTTGTAACAGAGTACAAAGGCGTTTCCATTTGGGAGCTCTGTTATTTGGCCAGCCCTTTTGTCTTGTTTGAAACAAATCTAACAAGCATTAAATGTCACATATGCTCCATAAATTGAAAAGGTGAATACAAAAAAACACTCCTATTTCTGTGAGCCATTCATTCAAGGCTTTCAAATTAATTGGCATTAGATAAGAAATATTTAGAGCAGTTATTTGTAGTTATAAATACCTCATTCCCTATTAAGTGCCGGATATTAAAATGATATTTTTTATCAGTGAAGGTTGAATTATCTGGCTTTTGTGATTGATGTATTTCTACATTGTGAAATACTCTTAGAGTCCTAAAATTAGTACTGACACGCCATTATTTATAATGGTTAATCCTAAATGGGCTAGAGCTGCTTTTAGCCTTATGATGTTTTGTGAATACAGGTCCTGGGCTTATAGCTTCTACGTAGAAGTTTTTAAGCTAAATTAGGAGCTTTCATGGACGATTCTTAGAAGCTGTGTCGAGATGTTAGTGTCTCTAGTAAGATCGGTCACAGACGTAATCTCTGCACAATCCAATGAGTTGTGGAACATTCTTCCTAACTCAGTCCGGTCAACCACATCTCTCACAACATTCAAAAAGCTACTTAAAACCCGTCTCTTCTGTGAATACTTGACAGACAAATGAGAAAAAAAAGAAGAAAAAAACACACCAACCCTCTCTTTTTCTCTCAACAGGTATTGGTCTAGCTTTTGCTGAAACTAGTAAATTTGTATTAGCACCTATTGTATTATTGCTGTGTATTGTATGACATATCGCTTATTGCTCCCTGAACTCTCTGTAAGTCACTTTGGATATAGCGTCTGCTAAATGACTTAATGTAAACGTAAATGACTAAATGTTGTATCATATTAACTTACTGTCGAATGCGTGCAACGCATTGCTTTTCCCTCTTCGCGTTTCACTGCTGTTAAAGAAACTCTTAAGCCTCAAAAAAGTCCTCCTCGCTACTCCTAACGATTTTGGACCTTTTTAGGACTTTTTTGTAATTTCAAGGGGAAATGCTCACATTTTTAAGAATTTTCTTAGAATTTCATCACGAGAAGCAACTCTTAAATTCAAGAATTTTCATGAACACGGGCCCAGGTGTATAGCTGATGATGAAAGATAATAATATAATAATTCTTCTCGTTTGGCTCTCAGCGGAGGCGGTCGCATTTTCTCACTCCCCGTCCTTGCCCATATTTTCCCTGCTTTGTCTCCTGTCTTGTCTCGTCTCATCTACTGAGAGACTCTCTCTGCACTGCTCTCCAAACTTGGAAAATTATGGAAGTGATCAACTGGTCTCTCAACGCAATTGACACCATTTTCTCGATGAGAAAATTGGGTTCGGGGGAACCCGCGTGTCCTGACGGAACGTACGCAGCTGGCTACACGATGGACGGCTGGGAGAGATGGCGGATCGTGTGTCTGGCGGCTCTTTCAGTCGAGGATATCGAGGATATTTACCTATTTGGAACCATGATAACAGGTCTTGTGCTGATTGGATTAGGCTTTGCCCTGGGTTATCGAAAAATTCATAAAACGGGAACAGCTGTCATAAGGCTGCCCGTTTTGATTGAAGCTCTGGGAAGGAAAATTGATAATATCGGAGGTCAGAATCACCATTGAACCACTTGGACTATGAGGGTTGCCGTGACATATTGGAATCGGTTTCCCGACCAAACAAATCACAATCTTATCTTTCGACTCCCCGGATCCAGAAACGGCCTTGGACAAGGCAGCTGGAAAATTTAACCCTGTGGGAGCACTGCAGCGAGACGCTCTTGCGTTCCTCCCCAACCAAAGACTTAGAACTATCACACACACACACATACAGACTTATCACTCCCAATCCTCCGCATGCTTTGTACCGCCAGCCTGGAAAGCAGGTTCGTTGAGCGGCGCTATAATGGCACTGGACCGGACGGCTGCTTATCGGAGCTGGATTATCTTACCCTGTTGCAAGTCTTGTCTATGGTGTATTATTGTATCTGTGTTTTTTTTCTCCCCACTTACCTCATGTTTTGCTGTATTTTTCTTCTTAAATCCATTTCGTTACACTGTACTTGTTATATGTGTAATGACAATAAATTGAATCCAATCCAATCCAATATATTGCTATAATTGCTTCATTCATTGGCTGTGATGAGTCCTTTAAATTTGTGAGTATAATGAACTCCATAACCTGCTGTTAGTTAGCAGTTGAGTCACCCCTTTAATCCGCTTCACTTACGGTGACTATTTAGCTGTTGGTTTCACAATCACGCATGTTAAATGTCACAACATAAAGGGCTATATAAATATATAAACACAGTTTTTTTTTCTTGCCCAGTCTTTCTCTGAACGAGTGAATAAATCTCTCTCATGGAGACATTAACTGGGGTCGACTTTACCCTTTGACTCTCTTTGTCTGAATGCTTTCACAACAGCTTTTGTCTAAAGGTTTCCAACGAGTATGAATAATTAATAGTGCCTACTTTTTCAGAATTTGTTCCTGCTCTAATATATTGCCACACTAGGGGTGTCACAATACAGTATATGAACTATAACCATGATAATCAATATCACAATGTTACAAAGTTACTATTACGCATGATAACATATGATGATGATATAAGAAAAACACAAAACAAACTAACTTTAAAATGAATTTGACTGGCAGAATTATTAATAAACATTTTTCTGGTAGATATTGCAATAATATCGAGTCAGTCTGATATTGTGACAACTGTTATCACGTGAAATTAACTGTGTAGAACAGTCGCTGCTGTATAACCTGGTTACATTTTTCAATGAGTCTACACTACCACTTAAAATCACAAGGCGGAGAACAGAGAACAGTTTGAAAGCAAACTGGCCACAACCTTGGGATATATTGGGATGTTTAAGTTGGAAGTAACTTTGTAGTGTCTTTGTTATTGACATAGAGTATACTGTATACAGTGGTTGATATTCTTCACCTTTATCAGGCATTTTTTAGCTGATCAAATCTTCAGATTGCATGCAGGATCTTCATCATCATTTCTGACATTTAAAGGGCACCTCACATCTGGAAGCAGCAGATCTGTTCTTCAATTACTCCGAAGGAGACAGAAGAAACAAGAAAATGCTGCTGGTGTTGGTCAATTACAATCTTTGTTTATTACAAAGTCTATTTTGGTTTTGTTATCATTACACGAAGAAAGTAAAATAATTGTATTGTCTCCATGAAGGGAAATACCTTTTTTAGAATGAAATCACTGAAAGATCAATTCCTGATCAAGTCACCTTTTTATGATGTCACAGAAAGCATGCTGTTAGAGGAGCCAAGGGTATTAATGGGAAAACTTATTTGGCAAAAAAGGCAAACTACTTCGCTGGGAATATGGGTTTTATTGTAACATAGAAAAATACATAGAAAATCCATTCACAGCATTGACTAAAATGGTATATTTGTTGTGGAAGCTCTCTTAGTTAGTAATAAGTAGTAGTCATTCTCTTAGGCCTTGATTTCAAGGGATAGTTCGCCCAAAACGAAAAATTCTGTCATCATTTTCTAACCCTCAGATTGTTCGAAAGCTGTATACATTTCTTGGTTCTGCTAAATAGAAATGAAGATATTTGGAAAAATGTCAGTAACCAAACTCATCCCCCATTTACTACCATAGAAATGACTTTCCCTACTATGGGAGAAAATGGGAGAAGAGATCTGTTTGGTTACAAACATTTTCCAAATATCTTTGTGTTCAGCAAAGTTTAAAGTTCATACTGCTTTGGCGAGCAAATTATGTGCCAGTTTTTGGTTGGGTGTTTCTATGTATGTTCCGTTTGTTGTAATTGGGAACATTAAGTGGTTACACGTGAGCATGAGACCCACACTTTGTTATGTTTTTGACAATCAAATGTTTTGTCATTTCTGTAACAATGGACCAACAATTAGAATTAGACACCTGTTAGTGATTGCTGGTATCTGCTAGTGTGCTAGATTGCACCTGTTCACACAACATGATGAATCAGAAACAAACAGCCTCTTCCCACCAATCTCCCTCCTATCTACAGCTTCATAACACTGACTGTCATTATGCTAATATCAGATCTGTGACTGGTTGTGTACAAACCCACACCATAAAATTGATAAAACGCCCTGGCCATGAATCACTTGATTTAATTAAAAAAAAAACCTCATTTGCACAGGCTGAAACAGAATGCTTGCCATCGGGGTGCTGCTGGGGAGATTCTCTTTAAACGAGTCTCAAAGATTTCATTTATACACACCAGGCATTTCAATATATGTTTAAAGTACCTTAAACCCTTTACTTTTTCAAAAATATTGTGCAGTTTTTGTGCCCTCAGTCCTGTGATGGTTTCATGGCTAAATGTGTTTCTTCCAATCCATGTATTGTTTTTAACTTTATTGAAGACTAGAATACAATCATATTTAGATATTAAAAGTGGCATTGGGTTTGAATTTACAACAACGGGCATTTAACAATGAAACAGTGTGTTGACTTATCAGTCAGTGCACGTTTTCTTCCTTTAAAACACCATATTTTAGTCTGTAGCATCTGTTCTGTCTTCACGTTTCAACCAAAAGTGTGAGGTTGGGTTTAGATTGTCTGTAATAAACTGTATTGAGTAATATATACAAGCAAAGAAGGAAACGACAAAAATGATGATGGATCTTATTCAGGGTTCATGCCTACACTCTCATCTGCACACACACCAAAATGTAATTCAACTAATTTACTGCATACTTGGCATTTAGTGAGTTTACACTTTAATCAATAAAAAGATGGTGCAATAAACCAGACCCTCCAGGACCCAGACCAAGACTAGAACCCCTAGGACTCATAACAGGACAACAAACCTTAAAGAGACAGTAGTTAACCTTAAATTGTTTATTCACCCTCAAGTTGTTTAATATGTACAGTATATGACTCTTTCTTCCTTGGAACACAAAAGAAGACATTTTGAAGAATGTTGAACAACGGCGGTACCCATTCACTTCAATGTTGAGTGGACACATGTCAATGGGTACCGCGGTTGTTCGGTTACCAACATTCTTCAAAATATCTTCTTAAAAGTCATACAGGTTTAAAATGAGGGTGAGTAAATGATGACCGAATTTTAATTTTAAGGTGATGATTAGAAGACCCCGATGTTTAGTCGTTTAATAATTGTTTTCTTATCTTTGTTAGTTTTATGTATTTATTTTCTCTCTGTATTGCGCTCTGTCCCTTTGTTTGTTTTGTTCTTTATTAAGTAGTCATATATTTTGTATGTGCTCTGTTTTTCTCAGAACTTCTGTCCTTATTAGAAATGTCCTTATTGTATTTGTATTTCTAAAGCTTAAGAAAAAAAAGAAGAAAAGAAACTAAATAAAAAGACTGATCAAACTGTTTTACTTTTATATTAGATAGTAACACAATAGTATTACTTGCCTCCCACACACATGCATAGATCAGTATTCAAATTCATGACCATATTAATATGAAGGCTATGAATAATAAAAGAGAGGGCTAACTGAGAGCGTTTAGTTTTTATGGGCCAATTGTGTGACTTTCATAAGGGGATCCTTACGCCTGTCTGAAGGAGTGGAGAGCTGTTTAAAAATGCTTCGGAGAGATTAATAGATCCCTGATACTGAGCCTCTTATTGGGAGTGAAGCATAGATAATGTTGCCCTCGTCCAATGAGAAGGACCCTTGTAAATGAGAGTGCAGATAAAAAGAGACAGAAAATGAGAAGGAATAGCTCATTTTGAGCTGTTGTCATCTTCACTTCCTCAAGCTGTTTTTCACTTTCATCATACACTTTCATCTTACTTTCAAGTTTTATCTCTTAAGTGTCACAGTCTCTTTCCATTTATGGGATGAAAACAAAATCTGAAGTATACGGTGAATGCGAAAGACTAATTTTACGCAGCTTACAATACAACATCTGTGAGGAGATGAAGGATGTCCTTGTCTGTCAGAACTGCATCTGTATGTATGTCAGAGGGTCTTAAAAGACCCAGTGAATGGTCTTGACACGTGCAGTATTATTTCATGTGTTGACGTAATTTCAACTGAAAAATGTAGACAGCATGAGACCCCTGCCCCCTTTTGAAATAACCAATAGCGTTTTGTTTACGGCAAAGTCAGCCTGGCAAAGCTGCATTTAAAGTCATCATGAAATCGAAGTGAGCTCACTTCAGGTAGGTGGAGAGTTCCTTCCTCAAGTGGAGGAGTTCAAGTATCTGGTGGTCTTGTTCACGAGTGAGGGAAGGATGGAACGGGAGATTGACAGGCGGATCGGTGCAGCTTCTGCAGTAATGCGGTCGCTGTACCGGTCTGTCGATTTACCGGTCAATCTACGTTCCTACTCTCACCTATGGTCATGAGCTGTGGGTCATGACCGAAAGGACAAGATCCCGGATACAGGCGGCCGAAATGAGCTTTCTCCGCAGGGTGGCTGGGCGATCCCTTAGAGATAGGGTGAGAAGCTCGGTCACTCGGGAGGAGCTTAGAGTAGATCCGCTGCTCCTCCACATCGAGAGGGGCCAGCTGAGGTGGCTCGGGCATCTTTTCCGGATGCCCCCTGGACGCCTTCCCGGGAAGGTGTTCCGGGCATGTCCCACCGGGAGGAGACCCCGGGGAAGACCTAGGACACGCTGGAGGGACTATGTCTCCCGGCTGGCCTGGGAACGCCTCGGTGTCCCCCCGGAAGAGCTGGAGGAAGTGTCTAGGGAGAGGGAAGTCTGGGCGTCCCTGCTTAGACTGCTGCCCCCGCGACCCGGCCCCGGATAAGCGGAAGAAGATGGATGGATGGATGGATGAAATCGAAGTAGCGATTCTCTTCTTTTCCATGTCGTGAGGTATATCCAAGTGAAACGGCTTCTGAAATGAGAAAAAATGTAAGACGGGACTTGATTCCGTCTTCAAAAACTAATTGGATCGTTGGTCGTTGGGCTTTGCTAACAAAATGGAAGCAGATTGAAATACCGGTTTATACAGTCAGTGATTGGAGCCCGGTCCTCGCGCCATTCCTCTTGACCAGAAGTGAAGAGAGGTCACTTTGAGAGGGGAGGAGGTTAACGTTTTTGATTAAAGATTATGAGGGCGCATTAATTAAAAAAATATATTTAAAAAACTGCAACGTTCCATAAAAAAATCGTTTTTTTCAATTCTGCCGTCTTTATCAAAACAAAAAAAATTATACTTTTATAAACAAAGCCTGTTTTAGAATGCTCTGCAACCTTAAGTTATGGCCGGCATAATACAATTTTCATCAAATAAACACACAGCAACATAAAGGTCTTTACATTGATATAATTACACCTATTCATGTATCTTCATTTCAGACACCACAATTTCTGCCACTGTGAGCACATTTTTCTTGTTACCAAATATTAAAGTTATATTGCTGCTGGTAGCATTTTGTTCTGCCCTTTCATGCGTGTTAGGGTTTGGGTTAGTCTTTATTTTGAAATGTTTTAAATAATTTTACAAAATATATTGCAGTGAATGAAGTTGAATAAGCCTACTACTACAACACACGGCATTACATAAACCAATCATAATCCTCTGGAGGTTTGTACTGCCCCTCCCAACCTATACCTTACTCCTGGTATCTGACAGCAAAATTCTCAACTGTCAGATAACGTTCCCCCTGCTAGTTTAGAGACACGAGTTCATGCTTTCATCACCATCAGGGTGGATTACTGTAATGAACTTCTTACAGGTCTTCCCAAAAAGACCATCAGACAGCTGCAGACCATATAGACATTCTTACTTGTCTATAAATCACTCAATGGTCTAGGACCTACTGTAAATACATTTCAGATATGCTTATTGAATTAAACCAAACAGACTTCTCAGATCATTAGGATCAAGTCAGTTAGAGATAACAAGGGTTTACTCAAAACAAGGCGAGTCAGCGTTTAGCCATCACGCCACCCGGTAGCTGGAATCTGCTTCCGGAAGACATCAGATGTTCACCAACAGTAGCTACTTTTAAATCTAGATTAAAAACACACTTGTTTAGCTGTCCATTTACAACCTGAGCACCGTGCTGGTTCACATCAACTGCACTTCTATTTTTAATGAATTTGCTCAGATACTTTTTATATATACACTCACATTTTTAATGAATTTTATTGCTGTTTTATTGTTTCTTAAAATCTCAAAATCACTTTAAAACAGGCTCATCCAATAAGCCAACTGGTGTAGTGGTTAGTGCTTTGGATTTGAAATGGGTAGGTCACTGGTTTGAGTCCTGCCTTAATTTGTTATCCACATTAAATATAATGTGTAAAAAATATATTAATGATATACAGTCAGCCTGAAACTCTGAGAACCTAATTCTTGTGGTTTTGAAAGTCAGCAGTGTAAATGTCAGAGAAGTATAAACTTTCTGTCTAATGGAACACGGGGGAACGGTATCTGACAGCAAAGTTCTCAGATACAAAATAAAGACTTGATGGGCTTCATCTTTAAGAATTATGAAAAACAGAGAAAACATCTGAGCCAAACCTGCTTTCCAGTTTTTCTTTTTTTTTAATAATTGCTGATTGTTTGCGAAAACACATCAATTGCACATCACAAACATTCACTCGTGTCTCCTGAAATTACCAATTATCATTGACAATTAATGATTTTCACTTGTTTTGTTGATGCAAATCACTGTCGGTGTGTACCCCATTTTTCATTTGACTTTTTTATGGCAGGTAAAGTTGCACAACAGTGATTAATATACAGTTCCTATTAACTGTATATACACTTTAAACAACGCTGGTCCAATGGTCTAGAAAAACAAAATACATCCAACAGAACATTTACAATTGAGTCAAAATGTTAAACAAATATCTTTAGGATTTAATTATATATGTAAGATTAAAAAAATTAAATAAAGTGCTCTATGGAGACATCATATTGAAATACACTATAATTACAAAATAACTGTGTTTTCATTATAGTGTAAATGCATAGACTCTTTACAAATAACAGATTTTAATGATTTTAACAGCTAAATGAACACACCAGCAGCTGTTTAATAGTCTCTAATTTGTTACTGTTGTTTTTCTGGTGAACAGCATCTCCATTAAGAGACTCTGTGGCTCAGATGGAGGCTCAAGTAAATCATTACCGAGTTTCAAACATTTTCATTTGTGAGAGAAGGTTATATATATATTATATAACATTATAATATGTTTTTCTAACAGTGTTAAACATTACCTCAATAATGTTTAACTCAGAAATGTGACATTATTTAATCAAATAAGCAGCATTTTTAAAGAAAATAAGGTTTACCACAGTAACATCCTGTTATCTGACATTTTGGATAAAAGAATATATGATTCACCAATTGAGGAGCAAATGAAGCGTTGTTAAACGTGTATGTATATCAAACATGTATCAAAGTCAATTTTATTACATTCTTTTCCCCCCTCTCTTTGTCATTCAGGGTTCATTTCACTTATTCAAATATGATGTGACTAAGGATGAATCTATTCTTTAAGAGTCAAAGAACCATTATTGGATTTTCCACACGGCTTGGCTTGTCTTGTCTTGTCAGAGATACAGTGATGCTGACCACTTAGTTCAGACTCAGTGAAGGATTTCATTAAAGAAGAAATATACCGGTGGTGCACCGATAGTTTTTTTGAGGGGGGGTTAATTCAGGAGTTTGTATAAGGTTGGACAGGTTACAGATCTCCAACTCTATGATACTGTATAGTATTCATTTATATATTATTTTATTCTTTGAGAAAGGGTTGCATTTATGGACCACATACCTTATATTCCTATTATATGGTGCATGGCTAGCTTCAGGTTACAAGAATCTTTTGTGTTTATGTTTCCTTCTTTAAAACCGGACGCAGAGGTGATTGATCCCTTTGCTTGATCCAATTACAAGACTCTCTGCTCTTTAGCCTCAGAGCAACACTCTGACGCAAGGGTTTCTGAAGCAGCATCTTTGATACTCAGAGGTCTTTGAAAACATGATGTGCCTTCGATGTGATTCGTAATGCTTTCCTGTCCTTTGAGATGGCATGTTATTATTTCACGTCGCATGTGAGGGTGACAGATTTGAAGAATGGCCGGAATCACACACAGCATGTGTTGAATTGTTTGCTGGTATGGGCAAATAAATCTTGCATTGGATATGGGAAAGTTTGTAACGTAGAAGCCGCAAAATACAATGAAATGGACACAAACAAATGAATTACCTGATTTCTCTTGACCTCCATACATGAATACATTGAAAGCTCATTAACACACACACACAAATTAATTTCTCTGTCTATCTTATAATTGTTACAGTGCCTCTTGACCTCTGTCTGCATGACATTCACAGTTCACGCTGCTAGTGTCAGTTAAAGTGAGGAATATCTATACGGCTCTGCAGGCGTTCATTGATTTGTAAAAACAAACCGAGGTGCTTTTGTGTGTTTGGAGTCCTGCTCAGAAGACAAATAAAGATCAGTGTGATAGCTCTGTTGGAAGCATTATTGGCAGACTTTCTCTCTTTCACTCCCTCTCTTGTTCGCTCAATTCCGATTTCTCTCTTTTTTAACTTTACACTCTAAAAAAATGGTGGGTCGGTTTTAAGCCGTTAGAGGAACACTCCACTTTTTTTGGAAATAGGCTCATTCTCCAACTCCCCTAGAGTTAATAAGTTGAGTTTTACCGTTTTGGAGTCTATTCAGCCTATCTCCGGGTCTGGCAATAGCACTTTTAGCATAGCTTAGCATAGATCATTGAATCCAATTAGACCAGTAGCATGGCGTTCAAAAATTACCAAAGAGTTTCGATATTTTTCCTATTTAAAACCTGACTCTTCTGTTCTTATATCGTGTTCTAAGGCTGGCGGAAAATGAAAAGTTCCGATTTTCTAGGCCGATATGATTAGGAACTATACTCTCATTCCGGCGTAATAATCAAGGAAGTTTGCTGCCGTAACATGGCCGCAGCAGGCGCAGTGTACAATTACAAAATACATTTAAAATCAGATCAACATCAAAAACAACAAAACACAATCTATGTGAATGGTTCTTACTCATGCTGCCTGCTCTCTGTAACTGAATTTAAAGTTAAGATTTTCATCACCCAATAGTTCCTGAAAATGACCTGTTTTTCTATTCAAACATGTTTGAATTGAGCTTTCAGTGACTCATTTTCCACTCGCAGCTTGATTTGACGTAATCAACTTTCACTTTTGATCTGGTTTAGTTTTTTTTGCCTGAGTGGTCATTTTAGTCACACTCAAAGTTTTCTTCCCTCTGTCTCTCATGCTGTGGTCACATTTTAGCTGTATGTTTTAAGCAGTTTTAGGCATGTTTCATGTTTGTTACCTCCCATCATGTTTCTTCCACTTAAAAACAAACCAAGAAAGACTAACAATTGAGACAGAAAGCATACGGTAAAGGGCTCATTTTGTGGTCCTTAGAAAAAAATATGACAATATATTTTGTAATATAAAACAGTACAATAAATGTAAAAAAAAAAATGTCTTTGTCCCACTGGGTGTAATGGCTCACGGTTCTTCTGTTATAATATCTTTTGCAAGTAGGCCAATTATTTCTGATTTAGATTCGGTGACGTTTTGGTATTTAATCATCATCTAAATGTAATTTCTTACTTGCAGCAAAGTGGCTTAGAAAGACATGCTAAAATGTCAAGGGCATACAAACTACATGTTACACGTGACAGGATATTATTTCAGGGGGGGTAATATTGGGGCAGGATCTGTATTTCGCACCTGCCTGCATTCTACCCCCCTCAAACATATTTATGGATGCACAGTCAAAAACAATAAGTTTGATGCATGTACACAACCGACACTGTATGTCTCATGAGGCAGGAACCATAATGGGATAGACAGTTGAATAATTTTAAGGCTACACACACTACATGTTAAATATGATAGGATAATATTTGAAGGGAGGTAATATTGGGGCAGGATCTGTTTTGCATAACTGCCAGGACTCTACCACACACAATTTCAATTCAAGGGCATACACACTACATGTTACACATGACAGGGAAATAATTCAGGGGGGAAATATTGGGACAGGATCTGTTTTGCCCACCTGCCTACATTCTACTCCCTTCATTCTACTCCCTTCAAACTTATGCATGGATGGACATATAGTAAAAAACAATTAGTCTGATACATGCACACAAGCAACACTATATGTCTTATGTAGCAGTTACTCATGGCATAGACAGTCTTATATTTAATGGCCACACAAAAACAATTAGTTTGATGCATCCAAACACGCAACACTGTATTTCTCATGTAGAATTCCTTCATATTGAAATAGACATGCTAAAATGTGAAGGTCACACACACTACATGTTACACATGATGACAGAATCAAAGTCAAATGTGGTAATATTGGGGCAGGATCTGTTTTGCCCAACTGGCAGGATTCTACTCCCATCAATCTTATGCATGGGTGCACATACAGTTTAATCTAGTTGAAGATTAATGCTCAGGTTTGGTTTATGTTTAAAAAGTGTAAACAGAGTAAAACAATAGTCAAGCTTTTGTAAACTTTCCTGCATGTGTTCATGTATTTCTTATTCTATTGGTTCAGTTAATATGTTCACGGTCATTAAGGTGTGAAAATGTGTGCGTGTGTTTTTTAGAGAGGGTGTCAGAGGGGAATTGGCTGTCTTCTTGATGCTCTCTAATCTTGATCACACACTGACATATGGAGTGGCTGTTGTGTGTGAGATTGACACGAAAGAGCTGACCTTTACAGCCAGCTTCACAACCACCATTGATGTCTAATACCGTTAACAAAACTGCTTTGACAGTGACCATAAGAAATGGGGGCTTGTGTTCGGCTGTATTCGATTTCAATATCTTTCTGCCTGGAGCGAGTTCAGTCTGGTCTGAATCTCAGAGGCAAATTGCAAGAAGGACAAGCTGTAGAATATCTTTATGACGAAATAATTTTTATTATGTCTTTCCCAAATATCAGACATTGTCTGTCTTAACATATGGGCATTAACGATAAATATAACTAAATTATGATGTACTACAAGTGAAGCTAAAGAAAGTAGAATGAATTTCTTGTCACGATATGACACTATTAAGAAAATACATTATATTGTGAGCTCAGATCATTTTACACCCCAGGTTTCAATTTGTAAGGCAGCACTTACAGGTTGATGATTTCATCTGCTACATGCCAAAGACAAAATAATGAAACATTTTCCAGCTCAGGAAGGAAACCATCTAGTGCATTTCTTTGATGTTTACTGTATGTTTCAAGCTATAAGTGGTGTTTGAAAAGTCTTACAGTGCTGGAAGTGAAGTGCAGATCTTAGCTCCCTGCTGGCAATAGTGCTGTTTACACAATGGTTAAAACAGATGGTCTTGTTCCATGTTCACCGCAAGCACACATGTTCATGCATAGGTTTCACCGGATTGTTTGCATTTGTGTCTCTCTGTGACAATGTTTAAATATATCATCTGAAAGTTTTATTTACTGTATCATGTTTATCTCAGGTGTCTCTCTTGTACATTTCTTTAGGAGGTTTTAATAGAGACACAAACGAGACAATTGTTGATACATTTACATTTAGTCATTTAGAAAACGCTTTTATCCAAAGCGACTTACAGAGAGTTCAGGGAGCAATAATATATGTCATACAGGAGCAACTGCAACAATACAATAGGTGCTAATATAAAGTTACTAGTTTCAAGAAAAGCCAGACCAATACGTGTTAAGAGAAAGAGGGAGGGTTTGTTTTTTGTTCTCATTTGTCTGTCAAGTATTCACATAACAGATGGGATCTTTAACATAAATGGCATTGCTCAGAGAAATTTGACAAATCGTAATTCATATAGAATTTTTATTGAAGTAATATTAACAACATAATGGCTTTTAGTCTCTACAAACTGTACATTATATTCCCTAATATAACCCTACCCCTAAACTTATGCTTTTCACATTTTCAAATAAACATGGTTTAGTTTCTTTATTAATCAATTTCCATTTTAATGCACTCTAAAAAATGCTGGATTATTTTTAACCCAAAGTTGGGTCAAAATGGAGGAACCCACTGTTTGCTGGGTTGTTTCAAACCAGGGTTACTTGGGTCAAAATATGGAAATGTTCTGTGTTAATTTAACTCAACGGTTGGGTTTGTAACTTTTTGACACAACCATAGACCCGGCATTTTTCCGATTGTAGGTAGATCACACTTTTACCACCTTTGTGGATCCCTGCAATGGTAGCTAAACCTGTTCACACACATACACTTGTAAACAAAAATTGTAATCCTCTTAGGTGAAGATGAATGACCGAATTATGTGTAGGCCTGCGCTTGTATCATTAGTGATGAGTATTAAACGGACTGTGTATTAAGATAATAGACATTCATTAAATGTCTGTCTGTAGCAATGATGCAAAACATGTACTGTAAATAAAACAGTAAACAGCAGTTCTGTATCTGTACCTCTCGTGCATCATTTTATGTAAGATTAGAACAATATTTTCTGATATTGCAGAGATGCTGTTTTTTGGAATGACTTAAAATCTAAATGTTTATCAGCAGAGTGTGTATATGTACCTATATTAAAGCGTTATATTCACATGCTGTGCAAGTACTTACCTCTCTCTAGTGAGCAAAATTTACAGCACTGCGTCACCAGCGACATCTAGTGGTACTAACTAACGGAGCTGTGGATCTTAACCTTTTTGACTCAACCCCTATTCATAGCTTGTACCCATTTTTTTTACAGCTTTGCATAACAAGAAAGTTTTTTTTGTCATGTATCTTTCATTTTGTTATCTTTAGGCCCTTCTGGAAGATTGTTGAGGCACTAATGGGCTCCAGCCACTAAGCATATGGCGAATGGCCTGAGACCACATTGAGCAATTGTAATTCAAAATCCCTTTTAAACCTGATAATAAACCAACATGGCAGATCTGAAAATGTCACGGTTTAAAATGAATAGAACATCTTTAAAATGTTGCACAATTTCTAGGACACTACTCAAATGTTACCTACTTTTTAAGTCAGATTTTTCAGGACTTAACTGTATAGGGTCTATAGCAATAAAGAAAATGTTCTTTGTATTTTGGGTTTTTCGCTTTTATTAAAACTTTTGCATATAAAAGTACTTGACAAAAAAGTACAAAAAGAATTATATTGTGATTAGACACAGTGCCAAAAAATCAGAACAAATATCAATAAAGACAATAACGGCTCACTCACAAATGCTTTCTGAGACAAAAAAAGTCACTTTTCTTTCACTTCTTTCAATCATTAGAATAATACAGCACACAAATACAAATACAAGTTACATCAGTCTTGCATGTCCATTGTGCAAAATCAATTTTAAGTGCGTTGTTTTCATTCATAGTTTGTCATGAGAGTCAATAGATTTTTTTCAGAGATCTCTCACATTAGGGAAGGTCAAACATCAATAAATTACAACTGATAAATACACCGATAAATACACAATCACAAATTTAAATGATTGGATTTAATAAATAAAAAAATTAATTGTAAAATACCATTGTGGAACTCTATGTATTAGCGATTGTTAAAAGCTAAATACATCTAAAGTAAATATTAGTTATGTTTTCTATATATTTGGACTTTAGCAGCTTGATAATTCAAACCCTTGCTACATATAAAATAAACTGCCATGTGCTCTGTTATTTAAATAATATTTGAATGGTCTTACCATGTTCCCTTTTTTCAAAATGCAGTTGAAAATCTCCAAGACACAATGAATATTTTTCCATGTAATCTCAGGGTGAAGTGCTTTACAGAAATATATCATCCTGGATAGTAAATATCTGCATTTTTAAATCAAAAATAGGTTTTGACATGCTATTGAATTACAGATGTTTTTGAAACTCTCCATATCTCATTTGCTTTGCTGTGCGATCTGACATAATAAAGCCTCTCTGTCCGCCCTGTTCTGAGCTGCAGTAATTTGGCACATTTTAGTGATAAATCAACATTTATCAAATACGACAATCACAAAATAATGACTAAATGCTTTTATGTGGTGGTGGAATGTGAATCAGAACTGTGTGCCGATATCGAGTACAAAACTGTTTGTAATGGCACCTTGTTTACTACACGGTTAAAATGTACATATCCATCAGTAAAGTGCAATTTAAAGAGTTTAATGTTGAACACATGTAAAATCTTCATCAAATTGTGCCAAATGATGCAAAACTATGATGCTAAAAGGCACAGTTTGTAACTCTAGTATCATCTCTCTGTGTTACCGACTGGCATTCGAGTCCTGTTTTGTCATTTTTGTGTTTGTTACATTACTATACATACTGTATTAAGTGCTCTTTTCTGTGTCATCTATGGCTTTTTTTCTAAACAACACAAGATAGTCTGTAATTTTCCATTTAGATTTTTTCAAAAAGATTTAACTCGCACATTATTTTCAAATTAGAATATTTTTAGGAGAAGCCATGTGCTTCAAAATACCAATTTATGTAGCGTTTCAATCTGTTCCTCTGACTTTTGGTTTTGGTTTAGTGTACAACACAACTGAATGTCCTACAAATGTAAAGACAGCCAGAGTGACAGGGAACAATAAGCAGATATGGTGTTGACACACACAGAGGTCATAACTTGGCATGTGGGTTTGCGATGATCTCAGGGGGGCGGTGTTTGATTGGCAGTTCTTTGGTCCCTCCCCTGTCGTGCCCACCTGCATCTGTGCTCTCGCAGCTGCTCTGAGGAGACTCAGGAGGAGGTTGATAAAGAACGCTGGCCAGCAGAAAGAACAGAGAGCCTAAGACCTGCATCACACACACGGAGAAACCGACAAGTGAAATCAACAAAAAGGTCTAAAAATAGCATGCTGTATAATGTTGTGACATGGAGTAAATATTCATTTCTAGTCAACGTTTCCTTGTTTATAATATATGTGCCAATATTTCAATATTTTGCGTGCCAATATCATAATGGTTTTAATACGAGTGTGCTTTTTTGAAACATCGTAGTCCTACTACAGTGTAGTAGTTGTTCTTGCATGTTTCAAGTGGTTAATGATGAAAAACATGAAGACAACGCTTAAATCAAGATTAGGAAATAAGATCATTATGATCATTGTGTATAAGGAGTGTCTTTATTTACCTTGTAGATGATGCCTGCGATGAGCGAGTATTGACTCATGGCTGAATTATGGTACAAATAACATGACCCGTATTCCCCGCAGTTCTCCTCCCACAGCAGGCAAGAGTTGTCGATCACTGAACCAAACGCTATGGGGCCCGGGATCCCACCTAGTGTCCTTACAACGATCCACTGGATTCCAAGTCCAAATGATTTCTGACGGTCAGGAACACACCTACAAGGGAGGAACATTTTAAACTGTAGTAATCCGCACTGTTGCCACATTCGGTTATAATGGGGAAAAACATTATTTGAGATTTTCAAGTAAACAAAGCTCATACATACCTGAGTGTGGCAGTGAGTGCAGGGACACTGCAAAGGAATGTGAAGAAGATGGTGACGAAGAGGAAGACGAGGAATATGGGCATGTGATTGCAGGACGACACACACTTTCCGTCTTCAGCGAAACCCTCCTCACCCCATGAAACGTTCCCTACCACACAGCTACAGCCAGAGAACACCTGTGGATGCAGAAACACATCAAAACTCAATCAGGACATCTAATAAGACATTCATGTATTTAAATGGATCATATCTTAGACTTCCTTATATAGAATATTTCTACCCTGTTACACTTTTAATATCAGTATAAAGTTAAAGGATCAGTTCACCCAAAAGAAAATGCTGTCATCATTTACTCACTCTCGAGTTGTGTCAAATCTGTATGAGTTTGTTCTGATGAACACAGAGAAAGATACTTGGAAGAATGCTTGTAACCAAACAGTTCTTGGCCACCATTGACTACCATAGCAGGAAAATTGCTTTATAAATCTCTTTGTTCTGTTGAACACAAAAGAAGATATTTTAAAGAATGTAGGACAGCAAACAGTTCTGGGCCACTTTTGCTACCATTGTCATTTTTCCTAATATGGTAGTCAATGGTGGCCAAGAACTGTTTGGTTACAAGCATTCTTCCAAATATCTTTCTCTGTGTTCATATGAACAAACACATTTATACACATGGGTGAGGGTGAGTAAATGAAGACAGAATCTTTATTTTGGGGTGAAATGTGGCACTTTAAGATCATAAAAAAAACTGTCCCTTTTATTCTGCGTTTCTGGAGCAATGAAAATTCTTTCGTTATTTACTCAGTCTCATGTCATTCAAAACCTGTATGACGTTTGTTCTGCAGAACACAAAACGAAGATATTAAGTTATTAAAAAAAAAAAATACTGGTCACCAAACAATTTGGTTCCCCATTGACCTCCATCATATGAACATAAAACGACATTTCTCAAAATATTTTTTTTGGTGTGTTTCACAGAAGAAAGAGTCACATACAGGTTTTGAATGACATGCAGGTGAAGAAATGATGACACTTTGTTTTGAAGCAACACTTAAAAGAAGTGATTATCTAGCTGAATGAATGTTACTGAGGTGTAGCAGGTGTGTGTTTAGTACCTGTCGGCCTCTGGGGCTGTATGTGTGGTTGATGGAGCTGCAGCCGGCGTGACACGGAGAGAAATACATCACTCCATCCGCACCACACACAGGGTTAAAGAGCTCCGTAACACACTGACATCCCATGTTACAGCCCACGGTCAGGTTCCCCTGCTCTGAGAGGCTGCGGGAGAGAAAATGGTTCATATAAATCACCCCAGTAAAAAAAGGTGTTATACAATGGTTCCTGCTATTATTGTAAATCAATACCTGTGTAGATATAATGTAAATACAGGCGATGCACTTAAAATCATAGCGGGAAGAATTAACATAAACTTGCATAAAAATTGCTGAATGAAATGCTGAAAGAGGTCTTTGGGGTTTGCGGTTGTCATTCTTGATGAAATTGGAAGAAAAATCTGATAATTCCTCCCAGTGCTGTTGTTGTAATAATAACCTGACATTTTTTGACAGAAAATCGATAATATTATTCATCAAAAACCCCTTATCTGTATTGATCAAATCTGGTCTGGGTGAGCAGCGCTCTGCTCTTTCTGGCCTGAGCCGCCTCCCTCCTCACTCATGTCAGGAGATCATGAACCGAAGGGCTCCATTCATTCAGTCTGTCCATTGCCGTACATGATATTGTTTTGCAGCACTTTAATGAGTTTAGTACCTGTTGTTGTGGCTTTCTGTCTGCAGGTAGGGGGCGCTGTAATGGTTCTGTGGTGAGTTGCTGTAATAGGGGGCCGTCACACCAGCCATGGGCACATTAGGACAGTGCAAGAGAAAGGTGAAGATAGCCATCAGACTGACCAGCGCACACAGCATGCAGTAACGGATCATTCCTCGGCAACGGAGGTTTAGCTTCTTTACAATGTAGCCACCCAATAAAGTGCCACCTCCACCAGCTGGCACCACCATGTAGCCTAAAAAATAAAACAGAAGTTCTGGATGCATGTATTTGTTTCTTTAGAAAGAACACAGAAACGGTATATTGTGTATATTTGATTGACGTGACACGTCATTTTTACCGAACCAGGTAGCTGCTTCTGATGCACTGAGACTAAACTGAGACTCTAGAAATTTGGGTCCAAATGTGGACATCCCGGCTATGAGTGTGGCCTCTGTGGCTCCGGCCAGACACAGAAAGATGAAGGTGGGGTTCTTTAAAAGAAACAGCATAGACCTACAATCCAAATGGTAGGGAAAAAAATAGTAAAATAGTGTGCAATAGTTCTCAAAACCATGTGTTTAAATTATGCAGAGTGAGGATTGCAACGTTAGTATGTGAAAAGTCATCTTCAACACCAGGAGCGGTGTAAGGGGGGATGATCCTCAGGTCACTTGGTGCCCCTCCGCATGCTACTGGGGGCCTGTACCATTGGTGCCGCAAACAAAACCAGAAGGCAAACCGACCAAGGAAGACTCCTGAAACGCGATCGCAAACAGACCCTAGCACCACGTGGCACCCCTGACACACACAATCCCCTGTTTTACTATAAAAAGTGCAGTCTTACCAAACAATGTGCGTAGATGCCCACAGTGCACATATGGTCATGGGAAATGACGCGTTCTGTTCTTTCCAAACTGAACACGGAAAAGTGAAGCGAATGTAATTTCTTCAATTCGAAAAGCATCAAACAAAAAGATAGTCCCGCCCCAAATTTACACCATTGATTGTAATGTATAGTCCAGTAAGGCGTGTTTAAATATTTTCTTTTTATATGAACAAACTTCTCATTTAAAAGGCCATCATCAGTATGGCAACATTTTGATGGTTTAAATACCCAGAGGGGCAAGCAGGGCAGCAACTCTCCTTGAAAACTGCATGGTGATGATCAAAATATTGAAGAAGGTTTTGTTGATGTCTGAGGCAGAAACTAGTAGCCAAATAAAAACTAGTTAAACAAATAAAAAATGACAGCGGAGTAATTTTAACGTGACAGTTTGTCAACTGTTGTTCAGCGATGCTGAAAGGTGCTAATACTCTATATCGTACCAACGTCATCTAGGGACCCATCACACTTCTGAATTCACTGAACTAGACAAACTACATCATTACATACTCTGCTTCTTTCTGTCAAGAGTGTATAAATATAAACGTGACAGTTCGGTACACTTTCGAACAGTTTGATGTTGTTTTATCTCAAATCAACATGGCCTTTTACTACATTTAAAAACCACAGAGGAATTCCACCCACTGCACATTTACACAAGTGTCAAATATCCAAAGCTATTTACAGTAGTGTTGTCACGATACTGGAATTTCTAACTTCGATTCGACACCTTAAAAAATATCAATATTCGATACTATTTTCGATACCACAGGGAAAAAACTGCCACAACAATTTTGCTCTACATTTTTTACTTTTATTTAAAGTTAAATTGAACAAGACTAGACAATGAGGTATATATTTACATTATTTACTAATTGCTAATCTAATGTAAATTTTACTAATACATTTACTATTTAAAATCAAAGTTGTATTTTTTTAGTATTAATGGACCAGATCTTACATAAATAGTTGAGTTTAACGAGTTTAATAAATAATTGAACAAATTTATTGCTCATTCATTTCTCATTAATGTAAACAGCCTACATTTATGACTAAAACAAATTATTAGGCTTTTATTCACATATAATCATTGATCAGCTTACATATAGACAGAAACACAAACTTTAATAGCAAGAACTGTTGCAGAGACTCGCACTGGCCAAACTTTAACAACGTTTAACCGGAGCGAATGAGACGAGTGGATGAAATCATTCGTCAGCGCACATACAAAGAGCGTTATGGTAAACACGGAAGTGCAAACGTGTATCACACACGAGAACTGATGCGGAGACTTTACCCGCACCAGCATCATTTCAAACATCAACTCAACCGGAGCGAATGAGACGATTGGATGAAATCATAGATGAGCGCATATAAAGACAGAAACGCGTGCATTTAACATGATAACTGTTGCGGAGACTCTGTACTGGCCATCTTTCTAACATACCAACGTTTAATCAGGGCAAATGAAAGGAGTGGATGAAATTATTGATCAGTGCTCAACTGCAGATACATGAATGTCGTGGTCGGGAAATGTTAAAAGACTGTCAAGTTCCGATGCCTTTCTCCCCTCACGTCGCTGCGCAGGTGCGCACGCGCACAGCTCAGCAGTCAGTCAGTGTGCATGACGAAGCACACATGATCGGCACATTGCAGACAGGCACACAGCACAGCACAGGCACAGCACAGGCAGAGAACCGCAGAAGTGAAGCCCCCCTATTCCCGTTGTTTTTGTCTTGGTGTGCGGTGAGTGAGTGATAAGTTTTATTAGAGCCCTGACTCTAATAAAACACACATGAACACGCATAACCAAGGGCTTAATTCAGCACTGCGCAGATTCATTGTGTTAAGTACAGCGAGAGACGTTCACGTGCAGATTGGTCTGCATGTTTACAGTCGCTCTCGCGGTATTTTATTGACATGCCGGTCGATCTGCTCACAGCACCGCATAAAGACCTTGATTAAGCTTGTTCAGGTGTGTTTTATTTCGGGTATAAACTCGGCATAAAAGTGGATATATTCGAATAACACAGAGCTAAATGCAATATCATAGGTATACAGGCTTAATCTAAAAACGACAGCTGACTACTGTACAATTAATAATGTCATCAAAATCGACACATGCATATCATGCAACATTTGATGCAAGGCAGGCAGATGAATAGGATAAGCAAAATAACTACTAAAAGAACTTCCCCAGTTATTAGTTAATGACTTATATCAAGAGTATTTTCCCTTTAGATGTTGTTTAAATATGCATATAGCTGGTTTTGGTTAATTTAAAAGAAATATGCACAAGCAAACAGATAGTTGGCTTTTAAACAAACACCTTCATTTGTAATTTTGCAAAAGAATAAATGGAAAGTAAATCAATGTATACCAAAATCTCAAAACTGAACACTAAATGAAGTGTCCTGCCTTAAAGGGGTCAAATGACATAATTAAAAACATGATGAACTTGTGTTTATGGTGTAATAAAATTTGTTTTACGGTTGAAAAAACTCTTTTACATACTGTACATTATTGCAGCTCCTCTATGTCCCGCCTTTCTAAAACGCTTGGATTTTGACAAAACTCATTGCTTTGAAAAGTGCGGTGTGCTCGAATTAGCCAGTTGCCCCGTGCGTTGTTATTGGCTGAATATCTCAACCGTGTGGCAGAAATCTTACGCCCCCGGACGAGACCGATCGTCAGTACATCTCTCACTCGGAGACGTTTCGTGTTATAACAGTTGCAAAAGCAAGTTAGAGTTGTGTTAATATATAACAATTTGTTTAGAAAAATACATAAATATTAGAAGTGCCCTTTTTTCCACTTGAGCCCATGCCCCTTGAAATGTTTGTGCACGTCCCTGCATAGAGCTCTATGGTAAAGATGAGAAATGTAGACGAGCGTGCACCAAGCGACAGATGTGTTACTGAGACTCTACGCTGGCCATCTTTTCTAACATAAACACGTTTTTACTGCCGCAAACGAGTCAAGTCTGTGAGAGTAGCTCTGTTGTCATTGCGTTCACGTGCAGTGTGTCAACTCACTGTCCGAAAAAAAAGCTAGTATCGATACATGGGACATGCGTATTGTAACCGTTTCAGATTTTTCCATATCGATACATATCGAAATATCGATATTTTGTTTGATACACTAATTTACAGTGCCTTCAGCATCTTATACAATCGATCAACTCACTTTCTCTCTAAGCGTGTTTATACCTGGGCAGGTCCTTCACAGTTTTTCCAAACTGAGGATCAGACGCTGTGACCTGGCTGCCATCTTTTAGCTGGTGAGCCTCTGAGACGCGCATGGCCACATATTTTTGAGAGCCTGCATCATACCAAACATACAAAAAACCCCACTTAGTCACACTTATGCAATAAGTGCTTTTCTTTAAAAAGTCGTTTTTTCTTGAACAGGGATTGTGGGTAGTACCTGGTAGCTGGCGTGGGTATCCAAGTATAGGCAGAGCAATAAGCAGAGCTGCTGCCCCTCCTGCTAGGAAACCTATCCACCAGGCCCCCACCCACAGTGGGTTCTCAGGGGTCAGTTCTGTCCTGATAATGAAAAACATACGGGTTACCATCAAAACGTCTTAGGCAAGTTACGAGAAGCTGTGTGAAATAAAACACTTATATCGGAATATCAAATTTTAAAATCAGTAAAATCTGTTGCTTTTCTCTTAAGTGATAGTTCACCCATAACTGAAAATTCTGTCATGATTTACTCACCCTCTTGTCATTTCAAACTTGTGCAGAACACAAGAAGATACTTTGGCGAACAATGGCGAATGGACCCATTCACTTCTATTGTATGGACACAAAACCAATGCAAGTCAATGGGTACAATGGGCCGTTGTTCGGTTACCAACTTTTGTCAAAATATCTTCTATTGTATTCTGCAGACGAAAGAAAGTCATACAGGTTTGAAATGAAAAGAGGGCGAGTAAATGATGACAGAATTTTCATTTGTTGGTTAACTATCCCTTTAAGATTTCCGCATTATCCAAAGCACCTTCAGGACATATTCCTTTACATTATTTGTGTTGTTTCAATTACAGCCACAAGAAAGCTTGTCATTATATACACTCTTGCATCTCAGCCAACCACTTACGTTTGGTCGATCTCTGTGTAAAAGTTGAGAAAGATTCCACCCAGCAGGTATCCGGCTGCGGGTCCCACAATAGCGGCTGTGTAAAAGATCCCTGGGGAAGAGAACATAGCACATGTGAGGCTTACGGTGGGTGTCTGTGCATCCTGATTCATATTCAAGCTGGTCTGGGTTCACACTAATTCATGTTTTCTTAGTTTTCATCAAAAGCCCATTGATCATGGGTGAGATTGCATGTGTGGAAAGAGGGCAAGCAGGGCAGCTATTGTCTTGGATGGCCTTTGAAAATTGGATGGTGGAGAGAGAAACAATTGAAGGAGGTTTTATTGATGTCTGAGGTGGAAGCCCGTGGCGCTCGCTGATAAAGACAAAAGAAACATGACTAGGTGTGTCGATACATGGTTAGGACTCAGTTACAGGGTTCAGTGAGGTCAGGTATCAATCTCTGTGTGTTGGTCTATGTAACAAAGGGAATTACACAAGAAGCATTTTAGTTGAGTGCTAAAGTGGCCTTAGGACCGCCTACACAAACAAACGCACCCTCTGATAAAATCATGTTTGATTCAACTTAGTCATTATGGAAACTGTTGTTGTATAAATGCAACAGTGTTGACCTTCAGTTGGCTTGTGAATAAACTTTATTAGTTCCATCATCACAAAGCGCACAAATTCCTTACGGGTCATGTTGAGTTGAGGCATGCACACAACCAACACAGTCCATAATAAAAAACCTGAACTACTTCGCTGAACTCACACAAACACGTTTTAAGCTCAAGCAAATAAAAGCTCTTTAAAACGAAACAAAAACAGAGGAAGACCGTCAAAGTAAACATTAGTCTAATGGACCATTATGTACCTGAAACGCTTTAAAGATGTGTATCTGACTAATCTGAGGTAAATGTTGGATTTAACAGAGTTGCCACACTCACCTATATACACAGGTGCGTAGTTAGACTTGACATTCTCATCGAGGTAGGTCACCCCGAGCGTGTACAAAGGGGTCGCGCCCATCCCGTGAAGAAACTGTCCCAACATAAAGACAAAGCGGTACGCCGAGAGTCCTCCTTCCTCGCCGACACAAGTCTCTGTGTGATTGGCCGAGCAAAGTCCCATGTGCTCTGAAACACTCACCTGATAGGCTGGTGTGGTGAAATGGGGCAAGGCAAAAACCAAAGACCCCAGTGCCATAATCAGCACACCCCAGCCCAGCCATCTTGGCTTATGCCCCGTACCGCCAAAGTAGCTTACGAACGTCAGGCACAAACAAGCGGCGATGTCGTAGGAGCTTGCGATGAGTCCAGCCTGGAATAGCGACACAAATGCATTAGTAAAGCTGAAAAATATACATGGCTGAATTCTGTTTTTCATAAACTGACCTGGTAGCTGCGCAGGTCGAAGCGTCTTTCGATAGAGGTGATGACAGTGTTGATAAAGCCGTTGATGATCATGCCCTGAAGGAAGGACGCCATGCAGAGGAAGAACAGAACCCAGCGGGGGGTGTTAAATGTCTGCATACACTGTGGGGTCAGCGCTCCCCATCCACACAGATTCTCAGAGTCCGTGGGGACGAACTGCACCCCGATGGGCGACTCTGCGAGATCGAGCCCGGGCTTGCTAGTCTTGATGATCACAACGTTGACATCTCCACATGGGAAATCTGGACCAGAGCCCTGGGACCCCATGGGGCTGGGGGTGTCTGGATTGGGACCCAGGGGGCTGTCTTGTAGGACCAAAAGCTCTTGCTTGGAGCTAAAGGAAGTTTCATTGTTCAAAAGGTGGGGCATGGCCCCAACGGAGGGGACAGTGGGGGACTTTATTAAAAAATCTGAAAAAAGTAACCAGAAAATTCTTTCCAAAATAATGTTTGATTTTATTTTCTGTATCTGACTGCGCACAGTGAATTTATAAGTAGATCCATGTAGAAAGATTTTTGTAGATTATACTGAAGTTAACCAAGGTGGTCTATTTCTTGGAAAACTTAATTCTGTAAATAAGAGCAAGAAAGAGAGGTTTTAAGGTTACCGATTAGGTTTATTCGAATTATTGAATCAAATTATTCAGGCCACATCAATTAAAGGGATAGTTCACCCAAAAATGAAAATTAGGTTGTCATTTATTCACACTCTTGTTATTTTAAACCTGTACAACTTTCTTCTGCTTAACACAAAAGGAGATATTTTTAATAATGTTGGTAACCAAACAGTATCCATTTATTCTATTGTACTAACACAAAACCAATGCAAGTGAATGGGTACCGCCGTTTTTCAGTTACCAACATTCTTCAAAATATCTCCTTTTGTGTTCCGCAGAAGAAAGAAATAGGTTTGAAATGAAAAGTGGGAGTAAATTAAATTTCTCATTTTTGGATGAACTATCCCTTTTATTTAAAGAAATTAGGCACTTCTGTTCTGCATTGACTTCACATTTATCAACAGACTTAAGCATTTTATTAATGTAGTTCTACATGCCACATAGTCAACAAAATACTTGATAAAATGAACACAATATTTTACTGGGCATGCCAGAGTCAGACTGCATTTCTGTTATAATTCAAAGCGTAACTGTTTTAGAATGACCCACAGTACCACAATGAATGTCAGGAGATTCTGAATATTCCCTTTACACATTGAGTCAAATACACACAATGCAAATTATTGTTATATGGAAAGAAGAGTAATGAAAAACATATGTGGCACAGAGGTTGGGCAATGACGTACAGGCTCGTAAAAATCTGTCATCATCTATTTTTAACCGTCACTATGGGGTGATGTTACGTGTTAATTAGCATGTTTGTGACATCATGGCTATGTACATGCGTTTACTCTCTGAACTTACTGTGTATTAATACAACTGAATACCCATTAAATTTGAAGTCGTTTACGTATTTAATGTTTCTGTCAGGTTGACTACCGTCAAATATGATTGACAATTAGCAAACAATTTAGATTGGTGGTATGGTAAACTCCCTGCCCATCCATGCAGCCAGCATGAATAAAGTCTTTGCACATGCATTCCGAAAATTTCGTATGAGTTTTTTCGTATTTGGCGCTCATTTGTACGGTGTCTCTGAATTGGCAAAACCCCTCTCAAAAAAACGCAGAAAATCGAACCCAGTCCGTTTTTTTTATGACGGACAATAATATCGGAGGCAGTGTGTAAATGTGAATGAAGGTCATATTTATTTTTTAATGTGCAGAAATTTCGTTCTCAATGTTCAATGGCCTTAAGAGCGCAGCGATAACCCCCCTTAGGGTAAACAGAACAGAACAAGCAGATTTGAAACTGAAAATAAATTATGATGAATTGCACAACCCTAAACTCAATACAATACATAGGTAAAAGAGCTTTTAAAACTCAATTAGGAAAATCTTTCATATGAATATACTACAGAACATTAAGCCCTATTTTTACAGATCTGTTTTGACAGTGTAAAGATCCATTTACCAGTATGTCTGGAAATCAAAGCCATGACCTTACAATCCTTTCCGTAAAGGGACACCTATAATACCCTATTAATAAAACAATATTCCTTGCATATCCCTAAAACACACCCTTTATAAAAACATCACACTTTGTAAATGAATGTATCGCACATCACAGCTAATAACTTCATAACAATAGTCACACTGGATTGAAAAAAAAATCACTTTGCCTACCTCAGCTCCACCTGATACCTCATCGCTCTGAGAGAGTCTGATTGTGTAGGAAAGTAGAAGTAAAGTAGGAGAAACAGAGACAATGAACAAAAGATACAGCCCTAAAACAGGGCGTAACTTTCAGTCACTCTTTGTTTCACATCGATCAATGAGCGGCACTGAACCTATTCTACACAGTAATTCAACTTTGAGAGATCACTTTGCATTATCTACCTCACACATATAATAATCAACACTCAAATGTCACACCTGTCATCTTATCTTATCTTGTAACTGTATGGATTTATTAACCTTTATAATGTATTGCCCTACCAGCAAGGGCTTCAATATAGTCCCGTGGCCGTTTAAATCTGTGATACATCTAATGCAAGAAAAAATGAACTGCAAGGAGTCATATGAAAGCAATTACTCTAGCTACTGTAGCTACACACAACAGCAGAACTGACATCCCAGAAGTTATTTATTACAAACACCTAATAAACTACATAACACTTTCTTGGGAAACCGAAGGATGGAAGAAAACACAAATTTTTTCAGGATGCACACACAGACAGATGAATACAAAAATATGTTATCAGTGGCCACTTTTCCGTATAATCGATTTTTAAATAAAACATTCAGACATGATCAAGAGGTTTGGTTCTGGTGTATTATTTAATTATTGCAAAATAGCAAAGAAACAATTCAATAAAAAAAAGAGAGTTCTGTCTCATGTTGTTTCAAGCGTGAATGCTAGACTTTATAAGCAAGTTCATAAAGACCAGGGTCTGACAAGATAAATAAATAAAGGAACACAATAATAAAACATGAAGCATGATATAAATAAATCCCAAAGAGCTGCACGATTAATCGTTAAAAGATCGCGATCTCAATTCAAACACCCACACGATCTCGTTCATGAAAATCAACGGTTACCAACGCGCACACATAAGACACCTTTTTTAAGTCCTCAGTCTGCCCAAATTAATCTCACACCAAATAACAAACCAACACAAAATAAATACAGCCTACAAAACTGCTCTTATGATTGTCATTGTTGTATTACATTGTTCTGATTATGCTTCACATCTTAACTGGACAGGTTTGAAAGAAAACTCTAATGCTGGGTACACACCAAACATAATCGCGTTCCACGCTCTTAATTACTTACGGGAAAAGTTCATTATTTTCACGTGAGTGATGAGATCTGACAAATATTTTCAACCTTTGCGGAAGACGAGATTGTTTGCGTCATTCGCACGGCCTGCCGCGAGTTTGCGTCAATACGCGTCTTTGCATTGACTTAGTATGTAATTTACTTGCGCAAAACGCTTAATTCGTGTTTGGTGTGAACCACCCATAACGTAAAACTTAAACAAAATAATAACTACAAATAAAAAAAGACCACTATAGTTTACCCTAGGTTTTCCATGAAATATGTAATAATTTTGAAGCCAAGTCCTCTAAATATTACCCTTCCCAAACCCGTACCTTTTTTGTCAGAACCTCTAGTAAATGATGAATAACTTATAGTCGTCATTCAGAATCGTAAGAGAATAGGCCCTTTTCACAATGAGGTCACTTTACTTCCGCCTTCTCGCAAAGCAGTGTATCATGACATCCGTTTTGCAACAAACAAGAAGAAGAACTTTTGTTTTGCCGTCGCACTAGAATTTAACAACAGTGACATAACACTTATTAAAGTTTTTTCTCTTTTGTGCCAGGCCACTTTTGTTTGTAAAATTTCTAATGTTCAGTTAATAAAAAAATTAAAGATTCAAGTACTTCTCCTAGCACCTTCGCTAACACAAAAAGAAAACAAAACACTTACCTTCATAATCAAACAGGTACAGTTCAATGAAGTGTTTGTATCCTTCATCTAGCTTTGATCTTGTCATAAGCGAAAATTTGTCCGCAGACGTTGTACATCATCTAGCCGTATTTGTGGCAGCTGTGCAAGAGACTTGGATTGGGAAAGTCCATTCTGAAGCGCTAGCGGTAAGTAACGATACACTGCTTCGCGTCAGAATGGAAAATGTGTGACGTCATGTGAAAAGGGCCTATTGCAATCTCTATTTGAAACAAAAGAACCGTGATTCTCAATTTATCCAAAATCGTGCCGCTCTAGAAACAGGCAAAAATGTGAGTCTACATTTACATTTAGTCATTTGGCAGACTCTTTTATCCAAAGCGACTTACAGATGGGGTAAACAATTGAAGCAATTCGGACAACTCAAGTACAACAAAAAGCAAAAGTGCAATCAATAAAACTGGCTTCATAAAGCCTACCACAGTATACAGTGCTAAGTTAAGTTAGTTTTTTTTTTTTTTAAGAGTAGAAAAGAGATAGAAGTCAGAACTGATCGGTAAGGTGTTGACGGAAGAGATGTGTTTTCAGACGATTCTTAAAGATGGCTACAGAATCTGCAGATCTTGTTGCCGCGGGCAGATCGTTCCACATAAGTGGAACCGATCCAGAGAAGGTTCGTGAGATCGATTTTTTACCTTTTTGGGATGGCACCACAAGACGTCGTTCGTTTGCAGAGCGCAGAGATCTGGTGGGTACATACGTCTGCATTAGCGAAAGAAGATAAGGGTGAGCCGAACCAGTGGTGGACTACGTTCACAACTATTCTTTAACCCTGAAGCTTGCATCAGTTGTTTAGGTGACTGTCCCTTTAAGAGTCAGTGTCAGTGGTGAAGCGAGACTATATGAGTGAGTTACTTCTCAGCTCATGTCTTCTCACGACGAGATTATGAAAGAGCTGTAACTATTTGATATTGTGTTCTTTGAACTCTTACTTCTAATTTTAAAGTGTTGTCAAAAGGAGGGGAGGGTATTATCTGCAAGCTCAGAGTTCTCATGGTGGGAACATGCGTTTGTTGTGGACTGCAGGTTCCTTCCCTTTTCTTTGAACTACAGTACATGGTTGTAGGATGTGATATGAATTACAAAGAGAAGAAACAAGGAAACAAAGCAAAACCAACACTTTCGCTAAGAATTTGTGGAAAGGAAACATTGACACAAACATCTATTTTTAACAGTTATAGATGATGCAGGTGATAAACACAGTACAAAGAATGGGTCATTCTGGCTAGATAGTCACGAAATATCTGTCCCCCAACCTCAAGCCATTAAATATTCTAAGCATTCATATCTCACATTTTAAAAATATATTCACACACTGTATTGCTGCTGCTTCTGGTGTGTTCTTATAACAGACACTCATAACTTAACCTCAACAAAGCACCTAAAAATATGACCTCTTTGCATATTATCTTGTTTTTTTATAGGGTTTTGCATAGCATATAATATATTGTACTTGTAGTATTACAACAAAGTGTATGAACTTATTGAAGAAAAAACAAGGATACCTTAAAGGGATCGTCATCATTTAGTCACGCTCATGTCATTTCATACCTGTATAAATTACTTTCTTCCGATTAATACAAAGAAAAATATTTGGAAGAATGTTAGTCATTTTCAGTTCTGGGACATCATTGACTACCATAGTAGGAAGAATTAAATGGTAGTCAAAGGTGCCCCAGAACTGTTTGTTTTCCTAAATTCTTCAAAATACCTCATTGTGTGTTCAAAAGAAGAAAAAAAAAACGCATTGAAACAAAGACATTTATACAGATTTGAAACAAATGATGACAGACTCCTTTTTGGATGAACTATCCCTTTCCCTTTCCCAAACAGAGGTTCACTAACCCCTGGTGGTTCATGAAGGAAATAGCAGGGGGTTCATAACTTTGCAAAAACAATTGCAAGGAAATGTTTAGAAATAACAGCAGTTATGTGAAATACTACTAACAAAAACTTCTAAACAGATAAAAAACAAAGTTATGAAACTTGTATGAAAAATAGGGCCGCGACATGTTTCAATTAATGCATGTTGTTCCCACTTGACAAATGATCTAAACAAAAAAAAAATTAAATAAGGAATATTGAATTTACAAACCTGAAAACTTAAAGCACATGCAAGTTTCCACTAGCAACTAGATTATGGCAAAGCAGATCAGCCAATCAGCTCACTCCTTTGCTGTTATCGTGAACAATTACTGGCTGAAATCCAGCGTACATTGAAGTCTAATTCAGTCACAATCCACTATCATTAGTTAGATTACAGTTAAACAGACAGTAGATGCTGAAAGGATAAACACCAGCCACTGTTGCAACTGAATCTCACCCGCCAAATCAGTATAGCCTACTTTTTAGGTGTAGCCTGTCCATTTATCTTCTGATTGTGGAAGCTATCTGAATCTTGACATTTAAATGTCATTGTGTGTCTGTTTGTAAAAGATAAACATGTAATTCCCAGTCGTATTATATTAAGGCATCTGCCTAATGCATAAATGTATTTTCTTTCAATGGAAACTGTTAAACGGTTAACTGATCAGAGGTCGCTAGGAAGCCCTAGGAAATCCCCAATTGTTTGATGGTAAACTATCTTATCTGAAAAAATGTTGTACTCAAAAATACAATACACCATAAAATGTTATGTAAACTTTAACTAAAGCTACGTTTTAGCGTCCCTCCCTCTTTAGTCTAAATGTTTTGTCAATGTAACTTGCAAGTATATGACTCCCCTGTATTTATCTATAATGATTATTTCATGGCTCAATCTTTCTGTTTTTTAAAGAATCGTTAGCCTTAAAAACGTTGAAGGAACCTGAGGGAAACAGAAATGTGATGACATCCATGCTCTTGGGTGTTGTGGTGGCCTTGTCAGCGTCTACTCTGTCAATGTTTTCTGCCAACAGTGACAAGTTTAACACAATGCAAAGATAATTATTTACCAGCAAATAAAGCAAGGGCTTTTTTATTTAAGCCCATTCAGGATAAACTGTATAACTTGATTTTATTGCTCTTTGGTTAACACTAATTGTAAAAATGATGCTTCTGCAATCAGCTGTATGATTGATTGTGAAAGATTACCATCCAATAATGCATGAAAAGCAAGATTGCATACACGGTATACACGTTTTTTCTGCATGGAAGCAAACTATGAGATTAAAATCCAGACAAGATGAAGTGATCTGACGAGACCAGACAGGGAAAGTCTCTGTCCCAGTAATAACTGCATAATAATGACACTGTTTATTTCACGCACTGACCACACAGGAAACAGCCTACTACATGCAAATAAGCATGCACATATGCATAAAGCCCCATATGCAAAGCGAGAAAACATATCAGCTACAACATTGTGCTACAGTATACGTCCTTATGAAGTGTATGTGGGAATTGTAGGTATGTGAAATATTGAATGTTGTAATGATGTGTTTAGACCAAGTATCCCATTTCTTCAGGGGCTGGTCTCATCATTTAGCTGTACATTTGTCTGTGCAACCAAGTGGAATGAATGACCCAGAGAGGCAGCCAATCAGCTTCCTCGCACTCCAGGTTTTGCCTGTGGCACTAGCAAATGCGAGTCAACACAGACAGTCATGATATGCGATTACATTGGTCAATTCCATGTCTTAACCATACAAATAAATAAATAAATCATATTTATGACAAAGAAAGAATAGCCCTTTTTAAACTGTAAAAGTTGAATAAGACCAGGATGGATTTTCTAAGGAAATTTCTCCTCACTTTAAAAATTGTTTTCCACCCGTCGCTTACGGGCGACTAGGTGACCACGTGGGCCCTGGGTCGGACATTGTCCACACATGTGGTCCGGGAGAGACACCTCTGGCTGAACTTTGCATAGATAAGTGATGCCGAGAAGGTGCGCCTTCTCTACTCACCCATCTCGCAAGGGGGGCTGGTTGGTGATACTGTCGAGCTCGACAGTAAAGAGCAGACAGAGGATATCAAGCATATCCTCCCCTGCCGCGACTCGACCCTCCCTCAGTCTGTCGGGATTCCATGCACCACCTGCTCCCCATCAGCCTGGTCCTCTTAGATGTTCCTTTGATGTTCTCTTATTCAGCTGGCTCACCGGGAAAGGACGTCAAAGAGGAGACCACCACCCCGTCAGCATCCGCCGTGCTAGCCAAAGCGGCCCTCACAGGAAGAGCCCAGAGAGACTGAGAATCCCTTCGGGCTCGACCTCAGGTTTGGAGGTTATTCAAGGATGGTCCTGCCCCGTCCCAACAGCCCACTTCATAGGGTTCTCTCTCTCTGGGTGTTTCACAGCCGCTCTGACCCTCTACATGACGGTGTTCGGCAACAAAAGATAGACACAGCTTTACGATTGTTTCCTAAAACATACAGAGTGTGCGGGGGGAGGGGGAGGCTTAACCAAAGCAAGTGCGCACCCATTGTCAACAAAACACAGACATCAGTTTTACTCACCGCATGCGGTTCATGTCAGGTATCTTTTAGCACTCGGACAGCTACATATATCAGTTTAAAACGATCTCCAAATCCAGCGTTATATCCACCGTTTCTCTAACATTCATCACCCAAATGTAGTGAACAAACAAACACCTGAACTTCGCAAACTTATGCTCTCTCTCTCTCCTGCCTACAAGTGAAAGTGACATCTGCACATGCTCCTTCTCATGCTCTCCTTGCGGTAGCGTGCTTTTCCAGGAGAATTGTCCAATAAGGGACTAAGAAAAAAATGTCACGAAACAGTTTTATATGTTCGAAATAAACTTTCCAACATGTACGATTGCTGGGGGAGTGTATCGATCACAGAAATACTGTGTAATACGCACAACTACTTTTTGTTAAGCATGAGAAGACAGCACGTTTAACATTGTAAAGAAGTCAGAATGCATAAAACACCTTTGCAGGGACGCTCTAAGTTCACACACGGCGGCCAGATTGATCGCATCTTATCAGCACACATCACCATTTTAAAATGCTTTAAGAACTGGTGAGCCACACAATTCGTAAACATTACTTGTATATATATATAAGTTGGTATAAAAATACCAACGTCATATTAAATGATTAGATGATTAATTCATTTATCCATGTTAGGAGCGGTTTTTCGTTAATATATTAGGCTAACTAATGCTGATTTCAATAACTTGAAACATTAGAACGTACATTTCACTGCAACTAATGTTAATACATTTGGCCTTAGCTTAAGACTGGTACCTTTCTCCGTACCTAAAGCCTGCATTTTCCTGCTAAGAACTTCAAATAGGATCGTCACCTTCAAGTTATAATAAATTTGCACCGGTATTTTTTTTACGCCCTGTAATTCCTTATTTTGGCTTGGTTGTTTCTATTTATTGATGCAAATGCAATGCAAAGCTAAACAAGACACACAGTGACCATACAACGACAAAGAAAACAATATTTATACGCAATGGTGATCAGCAGGATTAGTCATGTTTCCTCAGATGACAGTCACGTAATAACAAGTACTACAATGGCTCTGTCTTTGTTTTTAGGATCAATTAACAGTCGGCATGGAGGTATCAAGTCTGTTGACTTTATTTATTATCAACATTATAAACAATAAAGGCAGATATTCTTGTCAGATCTGGGTTTTGTTACCGGGAGTTAGAGAAGAGCAGCACGTTTTCTCCGCTGTCGACTTGTTACCGTCGGCTTGTTGAACCGACTTTCACCAGAGTAAAATAGACCTATATGCTAGGGTTGTTCCGATTGACGATACTATCGGTTTTTGTATTGATTTCGCTAATGAAAACTAATTACATATTTTAACTTAATTTAAATATTCGTTTTTATATTAGCTCAAATTTTCGAATATTAAATTATTGAAAATGCCCATCCCTAGTGATAGCAGTATGTCCGCTGTTTGGCAGCATTTCAGAGTGGACCAACCAGCCAGTAAAACTGCAATTTAAGAAAAATGTAATAATATTACTTTCAAATGTCTGTTAGATAATAACAAATATTCTAGTTTACTGTATGTATTTGTTCATGTTTTATTGAGGTATATGTCTGAAGCACACCATAAAATAACTCTAGCAATTCACACAGGGCTAGTATATCCAGCTGTATACAGATACACAGGTATCAAATCAGTACTCGGTATAGGCCTATACCCTGAGCCCAGGTATCGGAATCGGGAAGGAAAAAGGGTATCTAAACATCTCTAGAAACAACAAAGGTGTACTGTTGTTGGATGTAAAGTGGAACATAAAAGTCTTTGTTCCATCAACGCGGGAGCCTGAGAATTCGACGGGTTCGGAGGCCGGGAAGAGACCTTTCCGACGAGGTTGGGTTAGTCCCGCTGCGACCTCGGGGCCTGAGTTATTAACGATCAAAAGTCCTGTGACTGTGATGACTCAGCGTTCGGGAAGAATTGACTTTTTTCGGATCAACAAACCAAAATTCACCGGTCTGTATCTCCGGTTCAAAAAGACTTTCAACGAGCCAAGACTTGTTGGAAAGGTCTTTTATAAAGAAAGGTATTTATAAATTGTACTGGGGTGTGATATAATGCTTTACAATATTGTGTAATAAAGTACGAATGGACTACTAAAATCATCACCGTATGAAAATCTCAAATGCAGAGTGTGCATCCTGGACACAGAATGATGCGCTTAATGCATGAGCTTCTACTTTATTTACAGCCATGCGCACTGCTGATGCACAATGATGCTGTTAATGCACCCGCTTCACTCAAGAGCAGGATCCTGATGATGATCCTGCTGATGTCGCCGGGATCTGTGCTCCCCAAGTTCAAAACAGTTTTAAAACAAAGAGAAGATATTTTTATGTGTTTAATGCATGGTGCATTGCCTCCATCCCACAGTTAAAAATAGTTATAGTGTATGAATGATGCACAACATTCAGACCGCTTCCAGTGCTTTAATCTAATACACTCAGCGAGTACCGTCTCTGGCAAAATTCATTTTAAACCAACCCATAGACTATTATCTAGTTATTGTGAAGAATAATGAAAACATTGGAACGAGTAACGTGCTGACTGTTACCGGACACATGCATGGTGGATGGAGATTGGCAGATGACAGCACCAGCGGAGGTCAGAGATTATTAATAATGCTATATTGGTTTATTCCTCGCATAAAGCTATCGAAATACATGACGTGAAATACGGTGCATAAATACTTTTACGGTGGTTTCATGATAGTTTGTTTTGAAGTTTAAGAGTAACATCAACACCTAATGTAATGGATCGGATTTTAATGGAACTTGTGATCCAGCAAAAAAGACCCATATCGGCCCCAATTCCGATGCAGAGTATCGGATCGGTGCATCCCTAATTGCAATGAAAGATATGTGATGTATTTTGAGCTGGAACTTTACAGAGACATTCTGGGGATACCACTGACTATTTTACAATGCAGAAAACACTGGATTAGCAGCCCATTAAATCATTAATAGTGGCAAGAAACTCACATACTGTTTATTTATTTGTACTTGATCATTCACTGGACACTATTCTTTTAACCTATTCAGTTTATCAGTAAAAGGATTAACTAAACACTCGAGGTGAGTGAACACTCAAATAAATGGCAAACCAGTAAAACTGTCAATGTAGCAGTGTTGTTCAGATCTCTATTATTAAATCAGGTCTGTATACACAAGTCTCATCACTGACACAAAAGTGCATTGATGTTTGCTGCCATATTGTTCTCGAGCATTTACAAGCAACTTTATATCACTCCTAATTGGGGAGAGGAGCCATACTGTACAATCGTGGCCGAAAGTATTCTCAGTGACATACATTTTGTGTTTTGCAAAGTTTGTTGCTTCTGTTTTTGTTGATTATTTTTCCACATGTTTGTATGGTATGACTATGATAAGCATTTAAGCTTTAAAGGCGTTTATTGGCAAAAACCTAATATATGCAAAGAGTCAATATTTACAGCGTTGACCCTTGTTTTTCACAACCTCTGTAATTCGCTCTGGCATGCCGGATTTCAGCTTCAGGACCAAATCCTGACTGATGGCGATCCTTTCTTGCCTTATTAGTGCTCGGAGTTGATCAAGATTTGTGGGTTTGCGTATCCCCTCTCTTTTTGAGGATTGACCAAAGGTTCTCTATAAGGGATTGACATCTGGGGAGTTGCTTTTTTTGCAATTATTTAAAATGCATCCGATCACTCTGAATAATAATCTAAAAATAGCTCATGTGAATGAACACCACAACAGTTTAGGCAGAAACTTTGCAATACCCAACATTTATGTCACTGCCAATATTATTGGCCAGGACTGGGGACGGGCGCTTGTTTTTAGCACCTTGCGAATCCACAGTTGCGCGCGGATTTAAGGATATTTACGGTATGATACCGATTACTAGTCATGTTGCACTGCGCCAGAGTTCGTGGTATGTCAAGTAGAGGCAATAGCAGAACAAATTAAACGGACAAGGCAGATGATCATGCGTTTTATCGAGACGCGTCACAAGAGCGCGTGAGCATCTTGCTATTTGGTTCCATGCGCTAGGCTACCTGGACGCAGAAGAACAAACTAATCTGTCGTTTAGTGGCACGCCCTTATTCACACTTGTTGATGACTAAACATCATGCAATTTACTAGACAGTCTGTCAGGTGCATACCGTAACACAATATATCCCAATTGACAAAAAAACATAATAATGAACTAAAAGCATGATACATACAAGAATGCCCATGCTTTACAAACTGTAGTGTAGAATGAGCACGCGTTTCTAGTCCGCGCATGCTGTAAACAGGTGAAGGAAACGCGAATCCAGGGTTGTTTATCTCCCAATGACGTGCACCGCGGATCTGAGTCTGTTTTAGCAGTAATACACATTACCAGATAACGTTATATTATGTGAGAGAGACATGAGTGAGCATCAGTCGGGCCGCTCTGTTGACAACCATATGGCTTGCTGCATTTTAACATGCTGTCTGGCTGCTTCACTGTACCATTTGCTACATTCAGTTATCACTCTCACACAGGATGAACATGAGCTGTACCAACAACAAAAAGATGCCAATAAAGTTACTTACGCTTTATTGAAACGAACGGTCCATTCCCGACGGATTTATTACGTGCATTTCAAGCTCGTGTAACGTTGCGTGGCCTTTCCCTCCACAGATGCATGAATAAACGCATAGGCTGTCGACGATATAAAATGCTCAACGCTCGGATTAATCTATCCAATGAGAGCTCGCTTCCCATGGCGTTAGGCTGCTGGACCAATAGGTTTCATCCGTACAACGGCGATGTGACAACTGTCTTACCGCTGACATTCAGCATCCACCAGCAGGGTTTGGTTTGTAGTGCACATGATATTGACATTTTGAAATATAAAAAGCGTTCATCTATTATTTTGCATTTGAATTAATTAAATGAATGTTCTTTAATTCCTGTTTATTTTATAGTATGGAATTATACAATTTTGCAATTTTTCTGACAGTTCACGACCTTCTACCTGTGGTAATGTAGGAAGACGCGTCTGTTAGCGGTTTTGCTGTTAAACATGTGTGAACTTATCTCAGGAAGTGAGCTACTCTCAATACTGATATGCAACGTGCGTGTTGCTGGAGCAAATGGTCTGGGGTTTTCTGGTTCGTCTGTTAAGGGGAAACGATGCGAGGGCAAAGGTGAGTTGATCATACCAAAGACAACAAGATAAGGTTGTATAAAAACGCTCGCTTTGAGACAGTTTCTTGTTTATCAACTTTAGAGACCTAACAAGAGCAAAGTAGATAAACATATAGCATTTTTATAGCTTATTTGTGAATCATTTCATAATACACGGCTTTATGTCCACAACTAAACTAAAAACTAAATTGGAAGGAAGGTAGACATTCAATATCAAACATTGAGACTATAGTCTCCCTCCAGTGATCGCAAGCAATACACGTTTGGAATACTCTTTCAATATTGTGTGTGAATGGAACTATGTTGAACTGGTAAAACATACACACTACAGTGTTGCCATCTATAGGGCAGTTCGTGTATCTGCAAACATTTCCAGTTCGTTCCTCAGTCAGTATACAGCACAGTGAATAAACACACTTTTATCCTTTATTAGCAATGTTTCGTTTTTGTTATATACACAATAATTTGATCAATCTCGAACGAATATTTGGTCTGAACCCCACGTTATTTGATAAAATAATATTAATTCTATAAAATATTTGTTTTAACTGTAGTAACGTGTATGATGTACTAGTAACTTGAACGATGACTTTATTAAGTTAAGTTGTTACAATTTATATTTAGGGGGTCTTTATTGGGCTTCCCACCCAACAAACTGAGACGGGGCAGCTCGGCTAAAACTGCACGCGACAACAACGGTAACATTTATTAAGAAACATATGTCTGTGTAACAATTCAATGCACACACAGAGAAACTGCCGATGAACGGGTACCCTTATTGATTTATTTTGTATCGTTTGTGGAGAACTTCTCACAGTTTGTTAATCTAATTTAGCAAATAATGTTAACATTGTCTATCGATTAAATTTACATTTGCACGGCATTTTAAACAACGCGTATGTAATTTAGAGTTACATCAGTAGGATCCTTCTCACAGTAATGCGTCATTTAAACCTAAAGTCTATGCATGTATTAATATGCATTAAGTCGAATTAGATTGTGATTTACCTTTTGGACCGCTAGAGTGTGTTATTAGCAAGAATTACCGCATATAAACGTTTGGCTTGGTGTATGTAAAATTGTCGAAAGATCGCACCTGAATATGTGGGCTTTGGATGCATTTTATGAATAATTGACATGCCTTGAGAAGAGCAATAAATTGTATCAATGACCGTATGTACAGTCACCCATATGCACAGCTTAAACGGCAGGTAGTTCTACTTTTTACTAAACCAGATTTTTATTTATGCTATAACACAAAAGATTTTTAGTAATTTACTAATATAATGAGATATTCACTGTTGTCCTGATTCATACACAAGCCCCACTGGTCAATCCAATGAGGTTCGTTTAATTGATGAGAACTATGAAACGTGGTCATTTTCGTCATTTAATATTTTAATATTTTGTATGAATCAGGGCGTTTGGTTTTCAGGAGTAGTTTAGTTAGTGCACTTTGCACAACAAGATCTACTGTTAGTGTATTGCATGTACAGGAATGCGACCTTGTTGTGTTGTAATATGAGTCACCACTAGAGGGCATTCTCCATTGACCGTTCATGCTAAAGTAGAGGCATACTGAAAGAGTGTCACAGTATCACACAGAGATCGCTAATGACTTATTTGTACTTTGCTGTTTAATCAGATCTCGACAGGGAGTCAGAAAACGACACATTTGAGTCAGGGGAACATTGTTGCTGGCTTGCAGATCTTATTGATCTGGGCTGCGTTTTTCCGAAAAGCATCGTAAGCCTATGATGATTGTAGCTCCATTGGTGACAATATTTTTAGACCAACTTAAGGTTACGATGCTTTTGGGAAACGCAGCACTGTTTGAAAGAAAGTGACTGTTGTGCATTACCAAACAAACAGAAATGTCAGGTCATTATGTTAATATAACAGAAGTTTGAAGGTCAACACTTAAAAAAGTTCTGCTTATTGTTTATTTAAATAAGCATGTTTTTAAGTTATTGTTCTATCCACTTATTTGGGATTTTAAGTCAGGGTCAGGAGCAAATTTCATACACTGACTGCACCTTTAATTACCCATGCGGTCTCTTAAAGTGTTTAAGGCATTTTTTTAAAGCATGGTTTTCTATAGACAGGTATGTTCCACTTTCAGAATTTTCACGTCTGTAATGGTCCATATTCTTCATAAATGGGCACATGAAAATTACAATATAGTCATTATGTTATGTTTTATGAAGAGTCATCCCTTTCTTCATTTGTTGGATATTATTGCTTCTTGTTTCTGCAAAGTCTGTATTTCATCTCTCAAAAACTGTATTTTTGTCACATCCATAACGTGTGTTTATTTCCCTTGTCCTAAATAGAAAACACGTATAGACTGATATTTCTGACGTCTCGACTTTATCAACAGGGTTTTAGGAAAATATAAACATTTGGTTTAATACTGGTAATAAAGACATTCTCTGAAAGTTTAAATTTCAAGTTTTGCGTGATGATGTCACATCTATAATGCTGGAATTGCCCACCTATGGTTTATGTACTGTATACTGTTGGTTTAGTGCTTTGTAATCAAATTTCGGGTCAAGGATGTAATGATCTTTGGGACATTACAATGTCTGGGGTGGTTATGGACCTGATAAGATATGACAAATCCCTGCACTGGGTTCTCATGATATTACACCCAGATTGCATTGCTATGCTCAAGTCAGTTATTTTATTAGTTTTTTTTCTCTTTCTATCACAAACTCTCATTTACAGACTAGGCTATACGAGAACAATACATTCTCCTCTCCCAGGCCAGACAGATTGCAGACAGGCTGTTAAAAGCAGACATTGATCTTGAGCTCTGCTACAGTCTTTTAAACTGATAGGCCCTCAATACCGTATATTTAGATAGAGAGAGCTACAGGATGCCTTAGTGCAGTGGTTTTACTTCAGGACCAAGATTTTATATTGGACATCTGTTTAAAAATGCAAGAATGGGTTTAGTGTACAAAATTAAACAAACATGTTCTTGAAATCAAACATTACATTTGTAGATTTATATACTGTGTGATATATATGGCCCAACAGTTAACAAAATGTGTTACACGACATGGACTGGATAGAAAATGTCACTTTTTAAATGTATACACACAGTAGATAATTAATAAAATAAAAAAAAAACAGTTTCATGAAAACATACAAGGCATGTTACAATTAAGTCATCACAAACCATATTCTATACATTGCAAATCTTTATTAACTGTTGTGGAGGAAGATACGGTATGTCACACAACCTTTCTGGATGCCAACCTTGCCTAGTTTTCTAATATTGACTATGTCACAATTATTTGTGATGAATATGAGCATTTCTTTATATATTTCTTCATTTAAAAAGTGTGTGTTTGTATGTGTACCCTGCACGGATGAATTTGACAACATTCTGCCAGTGTTATCCTAGTTTATGTGAAGGGTGTAAATCGTGAGCTAAAATGTCCTTTCCTTACATCTCTTTTTTTTTCTTTCTCTTTGTCTCTTCACTTGAAGAAGGAGGTTATCCTTAAACTTATTAGTGCAGGTGCAGTTCATTGAAAATCCATTCTGTGATGCTGTCACAGCATTTCTCTTCCATTGAATTAAGCGGGGTCAATCCAGCAAATCAAAAGATTACACCCAGCTCTATAAGGAGTGAGATCACACAAACATACTCTCTCAGACATGCAAACACTCAACACACACACACACATAGTATAATGGCTCATTTATTATATCATCACTAATTCATCAACAGTTTATCATTATGTCGAGTTTGTTAAATATAACAAATTTGATCAAATAACAGAAATTTTATAAAATAACTGAAACCTTTTGCTGACCAAAATGCTTCCGTACAGGTTTGAAAACAGTAGTAAACACTCTTCTCCCAGTAGATAGGAGAGAGTAGGGCTGTTATTGAGCTTTTAACAGCATGTTGATCAGTCTGAGAGTGTATGAATAAACACTGACCTTTAGGACCGCACCATCAGCAGAAACATCCACCTGTCTGATTACTGCCCCTGTCTGTTCACAAAATGAACATGTTACACTTCACGAGCCATTTGAAGGACACAGCATGTGTGTATTTTTATCTTGCAATTCTGGATCTGCCTGTGCGTTTGGTTGTAAATCAGAAAGCTAGCATGACTGTACTGTATGTATGTGTATGGGAATGTTGGCACTCCTGCTATGTTGCTGAGCTGGTTTAATTAGTTTAGTGTCCTGGCTCATTGATCCTATGCTAATTCTAGTCTGTTCTCACATATTTATCTGCCAGCCGATAGAACAAATGAAACAATTATTACCTCGCGATTTTACAGCATTCTCACTGTGTGTGTTGGTGTCTACGTGAAGTGAAAAGTGAGATGTGTAATAGTCATATTATTCTAGTAACGTTCTCTGGGTTTAGAATATTGCAGGGTTGTCTGGATTAGAGCCCAATAACATCACATTTCCAAATGATGCCTTTCTTGCTAAATTCTTCATAATCCATTTAATTTTTCTCGCGCGCGTTTGGTGTGCTTTGCCTAAAGCAATCCTGGCTCTCTTTTTTACTCTTCCGAGTAATTCACAGACCAAATGAGTGGTCACATTATTTGATAATATTTCCTGAAATGAGATGGTGACGGCAGTACATGTACAGCATATGTTTTTTTTTTTTGCTGGGTGTAATGTGGGCACAATAAACTCTCACACTTCACTCTCACTAGTATATTTAATTTGTCTAATAAATTCTAATAATGGGTAAAAAGGATGTGCACATACAACAACATAGATCATCATAACCATCAAGAATTCTGTATTTTTGTTATATAATTACAAAACTATTGATTTGTTTACTATAGATGCATCTTAAGATTTATTGGTAAGACTTCAAAATGTTTGTATTTGGTAACATTAGTAAAACGCATTAACCCTCTGGGGTCTGAGGGTGTTTCGGGGTCCTTCATGACTCACTAGTTTTGACATGCCCTGACATTTGTGCTTTTTTCTTTAGTTTATAAAGACATTATGGCTAAAGTCTTATTTTACTGTAATCAGCACATTCTGTGCTCTGTAAGCAACGTTTATGCACATGCTTGCATTTCTTTAGAAAATATGTTCATGCAGGGTTAGTAAAAATATTTTTTAGTCACTGAAATAAGGTCTGAAAACATATACTAAACATATTCTCAATAATCAATATTGAATCTTATAGACTAGACTACAGAATCTGCTAAAAGATGTGAAAACCTTTCTGCTCACTCGTACACAAAAACTATAGTGATTAACTTTAGACACCTTTTGTTGTGAAAATAAACTAACAATGAGCAATATCATTTTTTCATCTTTATAGTTAATGTCACTTATTCATGTAAGTTCATGGTGACTAGACTAATGTTAACAGTTTATAAAAATTCTGTAGAAGCATAGTTCATTGTTAGTTCATATAACTTATTGTAAAATGTAACCGACTTACTTGGCAAACATCTGCACAAACTTTTGGAAAACAAAAATATATATAATAGAAGAAAGTTTTTTTTGTGTTTCGGTGAAAAATAAATGATGCAGCTTAACTGATGCTTTAACTCCAGGCCAGGGATAAATAAGGTTGGGGTCTCTCTTTCACATCTTTGGAGCCTGTGGTCCCTGATCATTTTCCGTCCCTGAAGATGGCCCTGACTCAGTCCTCTCTGATGGATACGAGTGAGTGGTTTCCTCCAGATTCTTTCAGAACCGCAGAGGGCCTGGCTGGAGCGATAACTGCAACCTCATCAATTCAAGCAGCGAGGGCTTCTTCTCTTTTAACTGTTTATGTTGTGAATTTGAGAATAATGCGTCAGTATTATTAGCTCTGTGTTAATGTGGAGCTGGATCGTCTGGGTTATCGAGCGATGCATAATGTATTAAATTTGATGATGTGATCGTTCCAGATTGAAATTGATGAGCTTCAGAATTGTTCTGGCTGGCTGAGAAACTCGGGCCGCTGTGGGTGAGTGTGCGGACGGGCTAAAGTCATAAACCTCTCTTGGTTCGATGTGGACCACAACATTTTGGATTTATAGAGTTCAAAATCACATACAGTACATGAGATGGTGAAAATAAATGTTCATGTTTCAGTTCAGACAGACACAAACCTAAATTTGATTGCAGTACAAGATAAAGAAACATGCAAAGTGCCAGAAAGCGGGTTGTTTGTGTACCTCCTATCAGTTTGTTTGTTTTTGAAGAGAACCAGATTGAAAACAGCCGTTGTATCAATAATGTAGTGTGTGGATTGGGAAACTGAGACAATAATGGGAAGAATGTCTTCAGTGTGGCTCTGTATCGATTTCTCCTCTTTCATTCCCCTGTCCTTTCACAATCGTATGACCACGAACATACAAGACATCATCTGGTTGTACGTGTCTGTGTGTGTGTGAACGGAAAAGACAATGAGCCTGCCGGGGGGGGGTTGTAAAACGGCCTGACTCGAGCATCAAGTTAATTTATTGCATTAATTGTCTCGCAAGGTAAAGGTTTAATCATATCGTCGCACAAAACAACGGTGAGGTACATAAGGCCCGTTTCCTCACAGAGGACGTAAAATCCCGGCGTCAGCAGTCTTGCGAACCACCTTAAAACACTAAAATAGCTGGTCAGTTCCAAAACTTGATTCATTTCTCATAATGTTAGCGAATGTGACGCACTTGGGTGACAAAGTTTAAACGCACATAATGACCCATTGCAGGTTTGAATCCCTGCCCAGGTCTCAAGAAACTCGATTGGCAATTTTCAGAGTGGGTGAGCCAATCACAGCTAATAAAATCTGCAGATTTTAAAGCCATTACACAGAAGAATCTGAAGGAAATTGATGTGTGTGTTTCCAGAAACGTGCAGATCAATATAGAAAAGGTGTGTGGCTGCCAGCAGCTTATTTTAAGTTTGCTTTCAGTAAGTCTGTCCCCACAGGTGCGTGATATCAGTTCAAGGGTGATTTGCAGATTCTCAAGGAAATTGAAAGAATGGGATGTATTGTCGGTTTAAATGTATTTTATAGGCCCAGGTTACCATATATGAGGCCATTAAATAGGTCTGTCCTACTTGGCTTAAATTGAATTCCATACCATGTGATCCTTATCTCTGGCAAGTCTTGTTTTAGAATTAACAAACACCTGAAAACATCACTAATAAACTTTAGATTAATACCAGAGTGGAAAAGTGTTCTTTTAGCTCAATTGGTAAAGGATGGTGCTAGCAACACGAAAGTCATAGCTTTAATGACCCAATTGAATTAAAAATAAGAAATGTCTTAAGAATGAATCTAAATAAATACTTTTTAAATGCAATATTGAAAGATTAGTGGTGCGTACACGCGTGAATGTCTTTGATTCATATCAGGCATAGCCATACTTTATGGAGAAGTAATGTGTGCATGTCATCATTGTGGCATGTTTTAAATGTGTGGTTGAGAGTGATATTCTAGTGTTAGGTAGGTTCCAACTATGATGTAACAATGGTTTCAACTCCTATACACTCAAGAATGTCGTAAGTCAAATACTGGCCATTTGAGTGACATCATTCAGTTATTCATAGTGTGAACAAGCAAAGTTTTTTTTCTTGCATAGAGATGAGTATCGTTCAATCTACTTGGATATACAACTATGCATGATAAACACAAACCTTTCAAATTAATTGAATTAGTTTAATGCAATATGTCATTTAATACAAGTTTTAATTTAAATGCAGTGCTATCTTTGCATTTGGCTAAACCCAGTCTCAAGGCAGTTTGTGGCTTCTTTCAGCTTGTATAAAAAATATGAACATATTTCATTTTATGTCAGTGAACCTAACGGATAAAATCGGTATTGTAGATAAATCAGTGCGTTTGGTCACTTTATCCACAGTACAGTATGCACGGATTAATAAGTTGGCTTTTGCATATACATTTTGTTGCCGTTTCTATGTCCCACACCTTTGCGACGTAGTGTAAAGTGTCTCGAGACACCTGCATTCTGTTGTGCCTGTCTAGATGTTCTAAACACAAAAACACACGTCCTGTGTGAATGGCTGCTTATTCATTCTGTGCTGCACGCTCTCAGTAAGTGCAGTTTGACAAGGCACGTTACCCGAAGAAGCATCTGGGCTGTCATGAAGGTGTTATTTTAAAAAAATCATGAAGGTGGTTGTTCAGGTTATGAAAACGTCATATTACAGAATTTTAATTATGATTAAATAATACTTAAGACAGATAATTGTTTAAATTAAATACATATTAAGGAAAGGGTTTGTGAGGTTTATTTCCTATCAAATCCGTTTTTTTTTTGTTGGTCATCTCTTTCTAGTCTCATCACTCTATCACAATCTTATTCTCACTATCATTGCTTGATTGCTGCAGAGTTCACCCTATGTTCTTGCCAATGTCATTATTCAGTTCTCTCTCTCCTCGCTCTTCTCTCTTTCTCTCTCTCTCTCTGTCCTAGTTGGTCTCGGGGGATGCTTTGTCGGTGGCGGTCGGCTGAAGGACGCAGCGTGGTGCTCTGCTCTCTCTCTCTCTCTTCCTTGAGTCTGAGGGTGCTGTGTGTGTGTGTGTGAGAGAGAGAGAGAGAGAGAGAGAGAGAGAGAGACATGGTTCCATGCTGTATCAGGAACAACTGTCCAACATGTTAGTTCCATGATTGCTTTAAACATAGTTTAGAGGTTCATTTTTTTAGCTGTGTGTGTTGTAGCAATGTGATAGGCAGTAAACACAGGTGCACATGCGAAATAAAAAAGAGCTTTGTGCTGTCAGGTGCTGTATGTCGTCTTTACATATCCATGGGGGTTTGGTGGTAACCTGGGAATGATGAACAAATTCATTTTATTTCAACATTGGGACAGAGAGATGAAAGGTGGTGAAAAATGTATTTTTTACTGTAGTTTATTTCTGTGTCCATCTGCGTTTATATGGCTGTGTTCAGAAGAAACCATTGTGCTACTCACATTCATTTTTAAATGAGCTCAACATATTTACATACATGTAAAAGTCCGTTGTATGTACAACAGAAGATTATAGAAGCTGATTGCAGAAGCTTTAGCTGATTGCAGGAGAATTGTCATTCTTAACGGGGCTTTCATTTTTCTTTGCAAAAAAGTTTTTGTTTAGATGCGTTAAATTGCATTTTAGCGTGGAGATATTATTACGGTAATATGTTATTCCTATTCCCAAAGGCCTCACATAAATGTTTGATTTAGAGTAAAACAAAGTTCGTCCTACTTGAAGTGAGAACTTCTTTTCTGCTCGTGACACTTTGTGACATTATTCTAAGTTATGGAAACTGTATCCAGCTGTTTCCCCCCTCAATCTCAATTTATTTTCACATTAAGCTAATGCCTAATTAATTCATATAGACTCCAATTACCATTCAATTACTCCAGCATGCAAAAAAAGCTTATGTGTTGTACTGAATTACACCGCAGCACATGAAGGCCAAACTCCAGGGCTCATGAGGTTAATCACAGTAATAGAATTGCCGATAATTGAAGGAAACATTAACGATAGTTATTAAAGAAAGACAGTTCTGTGGCACTTTTGACCATTGTCATTTTTCCTACCATGGTAGTCAATGGGGTTGAAGAACTGTTTGGTTACAAGCATTCTTCAAAATATCTTTCTTTGTGTTCATCAGAACAAAGAAATGTATACAGACTTAGAACAACTCGAGGGTGAGTTAATGATGACAAAAGTTTTATATTTGGGGAACTGTCTCTTTAAAGCAGGCAAAAGGAAGGTACTTCTTAAAAATAAATCTGTAGAAATGTAGACTAACTCAAAATTTTGTAGTGACCTACGTCTATATTTTTCAATTGGCATAACTAAAAATGATCCCTTGTGGAAGTTCCTTAAACACTTGTACTGAGACGAAACATTTTAGATGTGTCAATACACACCAGTAGTCCAAAGTCTGAGAACACAATGAAAGATTTTCAGTTTTAGGATGAATATAGAAAATTAGAAAAAAAATATGACAAAGGTTTCTTTTTTTTAATGGAACATTCTGAGTTATGGTGGGAAAACATGAAATATCAGGTTTTGTCCAAACTTGTGGCAACCATGGCAGCAAAAGGGGCCATGCATCATTTACAGTACAAAAAAATCTAGTTTATACTTAAATTATATCATTTTTTTAAGAAAGTAATTTGTAATAAAAACTCTGAAAATAAGCAAAATATAACTATTTTTTTTCCTTGTGTTTTAATGTACTGAACCTGATGTATTATTTCAATTAAACTCCTCTGTGTCTCTCCTCGTAGCCTATCTGCAATAACATTGGACATCTTTCTGCTGAATAGCTGTGACGTAGAGTTATAAAAGCGATATGTTCCCACCTTCAAATACCAGAGGATTTCAATGCAATCAAACTGCCCATACTATTGTGATGATGACTGGAGCGATTGACCGTTGCCACATCAGCAACTTCCTTTTCATTGGCCGAGGTCTAGAAGTGATTTTCCCCTCATGTTTCCCAATAGACCCAGTGATGTGTGGTTAGTTTGAGAAATGGTTCAGATTGAGTTGGACATACAGCTGCAAGTATTTGATCCCTGAGCTGAAATCAGACTTCGGCGTCTAAGGGACGATTTTGCGTCTGAAACCGTGTGGAAAACGGGAGCCGCGCTGCTTTCTCTAGTCAAATGACCCCGCGGCCCTCTGAAAAGTTGAACTATTTCCATCTTGATGAGGCACCGACGCTACCTTATAAAATGTGCACATTCCCTTTTTGCGCTCGCCTGCCACGTGTCTACATTTCAAATAACGAACTTGCATGCAAAATGTAAATCACCCCTAATGCATCTTTACTGTGCGTTCATACCGCCAGCGACACCTTGCAACAAAGAGACTTGATGTCATTCATTTCAATGGAATTCCGGCGACATAAGCGACAGTGACCTTTGGAGACCGGAAGGGGGCGCAGTGTTGCCAATTTAGTGACTTTGTGGCTAGATTTAGCTACTTTTACAGCGACTTATTTTTCAAAAAGCAACTTTCTGAATAAGCCTTGGCGACTTCACTTCAACTGCACCGCGAGAGCAGCACAGCCTCTCTCTGTCTACGCAGGGAGAAGCAGGACATTCAGGTCAGACCACACTGACGCGTGAATGAGATACGCATGTAAGTGTTTCCAAGAATTTATCACTTATTGACCTTGTTTGAGCATTACATAGTTTTTGTTGTCTGCCAACAGAAATAGAAAAATAAGTCATTAAGAACCTGTTTATTGTGCATTTGTATTGTTTTATTATAATACTGCATAAGACCACTCAGAGAGTAGAGATATGAAGCAGACCTGAAGCGCTTTGCTTGTCGGATACTACGCGATGACGTCACTGATATGCAAATTTGTTTTTTATATGCAAAATTGATATTTTGTTTGTTTTTTATCGTTTATGACTTTTTTTCTGCACTGTCAGCACTGTGTAAACATTTATTTCTAAAGAAATACTTTGCATATGATGGGCTCATATCTTCATAGATTAGATTCTGAAAGTGATTTGTGCTTAAGGCTCTAGCAGATGGTTAATAACAAATGTCCCCATTTTCCTCCTGTAGAGTTTTGTTTACTGAGCATTGAGGTTGTTGTCTCCCTAATGTTCTTCAGTTCATCGGGAAACACTTTGCTAATTGCTAATTGTCTAATGACTTCACTTTTAGTAGTAATTATGTGATTCTGTTTTTTCTTCGCAAAGCTTCGTCTTCGCCAAACTGCGCCGTTCATCAATACTGTGTGGAGTTTTGCTTAAAGGGATAGTTACCTAAAAATTCTCTCATTATTTACTCACCCTCAATTTGTTCCGAACCTGTATAAATTACTTTGTTTTGCAGAACACAAAAGAAGATATTTGGAAGAATGTTAGTAATTCTCAGTTCTGGGACATCATTGACAACCATAGTAGAAAATGTACAATGCTATAGTCAAAGGTTCCCCAGAACTGTTTGCTTTCCAACATTCTTCAAAATATCTTATTTTGCGTTGAACAGAACAAAAAAACGTATACAGTAATATTTTCTGCTATGGTAATTGTGCCCCAGAACTGAAAACTACTAACATTCTTCCAAATATCTGAGAAATCAGAGGATAAGTTGTATGTTTTCATGTATTAACATAGTTCAATGGTCTGTGCTGGAACGCATTTGATGAATGTGTTCACCCCTTAATACAATGTGAGTAAAGACTCTCTAGTCTGTTTATGTTTGGTTATTTTTCTGCCATGTCCTGTTCCAACCTACAGTGCCCTCCTTCTCCATCTCAATATTAAGATGTCTGCTATTGTTTTATGTTGCTTGGCACCCTCTCTCCGCCATTCCAATGTCACCCGCTACATAAATCTAAGTTTTGCAAGGAGCGGCCTTATCATATTATATTATGGCTGAGTTGCTGTGTTTGCGAGCGTGAGCTTGGTGTTAGGTTGCGTGTTGAGGTTAAATCTATTAGATTTTTATGACTACAAGCTTGATTATGCCACAGCACATAACATTTGTGGTGAATTATAAAAATATGAGATGTGTCGCATTTAAATAGTGTTATAATCCAGTCTGTGTTTTGCCCGTTGTATTGTGGACTTTTAGTTTGTATGCCTTAGTTCCTGTTTCCTATCTAGTATTGTAGTTTTTTGTAGTTCTTTTGTTCATTGGTTTTGTGTCACGTTCTATTTCAGGGGTGTCTTAGCCCTCTCGTTACCCAGTGCATTTAAATCCCAGTGTTTCTGTTGTTTGGTGTCACTCTTTGTTTGATGCTCTTTGTGTCATGCTTCGTATTATGCTTTGTTCAGTCTGTGGATTACCTTGGTTTGTTTCTGTCTATTTTCATTAAATTCATACTGCACGTGGATCCGCTTCTTGCCTGGATTATCACCGTTACAGAAAGACCGACCAACTATGGATCCAGCAGTGGCCCTTGTTTATCTGCGCCAGGGAACTAGCACCCTTGAGGACCACTTCAAAAACATTTTGGACATTACAAACACCTCCAAACTTCTGGATTTTAAGTTGATTTACTTATTTTGTTATGGACTTAACCAGCCACTTCAAACCCAGTTTACCCGTGATGGTCCTCTAGGGTCATTTCTACAGTTTCTGGACTATACCCTGTGGCTAGTTGGGTCCCCTTTCACGGTGGGTGAGGTCATGGAGGATGAGGACAACCCTAAATATTTTTTGGGAGGGGGCAGTGGGCCAGGGGCTTCAGTGGCCACAGATTCTGCCAGTCCAGGGCCCGCTCGCAAGATGGCCGCCAGTCCAGAGCCCCTCGCAAGATGGCCGCCAGTCCAGAGCCCGCTCACAAGATGGCCGCCAGTCCTGAGCCCGCTTCTGGCCTTGCCCGCTTGCAAGCACAGAACCTCCAGCCATCACTGCTGCTTCGCTGGTGGTTCCAAGTCCGGTGATTCCAGAGGCAGCTGTTCCTGTGGTCCTGTCACTGGAGTCGGCTCTATTGGTTGTGGCTCCAGCTCTGTGGTGTGTCTGGGCTGTGTGTGCAAGCCCAGGTTTCCAGACCTGCCTGCCACGACCAGGTTTCCTGACCAGCCTGCGCCTCCCTGGCCTCCTGACCAGCCTGCGCCTCCCTGGCCTCCTGACCAGCCTGCGCCTCTACCCCACGGCCCTGGACCTGTTCCCCTTCATGGGCCTGGCCTGCCAACCCTCTCCCTGTTCCGCCTTCTCTCCACCGCCCTCCTGGACTTTATTTTTGGGGGGCGTCTTGAATCCGCCCTTAGAGGGGGGTGCTTGTTTCGATCTAGTCTGTTTTTTGCCCGTTGTTTTGTGACTTTTAGTTTGTATGCCTTATTTCCTGTTTCCTGTCTAGTGTTGTTGTATTCTTGCTCATTGGTTTTGTGTCATGATCTGTTTCAGGTGTGTCTTGTAAGCCCTCTCGTTATCCAGTGTATTTAAACCCCAGTGTTTCCTTTGTTTGGTGTCGCTCTTTGTTTCATGCTTTGTTTTATGCTTCGTTCAGTCTGTGTATTACCTTGGTTTGTTTTTGTCTTCTACTATTTTCATAAAATTTATACTGCACATTTATCCGCTTCTTGCCTGGATAATCATTGTTACACATACAAAGAGCATGAATGTATGTTGTAATGAACCCTCACATGTTGCAGGCCGAGAGGAGAATTCGCTAAGAATTAATTGTTGCTTAACATGGTTTATTTGCAGTGTTTTAGTATGGTTCACCAAGGGAAATATGCAGATTTGACTCTACAATTCTGCAATCCAATAGAAAGACAAAAGAATAGAAAATGTGCACAAACATGTATTTTAATTAAAGTTTTGTTTAAAGCATGCTTTCTGCAAGCAGTAATAGTTCTTTGTTAATTGCAGCAGGCAAAAAGTGCTACAATAAGGTGCAATGTATAAGAAGCCTTATTAACATAGAAATGAGGTGTGTTTGCTGTAACGTAGATTGTGGTGGGTTCTAGTAAAAGATAATTGTCAAAAAAAAGGGTTTGTGCAAATCTTAGTTATTTCCCCCAAAATGTTATTTTGTTCTCTTAGAACTAGTTTAATGTCAGATCATTCTTATGGTTGTGTGTATTGATGTGATGCGTGAGTAACTATAATCTAAAGAAAGTATACAGGCTGCACTCATTTCATAGCTGCGAGCGTGTACTAAAAAGAGAAGTGAGTAAATTTCTCTTTGATTGCCTTCACACAGTTATTCTGTAATGGCTTATTTTTACTGTGCTATAAAAGAGAAATATAAGAATTGAATATTTTAAATCGCTAAGAGCAAATCTCTCTTGCAGTTTTTGGCAACTGTACAGATAATAGAGAACACGGTCAAACATAAAAAATCACAATATCGAAAAGGTATGTTTGCAACTTTTTAATAGTGAAATATCTGCTTAACAGTATACAGAATCATAAGCATTTTTAGATTTCTTATTTGATTTTCAAAGTGTAAACACTTTCGTTCTGTTGCACTTATGAAAACATATGGGGAGAGTGTTCGAAAAACCTGTTTAAAAAAAATCTTACAGCTACTGTATGTTTGGTGTCAAGTGGCATATACCGTAAATTATTTTATGCAAATACTTTTAAAACCTACAAAATGCAAAAATGACTTTGACAGTATTTTTAATGCCCCGCCCAAGTTGGTCACCTGACCAAAACTGACTTGTCTATTTACATTAACATTTATGCATTTTGCGACTAACATTGCATTACACTACACATTTGTTTCTAAGTATGTTGTGACAGTGCTGTTGGTTGGGCTGCTCAAATAAACAACAGCAAAGTTTTAACAGCGCCACAATGTTTACACTTTAACATACAGTATATAAATAAACTTAAAATGTCTGCATCTATTAAGCTGGGTCAGTATTTTTAATACTGAAAACTTCACATGTACTAAGGGGTTCTGCTGCTAGGTGACGTTTTGGCCATGTGTGAATCTTATGAATTTCACATTTGTTCTGAGAAAACAAATCCCGTCACTGTGTATTTGTGTATCATTTTTTTATTATTATAATCTATAAAGCCATATATATATATATATATACATTTGATAGAATGTAGATAATGAACTGACACTGAAGGGGCATCTTTAAAACACACCATCCATGGTGCAAAATGCATTCATACAGTAACCACAATTTATCCGTTATACAGATGCTGTATAAGAACATTCTGTGTTGGAATGCCCTAAGATGGTCTGAGTTTGTGTGTAATAAGTTTGTTTATAAAAAGTTTGTATGTATAATTAAAAATTCCCAAAATACCTCTGTGAGACCCCTGAAAGTCACACAGTGGCAGAGAGAAAATATAAGTAGGTCATAACTGTACCATTTGTGAGAACTCAAGCAGCATCAGTGGAAATATACAAGTGTACGTGTCTCACCCGAGCATCTCATCTCAGCTGCACACAACACGAAACACGAACAATGACGAAATCATTAACATAAACAACACGATTCATTGCTGAATGTTGTTCTAAACTAAAAAATATTTGTCTGCAGCCAAAAAATGTACGGTAATACCTTCTCCAGCTCTAAAGTCCTTTTTTGCTGATCTTCCTGAGGCCACATGAGCAGGACAAAATAATATTAGTCAATAACATCGTACCGTAATGCTTTCAATCCAATCAAATCCCAAGGGATAAAAATCAAGTCCCCACTCTGAGTTATTTCCCGCTGAATAATCTGTTTCACTACAAAAGCAAAAACCACAGCAGTTTATGAACTTCACGATGAGCTTTTATTGATCAGGTTTGTACATTAGGATTCAAGACAAGTGTAGAAAGAAATTATAAGGAAAAAGATGAACAACTGTTTTACTTATTCAACAGCTTGACATGCACCCTCCTCTCATTCCCTACTTCCATCCGGCTTGACTCATCCCCCTCTCGTTCTTTCAGTGGAGAGACAAGAAAATCAATTGACGGCCATAAAGAGCCCGGAGCCCACTTTCCAGTGATAGTGATTTGGGCTGAATACATAATCAACAATTATAGCTCATCAATAATAAATGCCATGACATATATAATACTCACCTGGGTTTTAAAAGCACAACCAGTGTTTAATCATGACATTAGTGCTTAAAGGAACATGCATTCAAATACGGGTCCTGAGGTTGATCCAAGGGCACGGCCGGTGTGCGTCTTGAACTTAGATCCACATAAAGGGCAAATATGAGCGGAGCGGAAAGCTGAGCACGTGCGGTGAGCACGTGTGGTGCGGGCGTGTTTCCGTCTGCCGAAACTCTACGGGGTGATCAATGCACAGCTACAGCTGGTTGAAGGGGACCAAATCCATAAAACAGTTGATTTGGTTCCATTTTACCAGCTTTAGCAAAGCATTTTAGGATGAGACCTCAACGTGTACGTTTGCCAGAATCCCAGAAATAAGGCCAAAGACACGAGATCGGAACCTGCGAAAGAAGAAGAGGAAAAGTTGAGTGGGAGTTTTATTTTAATATTTTTTTTAAGATGAAGAAATGTTAAGGGAGGTTCACATTCAAGAGCATTTTCTTGGATAAAATGGAAGAGTACATTATGAGTCATCGATGAGTTCGATTTTTTAAATCCTTTATTTTAATTTGACAAACTGAAATAATGATAACGTTTAATAGTAAAGTAGACTAGAATATAGATGATGTTTAGGCTTATAGACTTGGACTTAAAGTCACAAAACTCCAACTTTGATTTCATGGACTTATTAAAGGGATAGTTCACCCAAAAGTGAAGATTCTTGCATCATTTGCGAACCGTAATGTGATTCAAAATGTGAATTACTTTTTCTTCTTCTGCAGAACACAAAAGATGAATTTTGAAGGATATTGGTAACACCACACAACATTAACCCTCATTGACACAAAACCCCTGAGACATTTCTTAAAATATCTTCTTTTGTGTTCCACAGAAGAAAGAGTCACATACAGATTTGGAACTACATGAGGGAGTTAACAAATGATGACATCATTTTTATTTTTTGGTTGAATTATTGCTTTAAGTAAACCATTTATAGGCTGATTTCCCTCACGGTTGAAACACGGTGGCAATTTCAAATCAGTTTCATAGGAGTTTGGGCGAAACAGTCATCATATTTCCATCTGCTGCATCTAGTTGCACAAAAAATGACACACTTCAGTGTTAAACATGGCAGTCAAGCACAACCGCTTGATGTTTACAAAAAGCAGCAACATAGATTTTCACTCAGCAGTGCAAGAATAAAGACTCGAGACAAACAGATTACAGCCGGTACCAGTTCAGACAACACGCAAACACGAATTAAGAAGTCAAGGCAAAGGTTGCTTACGAATCCGGAATGAAAACTGATGCGTCGTTGTATAGAGCAAAGGGAAGGAGAGGAACAGAGGATAATTTAAAGGAAAACGACAGTTACCGCTGTGATACGTGTAAGTGATGGCTGCAGATGAACTGGAAAAACGAAAATGAATTTATCACAGGCCTGCCAATACAGCTAATGAAGCCAGAAGAAGGCACGCTGCTGGAATGAACTCCCATTTGCCCCAATGACTTTTCTTTCCGCTCTTTATTTTGTACCGCTTTGTCTATTTTTATGTCTCAATCACTCCTTTGTTGCCTTTTAAACTGTGTCTTTTTCTCTCTGTCTCCTTCTCTATTCGATCTAAAGTCTTTGCTTTCACTAGGCAGGTCTTTGCGGCTTAAGACAACTCATTGTATTTGGGTCTTTATGTTTGTCCTTCGGGCTCCTCTCAGGGATCCCTCTTAAATTAGCATGAGCTAATCATTTTGCCATTAGGGAAGTTGGCTACCATTATTCCTGGATTGCCTGAAGAGAAAAGCTTGTATTTATAGTATAAGTGTGTGTGTGTGTTTGATTTGGCTCAAGGAAACCGTGGCATTATATGATGATGTTTGCTAAATCTTTCCTTCACTTTATAGTCAGGATGGTCCCATGCCGCTTTTTCTACACGTATAGTTTCAAGCTGTCACTTTGCAACTATAAAAACAGGAGTACATTAGATATCTGAAATAATGTCATTCAGTGCGGCAATGCGGCTCATTTAAAAATAAATGGTGGATACGGGATAGAATCATGTCTTGATACGGACGCTCCATTTGTGTGTTTGTAAAAGAACTGCAGGAATCTTAGACGGTGGAATATGCAGTAACTCATGATGTATTATGTCACAGACCAGTTTAGTCATAAAAGCAGCAAAGATACAGAAAGAATGAGGTGGCATGTCTCTAGAGTTTAATAAAGCGAAAAGAGGAATGAATTGCTTCTGCATTCTGCAGTTTGAGAAGAGAGGAGGAAGTGCATTAGAAGACAGTTGCATCGGAGAACACAAGGCCTGCGGGAACTTAATCTGTGTCCCAAATCACACACTATTCCGCACCATTTTATTGTATAAATATCGTGAGTAGTGTGTTCACACAGAAAATTCCAAAAAGTGCATTTTACCCCAATGATGCACTTATTTAACCGAAAATATGAAGTGTGTTACACTGGACACTTCGTCCAGTTTAGTTAGTATAAAACTGTTAAAGGTCCAGCATGTAATTTTAAGGAGGATCTATTGACCGCAACGATGTCTTCAGGGGTGTATAAAGACCTTACATAATGAAGCGTTATTACCTTAGAATGAGCTATTTCTAGCTACATACACCGCGGGACACCTTACATGGAATGCACCATGTTGTTTCTACAGGTCACCTAAACCGACAAACTACTCTACAGACGGTGTTTCGTAAATACGTTCGGCAAGGAAGCGTAAACGTGATGACATCTTAGTTCTGCGTCAGTCACCTCAGTGCTTCAAAAGTGGTGTAGGGGGAGTGAGCCGTTGGTTGCAATTCACAAGCTCACCACTAAATTTAATCCACTGGACTTTTAGGTTTTCCTTTGGGGGCGACACAAGCCTTCTGAAATGCATACACTAAATGGCAGAGTGTATACAGTATAGTGCAAGTGCACTTACGTTTTTAGGACACAACTTTAGATTTTTGTGTAAATAGTATAAATATACATCATAAATGATGTGTGTTGGTGTAAATTAAATTACAAACCATGAATATGGAATTCTCACTGGCTAATGCAATATAGTAGATGTTATGTGTTGTCTGGATGCATACGTCTGGTCTATTTGAGGGTTATAAGTGCCTTACTTATCAGGACAGAAGTGTGTGTGTTGATGTATGACATCATACAAACTCAGCTGTATTGATATTCTGTGTTTGTGTTTCTGATGTAATTGCCAGCTGTGTTTCTAGTTCTGGGGACATGGATTTTGTAAAGAGAGGCCTATTATTAAAAATGTTATACTGTAATATATATATATATTATTTCTATCTCCCTCCTAACCCCTTTTTCTTTGAGAGGCTCTTTCTGTCTCCATAAGAACTCGGAGTGTTTCTCATTTGAGTTTGTGATTCACGCTCTTACAGTCACAGACGAACATTGCGTATTCCTGTTTGGGCCCCAAGTTGCTTTTAGCCACGCCTCTTTTGACAACACAGAGGCAATTTGTTGGTGACAATGGGAGAGATTTTAACAAAACTAAGAAGAGATTAATTTATGAGCACCACAAAGAAACAGTACAAAGTACAGAAACAGAGATGGCAGCAAAAGATGCAATGCCGTACACATTGCATCCTTAACAAAGCTTTACATTGAAGAGTGCCGTTTAGGCCAGCGGCTGATGACTTTGTGGTAATGAAGTTGTTTAGCAGACCCGACCCCATCAGATTCACAGACAGTCGATGCCACAACACGCAGCCTCTGCGGACGCTTTAATTAGCAGAGCGGCTAATTGAGTTAATTCACTCTTCTGTAGTGCATTAAACTTCAGCCTTTAACAGTTGTTATATATTTATTGGCTCCTTATCTGTACAGTACATCCAGTTTTAAAACTTAAAATAGAGTCTCAGCAAAATGAGCTGAATCACGCTTGCATACCTAGCAACCCTGAACTGGTGATTTGGGCCTGGCTTTGCGCAGAAGCCTGGGGCTAGAGTTTTGGAGGTGCCCTCAGATAAGGCAGAGGATGAGGTGCCGAGCATGCTGCAGTGGGTTTGCAGTGATGGCTCCTCTCCTCATCTCTGCATTCGGACGTGAGCGCTGGCCCAGGCCCTTACTCAGCACTATTTCTGCCCCTGATTGGCTGTTCCAGGCAGCAGACCGCTACAATATCGGTAGATTTTATGTTCAGCTATTTGACTCCGTACTCTATCGGGACAAAGTGTCAGAATTGAAGTTGTTTCACCTTCCGTTGAACTTTGTTTTGCGTCACATATTGTGGGTGGTAACACACAACCCATGCCCGACTATAACTTTCAAACACCTCTAAATAAAACCGTTATTTTTTATTTTATTAATATAGATAAATCACGGAAGTCAACGTTAATATGTCACACCCAACTTTTCTTTATCAGCAATTTAATTGAACAACACATTGTGTTATCTAGTCTTATTTATTATTGGGATTGTTGGGATTACCAGCATCTTTGTTTTGGAAATCTTTGATCTAATTTCAGAACGGTGTAATCCCCAAAGCGGTTTTAATTCTTAACCTTTTAATCTAACGCTAACAACTTTTAAGAAAATCTATAGCAATTTAGATTTATTTCTTTATTTCTATCCTTTCTGCTCTTCTCGCTCGCTCTCGTTCAGCTGATTTTGGAACAGTGGGAATTGTGTAGATCATTGTGGTCGTCTGGTACTGTAGGTGGTGTAAAGTTTTTATTACCTGTGGGTCACTGTAATCTTGTTTAATAGAGGTTTTTACTTAGGTCTGTGTCATTTTTCTTTCAAAGTGCAATGTCTAAATTGTGATTGCGTGGAACTTCTCATCCACTCAAGTTTGTAGCACTCTCTCACTTTTTATTTTTTTATCACGCTGTCGGCCCATTTTTTCAAGAGGATGAGCTATGAATGTAGAATAGAGTGGTTAAATCTTTACAGCTGCAGAAGGGAGACGAGGGTGCAGAAGCGAGCTTACGTTCTGTTACTGACCTTACTGAGGGCACATGTATACGCAAACACATCTTAATGACCTTGATGGTTGTTTAGAGGTCAGACTCAATTGACGGAGTGACTAGATGTTAGAGGAAGAACAAGACACTAATTGTGTAAAAATGTTGCCTAGAAAATCAAATGACAGCCACAATCAACAATCTTTTAGTTAAAGGTCCAATGTTCCCAATTTTTTTGAGGATCTATCGACAGAAATGCAATATAAAATGCATAACTATGTCTTCAGAGGTTTATAAAGACCATATACATCGAAGCGTTGTTTTTATTACCTTATAATACACACACAGCGGGTCCTCTTGCATGAAATTCGCCATGTTGTTTCTACATTAGCCCTAAACTGCTAAACAATTAGCCCTAAACACATTACATTAGCCCTAAACAAACTGCTTTATAGAGTGTGTTTCGTAAATAATATACAACTTTAAAATGTAAATTTTCAATAAAAAAGTATTTTCAGTCATGGACGTATGTAATCCAGTTAAATGATTTATAGAATATGTCTATTTAGATTAAGTAGGATTTCACAAGTTATAACAAGTAGGAAGTCATGATTTATAGGTGTAAGTAGACAAGCCCTCCATGATGTCTCAACATAACACATGCAAACTTTTAATTTCAATGTGAAATACATCTTCGTGCCTCTCTACCTTCATCCCTTTATTAGAATGCATTCACACATTCAGAACGCAGTGTTATTTCACACGTTAAAAAATAAATACGAACTCACGTTGTGTCAATCACATTTACACACTGTCTCCGATATTTTCGTCCGTCAAAAAAAAATTCAAACTGTGATTCGATTTTCAGCGTTTTTCGCATCCGTAGCAATCATTTTGAGAGCCGTTTTGACAATTCAGAGACACCGTACAAAAGAGCGCCAAATACGAAAAAACGCATGCGAAAATTTCGTGTGTGCAATACAGTTCAAACAAATCCTCTCTTCTCTTCTCATATAAGATGTTGCAAAGAAATGATTGAAATACAGAATAACAGGGCAACCATTATATGTAATACTGTGAATGCTCTTCTCAATGATCCTGGTTGTGTTTAACTTGATCTCTGAGAAATCCTTATTTACACCCCTTGTTTTCCCCCTCGGAACACATATAGGCACTAACATTATTATACAACCACACACACACACCACACTCAGCTTTGTGTTTTATATTTATGTTAAGAGAAATATGTGTGGATTTACAAAATACTGTATATTCTACTGTGTGTAGTAATTTTAAAGGGACTTTTATTATGGATCTTCTATTTTCAGGTCTATAGAGCGCAACAGTAGGGTTCCAGGAAGAATCCCTTTTGGTTTTTCTATATAGAGAGATTGATTTTTTATGAATAATGTCTAAGCCTTTCGATGTAGACTCTAGGGTTGTTAAATGATGAAATACAATTCTCTAAAAGCTGTAGGTCACTAGTGTAATTTCAACTTCATTTTCAGTATCCAGATTGCAAAAGAAAAACTGAAGTACTCATATTCACAGAGAGAGAGAGAGACGCACCAATCTAAGAAATGGCTGTGTCCACATTCTCTAACTTTTTATATGTATACTTTTGTATCCGAGTATTAACAAAGCATTAAAATAGTTCTATTTTTATACCCAGTAACAATTACTTTGAGTGTGTGGTTTTGTATTTTTTATATATTTATGCGCTGGCATTTTTTGGTTTGATCATGTCATTTACAATTTTACATGGTAGTTTATAGACTATGATTTAAATAGGCCTTTTTAGCTTCAGATCAGTTTGAAATATTGTGATTCTCTTTAAAGCTGATTGGTTTGTTCCACGACTGTTGTTTGAAGAATTTTATTTTAAATCAAATGTTTATTTATCTGTCAAGAAAATGAAATACTTTCACTGAGGAATTGGGCGGCCACTGTGGCGCTCGACTGCAGATGCAATAAGGTCATCGCAATCACAACAGTAGTCCTTATGTTAATCTCTGCTGTGAATGTAAATCTGTCCATAGGATCATAATACCCCATCTCTCTTTTTCTCCCTTATTCTCCTGCTGCCCCCTTCGTTTCCTGAATGTCCTTCCTTTTTGGCCCGTGTTCTATCACTCAATCTGCCCATTTCTCTCTCTCTCTTTCTCACAGTAATGTTTTCAGCATTTGGCTAACACCCTGTGTGGCAGTGTTGGAATGTTAACTAGGCTGTCCTGACTCTATACTCCTGAAATATATGCGCTCTTAAGGGCCGCTGCAATCAGGCCAGTCACTGTGGGTAATTCACGCGTGTGTATATATGTGTAACTACGCCATTGCTAACCTGTACAGTTGTTCTTGAAGTCTTACACTTTGGTTGCTCCCACTTCATGGAAATGTAGGTAAAGGGGATATTTTTCGATAAATTGTCATGGCTGAGTTTGATCTAAATGGCTACATCAAAATGATCCAATAAGAATCCTAGTCCTGTCCATAGTCCTGTTTTTTATTTCATTTATCATCATCGTTTATGCATTTGACAGACATTTTTATCCAAAGCGACTTACATTGCATTATACTACACATTTTTTTCTAAGTATGTGCAATCCTTGGGATCGAACTCATGACCTTGGCATTGTTAACGCCAGGCTCTAACCCTGAGCTACAGGAAAGCTGAAAAATATAAAGATTAAGATTACACAATCATACTTTTCTTCATAATATCAATAATATATTCAGACTAAACTTGAGAATAAAGTACAAGTTTAGCCTCAACTTTACAGTCGCAAGGAAATTGAAGCAGATTTTGACATGTCGGAGTTGAAATATCACAGAAAATCCTGAAGTGTATGATGGGCACAGATTCTGATTTTTAACTTTAGTTGATCTGTTTAGAGGACATCTAACTTTAAGTAACCAGAATTTTTCTATCCTCCCACCCTATACTCTACTAATGTTATGCACTTATGCTGTACATTTTTCTCACACCTGCACACACACACTCTATTTTTACGCATTCCTCCCATCCTCCCGTGTATTTTTACACCCCCATGTTTACCTTTAATTCAGCCCGTAAATATTTCCTTTGTCCCTGCTGGTAGTACTAACAATATAGAATGTGTTTTTTATGGTGGCCAGTATTGCTGAATGTGCGTTGGGCTCTCAGGTAGTGAATTTGACTCTGCAGGCGCGGGTGCCCTGGGAGAGAGAGGATAGACCACTGCAGGGGCTTTTTATCATCCTTTCACACCCACATCTCTCAATTTCTACCCTGTCTTAGAATCTTTATATTAATATGCCACTTGCGTAGTTATTAATATGTTATAACAATGTAGTTACTCTTTGTGGGGAATATGCAAAATTTGCAGCAGCTGTGTAATATGAGCTTATTTCAATTAAGAAGATGCCCAAGGCTGAGCTACACTGCAGCATGGAGTCTGCAGGGAATGATTCCCTGTTTCCTATAAGAATTGAGAGAGAGAGAAAAAAAGAGGGAATTAATGTTTTTGACGGAGGGAACGCTGCATCGGAGTGCCCTTGTTCTTTTAATTACTTCCTCCTGCTTTACAGCTTCGGTGAATTTTAATTATCCTTGATGTTAATTTTTAAGAAGAATATGGTGTTGGGAAGTTTGTGAGAGTTGGACTATACCGCACTTTTTGTGAGGACGCATCCGAGCGCTTGTACCATAAGGCACGCCCGATTTTTAGCGTGGGTGCGCACCCGTCGCAGGGCAATTTTGCTGCCATTGCAAGTGTTGGAAAATGTTAAGCCCTTCCAACAACTCCGGTGTGATGGGAAAATACAATTATGATGTCACACGGCGAACTTTTCACTGAGAAAATGCCCTCCGCTCAGCTAAAAGAGAAATTACAGCCCCTAATAATACGCCCATCTGTGATACTCAGCTATACTCTGATCCTCCATAATTGTATTCACGGGACATCAGAGCATGTCTCTGTCGTTCTCTCGGTTTTTCTGCAGTGAGAGAGCATGTTCTAGATAAGGCTGACTGTTATTGGAGTTTAAATGCTAGCAGATGTCGCTTTAATTGATTGAAACAAATTACCGACGCATTGATCCTCGGTTCGAGTGTTCCGTGCGAGCGCCACAGGAGCGAGGTGTGTGTGTGCGTAGCAAAAGAATTGTTCTGGTTCATTGAGACTCAACTCTGTTAAAGGACACAGTCAGGCATTGCCTCATAATTACAATCGAATCATGTTTTATTTCTCTCTTCTTGAAATGTGACAGATTTAAAATCACGGCCAGTTCTGTAAGTATAGTTGAATGACCTTTGCATCTTTACACCCTTGAAGGGTCATTCCATATGATCAACATTATATCAAAATAATACTACAATGACTTTAATATTGTATGTGTGATATTGTGATATTGACGACTTAAAGTCATGTGATTTGTCAGTTAAAAAATAAGTTACAATAACGCATTTCATTACACAATGATGCAGTTATATATATTTTGTGCTGTAGGTTGTGTCCAGAAAGCCACATAGAATTCGCATTTGGAGTCACCTGCGTGACCTTCATCATTTTTTTAATTTGAGATGTTAACCAATGAATCGCATTCAGAATAAATGTTTTTTCCTAATACAGTATATGTCTGTGTACTGTGCAAACACACACATACATAAAATAATAATGTATACATGTTTATATATAATATATTCTATAGTATAATATATACATTTATATTTATATATACATTGCCTACATGCATGTGTTTATAAATACAGCAGTGCATGAAATCACAAACTTTTATTCTGAATGCGATTAATTGACGAACAGCCCTAGTTCAAATGTATTGCCACCCTGTGAAAATGTTTAAAGAGACCCTGTCTTTGCTCAAGTAGAGGGCGTTGACACATTGACGCACACACACCATTTGACTGACACTCGGACAGGCTTTCGGCAGTAGCATGGGACAAGAAGGTTGTCTAAACGGTCACAGGATTTGGATCGAACGCCAACTGCGCCTTCACGCTCTCTCGAGACAAGACCTTTGACCCTAACTCCACCTATGACGAGATCGAATGCTACTCATTTACACACATTAGAAAAGCACACATTAAAAAAACTTCCGAACATCAAAGTGTGCCTTTTTTTGAGGGACAATAAATGTATCGCAAACACAAGCCGTACACATGTCTTTGAATTACAACACAAAAGCCTCAAATCGCGTGCTATATTTTCTTTGGTTACGTGTCAGTGCTGAGCCCAGCCCTTCACTACAGTTATGTTAGGAAGACTAATAATGTTATGCTCTGTAACCTGCCTCCTTATTGCCTCCTTGATAAACTGTCCTTGATTTATCTGCCTCCTCTCAGTCACCACCACATCACTCCTGGACCGCATTGCACTCAATCACCGCTCTCGCCCCGACACCATCAGCCGGCGTATTTTTCATAATCTCACAAATCAGACATCAATTTATGATTGAACAAATCCCCAAACCTCCCCGGAAATATTTCTTTTTTCCCCGCCATCGTTCCTCTCTACTGTGCTGCCTGACACATGTGACAAGTGAATCACTCTTGGAAATTGTCGTATGGAACGATTACCAGCGTACAGGATTCACGTTATGATTTACCACACGCTACACTGGGGTCGGGTGTGTTTCCTGTTTTACTGTGGGATATTGGATCTATTGTAATGTCATTAGCCTAGACACTATTTATTTAATGACTTGATTTCAATTATTTGAGGTTTAGTTTGCTGATGTGGCTTTAGTGGCTGACTCGCAGACTCTAAAGGGCTTTTCCTTAGGGAATTTTATCCTCTTTTAACCCCTTTTATTTCCATTTTGGTTTTTATGCTTTTACTTCATATTTAATTCATAGTTGTGCTCTTATTTTGTGTATGTATGCAACTCTTCTTTTTGCACATTTGATATTTTTGATAAGTGGTTTCATGTGCGTTCAAAAGTTCTCCCTAATTTTCCCCATCCGCTCTCATTTGGTTAGCATCGCCCACCGTGATTCCCATTTCTCACGTACATTAAACATGTACAATAAACATGAAATATTGATTCGTACAGGAGTTTCACCTTCAGTGTGGACAGACAAATGGCTTGTTGCTGTAAACCTAGCATAGACACAGTGTTGCCGGTGGGTTTGTCCTGTTTTTAGACTGGGTTTAAGCCAGAGCCAGTAAGTGTGCGGGGATTCTGATGGGCCCATTGGCCCCTACGGTCCCCTCAGTGCTGGGCTTTGGCTGTCTCAGCTCACTGGCTCTGTCAGCATTGTTGCATATTTAATGTCCTGACGAACGCTTCCACCTGCTGACACAGGAAAAGTGACAGAACAATACACCTCCCAACCCCCTCCATCTCTCCGTCCAGACAGCTTCACAGTCTGTCTGCCCGGAACACCATCATCAATCCAGTCTCGCTCTCTCCATTTATCTCTTGCTCTAAAATACGTGCTATTTCACATTCCCACACGTGACCTATCTTTTGTCTATTCCAGTCGTGATTCAGTCATTTATGTGTATATCATTTTTACCCGGTCGCTCATTCTCGCTCTCCATCTTTCCCATGGAATGTTTATCCCACTTTTTCCTGAATTTTGAACCTGAACTGCGATCTCTTTTTTCACTTTGTCTTACAAGCATGACCCATCAAAGGCCTCAGAAGAACATGAGGCCCAGACGTGAAGCAAAAATTTCTACAATTCCTGTACTTATGTCTTAATGTCCCCCTCTCCCATTTTTTTTATTTTGTACTTACACACACACACACACACACGGACAGTCCATAGACGTAATGTTTTTTATACCGTACAAACTGTATATTTTATCCCCTACCCCTAACCCAACCCCTAAACCTAAAGATCATAGAAAAATGTGAAAAATATTGTTCTGTACAATTTATAAGCTTTTTTGCCCATGGGGACCTCAATTTTGGTCCCCACAGTGACACGAGTCCCCATGTGTTGGTGTGCATTCAGGTTTAGGTCCCCACCGGGATATAAAAACATGTACACTTTTCTTGACACACACTCCTTCACTCCGGGGCGCAAGTCAGGCTCTGTACAGCTTGGTGTTTGGTGTAGCCAGTTTGTTCTCTGATGTGATTGTTAGTCTCAGAGGACGTGCTTTACCGGGTTCTGACCACTACTGACCATCACACAGCTTCCCGTAACACAGTCCACAAACTGTGTGTGTGTGTGTGTGTTTGAACCCAGACATCCAGACTCTGTCTTTCTGTTAAAGACTAAGTGAACACACACTCGCACTCAAAATCAGGACAGCTGGGCCTGTCTTTCCAAAAGTTCAACTATGTACTTAATCCCTCTGTGGACACAGAAAGAAATAAAATATATACATTTATTAACCAAAGGTCAAGCAGGACACAGCCAGAGGCTCAGTAATGGCGCAAAGCTGCAGCCTAAAGTATTGCGTTTAGGTAAAGTGACCCTCACAATAGATGTTAGATGTTTAGTTAAATTGTAAGGTTTAGTTAGTGACATTTTACAATAAGGTTGTAAAAAATTAGCTAACATGAACTAATAAAGAGCCATTTTTACAGCATTTATTATTCTGGTTAATGTTAATTAATTTAAATAAAATTGTTCATGTTAATTCAATATGAATTAACAAATGTTAACAATTACAATTTTGATTTTAAAAAGGTTTTAGTAATTAATAAATTAACATGAACTAATATTAATAAATGCCGTAGAATGATTGCTTTTTATGATCATAATAATAATTATTTCATGATGGATTAACTAATGTTCAATACGATGAAGATAATTAATAAAAGCTCATTGTAAATTGTTACCATTTTTATTTATATGAAGAAAGAACCTAAAAGAAAGTGATGAAAATAAACCGTATCGTCATCATGCATGCAGCAGTGTAAAAACTATGCGCATGGAAAATGCCATTTTTTTTATTTTACACCACCTGACATTTATCAAACAAGTTTTAATTCTTTGCATGGACCAAATTGAGATGTTTATTAATTTATTTTTATACGCCTGTAAACAAATGTTCAAAACTACCACAATATCGCCCATGCAGAGTTAGCCTTTACTGTGGCTGTAATGCAGATACTTATTACAGGAATGAATACACTTTGTTGCAATGTGGGTAACATGTTTGTTTCGTTGTTTTTGGTTATCATACACATTTTTTTTGTTTTGTGAATTTTGAAGCTTGAACCAGCGAAGCTGAAGTCACAGTACATGTCATGTGCCTCTTTATACAGTCGACCGTCAGGATTTAAATAGGAAAGACTAAAAAATCTGGACATATGGAGCGCAGGTCATCATAATCATTATCAAAACTGGGATGTTCACGTTGATCCTGGGCAGCAGGAAATCATCGCCATTAATGTCTGGCAGTCAAAGCAAGTCAAACAACTGGACTTTGTTATAAATTATTCTGAGGACATTTCACTGAGTGGCTTCAACGCTATCTCTCTGATGCTATGTGAAAGCTCTCTCTCCCTCTCTCTCTTCCTCCCTGATTTTATTCATTAGTAAGCATTTGTTCACTGCACCATCTGAACTGCTGTCTGTGTGCTTTTCAACATGAGGCGACCACAGTTTGATTACTCCATAGAAACCCAAGCGCTTCTGCAGTTTCCGCATCACCTCATTACATCATCCATTAATACCTCATTTAAAAGTAACATACAAAATTAACTCCAAAAAAAGAAAGTCTTTTTTAATAACCGCGTATCGAGTTTAAATGACATGGCGCTAAAAACAGAAGCAGAAATGTATTTCGTTGTACACCTGACGCCTGCATATACATTATATTACACAAATTTCTATAGACCTACTACAGATGCTTTTTAAAGTGTGTGTGTGTGCACTTGTTCCTCTGCCCCGGTCTTTCCCTCACCTGGTATACATACTTCTTTACATTCCATAGCTGCTCTTGTTCATATGGGCATATAAAGAAGTATGTCCACCAAGCAGGGTATGTGGGCATATGGACAAATTCACATCTTTCGTCCCCTCGCAATCTTAATGAAGCGTTAAAAGGCCAAGACCTACTTAAGTCAACGGTCATTGCTTAGACTCTCTTATACTAAATACATGCAGTCTCACGACACACACAGATGTGCACCTGGTAGTGTTTTTCGTACTCTTAAAACTTTACGCCACATTAATGTCGCTCTTGTGCACATGTCACGGGTACATCAGAGTTTGTGTCAGAGCTATGGAAGTGTAAAAAGTGTTTAATGAAGCACAGTGATATTTCAGCAATCGCCGTCCGCACGTTCATGTGACATTACAGGTCAGGTCACAGTTTTTTTTAAAATACATTTTAAGATGTTCACATATCGTGTCACTTCCGAAACCCCGCTCAACTATCATACCTCAAGGAGATGTAAAAGAAAATCCGGCGAATCTTACACCCTACATATTCCGGAAGACACAAATCTCAAAATAATCCATTTGTATTCTCGCTGTACCTTCATAGGTTTGTACAGTTGTCTTCTTAGCTGTTCACCCTGAAAAACTGCATTGCTGCACACACACCCACCCGCCCCCAAACACACACACATATCAGGCAGTATGTGCTAGTTTTACTGGAAGAGCAGTTTTTCACTTAGTCTACGCAGAGCACAGCCACACACGATTCACCTTGACTGTCAGCCAGAGAGGTACAGCTGCAGCAAGAGGAGAGGGAGAGAGAGAAAGATAGAGAGAGATTTGGTTCTTACCTAGTGGGTAGCTGTCAGGTACAGTTCCCCAGCTTCAGATGGGCCAATGCACCACAAGGAGGAATAAAACAATAAAGAGCGACCAGAAAGAAGTAGCTTCCAATCTCACTGTCCCAGGTGCTGCCTCTGCAGTCTCTCTCTCTCTGTTTTGGTATCTGAATCTTTCTTTCCCTCTACCTCACATTCTCTCTATCTTACATTCTCGTATGGTTCCCTCCTCCCCCATCTCTGCCTCACTCACTGTCACACCTCATGCACAGACACACGTGTAGTGAGAAAGTTTAGGTCTAGCAGAAGGATGCTCTCTACCTGGTCCTGTGATGTCGGGAAAATTAATGGAATAAATGTGCCTGGTGCTGACCTGCCCTCTCTAGTCTCTACACCTTCTGTCCAGCTCTCTCTCTCTCTCTCTCTCTCTGATCATCTATAATGCACAGCCTATAGAGGCGGTACACTCCTCCTACTAATTCACTTTATACCTTAACCCCTCCTTCTCTTCCTCTATCGCTCTCTGACCCTTGACACTGTTTCTCTTATAGCCTTTAACTCCCGATCTCTCTCTCTCTCTCTCTCTCTCTCTCTCTCTCTCTCTCTCTTTCTCTCTTAGTTTCAATTTTTAAGTGCTTTATTGGCATGGCAAACAATTGTTTGTTTGTATTGGCAGCTTGTCTGTATGTGCAAATGGAATAGAGTAAAACAGTCAAAAGATAGAATATACAGAATAATTAAAACCCATTCTCTCTAATCTCGCACGCAATATATAGTAGTTGTGATAGATCTTGAGTGACACTGATGGGCGGGTACTTGAGGGACAAATCTGAACCTCATAAAGCATCATTCACAAATAATGTAACTTTTCCATTTTTACTGAAAAATGGTTCAGTTCACCCAAAAATGAATAATAATTAATTTGCTCATTCAGATTCAAAAGCTTGTTTAACTTTTGTATCACAAAAATGAAATACATGAGATTAATTTCTCCGCAAACGCTTTTCTTTTGTCCCTACAATTAAAATCAGGAAAGAAGTCAAACAGGTTTGGAACAACATGAGGGTGTGTAAATAATCACAGAATTTTCGTTTCTGGGTGAAGTCTATACTAATTTGAATAAGCTTTATAAATATATTTTTTTACTCTACAATATGACCTTACTTGGCTAAAGGTGTGTGTTTGTTCTTTTCTTATCTACTGTTTAAGGACACATTTGTCCCCAGAAGTGATCTAAATCTGACAAAACTTCCCTTCCCTGGAGGACATTTTCGACCAAAAAAATGAAGTCTAAGGAGTGGTGTGGTTCATATTTAGATGAGCGAGATGTAAAGTGTGTGTGCTTGTGTGTGATTTTGGGAGAGCTTCTTTCACCCCAAATTCCCCCGTGCTCTTCTTCCTGTTCAGATCAATACCAATTTATAAGCAAATGCCGCTCAGCTGACTTGTCCCTTTAATAAATTAGACCATCGCTGATGTCACTCCGCTAATGAAGCCCCTCACAAGAGTGTTAAGAGAATCTGCAACGGGTGACTTTGCATACGTTTGTGTGTGAGTGTGTGAAAGGAACGTTTAGAGAGAAATTAAACCGAAAAAAGGGTTTTAACAATGCATGAAAGCTAGGACAGGCATATGCAATGATCATACGCTTGTGTGTGTGCGCTGTGAATGATATGTGACTGATAATTACAGCAGAGGGCAGTCAGAGGAGGAACACACCACTGTGTCAGATCCGCTACCGCCATGTGCTTTATAACGCCATACGGCGTTCCATTAATTACTTTTGAGTCTATTTAGACCAAAATAAAAGATTTAATAGTTACTATGGAAAGAGAGAAAGATTAGAGGTGAGTGATCTGATACTGTCACATTAGCCTATACGCACATGCGCTGTGGATAAGAATACAGAGGAGTGACGTGAGCCGTAGCGCGCATACAGAGCAGGACATATTTATGCATGTGATCAAAGCAGCTTCCCCATCACACTCCACATGTCCCACAACCCACCACTGTCTTATGCCCACTCGAGGACATCTCAATGTGACCACAATGTGCTACTTAAAGCCAAAGTGTGCCATTTTTTGTAAGTTAAAAATCAACAAGCCATACATAGGAACAGATTGTTCAGTCGGCTTGAGTTTAAGACAGGGCCATTTGCCTTTGCAATGGAAAATATTAATTTATGAGCAATTCCATGTAACCGTCGACCTTAAGATAAACAAATCTAGTTTTTACTAAAGGTTTTCAGTATACTGATAGGTCAGATGTCAATAGTTGGTGGTTTAAATTTCAATGTGAAGTCTCTCTTAAAGTTTTAAAGCACTTTTTTTCAAAAGCATCGTAGGCTAACTGTCACATCCATAACCGTACATATTCCTCATAAATGGGAACATGAAAATTAAAATTAAATATATTTTTTATGTTCTTTAAAGAGACATCACTTCTCTATTTTTTGGGTATTTTTGCTTCTGATTTGTGCATATTTTAATTCACAGAAATCCTGCAAAGTATGTCGTCTCTCAAAAATGTCCGTTCTTTTTTGTTACATCCATAACGCATACATTTTCCTCCCTTTTAAGAACCGAAACCTCGTGTTTAGTCTGATCTTTTTCTGATGTCTGACTCTATCATTAGGGAATTTGTCAGATGAGTCAATATATTGCTAAATAAAAACATTCTCTAAGAATTTACATTTCAAGTTTTTACTGAAAATGCCACATCCATAACGCAGGAATTGCCCTATTCCACACTTTGGCATTGGTAGTACATTAATTCTGTCATTGGATTTTGATGTAGTTGGATTAAAATAATAGTTTGTTGGCAAGCACCCACTATGACAGTCACATTAGGACAGTACAGCAACCGTACATTTGTTCTTTTCCATTAGGTACGTAATTCAATTAAATTCAATTTCGACTCTTTCAAAACGCCATCGACGTTAACAGCTGCTACACAAAATAAGTAACAATAATGCACTAAAAGACAATCACAATTGAATCGAAAGAAATCCAAATTTGATTAGAAATTCATTTTCTGTCTGGCTGCGTGTTCTGTCTGCTAAGCTCATTGCCAGAGGCGGCCATTGGTTGCTATCATCTAACAGTTCTTAAGATCTTCTCTCTGAATCAGCACTGCCTTGTTAGTAATTAAACTAAAAGTCCTCATCATGAATCAAACTCGCTCTCTCTCACCCACCTCTTCTTTATCTGGATCAGACGGTGGTTTGTGTAAATCGACCCCGGTCACGGCCAGCTCTTCATACGACCCACCCTCCCGTCCCCAGCAGCTCAACGCCATAGATAGCAGCATTACCAGGAAATTGACTCGTACGCCCATCAACGCACATACGCTTTAGAGCAGGTGTACCATTCCTGTCTAAATAGACGTCCAGAGTTTCACAAAGCTCCATCCACCAGCGACAGCTGCCGTGCTAATGTCACCTGATCTATCCCAGCTTCTGCCTACTCCACATTTAAACATGACTGACAGCCCGGGGGCTAACGCCTGTCCTGAAGCCATCAAAGTAAAATTAGAAAAAGAGGAGCAAGCAGCTTTGTGGCCCTCACTGCACAGTTAAATATCAGTGTCAGGGGGCACCAGTGGTGGGCGCTCCACATTTACTTGAACTATTCTAAACAAAAAAAAATCAGTTTGAAGGCATGAAGAAAGAAAGAATGATAACAGCGGAATGAGAATGTTTCAGTTCAAATCATCCTCCGGATATTTTTGGATAATTACGCAAGAACCCTTCACTGCCCCGGGTCGTAGCGTTGCTCTCGCTCAATGTGATGCAGTGTGGAGTTACTAGCCGTGCATGCTAACACACCGCTGCTAAAACTACTTTGACAGGAGCTGGATGGTTGAACACGCAGACTGCGATTGTCCTTTAATCCACACACACACATGCTGATACATCACTTGAAGCAGTGACACTGACTGGAGGAAACGTGTTGAAACACACACACACACTTACGCGCAAACAGTATATACTGTATATGTATTTACTCACAAACACACACATACTCACCAGGGAGAGGCAGCTCGTGCGAGGCTCCAAGAGGCAGGGGACGCGTCCGATCCCAAGCAGCTGATTCAGCGTTTGAGAATTTAAAGATGAGAGGAGAGAGAGCGTGAGAGAGAGAGAGAGAGAGAGAGTGAAATGTACAGATCAGAGAGAGAGAGAAAGAGAGAGAGAGGTGAGGATATAGGAATGCAGAGGATTGCCATCACCGAGTCTTCTTGCGTCTTCACGCGGCGCAAAAATGAAACTCAAACGAACAAAAATATCAGACGAAAGTGACCAAGAGACCCTCCAGAGTAGAACCCACAACTCCCCACCTGTCCTGAGAGAGGGAGACAGGGATAGAGCTACGCCCAGCTGAAACAAGAGTAGGAGAAAGTATGGACAGTATGCTGACAGTACTAAATGAGAGACGGCCGGAGAGGGATGGAAGAAGAGAAAAAGCCATAAAGCGAAAAACACACTCGAGGGAGAACAGGAAAGGTTTGGAGAAAATGAATGTGAGGAAGACAGAGACATAAAAGAACAGCAGGTCACCAAAGTGAGCAGTAGACAGAAGTATAGAAGGTAGCCGGTGTGCCTCAGACAGGTTTGTTTTTCTCTCCTTCCCACATGCTGTTATATATTCCATTCTGTCAAGCAATTCTGTCCATACTTTCTCCACGAAAAAGCCTATTGGAAAAAAGCGACGTGACGAATTCAACGTCGAAACCCCACATGACCAAAAACGGCCAATGTTTCCTTAAAAAATTTAAACAGTTGAACGTCATACAAATTGTTTGATATCGAACGTGTCTACGGTTCACGCGGGAAGTGTCCGAACGGGCTGGTCAGAGGAGCCTCCCACTGTTCCAAAGCTTTTATACCCCTAAGGGGTCAATGCAAAGACGCCCCCCGGCCCTGCACCCACTACCCTACTCTCTGGCCTTATTTAGTGAAACAGGGTAAAAAATAGCTCTTCAAGTGCTGCTGCTTGCTCAGATCATCCATGGGTGGGGCCAGTGGAAGGAGGGGCTTGTGCCGAGGGGCGGGGCTTATGTTGATTGGCCTGTTGGGGATTGCGGATGTCAAGGATGGTTAACCTCGCAGTCACTCATTCTGATGTTAGTCAGACACCTGCATTTGTCTTTACTTTTATTCTTCGAGTTTTTTTATTTCTCTGCTAAGATTGAATCCGCCCCACCCTGTGCTACCGTCAGCTCACCTTAAATCCCTCACACTACCTGCCTGCACCTCTAGGCTTTCCAGTTGGTCTCTGGAGGTATTTTTAGGCAGGCCAAATAAAGAGGTGTGTTTAGCTTGCAGACTGCTGCCCGGCCTCGCCCTGCCCCGTACCACCCAGCAGTTTAGTCACTAGTCTATCTATAGTCAGAACCAGTGGGTTTTAAGACAGAAAAAAGGAGAGGTGACCATTCAGTGACACGGTCCAGACCCAAATGGTTCCACCCGGACCGCAAATCATTTATCATAAATTCATTTGTATATAAGGTTTATATTAAAGTTTATAAACTCTTTTTTACCCTTTATGGCTGAGCATCTGAAATGGAATATATGGGTCATTCTATAATTGCGGGTACACCTTGTGTGTGTGATTTATACATTTTCATTGTCATCAATATAAAACACCAACACTTCCAGTACAAAATTACCTGTTCCCCAGTCACACCACTACATGTGGAAAAAGCCATACATTTTGTAAAGAGGCTTTCTATCACAAGAAAATGGTTTTCAGCTGTCCAGATTTATAAAGTGGCTCAGTCGACTCAAATATAAATTCTGTTGGATTTAATAATCAAGACATTTTTTGGGGCGTTCTTCCAAAATTAAACGTTTTAATCGTGATGTACCTTACTGTATGTGTGTCAGAGAAACCATTGTCAAACTAAGTTACCCACTAGGAAAACTCGTTTGACAATCTCACATAATTTGCATAGTGTGATGCCATAGAAGCACATGATCTGTCTCTTTTCTCTAATATTGGGAAATTATTAAATCAGCGAACCTGTGCCTCGAGTGGATTAACTGACTGTCAACAGTGTTACTGCAATTTCTGTTTGTCTAATCATAATGTGTCGTTCAACAGCCAATCAGAGCAGGTGAACAACCACATATAAGAAGACACTAGTAATGGTTAAACTATTGCCTTTTGTGTTTTTCTGAAATACAGGGCTGGAAGTGGGGGAAAACGCGGGGGGACGGAGTCCAGGGAGTGAAATTCAAGGGGGACGGAGATCCACCACTAAATGTAAAGGATTTCCATCTTTTATCCATTTTGATATGTCACACGTAGTACACATGTGTGGTTTATTGTTGACAACCCATCAGTTTTTTAAATAAAAAAATGTCCCCATCTAGAGATCCACGAGTGAAACTTTCCAGCACTGCTTAACATTTTAACTAATAGTGATACTTTTTTACTGTTCTTTTATGTTCTTCGTAAAGCTGTTCACAACAGCGCTGAACAAATAAACAAGGATTTAATTATTTGCAATCTTTAATGGACACAATTTGACGTTTTCATGTTTTATATTAGAAACGGGTTTCAAATTGAGTCACATAATCGAGCCATTGAGTCATTTCCCCAGTAATGTTTGCAGTACAGAACATCTTGTTTGTGTATTTATTAATTTACTGATTGAATAATTGATCGCTCCTCGCTGCTGTAATCATTTGCTCAGTGATTTTTGCAGTGAAGCTATTTATACTTCTGCTTGCCCTTTGCTGTAACCGAGCAGGGCATGCTTGTACAGTATGTTTGCTTGTAGTCATTTCTTTAATGCCACCAGAAAGATGATGTCAGCTCCAACTGCGTCTTGGTTCGCCTTACAGTTTCTTTTACATCTTACCTTAATCCCACTGTCATTTTTGTTTGCTTGGGGCTTGTAAGGTACCGTACTATTCCACTATTCCCCATGCAACATTCTCAAGAACATTTTGTATTGTAACAAGTGCAGTAGAAATAGATTTGAATTGTTCCTACGGTGTTATTAAGAGAGGCAATTGACGTACAAGAGAGAGAGGGAGACAGTTGAAGTTAGGGAATCGGAACTGGTGAGGTAAGGAGGGGGTTGCAGCAGGCGGAGTTTAGACGAGAAAAGAAAGATATTGATTTCCACCTTAAAAAGGCAATCTCCGCAGCTCAAGGGCTCTTGGGGAAAACGACAGTATTTCAGGTATGTGTGTGTGTAGATATTGTAATAATGTTGAAAGTGTTATTAACGAGTTTGTCTGTCGGTCTGTCAGGGTAGAAACAACAGGACATCCCAGCCTTACTTGGAGCATGACTCAAGCCCAAGTACTGTCTACTGTTATGCAAAGGCAGTGAGAGAGAGAGAGAGAGAGAGAGAGAGAGAGATTAAAGGTGCAATGCCAGGATCTATTCTTACTCTTATTATTACACAACATGCCTCTTTTGTTCCAATCACCAAGTGTCAGTTTAAGGTATACACCGGTTTCACTTAGATATGCTTGTATTTTTCTAGTGTGTTTAGTGCTTAAGTGCTTTTAAGTTCTCTATTGCCTTTGTTAATGTTACACCAGTGGCGAAAGCTCTGGGCTAATAATGCAAATAGCATTGGTTCGATCCCAGGTGTAAGTGACTCATGAATTGGAGAGTTACCAAACGGCCGTTGCCACAGTTGTGCCCTTGAGATAGACGTTCAATCCTGGTTTGCTCCGAGGTGACTGTCTATGTAATTAGTTTCCTTTAAATCACTTTGAATAAAAGGGTCTGCTTAATAACTAACCGAATCAGCAGTGCTGAAATTTGTATACTTTCTGTGTATGGCATTTTTCACATTGCACATTTCCATAATTACACAGCTCATAAAATTTTGCGTATGGCTTTCAGTATTTTTTTTGGTTCTGTGGAAAGATTAGAAAGAGCACTGCTTTACAGTTTCAAATGCTACAGTTATTAAGAGGTTTATTGTGAAAAACGGTGTAGAACAGTTTGCAGTGGTACTTTAGCTTGTTGTGACAGACTCGTCTTAAGATACAATGACACTGATATGTAAAAAAAAAGAACGCTAAATAATCGTTTAGGCGAGATGTATGAATATGTAGCTTCTTACAAAAATTATAGAAGATTTTGTGCAGAAATAATAAAATAATGTATTTTTTAACGTTTATACAAAGGTACTGCAAAACGTATCTCACAAGTCAAAACCATTTCTTTCTTAGCTTTTTATAGTCCAAAACAGCGACCCCCAAGCTTTGTCATTACCCCTTGTTCTACCCTAACCACAGGTGTAGTTTATTTAAAGACGCCCCAAATTATTTTTAAATGGAGATATGAGTAAAGGAATACAAATTAATTTTCTCATGGTAAAGAGTAGTAGTTTTATTTTTCTTGACGTGATGTTATGAATAACATTTTCATTTTAATTGGAGTACCATAATGGTAAGATATCAAAACCATTGTCCATGCTAGTCAATAACTGCGTAAACAGTTTTTTTTGCAGCATTTTCTGTGCCCCACCTCATCACAACCTGCAACGTACTTGTTGTTCCCGTTTTAAACCCCTGGTCTAAAGTTTTTTTTAACAAAAACAAATAACCTTTTGAGAAAGGGTCTTCATTGGATGTTAAAGGTTCTTTATAGAACCATTCAGCCCAAAATGATTTTTTTCCTATGGCATCGTTCGGCACATAAGAGTTTGTTTACTCTTTCAGCTCACCCACCATTGCCAGATGTGTCAAAATGTTAATTTTGGATACACTGAATGGACTACATTACATGCAATGCATTTTCCAACATGTTCCTGTGTGTGTGTGTGTGTGTGTGTGTGTGTGTGTGCGCATGTGTGTAGTGTGATTCCGTGTTTCTGCACAGGGTGCAGTTAACTTTCCCGGGGGAATGTCACTTAAGTGACTGTGTGTAATGGTCTAAGAGATGAATGCTCTCTCTGCATTATAGTGTGGCAGGAAGAAGCAATGGATACACACAATCACGCACACACACTCACCACTAGGCTAATCTGAGAGAGAGGGTCTGTGTGAAATAAAATATTTCCGCAGCCAAGTCTTCATACAAAGGTGTCACTTTCATTAGTGGTTGGTGCCAAAAAACTCCATGTGCCAAAAAAATGTAAGTGTGTGGGGTAAAGGGTTTCAGAGTAAATTCTACTAACTCATATAATTGTTCTGTAGCACTATACAGTATGTGTGTTTGAGCAGCTGATTTACCAAAATAATTATTTGTGCTGTGAGAAAAAATGTGCCGAATTGATCTGTGCTGAATTGTTCAGGTCAGTTTTGAGGTTGTGGAGTATCGTAGAAGCCCACCACAATCTGGAACTGCATCACTTCACCAATATAAACCAGACACCTGAATCTGGGTGCGTGCTTTAAAACACTCTTTGTCATTTGTGGGATGAATCGCATCTATTCACTACACTACTAACATAATGTTCAGTGAAGCAAACCTAATAAACATTCAAATGAATGAATAAATAAAAACACACTTACAGAAAGCCACATGAATTGCACATGGTCGGAAGTGAAACGTAAATCCTGGAAAATGTTCTTATAAAGTTCATGTGAAATCAAATCACTTTTATTGTCAGATCACCACTTGTGGTGAGAGAAAGTCTTGGGTGTATGACTGTATGACAGACAACTATATGACTATACAGACTTAAGTGACAGTATGTAGTGCAGACCAACACAGACTGTACAAAAAAGACATTATACACATATGGACAGTATATACACAATATACACAAGATATACACATTAGACGTTGAATATACAAATTAAACATACAGGTGTACACATGAACGTGTATGTGTAATGGATCAACCATACAGTGCAGTGGAGGGTTTTGCATCACACTGAAGGGGCTTATTTCGCGATAACAGCCGGCTGCTTGTACATTATCCCACTTATTACACGGCTACTTGCCACATGAGAAAAAACTGGACATGAAATGTGATTTTGAAATATTTTATTTGCTCATTTGCTGCATCCGGGTTAACGTGTGGTATTAGTTTTGAGAGGTTGTTATCTGGAAATAACGAACCTGCAATTGTCGTGACTGGCCAATCAGAATCAAGCATTCTAATGAGCCGTGTATAATCCAAATTAAAACACTTCAAAAGAAGAGACTGGTCTCATTACTGCCATGAGCACAGCAACACAGCAACACTGCAAAAAATGACATTCTTCCTAAGCATTTTTGTCTTGTTTTCTAGTAAAAACATTTGAAACTTCTTAAATTACGATCAATTTACATAACAAGAGAAGTGAACTAAGATATTCAGTCTTGTTTTATGAAAGAAGTATAAGAACTAGGCAAGTTTATGTTTGAAACAAAATTGTAAATGAAATCGACCGTAAGTTACTGCCCAACCAAGTTTACCAGTATAGTGTTAAGAACATTCTATGAACGTTTAATATCCGTTTGCACAATTTTTATGGCTATGCTCCCAATCTCAATATGTTTAGTTCAAAGAGTTTAATTAAAGTAATTTTGTAGCATAAATGTAATTAGATTAAACGCCGAACTCCTGTCAGGCCGTGTACTTGTAAAGAAACAGCTGGTTTGTGTAGTAAGCGCCGGTGAGTACAGCAGAGGTTAAATGGCCCTAAGCAGAGGCCTGCTCTGTCAGATTTAGTACCCTTTAGTGAGATTTGGGCAGGTGCCTTTCTAAACTGGGCACGTTCCAGAGCCAGTGGACACAGGCGAGCAAGGAAACTCTACTGAGAACACAGCCCACGCATGACCGCCTGCAATTCGCTGATCCTGGATCAGGGCACGTGTGAGTCAAAGGAACAAACTGTAAAAGACCTGAGCTGATCTCAGACCAGCAGTACATCGGTTTGAACTTCACGTAGCGTAATGCCAGGCATGCTGAGGACTGCGCTGTAAAACCGTCATGTTCGAGAAGGCGCGCTATGTTTGTTCGCGTGGTAATATTTACCGTTCCTCTGTTCATCAAGCAGTAAATTGCAGTAGCGTGCGTGGCACAATCGCACTGCCGTAGATTCGTGAATTCATGTCACAAACTGCTTTCTGATCATCGCCATAAATCTCGGCTGCACCGGCACAGCTCGAAGCGTTTCAGTGTGCAAAAATGTCACCCTGATGCATGGAAGTGATAATCGTGTGAAAAAGTGAAGGAGAGAGAGTAAGACCAATGAAAAAAATGCATCTCTCTTAGCGCAATCTCTTCGCGATTGCAAATCGAATCAATAATGCTACGGCGTGCTGTTTCGTATCCATTCTTCATTTTTCTCTCTCTTTCTTCCGCGATTTAATGGCAGAGCGAAGGGGAGGGCGAGAGTGTCTGGACTCGTGGAGTGTATTTGAGATATGGAGAATAGCACAGTGTAATGTGACAGACCTAAATCAATAAAGACAGCTAAATATAGCCCTGGCTTCTGTAACAAGAAAAACGTATTTTCAATGGATGTCCAGTCAAAGGACGCTAGAGGATTTCTGAGGTACAGTAAGCAGCGTGTGTCAACTTGGTGTGTATTTAGGCACACGTGTCTCAGATGTGACAGATGATGGTTTGTGGGTGTATAATTCAAAGGGCAATAAATGACACAGCAGCGTGTGTATGTGTGTGTGTCAAGAAAACAGCTGCTATAATGCAGAAGGTTGTCCCAGGCTGCCAGTGGAGATCTTTGGTTTCTCAAAAGCGGCATGTTTGACCCTCCATAGACCTCCAGTTCACCGCAATTCCTCCATCCATCCATCTCGCTGTCTTGAAGCAAACAGGCCTCTTTTTACCTGCATTTCAACCACTGGCCCTGATTCCTCTTTTTTGGCTGTGTTTCTATATCAAGCACCGACAATAATCTGTGGGTGGAAATAGGGCTTGTGCACACATTTGCTGTAATGGGAAATGCACCCGCCATTTTTTGATGATGTGCACACTTGTGTGTGTGTGTTTGGGGGTGTTGGGTATATTTGTTTTGATCAGGCCATAATTCAGTATGACAGCAGTGGCTGCTTCCTTCCCAGAGGTTTCAACAGACGTCTGTTCCCCCTGGTAACTAAACACATGGAGCACTTCTCTCATACTGTTGTACTCAAGATGGTTGTGTGTTCTTCTTCTGTACATTGTTTCTGGTTTAGTGTTTTCTCCTAATAAGAACAGATTTGATTAGACATTACATAGTGTGTAAAGGTTAGGTACACAATGCAGGGCTTGGTGGTGGATATCCAAAGAGATGTGGTGCTATATTATTTTATAGCATACTGTATGCAGATATTAAGGTGTCCTATGTGGCTGCGAGGGCGATTTAGGTTCTGTCTTACTGGCCATGTCAATACCGTCTGTATGATATTCTGATCACTAATATGATCCGGGACTTTACATCAAAGTAAGGAAAGCCACTGACGTTGACTAACCTGCATAAATAACTAACTCTATCCGGTACAGCACATGAATGCTTTGGAAACATTGACCAGGGACGTCACTCCAATACTAGTAATTGAGCAAGTAAATAAATAAATGAAAACAGTAGTAAATACATACATAAATAAATGAGCGCATAAATAAATACATTTAAAAATAAACGGAATAATAAATAAAATAACATTAAAAAGAATAACCATAAATTATATTTGTTTTATATTGTATATTGATTATCAAATTATTACATTTATTTATTCAGATATTTACACATTTATTTATTAGATTTTTATTCAGTCCTTTATTTATTTTCATATTTTTACATTTATTAATTTTCCATTTTTCTAGGTCATGTCCTACATAGTTACCAGGCAAGCTTACCTTGCATTAGGAATGTCACTAATGAAACCTGTCTGATTTTAGCTAATACCACGTGTCATGGGTATTACCTCATTAGTTGTGTAATGAATTTGAGTGTGTGGCAGTGATTTTGAGGGATAAACACCTGAAGACAGAGAGAGAAGGGTAAGCATCAGTCTTGCAGTTAATCACCTCCTTAAAATTCTGTTTGTGTCTCATCTCAAATATAGGGAAAGAGCCAACCACAAATACAGAAATGGGAAAAACAACAGTAAAAGAGATTTGGTAATTTCTTTCCTGTAGCTCAGTGGTAAGAGCATTGCGTTAACAACAAGGTTGTGGGTTCGATCCCAGGGGATTGCAAATACCTATGTATAAATGTATAGGATAATGCAATGTAAGTCGCTTTGGATAAAAGCGTCAGCCAAATGCGTAAATGTTAATGTAAATGGTAAAGGGGAACCAAGTGAAAGAGTAATTTGTTGTGCATGCGTGTGTGTCTGTCTGTTTGTGTGTGCGCGCACACGTGTGTCTTTGCGTTTTTGTCCGTGTTTGTGTGTGTGTGAGATCAAACTGAAACAGAACAATGTGTGACTGTGTTTTACTCAGTCAAGCAGAAACATTAGCACCTTTAACACTTGCTTGAAAATCACCCTTAACAGATTGTGTGAACGAGACATTTCCGGCACTGCCAATTTACAAGTAAAAGAAGTTGTAACATTACCAGTAAATTACCAATTAGAGGTGAACGTGTGACCCCTAACAAAATTACTATTATGAGATGTAGTTAGTCTTTCACGATTGGCTCTTTTAAAGAAGGCGGGTCTTCCTTTGCTGACAACCATAATGATCGTTTCACTTATATCCATACTAATAAAACATCTTGTTAAGTCATTGGTCCAGCTGTCTCAAAGGGTGTAAACACAATTTAAAGTGACATAAGCACAGCCGGTGATGTTGATCTAACAAATCTGAGTGGAGTTCAAACGTACGCAAATACACAGCAAAGCAATTGTGACTAGCAACAGACAGGAACCACCAAAATGAGCAACCTCAAGCGATTTAATCCCAGTTACTATAAATGGCCTATAAAAATGTAACAGCAGTGAGCGTCAGGCTGGTGAGGGAAGCGAATAGCGTCCGCTCGTGTGTTTTCAGATTCAGTAGTACTGTAGGAACAGAGAAATGTGGGCGGGGGCGGCGATAAAAGAAAAATGAATAAAAGTGGAGCGCTAATCCTGTGATGAATCTGTGTGTGTTTTTACAGTGGCAGCTTTGATTTATCACCAACATTTTATTCAAGGTCCTGGAATTAGTGAGATGCCGCACCGGATAGAAACTACATACAAAGTGGAAAACATAGCAAGAGAGAGAAAGCGAAAGCCATACAAAGAGAACATTTTAAAGAAAGGCAGCAGGAGTTGCTGATATTGAGCAAATGGAATGTTGTGATTTCATTATTTTTTTATGTATTTCCATTTTATTTCTGTTCTTTAATCTTGGGTGTCTTGATACACCAATGTGATTAATGATCCGGGCTGGTGAGGAGCGCTCTGCTGGTGAGAGGAAAGAGCATTGCCGGAATGATGCTCTCGTATGCCATTTCCTGGAGTTCAGGGCCCCGGCTGGTCTGAAGAAATAAGCAGAAGTCATCAGAGATAAGGATACAGACAGGTTAAGAGAGATGGAGAGATGAGAGTAAGCTTTATAATGTCCAATACCGTCAGTATCTGGAGAGTATAAAGTGTAGTCTAGGCATAGAGATGAATCAGAGCGCATGGCCGGATTCTCTGCTGGTGTTACATAGAGAGGAATGACTCAGGTGAGAATGACTGGAGTGTGTGTTTGAGTTTTCTTGAAGCTAAAGAAAAAAAAATGGTTAGATTTCCCAAGTGTTGTGCTTTTGAAGGATCTTACAGAAATTCGTTCTGTTTCTTTATGATTTATCTTCTTAAGATAGCTGTAAACCTTTGATTCAAAAATGTTTGACCTGTGTGTCTTTGTGAATGTTCTTGAGAAAATGTCACAAGATTGTTATCTTGTGATCAACAAACCTCTGACATTAAAATATGTATTTTTAGAATGAATACATTAAGAAAAATGTCCAGTTATTTGATGTTAAAAAATATATATATATTAAAAAGGAGCATGATAAATATACAGTATCTCACAGAAGTGAGTACACCCCTTTTTGTAAATATTTGATTATATCTTGTGATATATCACGTGACAAAAAGAAATGACACTTTGCTACAATGTAAAGTAGTGAGTGTAGAGCTTGTATAACAGTGTAAATTTGCTGTCCCCTCAAAAAAGCTCAACACACAACCATTAATGTCTAAACCGCTGGCAACAAAAGTGAGTACACCCCTAAGTGAAAATGTCCGAATTGGGCCCAAAGTGTCAATATTTTAAATGGCCACCATTGTTTTCCAGCACTGCCTTAACCCTCTTGGGCATGGAGTTCACCAGAGCTTCACAGGTTGCCACTTGAGTCCTCTTCCACTCCTCCATGACAACATCACGGAGCTGGTGGATGTTAGAGACCTTGCGCTCCTCCACCTTCTGTTTGAGGATGCCCCACAGATGCTCAGTAGGGTTCAGGTCTTCACCATTACCCTCAGCTTCTATAGCAAGGCAGTGGTCATCGTGGAGGTGTGTTTGGGGTCGTTATCATGTTGGAATACTGCCCTGCGGCCCAGTCTGCGAAGGGAGGGGATCATGCTCCGCTTCAGTATGTCACAGTACATGTTGGCATTCAAGCTTCTCTCAATGAACTGAAGCTTCTTTGGTTGACCATGGCGAGGGCTGTTTTGAGTGGAACCTGTCCTGTTAAACCGCTGTATGGTCTTGGCCACCGTGCTGCAGCTCAGTTTCAGGGTCTTGGCCCAGGCCATCTTTATGTAGAGCAACAATTATTTTTCAGATCCTCAGAGAGTTCTTCGCCATGAGGTGCCATGTTGAACTTCCAGTGACCAGCTTGAGAGAGTGAGAGCGAAAACACCAAATTGTTACACACCTGCTCCCCATTCACACCTGAGACCTTGTAACACTAAAGAATCACATGACACAAGGGAAGGGAAAATGGCTAATTGGGCCCAATTTGGACATTCATTTTCACTTAGAGGTGTACTCACTTTTGTTGCCAGCGGTTTAGACATTAATGGCTGTGTGTTGAGTTATTTTGAGGGGACCGCAAATTTACACTGTTATACAAGCTCTACACTCACTACTTTACATTGTAGCAAAGTTTTGTTTCTTCATTGTTGTCACATGAAAAGAAATAATACAATTTTTATAAAAATGTGAGGGGAGTACTCACTTCTGTGAGATACTGTAATATATGAAACTAAACATGTAGTATAAACTGTATATTTAAACTATAATTTGTTTATTTAATTAAAATTATTTAAAAATATAAAATTTTTGGCACTGGGTTTTATTTATTGCACCTACTTTATTTTTGTTAAAGTGCAGTGTCTACTAAATATACTCAATGGAAATTGTATGTATTGTTGTTGACAAAACAAGTTTGAAACATTAGCTCTCAAATCTTAAAGGGCTTTTAAATACAACTATTTACTTTTATTATTTGTTACATATTTGGTTAACAAATGTGATACATAATTATATTATGCCAGTAGACATTACTGTACAAAGAGCTCACAACCTGCTAGCTAAATCTTGTTTTGAAAGCTGTTGCAACAAGTATAAAGCTGTGTGCAACAGGATCTCATTCATTACAACAAAGTTGATTCTTCAAATTTATGCAAATGTCGAGCGACTTTTCAGTAGCGACTACCAATGGGAGAAAATCCCAGGTCGTCCACCATATTGGAACGGTTGCGAGCCGGTCCGTTAACACTCAAAATCAAGCCGACTGTGTATGATTATGATAAGTTTCTTATTGTTGTGTTAACTCAAACATTATATCTGCTACACTAACACATGACAACAACGAAAGGTTATCTCATTTTTCGGGAATTTAAATCCACATGGTTTTCACAGCCATGGCTGCGCATCGCAGTGTTGGGGCATTCTAGTCAACTGTGAGTGACGTCAGTGGACCGTTCCAAGATGGCGGACACGTCTACGTGATTAGAGCGCTTGAATGCGGCATCTAGTTATTTATTTCTATGCTTCTAACGACCTCATAGCAAAAACAGGCAACAAATTCGCCGAGCAAGTGCACACAATGTAAGTCTAGAACTAAAACGTACTTATTTACTAGTTACTAATCCCTCTCTGTAGACTTTACATGCCTAAGTTAGACTTGGTGGCTATTGTAACCCTACATTGGTGTTCAAAGTCTCATGTTTGTATAAAAGAGTCAAGGTTTTTTTCATCAAGATGCAGCTCATGCAACATAGTAATTCTTTGCTGGATGTTTCCTATTCGGTTTATGAATATTAACCAATTAGATCAAATTATTGTGTGATCATCTTGTCGTGTTGCAGCAGATGTAGATTTAACAGTTCATTTACTGTGCTTTAAAGTAGAGAGTTCATTTACTCTTGTACAGTATTTAACACCCTGCTGTATGGTGGTCGAAATAGAGAGGCCTGTTATTGCAAAAAAAACAAGACAGTAGTCTTATCAGAGTAGTATTATCATGTAATATTTAAAGTCATTTTTTCTGCTAAGTGTTATAGTTAATTCACAAACATTTTACGAAATTTCAACCCAATGTTGAGTCTAAAAAGGGACAAAAGCATCAGTTGGGTTAAAAGATCCTTAACATTTTTTATATTTGATCCAACGATGGGTTAAAACAACCTAGCCCTTTGGGTTGAAACAACGTAGCATATATTAAAAGTGTAATTTACAACTTAATGGTTGGATTTGTCCCTTTTTGACCCAACCTTGGGTTGAAAATCAATCTAGGATGTTAAGTGTTGCCAAAAAGCATAGCACATTGCTACATTAATACTGAATTCAACTGATGCGTGGACCCAGGTGTACATATATTTTGAGCATATTGTGCGGTATTGTACGTAGTTTTCAATTATGATTCAGAGCTATCAGCTTTATAATTCATATTTTGATTAAGAATGTCATATTATATTGCCTGCGCATATCTTATTTGGAGAAAAATGGAGCTATACATACAGCATTTGGATGCAGACACACACTCCACAGTCTATTGCATCCTTTAAAACGCCTTTTGATATCATGCTCTGATGTAGTTAAACAAATACACTCACAAATACATAACAAACAGAATATGTTATTTGAGAGCAGGAAAGAGGATATAGCCCCAGCACTGCAGTTATTAACCTAACATGATGTTGCACTAACAACCTAAAGAGCAGGAGCGCTGGCCAGCCTCCAATCTCCATCATGCATTAAACATTAGCAAGTGCGCTGGCTCACACTAAAACACATTACACTCTGAGCAGTGTGTAATCACTCTCCCTCTCACAGAATAAGCCCTGACGAAAGGAAATATAAACAAGCCCAATGCACTCAAATCTGGAAGATAGAATGCTAATCACTCTTCGATCGTTTCATAAGCGTTCTGGGATCTGCCTCCCAGTCCAAAGTTAAGTATGCTGCATTTGTATTAGGTGTAATCGGACTTCACGGTTCATGCAAGTTGCGCTGTGAAGATTCCTGTGGATCTTAAACATCTTGCTTGCTGGTTAAATATTTAGCAAATTTTGCAATAGACAGAAACTGGTCCACACTAAAATGAAAGAAGCTCTAAAATGTCATGTATGTCTTCATTCAGATATAAAAATGTGCAAGACACCATCATCAAACAGCACTGTTTGTTGCAGCAGCAAAAATAGTTTTTTTTAGCCTGACAGATGTGATCACACTTATCTTACAGTTGCATAAATATTCAAAATAAAAATTTTGTTTGTCTTTCATAGAATAATAACAACATACAGCAGTTTGGATCAACATTACTTCTGTACTGTAAAAAAAAGCATTTTCATTTGTTCATATTTAAAGGTGCATTGTGGATATTTAAGTGGCATCTGGTGGTGAGTTTGTGAATTGCTGCCTACGGCTCACTACACCTCCCCCTTTGAGGCACTACGGTGGCTGACACAGGACAAAGAGGTCGTCACGTTTTCGCTTCTTTGCCGAAGGAGATAACTTTATTTACAAAAAAAAAAGGACCAAATGGCGAGGTCCAAGTGTATGTAGATATAAATCGCTCATTCAAAGTAATAAAATCACAACGCTTCATTATTTAAGGTCTTTATGCACCTCTGAAGACATAGTTATTATATTGCAGTTCAGTCAATAGATCCTTCTAAATGTCACACACGACACCTTTCAAGACAGTATATCCCCATCTGTTTGATACTTAAAATTGCAGGTTGCTTAATGCAATTCTGACATAAATCACAAAATGGTACCAGACAGCTCAAATTATCATTATTATATCTTTACCATTGTGAAGTGCACTCAGAAAAGATGGGTCAAAAAAGAAACCCAAGCTGTCACTGGGGTGCGGTACCCTGTTATAAAGTACACCTTAAGAATGCATATACGTACATATTGGTATTAAATGTCTACATATCTCTACCTAAATGATACAAGTACCTTTTTAAATGGTACCACTCCAGTATGGTCGAAAACTCTTCTTGAAGGTCCGCACACTATGGGTCAAAAAAGGAACAAATATTCAAGTGTGAGATAATTTACCGATGCTTTGCCGAAGAACAAAGGCAACCAAATGTTTCGGTCACATGTGACCTTTTTCAATGCCAGCCAATCCATTTGGATTATTTTGGGTTTACGCACCTATTTGGACTGTTACAAAGGCGAGGTGAGTCTTGGCTTTATTCTCCCACCCCAGTATCAGCATAGGTACATTTTTTGACCATTTTTTTCTGACAGTTAGGGGTAAGCAGGGTTGCCAAGGCTGCGGATTTCCCATGGAATTTGACTACTTTTAAATGTTGCTGCTGGTTTGTGTTCTGGTGGTTTGAGATGGATAGATTTCGTTCATCATACGTACGTAACTCATTTGTAGGACTCGCATGTTCAGAGTTGTAGTATTTGTGTTGGGTTCATTGGGCCAGTTTTGGGCTGATCTGGCAACCCTGGGGCTAAAATGACAGTTTTCAGCACTGTTCATAACTGATTTTTCTTTATTTTAACCAAAAGTTGTTATATATAACTTACCATTTATTGCAAAGTATACCACAGGTTTTCCACCTCAACCCATGCAGAGAAAAATCAATGCAGAAAAAGTGTGTTCTTCCGTCTTAAAAACCACCAAGCATTTTTTCCACAGAGTTAAATATGCTCACTGTGTATTTAGCGAGTGAACCTCTTTGACCCGTTTTAATTAGAACTTGTCTGTAGTGCAGTTCATTTGATCATTTTAATATTACCTCTGAGAAGCTTTGACTGAGGAAGAGTGATCGTCTTAACACATTTCCCCCGGGGGGAATATACAAGGTCTCTTATTTTATCCCGCTTCACTTGTTACACTGTTCATGTGAAGTAGCTGACTACAAATTTAGCGATCGCAGCTGCACGCAGGAGAGACGTGGACATAAAGAAAGGAATTGTCAATAAATGCAATTATGAATCTACTGCCATCCAGATAATCGGATTTGAATGCCTCGCTCTCATCCTCATGCGTCGACCCCTCTGCCTTTCATACTAACCACTTTCTCTCCCTCAGACTGCTCATACGTCGTCTTCATTATTGCTCAAACTCTTCTCCGCACCTTTCCCTTATTGTCAAACACATACACACACAAACTAAGAGCTGTCAGGAGTGTAACTGTAGCTCTGTCACCCTGTGCTTGTCGTGTCCATATGGCAACTATTTTCTGCCTGGCCCTAACAGTTGAGCCTGTCACATTTCATTGCCGCCACTATGCTGATCCTCTCGAACACGGTACACACATCTCACCTATCCTATATGCCGTCTTGCTGGTCAACCTGCCATTGCGGCAGTGTTGTTTTGTACTAGGTATGGTTTATATTTATACACAACCACTTTCAACTGTTATTATAACATTTATTATATTATTATACTATTTAAATGAGTTACATGGCTTCATTAACGTAAGTCCACAGCTTTTTGGCTTTACTCAAGAGACCCCTGTTTGAACATTTTGTTCCAGGTCAAGTGTACTCATCTGCTCTAAGGCCACTTGCTCAGATGTGATATGGATGGGAAACGTTAGGTGACACTGAATGAATCGCCAGAGGCTGATTGTATAAGTAGTATGATGACCTTTGACTCCATGACCTTTAGGAAGGTAAAAGAGTTTAATACTCAGCAGTGAAAGCATAGGCCGTGACGTCTGGAGTGACCGTATAAATCTGCCCGTCCATAATGCTCCTCTTAATGACTGACTGAAGATTACACTAAAAGTATGATAAAATATAAGGCTGAGGGAGAGGGAAGGTCAGTTTGAAGATATGCATGACATGGTTTGAACACTTGTGTCAACGGTTCCTTTAAACAACCAGCAAACCTCACTTAAAGGGACAGTTCACTCAAAAATGAAAATTCTTTGTTCATTTACTCACCCTCGAGTTGTTCCCAATGTGAATAAATGTGTTTGTTCTAATGAACACAGAGAAAGTTATTTGGAAGAATGCTTGTATCCAAACATTCTTCAAAATATCTTATTTTGTGTTTAACAAAACAAAGCAATTTACAAAGCAATTTTTCCTGCTATGGTAGTCAATGGTGGCCAAGAACTGTTTGGTTACAAGCAGGGTTTAATTTGTGCTGGAACAAGCCCGATCTGGATCCAGCACCTCCGAAATCCGATCCGGCACCTCATTTGGCAAATCCCGCTCCTCAAGCGCTAATGGAAAACGTTTGTGCTGACCTGTTGCGTGCATAAATTTCATTAAAAAGCTTTGATAATAATTATAATGGCAATAACTATTTTATTTTGATAATGAACAGGCTGTCAAGTTCGAGATGCTCGAATATTGTGTGTGCGCGTAAGACGCCGGCAAAAAAAAAAAAAAAACCCTATGATGATTCAAAGTCAAACAGATATGACTATGAGTACGTCATTAGATACTGCAAAGTCAGCTACTTTTAGTCGTGTGCACACTTGCACTAAAAATTGCAAAATAAAGAAAACTTACAGGATGCGCTCTGTCATCTTTCCTTCAACATTGTGGAGGACTGCGCCTCACAAACTGAATCAAACTCAGCAGAATATTGTCACCGTTTTAACGGATGATTAAATGCTTAATATGCCTAAACGTTATACACGGCAGACTCCACCTGCACCCGCAGATGTAATTTAAGTTTAACGTTAAACTTCTGAATTCTACCCAAATATTGAGGGCTGTGTTTTATTTGTTTACATGCACAAATACTCATAACATCACCATTAGGACAATAAACTGTTCCATTACCTCAATGCGCATTTCAACTGAGGCATGCAAACTCAAGATAAAATCCCGTAAAATTATTTGATAATTCTGAGATTATTTTTGCATGTCCATCCAGAAAATGCACTTTTAAGTGTATATCTACCAGAAATTGAGTCGCCAGCGTGTGTGCAGAAACACCCTGTAATTATACAAATCCATCTGTTCTTCTTTTTGTAATCTTATTTAAACCACAACAGTGACACAAAACAGGCTGTTGGGTAAACCCTAACAATCTGATGTCACATTGTTTACACCTGCCCATGACCGCTCACAGACCCTTATGAGCGCGTAGTTCCCACCTTGCCAGAGACAGCTGTCAGCCATTTTCAGGCAAGAGCAGATGTAGCCACTAGCCAGCGACAAAAATGTCTAAGAATCAACAAATGTGTGCTGTTGTTGGATGTAAAATGGAACATAAAAGAACTCTGCGTGCAGGGAAAAAGCCCTTTTTCGGATCGACAAACCAACAATCTCCGGTCTGTATCTCTGGTCCGGAAAGACCTACAGAAAAGAGCCAGGACTCGTTGGAAAGGTCTCTGCCGGGGCATTCGAACGACGCTGACTGCGAGTCGATGCGACCCCTAGGTCGCTAAAGCTCCCTGTAGCCGGAAAGGTTGAAAAATCAAAGCTCCGGGAATGGGTGGCCCAGCGTCCGGAAGTCCAGGCTCCCGCCAGTCGCCTTCCGCCAAATGTATCTCCGGCTCCCGGGGTCGTGGCGAGTCAACGCGGGTCACATCAGCGAGTTACCGCACGGGTAATTTAAAGGGCACTGGTTACAAGCATTCTTCCAAATATCTTTCTCTCTGTAATTTAGAACTTAGACATTTATACAGATTTGGAACAACTTGAGGGTGAGTAAATGATGACAGAATCTTAGTTTTTGGGAGAACTTTAATAGCAAACATTTCATTCAGTTAATCAGAGCATAAACTACATTTTTACATGCTTTAATATTTTGAAGTTGTTTTTAGTGAATTTAGCATTTCATAAAGGACACTTTTTAAAAGGAATTCAGACAAAGCTGACTGTATTTAGTGTAAGGCTTTTATTCCACACTGTTAAACACATTCCTCTTTCAGTCCAAGACATTTATACTCCACAATATTACATACTTAATTACACTTAATCCCCTTTACTTCAGTGAGAAAGGAAAACGACTCCAATTCATTACACAGGATTAGACGTGTCTGAGAGGTGGTCAGTGTGTATGCATGTGTGCGAGTAGTGGACGAGTGGTACATAAAGGTACTGTATTCTCTATTCTTTCTTCGTATTTTATTCCTATTATTCCATCATTTAATGACTTATTTATATCTGAAATAATGGTGATGTTTCTGATCTCTGCTCTGAATTTCAGAGTTTTGAAAGGAGAATAATCTATTGTATATGAAGGATTTTATAGTATCACCAGTTTCAGCATATTGTCATTCCACTTATAGTACAGGATTTTATTCAAGATATGCCTTTTGCATATTATTGTATGAGATTGTTCTCATTGTCAACGTGTTTGATTGCTGTTGTATGCTTAAAAGTTTTATCCCGCTCAATGTTCACAGATGGCAGGTATAAACTCAATAGAACTAGGATGTGTTACTGAAAATCTGAAATTATTCAATTGCTTTTGTTGGTCGCCTGATCCAGAGTTAACTACCGATATGTTTGGTTATAATACAACAATTTATTTATATTTATTTATTTTATTTTCATTTTATTTTATTTTTTAACATTATTCTATTGTATATTAATTGTATGAAATTAAATTAAAACTACTTAACAGTTAGTGATTCTTCGCTGAAGTCTACCGGAAGTTACGTTTGGGTCACATAGCATTTGTTCGCAGCTGAAACGGTTTATATCATAAAAACAAAAATATTTAAAATATATTTTCAATGAACAACATAAGTATATAAGTCTGAGTATAAAAGGATGGATATATTTAATTAAATTCAATTATATTTAATTATTCAAAAGATTAGTTCATTAAAACTAAAACTAATATCCATGTTTCAGAAACAGTAGAGCAACGAAGTGCATTCAGCTCAGGGGATTATATACAGTAGCTCTTAATCATCCAGTAAACACAGAGATGGACAAATATACTTTTATTTTATTTTATTTTATTGATCTCTAAATATCATTATGTTAAAAAACATTTGTTCCAGAAACTGACAGGCAATAGTGCATGAATATATTTCGTATATCAATATATGGCTTTATAACTCTTATGGCTCATGGGCAGTCCCCGAAGTGACCAGTGTTTTCTGCTGCCATTGAGTTCATAATAATCCAACATTCCACCTTTTTTTAACAAATATTTTAACGATATGATGAAAGGTTATTATCTGACGAGTACGCAATTAGACGAAATATACGACAATTTATTAACTTGCATTCCTCAATTTCTCTTTAAGAATTTTAATAGTAAAAATCTTGAGGATAGAAAAATGGTAATTCTCTGCAAAATGGCAGACACTGTTAAACAATATTATGTTAAAAGGATTTTTGTATACATTTCTATAAGAATGAGTGGATGTTGTATACATATGAAAGTTTTAGTGTTTCTCCATTGTGGAGAACAACAGAGCAGGGAAGGTGTTTCATAGACTGTGATGGGGAGGGGGGGTCAACTCCATATCAGCCACTCTACATATCTGTCATCTCCATAATGGGATCAGGCCTACTGGGCCCCTTTCTCTGGCCAGAGAGAGAACATAAGATGAGGAGAATATCAATATCAGCAGAAAAAATACTTTTTAAATGGAAGAGCCGCCAAATGTTTGAATATTGGATGACTTTGGAAGTCTTATAAATGGGTTAAAGATGAATAAAAACATAAAAGATGAACTTTATGGTACAATATATAACTGTGCTTACCATCATCCATGTTTGTTTGCATTTTTATTTTGCCAAATAGGGATCTCACAATCTTATGTTATTCACACAATACTGGAACAAAAATATCTCTACATAAAACTGTCGTTGCTTCCCTTGTGAGAATGTCTCTTAATTAAGCAATATGGAAGGTAAAGCTGCAATATATTGAGAATGTAGTCACGGATAAGGGCATTGTTAGGTACTTGCAGGAGAATACAGACTAGATTTTGTATGATATAAATATAATAAAATCATTAAGAAGGCTAATAAAAAAACATAAAAAAATTCACGAAAATAACAAATAACTATTGTGTGGTGTACAGTCAACACACATCAATATGGGTAAACAGATGTTTTTGTACATAGGTTTAATGTTTTTTGACCAATCCACATCCAGGACAGAAGGAATCTGTTGTAAAAGAGAATAATACTGTGTTGTCAAAGTTGACATGAACTTTTAAATACGTTTTTTATTAGTTAGATATTTGCAAAAGCCAGTGACAAACATAAAGGGTGAGTAATACAAATGATAAAAATCATGAAATATGGAGAGATACAAGGTTTCAGAAGGAGAGCCGCGATTGTTAACATTTACATTTACAAGAGACCCTTTCAAAATTATTTTAAGTTTTTCTGCATTTACTGCATAGAGGTATGTGTTTAGGTAAAATTATGGTTTTGGTATCGTTCAGTGAACTAATAACAGTATTTCTACCAAATGTCAAATAAAAATATTGTTTCTATTTGCATTTATTTGCAGAAAATGAGAAAACTGGAGAAACTAGTCAGAATAAAAAAGATGCTCTGAATTTTTTCAGACCTCAAATCCTGCAAAGAAAATATTTATATTCACTTTTAAGAAATACAACAGTAATATTTCTACATGTATTTAGGAAAAGTGCAAACAAAAAAATTGTGTGATAACCTTGTGTCTTGTCATGCTGTCAGTCTTTCACATTGCTGTTGGATGACTTTGTCACTACAGATGTTTGATTTTGTTAAAATCTTATAGACACTAGACTGGAATCGACTTGCCACCATACTTTGAGAAATGCTGATTAAATGAAAATTTGGAATGGATTTTTTTCCACGGCTGTATGTTGTTGTGTATTATTATTTCAAATGCGTTGTCAAAAAAGACCAGGTACAATGGACTCTGTTCTTTAACATTATTTAAAAAAAAAATGCTATATTTGTGTGCATGTACTTAAAGACATTACTTTATGGCAGCGGCTATTTGCACTAAGTGTAAATAGCAGTAGGTAGTAATATGCTTTTAACTTATAAATAGTGGCAGATAACGTTACTATTTGCACCCCAGTATTATTGTGCATTAAATAACAGATTGTAAATCATTGTATTTATAAAAAGTATTAAAATTATGGCAACTTATTGAGCGAACTGGACTGTCTATAATAGCACATCTCAGCCATATTACTGCCAACTTTTTTTGTAATGTCCTAAATTAGAGCTATTAAATTAAATATGAATTTCATTTCTACAAGTACAGAACACAAATGTTTTTCTAAGCAACAATGCAATTTTACAGACTTGACAAGAGTTTTCCTGAGACATTTTCTCTAATGTCTGAGACCTAACTGGCTGGGGATGTACAGTAGTTAGTTTATCAAGTCTTACCTCCCTCAAACTCATCATCTCCTTACCGCTTCCACGAACAAATTCTGATGTCCATCTACAGGGGCCATTAATGATCGAGTCAAAATAAGATGGTCGATATTATTTAGAAACGTACTTTAATTTCGTCATGTTTTCATAGCCTACATCAGTCGCGTATCGTACCATGCGCAGCTGCGTGCTGCAGTTGTTGCAAGGATACACACAGAGGCTTACGGACATAGATTTCTGTGCGAAAATACAGCACGAGTGTGTTTTTTCGTACATGTTAAAGTGCGCGACTGCGTCGCTTTTACAAGAGTGAATTATGTTACTTTTTACCGCTATTATCAATGTAAAAGATTGCACTGACAAATAAAGTATATTGTTTAAACTTGAAATTTATGCTGGGGCAAAGCAGATTTATACTGGGGCACGTGTCCCCTGTGTCTAGCCTATAGCTACCTCTGTCTCATTTGTAATAGCATCAGCCTTTATTCTCTCTCCCTCTCTTCCTCCACTGCACCTCCTCATCTCCGTCCACAGAAACTCATCTTCTTATCACTAGAAAAACGTATAAAAAAATGTTGAGAATCATCTATCTGAAAGCACCTATTCCTTCTCTTGTGCTCAGCGTCTTTCTATCGCTCTGCCCTTGCTACCACCTCTTTCTATCTTTTCTTGCACTGCGCTGACTTCCCATTTTATCGTTTACCGCATATTTGGAGAGAGAAAGTGTCCTCTCTCTCTGAGCTGCGGTTTGATCTATCCTTTTGCCCTTTGCCCAAGCACTTGAACACTGTGATTTTTTTCTAAATCTCTCTCTTTCTCTCTTGATCTTTTTAAGGGATCTCCTTGACTTTTATGTGTGAGCGGAACCCTCTGAGCTTAGTCAGCAACATGTGTCCCTCCCTCCCTCTCTCTCTCTCTCTCGCTCTGTTCCAAAACCCCGCGAGTTGTCTAAAGAGCCAGCATTTAAAGACATTCTAGGCACAGTTCCGACAAGAAGCTTGTTCCAAAGCTTAAAACTTATTTTCTCTTCAACTTCTGCGTTTTGGCCTATTTTCGCAAGTCAGTTTTGTGGAAAGGACAAGTCACTGTAAATTTTGATCAACTATTTTCTTTAATAAATGAATAATTGAACATATGATAAATGCCTGCATGCAACATTCTGTGTTGAGACATTAGATTAAAATAATGGCACTCAAGTGCACAAGTCACAATTAACTTAAATATAAACACAACAGTTCATTTAGCTTCAGGAACTGTGTTAAATTACTGATGGATCGTTTCCATTGATCACTGGTTAAATCTTCCTTCGGCCTACATTTTACCATGGGATCCTCACTTTGATAGCTCACAGCAATGGGAATTTCCTAGATGAGTGTTGATGCGGGAATGTTTCAACATTCTGACGTAATTGAAATCCCTTTCTGCAGTAAACATGAAAAAAAGTCCTTGTCTTTATCATAAAATTAAATACTACACAGGATGACCTCTTACTGTAACTTTATAAATGCAAAAACTATAGCTCCCATCTCATCTAGATTGACATGGCAGAGAAAATATTCCACTTCTTTGAAAATGAATGAGGCCCTCCTTCATTTCAAAATCCATTTGGATATGATCCTGCATAACTCCATTGATTTTTTTAAATCTTTTAATACGGTATGTTATTGTGCTCATGAAGCAGAGGAGCAGTGTTGCTCTTGTTTTGATTATTTCTCTAATGTGCATCGACAGCGAGAGTACATCGAGTTTGTGTGGATTTCCTGCCCCACCTGCATGCTCTCCGTCCCTCTGCCCGCACGACACGGAGCGTGACGCCCCATTAAAGAAAGTGACAGGATGTCCCACTGTGTCACTTCTCATTTTCTCCATCCCTTTTGTTCTCTTCATCATTTTCGAGCCCCTCCCTAAAGTTGCTCTCTTTCTAACTCTCATACTGTATATGCCAAAAACAACACTTTCAGGGTAACAAATGGACCACGGATGCATTTGCCGCAGTTGAGGAAATGATGAACGATATGTTGACACTGACACTATCGAGGAATTGCGACCTTGATGTTTTGTCCAAAATGAATACAAGTAATTGGCAAACTCTACTGGTTACGTCGAATCGGGGTGTTTTGGGGTTGATTCATGTTTAGGTTGTCCTTGATGATCTCATGCACCATTTCTAGATACAAGGTGGTCTAATTTACCTGGAAAAATCGATTCATAAGCAATCCAAATCTCAGTGCTCAGGTTGCTCGCAAGTGGCTCAGCAGACACATGAAGTGAAAGGGTATGAGACTTTGAAAGTAATGTTCTGGCAACAATGATGGGTCTTTGAGAATGCACACAGTCAAGCCCTTCACTAGACTTGCAGCATATTATGTTGCATTTATAGCACATGGTTCAAGTGACGCAGTTCCAGTGTTGGGTAAGTTACTCTGAAAAAGTAATGAATTACTAGTTACTAATTACATATTCCAATAGTAATTAGATTACTGTACGAATGACTCTCTCCAACAAGTATTTAATTGCTTATTACTAACTACTTTATATATCCTACATCATTCTTGATTAGAATTGATTCAATGATAGACATGAAAGGGCTTATTTAATTCAATCAAATAAATAACTACATAAATTATTCTTATTAACTGCCCAAAGTATTCAAATGTGAGATGGACATACATTAAAGCAAACATTTTAAAGTAAGACTTATCATTTTAATGTCATTTCCACTATTAAATATACATCACAGTTTTTAGTTCAATTACATCAGCAGTAACTGTAATTAAAATATAGAAAAAATCTGAGTAGTCCCTTACTTTTGTCATGGAACGGCCAACAGGAAAATAGACGAAAGTAGGATTTAACTCAAATACACTTTAATAAACAAAACCAGGATACTAGTACTGGGCATCAAGACCTGCATGTAAATGCAACTTTAGACTAGCAGAAACTATAGTTGTGATCTAAGGTCAAGTGTATTTATAGAGTCAAAATACATGGGTGTTTTCTGCCATGTTAAAGTAGTTATGGCATCTTAGAGCAGCTATCTAACATCGCATGACCCTCTGGATACAACACAATGAAGTGCCAGCCATTGTGTGTCAGAACAAAAGGCATCAAGTAAATTACATTTTGCTTGCATTATTCTAGTCGTTTCATAAGTGTTATGGTCTACGTGTGTGTGTCTGTGCTTGTGTAAATCCTCAATCACCTGTTACTGTCTATTTAAAATGCACCTGCTAGACCCTTACACGCACACATTTTTGCATTCAGTGCTATTAAAATGTCAAAGCTTTTGCAGCTGAAATGAGAGCTCCTTGTCCCGAGGCATATTCATTTTCTGTGATAAGTGGTTTAACTCCTATCTTCCACAGTCTAGGTGGACACGAAATGCTCTTCAATCATTGTAACATGCCCGGTGTATTACAGTCGAATCTAAAACTATCTATAGGGGTAAGTATACTATAACGCATGTCAAGATGATAACAATTAGCTCAGGCATAAATACGGGTTATACGATTGTTCATGACCAGCGGCGGCTCCACTAAGTTAAAATGCAAATCACATCTCTCAGGTGACCAAGAGGAGTAACGCTTGATATTCCTCTTACTTTATGCGTCTTGGATGAAGTGTTTTTGTGTAATAATTTCTCCTTTGCTTTAAGTCTTATTTAGCTTTAGTTTAATTAAATTTGTCTATCATTTCAATGCACATCCTGCATACCCCAAGTGGGCAGAATATGTAATATTGTTTCTTAACGGAAGTCAAGAGAGATTTTGTAAAAGTAAGTGGTGTGTGTGAGTAGTTTGTACAGTGTGTGATATGTGTGGGACGTTTTCAAATAAGTAACATATACCTTTGTATCAATTTAGTATACTTACACACCTCGAGCAAATGGATGGGTGTGTGTGTGCGTCTGTGGCTGTCCCCTCTTCTCTTCCCTTTTCTGGGCTGGTTACACAGGGGGCATCTATTAAAGGAAAGGCCCTGTCAGTCTATGATTTAGCTCTCGCTCCACACACTGCCACAGACCTACAGGATATGGGCCAGGGGGGCCAGCTGAGTTTACTAAACTTTCTTAGAGGACTGAAATAGCCCTGCTGTGTGTGTGCATGTGTGTACGTGTGTGTGTGCGTGCACGTGTGTGCGTGCGTGTATGTGCACGTGTGTGTTTGCGTGCGTATGGTTGTGTTTATACCTACAGAAAGACATTTGCGTGTGTGTATATTAGTGTTCTCATTTTTTCAAAGAATAGTCCATTGCAGCGTCTGAGCTACTTGTGTTTGTCTCCATCCCACAAGCAAAAGTCAAGTTCCAGAAAAAACATTTTGATTTGTTTTTCCTTCGTGAATAGATCACCTATAAACCTTTGAAGACATATGCTCTGAGAGATGGTTAAAGGTACAGTGAGCGATTTTGGAGAAATGCTGTTGATATCGACATCCAAACAAACACACAGGTCTCTACTTAAAAGAAATGCACATATGCCTTCATAGTTCCACAGTCATCAACATAAAGAATGCTTGCTTACATTCTCTCCTACCTTATCATGCTGATTGGGTTGTATGATTAGAGATTATTATGGTGTTGTGTGGATAGTTTTTTTCTCATGTTTACACTGCATTTCTCTACAAATCACTTCACACTTAAGTTATGGAATGTGAGTCAGAATGATTTCAACTTCATTTATTTATTACATCGAGATTGTGCGCTAGATTCACAGTGACTTGCAATACACAAGAAATCCACCAATCAGAGAACTGACTGTTATCATAGAAATCAGAATATACAATATAATACAATATTTATAAATAATTGACCTCATTTTCCCTTTATTTATTTAAATGCATTATATCAGCATCATAGGCATACATGGCAGTCATAATAGTAAATACAATTAAAGTCTTATTTTAATTGGTGAAGCCTACAAGCCAAAGAAAAATATAAATCAATTAAGAGTGATTACAACACAGCGTTCTGGAATACTTGATTCTGATTGTCAATCATGACATTCATAACAACCGCTCAAAACTAACAACACATGGTCACCTGGATGCTGTTTTGACAGGCGCAGAAGGCAAAAATGACACGATCCAATGCGTCATAAGTGATGCACAGAAAAGTGAAAACTGCTTCACAGTTTGTATCACTCCTCCACTAAGCTAAGTCGGACTTGAAAGTAAACATGCGCTCATTTGTCCTTGTGGTCTGCCTTTTAGAGCAATTCACTACGCTCAGGAAAGGTGTAAAAATTTAACGCACAGGATGCTAGGGTCTCAACTTGCTACTGTAAACAAGACCATGTTTACATTAAAAGTGCTATTGGAAAAACGCATAGTCGGTGAGTTGCCTTTTAAAGTATCTCTCAAACGCATGTCCTGTCTCATTATTTCTCACGAATAACTTTACTAAAGCAGCCCATGGCAATTAAAAAAAATATGACACCCCAACCTGTTCCCCTTGTTTCGCCCTGGTCCGAAGGGACCCCCAGGTCCTCCCCTGTCAGAGCCCCGTGGACTCCACGCTCTCCCCGGACTAAGACTTTTTCACCTAGCCATAACCCCTTTGGACTTCCTCCCTTGAACCCTTTTGTTCCCCCACCACCCCTCCCTTGTTTTTTATTTTTATTGTCCTGCCCAGTGGTGTAGTCCTAACAAAAAAAGTGGTGTACTATACTATACAACGATAACCCCGACCGCACATGGCCAAAAGACAGGGGTCAGTGTGTTTGATTGGTTTTTCTAGTAATATATGACAAATATTTCAGTTAAATATTTATGCGTTATTCTTTGCTTATGCTTTGAATATGTTATAGAATTGGAAAAAAATAAGTTGGTGGAAAAAGGTATGAAAAACAGGTCTATGCCAGTACTGTCGACCACAATACAATATTTTTTACAAAGCATCATATCTTTGTAACGCATCACAAATACAATAACACGTAAAAACATATGCAAGATTTTACAGAATAGATATGTAACTTTGTCATCACTGCGATCTCTGTGTCAATACTTGTTAATAATTTAAGGGGAAGCAATTAATGTATGAATTTAACGTTGTGTTAAAAACAGACTACATTATTTTAAATGTAGAATAAACGTAACAAGGAGGTTCACAATGACTGGGAACGAGGATACAGAGAAAATGTAAGGATTCTGACTTTGAACAGTAGGGCTATGTAAGTGCTTTGTTTCATTTCATCATGTGTCATTTAAAGAAAGCTAGTATTAAAAGTTGTGACAGATATCAAAGATTTGCGATGCACTGCAATATCGTAAAGAGATAAAGCAGCGCAAGAGAACCCTTGAATTCAGTGTCAATCACTCTCGAGCAGGACGCCCGGAACAGATGAGAGAGCCACTGCCGGTGAGCGCCCTTTAAACCAGCTTTGACTAAAAGTGAGCAGTTTTATCAATGTTACCGGGACTCTTTCAGTCACTGACGGGACGAACTCCTCGCAGGCGAGTTGCCAACACTGAAGATGATGCGCTTGGTGTGGTTGTCGGAGGCGGGGCCGCAAGACATTTTGTGAATTTTCTTAAGAAATGCACCAATTGTATGAATGAATTGTGAAAGCGATACGGTTAAAGTGAAAGCAACCACAAAAGCAGCTTGGAGACGTTAAGCAGGAGAACAAGTGGGTATACGCTAATATAGATCTTTAGAAGTCGTTATACGCAAACAGCGCTGTGGAAAAAAGCCCCGACTACACCACTGGTCCTACCCCAACCCATTTTATTGTTATTGCCTGTTTGCCAGTGTTTATGCTCACCATGTTTTGTTGTTTTTTGTCTATTGTCCAGTCGGTCTTGTCTCGCTAGTGTGTCCCCTTGAGGAATGCCAGGGGGCGTCCTTTGAGGGGGGGGTACTGTCATAATCCTGCCTCTTCTTGTCTTGATATTCTAGCCTTATGGGAGGGTCATGACAGCCTCACGTGTTTTGTGTGGAAATGCATGGTCATTGTTTGTTTATGATGGCCATGCGTTTTGCTATGTTTACTATGTTATGTCATGTATCCTTGATTTTTCCTAGTACCTTACCTTGTTCCTGTGTGATTATCCTGTTGCTCTGTTTCGCCCCCTCGTGGAAGTCTTTGTTTGGAAGTTCTTTGTTCTGTTATTGTTTGCCCCCTCGTGGGTTTTATGTTTTTGTTAATAAAGAGTTTTTTCGCACCGCTGCCTGCACTTGGGTTCTCTCTCCTTGACTTTGTGACATTACCGTGACAGTAGTAGACAGCTCTTTAACAAAACTCATTTATTAAAACAAAATGAAAACAAGACTGAACAGAGAAATCCATCGAGGGGGAAAAACAAGACCAGAACATAACATGATCAAATACAAAACTAAACTTTTAACTAAATAACTTACGGGGCTAGCAAGACGTGGTGGGGGAATAACAAAATGGTCCAGCACAAGACAGAAAACACATGGGCATTAGATAGGGAAGAAACTAAGGGGAGGTATCGAGGGAAACAGGTGAAGGGCGTAAACTAATGATAGGATAATGAATAAAGAAACTAGGGGGCGGGGCTAAGGCGGAGGACGTGAGATCACATGGCACGATCAAAGGCTGTGTGCTTTCAAAACAAAACACAACAAATTGGGCTGTCATGATCCCTTTGGCCAGAACAAGAGAAATAACTGCTAGGGAGGCGGGATCATGACAGTATGTGTATGCATTTTTATACATAAATATACATGCAATACACATATAATAAAAACATTAATTCTTTTGTAGACAATTTACATCGCGCAATATTACACCATATAAATTATTAAATAGCATTTTATAGTGGTGATAACATCTACATTCCCTCTTATAAAACAGTATTTTAATCCTAGTAAAATCTAGTTATAGCTCCCAACAAATGTACTATTTACATGCAGTTTATTAAGTGTAATGAAGTCTCTCCTATGTTGACATCTATTGAAAAATGAAGTTTAAAATGCCTCTGAGCTAAGGTGTCTGAGCTAGATCATCTCTGAAGCTGGTTTTCTTATGGCTCATGGCTCGGTTTATGGCTTGGAACTCCTTACAAGTGTATTTTTAAAATCTTAAATGGGTATGAGTAAAAATGTGTAAAAACAGCAATAGGGCCACTGAAAAGCGGGAGGTCCCACTGCACTGTGCGCTCTGTTGGTCTATTACAGTAAAGAGGGAGGACTTTCAAAGCAAAAGAGAAACGAATGAGATAACGGGTGAGGGAGAAAGGATGATAAAATCATTGCAGAGGTGGCAGGTTACAGGCGGGCTGTGATCGAGGGGGATGATTGCTGTTAAATTGACTCTTCCTCTACTGTGGCTGCATTGCAGGAAAGCAGCGGGGTTGTGTGAGTGTCCCTCCTGATCTCCCGAGGGCCCTCCTTCACCACTGCAGGTCACTCGAGCATGAAAGGGACAGCTTGACTGATACCGGACCTTCAGAGACTCTCCGCACGCCTGAATGTTAATGCTTCCGACTCCATTGACTGCATAAGACATTCCTCAAGCAGCATACAAACTATGCAATTCCTATTTAAAAATGAATTTCTATGAGAAGTTTTTAGTAGGGGGAGCCTGCTGAGGTTTGGCACAATTTTTTTTTTTTGTTTATTTAAATCCCTACCCTTCACACCCTTTCTTCTAATACTAAAATCACACTTTAATACCTTACTGTTACCTACTATCATAACATCTTACCCCAAAATAATCTCTAAATCATCTTTATTTAATGCATATCGCTGCATCCAGCCTTTGAAGCACACCACAATGAAGATCTCTCACAATTCCAGCAGCAGTCCTGAGCATAGATGACTCAAACCCCACCCAAATACTGGCACACAGTACTGCACCACAGCACACTCTCTGAATTTACCTCATTTCTTTTATTAGCGCTATTATTATTGTATAATATTTTTTGCTAAACTAATAACCTGAATTAAACTGTGTCAGAACAAATTTATCTTGATAATGTCAGATAACTTTGATAGAAAGGTACGTATAGAAAGGTTGAATAGCTGTCTGCTATTCAATTTAAGTATACAACTAGATATAACAAATTTAGGGCAACCAATTACCAAGCAATACTTAATTTTCTTCAGTCTGGTCGCATTGGAAATGAAAGAAAAAAAAACACTAAATATGGCCAGCTCAAAATTTTACACAAAGTCCACTGTATGAATAATTCTTAGGTATAATATGCCACAGTTTACTTTACTTTGTCCTGCATCCACCAGTAAAAAATATCAAAAAAGATATCTGTTTTCTGAATAATTATTGGTCTGACTTTACTTCGAGGAAAGGACAAGAGCCATATGTGGGAGTAAAACAAGAAGCACCAGTAAGCAACCACCAAGAAACCATCCAGAACAACCTAGCAATGCCATAGCAACCACTCAGAACATCTTAGCAACTGCACTGTAATGTAATGTAATAAAAACACTCAGCACCTTAGCAACTCCATAGCAAAGCCCTGGCAACCACCCAAGTGAAATGGTGTGTTCGTTTCTACATTTTAGAAACTGATGGAACGTTTTGGTTAGGAATTTAGTTACTGATATGCAGTAAAGAGTGGGCGGAGTCAAGAAAGAATGGAGCGAAAGATACAGCCTAAAGAAAGATGAGGACAGTTTAGTGGCTCAGTGTTGTCTGTTCAAGTCTCTTTGCAGGTGTTTATCACGGAGTAGAGCTTGTAAATAACAGCAGAGAAAACAAACAGTGATGTTTCTCACTCTCAGTCAGGAACTGACATAAAGGTCTCTGTGAGGAGAGCTCTGGCGCGCTCTCCATTGAGTTTACAGTCAAAGAGCAACTCCTGCATTGCAGTAAACAGACAGTGGAGAAGATACACACGAGAGTGATCACACCCGCCCACCAACACACACACATTAAGCTGTGCCGTATTCATACACTGAACTCTCTTGATTTTAGAATGACACATTATGAAAAAATTATACATTTGTAGTGTACTGTTATTAAAGAACAATGCTAATATGATGCTGGCTTCTTGTAAGTGAAGTGAAAGTGACCTATTAGTCAGATTTGGTGACCCATACCCAAAATGTGACCTCTGCTTTTAACCCATCCAGAGAGTAGTGAACACACGCACAGCAAGTCATTAACACACGTACACCCGGAGCAGTGGGCAGCTATCACTGCAGCGCCCGGGGAGCAAGTAGGGGTAAGGTGCCTTGCTCAAGGGCACCTCAGTCGTCACCCGCCGGCCCTGAGAATCGAACCGGCAACCTTCCGACTCTCTAACCATCCGGCCACGACTGTAAGAGAGTTTTATTGCCCGTTATTACATCATTTCAATTACAAAAGTTATACGATTTTTCATTAGAATGCTGTTATATTATTTTAATAATTTTGCGTGTTTTATTGTGTGATCATATTGTGCTTTTTGTGCATAAAACCCACACTTTCTATTAAGATTTGATTTTCTTATAACATAACTGCCATATTTTACATTTGGTAAAGTGACAATTGACTCATTAATCTCATTATTTGACATTGACTAACATGAACAAAGATTTATAAATGCTAACAACTATATTGTTTGTCGTTAGTTCATGTTACTTAATTAATTTACTAATGTTCACAAATACAAACTTATTGTAAAGTGTTGCTGAATTCTTTCTATTACAGTATTGTGCACACTGTGTGTGTGTGTTTGTGTAAGCTGAGTCTGTATTTATCGTATGAGGGGTTTTCCATTTACTGCAGTAGTTTAAATATCAGGGGCTGTGCTGGCGTGGGGCTATAACTCATGCTCAAGGAGGCAGGGTTGGAAGTTTAGGGGAGCTGTCAGTAACTTCAACTGTCCTGAAATCGCTTCATTAATCCGGACGATTTTCATTCATCTCTTCAGTCGCAGTGCTCCTGCCTGAGGACGGGCCCTGGAATCCGCTACTGCACCAAAACAGTCCAGTGAGCAGACGCTGAATGAAAACAACTATGCCAGAAGCTGTGTGCTAAAGAAAACCTAATTAATGGTAAGAAACATTGAGCAATAGTCCAAACTATTGACTGATAGGAACCGACAGAAAATAAAGAGATCATATCTGGCAGAGGAGTGGAAATAAAGCAGGATTCGGTCACCTGACCTTTTTCTGACTTTATAATTAGCTGGTTGTCCCTGAGGATTTGTCCCGTTGCATATTCACTATGCCAGGTTTCACGTATCCCACAATCCTCTGCTCCTTTGGCTCTCATCTGGAGCTGTCTTTAGCTTTCTTTCTAGGGGTTGGCAAGCAGCTTTCCTTTCTTTGCCATTGTGATGCCGCAGTAAAGTGCCAGCTGTTTCTCTTTGTCGTCCTGTTATGCTGTGTTCTCTCTTCGCCTCTGTCCTCCAGACGCCGGTGATGAACTGCTACAACTGTCACCCTCCCGCAATCTCTCTCTCTTTAAACGAATTCCTGTGAGTTCGTAAGGATTTCACTGCGTTCTCATTTAGAGCTTCAGTCAGGGTTTTGGCATAAGACACTTTTAAAAATCATAGTTAATTCCCTTGACATCAGACAATTATCTGACTGCTAATTGAATGAGGGGTTACTTTACGAGCTTGAATGCCCCCTCAGATTCAGTTTGTTCTTGGTGTATTTTAATATACTGCCCAAGATTTAATGTGACAAAATCACTAATGATTTATAGAAAAAGAGCAAAACAAAAGTCAATAGTGGCTTCCAGCTTGCAGGAAATTGAACACTTTGGAGCACCGCAACATTAGGGCAGAGGTACATCATAAAATTCCATGAAAAAGTCATCAGATTTAAAGCGATCAACCAAACATTAAAATGCTGTCATTATTTATTCATCCTTTATTTAAAACCTATATATGACTCTTTCTTTTGTGCAACACAAAATATATTTTGAGATATATTCTCAGTATTTTGTTTCCATACAATGGAAGTCAATGGGATCTTTCGTTTGGTGACCAACATTCATAAAAAAATTTTTTTGGTGATCTGCAGAAGAAAGTCATACAGGTCTGGAATGACATGAGAGTGAGTAAATAATAAAAAAAGTTTCATTTTTGGGTGAACTATCCCCTTAACACTCATTCTTATTCTTTTCTACATGAAACCTCTCACTTATTTGCTTGTTCACCATTCTTAACATAGAATGCCGCAAAAAGATGGTTGAAATATGAGAAGGTTGAACTGAAAAGGTTTTCTACACAAATGTATGGATGTGAGGGATGGATTTGAGGTCAAGGGCCAGTGTGGTGCCATCGAACGGTCCATTGTTGCCTTTTTAGTTATTTTGACCATCCCATCCTCCCGCCAGTGTTTGTTCCTAGAGCATTAGATGAAATGAGATGTGCTAAAGAAAATGAGTTTGATGTCACTAACTGATGAGCAGCAGCTCTGCTGATGTGAGTGTGTGCGTGTGTGTGTGTGTGTGTGTGTAACAGCGTCCCACTGGGAAGAATGAAAATGTCATGTTATCTTCATTTCCTGTTCAAGCAGGATGCAGAATACTAATAGATGCTTTTAATGTTGAAGCAGTTGTCCACGAGGAGAGCCGTGACTCTATGCTGTAGACTCTGAATAATGAGGAGGAAACTCTGTTTAATAAAGCACAATGAAGCAAACTCTATTAGCTAGATAGTTTTGTTTGTGTGAATATCATGAGCATAAGTTGCATATTTTGGCATCGTTTGTGTTAAACCTTTACATTCGGGATATTCAAGACCATGTGTTTTGTTAAGTATTTTTATTTCATGATTTCTGTGAAAATAACGAAAAATCCAAGTCATATTGTTGTGAGGTAAAGCTGAACATTTTGTTACATATCTAATGAAATGTATCTTGTTTTATACATGTTTAGATATTTTTTATTGGAAAACGCATATTTCTTATTTGCCTTTTGAAATTCCATTTATTTCCTCTTCCTTTTGCGTTTCCTCTCATTCTCTCTCTCGCACCTTTGCAGTCGGTTGTAAAATTAAATTTTTAAGATAGTTGGCTGGGGCAGAGGCTCAAGTCATTAAAGGCTCTTTCTTGTCTTCTATTCTCGCTGGGTTCAGCAATATTGATACCATGCATGCCAAGTAAGTACGAGAAGGGACGGCAAAAACATTTCCTACGCATAGAAATGTCATATGGTCCAAATTTATGAGTCTGGCATATCAGCTCCTTTTTAAAGTTCACACGCTGCTGTTTTATACAGGGCTTTTACGCATGTTCTTGAGCGCTTTAAAGCTGCTCTCTGCCACTTTGGAACTTAAAAAAATTCAATAGGGTTTGATGTAGCAGATTTATAATGCATTACCCGATTGTAACACTGAGCTGTGCGGTGATAACCCGTCTGACTGTAGCTGCCCTTCATTACAGTTCAGTGCAGTTCACGTACGGGATCGCTCGGCAGTGCTGTTTTATGTGTAATAGCCGAATCAGTTTGTTGGACATGAAAAGGTGACTGATTACAGTCTTTTTGAAAAATACCTGGTATATTTACAACCGCAGGGCCGTTCCATTAGGTTTCACTTAAAGGTCCGGACAGTAAAATATAGCGGCAAGATTGCGAATTGCAACCGCTCACTCCACCCCTCCCCCTCCCGTTCGAAACACTGCGATGGCTGACAGTACATGGCGAATTATATGCAAGGGGACCCGCGGTGTATGTAGATAGAAATAGCTCATTCTAAGGTAATAAAAACATAACGCTTCTGTGTGTAAGCTCTTTATACACCTCTGAAGACATAGTTATGTATATTATATTGCATTTCTGTCAATAGATCCTCCAAAACATTACACGCTGGACCTTTAAGGTTAAACTTGATGCTCTATAGACAGCATCTGTGGCCAAATGTAACAACAAGAGTGCTGTGTCACATCTTTTTGAAAGTTTTAACCATTGAGCCACCTACAGAATATATACCTGTTTTAAAAGGGTTAATTTGGATATTACTACTCAAATATTGAAAAATATTATTAGTGCACAGGAAAATTGAAAAATAAAGATTTTAAATTAAAGATACATTGGTGTGCTAAAGTGTGTATAGTAAACTTTTTTCCCTACAAACAGAGGAAAAAATGTCAGCGCATTAGACTAGTTTTTGTACTGAATCATTTATATTTTAGTTTTGTCAATGCTTTTTTTTAACTTAAATGTTTTACTTTGTCATTTTACCACACTGTAGGTATAAAGGCAATAACAAATAGGCCTAGTGCCAAAACGTTAATACAGTTTTCTTTAACAGGGTTTGTATTTTTTCATTATTCAAGAAAACATCTGAAGTTTATGTTGTTTGTTTTGCAATAAAGAAAAACCTTTCAATATTCAACTTACGTAAACTGAAAGAAAAGGCAGTTAATGTATTTACAGTATTTTTTCCGATAAAAAAACATATCTCCAAATAATGTTTTCTATCCATTATTCAAAAGTTTTATGTGCCAACTTCTGGCAACAACACTCATTACCATTAATAGAAAGACAATCAGAGTAGCTTACAAGTAAGAAGAGAACGCAGCAAGATTTAAGATGTTATACAAAACAATGGAAATATTCGGTCACACTTTTCACTATTAACAAACCATTAACTACGACTTTTTCCCCAATAAACTCTTCATTTCTTACATATTAATAGTTAGTGAGGTAGTTGTTAGGTTTAGGTATTGGGTAGGATTAGGGATGTAGAGTATGGTCATGCAGACTATGTGCTTTATAAGTACTAATAAGCAGCCAATATGCCAATAAAAGGCCTGCTAATAACAACTATAGGTAGAATTGCCCCCTATACTGAAGTGTTACCAAATATTCTCTTAAGAGTTATGACATAAATTATTTTTGTTAATTTAATTGAATTTTTGTTCTGTTAAGCTAATCATTTCCTGCACTAAAGACGTTGTCGGTGTTATCCATGTTCATTCTCTATTGCAAGGCCTACACAACCTTTGAAGTCAACAAAAAAATCTGTTTTCAATCTATTTATTTTGCTACCCGCACAATTATACTGTTGTATTAACACTATTTTACAACTCCTGTCCTGAACAGACCCTCTGGTTGAGGACCATTTCTCTTTTATCACCTTAGTTCCACTTTAAATTAGAAAGATTTTTATATTAAATGGGGTATGGGAGTTTCCAATAAAACAGTAATGATGTGATTGACAATCAGTCAACTCAACTGCGTGCTCCTTAACCCCTGATTTGTTACTCTTTTTTTTACTTCTATTCTATCAGCTAATTTCCCCGTTCTCTTTCTCTCTCTCTCGCTCTCTTTCCCTAATTTATGTTTAAGCACCTAAAAACTTCCACATTTTTTAAGAGTATGTTATCTGTAATTTGGCCACCGTCCAATTTGTCTTTTTGGTGGTCTCATATTGATTTAAGTTCCAGCGTAACCGTGCGTTAATCAGAGGAGATCGCTGACACCCCAGTGTGTTCCTCTGCCAAATCTTTTCCATTCCAAATGCTTGCTTTCATTTTTTTTATCTCCCTCTCTTTTTTATACGCCCGGGGAGAGCGCTGAGGCTCATAATGAATGTCAGACGTACAGCGTTAATAAATTAGCCATGCGTGTATTTCTGCTTATTAATGGCTGCAGTGGCAAACCCAAGCCACTTTAATGCGTTTCACTTAGTGTTGCTTATGAGTGCGTTTCATAAAACATGGCAGACACGTACATGCTTGTTCCTGTTCGAGATTTATCACCCCACGACCCTTTTTTTAAACAGACACACACTCTTTCCCTAGATGCCTCAGTGAAAACCCATAGAGAAGGCCATATATTCTATGAGTTTGCATGTGATTCGATACACAGAACACAAAAGAAGATATTTTGAAGAATGTTGGTTACCGAATAACAGCGGGAACCATTGACCTCTATTTTACAGACACAAAACCAATGCAAGGCAATGGGTACCCCATATAGTTTTAATTTTAGTTTTATTAATATTTGAAATGAGCTTTTAGTTGTATATGTTAATTTTAGAGTGAGTGTGTGTGCCCTGCGATGGGTTGGCACTCCATCCAGGGTGTATCCTGCCTTGATGCCCGATGACTCCTGAGATAGGCGCAGGCTCCCCGTGACCCGAGGTAGTTCGGACAAGCGGTAGAAAATGGATGGATGGATGTTAATTTTAGTTAGTTTTAGCAATGTTGGTGTATGCTTTTGTCATTTTATAATTTATGTTTATTTTGTATGTTACTATATAAGATTAAATAATTTGTATTTTTTTATTATTATTATAAATTTAGTGCTTTAAACCTATTTCAGTTTATTTTTGAGGCAACATTTAAAATTTTCATTTAGTTTTTCCAATAATTTTATTTGATTTCAATGAAAAGAAACGTTTTGAAAAATGTTATTTTAGTTAACTAAAACTGACAAGAGGGTAAGTAAATAATGAAAGTATTAAAATTTTTGGGTGAACTATGCCTTCAACAAAAGCATCTTTTTACCCTCCATTGCGGGGCCACTCCTATTTTTGGCTTCTCTATGATAAATTGCTTGTACTTTCCCTCATTTGTAAGTCACTGTGGATAAAGGCGTCTGCTAAATGATTAAATATAAATGTAAATTGAAATAGATATCTGGGGAAGCCGGCGTGTACATGTTTGTGTGTGCCTTCATTAGTTTAATGCCTTATTAATGTTTGTGTTTGTAATTAGTTACCCATGGGCAAAGTCCTGGGTAATATTTTATTTACAAATTAAGTTGCGGTTTGTTGCATTACCCCAGTTATCCATATGCTGAAAATCCCCTATGATACCAGCCCTGCCTTACAGACACATAAGAAGCACTTTATGTAGCAGGAGCACAATGTGACGTCCTGGTCAGTTGAATGCCTTTGTAAGGACAGACGTGACATCTGTATAGATTTTTCTATACATTTTTTTATCGTATTTTGTCTTTGGTTTATCCTTAGGTCATCTATCTTACATGGAGGTCTTAAAGCTACAGGCAAAGGTTAAAGAGAAGAAAAGAGGTAAAGAAGGAGGCGAGGGCAGCAGATCAAATAAGCTGTTGTTGATTCTCTGTGACCTGCGCCCTACCATTTGTGTAAAGCCATTTCTTGCAGCTGCCAATGGCCACCCTCTCTTTCTCTTCCTCTTCCTGTAGCCCTTCGTCTAGCCCCGCCTCCTTTTCTCACCCCTGAAGGTCAGTGACTGAGTCGTTGCTTATGTTCTGCTGACTCTGCCAAACTCTGACCAAAGAGGGAGAGCACAGGAATTGGGTGCAGGGGGGAAAAAACGGAGAAGCCCAGCAACCCAGCTGCCCACTGACGTCTATATAACAAACACAAAATGACAGGTGTCACCCAATTTCCTCCCCTTCCATCACTCCTTTTCCTTCTTTGTGCCACACGCCTGGATGCCGTTTTATAGTTTATTGTTCCGTGTCGCATTTCAAGGTCGGTCTTAACACGGCCAAACTAGGCTCATGAGGAATGTAGCATGGCATGTCTGCCAGTGAGACTGACTGCTGCTGGCAGTGCTGTCTTGACAGGGAACCCTACAGCTGGGGAAGAATCTAAATCCAGCCTGCGGCCTGCTGAGGCCTCTGTGTTCTACATACGACATAGCAATGACCTGATGCAGCGTTACTATTAAAGACAAAAATATTAACCAGGTAGAGACCGGACAGACTTTATAATGGAAGTTCTGCTATTTACCACTCAGCATTTTTCTCATTTTTATTTATACAGCTGCGGGGAAAATTAAGAGACCATTCCAAATTATATCAGCAGCAATGTGAAAGACTGACAGCATGACAAGACACATTAAAACTGTGAGAAAAATCAAGGTAATTGCGTAAAATATTTTTTATATTATTATTATATGTTTATATTGATATGTTTTATATTCCTGTTGTATTGCTTAAAAGTGAATATGAACTTGTTATCTTTGCAGTATTTGAGGTATGAAAAAATTAAGAGCATCTTTTTGATTATTTTGACCTGTTTTTCCAGTTTTCCTTTTCTGCAAATAAATACTAATAGAAACAATATTTTTATTTGAAATAATGTTATTAGTTCACAGAATTAAACAAGTAGGATCGTTTTACCAAAACACATACCCATAAATAGTAAATTCAGAAAAACTGCAAATAAATTTGAAATGGTCTCATATTTCTTTCCTTGGCAGTGTGTGTAACGTGAGAGCAGCGGATCCACATGCAGTCAGATTTTAATAAACAAAAAGTACAAAATAATAAAAGAACAAAGAAACAAGGAACTAAAATAATCTTACTCTGTTACTAATACAACCTCGGTTCCCTGAGATACGGGAATGAGTACTGCGTAGCACAACGCTATGGAAAACTCCTTTTTCTCCGATGACTGAAGCTTTACAATAACGCAGTGAATACTGCACGGCCATGGCGGGGCTTATGGCGTGCAAAGTAAAACTTTGAGCCAATGGCAGCGAAGCTGCACGGACCTATGGCGATGGTGCCCGCGATGGTGCCTTTTGGCTATATAAGCAGACACATCGCCGTAGGGTCCTCAGGTTACTTCGACTGAAGCGACGACCATATGCAGGAACGCAGTATTCGTTCCAGTATCTCAGGGAACCGAGGTTACGTTAGTAACCGAGTACGTTCCCTATCGATACTTCACTCGTACTGCGTAGCTGGACACTATGGGGAACCAGTATAATCCTGCCGTGCTAAAAGTGGAACACCCTATAATGCCATGGCTTGAGGATAGGTATGAGGCAGGGAAGCCCTGCAAAAGGCGGAAAAGCCAAGCTAATAGGTGGCCTAATCCGGTTAATCATCCCAATAATGTGCTAGGTGTCGCTGAGGGCAACCACGGTCCAGCAGTCTAGTCTTAAGCTGAAACGACCCGGGCCTGTAAGGCCAGAACGTCCAGACTGTAGAATCTTGTAAATGTGGAAGGCGAAGCCCAGCAGGCCGCTGCACAAATATCCGCTATGGAGACTCCGCTAGACCATGCCCAGGAAGAGGCGACACCTCTAGTAGAATGGGCCCTAAGTCCCATGGGGCATTGAAGACCCAAGGAAGAATATGCCAGCCCGATAGCCTCAACTATCCATGTAGATAGTCTATGCTTCATGATCGGAGACCCACTGGTGCAGTCACCGAACCAAACAAAGCTGTTCCGAGTGCCTGAAGTGGGCAGAACGCTTGATGTAAACCTTCAGTGCTCTGACGGGGCAGAGAAGGTTTAGCTCCGGGTCCTGCTCGGAGGAGGGGAGCGCAGAAAGCATCTCTATCTGTTCCCCTAATGGGGTAGAGAGCACCTTCGGTACGTAGCCATGTCTCGGTTTGAGGACCACCCTAGAGTCGTCAGGCCCAAATTCAAGACAGGCAGGGTTCACCGAGAGAGCATGTACATCGCCCATGCATTTAAGCTTGTTTGGATGTAGGTCCAGCAGCGGTGAGACCTGGTTCCTTCCTCACCTGAGTCTCAGGGCGGAGCCTGAGGCGCAGGGCCCAGCCTGATCTTGGGCAAGGGTCCCTGGCATTGAGGGTGAGGGAAGCGTTTTCCAGAGCGGGATCGCTGGTGGGTTTCCGCTTTCAGCGCTGTCTGCGTAGCAGGGGGAGTGATTCTCACCGGCTGTTGTCTAGGTACTGGCTAAGGCTGGGTATACGAGGGCTTGGAGCCTGGTCATCTCGGCAGGAAGTGGTTCATGGCCTGTGAAGACTTCTGCGCAGCCGTGAAGCATTCCGCGACGCTCTCCACCACGGGTCCGAAGAGGCCCGTGGGAGAGATTGGAGCGTCGAGGAAGGGAACCATGTCAGCTTCCTTCATCTCTGTGAGCGTCAGCCATAAGTGCTTCTCGAGCACCACGAGACTGGCCATGGATCTGCGTATCGCCTGCCGCCTTGGTGGCGCGTAGAGCGAGATCAGTAGCACATGCTCAGATGGGTGTGCTACTTTCGCCGACCATCCAATGGCAGTGGGCGGACACAGGTGTGTGGCCACAGACTCATCGAGGGGAGGAAGCCTCTCATAACCTTTTTCCTCTGCGCCATCAAGCGAGGTGAGAGTGGACGAAGAATAGGGTCATAGACGGGCCGAACAGGGGCGCGCCATGACCTGGTAAGTCCCTTTTGAACTTCTGGAAAGAATGGTGAAGTCCGCTGACGAGGGGCTTGACTGCGCCCCGGCAGGAACCACTCATCCAGGTGGCTGCGAGCGGGTTCTTCTGGAGAAGACCACTCCACAACCCAGCTCCTCCACAGCCTTGGTGAGTACCCAAAAGAGCTCGGCTCTGGTCTCGCTGTGCTCTGTAGACAGCAGAGGGGCGGGGTCAAATGATGAGCCGGCAGCTCCTCCGTGTCTGAAGCTGCTAACGACATGCTGTCGTTTTACCCGAATTCGCTTCCGCCAAACGAGATCATATCACTGGTGGCGGCCAATGGACGCTGGTCAGGTTGGTAAAAGTGAACCGCGAATCATCTCTCTGTGGAGAAAGCTGGGCACACAGAGAGCGTGAGCCCGCTCTTATCCGAGCGCTAGATCCTCTACCCCGCTGCTTATTCTCACAACGTGTTGCGAGGAAAAAAGCGGGAGGGCACGAGGAGCAGATTCGCTCTCTGAAAAGAAAGCAATCCGCAAGCGCAAAGAGATGAGACTCATGCTCTCGCAATGAGAACATTCCGTCTCTTTGAGTGCGTCTTCGGCGTGGGAACCCCAGGTACGAGACGCACTCGCCATGGCTATCAGCAGCGTGCAGGAATCTCAGCACGAGTGACAGGTACGGCGCGGCATTTGAAACAACGCCGCAGGATATTTGCTCAAGAAAATTTGCTCTTCTATAGTCGCCGGATGGCTGCAGGGAATAGACCGGCTCTGCATACCTGCGCTGGTAAGCAGAGTAATCCGCTGCGAAGGCTTTTCGACGGCAAAGCAATCAGTCTGGAGTAGTGAAGGTAGAGTCATCAGTGAAGGAGAAGAGATAGGTCCGTACAGCCATTGGCTCAAAGTTTTACTTTGCACGCACCAATGGCCGTTATTGTAAAGCTTCAGTCATCAGAGAAAAAGGAGTTTTCCACAAAACGCCCTGCTACGCAGTACGAGTGAAGTATCGATAGGGAACCAAAGGGCACTGAGTAAAGACACTGGGAACAGGACCAAACATACATTCAACAACTGACACAGACAAAGGAAACACTGTAGTTTAAATACACTTGCAATTAATAAGGTTGAAACAAGATAACTAGACACACCTGTGAAAAACAATTAACAAGAACCAAAGAATAAAAAACTACACAGGAATCAGGAAAGCAACCAAAACTACAAACTAAAAGTCCAAAAGACAGGGGAACACAAACTGCATCGTGACAGAAGGTAAGAAAAGGTAAAGGTAAGAAAGAAAAAAGACTCTGAGTTGTTTTTCCTGCATGTGTGCTGTAGTTTAAAAATGTATTTGATTTATTTGTCATTCTTTATGGTACATCTGAATCTCATTCACTTCCATCAATTAAGCTTATGAGACCATTGAGGTGGTTGTTGTTATGATGTCCATTATCATTCATCAATGTCAGATTAATATGTCTTGCTGATTAATAGGAAGGGGTTAGATTGTAGGTTACATGACCATCATATTTTTGGCAGACAACTGAAAGGATTCCATTAAGTCAGTGTTACTTGTGATCTGGATTTTATCCAGCCTGATCTTATGAGAATTACTACTGTATTTTACAAAGAGGCTATATGAATGCATACAAAGTAAATCATACAAAAACATACCTTAATAGAAAAAATTACACCGAAGCCTTACACCAACATCAGATTGTACCAAAATTTACAAAAGAGATGATAGAATTTTGCCACCTCGTAAAATAGTTGCGAATTGCCATAAGATTTTGTTTTAGCATTATACGTACATTTGGATTTTTATGAACGCTTATATGGTAAGTATAATGCATATATAAATATCATTTAAAATTTGTTTTGGTGCTTCACACACCGTTTGACTGATTCAGTGTAAAGGAACTAGATTTAGTGAATTAGATCATAAAAACGAAAGTAAAGTGCTTTGGAATCACTCCTGTGGTGTCTGATCAGTCAATATAGTGTCATATAAAATAAAACAAATGTAATGAATGAAATTTTTTTAGCCTCTAGTTTTAAAATATCATATACTTTTACTCCAACATAAGGAAAAGTTGGAATATATAAGGACTCACTGTCCCTTACTTCCATGATGTTTACGAGCGCTTTTTCACCATTGTGCTGTACTGTTATATGCACGGTCTGGAACGGTTGCAGTTATGTTTCCACGTGAGCCGGTTTCGACACGGCACGATTACAAACTGTTCTCGCCTCTGAATTTTCGAATAGAATTGTGCTAATAGAATGTGTACAGAGACGTTTTGTCTTGCGTTACCAAGACACCGCGTGAAGCATTTGTGTTTACATCCTAAAGATTTCCGTTATCAGCACTGCGGTGGAAAATGAAACCAGTAAGAATCGGCTCGAAGTGGAACGATTAAGCAACGAGAACGATTTGGCGCGATGGTGGAAAATCGCTTCATGGTTCATGCTTGCACTGTAGAAAAATCTCATTTCCATTGCATCTAAATGTTTCAGTTGCCGCAGTTAAATGTTTGTAAATTTAAGGAACTGTGTGATAATTAATAATTGTGACCGTTCTTGCCAACTAACACCAGCGAGTATCATAAACAAGAGAATTTCATACGGTTATTAGCAAGAATAATGAAAGTGTGAATAAAGCAGCAAATTGAGTGAGAGATTTCACAAGAATGTGTAATGTGCTGCATATCCTTAAAGATTACGTAGTTTTATATACAACCCATAGCATTTCCCTGTTTTCCATGATAAAAATTCAAAGATTATCAACAATGATAATTACATTTTGTTACAAAGATTGCAATGATTTTACTTTTTTGAAAAAGAAACTACCGTATAGACTGTAGTCAGAGTGGAAAGGATCCATCAACACATCCCATCAAACTAGACGACAGCTAAATACACATAACCTGGACAGAAGCTATCATGGATTTCCCTGATGTTGCGGAGGAATATGTGGAGGGGGAGACACTTTCATTTCCTCTCTCTTTTTCTCATTAGCTTGCAGTTTAGCTTTATTTATATCGCTGTGTTTCAATTTAAAAGACATGTGGGTGTGTATATAGTGTGTGTATCTCAAAATGTACAGGCTCTGTGTGTGTGTGTATACATGAGAGAAATTTAGAAACAAAAGCATCCTTTAAAGCAGTAGCTCATCCAGATATGAAAATTCACCCTCATGTCATTCCAAACCTGTTAGATTTTTTTGTAGAACACAAAAGATATTTTGAAGAACACTGGTTGCAAAACAACCTGCCATTGACATCCATGTGAATGCAAAACCACACAGTATACATATACAGATTTAAAAAAAAAAGTAATTGTGACAGAATTTTTACTTTTGTGTGAACTATCACTTAATAATAGTGAGTGAAATCTGCCTAACATGAACATTTTCTATAAATAAACTGTAAAAATAATATCTGCCAAACCCTTCATGTTGGGGATGTCCTCATAGAGATGCTATAGAGCAAACATTTTAGTTGCCAAAGAACCATTTAGTCAGAGGTTCTTATTGGAACCATGTCTGTCGTTTTTCAATCTTGTTTCCCTTCCTCTATTAATAAATGTCCTTAGTCTTATTGTTTCTGTAAACAGAAGGGACACATTTCAACATTTGAATTCCTAATAGATCTGAGAATCCGTATGTTTACTGCGCTGTGATGCCGGTACTCTGTGTGCTGCCTGTACTCATTTAGCACAAACAAACAAGAATGTTGCGTCGGGTTCTCCTTTTAGTCTCTCATCTTCCTCTCTCCTAACCGCTGTCCCCCTCCCATCGGCTGAAATGTGCGTGTGAGTCTTACCTGCAAGTCCTGTTTGAGTTTTCCAGGTCACTCAGTCCCTGAAGATAACATGTGCTCTCCCCTTCTGCTGTCTCTCCTGTCCCTGCGTACTTTACATTTTCTGTCCACTGTTTTAGACGGTTGCATAAACATTTGGGCCCATGTTCGCCACATAACGTGCTGTTAAAATGTTTTATCACTCAGCCATAAGCATAGTGCAAATGCTTTTATGCCTAGTTGTTGGGCAACTTTTGCATAAAAACATGTTGATACATCACAAAAAATGCAACTGATCAAAGACAACAACCTCTTATGTTTTACAATTTTCTGACTGATTTTAAAGTAATGTCTTCCACACAGTTGAACTGTTCAGAGCGAACACACCTCAGAGACCCTGTAACCTTCACCTGCAGTCGCCACAGAACCAACGGCGTCGTGCATGGTGGAGGAGGGCCCGTAGCCCGGGGTTTATTTAGGGGACATTCTAAATTTATGCCTGTTTGATGGAGCATGTCAGGCCCTCTCTGCATGCAAAGCGGAGAGATTATAGGAGCAGCGCGGGAGGGACTGGAGGGCAACCCAAATGTCAGGGGCAGCCCAATTGAATGCTAAAGCAGCCTGTAAGATGAACTCATTGGAGCGTGAGTTATTGACTTTTTGTACAGCGCTTTGTTTTACAGACAAATGTCAAGCGATTGTTTTAGTTCGGCATGTGTTTGTTTTAGCTGCGCTACTGAACGGTCTTGTAATCTTATTTAGATTTTTTCCGTATTTGTTTGCAGACAAAATAAACCCAGTATACGGTAATTAAGTCAGCGGGTATGTTTGTGTGGCCACATGTGCGTTCAGGACATACAGGTATTGATGGAGCCTTTAGAAATCCGCCGAGAGTAGCAATAGGGTGTTCGATGTATAATCATTCAGGTGGCTATTGAACAGGTCAGGGGTCAAAGCGTCAAACCTGATCCTCTGCCCAAAGGGACCATCTAATGAATGACTTTACACAGCGCTCCCTCAAATTCCCCTAAGTAAACAGAGAATAAGCTTTATTTATCCCAGCGAGCTTTTAATAAATTATTTCCCAACTGTTTCTGCCTCGGAAAGAATCAATCGTCAATCAGAGAATGGACAAACTCTCTTGAATGTGTATCTCCTTTGATATTTACTGTTATTGAATTAGCACAGTAAACTTGGCTATAGAGAACACCAATATTTAATTGCTTGTCTACTAAACCTAATTAGGTTTCTTGTTGATATGTATTGATTGTAATTGTTTAATGTTGCACGACGGGTTTATTTATACTGTAAATCTGCAGGACATTAACCTACGGAAATTATAAGCCCATCTCATCCTTCCCCTATATCGTTGGACAGACAGAAACACACATTCTGATCGAGACGGCGGGTTGCGTGGGGCAAATACCGTTTATACGCCCACCGACCAACCTGGATCCACCACTTCTCGCTCTCTCTCCCGAAGCTCTTCAGCCTTGAGCTTAAGCAATCAATGCAGTAATTAAGAAAGGAGGAGAGGTATAAGTGTGTGTGTTAAAGAGAGAGATTGAGAGAGAGAGATAACGTACGGGAAGGCCTCCACTTGGCTTGAGTCAGCACTCTATTTCTCATTCCTCCACAGCATCACCCTCTTTCCTGCGGGACTCTCTGTACCTCGTTCCTCTTTTCTTGTTTTTCGGTTACTTTTTCCATTTTATCCATTCATTCGATTACAGTTCTCTGAGTTAATTACACGTCTTTCGAATCGTGCTCTCTTCATCTCACTTTATGCAGTTGTTTGTGAGTGCACGGTGGCATTTGCATTCATTGAAAGGGTTTTCAAGTGCAGAATTTTCTACAGTAAAAGGCATCTGTTTGAAATGCGTTCAATTGTGTGGAAAGCCAATATACCTGTAAGACTTCATGACTAGATAATTACAATGGATTAAATCTGGGTGAATCGCACCGCCTTATCCCCTTTAAAAGAGGTTTGAGGTTGATGCTGGTCTCCCTCTGCTGGCCACTCATTGACATTGAAATTTAACATTTTGCATAATTGGAAGACACTCATTAGATGTCAGAGATCTTGAGGTCTGCCAGAGGTATATCTGGAGACATCCTATATCTATGAACAGATGCACACCGAGAATAAGATGAATTACATAGTATGGTAGGCCTTGATAAAAAATGTATATCCCGTAAAGCGCAAAGATCTTCAGTTTGCATGTGAGGTTGTGCGTGTCCTTGTGTGTGCATGTAAGTGTGTCAGTGTGCATGCGGATCTCATTTACCAGCACTGTGCACTGGATAAAGGGTTTTATATTGGAGAGAAGTGATATATACATCACAGGAGGGTGTATCTTGCTGCATTGGGAGTGGAACGTCTGCATTAAAGACTTTTCACAACAGTATGGAGAACACTGCAGTAAAACTCCTTTAGACTGGAGCTCCGCATTACACCACACCACATGATGATGTCACTCATGCCTCTGTGAATGCTGTTCACCTGCTTACATGGACAAAATGCCCTGGCATTGGTCACTATAAATGAAGATCAGTTCATGAAATGTACATTTATCTTTTTTTGAATCTAAAGAAATTGTATTAAAAAGTTTAGAAATTTTACATTTAGAAAATTAATACAAGTGGATATTTTGAATATTACAATTTAAGTAATCATGTTTTTTTATCATTACAAGTGTATTGCTTCCATATGTAATACGCTGTACATCACTTCGATTAGCACGATTACATTGCACAAAATGAGTGTTTAACTGTTTTCACTATATAAATATACTTTATTAAAAGTTTTACATTGGAAGAGATAAAGAGTGAAAGTGAATAATAATTACAAAAAGCTGTTTTATATCATTCAGTTATCTATATCAAACCTTCATCAAGCATATGATGCGCATGCCATGGCATATAAGTATTTTTTCATCAGGTTTTTTCTTGCGTCGTTGTTAGGTAGGTTTGTCATATTTTATAATGTGCATTGTCACGGCATTCAAAACTTACAAGAGTAAAAATCATCATCTTAGTGTTATAGGAAACGACACTCCATCCCACCGCATTGATCTTGTAATATAAACCAAATCACCCCAGAGTGTCTACTATAGAGCTATAGGCATTTTGGCCATCTGGCCAATGTAAAAGAATGCAACCAGTGCTAAAAAGCTTGCACCATGTTGTATGTAATGCATGTTATTTGTTAATATTTTATATTGTTTATATGGCACTATTAATATTGCACATTTCTACTTTTTGCTTTATAGACCATTTGGCAAAATGTTAACAACACTGGTCCAGGAGCACTTCCATTTTAAGATTTTTAACACTACACAATTTTTACATTTGTTTCTCCATTTTTTATTTTCTGCAAATAAATGCAAATTAAAACAATATTTTTATTTGAATTTTTATTAAAAATATTGTTAGTAGTTATAACCGATTTAAACAGAAAATAATCGTTAAACCGTAAACACATACATAAAGAGTAAATTTTGAAATCAGAAAAACTGTTCTCGCGGCTGCATGTGAAATACATTTTTTTAAATGTTTTTAGACCAGTGTTGTTGGTCTGTATATTTTTTTGTTTTCCTGACACTGTTAAAAAGGTTTGAGTGAAGTCAGTCTAGATATTGTCTCACCTTTAATTCTAATGCTTGATGTCATCTTGACAACAGTCAAACAAAGATTTTAATGTCAATAAAAGTTTGTTGACTGCAACGAAATACCGTTTTAATACCAAAAAAGTCGATTGGACACTGTATTTAAACAACAATGTAATAACAACAAATAAAAATGAATATTTATCAAACAGTACCTTTCGTGGGCTTTTGTATTCACTTCACACAGTTGAGATTCACAATCTGAATCAAATACAAAAAAACTGGACAGAAAGTTTTATTTTAGCTCTTTGTGATGTCAGTTGAAGCTTTGACTGAATGGAAACGTGAATCTGCACTGACCTGTACCAGGTTAAACTGAGCTCTCACAGCATTAGAGACCTGAGACCTCAGCAGCGGAGGTGTGTCTCGCTGAAGCAGGCCTACTTACAGCAGAGAAAGACCAGAAGAGGACTGAAAATAGAAATGAGACCACAGCAGAGAAGAGAAATCAAGAGCAAAGGAAGCCAGAGAGGCTGTGTATAGAGACCATGGGGCATAGAGTAAAGTGACAAAAAATGTTTTTTGGGGAAACTTGGTGAAAGGTTTAAGGGTTTCAGTGACGACTTTGATATCAACTCCCTGTTTTTTATATGAGCAGAATTTATCACTAATGGACATTAAGAGGACTTCATGGGTATTCAATAAGAATGACATCAGTCCCTGGTCTCAAGTGCCGAGCCTGCTGTTTTTTTTGGCTGGCATTGACCATGGTTTGACTGAAGGACAACAGGCGCTGTGTTTGGAATGCTAAGGGTGCTGATAGCAGCTTATGATCTCATCAATGTGACATACATTCATGTCTATATCCGCATCCTTATTCGCTTTTTAAATCAATGCAGCCATAAAAATGGGTCCTACAGACCTTAACATCACACAAGGTTTAAGACATAGTTGACGCAAAAAATGGTCTCCTTTGATGTTCCATAGTAAGAATAAAATGTCTACAATCAAGAGGGAGCATTTTGGGGTGAACTATACCAAAGATGATGTAATTTGCTGAGTTAAAAGACTTTCTTTTGATCCAGCTGAATTTAAAGAGACTTTTGGATCTAGTAAGGTATTTCTAAATTGATTTAGGAAAATCACTTGAACTGTGAATGTGAAAGCAACACGGACCCGGGTGCGCACCTGTTCAGGAAGTAAAGTAGCCCTTTCATGTGTTTTAGCCGATTATTGTAACACTCCCTTGCCCCTTTGTCCCTTGCCTGGTTTTGCCTGGTTTTCCCTTGTTTTTGCCCATGTACGTTCATTTGTACACGCTCCCTTATTATTACTGTTTCACCTGTCTTTCGTTTGTGTCTCTGCCCCTGTCTGTCATCAGACTCATTACCCGGACACTATTTATACCCTGTGTTTTGTCATGTTCTTTGTCATTGTTCAGTTGCGTTGTCTCATTTTCATTCTGGATTATACCTGCTTTTTGTGGATACCCGTTTTTCCCGTTTTGTTTTCCCGGACTCTTTATTAAAGTCTGTTCACTGGAACTTTGAGGTGTGCTTGCTTGTTCTTGACCCAGAGTGTGACAATTATGATGTATTTACTTCAATAAACACATTTGTGTGTAGCGAGTGCAGTCAGAGTAGCAAATGAATGGTAATACACTGTTTACCAAAAATAGTCCGTTTGCAAGCAGCAGAAAGCCGTCTGCATGCAACGTACATACAGTAAACCTAAATTCTGTTTACTCTGGTGCACATAACAGCACCAAATGAATTAAAAAACACAAAATATTGACCAGTGTTGTGTTTTCTATCATGCGGCATGCATGTTTGTGATGACGTAAGATGAACGCAAACGCACCACGGTACGATAGAATCAATCCTGAGTGTGGAACCAAACCAATGCTGCCGGGATACAGGAAACCTAGATTTTGCATTTCCATTAGTGTGTGAAAGAATCCAGAAACCGTGTGAAAAGTAATGCACCCTCTGTAGTCGTCGCGCACCCTTGGCCTTGAGATAGAAAATTCCAAATAAGAGACTATTTATATCAATAAGACTAAACATGTCTTTGAAACCTACAAAAACCAAATGTTGTCCGGAACACAGAGGGATACCCGAACGCACAGCGTTCTATGCACCCTGAGATAGAAATAGAGGGCCTGTGACTGCAGAGAAACTAAACTGCAGAGCAGCATTTTTTTTACCCTTGGATTGCCCTAATTATACAGTGCATTGATTTTACAATGCATCCATGGATTGATTAGCAATGCCTCTGTCTCTCTATACACCCCTCCACCTCCTACAGGAAGTACTGTGCATGCTGGTACTTTCTGATCTCGTGCAATCTCTCCCAGGGGTGAGAACGCTGTGCCCGCTTTGACCGACCTCTCTTGTTTCGCTGCCTCTTTCCTCCCTCGTTGCCTCTCGGCTGAGGGTCTCTAGGTTTGTCCTACCGGTGACGGCGAACAGGATAGAGAGCGTAAGGAGAAGAGAGGGTGATAATGAAAAGGAGAACAAAATTGCTCTCTATCAGACTCCTACTCTTTATGAAGTGCAGGGTAGGGAGGCGAACAGGCGCAGAGAGATCAATTGCTCTGGGTGGGGAAACAGGAAAGGCGAACGAGATGAAGAATGCATTTAAAAATCAATTACACAGTAAATATGACACAAGTCAGCCATGACGGCCTCAGGGGAGGATGGCAAAATAAGGTTCTTGCCTGTACTCTGGTAAATTCATTCTCAATGAATAAATTATTATTTTGATGTGGAGGGCATTAAAGAGAGAATACACACGGTGCCTGTGTTAACACAATGTTATTCCCTGATGACAGCGGGTTATTAATTTCTTCTATATGTTTTTGCTTACAATCCTCTTTTAAAGGGCTTAAATGCAAGGTAGTACCGGAGAGAGCCTTGCGCGCGCGCCCACACACACACTTACGCATATCCTGAGCACGCGCTCTAAAATGAAATTCTTTTTTTCTTTATTAATACTAGTCTGTTGAAGAAGAAAAGTTCAAGTTTAAACTCCTCAACTCATTTTTGAAGACTAATGCGCCGTCACATTTGTGTTAGGCCGCACTGACAAAACGTAATCATGAAAATGAATGAATGACTCCGCATTCCTCGATAACGTTTTAAAAAGCCATTTCACCGCAAACAGCTTTGGGCTATCCTGTATTTTAAGCATTTATTTAGAGAGGAACGCCACACAAGGTAATGAAGGGCATCGATCCCGGTTGCTTTATTAACGGGACAGACCTCTCGAGCTCTAATAGGACCAAAGCCGCTTATTCTGTAGAGGTTTAATTAGCCTCGCGCGGAAAATGTGCTTACGGCGCGCGCTGCCACTCTGCCGTCACCTCGCGCCCCGCACACGGGCTCATTTCACGGACCGCTGGGACCGAGATGAACACAGCGAGCCCCTTCTTCATTCATCTATAGCGTTCATTAAAGAGACGCTTAGTTTGTTCCTGTGTGTGGGCTATAGCGCGTCCTTCTGTCCATCTATTCGTCCGCGCACTGACACTGGATGCTGATTCTTCGTTATTGGTAACAACTGTCGCGAGAATTGGCTTGCTTTTATGTTGTGGCCAAAGGCGATGTCCAACTTTGATGAATTAATGTCTTTGGGAAGAATTTAACACACGGGAGACCGGGGGCAGTAGTAAAATGTTTTACATTTTCCTTCATAACTCACACTTTAAACACACTAGTCATCCTTATGTTATAATAAGGACAAGATTATAATATTAAACTAAATGCAAGATGTCAGTGACTTGGTGGGGCCGATTCTAACATTGTTTGGGGGAAATTGTAACACTAAAATTTAAGTCAAACTAACCAAATGTATTTATTTGACATACATTGGGTTAATTTGACTTATATTTTAGTCCGCGTAATCAATTTACTGCTGTAGTATTTAATAACCTAAATTAAGATTTTTTTTGTATATGATTCAAATGACAGAGAAAGTTCTGACATGAAACTCTAGATGGCGCAGTCCTATAGTCTAACCCAATCTGACATAATAACTTTACATCGCTTTTTTTTACAACTTTACGGTTCCTTCCGTATCAGCAGCCAATGAGTTTGTTGCTCAATGTTTAAATCTTGGCTGGGGGTTGTCTAGCAGTGCGATTCAGAAACCCTCCTCCTTCCCCAGCTCCACTTGTACTAGTACGAGGTGATTATGTACGCTATACAGGGGTTAATCATATTTGTCATATGTGCAGCAGCAGCATTCCTTACATGCACAAAGCAACATGTTTTGGACGTATTGGTGGTAGCAAGTCTCTGTACTTGCTCCGTCGCATCAGCAGCAGCAGCGTAGCAGATCTTTTCCGCCAAGTCCAAGTTTATATGTCACGTGTAACTACCATGCTAAACCCGTCGAGAGAATATTGCTACAAGAGAGGATGAACAAATATTTGTAAAATTGTAGTCAATGTAGCCTATGTTTCCTGTGAGCTTTTTTCCTGAATCATTTACTAAAAATACCCTTTTTTATTGATATGCTGTTTGCCAAATGATTTTGTTTAATAAATATAGTTCAAATTTAGTGTTTTGTCCATTTCGTGCCATACACCCCATATTTTAATAGTTTAATATAACCTAAGATGTCATGGTTCTGTCCAACCTTGACTTGCTTTTCTTTACCTAGTGGCAGAATCATGACAAAACCTTGTGTTTTGTGTGGAGAGAGACATGTTATTGTTGTCATGACTTAATATGCGCTCTCTCCGTTCTCGTCTTTGGCACCGCCCCTCTCGCTACCTCGTTGAGCTTCCCTTCAGTGTTTCATTAACCACACCTGCCCATTGTTATCTCTCTTGTTAGTTACCCTTTAAGATGCCCTCGTGTCTTTTGTCCTGTGCTCGTTCGTACTACCTTGTTCGTCGTGCTGTCTGTGAGTTCTGATACTACCTGTTTTCTTGATTCCGCCCTGTTCTGATTGTTCCCTACCCTGCCTGTCTGAGTGCCCTGCCTGGTTTTGTTTATCCCCTAGTATCTAGGACATTGTGTCATGTTTGTTATTTTTACATGATACATGATTATATGTTGTCATTATCGAGCAGCCCTACTAAGGGGCCATTGAAAGCACCACTGTATGTTATAAATTGGGTTTATTGCACATTTTTGTTTGAAGCATATATATCGGCAATGGTATTGCTGAAAAAGAAGACAATAGCAATCATTACTAACGTTATAATGGAAATTGCATTGTTTCAATGGAAACTATCTTCTCTGTGGATCTCTTCTGATGATGTGTTGGATGTTAACTAGTGGATAGGAACCAACAAAACACTAATGAATCCTATTGAAATTAAATACTCTAAATAAAGTTGTTTATCTACAGGGATAGTTCACCCAAAAATGAAAGTAACAGTGGTGTAAAGTATTGTAGTTAATGTTATTAGTTACTGTACTTCAGTATCTTTAAAGTATTAAAGATATCAGCAAATTTTACTCTCAACTTGACTACATTTTTAAATAAGCATATGTACTCTTTATTCCACTACATTTGTAATGACTAATGCAATTACACATTACATTTTGCATGGCACCTAACTTTAGCAGTTTATTTACTACAGAAGAAGCAATGTTGCCATTTACAGGGCATTAAAGGTACTATATCTTGTGCATTTTGCCCTTACTAACTGAAACTTGTCAACATGGTGCCTTTATGCGAATGCGGGTGCATTATCAGGTACTGTAGTTGTTATCGCTGGTGTTTTTGTGGAAAGAGAACATGACTGCAGCAGGCGTTAAGGCCAAAACCAGCATGTCGAGTACAATAATGCTTCGACTTTTGTAGTTTTACTTAATATTATTTTATTTATCCATTTCACCGAAGAGACCTTTTGAAGTATATTGGTTTCCTTATGAGCACTTGAGCTTAACTGAGACTTGGGTGTTTGTGATAGACGTAGGCTATGGTGTCGACCTTGATTTGTTGCAATTTTGAGGTGTTCAGTTGGATGCGATTGCTCTCCTCACGAATCAACTGTTTCTTGTTTTTCACTGACATGTCTCCTAAGTGTTGAGGACTAGTGCTGCTTTGAGCCTACATTCGGTATGAGTAAAATACTCAAGTACTGTTCAAATCAGAAGCCGTTCTGGAATTTGTGACTTGTAACGGAGTTATTATCACTGCAAGGTATCTGTACTTTGACTCAAGTATGGTTTTCAGGTACTCTTTAAACCTCTGGTGAGTAAATGATGACAGAATTTTCATTTTTGAGTGAACCACTGTATACCCCCCTACATTTTTATGCGCTTTTGGTACTGTCCAGTTAGCTGCTGTTAGATGCTGTAAATATCCTGTGAGGTAATATAATTATTTGACAGTTAACTAAGCATCCTTATTTAAAAAACACAATGTTCTACTTTTATATTACACATGAACATGTTGCTACACTCCTGTGGTACTCCAAACACTGATCCCTTCATTACTCAGGTCAAAAAGGGCCCTTCTCACGCATTGATTATTTGATGACTTCTTCCAGGAAACGGCCCGTCTTCTGCTTTTGACTTTAAGTGAATTCTGAAGCAGCTGATTGGATTGTGTCATTAATCACTAAGAATTTAAGTAACAGCGGGTATATTTAATGTGAGGTTAATGCGTGTACGAGTGAGTGATTCATGTTCCGTCTCAGTCAGGCCAGTTGTGACATTCATGTCTTCTCTGGTCCATCAATCAAAGGTGGAACAGGAGTCATCAGATTCCTGTTGTGAATATTCTTCTCTGAGTGAGGTTATGTACGGCTGACCCCTTACTGACCTGAGACATCAGGTCTGCAGCATTGCCTTTTTTCAATCTCAGATTGCTGCGTGTGTTTCTCTTCCACACTTTCTCATAGAAAACCATTGTTTATAACCATGGAAACAACAGAAACTCCCTCTTAAAATAGTTTGTATTCCGAGACTGGCATGTTTCTACAGCCCAAGTGTGGAGATACAGTACTTACTAAGTCAGAAGATGTGTGTCTGTGTGTGAGAAAGACAGTTTGTGTTTGTGTGATGTGTCTCTGCAGACTCAGATGTCCTTACTAAGGTGCTCTCCCAAAATAGATAGACAGGGAGAACTCCCTCAAAAAACACCCACACACACACCAGTGGTCTGATAAAGACCATCACGATCTCTATAGTTTTAACTTTCAATTTCCGAGAACCTGAGACTATATCATTCAGAAAACTGTATTTGTCCTGTGGAATCCACAAGACATTAAAGGGTCTACGTAATTTTGTGCATTGCTTTCTGGAGTACCATGACTGCTTGCAGCTGTTTCTGATCGTGTCCGGGTCACTGGTTTGTCCTGGGTAGTGCCCGCTGTTCTTGAGAGGAGACCTGCAATGCACTTTGAATGCACTGCGCCTCTGCGTTTGTGTGTGTGTGTAGTTGGCTTAAAGGTATATGTACTAGGATGATGGAAATCAATTGAACTCTTATACATCTTTTCCACCCTCCCTGTTTGATGAGGTTTCTGAGGTCCATTATGTGTTGGTGGTGATTTGCTCGCTCTACGTTATCTGGTGAAGTGCTGGCTAATATGATTACAGAGCATTTGCTAAGCACCCTGTTCGCCTGTCTCAGCTCTTCACACGCACAACCATTTAATCAGTCTCCTGTGACCAGAGAGAGAGAGAGAGAGAGAGAGAGAGAGAGAGAGAGAGAGAGAGAGAGAGGGGGGGATATATGGTGACACTAAAGGCTTATGACTTTCACGCATCTTAGCACTTGCTTTGCTTTTTCTTTTTTCTGCCAATAGACCAAGGAGCAGAGAGCAATGATGAAATTAAAATAACTTTCTTTTACTCTCATTGTTGACAGAGGGTCCTACTAAAGTTAACTAAAGCTTTTACAGCCACATCACCAATATTAAAATTATAAAAATGAATGATACTGAAATTATAATTCATAATTATAAAAATATAATTTTGCATAAAATACTTTTAATTTAAGCTGCTTATAATAGTTTTTTATCTTATGTAGTTTGTGTTTTAAATGTAAGCTTTTACGTCAACTAACCTTATCACACCTACAGTTCGAATGTCATGCTTTAGCATAAGTAGTGTAATGTAATCATGTCATTCCTGTAGTGCAGAGTGAACGGCGTGTGGTGCGGAGCCCAAGACTGCATCATCATTTCTGCGGGAAATACTGTTAAAGCGCGTCACCTGCTGGTAAGGTAAGGAAATGATCTGCTTCATAACGCTGACATGCAGAGCCAACTAGACCACTAAATACCTAATGCTATTTCAAATATAGATATTAAAATAAACTATCCAACCAAACTACTTTATTTGAATAATGTCACATTAATATGTTGTTATTGATCATTAGCTATTTACAAAATAGCCCAATGGGCACTCTTGCTCAAAGTAGTCAATATTTAGGCTACGTTTTTATTATTAAAAAGTTCAAGAAGTAAATTGAATAGGAAAAGTAAACGTGTGGTTAAGAGACTGTTTGAAGAAGGATGACGAAGTGAGGCGCTGCGTCGATAAGCGCTCGTGACCGAAGAATAACCTGCGCAAGGACACGGAGAGACCATCATAAATGAAACACGACATTTGAATAAACGTATATGTACATTTACATATGTAAAAAAATTTTTGAATCCGTAAATAGATCATGTAATTAGGCTAAATAAGATTATTTTTATAAAACAAATGATAACATTGTCCGCCGTAAAGTAATAGCCCTATTTATTTAAAAAGAAGAACATTTTAAAACGTTGTGGGCCTATGACATTTAATAGTAATTCTTAGTAAACATAAATAAAATTGTTACTAATTAGTTAATAGGCCTATACTGTTGATGACATGTTTTGTTAGGCATGTTGTTAAACAAAACTAGGCACATACATAGATTAGAAATAATCTATCATTTAAAAAAAGCATTTATTCATATCCTGGACACACAAGTGGCAAAGTATATATTTAATAAAAATACTAAATCTAATCAATGTATATTTTTAAATGTTCTATGTTTATAATGTTACAATAAATATTTTAAATAATGTTTATAATGTAAATTCAGTCAGATAAAATGTTTTGGGAGCAGTCTCTTGAATGGCATAGGTCTGCAGGGACCAAATCTCAGAAAATATACACAACACTTGAGCAAATACTTCAAAGAACATGTACAATGTGTGTGTGTGTGTGTGTGTGTGAGTGAGTGCGTGTGCGTGCATGTGTGTGTGCATGATAAAGAATGCAGAATCCTCAGCAGAATACTGCAGTATAGTCACAATAAAGGGGCAGTGGCGCTTGCGTAACTCCTCTTGCTTCTCATTGGATTGATTTACAGTAACAAATCAAGTAAAGTCCTCCTCTGCCTCACACCCTCTGTGAGAAGACAATAACAACACACACGAGTTACATGGGGTTCTTTATAGTGTGGATTGTATAGCAATTATACATAAACCTCTTTATTTCAGTTAAACATGACCTCTCGTTTTCTCTGTCTCTCTCTTTCTCTTTCTAAGGGGGCATGGATGGGAAAGTAAACAGACGTGGGGATATTTAAAGCACCAGTGGGGAAGGACATCATTCTACCTCCATTCAATGCAAATTCACTTCTCTCTCTATCAATGAGTTACTATTGTCACTTTAATTAAGCAGAAGGACTAGCAAAGCCTGAGAAGTGTGAACTTTAACATTTTGTCTTTTGTAGTGAGACGTTTACACACAGTTTATTTTTCTTAATGAAGGGTTACCTCTTGGAACCTTTTATATAATTAACGACAACAGAGTCAAAGGTAATATAACCTTCGACCTTAAAGGGATAGTTCACCCAAAAAATGAAAATTCTGTCATCCTTTACTCACCCTCATTGCTCCAAATCTGTAAACATTTCATTGTTCTGCTCAACGCAAAGGAAGATATTTGGAAGAATGTCAGTAACCAAACAGATGTCATCCCCCATTGACTCCCATAGTATTTATTTTCCCTACTATGGCAATATAAATGGGGCTTGGCTTATATTAAATTAATATTATTTACAGAATAAAGATGATGCTGAACCTGTTGGGAATGGAACAGATCTGGGCATTTCATTTCTGATCAGAATCTGACTCTAAATTTTAGATTTAGATTTAGTGCTTAGAGCTGTTCAGTATAGATGTTTGATGCAATGATTGTTTGGTTATGTGCATTGGTCACGTATATATGTACTCTGTGCTTGCATTCTTCTGTAACTGATCTGGTAAAGTTCCTGTTTGCATAGTTTCCTACAGAAGTGCTGATATCATACAGACCTCCTCTATGTGATCTGACTGTCTGTTTTCTTCCTGACAATAATGAACACATATTGTGCATCGCTCTCTTTCAATTTCTCTCCTACAGATGTACACAGAAATGCGAATGCATTAATGTGGAAAAAACCTGGAAACGGTTTATAGCAGCAACATATCAAAAACATCAAAGGCCATTTAATGGTCAGGTACAACTCTTAAAATGTCATTTTATTAAAGTTTTAAATTATGTTGAAATATCTGAGCAGTATTGTCTGAGCTTTTAAAGGGGTTTTACCTTCAGGGTGTCTACAGGTCACAAAAGTTCATGGAATTTCTTTTACCAAGTAAAATGTTTGTGTGCTATTAAAATGAAACTATGAATATAACCCCAAAATCATTGTGCCATTCTCCAGAATATCACTCAAGTAATGCTTAACTATTTTTATTGCATTCTATTTCAGTTCTATATGGACCTTGCTAGTGCGAGCATTGCCAATCTGAGACTACTTTTTAGATAGATGTAACATGACCTCAAATCATCTCACAGGTACACTCTTAAAAACAACGGTGCTTTAAAAGGTTCTTCACTGCGAAGAACCTTTTAAGCACCTTTATTTTTAAGAGTGTAGCGTTGTCCTGGCATCAGCCAAAACTAGATTCATCCATCAGGCTGCCAGATGGTGAGCCGAACAGGTTCATTGGTATGGACGATTCTTGTGCCAGTTTTGTCATAAGAGAGTATGCATCTTTTAGCCAAAAACCCTGAACTGGTAGATTTTCTGTGTATTGTCATAAATAAAGTTGTTGGCCTTTTGACAGCTGGTACTGTAGGCTGGTGTGTGTGCTGGTGGTTAGGTTAAATGGTGTGTATAAGTTGGTTTTTATGGTACCACAGGGGGAGATATTTCACACCCTATTTAACCGTTCATTACAGCCGGTCACTTTACTAGAGAAAATGCTTCATCTTTGGACAATTATGCAGTCAAGTAATAATGACAAAGGGCTTTTAAACTGCAGAGCATAAACATGAACAAAGAAGGTTCTTTAACTGATTACTGGGTAAATGAGCGTAACAGTTTTTGCCCCAATATGAGACACATCTTATGTGCAACAACCTTGCAAGAATGTTTTGTTTACAGCTCCCTCTCTGTGTGTTTTAGTAGTTTAGCTGTTCTGTTCTAGAGAGGGACACTTCTGACCTCAAAGTCAAACGCTATCATTAGTGACCTCATTGTTAAAAGTCCTCTTACCTCATTGCTGAAGTTAGACTCCATCTCTCTTTCTGTGTGCTGGGGTCTGTTTTCCTTCTTGTCATTGAGCTGCGTAAGATAACTTGAGTTATCTAGTGTACGCTCAGGGAACGGAAACCTCAAAAGGTTCTCACAACGTTTAAGCAATGTTTAACACTTTCTCTGTGGCTGAATGTCTTATCTAACATGTCGTTTTGCTGTCACAGTTTTATTCACATATAATTTTGCTAAGGGAAATTTTTTAAACCACAAAACTAAGACTTTTACAATCCAAAACAGACATTTTTAAAAACATGAACAGACGTTTTTATAGCAGTTGAATGTGTATTTATATTATATTTTTTAAGAAACATTTTTAGTTTTATATTTACATTAACTGCATTATGCAGATGCTCATATTTATAGATTAACAGAATTTACAAAAAGTTTCTCTTGGCTGAAAAAATCATATTAATCTTTCATTTCGTTTATATTAAAATGAATAGGCTTGTAAAACTCAACTAATGTTTGTGATAAATTATTATATGCACACATGATCTTATTTGCTTTTATGCAGTATGTGCTATAGGCCTATAGACCTTTTCATCGGATGCGCATGCCTGGACTGCAGTTGATTTCCGGTCTGTGTTTGGCTGGTGTCTAATAGTATAACCATTAACATTTTATTTATTTATGTTGATATTAATTTGTATTATTATTTTATTGTATATTAGTTGCATAAAATAAACGATTTGTTTAATTTTGTTGTATGTTAATTTGATTAAATAAACAATTTGTTGATGGGTCCTGCAGTTGGGTCGCCTTTAAAGAAACTGTATGGGACATTGATTGACATCTAGAGGCTGAGCTTGGCATCGCAGTCTAAAATCCAAATATTGGAGAGACAAGTTTAGCCAAGTAACGGTTTCTCTCGGTTTCTTTTGCTTGTTATCAGAATAAATCAACATACACTATTATTTGTCAATGTGTACAGGAATTTACGGGCATATGAAGTAACGTTTGTTTATGTGTTGCTTTGAAACCGTCTATGATAACCTCCAACAAAGGGACTACTTTTTATACTGTAGGTATTGTTTATATTGCTTAGTCAACAACAGCTTTGTTTTGTAAAGTAGTGAATGGTTGATAAATGATGCCTGGTTACATGGACTTTAGGAGCTCAGTTGTGTTTAAACGAGTCCACATATTTCATACTTCTTCAGAAGTATATATATTCAGTTCAATGTCTAATACACATCAGGTGTTTCAGAAAGAATGAATGAGTCAATGAAAGAAGGAGCGTTTGTGTTTTTCCCCGGACAAGCAGACCGGGTGAAACAAGAAGTAATGTTAGATTCCTGTCGATTGAATGCCATGCTTGACTCTTTTACCTTGCACACTCGATACTGCAAATACAACATATGTTCTTTAAGTCACGCACAGATACTTACAAGTGACATTATTTGGCTGGGAAATGCCTGCTCACCTCACCTATATCCCAGTGACCCCCGTGGTACCTGAGCTCTGACTCACCCAATCACAAGCTCCATACCTGTCTCACCCAGTGCTGACCTCGTTTCTGGCTGGCCCGACAAACAGCACATTCGCAACACTTCTTCCTCCCTCACACCCAGAGGAGTAGCCTCAGTCATTGTGGCTGTCAGTTACACACATTTCTAATTGTTTAGAAAGGGAGAGGAACTTCCTCTACACATAGACCACTCTGCGATTCTTAATCCTATTGAGCCGCTGAAACAATCTGCCTTGATGTTGTGCCAATACGCTATTGCAAAAACTGCCCATTAACACATGTTCCCTTGATCTGAATAAAGAAACTGTATGGCATTTGTTAGTTGATGTACCGGTCTCCCTTATTGGAGTAGTAAAAATCTCAGTCCGTGCAGCATTTTTATCTTTTCTTGTCTTGTGTTGTTGCAGTTGCATTTGTATTTGTATTTGGAGTTGATGACTGTCTAACCATCATGGCTGTATGGCTTTAAATTCTGTTTCCTGGTCTCTAAGGTGTACAGATTTTACATAAACTTGTGGTAACTTTGACCCGTGGAGTCTACAGATAGTGAAAGGTAAGGTCCCCACCACCTTCCTTAAATAGTTTGCTATATACATGGAGGGTGCAAAAGTCCACATTAGAAATCAGTGTGTTTTTATTTCATTTAAACCTGAACAGAAATATTTCGCTTTTTTAAAACTTTCAAACAATAAGGTGATTCTGCGCTGTTTTTCTTAGCTGTTCTAGGTAGTAATTAAATGTAAACGAATTTGTTAGGCATGTTTACTTTCTGATTTCACTGAAACACAAGATGCCCTTTGGAACATTATGAGAAACTGTGAATCAGATTTTTGAGAAAACAAATGCTTAGAAATTATCATATCGCTGCCGTCCTTGAAACCTCGTATCTCCATATTTTGTGATTTGAATTTTAATATTCGTCACCCTTTATGTGTATCACTTGGTTTTGCAAATATCTAACTAATAAAAAGTATTAAAAAGTGCTTGTCAACTTTGACAATACAGTATTTAATCATTTTAAAAGTGTTTTTTCCTTGAAAAAAATGGACATCAAAGGTTAGGAAGGACAGCAACGATATGTAAGATTTTGAATTAAACACTTTACTGCATTATGTCATTAAAGGCGTGCAATTTAATTTCACAAAACTCTAAAATAAAGTATTTTAATAGTGGTCCCCAATATATAATAATACCTCCGATCTGATCCTGCTTTTAGACAGACTCAGTGAATTTTCAATAGCTGTGAAAGGTGTTGTTTTCAACACATTAATGGCAGGGAAAAAAGCCCCGTCTCTGTGTGTGATTATATACACATTGTGTTGCCTTCCACTGCTTGCGTATTGGGTATTTTAATGAGGATCAGCTCTTCAATCCGCATGTACAACATACAAATGTTGGGCAGCATTATGATATAAAGTTTCTTACAGCCAAACTGGTTTATATCATGTTTGATTATGCATTTATCTCTGTGTATATATGAAGAGTTTGGTTCCAAAATGAGATATCTCCTTTTTTTTTTCTCAGAAATCTTGTTTTTTTTGTGCATTCCAATTAATATCAATCAAACTGCAGTTGGTTTGTTTTGATTTAAGACATAATAACTAACACAATGAAAACATGATAACATAATAAAAAACTTTTTTTTTTAGTTATCTCATTTTGGAACCAAACTCTTCATATGTTTCTCTGGAAGTCTGTGAGTCTACTCATATAGCAGTGATGATCTGGATTTGTTTGTGTATGTGTACACACTGAAGTCCCTAGCCCTGTGGAGGCCAGTTAGAATATCATGCTGTGCCCCAGCACTGCAGTAGAGATAGGGAGTGAGGGTGTGAACTGAGACGCACAGATAGGGCCATAGCAGACAGGCAGACAGGAGCCAGCCTCTCTGCTCTAACAGATTAGCCTGACTCCAGCTCTACATTCCCCAGTTCGCCTGCATCGTACCAAACGGCACACCAGCAACGCCAATGCACCAGCCAAACACACTCACAGGCCCTGCAGCTTATATTCTATAGCATTAAAACACAGCAATGTAAAGAAAGAAAGCCCAGTAACAAATATAAAAAATGACAGGAAACACACATTTGATTTGTGATTTGTTCAGTTCCCAAATCAGAACATTTGATTTCATAACGCAGCTGTTTGGTCTAATTGTATATGTCACACAATATCTTTTGATTTTTGTCAAGGTAAAACACATTAACCCAGCACAGGCGAACAATCTTAGAGACACACGAGCGTCAAATTAAAATCTGTGGGATCTTCCAATCTTAAATAAAACTAAAACATGGCCCTCATAATCTTTGTGGCAAAACCACACTGTCACAACACAAGCCATAACAGTCACACACTGTGTCATAAACTTTGATTAATGGCTGTATTGTCTTAATGTGATCTGCATTATTATCTAAAAACAACAATAACGATGAACACACATCATTTTGATCAAGGCCAGTATTTCATATAATCCACATAATGCTTGATAAATGAAATAACACCAAAACAAGGAGAACTTTATTTACGTCACACATCAGATAAAAAGAATTGATTAGACCACATGTAATGGTTAAAGTTAAATATCAGATTAAGAATTAAAGTAATACAAATATTTAATATATTATCAACTTTTTAACACATATTTATGAAAATCAAGTTTATATTAAAAAATAATAAGCCACATATAAAAATTGTATGAAAGGAGAGTGACATAGGGCTTTAAAACGTGTTTATTGAAAGATGATGTAATAATTTATCTGTAATTAAAAAGAAGAAAATAATTTAGAAAAACCAGAAGTGCAGATTATATAACTTCCTCACATAAATAAATTCCTATGCAAACATACGTTTTAAAGTGCCATATATGCAGAAAATACTTCAAGGCATTCTTGAGTTATCTCTCACTGTTTAGACGCATAAATTCCGTTTTCCTCGAAAGGATGCTCTCTGTATACAAAAAAAAGTTTGGGATTATGGTCAAAATATTGTTGTGTGAATCGACGAAAATAAATTCGGCATTATTAAAAGCATTATTAATTGAAATGTTAATGCTGTCATCAAAATTAAAATGATAGAACATGTCCAAGATAACAAATAAACACTGTTTGAATGAGATCCCTTAATTGATGATTTAATCGTAAGTGCTAACTTTAGGCAAAACAATGGTTACAACTATAGTTGTATGTAGTTACAAAACCAGAGACTTACAAACTATTAGCTACTGCTGTCATCAAATTTAAAATGATGAAAATGTCAAAGATAAATCACTAAATGAACACTGTTCGAATAAGATCCCTTTTTAATTATTTAATCGTAAGTGCTAACTTTAGGCAAAACAATGGTTACAACTATAATTTTATGTATTTACATAACCAGAGACTGACCGGGGGAAGCGCTCTCTGTCTTGATGGACAGGTAATGAGGCTCGCGCGAAGAGGCCCTCACTAGACACCTCATTCATAAGCGCGCGGTATCAGCCGTCCCCTCCTGAGAGACAAGCATTAAATCGAGACTTAACCCCCAGAGTTTGGTAGCCGCTTAAACGCTGAGGTTAGGACAAGGCACGCACTCACGATAAACCTGTTGCAAATCATGAATGGCTCAACATTATATTAATAATGCTTAAAGCGTATTTATGACGATGCGCATAGACACACTTAATAGTACGGTTCAATCCTTGTATGGTTACCTTTATTATTACACAAATCTCACTTAAGGATTAACACTATAAATATTTGTATTATATAGGTTTGGTGTAGGCCTAAGTGAACAGGTTTCGCTATTAAAATGGTGCAATAAATTACAAAATAATTATTAAAAGGTCAAAATTATGTAATATTGCAAATGAAATTTAACAAAATTAAAAGTACAATAAATCAGATATAAAACTAAAAATGTGTCTTTAAAACAGATCTAAATGACGCAATAAAGGTAAAATTAGGCTTAGTGTCGTGAAAGATATAAAATGCTAAATCAATTAGGCAAGTAGCCATTCGGCAGTTACTAAAAGTAATTAGTCTGTGGTCGATTCATAACTGAAGTTCCTCCTCCTTCTGAAGTTGATCTGAAGTCACCATCAGCTCCAACGTTTGACGTTATTCAGAGAATTTCTGACAGATCGTCATAACTTTATTGCAGTATCTTAACAAAATATAATGTACACATATTGGGCTGGTCATCTGTTTAATTTAGTTACAGGCAAATGATGCCATTCAGTCTGAGTAATATTATAAAAACACATTGATTAAATAGCTATTTCGATGGCGGGGCAGCAAATAAAAATATACTTATTTTATAAAACAAGTATCTGTTTGCAATTGCCTATTAAGTCCCCCCATGAACCACCCCCACCAGCAATAACACAAACAAACAAACACCTGAAACACTCGACATTGCCTGTGGTCGTTCATGCAGAACAGAATTTACAGTTCTCTGCGTCATTAAGTCGTTGCTTTGCATGTCTGACACTGTGGCTCTGTGCGGCACTGTAATGTTTTTCTTTCAGAATCCCGTTGAGTGTGAATAAAATTCAAAATAGAAGCAAAAAGGAACCTCTTATTTAATTTCGTTGTATTTTCTCATAATAAATACTGTAGGGTGGGTTGGGTTTAGCCACCAGACATTAATGGTTGACCATTTATTTAGTATCCACATGCCAGACGTTGAAGCAAAGAGAGACTTTGATTAAAAGAAACGTCTGAGAATTTCTTGCGGGTTCTGCAGTGATCAAACAGTCTGTGCTTTGCTCGATGTGTGCGTTCAATTGTTCTTTCCACGCGCTTGTGGCGCGAGAAAAGAGTTCACAGGTCTCAACATCACTTATTAATCTCATTATCAGCGGCCTGTCGAGGAGACGGATTGGCGACCACCTTTCTGAAATATAAGAGAATCGGACAGAAAATAAATTTGAGCAAGAGCTATTTAGGCTACCATTAATGATCGTTAAAATTCTAATTTAGCAAAATGAAAATGAAAGTTCATATGAAGCTACATATTTTTTATAAACTCCTACTCTTATTTTATGTGATTATTATGTATTTTTGTATATATTCCGTCAAATTGAAAATCGATTAATTGACATGTTTAAAAAGTTAATACCTATTTTTATCCCAAAAAAGGGATGGGTGATAACTCAAACAATACCGCTAAGATAACAATATTTCCAACTGAGTATAATGAGTGTGATTATTGTTGTATCATCATACTAAGCTGTCGCTCGTATCTCTTATCTCTCGTCAGCTTTTATAGAGAACACATCCAGATTTATCGGGCCATAAAATTTAGCTTTACATTCTCGCACAGACCCAGAGATTATTTTACTGCAACATTTATATTTTACAAGAAAGAACAATCTAAACTGTTCTCTAAACTAAAGATGGAATAGACGTTGGCTTCTGACGTTAATGCACTGATTTTATATACGGGGATCCTTACGTTTTTACAGCTGCTTTAACATGCTTTCTCAATTGTCTAAGTACATGTCTCCTAAATATTTGCCCTGGTCACAGAGATTTTCCAAATCTTTAGTGTCTCTTAAAAGTTACCTTTTATCGACCAAAAACAATCATTTAAAATACAGCGGGCTCAGCAAATATAGATCGTACAGGTTGAAGCACACCCCCTCCTCCGCAACACACACACACGACTCAGCTTATCCCTCTCATTCTTCTCCTCCTCCATGGGTCCTACCTTTGGAGCGCGTCACGTGGTTCTGCTCTTACAAATAACTCGCACTAAAGTAGAGAACAAATCAGAGAACAGTTATATTAGGTATTATCTGGCGCAGCAGCTATCTTCAGATACAGACAAGACACGGTGACAAGTCGCAACGCAGAGAGGACAACTGCAACTTTTTGCGTTTTCCATAGAAGTCTGGAAGTTAGAATTCGTACAGATTGAGCTCGTTGGGATAAAATCGAGAAGAAAGAAGAGAGGGGACCATCAGCAGCGATATTCAATCAACTCGCTTGGAAAAGAGGGTTCCAGACTTTATCGCTTACCGTCCTTATCTGGTGAGATAATACAACGAGAGCTCTTGGATGAAAATGTATAAGCCCCTTGCTTACAGCTATCAACGTTTTTATGTGATCTGTTTTTTCGATGATAAAATATTGATGTTACAGAGATTACAGTGCGGCTATCTGTTGTGTTACTTGATTTGATCGTCACAGCTATGATTTAATAGTTATGGTTGAAGGATATCTCAGACTGCTGCTGATAATAATTTATATCTCCAGGCAAAGATACGAAAAGTCATTAATGTCATTTTAGTCTATTAAATTACAATCCGAAGATCTTGACAGTTTTAACAATTTGACTAAAATGATTGTGGCTACTCTATGCATTTTAAATTACAAAAAAGTGCGTTTAAAAACGCTCGACTGTTATTGCGAGGATTCTTTCAATTATTTTTATGAAATATACGTCACAAAATTTGCTTGAAATAACTGTATTTAGACCTATGGGCTTTTGCACAAATAGCATCGAAAATAAGAATGATTTTATTATGATTATAAACCAAAGCTAGTTAACAAATATATTTGTCTGTCTGTTTATTAATCGGATTTATTTTTTCGTGTGTCATCAGAAGTGCATTCCCTTTTTGCGGCCGCTGCTCAAGAATCCTTTGAATTGGAAATTTTGGACGTTATCGACACTTTTACTCCAAGCAGCTCAAACACTGGGGTTTTTGTTATACGTTATTTGTTAAGATCTATAAGGAAGGCTTAGTCGTTGGATACAGCATGTATTCGAGTCTGGCTTTATCTTCCAACCCGTCCCCCTACGCACACGACTCCGGGAACTACATCCATCCGTCCGCCAGCTCACCTGTTTATGTGCCCACCACCCGCGTACCTGGCATGCTGCAGACCTTGCCCTACCTACAGACGTGTGAGTCCACCCATCAATCCCACGGGCTTGCCAATCACCATGGATGGCCACAGACTGGCACGGAAAACGGTTCTTTTAACCCCGGCAGCCCTCATCCTCCTCCCGGTTTCTCCTATTCGCACAGCCCGCCGGTGAGCAGCAGCACGGGTAGAGATGCATCGTACCAGAATCCGTTGGTACTGAGTAATGGTGGTCGGGTAGATCAGTATGGAAGTGCCCTGGTGCGTTCTGTGGGTGGCTCCTACTCCAGCCCGTACGCGGCCTACATGAGCCCGGAGATGGCATCCTCATGGACGCCAGGGCCCTTCGATGGCGGCATGATCGGTCTTCAGGGACGGCATGGCACTCTAACTGGAAGGAGGTCTAGTTTAGGTAAGCATTGATGAACCTGTTAATCTCACATTGTAGGATACTAAAAAAAGTTTTCATTTATGACTATTTATAGAACGAATTATTCATATGGACGTTCTTTGGTGGCACATAGGCTTAGTGTGCGGATTGGTAACCCTGATAGCAAAGATAATTTATTTAATGTCGAATTAATGTTAAAAATACTCGATTTAACATAGTTTTAACATTTAATAATTTGTATTTGCTATCTGAGGAAATAAAAACATTGGAAAATTGTATTAAACTGTGATATTTGTATATGCGATATGTAGCACATATTTCAAATTATTTATTTTGTAAAGACAAAAACTTTTAGTTGGAATTTGAGTTGTTGCATTGAGACTGTAAGTTATGTCATGTTTAAAGTTACTATATTTCATTTGAGTCGTTAGTTTGGCAATAGTTTAAAATCCATCTTTCAAGTCAACAGGCAAAAATGGTTGGAATGGAGGGGGTTTCGTTTGATGCTGAGATCTCACAATTTATAGCAGGGGTGTAAGGGTTATTAAATGGTGCCTTGGTGTTTATGTAAGACACGTATCGTTGTTAAAAGGCACCAGTGAGTTTGTGGGAGTCTATACAGGCTTTAGCAACTAAGCAAAACAAAAACAGCTGATCTTATTCTACAAATACACATCCTTTAATGGGGAATGCTCTTAAATCGCTTTAATTTAAATGTTAATTTAATTCCCAACTATTGTCTGTGCACGTGTGGATTGATGAAAGGGTTCTATGCACACCCCATAATTGTGAGAACTGTCACCTTGATCAAACTTTCCTAAACAGACCATTACTGTCTGATACACATTTAGCGCCTCTTTGAGGGGCTTCGGTGTTTACTATAATAGTCGTCAGATCTCGTTCAAGAAAATATGGACCTGGCATGTATAAAGTACTTTGATATTTTTATGTTATCATAAACCCGCATTTGCCATGCATGCATCAGAGAAACACGACCATTTGAGTCTTAATAAACGGGCAACATCATGATCAAATTAATAACACTCACGGCGTATTTTAAGTGAATTGTTGGAGGCCGTCGCATGTCAGAATCGTGATTAATTGGTGACCCCTGGATCTTTAACACTGATAAGAGACCCATTGACATTCCACGCGCCTAAGGCCCTCGTGCCTCGCCAGTCGCCCTATAGACACCCCAGTGACCCTGAATATGCTCGCATTAATTCATTCTTCATTCCGTCTAGAGTTTTGTCACATTCCGTACCAATGATGCCCGGTCAAATCAAGGCCTCGGTCTATTTGCATTAAACTAAAATATTGTCAAAACTTGCAAACGCGTTTACATATTATATATTTTTTATTCATATGGTCAGAGATACATTCGAGTTATTCTTGAGTTTCTAACATGATTTTATTTAGGTTCAAACTGACCTGAAAACCTTGAAAATGCCAAGATACACCTTAAACATATTTAATGACACGGCTCGCTCTTCATTTGAACTTTACGTTCATTCTTTCAGGCGCTGGTTTCATTTTAAGGAGCATTTTTTAATTTAATATTATTTGATGCATTGTGCTGTCATAAATCACCTGGAACCCCTTGAAAATGAACTGAAAAGTAATATATTTGTCTGTGCTTTCAGACATGCTGGATGAGCTGCCGTGTGAAGGGCGGGAGTGTGTTAACTGCGGCTCTATCTCAACCCCGCTGTGGAGGAGAGACGGTACGGGCCATTACCTGTGCAATGCGTGCGGCCTATATCACAAGATTAACGGGATCAATCGACCTCTCATCAAACCCCAGAAACGTCTGGTAATTTCCATTTGTTAATCAATTTAAATTATTTTTAAATGCTTTAGGTGTTGGCTTTCATGTGGCTTTTCAAACAGCGAAACCTGCAGTTGATCTTTATTATTTTCTACCTGACTTGACCATTCAAATGTGTCTAATCGGTGCAAAGTCTTGTCAATTTAACTCTGTCATATTAAATAACATTTTTGGCTCTCATTTTCCGTGATTTTTAGAGTAAATCATAGTAATAATATTAAATCTAACAAGGACTTGTTAGGATTCTTACTTGAACACTATTTGATTTGTTGAAAAAAGCTTAAAAGCTCACTAGAAAAGTTCAAAAGAAAATGAGAAAGTTCAAGTGAGCTTTATTTTCATTCTGATGACATAAATATGAAAGACAAAAAAGCGAAAAAATATAACCATCTGAAATAGTCCATATATTTGCATAGGCCTCAATAATTTACATAAACATAAAACATATTCTTTATCTGCTGCAAACTCAATTAGTGATTTATAATTCATTAATCAGTTTCCCATCAAATTCTTTTATATTTAGTAATATTTATACTTTGTTCTTGTAAGAGGTAGAGGTATGATCTCAGGGCTAACACTGAAGAAGGCCATTGCAACGCAGAAACTGCATAAAGCCTTCACTGCTGTCTTGTTTCCCAGGCATTAGTTATCTCTGTCACACATGCTCTCTCTCTTTTTCTCTCTCACATACACAAACTCTTGCTCTCTCGCTCTTCTCAACCTCTCTGTTTTCATTTGTGCCTTGGTTGACCTTGTCCTTGGGTTCGTCTGTTTTTAGCGCAAGCAGCTCAAAACTCAAAACAACGCCAAACTGTGCGTTTGGGCTGAGAAGTCACTCTTACTCTAGTAGATTATTTATGAAGCCTTTGTTGTAAAATTCCTCTCTGAATTCATAAAACAATGACTGGGTTGCATTGGTTTTGCCGTAGTCAGAGTTCATTCACTCAAGCCTAAAATAATAAACTGTTTACTGTTTTTAAGCGTGACACATTTATTCAAATATATAGAAGAAATCCATGCACATATACAAATCAAAAGGGACAAAAAATAACACCACCTTAGTGGACCCCCATTCCCAACATGCCCCCGCATCATGGAAAAACCTTCCCATCGTTTTAGTATAGACCTCCTTTGCATCTTATCTTCTCAGGCTCTTTTCTAGCAGGTCAGGGGCTGCTATCCCCACCTTTCCTCACGTTTGGTATATTGAATGTCTCCGTTTCTCTCATTCCATCTCTCATAACCATGCCTTTGGCTCCCATTTACACCCGTACAGTCAACAGTTTTGTCATTCAGATTAATGATTATGACAGCGTTAAGAGTGCCAGATGAATCACCTCCCCATATTTCTCTCTCTTTCTGTTTGTCTCTGCAGCAGAGCACGTCTCGGCGAGCGGGTCTGTGTTGCACTAACTGTCATACCAGTACCACCACGTTGTGGAGGAGAAACGCAGAGGGCGAGCCTGTCTGCAATGCCTGCGGCCTGTACATGAAACTGCACGGGGTGAGTGCGTGATTCGGTGCAGATCTCATCCTGAGGATTTGTGTGTGTGTAAATGTGAATAAATGTGCTAGTTTGCATGATCACAGGTCATAGGCATGTTTTATCGGAATATATTCAGCACATTTTTAGGCATTACTTGTACTGTATTTTACAACGTATACGCCCTTGTCTTACTTCAATCACCATCATTCATTTTTGATCACCAAAATAAATTGTTAATCAATTTAAACATCTAACTTCTCTAAGACAACTGCCACAAGTGTAACTTTGCTGTTTGCTTTGTTTTGGCTTTAGGTACCAAGGCCATTAGCAATGAAGAAAGAAAGCATTCAAACAAGGAAACGCAAACCAAAGATGCCCAAGACAAAGGCATCCTCAGGTAAGAGTGGGGAAAAGAATTTTAAAACCGATCTTAAAAAAACATTTCTGTAAGAAAGTGGAGATGAGTGATTTTGATGAAAGTGTGGGAGTGGGCGAGTCAGAGAATGTGTGGAGAGAAATATGGGGTGAGTGAGAGAGGAAAGGGGAGGGGAGGGGAGTGAAAGAGAGAGAGAACAGTGACATCATTTTCTCTTCTTTCAGTAGACTCGAGGCACCGACAAAAATATGAACAAATGTCTCACACTACATGAATTATTTGCAAGGAGTGCATTCAATTTTAGCGGTCAATCACAATTTGTCAACTAATATTCTCTTTGTCTTCAGGGTCGATAATGTCTGGTGCTACATCTCCCCCTTCCTTGCCTGTGTCAGAGAACGCCTCTACAATAAAAAGTGAACCCAACATCGCAGCTTCTCCATATGCTGGTCAAACTGTTGTCTCAATCACACAGGTATACACTTCTGAACCCACGATATGATTGGTGGATGAGCTTATCAACCAATCAGCGACTTCCTGGTGCTTAGAAGAACACCCCACCCTATCCTAAAAGCGTAATTATATTAGCGAATAAATCATAGGTCAAAAGTGGAAAATAGTGTGTCATTAGCAAACAAAGCAATCTTCCTGTTGTCCAAGCGTTTTTTCTTTTATATAGCTATACAGATATTTCAGATGGCCTAAATTTGGCCTTTGACTTAATAACATGTACCACGTATTTGTACTGTAGATATTATAACAAAAAATGCAATGATTTTGGTGATACTCACGATTTAAGGATGATAATAACAATGTCTCTGGTTTTTATATTTTAAGGCATCAACACAGCTAGACAGCGCCAGCGCAGGGCACGTGGACATCAAATATGAAGACTACACGTACACACCTACATCAATCACCCCACAGAACTCCTGGTGCGCTCTGTCTCAAGCATGATGTGATCTGAGACATGAGACCTCCACTGTGTGTGGGAGAAAAGACTTTTAACAAGATCTACCTAATTGAACTCAACTCTACATATAGACGGACGGAGCTAAGGAATGCAAGAGATCGACTGTATTTGTGCTACTTCGCCCTGTTCGTTTATCACGGCACATGTGACATCACGGCCAGTTCATGCTGTTTCGCCGAAACACGGTGGCCGAGAAGCAGAGACCCAGCAAGCAGATTTCAAGATCTATAAGCGCCGTTCGGAAGGACAAAAAAACATGTTTTTTACGGCTTTTGAACATGTTTCATGGCTTAGATGTTAATGATTCACTTTTAAGATACATTATTTATGCTAAGATAAGAATGGTAGAGGCACAAGTGTCTCCCATAATCTTCCTTATCCTTCAGGGAATTTGTGTCTTTATGGTCATCATGACTTTGGATCACTTACTTTCCTTGGATGAGGTTTTAAAAGTTTCCTTGTTGTCTTTGCTGATTCCAGACAATGTTAATGCTGTATTGTATTCATGCAATGATCTGAAGTGCAATGACCCCCTCACTTTTCAGCAATTTTTGAAAGGGAAACGTTTATTTTAATTGTTGAAAATTTTGTGTTTTGTTTTGTCAGAATATGTTAACCCTAAATTTATTTGCTGTATTTTGTTGATATATATTGGAATTATATCTTTGTTTTATTGCATATAAAATTGCCTAAACATTTTATTGTCTCCGAACTTGTTTGTGGATATATTGTTTTATAAAATGTACTATAAAATTTGTATTATAAAACATCAAATTGTACGTATTATACGGTAATATTTAAAGAAATGGCACACAATGATAAACAAAAAACAAAACAAACAAAAGACAGATTTCTTTTAGGCAAAAATATGTTTTTTTTTTATTTCCAAATATCTTATATCTATCATAATTTGCTATGCAGGTCATACATTTTATCTTATAATTAGATGGGCTGATTTGCATTCTTCATTTTCTTATTATTAGCATCCACAAAATGGCTCAGAAATAACATTTTTATTGTCTTCATGCGCTCTCACAATATTTGGTGTGTCTGTACTTCACACAATTTACACAAAAAGCTTAAATCTTTCGGTCCCACTTGTTTCTTTTTCAAAAACATTTGTAATGCCCTGACTTTACAATGCGAGACCATTTAGGCCATATGAAGTTTATATGAATGCTTTGATGTTTATGGCTTTATTTAATTGTTTTGTGTAACCTGCGTCTTCATAGGTGTTGCTGAGTGTTGAATGAATGACTCTCCGTGTCTGTGCGTACCTCTCTCCGAACGCTGTTGGCGATCAAAGGTTACACTCCAGCTTGGCTTTATGGTGCTGAGGTTTTGGGTTGGGCTTGCACATGTTGGCTCTGGGCGGGCGCGTCAGCATGCAGCCCACCCGCTTTACAGCCCCATGGCGACAGAGAGGCACCACCATCCACCTTTATTGCTATTGGCCAAATTAGCTTGTTATCTGTTGTGTCATAGTTTTCGTCGCCCGGGTGATGGATGCCTGGTCAAGGAACATGAAGTTCATAACCCTAGCCGCACAGGTAATGCTTTACCAGCAGTATTTCATTCCCCTATAATATCATGTTTTATATAGTGAAACAATGCAAAAAGAAAAGAGAAGGATTATTTAAGATTATGCTTTAACACAGTATTTAAAAGCGTATCAATTATCATTATGGTGTTTTTGTTATTATTTTGCCTAGTTTCTATTTTTTTGTCATCCTGTCATTCATGAGGATGGATATCTCATGTTACCCCTTTTCCTATTTTCCGTTTGAGTTTTAAGACTAAAATGCATTTTTCCCAGGGTCATCACCCTCCTTCATTCGTGCAAAACAGGATACTGTAGTGCAAAAGTTCTGACCATGATGGAGTAATGATGGAGGTAACAATTTATCTTTCTGAGTGACAGCTGAGGGGTTGTTGTTGCGTGACTTTGCAGACATGTGTGTTACCATGTTTCACATTGCAATTTTTAATTGTAACCACTTAAGTGATACTGCTGAAACAGCCAGAATACCAGCTGAGGAATTCTAGGATTCACAGAGAGGAGAAAAACCAAACATGGTAGATAAACTCAGGCTTTATCACAAACTCCTTAACAACCGCTCAGCCAAACCCAGTCCTACCGGCATGAGAATCCACGTGTACGCACACACACCCAGAACTACTGTATGCAAGATAATATTCATTTTGCTACAATGTTACTGATACGATTACAATTACAGCTGTAAATGATTTCAATGAATGCATGAACGAGAACAAAATTCAGGACTTGAAGAGTTGCATAAAAATAAAGACTGTAAGGATGCATTTCTTGAACACGAAGCAGTGCGTTCATTTTTTATTTACTTTGTGCGTGAGTTTGGTGTGTGTGCATTTTCAGATCGTGTCGGGGATTTCCTCAGAAGTAATCAGATAATGAAATGCTGCAAGTGCTTTTACGCTGTAGTAAACTGTAGTGTGTTCTTATATAACCCCACTATTAGGCCCCGGCTAGAGAGCAAGCCAAGCGTGGGGGAGTCTGACAGACTACAGCTGGAAAAAAGAACTGACAATACTGCAACAAGAATAATGAGTCTTGCTTTAAGGAATATGCAGGTAAATGTCCTCATTCAAATGCGCTCAAGTTGAGAAACGCTCTTGCAGGATCATAGAAACAAATGAGATAATTAAAGTAAACTTATTCTCCTTTCTTACTTTTTGGCTGTGTCAACACTTCTGCCAGTCTGCAGTTCTTAATAAACCCAAGGCCACTGGCTTTCCGAACACACTATCAGTGAAATGACCTCAGAGTTGCCCTATGTAAGCAACAGCATTTGTGAACTGTTAAATCTTTCCAAGTCTCAAAGAAGCAGAGACATAATAATGCATTTGTGCACAGCCTCTGTTTAGCCAAGATAACACGCTACAATTAAAAGTCTCTTGCACTTGTGAGTAACTTCGTTACAATAGGACAATGCTGATTTGTATGACATATTTGATGATGAGAAATTTATGACATTTTTAAAAAGCACTTAAAATGTTCAATCCCTCTCTCTCTCTCTTCACAGTACTACACCGGCTGACTGTCTTGTTGACCCCCTGCTACTAAAAAAACAGCCCCACATTCTCTAAAGACGCACTCTTACTGGCACTAGTGTGTTTGTGTTAGTAGCTCTTGGGGGTTCACCACAGGACTCCTATTATATTGTAATTGAGGACTCTGTTCTTGAATATGACCCCCACCTTTCACATTCTGAGGTTAGAAAGAAGAGAGTAACTGCGACAAATGGTGCAATTTAGAAAGGTCAACTGAATCTATTCTTCATGAGGCAACATCGATTTTAATGGCATGTTAATTTGATGTTTTACGATTTATGATTTAGTATTTATCATCCCAAATTGTAGATTCATTTAAATCAAGTAATATTCACGTTATCACTTGATACAGTAATAAAGTGCTGTACAGTCAATTTCAATTGTCAGTTTTTGCGTGCTTTATTTTATGGAGTTGTAATGTAAATAGAATGCCAACATGGATCTGTTTGTTGGGAAACAATTGTGCAATTTCAATTTCAATTTTAGTAGTGCAAAAAACATATAATAAAGTAACATAAAAGTGCATGACATTTTTAAAGAAGCAATTATCCAATTTAAAATAGAAATGTTTTTGAAAAATAATATTCCAATAAACAATCATCAAGACGAATAAACTAAAGACAAAGAATCAAACTAAATGTCCAGTCCCTTTGAATGTGTCCTAAATGATTGTGATTCAAAGCGTGTGTTTTCTTCTCCCCTTGTGCACTGGCAAAAACAAAAACAACCCGCCTATCCAAAGGTCAAGGTGCGCTCGGGCCAAAGGTTGTGTAACAACAAAACCCCCATAAAACAAAGTGCATCTCTGCACATAATGATCACAGAATGGCACACGCACAAGAAAAATCCAGTGCAAATGCAAGCACACAGACTTACATGTTCTGCAACACACACACGTAGATCGTAGGGCAGGTGTTCTGCGCCGGTGTTTGCAGACACACCTGTACAACACTCTGCTTCATTAGACACACATATCACAAACCCACTGTGTGTTACACTAACACAGTCAACAGTGAGTTACACATTAACACGTTTAAAATCATAAAACCACAGTATTTATGAGTTATTATGAGTTTCAATAAGTTCAGAAATGAATTGTTGTGAGTGAAGAAAATGTGATGTACTGACATGATGCATTTCGTTTTAACATACACTAAACCAAATATTCCCCCAGCAGATTTCAACACAGTTTATTGCGAAGGACACATCTGTGTTCATTTTTTCCATTCATATCACCTTGTTCTGCAATGCTCTGACCATTTAGCACTTATGTCCACAAGCACGAGTAAATGTTTCACTAACTTCGACGACCTCGTCTTGAATCGACGACAATTGTGCATGTGTGTTTGTGTGCGTTTTTCCTGTTATGGGACCCGCATCGGTAGACTATTATTAGAGGTAGCCATTACTATACTTAGCTTCATTCTCTGAATTATTCATTCTCTAAGTTCTCTAAAAAAGAAACGGCAACAAATAACCAGACCGACGGAGAAAATGTCAAAATAAGAAGGAAAATAGCATTGTAAACGACGAAACGGAGACGTTTGAGAGCGATGGCTTCCGTGGCCGGGAGCGAGATTGTTTCCTTGCTGTGGAAAAAGAGCCGGAAAGGAAAAGAAAGAGTTTAAGGGTAGGTGTGCGGGGAAAGGGGGGAAATCTCGATCTGTGTCTAGAATCAATGCTGCCCCCTCCATCTCTCTGAATGTAATTTACGACCACGCGGAATAAAAGCCGCGTGAAACAACTTCGCACCAGCGCGCGCGATTGAATATCGGCGGCAGCTCGTTTTGAGCAGGTATAATATATACAAGTCTCATGTAAGTCCTATTTATTGTGTACTGGCACGGAAAGCTGGCGTGGGAAATAACATAGAAGAGCGCCTGGGAGAGAGATTCATTACCCTTAAGAAAAAATAACCACGGTTTTATTATAGTAACAGTGTAATAACAATGGCTTTTTGGCATATTGATTACCGTTAATGTTTAATGTTATGGTTGGTGTGAAGTAACGCATAGTATTTCTGGGTATGTTTTTACCTCAAATAAAACAGAAAAGAATTACTATAGTAAAGTTAAACCATGGGTACTTTTCGTAATTGTTAAAGAGTCTTTATTGTATAATTTATTGCAATGTACATCTTTTTTTTATTTAATATTTTTTTCATTTGCCGTTTTTTACAGATCTTCACATGCACAGCATCACCTCCACTTCAACTTTGAACCCTAAAAAAAACATATTGGCTGAGCTTCTGCGCCACACGCCAAAAGAGACAAACTGAATCTCCTATAGCGAGACAATAAGAGAAACATTAAAAAAAATCACATTTATGAACATCTTCAAAGCTGCAGATTTATGTGTGTGTGTTTGTGAGCCTTGTGTACGCATACGTTATGTGTGTGTGTGTGTTTGTCTATTCATCTGTCATCAGGGAGGCTTGGTGAGGAGACTTGGTGGAGCCCAGAACTCAGGGGTCAAGTCCAGGTTTTCCCAGCCCCCAGCAAGCCGCCCGCTCTCCTCCGCTCTGGAGAGATGGACAGAATCAGGGAGAGGCGTGAAGGGATGGGGAGGAGAGGACATGAGCCTGGAGTGATAGATTGACGCTGAGGACGAGGAACAGTGGGAACGGATATTATGGACGAAAAACAGTTTACTTTTTCATCTAGCAGCCAATGTGTTTGGCTTCTACACGGGTTAGTTGAATGATTATGTTTTTGCAAGTCTTGATTTACCATGTCACCGCTTAAGTTAAAGTCTGTGAATTTAAAGTGTATCTTCACGTTTCCACTCGCCAATCATTTGGATTTGTAGGAGTTTATTAACTTAATTGATGTAAGCTGAGAGCCTATGCCACCCTGTGACCTTATAGTATGACCCTATTGTCCCCCATGCCACTCTATCTGTCTCTCTCCCTCTCTTTCTTCTGTCTCTCACTCTGGGTGAAGTGTGGAGTGATGGAACCAGGGCGGCTCTTTCTCTCACCCTCTCGTCTCCAGAGCGCCCTGGTTTAGAGACACTGCTGAGCTGTGTGTTATTCTTTATGTCGACCTCCTGCGAGGAGCGGCAGTCAGCACAGCTAGTTACATACACAGCACCTTCGGCCTGTCAATCAATTCATGTCAGATAATCACAAGCCCTTTGGTTTCAAACACACATGCACACACACACTTATGGTATGCGGCTATATATGGTGGAGCTAGAACGAATGTGAATGTAAGTTCATAAAAAGAAAAGATTAAGCTCACCTTTCAAGCATTACATTTCACCAAAACAAGTTTAGTTTGGTTTTAAATGTTGCCCTAAAAACTGCTGATTTCATTGCAACTTCACCCCGGGTGTGCACTTTATATGACTAAACTACAGCTATTGCATTCCTGTCTTTATTTAACAGCAATAATACATGTGTAGATAACAGTTATTAGGGCAATCAATGACTGAGGAGACACTTACAAATAAAGGTGCTTCACACACAAGAAAAAAATGTTAAGCCTGCACAAAAAAAATTGCTTTCTTTTGTTCACTCAACTTTTTGGAATATAAATTGTAATGACTTAATTCAACTAATTGGATATACAAAAAATAATTAATTGAGGTAATTTAAGATTATTCGTTTTTTTGAGAGGTACAAAAAATGATGTTTAATTCAAGTTTACCTAATGAACAAAATAACAAAATATTTTCAAATAAATAATTGTAGGCTACTTGTTTTCTGCCTCAAACAGACCACAACTTTGATCAAATAACTGTTTGAACAGTTTGAGTTGAGTGCATTTATACCAGAATTGGCGTTGGGTCATGCACTTACACCTCAACATTGAACACACAAACCTCAACCATGGTAACAATCAAAAACCATCATTCATTAAAAAACTCTAAACACAACAGAAGATGACAGTAACAACCAGATTAAAGCATAAATTAAGCCAGCAAGAACTAAAACACTAATCTTTAAAAGAAAAACAAATAAGAAACACCGAATTGAACATGCTAAAGTGCATCTTGGGAAATTTCAAACTCTTGCAATATTGTTTGTTCATTGTACATTGACGTAACTTAATATTTTTTTCATTTATAGAGGTATTTTTGAGTGAACGTGCAAATCATTTTTCACACAACTCATATTTTTTTAAGTTAATGAGGAAAATGTTTGGTTACAATGAATGAACTTATTAAAATAAGTTCTGTGAATTTTTCATGGACTTTTGCTCAACCAACACAACAAAATTAGTTGTTTGAACTTTTGTTTTTTTTACAGTGCATTGACTCTATAGAGGAACTAAATTAATGGTTCCATAAAGAACCTTTAACATCTGAAGAATCTTTCTGTTTCACAAAAAAATTCTTTCTGAAAAAGGTTCTTCAAATTATAAAAAAGGAAGAGATGATTCTTTAAAGGAGTAGTTCACTTTCAAAATGAAAATCCGGTGATAATTAACTCACCCTCATTTCAAACCTGTATGACTTCCTTCCGCAGAACACAAAAGAAGATATTTTGAAGAATGTTGTTAACAGCCCCCCATTCTCTTGCATTGGTTATAATATAAGTTAATGTGGGGCTGTTCTGTTACCAACATTTTTCTAAATATCTTCTTTTGTGTTCTGCAGAAGAAAGAAAGTTATATAGGTTTGAAATGACAGGGGGCGTGTAAATGATGACAGAATTTTAATTTTGAAGGTGAACTATTCCTTTAAAGAGGCTTTGACTGAATGGTTCTTTGTGGAACCAAAAATGCTTCTTCTACAGCGTCGCTGTGAAGAACGTTTTAACCACCTTTATTTTTAAGAGTGTTCTTTAAAGAACCATCTCTTTCTAACCTTGTTTTAATTGGAAGAACCTTTTTCGCCACAAAGAACCTTTTGTGAAACAGAAAGGTTCTTCGGATTTTAAAGGATCATTATGGAACCATTTAGACGAAAAAGGTTCTTCTATGGCATCAGGAAACACATTTATTTTTAAGAGTGGACTGCATGCTTTAGGGGTGTATTGATTTAGAACAAAACACACTGGTTCCTTCAAAAAAACTTTAATCAAAAAATTTGCTTGTACGTTTATGTGACTCCAGCTTTCAACAGCTCTTTAAAACTTTATTAAAAACATGTTCCCTGATAAGTCACTTCTCCGTGGATAAATCTCGATCCATGCTCTTTTGAGATTTGTACCCATGGTGCATTATCTTTGAGATTTAGTTTTGATTGATGATGTTTAATGTCCTTGACAACGTCTGTTAGCAGCTTGTTAGCAACACCTAAATGCTTTTAAAAATCAGAAGTGGGGCATTATTGGTATGTTTTATGTCATAGAATAATACATACAAATAAATAACATTTTCTTAACCACAAACCTTCAGACATTTTAGCAAAAACGCTCAGAAACCCACTGACTTCAGGACTACAAAAATCTATTATCCCTTCTGCACTCTTTCCACAAAGTTTGGGTAGTTGTGAAACATATGGACGTTTTGTTTCAGCCAAGGCTGATTTTTGCTTGGTCACATTCCATTAGAAACTTCTTCGTGAGTGGAATGAACTTTGACCCTGCCCCGGTCAGCTGAACTCTAGCCCACTCATTAATTTATAGACTCTGTGCCATCTGATTGGTGGTGCACTGATGATGTCAGCCCCGAAACAGCAGCACTAAATTATAATCATAGCCGTCGTAAAGACAAGGGCCTGCTGCACATGTGGAATTCTTTTCTCTCTCTGTCTCTCTCTCTCTCTCTCTTTTGCCTTCTCTTTCATTATCTCCCCCCTCTCCCCACTCCATCGTCTCCTTGCAGGATTTCCTCATTTTCCTGTCAGTCTATCTATTTCTTTTTCTTTTTGTCTGTCTGTGTCTCATGTTCCTACATTCAGTTAATCTCTCATCTCGTTGTGTTGTTCTCTCTCTCTTTTTCTCTTTGCTTCTGAACATGCACTTTGGATAACCCTGGTTGAAGACCCTTCGCTGCACTTTGCAGATAGATGCAGTCTATTTGTTTTACTGTAAGAAAAAGGCAGATGTAGAGAGCCAGAGAGGGATAGAGAAAGACATACGTTCTGGTGGGTGAAATCCAAAAGAAGCGGTCTGAGAGCGTGTGTGCGTGTGTGAGTGTCTGCCGACTGCATTTTCAAGAGAGCCTTCTAGATTTATAGAAGTGGCTCAAGACCTTGAAATCATTTTAATCGTGATTTGTTTGATTATGTGGGGGAGTCAAGAGAGCTGGAAGTACTTTAATACAACATTCTCTCTCTCTGTCTCACACTATGCCCCCCTCCTTACCCCTAACACACAGACACCATATCACTCTCTTTCTTACATATTCAAGCTCCAGCAGTTCTCTGAATTCTCAGAATCATCATTTTCTCTGACTTAATCGCAGACATTGATTACTCTGGGCACTAAAGGGATAGTTCGTTTTTTGGTTACCACCATTCTTCAAAATATTTTCTTTTATGTTCGGCAGAAGAAAAGAAAGTCATCATACAGGTTTGAAGGGACAAGAGGATGAGTAAATGATGGCAGAATTCTCATTTTTGGGTGAACTATCCGTTTAAATCCTCCTGGGATGTTTGTAGTTACAAGTTTGGAAATTGCAATCACAACTTGATGTGCTTGCATAAAATAAACTGCAATATTTCTTGCTCCTCTTTACTCGTTCTTTTTGCAAGCCACTTTCCATCAACAGCGCATTAAATGTGCTTTGAATTCAAATCATATTAAATACAATTTTGCTTTGTTCAATTGGCACGCCTCTGTCAGGGGTCGTGACTCCGTTTGACACACCGTAAGGAGAGAAATATTTCTCTGCCTAAAAATGGTCTCTCTCTCTCTCTCTCTCTCTCTCTCTCTCGCTCTCTCACTGTAAGGGGTTTGATAAGCTCCTCTCTGATGGCCTCCTGGCCTGATGATGTGGACACAGAGACAAAGGCCGGCAGCAGCATTCTTCTGAAACAGGAGTTTAACACACGCTCAGATAACAGAGAGGTATTTACAGCACACTTCACTGTTACCTTCTCCTCTCCGTTACCTCAGAGCACATAAACGAATACTGCATAGCGCAACACAAGTGCCCTTTCAAAGACTATTGTGTGGAAAATATTTCAGATGCTAGTATAGATTGGATGAGGCTGTACCATCTGCCCTTTACTGTTCCTGAGTAAGAAGAGGAGATGAGATGAAAGGAGATGAAATGAGAGGAGAGAGGAGGAGAGTTGGGAAAGTTGGGTTTAGACAGCGTGAGGCTGGTGAGCGGGAGTTATTGCTGTAATGTGATTTGAATGTGTGGAGATTAGGCCGCAGTCAGTTTGCCTGTGTGTATCAGTGACAGGCCTGTCCATCTGAAGTCCCGCTGGGATTCCTCTGGCTGTGTCTCATTGTGCTGGGTCCTGTAAGACAAAGGGTTAAGTAAATGTTTGGGGAAGATAAGGCACTCACACTGACAGCATGCAGACTTCACTGACCGGGCTCCACTACGGCCAAATTACGCATTCACACACTCCTCCTCTTCACTGTTAATTCTTTCTCAGTTTTCTCTCTTTTGCTTCCGCCTGTTTCAGTTTGAATTAGACATGTGTGGGTCGGTTTGTGTGTGTCTCTGTCATGTGAATGCAGGCAATGATTTTACTGATTTGATCCAAATGAATTACCTCATAATCATGTGAGATTCTCTTCTGTCATATATTTATTTTTATAGTGGATAAAGTATAGAAAATAACGATTTTTGATAAATAATGTTAGTCATTTATTGCAAAATAAAAACTTTGATTTTGTCATTTCAAGGGTCAAGGGGTGGATTAGGTTATGAACAATATTTCAAACAAAATGTGTTTCAATTCATTATCAATTTTTCTAAATATCACCTTTTATTCTGTGAATCTATGCGTGACATCTGTTTAAAAATGTCTTAATGTGTTTTTTTTGGTAATATCAAACCTTTAACAGACATTAAAGGGAAAGTTCACCATAGAAAAATCTGTTATTATTCACCCTCATGTCCTTGTGACACTTTCCTCTGTGGAACACAAAAGAAGATATTTTTAGAAATGTCTCAGTGGTTTTGTGTCCATACAGTCAATTAAATCAATGTGTTACAGTGTTGTTCTGTAACCAACATTCTTCAAAATATTGTATGTTCTGTAGAACAAGAAAATCATACCGGTTTGTAATGACATGAGGCAAGTAAATTACGAAATTCTAATTTTGGGGTGAACTATCTCTTTAAAGCCCAAATATTACTATACAATGGGTAACTTCAGCTTTTAAGGTTATTGACTTGTACCAAAAGTTAAACTGCAAATCAGGAATTACTAGTTTACAGTGAACAATATGTGATGCTTCTTTGTGTGTGTGTGACAGGGACTATGTATAACGTGCAGCAGTATTATGCTGTCAGGTAGTATAAAAACATAAGTAGTACAGAGCAGTGGGAGGAAAACAGCGGAGACTTGCTTAGCATGATTCCAGCTGCTATCTCCAGCGACAAGACTAAAAGTCTGGCCAGGAAAACCGGCTCGCACACACTCGCTTCTATTTTCTTTAATGTGCTCTGCTCAGTTTTTCCTACTCGCAAAACAAGCAATGTCCCGTGACTGATAAGAGAGAGGAGAGACTGTGTACCTGTGTTTGTGTGAACGTAGCGTCTGTGTTCATTTTTTTGGAGGGTGTGTAGCGTTAGTCACTTGAGAAATGACATTGGTCCTTTATGTATAAATGCTTGTGGGCGCGTTACATGTAGCAAGGTTAGGAGGGTGAAACTGCATGTAAAACTATATTGGCATCCGGTCAAATAGCAATGAAACACTTTGTCATGTTGGAAAGCATTGTCGATGTGTCATATTATGCCAGGTTGTGAAATAAAGGTGGGTCTACACATGTTTAAATTTATTTGGCATGTTTACATATGATGGCGACAAAATTTAAAATAAAATAAAATATAAAATACAATTTTCCTGTCATATTTTGATTGTCAGTATATCACGGCCCTGATCATCGTCTGTTTTAAAACTATCGGCCAATAGCCATAAGTGTGAAAATTTGCTTTTATGCAACTATTAGCAGATATATTGATGCATCTCTAAAAAATGTATATAAAATTGGAATATATAAAGCCTCTATAAAAATTAAGAGATCATTTTAAAGACCATTTTCAGTTTTTCTGAATTTACTTTTTATAGGTATGTGTTTAGATAAAATTATCATTTTTATTTCGTTCTGTGAACTAACAATATTTCTCCTAAATTTCAAATTAATATATTGTTTCTTTTTGCATTTATTTGTATAAAATGAAAACTGGAGGTCGAAACAGGTCAAAGTAACAGAAAAGAGAAACTGTACTTTTCAGACCTCAAATACTTCAAAGAAAACAAGTTCATATTCACTTTTAAGCAGTACAACTTTTGTACATATAGAAAAAAAGTGTTTAACCCTGATAACTTGATTCTTACTACAGTTTTCATGTGTCTTGTCATGCTGTAAGTCTTTCACATTGCTGTTGGATGACTTGATGTCTCTCCTGAGGTTTGATTTTGTTGAAATTTCTCAGACACTGGACTGGAATGACCACAATACATCTAGAAATGCTGATTAAATGAACATTCTCTTAATTTATCCGCAGCTGTATAGTTCCATTGTAATGCTATGATTTTCAAAATGCACCATGGTAATACCATGTTTAATGGTGTACATGAACACGGCAACCTTTCAGAAACAGTGTATTATACAATCACCAGACGCATCACAAAATGTTTTTGCAAGTGGTCATCCCATCACAGGCTCACTAAACCAGTTTCAAAACAGTAAAAATCGGCCCTGAAAACGCATAAACCACCCTCTTTCCGTTTACCCCTTACTTTCACACATATTAAAATATGGCCCACTTTTTACACAAATAGGAGCATATAAAATTAAACCACAGATGTCAAACTACACAAAGATGTGTTGCCATTGATGTGTCGTTCCCATACACAAACAGTGAGCGCTCACTGTACACGGTTAGACGTTTTGTTTTTCTCCAGAATTGCCCTATAGAATAAACACAGAGGTTAGGTTATGGAGCAAAGATGTCAGATAGTTTACGCAGACTTCCTTCATGTACGGTCAAGTGTGATTCAGCCAACAGCTAATAAGTACGACAAACATCCAGTCACATTGTCAAATTGTCGTCCACTGTGGCTCGGTTAACCATACACAGTCTGTGATTTGTGCGAATAGTAATGACAGAGACTTGTTAGCATGTATATCAAATGATGCATCACCTGCTGTCTCAGTTACAAAGCTGCAAAAAGGGGAGAAAAGAGTAAAGTTTGTTTAAAAGTTTTCTTGGATCAAAACATAACACATGGGGGGGTTAAGGGGGTTAAGGTGGGTATCGTCTCTCAGCCAGTGAAGATTTAGGTGGACATCTGTTTGATTCAGGGGAATGGATTCATGAACCTGGAAATTAGCTGGTGCTCTTTGGATAATCTACACCTTCGGGAGGACTGGGAATCTAAAAACACACTCCCATCCTTCCCTCACTCCCTCTTTCTCTCTCCATCACACACACACACACACTTACACAAACACATTCAGACTTTCTTTATATTTCTTTTTCCATTCTCTGTACCCACTGCCCCTCCTTGCCCATTACCATGACCCTTGTGTCTTCTCTCTTACTTTCTCTCCATTCTCTCCCTCTGTCTCTCGCCCTCCCTCCTGCTGGTTTTATCAGTGGTCCTGCTCAGTGTCCTACTGTCATGTCTTGATGTGATTTATGTCATGGGCTGTGAAGTTTACTTATCTCCTCCCCCTACACACATACAAACACAAGATCTGGCTCCCTCTTTCTAGGGCTCAGCCAGCCTGGCTCCTCAGCTGACCAGCACCCGGTTCGGGCCAAAATTAGTGTGCTGGATGGGGTGTGTTTATACGTATTTGTGTCAGCAATGAGTGTAAGGTTCTGAAATGTGTTTTGATGGATGCCATCCTTGTAAAGACGCTTTTACATCAATAAAATGATGGACTTATAGTTTTAAGTATCTTATCCTGTCTTGTACCGTCCTGTCCTGTTGCATCCCTATCTCATCCTGCCCTGTCGTATCCTCATTTCCAAATTTCCTTCTCATCTGTTCATTCCAGGCCACAAGTCTGATTTTTCACCCCCGGCTTTCTGTTTACAGTGACCAGAATCATCCGGCACCATACTTTTTGTCATTCCCTCCGTCTGGTGACTTATAGCGACTCCGGCTCCATTTATATGTCACCGTTCCGTCCGTAATTTTGAAATACCTTCATCCATGTGTCTACTACGTATGCGTGTGATATTTGTGAGGTGCATATGTGATTTGTGTATGTGCGTGTGCGCATTGGAGAGGTCGTCCACATCTCTCGTCTACATGGCTCTTAGTGCGGAGCCTTTGATGTGCTTTTAGAATGGCCGTACAGCTCTCTGCTTTACCTCTCGCTTGACAATTGTTTATTAGTTTTGAAACGGCTTTAGTGGACATCAGGCTCTCTGGGATGGCGAGTTTTAGAAGAGGACAACTCACAATTCACCACGACTCCTCCTCTGGTGCAGGAACCTGGACGGAGGCTCGTGGAGACCATTGGAGGGCCAAGGGAGACTCTGGGACGGATGAGGTAGGGGTTTTGAGGGATGGTGCTTCAGTGCAGGGTTAGGCATAATTCAGAGTTTAAAAACAGGATTCCTTTTGATTCATGAATTGGAATTTTAATTGGCAATGCCCCAGGATGCTGAAGTGATTTGGAATGACAGGAAGTGGAATTTAATAAATTGAAATCACAATTAAGGAATTGAATTAGTTCAATTTGATTATTAAAAGTACATTATTTTTTTATAAATAATTAAAATGACAAAATAAGAAAATGTTAAATGTATAAAGAATTATTCTTAATTAAATTGTAATATATTTTTTATTTTATTTTATTTTTTCTTTGACATTTAATTTAAAAATAAAAAGTAAATGAAACAGTTTTTTATGATTGAAAATGTTCCAACTTCAGCAATTAGAATTAAATGTTGCTTCTAATTTTGGATTCTATTTATTAAATAATAAAATAAAACATACAAATACATAAAGTGGCATTTTATTAAAATTAATAATGTTTTAATAAATCTTTTTTAATATGCTTTCTTAAATTCAAATTTTGCATCCTGTTTCCCACCTTATTTATAATTGAAAAGCACACAGCCCTGTTGGAGTGAGTTAACATTTGAGACGGTCACAGAAGTGAGTGTACGAGAAGACAGAGAAAAGAGAGAGGACCACCCCTGTGCTTAAGAGCTCATTGTGTGTGAGATTTATAGCAATGGTTACTGGTTGTGAGAGGTCTTTGAGAGTCTGTGGAAGTGCTGAGAGAGCTCTGTATAAACGCCTCAAGAGCATTATTTAAGGGTCGTAAATGAATAGGGACGGCACGACAAAGTGTAGTGAGAGGATTGGTTAAATTGTTTGAGTGTTATGAGTATAGTGTGCAAAGCATAGGCCTAGTCATATTTATTTGACATGAATCAAAATGAGTCTCTTTAGGATAGATGTTATCGTAATGCCTAATTTTTACAACATACAGTATAATGATCACATGATCTTCATGCTGTCTGAGGCTGAGCCGTGAGCGGTTCAGCCTTGCAATCCCATGATTGAACAGGTACTTTAAAAGCCTCTTAAATTCGTGTTTAAAAATGATAATTTAATGATCATCGTTTTTGACATATATGATAATCTGATTATTTGTGTCCACTTGTCATGTGATTTTTGTCATGTGGTTCTGTATAGTTGTTTTAAAAGCACAAGTAGTTTTGTAGTTTCATGTCATGTCATTTGTAGTGGTAAGTGAAAGTCGTTTTTTATTTAATTATTTATTGTGTGTGTGTATGTACTGGTTTAGCTATATTTTTGAGGACCAAATGTACTCAGACCACAGTGAACTCCTTGTGAACCCACTTGTTAGGACATTTTACTGGTCCTCGCTAAAAAGCTTATAATTTGGCCAAATGCCGTTTTTCTTTAAATCTAATGTCTTGCACATGTTTGTGTGATTATTAGGTTTAGGGATAGGGGATAGAATATATCATAACCCTGATATAAAATTAATCTATGCCCACTAGTATAGCAATACAAACATTTGTGTGTGTGTGCGTGCAAGTGCATGTGTGTGTTTGTGTGTGTGAGAGAGAGAGAGAGAGAGCCTGTGTACGCGCGTGCATGTGTGTGCGCCTGGGTGTGACAACTGTAAAGGTCACTTTTTTATTTTATTTTTGTTTGTTTACCCAATGCAAATTTCATGACTTTACTTGGTTAAAAAATGCAACATTGTTCAATTTTGACTCTATATAATCATAAAAAAAATTGGTTAAATCAGTCTGAATACAAGAAAAAGCAATAATTATTTTTGTTGAAATTGCTATTTTTAAAACTGTAATTAGTATTTTTGTATCTTTTATCAGGAAATATCAAAACTGTATACCGCAGCAGCTTCCATAGAGAATTAATTCATTTTAAATGTTTATAATACAATACAACAATCCTTTCTTTCTGGTTCTCAAATCTTATTGGCTGAGAGCCATGCCATGTAGTATCATCACGGAAACTTTAACGTTTGTATCACTCCACTACTGAACTAAGTTAGACTGACTAAACTAAAGAATAACCTTTATAAGTCTACGAGTAAAATACGCACATTTTCGCATGTTTACATTAATAAACAATGGAAAGTGCCGCAATGCAATGGAAATAATGCATTCTCAGTGAGTTCCCTTTTACTGTCTCTAACTGTCCTGCTTCATTATTTCTCACTAATAACTTCACTGAATCAGCACTGCTAATTTTAAAGACCTGACGGTTTGGAATTAGTAACGTACAGGTTTGTTCAACTGTTATGGTGGGTTCGGATTTCGCCGTGGAACAAAGTAGTTCCCCATTTCCTTTAAAAACAGGAGGGTTTCGAAGACACTCTGATGTTGATTCTGATTAATCAACACACTTGTGCTGTCGAAATGTTGAATAAATGCAATATTGCTCTCGTAGTTGGCCTAACCACAGCCATGCTGATATAGAGGCATATCACACTCCTACGAGCGATATTGCATTAATAATGCTAAATAAAATAGGTTACCAGAATGTTGCCAATAGACCAGGGCTGGGCAAAAATACATCAAAATGTATTTTAAAATGAAATTCTAAATACCTTACTTTTAAGTGTATCAAAATAAACTACAAAATACTGCAGCCACACCACGTAACAAAATAAATGACTTTATTTTTGTATTTTAAAAATACTACAAAATACTTTTGCAAGGGAGCATGAAATTTCTTCACAAACCCTCCATCAATTGGCCTATTTGATTTATCACTTCACCATTACACTGATTCCGTGGATTAAGTGAACAATGTTTGATAGCAATAGCTTTTCTCTGCCCAAGTCATGCAATAAATCTGACATATGCAACCAGTTAACAGATCAAATGTTCACATATGCCTGGCTGTGATCTCCCAGATGAAGGTTAGTTTTAAAGTTACCAACAGTTTAATGTTTACAGTTTGCAAATGACTTGTAATTGTATCCTAATTTAGTTACTTGGTGTTTTGTAACAAGGGGCCTTCTGTGCATCAGCAACACTGACTCAATGACAAACAAGTCATTCATAAGAAGACAACTGATGGCACCTGTATTCATAGCAACTAGTTTCTCATTAATTGACCATTTGATTGTTAATCATAAATAAAAATAAACATATAATAATATATTATGTGACAGGCAGTCGTTCATGCAATGGTATGCAAAAAGTGTCTTAGAGCGGCTCACAGTTTTACACCATTACACTAATATAGTGGCATTAGCATGTAATGTTGAACATCACTGAAATGCGTTATTTTAATTTTTTTCCATGCACAACCGACAAATATAACATACTGTAGGCTGAAAGTAGCAAGCTAACATGGGGCTGCTGCTCGGTATAATAGTATATAGCCTAGGCTACTAACACGAAGACCAAAACTTAACATTCCCTCATAAAAATTAAAACTATTTATGCAATAGATAGATACAAATATTGCAGCCTGCACATTTCTTACCTTGACCACCTTCTTCCAATTTTCTGTTCCGCTCTCAACAACAAGTCCAATCAAACTACCGAGTAGGCACCAATCAGAGGCCGGATTTGTATGATGTCATCACGTAGACTTCTTATAAAGGATTTTGCAGTATTTTGAAACTACAGAAATACAAACATTGCAGTATTTTGATACAAAATATAAAGCCATTTTCATCAACCCAATCAAATCAACTAGTTGTATTTTAATATGTATTTTAAAAACATGTATCATAAATATTCCAGTGAAGCGCACAAGACCCAACAATGAACAACATGAATCATCAGGTTTCTATCTATGAAAAATATCACATTTTGTTAAGATATTTTGTATGTTTTAAGCATTTCAATGGCATTCTGTGAACTGATGTAAGGGATCAGTCTGTCTCAAGATAAACAGTGTTCTATATTGGTTTTAGATTAATAATCCAGATACTGCAATTCTCCAGAGCCAGTTTTCACTTAATTTTTCACATCTCAGTCCCAAGAGTCCAAGAGTTACTGAGAGTTCAATTCATTCGTCTTCTCTCAAATAAAGAGAGACTCCTTACAAACAAGTCTAATCTGCTCTTCTCATAACTATCACTTTTCCCTCACTGCTTGCGACGTGATACAGTCTCTCTGTCAACTCGCGTCTTATCGCTGTATATAAAGGCTAGAAAAACACTGTGATGTTTGGTTTCTAATAGGTCTGTGCGGTGTAATTGGCTAATTGCTGTATTTTTCTCTCAAGGGTTCTGTGTTTTGTCATACAGGCAGGAGACCATAAACACACATGAGCATCTCTCTCACTGTCAAGGCATCCTGGGCTGTGATTGGCTGAGGGCTGTACTGGCACAGCCGTCTATTGGCTGGGCTGAGGATGAATGGCTGTGCTGACAGCCAATGGGGCCAAACGAGGGTGAGCTGAGTGAGATATGGACGTCCACATTCTTGAGCACTAATCAAATCTTATGAGCTTTCACTGATGCTTGTGTGTTATGTTTGTTGATTTCCCATCATTAGTCTCACGATGTGCCCAAGATCACGTGTTTGTGTGTGTGTGCACGTGAATGCACATGTGTGTGTGTGACTGACTGAGAGGGAGAGATGAATCATATTCATAGACATCTGTATAAATCCTCATTGTGTAAGTACAGAGGAGGGATTTTAGCCTGAGAGTAAATCACCCTGTTTCTGGAGTTCAAATGCAGGAGGAACCCAGACATGCCTCAGCGAAACGCTTCAAACACACACACATAGACAATTCTTAAAGCTATATTAGTAAGTCTCTCACTTTTGACATGTGCTCCTCATGAGTCAGGCTGAACCTGTATGTATACACGCACACATTTAGTTGCAAGCTAATAAAGTTGATATTAAAGAGGTTCCGGTCAAAGGTCACACACTGCCCTCTGCTCAGCCTCCCCTAACCACTCCATCTACTGCTCCAACAGGAGTGCCGAAAAATCCTGTGATGGATGCAGATCTGAGCCTTACCCTCATTCCCTCCCTCCTCCTCTCTCTCTCTCTCTCTCTCTCTCTCTGTCTCCATCTCGCTTTCTCTGCTCAGCAGACCGTCTCTCGTCATCCCTATTAGTCCAGATGAAGATGGATATGAGCAGTCAGTTATTTATGGATGAGGGCGGAGCTCTGGACCTCTCTTACAATTCTTTAATGTCCTAAATGAGACCTGAGCATGTTTCACATTACCTGTTGAAGTATTATTCATGTCCACAATGGAAATTGCTATTTTTCTACAGCTCTTTTATCTTTTTCTTTTTTATTAAGGTTTAAGATTTACAGTGAAATATACATTTCGTTACTCATTTAAATGCCAATATGTGTCAGTAAAAACAGATTGTGTAAAATGCAAAGCCCTTTTTCCACAATAATGTCAAAAATTCACTCAAAGCTACGTGGAACAAGTAGAATTTATTTCAAAAGCCACGTGAACCCCATTTATGTCGTTTCTGTTTTGTTGTCTAATGGATCATGTTCATTGTGTTTTTTTTAAATGAAATTAATTTTATAGCCAAAAGCTGTGGAAAAGGTTTTCGCTTAAATGTTGCATCTTCTTAGCTCAGGTTGTGTTCATTCAAGTATCAACTTATTCTCAGAGGTTTCTCCTAAAATTGCTGAAAAAGAAAAACAGAAACAAATGGGACAGTTGTAAAAATTCATGAAGAGTGTAGACTCTTTCATTGAATATACAGATAAAAAATCTCGATTTTGGTCAATTGAACAAGAATGATTTGAGTTGGTATTGAGATCTTCAATATTATTATCTTTCTGAAACGTTTCCCTTCACTTTCCAAATAATCTTATTGACGTCTGGGAAATAATTGAAACAGTAAAGAGATATTTTTTCTGTTTCGTCTGGAATACTCTTTGAAAGACTTTTTATAATGTCATTTCTACATCTAAACACATTAAAAGAATCAAAATATGGCCATTAAATGTAACCTAGCTCACTCAAAAATGTCCTTATTTACTTCATGTTGTCATATTTTCCTTCGTTTGTAAAACATATCGTTTGCCCTAAGAGAAGTCGATAAAATACTTTGGAGTATAGTATTTCTTCAGATAAGCATGCAAACATTTGAATGCCTTCACGTTCTGTAAGATACTCTTTCAGACACACGTGCTTACAGAAAGACGACGTGTCTGGAGGTCTGTTGGGCGGAGGTGGACAGATACGTCTGTCGTGTGTAAGGCAGACACACTGCGTGGGACACAGGAATCAAGAGGGGCGTTTGTGTTTCTCTGTTTGAGTCAACTTCCTCTCTGTGCCACAGAACTTCCTGTTCTGTTAAATAGAGACCCGTCAGCTTCCCACCCCCGCCCCTGAGCCGGAACAAATGTGTATGTGTGCACGTGCGCACAGGTGCCCATCTAACGTGTCTTATGGCCTCCATACTCTTTCTTTACACCTTGCACCATGTCAGTGTTTGTCTACGGGGTGTAACTCTTATTAATGTGTTAGACTCTTAAACTAGAGACAGAGGTTAGGGTACCAATACATTGCAAGCTGGGTAAACATTTATCACACATACACGCATTCATACAGCCACCCACGCTTAACACTTAAGAAAAGCTTTTGCCTCTTAGACTGAAGGGCAAACAGAGACTGTCTGGAACAGTGAGGTCACCTGACCTGACTTGTGCTAAAGCTTGTGACAGATTAAAAGATTTTAAATCTATTGCATGTCCAAACAAACTCTCTTATGATTTAGAATATGGGCTTACATTTGAAATACACACATAATGAAATATATCTATTTATGCTGTGGTCATTTTCCATCATGAGACTTGAATCTCGATGTTGAGATTACAATATTCTTTGGGGAACGGAAACCAAAGCTCCCTGTTTCCAGACCCAGGTTCTGTATCTCTCTCTCTCTTTCTCATTTGATGTCGCTGTAACTGGAATCTTTGGGTGGGCTTGGACAGTATCAGGTTCTCCACTGACCAACTGCTCCATCATGTTTTCTGGCAACACTACAGACGAATGATGATCATTCTTTTGCTCCATAGCGGAACACAGAGCGATCTGGCGATCCTGTTCAACAGAAAGGACCCTGGTTTCCATCCCAGCAGCATCAGGGTCGAGGACACATTGAGCTCATCAAAAGTAGTTTTATGTGAAATCGTTTATGGCTGCCTATGATGAATACATGTGTGTGGGCCTGGTAAACTAAACACAACGAAGATTTGACCGGAATGTGAGGAAGGAAGCCTGACTCCTGACAGGTGAACTACTATGGAGTGAAAAATCTATAGTGCCCTCTATTGACTGACTTTTAAACTGCAGAGCACCTTACCTACTATAAAGTGAGCTTTTGGCAGTTTTGTGCATGTGTGTTTTGCTTTTTGATATTCTTAGACCAGATGCCAAGAAAATAACATTTTAAGTATCAAAGCCCTCCATGTTCCACAAGTCCTGCGGTGAATAAACTACACATTTTGAATGAATTACAAACTCCATTTTATAACCAAAGTAACGTGCTCATTTCGAGAAAAGCACAGGTGACCCCACTGTCCTTCATGTGAGTTACAGTTTTATGGGGCCAGGCTTGTTACTACAGTGTTAGACATCTTTTAAATTATATAAACATTTATGCAGCAGTATTTTGCAAAGGGGGATTGTCTGTCTTGTAAATCTGTCTTATACTTTGAAGTCTTATCTCTTTCGTGACATTGATCGTGATGCTTAGTGATCCAATGGAATCCCAGTCCTCTAAAAGGGTGTGTGCGTGCATGCCTGTGTTCCCACACGATTAAATCGCACCAGAAAACACTCTTATTATTAATAAACAGTCTAGTCATGCAACATTGTTCGAGTATCATTCACTGTAAATTAATGTATATAAAATTAATAATTTGACCTTGACTGTCTTCATTTTTTTAATTAATAGAATATGTACAGAGCTTGTTCAAACAACTAAAAAGAATAAAAAACAAAAACAAAAGATTCAGCGGCAACAACATGAACAAACATTATGTCTGCCAAACGTAACCTATGCGAAGACTCTGTAACTGTTAAGTAGTTTTAATTTAATTGTATATACAAAAAACGTACAAATTAATATTAACGTAGATGAAATATAAAATAAATTATATTATAACCAAACACATACCGGAAAGTAACCTCGGGCCAGGCGCCTGCGTCCGAAAAAAACTGTCTAGACAAAACAATGTATGCATACATTTTTTGTCACACGGTTGTGAAAAACTAAAATTGATGAGATAATAAGATATGTAGGCTACTGGAAGATTCATTACTTTTTGCAACATTTTTACAACTGCTACAATATACAATATTTAAAAGATGTTAGTTAATAAAACAAAATGTGCAACACATTGTGCCGCTAACAACCTTTCTAAGTTAAACTTTTATTCCATTAATGCAGGTAAACAACTGGACTGGTCTGGGCAATCTCTTATTAAGATGAATGAACACATATGAACACATACACATATACATTCCTACTTAAACAAACGAAAAAAACAAACAAGTCAAGACAACGTCATGGCAAGTCACACCCTGTGATGTTTGCTACAACTGCTATAGTAGGATATATAGTAGACCGCTTAAATTATTAAATAAATAATTAAGTATATTTTTTCATTATTTAATCAAATAAATAACTTTTAATTTAATTTAAAAGTCTATTAATAATTGTAACCCTTTTTTTCATGATTCGTCGTCGTTTTGTGTTTGCCTCTAGTGGCTTTATTTGTTTTATTGCATAAGCACATAATTCACTGTCATGCAACAAGTGGTAAAGCGCGCGATTACCGCCCCCAGTGGAGCAGAAGTGAACCACATCACTAAACTTTCAAATTTGATACAGGATTTTTTGCTCAGCTTCATGAACCCAGAGAAACCAGTTTGCACAGATCTGTCATCATTTATGCTCTAAAAAGTGTTGTATAGTCTTTTTGGCCATCAGGCCAATATATGGTCCATTAGGCCTTTATCTATTACATAAAGATACGTTTTGATTTTCTATTATTATTATCATTAGTTTAATATAATCTTCAAAATTGTATGTGTTTATTTCATTTTAATTCGATTAAATCTTATTTTGTGCTTTTTACTATTTTAATTGTTGCAGTGCAGCTTTACATGCATTGAAAGCCCTACATTCAATAGTCAGTAAATGACCAAACTGTTAAAAGCAGAACAGTTTGAACATCTTCTGTCTGTCGGCAGTGGGGTGGAGACACATAGCTGTTAAACCTGGTCTATCTAGTTCTGCAGAATAAGGAAACTTAATCGACTGACGGATATAATCGTTATCTATTACATGTTTTTGAATGGCTCTGACAAAAGCTTTTGTCGGAGCTCTGCCCTGTCTGATCATATACATAGGCCTTCCTATCATATATGTCATAGTGGATACATGATGATGAGGGTTTTGCAACCTGTTACTTGATGGCAGGTGGAATTAGGGGTTGGGGCTTTCTTATTCTAGTGAGAATCTGATTGATAGACATAATTCTGATTCATTGATGCATCACTATTTTAGGTCCAGAAAATAAAAACTTAAAGGCTACGAATGCCAAAGGTTTATTTTATTATAATAAAAAGATGGTTTCAAATCTAATAAAAATCAACAAAAGACCACAAAATTTCAAAATGACATACCTTAAAACTGTACTGACAGACACTTTAAAAAGCACGCTAAATTATAACATCCTAAAAGAGTTCAATGAACAAAATACTGCTAATGTTATATCACGAAAGATAACAACATATCTAAAAGGCACCTCACAATGTTATTCACACGGCTGTGAATTTCCATGTCAATACAAATTTCCTTTAGATTAAAGGAGCAAATCAAATCCAAATAAAGCGGCTTTGTGTGTCTAAAGGTTCTCTATTTCCTACAGAGAATTTTTTGTTTTTTTTTGTGGCTGGGCAGGTTCAGTGGGATTTCAGCAGGACCGGTTTATCCAGGAGAGAACTGGTGTTTGTGTGTTAGAGCGAAAAACCGCTCAAACCTGTTCTCCTCGTAGGGAGGAGAAGGAGGGGGTGCTGGGCCAGGAGGAGGAGGAGAGGAGCACAGGGCGTACAAACACTCTTTCGTTCCCTATCTTTTCCCATCCAATGTGCCTCTTTGAGGAACTCAGAAGGAAATCTTTTTGATATAGAGACAGAGTGAGTGGCAGGTGGTGTGATTGACATCTCTCGGCTGGGGGCGTCCGCTGTCCACGAAGTGGCACGGGGTGAGTGAGGCAATAGTTTGGACTGTGAGAGTTAATTGACGTTCGTATCAGCAGAACTGTTGATCTGGTGTGGGTGTCCCATCATTCTTACATTGGATTGTATGGTGGGATGTATTGAACTTTCGGTATAGTTTAATGCATGATCTTCTGTTCATATATAGACGAAAGACCATTGATCATAATTAAAGCTATTTCAGGTCAAGGGTGTGGTAGCATATTTGTTTCTTCATGTTATTTTATGCTCTGATCTACCTTTATAGTCTATAGTCTTTGTTATGTTACAACAGCAGCAATCTGTGCAGTTTTAAATGTGCATTGTTTCCCTGTTGTGTTGTTTTTTTGATTATGGAAATAGGGAGAATGTTTATTTCAAAATTGCCAATGTTTTTGTGCCACCTATTTTTCTAAGCAAAATTCATCTTTAAGGACGAATTGTATCAGCCAAATTAGGTGCATCCTGAAATAATGCATATTTACTTGCAACCTCCTCTTCCTATCCCCTTCTCTCTCTCCCCTGTTGGCTTTTAGTCCTCCAATTTTACTTGATTTCAATGCCTGTGGTAAGACCCTGTAGTCGTCAAACCAGATTTTAGCATGTAATACAGCTCTCATGAAGCATTCAAAACCCTAAGGATCAACTGCCTTAAAACAGAAACCTTACAAAATCATTGAAAGTAATTGCGCAACAGCAAATGCATACTTTCCCATGTATTTTACTAATTCCCAAAGCCTGCCTGAAGACTATTGTGTTTTACTAACTGAAATCATGCAGGTATGCAGCATGAGACCTCAATGAACCTATGAGAACACAATGTTTGAACTCTGACCCCAGATGTCAAGGTCCGAGATCAGATCCATATGCTCGTATCCTAAATCTATAATGTGCGTTAATGAACAATGTTTATGAATGAAACTTATGATTGTTAAGTGCATACGCAGAGTCAGCACAACCGTACAGGTTTCCAGCAAGTGTGCGTGTGATGTGTGAAAGTGTATTTTGCTGTTCTGACAGACAGGTTCCCTCTTGCTCTCCTCGCTGCAACGTTAGCTAACATATCCCGACATGCACAGAGAGTTCGGCAGCAGGGGAAAATCACACAGATCAAAATGCAAAAAAAAAACGCATGGGGGGGTGAAAATAGACCGCACCCTCAGCAGCACGCTATATCTCTTCTGGCAGACAGCCTTGATCTTCAAATATCTGATCTGTTAATTATAATGAAGTGTTACGACCAGATGTTCCTTCTTTACCTCTTTAAGACGCGTAAACATTCTTCCTGGAAATTGTGTTAATTGTAGGTAAAAGTTAAACAGTTGTACATGGAAACGTTTGTTCAACATTTTTATAAGCATGTTGGTTTGCCAAAAACTAAACTAAGTGCTCATTTTGTGTTATACGTAGCGGCAAACATGCAGTTCCAGGTCTTCAAAATAATGTATAAGGAAAAAGCAAGACTCTAAAACCCAGGTCACTGAACTTGTTTCATCACATTCAGTAATTGACCCGTGTGAGATTGTCTATCCTGACATTGCTTCCTGACATTGAGATCATATTGTGAAATGAACTTCCTGATCCTGTTTTAAGTGCTAGCACACAAACGCATGTTGTCTCTCCTTGTTTTATACTCTCTGTCTTTCACGCGTGCACACACACACACAATCACATGCAATACACAAATAAAGTTAGGCCTGCGGTGCTCACCCTGCAGAACCAGTATGGCAAGGCAAGGTTTTAAAAGCTTTGTTGTATATGAGCGCAGAAATTCAGGCTCATATTGTAGCAGGTTAAACATGGGCAACAGCATAATGAAAGTTGCTGTACCATAACATTGATTGAACATGTATCACTTATTTTTCCTTCCTGTTCCCATCTCTCTCATTCTCTCTCTCCTGCTGTGCTTAGTTTAGGAAGAAGACGAATCAAGTGGCAGGTGTAGAAGAATAGCAGCATGGCTGTGGAAAGTTTCTCTGAGCTTCTGCAGAAACTGCGGGAGGTCCATGAACACGAGGTAGAAGGTAAGAAGCCTGTCAGAAGTCATTCAGTTTTTGTTTTGAGCACTTACACAAGAGTTGTAATGTAATGTGCATCTACACTATAGTGGAAGTCTGTGAAAGGGAATGTCTTGTAACTATCCGCAAGGTATTTTTAAATGTGGTCAACTCCGCCCACAAGATTTGTGTGGTAACGCGTATCCGGAAGTTTATGAGCTCAGCACAGCAGTTCTTAAGATTTAGAAATGTAAGACTTTATGTCTTCACTGTAAAAAATGGTTGGTTCAACTTAAAAAAATAAGTTACCTGGTTGCCTTAAAATTAAGAGAAGGAATTCACCTTCAAAATGAAAATCCTGTCATTATTTACAAGCCCTCTTGTCATTTCTGCAGAGCACAAAAGAAGATATTTTGAAAAATGTTGGTTACAGATAATCGTTGGTCCCCATTGAATTGAATTGGTTTTGTGTCCATACAATAGAAGTCAATGGGGACCAACGGTTTTTAGTTACCAAATTTTTTCAAAAGGACTTCTTTTGTGTTTTGCAGAAGAAAGAAAATCACACAGATTTAAAATGAAAACAGGGTGAGTGAATGAGGAACATTTTTCCTTTTGAAGTTGAGCTATTTCTTTAATTCAACTTGATTCAATATTAGTTAACACAATGAGATTGCATCAAACTCAATGAGATAACTTATATTTGAGTTGAATTATGTTGAATTATCTCAACATTTAAAGGCAAACAGGTAACTTATTTTTTATGTTGAACCCATAAATCATTTTGTACAGTGTTGAATAACACATTTTCGTAAGGAGGATTTACTACATGCTATACAACCAAAATTCAGCTATCGAACCCTTTAGAGTTCCTTGTTGACTTCCGTTGTTATGTGTCACTGAAAACGTAGGCTTTGTCTCCAAAAGCTGAAGGACGGGTAACATTTCTTGTGTGAGAAGGCATGCTAGAGATGCTCTCGATGGAGCTCAACTTTTATTGAGCGTTGCATCAGTGTTACTGAAACATTTTGCTTGCTATCGAAACTCCTAAATTAAATTAAAAAGCTCTCTCTCTCTCTCTCTCTCTCTCTCTCTCTCTCCATCAAGGATGTCAGGAAAAATTGGTAGAAATCACAAATAAAAAGAGCATGTAAGTTTTAAGATCAGATTTTGCTGTATACAATAATAATAATAACACCAAATGATTGTTAAGCTTAGTTGCGTTGTTTGCAAACCTGTTATTAATATTATGTGTGTGTAGTGATACAAAGCGCATGGAGGAACTTTACAACAGGAACCAGCATCTTAGAGAACAGCAACGGATGCTGACTGAGAACATCAAACAGCTGGAAAACAGGTGTGTGTGTGTGGACATGTTTTTATATCCCGGTGGGGACCAAATCCTCAATGCACACCAACACATGGGGACTTGTGTCACCGTGGGGACCAAAATTGAGGTCCACATGGGCAAAACAGCTTATAAATTTCAAAGAACAATATTTTTTTCGAAAAATCCAAAACGTTTTCTATGATCTTTAGGTGTGTGTGTGTGTGTGCGTGCGTGTGCGTGCGTGTGTGTCTTAAATCTCATCTACCGCAGACCCCACTTGATGTGTCTTTTGATTGTCAGGTTGCGAGCCGGGTTGTGTGACAGGTGTACAGTCACTCAGGACGTGGCTAAAAAAAGACTGCAGGAGTATGAAAACTGTCAACTGCAGAGTTTACAGCACATCTCTATCCTGGGTGAGCTATAAATCGACAGTAAAATACATATTGATACTATTAATATATCTATATTGGAAATGTTCCAGTCAGTCACCTTGTACATTATTAACTTCTTTCATGTCACTTAATTAGGTCACAGTTATATATAACTATTAATGAAATTTCCTGTTTATTCACTACTGCAGTGAGTGAGATGAATGCACTAAAGAAAGAAAATGACAAACTGAAAGAAGAGGTAAAGAGACTGAGGGATCGTACAAAGTAAGTGTTTATTAAGTGTTTATGTGTTTTGTCCTTTAATTTTCCCAAAAGTGTTTTCTGCATCAAGTGTTTTCACCCTGGCGGAGAATAAATATTTCTTGTGTCTACAGTCGGCAGAATTGTCTTTCAGAGGACACGATCGCTACAGAAGTCAAGATGTCACCTGACACAGCAGTGGCTGCAGAGAGTCTACAGACCTCAGGGTTAACGTCTAGCCAGCCACCACCAGGCGACACCACTGTACCTGCAGCCACTGTCAAGCGTGAGACCGAAAACAGTCCAACTGACAGTCTGGGTAAATAAAAAAACTGAAAATACATGGAATGTTAATCATTTTTATATAAAAAGTGCCAGTTAAAAAGTTGGAGTTTAAATAATATTTGAACAATATTGTGGAATACTATTAGTAGTAATAAAAGTCTGTAACTATAACTATAAGCTTCAAATTATTTAAGTTGGACAATATGCAGTGACAAAAAAAAAAAAAAATTCTTTGTGAGTTTGGAAAATACATTCATAGTTGTATTATGTACAGCTGTATTATCAGTTTTTTACACTGTTTTTTAAAGTAAATATAAGATAATAAACATCAAAGTTTGATTTAAATCATTCATTTCACTATGATTTACATTTTTGACACGGCCTCATACTCAGTATTTAAGATATCAGAGTTATATTTCCACAGAATGTTCTTTACATTGTGTGGGATGATGTTACCTATAAAACAGTAAATCACCAAAAAAAATAGACTGGGTCACTTGTAGTTAAATATTTCATTCATTTGATTTAATTTTCCTGATGAAACCATTTGTAATGATGCAATAATCTTTACAGATAAACCGTCTGAACACAAACTTATGCAAAGCTGGGCCAGGGCATTTTCATTCGTAAGCATTACTTACATTCTTTTAAAAATACATATTTTAATTAGTTGCTGTAAAAAAAAAAATCTGTTTATTGCAATGTCATGGTTGTTAAAAATGTGTGTGTTTTCTCTGTCAGGACTCCATCAAGCCCATATTGTATGGATCGGAAAGAAGGTGAGACAGCCTGATAAATATAAATAAAAAAATAGTCCCACTTGCCATTTACAACCTACATTTTCATGATATATATGAACATATATTCATAGAGCTGCCAGTGTGGAGTCGGTGGGCCAGGGACATTCCCCTTTATCTCCTTCACTCACATCTGCTCTTGGTCTCCTGAAGAACAATTGTGGTTTTTCAACTGCTGCCCCCGAGGAACGAAGCAACCGGCAACAAATCCATGCCCCTGTCCCTTTCCGGCCGCTTCCAATGCAGAACGGTCACCTCCCCTGGGCACTCTCAGATTCCCCGGATTGGGTAACAGTAACATCAGCCGCCTCTGGTGTTCCTGGCGGTATGGCAATTCACCCAAGCCAGACCCAAATTTCAGGCTCGCCTAGCCTGCGTGTTCCCAAACTGAATCCTCCTATCAGCGGTCTCCTGTCTCGCCCGCATGGCCCGAGCCCCAGCAGCCTGCGGTCTTGGTCAGATCGGCCTCCGCCCAGAACCATCTCAGACCATGTTCACAGTAAAGAAAAGAGAGTTGCAGTAGCAGAAGCTGTTACAGCCCCGCCCCAGTGGAGGGCTTTGACAGAGCAGCCAGAAAGGATTTTTGGCGAGAACCTCAGAAAGGATCAGGAGGAAGCACCGCTGGACCTGTCTGAGTCAGGACGCTCCAAAAGCAAAGAGCAAGGGAAAACACAGAGCGACACATCTTATTCATCTTCCTCTTACTCACCACCTCCTCCAGTTTCATCATCATCTCAATACTCGTCAAGTCCTCAAAGTGACCTGCAGACAGCAGACCATAATACACAGGTAAATAGTATTTTATATTTATAAACGTACACCTTCCTAACAGGTTTTTTTCCAGCTAACTATCAATCATGTTGTGCGCTTGTGTTTTAAAAGCATGCTTTGCATAGGTTGTCCCATCTTGCTCAGTAGCATAGTTTGTCTCATGTTACACAGGAAGAAGCAACACAGGACAAATGTAAAGAACAAGAGGAGGTACACAAAGATGAAAGTTCTCCCGCAGCCGAGACATCTATGAGCTCAGACAACAGGAAAATCCCATCAATCACCATTTCCCTCCAACCAGGTGAAGTCTTGCCTTATTTACTCTGTTGTAATTCGGCTATGCTGTACTATTTGTGGCAGATGCGCTAAAAGTCTCTTTTGCCTTACAGTTGTGCTTATGGAGTCGCTTAAATCTTTAGGACAGGTAAAAGATCCCGTATGGTTTAAATAACTAATCTCAGATGTTGTGAGATCAGTTGTAACTTCTGTTTCATTCTGTTATCCAAATGCTAGATTGGTAAGGTTGCTGATCCTGGGAGCAAACTGGTAGAGCAGGCGGAGAAGGAGAACAACGACCATGAAACAAGCAGAAAAAGACCAGGGCCGGATACTGATGGTGAGAGAGCCTTATTTATTCCACACTATACCTTGTAAACTGCTCTGAAATGAACGTTTTTAAGTCTTTTGTTGCACTGGCATAGCTCCTTCCCAGCAGCCACTAAAGGAGAAGAAATTACGATTGAGGCGAGGAACCTCAAGAAACCATGCAGAACTAGATCAAACATGAAGGTTTGTCTATATACAGTATGTGTGTGTTTGTGCTTCTATATGTTGTTTGTGTGTGTGCTTCTATATGAAATATTTACGTGTAATATTTTTATTTTTTTGCAGGCAGTATACCAAGGTCAAGCTACTAGTTTTCCAGCCCGCCATTCTGTCCAATGGCTGTCAAGTTCAACCTCCAAAATCTCTGGCAAAATCTCTTCAGTCTTTCCAAAACACCAACATTACACAAATTAAGGTGCTTCAATTCATGACGCCATAGAAGAAGCTTTTTGATCTGAATGGTTCCATAAAGAACCTTTAACATCTGAAGAACCTTTCTGTTTCACAAAAGGTTCTTTGTGGCAAAAAAGGTTCTTCATATTATGAAAGGTAAAAAGAGATGTTTATTTAAAGAACCTTTGACTGTTCTTTGGAACCAACCTATGGCATTGCTGTGAACAACCTTTAACCTTTAAGCACCTTTATTTTTAAGAGTGTAGACAACACAACTTTGTCACTTAAACCTCATTTATCAAACAGAATTCATACTTCATGGGGGAGTGGGGTAAGCTGTGCCACCGAGAAACTGTCAACAACAAAAGAGGTGAAAGAAAAGAAAGATACATTATGTATCTGCCTTGTAAAAAAAAGCGTTAGCATTAAACTGATTGAGCATCTGTCAGTTACAAACAGCTGTGTATGACATAAAGTGTCATGCAAACTTCGCTAAATTAAGTGAACTGACACGCAGCTCACCTCACTTAAGCCAAAATAAATTCGATCTTGTGTCAGATCAAGCAAACAAACTTCCTTTTCTGTAAATAGTGATGTTTCAGAATGCTCTTTCAGCTCTGAAGAGCAGTATTTGACTCTTCATTGGATATCTTTGGCTGGACCAAAACAGGAAGCCAGTAACTGCTATCTTCACTGACAAGAGGCTGTCAATGAATTATCAACAAAATATTCTTTCAGTTTTGCTTTATACCATGAACAATTGGAATTGTACATAGCTTATACTTCAGTTGTATTGTTTTGTTTATTGTTCTCTCTATTCTTTTTTACCATTTTTATATCCTTGCTCAGTTTGTTTCGTTCTTCTGTGTAAAACTGGCATCTATTTTTGTCACTGTTTAAGCACTATGTCCTGCTGCTTGTAGATGTGAAAAAAAAACCTGCTTCCCCTTTTGCCTTTTTCAAGCTGGCGTGCATAATTTTGTAATAGCGAATTTTCCACTTGCAGTAGATGCTTTGAGAGCGCAAAAGGCGGAAGGATAAAACTGTGAAGAGATTCAGTGCTAATAGTACTTTCTGTTTTTACTCTTATACCAATTGGGGTCACACTGTTTTTAATTCATAAATTCACAGTGGAAATCTGAACACGTAGATTCATACAACTTTTTAAAATGTAAAACGGTAAAAATGTCGGTGTTTTATATAGTTTGCCAAGTTTCCCAAAGCACTTTTAAAACAGGATTAAAAAATGTGTTTTAAAATTTGAAATGACATTTTTGTAATGTAATTACAGTGTTAATTGCAATAAATAGGCCTACAGATATAAATAAACCATCATTCTTGATCGCTGTGTACAAGTGTGACGCAGGTCACATCAAGACAGAGAGACAGAGAAGTACAGAACTGTAATTAGGATGTGGGGAAACCTGGGGTTAGAGTGTTACTGGAAGAAAACCTTACAGTGTTACAGAAAGAATGTAAATCATTTCACCATGAGAACACAACTTAGGGTCTTTTGAATAATTCGTCATTACATCACCACAAAACACTAGATCATTTCCTTTAACATACTCAAACTGCTTTTGAATCACTGAAAATGATGATTAGAGCACTGATGATATACATTTTAATAAAAATCTGAAATAAGGCGTTACACCCCATTCTTTTTTCCAATTCTCTGAATGGTGAAAATGAACGTTGTACATATTTTGATGTAGAAACTAAATAAACGGTCCACAGACTTCTGCTAACTGTTGCATGAATTTTGAGTTTCATTATGCATTAAAATGTATCCAGTTTCCCTTGCAAACCCATAGGAATTAAATAAATATGTTCAACCTGTAGAGACATGCAGGGGATAGGTTTATCTGTGTATCTCTTTCAAAAGAAGAGGGTGTTTAATCTGATAAAGGATTAGAGGTTTTTCAAAATTCTTATGTAAGGTTTAGACCAAACAGTGTGTGTGTATTTCTAATACAGGACTGCCTCTATTTGCGATTTCTTTCTCATAAACACACAGATGTGTCGCCTAATCTGATCTCAAGCAAATCTTGTCTAAATCCGCCTTCATTGTCCGCTTTCTCCTTATTATTATGTTTTATTTATTTTTTTGTGTATATTCGTTTCACAGAACCGGAATTACATCTAGAATGCTGATGGTGTCTTTTACACGGCGTTGTTCTCAGAAGTGAAGTTGCTTCAACAACTTTTTGCAATAATTGCGCACACACAAAAGCCACAGTTCAATAGTCTTTGCATGAATACTTCTTGGGTGAGATATGCGGTGAAATCTTCATGACTGGCGTTTGTTTTGGGCTGTGTCCTAATACTTACTGAGCTGCTTATCGTGACAGGTGTGTGGACGTCACAGGCATTTGTAACATTTTTTGGCCACGGTAAATTCCGCGTGTGTGTTTGAGAGAGAGAGAGAGAGAGAGAGAGAGACCGCTATGAAAATAGGTTGTCTAACTAGGGAGTTCAATAGTTTTTTTAAACACAGCCTTTTAACTTCCTCTTGGGCAGTAGTGCTTCAGCACAACAGTCTAGCTAACTGAGTCGCAAAGGCGTCACTGTGATGGAGGAACCGGTGTGAAGCGGCTCCAAATATTTTCTCCATCTTTGAACTTTGCCAGGATTTTGTAAATAAGGACATATACTTTTATAGTGGATTGAAATCGAAGTGGTGAGTTCACTTTAAACACACACTTCTTTTCTATGTTTTTTAGACTTATATAGACATTTATGAACACTCATTTTTGTGATGATGAATGGCAGTTTTCGACTGAACTTGATATATAAATGTCCAAGTTTGGTTATAAAAGGTTTACTTCACTAATATAGCTATTTAATATTATTTCAATATTTGTCTTTTTTTTACATGATTTGTAGTCCGTTTGGGGATTCTCTATTTATTCATTTATTCAATTTGTAGAAAAACGTTTCTGTTATTTACTTGCGTTTTTCATGACGCAGTTGCTGAGGTAGATTATATGCGTTTTATGTCACTGTGTTTGAGGAACCCACATCACTTTGAAATGTTAGCAGGTTTTATGTTATGTACACTGATGTGTACTTCCGCAGATAGTTTAACAAACATAACAATAAAGGGATCACATTTTAATATTGTGCTTCCCCCTTTAAATGCTCATCCCCTCATATAAAATGACACCAGACGCAGAACACTATACCTTATCTCAAAGTTCTCTATTGGTTGCTGTCCTGTTTGTAGGGCAAAATAGGATCATGCTGTAATTTTTAGGATCATAAAGCATCCGTTACTTTTACATTATAACAAAACAGACTATAGACTTCATATGTGCATCAGTTTGGAGATATGGAAGGTGCCATGTTTCTCCCTTTCTGTACACCTGGAAAAGGTGATGGTGGCTTATCTGTGGTCTATGGGACAAAACAGTCTATGGCTGGGATGGGCGACACTGTCAAAAGGCAAATTTGAGGCATCTCCTCAGGGTAAAATCTGTTATGTACTCCTGAGTCGGAAGAAGAAAATGTACTAGAGATCAAAATAATGTTGAAAGGTTGAAACTGCCAAATGCCAGAAGAAATTGAACTGAACTGAATATTATGTCAGTGAGGCTAAAGGTATAATGTGTTTGAAAGCAAAAGCAATTTTTCGAAACACATGAAATTGCATGAGTTATTCGTTTATTTATTCTTTTCATGTGTCATATAAATATGTCTTAAAGCTTAATGCTTCTACTGAAGCAGTTCATCAATTACATATGGGGTTCTTTGAAATCAACATTAAATTGAATTGAAGAATGTAAGACAGAAAAAGCACTTCCAGGTTATCTTCCGGACTGTAATTGTATTTTGGTTAGGGTTTTGGGTCGTGATGCGTATACCCAGTCTTGAGAGTACATGAGTTAATAATCAACATCAAAAGAGATGTGTAGATCTAGGCAACAGCAATACACAACATGTAGTTTCGGCTCACATGAATTTGACTTGAGGTCAAATAAGAGCTGACTTCCTAAAGCAGAGAGGCAGTATTTATAATCCCATTATATTATTTTTATAAATACTGTTCATTTTGTACAACACGTTTAAGTAGTTAAAGGCAGGTCTGAGCATTTTGGCCGGTGAAATGTCATGTTACGCGTTTGGAGGTGTCAGGGCCATCTCATTTGAATCAGCTTTGAACATTAGGCCTCCACCAACCACAGTTTCCATTGAGCAGTTCCGCATATGCATGTGTGAGCAAGTTAATGCCAAAACCACAGGCGAGTGAGAAACTAAGAGCTAAAGCCTACCAATGTGGAAGTCAAGCAAAAAAACTGTTAGGTCTATTTTCACTACATTTATCGGTCATCTTCATTTAAGCATGCCTCGTAAGATTGGGGTTGTTTGGTATCTTGTAAAGGTTTCTGCAGAATACTGATTCATCTTACATCCTACTTTGATTATTATCTTATAATAATAATAATAACAAATACTGTATGCAACCACCTCATTTACAGAAACACATTTCCACATTAGTCTGTACATGCTGTAGTATTTTAAGCAACAGACCTAGGTATTGTATAAGGGAAGTCAGAGCAACATTTGCTTTGCATATTATTTTCTGTTTTGAAAGAAGTGCGCTGTTTCTAAATGGAACAAAAAGGAAAATGAAAAAGCGTGACCTCTGCGGATATTTATGCTCTCAGGTTTCACCATGGGCTGTGTGGGGTCCAAGCCAGATCAGGATCCCATTGGCAAGACAGTAGGCAATGAAGACGGCCGCAACCCATCAACACATTATGTCCCCGACCCCACAACAGGCTCCAAATCAGTGAGTATAAATCAAATGAGATTTTCAAGATTTCCCAAACAAAACATTTTCAAGTTATACTTGAGCATGACTGCTGCAGAACAATTTGAGATTAACGCAGTCAGCAGTATGTGTACCTTGTTTCAGCTGATTTTGTGACCTAGTTCTGCTTTTGTAAGAGACATGAAATGAAAATGGCATTATTAAACCGGCACAACATCTGAAGGTCCAATATATGAAATTTAGCAGCATCTAGCGGTAAAGCTGTGAATTGCAACTACACGTGTGTACGATTAATCGCGGTTACCAATAAATACTTCGATTATGTAAGGCATCGATTATTTTATTTAGGCGTAGCTTGTCCGTGAAGTACGACTCTGGGATCAGTAGGAAATGCTGCTCGACATAAAAGCAGTGCGAGTTTGAGTCACTTACAACGTGCATTTAAAAATGCAACACCCGTCAAACATAATCATTATAAGCATTTCCTTGAACTACGTGTGTAATGGTCTTCTTCTGCAGTGCGTATTTGGAGTTTCTGCACGAGAGTAGCCTCTGTCTTTCGATGCAGCAGAATTTTACCGTACTTCACTCACAAGTTGTGCATAAATCACGTGATATATATTTTCGATTAATCGTGTACATCCCTAATTGCAACCAACGGTTCACTCTACCCCACCCTTTCAAAGCACTATGGTGGCTGAAACACATAGTTAAGTATATTAAATTGCATTTCTGTCAATAGATCCTCCAAAAAATTACACATTGGACCTTTAAAAGACACAATCGATTTAAATAGTATTGCCACCAAGAAAATGTTTTTACTATAAATGTTCTGTGTGATTTTTTAATGTTCTACGTGTGATTGCACGCATAATACTTTGGTGACAAATCTTCGGTGATGGAGGCTTCCAATACACAAATCCAAGAATAACTTCAAGGCACATAATAGTAGACTTAATTAATTATGATAGATTGTTTTTTTTTTACAGTTTGTTAGCATTCCCTTTACATATTCAAACACGAATCATTTGTGATTCTGGTTTAAAAGGCCCAATTTACATAATAATTAACCACACAAAGAGTGATAGATAACTGAATATCTTTTACTTAGTTTCCTGGCTGGTTCAGTGTTTTTCCGCTCAGAAAAGAGAACTGAGATGTCTGGCCTGGTGTCTGGTCAATTTCAAATAAAAGCTCAATATTAAACTTTGCACCTCTTTCTCTCTTTTTTTTGCAGAACAGAACTAACCCGGGTACAGACAGTAAGTGACATTAAAACATACAAATTGTCTTTGGCATACACAGCACAGGCTTACCAAATAACAATGTCAGTTTAGTTAAAGAATATGGATGTTTTTTCCATTTATAACAATATCTGAAACACGTGTTCTCACAATCTGCCAATATCTAAGACTCACTCTGACATTCATATTTTAAAGGGATAGTTCACGCAAAACAATTCAATTCTGTCATTTATTTACTGTCATATTATTTATAGTTGTTCCAAGCCTGTATAAAATCTGTTGTTCTGCTGAACGTACACAAAAAACAATATTTGGAAGAATGTTTGTAACACCAAACAGATCTGGGGCACTATATACTAGTAGGAAATAATCTATGGTAGTCGATGGTGCCCCATCATTTCCCACATTCCCTAAAATATACTTTGGGTTATACATAACAAAGAAATTCAAGCAGTTTCCAGGGAACATTCGAGTTGATAAAATGTATAGGATTTTAATGCACTTTTCATGTCACTTAAATGTAAATACGTTCACCTAAAACCATATCGTACTCTAGGAGACATGTTAGCCTCACTTCTAGCAAAAATAGTGTGTGATATTAATATCATGAGGTGTGACACAAGTTTCCATTTCATGTGCAGAAGGTTTTATAAATGTGTGATTGCAGCTCGGTTCATTTTTTACTTTTTCTTTAACAGCCCCTCTGTTGCCCTTAGGTCCAGAGAACATTGCTATAGCCCTGTATGACTATGAAGCTATGCATGAAGGTGATTTGGGCTTCAAGAAGGGTGAAAGACTCAAAATCTTGCTGGAGTAAGTATGGGGGCTCTTGTTCTATTTAAAGATATACATTGAAAAACTCCTGACTGATTGATGGATCTATAGGTCTGGTGAATGGTGGAAAGCAGCTGTTCTCAGCAGTGGTCAGGAGGGTTTTATCCCCAGTAACTATGTTGCAAAGGATACCCTGGAAACCGAAGAGTAAGTCAATATTATTGTGTTATCATCCTTTCAATGCTTTCAGTATAAGGTTTATAAATAGTCGTTTTAAATATTTTCTATACATTGCATCTGTAACAAAGACACATTTTCACAACCATGCCCAGTACTGCTTAATGAAATTAACCCGTTCTAATGTGTACGTATGTGTCTTCAGATGGTTTTTTAAAGGAGTCAGTAGAAAGGACGCAGAGAGACAGCTGCTGGCCTCCGGTAACAAAATGGGATCCTTCATGATCAGAGACAGTGAGACCACCCAGGGTACGTCCCGTCCCGTTCAGTCAATGTTTCAATGTTTTATACACTCAGAATTCAATCTAGAAGCGTCTACTGTTCTTATATCGGTCGTCACATACAGACCTACTTCATCTTTATCTGTTTAATGATGTCATCTGTAATCCCTCCCATCAGGAAGCTACTCGCTGTCTGTCCGGGACTCCGACCCACAATCCGGAGACACGGTGAAGCATTATAAGATCCGCACGCTAGATAACGGCGGTTTCTACATCTCGCCACGCATCACCTTCAACACCCTTCAGGATCTTGTCAGCCATTACAAGAGTAAGAGCTAATTCTACCATTAATTCTAAAAAAGTCTGCTCAACTCAATCAGACTCTATTATAGTCATATTAAGTTGTCCTATAAGTACTATAAAACCAAAAGAAATGGATATTCAGTAGATTCATTGATTATTTGTCTGTGTCTACAGAACAGAGCGATGGGTTGTGTCAGAGTCTCACCAGTCCCTGTCTGAGTCCCAAACCTCAGAAACCTTGGGAGAAAGATGCCTGGGAGATCCCACGTGAGTCTCTCAAACTAGATAAACGTTTGGGAGCCGGTCAGTTTGGAGAGGTTTGGCTGGGTAAGACTTTTATGACATTTGAAAAAGTTATGAGTTTGACACAGGGTTTCACAGTCTGTCCAGAGTGAAATACATGTCCGAACAGTGAAAAACAATTGAACCCTGCCCAAAACACAATAGATGTAATGGTTATAATGGGAATTTATTGGAAACTATAATGGTGTCTACTGGTATGTGATTGATTCTATTGGTGAAATCTGGTGCAATAATCCTATTGGAATAATGCTCAATACACACTACAAAAAATATGTTTGTAATGATTTTAATGGAAAAGCTAATGGAAACCATTAGCTATTTTATTGGAAACCATTAGAATTTCTGTGATGGTTTGTATTGGGTTTCTATTGTTTTCACAAGATTTTGCTAGATCAATGCAATAAAAAGTAAAGTAAAAAATAAAGAATACTAAAAACATTGTCTTCATTATCTTTTAGCCACATACAACAAGCACACAAAAGTAGCTGTGAAGACTATGAAACCTGGCACTATGTCTGTGGAAGCTTTTCTTATGGAGGCTAATTTAATGAAAAGTCTCCAGCACGACAAACTGGTCCGCCTCAACGCCGTGGTGACCAAAGAGGAGCCCATATACATCATTACAGAGTTCATGGAGAAGGGTGCGTTTGGCTCTAATATGCATACAAGGAATATGGTTATAGAAATATTTATTCACAATCTGTACTTTACCAGGTAGTTTACTGGACTTCCTTAAAAGCGACGAAGGAAATCGAGTCCGGTTGCCGAAACTGATCGACTTCTCAGCACAGGTGAGACAGACCCGTTTGTTCCGTTAACAGAGGACTGTCACATCTTCATATAGAGTCATATTTTCCCTTGATGTGGAAGACAGGTTTGTCCTTGTAAATGCTGCATTTTAATATGCAAATGTGATAACTGACAGGCAGCAATATTTGTGTATAAAGGTGTGTGTGGAGTTTAGCATTAACATGTTAATCTATACTTTTGTTCTTTGCTGTGGGTGAATCGGAGATGATAATATCAGCTTGTACTTTAATATTGCACAACCAGACGATAAAAGAGCTAAAGTGTTTAGTTCGGAACCACATGTTGCCTTTCAAGATCAAACCGGGTCTTGAAATGAAAGTTATGTTAAATAAGCAAAAACGTTACTTGAATTGATAAATGATGTGGTTGAAATAATCTAACATGATTGTCACTGATGTTTGTTTCAAATAGACGTTTTTTAAAGACGTGGCGTTGCAAAAATATGTGTGACACTGAATTGAAAAGAGGAAGTGAATTTAACAAGACAAGTGAACTGACTGATAAGGGGATCCACATGCATAGACGCATTATGTTTTATCATACGACCGCTGGTTATCAACCTGATGTTCTTTTGCACTCAGTGACACAAAACTCTTATATGTACATCATTAAACATCCTAAGAGAGTACAGAACGCAGACACGATTCTTTTACCACCTCTGAACTGTTTAAGCAAAATAATTTGAATCTACTTCTCTCTCCTCCCCCCAACCACAGATAGCAGAAGGCATGGCTTACATCGAGCAGAGGAACTATATTCACCGAGACCTTCGTGCTGCCAACATCCTGGTCAATAAGAGTTTAGTGTGTAAGATTGCCGACTTTGGTCTCGCCCGTATCATAGAAGACAACGAATACACTGCCAGAGAAGGTTAGATTGTGAAAAAGCACACAACATTATTCATATACGAATGTAGTATTGTCAGCAAAACGTGTTAAAAATAATGATTTTTTTGTGACCGAAGGTGCAAAGTTCCCTATTAAGTGGACTGCGCCAGAGGCTATCAACTATGGGTCCTTTACCATCAAATCCGACGTGTGGTCTTTGGGCATTCTGTTGAATGAAATCATCAGCTATGGTCGCACTCCATATCCAGGTGAGTGGACATCACTGTGCAGTGTTAAAAAACTAGAAGGTTTATTTTTTATCAAGTGATTTTTTTGTGTCCTCGTGATTTTCAGCTGAGATAGTTGAAAGATTTGATCATGTCACTTGATTCTAAGGCTTGGTGTGAAATGCGAAAGAACCTGTAAAATACAACATTTATATCTGTGTTTCATCCGAATATCATCTTATCTACATTTTTTATTTGGTCATATAAAATACTATTTTACTTTTTTCAACGTATTTTTGCTGTAAACTGAGTTGGTGAACTGAGAAACGTACTTTTTATTTGTCACATGTATGTTTAGGTATGACGAACCCAGAGGTGATCCGAGCTCTAGAGAGAGGTTATCGAATGCAGCGTCTGGAGTCCTGCCCTCAAGAGCTCTATGACATCATGTTGGAATGCTGGAAGAACAAGCCAGAGGACAGACCCACCTTTGAGTACCTGCAGAGCGTACTGGAGGACTTTTATACTGCCACTGAGAGCCAATATCAGCAGCAGCCTTAATACGCACACACCTAAAGAGGTGTATGCCTAGAACCAGAAGCTTGCAGATTTATCTATGCCACATCACAATGACTTTATATACGTAGTGATTTCTACTGTGACTAGATTGTGTTATTTAAATGATCATTAGAGTAACTGTTTAGTACATCTATTAATAGCAGTTTTACTCCTATCAGGTAGAATATTATGCCTTACAGTGAGTGTTGCACAGCGTATGCTACATTTCTAATGTTTATACAAAACATACAGTGATATTGTCTTTTTAAAAACGTTTCTGATTTGTAAAGGCTGATGTTGTGTGTGTGAAATAGAGTAAGAGGAGCATTAAAATGGAAACTTCAACCTACATTAGGTTTCCCCTGAATTGGGAATGAAGTCACAATGTCATTGGAATGTACATCAATGTTTTTGTTCTGTGAAACCATCAATATTCTACATCTGCTCCAGATAATTATTTTCTTTAAATTGGAATGCATGCAAAATGAAATATATGTCAAGAAGGTTTTTTGGAAAGGGCTTAAATAGGTTATTGTAATTTTAGGTATTTGTAAGTTTGAACTTGCTTGCTTTTTTAGATTTTCAACTATATTTGGTTAGCCTATATGATACTTGTCTTTACATATTCCTATTGACTTGTTGATGTTTGATTGGATTTTGTGCAATAACAATAAAACGTTTTGTAACTTACTGCAATCAGATTTCGATGGCTTTGTTCCTGTCTCTCAACCATGCTATGATTTCTTCCAGTTACTTTTTAAACACATTTCCAACGAAACATGTGAAAAACTTTAAACCAGCCCAGTAACAATAGGCCTACATCTTAAAATGTAGTGTAAAATCTGGTCGCTTACAGCTAATGAATTTGGCTTACTAATGTGTGCATTTAGTTAGAGCTCGTGAGCAATGGTGTATAAATCTTAAATATATATTTTTTATAAACCAGTATATTAATAATACAACATCAAGCACCAAAGTCTCAAAAAATCCCATGAGAATTGACAGTGAATCGACGCTTCCGCGATGACGCCTTGAGAGTCTTCCTGTGACGTCTACAATGACACGTGTATTCAAGATGGCGGCGGTGATGGTGAGTGCCGATGCTAAAGGCTCTTTTGTTTCTCTATAAGTTTTAGTCTACACCGTTAAAGATGGTTTTATTTCTTCCACTGTGTTTCATTGTGTTCTAAGTGAGTGTGCCATATGATATGCTTTCTTTCTTCAAAACATTGAGTGGTAGTTAAAAACAACCGGTTAGCCTAAACAGGGCGCAGACAGCTGATCATCGATTGTTTGCTACGTGTTTATGTTCCAATGTAACAGTTGGCAGTAAATGTAATACCGGAGGAAGGCAGTTCTCTTTACATTAGCATCCAAGACTGTGTTACGCGCTAAACCACACCACATTGATGGTTAGGCACTGTTAAGAGCCCGAGTCGGTTTATGCTAATCTGTTTGTGCTGTTTATGCAGTTAACGTCACTCGTAACGCAAGCAGAGACGATGGTGAAAGTGATCAATTTGTCATTACAGTCACTATTATATTAAGGATTTGTTCATATGTGTGGATTTCGCCGGTTGGGAAAGTTGTGCTTGTTGGCATTGACACTAGGAGAGATGAATGAAGTTCGGCTTAATATGAAACGTCAGGGTGCTGCCCATGTCAGTACGGATAATGAAAGTTGGTGCTTTTGTGGGTATCTTTTGAATTTAGTTTCACGTGTGTCTTGTTTTGCCTACAGGAGTGGGTTTTATAATCAAGAAAGTTATTTTCGACAGCCAGAATTTCTTTGGCTCAGATTTTATTTGGTTTTTAGTCATTAATGTGTAGGTGACGGGTCCAAAAGCTAGCCCATAACTCAGACAGGCTGCCCATATGGGGGAGTCCTGCACATTGAGTATTCTTTGTGTATGTTATCTTGTTGGTTAGTGATGTCAAACATTTGTTTGATAACTAAGGTCATGTTGCATTTGTTTTTTGCAGGAGATGTGGACACTGCTACTGGTGTCCATGCTGCCTTCAGCAACTCCATTTTATGTACCAGGGGTTGCGCCCATGAATTTCCACCAGAACAGCCCTGTTGAAATAAAGGTGAGGCTTTTTAAAAGCTTGAGTTGAAGAGGGTTATCGTTTTCTTTAAGGCATTCAGGCCGTTAATCCTTCTGTCATGTTACTCAGTCAATGTTTGCAGGTCTTGCGGGCCCACAGTATTTCAATGTATTCATAAAAATATATGTAAATACACTTTCGAGATGTTTACTTTATTGCAATCATAGAAAAAAAAGACAGCAAATATGGGTAATATATACCTCACACACATTTATAAAAAGGCGATGCTCATGTTGTTGTTAAAATGTACTAAAAAGGAATATTTATAAGGGCGAAAATGTTTCTGGAATATACATAAATGTATGACTATGAGGTTTAGAAAAACAACGAAAATGACATATCTTTTATAAACTGTGACAACTTGTCCCACTGCTTTTTCTTGGACAATTTTAGCTTCTCTCATGTATTGAGCAGTTGCTTTCCATAGATATTAAGTTACAGATCATTCTTTCCACAAATTCTTCCTCTAATCTATAGAGGAATTTCTAGATTTCCTTGTTGTATTATTTATCTCATTTACCTATTTTAAATGTCTAGGCTGTGAAACTCACAAGCTCTAGAACCCAGCTGCCCTATGAATACTATTCACTCCCCTTCTGTAAGCCTGATAACATTGTCTACAAAGCAGAAAATCTTGGTAAGTTCCAGGACTGTTTAATGTATATTGCGATGTGTGGAATTGTAAGCATACTACAAGCAAACTGTATGAAAACTGACTTCAAATGGCACGCTTCTCACTCTGATGATGACCAGGCGAGGTTTTGCGTGGGGATCGTATCGTCAACACGCTGTACACGGTTCTCATGAACCTGGACAAGAAGTGTGAGGTGTTGTGTAAAAAGCCAGAAGATCCCGTCAAACTCAGCCTGGATGAGAGCAAGCTCCTAGCCGAGCGCATCCAAGAAGAATATTACATTCACCTGTGAGTCCCTGTCTGAGTTTTTTTTATCCTCAAATGTAAACTGTCATATAGTAAAGCAACCATAACATATGTATACATGTGTAGTTGACGTTTTGAGTCGGCCAGCTGTCAATAGTGTTTTAACAAGCGCATGCATTTACATACAGCATTGCAGATAATCTCCCTGTGGCCACTCGCCTGGAGCTTTACACAAACAAAGATGAAGGAACGGAGGAGGAACAGAGGAAGGACGTTCAGTTCGAGCACGGCTACAGGCTCGGCTTCACTGAAAACAACAAGGTGCTGAAAAGCTGAAATCACTGTATTTTTATGCCAGTTTAGTGTGGTAGGCCACGTTCAAATATTCTGATTCTGAAGTAGGTTTTAGGTAGTTTGTCTGCCATATCGATTCAACGAAGTTATTGTTTATTTTGAATTTATGTGTGTTGTTTTTCCCCGCAGTTCTATCTACACAACCACCTGTCATTCATCCTGTACTACCACAAGGAGAAGGTGGAGGAAAATGAGGAGCACAATTACCGGGTTGTACGGTTTGAAGTGATGCCAAAGAGTGTAAAATTAGATGGTAGGTCTCTTTTGTTGTAATATGCAAATTCTATTAAATTAATAGTTTACTCAACAATAAAAACTGAGAACATTTTCATTTCGGGGTGAACTGTTCCTTTAAGTGGTTAATTGGAAGTTTCCAGAATATTGGATGTATACATCTTAAAACAAGAATAACTCATAACCAATAACTCAGTCACTCATGGCCTGGAATTCCTTTTATTTTTTCTTCTGTCAATCTCACATACTTTGTTTTGTTTATATTACACAACCTGTAAAAATTAATCATTCTGTCTATTATGATCCTTTTTCTTTTCTAGATATAAAAGCAGACGAACAACGTACATGTACATTACCGGAAACCATAGCCCCCGTCCCACAGGAGATCGACCCAACCAAAGAGAACAGCATCCTCTTTACATACTCTGTGCGCTGGGAGGTGAGACACACACAGATCCGGTCTTCATAACGTCTGTTAGTGATTCATGTGTTTGTGTTTGGCTTTATAAATACCTGCACTTTTCCATTGCACAGGAAAGTGAGGTGAAATGGGCATCTCGCTGGGACACGTATCTTACCATGAGCGACGTGCAGATTCATTGGTTCTCCATCGTCAACTCTGTAGTCGTGGTGTTCTTTCTATCAGGTGTGACTCATTTTCCTTCTATGTGATCTGAAGGTTATTCACTTGCATTGGTGAGAGTACTAAGAATGGGTTTTTCTGCAGGCATCCTGAGTATGATCATCATCAGAACTCTGAGGAAAGATATTGCCAATTACAACAGAGAAGACGACATTGTAAGATGCTGCAGGTTGATCTCTTCTAAGATTCATATATCACCTGTATGATGTGGTCTAAGACCGCTCTCTCTCTTTTATAGGAGGACACAATGGAGGAATCTGGTTGGAAGAACGTTCATGGTGATGTGTTCCGACCTCCTCAGTATCCCATGATTCTAAGCTCTCTGCTGGGCTCTGGTATCCAGCTCTTCTGCATGATTCTCATTGTGATCTGTGAGTATTGCACCAGACCTTCAGGCTAGCAAATTCAGTTCAGATTTAGGATTTTGCATTATTGTGAAGCATATTTAGCCTTCATGCTCATCTTCTACACGTGTGCTTGTGTTTTGTAGTTGTGGCTATGCTGGGTATGTTGTCTCCATCCAGTCGAGGAGCTCTGATGACGACATCCTGCTTCCTTTTCATGTTCATGGGGTAAATACATGAAAAAACCAGCTTACAAAATATCAGTTTTTGCATTTTAGAGCACTGTCATTTTCAAACATTTTGTTGTGCAGTGTATTTGGAGGATACTTTGCGGGTCGACTGTACCGCACTCTTAAAGGCCACAGATGGAAGAAAGGAGCTTTCTGTGTGAGTAAAATCTTAAAAACAGATGTTTTAACCTGGTCATAATAATCTTTTTTTTACATTTTGCTTAGGGTAAAAGTAAATGAATACTGTTTGATAAATGAAAAACTGTTTTGTCGTCTCCTTGTAGACTGCGATGCTGTACCCGGCTGTCGTCATCAGCATCTGTTTTGTGTTGAACTGTTTTATCTGGGGAGAGCACTCTTCTGGTGCTGTAAGTGTTTCTTCAGACAGGAAGTCACATGCACAACCCTGTAGCTGCTACAAACACATAACATTTTTTTCAGTGTACATTTCGCTTTACTCACAGTGCTACTGTTTTAACTTTCAGGTTCCCTTTACTACAATGCTGGCACTGTTGTGCATGTGGTTTGGTATTTCTATGCCTCTTGTATATCTGGGCTACTATTTCGGTTTCCGGAAACAGCCATATGACAATCCGGTTCGCACCAATCAGATCCCCCGGCAGGTCCCTGAGCAGCGCTGGTACATGAACAAGTTTGTCGGGTATGTGACGCTTTTCATGTTGTCTGTGACGTGACTTTGTCAGACTCTGATATCAATGCTAATGGGATTTTATCTGTTCTCTTCCTTTAGCATCCTAATGGCTGGAATTCTGCCTTTTGGCGCCATGTTTATCGAGTTGTTTTTCATTTTTAGTGTAAGTCAAACCTGCAACTTCTTTACAGCAATACAGTCACATAATGCTGAAGCATATGGTGCTTGCTCTTCCTGATCAAGTGTGCTTGGTAGCTCCACCCACTGTAAAATCTCATTACTCCACATTATACATCTTCAAATTGGCTGTTATTAAGTAGCATCACACACCATATTTTATTTTGGAGAAGACCTATTGTTGTCTGCCGCTGTGAGTAAATGGATATTTCATGTTATTTTCTCTTTCAGGCTATTTGGGAAAACCAATTTTATTACCTCTTTGGCTTTCTCTTCCTGGTCTTCATCATTCTTGTAGTTTCCTGTTCTCAGATCAGCATCGTCATGGTGTATTTCCAATTATGTGCAGAGGTAGGCACGTCCACGGTGTTGGAACCTGAGTCATTTTGTACTTGTGCACAAATGGCCCTAAATAATATGCACTCAATTTTTAAGTTACCACTTGTCAGCTTAATATTGTGTAAGTTTAATGGTGCTGTGTATAATTAGTTTTGTTTTGTCATACGCATTGATCCATTCAAGGGTTCTAGAACCTTTGACACACTGTCCAAACAAATACTCCCTTACAGGAAGATTAAAAGGCCAATATTAGCATAACAACAAAAGCAAAGGTCAATCAATGTAAATGATGCACACACAAACGTGGAGAGCTATCTATAAAATGATGAAATTCCACCTCCAAACAGAATGTTTGTCTTTAGGAGTTGTGTAAACAAATGTCAATCATTTGTCTCCTCCCCCTGCAGGATTACCGGTGGTGGTGGAGGACGTTTCTCGTGTCTGGAGGCTCGGCCTTTTATGTCCTAGTCTATGCTGTTTTCTATTTTGCCAATAAGGTAACTCTTTATTTTTTATTATATAAACTTCTTGAAAAAAGAACGCTACCGTGGGTAAAAATAAAATAAGTTTAATGGATAGCCTAGTCTAGAAAGAACAGCAAAGAAATATTGACTTAGTTGTCTTTGTCTTCCTCAGCTGGACATTGTGGAGTTTATTCCCTCTCTGCTGTATTTCGGCTACACTGCTCTGATGGTTTTGTCTTTCTGGCTGCTAACAGGGACGATCGGCTTCTACGCCGCTTACGTGTTCATACGAAAAATTTATGCGGCGGTCAAAATCGACTGAGCTATCTCCCTTCGGTTTTTGTTTCCTATTTTTTTCTGTTTTGTGAAGCAAGCACTGATGTGTGTGTGTGAATTGCTGACATGTGAGGCGTAGCAGCGCCCCTCTGTGGAATGGAGGAAGGAACAGCGATGTGTTTTGTACACAGTAGTCAACACCTTTTCTGTCCTGACGTCTCTGTAGAGATGCAAGGAAACATCATGAACAGTTCAACTTTTAATGTCTGTATATCGTTTTGCACACACAACATGGGCCAAAGTGTCTATTGACTTTTTTTCTGGGTTTTGTGTGGGGATGCTGGATTTTTTGGGCTGGGTCTCATGCCTTTGAAGAGATTGATGGTTAGTTGCATATAATATCATTTTACAGATTAACTGTGTCCTCTTTTAATATAACATTTAATTCAAATTTATTCTCATGTCTTTGAATCAGTTTGTGTGCGTGCGTGTGTGTGACAAGCCTGCTGGAAGTGTGGTCACTCTGTGGTCATTGTGTGTTGGCATGAAATGAAATATTCAGATGTATAACATTACAAGGCAAGAACATTGTACATATAAACAAGTACACTTCCAGGAGTCCTTATGATTGTGTGGTCTGTACATACCCGTTAGTCTCTGTATTGATTCTTGCCATTTGAGAGAAATCTTTTTTTTGTCATACCATTAAATTTGATAATTGACTCAAAGCAGGTCCAATTCACTCTTTAATTAAAAACTACAATTCAGATACTTTAATAGGCATTTCCACTTTACAAATGTTGAATTGTATTCTGGGGAAAGTCTCACTCATGCAATGGCCAGGAGTACTGTTTGACTAATACAAGCGTAGATTTAACTCAAATGGTTCAAGGCGGTCAACCGGTAGCAATGTATCAGCCTTGGGTTCTGGTCAGGGCAAAGGATTGTTTAAAGCTGCTGCTTTTTAGATTCAAGTTCAAATGTTTCTAGTTTTTATTAATATAGGTTTTAATCTAACATATCTTAAGAGATGGACACTTGCACATAAAACATCAGTGCTTGAGATGGCTCTAAACTGAAGATTATAATGCAAAAATATTTATTTGAAATGGCATTGAACATTTTTCTGAAATCCATTTTTATGTCCGTTAAAATTAGAGTCATTGGTTAAACAGATTTTCTGATTCATCGTAGATGGGATCAGGGAAATGTTATGGTTGCGTTGAAAGTTCCTCATATACAGGCATCATACTTGGATCTCTAATAGCTGGCTGTTAAGTGGGGCAGCTCCAGTGTTTAGAGTGTTAAAACTGTTAAAAATATTTCTGCAGCTATTCCACACAGTGAGCTTCATTCTTTCCTCTTTAGTAGGCCTTGGTCTTGTATGTTTCTGGGTTCAGTAGGTTCTGTACAGGTGACTATGAATTAAAGGACAACAGAATATATTTTCTACGGATATACTTTATTCTAATTGTTGTATAGGGTTGGTTGGCAGGTTTATGTATGTTTATGGTGTAAATACAGTGCTTTATATTGTTGCATTTTAGGTTAATGTGAGGCTCTGTATGTCCCGATTATATCTTTGTTTTTAGGCAAAAGCATGTTTTTTCTTTATAAATATTTAATTTCCCTCTCCCTTTATAATGTATAACAATAAAAGTGCCAATATGTCAAGATTTGAAACATTGTGCAGAAACACTGTTTGTTTAAAAATTTCTGGAGCGAATTATGTATCGGCACATTACGTATGACCATTTTCTCTAATTTGACTGTTCTGTGCTTTCTCATAGACGTCGGAGCCTTAACAGTTCTTGGAATACAAGACATGACTGTAAAACCTCAAATTCCTTCAGATTTAAGTCATTCATACTCGAGAAATTATGGTACATTATGTATTTGTTGATTTGGTAGCTGTGGGTGTTTTGGGCCTTAAACAACCCTATAAGATGTGAAAGTATAGGTTTGTGATACGGTGGTATAATTGAGACTGTCTGTTGCTCAGTTTTTTTATTGGAATTGTGCCTTTCTTGTCTTTCATTTGTGCACTGTGGTGCGGTTTCCTGTTCTGGCTGAATGGTGTGTGAATGGCAGTTTTCAGACATTACTCGCACCCTCCCATCGCTGTGAGTGTCAGGAAATCAAACTAAAAAGGACACCGGGAGATATGAAACCGTGGGTTTGTCTTTTAATCATTTTAACATAACACATAAGTCAAATGGTACAATGTACTGTACAATAAGTAAATAGGTTTGTTGTAATGTCATCTCTTTGGATCAACCAATATACAAATCTGCCAACTTTACATTGCTGTAACTGACTGCAGGTGAACTGGGTAAGCGCACTGGTTGTGTCTGTTATACATTTTTTTGTACAATTCATCCTGTCAATGATCTCTATGTTTTAGAAAATAGTGTAAGAATGAATATTCCATTTTTTCACCTTTTTCCCATAAATCATGGTAATAAGAACTAAAAGTAAAACTATGATGCTAAACAAGTTACAAAGAAAGCTTGGAATGCAGTACTTACATTAAGCTAAAAATATATAAAACTACAAGTGGATTTTGTCCTATGCGAACAGTACCCATTTTCTCACTATTAAGCCGAAGCCATTATTTAAAAGTTGTTTTAAAAGAAAAATCTGATGGTTTTGTTTAACATTATGTTGGTTACCTTTTAAAATTTCCCCTCAATGTTTTTGTTAGGAACCAACTACTATTTGGGTAATAAAGGACAAGTGCATGCCAGGTACAAAAGAGGAAAATATCATTTTAGCTTGGTTAATCTGTCTTCAGCATGTAAATATAATGCTGCATGTAAAAATACCCTGATCACTTGCCAAAGAAAAAAACATAACATATATGAGATTCTGAGCTCCACCTATCCAGGCAGTTATTATGCAAAACTTCATTTAAACCAAAAGTGCTTTTTGGGGGCAGGGAGTGATTTCTAGTAAACCAGTTGAACCTGCCTGTTTATTATTACTGTTGATCAAATCACCTCAAGTCGTAGTTGGAAATGGAAAAGCCGTTTTTCTTTTGTGGCAATGATGGTGGCTTTTTGTCAAGTTTCATACTCAGGAGAACTATTATTTTAAGTATGTGTTACTCTACATGGTCTTTTAAAAAAAATGAAATGACTTCCATAAATGTATGACAAAGTGGGGCAAGGGCCAAGGCTGCTAATATTAGTGAAAATCTATCAAAAAATACTGTTACTCTTTTGGAAAAGGAGGAAAAAACATACATAAAGATGAATAAATTCTACACATCAAACTAATGGCACATCACATGATCTTATACAAGATCAAATACAAAATTAAAAACATACAAACATACAAGTCTGAAAAATACTCTTTTTTTTAAAGGTTTAAAAGTGCTAGAATTCAGATCAGCTCACAGAAAACCCGGGGAGGACAAACTTATAAATTGCCAACAGCCTTGTTATCTGTTAAACATCTGTTTATTAAGAATAAATTAAAAATAAATGCTTTCATAGCTTCTAAATGAGTTCCAGCCAAATGCAGGCAAAGATAATTTATATTTTAAAATGTTTTTTAAAAGATCTTAACTTTGCCTGAACACATTCACATTGTCCATTAAGTTAACTTTTCCACATTTTATTCAATAATTGTTTTCTGGACATGTAAAATATATCAATAAACATTCCAAATGCATGAAAACTAAAAAATATTAGGATGGGACGTACACTGTAAAAAAACGACTAGTACGATTGACTTAATATTTGTTATTTGTGCAAGTTTTTGCACAGTTTTTTAAAGTAAATTTTACTTTAAAAAATTGTATGCAAAAATTTGAAAAAATACTTGAAAAACTGTGTGCAAAACTTGCGCAAACTAACACAAAAGAATTAAGTAAATCCTATAATAGTTTTTTTACAGGTACAAGTCAGTTAAAATGTTTTGGGTTTCCTTCTGAAACTATTATTATTTATTAATCATCCTCAAAAAACGATTATTCCTTAGCTTGCAATTGTGCAAAAAGAAGTTTCTTCTCCCCAGGGTTTTGGTATGAAAAACAAATAAATGAGGTGATGCGTTGTGTTGTCTTGAGGTCCTGTTTCAACAAACAGAAAATAATATAATGACAAAACGACTAGGCAATATCCCAATCAAACGTCCAATGCTTTGAATGTCAAAGAGCAGGCTGGTGACGTCTTTGTTCTGGAAACTGTCTCTTTTCAGACCCTTTTCATAAAATGTTTGTTCGAATCAAAGCAGCTGAAGAACAGAGAGAAAACGGACAAACGGTTCACATGTACTACTGCTAAAAGATCATTTGCAGTTTCCAAAGTGGTCTACAGTTGCTGGCAACCATAGCACAAAAGCAGCATAATATTGTTTTGTCTTTCCTTATAGTTTTGTGATGTGGCCTCATGTTTGTTTGCGAAGGTTTTACCTTTCTTTTGTCTTTCACATTCACTTTACACACTGTGGTGGACAAAACCTTATGTCATGAGATTCACCGTAAGGGATGATTTGGAGAAAAATAAGAATCTGTTTGTTTCAGGCACGGCTTTAACTGCATTGATCAGCTTTCCCCTACAATTCATCTTCGCATGGCCATTGGTTACAAATGAGTATTTGGTAAACACTTGTGCAGTCCACTTGCTGGAAAATGGCAACTTGTTATGATATGAAAAAACCTCAATAGATTTGTTTCTGTGTTAACCACTACACCCGAAGCTAAAGCAATTGGAATCATGATGTCTGGGTTTCAGTGACAAACACTGATGGAGCAAATAATCGTGGAGAAACTGTACCACCAAATAAATCTGATCCAATACTGTAATAAAACAATACAAACTGAAACCTGGATCACATTATGTTCTAAAGATTAATATCTAGTCCTTTCTACTGGATTATGCCACTATTAGTCCTATTATATTTCGGTAAAATTCCACATAAATCATTATCTTTGACTCACATGGAAATACAAGGTAGAGAGAAAGCTATAGGGAAAAGCTAATACTTCATCCATTTTTGATCAATATTATGCAAGATACATGATCATGTAAACCTGCTAGACATTTAAAAATAATCTATCAGCAATTTTGATACAACTATCTAAATTACAAAATATACTGACAAAAAAGCACTTATGATATATATTTTTGATGTGGTACTTCGTACACTGCAAAAAAAATCTTGTTTTTGTTTTGTCTTTTTTCATTCACATATACCAGGGCTATCATTACAATGTATGTCTCTCTCTAAAATAAAAACCTGCCTAAAATACAATATATATACTTTTTGTTTTTAAAATATGTGTTGTGATCTGGTGGGCGGGATGTGGAAGTGATATTGTTTCCAGGGAGATGTAAAAAATGTGTGCTGGAAGGAGTAAAACGCACCTTGACACGGTAAAGTATCTTGTTTTAGTTAGTTGTTTCAACTTGTGCCTGTGTGTGTGTGTCTAATGTCTCTTTTCAGGAAGCGTGAAGCTAGAGTGGGTAAAGGGAGGGGATCTCAGCGGGTCACCATGGTAACCCAAAAAAGTCAAGTGCCTTCTGCTGTAAACAAAGTGCTTATTTAGAGGAAATATTGTAAACCTGTAAAATTGTTTTAGCTCTGTCAGTGGCCACATTGTACCAAATGATCAAATTGCGCAGTGTTCTGCCTGTTCTAGTCTCATATACTGTAAGTGTTTCCATAAAAAAAGAAACACAAAGAGCTGGAAAAACACTTTTTTAGATGATATTTTCACCTAATGCGGTGGAATCTACTAATGTAACTGCTTTACAATTTTACAAATATGAAATCCTTTGAGATGATGACTATGACTCGCTTGAAAAAAACTGCTTAAACTAGCCTTGCAGACCTTGTGGTCTGTTTAAACGGGTTTAAAATGGTCTCCAAGCCTGAGCACCTGAACATTGCTCAAAATTTTCTTTGAAAACAGCCAACTGACCAGCCTGAACCAGCAAACCAAACTATGCTGGTTTAAGTCGTTTTTCTTTGAGGTTTTTTAGTCTTTTAACTGATTTGAATTTTTGAAATTTCAGACTCATTTCACTCCGTAATTCCTTCACTAATTCTTCCACACCTGACAATGAAGACGGTTTTAGTTAAGGGCAAACAACTATTACCTGTTTTACACTAAGTAGAATAGAGACAATATAGTAAGAAAAAGAAATTCTTATATCACTTCAAACTAATCTTTCAGAGTCTCAAAGACAGATCATCTTTTCTACAATAATCTTTTCCAACTTCTACTAGTATTATTACTTTATAAAGTATGCAGTACCATGCCACAAGGGCTACGGATGCTGCCACCTAACTACTAAATTGTAGGAGAGGGGATGGTGGGAGAGGTTCACAACCGAGTATTTTTACAAAAGTCACAGCTAAAATTCAGACAGCCTAAATAAAAGCTCTGTAATATTTCCTATCCTTATTTTTCTCATTAAAAAGCTCTTGTGCGCTTTTGTTAAGGCTTCTACATGTTCAAGTGTTCTACCTTCCCACCCCTAGGGGGAGCACTAAAGGCACCTCAGCCCTCGGCAGGCCAGGCTGGGGTGAGAAACCTCATTGAAAAGCCTGGTGAAAGCGAGGCAGAGTGGTCGTATTGAGGCTAGAGCTGAATACTGGTGGGAGCGGGTGCAGAGGCCCAAGACCAAGACCCCCACCGGAGCCTGGTTGCTCCTGAGGTTGAGGTTGCAACGAGGTAAGAGGCACTGCAGCTGTGATCGTGGCAGCGTGTGGTTCGGCAGCATGCGAAGATGCTGACGACGATGAGGAAGACGAAGAAGAAACAGTCGAGGAGGTGGAGTAACCCATGACCAGTCCCCCTGAACTCATGGGGGCGCTGTAGGGCGGCAGATTGAGTGGAAGAAAGCCCAGCAGATGGGAGAAGTCCATGTTAGCAGCACAAAAAGACTCAGCAATGACCGCGGGGCTCTTGGACATGAGGGGGTCCCCGCAAAGGTCATCCGACAATCCCGGCGGAGGTTCCAAGCCCTCCTTGTTGGGCGAAGCTGCGGAGTGGGGGTCAGCTGAGGAAGGTGGGGGAACAGGGAGCCCACACTGTAGATCCATCAAGAAACTCTCCATCTCCACCTTCAGGGGCTTATCCAGCAGGTATGAGGTAGATCCGAGCTGGTACTTGGGCGGCGGGTGCTGTTGTTGCTGGTTTTGTAGGGAAGGCTGCTGCTGGAGTGACGGTGAAGAGTGGTGATGATGGTGAGGGTGGTGATGGTGGTGATGGTGTGGGTGATGGTGGTGCAGTGATGAAGGAGGTTCCATATGGCAGCCCATCCCCATGGCAGTGGATAAAGAACCGGGAACCAGTGAATGATGGTGACCCACGCTTGGATTGGACATGGCTTGGAGATGATGCGGGTTGTACATGCCCATCGGAAAAGGGGTGGCGCCTGGAAAAGGCTTCACCATCATCGAGTCCTTGGTAGGTCCCATACTACACATCATAGGACTTATTTCTTCTTTTACAGCACAAGTCGGCGAACCGGACCCGAGGAAACCCAACATATCCGGCGGTTCCGTCTTGATCTTCAGCAGCTCCTGCGAGTGGCTCTTCTTGACGTGCCGCGTCAGATGGTCCTTCCGCCCGAAGCGCTGGGCGCAGTACTGGCACAGGAAGTCTTTGCGGCCCGTGTGTACCACCATGTGTCGACGAACGTCCTTTCGCGTATAGAAGCGTCGATCGCAGTGGTCGCAGGGGTGTTTTTTTTCCTTGGTGCCGCCCGAAGACTTGCCCGAGTGGCTCTTCAGGTGCTCCAGGAGTGCGGGCGTGCTCTCGTAGCTTTGCAAGCAAACCTTACAGGTAAGATCGCCGGCGGTGGCAGAGTGCATGGCCATATGCCGCTTGTATCCCAGCTTTGTGTTATAGTGTTTGCCACACTCTTCACACTTAAAGGCCTCTTTGTTGGGGTCGTGAGTCTGCAGGTGGTTTTTAAGGTGATCTTTACGGTGAAACATCTTCTCGCAAAATGAGCACTGGTGAGTTTTCTGCGGGGAGTGTGTGGCCATATGCCTACAAGAGAAACAATGACAGCATTTTAACTGACACAAGCCAAGTGACACTGGAGATTCATTTAGCATATAACCTCATTTAAAAGGGAACCTGAAAATCTCTATAAAAATTGTGTTGTGTTAAAATACATCAGTGCCATCGTTTCATCTTAAAATGCACACAAGTATGGTTTTTGTAAAACCTGCTTAAATGTCTTAATTTAACTAAGGCATAGTCCTGTTTTAAGGTAATCCCTGTCCGGGAAATCACACCTATATGTTTAATGCATCAACAAATTACAAATTATTCTTAATATCCTCGGGAGAACATTTAGGGAGAAAGACATTAAAGCTTCAATCTTTAACGTTTTTAATCAAAAAGTAGTTCGTAAGCACTTGCATAAACACTCAGGGTTGGATTTTGCAAGCAATTAAAGTTATTTTTAAACACAAAGTGTGTAAAGTAACCTGTACAATTATTCTCAAACAGAGATGGCGATAAAGAGTCAAAAGTTACAGATTGCAGCTTTAATGAACAACCTGTAAAACCGTTTCTCTCGGATGTGATAGGGGCGTCTAGTGGATTCAGTATGAAAGGGTTCATTACTTTATTTGCAGCTGATGTATACAGTCATTATACTTAAGAAGTGCTTTTAGATGTGGAGAGCAGCAGCTGTTACGTGTGACCTACCTAAAGAGCTTATATTTGGAGCTGAAAGCCTTGAGACAGTGAGGCTGGGAACAGTGGAAAGGTTTCTCTCCTGTGTGACAGAAAGAGTGAAGTCGAAGCTTATCCTTCGAACTGAAGAGGGTACCGCACACCAAACACTCGTTCCCACTGCCTCTCCCTTCCCTCTCTCTCTCAGTCTCTAACTCTCTGTCCGTCCTCCCTGCAGTGGGACCTCCAAACACTTTGGTGGCGGTTCGTCGATCCTTGTCCTCCAGCGTCAGTGTGGCAATGTGGTGTGGGGGCATCGGCTGCGGCTGCTGCCATGGCAGCCCTAGGGAGGCGTTGCCATTGAAACGCGGCCGTGGCTGCCCTGCCTTCTAGGCTCCCGTTCGATATCGCGGCGGAGTTTGAGGGGGTGAAGGCTCCTAGGTCATCTGCAATCTGTGACCAAGAAAATGAAGTTTATTATAACAAGGTACGTTACACACTTCTAAAAGGTTGTGATAAGCTTGTTGTTTTGTTGTGGTACACACAGGGAAACAGCTGAACACAATGCTTACCCTCTTACGTGCTGAAAACGTGTCTCCCAAAAGAAATGTAAGTGCTTGTCTGTCTTTTTCCTTTACCTTTATGCTCTTATCCGGTCCCACCTGCCATAATTGGGGCCCAGTAGGAGGCAAAAGTGCTCATCATTGTCTTCATCCTTCAAAACAAAACAAAACAGACAGACTGTTTGTTTAAAGTATTCTAAATATTATATACTAATATATTTATACATTACTATAAATTATATTATATTACATACTGTTATTTATTAATATGTAACTTGACCAATTTTTTGATGGCTTGTAAAAGTTGTCTGTTTGAAAAGCTTTGGTTTTCAAGTTTTTATATGAGACAGACAGATATTTAAACCATCGGGTGGGCTGGCAGATACATGCAAGTTAAATAAGGGATAATATTAAGCCACTAGGTTGTTATTGCAAAATAAACCCAAAATAAACCCTGACACAAAATACAAATATACTATACTTGCCATATGAGTAAATTTGACACGGAATTAGACAAAATATTGGACATTGATTTATTTTTTTGTAAATGTAATCTCATATAAGTTATAAGTTAGACATATTTATGTGTGTAAATCATTTTTAAGGTTTTTAAATAAAATAACTTGGCTAGATGTGCTGAGCCACTTGTTTCAGGAAGTGGTTATCTGGAAATATCAGACCTTGGAATGTCGCGACTGGCCAATCACAATCAAGAATTCCAGAGGGCCGTGTAACATTGAGCAATAGCATTTTTATTAAAAATATAAAATGAACTTTATAAAGAAATGTAAAAATCACTTATTATTTATTCATTTAATCGTATTCACTTATTCATCGATTTATTATTTATTACTTATTATAATACTTAATTACATAAATCTGGTTTGTTCTTGTTTTTGTTCATTCGAATGGTCCAAATACATTTGAAGAACTTAAAGTAATAACTTTGCCAGACTTAACAATGAAGCATTATGTGATTGGGAACTCAATTCAACAGTCTAGAATTACCTCTGGGTATATCCTATAACCGCTCTAACACGTTTACTTTGTCACTCTGCTAGCTAGAGGGCAGTAATGTAAAAACTGTTGACAAACTGAGCATTGACAGTAGTTGCCATTTCACTGGTGTGAGAACATTTAAGAAAATTAAGCATTTCTGATTGTCACACTAAGAATTACATTATGTGTCCCTGCATGTTCTGTCCTGCAAGTGTGTACATGTACTTTAGTGTTGGGAAACCCTTTAATGCTCTTGTAATCCTAAAACAAACAGCAGACACAAAGCTGCCACTGGTTATTGCATATAATTAAATGTTAAATTGGAAAAACGTATCACATTACTTCGCCCTAGGGTCAAATAAATGAGATGAGTCAATATTGACAATTGCCTTTACGTTTTTTAATCATGGTTTATAATTTCTCTATTGTCTCTTTATTGGCATTATCTCAGATTGCTTGGGAAAGTTCACACCTAGATACCATGCTTGGTTAATCTTGTGATACGTAGCCATTTGCCATTTTGCATACACTTTCCTGTCAGAAAAGTGCATTGTGTTTTTTAAGACTGTGGTGAACAGCCTTAGTTTCAATGCATGAGACGTCCATTGCACTGTGTCTAGCTGTTTTTCAATGCAAGAATGCATCCTGTCTGAACAGCCCCTTAATTTTTTTTTATGTCTATAGGCCCCTGCATTCTGTCTCATTCTCCTGTGCTCTGTACAGCTGTTCCTAAACACAAGACCAATGTAAACGCCCCCCCTACTAATTGGTGTTTAGTTAAGTCTAATTATACAGGGCTTAATTAAGAGTGACTAGTTGTTCAGTAAACCCACTTTGTTTTGCAGTTTTGCATCACCTTATGCATCATCCAATAAATAGTTTCTTAATTGATACTCCACACTCATAAAATGCAAGATTCTGGCTTCACAATACTGTAGTAGTATCACAATATTTTAAACAAAATTTAAAAAACTGAACTGATATTTCGAATAACAATATGTTATATCATTTCATTATAAATATTTTTTTATTTTAAATTTGATTTGTTATTTATTACTCATTATAATACTTAATTATATAAATATTGTTTGTTATTGTGAAAATGATTTAAAAAAATAAATACATTTTAAAACATTAATAATAATATAAAATAATATTTTTAAATGTAAAAATTAACGATTTAACAAAACATTTTTTCTTTTTATACAACTGACAACATTCAAGGATCAAGTGAGCCTTCTTTTATATAAATAATAAATGTAATTAAAATAACACGTTAAATAATAATTCATATTTTTTATTAATAATTGAAATGATTAAAAATTAAGAATCTACATCAGTCTGTCAATTTTTAACATAAAATTAAGAAAAAATTAAGAGAGCTTCTTAAAACAGAAAATATTACACATCGATGCAGGTCATGTGATAGCAGCTCAACCAATAGGATTCCGCCATATTGTATGAAAAACGGCATATCTTTGCAATACATATAATTTTTTATTGTGACGTAATATATCATTACACCCCTATAGGCATTGGTGTTTGGGTTTCCGTATGGAATACTGTCCATTTATATACAATAATATTATTAAATATATTAAATAACATTTTAGTACAATAGTTCATTAAATAGGTGTTCAGGGCAAAACAAATGTGGTTTAAGTGCTCCGATCACAAAACTATTAAGACCCTGTTCACAACAGTATTTTGTGATCAAATCATTCAATACTGAGCTTAACACCAGGTGTAAATGGGGTCTAAGTATGCGTGGTTTAATTGTGTGTGTGCGTGATTATCCATATGTATGTGAATAAGAGGAAGTGACAGCTGTGCGGTACTACCGCAGTCGTCACGCAGCAGGGTGGGTGCAGGGGGGTGACAATACTCCATTCAGCTACTCCAGGGAGCCCTGCTCCATTGTGATGTTTGTTCACTGCACACATTCCACATGAGCACATACATCCCATCCGTCACGCCGGCGACCACCGCGTTTAACGTGCTGTATCCATACGAACGCTCCGAAAACAACTCTACTTCCCCTCTACACATTTACCACATTTAATCCATTCTGAATAACTTTCAAAGTCATGCAAAAAAATTCTAATATCCTATAATGTAAACATTTATTCATGCCATGTAGTTCTAAACCTGTGAACTTAAAAGCATCTTTATGCTACTCTTATCCATGTAACTGAAACAGGAACCAGGGGTCTTATGTATACAATTCTGCATAGATTTCATTCTTAAAGTGTGCAAAGAAGAGGAAATAACAACAGAATAATTTTCAGCAACAAAAAGTGGCCATTGTTTTTTATATGTAAATCTGCAACATCCACCTGTGCTTCACTTTAGTACCAGTGTAGGGCAGGCAGAGAACAGCCCGACGGGTCGGTTAATGGAGGTAGTGGGTTTATACACGCCTTCAGAAGGCCACACAAAGTATGCTGCTAAATGCTGCACAGGAGGAGGAACTGGCCATGCATATTGCCTGTGCGACTGTGTCTGATGTTTTGTTTTGAGATTAAAAGGTTTTCACATTCCTCTGGCCCGGAGGTCAAAGGTCACAGTGTACACCATGATTCCTCCTGTGTGCAGGTTTAACCCCTTCTGTCCTAAAGGAGGAAGTGAGAGAAGAGCTAATTCAAGGCCACAGACAAATGAAAATATAGGCAATGTGCCTGATTCTAATCCTTATGGGTCACATTCCCTGCAGATTTACTATAAACCATTCCATACAAACAATTTTTAAAAGGTTTTAAAAAGGTCACAACAAGCATATTTGATTATAATTTTAATTAAAAAAAAAATACATTTGTGCAAAACATAATTACTATTATTAACCTTTTTTTTATCTTGATGTCTTCTAAAAATCTCCTAAATGGTCTTTGTTTAAACCATAAAGATTTATTTTATTTTATTATCATTTTATTTTATTGTATATTTTATTATATATTTTATTTGATTATTTTATTTTATATCATGTGTTTTATTTTATTTTCTATATTTTTATTAATTATAAAAATAGATTCTGGCCCTAGACACCACTATTTTAGATTTATTCATTAACACTTTCTTTTGAATGTCCACTTTCAAGTATTTTACAAACAATACGTATTTTTTTTACTTCTTGTAAATTACCAGTCTGTAAAGTATTAGTAGACTGTGTCTCTAACATCTACTAACCCTTAACCATGATAGCCCCTCAAAAAACTTTGCAACTACATGTCAACTTATTCTCCTATCCCTTCCCCTATAGATGGTTTCAGCAAAAACAACTTAAACAAACATTATGTGGACCAAACTTAACTTCCGGTAGACCTCCGCAATGAATCAACTGTTGAGTAGTTTTAATGTAATTGAATACAAATAATATACAGTAAAATAGTTATATAAATTAATATTAATATAAATTAAATATGAAATAAATTGTTGTTTTATAAGCAAACACAGATCGACAGTTAACTTCGGGCCAGAACGTTCATCCGATGAAACCATCTATACCTAACCCTAACCTTAACCTAACAGTCTACTAACACTCTAATAATAGTTAGTTATCATGTAGATGAAAATTATTAAGAAATAGTATTGCAACTTATAGTTGCAAAGTTACTTACACTTTAACTCTTTGTTTTTGTAAGCAATATTCAAAAACAAGTCGATTACTCAAGCAGACTAAATCACGTTCCCTTTAAAGTAAAGCTGCAACAAGAATGAACTGCAGAACTCACTATGATGTATACACAGTTGAAGTTATGAAATTGAATGCATTTTAAAGATGAAAATGTTGCAAAAACATCTATCCAATCAGAGACCTCATCCAAAGGTTAAGAAGTGCATCTATGGCCAACTTCCACCAGGTAGGAGGGACTTACAAACAAGAAAAAATCTGCTCAACAAACCTCTCCAGTCCTTGGCTTGTCAACATAAACCAGAATTTATTCACTTTCATCATCGCATAATAAGACTCGTAAAACTCATGAAAAACATATTTGAAACACAAACCATGTCAGTTTATATTATGAATAAAACTAAACACGCACATGCACAGCTGAAACTTTACCCTTGTTTGTTACGTGCCTGACATTTACACCAACAGGCTAATTAGCAAACACACATTAAACCCATTAAAAACCCTCACTGTAACTTTACTAGAACGTTTGAGTAAACAGCAAATGCACTTGCAGAACCTAGTGTCCAGAGATTATCATAGCATGTGTCATGTGAGGGTTTTATGAACAGAGAAGCACACCACTGGCAACCTGTTCCGGAAAAGAAGTTCAGTTACCAAAAATAGCCCCTGAGTTCACCGCACTGAGCTAAAGTGACAACAGCCGGGCTGGAGCGAGGAGAGAGATGATAGAACGTGAGAGGAGATGAGCGAGATTACAAATGCGTGTGGGTTAAGCAAAGCAACAGATGGCACGAGGAGTTGGAGACGGAAATGAATTAGAAGGAGGAAGGAGAAAAATGAAAGCGAGGGAGGAGCTTCTGGTCAGTGATGGTTACACAGGCTCCACAGTGTGACTAGTCATGCTTTACTGGCCACATTGACCAGGGATGACAGGCAGGGGAAGGGGGGCAAGTGCAACAGGAGATTCCAGATATGAGACCTGCAGGGGATCAAGAGAGTGTGTATCTTATCTTTGCGTTCAGGAGCTTAAACACAAACAAAGACGACTTTTAACCTGAGGGCTACAGAGAACCACAATGCACTGCCTTGTAAGTTATTTCGGACCCAACAGTAGCCCATTTCAAGTGCACTGTTTGTAGGCCTATGCTCTCAGCCATTCAACTTTCAGATTTGCACTCTTTTGACCCCCCCCCGATCGTGTTTGGAGTGACGGACAGGTTTCACTTCCTCTCACAGTGTCCGTTTGCAGCGTACAGAGTGCGGAAGGCCTCCCACGCCTCAACCACCTTGAAGCCTACCACTATCACACCCCTCCACTGACACAGAGAGCCATGCCAAACCCTCAAATCCATGACAGTTACACAGGCCTGGCTCCGGCTACCAACACGGGATGTGGCCGCAATCTGCACCTACCCCGCCTCCCTCCACATTAAACACATCCACCAGCCCAGGCGAAAACACAGGGAAACGGAGCTAAACTTAGTCGGCTGTGGTTGACCGTTAGAGCAGGGCAGCTCACCTCATCTGTGTTTGGTCCATTATCACAACAGATTCGATTGGTGCGTGGGTTTGACTATTCAATCGCTCAGGGTTCAATCGCTTTCTTAATGTCTCTATATTTTATTCATTGAATAAAACAATTGTAATTGATCGTTATAATTGTCAAAGCCTTTAAACAGACAATTCATCGCTATTATTGAATAGACAATTAATCATGAGCCAAATTTCATCATCGTGACAGCCCTACAGATAGAACCTTTAATTCCAAGGGGATGAATTTACAAATCGGTATAATTGTCTTTCACCCAGTTGTGTGCTGCCAAGGAAGAATCTCAGTTTGAAGCAAAGTAGAAACTGGTAATGATTGTACTGGTTGTAGTGGTGTGTAGCACAAACACACGGTTATGTACTCCACCATTGATGTTCTGGTTGCACAGGCAATCCCAATAAACTGAGTCATAAACATGTATATTAAGATTTTTGTGTGGTTAACATGAAAACAATTCTTAACAAAGAAAGTGACCTGAGATATGTAGTCTTGGTTTATAAAAGAAAGTGTACAAATGAAGTGTAAAACGTTTAGCAAAAAATCTGCAAATGATTTAAAGGCAGGGTGGGTGATCCTGTCCAGAAATATTTTTTATCATGTTGGTTGGAAATCTCTTTACATCCTGATAGCAATCAAGAAGTATAGTGGTCAAATAATATTTTTATAATTATATATGGTCTTTGAAAGGCGTAGGACCAAAAAACATTAGGCCAATCAAAACGTTCTGGCCGAACGCTGTGATTGGACATGTGAACATTTTCAGCACGTATTTTGTATTCCACTGCGCAACCTGTTCAAGCAGACATCATACGTCCTTAGCGCGCTCAAGTTCGCTGTGTCAATGTAGGGAGAATGGCCGTCAATCAGCTACAATTAAACTTTCCTGCGGAACCGACAACAAGTAAATCTACAAAACGAAAGTCAGTTTTTGAAAGAGCAGTGAGGAAAAAACGTCTGGATCATGAAAGAGGAAAAACTGGAATTAACATCAGTTCAGCTTTTATACGATGGAGACCGCTCCGGCAGGCAAAGGGTCTGAAAGACGACACCATGGTTGCTCTCTTTCTTTTGGACAGGTATCTACATGCTTCGAGAAGAACTTAATGGATTTAGTTTGTAATTCATTACGTGGATTTACGAAATACATTCATGTGTTTGGAGGAGGCGTATCTTTGGACGGCAAATCGCATAGAGGGTGGGATTATAATTTCAGTGCTAGTACGCTTTCCATACCAACCACCTCAACTCTAGTAAAAATAAACTACTCAGTCTAACCCGATTCGATTTTATCGTTCAACTTCAATTTTCTTTCATAAAAAGAATTGAAATATCTTAGGTCACTTTCCATGTAAATATAATAGATTGTGGAAATGATGAGAGACCAAAGGGGGAAAAAGCAGAAAGTGATTTGTTCACCGAAACCATACAGAGTTAAAAAATGACTGGAGCTTATTTTGCCTATGACTAACTAGCCAACCTTAATAAACCATTATAGTCTCTCTTACAGTCTTACAATGATTGTATTTTAAAGTCAGAAAACTTTCAATAGGAGATTGATTCCCTGACACAAAAACAGCACTATTGTTAACAGTTAGCCTCTATATGGGCGCTGTGCAGTGATATTCACAGTCGTTTGGTAAACCAGGTGCTTTTCTTTCTGGCTATTACAGGTACTATATTACATATTTTAGCATGACTGGAAATGACTCATCATCTCCTCTCAAACTTTCTGTTTTATAATTCAGAATACAATAAAAGCAACAGAATAAACTAACAAACAAACTAACAAACTAACGCCAGTGAAATTATTCCTGTTGTTATAACTACTGACCAGTAAGTGCACAGAAGCTGCAAAGTCTCAATCTTGCTGTCGCCTTCACATTTTTTTCATTCTTTCTAAAGAATCTTGCCAAAACATGGCCACCTCTTACCAACTTCGAGAGGAGAAAAAAGACTAATTGTAAAATTAACAAGCTTCGCAAACTAAAAGCTCTGTTCAGTCTGTAAAAATTATTTACAGCTGACCCAAATGGCTTTACATTGTAGGTTTCTGTTGATGCAACTGTGACTGTGAATGGTGTGTGTGTGTGTGCGTGCGTGCAAAATGTTGAGGTGAGTCAGGGGAAACCCCTTCTGGCAGGGAGTCCTGCTGGTGACACAGACCATGAGGCATCCTGCCAATCGGCACCATGCCAGCTCACTCTCTCTCTTCCTCACTCTCAGTCTCTTTTTCCCTATAACCTACTGCATCCTTTCTCTCATTTCTCTGTATTAGATCAACATTTTCTTTCTGTTTCACTTTACCAAGTCAGTCTTTTAGTCTTTGACATGTGCTTCCAGAAATTTCTCAAACCCCGTATAGACAAGCAGACACAATATGTCAAGGAGCAACAACAATGTCCTGCAGTGTGACAAGCTATAGTTAAATGAAACACAAGGAGGTTACAATGTACAGTATTGTACTGATAATATCACCAAGACTATTTTGAAGGAAACATTTTGGAGGAAAAGGTACTGATCACCATTCAGATAAGGGCAAAACATACTGTAAGGTACTGGAAATGTAACGCCTCTTACCATATTTGGAACATCAAGTTCAAAAGCAATTGTACTGACAGGTACGGCCACCTTACTTGCGCATACATTTGGGCGGTCTTAGTCAAATCGTACCACGAACTGACGTGGATTTGTAGGGGTGTGGTTACACGAGGCGTTTCAGGCAGGTCTGGGTGAGCATTTGCATTTAAATAGAATGCATTATTTGTTCCGACACTTAAAATCTAGCAATTTTACGTGTCTAATACATGCATAGGCAACTTATAACATACCAAAGACACAAATAAAAACACGTATTGTCGCCATATGACCCCTTTAAAACTAGTGCCTTTAGTCATAAACTCTCTCCACTTATTTATGCATTTAACTGTATAAGTTAAACAATAAAACAGATTATTTTACAAGAAACGTCCAAACTAGAGCTGTGAATCTTAACCTGCCTCACGATTCGATTCGATTATGATTCAGAGGGTCACGATTCGATGCATCTTGTCCGCCATTTTTGTTATTAAAAATATACAAACAATTGAACCTCTTTCTCTTACAATTTATTTTATTTAGCAGCTTTTGAAACAAAACAATGCCAAATTACATGACAACTTGTCTGTAACAGTATGTAAACATGAAATCCCTTTATAGTGCAAAGTAAATATATTTTCAAAAGGTTTTAACGTAATGGACATAAAATTCCGTAGCAGCTTTAACTCTAATTCACTTAGAGTAAGGTTACTTCAAATATAAAATAACTTAAAGTGGCAGTCCGTAAGTTATTTTCAGTAAAAATGAGTTAAAACCTATTATTGAGCAAGTACATGAAAGAACGGTGTTTAAAACTGTGTCACTACCCTTGCGGGATTCACCACGGAAAGCTTGTAATAATGGTTTGTAATTTGCCCTGTCGAGTCGTCTTTCCCGGAGATCCTTATTTGGTGTCTTTCGTCATTTTGTCACAATTGGTACACAGAACGAAAGGAGTCCGGCTGCTAGCCAGCGCGTTGATGCTGCGAGTGACCGGCGATTTGTAGTGAGTACTCACAACTGTTGGGTATGATTTTATACAACTTTTAGTATTATTTATGGCGGCGTTTAGTACATTTACTTTAAACGGCAAGCAGCGTTGACATCTGGGGATTCATCAGTTGTGAAAAACATGAAAGTACGAACTGATGACAGTTTACAAAGAAAAAGTTAATGTGATTGGACTCGTGCGAAAACAAGCATTAATATTGGCAAGGCATTTCAAAGGTGGCGTGAACTCTGTGATCTGAAATGATTGAAAACAGATGCAGGCGTGACTTTATTTCTTCTGAACAGGTAAGACATTTCAATATTTCAATAGATAACACAAAAACCTTAGCGCACTTGTTGTGTTAATACAGACGGGTACAGTTTCAGCGGTTGTTCTTTCTCTCTTTATGTTCATTATGATAAATGTAATTTAAGCCCTATTCGCACGGGATTAGTATTATCTGGGGACCTCGTGTGATTTAAAATTATCTCCCCACATCTGTATATCATGTGGCGCGAATTAGCACGGATAAGTGAAGCCTGTGATTTTACTCAAATTTACGTATTTATATCCATGATGTGATGGCAAGGCTTTGCATATAGTATATAGTTGTGTGATGTACAATGATTTATGACCGTACTTGTCAGCATTTAAGACCCGTGTTCGGGGATCTTCTGTCCGGTTCGCATTACGGGAGTTTCCATGAGAGATAACAAAACTGGAGACTCCCGGCCAAAACAGCAGGTTTGGAGATGACCCATCACCCGAAATAATATCAAAACACATCAAAACAGCCTCCATTTGCGCTATTTGGGTCTATTTATGTTCTTATTTATTTCGTGTTATATGATATCTGTGTTTATTATGATGTACAGTGAAGATTCACACTGGTGCACGGCCACGACTCAGAATATCAGACTCATCCGCGGAGTTGAGCAGTGCCGAATCACAACTCACATAAAGAAAATACGCACATCACCTGCAGTAGCAATTACAAACTGAGATGGCGACAAAGAGGCCAATCCTACGTAGTGCCGCTTTAACAGGCTGCTTGCTTCTTGAAAAGAAAACTAGCAATATAGTGCAACTCATTGCATTGACTGGAAGAACATGACATTTCAGTTTTTAGTAAAAGCTGTGGCCAAAAAAGGCATTTACTGAAAATTTAAATTTCTGTTCTCACTAAAAAAAACAAAAAACAGGCAGCTTCGTTCTTCTTTGAATAAGTATAATAAAAAAAACTTTCATGTAATGAAAACTACAGGACAATCAAGAATAAGTATCTTCCAAATCTTCCACAGCTCTAGTACAAACCCATAAATCTCTAATCGAATAATGTTTTGATTTTCTTTCAATGACAAACAAACGATTCTCTCTCTTATCTTCAACAACTTCATTCTTGTTCCCTTTCATACACAGTCAGCAACAAAGCAATCTCTAAGTTAGGCTTCGTCAGCAACCCTTAAAACAACAGTCATTGTCCCGTCTGCCCTTTTGTTTACAGATCACAGCCGCACTTTTCAATAGACCCCACAGTCTCATCCTGTCCGTCAACCAGATACAAAGTTTGCTTATTTTTTGTTTACACCAGCTCTCACTCCTCTGGCCCGTCTGTATTTAGGAGGATGTGCAGTAGAGGAGAGGTGGAGAGGAGGAGGGGAGAGCGAAAATTGTAAAAATAACATTCCTGCATAAACAGGGTCTGAAAATGGTCGCCGGGCAGAACGCATTCCTCGCATTTCTTTTGAAACGTGATCAGGTTCAGCATCTCACTGCCAGACGATCCTTCAGAGAAATGACAGCCGCGGCAGGGGTGGTGGGAGACGTGTGTGTTTGCGCTAGGGACAGTGAGAGTCCAAAAAAATTATTTTAGGCATGAAAATGAACATATCTAACAAATAGAGAAGGGAGATTTTAAACAAATGCTTTTGAATCAATAGTTTTAGTCTTAAACTCTTTTCTGAAGGGACTAGTTTTCTGCGTTTGAGTAACAATTCTTATCACCCTACGTGTGTGATTTTAAACACTGATTAAGACGGGACAAAGATCTTTTTATTACAGGCGGTGTTTGTTTTGGACACCTGGGCATTACAGATCACATGTTCTGGAAACGCTTAAATTAAAAATGACTTATCAAAACAGATTTACAAAGATTGTTTGAGAAAAAATTAACTAAACTACATCTGTAAAACTGTTCCAGGAAAACTAGGCCCTTCCATATAGGAAGCCGAGGAGATGATGTATTTTTATGCAAACCCCGGAAGCGAGTTAGCATTTTAGGACTTCCGGTTACATCGCTCCATAGTCTATGGGTTTTTTTTAATGGGTTTTTGGTAAATCGCCCGAAATAAGGTGTGTGGTAAACAAAAACGTTTTATTCTGACATAAAACACACCAATTATAATCCGCTTATGATTTTTTAAAGCCTCATTGTGTATTAAAAATGGTGGTTCCTAACAAGTTGCTAAAAGCGACTACTTCCTTTGGCGGGGACGTTAGACGTAATCGCGCATATAAAGCTCACAAATAATGCAACATATGGTCGAATCTCTTAGAGAGTAAATATTCCTTGACTTTTAAGGTCCTATTTTGGTTTACGTAGTATCCAACAACAAGTTTACGTACATACAAGGTGTAAAAACACTATTATTTTGTTATAATAGGCAGTTTTCTAACCTTACTTCTTGACTGACTCTCAAATGATTCGTTCGGCGAATCATCCGTCTAATCCCCTCCTTTCCACCAGTCTACTCTGATCTGATTGGTCAAATGGTCTAGTCTGCTGTGATTGGTCTACTGCAAATGAGGCTCACAAGCTACAGTGTTTGGGGTAGAAGAATGAAGTTTTCGCGGGCAGTCCTAGCAAAACGTAGGCGGGGACTAAATGTAGTGACGTAAATCCGTGGCGGTTGGCGAATCGGACTAGGGACGACTCGTTTGCGTGATTCAGAGTAGACTTCCTCTTTTCCAAGCCAATAGGCTCGTTCGACTTGATGCGGCGCCGCAAGATGACACCAAAGTACCGCGAGAGTTCTTCGAAACCAAACATTTTATAGTTTTTCTAATTGCTGTACTTTGATGTCACCCGCCTGTCAGATCTTGCCACGCCGCATCAAGTCGAACAAGCCTAACAACTTTGTTATTCATTCACCTTCGGCTTTACAGCTTGGCAGACTGCTTACTTTCACACGGCAACATTTCACACTGCATGAAATGTAATTTACATGATCTCATAATATGTACTCTTTAAAACGTAGATGCGGATTCATTCACGGAGTAATTTCTTACCAGAGTTCACATTTTTAATAAAGTTTGAAAGAGTTGTTGGAGGCTTGGTGGTGGTGACGTTGATATCTAGCGACCTTAAGTGTAGTCTGTTTATAGCATCGTGTTAGCTTTTTACTTCTGCCGATTGTATTTCGGCTTCAAAAGTAACAAATGTTGTGTTCATTCGTAAAGATTATCTTGATAGTCAAAACATCATAAACCTTTGTTAATGACAGAGCTTCCAAAAGTCTATGGGAAAAATGCATAGGCTTTCGGTCGAGGGAACCACTGCACCGCTTACTTCCGGCCTGGCCTACAAAAACACAACATCTCTGGGGCTCATCTCATGATGTAGCTCAATTAGTAAAGCATTGCGCTTGCAACCCAGAGGTTAAGGGTTCAATCCCCAAGGAACAGACATATTTATAAAAAATAAATGTATATCTGCACTATAAGTTGCTTTGGATACGTTCGTGCGAAATTCTTCAACACTTCAACAACATTGAATCTGTTGTCTAGTGAGTTTTGGAAAGTTTTGAAAATCACAAATGTGGACAGGTAACTGCAGGGGCGGAAGAAGCAAATTCGGACTCGACTGCGCAAATGAAATGTAAAAACAGCCTTCTAGGCGGCACAACATCCAGGGTCAGAGGCTTCACCAGAGGCATCTGCAGATATTTGATGACTTGTCAGAGAAGAACAAGCGTGAATTGTGATGCAGGGGGGGTGGAGCCTTCCGTGGTATTCTGGAATCTCACTTGCCATCAGCTTCTCTAATGACAGAGAGAGATTGACTGCGCATTGCATCTCCCCTCCTCGCTCACACACAAAGACTTGTGTATTGATGTAGGTAACAAAGCTCTGGTGCATGAGTTCGCTGTACCGATGTGTGATGAAAATCCTGCATGTGGATAAAGAGGAAGAAAAAAGGGTCGTGTAGAGAAAGAGAGAGATGTGTGTGTCGGGCGGGGGGGGACTCCCTGTAGGCCGCGAGGTGAAAGACGCTGCAGCAGAGCAGTTATTCATTAAGACGCCGCTCTCTCTTCCTCTATTCTCTCATTCCCCAGAGCTAAAAACACTTGTTCTCACTTCAATGGCTGTTCAACCTGGGGTGGTCTTCCAGCCCACTACCTACACCCACCAATCAACACCACAAATGCTGGATTGTGTGTTTGTGTGTATGCGCGCAGATAAATTAGTTTCCATGTAAAACTAAGGAAAAAAACTTAATAGACTAATGGTAGACCAATAAAGTTTTGGTATAAGCGTTGGTATACCAATAAAATAGCATTGGGTCTCTGAAGAACAGAACAATACCATTATACAACTGCGTGTTCAAAAGGGAATAAATGTTGTCACTGGTAAAGTAACTTTAAAACATACACAGCTCTGCAATAAAATAACTAAAATATAAAAAGGAATAAATATAAAATTGCGTAAAAAATTATAGAGACCATTCCAAATTCTCCTTTAATCATCATTTCTAGATGTATTGTGGCCATTTCAGTTCAGTATCTGGTCAAATTTCAACAAAATCAAACCACAGGAGTGACAAAGTCATCCAACAGCAATGTGAAAGACTGACAGCATGACAAGACACATGAAAACTCTAAGGTTATCACGTTAAAATATTTTGTTTTTACTTTTCCAAAATACATGTATAAATATTACTGTTGTATTGCTTAAAAGTGAATATGAACTTGTTTTCTTTGCAGTATTTGAAGTCTGAAAAAATACAGAGCATCTTCTCTGTTTTCTTGACCCTTTTTCTCAAATTTTCATTTTCTGTAAATAAATGCAAATAGAAAGATTATTTGAAATTTGGGAGAAACATTGTTAGTAGTTCATATAATAAAACAAAAATAATACTTTTACCTAAACATATGCCAATAAATAGTAAATTCAGAAAACCTGAAAATGGACTCAGAAATGGACTCTTTCAGTGGCTCTATATATCATTTTAATTACATTGAAAAGCAATAAAAAACTATATTTGCTCTAGCACTGTGTCTACACCGGACGCGACCGGCGTGACGTGACAAAAGACATTAGAAACGCATTAGAACCCATTATAATTTTGACACGCTGTTAAAGTCAAATAGAAAATGGTTTTGCATATTGGTTTTTAGATCATAAACAATCTGTACACAAAATATGGTGCTATATAGCACTAAAAGTGGTTCTTGGCTCGTTCTTATTCATAGGGGAACCACTTTAAGTTCTATATAGAACCATATCTTGGTGCTTCAGTGGTTCTTCAGAGGTTGTTCCGCGGTTCTTTGGGATGATTGAGGTTCTATAAAGAACCATACAGCACCATATAAAGAACCTGTTAAGCCCCTGTATGGTTCTTCAGCGGTTCTATATAGCACCTCAGTCATCCCAAAGAACCGCTGAAGAACCTCTAAAGCACCAAGATATGGTTCTATCCAGCATTTAAAGTGGTATCCCTATGATTAAGAGCCAAGAAACACTTTTAGTGCTATATAGCATAGAGTGTATGTTATAAAAAATGTCTGTCGATCTAAAGTAGAAAGAGACAGGCCAACAGGACTAACTTATTGATGCAAAAGTCAAGTGTGCGTGTGCACAAGAGTGTAAAGGGCACAGGGAGTGAGAATATCTTTCTGTTAGTCTCTGTGCGCGAGCACGTGTGTGTGTGTGTGTGTGTGTGGCTTGCTTGCTGTACAGAAAGGGTTTGGGTTTCAGATGAATGGTGAAATGGTGAAACTGCTGCCTCAGTGTGTCCTGCTCAACACAACATTAACCCATACACACCCTAACATACACAAACACGTAACACACACTCTCATAACTGTGTGCACATGCAAACATGGTAGTCTGCTAGTCATTCTAGATCTGACATTTTCAGTGGTTTTACAACTTTTAAAGCAAACAATAAAAAGCTTACATACTCATTTTTTTTTTCTCTTATGGAAAACTATTTTTTTCACAGTAAAAGGGAAGTAACCATGTTTGTTGTGTTTATTACCATTTATATAACCATCGTTTCACAAGAAAAAATCTATGTTTGCTGTACTGTATGGTCACTGCCAGGTTTGAACTAGTAATCAACCATGTTATTTTTTGGTTTTACCCTTAGCAATTCCTTTTTGTAAGGGTTAATATATATATATTTGCTACTGTAGCTTCCTAACGTATCTGTTCACTAATTGGTACCTCAAATGCAGACCTGTGCTTTCACTTTTCCTATAATGTTTTTATTAAAATAAAATATATTAAGGAAAAGTGTACTATGCGATAACTTGCCAAATCAGCAATACAATAAAATAATGCTTAAAGCTTAAAATATGTTTTAAAAAAATGACAATTATATAACCCACATTCATGTAAAAGAAAGCCTAATTACAACCTCCCAAAATGAACAGCCCTGTTTTACTGCTGCAGTACATTAAAACCATATCTGACAATGTTTCTGCAAACTTTGTGTATTCTGAGACTGTCCTCCAAAAAAAACTAACCTATCGGTCATTTGTACTAGCACCTTATTACGACGAACAGTTGCGTCTTAAGAAAGAGCGTCCTCTAGCACCAGAAGCTTATTATGACGTATGGTTACATGTATTGACGTGCAGGATAGTGCTTTAAGGTTGTTGACTATAAATGCATTTAATTCTTCGTATTTGTTAGTATCAATAATTTCATGAATATTTTTGTTTTTTTATTTTGGAGCCCCTAACCCAACCCAACCCCCACCCTAAACCTAAACACTTCTAAATCATACAAAACGCAAAACATGAGTGAACGCATAGTCACAATTATTTATTGCATAAATTGACCAACAAACAGTATAATGAATTGAAGCCAGAAGATAACTTTAGACGAAGATTATCCATGTATGTAACGCATGTAGTCAAAAGCTCGTTCACACGTCATGACACAGTCGAGAGCCAATAGGACTTTACATTCAGTGCCGACGTAATGAGACAATCGGTCACAAGATACACGAGAACCAATGTTATCTCACAATCACAGCTGACGAATGACTTTGTTTGGCGGTAATTTGAAACGTGTGTTAAACCCGGAAGTTCACAGGATGTGAAGATTTACTGCAGATGGTGCTCACTTCTACGTCTTTCCTCGTAAAAATCTATCGTTTGACCTCGATCGGCACACTTGGAATATTAACACTATTTTAAAAACAATTGTGACTGTTTTAGATTCAGTGTTTTATGTTATATAATGAATGGATGTTACACTGAACATGTGTAATATAAATACAGTTCATCCTGAAACTTTAAATTGAAAAATCACACTCCAATCATTGCAAAATTATAGCGCAATATATCATTTTATAATGACGGTAGACAAAAGCCTCTCCTGCACACCAGTAGAGGCGCTAATTCAGTGAACGGTCCAGTGCGTCCTATTTGAAAAAAGCAAAAAAAAACTATTTTTCTTGTCGTATAGGTTGAAGGACATGTAGGAGAATATTTTGATCATTTCAATATATTGTGTTTGTGCTGCCGTTTTTTCACCTAAAGGGACAAAAACTAACAATTTCTTGGAACAAGAACATCACTAAGAATTACTGGTGGCTTCTACGGACTTGGGAAACCAGCTAGCAACCACCAAGAACAACCAAGCAACCAAATATAGCAATGCGCTAAACAAGCGCTCAAAACGCCTTAGCAACCATCCATAACATCCAGGTGTGTGGACAACAAAACTACACTTACAAATATGAGGATTACAATCATACACACAGCCTTTATTTTCCTTGACTGACATGGCCCTTTCTGTGACAAAACATCTATATCTGTTCATTTGAACAAATGTCCACGTGTTGATATTTTGGTTACATATTTTACTTAATCCCAAGAGGGGCGCTTGTTGAGCACTGTACTGAAAATGTCACCAGCAGAGACAGAAATACAAAACCAGAGATGAAACTAAAACAGTGCATGCGCTACATCAAGTACACGTGGTTCTATGCGAGGTACAACCTGTAGTCTATAACATGTTCTTTGCAGTACTGAGTCTGAGTATAAACCAATATGGTTAAATGCTGTCAACTATAATGAGATTTTTCAGTCGTTGAGCCTGAGTCTAAAACAAATAGCCTGTAGGTTACAACCAGTGACAACAGGTGCCAACATATTCTGGTCTAAACAACATGCACTGAACAAGCACAAGTACATGCACAGAACTCCCAATGGAAAAACAAACTAATAACAGCCGAAAACAGGTTTTCAAAAAGAAGTCCTGACACATGAAGCTCTGAGACTTCATTTAAAGGTGATGTGGGTTTTTTATGTTATCAAACGTTCTTCACTTTGGCAGTGTGTGAACTTTATGAAGTGAATCAATCAGACAATCAGTGATATAGTTGCGTAAATAGGAGGAAAGTACCTTACCACTTTAAATGGCTCACACATCTAAAATCTGCAAAATACCTGATAAACCGATAAAAAATGTTTTATAATATGTGTGTCTAGGACCTTGTAGAATGACATGCAGAACAGAGCAGCACGAATCCATAAACGTTTTAGTTTTCCTGCCAACAACACATAACTCCAGGAATATGGAATTGCTTGTTTTGAGAATTCAGTGGAGTGAAAGAATGTATCTGTCCTATGAGACATGCCATAACTTCTGGACATTAGTCAGAAAGCATCTCGGCTGTGCGGTTTTGGGGAATGGAGTGGAGACAGGTCCTGAAAAGATTTACACTTTTACTACCTGGACATGACCCAGAAACATCAGAAGGACCTTGAGTCCTTCCAAAGACCTGCAGGTTACAGCAGGTTGTGTATGTAGGACCACTTTTATATTTATTCATAGCTGTTGTACATGGACGTAAGGCTGCATGGAGCTGGACCTGCACCAGGAACTGAACGGAGAGATGAAACTTCTTACAGCAGCTTTAAACTTTACAGGGGGTAAAATTGACTACTGACAAACTAATACCTATTGTGACTTTTTAGACAATCTTATTTGTGTCCTTTAAGCAGCAGGGCGATATTCATGGCTTGGGCAAAGAAACAAAGAAAACATTCATTTAGTCAAAAAACTATATAAGAGTATCGACCACGTATGACCTTTAAAACTCAGTGAGATGATTTCGAAAAAAATAATCGGGATTACAATTACTGGTGAAACAATTTCATAATCGCCAAAAGCCTCAATTACAGCTGTCCATTTGCGCTCATTTCTGAGTGTTTGGGCACCGGATACAGTGGCTATTTAGAGAATAATACGTTGACGTGTCCTTTAGCTATTCGTTTTGGATTATTAATTGACATCACAATTATTTTCATAATTATTTGTGATAATTATTTCCATAATTATTTGTTTTTACATTATATTATTTAGTTTGGGATGTTTATAGAAGGAATATGGCATGCAGCTGCGTCGCAGAAAGTTATAAAACATTTCAAATCTTCAAAGTAAAATTATTAATCGACAATAACAATCTCAATTACAATATCGAGGTGAATAATTGACAATTATGATTTTTGTCATAATCGTGCAGCCCACCAAATACTAAACTGATTTTCCAAACTGATACAAAAAACTATATTAACCAAATATACAAAAGCCCAAATTCAGTACCGAACGCTCTCCTGTCAGAAGAAATATTTACACAGCTTGATAGAGAGAAGAAGGAATTAAAAACAATCCAGAAGTAGCTGAAAGACTCGACTTAATCATCCAAAGCAAAGAACTAAACCTTATTTAAGTGTCAGTGCTCAAGAAACAAAAGCAACTTGAAACATCAGTGTACACATGAGCGTTTAATTCAAAACTTGAGAAAACCTGCAAGAGGTGAAGAGCACTGAAAGAGGTTTATAGAAGCTCAAAGCATCTGTCTTACAGGCCAGGCGTTGAAAACTGAAGGCAAGTTCAGACTACTGTGCTGGGTGATGAAGCTTAACAGACACAAATGTCTGAAAGCAATGATGAGATCGACTAATGCTTTCCACATCCCACAACAGATCTTAAACTTAAGTCGGTCAAGGCGGCCGAAAGCAGAATGAGAAAAAGCTAGTGGGAGGTTCAGCCAGAGCGCAGTAAAGAAGCAGAGACAGGTCAAGAACTGACTATTTTATGACATTTTTAGACGCGATTAAAGGTGCATTTTGTCCCAGCTAGAAGTCTCCCAATAACATCAGCAAACAGACCCAAAGCAGGGCAGCAGAGTTACTGTGAGATGAATCGTGCAAACGCTCTGTATGTAAATAAACAATCGTTTAATTCTACATTCATTTTACCGGTTGAAACTAAACGAAAACTATAATTCTGGAAAGATTCTTCTGGAAAGAATCTGTGGAATAAAAACGTTTATTGAGTCTCTCTATTTCATTTAGGCTCTGTTTGAATATACAGTACATATATTATGTATAGTGTTTTATCTACTTTCCGAAACTTAAACCAATGCTTTCAGATCAACAGGTTTGTGAAGTCAAGAGGAACTTCCCTAAACTTTTGAACAGTGTCATAATTTTACAATATCGGTTGCATTTTAATAGAATATATTGTGGTTATAAAATGACAGGTAATATTCATGAGTCATAAAGAAAGTTTATCAATATAAATTCTTTCATCATTAATTCTCTCTCATGTTGATTAAAAACTCTTTCTTCTGATATGCACAAAACAAGATATTTTGAGGAATGTCTTAGTGGTTTTGTATCCATACAATGGAAGTCAATGGGGTCCAATGTTGTTTGGTTTCCAACATTTATCAAAATATCTTCTTTTGTGTTCTTCAGAAGAGACAAAGTCATACAGGTTTGGAATGACATGAGGAAGAGTTAATGATGAAAGATGTTTTTTTTTAAGTGAACTATCCCTTTAACATTTACTATACTTCTTTTTTCCTGCTATTAAAATAACATGTTACACTGCCACGCTAAAAAGCACTTGACAATATTACATCCCATACATTTTGCTCGCTGGTGTTATTAGGGGTGAAACAAACATCTGACTTTCATTAAACAGAAGAGAGTGTTTCGCTACATTGGAAGTGACCCCTTCTACGGTTACAGCTGTGCAGCCAAACCGGTACACCGAAAGTGCACGGGCAGAAAATGTCCTCTCCCGCCAGTATCCGGCAGCCGAGATGAGTTGTGTGGGAGAGCAGGAGGATGTGCTGCGAGTCAGCTGCTCGCTAAATGAGGGCATCGGACCACATGGTCAGTGAGAAATATCCCTGCCCCCATCTGATTGGTCAGTCCTCTGCAAGGGACTGAGTGAGCGGGCGGAGAGGAGTCATGTGACCACATCTAGTAGAGCGCTTGATAATAGGACCCCCACTCGCAGCGGGCGAGAGAGAGAGAGAGAGATAGCGAGAGAAAGGAAGAGAGAGAAAGTGTCCTGGACGAGTACCAAAAAACCCCTCTACCACACACAGGCTGTGCATTGTTGCCTATTCACTGGACTCCATCTCGGGCCACTTTATCATTCAATTAGGACAGCTTTCACACCACACAGCAGAGAAAAGCGGCCTTCAATCAAACTGAAAACCTCACGCTGCCACTGGAGGGCACACAGAAAGAGACACAGCTCTCTCTCCACTTTCATATCTCGCCCTCACTCTCTCTCCTTCTGTTGTTGTTGTTCTGGACTGTGCGAGGACGAGCGAGGGAGGGAGAGAGAGAGAAAGAGAGGAAGAAAGCAAGCAACAGAGGTCATTTGTTAACAACGGAGCTTCTCTCTCTTCTATTTATTTCTTTTCCTTTGTTCTCTCTTATTTCTCCTCTTCTCGCTCGTCCACTTTGAGGGGGATCGAGCAACTACAGTTTTGCCGCTGGAGTGAGCCGTGGCTAGTAGAGAAAGATTTCAATTATATTCTAAACTAAATATGCGGGGTTATTTTTAACCTAGTGTTGGGTCAAAAAGAGACAACCCCAACCGTTGGGTTAAAGTAACCCCAAAAAAATCTATTTGACATAACAATGGGTTAAAACAACCAAGCATTTTGGGTAGAGAAAACCCAGGACGTGTTATTTTAAAACCCAACAGTTGGGTTCATCTTTTGACCCAACACTGGGTTGACAATACGCCAGCATTTTATAAAGTGTATATATAAAGTCAAAATAAAACCTACATTTAGACATTTAGCAGATGCTTTTATCCAAAGCCTAAACCTACATTGAATACAATTAAAAACGAGCGTGACGTATGTTACGTGTAACAAAACAAAGTATCATCAACCCTGAGATATACGTCTGTAGCTGAAGAAACAGTGTATACCTGTAATATAGCCAATATTTTAAATTCTCAATGTTTTGATTCATGTTTTTTAATTCCTTTCTATAAATTATTTTGTTCTTACATTTTTTTTCACTGTTAAGTTTTCTTATGTTGTTGTGGCAAACTTTTTTGTTTGTTTGGCAGCAATGACTTTTGGTTAAAAACTGAAGTTTATTATAATTGAGAGAGAAATAGAGAGAGAGAGAGAGAAAGAGAGAGATACAGAGAGAGATACAGAGAGAGAGAGAGAAAGAGAGAGAGAAAGAGAGAGATACAGAGAGAGAGAGAGAGATACACTCAAAATCTCTACACTCAATCTTCTTCCTCCATAATAGCTAAAAGATATAAGAGCAACAGCAGTAAGATGATCAGTTTCTAAATCATGCACAAGTAGAGAAAAAAACATTTACAGGGGGTTGCAGTAATGCACAAACAAACACACACACTCTTACGCATTAACAAACACAAACAAACAAACACTTATCCACTTTAATATGTGTGAGAATGTGTGTGAACTATTAGAGCTTATCCAAGTGTGCTGGGATGCTTTAATATTCTGTACCCAAAGTTACTGAATTCTATGGTGAAAAAAAAACACAGCAGACACAGGTAATCACACACATGCTTGTGATATCTCTGTCCATTCTGGCTCCAAGCTACTTCATAATATACACGTAAAATAACTATTAAAGGGATAGTTTACCCAAAAATCTAAATATTCTTCCAAATGTTTTCCTTTGTGTTCCGCAGAACAACCAACTTTATACAAGCTTGGAACAACCTCTGGGTGAGTAGATGACAGAATTTCCATTTTTGGGTGAACTATCCCTTTAAGGAAGACATATTATGTCATATTAAAGTAAATAAGAATTCAAATAACTGTAGTTTTAGAAAATCAAGTTCTTTTTGTTCATATATGTAAATTATTGGTGTTCTGACAACTACATAAAGACAAACAAGATTCACTTCTCTTTAGGAAATGTTGTTATCTTTTTTTGTATTATTTAAGAATTATAAGTGCTTTTGATTTTTGTTGCATTTTGGAAATGCGACTCGAACATCTGACTACACATGAATCACGAATCACTTCTATAAACTCAGATTGTCCCTCTTTATATTCAGCTTTCTTTTTCCTTTCTCTGACAGAGTCATCTCTGTAAATCTAAGAACTTCTGGATTCTCAGCACATGACTGTTTAGTACAGTTGTACCTGTCAGAGACACACTTATTTTCAAAACTTTATAATCTACATTTACATCCTACCTAATAGTTTTTTAGTGCTTGTTTGCTTTTCCTTCAATTATCCTTGGAAAATATTTAGTTAATCCAAGATCTTACTTTAAGGTTCAGATAACATACACTGTATAGTCAAGTGCTAATCTATGTTTTCCTGTTTTTGAGAGCCGCTCATGCTAACGTAAAATTACGCTGCAGTAAATACTGCAATATGAATATTTATTTCAGTAAAATAAAATAAATCATTATGCAATTTTATATCATTATGCAAATCAACACTGGCAATAAAGGCAGGAGTACATCCACATAGCTAAATTCCAACAGCTACATTCGATAAGTTCCTCTGTTATTTTTGGAACACTTTTAAATGTGATTTCCTTGTCAAATTCCAACAAACATAACTGAATTTTTCATCTCCAGGTAAATTTTTAACACCCCAAAAAACTATTATACACAGCAAAGTAAAAGTGCATCAATGATGCATTCAGAATCATCAGATAATGACCGCAATAAAACGTCTGAAAAACATTTTAAAAAGCTTGATATTTCCTCAATAAAGACTATAAATCCCTAACAAAGGTAGCAGAGAGACAGTAAGAGAGTGATAAGTCACTCAGATAGGAAGAAGAACCATCTTTGGGGTGGAAAAATGAACGAGGGAGATCTGAAGGAAGAGAAGGAGGGGCAACTTGCAGCATAAGTGCTGTTCAGTGATGGATAGACTCAGGGCTTGAAAAGCCACACCTGGTTGGCTGCTTTCAGGAGAAGAGCTTTACCCGTGTACAGTGGCACTATGCGCTTCAAACATCTAGCGTCTTCTTACTATCTAAAGGCAGCACATACTGCATATGCGGTCAGAATGTGTACCAGCCAAAACAACACTCTTTTCTTGTGCATGTGTGAGTTAAGCATGTGAAAGGGTCCTTGGTTCCAGTGTGGCATGTGCGCTGTCAGGACCACTTTTGTACAAATCACATTATTGCTTTATCTTTGTTACTTTTTCATTTGTTCAATACACAAGGATCCTTTGCTTTTATAATGAGTATGAAGATTTCTAAGCACAGTCTTGGTTTTTGAACATGATTTGCCACTTCGGTCGTTAAGTTTAGATCCTGAACTTATTCTTTAATAAGAAATCGTTCTTTCGGCTTCTTTCTCAACTAAGCAGCTGTTTATGCACGAGTAGTGTTTGGGGACGGAAGAACTGAAAAATATACCAGAAATAATGATTCATGACAGCTATTTCTTCCCTAACAATTTCTGTTAAATTCTAAAGGGTCGCTGAGAAGGTTTTTGCTCTTTAAGTCTGTGCGTGAGAGTAAAGTTTATTTAACATGTTACGATTGCTTTCATTTATCTGCATTTTTTGGTGTTTATGAATTCATAAGATTATTAATAATGAATAATTAGTCAAAAAAAATCTGAACTTTTCTCAATGCAAAAGTGCTTATTTCAAATCCGAATATCTTTTAATATAAGTTAAATAGGAAAAATCCTTATTTCAAATTTTAACAACCATTTAAAGAATAATCACTAGAAATAAAAAAAAAATTTCATGAAACATTTTGACATCACAAAAATTCTACAATAATGTTAATAGTGACAACGTTTGATTTTAAAGATGTATTAGTAAATGCTGAAATTAACATGAAATAACATTAATAAATGCTTTATTAGTGTTACCTTCATTTTACGTAATGCCTTAACTAATTGTTAACAAATACACCCTAAAGGTGCTTCAAAAGGTTCTTCGATGCCATACAGGAACCTTTTTTGTCTAAATGGCTACCAAAAGAACCTTTAAAACTCGAAAAACCTTTCTGTTTTTTGTGGCGAAAAAAGGGTTCTTCAGATTATGAAAAGGTAAGAAAGAGATGGTTCTTTAAAGAACCTTTGACTAAATGGTTATTTGTGAAACCAAAAATGGTTCTTCTATGGCATCGCTTTGAAAACCTTTTAAGCACCTTTATTTTTAAGAGTGTGACACTTGCATTTACAGTGTATTTATATGCATCACAAAATATTAAATTCATTAATCATCTTAGTGATTAATGAAATTATTAATTTCTTGATTGTAACGAAAAGCTCAAACATCAGATATCTCCAAACTTCAAATGTTTCCAACTTGAAAACTGAATGGAAGATTCGACTGGCACTTGCCATGTATCATTGATAAGAATCCAATTTTGGTGTTTAGACGCTTGGAGGAGTTATACTGCCCTAGTGAACTTGGCCTGATTTTATCTCTCACTCCTCCCTTTTTTATGGGCTGACTGAGTGACCAGGGCAGCCCCTGCTCAACAGCTACTGTTCATGATAGATTGAACTGCCCACATAACAATCCCCAGAATATGTTTCACACATGGAAACACAAATCCATACATTAGCTCATGACTAGAAAAAGAAACAAACATACTTTTTCTGCGATGAACCCATAGTCTATTACTTAATAAATTAATGTAACCCAGATATCAGACTGAGCATCTTTCCTGTTCTCTCCACGGTACTATAAGTGGAGGATATAAGCACTCATATAAGAGCTGATCCCCATTCTACACTGGGTATTAAGTAGCGTTTGTGCTTTCCAAAGCCTGTCCTACCTATTAACCCCTCTGATGTGCTTTCTCATGATAATCAGCCTGTTACCCACCAAGGAGCATGGAATTGTGGGATGTCTTCAGAGGAGAAACCCCCCTTGATGCACATGCTCTCTCTCTCTCTCTCTCTCTCTGTGAAACGCATGAATCAAGCATGTAAGCTGTTTTTAAGAGAACAGTAGTTCTCCAAAACGGATGAAAAAAACGGATGTTTGTTTGAAATGTCCCACAAATGTTTAATGTGTTGCTATACCAGGCACAACACAGGGAAACAAACAACCCACATCTCGCAGGAAAAAGGCGACTTTTTAAGATGCTGTTTAAAGTCGTAGGAGCAAATAATTTGTGTTTTGCTGTTTGCATTGCACAACAATCTCCAATAAGTTAAAAACACATTTTCAAATAATAATTTGTGATCAAACAAGAACAAGGGAAATGTTTTGGGTGAAACCCTAGAGCTCATTTCATCATAACATAATCATGCAAGAATCATGCGGGAACACTTTATGAAGATACGACAGTTGCTTTCCTCAACCGAACTGTTCTGAAGATCCCATTCCTAACATGAAGAAACTCCATACCAGAAAACGGAACGCTCTTACACACGACAATATGCGTTTCAACATGCAAGAGACAGTAGTGTCAATAACAAAAGCACTGTCTCGTAACAATCTCACTTCCATTTCCTTATTATGTAGCTCGAGGCAGTGGAAGTGAAGGGCCCTGATGGAGCACAACCTCCAAACATGAAGAACTCGTACCAACGTGTTCTTTATCAGCTATAAAAATGTATTCACCTATTTATCCAATGAACCTTTTCAGAGTCGAATGCGTCCATTAATATGCCATCAGTGATAAACTGTGTCATTATTTCAGACCAAAAAGTGCAAAGTTAATAAAAAACAAAATTATAGTCAGAAGTTTCACGAAAGCATTTATTCTAGATTATTTGTTTACTATTACTGCACGTATTTGAGCGAAGATGTCGGTCTGAATGGCTACAGGTGTTTGAGCATGCGGCTACAGTGTAGCAGTGACGTTTAATGATGGCTGAATTGAAGACGGATATGCTTGTATAGTTTCCAAATGAATTACAACGCGCATTAAATCACGATTTTACTAAAAAGTAAAAAAATTCTGCTAAACTCTCTGATCTCGAAATGCATCTTTTTAATGGACGATATTAGCACTCATAAAGTTTGCTGATGACTCAACGATCTGAACAAAGCCGTGTTCATTTCTTATCACACTTATTTTTTATCAATGTGACATGCGTGATTTTCAATAAAATACTTAAAAGTTATGTTATTTCGAACAAATAAAGATAATAAAATAAGGTACGCCCTGCCTTAGAAGAATAGGCTACCCCACACCTCCACTGCTTGACACTCTCTTGTTTAAGTACCTCTTCACAGGAACATACACACAAGCAGTTTTCAGAGAAGATGGAAAAAGACACAAAGTCACAATCCGCCCAGGAACATCCGATCAGTAGAAAACAAATGACGAACGAGCTATTGCAGCATGAAGCTAGCTAACGTTAAAGCATGAAACAGCAGATAAAGTCTGGACGAAAATAGTTGTGTAGCTGTTTAGAGTTCCGGATTACCTCGTATCAAACACTGAATTATATATACACATACATACACAAATGAGAGAGGTAAACAGAAGAAACTGAACCACGGCTACGTATTTGTATAAACTAATGTTTCAAAGTTAACGGGGACGTTTCTATAACTTCTGTCCCTGACACAGCACAGGCATATGCTCCCTGCGAACCATAAATATTCAGAAATTACTTAAAATTCAACCATTCGCACCAAAACAACGCCGAACATCAATCGGCACAGTAGAGTCCGCGATCGATCAAATGCATTTTGTTTATAAACCGAAAGTTGTGCATCCGCAGCGTATTTATCGATTAAGTTTCCGAGCGAACGCGTAATTAAGAATTAAATACCCGGAGCCTCAACGTTGTTTTACAAAATAGCCAATGCCAAAAATAAAAGACGTCGGCTCGAGAGAAACTAGCAACACCGTTTTTCCAACATAACACTCGTAATCTTCCTCATCGATCACCAGGGTGTACGGACGAACTAATTATCGGTAACTCATTAAAAAAAACATGCACACATCAGAACGTGCAGCTACATTATGAGCTGTTGCCCACCAAAAACTTTCCAGCACCGCATTAGTCAATTTCACAAGGAACCCTCGTAACATTCCAGCACCGACTAAGCGCAAACCTACCGTGGGAGACCCACGCCACCGTTCCCGGTCTTTCTCCTCTTGATCTGTTGGTTTATTATTTTTTCACGATTTTTTCTCTAATTTTTCTTTTTTCGGGGCCTGAGTGTCTCGCGCTCCTCAGGCTGCAGCAGCAGAGTTATGGGGCGCGCGAGCATTGTGGGAGTGTGACGTCAGGCCACTTTCACAAACTCTTTACAGGGGCTGGTAAACTGTTGTGTGTGTTGTTTTTAGGGGTTGTGTTTTACTCGGCGTTATGATTAATGATGGATAGCGGCGGGACTGATGAGCATCGCAACTGCATGATTATCGAAAGCAAAAGGGAATTAGAAAGCCGATAGCGTTTTTAAATAATTCAATGCAGCATGTTTAATGCAAGGTGACTAAGTTAAGATGCACTCTCTGTTTCCTGCGCTCACGCGATTCTACGCTGTTTCGTGATTAAATGCAAAATGTGATCTTTATTTTTTTAAATCCAGTCATGTATTATTATTATTATAGCCTACTCACTATAAAATCATAAAACTCTTGTTTAAATGATTCATTTAATTAATAGGACAAGAAAGTGTAGAGGGACACTCAAATGTTAACATGAACAACGTATAGGATTTTTTCTACATTTAGATTGGCTTACCAATTATCAATTAAATTAATACTATCTTATTCTTTGTTATTTAACATGTATGCTTGGGGTTTAGCAGATGTAAAATAAAAATCAATAACAAGCTGTTTATTTACATGTTTCAATCTTGACATTTTGAAAATAGTTACATTTGTACTTAATATCTAATAGACAATCGATCAAACAATAATGTCATTCCAAGTCACACAAACTTGAAGGACTTATCTAGTCTTGATTTCTGTGCTCACATTAAATCAGGTGATATTGTTAGTACTTGTATATTAATGTGTATTTTTTTTTTGTTATTGTTAATATTGGCTAGTTGTGTCCCTGCAGAGACTGCTTGACCTTCGAAGGATGAAGAAGTGAAGAGCGGGTTCCACGTGTAGTTTCCCGATGGTCGCATTTCACCTTGTGTTTTTTTAGGTTGGGGGATTACTTCCAGGGCATACCAACCCGTTTCCTCACCACCCCAACCCCCTCCTCCGACCAGCGGATGGATGTGTGTGCGTGTGACACAGCGTGTAGGGGGTGGGGGAGCAAGGGTCTTCAAAAAGCTACTCAGCGTGTTCAGTGCTAAAGGGCGAAACGTTTCCAAGTTCTTGTCTAGGCTACTGATTTTTAACCTTAAAAACACCAAGAGAGCTCTCCTGCCACCTGAGTGAAATTAAACGTTTCAAAATGTGTCAGGTATATTTTTGTAGAACAGAAATTGTTGCATGAATAACTCAAAAAGATGGTGAAAAACTGTCTGGACACATATTCAGCATTTGGAGTGATAATATCAGGTAGTTTTAAAACGGAATTTTTGCGGCTTTCTCGATCAGAGGGGAAGTTCACGTGAGAGGGTCTGAATGCCTGAACGCCCGGAAGAGATGTTTAACTGAACGAACTTCAAAGACTATATCTTGGTCAATTTTTCTTAGGATGTACATTAAACTTTGGCAATCACGTACATTATTATTATTGCGTTCTTTTATTTTCCGATTTTGAAATAAATCCTTTATAATCCGAAAACACTGTTTCTATGTTGTTTATTACGGAAATAAATATATTTTTGTTTTTGTCTATAAAAAGACAAAAAATATATATTTTTTAAGAACAAATAAAAAGGTTTTCGTTAGAAATCAAATAAAAAGAGATCATAATATTTTAGAGGCATATGATAAGTAACAGATTTCTAAATTGTAATAAGTAACTCGTGTCTTTGTTAAACAAAATAATTTACAAAACAGTACATACCAGATTAAAGTGAAATAGTTTCTACATTAAATTTAGACAGCTAAATGTGAAATAAAGGGTGCAGTCAAAAAGAAAAGATCTAAGGGGGGAAATAAAAGACTATTGGTATAAGACATGTAATAAAAGACATTATGTGGTTTAAGATGATTAAAGGTTAGGGTTAGGGTTTTGTACAAATAAAATATAAAAATAACTAATGATCAAATGCCAAACAAATTATATAGAAAAGTATTATTTCCCTAAATGGCTTAAAGAATTACATATATGATAAACTTGTGTTGCAAATTGCAATGGGCATTATTTTTTTTTATTATATAAACAATTTTACAAGACATAGGCTAAAATAGTTACAGCTATTCATTATCAGAAAAATGAATGTATGATTGTCATACTGTATAACCTAATGAACTATTTATTCTTTATTTACTCTATGTAAAAGCAACTATAAAAGCCCTTTGTAAAAATCATAGATGTGCTTGGTTCATTTTTAAAGAATGTGATACTTGGACAAAAACTGAATCATGAACTTTTGATTTAAACTAGCTATTATAATTTACTTTTATAAGCTGGTTCAGAATAGAAGTTCATGCTATACCAATATTTAAAGTTATTTGTGTATTTACATAGTTAGCCAACAAACTGCCTATATATATATTTATCTTATTTAATTAACCATGAAATAAATAATCTGCTAATGTTTTACTATTTTATCACAATGAAAATCTATTAGTAGTAAGGATTGACCCCATTATCACTCAATCCTGGGGGTGGTTTTTGCTAACAGGCTCATATGGTTCTATAGTATATTTCTGAAGCAGTGTGGAAACAGGTTTCTTTGAAACATAACTGGTCTTAGTTCAGTGGTCAGAGGCAACTTCTCCAAACACCACACAGACGGATGTGAAGAGAAGGTCAGGCAAACTTCACACACCATAAAGTAAAGGTGAGTGGCTGGTGTTGAGTGAGTTTGAGAGCAGCTGTAGTTTATACAAACAAAATCGTTTCAATACATAAGACTGAATCAAATCTGAATCAAATCTGCTACCTGAATAACTAGTGAACAATAATGCATTAAATTGGATAAAGAGAAAAAGGAAAATTAGACAAACAAAAAGTGTAGCCTTTTAAATCAATCTATCATTATTTACGCAATAAATGTATCAGTTGTGTGCTATTTATTTATTAATAATGTTAGATTAAAAAAAGAAAAAAATCTAATCGATCATAAGGGGTATTTTCTATCCCTCATAGTGATGAAGGAAAGTTTTGCGGACCATCTTCCTCCTAAAGTTCGGGAAAAGAGAAGACAGTTTAACTGGATTCAGAAATTTCTTGTCCTGCAGGAAAACATTTAGCTGCCATGAGAATTGATTCATTATTTCATTATTATGGTATGCCATGATAAATATATTGTGAGCTTTAAATGCACACAGAAAATGCATATCATTTTTTAAGAATATATAAAGCACTACTTGACATAACCTTACTGGTCTAATAACAAATAACCACTCTGAACTGTCATTAAAAATGTGATCTTAAATTCCTTGTACAAAATAGACTGGTGAGGAAAAAAAACAAAGGCAACATAATGATTTGAGTTCAATTGTGTCTGACAGGTTTGGTCCTTTATTTAATGTGTAATGAGCCAGTCATTTATCATTGCAAAGACGGATTCTTTTTTCACACTTAAGAATACAAGAAATGTCTATTGTTCTTTATTTCATTGTGTTCTGAGACAGAACGTGTCTTGCAAAGCAATGGTGATATGTACATGTAATATAGAAGCATGCACCTCAACATTAACACAAAAACCTCAATTACAGTGTTACATATACAAAATGAGTAAATGAACAGATCATTTCTCAACATCACCAAACACCGTTTGATCAGTTACTTATGTTACAACTTATGGGAGCCATCAAATAAGCAACATACAATGGTTTGAGACAATATTTGTGGAAGAATTGTAGGTCCAACATTTTTGTGTTTTTATGTAGATTCAAAGGAGTTGACTTTCTCATTTATGCTCCTCTATTTCCCTGTATGCTGTATGCTAATATGTAATGGCTTCTTTTGTAAATTGAAATTACAATAACTTAAGGAAAACGAAACATTTTCCACTAGCATTGCAGTTTGAAAACACTTCATAAACATTCTAAAGCCACATGCAGAACATGACCCGACTTGATTAAGTCCAGAAGGATGTCGTTCAAAAATCAAAGAGCTCATTTAATTTGGGCAGTGCCCACTAAAATTGAGTCTCTCTCACTCTCCATCACACACACAACAAACCGGCAGGGTACTACTGTTAAGCATTTCTACACATTTTCGACAGAACTTTTCTTTTTAGCTCTAAATAAAGCAAAAACAAAGACTACACGCCAATTTAAAAGGAAGTGCTATTTCCCAGCCCTAGCTAAAAATATGTTATCTGATTGTTTGTTTATTTATTTCTTTAGGGTTTGTTTTGTACTTTGTGGCTGTGCTTCATTCAGGTTGATTACGGCGAAGAGGTGGTCTGTCATTTAGTCGCTCCAGATCGATTTTAAAGTGCTCTGTGAAACACTGCACACCAGTAAAACCTCTCCTCTCTCCACCTCAAAAGTGCTTGTAAAAAACCTATTATGGGGAACAAGGGGAGAGTGAGTTTCAAAGCAAAGTCGGCCCTCCATTCCTTCTCGACCAGCTCCTAATTACTCTTTGATTAACCATGAGACCCAAAAGCCGATATTTGCCTCTTTACACGAATGCCATGATGACAGGAACCAGAAACAGGAAAAACACACACTTGCACGCTAAAATAAACCCGAAAGAGTGTTTGAAGGGCATCGGGGGAACATCTGTGGCTGTTTATGAGTAAGTAGCCGGTAGTTAAATCTCTAACAGGTTTGGGTGTCATCCTGATTTCTCCTCTTCTCTCATTTTGTCTCTTGCCTCTCCGCGATCCCTCTCTTCATTTTTTTTTATGAACTTGAACACGTCCTCTCGATTAACCCTGTCATTCCCCAGCAAAAGCATAAACAGCGCCCTAAAAAAGTCATTGATGACAACAATGGCAATTAAGCACGAGGCGATTTGTACACATCTGGAGTGGATTTCAGTCCTTGGCGCACAAAATGAGCTTTTCGGCTGCCTTCTCCCCCCAACGCTGTTCAATTGGGGACTGCAGCGGGTTAAGGGGAGCATGTTTTTTTTATGTGTTTGGTTAAAAGCAGATGGTTGGTTTATGTTAACCCAGGAGGGTGATAAACAGCTTAGACGTACTATCAAAACCCAAAGTGAACATTGAAACTTGTGCATCTTTACAAAAAGAGTATTTGGATGATTCATTAGAGAAGACTAATGTTTTTTTTGTCCACGGTGTGTCCCAAAAATGGGAAATACATGAATGAATTAAATACTAAAAAAGTATTATTATTAAAATAAAGTTAAAGGCTACTTTAACATAGATTTGAGAAGCACTGCTCTAAAATTAAATAAAGACCAGGCAGCAACATCCTTTAAATTAAAGGAGCTAAAGATGCCATACCATTTTTTGATAGGTCCCGTTGAACGTGCAGTTTCTGCCAATCTCATATTAATTTTGAGTACCTGTAGAGTAGTATTGCATATGTCGGATCTTCGAAGAGTAAGCGGGTCTCGCTCGTGGGTTGATGCGTGGGTGGGCTATTTCTTTCGCTTTGCCGGGGACGTGCTTTTCTGGGAGAGTTGCCCAATAAGGGACTAAGAAAAGTTGTTATGCAACGGTTTTTCATGTTTGAAAAAAACTTTCCGAAAACCTATACGAAGCTTGGGGGAGTGTATTGAGCACAGAAATATTACGTAATACGTCCAACTCGTTTTTTGACAAATTCACCATGTCAAGCATGATAAGACAGCATGTTTAACATTGTAAAGAAGTCAGAATGCATGAAACACAGTTAAATCACCCCTTTAACATTCAACTGCACTACATACTGTCACTTAAGTCTGTAAAGTCATACAGTTGTTTTGAGTTGAAGAAGCCTTTTGTTTCACAGAATGGCATTGCAGTGGAAAAACATTCTTTAGACTAAAAACATTTTGGGGAATCTGTGACTGAATGGTGTTGCTTTTGAAGCACTTTTAAGAGGGGAGAGGAAGAGATGGTGTGTGGGAAGGTAGGAAACTCTGAACTTTAAGGTAAGAGCAATAGCCAGCAGTATCACCCGGCAGACCATCAGTGCGGTGGCTCTGGTCAAGGCTGATAAGACACTTGGGTGTATCCTGCAATGCTCTGCATACGCACATACAATTCTCCACCATTCCTTCCCAATACAATTTTGAAACAGATAATGTGACATTTATTTGATATGACGTGTCTTTAATCTTTCACGTGTGATTATATTTTCAAAGGCATAAAATCATCACTAAAATCTCTTACGTGAATACATTTAGTGTAATTTTTAACAGGAAGAAATTAGCAAATCATAATTCATTAATTTTTTTTTAAACCACTGTAGACAACCATTGTGTTTTGGATGTTGGTCCTCAGAATCCAGTACCTCAAGGAAAACGTATTTTTGTAGGCTAACGCCACGCTGGTTCCCTCGACCAAAAGCTTATGCATTTTTCCCATAGACTTTTGAAAGATCGCAAAAAATAAGCTCTGTGATTAACAAAGGTTTATGATGTTTACACGTTTTGACTATCAAGATAATCTTTACGATGAACACAACATTTGTTACTTTTGAAGCCAAAATACAATCGGCAGAAGAAAAAAGCTAACACGATGCTATAAACAGACTACACTTAAGGTCGCTAGATATCAACGTCATACTTTATTCAAAATGTGAACCCTGGTAAGTAATTACTCCGTGAATGAATCCGCATTTACATTTTAACAGATTTGTGCCATGTTGCATAAATTGTGAGCTTTATATGCGCGACAACGTTTAACGTCCCCGCCAAAGGAAGTAGTCACTTGTAACAAACTTGTTAGCAACCGCCGTTTTTAAAACACAATACGGCTTTAAAAAATCACAAGTGGATTATAATTGGTGTGTTTTATGTCATAGAATAAAACTTGAAAATATTTTGAGGTTTTGTTTCCCACAGACCTTATTTCGGGCGATTAACCAAAAACCCATTAAAAAAACCCATAGACTTGGAGCAACGTAACCTGAAGTCCTAAAATGCTAACTCGTATCTCGGTTTTGCATACAAAAATACATCATCTCCTCAGCTCCCTATAGGCTGCTGGTTTTTTTGTCAGTCTAAGTGGTTTAGAGGTTTTTACCAGCAAGAGTTTCTTGGCTATCCAGCTTGATAAGGATAACCATACTAGTTGATCAGTTTATAATGGGCCAGACTGAACCAGTAAAATGAATCTTCTCAACATTCATCTAAATCTAATCTAAAGCGAGTCTTTACGGAGCAGATTCTCATTTAGAGGAAACATTAGTTCTCTCCGAGTTGCTGTTCCTCTCTCTCATCATAATAGCTTCGCGCAGACAGTTCTTGAACACACAATGAGAAGCGATTGTTTTAAACTCTATCTCGTGGCCTTTGAAGATTTGATTCGCTTCCTCACCTGAAGGAAGTTTCAGAACTGCACAGTTAGAAAGCAAGGGCTCAGTCTCGCTACGGTGTATTATCATCACAGTCATCTCTAACAATGAACAACAATGTCTGGTGTGTGAGCGTATGTGTGTGTGCACACGTGAACTTTTCAATGAATGGGGGATGGGTCAGGTCATTATAGAGCAGGGTTAAATGGATGGCGGTAGACACAGGAAAGAAAGAAAGATGATGACAGAGTGCAGGAGGAAATGCTAAGAAATATGACGAGTGAATGGATGTGTATATGTCGCAGAGCACTGTGGTCACATAAAAATAAAATTATCTTGGCAGTTTCGCTGGGTTGTTCTTTTTTCTATGACAATTAACATTTTGTATGCGGACTGTGCTCTTTTTTCCATACAATGAGAAGTGAATGGGGGACTGATGTGTGTCAGCCAATATTCCTCCGAACATCTTCTGGGTTCCACCGAAGAAAGTCATATAGGTTTGGATCACAACCCTGGCTTTCTCCAGCTAAAAATAAAAATACCACGACCTACAAATTACATACATACATTTTAAAGGCTTAAAACTAAGCCCCTGAAAATGAACTAAGAGGCCAACACCTCTTGGACACTCTGTGTATACTACACGTCACGTGGAATGGTCTGTAGGGGAAACATGTACATTTTTATTCTGTTTTAATGATAACAGATAATAGTCTTTTCAATAATATGGATTCAGATGCATTGCAGCAGTGAAGGCGTCACATTCTCAGTCAGACTGAAATGCAACATGTGACATCCATTCAATCCAATTATAACTCGCATTATGAAGCACTGTTACAGACTCTACAGATAGAAATTAATGTTTACTTAGGGGTGACTAAGCCCGTTGTGAGAATACAAAGGCATTCTGCAAAACAAACAGTTAATTGGTCATCTAAATGTGGTTAAACATTAGTTATCCGAGTTGTTTTTAGTGTTAAATCAAAGAACCAGCAATAAACAATCTCACACTTTCAGTACGATGCAGCAGGAAGCTCAAGGCGGTTTCAGCAGCAACATAAACATAAACAAACGTTAACTTCCGGTTCACTGTAAAGAATCAATAACTGTTGAGTAGTTTAATTTACTTCAAATTAATATACAATCAAATATTTATATAAATGAATATGAATATAAATAAATAGACAATAACATGTTATATTATAGATTAACACAGACCGGAAGTTAACTTCGGGACAGGCACATACGTCCGAGGAAATAGTTATTTAACAAAAACATATTTTAAAGAAAATTTCCTCAAGAAAAATGTACAATTATTTATGCGCTACTGCATGTCACAACATCGAAAAAAAGTGCAGTCACTTACCTGACCAACTCAACGTGACAAAATATTTTAGTATAACAAATCTGCTTCATTTTACCCAGCCTTTTTATCTCTTACTTCGTAAATGTTTATTTGTAATCAAGTTTCTTCAATCGTGAATAATCGGTTCCAGAATCCAGAACTCTCAGGCACGTGAAGGGTTAACTAAATGCTCGCAGTGCATTGTGGGAGAGCGGATGCTTAACGATGGCGGCGACACCAAAGAACTTGAAACTTTTCATTGTAACTTATTTACACGTGGCGTTGTTTTCAACGCGCACGTTAATCAACGCGACAGACGTGACATGGGACGAGAATGGATATATTCTCTATTGTCCATGCATGGGTGAGCACAAACACATCTTGACGTATTTAGATGCAGAAGTGGATCCTAATGGATGCATGATCAGTTGAAAGCAAACATGCAGTAATATTTACTGCAGAGATTCACGATTAAATTCAACGTTGCGTTGGAATAAATGCATTTATGCGATGTTTTGTTCTTCAGGTCGTTTTGGAAATCAAGTGGATCATTTTCTCGGCTCTTTGGCTTTTGCCAAAATGCTAAACCGAACACTGGCTGTCCCGCCGTGGATTGTTTACCGACATCATTCACATCCTTTTACAAACGTAAACACAACGCACATTTACGGGACAAGCACATTTTATACAGTCATTTCTTAAGTCATTTCTGTTATGTCATTAAGTAGATCATTTGGAAAAGCTGCAATGTAAAGAAGGTATGGTTGTCTGTCCCTCTAAAACAGGCGCATGTCCCTTATAGTGAGTATTTTCAGTTGGTGCCCCTGAAGAAATACCACCGAGTGATCAGTCTTGAGGACTTCATGAAGCATCTGGCCCCCAAACATTGGCCCCAGGGCCAGAGAGTTGCCTATTGCTTTGAGTCTGCTGCTTACAGGAGCGCTGACAAGAAGACTTGTCCAATGAAGGTAACAGGTGTTTATTATATAGAGTGCAGAATAGTTTCTGAATACAGAACTAAGACAGCAGTAAGAAAAAATGATGACCGATCTTGATCTGGAAAACAGATACAACAGTGATTAAATGATTACTTTGTTTCGATTCCTTGCTAAGTTTCTTCTATCATTGACACTGTTATATTGGTATAATTTCAGAATTTGTAACTGGATTACTAAATATCAAAAATATGTTTTCAGAGGTGATGGAATCGCATGTATGATTCGGTGTATAAAAGTCACCCCTAAGAATATTGTTTTTAGAAACAAAAGCTGTGAGGTTCTTTATGTCAAACCAAATTATAGCCCATTCTACAGACGCACTGCCATCTATTGGAGTCTTACTAGAACTGCATTTTCCTTCACACCACAATACATGCATGTATTCCTTCATCACTGTGGTACACAATAACATAATAATAATTTTGGTACAGGATGGGAATCCTTTCGGCCCCTTCTGGGACCATATTGAAGTGGACTTTGATCGATCCGAACTGTTTGGAGGTTTGTCATTCAGCTCCTACTACCTACCCCACTGGATAAAAAGGTATGCTTTGAGCGAAACATCTTTTTTGAATGTTCATAATAGATATAAATAAACCGTCTGAACTGCTAATCGTTCAAATACCATTCATTTCTCTTTTTGCGTCAGGTTTCCTCCAATGGAGCATCCGGTTATGGCTCTTCCAGGAGCCCCAGCACAGTTCCCGGTACTGGAGGAGCATATACGTCTGCAGGAGTATGTGGTGTGGTCTGACAGAATGGTACAGGAAGGAGAGTATCAAATCAACACCCTACTAACCAGACCTTTCGTGGGGATCCATTTGAGAATTGGTTCTGACTGGGTAAGTTTGGTGTGTAACATTTTCTGCCGTACAGATTGTGTGACTAAGTTTTTCTTTGGTTCAGTTACAGTATATCAAACACAAATTATGCTGTAACATTTGAACAGCATGTTGTCCCAAAGCATTTCTCAGCTTAGATTCTTTGAAGCACCAATGCCAAGGGCTAAAATTGAGTCTTTTTCCATTCCTTGTTATTTGCTTTTCCACACAGATAAATGCATGTAAGATGTTAAACACAGGGGATACTGGGCCTCACTTCATGGCGTCTCCGCAGTGCGTTGGGTACGACCGTAAGACCGCTCTGGAGCTGACCATGACCATGTGTTTGCCGGATCTGTCTGAGATTCAGCGTGCAGTCAAACTTTGGGTAAAAAAGACCAACGCTCAGTCAGTATACATAGCCACAGACTCAGAATCGTACAGTACAGAGATTCAGAAACTCTTCAAGGGGAAGGTGAGGCTCTAACTCCTTAATTTGAGAACAGAACAGAACATAATGCTTAACATAATGTTAATAAATTTTGTTGTTTTGCTGTTTGCAGGTGAAAGTGGTCAGTTTGCGTCCGGACACTGCTCAAGTTGACCTGTATGTCCTCGGCCAGGCCGATCATTTCATTGGAAACTGTGTTTCCTCCTTCACAGCTTTTGTTAAAAGGGAGAGAGATATACATGGGAGACCCTCATCATTCTTTGGAATGGACTACCCAGGAAGGAAAAGAAAGGAGGAACTCTAACTTGAAACAAGAGTTGATACTGTGAAGAACAGGTGCAGATGATATTTTGGGGTGTTTGATTAGAATTAGAAAATTGGGTTTAGGAAATTTTTGATACCAACCCGTATTTAATGTGGGAATGAAGTGGACTTCATTCGACAATGCATATCACTATAACTTGTTTTAACATTCACAATTCCCCATGCTGTTTAATGTCTGTTTTTGTCACGCTCTGTCTTACTACAACCTTTTACTGTGACCCACCAAATGTTTGTAATGGTATATTGATTGTGCAGTACATTACCAGTAAGATGTTTGTGTTATTGACTTATTTGCATTTTTTGGTGATGGTAAACTTGCCTTCGTTAGGGTTGGTCAGAAAAGTAACGGGTATATGGGATTATTTGCACTTTTAAGGTGAAGGTCATTTAAGGTTCCCAGAGGCACCGGCGATGTGGCAGTCCACGTATTTCCGAATATTGATAAGCTTGAGTGTAAAAAATGTTAAATTCCTACAGTTTTAATTATGTATGAAAATTAATGTTGAATGTCTTACAGACCCTCTGATGTCTTGTAGCAATGCATCTGAGTTTATACATAGATTCTTTCCAAAGTCGGTGTTAAACGCAAAAATCTTTTTTACGTGTTTCAAGATGCTTAATTCCTGAAATTAGTTATCTTTTCCATGGGAAAAAAATAAAATGAGCAGTATTCTCACTGCACGCATGAACTTGGTTTAGTTTTATACTTTTATTTGAATTTGAAACTGAATCAATAATTCATATTTTACCGGAAAATGTAATTGATGTGATATGTTATTATTATAGGTTTTTATTTCGTGTTATCCAATTTAACATCACAATTGGTACATTTTTTTTTTCAAGCAGTATACAGTAGTACATTTTACAGGGTACAAACGAAATAATAAATTTGCTTATTTCGGGGTTTATGGCATCTGCATGAGATTAACCTGTTTACAACCTTTACAAACATTTATCTCAGTAACCGCAGTCTGCAAGCAAAGATTTAATGCAAACACCATAAGATTGTAAAACACCAAACATTTGCCAAGCAAATGTTGATAAAAGTCTTTAGAAATGACACAGAAAGCATTAAGATGTGTCACAATAAAGCAATATTGATATTTAAAAAACATGATTGATATTGTATTCATGTAGTAAATTAATAAATTATAAACAAATTTTGCTCTAAGAGCCACAATGGTTACGAACTCTTTCTTTCTCTCTTATTATAAGTGTGGTTCTTTTGGCAAATAGCACGAATGTAGGTGACAGTAACCGGTACATGCATCCCGGCCTGCAGGGGGACCAGCAGCTAAACTCCCTATTTTCCTTACTGTCGTTCCATTCCATCAGTGTTGCCAGGTCCGCAGATCTGGCAACCCTGCTTCCATACAGATATATTAGAGGCAGACATGGCAGACGGAGTCTGTACGCTGAGATATGGGTAATTTTGTATATCTGTAACGCCTGGTAGATTTGACAGATATATGAATCAGATGGATATGAAGGCGACGGTGATTTGCAAAATAAGGCAAGTTGGCAGAGGTGAGCGGGATTTTTATGTACATGCATGGCGTCTTGTAAATAAAGCGGTTTGTTTGCCGTTGCCAGGCCGCTTGTTTGGAGTCTCCGAGGAACTCCTTTCTCACTGACCCGTTTATTTTCTAAGCTGCAAGAGTTGAAGCGATTTTAATATTAAACCGTCTTTACATGTTATAAATCCTAACTAAATGTATGCCAACAAAATGTGTCTTCGGTGATTTGTTTTGTCGCTGTGTTTATGTCGCTTTCGTGCACGACAACCGAGATTGACTGTAATAAATCCATATTTATAGAATTAAAGAGATATCTGAGATTAAATAACGGGATAGGTTCGGAGGTGAATGGTCTATTAGGTTAGTAACGTTAGCTCTTAGCACTGCTGCTACAGCTAATGTAGCAGATGGATTGTTTTATCTTACATAAAGGTCACTCTTGCTTATACGAGGGTATTGCCACAAAAGATAAATTGTGTATATATATATCACAGCAACCCAAAATCTAGCAAATACCTTTTATTTGTTTTAAATCTATACGTTGGCTGCTTGTAAAATACGTACAGTAATAATATAGTGTAACATTTTTGCAGGTCGCCATTAAACTCATACTGTTGCGTTATGATGATGTTTCATTGTAAATTACATGATATAACATGGCATTAAACGGATAGTTTGGCAAACAGATATTTTTTGTCATCATCCTCATGTAGTTCAAAACCTGTATGCGACACTTTCTTCTGTGGACCACAAAGAATATATTTTGTGAAATGTCTCAGTGGTTTGGTTACCAACATTGTTCAGAATATCTTCTTTTGTTTTCTGCAGAAGAAAGAAAGTCAAACAGGCTTAAAATAAGGGTAAATAAAGGATGAATGAATTTAGATTTTTGGCTAAATTATCCCTTTAAATAGTTGCTAAAGTCATGTAATACACTCAGTGACTTTGGTCAGCCCCCTGCTTATTTATCGACGCCTGTAACCATGTTTTTTTATATTATATTATATTATTATAAAATGTTAAATGTATATTTTAAATGTAACTTGACATGCCTAAAGACATAACATTGTTACTCATAACACAATTTCATTGTAACCTGTTGGCACTCTACACATTTTACAGTAGACTGAATTTCATTGAATCTTTATTTACATATTTATTTGTTTGTTTTGCAGGCTCTGATGCAGGCAGTACCATCACTGTGAACTAATACCCGACATATTAAGGCACCAAAGTAATCCAAAAGCTGTCAAAATGTCCAAAAGCAAGAGTTCAGAAACGGTGAAGGTGGTGGTGCGGTGTCGCCCCATGAACGATAAAGAGCAAGTTGCCAACTTCGAGAGGGTGGTCACCGTGGATGTCAAGTTGGGGCAGGTGGCTGTGCGCAACTCTCGGGGTGCGTCCTCCCACGAGCACCCCAAAGTCTTCACGTTCGATTCCGTCTACGACTGGAACTCCAAACAGATGGAGCTCTATGACGAGACCTTCCGTCCGTTAGTAGACTCCGTACTGAATGGCTTCAACGGGACCATTTTTGCATATGGACAGACCGGGACCGGAAAAACCTACACGATGGAAGGGGTACGAAATGACCCTGATAAAAGAGGAGTCATTCCCAACTCCTTTGAACACATTTTCACGCACATCTCCCGCTCGCAGAACCAGCAATACTTGGTTAGGGCTTCTTACCTGGAGATTTATCAAGAAGAGATCAGGGACCTTTTATCGAAGGACCAATTGCGTCGTCTGGAACTCAAAGAGAGGCCCGATACGGGCGTGTACGTTAAAGATCTCTCTTCATTTGTCACCAAAAGTGTTCGTGAGATTGAGCATGTCATGAATGTGGGCAACCAGAACCGCTCTGTTGGTTCCACCAACATGAACGAGCACAGCTCCCGCTCTCACGCCATCTTTGTCATCACTATTGAGTGTAGCGAACTGGGTCCCGATGGGGAGAACCACATCCGGGTCGGGAAGCTCAACCTTGTCGACCTGGCTGGAAGTGAAAGGCAGGCCAAGACCGGTGCACAGGGTGAGCGCTTAAAAGAAGCCACCAAAATCAACCTCTCCTTGTCCGCTTTGGGTAATGTCATCTCAGCCCTGGTGGATGGAAGAAGCACCCACATCCCGTACCGTGACTCCAAACTCACAAGACTTTTACAAGATTCATTGGGCGGAAATGCCCGAACGGTCATGGTTGCCAATATTGGACCAGCCTCCTACAATCTAGATGAGACTTTGACAACGCTCCGCTATTCCAACCGTGCTAAAAACATTAAGAATAAGCCCCGGGTCAACGAAGACCCAAAGGATGCTCTTCTTCGAGAGTTTCAGGAGGAGATCGCACGCTTGAAAGAGCAGCTGGAGAAAAGATCTGGCAAGAAGAGGAGAAAGAGGAGGAGGATGAGGGTCGGAGAGGGAGGAGAAGAGTTGGATGATGGGGAGGATGATGATGATGAGGAGGAGGGGGAGGAGGAGGATGATGATGGAGGAATGGATGGGGATAAGAGCATTACGGATTATTGGAGGGAGCAGCAGGACAAGCTGGAAAAGGAGAGGAGAGCCATCATGGAGGATCACAGCCTGGTCGCCGAGGAGAAACAAAGGCTGCTTAGGGAGAAGGAGAAGAAGATGAATGATCTTCGGAAGGAAAAGGAGGCTTCTGAGATGCTGTCAGCCAAAGTTAAAGTAAGAAAGACCAAAACATGTGTCTAAAATATTGACAGTTGCAATATTAAACTTGCAAGCAAAACATTTCACAAAATATTTATTTACTCTTTTTATGCCCTCTTCATTTTCACTCAATTCAGTAAAAAAATAAAAGCATAGTTTACCCCAAAATTAGGTGCTCGCATTGCTAGGTGTAGGGGTAGGTCAACCAAAAAAAAAAATTCTGTAATCATTTACTCACCCTCTTGTCGTTACAAACCTTTATGACTTTGTTCTTCTGCAGAACACAAAAGAAGATATTTGGAAGAATGTTGGTAACCGAACAATGGTGGTGCCCACTGACTTGCATGGGTTTTGTGTCCATACAATGGAAGACAATGGCTACCGCCGTTGTTTTGGTTACCAGCATTCTTCAAAATATCTTTTGTGTTTTGCAGAAGATCAAAATTATCATTTTTGGATAAACCTTCCCTTTAAAGGCATACTTCACGTCATCATTTACTCACCCTCAGATTGTTCCAAACCTGTATACATTTCTTTGTTTTGCTGAACATACAGGAAGTAATTTGGAACAATTGTCCCCCGTTGATCCCATGGTAGGGAAAATAAATACAATGTGAGTCAATGGGGGGCGAGGTCTGACATTCTTCTAAATATCTTCCTGTGTGTTTTGCAAAACAAAGTCATTTGGAAAAATCTGAGGGTGAGTAAATGATGACAGAATTTCCTGTAGCTCCGTGGTAAGAGCACAGCGTTAACAACGCAAGGTCCGTGGGTTCGATCCCAGGGGATTGCATATACTTAGAAACAGATGTGTAGGATAATGCAATATAAGTCGCTTTGGATAAAAGCCTATGCCAAATGCATAAATAAGAATTTTCATTTTTGGGTGAAGTATCCCTTTAATTCGTAAACGCACCATTATCAACCCTTATCTTGGCTTGGCAAGTATCATGTTCAACATAGTTTAGTTTTATCAGGACATGCATCTGGCTTATCTTATTTTTGTCCTTTCAGGCCATGGAGAGCAAGCTGCTGGTTGGAGGAAAGAACATCGTGGACCACACCAATGAGCAACAAAAGATCCTGGAGCTTAAGAGACGGGAGATAGCCGAACAGGTAAAGTTTCCAATGACGGACTGTAGATGTGCTGTGTAATGATTGGGCTGGACTGTGTTCCAACATTTCAAGGTTGTTTCAAAGTGCACAGCTATTTGAGCCTCCTTATAGTTTGAGATGCGGATATTCTTGGAAACTTGACTTGCTGATCAAAGCATTCATTCCTATATTTTCCCCACACAGCAGTCTGATCCACATTTAGCCAGATTGTTTTCAGACAACTTTAAAATAACTCTGATGCAGTTTGTTGTGTTCCAAGGTCAAGATGAATTTCGTATTTGACACGGCGTGTTAACACGCTCTGGTAAAATCATTTTCCTAGTATGATTGGTCATTATTCATACTTGTATAATGTGTGTGTGAGCAGAAAAGGCGTGAAAGGGAGATGCAGCAGGAGATGGACTGTCATGATGAAGAGACTCTTGAGTTGAAAGAGACATACAGCTCACTGCAGCAGGAGGTGGACATCAAAACCAAGAAACTTAAAAAGGTACGCATGCGTGCAGACGGTCTGGAGCTCAGAAATTCTGAACGTGGTTTGGACATATTTTTGTAATATTAAACAATGCTTGAAAAGTGTTGGGTGCTGGTGCATGTGATCGGATGTATTTTTGGCTCCAGCTGTATTACTAGTAGGACGTTTCTCATTTCACATCTCGCGTCATTGTCCTTTCAGAATCATGAGAAGGACATTGCTGGGTTAAAGCATACTCTCCACCTTCTCTTGCGAGCGTCTCGCATTCACCTTTCTGTGTTTTTCTCTCTTCTAGCTGTTTTCAAAGCTGCAGTCAGTGAAGGCGGAGATTCAGGACGCTCAGGATGAGCATGTTAGATACAGACAGGAGCTGGAGCAGACGCAGAATGAGCTGACCAGAGAACTCAAACTCAAGTATGTAAACGCATTATCAGCGTTTATTCCATTTCGCCTCGCTGTTCTGTCTATACAAACAACTCCTACACATTATGTCTCAAAGGAGTTCCTCTCCTCTATCTTTATTACATAACACTTCCTCTCTTCGCTTGCTTGCTTCCTTTGCTTTAGCCTTAATGAACAGCTCATACTCTCATTACCGGTCACAAAGTTCCTTTTTAAAGTATTATATGATAACCAGTCACGCTTGAATTTAGCAATATTATGCGCTTCGCTTGTTTTGGTTTTAATTTAAAAAAGATCAAAACATAATCATTTTCTTTCATTAACGTATCGCTTCGCTTTTAAAGACATTTGTGAACCCACAGGAGTCCGTAGACCTCTTTTTAGCGATGGATGTATGGATGTGCTTTTTGGAGCTTTGGTTTGAGTCCTATCCTCAAAGATAAAATAACACCATTTCAATACACAATTGTTTGTTTGTGTTTAGCTGATCAAAGGATATCTTATACATTTGGGATGACATGAGGAGCAGTAAATTAAAAGAGAATTTCTTTAAAATAGTTGTAAAATGATAATTTGTCTCGAGGATGCAGCGGTTTGTGTCCCAGTTGATAATAGCAGTACAATGTGACTAACCAGAATAATCAAGGTTTTTAGATATTTTTATTGCTACGTGGCAACAATTACCAGTAGGTTCAGTAGATTCTCAGAAACAAACAAGACCCAGCATTCATGATATGCACGCTCTTAAGGCTGTGCAATTGGGCAATTAGTTGAAAGGGGTGTGTTCAAAAAAATAGCAGTGTGGCATTCAATCACTGAGGTCATCAATTTTGTGAAGAAACAGGTGTGAATCAGGTGGCCCCTATTTAAGGATGAAGCCAACACTTGTTGAACATGCATTTGAAAGCTGAGGAAAATGGGTCGTTCAAGACATTGTTCAGAAGAACAGCGTACTTTGATTAAAAAGTTGATTGGAGATGGGAAAACCTATAAAGAGGTGCAAAAAATGATAGGCTGTTCAGCTAAAATGATCTCCAATGCCTTAAAATGGAGAGCAAAACCAGAGAGACGTGGAAGAAAACGGAAGACAACCATCAAAATGGATAGAAGAATAACCAGAATGGCAAAGGCTCAGCCAATGATCACCTCCAGGATGATCAAAGACAGTCTGGAGTTACCTGTAAGTACTGTGACAGTTAGAAGACGTCTGTGTGAAGCTAATCTATTTTCAAGAATCCCCCGCAAAGTCCCTCTGTTAAAAAAAAGGCATGTGCAGAAGAGGTTACAATTTGCCAAAGAAACACATCAACTGGCCTAAAGAGAAATGGAGGAACATTTTGTGGACTGATGAGAGTAAAATTGTTCTTTTTGGGTCCAAGGGCCACAGGCAGTTTGTGAGACGACCCCCAAACTCTGAATTCAAGCCACAGTACACAGTGAAGACAGTGAAGCATGGAGGTGCAAGCATCATGATATGGGCATGTTTCTCCTACTATGGTGTTGGGCCTATTTATCACATACCAGGGATCATGGATCAGTTTGCATATGTTAAAATACTTGAAGAGGTCATGTTGCCCTATGCTGAAGAGGACATGCCCTTGAAATGGTTGTTTCAACAAGACAATGACCCAAAACACACTAGTAAACGGGCAAAGTCTTGGTTCCAAACCAACAAAATTAATGTTATGGAGTGGCCAGCCCAATCTCCAGACCTTAATCCAATTGAGAACTTGTGGGGTGATATCAAAAATGCTGTTTCTGAAGCAAAACCAAGAAATGTGAATGAATTGTGGAATGTTGTTAAAGAATCATGGAGTGGAATAACAGCTGAGAGGTGCCACAAGTTGGTTGACTCCATGCCACACAGATGTCAAGCAGTTTTAAAAAAACTGTGGTCATACAACTAAATATTAGTTAAGTGATTCACAGGATTGCTAAATCCCAGAAGAAAAAAAATGTTTGTACAAAATAGTTTTGAGTTTGTACAGTCAAAGGTAGACACTGCTATTTTTTTGAACACACCCCTTTCAACTAATTGCCCAATTGCACAGCCTTAAGAGCGTGCATATCATGAATGCTGGGTCTTGTTTGTTTTCTGAGAATCTACTGAACCTACTGGTAACTTGTTTGCCACGTAGCAATAAAAAATATACTAAAAACCTTGATTATTCTGGTTAGTCACATTGTACTGCTATTATTTTGAACAATACTGTACAGCCTGAATTTTTTTTTTAAGAGCACTCAGGTCTGAGACTTGCTGATGAAACACAATGCCTGAAAACCTGGACTAAGCAGCTACTACATTACAGATGTCAACAGTTTAATACTTCACACACACTGAGAGTTTAATGTATTGAGGTAGAGTGTCCATTAGGGAGAGAATTTATTTGACAGGCTGGGTTTGAGTGCCATAAACAGATTTTTCGTGTAACATTTGACTTCTACCCACCAGACATCTGATCATAGAGAACTTCATCCCACTGGAAGAGAAAAACAAGATTTTGACGAGGGCCGTTTTTGATGAGGAAGACGATATCTGGAAAATGACGCCCATCACTCGGATTCAGAAGTATGATGTGCATCAGTATGGTTGGGAAATGAATCGGCCAATGAGTCAGTGTCATTAAGTGTCATGAAGAATCGACTGAAGCATTTTTCACTGAAATTCTTGAAGGAATAGTTCCACTTCAGAATGAAAATTCGGTCATTATTTACACGCCCTCTGACTGCCGTTCTTCTGCCGAACACAAAAGAAGATATTTAGAAAAATGTTGGTAACCAAAAACCGTTGGTCTACATTGACTTGCATTTGCAGTTTTGTGTCCATACAATAGAAGTCAATGGGGACATACGGTTTTTGGTTACAAACATTTTTCAATATCTTTTGTGTTTTGCTGAAGAAAATCACAAAGGTTTAAAATGTCAACGGGGTGAGTAATTGATGAAGGAATTTTCATTTTGACGGTGAACTGTCCCTTTAATGTTCAATTTTAAATGAGGTGACTTTTTGGAAGGTTCATTGCTGAAATGTGGTGCAAAAATATTCATTGTTGTTTTATCTCTGTCTGTTTGTTTACTAGTGATCAGCAGATGATGGAAAGGCCGGTTTCTGCAGTCGGGTACAGCAGGCCTCTGAGTCAGCACGCCCGCATGGCTATGTTGATGCAACCTGATGTCAGATACAAGGTGTGCTGCTGACACAGTTCCCATAATCCACTGCACAGCACAACACAAAAGCTTTAGTTCCAGCCTCCTCATTCCTCATCACAGTGATACAGTAAAGCACATGATGTACAGAAACGTAATTGAAAGGGCTTTAGGATCAAATCATTTTGTAAACAAGTGAACTAAGTAGTCTGTTTACGGTTTACATTTAGTAAGTGTATCTGCATTGTATTTAAGTCCTAGGCTGTTGGAGAAGACTTAGGTGGGTCAGCATTTCTAGTTCTTTCAATATTTTTTTATCTTCCTGTTTCTACGGTTTGTGCTTAAATGTCTAGTGTATGAAATTTAGCAGCATCTACTGTTAGCAGTTTGACCGTTTAGAGCTACTGAAGAAACAACATGGTGAATTCCATGCTAGAGGACCTGCGCTATGTGTAGATAAAAATAGCTCATTCTTAGGTAATAAAAACGCTTTATTATGTTAGGTCTTTATACACCTCTGAAGACATAGTTATGTATAATTTATAGCATTTCTGTCAATAGATCGTCCTAAAAAGAACATATTGGATCTTGTTGTCTGTAAAGCTGCTTTGCAACAATGCACATTATGAAAAACGCTATATTTGTTCTGTATATTGCTTTCATATTTAATCTTCATTCTGTCTATGTTCCAGGCTGAAAATATCTTGCTGTTGGAGCTGGACCTGCCCACACGAACCACTAAAGACTACGAGGGGCCGGTTATAGCGCCTACAGTCGCTGCAGCTCTGGAAGATGCTCTGAGGGAGGAAGACGAGATCCAGGTGGACGCCTCCGGCTTCCATTCCAGCCTGGGTTCAGGTCCCGGCCTGTGTGCTTCCGCAGCTGGGTTCTCCAAGAAACCAAAGTCTGGGTAAGAACTTATTACATCCCACTGCTTGCTTTTTGTTTTCTTTGCCCATAGTTATTTTTCACCTTCCTTTTGTTTGTTCTTCTTTAATGTGCATATTATTTTTCCCACAATCCTCTAACAGCCGCCCCAAAACTGGCAAGAAGGCGAGCACCCCCACATCAGCTCACAGCCCGTCGTATGGCTCAGGGTCACCTCTGTACCCGCAGTCCCGCGGGCTTGTGCCCAAGTGAGACCGCTTCTCTGTGAAACCCTCCACCCGTCCCCCGATGCCGGTTGATTGCAAGTGTTCTCTATTCTGGGGACCAGAAGAGTCACAAGCCGCAATGGGAAAGTTTAAAAGGAAGTTAATGTATCAATCAACATTCAAATGCTTGAAACCTTATGCTTGTTGTGTTGTAATACAACCAATGCAAAACTAAACAAAGATGGCAATTGGAGGTTTTAAGAGCTTTGAAACTATCTTGTTTTTGGAGTAGATAACACAAATGTCACAGATTTTAATGTCTTACAATTCACCGAACAATGGAGATGAAATGGATGTAGTAAGCACTTAAGCAAAATGTAATGTGTTTTGTGCGTATATTAATGTGTGTGTGTGAGGCCATTAGAAGGGTTGAGACAACAAACGGTGCGGACATTGTGCCCATGTGTGTTATATAGGTGTCGTTTGTGGGAAATGTTTTATGTGGGTGCAAGAATGACTAGTTGTATATTGGTTCTGGATAGTTATGCTGGTTTTGTCCACACAAGCACTGTATTGTTATCTGACAAGAGAGTAAGGGTGTTACGTCATTGGCCAGGTCCCAAAACAATCTCTAAGACTATTTGAAAGGAGCAAGGCTGTGAGAAGAGGTCAGAGAGCTGTTCTTCAATAGGCTGCTGTTGCAGTCAGCGCTGTATCCAGAAGATGCTGTGTTTTCTTTGATGGGAGAGGTGGGTTAAAGGTTATTGTGCTCCAAGCATATCAGGGTTCTAAGTTGCCTTAGATTCTCATTTAATATGGAAGTCAATTGAACTGAGAGTCCCTTGACCTGATCGCTGAATATTTCAAATGAAAAGCCCAGTTCCTTACATGCCTCCTTCAAACATTTTTGTTGTATTTCGTGGGTTTGTATTTAATATCCAGTTTATACAAATTGTTTGCAAACAACCAATAGACTTGGTTTCACAATCTTAAGAAAACAAGTCTTAAAAGTAATACATGGATTGTCCCTCCTTTAACTTCCCCTTGATGGTAATACCATTACCTGCTGCTACTGTAGGGTTCTATTACCCCTTGTTACAAAACATACAGTTTATGTATATTGAGACATGTAGGTAAACATTTCTGCGTTATCATTTGCAGCTGTATTAAAAGAATAAATGCATTCTTAGAGTAACATGTAAAAGGCTAATTTATTACAGCAGCACAGTTTTATAAGCAATTGCAGATACGTTTTTAATGGTTTGTATCGTTTATTTTTTTATGTATGATTTAAAGTTCTGTACAAATTTATTTTTTGCATACAAGATTTGTTTCATTTTCACTAGCTTCGAGTTATTTCTTCTGCATCATCAAATATTAAACAAACAGCTTGTAAGAATCTGTATTCCGAATCCTGATGCTAATATATGATATTTGGTCATTAAAATGGCCTTGCGTTTAAAACATTTATAATAATAAATTGTGAATTTTATAATTGAAGTATGTAATATTTATATTTGACTCCTCAAGAATGTACTGATATTGCGTAGATCATTCCTTGTTGTTACGTAAAGGTAAATTATTGATAAGCATTACTTAAAAATACATCAAAAACATTACAGGCTGAATGAAATCGCATGTTTGCAGTCCAATACTCAGTCCATTATATGCAGTAATGCATGAGTTTAAAGATTAAGGCTTATGAGTAACCACAGTTCAACCCTTTTTTTCTACGAAAATGTTTTTGAATAAAACTACTTATTTCAGTTTACAATGCAATGCCCAAAATATTTTTTTTATTAAAGGATGAATTTTGGTGGACTATTTACTAATTTCCCCCTTTTACTAAAAACTCAGCTATTTTATCCTTCGTGATCTTGTAATATAAGACCTGGGCTACTAAATCCTGGAGTGGCTTACGGAGTTATAGTTATAATGTAATATAGAGTTTTTTAAAGCTGCAACCCATAACTTTTTGGGGTCAAAAATAAACAAAAATCAAGGTTCAAATCTGTCTTCTTACCTAACCCTGATTCGCAACGGTAAACTTATAATAATTTATATGTTTGATGTCATCACACTAAAGTAAATAAAGTACCTGCACTTTTATATTTTAAACAGAGATGGCGATAGAGAGGCAAAAGTTAAGAAATGCAGCTATAACTTTGCAATCGTTCAGTGATATATAACACATATAAATACTGCTAATTGCTACATGTAATATCCAATCAGGTATGTTACATAATATAATGGTAAAACAATTTAATATGTAAAAGTAGTATATGATGAAAAATGAACCATTCAGTTTTTCAAGTGTGCAAACTCAAACTTTATTGAATGATTTATTACCTACAAAGACACCGTCTTTTGAAGCAAAACCTGGTTGATATGCATGTATTTCAAATGAGCAAAATAATTCGCTGATTACGATGATAATATCCAAGATTAAAGGGCTCCCTAACCGTTGGTCTCATCAAGGACAAATAAAGAAAAGCAGTTGCACCCAAAACTCAGTGTAGAAATCCAGTCCTAGGGTTGCCAGATCCAACTACCGTATGCTCAGAGCGCTCCAACTAAACGGAGGGATTTTCATAACCACGGCCATGTACGGAAAGCAGATTTTTTTTCATATTTTTGGTCAAACAATAAAGCTCACATTTTGGTGTTTTTCTGTCTGAAAAAGAAAAATACTGAAACATCTTCCTGAGCAGGATCATGGATTTTAAACAACAATTAAACATTTGTGATTACTAATAAATAGAATTTCACAAAAAATGTTCACTGTATTCCATGTGATCTTTACAAGGAAATTGTTCGGGATACAATGACATGATAATGTATACCATTGCTCGTATCTGAGGGCTGATAACCGAGCCCAAAAATGACATCCGCCGAGTGTGAAAAAAGGCAAGATGACATTACATTGCCCGTGTCAAATATAACAACTGGCAACGGTAATCAAATCTACATGATGTGATACGATTCACGCTCTACCACAAATCTGAATACTGACATGCAGACACTGTTAGTAACTTTAGAGGAGTGAGGGTAAGAGCTCAACAGTGAAGGGCCAACTTTGGGGTCTTGTGTAAAGCAATAGAAAAATACTCAACTCTTGGGTCCATCATATCCATCTATACAACGTCTCAAAGTGATGCTCCTCTAAAAGAGCTTGACGCAACAAGCCCACACAAACTCACGCAATGCCCACAGGGACGGCACGGTGGATCATCTCAACTGAGTGGAACGTTTAAATTATACAGCCTCAAATTTGAGCTCGGGCGATTGTTCAGGAAATCTAGCCCGGCCCTTCACTTCCATTTCTGTACATTCCCAATCCAGTTGCTTTGCTTGTCAAAGGGATATGGATATCATGATGTTATTACCGGAGGACTTCATTTTCATGCTAATCCAGTTCGAGAGGTTTGGAGAGGAGGAAGAGGAAGCCTTTTCTCTATGCCTAATCGCCTTAGCGCTACACCGCTCCTATTAAGTCTCATTACGTCTCATTATGCTTCATTTCTCTCTGTAATACAGCAGATACATCTTCAGCGGCTCAGGTAATGGGAGTCTCAGAATCCTCTCCCTCAGAATGTTAACAGGAGGCTCGGCGCAGGCCGCCCCGCCTGCGCTTTGCTCATCTTCGGTACAAACGCCTCCCTCCTCGTCTTCCTCGGGCAGGTCTTCTCTCACTCTGCGACATCTTCTTTCGTCTTCCTCCTCCACCTCCTCTTCTTCCTCCTCCACTCCGCCGGGGTAGTTGCAGTCGTCCATTGCGGTGGGAATCATGGAGTCGTGGAGGACCACGGAGTTGACGCACTGCCTGTAGAATCGGCGACAGAAACGGCGCCGTTCGAAACGGGGGCCGTAGCGATGCATGGCCCGAGCCCCCGGGAAAGACACGCGTCTCTTCGTACGTCCTTCCCCCATGGCTATAGGCTGACGCAGAGTGTGTCGAATAGCGATACGGCAAAGGTCCTGCAAAGTCCGCACATCAAAAATGGCTGGAAGAAAAATGGAAAAAACATTTTGTGAATGTGTATGTTTTAAAGCAACACTCTGTAATTTTTTGACGGGGAATCTTATAAATCATTTATGACACTGGTAACAGACAATTGCGCTTATCAACCACATGAGGGAGCTGTCAGCAAAAGTTCTATAGTGTGGCTTTAACAAGAACTATTTACAGTTTATATAGAGATGAGCTGAAAAAATACATTCATTAGAAATTACAGTCACACTTGGATGAGTGGTTTCACACTGTGTTTTTGATATGGCAAGATTTTTAAACAAACCAATTTAAAAAAAAAATTTGCACCGAATGCAAACATTTTTACTCCAATGATCACGCGTGTTAATAGTTTTTTTTTTTTGGACGCCAGAAACTACTCGGTGACAAATAAGACCTTTGGGTCATGTGTCCAGAATAGCATCTCTGACCTCTGAATACAAAGAACTTCATAACAAGAGTTATGAACAGGAGAAATATGGCAAGCAAGTGCAGACATAATGGGAATCTGTTTATTATAAATGTACTACGTCTAACTAGCGCAATAATGTTACATCACACTATCATCATACTTATCATCACATTTCAGGAGAATAACAGCCTATCATTTACACTGGATAGTATTTCGTAGTACAAAATATAAATGATACGAGAGAACATTTTGCTTTCAAGCATGCAAACGTTTAACAGAGAATGTCAACTTCACATCAGACACTTGATGGGGACAGTTTTGGTGTGAAAACTCATTTGCAATTTTCATAGACGGAAGACTTTTTAGTGTGCTTACGTAAGGGGACGCTTTTAGGTCTGCCGTTGACATTCTGCTTGGGCTGAACCAGTGGGGCGAAAGTCACAGCAATGATTTTCTTGGTCTCCCAGGAGCTTTGACCTGTGCGGGTGATCCTGGTTAACTGCAAGAGAGAGTAGCTTAGATAATAAGCCCCCGGGTCAGTAATAACTACACTATTTACAAATTGCCCTATGTAAATGACTATTGTGTGTGTGTGTACATTGATTTTGAGTTTAAATAAATTCAAATACATCCAAAACGTCAATGCACACATATAAATGTATAAATAAACATGCACCAACCTTTTCCTCCAGGGGCAGAACCAAGATCCCGCCAACCTTCAACAGGTTCTTCATGTAGTTCTCATACTCTTTCTGGACTCCAGCACCACAGTAAACCCTGTCGTACTGTCTGCTCTCTGGTGGGATCTCCAGACAGTTCCCCACCACAAAGGTGGGTTCACAAAACTCGAACCTGCAGCCATTGAAACAAACCTGACTCATTGAGAAACGCAATTCATTGACAATTAGACCACGTCCAAGTTATAACACGAATAATAGCTCACTTGTCAAAGCTGTCACTGTTTTTGATGAAGAAGTCAAGTTTCTGATAGGCATATTCGACCACATCAGTGTGAAGTTCAACGCCATGGTTTACACCAAATGGACCTGCAGGACCATCAAGCGTATGATTTCTTCATGTCACCACAACTGCAGTTTATGGCAAACCAAACTTACTAACTCCAAATTCACAAAAACACATTTTAGTCCCAGACTAAAATGAATGTTTGACCTGTCTTACCTGAATATAACTTGCCCAGAAATATCTTTAAATATATCAGTGTCATTATTTTGTATCAAGATGCACACCAGTAATGTATTCTTCTATGGTATTTTTATAAATGCGACATAAATAACGAAGGCATAGTCCTGACTATGATAGTGGATGATGTCTCAGAACTGAAAATTGCTAACATTCTTCTAAATATCTTTCCCAGTGTTTATCAGAACAAATAAATGTATACAGGTTTGAAATACCTGAGGGTGACTAAATGATGACAGAATTTTCATTTTTGGGTGAACTGTCCCTTTAAATATAAAAATAAATTAAAAAAAAATCATCACCTAGTATAAGGCCCACCATGGTGCTGAGATACCCCGTTCCACTGCCCAGGTTAAGAAAGGACAGGCAAGGCTGCAGGTCCAAGGCCTCCATCACCTCAGAGTAAATACACGGGGCAGACAGATGGAGGTTTCCATGCCTCCACGCCAGATCTTTATAAGCGTTGTCACGAAACTCCTCCAGATAATAGTCAGCTCTGTCGATGGCTCTGAAGGCTCTTTCCACCAGATCCGAACGGATATAGTGGGCTTCCTTAAGGTTGTCAATCAACTCATCGTTGTCCTCTCCCGCACTGACGGCTCCGCCCATGGTGACCGGAGAAGAGCTCTAGAGACGGACCTGAGGTGTGCCTTTCACTGTTTGAAGAAACACAAAGACTCAATAAAGAAATAAGGTCAGACTTTTTTGCATAAGCTTTCCTCTTAAGACAATTAAATGAGACCGTTACATAGATAATTGGTGCTATGGCACACATCACTATTATTAATGCTTATATTGATCATTTGGATTTTGTTCATTCCTAATTTGACCTAATCATTTTTCCACATTGACGATAAAACAGACAGAGAAAAACACTGATAAACAGTGTCTAGCCTTTGCTAGGGACATGGACACCAGACATGTTACAGTTAGCAATCACATCAAACACCTTAGCAACCGCCTAGCAACCACTCAAGATTTTGTATGGTCAAGCACTATCTATATTTTCTTCAGAAAAAATGTTTATGATGCTGTAAAATAAATGTGGATTGGCCTACAAATCTGTAGAGATGATCATGGGCAATTCCGTTATGGATGTGACAACTTGAGAATGTTTTGTTACCAATATATTGAACATTGTTTTTATTTTACAATAAGAAAATTTCAGTCTATGCTCGAGTTTTCTATTTAAAAAGGGAAATATACATGCGTTATGGATTTGACAAAACATAGTTTGTAAGATTTCTGTGAATTAAAATGCATAAATCAAAAGCAATAATACCCACCAAATGGAGAAGGGATGGCTCTTCATAAAACATAAAATATTTTATATATATATTTATATATTCATATTTACTTTATTTTAAAATTTTCATGTGCCCATTTATGAAGAATATTGACTGTTATGGATGTAACAATTCTGAAAGCATCACTTACCTGACAATAGACAAAATGCGATAAAAACTTTGAGACTTCACATGGGAATGTAAAACCATCAAATGCTGACATATGTGCCATCATGGAGGCCATGACCTCCTTTGGTAAAAACATTTGTTTTCATGGTAAGTAAGGTTGGAATTTGCATGGACGTGCACTACACTGGAATTACTTCAAACTCCAACGTGTTTATCCATGAAGTTTATGCAAACTTCAGCCCGATTTTATTTCCACCCCTTATTTATATCCCAACGTGTTTATTCAAGTTAGTTTTAAGCATGGCTTATTTGCATAAACAAAGTACAGAGCAATCCGGAGAGCAAAAATTCACTAAAACTAAAAGTCTGCCAACAGGTAGAATTACAAAATTCAACCGTACGAAACAATAAAAATTGTCCAGTGCAGGCCAGAAGCAAAGTACAATGTTTAGTTGGACACATACAGTATATTGAGGTCATGCAAACTAAAACAAACAAGTGTGGTTAAAGCAATTCACAGTCCTAAATAATAATCTCTTGTGAGCAAGACTAGAGCAAAATTCATCCACCAATGAGAGAAGCTTTACTTATCTAGTGTTTTTTTTCAGTGCAACACGGTTCAGTGTTGAATGTTTTGTCTTTATGTTTCCTATAACTCTTATGTACATTGAATGATTATTACTGTGCTCCATATTGATGGCATCTAAAACAACACTCACTTCAGCACCAGCATGAATTCTAGTGGTTAAAAGACCATGTTTTATTAAAAAAAGCACCCCCAACAGACCACCATGAGAAGAGGATAATTAAGACAGTTAAATCATTCATGACTCACAGCACGTCAGCAAACCCCACAAGACTGTAAACTCACAGTTTGTGCATCTTCTCTTTCACGCTATTTTTAGAGGTCAGACAATACCAAGTAAAAAGTGTCTCGCTGTTGTGTCGCTCCAACAGATCTCTTGGCGGAAGCTCCGTTTAGAGCAGCCGATTGTGTTTGTTTGTTTGTCTTTTGGCAAGCAGACAGACAGATCGTTGTCTCACTTACTGCAGGTCAACTTTAGCACATTTAAAAAACTCAAATATGGCGCACTTATATAAACACAGTAGAAAATGTACGTCTGTCCGAAGCTAGCAGATGGGCTATAGGGGTCGTGCGGTCCTTCGCCTGTTTTAACGAACAAACGTTAAGCACGTGACACGACACAAAGACTCACACAACCTGTCTGTCGAAGCTGAATAATATATATTTATTAATACACATAGCAACACATACGAAACCACGTCACTATACAGCGCTTATCGAAAACAAAACAGCGGGGAAAAGTGTAAACGGTCTCGCGGAAAAACGTCACGCGTAGACTCAAACAACATCTAAATATACCGCTGACATCAGCAGCGCGTTCAACACAATATCGCTTGCATTCATATACAGGCCACGCCCGCATTCAAACCTTTGTCAACAGTTTAACACGAGGAGAAGCCCTTTGGAATCAGCGACGTAAACAAACAAAAGAGTCGCTGTGCCACATTGGCACTGAAACGCATCTTGCTGCGCAGTCTACATCGGTCCTTACCGTGTGAATACGGACCACGGCGGTTGTGTCGTACAAACCTACGACGTCCGTCGACTACATGAACACGTATGTTGTGAATTTCCCAGGGACATGTTTGGATACGGCCACAATAACGCCTAGCTCGCCTGCGAAAAAATGACGCGATGTAAACATAACCCAGCTGACGTATTGACGTCACACGCACGACGTCAAACGCACGCCGTCTCCAGATTGCCATAGAAGCACAGATTTTGTGCGAGTTGTGAAAATGTCTCCTAAATGTTTTAAAAACAAAATGATTTGAATGTGTTTTCTCGTTTGGTGTATTTACCTGCAAATTGTTTATTGAATCTTGATCATTGGACGCTTTTATTTACTTTTTTTATTTATTTACTTGTTTTTGTGTTCATGGTCTTAGGTTGTTGGTTGTTTCCTGACATATACAATAAACCAATAAACTGTTAACCATTAAAAAAGTAGGTCCCTGTTCTAAAGGTCAAAGTTTGAAGCCGTCGGATGCCGAGGGTTCCATGCAAATCTCTAGGATATTATGTTGCTAGGATTATTTTATGTGGCAGTGCTCTCATGCCTCCAGCAGAGGGCAGAATATTAAAGGCTTTAATACACCTGGATGACATTCATACTCCTGGAAATCTCTAAAAAGTGAAAGTCAAATGAAAAATACTCAAAACTAATGTTTGGACACAACTCGTTGTTTACCACTATTCTAATAATATCATAACCTGGGTTCCTTTTCCAAGTAGTTCAATTTTTGTTCGTAAGTTTGTCTTATATTTATCCACCCTATAAAACAAAATTGAAGTGCAAACCATTCTATCCAAAATATTCAGTCGGGCGCGTACAAACAAAGTATATATAAACAGACACACAGCATACAGTAACTGTACTCTCAAAAAGATCACCATTATTAACTCTTTATTAATGTTTCCCATATATAACACTGAAATGAACGATACTTCCACAAAACAGACATTGTTGTTCTCTTTAAACACTGATATCAATGAGCACAGGTACAAGGGTACACAAACACGGTCACAATCCAAAACCAGCTACACACTTCATTTCCAAAGTTACCTGGAATCACGCACAGCCATAGCTTGTCCTGCTCTACAAGAAATAAAAACCTACGGAAATGCTACAAAAGTGACAAAAACACGTATCCTGTGGAAGTGCTTATTTTTTGGAAGTACCATTTTTTGTCATTTTCTAAAGGAGAATAATGTGGCTACAAAATCACCAGTAAAAATAGCTGATCTCTGTAAAAAGGACTCAAGAGGACAAGCCTTGGCCGTGGGTGAAAATACATATTTTTTTGTCATTGACTTGGAAATATTCTTTCATACAACAACACGTCTTTATTACAAATGTACAGAATCCCATTGTTGTCAGAATAATGCCCTGTGCATAAATGCTTAATCTGGTATACGTTTGGTTTCCGATTCAATGAAATGACCCATCATAAAACCTGAATCAAAATCACAGTTTGTCACAAAGTGTTTGGGAAGTTTATGTATCGTGATCAATTTTTTGAATATCAATTTCTGCCTATCATGTTCACTGCTTTACTGTTTTGTTTTATTTTATCGTCAAAAGAAGGAAAGAAAAAATATTTTGCCGTCCTGAGTGGGATTTGAACCCAGTCCTTAAATGTAAACACACCCTTTCCTGCAGTGAACAGAAGCGAGAAAAGGCACACATGAGAAACCACAGAGCTGTAAGCTACAGTACACAGAGAACGAGGGCCGTTTTGGTTATATCAGCTTAATGGGACAAACAGTGTCATTTCAACAAGGCTTCCGACTTGGATGCTATTACAGTTCCTCTCATGAAAGTATATATGACATAGGAACCCATTTTATTTGACCTGTCAAGTCAAGGTCACACTTGGAAAGTCTGTACTTTCAGTATAATACATACGAAGATGCAAAATGTAAAATGTTCTTGTTGATTCATACGTTTGGTAACGTATGGAAAAAAGACTGATGAAGAAAATGTTTGGTGTGATGGGTCATGGATACACATAATACAAACTTGCTACACTGCTCAAGAGAACATGCTACATTATAAGGCTGTATCTACATCTCACTATAACATTCATAGCTGCTCATCTTCTCTGACAGCGAGCGTTTAAAAAGCATGCATCAGGAGGAATAATTCACACATGCTTACAGGATCTCACGTCAGAAGTAATAAGCAGATATAAATGTTTCTTTTCCAACATGAAGCCTCTTTAGATAACAGTAGTGACATTTGCGCTGAAGATTCTCTCTATACCTCTATAATATTTAATAGTAGGAAGAAGATACTGCTGTTATGCCTATTTCAGTTAAAGAAGTGGTTTTGTATTGAAATGCAACTCACATCTTTCCTGCGGAAAGGTTACAGAGAACGAGGCGAATGAGTCCAGGAGAGGATTTGACATTCTATGAAAATGGACAAAGATTTATGCAACAAGCGTCCGCTTCATTCTCTGGTGTGAGGGCAAACCAATGACAATCTCGGACTGAAAACTATCTTTTCTGTTTATCCAAGCTAAGCTTCTGAACAAATCTGATAGTTCGTACTAGACAGGTTTTTGTTGAGGTGACAAGGCAACAATACGCCCAGAAACTTCAGTCAGATAAGACAAGCCTTAATAAGGGGGCTCTTGATGTTAAATTGAACATGGTTGAATCAACCCCCGTGGTCTATGCATCAAAGGGCATTTGACATTTCAGACAGCATACAGAATCACATGAAACAACAACAAGACAAGCAAAAGACATTTGCAAATGTGACGCAATTTGTTTGGTGCAATGAACAGTTTTCTGTTAGCCAACAGCCGTTTGCTCTCTTCCTAAAATAAATCAAAGAAATAAACACACACGGAAAACCTTTTGGCTGAAAGGTCATTAGTTGGCATTCAAGATTTGGAGATTTGGAATAGTGCACACATGTTCTGTCTATCACAGTTGCTGCTATCATAGCAAATGAACAATATGGTCGCCGGGTACCATTTTAGCAAATGATACACGCGCTCTATTGGCAAAATAGAGGCGCTGTTGTGATGATGTCAATTCCACACTTGTCCAGCGTGGTTTGTCCCAACGGAACTGCACGACACCGTACAACACCACACTAAAAACAGATCAGCACACTACAATTACAGTCTCATTGAACACTTTGACTAACCTTTTAACCATTGTCCCATTAATGTGACTGACATACACACAGAGGCCCAGCGAGACCAGAAAACGGCTGAAAAATAGGAAACTCTACAAACATCCTCTTATCCGTTGCTTTAGAAATAGGTACGTTTACATTTTATAAAACACACTGTTTCTCGCAACCACAGTAAACTGGGTCTTTTTTCATATTTAGTTATCTATCGATAGTAGTACTCACAGCTTTTGGAAAGATATTGTTTTTGTTTAGCTATTGTAAGAGAAAAAGAGTTAACAACTACACTGAAAAAATATATGTATGTTTATATACTATATATAGCTTTTTTTGTCTTCTTTTTTCTTTTAAATACAGAATGAATATATTGTGTAGATATGGCCATCATGGCAAAGGAAGAAAGGCATCTGTCACAACCCCCACTTATGCCGCGGGGTCACATGACCCGAGGGAAGTGAGGTCGCTGAATGGGCGGCGTCGTTAACGAAAGCACTGGTCAGTGGCACTTTGTGCATTGAAGAAATAAAATTCTAGTATAAGGCTACACGGGTGTGACACTAGCTGAGTAAGGACATCGTGGTTCCAGAGTTTCCTTTGAGACGGTTGGTATTCACCTCCCGTTCCCCACGTGGCACAAATGCCCACCCACGGTCCAAAAAGTCTCTAAAGATAATCATTTTAGCCGAGAGCAAAAATAATCCATTTGCGATTCGTAAGGGTCTTTCAGGGGCAACAGTTTTTGGCCACTACAGAGAGCTTGAAGAGATAAAAAACACAGCGAAAGAGGATTCACCGTTTCCTCCTGTGAACTTCTTCCTGTTGAGATTGACGGGGTAAGAGTCAAAGCCGTAGTTTCCACAGTTTTGGAATTGCTTTTCTTCTCTTTACATTCCTAATAAGAAGTAATGCTGGTATAAGGAAAACCCTTGATAATCATAATTTGTAATTCTCTTGTCCAAACATGTTTTTTGTCTTTATTTTTCAATCGCCAAAAGTTCTTCAAGACTACTAAGACTTCACAAACACACAGAGACGTTACAAAATAAATATACATTACAACAATCACATTTTATAATTTCATAAATATTAAATAAATAATAAATAGAGATGATACTTCTGCCTCGGGTTTGGAAATTTGGGTCAAAATAAAATGCAGATAGATATATATATATATATAGAGAGAGAGAGAGAGAGAGAGAGTGAGAGAGAGAGAGAAAGAGAGAGAAATACAAAATTATCAAAACATTATCGGTTAAAAATATTTGCACTTAAAAACTGTTTAAAAACTCTTTAGTCAAACGAAAAGGAGTTATAAAAATTAGTAGTTTGTTTTTCTCTTTCCAAACATTAATGTGGCGAGTCACATTTTTATAAGAAGTGTTTTTTTCCACTGTGGATTTTTAAATAAGTAAATTAAAATAAATAACACAGGGAAAAATAAATTATAACAAAACATAAATAAGTGTCTGGACAAATTTAGTATAATTTATGTATCAGTAACAATCCCTCAACTTGTCGGATGTTGAATTGACTGAAATGAAGTGCAACTCATTGTTCATATGAAAAAGATATGACTACATTGGGTCCTACAGTGTAAGTACTACAAATAAAGGAGATTAAACCAGTGCTCCTGCATGTAGCTCTGAAAACAAGAAAAAATAAATAAAAAAAGCTTTCTGAGGCAAGATAAAATAGTGTTTTAACAAGTGAAATTTACAGAGCCACATGGCATGACTCAAAAAGCAGAGAGAATGTTAACATGACATTCTTTCCATTCCCACACTTTCATCCAATACCGTTGCCTTCAACGAGAAGAAAAGGAAGGATGGATGAGGAAATACTGCATATGTGTGTCCCGTCTGGCCTTGCGTGAATCAAGGACCACATATCGTTTGAGACGTCACATTTGCTGTTTAAGAGCAGTGTCCTCACAAATTTCATCCAAAACCTGCATACTCTGCATACTGAGGTTTTGGAGCTCCTTCCTGCCCTCGCGGCTTCTTCTTCAAAAACATCTTCAATCACTTTTTTCACCGGATGAATGTAAAACAAAACTCTAAAGAATATTTGATTTGTGTCTCTCCTTGTCTTTGTAAATAAACTGAAGGATTTGGTTCCGTTCTTTCTCTCCTCCCCTTCCAATCCAGCAGCTTTTGTGGATTTTGGTCCGTAGTAATATATATTATATACCTCTTTTATCTCTCATCACAGAATGCTCCCTGGGTTGAAGGTTTAGAGTGTTGTTCAAAAAAACCTGAATGCCCTTTTTGTGTTATTAATATGCTCTTCGCATCACGCCTCTTCACACCTTGATGCCTTTCACCGCCTTGTTGATGGTCTCCAGAAGGGCCTTGTTTTCCGGATTCTGGTAGCAGTCCTTATTGGTGTACATGTCAGTCAAAGTGCTCACGTAGCTCTCGAAATTCTGCTCTGTGATTGGCTCCTGCTGTAATGCAAATCGGAGCCCCAGTTTGTGAGATGGATATAAATGCATCTAAATTATGTGGATTTCTAGAATAGGAATGCTTTTATGAGCTCCAATGTTTTTGCTTGTGTCTTTGTATGCGTGTGTGTGTGTGTCTGCAATAACTTACCATCTGAGGCAGGCGTATGTTGGCCAGACTGCGTATAAGAGCTTGACTGAGTCCAGACAGCTCCATGAACAAAGCTTCGTTCTGTTCCTCAATAATCTTATTCTCCTCTTCGATGTTTTTCAGGTTGTTCTCCATGGATGTGATCTATAGCATTAGAAAGGGATTAAAATCAACCACTTTCTCCACTATCCCATGTTGCAAGTTACATTGCAAGTTCAAGTTTTAAATAGAAAAAAATATGATATATTTTATAAATATTCATAAATGGATTAAAAACAAAGGTTATTTTAGATTAGTAAAATTTAACTTTGAAAATGTTTCTGTTTATTGCAATCAAATAAATATTGATCTTAACATTATTGCAAGAACAAAACGAAAATTTTAAATGTTGAAATTGAAACTAAAATTGAATTGAAAATAAACGGAATGAAGTTTAAGGTACTAATAGTATAATAATAAACAAAAATAAAACTAAAAACTTGATCTCATTTAGAAACAAAATAATAAAATGACGAGGCAAATAACAAAATAGCTAAAAATGTAACAAAAATTAAAATAAAAAGCTAAAAATAAAAAGCTAATTTTAAATATGAATAAAACTTAACTATAATAACTCCCTGACAGCATTATATTATATCAAAGTTGCATGTCTAACCTGTGTTTGAAGGTTGACCATATCTGCCTCCATCTCATTGTTAGATTCATTGAGCTCATTAATTTCTTTATTGAGTTGCTTGATGTCTTCATCATTGTCTAACACTGCAAAGAGAGGAACGAGTCTTAATTAAATTGATTTAATTATATTGAAGACGTTCTCAAATGGATGGAGAGTCTCACCGTCGCTGGCTCTGAATTTAGTGCTGAGATACTCATCTCCAGGGAACTTGGTTTTCTTTTTATTGAGGGAGGCTCTTGGGCAGCCTGAGAGACTGAAACCAAACACACTTCATTCTTACCGTCATCATCATCTTCATCACTATCAAAAACTATACACCGTTTTGCCCTACAAGTGGCACCGAAATAATGCAAAATGTATTTTTTCAAATCCAACCCACGATTAGCTTAAGGTCCTCCCCACCCAATACGTTTTTAAATGACACAACTCCCCTAACAATTTTCTTCAAGTGCCATTGAAACCCTCTTATTTTCTTCTCTCAAGTACCTGCGGTGGGTGAGGAAGCTGCCGTTGGCATGTCCCGATCCGTCGCATCCAGGCGTAGGGCACGAGGGGCCTTCGGTCTTAAACGCCTTCCAGGAGAACGGAGATCCGTTCAGCAAACCCTCCTTCTGCCGCCTGGCTGCCAGCGGGCATCCATACGCGCTCCGGTGAGTGGCGTACTTCCCGCTGATGTGACCCAGGCTGTCGCACCCCGGCACTGGACACCTGTAAGACAAACAGAGGTGGACACAAACAGATGGGTATGACAGATAGAAGACAATGTATAAAACAGAAACACACAGTTTGGAAAGTGTAAAACAACGGACAGGTCTGATTGTAAAAGCAATGCGAATATCACCTTGCTATGTACTTTAGTCATCTTGTTCTGCTCTCTCGCTCAAGTGTTGTTTTTTGTAAAGTCAGCTATATTTAGCTACATACTTTGCCCAACAGTGACTGTGAATACTACAACATTGAAAAAACGGAAAAAGGCATTTTTACATGCTGGAAGCTCGAGTGACACCACATGCGGCTGCTCATTGACTTGTGTGAATTCGTGTGGATGAAAAGCTTCTACATTTGGCAGTCAAAAAAGCAGACAAAAGACTAACTAACAAAAACATGCACAACATTTCAATGGCTCGTGAGCCATCTGTGCTGCAATCTACTGTTCGCACTGTGTCTTCTTGCTTGTAAAAATAAAATAAAAGGCTAAAAGAAATTTGAACTAGTTCCCCACGTGGGGAACTCTACAATTGATTCGCACGAGCGAGGTATTCAGAAGGTTGCCAAGGTGATATTTAACAAAGCTGCATTATTTTGGGGCCGTGGTGCTCTCACATCTCAAATGATTCCACATAGAAATGTTTCTTAAATCAGAACTTGGTTCTTGTAGGAAAGGCGTTTTCTAAGCTGCATTACACTGCTGTAAAATGATTTCACCATTACCTGACAGCAAACAGCTAAAACAATATTTGTTACCGTATGAGTAGCATTAAAGAAAGGGAAAAGTCTTTCTAGGAAGTACGAACTTTACGAGCTCCGAGTCCTCCTTGTCGTCCTTGAGGGGTGTTGTTTTTATCCCACTTTTCTTGGCCCGTGGACACCCAGACAAACTGAAAACAGAGAGTACGCAGCTCGTGATCAGAGGAGCCAGAAACTCAGAACAACATGGGTCGAGAACTACGTCAGTCAGTCCGCGGTAACTGAAGAGTTTAGTGACCCAAAACAAAGCAGAAGAAACCAAATTCAAGTACTTTTGATAAAGACGCAACAGAAGGTAAGCGATACGCCGTGTCCGAGCCGGGTGATGCAACGGGTTTCAAACGTTAAGCAACTTTCTGTCCTCAGCGACAGTGATGTGTTACAGCCAATCGGAAATGTGATGTTAAAGCTAGGTGAAGAGGGGTTTTGGACCAGTGACAGTTCGCTGCAGGTGTTGCTACTCAGTGACAAAAATAGAAATCGAGCGTTTTTTGAGAAAAGAAATGTAGATTACTATGAGACTTTTTGATGCACACCCAGGTATGACACAGTGTTAGAGCGGTAAAGACGCTTCTGTTGAGTTACTTCACAAAAGTGCATAAAAACAGGGGTATGTTCCCTATATCCTACTCACCAATCGAAAAGTGTCTAAAATACAACTAGCGCTAAACTTCTCTGTCCTGTGTTTGTATTTGTGTGTACGTTGGAGGGATTGCTGAACGTGTCATACCTTCTGTGAGATGCGTAGTTGCCGGTGATATGTCCTGAACCATCGCATCCTGGAGTTGGACATCTAAAAGTGAAGTCAAAGGTTAAAGATGGAGAGTTTGGGACAGGGGTTAACTTTTATTCATGTAGAAATACTATGTGTCCAGTGTGTCATTTTTAGGAGGATCTATTGACAGAAATGCAATATAATACATAACTATGTCTTCAGAGGTGTTTAAAGTCCTTACATAATGAAGCGTTATGTTTTTATTGTCTTAGAATGAGCTAATCTATCTACATAAACCGCGGGTCTCCTTACATGGAATTCGCCATGTTGTTTCTACAGTAGCCCTAAATGGACGAACTTCACAAATACAGTATCTCCTGAGCAAAGACGCAAAAACGTAATGACATCTTAGTTCTGTGTCAGCCCAAGTAGTGCTTCGAAAGGGCGGAGTGAGCCGTTGGTTACAATTCGCAACCTCACCACTAGATGCCGCTTAATTTCATACACTGGACCCTTAAGACTCCTTTAAGTAACCTTTAACATCATCAACATGTTGAATGTGCATCATACTGTTTCATAAGAAACAAAAAACAAAGAGAGTAAAAAGCAGAATTCCGCCAAGCATACCCAAGTGAACGTGAATGAAAAGAGCGAGTGCAGAAGTAAAGCACACATACTTGAGATCGGCTGTGTGTGCTGCCATGAGGGACCGCAGACTCTTATCAGCGAGAGGACAACCAGACAGGCTAAAAACGCAGAAGAGGGATACGAAAGAGAGAAGAGAGAGGATAAAGTAGAAAGAACCCAGAACATCCCGAGTCAGTAAAGCAGAAGAGCAGGCCCGAGTTAAGCAAAAGAGAGAGATAACATCTACATCACATGTCCTGCACAGGGCACAAAAAGCTAAAAGGAAACATGTGCATTCTGTACCTGCGATGGGATGCGTAGTTTCCCGTGATGTGGCCGCTGCCGTCACAGCCAGGAGTGGGACATCTGCACCAGGAGACAAAATGCAAAATAAAAGCCTGACTAAGTGAAACATTCTGCTGATTTTTATTATGTGCACAAAAAATTTTCACCACCACCACTTACATCAAGAGTTCCTTCTTGGTGTCCTTGGGCTGGAACCGGACCTTGAAGCTAGGGGTCGTGACCTCTCCGGGGTACGTCCTGTCTTCGAGGACGTCCTGCATCATGTCGCAGTCCTCTTGGTCGGACGAGGCGTACGAGTGAGCGCTGTGGTCCATCTGTGTAAAGATAAGCAAGCATACATTACACACGCGGTAACTAAAGTGCGTCTGATGGTTAAATGCTACTTGTGAATCTATCCTGTAAATAAACAGGAACTCTACCTCTTCTAGCTCCTCCTCTCTCTGCCGATTGGGCTTGGTGTAGTCCAGAGGCCCCTCCCACGCTTCCTGTTTGTAGGCGTGTAAAGAGTGGGGAGAGATGCTGCTGTTGCCATGGTGAAGAGATGAGGACGAGGATGATGAAGACAGATCGGGGGAGCGCACTGGACTGGCGCAAGACACGCCGGCTTCCTTTTTTATAGGTTTCTTCATGCTCAAGTCCAGAGTGCCGTTTTCGTCAACTTCTATTTCCATACTCTGCAAAAGAGAGAGATAAAATATGTAGGTAGTTGCTACTGAGTATTTAGAGGATGTAAATGAATGGCACACGGAAATAACGCTGAAGAAAAATCTGGTTAATTCCTGACATAGAGTGTGTACATAGAGATGAAGATGTGCACACACATCAGGCACTGATCCCAGAGCAGTCCCAGTATGATTAGCGTTGGGCCACTGGGCCTTTCTGCCCATTAATCTTCCCCTTTTATCCCCTTCTGCTAAAAACATGTCAGGAAATCGAAAAATGATGAAGAAGTCACTCTCTGGGCCGAGGAGAAAGCCTTTTTTATATCAAAGTATCGAGGACAGACGTTCTCCAATTACAGTCCAGATCCCACCGTTCTCCACCAGCGGCAGACGGATGAGGACCTGATAGATGATGTTATTGGACGTAAACAGGGACGAGGAGGAAAAGAAATAAAGGCGAGAGATAATAGTGGGAACGGGAGAGAGACGCTCTCATTAGCATTAGTCATGGAAATACTGAATAAAAGAATATAGAGCACCTGGTCCTGCCGATCCGGGGAGCTCACTATCAACTTAATGCAATAACAACATGAAGAGGAGATAGGGATGAAACTAATGGAGGTGCAGATGAAAGAGAAGGAAGATGACGCAATAGGGTCTCAACAGCGAGCGGGCACGAAAACGCATTCATCAGACAGTCTGATACAAACACTGTTGAGATCAATCAGACGCACACTTTCTTCAATTAACTGATTCCATTTGCATGAAAACATATGAACAGTTTTTAATACTAGACACTTATATGTGGCATGTGTCCTTTGTGGGAAGATACACGCTGCTTATAAAGCAGTTTGGATAGCTATAATAAATAATTTACAATAGTGTTTACAGAAGGATTATTACAGTGACAACATTAAACTCCACCACATACAACTAAATGTCATTAGCAAGACAAAAATGATCTAGATTTAAATAATATAATACCAAATATTTATAAACTTTAGTATTCGAACTAAATGTAATGTAACAAAATTGTATATCACTATACGGATTAATAAAACATACATTTCCACATCCTCCGAGAAAACTCATGATCAAAGACTCATCAAAGACCGTTGATCAAAGAAATCAATCTGAGAGTTGTTTTTTATTTTGAGGCTGTTTTTTAACAAACCAAACAAATAAACTGTATCACTAAAATGATTTACACCCAAAAATATAAATTCTGTCATCTGTCACTACCATAGTAGGAAAAAAGACAATGGTAGTCAGAAGTGCCCCAGAACTGTTTTCTTTCCTACATTCTTCAAAATATCTTATTTTGTGCTCAACAGAACAAAGAAATGTATAAAGAAATTTTCCCACTATGGAAGTAAATGGTGGCCAAGAACTGTTTGGTTATAAACATTCTTCCATATATCTATCTCAAATACATTTATACAGATTTTGAGGGTGAGTAAATGACGACAGAATTTTTATTTTGGGGTGAACTGTCCCTTTAAGGAAGAACAACAACAGATAAAATAACAACATTAGCGTCTACACCAACGGACGATAATATTACGGCTCTTGCGCTTAAGTTTCACATTATAAATGCAAAATAAATTTACATTTAATTTATTTATTTCGATTTTAATGTCAAATTTTAAACATTCATCAGCTGGGAAGAATCGCTCTAAAAATAATCCAAACAATATCTTTCCTTTATATAGTTATGATTAAATAGAATTATTGTTATAATTATGATGTGGACTCTGGTTATCTTTATCATCCTTATCATTTACTGGCAAAAAAGACATCATTTAGATCACTTTTTAGTTTGTTACTTCCCAAAACTGGTGCTTCAATGTCCAAGTTCTGGCTGATGTTCACTGTCCTGCTGTTTAAATTGATTTAAAAAAAGTCCCAGTGAAAAAACAAATGAATTTTTCATTCAAATATTGCTGCGTTTATAGTAAATAGCTTATCAATGTGGGTCATTTTCTTTTTAAAATTCATGTACCCTCATAATCTTCAGTTAAAATCTGAAAATGCACTTCCGCCCTGAGATGACTATCCATCTCAAATGACGTAAATTAGGCGGCTTGGGCGGAGCCTCTGTTAACTCCTCCCCTTCAACCGTCAGTTAGCAGCCGGTTTCATTTCAAAATGCAACATCTGTTTTTATACATCCAATCAAAGCGCAGTGAAAAACACAAGCCACGCCCACTAATTTTCTCCTTTGAAATTCCTTTTCACTTGGAAATGTGTCAGAATACGAAAGTAAATACGATCGCACCTTCCGGTAACTAAAGTCACTGACTGTATAATTGATACTGTACAGAAAAGTGGTGCTTTCACAATCTGACAAGCTCTCATCTAATTGGTAGGCTTTATGCATTACCGGGATCAGGGTGCACACGTTCATCAATTCGTCTGGAAACAAAGTTGTGTTTATACAAAACACCATCTGGCCCAATACTGCGGTATCAACTATATGACACAGAAATGTTGTCTTTACCTTATCTTGTTGTCTGATGCTGAGGTTCTCTGGTCTTTCCCAGCAGCGCGTGGACAGGTTGAGGATCGCGGTGGCAGCCATGTGGGCGGCTTCGGCATCGTGGGAATAATCGTAACCTCTGGAGGAGCTCTTTCCAAAACCACTGTGCATGCTGGGACTTGGGGGAGATGCTCTGGGAAATGGAGGTTTGGCTGTGGGCAAAATAATATGTAACATAAGCTAACAGCAAAGACGTATATTGAGCTTTCTTACTTAATGTCTCAGTGTAAAGGCTCTAAGAAATAACAGAGAAGAGTCTGACTTATACTGGGACTGACTTAAACCGGACACGACCTAACCACCGGGCCGCATCTATGACACTGACTTAATTTTCAATTTTCTGCTTTTTGTCGACGGCAATGGCGATGCTTCCATTGAAGTGCGCTCTACCGAACTCAATTACCTCTAACCTGACGCTACGGCAGTAAATCACCTTGAACCTAGAAGTATTATTCACATAACAGACCATTTACACACATCTTTGCGCCGCAGAGGGTGCGATATACATAACGTTCATAAACCGTGACTAATCCCGCTCACATTTGAAGGCTTTGGGTGAAGTTTCGCTGGTGTGCATCTTTGGGGCGAGCATGCGCTTGCCGAACACCTGCACGTCGAAGCTTGTATAATCGAAGGACACCTTGGAGTACTTCTCCAACTCCTTGGCCAGATTAGCGCGTGGCGTGGCGGGGACGAGGCTGGGCCTGTAGCTGCCGTGCGGAGGAATCTCCAACTGCTTCACAAAACACATGGGCCTGAGAGAGAGAGAGAGAGAGAGCTCCGTCACTTCGCAACAAAAGAATCGATATCCCTGGAGTGAAGAAAAAGGCATAAAAGCAAAGTGTAAGTGAGCATAAAAGATCGGGAATGAAAGAGTGGGCTGGAATTAGAGTGCAGAAGAGAAGCAGAATTAAAAGACTGACAATGAGCCAGAGATGCCGAGAAAAAAGGAAGGAAGAGTCCCATAGATAAATAGTCTGTAAAAGAGTCAATTCAAGAGCGAGTGGGCGAGAAAGAGAGAGAGAGAGAGAGGGGTTTTTAATCTGGGCGACTGAAGGAGAAGAGGGGCAGGATTAAATGGTGTCTTATCAGCGCTGAGCACATTAGCATATCGTATAGCACGGAATTGAAGCCTTAAAGGGATAGCTCACCCAAAAACGCAAATTCTGTCATCATTCACTCAACCCTCGCGCCGTATTTAAATCCGAACGGCTTTCTTTTTACACAAAAGCAGGCAACTGTGCAACTTCTCATGCCACAGAAGGATGTATAAATAATAGCATTTTGTATTCCGGGTGTACTGTGCCTTTAAAACGAATTTTCCTACAAACCTGTGAAACTCTGAAAAGACAAACAATGCTTGCGTGTGGGTGCGCGCGTGTCATTGTGGACATGACACCATGTTCTGTCTTTAACATCATTACCGGATTGGGCTCGTAAACCAGGCATGGTTTAAAGGATAAAGCCTCACACACACACACACCTACGTCGGTTACCGTCTGTGTGACAACGGCATGTAAAGTATATTAGCCTCTGTTTCCTGTCTCTTCATTAGTCGGCGCATCCCATTAGTCAGGGTGGCATGCGAAGCCGTCAGAAGTCTCTCTGGTGACTTCTCATTGTTGGCATCCTCCCCTAATGGGCTTTCTCAGTACACTGACGCTCATTTAAACCAGAATAACACTAATAAGAGAGGACCGCTTATTATTTTCATAATCCGCAACGCTTTGTCTGACCACAGACATGCTTCCCGAAGCAAAGTAATTATTTTTCCAATACTCCGTGCCCTGTAAGGCTCATAATTAGCTTATCAGTGGCATAATTAGACTAGCAGGTTCTGAGGCCCGAGTGTAGCGTGCAATGACAGGCTGTGGTCCATTAGAATGGCAAAGAAAAAGGGAGGGCCCTTGTTCCGAAAAGCCCGGCCAATCACGCGCTAAGCGGGTTCGGGGACTCGGTGATTGACATCAGTGTTAACCAACCGCAGCAGGAGCGTTTGATAGACACATACTGCTGAGACGGCGGTTTTAAAGGACGGACAGAGACTGAATGTGGCGAATGCGGAGAAATTATGGTGCTTTCGGTTTTGGGGGGATGTTGGTTGGGGTTTGGGGCTCACCTGAGAACGCGGTCAGAGTTGGGACTGCCTGCTTTCATGTGCTCGCCCATGGGCTGGGGCAGGTGCGGCTTGTCGTGGGTTTTGGTCAGCTTTTCGGCAGCAGCGATGGGACAGCCTGACAAACTGGTAATGGAGAAATTAAAAAGGAGTGAGTGAAATATGTGTGGGCTATGTTTGTGTGTACTAGGGCTGTTCAACGATTAATCGCGATTAATCCCAACCAGAATAAAAGTTTGTGTTTACATAATATACAGTATATCTGTGCACTGTGCATATTTATTTTGTATTTATAAACACGTACACATAATTTATTATTTTTAGGAAATATTTGCATGTGTATTTTTATATTTCAAATACGTATAAACATTTATTTTTATCTTAATATTTATCTTAAATATATACATGCATGTGTGTGTTTATAAATAGATGAAAAAGACATATATTATTATAAACTCAAACTTTTATTCTGGATGCGATTAATCGATGAACAGCCCTAGTGTGTAACACACCCAAAAAGAATCGCAAAGACACATCAAATAAAATATCTTATTTTACACAAATTTTTATACATTTATAAAAATATTGATTATAAATGAAAATATTGATTTCTAAAACAAAATTGATGTTATTATTATTATACATATTTAAGTATTTGATCAAATTATTTTAAAATAGTTCTTATTTTTATTATTACATTTTTATAGCTTTAGCTTTTAAAAAACACAAGTCAACTAAAGGTATCCACCATGATATAAAAACAAACGCGTGTAACTCTTTACCTGCGGTGTGTGTTGCGGTTACTATTGACATGTCCCTGACCGGTGCAGCCTGGCGTTGGGCACTTCAAGACATTCTCATGCATGGCCAAAACTAAGAACAACCAATCACAGCGCAGAAGTCAGCCAACAGAAGTCAAGCTTAAATGCATTAAAGATTTAACAGCATTGATTTTTCAACTAAAAAATGGTAAATTAAGGTAAGATCACACGACTAAAGAAGCGCGTTATCACACTCCAAAGATATGTTTGAGTCAGAGAGACGGATGCTGTAGTCTGATGTTGACTCACTCTCCGGAGGGATCCGATCTTTATGTGGGCAGCCTGACAGACTGCGGTGGTGTGGATAAAGTCCAGTCACGTGACCCGTCCCATCACACCCGGGGGTCGGGCATTTGATCTCGCGCTTCTCTGATCTTGAACTCTCTGTGGGCAGCGGAACACCTGTCAGTCAAAGCTTATCTGAAGACATTATCATTGCTTTGTCAAGACAGAGATGTGCAAAAGATGGCCACAGAAACGTGCAAGAAGTTTTCATTTCGAAAGAAGTTGTTGAAGTTGCTTCTGGACCCACGAGAGGGCACATTTACCGTACAGTGATAATTATGGTCATTACGTGCGGCAGGCAGGTGGAGGTTTCACTCTGGATTATTATCCTAGGCGAGTGTTATTGCGGCACAAAAGGGTTTATTGGACTATCTACTGAAAAATGGTGCTCATTAAACAGACCTCACCATTGGCGAGTGTGTCTCCAAGTTACGGAGCGAGAAAAAGAATGTGTGGTGTCTTTGGTAAAGAACGAAGATGCGAAGACAAAGCGAAACTGAAAATATAGAAATTAGACAAAACAGGGAAAGAAAAAGAAAAAAAAGAGCGAGAGAGGTAGAGAGAGAGAGAGAGAAAGAGCTTGCGTGTGCGCTCCATCGGCTCCTTAATTAAATGTTGAAATGTTAACTAGACATGCACCTCCTAATTAAAACCGGTGGAGGCGTGAGGAGGGCAGTTATGGAGGGGGTGTGGAGCCCTACCGAGCACTCGGCTGAATCGGGCGACGTTCGGACCGGGCACGGTGCCAACCGAGAGCAGAACAACAAGGCAAACAAAACCAATAAACAAATAAACACGTGCCAAACCAATCTAATTACACACGGCCTCTCTCTCCTTCATCTCGCTCGCCCTCTCTCTCTCTTTCTAAGTGCTTCAGTAATTATAGACTAAGGCTCGAGTTTATCTATGGAAACCAATTCATTTGACCCATTTATACTCTCCAGATTGCTTCCCCCATTATTAATCTTGCGGTTCTTTGCTGAGCGAGAGCTTGCCATTTAATCTGCTTTCTGATTAATCATGTGTGGGTGTTTATTTATGAGAATTTGTTGATATTTGTGAACTTGCGGGGGCGTGTTGAAAAATGCATAGGGTGCGTCGTTTAAATAGCACACTGAGGGGTTAGATTCTATATTTGAGGCTAGATTCATGAATAAGAAGCGGAACTTATGTCTGTGTAGAAATATACAGCCATTCTTATGCACATGTTCACATTATTGTGGCAATTTTTGTAAGAATGGGGTACTATGTAAAGACTTTTCCCTAAAAATATTGCTACAACGTTGCTAAAAGCTTTCTATGTAAGCTGAATGCAGTCATTTACATCACATTGGTTTCACATAAAGATAACGTAAGGATTATGTGTATGTTAATACATAAAAAAAGGTGGAGGTGGATAGACAAGAAGTTCAGACCTTTTCCAAAGCAGCTCTTGCGGAGATGATCCATGTGTTTGCTGGGCCGGTCGTCCAGAGGAAAAAAGCGATGGTGTTCGGGAATGCGGCTGAGCTCGCGGTGAGCTTTCACCTGCTGGGCTTTCAAAGCAATGGCTGCTCCAGCAAGCCCAGATTCCCCCGCATTACGTCGAACATCTCCGTCTCGTCCGCCACCGTGGAACGCTGAGACAGGCTGTCGTCGTCCCCGTCTTCATCGTTCCCATCCATGTCTCTCTCAGACCCCTCGGATTGCACATCGATGACCATCGGGAAGGCCGTCGGGGGCTTACTACAGCTATAGTTTGCTGGCAATATGGGCATGTGGGAAATATAGTCTTCCCTTACACGGGATTCCTGAGTGGCAGTGATAACCGAGGGGGCGGAGTCTCTTTCCCCTCCCTCCTCTGACTTCACATCATCATACTCCTCTTTGTGTAGCTCCTCTTTGTGCAACTCAGACCCCAGCCCTTCATCATCATCATCATCATCGTCATTATCTTCCTCATCCACTTCCTGTTGTGTGTGCATGTCCTCATTAAAATACTGGTGGTCTGATTCTTTATGGTTCTCTCGGTGTGCATGTCATCGTCATCCTCTTCATCTTCAGTCTCACCTGTGTTACACATCCTTACATTCTCCTTAGATGGCAGAACTCCAACTTGGTTTCCCGTTTCCTCTTTGTCATTTCCTGTTTGCTTCTCTTCCGGCTCACTAAAAGGGCTGACGTGTTCTGCTTCCAAGGTGTCAGGTTGTTGTTGCTGGGGCGACGTGGCACAGCTGCTGTGGTTGGAAAGGTTTGCCATTGAGTTGGCCACTATGTGCTGATATTGGGAGAGATCTTCAGAAGCTGTGAGTTTAGGCTTCTCTGTGCTGGACGCCTCGATGATGATGCACTCCTCTGTGTGAGACGGAAGGAAAGATGGAAAATGAGTTGCTTTTATAATGACACAAATGTTAAAAAGTATAGCTTTCAAAAGCAGACGAGACTCTTCGAAAATAAGAAAATAACCAACAAAGTGTAGGGAACTAGTCAACTAGTTCTGTTAAATTTCTCAACATTTGGTTGGGATTCCAGAATCGTCTTCTCAACTTTTATAACCCACCTTCATCACCCTCATCTCCCTCGGCATTGGTGCTCTCTGTGTTCTTATTTATTTGTTCTTCTTCCTCACACTCTTCATCGCTATTCCTCTGCTGTGGCCGTTCTTCATCCTCCTCTTCCTCCCTCACTTCCGTTTCCTCTCCACTACAGTCACTCTCTGCATTAAAGCCCTCATCCATGGCCAGCTTCAGGGGGTGGGACTTCCTCTTGGAGACGGGCTGCTCTGACTCTGCCTCCTGTAGCCGCCTTTTTCTGGCCAATGGACAACTCAGAGCACTGCAGAACAGGAGAAAATTTTAAAGTAAGAAAATGCCGTGATGAGGAAAGGATTTGGTATTAGGGCAGTTCTCAACTAGTTTTGCTTCAGAAGTTTTACAATGCAAAATTGTTTAGCGGACAAAAATGAACTAAATTGAAATACTAAATATGTAGGCCCTATTAACATTTCCATTAAATGCAACATTATGCCAAATATAACATTAGCAATAATACAGAAAGACATGCAAATGTGCCAAAAAACTGTTTTTCAACATAGTGACTGATGTCAACTGCAAAAGATTTGGGAAAGTTTTGATTCCTTGCTGTCCGCTACGGACCACCAGTTGAGAGCCACTAGGTACAGTACATTCAATTCAATAATTGTAAAAAACAACAAATACATGCAAATAACTCATACATGCAAGCCAAGCAATGTGCACATGCAAAAGAGTGCATGAAAACTCATATGATGGAACAATGTTGGATATGGACCTGAAGGGGGCACTGTGCTAAAAACCTATATAAATCACAGCCAGTTGACTGGAACATTTAATTATACTACAATAAAATAAAAGTACAGAGCGAGAGAGAGAGAGAGAGAGAGAGAGAGAGAGAGAGAGAGAGAGATAGAGAGAGGGAGAGAGAGCGAGAGCAAGAGAGAAGCAATGGAGGATGGAATTCAATAAAGCCTTCACCTAGAAAGCTTGGCTATCGGGCAGGCGGAAGAGATGAATCTATAAACAAATGACTTCCTGAATACGTACACGTGTAAATAAGCATAACTGTAATATCTTTCCAATAATCAATGCCCTGCTTAAAGACCTTTACTACAGAAAGAGAGGGAGAGATACTATCACTAGTAGAGGAAGAGATACAGATCGAGAAGTTGAACAGTGTTGGGAATCAGGAAAGGCTATATGTGACCACAGAGGGAGGTGAGCGGGGCTACAGAGAACCGGATGGGTATATCATCTGCCATACCTTCTGTGTCGGGGCATATTTGCCACTGATATGGCCCGAGCTATTGCATCCTGGCGTGGGGCAGCTGAACAGGGTTAGAGATAGAAGACTTTAAATTAGAATGGGTTTTATTATTTAACGGTTGTTCTGTGCTAAATTCATCACGAGTTAACATGGCCACATATCCACGGCCGCCAAACGAACAAACAAACATCGATTTTCAAATTTAGGGAAATAATTGGTTTGTCAATAGGATGGGACTGTGATCGATCAGGTTTGTATATCCTCACCCTGCGGCGTGCATTCTTTTATCTCAATGAAATCCTGCCTTTTTTTTCAGTAATCCCAACGATTTTGTCAATTTGTTTTATTGACATTCTTGTTTATTAACCAACAAAAGCAGCTGAGACCCTACATTTTCACTCTCACAGGGATTTCATCCTGATCTGGGTTCTGCTATTCAATTACAAACCATATAACCTACATGTTTGTTGAACGTTTTGGATCATTTGGTTATGGTTTATCAAGGGTCTTGTAATTGATTCATTACCGGCTAAATTATATGAATTAAAAACTAAATGAAATAATAGTATTCCCATTATTAGCTGCAAACTATGTCCTAAAGCAATTCTTTATCTGTTCTAGTGCAGATTAAAAGTATCTTTCATTGTCGTCATTTTGACAGAAATCCACCATGATAGCCAGTGAGTGTGTTTGATGCTGTTAAATTTTGATCTTGTAAACTTCAGAGTGCACTTGACCGTGAAAGCAAGCTGCTGATGCTTTTACATCTCAGATATGTACAACCCGACACCGGCTATCTGAAACAAATGCTTGTCCAGACAGACGAATGACCAAGCGTAAATAACCTGTGCAATCCTCTCATTTCTTTGATTTCCACCGGTGTCAATCATTTTAGTGATGTATTATTAAAGATGAGTTTATTCGCTACATGCATCAATTAAAATGTTTTTCGAAGTGGCGTGCCATGAAATCCAAATAATGTTAAAACGTGATCAAACATAGATTTACAAAATGCAAAGAAAATAATCTGCTGGCCATGTGTCATTTTACACATTGAATCTCTCTTACCTCAGGTCCTGTCCAGCGATCTCAGAGGGAACTGCAGAGAAGGCCAAGGAAGGGAACAATAAGCAGAACAATCTTAAGCCACAATTTAATAATTGCCAAGTACCACAATCGATAAATCACAAATGCATACAGACTCCAAGAGGCCGTGTGCAGTAGTGTTCATGACTGCATTATCAGGAGACAACACACACACACACACAGTGCATTTATATGCATACACACAAAAGTACAGAATGCCAGAGTCAGCCAAAACATCAAGATTTGATGATGGAAAAAATGTGCAGCTATATGCACACTTCAGCATAAAAACATGATTAATTGTCCCAGTTGTTGGGTTAGTGGTGAAACCAGAGCAAAATTGCCAACATTGGTTAAAAAAAGAAAACGTCTCCTCTCTAATCAATTTCTATTAAAGCATTAAAGACAAAGAAAGGGTACGCAAACAAGAAATTGACATAGGGTATGTTGGGTATAATGAAATTGGTTGAATCAAACTTTTTGCATGACACGCACATCTAAAATGGGATCTATAGTTCTGTTTACACAGATCAAACTCCATGACCATAAATTGTATTCATACAGAACAGTATTTCTTGCTAAAATGAACTAGCAGCAGATAATACACATTTTTGATTTTGCATTAAAATAATTACAAGTCTAGACAAAAATGCATATATAATTTCAGCCTTGCAAAAACATTTTAAAGACTTTCACAAAGCCTGTCTGAATGAAAACAAGAGAACAGGATTCTCTTTCAAGCGGGTCTCTGGAGACCCAAGAGCAGGATTATTTGAGAGAGCTACAATATTAGATAGCCAGAACGAACATATAAGATATGCTCAGCTGACCAGTAAAAGCAATGAGTTTCAGAGAGAGAAAAGAAGATGGAAAACTAGAGTGGGTTCACTGACCTCTTCCTGCTTTGGACCGTGTGCGAGCGCGCCTGTCGTCAGTATCCAAACTCATCTGTCAGAGAGAGACACAGCGTTAGATGAAGGAGAAAACAGAAATACGAGCTAACACACATACACGAATGTTACCATCACTGAAGTCTTTCATAGAAAATCATTGACCCTCCATGTATATATACATACATATTTTAAAGGGAATTTTTTATTATTTAATATCTTTACTATTTAATAATAATATATTATATATATAATAATTTTACTTTTAACTTTATTTTTCGTAATTTTTATTTTTTTTAAGGGACAGTTCACCCCCCCAAAAAATGTGTTCACCCTTGTGTTGTTCAAAACCTGTATATGACTCTTTTTTTCTGTGAAACACAAAGAAAATATTTTGTGAAATGTCTCAGTGGTTTTATGTTCATTCAATGAAAGTCAATTTGGGCCAAAACCTTCTTTTGTGTTTTGCAGAAGAAAGAAAGTCAAACAGATTTGGAATGATGTTAAGTGAATTGTTAATTTTTGGGAGAACTATCCCTTTAAGGACATTTTTTCTTCATAAGCTTAAATATTAACATCAGCTTGTACAAGAACGTAACTTAGAGGCCAATAAATAGAAAGAGAGGGAACTGTGTCACATCAGAGCAAGTGATCAAATGTTTCCTAATCTAAAGTATATAGATGTGAATGCTGTATGGATGTTTCTTAAAGGTACGGCAGCAAAAACTGACAGTTCCATTGTAAGAGTAAGCATATTGTTTTAAAGATGGGGTTACACACGCAGCTTCTGCCAATCTCATATTAATCTTGATAACCTATACAGTAGTATTGCATACGTCGTATCTTCTAAGAGTATTTAGTTTGATCCAATTTATAAAAGAAAGATACAGCTGTACGATTATGCGAGCTGCTGGAGGCAGGCAGGGGGGACGGAACTACAGCACGAGCACACAATACATCATCGCATTCCCTTCGTGTTGTTTACATTATGCACGTACGCGCCGATTGCTAACAAAACACAGACATACGACAAAATTGTTACAAACTGTACCTCTGAGAAGCCAGCACGTTCAACAGTGTAAAGAAGTCATGTTTATAAACATAAAAACATCTGGCATTTTCTGCCCTGCTAATTTACTTTTATGTACCCTTCATCAGTCTCTAAAGCCCTGCACTCGAACAATCAACCTGATTGGCCGGTCCACGGAGAGTGACGTCAGATCGTGGCATCTGCCAGGAGGCCATTTGCGTTTTCGGCCCCATGGCAAGCTCGAGTGGTAATTACAATAGCAATATTAACCACAGCAATAGAAATAATACCAACACGGGCACTCCAAATCACTGTAATTCCTATTGCACAGAGCCCCCCGATCGCTAGACTCGCTGCGTTTTCTGGCACAAAAGGAGCAGGTGTCAATCGCTCTCAGTCTCTCACATGCACAGACGCAGGGAGCTCCGCTCACTGTAAAACCATTGGATGTTTTCCGCCAGCACAATGGCGCCATTAGCTTTGATTACTTTGCTGAGATTTAAATGGAAAGGAATCCTTGAAAATCCACGCAACTCTCTTCTTTTGACCCTCGGCGAGCGCCGCTCTCCCCGCTCCCAGCTGCTGCCTTGAACGCAGCGCGAGAGCTGGCAAGAGCACACTGCACTTTCACAGAGGAGTTTCTCTTTCACTCCTTCTTTCTCTTTCTTTCTCTGGCAGTGGCACTTCCTGTTGATAGCTGACTTTTCAGCACGGGCGGATAATGAGTGTGTTGTGTTTGATTTGAGAGAGTTTGTGTATGGGGCAATGAAAAGTTGACTGTGTGTGCGTGTGTGCGCGCGTGCGTAAGGAGGGGTGTATCCGGGCAGACAGGTGCAGGGTGCAGTCTTCCTCTCCCAAAAAGACTCTCGGGTGTTTTGATCGGTGAATGCGCGCTCGATTAACAAGCATGCTTTATGCGCACTGATACTTCTTAAGAGGTTCACACACTCGGAGCTCAACTCGCAGAACTGGGAGAAAAGTTTTCTCACATAGATGATCAAATAGACCGGGGGCCGCCGAGACGCACAAACACTGAGCGTTGTGTGGCAAGTCACCCATCTGCGGCGCTTCTATGCCCTCTCTGTATCTCCGATGCGTGCTTTGCGACCACTTTGACCCCTCGTACAAAAGCCAGGGGCAGATGCATGTCGTTTTTATTCTGCTAGTGTCGCTTCCTTATCACTTTCAAATTCTCTCTTTCTATGTTCTATGTCCGGCGTTCATGTTTGCGAAACCATAGCTACGCATCTTTTTTCGAATAAGCGCATTCGAGTTTGCATTCCTTTTTTATTATGAATTCCAGCTCATTAAATCGAGGCGTTTACAAAGTCAGTCGCGTCGGATTGTGACAAGCGCAATGGCATCATTCATCTTTCGTAATATTTTTCAAAGGACTTTAATGATGTTTTCAAACCTGTCCTTCTCAGCTTTATTAATAACAAACGGAAAAATGCAAGAAACGCAAAACAAGTATTTGTTATATATCATAAATCGTTTATAGAAGAATGTTCTCATATATATATATATATATATATATATAACAAAATATGAAAGCAAATAATCGCTGTTGGTTTTAATTGGTTATTGTACGAGGATGTCCGCGTGCTACATTATTAATCGCGTCCCTCTCTTCTCCATACAAGCGGACGGAGTCGTTCCTTCGTGCTCTTCTGACAGCTCTATGTAAATGACTGGCTGGGGGCAATGACTTCACAAAGAAGGTCACCCCTCCTCCTGCGGCGCGCATAAATGAGTCTTTTATTCATTTTTGCATTTACAAGAAGAGGACAGCAAACCGGGCCTGGCGTGGCAACCATCACTAGAGTGACAGGACTACTGACATCTCCAAAATTACCTTCGGAAAGCATCGACCAATTAAAGGAGGCAGATACGGTCGCCAAGGAGATCTGAGCTATCTATCAGAGAAGCAGAGTTAACGGGCTCCCTCGACGGGCTGACTGACAACTAAAGTAGGTTTATGTGTTTGTGCGCGTGCATAAACGCACGCTCGTGGATCAAATGCTCTGTCACTCTGCACTCTCTCTCGTGTTTTCTTTTAAGAGCACAAAAATCAACTTGGCCCCGATTCCTCCGCGCACAGTCGGATGATGCTGATCAGTCAGAGATTGGTATTATCTAATTGGATGCTCTTAAAAGCACTGCCTGCTTGTGCAAGCCTTTAAACATTTCAAATGAGATCGATAAATCAATCACTTCAGATGAATTCTTCCCATCACTGAGGAAAAAAATAAAACATTTACAGGCCCAAAGGGAGAGAAAAGCTTCACTATCTCTTTCTATCCGTCTATCGCCGCCCCCCGCCCCATCCCAGCGTTACCATTAAAAACCTATTTCTTATAAATTTCCCAGTGCAGTTCCCAAAGTAAAAGAGAGAGATGAATATGTGGCCCGTTCCAAAAAAAGCATAAAAAACTGAAAGGAAATGTGGATGCATCCACTAAAAGGAAAAAAAGATACACCTAAGCAGACAAGCCAAAGGGGGGTAGTTCAGAGGAAGAGAGAGGGAGAGACTTTCTTTTATGTTGATAAAGATAGCAAACAAAAGCTGCTCAAGGATGCTTTTAACCCTCTCCAGTTTTCCTAAATAATGCAAGAAAGGTCTGAAAACTAAATTGGGGTGAGCAAAAAAGCCCAATTGTTCATAATTATGGGATGCAGGATATTTTAAAATCTCAGTTAATTTAGAGAGGTGGGGGAGGTAAGGTTGCTCTGCCAAAACCATTCTAGGTCAAGCTGGTATGAACTGCGCACAGTGCGGTAATACAATGCTGACTTCCTTTCATTGCCTGCTGACTGACGGAGCTGATGAATGTCATAAATGTAAACGACACACATTTATCCATAATTGTGCAAACTTTGCAAGAAGTCTGATTCTGCATTGTGATTGGCTGGGCAGGCAGGTGCGACTCACTTTGATTGGTCGGCTCTGCAGTCTGAGAGAGGGCCGGCAACGGCTGATCTTGTCTCCACGCGTCCAGCGCTGGTTCAGGAGTTTCCCCCGGTACTCATTTTCTGTTTAAGAGATGAAGAAAAAAACATGGGTGGAAATGTATAAATGAAAATGAGAAACGGCAAAGACATTAACATCAGCAAGTAGAGCTGGCAGTTGCAAGAGTTTTGCTCGGTGTGGACTCTGTAATGGACTGATTCAGCAGTGAAACGGCCAGATCATCTCATCACCTGTCCACCTGCATCTGAAACAAGCAGCCTCAGCACAGAAACACAAACCCACAGAACACAACAAAAACTACATCCTGACATCAGGACACCAGCCCAGAGGACGTGATTTTTTTCTTCAGAAGTTGCTCTTTAAAGCTAATAAGACTTTGAGTCGTTTGGAAGTTTAAGTTCTCAGTTATGTTTATTTTAAATTAAGTGTTAACTTTGCTTAGCGTTTCTCCAAAATGTTTTAGAAAATATTAATGTGACATGCATACTGTGAATAACAAAGTCAATCGCCAGTGTTAAAAAAGGTTGAACTAACTCTCACACTTCAATAGTGTGGATTATAAATACACTGTGAGTGTTAATTTGACCTTTTTTAACACTGGCGATTTTGCTGTGTGAATTATATGACTTAATTAAATGTTTAAATGTACAATATTTTTATATATTTTTATACCTGAGGATCTGAGGTTAGGAGTTGGTTGAGACTATTCTGAAACTCTGGAGAATAACTTTTTCATTTATTTAAAAAAAAATCCCATTTAATCTTATAGTTGATTGAAAGAAATAGTTCAAAATAAAGGGATAGTCCATGCAAAAATATAAATTCTGTCATTTTCACTCCCCCTTATGTCATTCAAAACCTGAATGACTTTCTTCTTCAAATCACAAAAGAAGATATTTTGAAGAAAGTTGGTAACCAAACAACATTGGACCCAATGCACTTCCGCTGTAAAACCACGGAGACATTTCTCAAAATGTCTTTGTGTGATCAATAAATAATGCAAGGATGTTTCTTTTTGGACAAGCTATCCCTTTAAACTGTGATTTTTATTTCATATTGGAACCCACTAATGCATGACTACACAAACACACAGACACACACACACCTAAAGGTCAATAGAAGAACGTATCATGACATTTATCTCCGTATGTATATGCATTAACTAATATAACACACTGACAGCACATACGGTGCACTTATATGTGTGTGCCGTGTGTTGACTGAAAGGTGAGTAATGTCCCATCCATAGAGTGACAATTTGACAGGTCATAGTGGGGGCTGGGCTTTTTATGCCTGTGACCTATGCACTTCTAATTAAAGTGAGGCGAGAACTCACAGAAAACTCAAACGTGCACACACGCGCATATATATGCATGCTAAAACACCCCCAGCTGGAAGCTCTGTCAGTCTGCTATTAGAATCAATCACATTTGTGCATTTTATTGAGCTTTTAGCAGGCAGGAGTGTCAGAGAGGGGAGGGGTCACCGAGTCCAAACCAGGCTGGGGGAGGGAATTTGGTCAGTAAATAATGAATCAACCATAAATCAGATCTTTTTCCCCCTTTCTTTATTTCATCATAGTAATAGTCCATCTCTCCATAAACACGCAGCCCACCCCACCGACAACACCCACCGCACACACATGATAGACATGAGTGATAAAAGAGAGTTCTGATAAAACCTGAGGCGAAAAAATCCCCCAGAATCCCCTCCGCTTACATGCTTGCGCTATCAAAGAGCATTAAAATGACCATTACGTTCATCAACGGGCACAGACCAGTCTGTGTTGATGAAATCTCATACAGTCTCAAAACTGGGAATGTAGTTCATAGACTCATAGTTTAGTGACACTTAAGGCTATAAACCTCACAAGTCTAAAAGTCATGCAACATGCGAACAAAACCTACAAGTCAAGCTTCGTGGATGCGCGTCTCAGAGGAGACCAAAACTTAGCATTTTTGTTGTGTCGCTGCAATATGTCAGATCTCTGTATGAAAGTCAATTCTGAAAGGTTAAATGCATTAAGTTTTGTCTGTGTTCAGGTGAGGATATGTTTGATATCTGAAACAGCCTTTAGTACAGAGGAGGATAAAAGCACAGAAAAAAAGGCTAATGGGGCAATTTATACTGTACTTCTACATCAAAATATTTTCAGAGCAATTTTCCAACTCAGATACAAAAGTCATTACAAAGTTTGGCTCTATTATTAACAGTCTTTATTCATCTCAAGAAGAATCACTGTTTTCAGTTTTTATATGTAATTTAGCTAATAATGGAATAAGAGATCATCAGCATCTGCCTTTCTCACTTTGCCTTCTGTCTCATTACATGCTTTTCTAATTTCCTTTCTTTGCCTTTATCTCAGTTCATTTTGTAGCTTAAAAAGGAGTTTCAAATAGGCTGTCTTATACGGTACTCAAACTCACCTCTGAGAGGAAGAGAGAAAGTAAAAGAGCGCAAGAGAAAGAAGCCTTTAAGCATGCTTTGCGTCTGTCTCTTTCTCACTCTCTCTCTCTTTCACTTCTCTCTTAACATCTGCCCTTCTCTCTTAGCAAGCACAAAATAAACAAAGCAGGCAGATCTGATTTGTCTCCTAAAACTCCGTGCAGCAGCAATAACCCAGAAAAGACAGGCAGGATGCCAGTCATCAGAGTTAAAAAGCTGTAGGGCATTGTCAGTAAAAGCATTTCCAATGCCCCTTACACACACTCCCACGCCGGCACGGAACAAAACGCTTATTTATCAACTTTCAGCCCTCTTCGCAAAAAAGTGACTACAACAGCACTACTGTGCATCCTTCCCCCTCTCGTTCTCATTCTACAAATTTCAAGCCACATAAACAGAACAGCGAAGCGCACCCGGCTCTTTAAAATCTCACCATAAACCCGGCTGTATTGCCGACTCCACACTTTTCAGGTCCTCGGAAATGGCACGGCCCCAATAATCCACCCTCGGGCCTCTCTATAACCTTGATAGCTCAGGTGCCACTCATTTTAAAGAGAATGGAAACATTAATAAAGCTAAACAGTTCACCGTTTACAGATGGCTTAGGAGGACCCGCTTTTAGCTGATTGGCCCGTGAGTGTTCACTACAGAGTATTGCACTCAGAGAGGAACATGGGATTAATAAATGATCTGTGATTGACAGATATTGTAGTCGTGCTATTACAAAACACACAAAGGGTTAGAGATGCAGACTTCACCCTTCTGAATCCCATCAAAGTGATGCAGGGTTCTTTGAGACAGACGCAAATCCATAGTTCAGATTAAACGGGGATGGGTGCCTTCACATAATCCACGGGTGAGACATCTGCACTCTCTGCTCCAGTTAAGCGGGATTTAACTTCAACTTTGTGATTAGAGAATAAGCACAAAAGCAAAGGTGAAAGCATTATGTCAACCCGAGCTAATTATTACAGCAAAAACAATATACCACCGTGCACCGTATTTGTTTTCCTGTCAGGAGAAACATAATAAAATCATGCTCTCCTTCACGTCAAAGTGCCTTTGAGAGCCACGAGCACTCTTTCCCTTCATGACGCAGCAAAGAAAACACCATGACAACGGCGGGCAGCAGAAAGAGAGAGCGACTCCGCGTTAAAGGAGCAATAGCTAAATTCGCTTTGGTTCGCGCATCTTAAATAACAGAAGCTCTCAAGGTTACGAATGAGTCATAAGTAGAACAGTGTTAGCAATTCCGCTTCCAGAGTCGGCGTGGGGACACCTGTTCCGCGGCGCGAGATCTCCAACTAGTAAACAAACAATGACGCTGTTGTGATGCGCGAGCAACATTCCGCGCAGATGCTTTTTAAATCACCGACCAATTGTACGCAGTTTCAAGGCTGCTCTAAATGGCACCTTTCTTCACTAATGATAGGGACGACCCTGACCCTCGGCCCCGGTGTCGTGGCTTCTGCTGCGCCTTGAATGAGCAGAGCGCAATTTGGCCCAGCTGCTCTATTCCACATGTTTATTACTCTGTTCTTTCCGACAGTCCCGCGGCACCTGCTGCGGCACCGCATCCTTACTGTTATTTATCTCACATTTTTAGATCTGCAGTTATACTTATACTAAAGGATCTATTTTGAGCCTTTGGACACCATCGCTTGTGTAAGCAACGATGTTCGCATATTGCAACCAACTCTGCTTGAATATGATATTAGGAACTAATCCGCGGATAAGATTAAGTGATCTGTGAAGACCCAGATTTCATAATTCGAGGGAAAAGAGCGTCTGTATGCGTCAGATGATCCGCTACACTCCCGTTTGTATAAGCACGAGTACATTGTAATATACTGACGTCGGAGAGAAAAAGGAAATAATTGGGAAACTTGGGAAGCATTTCCCCCTGACCTGAAACCTCCAAACCACAAAGATAGTAGATTTCCCTTTCATTAAACTCGGGTGCATCCTGACTATTTAAAATTCTGCGCAATTTCCGCAAAACGACAGATAAGATCTCGCAAAAGTTATTACCAAAACCAGTTTGTATGCGAATGAGATAAAGCGAGACTACATAAATCGACGTTGACCTTTATTATACGCAACATTGAAAACCTTGACAAGTGGGGGTCGTTAAAATTACGGTAGCAACCTTAGCCGAGATGTTTGCAGTTTTACTCTCAGCGCTGTGTGTTGTAGCGCCTGAAGCCTCAGAGCTCAGACTGATAGAAGTTAGAAGAACTCGCACTTAAATCGACTTCAGTTACTTTTCTCACAGTCTGATGCTTAGGGCTGTATAACCAGACATTAGTCGCTAAAAAGAAATAAATCCAACAATTTTTGTGGGGTGCTTTTGCGCGATGATGTGATAATAATTCAACGAAAGCTATATCACTTAAATATGCATCATATAGTATAAGGCTCGGTGTGATTCCACTATCACATAACTGATTCTCAGATCAAACACATTCACGTTGAGCCGTGCACTTCGTCCACCATCTTGTTTGCAGGTGCTTTGATATTATACTTCATACAATGCCGAATGTGTTACACATTAGCCCCGGAATACTGAGCAATATGAGACGCGCACGCACCGTGCGAAAGCCTAATCACTCATTAGAAATGAACCGGGGCGGGGGATGGTTGCAGAGGATGGGCGTTATTGCTTCAACTCTCATGACTTTTCTGCGCATCTCACCAGGGGCGGTTGACATTTAAAGAGAGCATCTCTCCACTCTGTTTTCTGCAGCAGAAAATCAAATGGCCACCCCTCCTTCTTCTTCATTCGCGTACTCGGCCGGGAGTCCTGCGCTACGCCCATTGTTCGACCTTAATTACACAGAGCCATATGGAACTAACTCCGTATGTAAGGCAAAAGATCAAGATTTCTATACAACTACATAACAGTAAACACTACAAGTGCGATCACTTCGAAAACAGGCGAAGTGTTTGTGGTACCAGCAAAGAGATGCATATAAATAAATACCGACATGACAATTATAAACGAATAATACACGCAAACCAAAGCGCAATTGAAACATAAACGTCACCATTAGTCAGCATCAATGTAAGAGAATATAAAGGAAGATAAGGAATAACGACATGTCATTCCCGATCCATCTCAACATGAAGGAAAGATCAAACGCGCACAAGGTTTCTGTGCCAAAGTGGGCAAACAAATAAGCATTGCTGCGTTAGAGCGCCATGGCTGAGTGTTCCTCCATCACTTTTTCTATGTCAACTCCACACACTCTCCGCTGGAGCATCTTCAAATAGAGAGGCATGGACATACCCTCTCCTAAACGGATGCGCTTTTACAGAGTAAATCCAGCCAGCAAGCGTCTCAGTTCAAAGACTAAAAGATCAATCAACGATCAACTAACGGAAAGGTTTTGCGCTTTAAGTGTGATCAGTATGAAATATGAAACAGCCAACGATGATATTTTCTCATCTTTCGTAAAAACCATTAACCTTGATCTGTAGGGCATCTCTGTATGGGATGTTCTAGATATGTAGTGTACATCGCTGGATGGCAAATGGTATAATGATAAAGCGTAAAACATTTATGATACCTACTAACAACTCAACCCACGACTCCAAGCCTAAGGTTAACTAAATTTGTGAAAGCTCCTCCTCAGATATTTTGACATCAAACATTTTAGAGAATTGGCTTTTATGATAACTAAGAAAAAGTATTAGGATATCATTCATATAAACCAAATAACATCATCATTACCTGAGTGAAAAAGAATAATCACGAAAGCTTCGTAATACGACGGATGCTTCGCTCGTCTTCGTCGTATATTCAGTACGCTGTGACACAGTTTGGGGTAAAATATCCAATTTATAGATTATTCTAAACAAGAAAACTAAACTCTACTTCTTTGCTAGTATCCCGAAAGGTTCGCTGAGAGCAGAGTAGAGGATCGGCTCTACTCTGGTGCTGCTACGGACGAGCGAGGATCCAGAACGGGGCGGTATGAACGCTACTTGTTTGTAAGCAAAAACATGGCTTCATTTGCCTTTGTCAGCGAGAAAACGTAATATTGACTTACCTTTCCCTCATGAGCCATTGTCCCCCACCTCCTCCCTCCGCCCTTTGCCATGACATCACGAAAGCTGTAGTAAAACCTACAACATCGATGGGCTGGGCTTTGACTATCCCCCCGCAATAACTCAGCGGGCATGTGTACAGCCATGCACACTCTATTCCATACTCTGTCTTTTCTCAGTGCAGGACACACACAGACACACACACACACACAATCCTTTTCTCCCTCTCTCCTTCTCCATCTTGCACCCACACCCACGCACCCACTACAGGGGATTTGTTCGAGTAGAAGTTCTCTTTTGTGCCAAAACAAGATAATCACGTATACATTGAAACTGCCCGAATACAGACAGTTAGTAATACAGTAAAGAAATCATCAATTACGCTTTGACTGTTGGTTTAAATTTCTAATAGTGTAAACCGCTTATTTTTAGCGGTGATTAATCTTTAATATTCCACAAAAGCATCCATCGCTGGTTATCTGAACCCTCCCCTTTTCCCAAATGGTACTGTCCAGTGATTCACACACAATATACAGCACTTTTCTTGGGCAATGCTCCACTGTAAAAGTTAGCAATATATTAAGATCAGATTCAATTGATAAGATTTGAAATATAGTTTTAGAAATAACGGAAAATACAGTACATATACCAAATGTAGGGTACACCAATTTATTTATTTATTGGTTTATTTATTTAATCGTATACGTTTTTGAAAGATTCACAAGTAATCTCAGATCCCTGTGTCTGCACTGTCCGAAGAGTGAGAGGCAACACATACAATTATTTTTCCACAGCACAGACGAATGTAACTTGGAACGACTCCTAAATGTTACACACACTGCTGTTTTGCTTTGTTGTTTTGTAACCATTAGTGAAAATGACAACCATTCATTACAAGCCATTTGAGAATATTCTCCACAAATGCCACTCTTTATCTGCTGTCTCCATGCTGCACACGAGGGGAATTTTCAAAAAGCCAACCTTCGCCTTTCAGAAATTCTATTAAGTTCTTATCTCTTTGCGGCAGGCTCTTTTTTGCTGTCCCATTGTTATGCATTGGAGCTGAAATCAATCACGGATAGTCCACGCCGCATCAATATGATTTCAGTTGCCTCTCTAACCATGACACGATACAATAAACAAAAGACAAAAAGAAAACAGTATACACCTGAAAACAAGTAACACTTTCCTGTCCTATGTACTCAGACTGCGGCTTGGAGTAGCGAGTTTGGGTCTGATCGGATTGATCCGTTTAGTATTTTCTCTTTATAAACTTTATGAACATACATAAGAGAAAACAGAAGGAATACAAGCACAGAATCTGCGCTCGGCTGGCGCGTTCAGGACCCCAGACAGCGCTTTGGCCCAGCACCATGGACAGCGGCCCAGTCGCGAAAAGACGCCCGGCCTCCTGCGAGTCGGAAACGTTGTTGTGTCTTTTTGCAGTGTGTAATGTTAGTTAAATGTTGCCAAATAAGAGTTAAATGGTCGCGCAATTACGAGAAGAAGCTGTACAAAATACAAAAAGGGTTATAGCAAAAGTGATCATTGATGGGGTGCACCCTACATGATGTTAAAAATTGCCTCGCTCATTTCCTTCCTTTTAATAGGAACAATACTGCCCTAATATCACGTGCAGATTTCTTATAACATTACTATTTACACACTCTCATCGCTTTCAACTGCACATGAAAGCAAAACACGTTTTCATTTTCACAGAAATAACTTCCGTGTCACCCCGGAGAACACTGGGAATATAGTGTCTGAATAAATATTGCATAAGGGAGTCAGCTGAGAGAGCGGGCTGGAGGGGCCCCAAACTCAACGAATGGCCTTGACAGATGGAACAAGCTGACAGACAACAACAGAGAGAAAGTTTGAATGCGCCTCCGGGCTGGTATTGTTTCCGCCACGGTCCCTCGGGAAACAAACCGCTCTTTGTCTGACAACCCAACAACTCTGAAGTTTAGCAAAGGTCTAGACGAGGTCCCTGAACGTTATCATGTGTAGAGATGCGGTATAAAACCTTACAATAGAAACAGAGAACTATTAATTATAATTCAATATTCCGACTAAAAATAAGTCTATAGAAAATATGTCTATATTCACTTTGAAAGTATACCAAGGTGTCTTTATTATTAAATGTATTATAAAGATGAAGACGTTCAGCTGTGTTCTATCGTTTTTCGTCGCTTTATTTCTTATGTTTTACTAAAAAGGCAAAACGCACCGAAAGACGATTGTTATGAGCGATTACAAAAAAACTTTAGCTAGCATCACAACATTAAATATGCACACTGACAAATCGCATATATCTTCACATCCGTTTACACACCTGTTTAAAGGTATAAAGTCATATAAAACTATATTTGCCAAAAAGGAAGCAGTTAGAAGTTAGTCAACTGACCTAAAAACGTTTCACACAGCTTCATGGTTGCAGCTGCGAGTTTCCCGCAAGCGTCTGTCAAGTCCTGAGAAAGTAAACTTAAGGGAAAAAGTTGTGGATGAAATTACTACAACTTCTCTTTGAGAGGGGCGGATGAGAGAGGGGGGGCGAGTCGACGTCGGGGTTGGGTGTAACCAATCAGATACAAGCATGTGGGTAATTGTATACCACCGCCGGAAAACTCTCAGCCAATCAAAACAATTGTCTTCAGTACTCTGCAACAAAGCCTGTAGAATGCCAACAGAAGGCACACCGGCAGCTGGGCGCTTTCAGCTTAGAAAGTTTTCCAACAATGCTTGAACACATAAGGAGGAAAAAATCCCAGCACAGACATGGAAATCTTTACCAATAATGTTTTTTTATTGAAACTTATATTTAATGTATATTTTTTCGGTTGGGTTTGAGTAGGCTACTACATATTATTGTCCAGTTTGAGCTTAAGTATTTCTTTCTTTTTTTCTGTATATATGTCAAAACAGAATTAAAAATACACCTACATATGATTTAAACACTCAACAAAAAACATAAATAAATTGTATCCTTCACAATTTAAATGGATTAAAATCAGAGTTATTCTTTCGTTTTAGAATATACCTAAAAATAAAGTCAACAAATTCATCTGATTGGTTGGTTTTTAAGAGAACAACAATACAGACAAAATATAACAAATGTAAACACTGCATGTTTATTGCAGTAAAAACTCAGTTTAAAGAGAAATTATAGTGATTGATACACACTTTGTGGGAGACAAACTTTGTCTGTGGTCCTATACTCTTTCAGAATTTCTTTTAAAGTGTTCATTTCTTTTTTATGGGGCATTAAGAGGAATTAAATCTACAGTATGTGTGTCAGTTCACAATAATGCTTTAAACAGCAACAAAACTGCTAGAAAAATAAAGTAGCCCAGGAGCCAGGATTATTTCTACCCTGTTTTTACTGGCATCACGACACGTCCTCTGGGCAACATTTACAGTTTCTCTCTCGCTTTTGCCTTCCTAATTCACTCACTCTGCCTTGCACCCCATTACATCATCATCATCACATATCTCTCCTTCAACCTCTTTCCAATCTGAAGCACCCGCTCACCCAAAACAAACAAACTCGGAGAAATAAATGTCTGAAATGAACTCGAGGGAAATGAGCAGCGTGTTAGTGAGGGTGTGGATCTCCCCCGATGTGTTTGGCAAGATCTGGGCTCTCTTTCAGCAGATGGCTCCTCTGATACTCCTGTCCTCTCCAGGCCCATCTCCATGCCCCAACTCCACGTTGCCATGGTGAGGGGGCCGGCGGAAAACATGTAATGCATTTGCCGCTTATTAAATTTGCCTTCTGACAAAGAGAGGCTCTCAGTTAAAAACGAGAGCAGGCCTGGATGAAGACGAGCAGGCCCGATTCTCTTTATCACAGACTACCAGACGCCCCACTGTATTCTTCCACTACGGCATACACTCATTGACCTATTAACTTTACGACTGCCTCCTCCCCCCTCGCTTATGCCAAATGAGGGTCTGTACGCACCCTCCGCAGAGTAAGGGCTGCGCCCCTTCGCCCATAACCCCCCCGACCTGTCGACATCATTGCTGCGCATGAGAGAGAGTTGGAGAGGTCTCCGCTGAACCGTGACCTGCCCCACAGCTGTCTGCGTCACACAAAGAGAAAAGTGTATGAGTATGACAAAGTATGGAGCGCCCGGGAGAAGAACTCGAAAAGAAGGCGTTCAGGCTCTGCAGATGACTCGGGCGAAAGTGGGAAATAACTCTGATTAAGTAATTAGCTAAGATGCGTGAGAGGGTACTGGATTGAACACATAAACTAATATTACTCGTGATCCATTATATATTTATAAACAAACATATTTTATTTACTTATTTACTTTTATGACAATAAAAAATAACCCTGACAAAATCATCACTACAATACACAGCAAAGTTATTATAGTTTTGTTTTATTGCAGTTTTATTAATATTGTAAATTAGCTTTTATTTTCAGATTTTCGTTTTTATGTTAATTTAGATAATTTCTTAAGCAGTTCATTATTTATTTGTTTATGTTGCTATATTTGATTAATACATACAATTTATTTTTTGTTTATTATTATAATTTTATTGTCTTAAACTTTTTTCAGTTCATTTCTGAGGCAAGATTGAAATGTGTTTTTTTTTCAATAACTTTTTGGCTAATATTTAGTAAACTATAATAACCTCTTTTAGCTTATTGCTTTAGTAGCCCACCAGATGTCTAACAAGAATTTTGAAAACATATAAGGTTGTATTTGTTAACTTTAGTAAATACATTAGCTAAACTGAACTAACAATGAACAATATAGTTTTCCGGCATTTATTAATCGTTTTGATGTAAGTTTATGTCATAACAATCGTTCATGTTTGTTCACTATGTATTAACTAATGTTAAAATTGTCAACATTTACATTTAGTAAATGCTGAAAATAACAAACTAAGACTTATAAATGCTGTTGAAGTAGTGTTCATTGTTAGTTCATGTTATGTTAACAAATACAACCTTGCTGTAAAGTATTTCTACTTGCTACATTCCTTATAATCTTTTAAGCTATATATTTTTTTTATTTTGTGAAATTTATTTAACAAACTTTAAATTTATACGGATTCTAATGTTAATTTATTTTCCTCAAAATGCTTAAAACGAAAAACAACTTTTTGCCCCAAGCTTTACAGAGTCCCCCCCTTCATATTTATACACAATCTTACAAACAGGTTTAGTCTGGGTGCCAACCTACATGATCATCATAATTTCTGCCTGTGTACAGTATTGGGTTTGTTACCCCACCGCCAGTCAGAGAAGGGTCAGAGGTGCCAGAGGGCACAAAGCCAGAGTCTGTCTGTGCCCCTCCCCCTTTCCCCTCTTTCTCTCCAGGACAAGTCTTTCCCTACCAACACTAAAACCACTTCTCCTCCGCCCCTCTGCCCCCTCATCCGCCCCACACAGGACGGCCGGGTGACGAGTAAACACACAGAACTCCACACGCAAGGCCGGGCTTGCTGCCTCATTACAATCACAAAGCGCTGCCACACTTTTGGGTGGAGCCTGTGGCCGCGGGAGGCTCCGGGGCTTTTAAGTGAGTGGCATACTTAATAGGCTTTGTGTAGCAGAAGAAAGGAGAGTGAAAGGGGAAAGAAAGAGAGCAGACCCAGCTGTCACGGCACACTAGATATCAGTCTACCACAGAAACACTTTTCCACTGTCTCACCCCTCCTGTTTTTTTTTACTTTTGCTTTTTTCTTCTTTTGCTGAGGTAAGGTTTAAGACGCACAGGGAACTAGGCGTCTGAGAAAATAAAAGATGTGAACACATATGTGCTTTCTCACACACACAAACATAAAAGAGCTGAGTGAGCAGTATAATAATATGCTCCTAACTGAATGTTCTACATTTTGTAATGTTATACATCAGAGAGCGAGCTGAGGAAGAAAATGCTGAGCTGAACAACTCCCAGAAGTACAAGCTTTTCATTCATTCATGACTAAGGAATAAGAGCATTAAATAGACCCAAAGTAATGTTTTGTTTTACCTTGTGGATTTTAAGTAAAAGTTGGAAATTTGGCATAAAATACTTGTTTAAGTTCACATGAACATGAACTTTAAAACAGAATTAAAGCAAATTATATTTGATAAATAACACACATGCAATTTTTATAATCTCACGGCGCTGTTTCTGCTAAAAACTTTAAAATATCTCCAAATATCTTTTTGTCACACTGCCGGAGCAAAATGAACTAGTGAAGACCCTTATTTTTTAAACTGTGAAAAGTTTCAGCAAAATTGATACAAAAACAGGACATTAAACATATACATTTTTATTCTTTAAAATAATTTCAGTCTAAAGTCATAACATAGATAAAACAAGTCCATTGACATGTTATGCATCATTAAAAATAACCACTTTATATTTAAATACTAGTGTCTAAAAACAAGAATTGCATAATTAAATCAGCAAAAAAATTATACCAAAACATAAATCACAGCACATAAGGTTCATTATTATAACTCGAATGACACACTCAGACAGAGAATCCCATATTTAGGTGTACATATGCTCGGTAAGTCCTCAGAAAGGCTGGGAAACAAAAGTCTGCGCTCGCGAGCTGCTGCACAAAGCAGGTGGTGATAGTCAGAAATGTGTGCTGTTGTTTGTATAATCTGTGTGATTGCGGTGGGCTGCTGCTAAGCCTTGCTAAATCAGCTTAGCACATGTCCTGCCGTGGAGGAGGCTTGTTCTTAAAGACCCCCCCTCCAAAACCAGCCTTCCTTTAGCACTGCGAGAGAGTCCAGACACTGAATCAAAGATTATTCTCAGTGGATGACACTCTCCATGTTTCGCAGAGGACCCCCAGGATGCACATAGGGTCGGGCACACAGACCCACACACATATAAGCTGTGTGTGTGTGTATAATTATGGATAGACAAAGATCCTTATGTGCATTGTCAATATTATTGGTATATTTATGGTTACTCTCTATCTTTTAATAATCTTATTTAAAGTTTTTTGCTTCCATTTCTTTTCTCTTGAAAAAATGCATTGATTTTTACTTTTTTACTTTAAAAGTGACGTTGTTACTTAGATATTTGTATTCATGTCGAATTTTTATTGCAAAACCTTCCCACAACCTAATAAATATTTGTATATTTTTAACGTTATTTTCATGTTGTTGACAGTCTTATTTTGATATAATCTAAAAGTTCACGCATTCATTGAAATTATAAGGTTTTGAGATACGTTTGTAGATAAAGGCTTTTTGTCTTCTAAAAAAGGTCCCAAAATGTACACAACGTAAGGAAAAACTTATAACCTTACAATTCCAAGGAGACGAAATGTCTTGATGCATAGTTTGTCATTTTGTTAATAATAATGTATATCAGAAAACTAAAAAAGTTGTTTATAATTCTTTTAATTTTGCAGTGTAAATGTATTTTCTTTCAATACATTTGTTTACCATTTCACTTTTACCTCATACATCATTAAAATCTCTTATTTTGCTGATTTTTCAACTAATACCGTTCACAACTAATGTGAAAATGCTTTGGCAACAAAAGAAAATCGAATTCTCAAATTCTCAACTTTTACACCCCCCAAAACTTCCTCTCCACCTCCAAGACCCTCTCAAACCCCCTCCCCTCTCCTCCGCCTCCACCCACAGCACTACTTCACACAGAACAGAGGAAGAATTAAGACAAGAGTGCAGCAAAAGTGTGAATGAAAGGGGGACACCTGGAGCGGGACCCTTGTAGTGCTCCACATTGTAGACTAATAACAGGGCCGGGCCGTGCGTGCGTGTGTGCAGTTGCCTTGGCAGCGGGACTCAGCTGATTGTAGGGTTATGGGGTTTGGGAGGGGGTGCCTGTTTGGAAAGCATCTGTATGCAAATGTCATTATGGTATAGAGATGTTTGGAGAGGCTACTGGGAGAAGGGGGGTTGGAGAGATGAATGGAAGGACGAATGGACGGATGGTATCTACAGAAATACTCCACCGAGCGATGCTGGTGGTTTCAATCTAAATCCATCAAGAAAATAAGACACTTCATTTAAAAGGCCTCTTGCACATGCGGTATTATATAACAAAAGAATCTGAAAAAATATCTGACTTTAATGAACCAGCATTATTAAATGGCATTTACCTTTGAGGCACAGGTTCATAAAAAGAGATATTGAAACGTGGTGAACTTTTCATTGGATTACGTGCCGTAAAGTCCTGAAATATGGTAAACATATTTTCTAAAGTCGTTCTGACACATTTGCTTGATTTGATTTCTTACCAATACTAAAGTAAAATTGGCCTCTTATGGAAATGGTCGCATTCAATTTAAAACAACACTTTACGTACGTACATTATTTTGCATGAATTCATGAATGATATTCTCTTTCTGTATACGTAACTTTATACATGATCGTGCGCCGTCTACAAATCCTCGAAATTAAATCAACACTATACCATTTACAACTTTTTGTTGCTTATCTCCAAACTAACGTAATTTTCCAATGCAGACTAACAAACACGTATTGCAACCGATACACAATATCAAAAAACAGCTTCACATTAAGAAATGATATTTTTCAACCAATAATGCATTAATGTGCAGTAGCTTTTAACTCTTTGTTTAATGGACGGAGCGAGTCATTATCTAACAGCTTTTCACATCCGCGCCAGCTATTTTAAGACAGCCGGTCGAAAAAGGTTTTCTCTTTCCTTACGAGTAACAGAAAAGAAAGTAGCTGTATGCAATAAAAGCGCTGACGTGAATAGTTTTACACACACCTCTAATGAAATCCTTTAAAGAGATGTATTTCTACGGAAAGAGCGAGACAGAGACACAGCAGAAGGTTTTTTATGTTCTCCTCTCACTTAATGTACTCAGTGGCAGTGCATGATGGGTAATTACAATAGTCACAACACAGATGGGGGGCAGTGTCACCATGGCCTTAAGCACGACGGCGCACATACACACTCACGGACAGATGAATAAGCGCTGACACACTCTTGAATGTCTATTTCCCCCTTAACAAACGGCCAACATCATTAAAATCTAGACTCGGAAAACACATCTTATCGTGTTCCTGACTCTTCATACACATACTACTCTTTGCATTTACCCTTTGTTCTGTTCTCGTTGAAAATAACCCATCTGACTTTTTTTTGTTCTACAAAAAAAAAACAGTAACAGACGTAGATATAGCAAGGATGGTCATGCCCTGTCTCTCTCTCTCTCCTCCATCAAAGCTTCCGTGCAGGTTAAGGTCTTAAGACATTAAAAGATGGAGTCAAAAAGAGAGTAAGAGAGTGAGGCTTTTGAATAATTCATGGCAGCTCATAATGAAGCGTAGTCCACTCTTTAAAGTGTTTGGTGTGTAATGGAGTTTCAGACACACAACTATCATTTTCTCTTAATGGCACTTTCTGGGCTGCTAGCTGTGACCCTTTTCACACACACACACACTGGCAAAGGCGATTACCGACAGCTGCTGGAGTTTCGAAGTGGCCAAAGTGGGCAATTTTCTCAATGCCATTTAAACAACAAACACTGCAGAAGTGCGGAGGGTGGGGGGTGTTTGAGAAATGAGGAGCGAGAGAAGGTGACGGCGGTCATTGTAATTCAGAGAAAGTGCGTGAGCGAGTTCTGCGTGGGGGGGGGGGTTCATTAGAAGAACTCCAGGTTGAGTGTCAATGTTCACATCTGGCCTGCAGTCGCTCTATCATGTGCGCATGCTGCTATGAGTTCATATCTTTGCGATTCGTTCTCTACGTGTGCATGTTTGCGTAAACATTAGTTTTTGTGAAAAAGTCAGACATAAATGGATCCATTGATTGGATTAAAAAGTTAGTCTTATGTATCAAAATAATGTGATGGAAGTTGAGGGTTAAAGGCATAGTTTACACAAAAATGAAAATTCTGCCATCATTTACTCATCCTCTTATCATTTCAAACCTGTTTGACTTTTCTTCTTTCGCAGAACACACAAGAAGATATTTTGAAGAATGTTGGTAACTGATCAACGGTGGTGCCCATTGACTTGCACTGGTTTTGTGTTCATACAATAGAAGTGAATGGGTACCATCGATGTTCGGTTACCAACATTCTTCAAAATACCTTTTGTGTTTTGCAGAAGAAAGAAAGTCATACAGGTTTGACAAGGCAAGAGGGTGATTAATGGCAGAATTTTCATTTTTTGCATGAACTATCCCTTTAAAAATAAGATGGTTTGGTGACATCATCAGATAAGAAACAGTGTTTCTGAGCAGAAGTTATTATATTTTCATAAAAGATTATAGAAACGTTTCTATGAAATAATGCGGAACGATCAAATCACGCACAATAAACCATGAATACATAAAGAAAACAAATAGCGAAATCAATTTTGATTTCATGCTGGCTTGATGCTGTCCATTCCTGTATCGGAAAATCAGTGGCAGGAAAATGCAGGCTATAAACCCCCCGGTATGACCCTCCTGGTTGAAATAACAGCTTTGTTTGATCAGCGAAGGGGCAGCAGATTGCGTGGAGACTTCCAAACTAAACTAATCCCTTCCTAGAACACCAAACAGATGTTCGGGCGCTGCGGTCAACACGTAAGCACACACACACCTCAGAAGGCCAATATTTGTTCTATTGATGCTGCGCATAGTACAAAAACAAAAGATCATTACAATGCTCCACTCACAACTCTCTAAAAGGCCAGTTATACATTTTACATCAGCAATGATGATGTTTTGTCTTTTGTATGAACGTGAAACTTTTATGGGAGTACAAGAGAATGATCAAAGTATTTGTGTTTTATTTCTCTCACGTTCTTGCTCTCTTTATCTTACGAGTCAAGTTGCTCCTTCTGTAGATTCACATCACCGCCTTTGAATGAACAGAAACCATCAAACAATCACAGCTCTCACTGCCTCGGAGTCACTTTTTGTTAGTCTTTGGCAGATAAGAGCTCATTACGAAAGAAAACATGCGACCTTTACCCCCGATTCAATCTGCCAGGTGAACGTGTAGAATTGGAGTGTTGGGTGTTAGTGCGGTGCACCTGTAATTTGAGGCTATAACTTCCTTTTGTGTGCGGGAAAGTTTGCGTTTCCTCTCTGTGCTTTTGTGCTGAAGAGTTGAGTGCAAGTAAATAGTGCTCGCGTGGAGAAGACAAAGAACACAATCTGCACCTGCTGCAGAACAGAATACAGTCCTTTTTTGAAAGCATTAACCCTTCCTCACTTCTTTGTACTGTATTTTTGTTGTGGTTACATTTTCTTTTTTTCTCTCAGTGAAGACAGCAGGACTCAAGAACCAAACATTAGTACAACTCCAAACATTAAAAGGAAAAACAATGCAGATTTTTTGATTTTTGAACAGCTTTCTTCATTTTACCAAGGGTGCCAAATCCAGAACAATTTATAGCAAAAAAAAAAACTGGCAGCTGTGGTAATATGTTACAAATGTTCAATAGTTTACTGTTTATTTAAAATTGAACAGATGGTTAAATACTGGCAATATTTACCAAAAAGCAACATCGAAACACCCGAACCAGAGAGCAGACAATGACGTGTGTGAATGATTGTCGCTTATTCTTTTTTAATTTTGACTCTTATTCCATATTTTATAATAATAATACACTTATGAAAAAAATATAAAAAACACAAATCTATCTGAATTACATTGTAAATAAAAAGCATTGTTCAATAAAACAAAATGATGTTATAGCATCTTCAGTGTCGTCGAGAATTTAGAGAGGTTCTCTTGGCAATTTATCAACCAGGTTCTTGTGCTCTCAACCTGGGATGCTTTAGACTATTATTAAAGGGATAGTTCTCCCAAAAATGAAAATTCTGTCCTCATTTACTCACCCTCAAGTTGTTCCAAACTTTGCACTTTGTTCGATGAAACGGACAGTTCTGAGGCACCATTGACTACCGTTGATAAAAACCTTTGTATAATTTTGATTATAATTTAGGAAAGCAAATAGTTCTGGGGCACATTCGGCTACCATTTTAATTTGTTATATTATGGCTGTTAATGATGTCCCAGAAACGTCAGTTCCTAACATTCTTCCAAATATCTTTCTTTGTGTTCAACAGAGCAAAGAAACGTATACAGGTTTGGAACAATTTGAGAAGGGGGGGATGTAATTCACAATTCATGACCAAATTTTCATTTTTGTGCAGCATATACAGTACTGAATAATACATAACACACTAAAAACTAGGCCCTGGCAATGACACCCCAAACCACGATGATGTGCTGATGTTATTGTACTGAATGTCTCTGCATTGTGATCACACATTTAAACAGCGATAACCCATAACAGCCAGGCTCCTTTTTATGTGTTTTCAAGGATGAAATGAGCAAGTTAGTGCTGTCAAATCATTCTGAACGTCACTACATTGCAGGTTACTCATAAAAATATTACAAATACATAAAAACTCTTGAAGTGGCTGTTTCTGTAGCATTTGATCTAAAAATGCTGCGGCAGAAATCACACATACACATGTCTAAATTTGGTCAGTGCAAATTGAATGGCACCTTCCACAGATCATTTGTTTAACTGAAAATAGAACAATGCTTCTGGGGTCTGTAGTCATGTGCTCAGTATTTCATTTCGCCCTATCCCATTGAGATGTATGGACGCGGTAAGCTCTAACTACAGTAAGTGAAGGCAACTCTATTACCACTGGTTAAGAGAAGAGAGAGAGTGTGCGTCAGGTGTTATGGAGTCCCCATGCGTGTTAATGAGCGTCCGGCTGACATGTGTTTTTACACACATTATGTGTAAAGAAAAAGAGGTGTGGCTATGAATAATGTAAATTCTATTTAAATTCTTACATCTATTGCTAAAGAACCTTTGAGACGTCTATATAATTCATGAAACAGGAAAGTATGATTTACATGAGCGTGTGTCGGCCCCATGCGTGCGTGAATGAATCATTCATATATTTTTCACATGGACTGCCTGCGAGTGTGAGTAGATTCTGAATTTGAATCAGATTTAAATTGCTAAATTGTTCTCTCCGGCCGTTCATGTACTCAGAACTGTGGCTTGTATTTACATGTGTTTGTGAGTGTTTTTGGATTTTGTGCGATTATGTTTATATATAGACGTTTGGTTTGTGTGTAGTGTGGTGTTTGTGGAGGTGTTGTTTCAGAGGATGGCTGGGGTGTGAGATTGAGGCAATGAATCTATATGAATGCTAATGCACAACTATGGGGATTCTGGGAGGGAGCATGTATGAATGAGCTATGTTTGATTTATAAATGTTTAATATGTTAATTTGTGTGTGTGTGCAATGTAAACGTACATGTGCATTCCGTGTTGTGGTCAATGTGTGATTTGTGACTGACAGGCACACGCTCTGGGAGCAGAAAAGTTTAAGAGGTGGAATGCGAATGAAGAGAGTGGTATTATCTTATTTATTTTCTCTATCGTTTTATGGATTTGCCCATTTTAGAGTGACACATGCACGCACAATACTTATATTTATCTAAAAGAGACATTCCTAAGACTTTTTATGCTTTCATACAGAGCTATATTATAAATTCTATAAATATAAATGTTATAAACACTTTGACCTAAACCCACACTGTAACCCTTACCCTTAAAAAAACTTTTTGCATTTTTACAAAAATTATTAGTTTCATCAAAGGCACGTGCCTGGCCTGTGCACGTTCCGGTCTGTGTTTGGTTATAATATAACAACAATAGTGAGGTTGGGAAAATTACATCCAGCACATGTACCATCAGCACCGGAGCTCCTCAAGGATGTGTTCTTTCTCCACTGCTATTTTCACTCTACACAAATGAATACACCTCTACAGACCCTTCTGTCAAACTCCTGAAGCAGAAGACACCACAGTCATTGGCCTTATTCAAGACGGTGATGAATCTGTTTACAGAAAGGAGGTTGCTCAGCTGTTGGTGCAGTCAAAACAACCTAGAGCTGAATGCAGTCAAGACAGTGGAGATGATTTCAGAAGGAACCCTCCATCACTTCCTCCCCTCACCATCCTGGACAGCACTGTGGATACTGTGGAGTCATTCAGGTTCCTGGGCTCCACCATCTCTCAGGACCTGAAGTGGGAGTCCCACATAGACTCCATTGTAAACCCAGCAGAGGTTATACTTCCTCCGTCAATTGAGAAAGTTCAACCTACCACAGGAGCTACTGACCCTTCTACTCAGCGGTCATCGAATCTGTTCTGTGCACTTCAATAATTGTTTGGTATGGCTCGGCCACCAAATCATCCCCTACGAAGACTACAACGGACAGTTCGTAGTGCTGAGAAGATTATTGGTGCTCCTTTGCCCACACTTCAGGACCTGTACGATTCCAGAGTGAAAAACAGGGCAAGAATAATCACGATTGACTCCACACACCCCGCACACAAACTTTTTGAACTGTTGCCCTCTGGCCGGCGCATAAGAGCACCAAACACCAGGACTTCCAGACACAGAAGCAGCTTCTTCCCCAGGCAATCTCCCTCCTAAACAGATAACTGCTCCTTAAGGGCAATATTCCACTTACTCCTGTAGTGAATTCCTGTATTATACAGTATGTACATTTTATTTTTACATGTATATAACACTACCTCTACTTACAACATTATTCACTTGCACAAGTGTACATACAATCTGTTAATATGTATATTCTACAAAATACTATCCTTTACAATGTCTCTTATATGTTATTATCCCCCATTTTCTGTTCAATAGTCTTTTTATTTTATATATGCATATTTTAGAATCGTTTAGACTGTAAATCCTATTATATTTGTATTGTCATTGTGTTGAATGTCTGTACTAGAAGCTTCCAACACCAAAGAAAATTCCTTATGTGTGCAAGCACACTTGGCAATAAAGCTCTTCTGATTCTGATAAATGTTTTTGTTTAATTGATATTTTATTGTATATTAATTGTATTAAATTAAAACTACTGAACAGTTATTGATTCCTTGCAGAGGTCTACCGGAAGTTAAGTTCGGGCCACATAATGTTTGTTTATGTTGTTGCTGCTGAAACCTCTATAAATAAGGACATCCCAATAAGTGGTTTTGCTCAGTTTTGTCAGGTTTTGCTCACTTGTTGTGCCCAAAATATGATAAAGTGAGTTGTCTTGCTGTCTGCAGTACATAAAAACATTTAAGGTACCAACTTCACTATAAGGGACTGATTTACACAAAGCTTGACTCACAATTGATTTCAATAGAGTTTGTTATTTGCATGTCATAAGCACAAAAAATACACATCACAGACCAAACTTGAGTTGATTTTTAATGAAACAACTAGTGTTTAAATATTTAACGAAATAAACAAACATGTTAGCAGTCATTGAGCTTGCGGCAATGCATTCTGGGATGGCACTCTCCACAAAAGTGTACATGCAGTTATACCTAAGGCATTGATCTTGATCTTTGAAGACAGCATAATAATGCTGGCTATTTGGAATAACCTTCACGTCAGAAGCAAACTTATGGTACTTGGAATTCCTGGTAGGCAGCTCATAGGCTTTGCAATGCGGCTTAAATGGATGTTTGTATAACTGTTGAAGAAAGGCGAAATGAAACAGAGACAAATGGAAATACGTGCTAATATGAAATGCTAAACAAACAGCACATTTATAATCAAAACAGACAATTAAGATCAGTTCTAGAGACCTTTTAAGCTCACCATAAATCCCTTCACTCCATTTTTTTCTTTAGAGGAAAGAAAATCTCACATTTACAAGAACGATCCAATAAAACTGTAAAAAAAACGGCATCCATAGCTACAGCGAGATATTATTGACAAGATGGCAAAGCGGGCAATGTTTAGACGGTGCGCCAATGGAAAATCAATGTGTTGTGAATTTGGGAGCAGTTGTAGCAAATTGTATCCAATCAGAAGCCTTTATTCTGTCCCATATTCCTCCCTTATGCTCCACTCACATATCAAAACCACTGAGTCAGAACACGCGCACACACAAACACTAATATGACATCACACCCCTGCTGAGTTTGTAGGGCAAACATGCCCCTCCAGATGGAAAACAGAGTCATCCCTGCACAAACGCTGCTCATCGACCGCACGAGCAAGCTAGCAAACAAACAAACAATCAGGGGCTTCCAACATCTCTAAACGAAACAGAAACAGAAAAGAGCTCTGCTGGGAATTGAGAGAAAATGTCATCTTGGCTCTGTGCTTTCTCATTGGCAGAGCTCTTGTTACAGGTTGCACAGAGGAGCATGTTAAAAGAGAGACATCCTCCGGTTTCTCCGTCTGTTCTTCCCCTCTGAGGTAAAACTGAGAGGGAATGTGAAATGAAATGAAAGGGGGTTCCCTCGATGAGAAGACAAGTAGTGGCTTTTAAAGATTTTCTTCCTCGCGTCTCCAGGGGCATAAAAAAGATAACGCATGCACAAACACGCGCACACGCAAACAGCTGCGATGTCTGAAATGAATTGGCGGCATGAAAATTGGTCACATGACAGCTCTTCTAAATCGCCGTTTAATGGGTAAAGAGGGGTCACAGCCATCATCCTGACCTTTGACCTTTGAAAGGTCACCGACCATGACAGCTCGCCTTGAGTTGAAATTCAAAAACCAATTCTCATTCAGAAATGACCCAAATGAAAAAAATGAAATATGGGAAGCACATAGCTTTTATTTATTTGGATCGGTTAAAGAAACAGTTCACCCAAAATAAAACTACCTAAAAAAATGTACAAACATTCATACTTTAACCTTACAGTTCTTGGCGACCATTGACTACCATAGTAGGAAAAAACAGGTACAGGTTTTATTTGGGTGAACTGTCCTTTAAAATGCCTCCAAACAGTGCATCTATCCATTATGAAATCCAAATGACTCCAGTCACTTCTGAAGTGAAACTTACACTTGTGAGAGAAAACATTGAACTTATTTAACATGTTTAATATTTTGAGCTTATTTATCAATTAATATCTCACTTTTCAATGGCAACATTCAAATCAGCATGGTGAGTTTAAATATGGCGGCACTTTTATAAATCGAATCTTATTGCTTTTTTGTCACTAGTTGTCATATGCGTGCTTTGAGGTTATCGACGTGCCGGCATATTTGAAATGAATATGCTGATATATACCGTATGCCATAAAAACACAACAAAATTTCAGTAAATTAGAGTTTTTCAAAACACAGAGGAAAACAACATACAGTATATATTATCGTCAACGACTATACATACAGAACACCCAGTAAAAACCAGTATAGACTGAATGACTAATATATGATTAATAATAATATGATTTTTTTTGTAATGAAACTAACTGAATAACTCACAAATGAGTCACAGACAAAAAGTTAAAAATAGCAGACTCACTCACTGAATCAATCCAACTAAATTAACCTCTGATTTACTGAAACAAAAGTCATTATTTTCTATCAATATAAAAAGTGTACAATGTGACACCAGAAAATAATGATATTCATAATATTTATTTTCTATATTACTGCCTACAACGGAGGGACATGGCTGAATTGTGAAAAGAACACAAACTCTAATGCTAAACAAAGAAAAGAAAATATAAGCCATCAAAATGAAACGAAACCGATCTACGTTGTACACAGCTCAGCAGGAGCACATAAACGGATGATTTTCTATCCGACTCTTTATTGAACACAAACATAAAGCCCAGGCGCACGCTCTTCCACAAATAATGCGAGACATTAAATTACAGACATCTCACCGTGAATTGACTTATATGCAAAACAACAACATTTCCACCAAACCCTTCACACATGAAAGCATGCACAAAACATACACACAACTCCCATTGCACATGCAATGCAAACATATTGAAAAGCACGAATAATAAAAACTCTCTTTATCTTCCTATGAGTGGCAGATTAGTGCTTGTGCGAGTAAGTGCAGGCCTTTGAATGTTTACCATCTTTCACTACCCCGCATGGCACCGTGAGGGGAAGAGGCTGTCGCTGGTGTCTGTGCACTATACTTAGTTGCCATGGAAACCACAAACACCCCGCAAAGAAAATTCCAAGCTGAATAATAACCGGCCAATTGCGCGTGTTTTCTCCCTAACAAACCACAGGATTAGAAGTATTTTCTTGTCAGAGGCATAAACTATATCTATGTGTAAGTGGGGGAGTGAGAGAGAGAAAGAGCATAAAGGGTCGAAGATGAGATCGGAATACTGATTTTCTCTTCTGATGGGTTTTATGGATGAATGATGGGAAAACAGACAAGACAAAATAGACAAATAATGAGAGATATTCTGAAACACATTTAGTAAATGGACATGGTGGAGGGGGGAGACTTTACTCCAAAATAAGGAAGTGTATGATTAAGATACAATGATTAAAGGGATAGGTTATCTAAAAATGAAACTTATTTCTTCATTTACTCACTCTCATGTCATTTCAAACCTGTATGGCTTTCTTTCTTCAGTTGAACACAAAAGAAGATATTTTGAAGAATGTTGGTAACTAAACAACATTGGACTCCGTTGACTACTATTGTATGGACACAAAACCACTGAAACATTTCTCAAAATATCTTCTTTTGTGTTTCACAGAAGAAAGAGTCATATATAGACTCTTTCCTGTGGCTCAGTGGTAAGAGCATTCCGCTAACAAAGCAAGGTTGTGGGTTCGATCCCAGGGGATTGCAAATACCTATGTAAAATGTATAGGATAAAGCAATGTAAGTCGCTTTGGATAAAAGCGTCTGCCAAATGCATAAATGTAATGTGATGTAATGTAATATAGGTTTTGAATGACATAAATCATAAATAAAAAATTATTTTAATCAATTTTTATTTTTGAGGGAACTTACTTTAAGTACTTACTGTAGATGCTATAGGTGAGCAATACAGGCCCACACACCACCCACAGACCTTCCTATATACAGTCAACAAAACCACGTCCTTCATGTCAATTGTTTTATGGAAAAACTTTGATTTAATACTAGAACGAGCATGAATAGCATTCATTTTCTATTTGACCAGTCCACACATAACAACATAACCCAGCACAGCTTGTGCTTTGACACGCTAAACAAACAACCCCCTTTCCTGTCCTAATGGGCAGTTCTTGGCCCAAAATAAGCTACAATTTCCATCTCACTTAACGCCAATTGTCAAATGTCTTAAAACTGCAAGACAAAGTCAGCAAGGGCATTTCTGAAAGAAAAAACCCATCTTAGTTCTTCACAGAAGTTTACAGAATAAAAGATTCAGTCCCACGGCCAAGACGCAAACACCATCGAAACACTCACATCACTGTGTCACATCCCATTAGCCTCTTAGCCAAAAAAGACAGAGTAAATAAGACTTTAATGTGACCGTTCCCTCCCTCGCTCTTTCCTCCCCCCTCGCCCGAACATATCTCTCATTCTCATTTCTCCCGTAACCACCGAATCAATCATTAAGCTGACTGGCCCAGCCGTCAGAGAGGCACGTAACGCTAAACTAGTCTAATACGTGCTGATTGGTGACTTATTTGGATTAGTATGAAAGAAGAGAAAGCGCACACAGAGGAAAGAGCTACTATCTGTCAGCTTGCATTAACAGTGAAACAAATCTCTATGCTTCTGCGCTTTCTTCTGTTACCACTTTCTTTTTTAAAGAGACAGTACACAACAAAAAAGAAAACTTTTTGACTTGAACATTTTTCATATTTAGTTAAAGAAAGCTATCACACGACAATGTAACAAATAAAAAGTAGTATGATAAGTTTTATGATGGTCTGTCGCTTTGGATTGTGATAGCCCTGGTGCGTTTAGCTTTCATTATAAGAGACAGTGTATTTTCTTTTATATTGAATTGATTGACATGACTCATGACAGTGACTGACATTAAATTTGCTGCATATCTCCAACCTTGAATGCCTGTGCGGACGTAAGAGCATTAGACGGCGCGCCGGGCGCGGCAGGTTAGCATGCGCCATATGCATTAGCGAGGCAGAATCAACCTTGCAAATTAATTTGGGGAGGCGTAATAGAAGCCGGTGCAGGGCGCGGGCCTGATTTCACAGAGTTATCATTACGTTAACTCAACACTGAGACAATGTTCACTCCCCTACGGTCCTAATGCAGCGGGAGACGGCCCAAGGTCACTCGCTGCACACTTTAATGGGAGATGACAGGTGAAAAGAGCTACAGCACACCACGTAGATTTAACTTTCATTTGTGTGTTATTGTGTGTGTGTGAAGGAGGCAGAGAGAGAGAGAGACTTTCCTCCTAAACACTCGGTCTTGTACACAATTCTGACCTTCACTTTTAATAGGGAACACTGGAGGGGAGGAGAAATGTAATTAAAAACGAATGTAAAAGTGAATCTGTCGTTTACACAAAGAAAGAACTTTTAACAGCAGTTAGGGTCATTTCTTGTGTTTTATGACAGTTTAATGGGCAGTTTATGATATTAGCATTATATTTATTCAGATACACGCGAGTTGACTGTTTCACAGACTTGTGGATTCAAATACTGATCTGTTAGTACGTATGACAGGTGAAACACATCAGAAGCCAAATAACTAATCATTTAAAATACAAATGTCTTATTACCTCACTGTTACTGAATCAATGCAACACATGCGCCTAAGCATTATACATGTTCTTCCTGAACCTCAACGCAGGTTTAATATTTAGATTAATTTAATTATGTTACATATTTAAGCATCACTATAGAACTTTTGCTCACGGTTCCCCCATGTGGTTGATTGGCGCAATTGTCTTTTACCAGTGTGGTAAATAATGATGCTGTATAAGCTTCCCAGAGGGCAGCGCAATACACGCACATTTGTTTACTAAGCTGATGGAACCTGCGAATGCAGAAACATGGTTTTGAAACCATGTGGCACTCTTTGGCAGGCAGGGGATTGGCGGGGCTGTGTGTACCGAGCCCAACACAGAACTTACAGAGTGTGGTTGTAGCCGCTATGAGGTTGCTCAGCAGTCGGTTAAGAGTTGTTCTACCACTGAAATCATTTTAGAGACATTATTTTAAGGTCGAAAAACTACAAAAGTGTTGCTTTAAAGAAACAAACCAGTCACTATATTACACTATAGACCACTTTGCAAGATGTAAACACTGGTCCAGAAGCACTCGGTCACACAGGTTTCAGTTTTTATTGATTTATTAATAGTATTTTTAATCTTACATACATAATTACATTATAAAGATATTAGTTTTACATTTTAAAGGTCCAGTCGGTGAAATGTAGCCGCAAGGTTGTGAATTGCAACCAACCGCTCACTCCACCAGCCCCCCCCTCGAAAAACACTACAACGGCTGACACAACATGGCGAATTATATGCAAGGTGACCCGCGGTGTATGTAGATAGAAATAGCTCATTCTCAGGTGATAAAACCATAACGCTTCATTGTGTAAGCTCATTATACACTTCTGAAGACATAGTTATATTATATTGCATTTCTGTCAATAGATCGTCAAAAAAAATACACACTTGACCTTTAAATCCTTTATAAATATCCTGTTGATGGAATTTTGTTTAAACTGAAAAAGAAAGTTCTTCTAGACCACCGTTGAACCAGAAATGTTAACGTTATCCGAAGAGGTCTATAGAGGCCAGTTGTCACTCGGGGGGCTATGTAGGGCTATATAAATGAAATAAAAAATGAATGAATATTATATAAAATTATTTAAATTAAAAATGTATCATTTAATTAGTACATTTAATTAGTAATTAATAAGAATTATTATTTGTATGGTTTGGATACAAAACTCTAATTACAATAAGGCTTGTTTTCTTTAGAAGGTTTTGTATGTCCATAATTTATAACTGTATGAAAAGTATTTTGTTTTAATTTTGTGAATGCACCATAACAAAACATCAAACCAGTCAAGTTGGGGTAAGTTGTTACATGTTGCAATTATATACAATATATAAATCACAATTTCTGATAAGCTATTTTTTATATGTTAAAATAATAATCCTGTGAAAGGTCACTACACAACATGCATGTCGGAAAAGGTATCTGCCCCGGTCTTTCTTACTTAATACATCACCTACTTTACCCTCCCAATATTTAAGGAACCAATCATTGATCGATCTATAAATGTGTTTACATTTTTTCTCTGACCCCTGGTCACTCAAAGGTCTTGTGAACATTTAAAAGGGTCTACGCAGTTGTTTAGTAAACATTGCTTTCACAAACATTCGAGTCAAGGTCATTTATTTGAGTATCACACGGCTGTGGATTAAAGCACGAGTGTGTGACATTAAAGACCCCCCCAATGCTTCGCAGATATGCGTTTGCGTTATTTTATTTACAATCAACCGTGACAAAGGAAGCCAGTGACATTTTTTGTGACAGACTCGACGCTAAGAGGAGGTGGCAGCGGTCAATAACGGCAGAACTGACACCATTAAGATGTCGTTTGGACTGTTTCCAGTGACATATATCGAGGGAGAAAGAAAGAAAGAGAATGAAAGGCATTTTGGCTCTAAATGACATTTCTTTTCATTATTCTTTTAAGCTGTCAATTTAGTTAACTTCTGGATGGGTGACAGTAAACAACACGCCATCCATCGAACCTTTCTCCACGAGGGCCATGAATTATTTATGGCCAGATAGACTGAGTATTTGGCTCCGTTATGTGATGATCACAAACATAAAATCAGAAGGCCAAAGGCTTACCACAATAATTCGTTTACATCCAAACAAACTTTGAAAAGAACAAAGGCATCCATAAATAATAGGCCTGTAGTTTAAAGTGTAAAACTTTACAATGCATGCATCCAAAAAGAAAAAGTGCTTTCGATTTAAAAAATAAACAACACAAAGAAATCAGAACAACAAATGGCAATCTGTGGTTAATAGGAGACGCACTACTGACTGATCTGTTTCCACATCCTTGAGTTACTTTATGTTTAGGTGCAGCACCACTGAACAATTTCACTTTTCAATTACTTGCTTATTTTGTTCATATTAACCCACGAAAGGCTTATGAACTGAATTAAGCAAATATCGAAATGATAAAATGCATTCTACATGGCTGCTCCCCGGTCGCCTCTCCTGCATTTGCGTTTCTTCTGCTCAGCTTTGTGACTTTACTTTGGCGATGTACTACATTAATAACTTATTAAATCATATAATCGTGTTATAGCGTGTTATGTGTATTGGTTTGTATGCGGCTGTCCATTTTGATGGATTTACCCTGCAAATCAACTTAATCACGGCATTGGGAAACATAATGAGCGTGGCATGCTTTTCGACAGACTAACAATCTTATTAGGAAGCCAATGTTCTCAAAAACCAAGCCATAAATTCATTAACTGATAATTTAGAGCATAAAATGAGATTGAATTCATGATGCAAAACAACTAAGAAAGCTAGGGGATGACTAAAGAGAGACGTGAGGAACACACTGGTGTGTTATGAGGATTTATCTTGTCAATCTTTTGAGACTTTTTGTGCTAAGAAAAACAAACGAAACAAACGAAAGACAGCTACTGTTATTTGACCAAAGCTTTGTGAACTTAACAATGATACTATGATACCTAGACAAAAAAAGATACTGATCACACTATAAATTATTGTTTTAATTTAAAATAATATTAACTTATTAATTTAATGTTGATTCATACGTTTCAGTTTATCACAGGGTTGTGGAAAAAGTTCTTCTGTTCACCTTGAGGTGCCTCCTTCATGTCCTATAATGGTGCTAATCCGTGTACATCCCATCAAACTGTAACGACTTTAATGGCATTCCGCTTATGGTAATTTTTTTAATTAATCCAAATAAGTGGATATGACAGGGACCTGGTTAGGTGCAGAAACACGCCATGGTCCATCATTAGGATATGTTTAACCAAGAATGTCATACTGTAGATCATGACCGTTATCTGGGCCAACATCATCATCTTGATTAAAGTACCCACAACATTTACTGCCAATTGCATAATGGTCATTAACAGTGTCAATATGACAACCTTTTTATTTATCACCATGTAGTGTCATAATATAAGTAATATGATAATATGAGTGTTAGCTCATTGTTTCAGATGAGAGGTGAACAATGTCTCAAGCTGTGCCAAGACACCAAAGTCTCAAAATGTGAATTCTCACAAATTCCATTAAGTTAACTTTATAGCCTTGTATTCTTAAGAATATCTAAATATTCTTACTGTATGTCAACGATGTGTCTATTTGTCTTTAATCAACTGTAAGAATTTCTTAGACAAAGTTGATAACTAAACAAAACCGAGACCTCCAATGATAACTCCATGTTTTCCTGTTGAAGTGAAATAAAAACCTTTGATTTTAATGGAATATTGCTGTGCAGGTTTTTTTTAATTCATGCAAATATAATATCTATTTATGGAAATGTTATTTATTTATTATAGGTCTATATTGACAGTCCAATAACCAAGCTATAACCTCCAATGATACTATCAATCCACGACCAAAGGATGAAATCATGTTTTTTCTCATTTCAGAAGCAGTTTCACACAGATATATGTCACAAGACATCACAAGACATGTGTATTTGTGAGCTACGGCTAAAAAAAGATAGCATATAACGGTTGAAAGGTTCATATATTCTTTGCACAAATATATTGCATAGCTGCAGGTGTGGAAATTTTGTGCAAGTGTAATACGGGCTACTTTTTATAATACTTTGTATTAATCTACACTGTAAAACATTGCTGTAATTTTGCAGCAGTTTTGCTACTACTACTTAATATTTTTTTATTAGTACTGTTTTGACTTTACTTTTACTTTAATCAGAATTAAAACACTTTGACTTTTGATATTTAAAATAAGCAAGAAGAGACTGGTCTCTTACTAGCATTACACTGCATCTTTGTTTCGTTTTCTTGTAAAATATTTAAAACTTCATAAATTAGGATACATTTACATAACAAGAAAAGTAACCCAAGATACTTAGTCTTGTTTAATGAAAGAAAATATAAGAACTAGGTAAGTTTATGTTTAAAAGGTTATGTTTAGCATTAAATAACCGTTTTCCTGTAAAATAACATGTTTTATCTACATACATTTTTTTCCTATAATATTTGCATCCTTTTCTTTTGGACAGTTTCTTTAGGCACGGAGTATAGACTGAATGGAAAAGGGGAATACTGGCATTCCCACACCTGCAGACGTCCATCAGTCTTCCGCTCCAGCTGCATATTGACATTCAGGTAGCGTGGCAACATGACAACATGCCTACCAAGTCGCAAAGAGAGTCAGTTGTTATTTGAAAAGGTTGACATGATAGCACCTATGTGTGAGCGCTGCATCACTGCTTTCCCTCCATCAGGAGTGCGTCTCATTTCAATTTTAAAAAGCATCTTTCCAGGAATCTGTAAATTCCTTACAAGCGCATCATAAATACAGGCCGGATCAGAGGAGTCAGAAGAGCCGCATGTGTGTGTGTGTGAGCCCCTCATCCCCCTCTGTGATTTAATGAGCATAGTGTGTCACCCGCAGATCAATACAACACCATTAAATTCAGCAGCGAAATGTAAATGACCTTGTTTAATATTATAACGACGGTTTTGATTGTCAAAGCAGAAGAGAAAGAAAAGGAGAAAATAAAGCCTGATCTTTAAAAAAAACATGAGCCGGTCAGCGGGGTTATGTAAATTCATGTTTCTGGACCACAGAGCAAAATTCATAATTCATAAAGATTAAAGTTGAATACTATATTAGGGACTTCGATTGGCGGCCCACATTAAAAGCCACGCACGGACTACTTATATTTCATCTGTGATGAGGAAGGACTGAAATATGTCTTCAGCTGAGCAAACCAAATCAATATCGATACACATTTGGCCTTCACAAGCCTATGAAAAAATTCTTCTGGTTGCCATTTATCAAGTGGATAAAGCACACTTACATGCACAACACCTCCTCACACAAAATACCTTAAAACAAGACTGATTAAAGTATCCTTACAACAGACAGATTTACTTCAGGAACAAAATTGCATGAAATATTATTTTTTCAGGGAATGTTCTTAAAACTCATTTTAAATAAATGTGACCTGCTTTATCATTTGAGTCACTTTGATCCAGAAACGCATACTGGGTTTTACACACTAAAATGATGAAAGTTAAACAATTATCTCTTGGCAACGGGTAGCATTACAAACATAATAACATCTAATAACAAAAAGCTGAGACTTTCTTGTGTGTTTTGGTGCATACAAGTGAAAAAATCTCGGTAGGCATAAATCTAGAATAATAAAACAATTTGCCAGCAGTGTAAGAACATTTAACGTAATTCTGAATATGTTCTGTAAGAAATTCACGCTATCTCGCACAAAGTGTCTTGTCAAGTAAATGCAGGACATTTTAAGGACATTTCTACTGAGTGAAGAACATTTGCAACGTATCTCAATACGGCAGGAGAAAATGAGTCGGTTTGGGTCATGTGAGGTCACAGAGATGAAAATTAAGAACAGGATGATCTCGTGCGTGCGGAGGAAGGTCATAGTTCAGCTGTGGTGGTGATCAGACCCGCATTAAGAATAGGAATATAAATGTACCGAGATGAGAAATGAGATGGAGAAAAAACATAGTGGCGCTTCAGCGAGACTTAACAGATTGAGGCGTAGATAGAAACTTGTGCTTTTGTCTCTTTGTATGTGTGTGGGGTGAAGATGGAATGCAATTAATGCAACACTGAAAAGACAAAAGTCATCTCCATTGTCAAAGGAGACACACAGCTTGGCGTGGAGAAGTGAGGCCCCTTGGGTGAGATGACTTTTGACACGAGTGCTCACATATCTTCCCTCGGACTCAGAGTTTAAATTCAGTGGGGACAGAAGTGACAGACCTCTATCTCTCTCTCTTCCACAGAGGCAAACCTAAGGAGTGCCCCTTTATAAAAAGAATGTTTCTTTTTATTTTCTCTAAAACCGTAAAAAAAATACCTAAGAACTGAGATCCCACCGAATCCTCTTATAAATGTATTTTTTTGTTAATGTTAATAGTTTAAGATTACGCAGAAAATGAAATTAAAGCAAAACAGCAAAAAACAACCCGTTCAACTGAGGCTTATAAAGTGATGCGCTCAGAAAATTAAGAAATGTACAATTCAAATAGGATTTCATTTAAAAAGACTAAATGAAGAGTTTAGATCCAAAATGAGATAACTCCGTTTTAATTATTATTTTTTTATATATTTTTAATGCGCATTCCAATTAATATAAATCAAACTGCCGTTTGTTTTGTTTTGATTTATGCCATAATAAAAAAAATACAGCTAAGTTCGGTTCTTTTGGTCCGGACCCAATACATTTAGTCCTGGTTCGCCTGGTTCCCTGTTCAGACTGGCATTTTAACAACGAACCTAAAGATATCGAACCTGCAAACATGCGAAAGCACAGATCTAATAAACACTCCTTTTATATTATCAAATCACTTGATGTTCGGGTCGTCTGTTGTTATCACTTCCTGTTTTTGGTTCGGTTCGGTTCGATGCATTTGGTCCATGTTGCACCGTGTAGAGTTCGTTTGAAAGTGGACCGAGACCCCTCTTTTCAGCCACTCGGTCTGCTTGTTTGGTGCGCACCAGGGTTTGGGTTGGCAGCGTTCACACTTACACAAATAAACCGAACTAACAGAGCAATCGCGTCAGAGTTTTAATAAAATACTTAACATAGTGCGTAAAAAAATACTTTTCTTTAACACAGCACTCTTTGTCTGTGATAACTGTGACTCTTTGAAAATTAAGATAACTGTTTCACAAAGTAAAACCTGACAAACGCACTATGCTTGCTTCCTTAATTTAAAATAAATACCATTTGTTAAAATAAATGGGGTAGAACCGTATATTTGATGAATGAACAGAGAGAAATACTGGGATAAACCCTGTTGAAGGCAATAAAGACGTCCTGCTGGAGACAACAGAACCCCCAGTCAGGCTGAACAGCAGTGGAAGACTAATACAATACAAGTCCCTAATTACCCCCAGATCCCCTGACATATGCTACAGACACACAGAGATGCAAATCACAGACCATAAAAAAGTAAATAAAAAAATAATAATTGAGAATTATTAACTGTTGGCAAGACTTAACAGTACATTTGCTTAATAATTTACACAAAAATAACATTAGTAAACAACCAGCCATCGCATATATTTTTTACAGAAGTTCACAGAAATCTTTATAGATGTTCAGAATTGGAAAACTCTAAATCTTCACATCCCCTGTCTTGGGCTTGTGTTTTGTATTAAATATGTTTGCTAATTTTAAAAGCTACCAATAAGAAAGCAGTACTCTAAGCTCCATGCAACAAATGTATTTACTCTCACAATTGAAAAAAATGCCTGGAATTTCAATAAATAACTCAAACTTCATCTGCTAGTTCCATACTTGTTTTAAACCCTTTAACCCTTTGTTAAACTTTTTGTGTAACTCCTCCTTCTCCATTTCAATTCAATTCAATTCAAGTTAATTTATATAGCGCTTTTCACAATGTGCATTGTTCCAAAGCAGCTTTACAGGAGCAAATAAGAAAACGCAGAGGTAAAACACAGCAGAGTGCATGGTGTTTATAGAACAAGCAAGATCATTCTAATAGATAATAGATAATATCTAATAAATAAATAAATAGATGTGATATGAGTCATGTAACTTCATTATGAAGTTATAACTTCATTATAACTTCATTATGAAAGTTGTGCTGTTACTTTTTGAAGCAGTAAACCATTTCCAAATTCTCTCTGATTGGTTGACTTTTACAGGATTTCTAGTAGATGAGTGCATCTCATTCTTTAACAGTATGCATGAAAACAAAGCTAGCGTGTGATTGGTTGCTTTACATGCTTTACAGTCAGACAACCTCCCTCACTCAATAAAAACTGCAACGGAATCCAGACCTTCTGTCTTCAGTCTAAAATATGGCTATGTGAGACAACCTGAGGAGTCAGAAAGCTTCCAAAACTACCTTAATTTGTGTTTTGGGGAAAAATGGAGGTCATACAGATGTTGAACTACATCAGGGTGAGTAATTGAAGAATTTTCGGAGTTACCACCTAATGGCCATTATCCAGTACTGAAGTTTGTTTTTCCATACATGGGCAGTGATGAGATTTAGATCTCATTGTTTCCGATCACCTCGCGGGCAATCTTTGCCTTGGAGAAAGATATGCCTGTAACTTTCTTTACTATTTGTAAGGATTCCTATTGTGTTAACATAATATTGATTCTTGGAAGTAAAACTGTGATCGATATAATGATAATGAAAGAAAGTCCTATCGCATCACATGTACAGCATTTGCAGATTGCTGTTTACGCGTTTATATGTAACGTTATACCAAACGGATTAATGTGTAATTTCATATCTTGTTTAGAAAGCATCACAGCAGTAAACCTTCTGGAAAGGATAAGCTGCTTCGTGTGTAGGATGGCTTGCTAGCTGCTGTGTAACTTCTTCAGAGTAAAGCAGTTGAAAGGCAGCATAGTCCGAGTTAGTTTAGTGGCGGAGTGATACAAACAGTCAGTGAAGCGGTTCATCGGTCAGTTCCCGTGATGATCCTGTTAGAATATCGCATGGCTCTCAGCCAAATCAGATTCGAGATCAAGAAACTACTTGTATAAGTGGTTTTAAAGGGGTCATATGACACGGCTGAAACGAATATTATGGTTTGTTTTAGATGTAATGCAATGTGTATACATGATTTATGTTTCAAAAACAGTGTATTTTCCACATACCGTTCATGTATGTATCTCCTCTTTGCCCCACTGAAACGCGTGGATCGCTCTGAAAAGCGAGGTGTGCTATGATTGGCCAGTTAACCAGTGCGTAGTGATTGGTCGAATACTGCAAGCATGTGACGGAACTGTAACGCCTCTTACCATATTTGGAACATCAGGTTCCCAAACAATTGTACTGTCAGGTACGGCCACCTTACTTGGGTATACATTTGGGCGGTCTTAGTCAAATCATACCACGGACTGACATAGATTTGTGGGGGTGTGGTTACACGAGGCATTTCAGGCAGGTCTGGGTGAGCATTTGCTTTTAGATAGAATGCATGTTTTGTTCCAACACTTTCATTTTTGCAATTTTACGTTTCTAATACATGCATGGGCAATTTATACCACACCAAAGACACAGAAAAACAAGTATTCACGTCATATGACCCCTTTAATGCTAACCTAACCTGCCATCCAATCAAAATCGAGTATTCAAACAGACCATGGTATTAATGTACTTTAATCTATCACCAATCTGAAGAAGCTATATAGTATATCACAAATAAACCTTTTAGTTAAAAATCAAAAGAACACCAGCAGACGCACAGCACCCATCTCTCTTCTAATCTGATCTAATTACAGAAGTCTCCCTCTCGTCCAATCAGCAGCGAGAAAGAGTTATTACTTCCCCACCATATGGCGAGTCAGTGAGATCATATGCCTTATATCATATACAGAGAAATGTAATCATGCACAGATTGAAAAGTGTGGGAAGTGACCTTATCCAGTCCACATCCTGTTCAGAGATCGAATGTAAATAAACCACTGAGAGTGTCCATATATTAAACGCTTTACTTAACAGCAGAGACTGGGGAGAAGCTGATGGGCTTTTAGGACCCCTGGCTTTCTTTCGTGTATTATAAAAATCTCAGTGTCAGAAAATCAACATTTTTTAAAATAATCACTTGTTAAGTTTGGTTGATTAAGTTTTTAGCATTTCACACATTATTGTCGACTAAAATTAGTAGCCATTTCAGACAGAGTGAAACAGACTTATATTGCAAGGATAGTTCTCCCCAAAATAATTATTGTGTTATCAATTATTCATCCTCGTGTTGTTCAAAACCTGTATACGTCTCTTTCTTCTGTTAAACACAAAAGAAGATATTTTGAGAAATGGCTCAGTGTTTTTGTTTCCATACAATGGAAGTCAATGGGTGCCAACATTCTTCTACACTATTCACTATAACACTATTCTTTTGTGTTCTGCAGAAGAAAGAAAGTCATACAGGTTTGAATGGCATGAGCGTAAATAAATAATGAATTTTTTTTTTTTGGGTGATTAACCCTTTAAAAGTAGACTTTAATAACACAACATCTATAACTACTTTACATTTTTTTTAAAAAATAGTTTCAAGCGCCACAGCGACAAAAACAGATCTTAACGGTCTTACATTATTCAAACATTTACTTTTTCCATTATTAAACCATTCGCTGAGTACCGTGCTCTGTTTTCCAAACAACAAAACCTCATCTTCAGAAGAGTAGAGTATATAACAGAGGTTAAGAGGTTGAAAGTACACCATAGTGCTTAGTAACACTATATTTCTTCCTCACAGTGAATCTTAGCTTTTGGATCGTTCAGAGGAAGTATTAGTATCACTAAGACAGAAGGTACATATAGACTTGCATGAAGCTCTAGAATGATAAAACAAGCAGGAAGCTTGACAGAAGAGAATACATTTCCCAGATCAATAACTATGAGGGCCACGAGAAACACCCTTGAAACGAACGAAAAGAATCCCAAGAATTCCACAACAATGTCCATGCAGTGACTGTGATGACGATGAGGAGATGCCAATACCTCTCTAACTATGCCCTGTCTTCATCATTTTGAGGATGTGTTTATTGATCAAGTCTGGTTGAGTGGTACTACGAAAGAGATACAGCCAGCTCAACCTCAATCAATACAGAGCAGCTCAGCATCTCAAAGTGACTCTTAGTCATAATGCCATACTAGTCACAGAAGAGCGGGGGGAGGGGGAGGAAGAGGAAAAAGAAGAAAATGACAGAAGGAAAGATAAGATGGCAGCAGAAGAAGAGACATGGATCAGAGACAGTTTTCATGTTTGTAAGGCTCTCTGTGAAATCGATGTCTTATTTGAAATATATAATACATAATTTAGGGTATAATTATAACTTCAGAAAGGTAATAGTGTTGATGGTATTACTGTTTAATTTGATATCATAAGCCGTACTTGGAGACACAACTATGAATGGCCCGTCGAATTGTGTTTAGTATCAGGGTGAGTTTACGCGAGAACGATGTGAACAACAGATTATTTTTTATTTGTTTTGTCTGTTTTGAAAACAAGTTTCAACGTGTATGTTTGTGAAAACAATATTGTTATCGGTTTTGTGCTTTTCACAGGTCCGTGTGAATTCAGACAATGCGAGTACATGAAAGTTTTCTAAAACACAAAGGAATTTCTTTTATATTTTTTACATCGTTGTCATGTAAACGCGTGACAGCAAAGTTTATTTCTCAGGGGCCATTTATATGACAACGTATTTAACTTAAATCATCTTGGCTGTTCGTTAACACAACAACAGGGTTTTGCTTACTTTTGAAAACGGATCTCAAAGTGCACGTTTTGTAAAACAACCTGTCGTCTCCATGTAAACTGTAAACTGTAAAAAAGCAAAATTATAAAAAATGCTGATGTCACATGCACATAATATGCATGTTCAGTCTGTAGGCACGTGCGAGTATCAATTCATGCATCAACTAATATCTTCTTAAGCCTGGCCAATAGTTTATGGAAAATCTGTCTAATATTGGTTAATATTGTTAGCATGAATGATTGATTTTCTTTAATAATAATACAGAAGATAAGGTGTTTAAATAATAATCGCATATTAAATCGTAATCGCAATATTGATAAAAAAACGCAATTAGATTATTTTTCAAAATCGTTCAGCCCTAGAATGGTCTTGCTTGTTCTATTAACACCACGCACTGTGCTGCGTTTTACCTTTTCTGTGTTTTCTTATTTTCTCGTGTAAAGCTGCTTTGGAACAATACACATTGTGAAAAGCGCTATATAAATGAAATTGAATTGAACAGTGTTTTTTTTCAAGCGGAGTTGCGTTGGTTACTATGATATGCGGAGTGTGAAAAAAAAACACTTCGGTGGACACAGCCCCTAAGTGTACTAGCAACCATATATATATACACACGTAAAACGGCGCTCATAAATACATATATTTTTTGCAAACCAGTCCATAAGCCGCCTAACTTTAATAAGAAACCTAAGAAATTGATAACAATCGAAATCGACAAGCAAATTTGGAATTAATAAAATTCAAATGATACCCAACCCAAATACTTATTAATGTTTCTCCAGCAAAAAGTAGATTAACTGCACCACTACAACCAACACATCATTTACATTTGCCAGACTATATATACAGACTTTTGGGTTAAACCTGTATGTGAACGTAATGTTACTTTACAAAGTGACATCGCCAACTAGTGGCCTGGCATGCATAATACAGCTTCTTTCCTCATTTTCGCCAATCCGTCTAGACGCAATAATTTATGTAAAACTTTTTAAAAACAGAAACGAAAAACGTGTCTATTTTCTATTCCACTGTTGTGCTGTCAAAGTATTTAACTGTCCAACAACACACAACTGGAGACAAAACCAAAAGAGCTGCTTCAACGCTGAGATCTTCGGGGACGACACTTCAGTTATCTTTCCAGCACAGCACTCCACTAAAAAACATTTCGGCTTTTGTGCGTTCCACATACAGGTGCCACTAAGGGCCCATGAGAGCCGGACCGCTACGCATCTCTCAGCCAATCTCTGCTCTGAACTGTCTGTGTTCTGTCTCGCACGCTCTCAAATCTCTTTTTCGTTCTGCAATAAACTTGCGCTTTTATACCGCAGAGCAAAATTAAAAGAAAAACACTGCCGCTAAACAAAACAGGATGCAAATTGCTCACATTGTGCCTCTTCATATAGGTCTGTTTAGCATTTTAGGGCAGGGCTGTTAGTGGGCATTGTGTTTGAAGCCCTCTGCTCTCTGGTTTTAGATGCTGTGTGATAATGTAAGTCAATTCCCATTCCGCCCTCCACATCTCGCTCCTGCTTATTGTTCTGCCGTCCTCTCCCCCATCAGAGAGTGCCTCCCGCTAACACAGAGCTCCGTATTTAAATTACACTAGCAGTTTAAGAGCACACTGGGGAAATCGACAAGAAGCGCAATGAGAGGGCACGGGGATGAGAGAGATACTATATTAAAGCGAGCGAGTAAAAGGGAAAAATGGAAATAAAGAGCGAGAGATCCATGATAGTTTGACAGTATGCTTCTCTTCGGTTCAATCAAAGGCAGTGATGTGGAACTGTAGGAGGAACAAATATCGCCTCACAACAAAGATGAAAGACAATTTTTTTTCAATGATATTTCGTAATTCGGAGCCTGGGGGTGCACAAAAACCATCAAATCATTACAGCGGGCCTAGGCGAGTTAAACAGATATATAAATAAAGCAATACAGGTTAAATAGGAAAAGGGAGGTGGAACAATTTGGAACGTTGAATCGGGCCTTGTGATGAGTGGGCGCTACTAAGGTCATCCAGCCTACAGCTTTTACATTGGGCTTGGTGTATATACACTAAATGATTTATCCTATACATTTTAGAGAACGCCTACCACCGCCCGACCAAACTCATCTCTTATGTGTGACGTCCTAATTCATTTTGAGTCACTTTGACACCGAAGCTTTGACTTTTATGTAAAAAAGGAACATCTCGGCTTTCTAGCAATGCTATTATAATGCTTTTTCAGTTGAGACATAATCCTTTAGATGTCGGCTGAGAGACTTTTCGTTTTTACTTGGGTGCGTGAAAATCAAAATGTGTTTCTGGGTCAAAGTGATTAAACATGATGGAGCGAGTCAAATGTGATTTCTTTTCTTTCCTTAAAAAGGAATGCATACTTGCATAAGAATAATCGCAACTAAACAGCTAATATTAAAATGATGGTTCACCCAAAAATGCTGTCATCATTTACTCACCCTCTTGTCATTTTAAAACCATTATTTTTTTTTTTAAAACTTAGCTTTTTTCCATATTTGTTGATGTGCCTTGAAACTTTGTTTCTTCAGCAGAACACAAAAGAAGATATTTTGAAGAATGTCATTAACGGGTCCCCATTCACTTGCATTGATTTTGTGTCCATACAATAGAAGTGAATGGTGGGCAGTGCTGTACGGTTACCAACTTTCTTCAAAATATCTTCTTTTGTGTTCTGCAGAAGAAACAAAGTTTCAAGGTACATCAACAAATATGGAAAAAAGCAAAGTGAACTTTTGCACTTACAAGAGGCATGATAACAGAGGCACTTAACAATGCTCACCCAAAGTGCTGTCGGTTCGCCGGAATTTGAAAGTTTTCTTCCGAAACACATCGTTATCACGTGGTGAAAAATCCCCTAGCAGGCAGCGATTTTAGCGGAAGTCCGTCATTGTCCCGTGTGCATATACCCCAATTGCGTTCTGAAGATAGACAGAGGTCCTATGGTTGACGAACGACTTGACGGTGAGTAATTCATGAAATCATTTTCATTTTTCGGTGAAGGATCCCTTTAACATGACAAAGAATTACTGTAGTTTCAGCTTGGCCTGTACTGTACCTAAGAAACAAATGACAATCCCAGAATGCACTGCAGCTCAGGAAAGTGAACGTGTTTTGATTTGCATGTAAATTGCAGACATGGGACATTTGTTTCATTCCAGAGCAGGTGCGCAAGTGTTCTTGTGCTCACGCACACATATACAAGGCATACCGACATGAAAAACACAATGAAGACAGCTGTTGTAGAGAAAAATCTTTCCTTGAGGAGCAACTGCATGAAGCTATAAAGGCTGTAGATAGATGTTACAGTCTCTTCTGAGCTCTTAGACCCCGAAAGGATCCTTTCCACATACTCAATGGGATGAGAATCCATTATTTGAACGCTATGGAAAATGACATGCCCACTCCTATATGTACAGCAAATGCCAGCAGAATACATTACATACAGAATATAAAAATGTTCTTTGAGCAAAATAAAAACCAGGTATACGGTAAGTGGAGTTTAATTGCACTTATCGCGTGAAAGGTGAAATGAAACTCTTTTATTTACTCTCTACAGCCCATTCGAAACAGCACAAAACGCTCTGCAAATTCCAGCATCCACACGCCGTATAACTACATAACGCATGTTCTATCAACGTAATGGCCCATGTTCCGTTTACATGACACACATGTGTGATGGGGGAGGTGTGTGTGGGATGAGCTCTTGAATGGCTTGTTAGTGTACTTCCTGATCATCGTGAGGCTCTAGGGGGCTTTTAGCGTACCAGTCTTAGTTTACCATGGTAGAGGAAAAGACATACACAAGTAAGATACCATTAACACATACATGCAAACCCCGCCCCTTTAAGCGTTTGGTGGAAGATGCTGGTCGGCAGGCAAAACAGCATGTTCTTTGCTTTCATCTTGCGCGGTAATTATGGAGAGATAATCTTAGTGCCGGACCCCTTGGCAAGGGCCAATCTGGCCTCTTTCAAGAGCCAGGACCGAAATGTCAAGAATGAGTTTGCTAGAGAAGGCCGCTGTGAAAACGAGTGGTACAATGAGGTCATTTTGATGCGGTCAACTTGACAAGCTTATACATTCAGTGACCGCTCAACGTATAAGGGTCACCGTATGAGCGCTTGGAGACCACCGGGTTTATTATTTCTTTTTATTTTCTTCCATCACCGTTTGCCGTCTTCAGAATGCACTTGAATTACGTTTGATAAAAATAACATTTTTTCCAACTCGTCCGATAGTTCTTTTCAGAGAAAAATAATGAAATCAGACAGGAAGGTAATCATAAAATGTTGAGGGGGTGGGCTGGTATGCAAACCCTAACCATTTTTCGCTAAGAAAGTCTATCTTTTCTGATTCACCTCTCGCATTCAGCCTTTCAGTCTATTATGTGCATCCATAGATACAGGAAACTAAATCTTACACACCTTTCAGTCTCCAATCTATCTCTTTAAACCTTAAACATTGAACCATCAGCCCTCACTGCCGCAGCGTCCCAAAATCAGCAGGTAAGACAGAACCACTTCGAATGCAAGAAGCTCCGCACAGTAGAAACGGTGTAGAGCTAGTTAGCTCCCAAGCAAAGAGCTGGCGGAAAACAAAGATGTAAACAAGCCGGAGATATTTTAGAGCAGCTGAGGTACAGTATTATTCGGAGTTTCCTGAATTCATTGCAATATATATTTTTAATATATTCGTGAATTGAACATTTTTTATTAAGTTCTAATAAATCTTCTAAACTGGCTGAACTGAAGTGGAACTCGAGAAATATGGACCATCAGCAGTTTTTATATTCATTTCTCACTTGCTGTAAGCGAGAGGCAAAATGGTTTATCTAGGCTTTGCCAAATTGGTTTTTAATAAAAGTTAATTCACGCCAAGCTCCTCTCCAAGTTTAACAAAGTAAAACTGGGATCCCTCTGCTCTAGTATAAGACTTTTGAAGTCTTATGAACTCATTTTCATTTTTGATACATATTCTTTCTCTTATGAATAATGCATATCCATTATCATTTCAAAGTGTATTTTGTAATATTTTGCAAACAAAATGTATCAATTTGGTACAAAACCTTAAACTTTTCAAAATCCAGTTCATTTCAGATGGATGAATTCATATATTTTCCCCATCAAATATCATGTTTTACATGGAATACATCAAATAAAGCACTGTTTCATGTTGTCTTCACATCTTTTCAAACCTGTGGAAGCGGCCTCCATTACCTCCCACAATGCACTTGGGTAAATGTGTATGTTTGTAATACAACAGTCACCCATGTGTGATGAAGCACAAGAGAGATGTAAAACATAAACATGGACATGTGCATGCATACTGTACCATTTCACACAGACACGGTTTTTAATAACCGTTGTCTCATTTGGCAATAAATGTTGCATTTGAATCTCACAGATGGAGGTCCCTTTGGAACCACCATGGAGAGTGCAGGCGTCTGCTGTAGGGCAAGACTATAACTCCATACTTGCGTGTGTAAAGTATGCTGCATGCATACTTTCAGTGCAAGGCCATGTGTGAATGGACTGTACAATATGTTTTATGTGTGTGTGACCGTAATGGAATTGTGCATGAGTAGTCTGGTGTGTATCAAAGAGTATACAGTAAAGAGAGAGAGAGTGTGTGAATAGCAGTGATAATCCCTGTCTGTAATGTCACACGCTGGGATTGGGTTATCAGTTCAGACACAAATGGTAATTCAGTGTGGCGGAAGAATCATGTCCATGTGCGTATTGTGTGTGTATGAGGAGAATAGGTGGCTTCTGTAAAATAACAAAAACAAGGAATTAAAACACTTTTGGGGATGGGGGCTCTGCTTTCTAAACAAAAAGTGAACTTTACAAATAAGTGCATCTTAAAGGGTAACTCCGGCCAAAAATGAAAATTCAAGTAATCCAGCACGCATTCCCGAGAGCCACACGACAGCGCATCCGGTGTCAGCATCGCTCAACGCATGCACGTTCTGATCACACAGGCTCTACATCAGAGCGATGTTGACACCGGATGCACGGTCATGTGGCTCGTGTGTTTGGTTGCGTTGCAATCTGAGGAGTCAGAAAGCTTCCAAAACTACCTTAATCTGCGTTTTTGGGGAAAATTTGAGGTCATACAGATGTTAAACTACTTAAAGGGGTGATTTCATGAAAAACTTACTTTTTCCATGTTTAAATGCTAAAATCGGGTCTCTTGTGCATCTGCCAACTCAGAAAACGTGAAAAATGACAAATCATGAACTTTTTTTATGTGAGCCTATCTCTGCAAGCCTGTGAGAACGAGCGCTTCAGAAATCGCTCTCTTAATGACGCAAGCTTCCGTTCTTATTATAATATTTCCGCCCCTTGTTCTGAACGTGTTCGCTTTATGTGACCCTACTTTGTTGTTTTGTCGTTGGAAGCACAGGCTCATAGCCCTGGCTGCATTTTCTGCTGAATAGGGGGCGGAGACTAGCAGCTCACTTGCACTTAAAGAGACACACACACCAAAACAGCGCGTTTCTCCTCACATGCAAAAGTGGGCATGTAGCGCATGGTATATTAAAAGATCTGTGGTGTATTTTGAGCTGAAACGTCACCGACACATTATGTGGACCACTATGATTTATATTACATTTGTGTCAAACTAGAAAAAAAATCAACCCTTTAAGGGGGGGGGGTAATTAATAGCAGAATTTTCATTTTTGGCCGGAGTACCCTTAAAAGCGATAGTTCACCAAACAATTTAAATTCTGTCATCATTTACACAACATCTTGTCATTTGAAACCTTATGACGTTCTTTCTTCTGCAGAACACAAAAGAAGATATTTTGAAGAAAGTTGGTAACCGAACAGTGCCGGCACCTATTCACTTGAACACTATTATATGAACACAAAACCAATGCAAGTGAATGGGGGCCAGTTAACAACATTGTTCAAAATATCTTCTTTTGTGTTCTGCAGTAGAAAGAAAGTCATAAACGTTTGAAATGACAAGAGAGTGAGTAAATGATGACAGATTTTTCATTTTTGGTGAAGTATCACTTTAAAGCAACACTTTGTAGTTTTTTTACCTTAAAATAATGTCTCTAAAATGATTTCTGTGGTAGAACAACTCTTAACCGGACAAATTCTACTCCCGCTGCTACCTGAGCAGCCTCATAGCAGCTACAACCACACTCTGTAAGTTCTGTGTTGGGGTCGGTACACACAGCGCCAATCCCCTGCCTGCAGTAGAGTGCGAAATGGTTTCCAAACGTCCTTTCTGCATTCGCCGGTTTCATCAGTTTAGTCAACAAATGTACGTGCATTGCGATGCCCAAGGGGAAGCTTATAAAGCGACATTACAGTGGTAACAGACAATTGCACTTATCAACCAGATGAGGGATCTGTCAGCAAAAGTTCTATAGTGTGGCTTTAAACAAGAAGAGCATGGTCTTTATATAAAACAAAATGTTGCTGTATTTTCTCGAAATTTTTGAATATTAGGACTGTCCAAAAAATGTATAAATTATAAACATTTATTGTTAATTAGAACCAAAAAAAACTCGACATTTAGCGACTTTTCGGGCAGGCTTTAGCTATTTACTAAATAGTTGGCAACACTGCATGTCATTCCAAACCTGTATGACTTTCTTCCCCCATTGACTTCCAAAATCACAAAGACATTTCTCAAAACATCTTCTTTTCTATTCCACAGAAGAAAGAGTCATACACATGTTTTGAACACCATGAGGGTGAAAAAATGACTAATCTTGTTAGTTTAAACGTCAATGATTTTAATGCTAAACTATGTGTTGTGTAATACAACAAACACATTTCTGTTTGGTTGTTGATGTAGGTGCACTTAAGCGTTATGGGGCTCTGGGGATACCAAACAAAAACACTGAATAGCACTGTCCAACTGTACACTAACTGTAGCAGGTTCACAGATAAACAAGAGATAAACAGCATTTCCCATAAGAGCACACATTTACACTTCAATAACAACAATTAACACCAGCAAACTGCATCGCGCACGGACGCATACAGAACACGCACCCGATGAGGAGAAAAAGCCCTCAGCAAAAGATGACATATGGCGTGAGCAATTTCCCTCTCAATTTCAGGTCCAACTCCAACTGATGTTTTCATGTGCCAGAAAATAGCCACCCCCCCGATCCCCCCCGAAAGTCATCTGCTCTGTGAACATTAAGCACCATCGTGGCTTGTAGACCCAAATGCGAGCATACAAATGATTTGTGGCACCATCGTCCCGCACGGGCGCCGGAGAAACGGAAACAAGGAGGGAGAGGAGGAGGGGTGGAGATGGAGGAGATGTGGAGGGGGAGATAATGTCACTTTCACCTTGTATTCCTCCACCAGCCCATAATGCTCATTTTTCCCCATTTTCACAGCAAATTCGTTTCAGCGGCGACGGCCAAAACACAACCCCCCCCCACCCCAACTAAAGCAAATGAGAGAGAAATGAGAGCGAGGAGGGGGCGTTGTTGGGGGAGGGCGAGAGGGCCGAATACGCACAGTGACCTTTTTCTGATCCAATCTCGCTGATGAATCCTAATGAAGGATTTAATAAAATCACACTTTACAATCTGTCTCTGCATCAAAGCGTGGAATCGCATTCATATCAGACCAACTGCGTACACAAGCTCGCTGAAAATACATATCAGATTTAAACCTCTGTGTGCTGTGCCGCTAGATGTTGTCAGTGGGTGAATGCGGGGGGGTACAGGGCTCTGAAATTGGCCAGACTGAACAGAAAACGCCTGGTCCATTTGTTCCAGATGCGCTCTAAAATCACATCTCATCACTTTCATTTAGTGCTTAATGAGTCAGCCGTCCACACGATACACTCACAGATATACACAGTCTAAAGTCGGAAAAAAGGTTACTTTAGTCTGTAATGCAGGCTAGACTATTCTTTTTTTTTGTTTAAAAGTTTACAATGAAAAGTTTTAACATTGACATTACATTAGGACAGAATAAAATTAAATGAACTGAACGCTATTTGAATCATTTTCCTGATGCTGCTGAGATGTCTGCTTCAAGGTCATTACTGTATAGGTTAGAATTGATGTTGCCTATTTTATATCTTTGCAAAAGCACTATGGGCTTACCACCATCGCTTAGGGACAAGTAAACACATGCACTTTTATTATTTTTAAAGAAAGCTATTATGACTACAGATAAAGCTAAACCCTAATCCTTAATATTTATTAAGGAGAATCATGGCCTTTACAGAAACAGAGTAACCCCAAAACCGCAATATTTTAAGTCTTTTCAATGACGCCGGGTGGAAAAGTCTGGTACTAAAGGGATATTCAGCGAAAAAAAAGATTAATCATTAAAATTATTAAAATCATTGAAAAAGTCTCAGTGGTTTTGAGTTCATACAATGAAAGTCAATAGCGCCCAATTTGATTACCAACATCCTTCAAAATATCTTCTTTTTTTTGCAGAAAAAAGTCGCTTAATTGTTTCTCTTTTTGTGGGGTACCCCTAAAGGTATTTTGTCAGATTTTTCTTAGACATGTAAATGAAAATAGTAATATCTCTGACAATTATCTATATAATGAAATTAAAACGGGACTCCTGTTAAATGATTCGGACAATATAAATAAAGCAATGGAAGCACTTCCTTTTATAACCAAACCAAAATGTTAAATGAATATATAATATTTAATTATATATTGCTGCTGTCCTTCTGAAACCTTGTATCTCCATATTTCATGATTTTTATTGTTTGCCATAAATCATTATTAATATTCACCCTTTATGTTTGTCACTTGGTTTTGCAAATATCTAACCAATAAAATTATTAAAAAGTGCTTGTCAACTGTGACAACACAACGTGTTTTTGTAAAGTATAAAACAAAATTCCATTTCCTAAAAAAGCGAATTTGGACATACAAGCTTTCAGAAGGACAGCGACGATATTAGAAGATTAAAAACAATAATAAATAAAAATTTAAACCGGGAGTGCTTCTGGACCATTCTTTACATCTTGCGAAGTGGTCTACACGAGTAAAGAGGTGTTTATTATGGGGTCTATATGACCATCTTGTAAACTGCGATTTTTACGTATACTTCTAGGAGACATAAGTGTGTTCACAGCTCGAGGCATCTTTATATTCTTAAATATACTTGGAAAAGTAAACATGGACAACCAACAAAAACTGAACAAAATGTCTGGGTTAAAATGTGAGCACACATGAATGAAACTGACAAGTAAATGTATTCTTCACAATCCTGACCTCTGCTGGCCAAAGAAATTGACTGTTGAGCCAAGAGATATTATATGATGGCCTGATTAATACAAAACACAAAGGCATAAGAGCTGTCTGAGAAACTGGAATTGTGATTATAATTGTTAGTGTGTGAGTTAAAACAAGCTGGTAAGGTCAGATCAAGTGCATGCAATCTGAAAAGCCTCTCTTTATGCGACCAGGACAGAACAACAGGACTTTTAAACGCAATACATTTTAAATAGGAAAGAGGCTGACAGAAGGCCATTAAGAATAAGAGAAGGCGATTGTCTTTGTAATCTACATTGTAATACATGTACATAGATGCAACAATATCATATGAATCATCATGTTTTTGCACGTTATTAAGAACACCTGCACTGTGTGTTAATGAAAAAGATGTATAGTTTGTGAGCATATGGAATGCAATTGTGTGTGAGAGTGAAGTGAGATTGAAGGAGATCAGCACATTCAATTATTACTGAACCACAAATCACGACCCCTTACAAATGACAGAATCATAGCAGTTTACACATCAGCTCTCAAACAGAGAAACACACCAAATCATATTAACAAAGTTTCCATCTACACTTCAATTCTTTTTAATGTAATTGTAAACTGTGCAATTCATTTTGTGAAGGAGGACCAAGAAATATTTCCACAGTACTGTACTGTACTCTCTGCAGCAAACATGAAATGATAATATAAATGTATACTGCACCTGATCACAGCGAGCACTACGTGTCTTTACAATTTGCATCTCTACAGCCTTTTCCTCAGCTGTGATATTGTATATTCCCGTTGAAAAGGCACTTATAAAGTAGATGACAATATCTTAAAGGAAGTTATTTCCCAGAGATAACCAATAAACTCTATACAGCACACCTTAAACACCTCGGCGATGGCTGAATATGTCGTCAAAAGTTTCTCTTCTGGTTCTTTTGCTCATATTTACAATCGCAACCCCAGGCTGATAGTGAACCAAGGACAATGAGTTATTTGCATGTCTTCTTTTAAATGATGGCCTGTGCTATCAAGTGTGGCTCGAAATGTACATTAGTCGTGATTTGATAGGGTCCTGCTAAATTGTTGAGCAATTCAGCAGACCATGTTTTAAAGACAATAAACTGAGGATTATTCATGTCCAACATCTGATTTATAAACAGCAAGTGGAAACGGTAAAGAAAACCTTCACATTCCTAATTTAATTTATTTGTAAAATACCAAAAGGACAAATGTTTCACTCATTTATAAGCTATTTTTGAATTAGCATTGCCTTTATTCCCTTATTGGAGTAAATGCATAAATGTCAATGAAATTTTCATATTGATATTATCGCCCTCGTTGGAGTAAATGCATTCATTTCACAAAAACTAAAAGAAACAAAATTGAAGCCTATTCAAACCTTGTGCATTGTAATATTCTGATTACATCTTTGCTTAAAAAAAGCATTATTATATTATATAATAATTATTATTAATTATAATATTTTAATAATGATATTATTTTAAAAAAAAATATATATATATTTTGTGGGTGATGTACTAAACATGGCTTGTTTTATAAAACAGAATTTCTATTTCAGCTGAAAATAAAAGATTATCTTAAAACTATTACCTTTCTCTGAAACCTCAGCATCCTCCATAAAAATGACTGGATTTTTGGACTGACCGCATGCGCTTTGACTGTGATTTGCTTCTGCACGCATCACTGGTCACTGTACAGAAAGACAACAGACATAAGTCAGTCCATTTTCAGAGACAATCTGAAGAGGCACCTGCCTGTGTTTGTGTGCATCAGGGGAATTTGTTGAGAGAAGGCCATCTCAGCAGCTTACCTGGATCAAAGCCCACTCAAGCCTTCTCATCTTAACATTACCATTGTGCCTTCGAGCAAATAAATTGACCTTCTTGTGTAGCTTCCTATCGTGGCATATTGTTTGTTTTTTCTTTCACTTGCATGTCAGGTTAGTAGAGTTTCAAATGAATATTTCCTCACTACTTGCTGTGAATGAAGAATGTGCACCTGGTACAGATACATTATCTTCTACTGTTTGTTAACACCACCTGAAGTTTCAAGATCCAGCCTGAACATATTACTCACTTTCACTTCCCACAGACATTTTTATAAAGCAATTTCCCAAAAACAATCATTAAAGGGAGTTCACCTAAAAATCAAATTTCTCTCATAATTGACTGTCATCAGAACTGTTTGGATACAAGCCTTCTTCCAAATATCTTTCTCTGTGTTCACCAGAACAAAGAAATGTATGCAGATTTGGACCAAATTCCAAAAAGTGAGTAAACGATGACAGAATTTTAATTTTTAGGGTGAACTTTTCCTTTAGCTCAGCCATCAACTTTGTTCAAAACTACAGTCATCTTTTATTTCCCCAAAAAACTTGTACATAATACTTTCTCATTAGATATAAAAAAATGCTAAACTAAACGTACCTCGATTGAAAGTTTAACAGCAGTTAAGTGCACTTTCCTAAGAGATGGTCAGATAATTATTTACCGAGCACAAGTTTTACTTTTCCCAACAACTGTAAAATTGTTCAGACAAACTGAATAGCTTCTGAGGAACTAAAGTGATGAACCACAGCGGCAGCAGATATAGAAAATGTCCTGCTTCCCAAAAATAATGATTGTGGCTTTGTTGATACAGAAGCATAGCGGAAAAATAAAAAAAATCTCACAACGAGGCCTTTTAGATAGAAGGATAAAAGAAAGTCATACAAACGAAAACATGCCCAGAGGTTCTGACTGTGGAGCGTACTTCCCCTACTAATGGAAAGTATCCCTGTCTGCGGGCAGTTTCTAAAGAGCTGAGTTTATAGTAAACTTGATGTATCAGTTCACATGATAAGCAAAGAGGAACCAAAGATGTGTAAATACTTTGCAAATGTTCACCAATTCAGTTTATCAACATTTTTAGCTTCTCCTTTTGTACCTACTGTACATTCAGATTAAAGAACGTGTGTATCCTCAATCTGTCGCATGAAAAATGTTCTCTGACCCATTCTCTGATCAGCCTAAACTAAATATACACCAAAGTAATTAACCAGCACCAACCTGCTCAAGACAAGTTCAAATGTGTACATACGTATGCAACTTGTGAAAGTTCAAAGTGGGCTCTGCAGCACCAGCCCAGCGCCTCAGGCAGAACTGACACAAAGAGCCTGGGCTTCAACTAAATGACCCTTATAGTCAGAAATCTTGTGACTTTCTTTAAACAGCTTATGTTCTATTATCAAGGTTTGTGAAATAAGCAGGAACATGTAAAAACACATATCTGTTAGGAAGCCAAGAGGCTAAGGGCAGTTAAAACATCTGCTGAACTCAGGACCTACAACAAAGTAACCTAACTCACTTAGTTTTAGGTATTGAAAGTTTAGATATTTTAAACTATTTAAAACTTTACACTGCGTAAAAGCCATTTCTAAACAAAAGTGCTTCAAAGTATAAAAAGCACATATAGTTCTGTATCAAGTAACAACACAATGGGTAAAAACTCTTACCTTCACTGGTAAAATGGCATCTGTTGTTGTCTGTTAAAAACTAAGACTGGGGCAAAGAAAAAGTATTGCTGTGATTTCCCTATGCAAACACACGGGGGAGTTCACCTGAAATTCAAATCAAATTCATACAACAACCGATGTTTATTTATGTAAGGGCAAATGCTATTTGCATGTATTTGCATATTATTGGCACATGAACATAACTACTATTTGATCAGCGCTTTCTCTCAGGAAGCATAAATGTGTTTTTTGGAATAATGTTTAAATAAGCATCATAAATCATTTAAATTGTTTTGCAGGTGAACGTTAAGAAAAACATGAACACTGGTGGTACGCAAAAGGTGGTTTAGCATAGTGTATTATGCAGAAATCTGGGAATACTGTACCATCTGCTGGACGCATGAGTATGACACCACAGTACCGCGAGAAAGATTCAGAAGATCAGACGTTTTCGCGGGAGTTTGATGTCAAATGCGATTGGTCTGCGCAGCGCAACAGTCATTAAACCACGTCTTCAACAAAAGGCGGAACTACTTATAAAGTTCATAAAATGTTGTTGTTTTGGGGAAGACTTTTTATCAAGGTAAGAATTATTCATTTTTCGTGTTAACCCCTCAAAAATCGCCGAGGTCCATCAGCAACACACGAACTAAGAAAACGGGAACAGTATTCAGTACATGTCCCGCATCCCCTGTAGGTGACACTGTTGCTCAACGCATGGCGTGCAGCATCCCTGTAGACTCACCCATGGGGATGTCATGCCAATGCGAGCACGTTTTAATTTAAATATATAAAATGATGTTAAATTAGCAGAGTGGTATTATTTTCCGGTGGCATTGCAGCTCTGGTTGCTTATTGATCACAATATGATTTTAGAAATAGCGAACGCAAAATCAAATCAAATCGAGGAAAATAATAATAACGCACTGTAACGTTAACCTGAAAAAGGAAAACATTGACAGGTAGGAAAAGCCACATAAGTATGTCGCCTTTACGCTTACGTCTTTAGTAATATTTCCATTTAAAGCTTGTCTCACGAAATAAGTCTAAAAAAAATGAATGATAGGCTACCTGCCTGTCATATGCATTTACATAACACTGGCCGTCACGTTCTCTCGGAATTATCGGAAATACGAGGTTCAGATGCACACGAACGCCCTCTTATGTCGCGTTTCCCACTGGGAAGTTGGGAAATAATTTTGATACCCGAGTTTCCGAGATGTGCGGCACTTTGACAGATATGATTTACTCGTTTTCACGCAACAGCTTCACTGCTTTGTCTTGTCGTTAAACATTTTGTAGACAGTTAATCTGTTTTATACACTGCGAAAATAGCATGTATTTCATCAATATTCCAGAATAGTCAGCAAGCAGCTGACTAGTAAAATTATACAGTAGGATGTGCGGTTGAAAACTATTACCATATGACATTTTCACGCATGAATCTGGCGTCCTCCATTTTTCCAGCTCGGAATCATGACATCGGAAGTGGGAATTATGAAATGTCCGAGAGCACGTGAAGGCAGCATTATAAACAAACGATCTTATAATTTCTACTGCAATGTTATATACTGTAATCTTGTCTCAACAGTGAATGACACTTGAAGGAACGGACACGAGGAGGCGTGTCTTTGAAGAGAGCTCCAAAGGGAGTGAGATCCTTTTCCTTTTTATGCTTTCAAAACTAGCTCGCTATTGCTAGCCACAATGAAACTGAAACACTAGCTTTGACACTCTATTCCCAGTCAATTACAAAGTCAGTTATCAAGAGAACAATCACTGTTAAAGTGGTATTACCAGGAAATGTAAAAAAAATTAAACCTTAATAGATGTGCGATAGAGGATCGGTTCGTTTGTTTTAGAGCTAGTTGTGCAACGAATAATTGTTGTTATGATTGGATTTTATTTGCCCAATCCCCTCTCAGCCTCCCTGCTGAGGCCACATTAGCAGGCGATTAAATAGCGTGTTTAAACCAGTTCCCTGTGCTCAATGAGCATTAATGAATGCCAATGACTTTACACCGGATGTATTCATTCCTTATATTAGCTTATTCTCATTAGATGAATGAGGCTTGAGCCACAGCATCAGAGCTGTGAGAAATCAAACCTTTTTTGTGATCACTGGCTTAATAACGGTTCTCTAATATAACCGATCGCACCCAGTTCACCTCACAGAATGTGGCATCTTCAAACAATGAGGATCATTGGACCTTGACAGGAAATGAAAGCATGACAGGTCTTTAAATCATAATCTGTTGATATAATGTGAAATGACTCTGTCTTAATTTATTTGATCTAATAGCTACTTTTGTATTCACTTCATGATGAGCTACATTATTTGTAAAGCAAATGTGATATTTGACAGAATAGTTGTGTGGTTCAGGTAAGAAGTGAAGGATGATTAACTGGTGCTATTGCCGGGCTAATTACTTATTGATCTTGTCTGGCAGTGTGGGTGTGATTGTGACCTTTGAGGTTCGGGCATTTGTGTGGGTGCTTGTCGAGTATCTAGAAGGAGTATATTTCATAATGTGTGCTGACAAGGAGAGCGCGGGACCCGGTTTAACAGCCTGGCTTCCTGCTGCCGTGTCTGAGAGAAATTCTTCAAGAGAGCTTGAATGGACAGCTAAAGTGGTGGTGTACCTAAAGCTCTTGAAGTCTCGATATGTAAGTGAACGGACGCTATTGAAGCAAAGAGCACTTTAACATTTAAAAACCCTTCATACTTGGGATGTGTGTATCTATAATCTCAGGCTTGTGCTGTACGGCAAATATTTTAAAATCAACTATTAGACTTGAACGCTATTGGAAATGCTATATGATTAGGTGCGTTTGGATCAGGGGTTCTCAACCTTTTTGACTCCAAGCCCCCCAGTGTATTCAATAATAAAAAATCAACCCGGTAAAATATTTCAGAGCTTAATATGAACTGGAAATGTGTTTATTTAATTAATATAATAATAAGAAATATCTTGGTTCTTAGTTGTTTATAGATGTATTTCAATGCTGTCAATTTTGTCTAATTTTAAATTAGTAGTCATCCTGAGGCCCCCTTGAAAGTCAGCTGGGGTCCCTTGTGGGCGACTGCCCCCCTGTTGAGAACTACTAGTTTGGATATCTGTAACCGGGTGCATTTTTGGCCTTTGTGAAAGATTTCTTATCGTGTTCAAAGACAGATGACACAGCACAAACTAAAGGGAACGGAATCCAAAGGTCTTGAAGGGATAGTTCACCCGAAATTTAAAATTCTGTCATCGTTCACACCCTCATGTCTTCCAAATCCTGTATATGATTTTTTCTTGTGTGGAACACAAAAGATGATATTTTGATTGTTGTGTCAATAGTATAAGTGGAAGTCAATAGGGCCAGTGTTGTTTGGTTGTTTGTGTTCTGCAGAAGAATAAGAGACAGGTGTGGAATGACAGGAGGGTGAGAAACTGATGGAAAAATGATGGAAAACATTTTTAACTTGACATAAAAAACTGAGAGATGTGACACAGCGGCTGAATATGTCCCTTTGTATGTCTATGGCTAAAATCACAATGCTTAAAAGGGAATGACATTTTAAAGACAGCTTCTTGGTCGGTCAATCCCCTAAATTGTTCAATGAATACTTAACCATTTTGACACCTCCATTTCTAATAATGCTTTTGTCAGGGCTTTTTGTATTTTAACATTTATATATAAGCAACATCAACTTTGTTTAAATCACAATATGTGTCAAAATAATCCCAATATGATTTTTTTACCAAATCATACAGCCCTTTTTTCATTATCAAAGTTATTATCAGGAAAAATAAATCCTAAATCCATACAAAATTCCGGCTCAACTTTTGTTGTGGATAAGATTCAGCGAAACATTTAGGAAACAGCAGACATTATTTCTGCCATGTCTGTCAGCTTTGTAACCTTTATTTCAAGGTTAATCTTGTGCCGCTCTTGTAACCTCTGTCAGAGAGGTTAGAAGCGATAACCCGCAATCAAAGATTGAGACCCCCTTCAAAGAAAGATTACAAACCGTTGTGTTCAACCCACTGAATGGACAAGAGTGACAGCGGGAGCCATGGCAACATAATATATTTGAATTGTGTTTTGTGAATGTTTTGTGCTTCACTGGTGAACAGAGTAAGAGTGAGACAGTGGCAGATGCTGTCGTATTATTAGGAACGTTTGTTGAAAAATGTATGCTTATAATGATGTGTACATGTGACTGTTGAGATCGATGTTTGATATAGGTCAACAGGTCAGTCATCGGGTGCCTGAAAGGCGTTCACTGAAGAATACAAATTCTGTAAAACTAATTTTTTCAACAATTTTTTCGGTGCATTCACACGTTTTATACCTAGTTCATTTGAACTTGGCAGTTCATACAGTACAACGCAGAAGAAAATGTGATGTAAAACATCATTGCATCGATTTAAGGCTTTCAAGAAAAGAAAAAATAATAAATCTGAATAGCGAAGGTAGTTTTATTCTGACATACAAAGACGTAGTTTAGTTCACCTTGACTTGAATCAATATAAAGCGTTACCATAGCGTTCAATACTGAGCATGAGTTTAAACTGACCTTGTTCACGACATCAATACTTTATTAAAATATCTCCAAGTATACTGTATCTTTCTTCTTATTCACACTTTTAGTATGTTCTTTCAAAATGAGCTACTATACAAAAACAACAACAACCGTAATTCAGTGTTCCAGGTCCATCATCGGGAAGTTGGGGGCATGTGTGGTGGTCCCATTAATTCAGTGTCCCTGCCACTTGTATCTCTAATTAGTCGGTATCTATCTGGTCAACATACTCACAGCGCTTAAGTTATTTCTTGCTTCACTACAGACGACTAATTGCATGTGTTGTACTTCCTTCATTTGTAAGTCACTTTGTGGAAAAAAGCATCTGACAGATTAATAAATGTATTTATTTCAGCCAGTGGGGAACCTCATTGCAAGGGAAAAGTGGCAGTCATAGTAGCCGCCCCCTTGTGCACGTCTATGGATGAAATGATTGGTAATGAATATTAAAGAGCAGAAGAACGGGCAACAGGTAACAACACAAAAAAGAGAAATGATCTAAGACCATTAATGAGAAATCATCATCCTACCGTTTGCTTGCTTTTACTTGTTTTTTATATATTTCACTGGAATAGGATAAAGTATTGTAAAAATAGCATTCTTGACAATTTAACAAATAGTTTTGTCTCACCATCCATCTGCGAAACGCTCCTTGTGTGTGCAACCTAGATTGTGCAACTCATAATATGTCTTTACTTTGTGTGCATGAAGGAATGCACAAAAGATACATTTACATTTAAATGACATCCATGCACACAAAATACCGGCATATTACAAGATTTAGCCAACAGCCGTTTGTTAGTTGTGAAAGAAAAACGTGATTCTGAAGCTGTTATCTGTCACGCATGCCTGAAGGCAAACACAAACATGCCCCTGGAATAAAAACACGCCATGCAATAGATTGACATTCAATTTAGGATGTAACACTCAGAGATAAATAAAAGCACAGTTGGGTGCAGCAGTATACAGAAGACTTTCTCTAGACTTTTCTAGGGAAGTACCCAAAGGCCACATGTTTTTTTTTTTGCTAATTAAAAGAATGCTGCAAGCATCACACTTCTTAAGTAGTGGTTGACTGTAATATGCTGTTGTGACAGTTGTACACTAATTTGACAATAGTATGTTAGTTTGACAATGGTACACTGGTCTTAAAGTAGTATGATATTTTGACTTTTATGTGCTGGTTTGACAGTAGTATGCTGGTTTGACTGTAGAACGCTAGTTTGACAGTAGAATATTGGCCTAAACCAGTGGCGGCTGCTGATCTTTTAAAGAGGGGAAGCTCATTTTCGGCCTAAATCATAAAAATTGTCCATTTATTTATATGTAAATTCTGCCCTACGTTCCTTTTCAAGAAAATGCTCTGTAACCCTGTCGTACCAACTAGGCGTCTTTTCCAGTGACTTGACCAGTGTCCTCTCAATGGCCAGCAGCTATTTTCATGCCTTTTATATGCCCTGTCAAAGTTTGACAGATCTCCAAACCCCAATTTTGACCAAACAACACATCCATGAGATGGTTTCATCAAGAGACATGGCCAGCAGTACATTTTCTTTTTCACAGCACTTCCAGTCAGCCAGCTAACTTTGTCATACCAGGAGAGCTGAAAAGACCTGTTACTTTTCCCTATCTTTTGCACTAAATCAATCTTAGGTGTTGATCTGCCCTGCTGTTTAATTCTAAGTTTCTCCTCGTAAGGAAGACTTTCTAATGGCTTTGCCAAAATCAGGTCGACAATATTAGCACTGTCTGCCATCGTGTGCAGTTTGCTAGCTGGCTAGTTCAGACTATATGAATAATGAACAAACGATCTAATATATATATATATATATATATTTAACTCAACGGGAGGAAATGTGGGAATTATGTTAAACTGAAACAATGAATGTGGTGTGAAATTGTGTGAAATATACGATGAAGGTTGCAGCAGTTTGTCTTTCGACTACACATGCAAAATCCGCGATGGGACTGAGTTGAAATGGAGACACAGAGTGATACGCGTCATAATCTGAAGACCACGCCCACGCCCACACCAACCGTCTCTTTGCATTGCGAGAAGCTGCCGCCTCCTTGTCATTTATGATTTATAACAAAACAAAAAAACAATGTCTAAAAGCTGATATGTGACAATGTGTATAGCAAACAAGCTAAAAAAAAAAGAAATACGTTTTTATAAGCTGTCGACCCCCAAAAACGAGCGTTTTAGGACATAAAAGTGGATTAAAAAGAGATGACAGACCCTCCAATCATCACGCAGACGCTCGGAGTCCGGGCCAGCCCACTCCTCCATTCATCCCAGAGACGCTGAGCGTCCGTGGGCGGGACATAATCGCAGCATTATCCAATGACCGTCTTGTTTCTAAGCGCTGAAAAAAACTGTTTAAAGCAGCCCCATTGAAGTCAATGGACGCTGGGCTTCAACAGAGTAATGCACTGTACGCTACGGGAATGAATGAGAAGGAAATCGAGTCAGCCGACCTAAGTAGCTGATTCTGAACGAAATTGTTTTCGTTCGAGATGAACGTGTTTAACGCATTTTTAGTCAATAAAATGTTAACATAATAGTACATATATTTGACCATTCATTTTTTGACAATTATAGGGGAAGCTGAGCTTCCCTTGCAGTCTTAAAGAAATCGCGACTGGCCTAAACGTAGCATGCTGGTCTAAAAATAGTATACTGGGACGTTTTATGCTAGTCTGACAGAAGTGCTCTGGTCTGACAGTAGTATGAAGTATCCTGATCTGAAAGCAGTATGCTGGTTTGACAGTATGCTAGTTTGACAGTAGTATGCTGGTCTGACAGTTCTAAGTTAGTTTGACAGTAGTACGCTGATCTGACAGTAGTGTGCTGGTGTGACAGTAGTAGGCTAGTTTGACGGTAATATTCTGGTCTACCAATAGTATGCTGGTCTAACAGTAGTATGCTGGTCTAACAGTAGTATGCTAGTTAGCCAGTAGTATGCTGGTCTGACAGTACTGTTTTAGATTCATACTAATATGTTGGTTAGTAGTATATAAGTCTGACAGTATGCTCTTTTGACAGTAGTTTGCTGTAGACAAATGTTATAAATGTAACACAGGCTGAGCTCTTGGTTTTCTGCAATTGATACTGTACAAATTTAAGCGAGAACATCTGCAGGGAGTTGAGCAGGCATATGTTGCTGTACAACGATAGGCCTCTTCACAGGAGTTGGCCATTAGCTATGGTACCTTTGAGCTGTTTTCTGTGAAGCTGAGAACCATACGCCGTTTGAACATCAGACATCCATGGCTGTGTCAGCAGGTACAAAAAAAACATACTGAACTGAGGCTGCATGCAGTCGACGTGCTAGCAAAAATAGGTAGATCAGTCGACCCTCTGAAAATGTTCATTATGCATTATTCTACATTGAAAGAGAAATGTCATTTTCATGATCTCATGTTATGTACTCTTTAACCCCTGGTAATTTATAAGCAGTGTGGAATGTGAAACAGATAACCCAGGATTCTGTTTACCTGCGGTTAAGAATAACCCGGGGTTAACGATTTCAAGTGTGAAAAGGCCTTATGTGTATTGCAAAATACAATAATGTTATCAAAGACTTAGGGCCAAATTTACTAAACAGGGCAAAATGTCATGAAAGGGCAGATGGGAGTGGACATTTTTCTGGGTGATTTACTAAAGGCGCACATAAAAAACACAGGCGCAATATCTAATATCCATAATGACCAACGCAGTCTACTAACAACAGCGCAAATTAGTGCAGAGTTTTAGACATGTTTTTTTGGGGGTGTCAAATACCAGAACAATGACGAATTCAAACCTTAGTAAATCGTGTTGCATGATTCATATAAATACTGTCCTCCCATAAAGTTTGCGTCTGAAGAGGAAACTCCTACAAATTCATATAAGGTCAGTCGCAAAAACAGCTGTGTCCATGAATTTTCAGCGATCATTTTCACTGCTTGTCTTTAGTAGATACAGACAGTAGTTTTATGCCAAAAGAGGCTTTTGTGCAGCCGTAAGCTGTTAGTAAATCTGTCCCTTAAACTACAAATGTTATAAAGTAAATCCATACCATTGTTAAATTATGTAGCTTGTTGGCATGACAACTTTAGCTTGCATTGCCCCAGTGTCCCAAGTCATTTAATAAAAAATCCATACAGCAGGTTTTCCAATACGGAACATTTGTTTTGTGTAAAATGTTACAATTTGTAATAAAAAAATTTGTTCAATTAATTGTACATTATTTCATTTCATATCTAACAGACATGAAAAGTGAGCATTGCATGGCAATTAAAGCCATTTATAATGGTTTAGATTGTATTTGCTAAAACTGGAAGAGCTCTTGAATGCTATCAATGAGCATAGTGTCAAAGTGTTAAAAGCAGTTTGAAATCTGCAACTCCAGTGGTAAAAAACAAAAGCTACCGAAAAATGCTAAGCATTTGAAGATGATGTGAAAGTAAAGCTATAGAGTTTGCAGAAATACTTCACCAATCAATGGCATATTTTCGTAGAATAAACATATCTGTAAATGCTAAGCACTGTAACAACTATATGCACTATACAGTACTTGTCTTTACAGGTTCCAAAATAGCTCCTCCTATAAGAGACAATATGAAACATTACTGGGTGTCGTGAATTTGGAGGAAGAACCCAAGTGCAGGCAGCGTAGTGGAGGGGAAACACAAAAACCTTTATTAAACAAAACACCCACGATGGGGAAAACTAAACCAAGACTGTATACAAAGACTTCCCACGAGAGGGTAAAAACTAAGAATCGACGTGATAAATAATAAAACATACACATTTAAGGTAATCCACAATGACAATGAGGTACACAGGGCAAGGCAAACACGGAGATACTCAAACATTCAAATAGTCAAACAACCAAAACGAACGAGCACAAGACAATAGACACAAGGGCATTATAAAGGGGACCAAATCAAGAGGGAACAGGTGCGTTGCATAAAATCATACTAATGAGGAAACAAGAGGGCGGGAATAGAGACGAGACCGTAGAGAGCATATGGAACGCCAAATGGGCCAAAGTGTCTCTCTCCACATTAAACAAGGGATCCTGCAATGATTCTGCCACAAGATCAAGAAAGACATGATAGGATGAGGCAGAAGCATGACAACTGGGTTTGCATGTCTGTATGACTCATTCTTTAATAAGAGATTTGATCTCCAGTTGATCTGCACATCATGCTGACTCAAATGTGTTATTTTTTTAAAGTGTTAATATTAATATTATGTTTAATTGTAGCTGAAATTTAACATTTCAACTTGAGGTCTTTCATGGAGCAGATGTTTAACATACAAATTTCATATCAACAATGAAAGAAATTGTCCATTCACAGAAAAATACAAATTCCATCAATATAACAATAAAAAGAGCTTCAGGAGGCATTTTTACATACGGGGTACTATTAATAAAACATTAGACTATAAATAACAGCTCAATTGCAGTGGGTTATGAACTAAGCTAATGTGCAGTTTGCTCACAGTGAGTGAAAGTGACTGAGATCTAATTGGCTGTTCAAAATGCATCTATATTGATGAATGTATGCATTTTAAAGGATCTCACTTACTACTTCACCTTCTTACTAAACCTGATGAAAAGCAAATAACAGGGAATAGGTCTGGTTTTATACAAGATTTTTATATAAGATTTATTTCAGTAAATTTGACATTTTCATGATGATAATCTCCTGGTACAAAACTAACATAAAGAAACGCTGCACACGCAAAAGTTGTTGATATAATTAACTAATTTACTAATATAAAGAGGGTTTCAGCGGTTTCAAACGTTATGTAACTAAAGCAGGTGTCTGAACTTGTTGCAAGAGTAACAACAATCTTGATGGTAAGCGGGTCTTCCTATCGCTTGTCGGCTGACGTGTGGTCGGACTATTTCTTTCGCCTTGCCATGGGCGTGCTTTTTTTTTGCCCAATAATGGACTAAGAAATGTTGTTACGCAACATTTTTTCATGTTCAAAAATAACTTTCCAAAACCTATACTGACCTTGGGGACTGTATCGAGCACAAAAAATACTACGTAATACGTTCTACTCCTTTTTTTGACAAGTTGACCATTTCAAGCATGAGAAGACAGCACATTTAACATTGTAAAGCAGTCAGAATGCATGAAACACTGTTGCACATCCCTTTTAAAATTTCTATTGTCATGTCTTTGATCTTTGATTTCTGATTTTCAGCAAGCTCACTTAAAGGAATTCTGGGATTGCTTTCTCTGTTAAGGATCCCCCCCCAAAAATGTAAAAGACATTCTTTCTTAATCTGTATGGTTCTTCCAAGAACATGTAACTTCCACAGAACCTAGGCTTTGAAACAGCACATGTACAATATCAGAACGGGGAGGTAAAGAACAAATCCCTCTATAAACACTTTGATCCTTTCTAAACTGATATTTCACAGGCTGAATTTTCTCTCCAGCATTAGAACCTTTGACATTCAGAGCTATTGAATTATTAAATTCACCAGCAGACATCTCATCATACAAAAGTCCTGAAACAGGAAACCTCTCCTGAAATAGATACTAAAATAAATAGGAAAAAAGTCTGGTTCTGATGAATCATAACCTCAGAAGTTCTTTTTTTTTAAAACAATAGCTAGGAAATTCACACCCGAGTCACGTTACACTCCCGTATTTCACAGCGGAAATTGGTGGCTCTCTAAAGGTCATATGCCATAGACTTGTCATTGTGTCTATATTGAAAGTAAATTCCTTTTTGTCCTTCGTAAAGGACAAGACCGACTCGTGTGCCTTTATCTAGTGTGAATTTTGGCAGTCATTTTAAGGTATCCGTGATATTTTTCTTTTAAACTTGTTTTGTGACTTTTTGAAGTAATTTCTATTATTAATATACATGTTTATTAATTAACCTATACTGTGTGGTTGATATGAATCAAACAAGTGAAGAGAGAAGCACTCACTGCTGACTCCGTAGACTTTGTAGCTTTAATAGGAAATTATATTGTTTTCGCTTCACAGTTTGTGGTGCAAAATTTGCCATTATGAGTTTAAAAATGGATAGTAAATCTGCCTTCACTAATTATTATAAAAAATAAACAAGCTCAAAAAGGTGATCACTTTTGCTTTTTTGAGGGCTCATTTATGCTAACCTGCTTTGACCAACTGTGATCTCATTACTGGGTGTTGTGGATGTGACTTGTGCCATATCATCACCATAATTACCTATGAAACTAAGGATTAAATTACTACTAGAGCACAAAATAGTTAGGTAGAGTACAAAATTAATCATAGATCTAGTCACTTTATTTTGCTCTCAAAATGCCACCCTCAATAGGACAAAAAATGTCTTATTTGTTTTCTTTTTAAAAAGTATGAATTTGGTATGTTAAGCAATTTTTTTACATATATTTGCATAAAACTGGTTTTGTGGGTAATAATTATGCCCCCCACTTCTTTCGAGTCATTCTATTATCCATACACAATGGCGTAGTATCAATGTTTAAGAAACGTGTCTGAGAAGCTCAAAAACGGCATGTTACTAGTTAGTTTCAAGGAAAGTAATGTTCAAATAATGTTCTTTTTTGTTTGACAAATAGCCCTGCGTATGTGTCTACTTTTGCAACCCCGCAAAAAAAAGTTCAGGCTCAGGATTTTTTTGCTTTAACCCCTGGTTCCAGCATAGTTCAACGATTCAAGTGTTTCCCGAAACAATCGTTCCAACGATCAATCGCAAGCAGCATCGCAAAGTTGCGGTTGGAACTACAGGTCTAGAGCTGTGGTTAGAAACAGTTCCTTTTTATTATGACATGTAGACTTACATGCATCATGCCTTTGAGCAAACTAAGCAGGCAACATGCTGTGCATTCTATATCCATCATTCAAATTTAATTTTACATCTTTTAGTTTGTTTAGAAAATACAAAATATTTTTTTTAAGTGCGCGTGATCCTACGTGCTCTAGGATCCTGGGGAAACCCTGGACGAGGTGACGTAGGAGGAAACTGTGTGAAATAAAACAACAGATAACACAAACTGGATAACAAAAGTCACCGTTAAATGCAATGTATGTTATTTACAGCAAGAACTTGACATTAATTCGATCTGAACGTACAGTTTTTTTTAGTAGACGTCAGTACTCCACCACCTGTATGGCGTCATCAACTAGATTGCTGAACCAACTTGGGTTAAACGATTGATCTCCGACAGAGTTAATACGGTTTCGGGAAATTGTTGTAACTACAATTTCCCCAATGATGCATCGTACTAAGGTGGTAAATTAACCAACAAGTTATGTCGTTGTTTGGGAAATATTGGGATAATAAAAGACAACGACCAGAAGTTAACTTTGTGCCAGGCACGTGTTTCCGATGAAATCGTCTATACGCACAAACAATCAAACATCCACCCCCCAACTTTGCCAGTTTAAAGATCAGTATAATTCCATTAGCCGTAATCTAAATACAAAAAGAAAAGAAGAAAAATTGTTATTAAGCCACAATCTTTGCCTGTTTACCTGCACCCTTGTCTTGGTCTCCGTGACTCTAGACATATGAATAATTAGATATTAGGAACATTAATGTCAAACATCTAGAATGAGTGTAGGAGGCAACCAGTCGCCTCATCCCCTGAACAACAGTCCAAGCCTCCATATGAATGATAATGAAGCACAATCTTAAACTCAATTCTCGGTCTCAAGAAAACAAGTGTTCTTTGTTGTTTTGATGAAGAAAAAATGTACAAATTAAGATTACAAATCCTAGCACACTGTCAAACCATACGAGGTGACACTTTGCTGATTTATAATTACTAGAGGTGTGACGGGACACTTATCCCACTAGACGAGACACAATACGTTTTTAAAGAAATCCTCAATGATGAAATATACAGTATAGGGGGAAAGTCATATATTCACCTCTAAAACACAAAATGCAAAAAATGTAGGCATTAATAAATAATCTTGTACTTGAAACAAATTAAACTTCTATTTTAACTAATTATACTATGCAGTAATAAACAATCTGTAAACACTGCAAAATGTTTTGTCACAAACTCAACTGACAGGCAGTAATTTAAAAAAAACATATATAAAAAAAAACTTATGTTTGACGTGACAAAATCGCACTTTTATATTGGTGTTCATTTTTGCCTATCACTGTTTGGTGATCACAGTATCCTTTGTCGTTTTACAGTAGCAGTGGCGTAACTTTGTTTTGAAAAGTGGTGGGGACAAAGACGAAAAAAACAATTATTTTATAAATTGTTTCTGTAATAACTTGTTCAGAATATTTATCATATATAGTGGGCAGTCCGTCCATTGGCCACTCCGCTTTTCGATTATGTGGTTCCCAAACTGTCATTTGGGGAAGGTCACTTGGCTGTTGCGGTGCATTACACTTAAAAACAGTTTATTTCTATGAATTAAAATGTCACTTGTTCATTGGTTTACGTGTTTTTATGCTTGGACACTGGATGCACAAGCAAGCACCATGAGCGCGGATGATGCACGCATTTCATACTGCTTTATTGCGTACATTGTCATGAACTCGCTGTATTCATTTTGTGACGGATTTTAAATTAGCTAAAGTTCCCCTTAAAGTCACCATGCAATCAAACAGGTGTATTTAAACATTGTTGCAGTGATTATTATAAATGATTTATCAGTGCACACCATCATTATTTTTAAATTCATTCGCACTTTAATCAAAAACGTTAAGATCCTCTACCCCTCTCAACAACAACTCTTCACAACATGACGTCAGCAACAAAAAAGAGGTTGGACTACTGTCCAATGGCCAGGCATTTTTAGCCCTCCCCTGCAGGCCCAACTTACAACAAACCAAACAAAAAGGGAAGGGCAATGAAGCCCGCCATAAAAAAAATTCTCATTTCAGAAGCCGTTTCACTCGGATACACATCACGATATGGGAAAAGAAGTCAATCGCAACTTCCGTTTCATGGTGACTTTAATATATTTAATACAGCCTACTCAACTCCCGAATAAGAAAGGCATTGTATGCACCCTGCAGAAGTCCACCGCTGTCCTAGACGCGTTAGTCTCATTCATAGATAATTTTTTATACATGTTAAACGACAATAAATGTTATAGTCTAACAAACAATAATTGTTAAATGTTCCATGTTCCATGTGGAACGCGATTTTTAACGCAGTTTGCGTTACGCCACTGTTCGCGCATCCGGACGTGTCAAACAGTAGCTCATTGGACAGGTGTCATTGAGCTAATTGCGCTAATTTCTCACTCAAGTTGAAATATTAAACTTGCACGGAAGACGGATTTTAATGAGTTTGTGTCTAATTGCGTTTTTGCGTTGACTGTATGTAATTTACTCACACAAAATGCTTATTTCGCATTTGGTGTGAACGCTGCACAAGGTCTGAGTTTCTTGAAAGAAACTGCTTTGTGTTTGTTTTATTATGTTCATTTAATTTGCTTTATAAACAATATCATATCGAATCTCTATAAACTTGGTTTAATTAAATTTTAACTGTTTTGAATGTTAACGTTTGTTTGTCTGATTTATTAATAAACTGTATTTAAAATATAATTAATGAACCCACTTGTTTCTTTTGGCTTCAGTCATTATTGGGATACTCTCGTAATAAATATTGTTATCGATCATAATGATCGAGTTTATATTTTTGCCATATCGCCTAGCCCTATGACCACATTATTTGAATCACCATTAAAACTTTCATCAGTTTTTATTTGTATGATAATTCATACTGTTTCCTTTCATACAGTTCGCAGTACTTTTGCTCAGTAATTCTTCATCTGACAGAGCAGTACTCATATTCGCTTTGCTGCTTGGAAAATCCCAGCTTCCCCGAAACACAACATTAATCTGATCTGTCCCCAGAGGATCATTGCCTTTTTAAAGCTGTATTTGAGACAGGGCCATCCTCTTTTTTGGAGCAACAGTGATAATAACACATTTGGGCAGCGGTGGGTGGTGTTGGCGTGTGGTGGGAGGCTGGATGCGTGACCTCCGCTTGATGTGGTGGTGGAGGGCTAGATGGTGGTGAGCTGGAAGAGCAGAGCTTCTGACAAGGTGCATCTTAAATGATGTGCTCTAATGAGCTTTAATGAAAGGGGGAAGACAGATGACGGAGAGGCAGGACTAAAGCAATAGAAATAGTCAGTCTGGGGCTAGACATGTTGGTGAGAGATTACGGCACATTAAGAACTATGCAGCGTGTCATCTTTCACATTGCAGCTCCTCCGTCCCACACACCTCCCCAGAGGAACATTTTACTGCTCAGATGTTGCCGTTTCATTTCTCAGAGGACTTAATGGGATTGTCGGCTATGCTTTATTCGAGAATCAATTTTATGCTTCTAGATATCTGTAGAAGAAATAAAAAGAGAAAATGTTCATTTTTTACATACACTAACAATACAAATCTGACTGAACATGTTTTTTTATACTTTTTGCTTTAGGCCGATTTTAGTTTTGTAGACAAATATCATTATTATTAGTTGCCTGTTTGTACCCATAATTCCACTAAAAAAGTATTAAAACGTTCTTGTCAACTTTAACAACACATCATTTAATCATTGAAAAAAGTACTGTGATTTTCTATTTCCTGAAAAACAGAGAATTTGGACATCCGAGGTTTCAGAGGGCCATTGACGATATACATATTTGTTTATCTATAATTTATTTAAATGAATGATCTGTACTAGGTAGTACAGAAAGTGCAACAACAGGTCTCCAACACAAAATCCGGTGGATAGTGTCCAAGGAGTCTAGATGCTGTTATCTTGGCCATGGATGATTCTTTTAAGCCTGAAATGTAAGACAATTTTAATGATTTTGGTTTCTAAGCTTTTAGCAATATTTTAGCTTTGATGATATTATTTTAATCATTATTTCAATCATGTAAAAAGTAGTAAACTACTTAAATCAATATTGTCTTAATATTTACCAATATTGGTAAATCAGTCATTTTATTCCTGGATGTCATTTTTTTGATCAAAGATGAGATTTAAGTGCTAAAATGATCACCTACATGGGCACTTGAAGCAATAAATAATATGAAAATAATAAAAATACATATAGAAATAAATAAAAGGTTTCTAAAGCGGGAGAATCAAGCAAACTATTTTGTCCTTTATTTAGCAATCTTGTTACTGTTTATGTGAAACCGTGCTTAAATTTTAGTCCCCTCCCAGATTATTCAAGACGTGGGGTAAAATAGACAAGCATTGAAAAGTGCACAATATCTCACAATAACAAGCTGTATTAATCCTACCACCATGCAAAATGTCCAATATGAGTTATTTAATTAGTAAAGTGTACACAAGAGGACATTTCATGTAGTCTACAACAAGCCATTTGCTTCCAATCGGTAAATCTTGTTTTCCACTCCAGTCTCTGCTAATGTTTCGCACTGACAAGCAACAATGACAAGCTTTAAGTTCTTCCAGGCAGAACGAGGATTTGAGTCGCTTCCCTGGAAACATAATCATAGAGGAGAAGCAGTGAAGCTTCAATTACAGCTTCTAGTGCACAACGACTCCAAAGATGAAACATCAAAATATCATGCCGCAATGCATTCTGGGTTTACCTACATTATATATAGCATACTCCAGACAAAATTGTGGGATTTGATCTTCAGAGATCTTAGAGTCAGGTTAGGAAAGAGTCATTTTTGTTATGGATAGATACCTGTGTAAAGGTGATGTCTGGTTAATGATGCAGGAGACCAGGCTTTTAGCATCATTATAGGCAGAAAACCTCTGAAATTTGATAAGATTTTCTTATGATTTTATACATTCTCTTCCGTAAGTTCGCATTCCAGTGATGGAAAGGTTTAAGGGCGGTGCTTGGATATTGCTCTTTTTTAATAATATATGATTTACTCTACAAATTGATGGGAATTCAAATCGGGCTGGTCATAACAAACATTTCAGAAAATGAAATGGAATCTGAACAGACCAGCTTGGTCAGCTATTGCAGCAGATCTTGTTTCTCTTTTTAAATCAAGTATATTCTGTGATTGGTCCGATCATAGCAGCATGTGGTGGAGGTGAAATCAAAGGCATACATTGATTGGATGTTCTAAACGTAATCAAATGATGAACATTTCAAAGAAAAGAGGCTTGAGTTGATAAATGATTGACTTTGCATACTTTTCCCATTTTTAAATCTCCTCTTTCAACTTTACATGCTATCGTATATCCAAGGAAACAATATTTCTCCATTTGGCCACATAAATTGTGAGTTCTCATTTCTCATCATGACATGTAATTGTTCAACAATTTACAAGATGTTACACCAATATGCTATTAGCTATGAATAACCAACCATATCTCATTGAATTTGAAACTGTTTTACAGGGTGGCTATAATTTGTGTGAATTCGTATGATGTTAATCGTACAAAAGAAAAACAATTATCAGAAAAAGTGGAATACTGAATTCCCTCCATTGCACCTCTTATTTAACGTCATTGGCGCGAAAGCAAATCGTGGTCAAACATACGAATAAGATCATACAAATGTATACAAATTAGCTACCTTGTAAAATAGTTAGAAATTCTTGTGAGATTGTTTTGGAATATTGGTGTACATCTTGTACATTTTTTACTGCAATACAATTATATAGTTCTGGAAAAAGTCAAGTGTCTGCCAAATACTTGATGAAAATGATTTTGCTTTCTTTTACTGTACACAATATTAACACTTTTACTCAGCTCCTCCTGGATTAGATGTTACTTTATGGTTCACAAAAGAAAATGTGTTTACTATTTGCAAGGAAAAAAAACTTCTAATAAGAATCACATAGAACTGCATGGAATCAAATAAATTACAATTCTGTATAAACAGCTAATAAATATGTTTTTGTATCATTATGAGAAAATAACACCTTCTGGCAATTTCCTGTACATACTTTTATGCTAGACTGTTTTTTATTGGAAGTATTGCAAATTGTAAAAAAAACTGCAATTCTACAGAATTTTCATGTATTTTTGAAATGGGGTAAAATGTTAAATTATAAAAACAAACTACAAATTTACAAGAAAACCGCAATTTTCCTTAACAAAAAAAATATTTTAGTTTTTTTCTGGTGCTGCCAGAATTGCCATCTGTGCAACTACATTTACATTTAGGCATTTGGCAGACGCTTTTATCCAAAGCGACTTACATTGCTTTATCCTATACATTTTACATAGGTATTTGCAATCCCCTGGGATCGAACCCACGTTGTTAGCGCAATGCTCTTACCACTGAGCCACAGGAAAGCTACTAGCCCATTACAGCTTTTTTACTGGATTTTTTTACAGTGTAGAGTAAAGAGTAAAGTCAGATGTAACATCTACTGGTTTTCTGATCTTGTTTAAAAAACGGCATATGCTTTAGTTCAGATACTGCCTTAATAGCTAGACCAGCACCAAACCAGTTTAGCTTTGCATTCAAATTCATATTGGTCTTTTCAGAAGGGTAGAACCTTGATCCGAGTCGCCGCTGCCATTTCCCAATTACTTTTGAAGATATTAAATAAACAAGAGCCCGTGTTAACCTGTTTACACCTCCTGTTTGCTTTGTGTATTTAAAAGCAGATTAGGCCAGAGAGCCATGTTCCTACTTACCCTCTGAAAATCCAAACACATCTCATTCTGCACCAACATAACCTCGCATCCCTCATCAGAGACTCTGTTTACCGCAGAGATTAAACCAACCAACCTACTGGCAACCAACCTCTTGGGAGGAGAAAAAATTGATCACATTGCTTCTTTTATCCCTTTCTTAAAGAGGGTTATTTCAAGAAAGCAATTAAACAGTGCAGAGAGCAGGAACTCAAGCGCTGGTCACAGTAACAGACCTGAGGGAATGTGACAGGTACATGGTAGAGCGGCCCAGAGTCAGCTGGCATCTGCTGCAGATGGTGCACAGTAATTAGCCCAGCAGTGACAAGGCACATTAAGAGTTTTAATACGGCCTCCCTGGCGCTGAAAAAACAGTCAAAGGATAGTCATAGCCCCTCGAGTCACTTCCGCGTTCATGTTAATATCAGACGGGGAAGTGGGGCTCCAGGTGCGATCGCTGACAAATGTATTCAATCGAGCTTTCGGTTCCCACGGTGCGTCTTGGTAAATATTTGGCCGTTAATTGGCTCGTAATGCTTTGTTGCTTTCTTAACATATTCCTCTGTTTAAATACATGAGAGTCTGTTATTGTGGGTTCGCTCTTCTGGAAAATGCTTTTCAGCTGTTAGTGCAAACAAACCGATCAAATTAGAACGTGGCCCCGTTCACACCGCTAGCAACTTACAGTGATAGGGCTTTATTATCTTATTAATTTCAATAGAAGCTAAGCGACATCTGGCAACAGTGACCGTTGGAGACAGGACGTGGGCGTGTCTAGAAACACGACAAAGTTGAGAATTGCTCAACTTTATCCAAAAAAGCATCTTTCGGGAGCGCCACCAAAGCACTAGAACTCACGTCATCCATCTCTCGTCAGTTACTGCAGGGTTTGTTTATAACTGTTACTAGAGAAACCCAAACTAGAAACGCCTTATAATGACCTCAGAGACGGGCGACACACGGAGATGTGCTTGCCGCTTTAGAATGATCAATTCTGAACTGATATTTAACTTGATAGACTAGGCAATGAAAATGCACAGTCAAATGTGGGCTGAAATATCATCCAAAAATGGATGTTAATTTTTCAAAACGAATGCCTAATGCCACATGAATGACAGGCATGATAAATAATATCGCCCCGAAAAGTGGGACCACGCACATGGTTGTGCTATTAAAACCATTTCTCATTCTGAACTTTGCTTTTTATCTTGTGCTCTATTGTTCTGTCTCTTTTCAAGCACTTTTTAACCCTGATGTTTGAGGTCTGGCTGGTAATCATGGTCCAGTTAGTTAGTTTGGTGTAGATAACTACACAAATGATTTTATTTTCAATTATTTGTAATATTTTATTGTATTATAATAGATGTTTTACTAGTTTTTGGAGCTAAAAGTGTGAAATGATGTGACTTGGCATTCATAGCTTTGTTTTTTTGCTTAAAAAGGAGATGAATGGAAATGTTATTATATGTTAAAAGATATCTTTCTCCATGAACTGTTTATACACTTCCTAATCTAACACTCATTACCGAAATTTGTATGTTGCCGACCAGTGTGCTAAGTAATTAGTTACTGTAATTTAATTACTTTCAAAAATCTCTTATGTTTCTGTAATTTAATTACAGTGATGTAATTAAACTAAATAACACATAAAAATTCAAAGTCTAAAACTTGTAAAATGTCATACGTTGCACTTTAAGAAGTTTAATATCGTGTCTATCCTTGAGCTGTAACTAATACTTTTTGGACAGAGTAATTTGTAAAGTAATCTAATTACACTATTGAATATGTAATTAGTAACTAGTAACTAATTACCAGAGTAACTTTGTTGCCGACCACTGCTATATAAGATTCAAATGTTTTCAAAATGCTATTTTATATTTTGTATTCTGTTTCTGCAGCTGCATGTATTACAGAACTACCCTCTTTACCTGAACTGTGTAGATTGCTGGTAAGAGATAACTTTAAATATGATACATTTTAAAATTTTATTAAAAAAGGGGTATATTTGCAAATCTATCACATCACAACTATAACGATCAAGATGAAGAGAACGATACTGTTGGGATCATTTTCAGAATGATTTTTTCCAGCTGATGAATAATAAAACATACTGTTCAACAGTCTCTGGCTGGCGGATCTCTAATGTTTGGCTATTAATGATTGTGATGCAGGTTTTATGTCTGAATTACAGACTGTAGCTGTCCGAGAGCGGTGTGTTTACTGTGTGATATTATATATCGATATAACGCTTGTATAAGTCTGTACAAGCTGCCATGTATGCTTTACATCCTGGACACGAGCGCCCCTTCAGCCTTCAGAGAGAGCATCCTGCCTTTGCTGTCCTATTTTGGAAAAAAGATGTCGGGGACTGAAAACTAAAGCAAAAGCAGCAGGTTATCTCCATTCATTTTAGTAATTGTGAGCACTGCAGCACGCAAGCTTAGAATGAACAAAGTTATTGTTTTTCTCCGCTGGTGTGGGCGCAAATATAGTTATGTTACAGTTAGCATTAAAGTTATCGTCATAATGTGGCCTCTTTAGTTTAGTTTATGGCTGTCATCCTAGTTTTGGTTGCCTTAGTAACAGTTATAAACAAACACTGCAGTAACTAACAGGACGGATGATGTGAGCCACTGCTTAGTCGCTCCCATCATTTGGGAAAAGTTGAGCAATTCTAGACATGCCCAGTTTGCTTGTGTCACCTGATGTGCCTAAGCTACCCTTGAAATGAATGAGTGGGACTTCAGTATTGCTTTTTTTCTACTAATCCTTTGTTTTTCTACTAAAAAGCCACATTTAAAAAACAAATATAAATTCCCTTTAGGCTGCTTTGTCTCATTTTTACTGTAAGTCCTCTTACAATGTCTCAATATTTCATTTCAACGGTTTTAATAGGATTTTCACTTTTTCACTTATATGTCAACCTTGATGCACACTTATACGGTCTCCTGTTTAAGCGGACACAAAGAAGGTTGATTCAAACTTTTAGAGATACTTTTACAGCCTAAAGTGATATTATGTTGCTCTATTTGAACTGTGCTATTTGAAATATGTTCAGCAATTGCGTCAGTACAACCTTTATGAATATTATTCAGGATCTGACATACAGTCAACAGTTGCTTAGTGATGTACTGACTGTGTGTCGGGTGAAGGACGTGCGTGAAATGTTATACACTGAATATCTTATGCATGATTTTAACAATAAAGCCAGCCACTACAATACATTTTAACATGTCCCGCCTGTAGGAACAATATGTCCACTGGATGACTTTATCTGCAAAAATATAGTTTCTGATATCATCGCGCATAGATTTGTCCTCGATTTGATTTTGCACAATGTGATTTCGTATGCAAGCTGAAAATCGTCACTTGAACATAAACATCAGAAAAGCAGCAGAGGAGTCTTCAAGATGCTGAGTGTATAGCTGCTGTATTTACTGTAGCTTAACATTGCGGCAGTGAATGCTCAGCCTCAGACTAATAATGTATACCCTATATACACTGTCACTTTGGATAAAAGCGTCTGCGGCAAATGCATGGATGTAATGTAAATGTAAATTAGCTTAGAAAGCTTAGTAGTTTTACAGTCTGAACCATTTCGACCTGGTAAGATTGCAGGATGGGGCAAATTGAGGGTTAATGGGCTGCTTTATTGCAGTTTCCTGGGATGTATCAGGGTTAAATGTGTAAATATCTTAATGACCTAAAGCTCTGATGCCTTGATAATCTTCTGGACATCCCTTTCCCCTGGCGCCAAAGCGATCATATCAACTTTAAATGTCAGGCTGACTTGGTTTGTGCTTTATTTATGAAAGTGCTTGTAAGCAGCAGAAGGGAAATTGAAATATGGAGGGGTTGATGCTTACCTTATATAACCTGTGTATGGGAGGTATAAATGATCAAAATATATTTATAACTTTCATTTTTGTTTTATATATAATTTTGTCCCTCGTGTATTTTTTTACGCTTTTAAAACTTGAGTGGCGTTTTGGTCTTTGGGACCCATTTTCAGTGTTTACAAAAAAAGATTGTATTTTTTTTCAACCTCAGACATATGTATATTCCGCACAGATCATAGATTTTACAAGAAAAATTGATTTTACAGAAGTAACAAATGCCTTTGAGATCTGTAAGGTAATAGAAAAATGTTAAAGAGCGTTTTCAGCAAGAGGTTGAATAACCCCGGTCTCCCGTGCCAAGCTATATAGACTTTACACCTTACGCCACTGGAGTCGCTGCTTGAAACGCCGTCGTTCTTACACTTTCTCTATTCCAATCACATATAGGTGGGTGGAGCTAGTGCAAAAAAAATATTTTGGGCTATTTGTACTCAGTGTAAATAGACACTCCGTTATTTTATAGTGCTTTTGGATTGTTTTAAAGCAGCTGGACAGGAAGAAAATACACGTTAAACAAACAGAGAGTAAAGATTTAGCTTCAAAACTAATATGACATCGAGAAAGTAAAGAAAATCAAATGCATACACAAGACACAACAAAACAACCTATAGAATCTACTCAATAAAATTGAGGTAAGGATTTCCACTCACTTTTTAGTATATTCTATCCTACAGTATATTTTTGAGAAAAAAGTATCTAAATTTATGAGTTATAACACCCAAAAAAAACCTAATACATTATGCGACTAATTACTTCATCAAATTTATTCATTTTTAACCATTGCCATCAGGTAACCTTCATCTACCTAATTCTTATTAATAATAAATAATCAATAAGAATAATTCAACTTTGTATATTACTTATTTAGGGAAGGTAGCATTTACCCAAGTTTGGTCACACAAAACACAAAAGATTGAATCATTTACTTTTTTATTGAGTAACAAATAACAACCATTTTCCACATACTTTGCTGAGTCAATTCATTTACAATAAAATAAAACGCCTATAATAATAATCTGTGTACTGACGTTTATTTATCTTCTGTGGTCTTATGAAGTTTCATAGTGTGTGGATCTATCTGTGAAAGAAAAGATCAGAAAAACAGACATTAAATGAAAGAATGATGCTGTAAAACATTTTACTCTGTAAATAATAACAATGACAAAACAGCTCATACATCCTTCCCTTGTAACACTGTGACCTAACCAGACAGACAGAAGCCGCAAGATTTGGATAAAGCTTAATTGAAGCAGCTAATGAGGCAAAAAACGATAAATAAGTAAGCAATAATTGATGACGGGCCGTTCAATTATTCGAAAGTTAATGCACACCCCGAGGTGTTAATGCGGCCACCACGCACAGCGGAGTGTGCATTAACTTTTGAATAATTGAACGGACCGGGGTCAATTATTCTGCTTATACATGGTTACTGCACCAAAGGCATTGTTCAAATGTTTAATTTCAACGTTTGTCATGTTATCGTCTTTAAAATGCTGTTGATGGTAGGACTACTTTCTTGCGCATATGAGTGAGTATTGTGTTGAGTGTTTTAGTTTTGAGGCAGTGTTGAATGAAGCTGTCAGTCTCCTCATGAGGACAAACCCCTGTCCAGCAGCAATAAAAGCATTTTAATTATAGGGCCTAGTTCCTTGATAAAGAGGACCCTTTTAATCTAATCCTGCTATTTGAATAAGTTGAAAAAAAAACTAATTCTGTCATTCATGTTTGCTACGGTATGTTAGGCTTTAGTTTAAGTATAATGCAAACTGAACTTTTACATAATATTTTAATAACTTTAATATACTTGGCGTGTGCGCCTAGGAAAATAAAGTATCGGATCGGGACTCGGATCGGCAGATACTCAAAATTAAAATTACAATTTGCACAATACTAACAAAAACATGAACACTATACAACACCATGCTTATTTGTGACTAACACAAGGGAATGTCACAAATGGAAAAACAATTAAATCAAAGTGTTAAAAAACAAGGAATTTTCAAGTCATATCTTATTTGTGGAAAGTGCAGGGTAAGTTTTATTTGCGTGCCAACGCCAATTTTTACTTCCATTTTTCACTTGTCATTTTGGCTTGAAATGTATGTGAATAATCTGATTTATGATCAAATTCACGGTAAATGCATTACTTGTTAGCTATTTTTGACAGAAGAGCACAGAAGAGCGAGACAGAGCGCAGACGACAATAAAACAGACACAAGCACATACAGTATGGATGGTTGTTTCTCCTTCATCAGAGCAGGCATGGGGAACCAGTGAGGCAGCTTGTGATAGCTCCTGACAGCCGTGCGTCCTCTCTGCCTGGGAGAAAAGGTGAACGGAGAAGCTAAAGATCACAGACGGTGATGGTGCTTGTTTCTCTCTCTCTTCCAAAAATCTTCAGTCTCAATCAGTATTCACCTCCGCCTGTCCCTCAGTCGCACGGACATGGCTGGTATTAATGGTGCTGGGAGTGCTCCAAACAAATGCTGGCTCGAGTCCAGACCGTCTTCCACTTCTGGTGTCCTGTTGAGTGCACTTAACACACAACAGAAAGCTAGAGGACAAACAGCATGTAAAGAGACAGATAGATATAGTAAAAGACTATGTTTGAATTTTTCTTTCTCTTTCTGGCTGTTGTTAATAAAGCAGTAGCCTATAGCAAAGACAGACAGTAGATGCCTGTTATTAGAGAGATCTCATTTTCGACCGTATTTAGTGACGTGTTAAAGTAATTTTCTTTGTCTGATGCCCCTCTATTAAAGAAAATGACTGTATATAATAAGCCGGTGGATGAGTTATTGCACAATATCCCAATAATAGAGAGGGAGCGAGAGAGAGAGTGTGTGTGGTCGATTGGCTGCACGGTTGGTGGCAGACGCTCTGGGTCTCTTGAGCAGTATGATCGATATGGGCCAAACTTTTCCTTCTTTAATGTGCTAGGCTTTATCCTTGTTTTCTTCCTTGCTTTTTTTATCTGGTTACAGTCCCAAGTTTGTTTTTACATCACTGTCTCTGTGTTGAGAGAACATACCTCAACATTTAATATCTGAATTTCAGTAAACCAACTCATTTTCACTCCTTACTCGTCTCATATTGACGTTTGGGCAGTGCCCCTAGATGTCGTTTTTTAATGCACGGAGTAGCCCTTTGTCGTCGTTTGGCTGGGTACTCCGTTTTACGGGTTCCTTCATTGCTTTCCTTAGAAAACATCTACGCAACACGTGGACGTAACAGGCATGTGAATTTTACTGTCAATATGAAATTGTATAGTGGGTTATCATTTTGCAATGACGACATGTGTTGGAAAACTGTGTTTACCTAACACTATTAAGGCTGTTCGAGAAAGTAACATAACAGTTTGTATAATATAAAACACAAAATTCGCGCAGTAATGTAAAAGTTTGTATAATATAAAAAACTCGTTCAAAAACTACAAATATTCCAAGTGTAACAAAGTCAAACGAACAATTTGTATGAGGAACAGATGCGAAAGTTTTCACCACTTGCCGTAAATCTCATTCACATTCAAAAACTGCCACCAGAAGAAGCAGTACGCCAGCAGTTTGTGCAACAGTATTGGGTCCTGTGTGTTTTGTCATTGATCGTGTCTTTACGTCTGCTTTACGTTTGAACGGGAGCTGCTCTCTGCGTGCATTCACAGACGCGGAGTTCTCTGTATAAAGTTATTGTATGGCTTTGGTTCAAAAGGTCTGCGACATGAGTTGTTTGTAATACTTTTATACTGTTTCTTTGTCTGTTTGTCCAATTAACACACGTGACTGTACTTTTATTCGTATGTTGTGTTTTATATGGTTGGGAAATGGTTAGGTTTAGGATAAAAAATATTTTTAAAACCTAAAATATTTATGATACAAATCCTGTTACTACAAATGCAATTAATTAAATACTCCAGGCGTATAGTTCGCTATATGCCTGGAGCGTATAGTGAACAACCTAAAGCACCTTAGAACCCTGCTCATCAGAAAATGACGCAGAGGGGTGCTGCCTGAATGCCAATATGTGACGAGTCGGGAGTTAGAACGGGTTGCCTAAACATAAACAGTGTTTAGAACCTAATTTATTAGGTTATTACTTGATTTATCTAAAAGAGGAAAAATGTAGCATGAGGGTGGATTTTATCCATCGGTAATTGTAAAAAATTGACATTACATAACAGAATGTTATTTGTTTATTTGAATAAAATATAAAAAAAATGGTGATAGTGGAATTTATTTTAATAAAACTTAATAATTTACAAAAATCTATGTAGTTTAACCTTTAACTTAAAAAACGTACATCCTAAACAAAATATTACATTTAAGCAAAAGAGATGTAAAATATAACTATATATTATATTATATATTTATAACTAACTTGTGTGTGTGCATGCGTGCAAAGTATATAGGCAGAGAATATGCTGATGAACAATCAGTGTCTATTTGAGAATTTTCTGAAGTCTTCATTTCCAAAGAAATAAAGATCCTTCTGCACCAGTGGGTGGTTAAATTTTGAACCTACTTCAGTGTAATGACTATTGCAGTGAATGGGCAGAGTATTCATGCCTGTTAATGAGGCAAATCGCTCTCTTGAATACGCATACATATTCTTAGTCATAGGGTGCGTATATATTTACCATTAACATGCGATCCCGGTGATCTGATCAGCAGATCGGATCTTCAGACAATCAGGACACAGCGCGTTTACACTTGTCAACATCAAGTGGCTTCCACATCTGATCGGATCTCTATAGTTTCCCACCCATTATTTTAAAAAGCCTGCAATTTTTTTAAATAGCCCCGGTGCGGGGAGATTTTACAGAACACGTATAATGGGGAGAATGAGAATATGTTACAGATGCCGATACATTGGAAAGTATCCGCAGCAGCCATGTTGAAATCGAGGCAGCGGTGGGAAGTAAACCACGGTCAGAATCAGATACTCACTACAGTTGTTTGGACTACCAAGCTGGAGTTATTTAATTGATTAATGATCTTATATGTGAAAGTATAAGCAGATGATGTTTGTCCAATTACACAAGCTTTTTTGACTTAACCACTTCAGCCATACCACATCACCATACGTTTTTTTAAACACATCATTTGTTTATTCATTCACAGACACATAATCTAATCACATAAGTAGGCCGAAGTTACTATGATTAAAAGCAACTACTTACATCATTCTCGTCTATTTGGGTTGGTTTGGCTAAAAGTGACAGCGCGTCGTTTCTTTGCTCTGCGCCCTGAATAGCGTGAGTACTGACATCAGCTATTAGCAACACTATACAATATTGTTTCTGTGTGTAAATTATTTATACGATATATTCAGAGCTCCGTATCAAGCTGTGCGGGTGCCGCTTCTGTCTTCTGGGGACGGTACGAGACACAAGTGGCAGCGGCCCTCGGGACGCAGGGAAAACGGAGAGTATATTACCCCGTAGACGCTTTTATCCAAAGTGACTTACAGATGAGGGAAACAATGGAAGTAATTGGAACAACATAAGGACAACAAAAAGCATAAGTGCAATAAAAAAACTGGTCTCATATAGCCTACCACAGTATACAGAGCTAAAAAAATTTTTTTTTTTGAAAGAGTAGAAAGGAGATAGAAGTCAGAACTGATAGGTCAGGTGTTGAAGGAAGAGATGTATTTTCAGACAATTCTTAAAGATTGCCAGCGGGAATAATGATTCGCGCGCTTACACTTGTCTTTTCAATGTGTATGTGGACAACATCCAGACACAGATCGCATGTTAATGCCAAATGTAAACGCACCCATAGAGTCAAAAGGAACGAATCAGGATCTGGATCCAAATCGGTCAGTTTTTTACCCCTGCATGGATTACCCATTACGTACATTCTATTATATTCTATTCTAATTTTTTCTATTCTATTCTGTTTTATTATACTAAATATTTTGATATATAAAACAATATAACCCACTTCTGCTTCACACAGATCAGGACAGTTTTTTTGTTTTGCAGTGTGAGTCACCACACATGCCCTTTTCACACACATTCTGATGACAATCCTGTCATAGCAAGGCTTCAGAGGGAGGTTACTTTGAAAAACACAGACCTGTAGGTTTTTTTTCTGTTGCACAGCATGTAGAGGTCAGAATGAGAGCGTGGAAAAGTTAGTCTAATGATGTTCAGACGTTTTATAAAATACCGCTGAATAACATTTCAGAATATGTAGCTAAAACGTAGCCTTTGTTAAGAAGAAAAAAAGATCAATTCAAAGGTCACAGTCAGAACTGATTAAATATTTTATCAAAGAAAACATTTGATAACGCCATGTGTCAAAGAACACTTGACACAGTTTCTTGACACCTTGATATTTCTCATCCAATTCGTTGGAACATCATTATGCGAGTACTAATCTTTTAGTTCTCTTTTTAATATATGTCATGCATCTGTCTTTCTTTATTTCAAATACATACTGCTCTTTATGAAAAACTGTACACTACTAAACATGACAAAAACAAGATAGTCAGTAGTGTGGTTAAATTATCTTTAGATATGTTACATGCATATATAGAATAGATAAAAATCTTTCTCAGTGGGTTCATACAATCGAAGTCAATGGGGGCCAGTGTTGTTTGGTTACCAACATTCCTTACAATGGGCCTCATTTATTCATCTAACTTATATGAGCGCAGATCCGTGTGTAGAAATCATCTGTGAAACATCAAACATTCGTATGCCGCCAATCTCATCGTACAAATACATTTTTTTATTGAAATCTTAATTTAGATATCATGCCCCTAGAAATTGTGTAGACGGGTGTAGACGTCTCGCCCCTAGATTTTGTGACATGGAGAAACGTAATCCGGCCAAAAAGAGGAACTTTTCCGATTTAGATGTTAAAGTTTAACCTTGAATAGCGGAATCAAAGGAAGTAAAAAAACAGTTTGGAAAGACATTACTGCTGCAGTCAACAGCGTTGGTTTAGTTAACCGTTCTCAAGCTAAGGTTTGTATTTTTTATTAGATATTTATTGGATATTTATGTTTTGTAAATATGACTGCACATATTTTATTTTATTATTATTAAACACAACCTCGAGCTGTGACCAAGTGTGCGTCTTCCACACCCAAATGAACATCGCACAAAAAAACAAACATTAAAGCGGCCCTAACACACAGGGTTTCTGCCAATCTCATATTAATCTTGAGTATCTTTAGAGTAGTATTGCATACTTCGTATCTTTAAAGAGTATTTAGTTTGATCACATTTATAAAAGATAGACACAGCTTTACGATTGTTTCCGAAAACATACGGCGCATGCGGGGGGAGGGGTAGACTGAACCAAAGCATGTGCGCACCCATTGTCAACAAAACACAGACATCCGTTTCACTCACCGCATGCGGTTCATGTCCGGCATCTTTTAGCGCTGGGACGGCTCCATATAGCAGTTTCAAACGATCTCCAAATGCAGCGTTATATCCACAATTTATATAACATCCATCACCCAAATGCAGTGAACAAACAAACACCTGAACTTCGCGAACGTATGCTCTCTCTCCTTCTCCTGCTCTCCTTGTGGTCGCGTGCTTTTCCAGGAGAATTGTCCAATAAGGGAGTAAGAACAAATTGTTACGAAACAGTTTTATATGTTCGAAAAAAACTTTCCGAAACCTGTACAATCGCTGGGGGACTGTATCGAGTACACAAGGTGACCATGTTAAGCATGAGAAGACAGCACGTTTAACATTGTGAAGAAGTGAGAATGCATGAAACACCATTGCAGGCCGCTTTAAAGCATGCGTGTTTTCAGTTGCCATTGGAATGCATATTTGTCAAACAAAGAAGCTATCACCTTGCAAACAACTTACCCATTACTTAATTATATTGATTATTGTAGGTTTTTTTATGTTTTACTTTGAATTGTGTGATTTAATTGTGCATTTTAATTGTGGTAAATTATCTTAGAAGTAGCCTAAAAGCTTATGAACGTTTTTTTTTACACAAAGCACCTGTTAACCTTGTAATTTCAAACAATTAAATGATCATATAATAAGGCTAGAAAAAATACTTTATTAATGTAATGAAAATAAGAAATCGCATCGGAATCTATTTTTGCATTTGTTATACTAAACGGAAAAAAACGCAATCTTTCTATTTGACATTATTTATATTCTGTTATCAAAAGCCTAAAGCGTACAGAGACCTTTACATCTCAAAACTTGCGTACACGAACTGAGACCTGTCGTGAGATTTGTCTGAAGCAACCGCTCACGTTCATATTGATAAATGCCAAGTTTTGGCCGTATGCTCGTTTCATAAATGAGGCTCAATATCTTCTTTTGTGTTCTGCAGATAAAAAAATATACTGGTTTGGAATGACATGGGGGTGAGAAAATGTTCATATTTGGGTGAACCAACCCTTAAGATGCACTGTCACTACTGTATAGTAATGTGATGTAATATTTGGTGTCATGGAGTCTGTTGGAAATGTTCGCATTAAGAGTGCAGACTCCCTGAGACAGACTGCCTCTCTGTTCGGTCCAAAAATTACGGTAACGCTTAATGTTAGAGCGGCTGAGATCCTTAATATTCATGGCCTTGGTCCAGATCCTTCTGGTGTCTGGATACACAGCAGGACGGCAGATTGCACAAAAATGTTAAACTGTGTGAGTGTGGAAAAACGGTTGATTAAATTCACTGATGTAACTTATTTATCTGAAAATCCCAAATCAACATCATCAACACCTTCTGTTCAGTTCTGGTGCTTTGGCTTAATCTGTGCATCATAGTAAGAATGCAATTTTGTGTAACACTGCTGAATAGGATCCTTATGTATTAAAAAACACATTTTCTTTTAGGCACTTGGTGTGTATGTCTTGTGACCTTTCTGACTACATTAGTGCAGAGTTGATATGATTTCTGCATAATGTATTCATGAACATTAAACATTAGATGTGATAGAGGCAAATGTCAAACAACATAAGTACAAAAAAACGGATTATCTTGCATCGACATGATTTGAGCTATCAGAGAATTCGATCACCTCTGCTCGGTCAGGTATTCTTGCAGATACACCAACAGCTCCAAGACCTTTGACTTTCATACTTCTGTGGGTAGATATGCAAATATACTTAATCTAAATGCAGATAACTGTAGCTCTACGTGTAAAGTATTGGGCTAGTAAAGAGACAAGGTCATGCCCTCAGTTCTCCTGAAATGTATAGCTCGTATAAGCTTATAGCTGTATAAGTTGCTTTGGATAAAATGTATGTCAAATGTAAATATGTCAATTAGTGGATTTTGTTGTAATTACTAAAGACTTACTCTTATAGAAAACCTCTTGCAAAATTAAAAATGCATTGGAAAAATAATGTGTAACGCGTGTACAAAGCGCACAACTAAGGCGTAGAGTTCAAATGGGTAATTTGAATAAATCCAACAAGCGAAGATACAGGACCACAAACCACACGAAACATAAAACAATACCTGACCAGGAACACATGCAAACACAGGACTTAAATACATGAGAGAACATAATCAGGCTGAACAGAAACAGGTGAGAACTAATTAACTACTAAGGGAACAAAACGGGAACACAGAACTAAACCAAAATAAAACAGCAGAACTGTATTTCCAAAAATCTGTCTCTCATAAGTATATAAGCCAAAGCACACACACAAACATGTATACTGTATCCCCCATATGGCCATTTAAAGCATGAAGTCTGTTGTGAAGGTAATTCATATTATCTATTATATTCTAAAAGCATATTAAGGTTCCTACATGACTCTTCTTACACTTGCAGAGAACAACTGCAGCTCTTTGAAGTTGCCCATGACGGTGTTTATGAATGTCTTTATCCATTCACCGTTCAACCATTTAATGACTGACAGCTTGTGAGCACTGGCAGAGTTGATGATAAATTAATATTTATATTCTGAAACCACTTTATATTTACCACCGGTTGATACATTTCATTGCATTATTTGTCATATGCTTATAAATAAAAAATGTGACCCTGTACCACAAAATCAGTCAAGGGTCAATTTTGAGCCAAAATTGAGATTTATACATCATCTGAAAGCTGAATCAATAATAATGTATGTGTTTGTTAGGATAAGACAATATTTGGCCGGTATAAAACTATTTGAAAATGCCGAATCAAAATATAAAATAGAGAGAATTGCCTTTAAAGTTGTTAGTCAGAAGCGCTGAAGCAAGCCGTTGCTAAAAAGAAACACATTTGTCCACATTCGCTCTCTATTGGCTTACCGCTGTAATGACGTTGTGGAGAGTAGAACCGAAAGTTTTACATAGATGCCAAACTTGAGTGGGAAATTCTCAAAGAGTGGGCAGCAGCGAGTGAAGTTTGTAGGCATGTTTCCGGCCATTTCATTACAGTGTTTATGTCACACTGTAATTATATAAGTAAGTACTGTGAAATACAAACCAATGACATGTAATCATATGCAATCACTTTGTGTCGCTGCGCTTCTATAGGAATCACATGTATAATGCAAAACGAATAACACTTCAGGGTGAAATGGCACACATTAATGATTAAAATACCCTATGTCCATAAATTAAAAATAAAGTTATACAAGACATTTTTAAAGATATGTGGTGTAATTTCCAATTAATATGCATTGTAAGAATATACAGAACCATTATATAGCTAACCTTTCTGAAAGCAGAAATGATGAGGCCAAGCACTGTGAAGTGCACTACATTAAGGCTGACCCATAGAGACAGAAGATGACAGAAACATCATTTTGTGATAGAAAGGGAATAGTTTAAAAGGGAATGTTTAACATTTGGATGGTCTTGGAATCATGAGATCATGGTCCCAATAAACATATTTCATTTCACTGCAAATGAATCTCCTTAATTTGTCTTTAGCTTTGTAAGAGATTATAATTGTGTTATATATTTATATTTAATTTGGTATATCTTATAATATCTAGTTGGTGTGATATAAAACCACAGAGTGTATTGAACTGGTTATAACTACAAACTAGAATATACGTTTGGCCCCTAACAAGACTAATCCCATCTTTCCCATTTTTGCCTCTGGACCAATCAGGGTGCAGCATCTGGCGCATTCGCTCTGTCTAATTCATTAGTTGAGGTTGAAGTGTGAACGATGGAAATTAGCTCACGATGCTGACAGCTTCATTGGCTACAGTTAATCCTCCTTTCTTTCCCCTGACAGACTGACAGATGAGAAGACCATTATTCAGAGGTCCGCTTCGACAGACAGGCAGACAAAAACAATCACATAAACTCAATAAACTTTTTTTCCACTTCACAAAAACTAACTTTAATCACAAAGCTGTTTAAGACACTGGAATAAGAACAATTGTTGTGTTTTGTTCCCAGCACTGAATCAATGGCGTCCCTAGAGCAGAATCAATATTCAGTGTAAATATCACATTAGACGGAGGTGTGTGGTTTATAACAGAACTGCAGGATATGTATTGGCAGGACATTTATTAGCATAAGCTTATTCTCTCTAGACTCATTTTTAGTTCACCGCATGCAATGCAACTCTTGTACACTGCATCACAATAGGTAGAACATAAACCCATAGGGGCAATGCAATTTGCTGTTGAAATGTCACTTTTTCCATATTTTAAGATTGACGTCAGCATGTTTTTCAAAAACACTTCGTTTTAAAAGCACAGTTCTCAGCTACAATATCTGTGACGTACACTAGCATGAATTTGTGAACTTTTGTATTTTTGTCTTTTAGGGACATAAAAGGGGATTTATATTCCCCACTTTTACATGGAAATTACATAGATTAATAGATCAATCATTTTATATTAAGTCACACATGCATCTTAACATGGTTCGAACGAAAGGATCTTCAAAAAGCATTTCAATGTAAAGAATATACAGAAAAAAACCTCAAATTGTCTCCAGCTTCTAAATGATCCAAAGTGCGATTGGATTTTTAAGCATCACTGATCTCTCTGATGTTTTTCTAATGTAATTCTGATGTAATTCACAGTATCTGATATCTGTTCTTTGTGATCCACTGGCAGATATTACATGTGTTCTACTGATTGATTCCAATCTAAAGAAGCAGTAGATTAGTTAAAAGCTCAATTTCTTTCTCTCACTTGTAAATGGAGAGACGATTCTGAGCAATCAGCTGTATAGAAGATTCAGCGTCTCTTGCGAGTGACTGAGCCTCCATTCAGATCCATTCAGAAAATGAGGAGTGAAATCTCTCAAGAGCACCAGAAACTCATACTGCCTTAGTTAAAGTCCATCTGTACTCCTAATCCAAGAACCTGCTATCATGTTGTATTTTAAATACTTAACATAGCTACGTTTTCTTAAATCATTTTTAAAATTAAAATTTTAAAATTAGCTACGTTTTCTTGTAAATGCTTTAACAGATATTGGGACCCTGGTGAACAGATTTCAACATTTATTTTGAAATTGCATTGTTAACTCAACAGAGGATTCATTTGCATCCAAGGTCTATAGAGAATAACACAGCAATTTTCAGTTGGAGTCATGCATTTAAAATGCAGTAGTGCTCTGCAAATCTTTTGCTTATTCAATTTGTAAAGAAAAATCTAATCTGCTGTGTAATTTTCCTTATTAAAAATAAACGACTCGCAGTTCTACCACATTTTCAAACTGCTGTTTGCTTTTGATCAGTGGTTCTCAAACTGGGGTCCCCAAGATGGATCCAAGGGCGCCACAGAGTTTGTGGCATCATGAAATATAGACAATTAGATTTGATGAAAATAAAAACATCACTAGTATTGATGTTCCAGCATTGTATAACTGAATATGTTTTTGGTTCAATTCAAATTGTAAGTTTAAGATTGTACGTTTTTATTTGGGGGGGCGCAAAGCGATGCACTTTACCAAAAGGGGGCCTTTCAATGAAAAGGTTTGATAACCACTGCTTTAGACTAACTAAAAAGTTCAAGTTGAAGTTGAATTGTTAAATGAATCAGTGAAGTCAAATTAAACACTATTATTTCTAAAATATTTATTTAATAAGGCATTGAACCCTTTCCTCTGTGTGTTATCGAGTTTCTGAGTGAATTTTCATATCTTAAAATTTGTTCATGCATTTTATTTTGTATTATGAACACGATGAACGCCTTAAACTTTCTTTATACTCCAAAGAAAGAAGAGGCTTATGACCTTGCAAATATCATCTCCCATTTAAAACATTCTTACGCTTCAAGTAGTTATGAAACTTTTACTTTACGTATAATGTTGCCTTGAAAGAGTATTAAATGCACTACAGTTCATCCGTTCTCACAAAGGGCTTCAACTTTTCATCATGTATTGAATGATATGTACCAAACTACCAACCTGTGGGCACCACAGTGTCGCTCCGATGGTTTATTTGAATCTCATGCTTGACTCATTCATGTGGTTTGATCCGGTTCCCAAAAGCAAGACACTGATCTTCAAACCCTTTTCATCCCATTCTCTCTGGACAAGGATTTATTTCAAATTTTCGTTCTGGACATGTTTATGATAAAAATTCAAAAGAGCAGAAGGTATTAGAAGGCTGTGATGTTGTCTTTTCAGACCCACATTTGAGGATCAGTCTAAATTATTCCAGCAACCTTTAATATAAACACATTTAAGAATAGATGCACAAACAGATTTAGGATTATATAAATCAAATGTGATTTTGTTTATACCTGCAGGATATGAATGTTCCTGTGTTCCTTACGAGTGCCACATCCATTTCCTTTCACCTCTAAATTGTGTGTTGAACAGATCAGGCTTATCAGGTTAGCAAAACACAAGATGAAAAGTAATAATGTCATACGTAATATTGCACATGGCTCTGTGAAATGAGGCCAGCGTACAGTATATTTTTCTTTTTATTCATGTCTTGCTAGCTTTAATTAAGATCTCTGTGATGTTGTGTGAGAGAAAATATGTTATCTGACTAGTCTCGGCCTCAGACGTCACGCTCTCGCACCGTGGTCTAAACGTCTGATGCATAAGACACACTTTTCTGGAAACACTTCAGCATGTTCGAAGTCGTCATCTGATGTTGAATTTCATAGGATTTCTGGGAGATGTGCGTGTCGCGTTCTTTAACGGTCTGCCTGGAAACAACACAAAGCCGTCTGATCTAAGAAGTAAGCAGTCGGGTTTTACAACGGTTGCTATTATAATTCATCACAATCGACTAAATGCTTAATTCTTTAAAGTATGCGAGGTTCGCGGGATAAACTTAGAATCATTGTTGTTTCTGTTCATTTTTGACACGTTTGTGAGTGTACATCGGTCTGTTACTGCGATGATATTTCCATGCCTCTAAACATGACGCGGCACAAAACAAAACGTGATTGCTTGTTTTACCTGTCAGTCATATGGCCTCTTGGGCGGGCCTTGGCCAAAGAAAGCAGCGATAAGTTCCAGACCTTCAGTATGAAGACCTTCAGTATGAAGGTCTTGCTACACGTGACTATTATCTGACTGACAACAGCTCTCTGTCAACCACACGAATCAGTCTCAAACTCAGCTTTAAAGGAACAGTTCACCCAAAAAACATTTCTTTGTTCTGCTAAACACAAAGGAGGATATTTGGAAGAAAGTCAGTAACCGAACAGATCTCATCCCCCAGTTACTGTCATAGTAGGGAAAATAAATACTATGTGAGTCAATAGGGGATAAGATCTGTGTGGACCGTTGTGTTGCTTCAAAGGCAAAAACAGACCTGCTGGGGTTACCGACAGCATGTTTCCTTTTCTATTATTAATGTTTACACAATATTAGGCAGTTTTGGGAAATATGCACAATAAAGTATGAAACAAAGGCTTTCATTTTGATATTAATGCTGGTAGAAGTATTGTTTTAGATGGCAATAATTAGAGCAGCTGTGTTTTCAAGCAGTGGACCAGTTCTCTTAACCAATCATACCATCAATACTATTTACTAATTTCCGAGTATACAGTATTTGAGTTACACGTTTTGAGATCCCAAACTGAGCTCTGAACACACCTTTGTAATTGAATAGTCTCCCAATATCTGCCTGTTGGAGCACCTGGCTAATCTACATCCGCTTTGCAGTGTTTCCTTTTTCATTTCAAAGAACCATATTGTTTTTTCTGAATTAACTATTTATAGGTATGTGTTTAGGTAAAATTATCATTTTTGTTCACTACTAACAATTATTCTCCCACATTTCAAATACAAACATTGTTTTTATTTGCAGAAAATGAAAACTGGAGAAACAGGTCAAAATAATAGAAAATATGCTCTGTATTTTTTCCAGCCCTCTAATACTGCAAAGAAAAACGCAATTAAAGCACCATCCGTTTATTTTGTCATCCTTATAGCGTTACATTATATAATCACGCTCTTATTCATGTAAAGGCCTTTTAAGCGCGATTTGAAACAGTTGCTTTGACACGTGCAGTGTAGATAGACAGCTTCTATATTTTAGAATATGTTCCATAGAGAGTCAAAACAGCAATAAAACAGCAATAATTCCTAAACGCCTCTCAGGTTGTTTTGTAGCATGTATTCTAATATCTGAAATAATCAAGATTACAACAATAAATGCAATAATCAGCATGGATGATTTTGTTTTAATCTTGCAGCCCTATGGAATGACTATGTCTTGGAATTGCACTTCAGATACAATAGAAATGTTAATGTAAAATGACTAAATGACTATGTGTTTTATCAGATATATGCTGCTCTGATCCACGTCAGTTTAAAGACACCTCTGGTGTTGCTCTGTTTCTGTTTAAATTAAACAATTTATCCGGGTTAAACTATGTTTTCAACATTTTTATTATTTATATTTTATCATTTATGTCATCATCACATTTTTGACCACCTCTGTGAAGTAAAATTAGCACTTGTACCTCTAATCAGCAATCCTAGGATTTATTTATTCATTCGATACCAGGTCAGGGTATATAAAACTCTAGCTTTGCCACTGTTTAGAATGCCATAGAAGAACCGTTTTTGTTTCAGTGGATCCATAAAGAACCTTTAACATCCAAAGAACCTTTCTGTTTCACAAAAAGTTCTTTGTGGCAAAAAAAGGTCTTCAGAATATGAAAAGGTAAGAAAGAGATGGTTCTTTAAAGAACCTTTGACTGAATGGTTCTTTGTGGAACCCAAGTTTTTCAATGGCATCGCTGTTAGGAACCTTTTAGGCACCTTTATTTTTAAGAGTGTATAAAGGAGCAAAAGTCTCTACAGTCTCAGCAGTGGTGGCAGTATGTCGTGATAACAGCCCAGAGTGTGTAGTGTGCAGCCCGGAGCCGTACGATGATACTAATGCTTTTGAACAACTCCAGGTGTGTGACGAGTCATGTTTGATGCCTGCTTTGAAACTTTATATCTGCCCCAGGGTCTGACAGCTGGACTGGGCTGACCTACTTACTGCACAACAAGGTCTGTTGAACTCTAGAGTCTTGGAATTGCACTTCAGATACAATAGAAATTATATTTTCCTTTTGATGTGGTGAAACATATGAGGCAACACAAATTGTTCTGCCAATTGAAGAGCTCTTCAGAAAAACAAACCTGAACAGAGAGAGTTAAAGGAAGATTCCATCATGCTTTTAATCATGGAAGAATAACAGGGGCGGCGCCAGGACGTTTTTGTGGGGTGCCAAGGGGGGGCCTAACAGTTTAGTCAGTGTAAATAGACACTCCGCAAAAGATATTAGGAAATCCTTGGGGGTGCTTTACCGGGAATAAACTGTTTTCTGAAAGGGCTATAGTCCCAACAAGTCCCCCCCTCCAGTGCCCCCACTGAAGAATAACTTTAACATGTCTTACTTTCCATGTCTTACCTGAAATAAGCCAAAAAATGTACGAATGTACTGTACAGTAGTTCAACATCTCTGTTTTTTTTACACAAAATATTACATTATTGATAGAAAAACAAATGACAGAGACATCATTGTTCAACATTCCAATTATCAAGGTTGCCGGCGCCTTACTTTTTTTTAGGTTCTGTCTTAAATACATATCACTTCATGAAAAAATACCCCTTCCAAAAAAGAATTAAGTGTTGTTTGTTAGTTACAGCTTCAGTATGAGGCTCTTACGTTAGCAAGCATCTCAGAGGATATCAAAAGCTTGACAGTTGAGTTACAAAATAGACCAGGTAAAGGTGCTCTTGCTATCCTAGCTCAATTCTGAGATTGTTATATTTCTTTCTCCCTCACACTTCTCTCCATCCTTCTTTATCCGTTCTCTTTTTGATTTCAGAGCTGTCTTCTTTCAGGTAATATTGGTACCATATCTAGCTGAGAATGAACACACATACACCTGAAAAATACAATAAGGGTCCAGTGTATCTTATCATGGTGTGGGTCAATCTAGCTGCCGGCAAATGTTCAGATCTTATCACAGACGACATTTACGGTTCAGTCAGCATCACATTTTGGTGATTTTATCTTCAGCACTTCAAAAAATACTTTCTTCTGTTGAAAGGGGGTGGGAAGTGATATTGTGTGCTTGATCTCACAGGAAATTGTAACTGTTTTACAATGTGGCCAATTGAATCAAACAAAAACTTACGATAACTAGAAAAAAGCAATACTGGAGCCTGACCCCTAAACCTAACGCCAGTGGCAAGAAAGCAAATCGTACTAAAATGTACAATTGAGATTGAGATCATGAAATAGTTATGTTTTTGCTGTGAGGTTGTGTTGAATATCAATACAGTTGATAACCTCAGTCATTTTGATTTTGTTGCAATCCAGGGAGGAACACAATTTTAGTAAAGCCCTTGCTTATTTTTTGTTAACAATCCTCTACTACAAACTGATCTTCATCTTGTTGTATTATTTTAGTTGATCAATTGTAGTGTTCAGGTCTATACAACAGCATGTAACATTTGATATTCATACATGTGCATTATAAAAAGATGTCATTAGTTATTCACCTTAATTTTGCAAATTTTGTGACTCCTTCTTCTGTGGAACACAAAAGAAGATATTTTGAGAAATGTATCAATGGTTTGGTGTCCATACAATGGAAGACAAGGGGGTCTAATGTTGTTTGGTTACCAACATATATTTGTTTGTGTTCCGCAGAAGATAGAAAGTCATACAGGTTTGGAATGACATGAGGGTGAGTAAATGATGAAAGAATTCTCATTTTTGGTTGACTATCCCTTTAACACCATGAATCTGACTTTTAATCGTTCAATGAAGTTCCATCCTTCAAAGAAAGATACAGGGGCAGATGTCTCGATTCATTTTTCATCGATTTAAGGACATTCTAACATGAACTGCCTGTGGTGTGTGCAGGCCCGGCTCCACAGGGGGGCCAGGGTGGGCTTTGCCCACCTTATCAGAAGCTTTGCCCACCCTGCCTCCATCCTGAGCTGTTGAGCGAGAGGATCTGATAACCGTGGAAAAACTGTTCCATTGCAGTGAACAGACTTGGCGTGACTTTCTCAGTGACTCTGCGTTCCCTTACCTTTTTCTGTAAAATTATACCAAAGCCGCTAAAGGCTAAGCTGCCATCAAGGCTAAATGCTTAATGCAGAAAAGGGACCATGATGAGCTAAACCGTTTATTTCAATTGTGATAAGAGTATCGAGTCCTCACTATAGCTTTTTATCAGTTGCACACGATTGGCTACAATGCTCAACTCTGCAAGGCGCACTGCAATTTGAAACAAAAAGCACAGGACTGTGTAAAAGCGTATCAGCTGAGGTGAGTCGAAATAGTCTTGGCTACTTGATCCACGTTCCGCCCAAATGTATTATTTCCCAACCCGAAACCCAAATGATACATAAATAATTATTACACCCGTTCCATCAGATATTAGTGGTGATGGTAAGACACCAGACGGGTGATGATTTAACTTTTTACACCATTCCGCCGAACAATGCTTCATGAAAGGAAAATAACTTGTACTTTTAGCTCATATAAAAGCAATAACACATGGACTGGACATGGATGATTTTCTGACAGTATTCTCTAAAATAAGCAGAAAGTTAATACTGTTAATATTAGAGTGATATGAATAGATCTTTCTTATGTTTTCATCAAATCTGAAGTTACTAAATTGTAAAATAAATGTAAATGTGTCGGCTATATTTATACATGAATGTAAAAATAAAATATACAATATTAATACTGGACGTAAGAATCATTCAAAAAGCTAAATAGTTCTTGCGTAAATAGTTTGTTTATAGTAAATAGTTTGGTGCAAAAAATATAAAAATATTTAGTTACCGGCCACCTGGAAAATCACTTGGCCCACCTTTCATCTCATATCTGGAGCCGGGCCTGGGTGTGTGTGGCAAAGCAATAGAAAGGTGGGAAGGTTGTGCCTCTGCAAAATGAGAGTGACAGAATTTATGTGAAGACGTAAACGACTTTTCAACTGAACACATCCTTCTTTGACTGCCAGCTGAATAATGTGAGATAAACACTTGCATTAATTACCACAGTAATATTTTAGTTTTAGTACGTTTCTTGTGCCTTAGCACCATATGAACCTTTTCACATTCAAATGATCATGAAATGGTTGGTTTTAAATGACCTTTTATAACATTTGATTCAGGAAATGTCCCTCCTGCTTTGACACTTCACAAATCACCAGTACTTTCATCATCAGTACTCAAATACAACTCCATTGATCAAACCAGTTCCTTTAAACTTTTAACTCCAGTATTCCTTTTAACTTTTATTACATTACAAATATTGTTTTCTAGAAAATGTCAGGAATATTTACAGGAGTAAAATGTGACAATGCCAGGGATTGGATAAGGAGAGAACCCAAGTGCAGGCAGGCTTGACATAATACACAGATTTATTTGAAAAAACACAAAACAAAAACCCACGAGGGGGTAAAACAGCAAGAACAGATGGAATAATATTTTAGACAAAACAGGACCGGAGACTATCTAAACTAGACTAATACAACACTTGACAAAACTTACACTAGACACGACACGACACTACACTACTCTACACCTTACAGACCACAGAGCAGGAACAGGAACAGGATGTGAAGTCTTTACAGACATGGATCAAATCGAAATTACACAGGACAGAAAACACAAGGGCATAACAAAGGGAACCAAATCAAGAAGGGAACAGGTGCGGGGCATGAAATCAATCAATCAATAATGAGGAAGCGAGAAGGCGGAGTCGAAGACGTGACCAGAGAGAGAGCATGGCACGCCAAAATAAACAATGCAATGTCTCTCTAACACACTAAACACATGGGTCTGTCATGATCCTGCCACAAGACTAGAAACTCATGACCAAAAGGGGCAGAATCATGACAGACAAAATCTGACATAACAGACACACTGTTTGATTTAAAAGTACCTGAATTTCTTAACTTTAATATGATTCCTTTTTTTCAATTATTTTAATTGTGTCATAGCCCTCATGTTTAGCATTCATTTCTAAATAACCTTTCCTAGTATACGTGACCCCCTGGTGGGAAATCACTGCCATAGATCTTATTACACAGGATGCATTATAATGACATAGTGCATCATAAGAGGCACTTAACAGTCGACTAACAGGTCTTTAGTGCTTCTTTACTGCCAGCACAAATCTTTCAGTTAACATTAAACCCAGTTATGTCTCTGCGATCATAGGCAAGGACAAACACATCCTGAATGCTATCCAAATATCGGCTCTTATGAGTATTAAGTTAATGTAGTGTTTATTCACAAGCGCTAAAACAAAACCATTATGTATTTATTGGTAACATCTATCCTGTTGCCAATAAAACAAAGCACAGGTTGTGATTTTGTGAACTTTTAGCTGCAGTAGATTGCATTTACATTGGCGTATGGGATAAACTCGGGTCAAAACATGGTTGCTAATAATTGTGTTACAAAAAACAAGGTTTGTGTGAAGTTGCTATTTAGAAAAAGTTATGAGAGCTATATAAATAATGGTTTAAAACTCAGAGAGCTTTAAATCTGGACCTTTATATTCATGTGATCGAAGATTCTAATATCCCCATCATAACAATCTCCTCCTTCTAAAGGGACGTGTCCCATTCAGTTATAATGATTTCTGCACACTTGTCCCCTCATAATTTCAGTAATTTCATCACAGATGAACTTTCTCCGGATCAAACACATCATGTTCTCAAGCAAAATAAACATATGCATCCCCGTTTCTAAATCTGTTTTAAACAAATATCTCCAGTCCAAAACCTCACGATCCCACAGCACAAAACTGTGCTAGAAAACCCACTCTGACAAGCTGCCTTCCCCTCATGAAAAACATCTCCAATGTCTCTACCACAACCTGCCAGCCTCATAATTCAGTGCTCATTTGATTTCGCCTGAGAGCTGCCCTGAAGGTCAGTGGAGTGCCCCCATCCACTCGCACACAGTGAAATATGTGACAGCCAGTGCAAGCGTGTGTCCGTGAGAGGCTTGAGTTGACATATTAAGTTAACTAGATGAAGAAACAGAGACCGCCCAGCTGGTTTCGGAAGTGAGGAACATCATAATTGAAAAAACTCTCCACATTAGTAGAATTTAGAGGAACTGGTTGACGTGTGGATGAACTAAGGGCTTTTCCGGAACAGCTACTGGGATGAGGGGATTTCGATACTGGACCGTGGAGACAACGAGATTGGCAGTCTTTACCCCAGTAAATCACTTTGCTCGTAGTCCAATCTATGTAGGGTTGGTGGAGTCTCAGCCAGGGATGTCCCAGGATAATGTCCGAGGTGGAACCCTCCAGAACCCAGAACGCGATGACTTCCTGGTGTGACTCTCCGACAAAGAGGGAGATGGCAGGTGAATGGAAACAAACTGGACCTCCACCCAGTGGTTGTCCCAGAATATTATTAATCCGTAAGGGCTGTAAATTTACTTTATGGCACATTTGCAGAATATTCAGAAACGATTGGGTATGAAATTTCCAGCAGCACCCGAGTATATCAGGGCCTTTGCTGGAACAGACAGATGAGGAGTAGTCACCATCATATTGATATGGGTAAGATGCAAGGAGGTAGCTGGAAATACCGTACTCACCATAGGTCGAGGTGGTCGAACGGGACAAGAGGCGATCATATGGCCAGGATCTCCAAATACAGACAAAGACGTTGGCTGAAATGGCGAGCTCGTTCCTCACGAGACAAGCGGTTTTGGTCTATTTGCATGGGTTCTGAGTCTGGAGGGTTCTGGGTTACATGGTTGGGTGCTCGCACTGCTCGGGGAGGAGATGCAGTGGGTTTAGTAGATGGGAGGGCCGCAAGACGTTGCGAGATACGGACCGTATACTGAATCAGATTTTCTAATCCGACAGAGTCGTCATGAATGGCCAAATGGGTACGCACCGTGGGTTCCAGTCGCTGTCGGGAGACAGTGATCAAAGCAGTTCCGTTCCAGCCGGAATTAGCAGCCAGGGTTCTGAATTGGATGGCATACTCTGCTACAGACGATTTTCCTTGCTTTAATCGAATTAACTGATCCTGCACGGAGAGATGATTACTCGATTGACCAACACTGCATTGAAATGTCCTAAAAAGGCCGTTAAAGTGTAAGTAAGAGGACCAACGGCTTCCCAGACATTCTTTGCCCAACTGAGGGCCTTACCAGAGAGTAGAGAGACCACATAGGCTATCCTAGCCTTTTCCGTGGGAAATAGTTGCGGCTGTTTCTCAAAAGAAGAGTTGACGTTGTAGTACAAACCCACTGCATTCCACCGCAGCTCCTGAGTATCGTGATGGAGTAGCCATGGGACTGGATACTGCACCAGGAGGGGAAGCAGAAGAGTGTAGTTGGGTCCGTAGTAGTCCGTAGAATTCGGTGACTGGGTCCGGGGTGCGTGCAGGTGCCGTGGAGGATGAATGAGTGGTCATCATTGGTAGGTCAGATCTTCTGTCACACTACACGTATGGGGAAGAACGATGCCACAACAGGAGACGGTGCAAAGTGCATATTTAATCCTAGACAAAAAATGTGTGGAGGGGAGTTGCTGGAGGGGGTGTGGCTGATTGCTGAGGAGAGCTTGTTATAATTATTACCTAGTATTTTTGGTGCAATTCAATGTGTTCATATGTTTTACGGAGGAAACAACTCATTAATTTTAACATACCGTACATAGCTCCTCTATGCCCCGCCTTTCTAAAACGCGTCAATTTTACAAAACTCATCACTCTGGAAAGCGCAGTGTGCTCTGATTGGCCAGTTGTGACTGGCTGAATACATTAAGCGTGTGGCGGAAATGTAACGCCCCGCCTTACCATAACTGCAAACTTCCAGGACAAGGCCGATTGTCATATCTCCTCTCACTCTGAGACGTTTCGCGTCATAACAGCTGCAAAATCAGTACACTAATACTTTTTGACCTTTTGACCTCCTTTTTCACAGATTCCAAATTATTTTTTTATAAACGACATGTTAAATTCTAACACATTTTATTCATTTAACCACAATTATTGAGGAATGAAAGAAAAAAAACGCTCTGTGTTTTCTGGAAATGAGTTACAGAATTTACACGATATTGGAGCTCTCCAGAAGAATAAATATCACAAACAGTTTCAAAATCAATTTCTTAGATTTTTGGGATGAAATGGAAACTTTAAATAGGAGGTTCTAATTTGTTTAAGCAAACGTTTGTCAAAGAAAATATCTAAATTCGTTCTTACAGACTTGACATGGTTGAGAGTTTGTCTAATATATAAGTTTTAGAACATTTCTCACTTTTAAACTCAGTTGGCCCAAGTAAAATGCAACAAAAACCGTGAACGCGATCTATCCCATTGCTGACGTTTCCAGTCGACAGTGAGTGCATATCAAGGATGATGGATAAAGAATGCTCCAAATATTGCAGATCACTGTTGGATTTATAATTATTGCGGTTATCTGAAATTATTGCGATTATGTCAAATAATTACAATGAGGCGATTATTTAATAATTGTGACAGCCCTTATCAGAATCCTCACATTTTTTGGATCAGTATAGCCCTGAGAATCACTTATCCTTCAATTCACTTCTGTCCATCTACCACATATTCCTTCAGCATAAGCATTACAGTTTTCACAAATCTAAACCTCACAGGACTACGACTTACTTTGGAACCTTCACGTGTCACTCAAGGTCACCTGTGATCCAGCAATGTTGGCACAGATTGTGTAAGCGACCCAGTCCTCTGGTTGTAGAAGGACATTACTCTTTAACTTACTGACATAAAGGTCAACAGACAGACCGTCCATCCATCCACCACTTCTTTATTGCTTGAAATTGATGATAATGTGCCTGGATGCTGCACGCTCAAGCAAGTGTTTCATAAATGATCAGATTCATGTGAAATCGTTGCGCACTGGGGCAATTCATGTCACAATACCAATATTTTATCACCTCTGTTCAATACAGTCGTTTCTCTCTGTTATTAGAGTCTGCAGAGTCTGTTTAGTCATCATGGATCAATACAGAGTTTAAGTAAACTGTGCTAATCTCAGTGCCATGGTTGAAATTAATCAAAACTTGTAATGATTCTTTGGTTTAACGGTTGAAGGCATCGATGCGATCATTGAAAAACTAAATTATAGTCCAACTGTGAATATGCAAAAATGAGGCAAAGGTTAATCGAGCAATGTGTGCTATGCAGATAAAAAAATCTGTGAGGTGAATTATAAGCAGAGGTGTAAAAAGTACAGAAAAAAACATAATTATATCAAACTTTTACTCTAATATAAATCAAAGTGCTTTGGTCAAAAACATACTTGGTTGAAAGTATAAAAGTGTTCATGCACAGCAAAGAAACCTTGCAAGAGAAGATGGATCTCTTGCATATTTAAAATGTTTCTTGTAAACAGCCACGAGTTCAGACAGAGATGAAAGAAAGACTTTTGCTTAATCTCCGCTTCTTAGATTTTCTAAGATTTGCTCAGACATCAGAGTTTGCAATCACGAGTCAGAGATTTCTAAAGCATTTTAACGGCAGCTCATATTAAGCTGATATCAATTTGCTATTTGAATACATTTGTTTATAGACTGATCACCATCCATGACCTGAGTTTCTCTATCTACACAAATGATAATTTAGAGGATCCAGTCTTTTGCTGTTTTTGAGGCTTTGATCATGTTCTTGGGGTGTTTAACAATGGATGTTCATGTTTCTAATTTCAAAAAGCTTTATGTTTCACATATTTCAAGTCTATTGTTCACCGCTGTTCCTCTTCTCACAAAACGACTGGATTTCTTCCGGTCTATATAAAGTGCCTCCTTCCGAAACGCTCTGATTGGTAAAGCTGACCAGGTCTGTCGTGATTGGTTTCCCGCTTAGAGCGTGTGTGTGAAGATGTCCCACCCATACAATATCAGCGAGCTTCCGCTTCTCAGGCTGCTTTGATTGGTCGGTTCCCCTCTCAGTGCACATGTTTTCATAAACTTTTAGCAATAAACAGAACCAATGGCGTCAACTTCACTTTATCAGTTAAAAACATGAGGAAGTGTAACGGAGTACGATAGCGCATGTGCAAACGTCAATCTTTGTTAGAGATCGCAATTTTTTTCCTACTATGTCGAGGGAAATGACACAGGACCGATTGCCGTCAGACCGGTTATATTAATTAACACTAATAACAGAAGCGTTAGTTTTGCCTTTTTATATTGGACCCGAGTTGGATAATAAAACAAGCAGATTGACCAGGCATTGACCATTTGCAAGCAAGACTTCAAAGGACGTTTCATAGAAGTGTTTTAGAGGAAGGCTATGCGCACACACACACACACACAATATCAGTGTGTTACACAGAACAGCTTTCACAGCCGATGTTAAAGTCATGGAAGCTGTTATTTGCCCGTTGGTTATCTTAGAATGTGTTCAGCTGAATTCTTATTATCAGCTGTAGGACTGTGATGAAAGTGAAAGTAGTTTAGCGCGTAGCTCAGTCAAATGTTTACAATCTCTGATAACCAAACACTACTCCAGAGGCTCTTCCTCTTCTCTAAGGGAGGCCTCGCCCCTTTTTTGGCGTATTCCTTTGGGCGGAGGTTATTAAAAGCACTCGGAATAGTGACATCATGTACCCGGGAAGTAGACGGCTGTAGTCTGATTCCAGCCGTTCTCTGTAGTCCTTGAAAACCAAATTCTGTTAAAGACAATATCTCGCTTGGCACTGAACTTTGAGCTTTATGATTTTGCAAGTATGGTTATGCTCTAACAGCAACATTACACTCTAACTAAAGGTTGAAAAACGTGTGGCCTTTAAATGCGTTGCTTTAGGTAACTACTACTCAGTATTTGGTGGTCCACTAGCTCAGTGGATAAACTGCATATTTAATGTCTCACATAAAGCGTTTAGTATGCTAATACAGACCTGCAGTAATCCGTCTATCTGAGTAGCATGCGTGGTAGGTGATGTAACTAAAGTGTTACGGTATTGCTTCATTTCCGGATTAGAGTGATGGTAATCAGGCCTGGAGGTCTAATTCTTAATAAGAATCGAATAACTGTGTTCAGTGATCAGTCTGGCAGAAACCAAATCCTCTGAACTGTAATTTTAACTGGGTAAATTGTCAAAAATAAATGCTGAAAGTACATCAAGTTCAGAGAGTGAGAGAAGTCTATGAAGTGTCATAACTTTCTTTTTCCAAAACTCATTGAACATCAAATTTAAGGCAAACATGCCTGTTGTGAGTCGAACATCCTCTAATAATTCCATCTACCTCCATGGAAAATTTGGATTGGGAATTATCTTACATTTGCAAGTCTATGAGGGCATCATGTAGCGAAATGTAGCAAGATGAGCTCTCGGTTCTTGCTGTTTGTAGATGTAATTCCAATACCCACACATTAAAAATCCCCTCATCCTCGGTGGAAAATCTATTTTTCGCGTAATCCACCATCAATGATTTGGCTCAGGAATCTGGTTGCAACCTGGTTGCAGTTGATCAACATGTGGAGCACACCGGTCCACAAAAATCCTCACTTTGTATAAATACAATTGAGGTGAGTTCACACAACATGAATCTTCTGATAATAAATCAGCTCTGCCTATCTTCAAGGCCAGAAATGGGATTACAAACCACTTTCGAAATAGATTTTGACAGTTTTGCTGCAGGCAATGATGTGGAACGTTAGAGACAGATCTGGGAGAGGTCAGATATGGCTTCTTGTTCATACACCCCCCTCTTAGAAATGTCCTTCTCAAGACCCACCCACTGAGACCAAGGCCTCATCTGTAATTACCACTGCCCTCAACAACTCCCTGAATAATCTCTATCTACTGTACCACAAATTCAGTGTAGTCAGCATACAGACAGGAAGAATATACTATTACTTGCATTTATTAAAAATGAACAAAGCATTTTGACTGGTGCATACAGTAATTGGAGCATTTAAGGAATAGTTTTGTGGGTCTGAAGTAAAACAAAACCCAGTACTATATTGTAGGTAATGTATCTCTTAAAGTCACAGTGAACCGGATGTTGTGATCGACTTCCAAATTCTATTTCTAATGTTTTTCCAAATGAAACTGAATAGTAAATTCGGGCGGCTTGTTTTTCCTACTGTGAGAAGACTGGCTCAGAAAAGTAGGCGTTGGATTCATGAAATGGAGCTGGCAGCAGAGCGACAGTTGGAGGGGAGGAGTTAACAGAGATTCTGCCCAAACTGTCAAACTGACGGAAGAAGGATCATCACTCCAGAGTGAAAGTACATTTTAGATTTTGAATAAACAACACACCCTCACATGAATTTGTAACTATTTTATGAGGTGGCTAATTTGCATGAATTTGAACGATTTTCTTTCGCACCTGTGATGTTAAGTTCAGGGGAGGGTCTTTGGTATATAGGGTATGCAGTGAAGTCACTTTCCCACTTAAACACCACGTGAACATGCTGGAGCACCTTGAGTGGTAAAACATTTCATTGGGAGAAACCAAGAAACCGGGACTAAAATACTCAATTATTTGCTGAAATCAAAAGCAGTTGGACTCCGCAGTGATCCTTACCACTTATGTAGGAACCAGGTGTCCTTGTACACTGAAATATTGCGGAATTGCATTTCCTGATATTTATTTTGTTCCCGATTTCAACGTCGGGGGAAATACACAAAGCAAACCCTTAAGTAAACATTCTCTACAGGAGCGAAACACGTTCAGTGGTTTAATGAACCGAATCTAACAAGATTTACATTGCTCTTCCAAATGTTTACAGTGTTGACCAAATGTTCATCTTTAGTTTGTATGAAATACATCTGCTTAGAATGTTAAAAGAAATAAAACCCTGGGGAAACTTTACAATAACGCAACATATGGGTAAAGAAAGTAGGTAGGTAACGCTATTATGCTATGGTTCAACAAAAACATTTCGCCTGCGCTGAGTCTAATGAAATGGCTAGCAAACATCCACGTTTCAGTATTCCATTTGTTTCTGCAATTTGCAGCATTTTTTCTGTCCTTCAGCAGTCTTTAAAAAATAAATCTCTCTGATTTCTTGGTCAACCTGTTTGTACAATCAATCGCACAAACGTTTTCCCATTATAAATAGAGAAAAGGTAACGGTAAACACTGCTGCATTTACTGTTTTGTGGGCGCGACTCACTTGACTTCACGTGACCTGATGTGTGTTTTGACATGAATACCCTTCTAATTTTCTAACTGTTTGTATACCATTCACATCCTTGTAAAATAGTTACGAACTCACGTGATACCAGGTTTGAATGAACATTACGAAGACACATTTTTATTTCTTGGGGACGTTAACTAACACACCTAGAAATTCATTTGGGGGCTACTTTATAGCAAATACTGATACCTGTAATTAATTCAATTAAAAAGTGTAGTTTATTCACATAAGCAACTGAACGCAGTATAACATCTTACGTTGAATTCAATTTGCATTATTTCCAATTTCTCTGAAAACCCCCATTAAAATATCCACTGTGTCCATCTCAAATATCATCCACAAGCTTGGTGGGGCTTCTCTTGCTGTCAGATGTGTTCTATGAATAGTAAGGTTACTGTATTAAGCACCGGCTGTGCAAAATTAATTTACTGGCAGCACTGCCCTAAGCCCTTCCTCTGATCACTTGAGTTGGGCTCAAGGGCAACGGTCTTTTAATCTTGCTCTCAGCAGGTGTGCAACATCCCCACCTGAACTTACTAATGCAGTATATTAGTTTGATAGGTTTCATGGTAGTCATTAGATCATGAATATAGTTATAATAGAACAGAAATAGAACTACAGTGTGAGTGTGAAGAGCAGTAGCTCTTTTTAGTGGTACTTTTTTATTTTCTGTACATTCTTTATCAAACTATCCAGAATAAACAAATCTTATTAGACAAATTATTTGGTCTCAAAATATTTGTCATTCTCAAATACGCATGCCAATAAATGTCATATTACCACGTGTAGAAAAACCTTTGAGGTTAGTCATGATTTAAAGCCACAGAGTGAGAGCATATAGTGGGGAGACATATCAGAGATGTGCATGTAGTGCTGGATCTCCATTCTGCTGCCTGATGTCATTTTACCCATAATCCTGTAAGCATGGAGGCAATAAATAGAGGATATGATGGTACCAGACCCGTATCATGCCCCTTTTGACTGCCTGGTAAATTCTGATTATAATATCTCTCTCTTGCTCTCTTCACAAAATGTGTTAATTTTGTAATTTTGTGTTAGAATGCAGCATGTCAAAGCACCACTAACGCTACTAAGCATGTAAACTTAAATCAGTTCTCCTGCTGTGTTTACCAACATCCAAATATCCAAATGACAATTTTGTCAGGTCAGACATGAGCGCGTCCGAAGAAACGGTCTATAGAGAGCATTAAAACAAACCTATTTTTTCTTAGCAACGGCCTGCTACAGCGCAACTTTAAAGGTGATTTTTTTCAATATTTTGATTGCAGATTTTCAAATAGTTATATCTCAGCCAAATAATGTCCGATCCTAACAAACAACATATCAATGGAAAGCTCATTTATTCAGCTTTCAGATGATGTGAACATCTCAAGACTGGATTTTTAATTTTGTATATTTTATTTTTACAGTCATGTATAAATATAGCAAACACATTTACATTTATTTTACAATTTAGTAACTTCAGATTTGATGAAAACATAAAAAAGATCTATTCATATCACTCTAATATTCACAGCATTAACTTTCTGCTTATTTTAGAGAATACTGTCACAAACTCATCCATGTCCAGTCCATGTGTAATTGCTTTTATGAGCTAAAAGTACAAGATATTTTCCTCTCATGAAGCATTGTTCGGCGGAATGGTGTCAAAAGTTAAACCATCACCCGTCCTGGTGCAAAGTTGCTGTACACTCTAAAAATGCTGAATTGTTTTTAAAATGGGACAAACCCAACCGTTGGGCTGTAAATGAACCTTTTCTGGGTTGTTTGAACCCATTCATGGGATCAATATAAATTCTTTCCTGGTTAATTTTTATCCATCGATTAGCTTTGTCCCTTTTTGACCCAATGCTTTGTTGAAAATAACCCAGCATTTTAAAAGCAACAACTAACAAGTATTAAAATTGCATTGAAAACCATATAAATATGTAAACAAAGGCCTTGTTTTCATCCGTCACTTGAAATGCATGAAATTACGGCCGCCTCACCCTAGCATTCACATTTCTGATCAAGATTATCATAACAGTGGCAAGACAGGTGGTTCAGATAAATGACAATCTCATAAACTCTGTGAGCATTCGAGACATGAGGAGAAATGTCTGGGTGAAGGTTGGCTGAGGTTGATGTAAGAGAATTACTCTCACACTGTCATTACTGAAGCATCTCTATTTACGTTCTGCCTCCCACACTTGACACATATATAACCACATCTTAAAATAAATGCTGAGAAGCTTTTCTTAAGCTCAGAATCAATGACTATAATCCAACTTCAGCGGGCATGAAGAAATCTATGAGACGCAATCAGAATGAGGTGAGAAATACCGTGAATTTGTCTATCAAGACGTTAGGCTATGAACATTTGTGGAAAAAGTTTGAGCATCCGTGACAAATCAATCAAATCTTTCATCTTTCTCACAACGCACCACTGCTTTGGACATGAAGACAAATTCTACAATTAGATGAGTAACTAGATTTTTTTATTTTCTGAAAAGAGTATGCACTTGTACAAAACTTGCTGCCAGGTTGTTGTGAGTGGTTGCCACAGTGTTGCTATGTTTATTATCACATTTACTAAAATCTTACTAGGCTGATTTAAGTGATGTAAAGTAGTTTCTTAATATCCAAATGTAGAGTAGCCATTCCAAAATCTGTATGATAATGCTGCCTTTATAGCGTGGCTCTCTTTTGATTAAAAATAATAGTTCAGATATTTTTTAAATAATGTGTTATTATAAAATCTCACTTTCTTTTTTATACATTTTTATCAAAAGCTGTTTTATTTGCATACTGAAGCTCTTAAACTTTTTTAATCTACTTCTCAAATAGACATTTTCCAATTGAAAGCTTTAGAAATGTACCACCACTGCTTTACCCCTCTTGTGATTTACATATGTTTATATGAGTTTGGCAAGAAAGTGTCAAAAGTTCATCTTCCTTACCTCCCACCACGTACGGTACACACACCCCATGAAACCAAAACAGTGTGAAAGAAGGATAATGAAAGATTAGCCTTCTCAGGAAACACACAACCGATAAACTGTTGTAAATGCCTTGAACATAAAATAGTATAAAATCATGTGCATACAATGTAGTTGTTATTGTATAGGCGGAATGGGCAGGAATTCAAAACATTGTTTCATGTTGTGTTGTTTTATGTTATGTTTGATATTAACAATTCTATTCTATTATAATATGTTATATATGACCCAGTCTGTGAATTTCTGTGTCTTGTAATCTATAATCTGACATAATGATCATCAAAGTTTGATTTTACCCATTCATTTCAGTATAATTTAGATCTTTGACATGGTCTTACTCTGTCAGTATTAAAGATATCAAGGTAACACTGTAAAATCCTGTAAAAAAACTGTAATATTTTTGACAGCTGGGGCACCAGTAAAAAACATGCTTTTTCCTTCATTTGCAGTCTTTTTCTGTAATTTATGTTTATGTTAAACAAAAACGATTTTTATCATGTAAAAGTTTCATATTTTAATTTAAAGTTTTCAATTCAAATATTTTTGGTTAATGTGACAAAAAGTCACTTTTATTGTTTAAGGAAAAAAATAGGATTAAGATAGATAGCAGATATTCACATTTAAAAATGTAATCTCCCACTACCTAAGCAGGCACAACTTGTCAGGTCTCTGGTCTAGCGTCTGTGGGGTTTGTTTTACTTATGTCTTGTTAGGGTTGTCGGGCACTTGGGTTTTGTTATTCCTAGTTTGTCACTTATTCAGTGTCTGCGTTTCACCCACTTCCCTCGTTACCTTTGTTTACTCCTTCATCATTAGTTTATACTCTTCACCTGGATTTTCTGATTTTCTCGCTCTTTCTCCAGCTGTTCCTTTTTTTCTTCCGGCTCACTTCCCCTTATATTCCCTGTGTCTTCTCTTGTCCGATGTCAGTCCGTTTGGTTTAAATCACCTGTGGGTTGTCCAGCCCAGTCCAGTCCAGCCCAGTCCAGCCCAGCCAGCCCAGCCCAGCCCAGTCCAGCCCAGTCCAGCCCAGTCCGTCCAGCCCAGTCCAGCCCAGCCCAGCCCAGCCCAGCCCAGCCCAGCCCAGTCCCAGAGCCCAAGCCCAGCGATTAATATCACCTAGTCTTTCCAGGCTCCAGAGCCATAATCTCTTCTCGAGGATTCTTGCTGCTACCTCCAGCTGCCTGGGGAACCCACTGGTTTGCTGCATATGTGATTGCCCTCCTGACATCTTACCTCTTGGTTCTTAACCGGTTGTGGGGATTAAGGCTACGGACTTCCACTGCCAAGCATACGGGAGTACCAGGGTTGTTGCTCATCATCTTCCGCTCGAGGTAGCTACAGCAGTTTTGGCTCGAGCCTCTTGCTGGAGGGAATCAAACCAGTGGAACCGTCATCAAGTGGATTCTCCCTTGGCTCTTGCTGGAAGGAATCACACCAGTCGAACCGTCATCAAGGGGATTCTTCCTTGGCCCTCACTGGGCGGAATTACGTGTCTTGGTCTGCTTTCAGCAGGTGGAATTATCCTTGGCCCTCGCGGGGCGGAATTACCTTGTTTTTACCTGTCTGCAGCAGGTGGACTTTTTTCCTTGGCCCTTTCTGGGCAGACGTTTTGGTGTTAGTCTTTTTTTTTTTTTTTTTTAGTCACCTCTCGGTGCAGTCCCTGAAACCTCCCGGCCGAGTGCTCGAGCCTTTATTGAGCTTTGCTGCCTTGCCGTTCTGATTATCTGTCTATGATTCCCTGTACGAGCCTTTTTTGTGCTGGGTCGAATAAAACCAACCTTCTCCTGCATCTGACTCTTGAGTCTTTCATTACACAACTCTTCTGAACTATGGTAACCACTACTTAAAAATAACGGTACATTTCTGTAAAATAAAAAAAAAATATTTTGACAGAATGTTCTTTGCACTATGAAGAAGGAAATAAAAATGACTCAAGCTGGGTTTTCACAGACAGGGTCACATATTAGATATGATATAAAAAATTATATTTGATATGATTTTCTGCCAACATGTGTGTCCACTGGGATGTAACCCATAACATTGGTGTGGCTGACATCATGCTGCCCCACTTGGGCTACAGGAAATCAGATCAGGAAATTACTCTGGCTCCATTCATGTTTCTCTTGAGTCCCTGTGGATCGTAGTGTTTGAAGAAGAACAGTATGAAGCTTTGAGGTGAGCTGTTAGGTAGGCAGAAACTGGTTGTGTGCTATGTTCTTAATGTCAATAATGCAGTTATTGTCAATAATTCATCTCTTGATAATATTAATCATTCTAAATATTCACTCAAATGCACAGTGGGGTACCAAAAATGTATGCTGGTAATATAATTTGTCATCAACTGAAAGAGTTTTAACAATTCAAAATGGAAAAAAATGTATTACTCTGACGATTTCAGAAGCCACTGTATATTTCACTTCTTTGAAGTGAAGTGATGGCCATTGTGGCACACAAAGGCATGCCATTATTGCATTGCAGAGCACACGATTCCAATATTACCTAATTAAATCTCTGTGTGTCGGTCTTGATCTCAAACTCATTTGGCTTGTATAAAATATGCGCTTAACATGTTTGAAATGCCAAAGGCTGGTTAACCCTGAAATGTCAAATCAGCAAGATCACACTAAATGTTCATTTGCCCATCAAGCCAAAATGAAAAGTAATTACTGTTTATCATAGTATTTCAGAACAGCCTTCAAAACAACTGCAGAAAAGCGGCTACTGTATTTAGAGTTGTTTCAAAAACCAAGACCAACTCCAGACACCACGAAATTAAATCTACTGTGTGTCAAAATTCATATTTAACCCTTTATTGCATGCATTATGAAGCAATGTAAAAAAAATGTTTGATCCCTCTTTTCATTACAAAAACCACACAGTGAAAGCAGAGATGACCTGTTTCTGCAGTACACAAACCTCTTTGATATTTACACATTAATAGTGCAGTGACCACAGTAAAAAACTATTGTTTATTCCCATGAATAAATACATGTGGTTACTTAAGTTAATGGTATTTTGTATGTTGAAATGCAAATATAAAGCATCATTCTTGTCTTGTTGATAAATATGGCCGTATGTTCAAACCTAATTAATGAATATGTGAAAATGAAAATGACAGCGAGTGGGCTGAAAAACATGAAGATAACTACAGTAAATGCAAAACTATTATGCTCCTGTGATTCAGCTTCAGTTATGAATAAGCACCAGTACATACAATCTGATAAAGCATTCCTTTGTTAGTTACTTTAATACACTTTTCAATTCGTTTTTGAAATCAAGTGGTGTGTGTGTGTGTGTGTGTGTGTGTGTTTGTTTGTACAAGTGCTAGCATGCTTATGCCATACAAAAATAATGGCGAGAGGCTGTTCCAATAATTATACAAATCAAGCCCTCACACATTTAGACACAATGATTCATTCTTTGCCTGTAAGTGACAGTTGATTGAATGGCGTTTACACTGATCTCAGACACACGTTTAACAAAGGAAGCCTGAATTGTGACTTCACTGATAGAATAAATGGATTGCTTGCATACTCTATTGTGGTAGATATTGGACCATATTTTATTTAGTTCCTGACACAAGTATTTTTCACTTTCTAAAGCTGTAATCTGTAACTTTGGTCAGTTATTGAGCAAGCACATAAAAATTAAGGTTCGAAACACCCACTTCCATAAAAATTTTTTCCTGTTTAAAACATTCTCAAAACTAAGCTATACAGTACATCTCTTTCATGTCAGGCTTTTAGAGGAAGTGCCCTGGCATCACCCTGGTTTTAAGGATGCGTGGCGGGTTGGTATTTTTACAGGTGTGTGGCCGTTGCATGCATCATTCTTAAACGCTGAGCTTTTCAAAGCCCCGAGACTCTTTACAGTAACAGCAAGAAACTAAGAAAGACTTTAAACCTGTGCTTTACTTCTTGCTGTGATCCAGGTAAAAAATGCCTTTCTTGAAGTACACTTCCATATGTACCTAAAGTGCTTTATTGTCACAAATGCATTTTTTATGTATAGTTGAGTACACTTAGATCTTCTCAAGTTCATATTAAGAAATACTAAAAACACATTTTTCATATGTTAAGAACAAAATTAGTGTGTAAAAATAGAGAACTTTAGTCAAGTCAAGTCGATTTACATACAATTAAATAAATACAGTACATGGTATTAAGATACCTGATTGTTGAAATATTTCTCTTTGCAAAGTGAATTAATGAAATTTTACTAAAATTGTACTTTGCTGGATGTCGGAAACTGTAGTTGTTCAATTGAAGTGCGGTAATATATTATTTAATTGAAGTATATGAATTTAAATATGAACACACTGGAAACTAAAAATTGGAAACTTAAAATGATGGTATACAAGAATACCAGAATTGGCAATAATACCATAACATGCAAATATGTATATGTTAAAGTTAAATGCACAAGTTAATTTTAAAATGTTTGTTTATGAAGTATAAAATCCAAGAAGCAAAATCAGCAGTCTTCCAGTGAGTAAGTCACAGACAGGGTCACATATTAGATATGATATAAAAAATTATATTTGATATGATTTTCTGCCAACATGTGTGTCCACTGGGGATGAACCCATAACATTGGTGTGGCTGACATCATGCTGCCCCACTTGGGCTACAGGAAATCAGATCAGGAAATTACTCTGGCTCCATTCATGTTTTCTCTTGAGTCCCTGTGGATCGTAGTGTTTGAAGAAGAACAGTATGAAGCTTTGAGGTGAGCTGTTAGGTAGGCAGAAAACTGGTTGTGTGCTATGTTCTTAATGTCAATAATGCAGTTATTGTCAATAATTCATCTCTTGATAATATTAATCATTCTAAATATTCACTCAAATGCACAGTGGGGTACCAAAAATGTATGCTGGTAATATAATTTGTCATCAACTGAAAGAGTTTTAACAATTCAAAATGGAAAAAAATGTATTACTCTGACGATTTCAGAAGCCACTGTATATTTCACTTCTTTGAGGTGAAGTGATGGCCATTGTGGCACACAAAGGCATGCCATTATTGCATTGCAGAGCACACGATTCCAATATTACCTAATTAAATCTCTGTGTGTCGGTCTTGATCTCAAACTCATTTGGCTTGTATAAAATATTGCGCTTAACATGTTTGAAATGCCAAAGGCTGGTTAACCCTGAAATGTCAAATCACAGCAAGATCACACTAAATGTTCATTTGCCCATCAAGCCAAAATGAAAAGTAATTACTGTTTATCATAGTATTTCAGAACAGCCTTCAAAACAACTGCAGAAAAGCAGCTACTGTATTTAGAGTTGTTTCAAAAACCCAGACCAACTCCAGACACCACGAAATTAAATCTACTGTGTGTCAAAATTCATATTTAACCCTTTATTGCATGCATTATGAAGCAATGTAAAAAAAAATGTTTGATCCCTCTTTTCATTACAAAAAACCACACAGTGAAAGCAGAGATGACCTGTTTCTGCAGTACACAAACCTCTTTGATATTTACACATTAATAGTGCAGTGACCACAGTATAAACTATTGTTTTATTCCCATGAATAAATACATGTGGTTACTTAAGTTTAATGGTATTTTGTATGTTGAAATGCAAATATAAAGCATCATTCTTGTCTTGTTGATAAATATGGCCGTATGCTTAAACCTAATTAGAATTAATATGTGAAAATGACAGCGAGTGGGCTGAAAAACATGAAGATAACTACAGTAAATGCAAAAACTATTATGCTCCTGTGATTCAGCTTCAGTTATGATAAAGCACCAGTACATAAAATCTGTATAAAGCGTTCCTTTGTTAGTTACTTTAATACACTTTTCAATTTGTTTTTGAAAACCAGTGAGAATCAACTGTGTGTGTGTGTGTGTTTGTTTGTACGTGTGTGTACAAGTGCTAGCATGCTTATGCCATACAAAAATAATGGCGAGAGGCTGTTCCAATAATTATACAAATCAAGCCCCCACACATTTAGACACAATGATTCATTCTTTGCCTGTAAGTGACAGTTGATTGAATGGCGTTTACACTGATCTCAGACACACGTTTAACAAAGGAAGCCTGAATTGTGACTTCACTGATAGAATAAATGGATTGCTTGCATACTCTGTTGTGGTAGATATTGGACCATATTTTATTTAGTTCCTGACACAAGTATTTTTCACTTTCTAAAGCTGTAATCTGTAACTTTGGTCAGTTATTGAGCAAGCACATAAAAATTAAGGTTCGAAACACCCACTTCCATAAAAAAAATTTCCCGTTTAAAACATTCTCAAAACTAAGCTATACAGTACATCTCTTTCATGTCAGGCTTTTAGAGGAAGTGCCCTGGCATCACCCTGGTTTTAAGGATGCGTGGCGGGTTGGTATTTTTACAGGTGTGTGGCCGTTGCATGCATCATTCTTAAACGCTGAGCTTTTCAAAGCCCCGAGACTCTTTACAGTAACAGCAAGAAACTAAGAAAGACTTTAAACCTGTGCTTTACTTCTTGCTGTGATCCAGGTAAAAAATGCCTTTCTTGAAGTACACTTCCATATGTACCTAAAGTGCTTTATTGTCACAAATGCATTTTTTATGTATAGTTGAGTACACTTAGATCTTCTCAAGTTCATATTAAGAAATACTAAAAACACATTTTTCATATGTTAAGAACAAAATTAGTGTGTAAAAATAGAGAACTTTAGTCAAGTCAAGTCGATTTACATACAATTAAATAAATACAGTACATGGTACAAATGGAATACATGATTGTTGAAATATTTACTCTTTGCAAAGTGAATTAATGAAATTTTACTAAAATTGTACTTTGCTGGATTGTCAGAAACTGTAGTTGTTCAATTGAAGTGCGGTAATATATTATTTAATTGAAGTATATGAATTTAAATATGAACACTACTGGAAACTTAAAATTGGAAACTTAAAATGATGGTATACAAGAATACCAGAATTGGCAATAATACCATAACATGCAAATATGTATATGTTAAAGTTAAATGCACAAGTTAATTTTAAATGTTTGTTTATGAAGTATAAACTCCAAGAAGCAAAATCAGCAGTCTCCCAGTGAGTAAGTCAGTGGCGACAGTGGCAAGGAACCAAAACGCCACTATAGATGTATACATGCATAAATGTGGAGAAAAAACCTCGGGAGAGACCAAACTCAACTGAGAGGGCCCTTTGTGGATGCTTTGTGGATATTACTGATAATTTATTTGCAGTACTGCTGTACTTCTTACTTTCTTACCATGAAATTTAACTCACACAGACAGACCTCACATTTAAGTGTCCAAATACTTTATAGGGCCACAGTATGGGATGGTGTCCAAGGTCCTCCATGAATGCTATGTACATATCATGGTGTTTATTTTTTGTTTGTGTATGAAATTCTGCTTTGCACATTTGCTTTTTCTTTCTTTTCTCTCTCAAACACACATAGACACACGTTTACGTTCTAGTGCAAATTAGGCAGAGGTCTTGATAAACTTGTAAATGCCTATGTTGGTTTGGATGTGAGGGTGGATGACACACTGTGAAAGCTCATTATTCTGTCTACATTATGCATGAGGACCGCTTGGCCTGGTCTATCACTCCCATCTAAACATTTCCATAATACTCGCAGACATACAGAGAAAGCGGTGAACAGAGATTTCAAAGGGGAAAAAGCAAGAAAAGAAAGAGATGAGAGAGAAGAGTGGGTGGGGAGAGGATGCTAGATGGAAGAGAACAGAGAATGAGGTGGAAGGAGAAAGAGCGTGCGAGAGAGAGAGGCAATGCAACATTTTATTTAGGTCTCAAATTCAGGAACCTCATTGAAACATCTTGTTAGAACATCTCTCAGTTCTTCTGCCAGAACATCAAAGCCGGAATCTGACATTTGCTGCCACTCCAGTGACTCAAATGTTTGAAACATCTACATAACTATGAATATTGCGCATTTCTGACGTCAATAACTGCTTCATTTTATGAGTTCACATCAACACATTCACTGCATTAAAAATAACTTTTGCAATGACATATTTTCAAGGATATTTAACAAGTCTTCAAATGACAGGTTGGAGCCAAGGAAATTAAAAATAGAGAAATTGACGACATCAGATAAAAAGGAAAGACATTTTAAAGCTGTGTCTAACAATACCCTTTAGAAGAAATAGTGACTATAATCACGGCTAACAGTAACACTTCCTCTCATACCATAGCTTATTACTAATATTATCTGATGCTTCTGGAAATATGTTTCCCATCTGTTGTGTGTATACCTACAAGAAAATCCAAATCACATTTCTGCACCAGTTCCAGTAATTGAAGCTTGAATTCTAAACTGTGCAAAGCCCTGATGATACAATACATACAGAAATCCTCTGGTCATTAAAAAGAATCCCAGGAGCCTTTTTCACTGTGTATGTGTGTGTAAAAGAGATAGACAAGTAAGCGGAGTCTGTGGTGATATAAATGAGAGTGTGTGTTTCACAAAACGTTTCTATCGCTTGCCACAAAAGAGGGTGGAAAGGGCACCAATCACGGCTGATTGGACTCCTCGATGCGGGTGGTCATACAGCCTCTCATGAGCCGTGCCTTAAAGGCCACCAACCCCCCACCCTGGAAGGTATTCCTCTTTAGAAAGAAGAAAGTGGAAGACCAAGTGAAAGAGGAGAGAGGCTTTTAAGCAGAAACAACAGCTGTGGGTGTGACATCAAACAGCTTTTTTATGGGGTCTCAAAAAACTGCATCTTTTTGGACGCAAGCATGCTGTAGAAGAAGATATGGAAAGCATGCAGGCCCCTCAGCGGCTCTTTGAATTTAATGACTTGCTCATTAAAACTTGCATGTTCTGCACGAAATACCATTTCTCTCGCGGAGCGCTGCTGTGAAATGAACGTCGTCGCATGTGTGTGATGATATCAACACTGTACCCTTCCCTCGAGCCATGTCTTGCTTTATTTATACACAGACTAGACCACAGACACCTGTGCCACTGAAACACACAAACACATACAGATGCTCTTCCGTAGCCACCGTAAGTGCTACATTTACTTTAAATACATTCAAAGTCCCTTCATATTCTCATTTAGCATACATTTTTAAAATGACATACGTCTCTTTATTTCAAGGGGAAAATCGATTTTTCTTCCTCATTCACACCTCCTTTCTGTCAATCAACCTCTCTCTTTTTTCACTGAGATGTTGTTGACACCTCCTGTTTTAAAGTGTCTTCTTTCATTTTGCCATAGCACTGAACTCACTCATTTATCACCTCAGGCGGAAAAGACTGTGACATCATCTCTCTTCCCCAGCAGACCGTAGAGGTGATTATGACTTAAGCCCAAAGCACACTTTCTTATTTATGCATAAGGATATAAACACAGCATTTCATCTGACTGCTGTGATCATTCTCAGCATCCCTCCAATACATCAATTCTTTTTTCCTATTCACTTATATTGTACAATTCAAATGTAATTCTATCGTGCCATTTACAAATTTTGTCAATCCCGATATGCAAACAGCTGTAACACAAATTTAGAGAAAGACTTATAAATAAGCTCAGAAAACAAAATATGTAAACACAGCTTCTTATATTGGAGCGCTTTGATAATCTTTTGAGCAAACCCTCCACCAACTTCATCTCTTTTTCCATTCTCTTGTATTGTTCAACTCAAATGTACTTCCATCCACCTTATTTTTGCCGTAAATGTGGGCGCCGCCATCTTTGAGCTGTGTTTAGACGTCCGGTGAGCCACTATAGCTAATGGCAGTCATATTGCGTGTGAGACAAGTGTGCTGTTTTGACTGGCTAGTTAATATTTAATGTGTGCCGTTAGAGGTTGCCATAAAACATTTGTTTTTACCTTAATCCACGCACCGGAGCTGAATCTGGATGTCTCGGATCTCATATTTAGCACAACTTAATAAACAGTATATAAATAGTGGTATAAAAATATTAGCAGCAAATAAAATTTAGCTGTTAGCATTTTTATATGTATTTAGCAGTTTAAAACTTAACAGTCTAAAGCAAACCTCCCTGCCAGTGGATCGCATGACTAAGTTAACAGTTACAGGACATTAACGTTACATTTTCATTCATTTGGCAGACGCTTTTATCCAAATCACATTTAACATTTTGTCAACACGCTAACTGTCAGGATCCCAGTCTTTGTCATGGTCTTGTGTGTTTTGTTTTGTCTTTTCGTGGAGAATCGTTCTGTCAGCCTCCATGTGTTTGTTGTCTACGTCACTGGCCCCGCCCCCCGTGTCTCCTCATCAGGCTTTCCCCTCACCGGGTTTCCATCACCTCATCACCCACACTCCTGTAGCTTGTCCCCATTAGTACTCTCCCCTGGTTTCTCATTATTTACTGTCTTATTATTATTTCCCGCTGATAGTTCCCTTCTATTTAAGTCCCTCTTATGCTCTCGTCCAGCGTCAGACCGTTGCGTGTTATATGCCAGTTCTGACTGCCTCAGTCTAGCGTGTCTAGCACTGTTTAAGTCTTGTTAAGTTTCTTAGTTACTCTATAGTTCAGCTTCTCGAATTCGTCACAGCTCCAGTGTTTTTGTTTCGTTATTATTTTCTACCTATACCTCCTAGTGTTCTCTGGCGCTCCGGATCTCCGTTCTTCCCACTACCAGCACCTCTCCACTAAAGAACGTCAGGCGCATCTGGATTCATCCGGCGGGTCGAGACTCCTCCCCGCTGAGCGTTTGCTCCTGGAGGACTCAAGAGATCCAGTTCGGATTCTTACCGTGAGTGCCGGTGGGTAGAGGCTTCTCCCCACGCACTCACGAAGGGACACAGTCCTAGATTCTCCTCTTCTTTTCTTTGTGGACTGTACCAAATAAACAGATTCTTTCCAGCAATTGAGTCTCCGACCCTCTGTTTTCACCACCAGTCATGACAGAACGGTCTGACCATACTAGAGACTCAGCGGAAATGGACCCATTACGCAATGCCATACAGCAGCAAGGAGTCGCCCTTGGACAGCAGGTTACTCGACTCAACACCACCGCCCAGGATGTGGGGATTCTCGCAACCCAGGTTACTGACCTCACCAATCTCGTTACTGATCTTCGCAGGGAACTCGCGGGGAGCCGGATTTCTTCCAACGCCTCTGCCCGAGGAGATTCTGTCCATGCAGAGCCTCACGTCAATAGCCCCCCGGTTTATGACGGAAATCCTAACGCCTGCCGTCCTTTTCTTTCCCAGTGTGAACTGGTGTTTTCCCTTCAACCACGCCGTTACGCCTCAGAGGAAGCTAGGGTGGCGTTTGTTTTAACCCTATTGACAGGAGTGCACGTGAATGGGGAACAGCTGTGTGGGACTCTCAAGCGCCCTGTTGCTACTCTTTTGCGACCTTTCGTGCTGAGATGACGAGACTTTTTGACAGAACTGTTCAAGGGGAGCAGGCGGCCGCTTGCTCATGGAACGAGGAGGCGTTGCGTGCTCGTTTTCTGGACGGAGTGAATTCCTCGATTGCTGACGAGATCGCTACTCTCGAAACACCTCATGATTTGAATGCTCTCACCAACCTTTGTCTTCGCGTTGAGACCCGTATGAACAATCGCCGGCGCCGGCAGCCGTCACCCACCTCTTGGCGAGCCCGAGACGCCAGCGCTTCCACTAGAGCCACCGGAGCTGCAGAGGAGGAGCCTATGCTGCTGGGCCGCTCACGTCTCTCGCCGCTACAGAAGCAACAACGTCTTCTAGGGGGGCTATGCTTCTATTGCGGGAAGTCCGGTCACCAAGTGGTTCAGTGCCCGTTAAAAGATCCCGCCCACCCGTAGAGCGGAGAGTCCGGGTGGGCGCCATTTCTGTATCCTCTCCTGTTTCCCGTCCTGTAGTTCCGTTTCGCATCCTGTTCGACGGACGTAGTCACTCTGGGCAGGCTCTTCTCGACTCGGGTGCTGAAGGAAGCTTTCTTGATGCCGCCACTGCAACCCGGTGGAGGATTCCTGTCAAGCTTCTCGCTCATCCCATCCGTGTCCAGACACTAGGAGGCCTTTGCTTCGCTACTATAACCCACATCACCCCTCACGTAAGGCTTTTTATTTCGGGAAATCATTATGAGTGTATTGAGCTGTACATCCTCGATTCACCCAATACTCCCCTCATTTTGGGGCATCCTTGGTTGTTGCAGCACAATCCTCATATTGATTGGGTTAAAAATTCTGTATTGGCCTGGAGCCCATCTTGTCACGTGTCTTGTCTTGGTTCTGCTCTGTCTCCTGTCTCTGTGTCTCCTGTGTTGCAGGTCAAGGCCATTGATTTGTCTGGGGTGCCGGAGGAATATCACGATCTTCGCGCCGTGTTCAGCAAGTCACGAGCCGCCTCTCTTCCTCCGCATCGCCCCTACGACTGCCCCATAGATCTCCTCCCAGGCACTTCTCCGCCCAAGGGGCGTCTTTACTCTCTGTCCGCCCCTGAAAGAGAGGCCATGGACACATATATTAATGAATGTTTACAGACTAAGCTCATTCGCCATTCCTCCTCCCCGGCCGGTGCTGGGTTCTTCTTCGTTCAAAAGAAGGACGGCTCCCTGCGTCCCTGTATTGATTACCGAGGTTTGAATGAGATTACTATTAAGAATAAATTCCCCTTGCCTCTCATGTCTACCGCCTTCGAACTTTTGCAGGGAGCCCAGGTCTTTACTAAACTAGACCTTCGCAATGCTTATCACCTGGTCCGCATCCGGGAGCGGGATGAGTGGAAGACGGCATTTAACACTCCTTCGGGGCACTATGAGTATTTGGTACTCCCGTTCGGTTTGACCAATGCTCCTGCCGTTTTCCAGGGCCTCATAAACGCCGTGTTGGGAGACATGATTAATCGATTTGTCTTTGTGTACCTGGATGATATCCTTATTTTTCCCCCTCTCTCCAGGAACACACCCGACACGTCAGGGAGGTTCTTCAGCGACTATTAGAGAATCAACTTTTTGTGAAGGCGGAGAAGTGCGAATTCCATGCTGTTACAGTTTCGTTCCTTGGCCATATCATTTCTCCCAGAGGCATTAACCCCGATCCCGCCAAGATCAGAGCTGTCGCCGAATGGCCCATTCCCGACACCCGTAAAGCCCTCCAGCGGTTCCTGGGTTTCGCCAACTTTTACCGGCGATTTATCCGGGGTTTCGGCCAAATAGCCGTACCGCTCACCGCATTAACCTCCACCAAGATCCCGTTCAGGTGGAATTCCCAAGCTCAGGTAGCCTTTGATAATCTTAAGTCCCGCTTTATCTCTGCTCCTGTGCTTTGTTTTCCAGAACCCGAACGACAGTTTATTGTCGAGGTCGATGCATCCGATGTTGGGATAGGTGCAGTTTTGTCTCAGCGCTCTAGTCAGGATGGGAAGGTGCACCCCTGCGCTTTCTATTCTCATCGCCTCAGCCCTGCTGAACGGAACTATGACATTGGTAACCGAGAGCTGTTGGCGGTTCGCCTGGCTTTGGGTGAGTGGCGTCACTGGTTGGAGGGAGCAGTGCAGCCTTTCTTGGTCTGGACGGATCACAAGAATCTCGAATACATCCGTTCAGCCAAGAGACTCAACTCACGACAGGCCCGTTGGGCACTCTTTTTCGGACGGTTTAATTTCACCCTCTCATACCGACCGGGTTCCAAGAATGTCAAGCCTGACGCTCTCTCTCGTCTCTTCGAGGTCTCCGAGGGGGAGTTCTCGACCAGCCCCATCCTTCCCAAGGAGATGGTGGTCGGGGCTGCCGTCTGGGATCTCGAGGGACGGGTAGAGCAGGCCGGTCGAGGGGTGCAAGTACCGAAGGAGTGTCCAGGGGGCAGGCTGTTTGTCTCGGTTGCACTGCGTCCCGAGGTCCTGCGGTGGGGTCACTCTTCCAGGTTGGTCGGCCATCCAGGTAACCGGGGAACCCTGGCTTCCATCCGCCAGCGGTTTTGGTGGCCATCTATGGTCTCAGATGTTAGTCAGTTTGTGTTGGCTTGCCCGATCTGCGCCCAATGTAAAACCTCTAACCGCCCTCCCACTGGTCTGCTTCGCCCACTTCCCATTCCCTCCCGCCCATGGTCACATATTGCCTTAGATTTTGTCACTGGCCTACCTCCCTCTGGCGGCAACACCGTCATTCTCACGGTGGTGGACCGTTTCTCCAAGGCGGTTCATTTTGTTCCCCTGCCCAAACTTCCCTCCGCCCGGGAGACATCCCAACTGATGGTGGACCACGTCTTTCGCCTGCATGGGTTGCCCACTGACGTTGTGTCCGATAGGGGTCCTCAGTTCACCTCCCGGTTTTGGAAAGAATTCTGCAGACAGATCGGGGCCTCAGCGAGTCTGTCTTCCGGTTTCCACCCTCAGACCAATGGGCAGTGCGAGCGAGCCAACCAGGATCTCGAACGCAGACTCCGCTGTCTAACATCACAATCTCCCGGTTCCTGGAGTCAACAGCTCTCCTGGATAGAGTATGCCCACAACTCCCTTCCGGTATCCTCGTCAGGTATGTCCCCGTTTGAATGTTCTATGGGTTACCAACCTCCCTTGTGTTTCCATCTCAGGAATTCGATGCTGCGGTTCCTTCTGCTCTGGCCTTCGTTCAGCGCTGTCGCCGCACCTGGACGAGGGCCAGAGAGGTTCTGGCCCGAACTTCCCAGAAGACCAAGGCAGCGGCCGATCGCCACCGGTTGTCTCCTCCAGCCTTTGTGTGTGGTCAGCGGGTGTGGTTATCCACCAAGGACCTGCCTCTCCGGGTGCCCTCTCGCAAGTTGGCTCCCAGGTTCATTGGACCATACATCACCAAGGTGGTTAATCCAGTGGTCGTCCGGCTCAAGCTTCATCCTAGTCTTGGTCGCATTCACCCTGTTTTTCATGTTTCCAGGGTTAAACCTGTTGTCACATCCCCTCTCAACCCCGCTAGCAAACGCCCCACTCCTCCCCCCCGCGCCTCGTCGACGGATCGCCCACATACTCTGTCAAGAAATTGATGGCTGTCCGCCGCCGTGGTCGGGGATATCAGTATTTAGTGGACTGGGAGGGCTATGGTGCAGAAGAGAGGAGTTGGGTCCCGTCTCGTGACGTCCTGGATCGGTCGCTGATCGTGGATTTCCACCGGAGGCAAGGTGAGCCCCCTCCCCTAGACGCCTAGTGGGCGCCAGTGTGGGGGGGGGTACTGTCAGGATCCCAGTCTTTGTCATGGTCTTGTGTGTTTTGTTTTGTCTTTTCGTGGAGAATCGTTCTGTCAGCCTCCATGTGTGTTTGTTGTCTACGTCACTGGCCCCGCCCCCCGTGTCTCCTCATCAGGCTTTCCCCTCACCGGGTTTCCATCACCTCATCACCCACACTCCTGTAGCTTGTCCCCATTAGTACTCTCCCCTGGTTTCTCATTATTTACTGTCTTATTATTATTTCCCGCTGATAGTTCCCTTCTATTTAAGTCCCTCTTATGCTCTCGTCCAGCGTCAGACCGTTGCGTGTTATATGCCAGTTCTGACTGCCTCAGTCTAGCGTGTCTAGCACTGTTTAAGTCTTGTTAAGTTTCTTAGTTACTCTATAGTTCAGCTTCTCGAATTCGTCACAGCTCCAGTGTTTTTGTTTCGTTATTATTTTCTACCTATACCTCCTAGTGTTCTCTGGCGCTCCGGATCTCCGTTCTTCCCACTACCAGCACCTCTCCACTAAAGAACGTCAGGCGCGTCTGGATTCATCCGGCGGGTCGAGACTCCTCCCCGCTGAGCGTTTGCTCCTGGAGGACTCAAGAGATCCAGTTCGGATTCTTACCGTGAGTGCCGGTGGGTAGAGGCTTCTCCCCACGCACTCACGAAGGGACACAGTCCTAGATTCTCCTCTTCTTTCTTTGTGGACTGTACCAAATAAACAGATTCTTTCCAGCAATTGAGTCTCCGACCCTCTGTTTTCACCACCAGTCATGACACTAAACAGTACTGATAGCCCAGCTTACCAGGCCATGTTACTATGAGGATTAAAGCTGAAGAAAACAAGGGAGAGAAGGAACAACATGCAATCATTTTTATTTATTTTTATTATATTTTATGACATAAAAACAGACAGTAATTGGTTAGGATGTTTTGAGTTGTTTATAGAAAGTTGTGATGGATTCTGCAGCTGCGATACAAGAGCAACCGGCCGTCTCCATTCTTCTATTAGTTGTTATGGATCCAGGAATGTTTGCTCCACTTTGACTGGGATTCATCTGCTTTTAAAAACACAAATTGTCAAATGTTCAAATTTCGACCGACTTTCCCACTGTGCATGTAAGTTACTGATATATTACATCTCTGTGTTTTTATAGTTGCACATCAAGACCCGTCAACTCTGAGAGAAAAAACGAAATAATTGAATATATCTTCATATGATATCAGGCCACTTCATCTCCCACTGTGTAATACACCGCGGGTGTGAAAAGTATCCACCATAGCTGTTTTAATTGTGTTTTGAGCGTGCTCCTGCGACACCACCTCCATTGTTTTCCACCGCCGACTGATAAGACAAAAAGGAAGTACGTCACATTGTTTACTTCCGCGTTCAAAAATATATGTTTATAAATGTTGCTTGTTGCAAAGTAGCTTTACAAAAACCACACTGTAGAGTAGTACGGAAAAAGTAGAGAATTTAAGAAGTAGAGAAATACAAAAGAATAAAAACAGAAAACTTATGAAGTACATGGTATAATTGCAAATGTTTCATATGCATTTGCGATATTATCTGTTTAAACAACTGTCTGGGATTTTTTTCGCACTTTATATTCATAGTGCTATTAAAGTGATACTTTACCCAAAAATGTAAATTCTGTCATGAATTACTTACTCTCTAATTGTTCCAAATCTGTATACATTTCTTTGTTCGGTTGAACACAAAGAAAGATATTTTGGAGAATGTTAGTAACTTTTGGGGCATCATTGACTTCTATTATAGAAAACATTTAAATGGTAGTCAAAGGTTTCCTAAATTTGTTTGTGTTCAAAAGAACAAAATGCATTATGCAATAATTTTTCCTACTATCAGTGGTGCCTCAGAAATATCAATTACTAACATTTTTCCAAATATATTGTATACATCATACAGTATCCCTTTATGTATGTCAATTTTTTTGAATATTTACTGTACATAATAGCACAATAACAATTATCTGTTTTAATATTATCGTTTTCCAATCCTGATGTCCAAAACACTTTATAGCAAATATATAAAAATCATGAATTTGATTAAAGTTCCTGTCTGTCCTATCCATTACAGACCACTTAGAAAACAAAATGTCATCTCCAGTTATACTTGAAGGTGTCTAGCTTAGTTGCTATTTGGTCCCTCAGATAAAACCCCAGTTTGAGACGAAACTTACTTTCCTTTTTAAGATTCAGTTTTATTAACCATGCAAATTTTATGAAACTAATTTTCACACCTTGGTGCCTTGAGAACTTCCATTTACCGGCTGACTGATAAAAACCTGCTAAACATGTAAGCTGTAAACACAGAAGTCAGTTCTTGTCATTTTTGCCTGTGCAATATGTTCACGTGTGGGAGAGCCATCAGACTTTAAAACCATGCTCATGAGTCATGGTAAATTGATGGTAAATGTCAACCACTTTTTTCTGTTTTTTAATAATCGTTTATTCTTTGTAATGTCTAAAATTGCTTTGTGCTTATACCACCCTTGTTTAAAAGTTTGTCTAAAGGAGCAGCTGTTGATTTGCACTTGGCCACAAAAGAGTTGAAGATTGCAATTTTAAAAGCTAAACAAAATTGGTAGAATTGGAGAACAAAATGGTTGCAAATTACTCTGGTTCGGCTTGGGCGAGTATGAAACTATAGCAGGCCTTAACAATTCAACCAGCAGCACACATGTTATGTTAGATGGTTTTAAAAGGATGATTTAACACTGTTTCATGCATTCTGACGTCTTGACAATGTTAAACGTGCTGGCTTCTCGTGCTTAACATGGTCAACTTGTCAAAAAAACGAGTTTGATGTATAACGTAGTATTTCTGTTCTCGATACAACTTTTCTCAGTGAATGATGAGAAAAAATCATGTTAATTAATCTACCAATAACAAATTATCAAATCAAATATTCTTTATTTGAAGACCTACAGGTCAGACCCAATGAGCACCAGTTTATAACACCAGTCATATAGGCCTACATGTATTCTCATTGTTCGTGCATATATTCAGACTTCAGACTATAGCCTATCATAATAATTCTGATCAGAACTTAATTTTATATCTTTAGCACATTTTCATAACATACATTTTAAATATGGTGAGCATTTACAGTAAATGAACTGTAATAAATAAACAAATTAAATCAATCCAAAAAAAAGAGGTGTAAGATATAGAATTATAATAGTTAATTGTTACTGTGAAATATATTGTTACCATGAAATAAAATTACTCATTCCGTGAAATAGATTTTTGGTCATTCGATGGATATAACACTGGATTTGCAAATCGTTTGAAACTGATAGATGGACCGAACCAAGCGCTAAAAGATGCCGAACATGTCCGCTTTGTTTGCAATCGGCGCGTACGTGCATAATGTAAACAACACAAACTTATAGTGAATCAGCAGTTATGCAGGGATAATGCAATGATGTATTGTGTACTCATTTTTTCATCCCCCGCACTCCCCCAGGAGATGTTGTAGGACATTATCGTACAGCTGTATATATCTTCTATAAATGTGATCAAACTAAATACTCTTCGAAGATACGAAGTATGCAATACTACCCTATAGCTACTCAAGATTAACAGAGATTGGCGCGTGCAACCGGACATTTAACTCAGAAATCGAAATTACGAATGTTCTCAATAATTTTTATTACAGCAATAAAGCTTTGCGTTGGTTGCGTTTGCCACAACGCCCTTAGCTGTTATAAAATGCACAGTAACCCACTGCTTCGCTGGGCTTATTGTTTTTATAAATGGTTATTCCATATGCGTAGCAAGGTTTCATAACAGGTTAATAAAGTGATATTTAGGCTATGTAATGCAGTCAGTCGTTATAAATCAGGGTATTTTATAACGGTTTAGAATTAAGAACCAGAACTGACCGTTTAAAATGTCTTTTTGATAACTTTGATTTTAGGAAAGAAATTCAGGATTTGAGTTAAGACTTAAACTTACGGATAACCATCATTTTAACATTGATCTTAAGGATGTTGGAAAGGCGTTGTCATGATCCTGTCCTTCTTGTCAGGAGTTTTCTAGTTCTGTGGACAGGGTTGTGACAGTACCATGTGTGGTGAGCATCCCCAGCTCATTTCAGTGTTGCCGTGGAAACATACAAGAAACACCTGTCCCACATCATCACGGGCTGATCGGGCACAGCTGTGGGCAATGAGATCTCAGGCTTATAAGCCGCTGACTCGCCAGGAGAAGGGAGATTCTCTCTCCATGAGATCCATGCTAACCTTGTCATTTTCCCGTTCCAGAGAGCAGTTTGTGAACTGATCAGCGCCGCCACGAGCACCGCACGGACAACCCACTCAGGACACGCAAGACCCTCGGGATACTCAGGAGAGCACCGCACGAGGGGGAAACTGCCATCACTATCACTAAACCGGTGTTGTTTGAATAAATCCGCCCTTCGGGGATTGTTAACTGAGCTCTCCTTGTCGTGTGATCCTTCCACCTTGCTGCACATTTCTTTTGTCCTTGTTGTATTCTGTGTGGAAGCATGTGGCCTTTGTTGTGACTTTGCGCCACGTGCTCTGCCTTGGCCCCGCCCCCTTGTTTCCTGTAATCTCGCAACTTAGTGTTTCATTCCCCTCACCTGCCCAGTATCAATATCCCTCGTTAGTTTTCCCAATTAAGGGCCCTCGTGTGTTCTGTCCCGTGCCGGTTCGTTGTGTATAGTCCGTTTCAGAAGCTTGCGTGGATTATTCCCCAGCGTCTTACCCTGTTCCAGTCTTGCCTTGTCGTGTTTAGTGGACTTGTATTTATTTTCATTTGGACTTTGTTTGTTTTGCACCCTTGTGGGAAGTATTTGTTTTGTGTACGTATTATTTGCTGTTTGCCCCATCGTGGGTTTGTATTCTATTAAAAGTCATTCTTTTCCACCACCTCTGTCTGCGCTTGGGTTCTCTATCTCTGCATTTCATGACAGGCTTTCTATTCAGTAAAGGTGTGCAAAAGGCCCGGTCCGGATAATATCTGTGGACGGCTACTTAAATCATGTGCAAAAGAATTAAGTCTTGTATTTCATGATATCTATAATAAGTTATTCAAGACACAACATGTATCCTAATATCTGGAAAGATGCTGTAGTTGTGTTAGTTCCTGGTCGCTGGTCGCTCTGAATTCAGTTTTGATGAAGATCTTTGAAAAACGGGTCAGGTCTGAGATACTGAGGCAGACTGAACATGCTCTCTATCCCATGCAATTTGCGTATCGGCCCGATAGAGGTGAGGGTAAATGGTATTCTGTCTGACCGTAAGAGCTCTTCTACAGGGTCACCTCAAGGGTGCGTGCTGTCACCTTTGTTATTTATTCTTTACACAAATATGTGACAGAGCAGTTATGACAATAGAACCATCATAAAATATGCAGATGATTCATTTATTGTTAGTCTGCTTCAGGAGAATGAGAACAGCCATGGTCCAGTTATTGATGACTTTGTTCAGTGGTAGTCATTCGCATTTGGTGGGAACACAACATTACTGCCCACACCCATCAAATCTTGTTGCAAAACATTTCCTAGCTCTAATTTGATTTATTAATGACGTCATCGACTAGTCGACGCAAGTTTTATCACATAGTAGTTAAATCTAAGGTCGTTCAACCCCTAGGGAGGAGTCTTACCTACAGCTTAATATTTCAAAAACTAAAGATATGCTCATTGATTTTAATAGGAATACTCATATGCACAAAGCTGCCTTCATTTCAGGTCAGATCTTTGCACGGTGAGTTTCAGCTTCTTCCCTCTGGGCGGAAGTTTTTAGTTCCAAGGTGAAAGACAAAGCGGTATAAAACTAGCATTGTTCCTGCTGCCTTAACTGTGTTAAATAAACTGTAGGATGGTGGATTTTAAGTTTGTAGATTGTTTAGGTAGCATGTGATTGTTATTGTGTCATAACATGTTATTGAAATGTGTTGTGAAATTGAGTGTCAAGATGGATGTTAATGTCTCTCTGTTTACTGCAAAACAACTTTACCTGCGGATATAAATAAAGTAACCTAACCTAGCTAGGTACCTACAGTATAGTGGGCTATGGTGAGATGGGTATTTTTACTGCATTATATTGCATTGATTGTTGCACATTATCATCTTATTAAAGGTCGGATGCTAATTTCCTAAATCAGTTATTTATTTGTTGCTCTTGCTTGCGACAGTGGGTCGGTGTTAAGTGTTTTTCATGTTGTCGAAGCTGAGGTCCGTAAAACCAGTACGTGACCTCACCACGCTCGGCTGAGGGAGAAAAGACACATCTCCAGGCAACTACACATTTCAGATTGGTTGCCGAGGAAACACCAGAAAGTTTCCCATCGGTGTTGGCGATCGTTTTTGTGTGCCTCACTGCTGGTCTTAACCACCTGTGATAATGGCAGAGCTGAACGGACGCTGTTAAAAGCTCTTAGCAGAGAAGGGGGGCCATCTTGACAAATTTTGACAGATTCACACAAAACGGCTTATCTTTTCAATCACCGTTGCTGTCATCAGACTGTGGAGTTTTTGAATATATCCGCCTAAAGACCTATAAATTATGGTTCTCGTGTACTCTGTCATTGTGCAAATCATTGTGCTCCATTTAGGCTAACAGAGCTTCAAAGGCAGTAATGATCACAAGACATGCATAGATGAATTATAAAATGATAAAGGGGAATCACTCTCGCATTTAGACATGAGAGCCACGAGACAGATCAAAGCTTTAGAAAAGACATTGTGTGTGTGTGATTATGATGTCGTCTCCTGATTTCTTGCTCATTTTGATCCCTCATTTAATGTCTGATTGCTCTTGTTCCCACGTTCCTCATCATAATATGGCCCACATATAACCTTCTTGTTCCTGACGCTTAGTATGACCAGACATAGAGGAAGAACAGAGGGTGTATTTATGTGGATAGGGCTAATTTACATAGTCCAGTGTGATACATCCCAAATATCAACAAAATCAAAACCTGGGGCCAGATTTAATAAACCAGTAAATTGGTGAACGCATAATGCTGGTAAATCGAATTAATTTAAATACTCTCCTCCCATAAATTAATAATAAAACGTGTCCTTTTTTCCTCACAAATTTTTCACTGCGGTTATTAAGTAAAAGTTTCCTACATTTTGATTTAGCTCCAAAAGAAGTTTATTTAGTAAATCTGCCCCCCTGGATTGTAATCTCAGAACATTAATAAAATACAGTAGATCTGTCCTGTCCAGGTCCGGTATATCGGATGCACGTGCCTGGCCCGGATCATTTCTTTTATATTTAATTAATACTATTATTAAATTGTATTGATATTTTATTGTATATTATTGTATTCAATTTAATTACAACTACTCAACAGGTAGTGATTCTTTGTGGAGGTTTAAGGGAAGTTAAGTTTGGGCCATATACCATTTGTTTACTTTGTTGATGCTGAAACCGTCTATAGTATTCACTGTACACTACCTTCTGTTTTGTTGCAAGTGCACATTATGCAACCTTTAACATTTCAAACAGTACTGTGCTGCATTTTTGTGACATGACCTCTTGGCAGTCTGGTCAAATAATGAGTCGAGATGTAGATGTTAAAACCGCAGCTGAAATTACTTCCACTTAATTTGTCATGCTGGATAAAGATGGCTAAATCCATTGCTTTGTATCTGTGCTGAGTGCACTGGTGTACTACATGCTAAACACAATATGCATGCTCCAGAAATAGTATGAGTACCATACCGTATTTTATTATTTCACAAGAGACGGTATACATTAATAAACATTCCAATAATGAAATAAGTAAGGCAAATTTTCATTGGCAGCCTCACGGTAGTAATAAATTTGTTTCTTTTAATGTAATACTACACCAAAATACTGTTCACTGTTACGTAAAAGATAACATAAAGCGATCTTTCCTTAATAAGCTGTCATTGAAAATAATAGCCTCTCATTGAGGTTAGCATGAGGTAAGCTGTCCCTGCACCCTGTCAACATTAATAAAAAGAAAAGATGGGTGGTCCTTATCCAGCGGTTCGATTTACGAAAGCTGAATAAATCTTGCACTTTGAGAAATACCTTTGATGCAGGACACATATCAGACCATTTTCCACTTGCGTCCTGGAGCAGCGGAAATAGTTTTTCAGACACAGGTTGAATTGAATAGCGCTCTCAAACTGCTCCCAAAAATATGATTTCTTTGTTATTTATTTTTTGGAAAAGGAGGCAGTTTTCAGATGAACTTGACAAGCCTTTCTGTGTGTTCAACTTCAACAAAGAACTTTGCGATTTTAATTGCTCGGCTGGCTGCCATGTGCTTTAGAGACTAGACCTGATGCTCTTTCCACACATGGCACCTGCTGCTCCAGCTGCAGCACACTCGCGCATACATGTGCAGCTCTGTCTCACAGCGTGGCCAGGATTGCATTCTGAATGCAATTACTGTGTCAGCACTACAGCTTGAAAGAAAAAGCTGGTCCTGTCACCGCTCAGATTTACTTATCCAATTGCTTTTGGAGGATTCGTTCTTCTTGTTTCTGATATTTCGTGAATGAGTTCATGGATACAAATGTGTTTTAAGAAAGTGCAAACTGTCATATTGAACAAACCTCTGAAGGCTGACAAGAGAAACATACAAAATATGCAGAGCGAGGGGTCGCAAAGACCAGGATTGAAAACCACTGCAATTATAGACAAAGCTGAATACTGATGAATATCCAACGTGTGTTTTTAATCCAACGTAGTTTTAATATGCCTACTAAGCATCAAGAGTACACAACTGATCATGAATGACAGTATTGTCATGCTCACGTAGTCAGAATTACTGTAATTTGTCAACTCATGCTGCTTCCCAGTTCGCCTACTGATACTATGCCCTAAAAGTATGTACTGTTTTTATTATGGAAAAGTATATAGCATATAAAACATTATATATCAGTTCTCTCTGGTTCTCAAATCTGATTGGCTGATAGCCGTGAGATATTCCACCAGGATCATCACGGGAACTGACCGTTGAACCGCTTCACTGAATGTTTGTATCACTCCACCACTAAAATAACTTGCACTATGCTGTTATCGCAACTGCGTTACTCTGAAGAAGTTAGATTGCTAGCAAACAAACACACAAAGAGTTTATCCTTTCCAGAATGTTTACTTCTGTGATGCTTTCTCTGCATACAATAAACAAGATATGAAATTACTAGCTGCACATAAATTAGTTTGGTATTGCCTACATATAAACGCGTGCACTGCGATCTGCACATGGGTGTACATGTCATGCGATTCTTTCTTGCTTTCTTTAATTATCATTATATCGATCACAGTTTAACTTCCAAGAATCCATATTATGTTAACACATAATATGAACGCAACAGATAGTATACACTTATATAAACTTACAGGCATATCTTTCTCCAAGCAAAGACTGTTCGCGTTGTGAACCGAAACTAGGCTACTGCTGTACGATGAATGAGATCTAAATCTCAACACTGCGCAAACTTTAATACTGGAAAATGGCCACTAGGTGGAGTACATACACCATGATAATTGGAACGTTGTCAGTGTTGGCGGTGTCTTTAGCAATTTATTCACAGCGCTCTGCACCTAACTCATTGTTAAAAAATATTAAAGCGCGGAACGCGAGGGTCTCGATCAAGATAATAGAAATGGGATTAACACATTCTTGGTAAATTGCCTTTTAAAAGTCTCTCTCAGCACAGCGCAAATTTAAAAGGAGTGATTGTTTGGACTGTAGCGGAGGTTTAACTGTTATGCTGGGCTTGGATTTGTGGCGGAAGAAAGTCGTTCCCCATTTCCTTTAAAACCGGAGGGGTTTAAAGACACTCCGACATTGTTTCTGGTTTATCTACACACTTGTGCCATCAAACTGATATATAAATGCAATATCATTCTCGTAGTCGTGTATGTAGTGTTTGCCTCCGGCACTCGTGCCTCTGGCCTAATCACAGCCATGAAGATATAAGAACACTACATACACAACTACTTGAGCGATATTGCATTTATATGCATGCATTGGGACACCCTATGGACATCATTACCTATTTAATGAATACAGTGGAGTGTCACTAAGTTCTGCCCTCTTGCAGTGAATCGTGGGTAATATCAGCCGTTTCAGTGTTCATGGATCTAAACTCACAATTTCCCCAGAAATGGTAAACCATGCAGTTACTCATTTAAAAAAAATGTTAAGCTGTGTTTCGCTTAAATTTTTGCTGTTTCTTTATGGAGTTAACATTCTGAATACGAAAATCACATATTTTTTTGACATCGACGGTATTCACAAAAAAACTAACAAATATTTTCACACATTTATACATTTCGCTATTATTACTCGTACAGAGAAATTACAAGGTACTGGCATAACACTGAGCTCAAAACAACAGTTTAAAGGAGGGACGAAATAAAATAAAAATTTTAACCCAAGTTTTTGTTATATAAGAGGGAATCGTATTCACGCGAACATCATGTAAGTGTTAGATCTGAAAACGCCCTTGTTACTGAGATTACATCTGTTATTGACACCAGGCCCAGTGAACGGCAGGTTCTGGAATGCACCTATCTATGACGACATTGATAGGTTGAACACCACCTCCATAGAAAAATATCAACGACTACTTCTCTAGTCCCGCCCACTGGTTCGCGCATGACAATTCTGAAGTGGCGCGGAAATAGATAGAGCGAGCAAGCAATAAACAAACATGCCGTTAAAGATAGCTAAATATTGTGCCACCCCTGGTTGTGGAGCATAACCTTGCTGTATAACCTTCCTTTGGATTCCGACATCAGTAATGCGTGGTTAACGTTTAATTTTAAAGACGTTCCAGCTCATGTGGGAAAAACATGAAGCGTTTGTTCGTTTCATTTCCCGAGGATTCCTTTGTGAACAATGCAGAGATTTACACTTGAATTCCTTCGGCTCAGTGGTAAGACCATTGCGTTAACAATGCAAGGTTGTGGGTACGATCCCAGGGGATTGCAAATACCTATGTATAAATGTATAGGATAATGCAATGTAAGTTGCTTTGGATAAAAGCGTCTGCCAAATGCGTAAATGTTGATGTTTTTTAATGTAAAAACCATGCGAACTTCATAAGCAGACCTCATGTAACAGTATAAAACAGTTCATGAGACCTTTAACATAACAGTTACTAAAAATGAGTCATCCAGAACTTCAGATGTGTACATTTGATCGTTTTTGTCTTGTATGACTAATACTGTCCTCTTGAACCAAGTTCCAGGTGTAGTCGCCCATCAACGCTTCATCCCACCTTCCCTGTGCTACAGAAATTTCTAGACAGATTTTTTTTCTGACAGTGACACTTGCAAAAAAAATGAACATGTGAAAATGTGTACAGTACAGTTTTTGTGTATTTGCAATATACCGATATATCTTAATTCATGATATAAACTCAAAATGTACTAAACATACACTTACACATTGATGCTATATTAAAATAAATATGATCTCAATAATTAGCACCACATAATTGTACAATAACTATAAAAAGAAACAAACATTTCTTACACTATGTATTTTGGGACATACTTGAATGCTATTTAGGGTGGATAGAATGCAAATTGGTTCACAGGGTCAGAGATTACCACGACATCCCAAGATTTGTTTCTATGGCAACATTCTATCCCAGCTATTGTTAACGACAGCGAAATACTTAACGGCTACATTATTTTACCTTTTAGTGACCCAGACTATGAAAATACATTGCCAGCCCTCATGAACATTTGCATAGTGCCATAAAACGTTTTATATTTAAACCAAACAAGATGAGCCTTTGCTTAACATCACATTATTGATATTCATAAACAATAAAGCTACAGTTAGCTTTTTTATTTTAAGCTTGTGTTCTTGACAAGCACAAAGAGCATCAAAACAGAAGTGTCCCGACGCATATGTGTTAATAGAGAAATAAAGGCTGTGTAAAGGTGAAGAGCCATTTAAATCTAAAGTGGGGGTAAAGTGATATCTTGCCAGATTGAGGCTCTATTGAAATGTTCAAAGAGAACGCAGGGATGTGAGTATCCTCGAAACCTTCTCATCTTTCCTCTCCCTCCCTGGACACGCTGATTGATGCCATGTTGTTTTCTTACAAAAACGCTGCCAATCGCAAGTGCCGAATCTCAAAGCGTTCGGTAATAAACCTTGAATGCTGTTACTAGGCACTGAAACAAAAGCCTCAAATATTCATCCAGATTTATTTTCAGACCACAATAAATGATGCGTGCCTCCGATGCTTTCCCTTTGTCAATGCTAAATTATGTGACTCAGACTACCTGCTGTCTAAAGTGTCCAATTAGGCTTCCATCGACTGGACATCTCTAGAACTGCAGAGGAGATACTAGGTGCAGTCATTTTTGCACTTGGGTCTGTTTGAGGTCTGATCATTTTCTCACCACAAACGCTCCAAGGTTTGTTTGAAAGAATACGCTTATTTGGTGCACCTTTAGTGCGCATTTGAGAAGAAAACAAACAAACTCTATTACGATTCAACCGTACTAAAAGAGTCAGGTGTGAAAGCACTCTTATGGCATAATAATATTCTAGAGAATTGTGTGTTTCTAATTTTAAAGCAACAGTTTGGGCAGGCCCCTTTTCTTTTCCATCATGACAATGCACAAATCAAGATTCAAAAATAAATTATTGATTTAGTCTACTGTGGAAGAACATGACTGGTCTGCATAAAGCCCAGACCTGAACACCTTTGAGCCTAACACTCATCATCACCCAAACTCATAAATTAATTTTACACAGGTGTACAGTCATTTCAGAATAGAAAAAGACCCTTCCAAAACTAGAAAATGTGTCATCTGTGTTTGGAGGTGGTAATGCCAGAAGCCTGACGCTGAGGACGATGAGAGGATTAAGACTGTCAGTACACCTCCGCAGTCACCTGCAGGTCTAGCCTTGGGCAGATACACAGACTCCCTGTCCTAACTGTCCTCAGACGCCTCTTCTGGAAACAAGATGATGGGAGCAAGATGATGGGAGCAAGATGATGGGAGCAAGACTCCCGATTCTCAGAAAATGTATTAAATATTCGGAATATTCATCCGTTATGTAAAATATTTTTTTTTTAGAAATGTGACAAATTATAAATCAATTTAGATACTAAACATAATATTAAACCATAATATTAAATATTTTTCCTCCTTATATTAATGAACGTTTTGTGTAATAATTAGTTTTTCCATGCCTACTTTGTATCCCATTTCTGACCTTGAATTTAACAATTCATTTTTTGATGCTGAAAATAAGCAGCAATAGTTTGAAGTAGGAGCGACACAAAATACCGGTATTGACAATAACTATGATATTAAAAACCATGAATATTGATAGTATTTAGATTTTTCAAAATATCTTCTTTTGTGTTTTGCAGAAGAAAGAAAATCACGGAAGCTTAAAATGACAACAGGGGGAGTGAATGCTTACAGAATATCCATAGCATTCCTTTAAAAATCACATTACAAAAAGGTGGAGAGATTACATTTACTATTTTGAGTGTGATTCATTGACCAAATAAGAGACAAAACACAAAATTAAGGATAAATTAAATTTCATCAGTTATTTATTTTTATTAAACATTTCAACAAACAGCACAATAATACCATTGCCATTTAAATTATTTGGCTACGATAACCGTGTAGTAAATACGGATATTTTGACAGCCTTAGTTTAAAGTCTCGAAGGGGATTCGGGTGTGGGATATAGATATTAATCGATCCATCATTCAATAATGTGAGACGCTTCTTTGAAACGCCTGCATTACATTTTGAAAGGGTCACAAAAAAAACCTGCTTAATTATAAGTTTCTTTCTGACATTTTTGTCAAAATTGAGTTTTTCATATTCTTATTCCTTGACAACTTGTTTACATAACGTGATGCTTTTTCTATACATTGCCTGCATTTTGGGACTTTTAAAAAACAGTGTCAAATGGAATGCACAAGCACAAAAGCTTGTTATCCAAAAAACTGCTCAGAATCTACATTGAACTTTATCATTCCAAGGCAACAATATGTTCATGTCTTAAAGCTTTATGCTAAAAAAAACGTTTATTTTTATACAGTTATATTCGTTCTACAGATAAACAGCTGGCTTTGGTTGTTATAATAACCGTGTGATCATCCCTGTTAAAAAAGCAAATGGTCGAACTGTAAAAGTCAGAGAAGAAAATCCCCTAAATGCACAGCCAAACAGCTCATTTCTGTACAGAAAGAGAACCCAGTTTCATGCCACCTAATAAGCTCCTCAGTGTTCTGTCAGCGGGGAGGTTATACTGATTGAGTTTAAACACTACAAATGTGTCACATTACACAGTGAAGCAAAATAATGACCCTGGCACTTTCATCCGATAAAAAAAGTAAACTGTTTCTCCTCCAGCATTTGAGAAGAGTTTTGACAGCAAAGAAAATGTGTTCTCTTTTCCAAAAGCCTTTCAGCTCTGCCTGATGTCAGAGCAAAGAGCGATACAAACTGTTTCTCAGTATGTAGAAATACTGATGCCATATGGAGAATCAACATGTTGCTTGCACTGTTTTGCAAGAGATTTGGCTTGTAAGTGGCAGTAGTTATTTCTAGCTATATAAAGCTGTGATGGCCATAAGCTGGGACATCTGGTTCGGTTTAACATTGTAGTGATAAGGGACGCATGGAGAACTGATCTAAAGAGGAAACATTGTGGAGTTCAAACTTTAATGTATAGTAAGAAACACACCCAGCACAGCCTTAAAGGGATAATTCACAAAAATTCTGATATCATTTATTTACCATCTTGTCATTTCAAACCTGTGCAGAATACAAAAGACGATATTGAAAAAAGAAAAAAAAAAACGAAATAAATAAAAAAAAATAAATAAAATATATCGAAAGACAGTAGAAGAAAGAAAGTCATACAGGTTTGAAATGACAAGTGGACGAGTAAGTGATGACAGAATTTTTTATTTTAGGGTGAACAATATTCAATATAGATTTACATGGATCAATTATTCTCTCAGGATCGGTCGTATGTTATTTTGTTGATTTGATTTGAAAGAATTCACATATTTTAGTCTAGTTATGAAAATGTGTTAATCTATTCTCCCTTTTTCCAGGTTACACAGAAGTAGGCTGTTTGATCTATGCAGATTTATTCCACCGCTCTAAAGCTTCATTAGCATTACTGCCGCCTACACTCGTTTCTCCAACAAAACACCATTTGCCAACTAATTGACCATCCCAGGAAAAGTTCATTACAGCAGTGTTCTCACACACCTAAATGAACTTTGACAAATTCAACAACATTCTAGACCATTAAAGACTGACCTTACCTTGAGGAAATGCAATTGCGAGTTGTTTTGTGCCAATTAAATAGTTTTCTTTGTGTTTAGACTAGGCTTTTATTAAAGGGATATTCGCCCAAAAATGAATATTCTATAATAATTTACTCAGCCTCAAGTTGCTTCAAACCTGTATACATTTTCTTGTTGTACTGCACACAAAAGAAGATATTTGTAAGAATGTTCGTAAACTTACAGTTCTGGGGCACCCTTGACTAATAAAAAGGGAAACAAATCTACTATGGTAGTCAATAGTTCCTCTGCAACTGTTTGCATCCAATGTTTATATTTTTTGTGTGTTCAACAAGAACAAAGCAATTTATACAGATCTGAAACAACTTGAGGGTGAAAAAAAATATTTTTGGGTGAACAATCCCTTGTCAGAGCTTGTCCCATGAATATGGGAGTTAAAAGATTTGATCATCAGTGGGCTTGAAGGCCTTCGCTGTATGGCATATGGTCTCCGGTTACAGATGGTTTCATTAAAGTGATCTGAACGACCTTCACTGAGAGTACAAATTGACACTGGTCAGATCATTGAAGCAAAAACTGACCTTAGGCGACCAGATGCTTAGATCTTTCCTGGTGAATATGTGTAGGTGGGTGTGCTTAGGGCTGTTGCTATAACATTTGGTTAAGAAACTGTTGTTTTAAGTCACATAAAACACTTTTTAATTCTTGCTTTAATTTGTCCATTAACAGTGTCCAACCTCAAATAAACATTCATCACAAGAGACCTCTGTCATTTTCATAATGTAATACTGTGATAAAAGCCAAAAGTGTCAATCATTTGATAAAGATTCTGCTTGGTTAGGTTTTGTCCAGATGATTTTTACGTTTTGCATTTGATTGCATATGATTTTGATTAGCCTTTTTTGCACATGTCTCACATTTTTCATCCTCCTCACTCACACTTTCCTTTAAAGAGCATGTATGAAGAAAAACTTTTTCTGGCAAAATTGTTGGTTGTCCATGGTGCAAATGGCTTGAAATGTCAAGCCTTTTTGAATTCAAGAATAAGAAATAAACCAGAGAAGTCAAATTAATGACATTCAAAAGGTCCTTTCAAAATGACTGCCTCTTTCATGATATTCATCATTTGTCCCAAAAATGTAAAAATTTGTTTCAAATTTCCACTCACCTTTGACCAATAATTGTTTTAAGTAACGATTAGCACTCATTGGTGATAATTGTTCAATGTACGTGTCTACAGTCATATTTAAAGAGACGGCGCACACTGCGGACTGCCCACCGGCAGAAAAGCATTGTTCTCGCGATGACTCACTCCAGATGACTGTGGAATCCATTGGACTATCACAGGGGGAAGAAATCTAACAAAGCCATTTCATAATGCCACTCAATGCACAGAAAGTGCTGGTTCAGAGTGTTCTTTACTGTGGCCATTGGCATTCATCTCAACCCCCTAAAATATCTGTGATAAAGTGACTCTCTTAGTGTTTGCTTGAAATAGTGGCTGCAGTAAACAGTCTGATGTTATTTCACACTTTATACAGTACTTTATAGTCTACTAAGTTTGACATTAGGCATTATCTTATCCTCTAGACATTTTTATCTTCCCCTCCAAGGACCTACAACCATCCATCATTCTTCTGAACACATCAATAAAATCACAATATACTTTACAATACAGCCAAATAGACCACTGCTTCTGACATACATTCACAAGCAAACAAATGCTCAGTTTAAAAAAAATATCTGTTTCAGAGCTCAAACGTACAACAATACAATTTAGGTGAGAAACGTTCATCTGAGCGACAAGAAAAGCTTAAGTCATAACTTTAAAAAAGTGTACTGTACATTACTGTGTCTGAAGCTAAGTCGAAGTGGCATACAAGAAGTTTGGGGAACTGAAACACTCAAGAGAACAAAATGGCCTTTATAGTTAAACTGGCAGAGCATTACATTAGTAATGTGAAGGGCATGGGTTCAATGCCAGGAAAAACACCTATGATAAAAACCGAATGCACCTGAAGTCACTTCGTAAAAAAGCATCTGCAAAATGCATACTTGTAAATTGTCCTAGTAATTCCATTGATTTGTTTCCTTCTCACTGCAGAAAATATTGATATCCTGTACGAGAGTTTATATTCTATGGCCTATAGGTTTTTTATTGTGCATTACAAGTGAAAACAATTAAAATGCAGTTGGGTTGTTTTGATTAAGCAACAATTACAAAAAAAAAACATGTAACAAAAAAAAAATAAACATAATTAAAAAAAACATGATTTTGACATTCTTTAAAAACAGAGTCCTCTCTGGTGGAATACAAATGTTTTGGGTAAGGAGAACAGAGCAGAATTTAAGTTGATAATAGCTAAAAATATCATCGAGATTATTATCCTGATCAACTCTGTGAAAGCGCAGATTTCTCCTTCAAACACACATCACCAAAACACGGCATGTCGCGATCTGTGACTAAGCAGCTGAGAGCCAATGAGCGTTCGAGTTTCCTGCTATAAAAATAAAACAAAGATCGCAGAATAAATGCTTGCATGGATTTGGAATGTGGAATGGATTCTGAAGATATAGACTACACCTGACAAATAAAATTGATTCCTTTTGTAATAATATTGAGTTTTTGGTGTATTTTATACTTCTATTGTCAGTCACTGCATGTCGGAGAAAAAGCCTTTGTGTCCCATGGCAAAGCAAATATTACATAAGTAATGGTTAAACGATTGCAAAAAAGTTATACATTTTTAGAGTTTAAAGCCTTATTTCTTCTAAGCGATTTGGCAGGAGAAGTCACACAGAACGAAATCACACAGAATGTCATTTCATATTAGGTAAACGAGTAAACTTTATGCGTGCAATTGAAAACTTCCATTGACATGACAAATAAATACAATATAATAAAATGCCAATGCAGAATGCCGCGATTACGATATTCATAAGGATTCCTTTGCAAGTCGGTAAAGTTGTTCACATTTAATAATCAATGTATTATGTGTCGTTAATTTATCAGTATTGTGTGTAAAGACGCTGTAAATACGTTTGTATAGTGAGTTTTAGTGTTTGTGTCAACGTGAGAAATGAACGTTTTGAGCCTTCTTAATTAAAATTAATTTGCCCTGACATATCCTAAAATACATCAGTGTTATTGTTGTGTCTCAAGATGCAAAGCAGTACTGTTCTTTTCTAAGGCATTTCTAAATAAGCGACTTAAATATCCTATTTTAAATAAGGCATAGTCATAGCTTAAGCAGAACCAGGCCTTAATATTGTCACAGTTGGTGTATGTTTTGTTTGGTGTTTTCCTCCCATTGTTAATTTCATTATTAGTTAATTAGTTTTCACTTGTGTTTCATCATCGTTAATTAGTCCCGCACCTGATTCTGTTTTCCCTGAGTGTCTTTTGTATTTAAGCCCTGTGAGTTCCTTAGTTCTTTGTCAAGTATTATTTATGCAACGTGTGTTAATTTCCCGTGTTCCTGGTTCCCTGTTTGTCTTTTGTTTTATGATTAAAGTATCTTATTGTGGATTTAAGTTTTGGAGTACCCTCTTGTCTGCCAGCACACGTGACAAATATATTAGTTAGAGTGAACTATAATAATGAACAATATATCTACAGCATTAATTCATCTTAATTCATGGTCATTTCAGCATTTCCTAATGCAGTATTTTTTTTAAAAATAAATGTTTGTAATTGTAAACAACAAGCGAAAATAAACCAAGGGTAGATCAAAACAATAAAACAAACACTTCCCGCTAGGGGGCAAAACAAGAACAAAAACTGACACTTAACAAGGCTTACTTAATGTCAGTGACTCGGCAGGAACAAGACAGACAAGGTCAGGGGATGAATCAAAACGAACCAGCAGTGGGCGAGAAACAAGTGGGCCTTAAGTAGGGAAAACTTACGAGGGAAAATTACACTGGGCAGGTGAGGGGAATGAAACACTAACGGGAAGATTACAGGGGACAGGTGAGGGGAATGAAACACTAATGGGACTACAAGGTAAACTAATGGGGAAACAAGGGGGCGGGGCCAAAGCACGAGACGCGATGTCATAACAAACAGCCACGTGTCTCAACACAAGACATAACACACACACACACAAGACATGGTACTGTCATGACCCTGTCCACAAAACTAGGAATTTCAAGACAAGAAGGACATGACAGGATGGTTTTGAATCATTTAAATTCATTGCAAGTCCCTTTAACTCCATCACAGGGACAGAAAAGTCCTATAGCAGGACCTGTGAGGCCATTCTGAAAAAAAAAACCTGTCGATATGAGGACAGTAGGTTGGAGAAGACTATAGTGAAAAAATAGTCTATAGTGGTCCAGTGACTATTAGCAACGCAGGAGTCGCACAGCACAGACACTGTTTCACAGTTCAACAATCAATACCACGTCTGAAGCTTAATCGCAGTGGCACACCGAAACTGGGAATAGAAACAAAACAAAAGACAGCAGATGAAAATAGGCTGATGAATAAATCAGAAGCAATTGTGTTAGTCATTTCAATTGTTTTTTCATTTTCACTGCATTTTTATTTCAATCAGTCATGTGTGCAGATCATCAAAAATCAAAGCTTCCCTGCACTCTATCTGGACTCTAATTCTGGAAATCTATTGTTGGTTTAGAAAATATAATCAAAACCACAGTTTCAGTAAAACTGTTTATTTATATTATTTGTAATTTAAAATTAGATTTACATTCATTACAAGTGGCAACGTTTGTCAAATGTGTTGTGTATATAGTATGACTGCTGTGAAGAGTGATTCTCTCTAATTTATGTTTGTTGCTATTTATTTTGCAACTGTCGTCCAACTACGTGTCATTATCAGCCTCATGCAAACAAAAACAACAATGAATATTTTCTAAAAATAAAACCAGAGAACACAGCGTAGAATTGTAAACAAACCGTAGAATCAAAGCATACTCACACAAATACAAATATATAGAACCAAACGTTCTGCCTCACTCTCATGACCTGAAAAAATTATGACAAATTTGCCATTTAAGTTTCTGTTGGAAGAAAACATTTAGAAGTGGACATAGAAGTTTTTCAAAAACTCAGATCAGTGCTGTACAAATACAAGTAGTATTCTAGTTAATGTCGAACTTCTAAAACACAATTACAAAGAATATGTCATTGTGTTAAGAATGACCGGAAATTACTCATAAGACTGGGGGTGTGTTACTGTTCATGGCTGAAGTCTTTGCACTTCTTAGCCAGAGAAATGGTCTCCTTAGTTACCATAGATGTTATTATTATGTTTCATCATTCATTCAAGATAAAGACTCACCAAAGGGTCTGTTTTAAATAGACAATCTCCTTTTCCAGTTTGTGTTTTTATTAAAGACTAAAGGTATTGTTCAGACCAATAATAAAAATATGAAGATAATGATAACTGTTTTTGTGTTCACACAAATGTACAATAACATTAAAGGGACAGTTCACCCAAACATGAACATTCTTTCATTATTTCCTCAACCTCAAGTTGTCCTTTAAACTGTATAAATTTTGTTGTTGTGCTGAACACAAAAACATTTTTTTGGAAGTATGTTTGAAATCAAACAGTTCTGGGGCACTATTGACTACTATAGGAAAAAATCTACTATGGTAGTCAAAGGTGCCCCAGATCTGTGTAGTTTCCCACATTCTTTAAAATATCTACTTTTGTGTTCAACAGAACAAAGAAATCTATACAGAATAGAAACAACTTGAGGGTGAGTAAATGATGAAAGAATTTTTATTCTAAGATCACGTGCTACAGTTCCACATTATAAATTTGCAACCCCTTAAAATTTCAGTTTATTTGTATAAATTGAATGGGTTTTTTGTCATTGACTACATTAACATGCACCCTCATAATGCGAATATAATAGATTTGGGCAATATTTTGGCAACGATTACACTTTACCTCATTTAAACACAATAATTTGATCTAAATAATGCAATTAAGCTCATAATCGCAGTAAGCATAATCAAAGTATCATATGCGGCGTAAGCCGATTTTAATCACAATAAGAAGCCATGTAAACACCTTAATCGTATTTAAACTGCTCTGACCAAGGTGAGCATTTGCTTCTGTCATGCATCGTAAGCACAAATTCATGGTATACATGAAAGTCTAAAGTTTTACTGTCAACACAACTCACTATCAGCAGTCTCTGCTCCTTATCTATATACAGAAACAGTACACAAATGCTGCGGAGGCATTTTTATCATATTTCTTATCACAGCACCGAAAATCTATGAAACAAATTCGGATGAAGGCATTTAGCATTTGACACAAATATATTATAACGATAGCCAGTAACACACCTACTGTAACCGAGAACATCGTTTGTGCTGTGTATTATAGCAAATATTCAGACTAATAAAACGTTCATGTAAACGGGAGCAAAGAGGTGTCCTCATGTCATGTAAATATACTGGGATTAAGTCCTTACTCTGATTATTGGAAATAATCGCATTATTGGTGCGCATGTAAAAGCAGTCAATGTTTAATAGTTCATCAGTTGACAGAAATATTGCTTGAGAAAAGGGTATTTATTTTGTTCCAGCAGTACAGCGTGATCTGTTTGTCTTCAACTATAGTGACGTAGTACCGGCGCACGTCATGAATCAGGAAGTCTATCGCTATTGCGGTAAGCATTTGCAGCAGCGTGCGACTTCTCCCGGTCATCCGTTTCCCGAGCGTTCACCTTTTCTTTTCCCCTTCTTGCTAAGCAACGTCTGTGAGTATTTCTTATAATTTAATATTAGGGTAGTGTCTATTTTCATCCCGGTAAGAAAATAGAGATTCCTACGCCGGGAGCAGCCTACCATCATGACCACCTGAAGCGCATCTCTAACAAGATTCCGCCTTTAGATCCGGATGCCAAAATTCTTCTCTTACTGGGCAGAGACATCTTACAAGTACACAAGGTCCGAGAACAGATAAGCGCCTAGGAGATGCGTCGTCGGTGATGTGTGCCTCGCAGGTGCTCACAGAACACAAGAGGTGAGAAGCTACAAAACAGCCATCTCAGAGAACAGCCGTACGAGTTATCTTTAATCATGCAACAACCAGATCAGAGTGAAAGAGGTATTTGGTCAAGCGTCTAGACCACAGCATCATTCAGCACCAACCTCCATCCGTGGTTCAATGACGCTCAGTGAAGACTGCTTAGGGCAGACTGTCTTCGCTGGTTCTCCCGACGACCATAGACTCGCTTCATCCATGGAGGATCTAGAGTTTCTGAAGATAATGGAAGCTGAGTGCTATCAGGACAGTTACAAAAGTCGGGTTGCACCTTCACACTTTCGGTCGCCGAGACAGCGGCTGCCTAACAACAGGAAACAGGTTTTCGACCGTCTTGCCTCGCTCCAGTGCTCATTGGAAAAACGACCACAGATGAAAGCCGATTTCCTAGAGTTTATGGAGAATATGTTCAAGAAGGCACACGCTGAAGTCGCCCCGCCAGTACAACCTGGACAAGAGTGTTGGTACCTACCCCTGCTCGGTGTTTATCATACAAGGAAACCAGATAGGATTCGTTTGGTGCGCAACAGCGCAACATATGAAGGAGTGTCGCTCAACCATATCTTGCTCACTGGTCCCGACCTTAATAATAGCCTGCTAGGTGTTCTTATGAGTTTTAGGAAGGAACAGGTGGCGATCACTGTCGACATCGAACACATGTTCCACTGCTTCCTCGTCAAGGAGAACCACCGTGATTTTCTATGCTTCCATGTGGTACAGAACAGCCTCTACAATCCCCTAGGATTCCTCGCAACCATCACGGTTCATCGAAGACTGATACTCAGATAACTGACTAAGCAAGCAGAGGATTCTGACACACCTCTTCCCAAAGACATGGAGACTGAATGGACTGGATGGAAACGGTCACTCCAAGACCTGGAGGGACTCCAGATACCACGCCCTTTAACGTCATTCTCCACCGCAGGTGCTCTAAGAAGAGAACATATCTTTGCAGATGCATCGGTCAAGGCAATAGCCACCGTAGCCTACATCAAGGTGACAAGCCACCAAGAACAGTCTTGGAGGTGAAGGTGAAGTCGGTGCCTCAGCCTGATTTAACTATTCCAAGACTAGAGCTTTGTGCGGCTGTACTCGCCATCGAGATCGCCGAGATGATAGTTTCAGAGATGGACATAACGTTCAACAACCTACTACACAGATAGCAAGGTCGTATTGGGATAGATCCTGAACCAGTCAAGGAGATTCTATGTCTACGTACACAACAGGATCCAAAGAATCCGTCAATCACCTTGTGCTGGCCTGTTGATGTAAGTCCCAACGCACCTCAACCCAGCTGACATTGGGTCAAGAACTGTGACTTCAGACTTGCTTAGCAGCACAACTTGGCTCAAAGGGCCAGCCTTTCTTCACGATATATCTTGAGGTTCTTGAGTTTCTTGGGAGTGTTTAAGCTGAATGGAGCATAGTCCATGAAGCTATTGTTTCTCTGTATCTTTATACTTACAGATGTGGTGTGGACGCTACTCACATACATTTTGCTGCTGTCCTTCTGAAACCTCATATCTCCAAATTGAATGATTTTTAGTGTTTGCCATATATCATTATTACTTGTCACCCTTTAGGCCTATGTTTGTCACTGGGATTTGCAAATATCCGACCAATAAAAAGTATTAAGAATGTTTTTTTAAAAAGGAGTGTTTTTTCCAGTTCCTGAAAAACCGTGAACAGTTTATCTTAAACTTACTCTTTATTGTACACCTCACAATTTTCATTCTTCATAAATCACACAGAACATTCAGTGTCTTTTAGCCGTAAATAAAAGCATTCTTGAATTCTTGTCTGCTCATGTCTTAAAATAAATAACACAATAAGAATAATGTGGGTTCGTGTATCACTGCAAATTAACTAAACTCAACATGCACATTTTTACACCATGTACAGTATAATTTTTTATTTTTCCACAAAAAAAATAATTTTAAATTTTTTTTAGTGAGTGCGGATGTGTGTGTTCGCCTTTGTTGATGTGTGAATTCCCATCTTTGTGAAGTTGAGGTAAATTGAGGTAAAAGAGCTCAACAAACCAATGGATTTAAGCAATAACTGCAATGCCATTACTGCAAGATCAGTTTATATGTCATTAGACCGCAGCGTGTGTCCCAGCGCCATGACAACCGCTCAAATACATCTTTAATTGAAGCACTCAAAATCTACCCCAGCCCAGACCACACAAGCACGCACACACAATAAAAGCATTTGCTTTATACGTCCACCCCTTTTGCGGGTTCGGTACTACAAGAGTGGCTGCGTTACACATTGGGGCACGTAATTAACCCACATATATGAGGAGAATTCACTAGAGTGCACCTCAGTCACATGAAGTTAATTAAAACAAGGACTTCTAGATGTCTCTGTGACCCATGAAGGATGTGTGGGGGAAGAGAAGCATACCAAAAGATTCATTAATATTCTGACCCTCTTAAATATTTTGCGCCATTTTGAGCCTTGTAGCAAAACCGCAGGGTCACTGCGAAGATAGAAAAGGTAAAATCATTGGCTACATTTTCAGGTTCACCTATAGACCGGTCCAAAAATATCCAATCATAAGACAGAAACTCATGCTAAGCACGCGTGACTCCAGCTTGTTGCTTTTGATGCTTCAAGATGGCTACAACCAATAGAGACCATATAGACTGTCCTAATCGTGTAGAGGGTGAAGATTTGTGACACCCGATAATTCACAGAATCCATGACAGATGTCAAACAAGCTTGATCTAGAAGTCAAGAAGTCAGATCTTCGCACCTTTTCAAACACATCAAACAGAGACTTCAACAATGTAGGCGAAACCACAAATGTAAGATGTTTCAGTAAAAAAAGCGAATATTTTAATTACATTTCTCAATGCACGATAATACTCAATAAAGGCACACCTTAAGAAACACTACATAATGTATGGTTGCAGAAAATATTGACTTTTTTATTAAACATTTATGGAGCAACAGATTTTGTGTGAAAATAAATCATAAGGGGTTAATTTTGTTTAAAATCGTATAAATGTATAATATGACGGGGGTGTGGGGGGGGGTAAAAGGCACATAGTATTGATACAAATACGCTAAATAAAATAATATGGTTGTAATAATGTTAAAGAGTAATTACTTGTTCAAAACAATCACTTTTTTTCTATAAATTAATTCATTTTTGTTCAACAAATATACTGTTATTAAAATATGTTAATATCACAAAAAAATAAGAAAACAGAAACAAAATTATTTAAAAAAGTAAAGATTTTGAAAGCATTGGAGATCTCATAATAATTCGATGTAGATTTACAGTAACATTAAATGATATTATGTGATTATTACAGGGTTATATTTTAAATATAATGGTTCCATTATAAATATGGTGATTGATTATCTCTAAGGTGGACACCCAACTTAATATATTATATTTACCTTCTGAATCTAACCATGTCATGCCAACAAATGGAAACATCAGCCAGCTGTTTATTATCATGTTCATTTAGTGTGTCTTTAGCCCTCTTTATAACACTTCCTTTTACATATTTTTCATATTTTTTTGAAAATTGTTGCTTGAATTAACTTGAACAAAACTGAAAATCATCAACAAGACCTTTATTTCTAAATATATTGAGTAATTTAAGCCATTCTCATGTACAGCTTAAATCAACTTTTATGTTGATATGAGCACAAGTCTTGGTTTGAATCAACTCTCACGTCAAATATAAAACACAAATACGGTGATTTTCGGCATCGTTTTCACAGCCTGCACCTCTTCCTGGTGTTTATTAATGTTAATATGTTTGAGTCAGCTATAGGGAAAAAATTTTTTCCCATTACACTGTTCAATCACTCTTCATGTTGTATTATGTTGGATGTCAGTTTACACAATGTCTTCCGACCAGTGTATCTTCTCTAAGAAGGGTACAGGTAGAGACGGGCATTTCTAGATCAGTGCATTTCGGTTCATATTGTGCCTGGAGAAAAGCTCCTATGAAGTCAGCTGGAATGATTTGCCCTCCTCCTGCCAATGCATCATGGGAATCTAGACTTGGGCAACTACACTACACCATACAAAACAAATCCTTTGGTTCTCATGTTATTAAATCATCTTTCTGTTTTGAAGAATATTTCAACCCTTCTCTCTGACCTCAACAGGTAGGCGATTCATCACCTGAAGTCTAGCATTAACAAGACCGAACAGCCCTCCGCTGCTGTCACAACCTCCTCTGCTCAACCTGCATCACGGTTAAAGGTTACTCTGTCATTACTTCCTAGTGCTTAAAGAGAAGGCGATGCAGCTGTCAGCTTCTGTCACTCCCTACTTCAAAACATCAGATCGCTGAAAACCCCCTGTTCCGTTCTTCTTTCGTATTCATCTTCAAAATCAATGAAACATGAATGGAACAGTCATGTGCTATCATTACTGTTGCAACTCTCCTTCCGGCTTCACAATAAAGATGCGCACATATGCAGCCGACAAGTGAAAATAAAAGGGGCACAGCAAGGGTCCGCACCACCTGGGATGCCACCTTGTAAAAAAAAGAACAAAGCAAAATATTTGAATGTGTACCTTTTGACTGCTGGCTTGAATAAAACACAACATAAATGAAAACCAAAGCTGAATGTTTCACATTGATTTCGGTTTTTACATAGTAGGTCTACTCACTCCCACGTGGCTTATAGATTTATTCTATGGATAAATAGATTGTATTGATTACACAAAAGCACCAGCATTCAAATCAGACAAACAGGAAACATAAAAGCAGGCCGGGCAATCAGAAACATTCTTTAGACGGTTTCATCTAAACAACATAAAATGCAGTAAAGGCGGGTAGAATTGGTCTTGTTTTATTAAAGTGATAGTTCACCCAAAAATAAAAAATCTGTCATCATTAACTCACCCACTTTTCATTTCAAACCTGTATGACTTTCTTTTTTCCGCAGAACACAAAAGAAGATATTTTGAAGAATGTTGTTTACTGGCCCCCGTTCACTTGCATTGGTTTTGTGTCCACACAGAAGTGAATGGGTGCCAGCACTGTTCGGTTACCAACCTTCTTCAAAATATCTTCTTTTGTGTTCTGCGGAAGAAAGAAAGTCATGCAGGTTTGGAATGACATGAGTAAATGATGACAGAATTTTCATTTTTGGGTGAACTTTCACTTGAACACACTCAGACAAACAATATGCTTGTAAAGCTTTAAATAACTTTATAAATTAAAGTTGTAACAAAAATAAAATGTAGACATATTATTGATATAGTGTGTAATATGAATATATGAGTAAAGACTGATGCTGTAGGCTCAGTTACATACTTTCAAGAGCATTGCTGGGTTGTAGCTATACAGTTGTGCTCAAAAATTTACACACCCCTTGCAGAATCTGGAAATAGCTGAAACTTTGGGAGGATTTTTTTTTTATTTAGTCCTGCCATGAGCAAGTTATTTCACTAAAGAAATGTTCACACTAAAGAATAATAACAGAATTTCAAAAACTAGCCCAGGGCAAAAGTTTACACGCCCCTGATTCTTAATACTGTATGAGTTTTTATGTTTAGTCATAGTTGTTAAAGGGTTACTTTTTTGTCATAATTCATTAGACTGTCCACTGATCTTCAAAACAATCACCCAGATCCTCCACAATCTTTGCTTTTTCAGCATTTCTGGATAATTTACTCATTTACTCAACTGTATGATGTTGAGATTCCTCTTTTTACATTGAGGACGATCAAGAGACTCATACACAACTATTACAATAGATAGAAACATTCAGTGCTGCCCACAAAGTCAACACCATTAATTTAAAGTCAGGTGGGTGTAAACCTCTGAAAATGGTTTTGGTGTAAAAAAATATATATTTAATTTTCTGAAAAACATTTATGTATTTTTAAATCTTCTGAAGGACATTAGTAAATGAAAAAAAAAGATGTATAAATAAAACAATAACAATTTACACCAGTTAATTTTCAGACGTTTACACCCACCTGACTTTAAATGAATGGTGTTGACTCTGTGGGCAGCATTGAATGTTTGTAATAGTTGTGTATGAGTCTCTTGATTGTCCTCAATGTAAAGGATGTTTTCCAGATTATGCAAGGGGTGTGTAAACTTTGAGCACAACTGTATAAAGTAGCTGCCCAGAGGAAAGAAAAATCAAACAAGAGATCTCCTTCTCATCTCACATCTTTCTCCGGGACAGAAATTTGATCAAGTGATCATCAAAATTAGACACAAGGATAAGTCTCCTGCTTCTCACATGTTTCTCCTGAGACAAAAAATGTCATTCTCTCATGTTTGTCTCCACTGAAATCTAGAAGAGATCTCCATAACGTCTCACACTGTGCTTAGATTATTCTCCTTCAATAAAGACTTTCATTTCAGATTTATCTCATCTAAAGTTTCATAAGAGATCTCAATAAGATCTCACACTGTGCTCAGATTATTCCCTTAGCTTGATACTATAACATTCTCACATTTATCTCCTCTAAAGTTTCATTAGAGATCTCCGTAACATCTCACACTGTGCTCAGATTTTCCCCTTAGCTAGAGACTCTAACATTCTGGTTACATTAGTGTATTTCTTTTGTATTTAATTTCTTATCATTATCCTTATTAATCTTATTTTTATTATTCTTTACTATTTTCATATATTTAGTTTATTAGTTATATATTATATTTTTTACATTACTTTTCATGAATGTTTGTCGAGTTATATGGGAATTTCAAGCCTTAGTATCTGGTTCTCAAAAAAAGACCATCAGCCAACTAGGGGACACAGGGAACAACTCCAAATCACTTTGCAGCTTTTGTATTTGGTCATTCTTGCAGCTTGGACAGTAATTATTCAGTTTGACTCAATCAGATTGAATTCCTTGTTTGGAATATGCACTGCATGTACAATGCTGGGCTTTGAAGATACATTTAAATGAGTCAGTCTTGATATTCAGAAATGTATAATGCATGTATGTGTATTTGAAAAACATTTATTTCATGCTAAGTATAATGCAAATCCATTTACACATTATGTACTTAATAAAAATACACTGCAAATGTATTTGTGGTCTGCTAAATTGGAACAACAAATTTTGTACTCAATATACTTTAATTGTGCACAAATAGGGCTGAAGTCCAACTAAAGATATATTAAGTGTATTTGATTGCGCTAAAGTGGAACTATTGCAAGTATGCTGGAGGTACACTTTACATTTCTTGCATTGAAAGATTTATTTTATTTTAATCAAAAGTGACATTAGAACACATTTGTATTTAAACACATGCTTATTATGAAGAAATGTGCATTGTGTATAAATAGTACTCCAAATAAAGTTTAATTATATCAGTAAGTCATGTCAATAATTTTTTTTATTGGTTTATGTTTACACTATACTTAGTAAGAAATAAATGTATTTTAAATGAATTATTTTTTACAAGGGCAACTACTAAATAATATGCAGCTGGCACCGGAAGACAAAGCTGATACATAAATGAGACATGTAAGAGAATAATCAGCCCTTAGTATCGTTAACTAAGATAAACCCCTGTCAGAAACATAGCCTTGTGGGCAGCACATCAACATCGAAGCAGCACGAGTTCGAATCCCAGCTAAAGGTACTTTCCTCTTCCCTTTCTGTCTTTCATCCTACCGTCATGTCCAATGAATGTGAAACACAATATCATCATCATAAAAAAATACAACAATAAAAAGTTCTCCAGTTTTATTCTTTTCATGACTTGCTCATGTCTCACTTATGTCTACTTTTATTTATCCTAAGGAGTTTTAGGAGAAACATCTGAGACACTGTAGATATTACAATGAGAGATAAATAAGAATCTCAACTAAGTCTCAGATATTTCTCATGTCTCAGTTGTGTCTACTCTTATTTCTCCTAATGGATTTTAGGAGAAACATCTGTTCTTAATCAAGAAACATAGGAGAATCACAACTATGTCTCCTGATGTTAGAAAAAGCAACCAATGACTAAATTTTGTTTATGCCAATTTGTGTTAAAAATAACTCTCACTCTTGGCCTGTGTTATCTGCAAAGCATCAAGCATTTATTTTCTGATTAAATGAAAGCTATGTAGTGTTTCTATCAATTAAAGTAATAGCTACAGATGATCCCCTTTACAACATGTTCCAAAACTGCACAACTGAAAAACATATCTACTCCTAAGAGATGAATGAAACCTTATTTCCATCAGTTTGTAAGAAAAGTCACTTTCAGCATTCTCAGATTTACTTTATTTTCATATTCACAGATTGTAAAACATTTCTTATAAATTAAACTAGACTTTTATTAAGACACGTATGCATACTGCTGTCTTCAGTTTTCCAACAAAATAAAAGCTTGAGAGTTCAAACATAGACATACTGTACATAGACACTTCATTGCCACTAAATCCTATGTCAACATTATAGTAAATATGTTTTTGTATACTTGAGAGTAAACCTTTGTAGAGCATTGGTTTCTTTTGCCAGTAAGGTGTGAGGAAAGAAATTGATTGTTGGTGTGTAGTTTTGATCATCACATTTCCATGTGATATAATTTTGGTCTTCCTGCTTAGATATCTAAGCTGAAATGAAAAATATGTAACCTTACATGAAATGAAAGCATCATTTAATTTTCTTGATTTCAGTGAAAATGTTAAATGTTCTATGAAGACTCATCTGTAAATCGCAGTCAAAAGAAAATTGAAACAGGAAAATGTGCGAGCTCTGTACGGGAGGAAAGGATGTTTTTGAGCAAACCCTAAGGGTGGGCTCACTTAGACTCCATTTCAAGGTTGAGCGACATCAAAGGAATGTCATGGCAGTGATGCTCTAAAAGACGTTTTTGATAGACTCAGAGCAATGTTTCCCAAGTACCCTATTCACAGTTCCACCTCAAAGACCAGAGTCTATATGTGTAATGCTGATAACATCGTCTCCATGACACACAGAGGGGAAAAATAACACAGTACAGAAGTTTCATACAGCAATACTTGATAAACCTTAAAAACTGAGCATTTTTTTTGTGTTAAATTAAGTATTTGGTCTACATCGACAGAATGTAAACCATAACAATAAAACGTTTTGATCAAGTGGTCATGGCATTGTTTTTTTACTAGTAAAAGCAATATTAATACATCCAAGAGTGTTGAAGAAGCCTGTTTTTTACCCTACAAAGTTCAGAGAATAACAGCTTTCAATTCAAAGAACATCTGTGAAATTTCATTTAAGGATGTATGTGATTTTGAAATAAACACCTTTTAGTTCAATTGCTTTTTCACAGAAGCCCCCAGAGTTCATAGTAAAGTTATAAACCGGCAATTCCATTATTATGGACGTGACATTTTGTGTTAGGGATGTGCCATATAAACGATCAGAAAATGTATTTGTTAACAAAATACTGAACGAGATGTTTATATTTTAATAAAAGCTTGTTGATAGAGTCTAAACATTAGAAAAATATCAATCTGAGCATGAGTTTTCTACCTTAAAAAAGGGAAATAAACCTGCGTTATGGATGTGACAAAAAAAGAGATATCAAACTTTGTAGGATTTCTGTGAACTAAAATATACACAAACCGGAAGCAACAATACCCAACAAATGGAGGAGGGGTGGCTCTTTACAGAATATAACAGAGTTACTTTTAGAATTACTACATTTTCGTGTCCATTCATGAGGAATATTGACTGTTATGGATGTGACAATCCGGAAAATGGCACTTGATCATGCTCTTAAAATAAAACAAACGCTTTAAAAACTTTGGGACCTCACATGGGTTTTGAAATGTTGAATCTGTGTTATCAAAATAGTAAAAACCTTTTGGTAAAAACTTTATTTTTTATGGTAAGGTTGACATTTGTATGGAATTGCCCAACCATTAAACAATGATGTTCTACAATGTAAAGAGGCTAGCATTCATTTACTGTTTGCTTGTTATAAAAAATGACTTATTTATGACTTATGACATGTCAAAGCGTGTAATTACAGAACACGCAAAACATAGCCTACAATGCACATGTGAAGCAGCAATTTTAACCCGACCTTTTGTTATATAAGAGGGAACTGTATTCACGCGAACATCATGTAAGTGTCAGAACTGAAAACGCCCTTGTTACTTAGATAACATCTGTTTTTGATGCCATCCCAGCGAATGCCATGTTCTGGAATGCACCTATCTATGACATCATTGATAGGTTGAACACCGCCTCCATAGAAAAATGTCAACGACTACTTCTTTAGCCCCGCCCACTGGTTCATATATCATTAAACACCATATAAGTATAGGCATACTAACTATAGGCAAAGCCTTGCCATCAAATCCGGAAAATAAGTCAGTAAATTTGAGTCACATGAAATACTGATGTGGGGAGGTCATTTATAAATCCCAGGAGGTCTCCAGATAATACTGATGCCGTGCGAAAACTGTGAATGGTGCTAATGTGTAACCTAAGGTTACGACTCTAGCAGAAGGCTTCAACTACGCAAACTGCTATCCAATCAAAGCAGTGGGCATTATTCACCTTTAAAGCCTAAAACTAGAAAACTAGAAAATAGTCAACTGGGTTGTTATTTTATAAACATGAGTGGAAATATTTTCCAGGGAACATTGATATATTCATGCCTATTTTCTTATTCTTTACTTAATATTCTATATCTTCATAATGCGAAACACAGAGCATGTTGACTAAAATTTTCAAAAGTGCTGTAATACACAAACTAGAGCTACAGTACTGTCAGAATATTGTTTTATAAGATAAAACCAGCCGTATGGTTTGATCCAAAACATGGTCCTAATCCTGCTTTGGTCCCTGTGTTTTGAAAAACATGTTTAATTGGGTTTCACAAAGACAGCACAGCGCTGGATAACAGAAAATTTGTGTTTATAGCCTGAGACAATAGCCCTCCATTAAATAAACATCCAATCATATACAGGTAAACAAATATGCCTATTGCAATTATTTCTTGAGCGAATGCACAGGAAAGACATAAACAACCTGAAATTGTCTTGAGACTTCCTGCCTTGTCTGAATGCCTCCTGATGTGTGTCGAGAATAAAACATGAAGATGTGAAGAACATTATGAGCAATCACCTGTAATCAGAATTTCTGAGCAGGTGGGCACCTCGCGTTCTTCGATTTCTATATGTTACTGTATATAGTAGATTCCATCAGCCCACCCATCACCAGCCCCTTTTGATTTTCAAGGTGGAGCACATTATAACACGTGGCACATTATTTCACAGTTGCAGATAAATGGATAGGATAAACATAGGGTAACATAATTATGATTAAGACACAATTGAAGATGATTAGGATATATGTAGAGTGATGTTTACAGTCAAATAGGACAAAGTTTGACATTTTGCATGTAATAAATCCATGCTAAAGTTGATCTGTCAATAGCTGCCATCTGCGGAGAGAACAGCCTGGCCTCCTGCCTTCAAACCCTCATCAAACCATGGTCTTGCTCCAGCAAATCATGCTCATTAAAATCCTACCAATTCCTTCATCCACAAATTACAATACAATACAAATTACAATCTACCCATAAAAGACTGAATAGTTGTGTTTAGTAATATTGAAGAAATTGAAGGACAATGAGCAAAACTGCTCCAACTCTAACTTAAATAACTTACCGAGTCAAGGCCCAGGAAATTGACTTCAAAAATATCCAAATAAGAGTATCAACAAATATTAATATCATATAAAACTGTAGCCAATGTAGGCTTTTTGTCCTGCAAGCTTTTTGTATTTCTGTGAATAGTTCAAGAAGCCACTTTGTACAATACACCTTATATTTTGATCGTTTAATCCAACCTGATGGGGCATAAGAGCAAACATTGTACAAATATGCTTCCCCAGACATCACTTACAGTACTTTAAAAAAAAACTGTGGCACATAGGAGCATTGCTTTGCTTCAAGTGATGAATAATTTAATTCACCCACTTGGGACAATTGTCTCCTCTGACCACTTCTCTGTGCTCATGAACCATGAATTCAAGCTAATGATGTCTCCAAAGAAACACAGAATAGATGCATGTATGTAACTCGCAAGCTTACACAAAACATTAGACATAACTTTTTGGCTCAACACTGTTACTTAGCAAAAACTAGAAACATGACATCATCTAAAAATGTAGGGACATATAACTGGTATTGGATTCATCTTTTTATCCTGATGATATGCAGCTCACATGGTGGAGCAAAGTGGGTATAAACAATAGAAATCAAAACATGGTTAAAAAGAAGCATTAAATCACAATACACGTGTGTACTTTATATGAGCACACATTTGTTTTAACGCATGATGATGACTGTCTTTTAAAACCATGTACTAAATATATGATGATTCCTACTTGCATAACTTTTGTGATGTCATAAATTGTCAATGTATTGAAGTGCAGTTGTGAGACTATTAAAATAATTGTATACTGTATTTGTGGCGGTTATACCTCAACACCTCCTCAGGGCTGCTGTATTACTTATTAACTTACAAAATAAATGTTAAAATAGCATATATAATCTAAAATAAACATAATCTATAGATTTGTATCACTTTATAAATACAGCAACCTAAAGTCAGTTATTTCTTGTGGGGTGTATGATCATTACACAACACAGTCTTCCAATTTAACCATTTGGCACCGTGATGCCCACAGGTCTTAAAGCATTTTAAAATCTGGCATCTTCCTCTCTCCTTATGTGCAGGTCATTACCTCCCTGAAACATGGGCATATCAGAAGTCAATTACCTTTGATTGTCATAAAGAGGGCCAATCAGGCACGAGTCCCTCTGAAATAGTCTTGTTAGTGCAGCTCATAAACTCATCATTGGGAAACACAGATAAGGGGCGCTGGTTCACAAAGAGTGTTTCTTCTTTAATCACGGAGCTGAAATGAGAAACAGAAACTAGGAAGCGTCACACAGATTATTAGCTAATTCTCCTTAATGAACATTTCAAGTTTCTTGAGAGATACCGCAGAGCTCAGCGTGTGTTCAGCTCGAGGTCACAGTGAAAAGACCTGAAGCCGTCACTGTGATTGGCAGCATATGATCCCAACCTAATGGGGTAAACGCATATGGCGCGATGACTTTTGTCTGCTAAATTCTCAGCCAGCTCAGTACGTAGTGTCCATAGAAAAACGAATGTGTTTTTCATTCGGTCGCTCAAGATGCACATAGGATTACGGTCAATGACGTGAGTCAAATGATCTAAACACTACGTCATACATCGACAATCGAAAAGGAGAAGCGCTTCAGGCTATCTGTTTCAAGCTACATTAAAAAAAAAAGGAAACAAACTTTTGCACTTGAGGCAAAAAGATTATTTTTTGTAATTAAAAGCCCTTTTGTGAAGGCCTGCCCAATCTAACTATTATTAAAATTAATTAATAAAAATGTAACCCTACATAAAATGACCCACGTGATGACCTTTCACCTGACTACCTCATCTGGAACGACCCCTCACGTTCAGACGCCTTCAGTAGTTTAGCGCATTTTCAAGGATACAAACCGTTTGCGGCGGTGTGCTTGTTTACTTATTATTTTTATTATTATAAGTAGTAGTAGTATTTTACAAGAACGCAGAGAAGAGAGCATGCACGGCATGTGTTACATCTACACACAGCAATATAAACAAAGGTGCCTGTTCACTTCTTAAATCGATCTTTGCCGTTTGGGGGAGAAACATTTCACGGACATCGAGGGGTCTGGTCTTTGTTATTTGACTAAAACTGTTGATACTTTGGATGTATTATTATTACAGTATTTACGGTAGAGTGCCTTCAAAACAGTTGTAAATTATGTCAGCCCACAGTTTTATAGCATATTGCCTACATTCTTACAACACAATATGTTATGAAGTATGATACAGTGGACACGGTTATTTTGAATAGTAACCATGTCCTACAAAGTTTACTATAACAGCTGTTGTTCTGTACAACAGAGAGGAAACCTTAAAGGGACAGTTCACCCAAAAATAAAAAATGATATCATGATTTACTTACCCTCAGATTGTTTCAAACCTGTATACATTTCATTGTTCTGCTAATCACAAAGGAAGAATGTCAGTAACCAAACAGATCGTATCCCCCATTGACTCCAATACTATTTCTTTTCCCTACTATGGCAGTAAATGTGGATGAGATCTGTTTGGTTCCTGACATTCTTCCAAATATGTGTTCAACAGAACAAAAACATTTATACAGGTTTGAAATAATCTGAGGGTGAGTAAGAGATGACAGAATTTTCAGTTTTAGGTGGACTATCCCTTTAAAGTTTGGACAATTTAATTCACTTCAGTTTCTAATCCAAGACTTATGCAAATAAAATATTTTTGAACTTTTAAACATTGGAATGGTCTTTTCTGTTTCTTTTTCAAAACTGCATCATGGCATTTGCTGATGTATCAATACAGAAGCATCCATATTGATACATGTATCAGCAAGGAATTCATCACGATATGCAGTATTGATGTTTTGAGCACAGCCCTATTTAAAGCCTTGTTCCATGTGCCCCTTTTATACTATGAGCATCTGCCCCTTTAAAGGTCTCTGCATGGCCCTGGCTTGCAGAGATTAATTTATGATGGGTTCAGCTTTACAACAGCGACAATACGCAGGGTTTAGAAAAAAGATGGTCTATATTTAGCATAACTGATATTTGGTAAAGTGTTAGTAATGTAATGTAAAATAAATGTTATATAAATGTTTTTTTTTTCTCTGAAACACACATTGTAGGTTTTACATTCAAACGCTTCATTCCTCCTCAACTATATGTATTTACATATACATATATGCATTCATGACCAAAAATGTATATTCTGACAAACCTCAAAGAACAACACACTATCCCATACACATAATAGGTAAGATTAAGCTTGGACATTACTTGCATGGCCTTGATAAAGGTTCAAATTAGCATTTATCTATAAACACATGAATTTTCAAGTGTTCAAGTGAATGAAATAAAAACATGGATGTAGGATAACAGTGATAGATATAGGCCTCTAGTCTACCATCTTAATGCTTTCTGTATGCATGGAAAAGAGTAAGACCATATACTCACTTTTGCTGTGGTATCTGCCTGGAACATTCAGCAGGGTTCAGCATCCTTGTCTATTGATTAATTAATAATGCATAAAACAAGCAAAAGAATGCGTGAAATCTGTACACTGGAGGAGGGAGATGTGACGGTGACGTCATCAGTCGCACTTCGTTCCGTTAACTTGTTGGGAAAAGAGCGAGGCGAGCTGCTTGGCACAGAGTGGAGAGAGCGCACGAAGAAATAAATCCGTACACGGTAAGCACTCGCACCTTTTTTCAATATATCTATATCTAACTTTTTAATAATATACCATTGAGTAAATAGTAATGGGAGCAAATATGTGGAATTCATTAAAGAAACGTTTACTTTATACCAATATATATGTGCGTAACGATGTTTGGTAAAATACATGTTTATATCTCTCGTTCTACATTATTTTATCAAATGAAACGAAATCGTACTTACGAGATCATTTCTGCGTAAAGTTTTCATCACAACGTGAATTTGTGTATGTAGTCCTCAGTCAATATTTTGTATCATCCTCAGATCTCGTGATGTGCAGAGAGACAGATGAGAGACACCGACCACCATAGATTTGTGGAGATACCTGCGATAGCCAGAGCGCAGCTTGGTAAAGTCAAGAAAGTTACCATCGGAAGCGCAACTGACACAATATGGAAAACACCACACGCCTGTTCGACCCAAATCCAACATGCAACTTTAGCATGTACTTATATTACGACTCTCCGAATCGGAGCGACTTGAACTGTACGCCTCCCGCTGACTACTTTTACGCAGATCTGTATGTGGTCCTTCCGGTTATTTACTCCGTGATATGTGCAGTAGGTCTGACGGGCAACACGGCGGTCATCTATGTGATCCTGAAGGCACCCAAAATGAAGACGGTGACCAACATGTTTATTCTCAACTTGGCGATCGCAGATGACCTCTTCACTTTAGTTTTGCCCATCAACATAGCCGAGCATCTGTTACACTACTGGCCATTCGGCGACGTGCTGTGCAAAATCATTTTAAGCATTGACCATTATAACATCTTCTCAAGCATCTACTTTCTGACCGTTATGAGCATAGACAGGTACCTGGTAGTGCTGTCGACGGTGCGCTCCAAGCGCATGCCGTATCGCACATACCGGGCTGCTAAGATAGTCAGTCTGTGCGTGTGGCTGCTGGTGATCCTCATCGTGATGCCCTTCACAGTGTTCGCAGGAGTGTACATCAATCCCGAGAGGAAAAGCTGCGTGCTGAGTTTCCCCAGCCCTGAAAGTTCATGGTTCAAAGCGAGCCGGATATATACCCTCATTTTGGGCTTCGCCATCCCAGTGTCTACAATTTGCATCCTTTACACCATGATGCTGTACAAATTAAGAAACATGCGGCTGAACACCAACGCAAAAGCGCTAGACAAAGCAAAGAAAAAAGTGACTATCATGGTGTTCATCGTGCTGGCCGTGTGCCTGTTCTGTTGGACGCCTTTCCACCTCAGCACCATCGTAGCGCTAACCACGGACCTCCGGACCACGCCGCTTCTTATCGGGATTTCGTATTTTATCACCAGCCTGAGCTACGCCAACTCTTGTCTTAAACCCATTCCTTTACGCGTTCCTCGACGACAGCTTCAGAAAAGCCTTCAAGAAAATGTTAGAATGTAGACACGCATGAATGTAACCAAAGTTTAATCAACTTACAACATTTCAGTGCATTTCATTTGAAAGTAGGCTATGCCAGTGTCCAGTGAGCAGCTCGTGTAGGCACACATGCAAGTTGACTATGTTTGTGTTGTCTCAGCCACTTCCTTTCTCTTCTCACACAACAAGAACGTTATTTTCCTTGCAGTAAATTCAAGGATGAGCGTTTGTCTCCCTCTCGTGCTTCTCAATCGCCTGTGCTTTCTTTAAAGTAACATAACGGGACTGACATATTTTGAAATGTACTGTAGGAACGTTGAAACATTAATGTGCTCCATGTGCTCAAGTAGGGGTTGTGTGTATATATTTGTATAGTCCTGCTTTTGTCACATGAAGCATCATCAGAGTTGTTCTCTTTCGGAATGAATACGATGTAAAGCATTTATGTTTGTGTTTATCAAGAGGTGTTGGTTTAATAATACTTTAATACGCTGAAATGCTGTGATGCGATCTTTGCTTGCTGGGATGCACATTTGATATCATGCAGACCAACACTTTGAAGCATACATGTAACATTGCTTTTTCAATAGATGTTGTAAATAAAATGAACGAAATCAGTTGTCTTTTCTTTGGAGGTTGTGGTAGATTGATACTGTTACTCCAGCAAGTCGCCACAGTTTTATGCATCATCTTGAGCATTCCACCACGAGGGACGTTTCTGATAATGAAGATAATAAAGCAGTGACTGTTGCTTACATTCACACGGCCTCAAATTATGACATTTATGATGCTGGCCTGTTGTGTATAAGCTAAATTCGCAAAGCAAAATCACTGAAAAATGGAAATGGAAAATAGGACTTCCACACATCTACCTCATCTGTTCATAGAATAATTAAATGCGGAGTTTACGGTAAGAGATGACAGAAGTTCTCTTATGATGTCATTGCCAGGACTAGATGACGAAACATTCTTTAAGAACTCATTGGAACAATATGATACAGCCTTCTGTAAACACACATTCACTGAAGAAGTAAAATCAATTATTAACTGTAGCTTTGGGTCACGTGATGGACCGACCAGTGTCTTGGCAACCTGCTAAACAGACATTCCCAAGCAAACCAATTGATTTAACGTTGAATCAACTTTGCGATTAACATTGATTTAGCATGTAATACATGATCAAAAGTATTTTTAAAGCTTTCAAGAAGGAACGAGGTGCTGTAGTAATTTTCGCAAGAAAGGGTTCTTCAAAACACGCCACCTGGCGGTATAGATTTGTGGTACTGGATTTGTGCGCATTCACGCTCGTATTGTCACCAGGCAGTGACGCGCTCAACACCTCGAGGGTGTATAAGGGCTGGACCCGGTTCCTTCACAGTATATGAATCTCAGGGTTTATTTCTACAATAAAACGGTTGTTATTTTTTGTTCAAAAGATACATTCGTCAACAGTTCAAAGATAAATCAAATGTATAAAAGGTTAGAACAATATTTTGAAAGCCGTTGATTTAGCTGATATTTATTGGATTATGATTTTGCAGTCTAGTGGAAGCGATGGTATTATGGTGAAGCAAATTCAACGACTGTGAATCAACTTTACAAACGCATGAAAGGAGACACGTTCTCTCGGTAACTGCGCGTGACAGACAGCAGAGGGCAATGCGCGATCACATTTTCTGCCTATCTTGGCCTTTTCAAATATATACTTCAAATGTAAATTACTCGTCACATTACCAACGTTGGCAATAACCATAAAATATTATATACCTACATAGCCATATATATATATAGGCATATACCTGTGCGTAATTGACGATGCTTGGAGGAAAATTGCCGCATTTTATAACTGATATAAGCTTTTTTAAATGACATCAAAAAAAAAACTTAGGTCATATTTAGGTCACAATATTTTCCCCACCATGTCTTGCCCATTATCTGAAAAGCCACATGCCTATACAACTTCGTGTAGTTATCAATAGTTCGTAATGACGCTAGATGGCGCTCGTTCATCGCCATCTTTTTGCTGTGCACCCTTGAACACCTGTTGTCCCGTTTGATGTTTTCCAACGACAAACTACCACTTATATTAAAAAGTGTCACTACGTTTAGCAGACTGGCAGGCATTAAACACCGCCCAAGACTGATCCATATCCTTATAATATTGACGTCTCCAAGACTTTAAAGATGAAAAGCTTTGCTGTTGCCTCATGTTACATTGTGATAGTGATCAAGTCACAATTGCAATTGACTTTGTGACACTCGGTCGAGCTCTGTTGCAGACACTGGGGTCTGCTGGCCTTTGATTTGCCTGTCACCTGTATCTGAGATTGAAGTCTCTCCCGCATCCTGTGTCCAGAAGTCAAACACGCGTAGGGGCGCCCAGTCAGAAACTTCAATTATGGCCCCATCCTCTGCAGCCTCGCAAATCAATGACATGCTGTTGGGGAGATGCCTATCCTGTGGGGGAATGTGTCTGTCTGAGATAAAGAAATGGAAAGCCATGACAAACGTGATCTCATTACACTTCTCGGTGTTAAGATCTGTTCAAAATGTTTATTGCAGACTGATGTTTTAAAAAATGGTTGAGAGTATTGTTTCCTTAAGTAACATGAAACATGCGAGATATTATACATTTCGTGAAGATCATGTTGCTTCAGTGTCGGTGAAAGTATCGGATTTGAGCACTGAAATCAATGTAGATGGAGCAGCGAGAGTTACACACATTCTGAGCAGAGAGTGTGTGTAAAGGTGAACCGCAGAGACCAGAAACCAAAAGAACCTCTTAACCTCCAGAGAGCACAGCAAAATTACTTCCTATTTGAAACTTGACAAAAAATACAATACCAGCTCACAGCAAGTTTTATCTTAAATGCTTGACATAGTCAACTTGTCAAAAAATGACATGGACGTATGACGAAGTATTTTGTGCTCAACAGCATTCGTAAGGTTTCATAAAGTTTTATTAGAAAATCTGTTTCGTAACAACTTTTCTTAGTCCCTTATTGGACCACTCTCCTGGAAAAGCACGCCCATGATTCAACCCGCCAGAGTGAGAAGAAAGAGCACGCCCACGCGTCAACCAGGGAGAGCGTGAGATGGAGCTTGCGCACACATCAACCAGCTGGAGCAAGAGAGAGAGAACACTGCGTTCGCGAAGTTCAGCTGTGTTAAATTTGTTCACTGCACTTCGGTGAGGAATGTTATATAAACAGTGGATATAATGCTGGATTTGGAGATCGTTTGAAATTGATAGATGGAGCGGTGCCAGCGCTAAAAGATGCCGGACATGAACCGTACACGGTAAGTGAAACTGAGTCATATGTCTGTGTTTTTTTATTGGCCATGAGTGCGCACCTGCACGTGTGCAGGAGGTCGTCTGTTTTCAGAAATAATTTTACAGCTGTGTCTGCCTTTAATAAATGTGATCAAACTAAAGACTCTTTGAAGATATACAAGTATTCAATACTACTCTATGTGTCAGGGGTCGGGAACCTTTTTAAAACAAAGAGCCATTTTTCTAGTTTTGGTTAATGAATTTTTGCAAAGCAGCCATTGCAGAAACTACTTTATATATTTTCATGTTTTTTATTGTGCATTCCAATAATATCAATCAAACCGCAGTCGCCTTGTTTTGATTCAAGCCATAATAACTCAAAAATACAGCTAACTAACACAATAAAAACATGATTTTTGAAAATGTAATCTCATTTTGTAACCAAACTCTTCATTCAATCAAACTTAATTATATCTAACATATAACAATTTAAAAAAGTGCACGTTACTATAGTACTGAACCTCGACTTTTTGAAATGCTGCAGCTCAGATGTTTGACATCAGAGTACCGCCAGAATGTTTCGAATGCACACAGAGCCATGATGTCATACACCGTTCGGTCTGCGCAACACCTCATAAAAGAGCGTCTTGAACATAACTAGCGTCTTGCTAATAGCTTTGTTGTTTGGTTCGTACTTGGTCAAGACACTTACATACCAGCATTGAAACTCCTCTGTCAACCTTGACAGCTGTATGTATTGACTTCAGATGATTCATATGTGAGAAAGACTGCTCACACGGATAAGAGAAGCTAAAAACAGCGCATCAATACTGACGCGTCGATGTTTGCTTCCATCTGCTCACCAGATACTTTGCTGCATGGTGTGTTTTTAAAACTTTTTACATGTGATTATAGCGAGCCAACGAGTTATGTATGATATGCCACAGAGAGCCATAACTTTCAATAAAAGCATGACGCTCGCTCTTCTGTACTCCTCGCGCTCAGGGTAGCTTGAATCTGGGCTGCGGGTGCAAGAGGTTGCCATAGAAACGTTGTTTGCCTTTGATTAGTGTCGTGACGCTTGCGCATAGCACTGCATGCGTGTATTGGCCAGTACAACCTGAAATATTCATATACTGTATAGTATGATGTTTGTTACCATCAAATGATGGTGAAGGGTAAGAAACCTGGCGAGCCACATGATTTTTGAGAAGAGCCACAGGTTTCCGACCACTGCTATAGGTAAGATTAATATGAGATTGGCAGAAACTGCGTGTGTTACGTCCGCTTTAAACAAGTATCTTATCATATCTCAGTCTGTCAGCATGGTCCATTTCCAGTCATTCGGGGACTTGAGTGCCAAATGACCTTACTCCGTGAGCACTTGTTACTTTTACACAAAAGCAGAGCTTGTGCCGCTCTCTTTTGCAATGATCCTCTGTAGGTAACATCCATTTTTTAACATCCTCTTCTGAAAACATCTGAACACATCTTCAGGAGACAATTCGTGTTTTATGCCGAATCATCTGCCAGCTGCCTCCATTTAATTTCATGTGGATAAAAAGATCATGCTCTTGTTAAGAGTACTGTTGCGAATGCAAGCCTACAGTCTACTTATACAGCTACAAAGAAAACTGACAAATGTTATCAAGTATGCAAACCGTCACTGGCCAATTATAAGCCCAAGTGAAACTGGTTGTGCCCAATAGAGACTCTAAAATCAATTGCACATTTCTCTGATGTCTGGACTGACTCACACTGCCCACATGCAGATGTGGTTTAACAAGCGTCCAGTCTGTCTGGCTCACATCCATTCAGAGCAATTTACAACTCAGCAGTAATGTGGCATTGATTCGGCTCCAAACAAAGCAAATTCTCCTTTCTGCAGAAAAATGCCACAATTCAAGGAATAATCATTTCGAAAGGTTAAAAACAAACCCGTGTGTCAACAACTCATATGCACTTAATTTTAAAGACTGATAGAGACCTTTCTCGTCTCCTGGCGTAACATTTGCTTCTGCCTTCTGTCTATTGATCAGGGACAACTTATTTAAAAACAAAATTGATCACCAACTTACAAACTGTTCAATGGCGAGGCAGTTTGCCCTTCTCCAAAGAAGACAAATGAGCTTGCCGGTAATTCCATAATGCATAAGGATTACAGTGTTGCCATGGAACCCAAAACCAATTGTGGTTCATGTTTTTTTCGATGCAAGTTTGCTTATGAAATTGGATGAAATGAATGTTACTGCAGCATATATGTTTGGAATTTTGAGGTATCTTTTTGAAATGCTGTAAAACGTCAAATAAGAGAAAAAGACTGCAAATCGGGTTTAAAATAGCATAAAATTACATTTTATTTAACATAATTTTAACTTTGAAAAGTTAAATAAAGGAACGTTTGATTCTGCCGTCCCAGCTGCCGGAATGTTTTTGTTTTTTGTGTGTGTTTTTACACTGTACAATGTCTGTATGTGGGAGATAAACACAGGTTTGTTTCTATACATTGCAGGATATCACAGACATAATGCCTTTTACACTGTAAACACTCTCACCCCATACCTAAACATATTCCTCAAACAAAACGTTTCTGCATTTTAACATGTTCAAATAAGCATTTGATAAGCATATGGCTTTCCTCCGGCTCAGTGGTTAGAGCATGGGGCTAGCACAACGCCAATGTCATGGGTTCGATCTTAGGGGATTGCACATAGTCAGAAACAAAAATGTATAGTACAATGCAATGTAAGTCGCTTTGGCGTTTGCCAAATGCATAAAAATGTAAATGTAAAATATGTTAATAATGTTTAATAATTCGAGTTGTGAGGATGACTTTTCATTGTAGGGAGTAGGGACATTTAAAACCTGCATGCACACACACACACACACACACACACACACGCACACACACACACACACACACAAAGAGAGATAAACTCATCTGCCCTCAGGTAAGGTGAAAATAAAAGAGACTATAAATGAGAAACAGATAATTGATATCTGATCTGAAGAAATGCATAGTTCCTGTACTTTTCACCAGAGGTCATGACTGTGTGCGTATAAAATGGGGTGATATTTTTTGATTGCACTCAAAGAACAGAAATATCCATGAATTTCAAGAAGTTATTCATTTTTTGTTATTTTGCACAGAAATCAAACTTTAAATCAATCCCCTTCCATTACCAGGTTTTCCATGATCGTGGGAATCTCTCCCCTTTACACACCCTCCTGACCTATGTGTAGACCCTAGACGCAACAAATACCTCCACACCAGAGAGAAGAAATATGTCTCCCCGCTGACCTCTGAGTTATGGTGGTTGTCTCCGACTCCTTCTGCTTTGCTTTGGGATATGAAGGTGTTTGCGAGGACGTGTGTGAGAGGCCACATAAGCATTAGTCTGCAATGCTTTTTATTACCCCACACGTCTTCTCGCTGTCACAGCATAGCTGATACAAAGACATTTGGATAGAGGCGCCGTGGGACACATACACCCCCGCACGCAAACAGCACAAACACAAGTAAGATTTACATCAGCCTATCCATTCGTGCAGGCCCTTCATTGGCTGATGGTATCCAGACCCCCACAATCCTCGGTCGATATTCTGCATACCAAAGCAGCAGTCACAAACTTAAATATTAAAACATAGTTAAGATGATTGGGTCAAGAAATTGCTTAGTGATGGGAATGAGGAATAGGGAGCGATCCTTGCGGAGCAAAGGTTGCAGCACCAAACTGTAGCAGGTGCTAAGGAGAGGAGTCGAGAGTGCTAGTGCACTAATGAAATGGCATCGTGTGATTGGCTGAGGGTGCCGCTTGAATAAAATATCTTCTAGTAGGATGAAGATGAAACCTTTCTTCAATCTGGTAATGTAGGATTTCTCTGCTGGTTGTGCATATCAAGCAGGGATGAAGCTCTATGTTATTTATTGTCACTTCTCAGTCAGGTGAATAAATCTTTTAACATCGATACACAAATTAATTTTGGGTTTGAAGAATTCATAATTTACATTTCTTCACTTGGCAGACACTGTTATCCAAAACACAGGGCATTCAGGCTTAACCTGTGCGTCATGGGAATTGAATCCATCACAATGACATCATTTGCACCACTGAGCAACATGAACTACTGTACTGTATGACAGCCAATACAACTGAAGATGGTACACAAACACAAAGTCTCATTTCAAATTATTTTACACTTCTTAATGCATTTGGAGTTATGACTATAAACCTTAATAATGGGATAGGTTACATACAAATAAAAGTTGTGTCATCGTTTATTCACCCCTGTGTCATTCAAACCCTGTAAATTATTCTCTCTTCTATATAAAGCAAAAGATATTTTGAAAAACGTCTCAGTTTTTTGTCCATAGCAGTGAATGCGGGCCTAGGTTGTTTGGTTAAAATTCTTCAAAATATTTTCTTTTGTGTTCTGCAGAAGAAATAAAGTCATACAGGTTTGAATGTAATGAGGGTGGGTACATGAAACGTAATGGAAACGTAATGGATATATAGTGATGGAACAAGTATATTCACAAGCATTTCAGCATGCTTCTCAATCTTATGGTTTGAATTCAAAAGCTTTTTCCATCTATGTGCTTATTCCAGTAATGCAATTTCCTCAGTTCCAGATAATCAAACATTAACATGCATGTATAGATCCCAGCTCAGTTGCCACTTCCCTCCATTCCACCCCACCCTGTTCTGTCAAATCACATTCAATCTTACAACACACTTTTTGCACGAATAAAAAGGAAAGAAGTGGATGAATTTAAGTCTGGGTCTACATATTTATTGCTTTCATACAAAAAGAAATCAATGCTTATTGTTCTGTCTCTTCTTTTTCAGATTCAGTGTTATCAAACTACAGCTGAGCAATGAATGAACAATGAACATTCAATGGAACACTTTTGAAAGAATCTTCTAGGAAATCCACAAAAGCATTGAATTGCATACCGCGGTAACAAGTGAAAATGGATTTCCTCCAGCTGCCATTTTTTTCTTACAGCGTCCGTGAATGTGATTTTAAAATATGAATCGCAAAGCAAATGTATCAATGTCAAGATAACATTAAAGGCAAGTTCATTTTACTTTTAACTGCATTATACCTTTGGTTTCAGTCAGTTTACTTTTCAATCTATAGCAGCAAACATCAGTGAGTCAAACGGAGTCTTTATCCCCTACAAATTTAATTCCACAGTGCAGCTTATGGCAACATCAAGAAAAACGCTGAAGCAATTATCAATGCAAACACTCTTTCTGATGTATGATAGAAATACAAAACCTTAAATCCAGATAATCAATTCTTACATCTTAATAATGGATAATGAACAACTCTAAAATCTTAAAATATTTATTTTCCTAAAGGACACATCACATTTCTTTATGCGGCAAATTAAAACAGTAGCATTTAGGTTTTCCTCAGGTCTTCCTTTAGTTTTCTCTAGCGATGTCTGCTACCTATATTTGTTCTGGGCTGCACTGAATCATGAAGGATATAAAATAGATGTTGTTGCCATGACCTTTGAAAGTTCCTGGAAGAAAGCATCCCTTTAAGGACACAATAATTACACAGACAGTGAATGATGTGACTGAAAGCATGTTCATTTTTATTCTCTGTCTGAATAATGTTACGTGCTGTATTGCAACAATTCTATATCTTGCACGTAACTTTCACTACTTTTATTTTACGTGTTTATTTCCACACGTGCTGATTACAATAGAGTCTGATTTATGGTTTGGTTATTACTGTGTCTAAAGATTTTCACTAGTTTAGTCTATAGTGGTTATACTCCTCCTTGAACTGCCACCTTACCGTGGTGGAGGGGTTTGAGCACCCGAAAGACCCTAGGAGCTATGTTGTCTGGGGCTATATGCCCCTGGTAGGGTCTCCCAAGGCAAACAGGTCCTAGGCGACGGGTCAGACTAAGAGCGGTTCGCAAAAACCTTATGATGACAATAAATTGGAGGACCGTGACGTCGCCCGGTATGGCGCAGCCGGGGCCCCACCCTGGAGCCAGGCCCGGGGTTGGGGCTCGTATGCGAGCGCCTGGTGGTCGGGCCCCCCCCCATGGGGTCCGGCCGGGCACAGCCCGAAGGAGCGACGTGGGGCCACCCTCCCGTGGACCCACCACCTGCAGGAGGGACCGTAAGGGGCCGGTGCAAAGTGGATCGGGCGGCAGTCGAAGGCGGGGGCCTCGACAACCCGATCCCTGGACGCGGAATCTAGCTCTAGGGACATGGAACGTCACCTCTCTGACGGGGAAGGAGCCTGAGATTGTGCGTGAGGTTCAGAGATTCCGACTAGAAATAGTCGGGATCACCTCTACGCACAGCTTGGGCTCTGGAACCACTCTCCTCGAGGGAGGATGGACTCTTCACCACTCTGGAGTTGCCCCATGGTGAGAGGCGGCGGGCTGGTGTGGGTTTGCTTATAGCCCCCCAGCTCAGCCGCCATGTGTTGGAGTTTACCCCGGTGAACGAGAGGGTCGCTTCCCTGCGCCTTCGGGTCGGGGATAGGTCTCTCACTGTCGTTTGTGCCTATGGGCCAAATGGCAGTGTAGAGTACCCGCCTTCTTGGAGACTCTTGGAGGGGGCTGGAAGCGCCCCGACTGGGGACTCCGTCGTTCTGCTGGGGGGACTTCAACGCCCACGTGGGCAACGACAGTGACACCTGGAGGGGCGTGATTGGGAGGAACGGCCCCCCTGATCTGAACCCGAGTGGTGTTCTGTTATTGGACTTCTGTGCTAGTTACAGTTTGGCCAACGAACACCATGTTCAAGCATAAGGGTGTCCATCAGTGCACATGGCACCAGGACACCCTTGGCCGGAGGTCGATGATCGACTTTGTAGTTGTTTCATCTGACCTACGGCCGTATGTCTTGGACACTCGGGTGAAGAGAGGGGCGGAGCTGTCAACTGATCACCACCTGGTGGTGAGTTGGATCCGATGGCGGGGGAGGAAGCTGGACAGACTCGGCAGACCCAAACGTACTGTGAGGGTCTGTTGGGAACGTTTGGCCGAATCGCCTGTCAGAGAGATCTTCAACTTCCACCTCCGGCAGAGCTTCGACCAGATCCCGAGGGAGTCTGGAGACATTGAGTCCGAGTGGACCATGTTCTCCACCTCCATTGTCAATGCGGCCACTCGGAGCTGTGGCCGTAAGGTCTCCGGTGCCTGTCGAGGCGGCAATCCTCGAACCCGGTGGTGGACACCGGAAGTAAGGGATGCCGTCAAGCTGAAGAAGGAGTCCTATCGGGCCTGGCTGGCTTGTGGGACTCCCGAGGCAGCTGACAGGTACCGACAGGCCAAGCGGACTGCAGCCCGGGTGGTTGGGGAGGCAAAAACTCGGGCCTGGGAGGAGTTCGGGAGGCCATGGAGAAGGACTATCGGTCGGCCTCGAAGAGATTCTGGCAAACCGTCCGCGCCTCAGGAGGGTAAGCAGTGCCCTACCAACGCTGTTTACAGTGGAGGGGGGCGGCTGTTGACCTCGACCGGGGATATCATCGGGCGGTGGAAAGAATACTTCGAGGATCTCCTCAATCCCGCCGGCACGTCTTCCATTGAGGAAAGCAGAGGCCGAGGCTCGGAGGCGGACTCGCCCATCACCCGGGCTGAAGTCACCGAGGTAGTCAAGAAACTCCTCGGTGGCAGGGCACCGGGGGTGGACGAGATCCGCCCTGAGTACCTCAAGTCTCTGGATGTTGTGGGCTGTCTTGGCTGACACGCCTCTGCAGCATCGCGTGGCGGTCGGGGACAGTGCCCTTGGACTGGCAGACCGGGGTGGTGGTCCCTCTTTTTAAGAAGGGGGACCGGAGGGTGTGCTCCAACTATCGGGGGATCACACTTCTCAGCCTCCCCGGGAAAGTCTATGCCAGGGTACTGGAGAGGAGAATCCGGCCGATGGTAGAACCTCGGATTCAGGAGGAACAGTGTGGTTTCCGTCCTGGTCGTGGAACACTGGACCAGCTCTATACCCTCTCCAGGGTGCTGGAGGGTTCATGGGGTTTGCCCAACCAATCCACATGTGTTTTGTGGATTTGGAGAAGGCATTCGACTGTGTCCCTCGCGGCATCTTGTGGAGGGTGCTCCGGGAGTATGGGATTCGGGACCCTTTGCTAAGGGCTATCCGGTCCCTGTACGACCGGAGCAAGAGCTTGGTTCGCATTGCCGGCAGTAAGTCAGACTTGTTTCCGGTGCATGTTGGACTCCGGCAGGGCTGCCCTTTGTCGCCGGTTCTGTTCATAATTTTTATGGACAGAATTTCTAGGCGCAGCCAGGGGCCGGAGGGCGTCGGGTTTGGGGACCACACGATATCATCTCTGCTCTTTGCGGATGATGTCGTCGTGCTGGCCCCATCAGACCAGGACCTTCAGCATGCACTGGGACGGTTTGCAGCCGAGTGTGAAGCGGCTGGGATGAGAATCAGCACCTCCAAATCTGAGGCCATGGTTCTCAGTCGGAAAAGGGTGGCTTGCTCACTTCAGGTAGGTGGAGAGTTCCTTCCTCAAGTGGAGGAGTTCAAGTATCTGGGGGTCTTGTTCACGAGTGAGGGAAGGATGGAACGGGAGATTGACAGACGGATCGGTGCATCTTCTGCAGTAATGCGGTCGCTGTACCGGTCTGTCGTGGTGAAGAAGGAGCTGAGCCGCAAGGCGAAGCTCTCGATTTACCGGTCAATCTACGTTCCTACTCTCACCTATGGTCATGAGCTGTGGGTCATGACCGAAAGGACAAGATCCCGGATACAGGCGGCCGAAATGAGCTTTCTCCGCAGGGTGGCTGGGCGATCCCTTAAAGATAGGGTGAGAAGCTCGGTCACTCGGGAGGAGCTCAGAGTAGATCCGCTGCTCCTCCACATCGAGAGGGGCCAGCTGAGGTGGCTCGGGCATCTTTTCCGGATGCCCCCTGGACGCCTTCCCGGGAAGGTGTTCCGGGCATGTCCCACCGGGAGGAGACCCCGGGGAAGACCTAGGACACGCTGGAGGGACTATGTCTCCCGGCTGGCCTGGGAACGCCTCGGTGTCCCCCCGGAAGAGCTGGAGGAAGTGTCTAGGGAGAGGGAAGTCTGGGCGTCCCTGCTTAGACTGCTGCCCCCGCGACCCGGCCCCGGATAAGCGGAAGAAGATGGATGGATGGATGGATGGTTATAAAAGTAAAAGTGTCAAACCTGTTATACAATCATAGGATAAATGATATGCATGCATATACACTAAACTCATATTTCCTGAATCAAACCAATGATCTTCTATTACAATGCTCTTCCAGCTGAGCTGAACTGATGATATTGTTTTATAAGCCGGGCTTTCATTTATCATTTTTGTGAATAAAACTAAATCAACAGTCTGTAACTTTCTGATATGGGGGTAAAATAAAAGGATAGTCAATATTAAAAACATCAAGGCCCGGTTTCACAGACACGGCTTAGCTTAAGCCAAGACTATGCCTTAGTGGAATTAAGATATTTATGTCGCTTTTATAGAAATGCCTTAGAATAATACATTACCGGTCTGCATCTTGACTGATGAACAAACAATGGAACTGATTTATTTTAAGAAATTTCAGGGCAAGTTATATTCAGTTAAGACATGTCACACATTCATTTTAGTCTAGGACTAGCCTTAAGCATTGTCTGTGAAACTGGGCTCAATTGTGCTACATTGTAGTCTAGATGTGGCTATAACAATTTATAAATATTATTTATTGATTATTATTAGCATACAAACTGACCATAAATTTAATATAACTTTGCATACATAACTTAATGTATTCAGATCATGTTTGCTGTAATTATTCAGGCAAAGTGTTACAGCTTTGGGGTTATATCATAGTACATTCTGTTCCAGTAACAATATCAATTTAACGTACCCAAAACAAATTAGGAAAAACAATAATTATTCTACCTCGCCTTCCCATTAGTGGTGAAATACTGTATGGCAATTTATGTCAGCAAGAGAAAATATACATAAACAGTCTCTGCTCCTACAGGGAGGATTTATAATATCTCCCACGGGCTCACAAACAGTGCAATGTTATAAAATACATATAGAAGTAAAAAGTAAATAAATACATTTATAAAATATATTCAGTGTTCGAATTTAGGGGAACCCCAATAAAGCATTAGGGCAGTGGCAGCATTTGACCAATCCTTGGGTATGGCAAAATTTCCTTTGGCCATACAACAATGACATTCCAAAGTAACGGAACCATAAATTATACCACATCATATCTAAACAAACGTGTACAAGAATCCACGAAACTGAGACACGAGACTTACATATAACAAACCCTACCCTATCGTTTAAAATGTGCTTTTTAAAGGTGTAAATCTGTGACATTCAAACGAAAACACAGGTAATCCAAAAAGACGCAAGTACATTTTTTTATTATTCACATATAATGTAACAAATATAATTCATCCTACAATATTTATACAGCTGGATTGAGGAGATGAGATTGTTATGTGACTGTTAAAATAAAAAATTATAATTGCCAATTTATTGGCATATGTCGACATTAAAGACCTCACTACCCCTTATCTTACCATACATTTTATTATTAAACACATGTAAGACATTTTTTAATAGTTTCTTCATTTTTTTTTAATAAATGCCTGCATGATCTAATATGTGATGAAAATGTAGACAAGTGAAATGTGGATTCGAACGTGCATCGCGATAGTTTCAAAATAACTAGTCGCGCGTCTTACTCACTCTCCCATTAAAGCTGTTGGTGAGTGCACTCTAAAATAGACATGCTTCCGACACCCATGCAAGAAATATACAGCAGTCTAAAATATTTTGATTATCTTTAATGTGCATCATTATGCAAACTTTGTTTCCACTGTTTTGTCTGAATGCTCGGGTATGGCAACTGCCCCTGCATTAGGGACCCCCTAGGTAAAAAATAGACAGGGGGATCCTTTAGATATCTGAAGGAATTCACAATGAAAAAAATCTACATTTTGTGCAGACAAGATACTGTAAATATTGTGAATTAATCATTTACAATAAGTCCATTACATCTATTTTCAGGCGACTTGTTGTGCGCCCCAAAATGGTGGCGACATCATGGGACGATTCAATACATGCACTCAATATATCTTCATATATCAAAGCCTTGTTTTATAAATAGAAACAAATAACAAGAAAAAAGTTCTTAGAATGTTTGGAAAATACTAGCGACTCAATTTGACAGGAGAATCACAATGCTGAAGAAGAATAGAGCCACATCGAATCAGCAGGCAGTCTGCACTCATCTCCCTCTTACTCGGAGTCATGCTGCTCTCTTATTATAGGATATAGAAATCTAATACCTTCTGGCTATTTTCCTCACTTTACACACCGGCTCTCATGCTGGAAAGGAAAATCATAGCTTTATCTCAATATATACAGTATATCACCTTGGAATACAAAGCCTTCTATAGTAAAAATCAATAAACTTCTGCCTCAGATAGAAATGGGCACTAGATCAGTGGTTCTCAAATGGGGGTACGCGTACCCCCAGGGGTACTGCAGGGGTACTGCAGGGGGTACTTGAGAGAAACTGACATTTAGGATTAAATAATGAAATTAAATAAACTATGATAATAGTATTTTTATGTGAAATTAGGACTACACAAAGATGCATAAAAAATAAATTAATACATTTAGATATAATAACTGTTTGACTCTCATTTCACTGAATTTTATGGCAAAATGTTGTTGTCAGGTCAAGGGGTACTTGGCTTGAAAAAATCATTAAAAGGGGTACTTAAGCCAAAAAAGTTTGAGAACCACTGCTCTAGATCATCCTTCTGGTAATATAGTTTAAATCGAGTGCTTTTCTTGGACACAAAACGGTTTGATGGCAAAGTGGTTAGGTAAAGTTTCTTTAAAAAGGTTATTAGAGTAATTTCCGACCATAGCAGAAAACCACCTGTTTATTTTTAAAGCAGAAGAGAAATATGAGCTGTTGACAAAACATTTTAGTACCGTGTTTAAAAAAGAAAGCAACATCCTTTTTTCCCTCAGCACACAAAGAGCAGAGATTCCATACAAAATGTAAATGTGAAGACACATTCAGACCATATTATATGATTTTCTTTTATGTAACGTAAACGCTGGGACTGGTAGAAAGCTGAGGTTATAAGCTTTCAAAGGTTACCATAAATGTGTAGTTTTGTGCTTCACAACGTATAGTTAATGATGCGCTATTGGACCCATCCGTGGATCCGCGGGCATGGCAGAGAGGTGAATTACATTTTAAGCTATTTTTATCACATACAATGAAAACTACATTTTGGCATGACAATTATAGCATTTCTCAAAAAGAATAATAGTTTAAAATTACATTTTTATGTAATTGAGTTCTGTAATTAGAGTCCATCCTATCCATTCTACAATGCTCCGTATGCTGGCAGTGATTCAATGCCAATTATTTAGTCATGTGGAGGGACAGAAAACACCATTTCTAAACAGGCATTCTCTTGAGGATCCTTACAAGTGTTCGAAAATGAGAAGCTTAAGAGGGCAATTCATAAGTTATGCAAACAGTTATTCATATCATAGATTTCTATAGAAACTATTTGCATTTGCGCTGCCTTTAAATGTGACTCTTTAATAAACAGATATAGAGTAATGATATTTTCAACATTAATAGGATTAAATGTGAAATGTATGTTTTGAAAGCTAACCAAAATACTGAGAGACAAACAACTCTAGAAATCAGGGTGAATTGCCTCCTGGTGTCTATTACCATCTTTAGAAATGAATGTGGATGCGTTTTACTAAAACAACCTTCCATCGCTGCAGAGCGATGCAGAGACGCTGCTGAGATGTATTCTGCTCTGCATGTGACCAGATGTGATGAGAAATGTCAGCCTGCTGTCAAGGTTTTTAAAGCTAGCAACAGTCTTCATCACACACAAACAGACACACACAAGCGTGTGCGCGCACACACACACTGCAATCTAAGGGCTATTGCCACTCACTTCAAACAGAAACTTCAATAACAAGCACTCAATGAATCACTTACTCTTTTATTATTCATCTCTCTCTCTCTCTCTCTCTCTCTCTCTCTCTCTCTTTACTGCAGTGCAGAGTCAGTCTCTGCAGTAGTCCCAACATCTCTCTCCATCAAACCCCTATCCCCCCTCTCTAACCACAGCTCAAACCCTTTAATACATCTCTACACCCCACATCTCCACAGCATCGAGAGTACAACAATAAATAGATTTTCCAAAAACCTGATCTATTTAGAGGCTGAACATTACACTGTAAACGTTATTACAGTAAACCTTTGGGGCACATTACAGATGTGTACTTTAGTGCTTATTTGAGGTCTTCACGGGTTATGCTTCTCTGGTTCTGTTCAGTTCTGTTTCTGTATAACATGTTCTTGATTTTAACATGTAAATCCAAAGCCAACAGAATAAGATAAACATACGAAGTTCCATGTACAAAATGAAAATAATAGTCACATTTTAGAATATGACAGTTAATTATGGGAAAAGCAAAATAAAGAATAATTAAAATGATTATTTATGCAAAAAAAATTAAGTTATATTTTTAGGGGTTTTACACCTTTTATTGGGACAGGACAGTCTAAAGCTGACAGGAAAGCTTTGTGCAGAGATAGGGGAGCGGCTTGGGCAAAGGACTCCCGAGACGAGATTGGAACTCAGGTGGCCATGAGCGCAATGGAGATGTTGGTACTCTAAGCATAGGGCCATTGACAGCGACTATGCAATAGACTATATGCAAGTGTGGTGATGACGTACTTCCGCTAAAATCTCTGCCATATGCCACTTCCCTGTAAACAAAATACACTGTAAACAAAATCAGTAAAAAAACTGATAAAGTATTGGCAGAAAATAACCAGCACATTTTCCCTTATTTTACGGACATTTCCATTAAAATGTAATTTAACACATTGCAAATTGTAAGATACAGGTAAAACAACTGTAAAAAATGAATACGGAAAAATCCCTTACATTAATACAGTATATTGTGCCCTATTTTTACGGATTTTTTAAGTGTAGCTTGGAGTGCTTCTCTTTTTAGTGTTTGAATAATATGTCTGATGTCATTGACTGTGATCCTATGTGCGCAGGAAGTAACTGAGTTGGCTGAGATAAAACGCAGAAGCGATTGTGAGAAGAGTTTATTATTTTTAATTATTAAAATGACAATCACCCTCCCACACCTAACCTAGGTAATCGATAAAACCGTAGGGAAATGACTAAATCACGTCCAAAATATAGAAAATACAATGACCCCGCACACTATCAGTCTTGTAAACATATGGAAGTTTACGTTTTCGGTCTTCATCAGGTACAACAATAGGTTATTGTTAATAAAAAGACGACTTATATTATCATATATAATATAGTGTTTAGCGTTTTAGCCTTCTGTTATAAAAGCTGCAGAGGGTGCCACTGGTGACACTAATTGGAATTGCAGAAATAATGGTTGCTTCCAAACAAAGTTTATTGAATTTTAATTAATTCAAATAAAATATCGATCTAAATATTATTTGAAAATGAGAAATGTTGCCTCAGCAAAAAACTAAATTAAGTTTGAGGCACTCTAATTATTAAATGAAAATGAAAAAAATACACAAACTAAATCTGAAATAAAAATGCATTTTAAATAAACTTATTTAGCAATATAATAAATAAATAAAGCATGTAACAAAATTGCTAAAATTATACTTAAAAAAATAACATGAAAACTACATATATAAAAATAAAAGCTAATTAAAAATATTTTATATATATAATATATACAATTAAACAAACCAAATTAACAAAAAAAAATTTGAAACTCATACACTCCCAGTGCACATCCAGTCCCACCCCATCTTCCATTTTTTACCCAACCTCACCAAGATCACATGCTGGATCATTTCAATAAACTCAATGCTTTAAAAGAGTAGTGGAACTACACTCCAAATGGCGTATTTACATCTGCACATAAAACAAATGTGACAGAGAAGCTCTTAACAGCACACCTTTGCACTCCTCTGTCAGACACTACACTTGCTTGAAGCTCCGGGGAACTACACATAGCCCTTCCCCCATTAGTCTTGCTGAAGAGTAAAGATTCATTTCCATCCCATACCATTCTGATCCAATCAGGTCTCACTGACCATCTACTTCCCCTCACAGAGGGAACAGATGACATCCGGACACTGGTTAATGTCATTGCCTTTGTGCAGTTGTGCTAATGAAAACGATAGCTGCCTGCAGATGACAGGAAGTGCCTTTGAGAGGGGAGGGACATGAAATACCCTGAAACACTAACAATCACCATCCTGTATAAAAGCGAACTAAATGACATCTGTGTGAACGAGTAAGTGAAGTCAAACAGCTTCTCTATTCTTGAAATAGTTACAAATAATGATCATAACCCCAGTGTAAGTGCCAGATGTCTAATTAATAAAGGAGTCAGGACACAAGCTCTTCCATCAAATCAGTAGTTTCATAAAACATGAGAAAAGCAGTGTAAAAATTTAAGACGAAAATGATGCCTTTTTTATGTACAAAAGTCACCATGATATCAAAAATGACCATTCTTAAAGTGACAGTTCACCCAAAAATGTTCATTCAAACTCACCCTCTTTTCGTTTCAAACCTGTATGACTTTCTTTCTTCCGTAGAACACAAAAGAAGCTATTTTGAAGAAGGATTGGTTTTCAAAACAGCGCCGGCACCCATTCACTTCTATTGTGTGGACCAAAAACCAATGCAATTGAATGGGGAGTGGTTAACAACATTCTTCAAAATGTCTTTTTTGTGTTCTGCGGAAGAAAAAAGCAATAAAGTTTTGAAATTACAAGAATGTGAGTAAATGATGAAGTATTTTTATTTTTGGGCGAACAATCACTTAAATTTACATTTATACACGTGGCAGACACTTTTATCCAAAGTAACTTACAATGAATCACCGTGAACATAACCCCACACAGATCTTAAGGACCAGGAAACACATATTTTTACGCGCGCGCGCACACACGCAACAGAGGAGATGTGATTTGAGTTGTGTGTCACGCTAATGCCACTTGCAGACTTATTAAGCTGTTCACCATGGCGACGATGAGTCATTCACTGGCTCCAGACCCTTTGCCATTATCACTGTCAACCCCAGCTTCCAGGAAAATTCATAAATAATTTTGAAGTCACATATAACAATAGGTTATATTAAGTTCACATCATGTCCAAACCTCCGACATCACTTCCTTTGGAGACCTATTTTTACACTTTGCACTGTTTTATGCACCCAGTCATATTTAATGACCACGTCTTATGCATACTGTTAATTGACTGCCCAAGTGTGAGTAATGGTGGTCAGTGTCAGCGATATTTACCTGCGACCTCAGTTATATTTATCACGCGTGCGAGCAAGTCTGACAGACCATTTTCATAAGACGCATGAAGCACAGTCAATGTTCCTATAATTCAGAAATGGCTGTCTTTTAGACAGCAGCGGTCACAGCTAGACCATATGTCATTCACAGATACCCTTCTGCTAGACACTCTGAATCTGTTTTCTTCCTCTGCCTCATGCCATCAACCAGAATTCATGTCATTGCCCACAATTCATCACACAAACATTCATGTAGTCAATATTCATAATTACCCCACCGGCTGAATCTCATCTGAGGCTGTTGAGACTGCTAAGCTATTTTATTTGATATGCTATTTTATGTCTATGTCTATATTTATATTTACCTTTTTATATTTTAAAGTTGGCTAAGTACTATAGAACAAATCCCCCCCCAAGTCAGCCCTAAAAACAAAAAGCTATATTTTTTGTTACATTAAAACAACTTTCATAAAGACAACAACAACAATAATAATAATAATGATAATAATAATAATAAAAGATTTAGCTGTCACTGTTTGTTTTTGGCAATATTTTTAACTATAGTTTATTAATGTAGGCCAGAGTTAATGGTTTTGTTTTATTATAATTTTAGTACATTTCTTAGCAGTTTTGTTAAATGCTTTTGTGGTATTATTATTAGTTTTATTTTAGTTTTTGTTTATTATTAAAATTATATTTGATTTGATTTCAATAAACAGAAACGTTTTCAAAGTTTTAATTTTAGTAAACTATAATAACCTTGCAGACACATTTTTTTTACTTCGACTGTGAGATGTATAGTCAAAGCTGAACACGCACGCACACAATCTCCTGTTACAGCAGGTAATAAACTAAGCCGTTGTTGGAGGTAAAAAGGACATAATCTCCTCCCTGGACAGTTCTCTTATTCAAGAAGTTAATTGTTCATTTTCTTATTAAGAGTTTGAACCCTGAAAAAAGATTCCCTACAGGTTTTCAAACAGGACAAACAAATCTTAAAACACAGATCATGAGCGGATTTCAATGTGTACGTCTCCACTTTTGCATTTTTAGAGGCAATGCTTATGCAGGTTTGTAATTGAAGATGCACACACTTTCTCCATCTGATGAAAATTAATTTAGCCCTGCCACGAAATAGATATCATCCACTTTGGCATGGGTATAGGGATTGCAAACAAAAAGCGAAAGCAATTTATTCATGCCTGACATATCTGTCCACATCTGCAGAGGTCAAGCAAATAAAATTGCAAATTGATTTCCTCCCCATAATTGGGAAGCATTGTGTGTGGAGGAGAAGCAGATGTGGTGTCTCTAGACACTGCCAGTTTCAATAAGTGTCAAGCAGGACTTTCTTGTGTCCACGTCGGCAGTAAACACTTACGGCTTCTGAAGAAGACTCTTCAGGTGGTCGCTGAGAAAAATATACGCAGATGCAGAAACATCTTTGTAAAGGAGAGCTTGTGTATAGAAGTGCTTGTAGGATGAGATGTGCCTGTTTTGGGGCTGTCACACACGAGGGCCTGCTTACTGTGTGATAGTGGGTTCATTGTAAATGCATCCAAACGCTTTTAAAGCAAAAGTTCTCATTTTGTAAGTACAGGTGCGTGTGCATCAGGCTTTGCCTCCATTGTGCAGGCCAAATGGGTTTCTGTGGTTACAACAGGTTCAGATGCAGGGTCACACAATAGAATAAATCATCAAATTAGTATATAACTTCAAACAAAATCAAAACAAAGGGAAAATCCTTCAAGTATACCAAAAATAGAATTAACACCATACAGAATAATAGGGGTACATTTTACATTGGACATAATGATTTTTTTTCTGTTTTGGTTTAGCTATTACTTAAACCAGACTCTTTATGCCAGTGGTTCTCAAATTGGGGTACGCGTACCCCCAGGGGTATTGCAGGGGGTACGTGAGACAAACTGACATTTAGGATTAAATGATAAAATTAATAATTTATGATAATAGTATTTTTATATGAAATTAGGACTACACAAAGATGCATAAAAAATAAATTTAGACATAATAACTGTTTGACTTTTCACTGAATTTTAAGGTAAAATGTTGTTGTCTGGTCATGGGGTACTTGGCTTGAAAAAATCATAAAAAGGGGTACTTTTTTAAGTTTGAGAACCACTGCTTTATGCTATACTTTACTGACATTTTTTCAGTAGGTCAGTGGTTTGAATAAAACTACTGAAAATATGGACAAGACAAGAGCACGGTCATTATACCAGCACTGAGAGAGTAATACAGTGACAGAGAGAAAGAGAGATTATGATGAGATGTTGAAAAAAGAGGGAGAGGGACAGAGAGAGATGACACGTAGATAGATTGAGGTGAGAGACATGAGTGGCATTATTCATAAAACATGATGGTAAAGTGAATTGCAGCTAAGACTGAATTCAGTACTCTAGCCTATTTTTATATTGCCGACTTCAGCCCATACTGATTGTTTACGTTAGAATACAGTATAAAAACATTTAATGCAGATATGTGTTTGTATCGTACCAGATGTGTTATTGAACTGTGTGAAATGCCTAATGATTCACACAGCTTACTCGCATTGCAAAGAAATGTACATAACACAACTTATACATATAAAGCGTTAGTCCTCTTTTATCCTGATAAACAGATGCAAAATCATAGTTGTACTAAAGTTCAGCTCTCACCTGCTAAACCTTCGGGGCGTCCAAATGGGTTATATTGCCCTACGAAGGGCCCTTTCGGGAAGGGGACACCATACAAAACGTCACTCCAAATAAAGAGATGACGTTGTTTTTATGGCTTCTTTTGCCAAGCAAATTTTAAACAGACAGGTTAAAAGAAACAATTGCGTTTTTCCCTTTAGAGTTTACACATCAAGAGCTTTATTCTTCGAAGGGAGTAGGGTATAGGGATGATCACTTTGGAATGGAACGCAGAGTTTGTTCTTCAGCTTCTTCCTGAGCATTTGGCCAACCAGCTTATAGGTGTATTACCGCCACCTTTAGGATTGGAGTGTGGATCAGAACTTCTCTTGTGTATTGGAAGTTCATCCCTGATCTCTTCATCATAGCAGTATATAACGGTGTATAGAATTTCTGCAAAGTAAACTATGAATTCTGTATGCTCTTAATTCTGTTTATTTGTAAGGAACAAGCTGCAGTGGTTATTCAAGGTTAAACAGACATTATTACATTATTAGGTGTATTTTTTTTCTCATCCCAGTAATCTCACCCACTCAAGTTTAATGCCAGGTAGAGCGTGAGATGATGAAGTCCACAATACTATCCATAAAGATTAACACTTTCCACTTTCACACCGAGACTCTCACATGCTTTATTCATCGGAGTGTTTGAACTGTGCAGACCGGAGTTTTTAAGAGATTTAGGTGCTGTACCAGTAGATCTGAACTGCCTTCTTACTCTTTTATTTCATGCAATCTCTCTTTTCTCTTTGTTATTAGGAGCCACTCCAGTTTTGACTGGCTGTGTGAATCTACTAAATCGGAATGATGACGATCTGTGTTTGAGTTTGCTGGAACCAACATAACCTTTATGGATTATACAGAGGGATGCATGATCAAACATTCAAACACGTGACACACAAACATGAACCTCAAGCAAAATGTTCCTAGGGACTGCAAACACTGACGGCAAAACAGAAAGCTTTCCTGTCGCTCAGTGGTAAGAGCATTGCGTTAACAACGCAAGGTTGTGGGTTCGATCTCAGGGGATTGCACATACCTATGTATAAATGTATAGGATAATGCAATGTAAGTCGCTTTGGATAAAAGTGTCTGCCAAATGCGTAAATGTAAAAAGCTGCTGAACCATATGATCAAAAGATTAGCATTACACTGACACAAAAATTATTGAGTCCGGTGGTGGATCAAACATCTTTACATGGGCTGAGTAAATTGCGCATATCAGTGGTGTTCATGTGGATGCAATGGGGGCTCAAGCCCCCTCTGAAAATGTGCCCCTCTAGGGATAGTAAAATCTGAAATTATAAATAACCATTATAACAAATAACACTATATACAGTTCTAAAATTGCCACTAACAATAATAATAAAACATACAAAATCAACTCTTAATGTTAATTCATGTAGATTGTATTCATTTTAATATGAATACTATATTGTATTATTATTGGGCCTTTTTTAAGTCATTACATATTATGACAAAGTTACCGGAAACAGTGATGATGAAAAAATAAATTAAAACGACAATGGGTGCGTCTTAATCAGCTCCCTTGTTCAGTAGTCTGTAAACAATCTGCCAATATGCAGTAAACAAAGCAGATTTCATCACAGCTATTGCTAAACATTCTGGTATTTCTCTTTTAACACTTACTGAAACCTGGATCAAACCAGAGTACACTGCCACACCGGCTGCCCGATACTTACACTTTCTCCCACAGGCCACGCAAATCAGGGAGGGGTGGAGGAGCCGGTCTACTTATTCCTAATGACTGGAAATTCAAACAGCTGGCACCCTCATGTGACAACATCTCCTTCGAGTCTCATGCTGTTACTGTCATCCACCCTGTTTAAACTCACGTTGTAGTCATCTATCGTCCCCCAGGTCCGCTTGGGCTTTTTTTGGAGGAGTTTGATGTGCTTCTGTCATCCTTCCCCGAGGATGGTACTCCTCTGGTGGTACTTGGAGACTTCAATATCCACCTTGAAAATACGCAGGCTGCCGACTTCAACAACCTTACTGCATCGTTTGACCTCAAGCGTGTCCCCACTTCAGCAACCCAAAAAACTGGTAACTAACTTGATCTTATCTACACACGCTACTGCTCCACTCATCACTCCCAGGTCACCCCGCTGCAGCAAATCTAAAGAACCTACTGACCTCTCGCTCTATCAGTCTCTCCCCCCCCTTCTTTCTCTGCCGATGTCTCCTCTACGAAAACCCTGTACTACCACGCAAAAATAAACAACTCTACTGACCCTTGTACTCTCTTTAAAACCTTCTTTGCCCACCTGCCCCCTCACCTCCCCCTGACCTAACAGCTGGTGATTTTGCAGCTTTCTTTGTTAAGAAAACGACCCCCATCAGCAGTCAATTCTCTGCGCCATCGCCTCTTGACCACGCCCAACCCCCAGACACATGCTCGCTTCCCTCTTTCTCTCTCCTATCTGAAGACGATGTTTCCAAGGTCATTTCTTCTTACCACCCGACTACCTGCCTACTAGATCCCATCCCCAGTCATCTCCTTCAGGCCATCTCTCCGTCGGTTGTTCCCACTCTGACCCACATTATCAACTCGTCTCTTACCACTGGTACATTTCCCACACTCTTCAAAGAGGCCCGTTTTACACCACTACTGAAGAAACCCACTCTTAATCCTGCACTGTTAGAAAACTACAGACCAGTATCTCTCCTCCCATTCATTGCTAAAACTCTTGAACGTGTTGTTTGTAACCAGCTCTCATCCTTTCTCACCCAGAACAATCTCCTGGACAGCAACCAGTCTGGTTTCAAGAGCGGTCATTCCACTGAGACTGCGCTGCTCTCTGTCATTGAAGTACTGAGACTGGAAAGAGCTGCCTCAAACTCATCTGTTCTAATCCTACTGGATCTATCTGCCGCCTTTGACACTGTTGACCATCACATCCTCCTGTCGACCCTCAAGACAATGGGTGTCTCTGAAGTGGTCCGAGAATGGTTCAGGTCTTACCTCTCAGGTAGGTCATTTAGAGTATCATGGAGAGGCAAGGTCTCTGAGTCCCAACATCTTGACACAGGGGTGCCTCAGGGCTCAGTGCTTGGTCCATTGCTATTTTTTGTATACATGACATCCCTAGGCTTTGTCATTCGGAAACATGGCTTTTCCTATCACTGCTACGTGGATGACACACAACTCCACCTGTCTTTTCAGCCTGAGGATCCGACTGTTTCTGCATGCATTTCAGCATGCCTAGCCGACATCTCGCTCTAGATGAAGGACCATCGACTGCAGCTGAACCTTGCAAAAACAGAACTGCTTGTAATCCCGGCTGACACAAAGACTCATCACAACTTCTCTATTCAACTGGGCTCATCAACCATCACACCTTCCAGAAAGGCCAGAAACCTGGGAGTGGTGATCGATGATCAGATTAATTTCACAGATCAGGTTGCCAGGACCGCCCCGTCCTGTAGATTCATCCTCTACAATATTAGAAAAATTAGACCCTTCCTATCAGAGCATGCTACGCAAGTCCTAGTCCAGCCTCTTGTTCTGTCCAGACTGGACTACTGCAATGCGCTAATGGCTGGACTCCCAGCTTGCACAACCAAACCTCTACAGATGATCCAGAATGCAGCGGCAAGAGTGGTCTTCAATGAACTGAAGAGAGCACACGTCTCTCCTCTCTTCATAAAGTTACATTGGCTCCCTATTGTGGCCCGCATCAAATTCAAGTCCCTCCTCATGGCCTAAAAGTCCACCACTGGTTCGGCACCCACTTATCTTCTTTCGCTAATGCAGACGTATGTACCCGCCAGATCTGCGCTCTGCAAACGAACGACGTCTTGTGGTGCCATCCCAAAAAGGTAAAAAATCTATCTCACGAACCTTCTCTGGATCGGTTCCACTTATGTGGAATGATCTGCCCGTGGCAACAAGATCCATCAACACCTTACCAATCAGTTCTGACTTCTATTTCAGAAACTCTTCTATACTCTTCAAAAAAAAAAAAACATCCAACTTAGCTCTGTATACTGTGGTAGGCTTTATGAAACCAGTTTTATTGATTGCTGTAGTGGAGTAGGCGGGGCGAGACCGTGGTTCGAGACCGGTGAGTAATTGTTAAAGAGCGCCAGCTGTGTGCACAACCGGTCTCGAATCACGTAGGAGATCCGGAGCACATAAGAGAACGAGCGACCGTACCGTCACTGAGAGAGGACCGGGCCCGGACACATGTTAAGTTGTTTTATGTTTATGTATTTTGTTATTCGCCGGCAGTCGTCCGTGAGGGGCTGCCGGCTGTCTTTTACTTTGTTTATTATTAAAACTTTATTTAAATGTCTGCCGGTTCCCGCCTCCTTCCTTCCTTTTAATGAATCTTGTTACAATTGCACTTATGCTTTTTGTTGTACTTATGTTGTCCAAATTGCTTCGATTGTTCACCCCATCTGTAAGTCGCTTAGAATAAAAGCGTCTGCTAAATGACTAAATGTAAATGTAGTCAGGTAGGAACTTATCGCCGCTTTCTTTGGCCAAGGTCCGCCCAAGAGGCCATATGACCGAAAGGTAAGCAACCAAACGTGCATAAGCTGTCACGTCACAGGAAAATAAGTGAAATGTGATGATACAACAGTGATGTTACAATGACTGCCAGTGATGATGTCATAATCAGTGTATCAATGAGTTAATAATTGTCCTCTGAAATGGAAAGATACGTGTGTTTGAAAAAATTATTAATACTTTGAGCTTTATTTAGCAAGACCAAAACAAGGATATCCGATTTGTAAATCACACAAGGTCCCCAGATAACACTTATCCTGTGTAAATAGGGTTATAGTGGGGAAAATAAATACTATGGGCGTTAATGGGGGATGAGATCTCTTTGGTTACTTACATTCTTCCAAATATCTTCCTTTGTGTTCCACAGAACAAAAAAATGTATACAAGTTTGGAACAACCTGAGGGTAAGTAAATGATGACAGAATTATAATTTCGGGGGGAATTATCCCTTTAATTTGAAATCATGTCAATAACTCATGTAAAAATATCACATGACAACTAATTAAGAGACACACAAGAATTCATAAGATTCAAAATTATTCACGATTTCCCATATTTTAATGTAATGCTGCTTGTTTTGGTTTGTAAAGTGCTGGATATTTTTTCATATTACATTTATTATGAATGCATGTGCTTTTGTGAGCTTCAACATTTTGGGATATATATGTTTGTATACTGTATAATGGGTGGATATTTTTATTAAAAAGACCTTTGAGTAAATAAGAGAATTTGTCATGTTTGGTCAACAAATCAACCAGTTAAAGGCATCTTAGTAGACAAGATAACTAACGTTGTATTATGCCTGAAGAGCAATTTTCAGCTTCTCATTTCATTTCATTTCATTAAATTAAAATTAATTACTACATACAAATTATAACTGTATCCCCCGAGGCTAAAGGGATCCTGCTCTGTGGGCCCTGAGCTCTCCAAGCTGAGTACTTCCAACCAAAAATAATGCAGTCAGAGTACCAGAGTGCACTTTTTGTGGAACAAAATGGAGCCATTATTGCTATTGCTATTGCTTCAATTAATGCTAGTGTCACGATTGTTGTCTTTAGTTTTGTTTTCTCAGTTTCAGTGTCATTGGTTTAAATTATTAATCCCCATTTGAATCCTTGGTTACCCATTAGTTCCACCTGTGTCTCATTTAGTTTCACCTGTGTCTAGTTTAGTTCCCTGTGTATTTATTTTCCCCTTCTGCTCACGTTTGGTTGTCAGGTCTACTTGTCTCGCTTCGAGCTGACCCTGGGGGTCTTTAGGTTACCTGTGGATTACTTATCTTGTAAACCTGTGGATTATTTATCTTGTGCACCAGTGGAGTACTTGCCTTCTGTTCCTGTGGACATTAAATAAATGGTGTAACACAGTAAATGTGGTGTGACCTGTCTCGGACCCAGTAGGAGTGTGACAGCTAGCAGCATTTTTATTAAATTAACAACACAAAACAGCCAATAACAGACTTTGTTTTCTTTATAAACTTTCTTATACTGTGTAAAAAAAATGATGACCATACTAGAGCACACAAATGTTTATAATCATATTGCACAGAATTTAACCTGTTATTTTGTGTTTAGCATGAAAACAAAAAGGGTTCATTGACTTATGTCCAAAAAAGTAAGAACCCCAACTGGCAATGTAGAAGATTAATACTACACATTTAACACACATGACCAGACGCTTCCATAACTTTACTGCCCAAACCATAAGACCTGTGGGCGATGCTTTTAAGGATTGACTTTTTGGCATACAGCAAAACGATAAAATCTCAGTAAAGTACAGAGAGCGTTCTGTTACGGATCATTAACCACATGCGGCGCGTGTTTATTTGGTGGAGCGATACTGTAACGGAAGCATTTAAACTCACTGATCTGTGACTGATCGAGCTTCTAATACATGACGCAGGCCATGGGGAGACAGCTTAGCTGCTTTAGAGAGAAGATAAAAGGCATATGGCATGAACGTCTGGCTTGGTTGCAATATTTGTTTGCGATTTTGTGCTTTCTTTATAATGTGCTCTTTATTCAAACAGTTTGAATTGAGATTTGAGATCACAGATTATAAAGATTATACTGTGTGCTCTGCACTCATACAAGAGGCAAATGCCAATCTGTTTTATTTAGTATTATATGAAACTGACAGTAGAAATACAGTTGAAACAGCGGTTTAATTAAAACAATCCTAAAGCAATGTGTAACAATCCTAAAGCAATGTGTATAGGACTTCTACTGGAATTAAAGAATCCAAAGGCAAATAAAAGCTGCAAGTTGATTGGACCCATGCACCAGTGCCACCACCATCTGGTGGTTTCAGGAAAACAATGAATGTATTTAAGCGGATATAAATATAAATGAGTTAGATAAACAAAAATACAATTGTGCAAATAAATATTTTTATTACAAACTAAAATTGTATTATTAAAATGTCTTTGACGGAATAATTAAAAACAAAAAAAGATAGGTTCTCCTTTAAAAATCATCTCAGGGTGAGACCTCAAGAAGTGGAATGGTAAAATGTCATGAAAACATTTTTGCACATTCTACACTGAAAATGCTTGTTTTATTATTTGTTTAGATTTTTTAGTTGCAACATAAATCTCACATCCGTATTCTCATCAAGCGTGAAGTTTGATGCAGATTGAACATCTATGTTTGAGTTACAACAACTTCCTTTTTCATTGCAGAAAACTGACATTTGTAATGATGCTATAGACAACTAGCCCTTTAACAACAACTCAAGATATTTGAGAGTTGCATCAAAATGACTGACCTCCTTTTGGGTTTAGGTTTCTGCTATAGGAAACCTTCCATATTCCCTACACTGTAAAACATTTTAAAAATAACCTTTACCTATAATAAAATATATAAGTTTTCACGAAAATCTGCAGTTTGTTTCTGTAATTTGAAATATGTACCACAACACTATTTAAAATAATGTTTTTTACAGTATACATCTATGTCGAATGTAACGCTAAGGGCACTTTGTTTAAAGTTTTGTAGATGGTTTCAGCAGCAACGACATAAACAAACATTATGTGGCCCAAACTTAACTTCCGGTATACCTCCGCAAACTGTTGAGTAGTTTTATTTTAATACAATTATTATACAATAAAATATTCATGTTAATTATATTAATATAAATTAAATATAAAATAAATTGCTATAGTATAATCAAACACAGACTGGAAGTTTACTTTGGGCCAGGCGTGTGCGTTGTTTTCGAGTATGTTTAGGCCCAAAAAATGCTATTCATTTCAGAGAATAACAATAAAAATAGCAATTCCAATAAAGGTTCCTTGCACCATTGGTGCTTGGGCTTTAAAAAGAAGAAACTAAGAAAAAAATAAGGATGCATCAAAATTAAAGATCCCCAAAAGTGGAAATGTAGGTGAAGACTGAAGAACTCTTGAGCTAGAGAAAATTAACAAACTGAAAAACAGGTTGTTAAAGCTTGTAATAATGAAGGAGACTGGCTCTCTCACGTTCTGCTTTGACATTTCTGTCGCTTGGCAATTTTAAAGCAGGAACACCTGAGGGGAAAAAGCATGCAGAGGCGGAGTGAGATGGGGTCCTCACTGCCAGTAATTTGACATTGGACAGACATGGTGCAAACATAGTGCATCATTCAGAGACGGAAAAGGAGAGAAAAATAGACTGCCATCTACGTTTGCTTGCAGGAGAGAAAGTGATGTTTTTACGTCTCTGCGTGAGCCGTAGCTTGAAAGTTCTGAGCTAAACGTAAACCGAAAATAATAGTCATCAGCTGTGAAAGGAATTCTGTGTAGTTTGGCAACCTAAACAGAAGGGAAAATAAATAATCACCAACTAATGTGTTTGTGATAGATGTTCTCTCCTTCACCAAGGTTCCAAAATGCTCTCAGCTAGATAAAGAGAGGGAATAGCAGGGTAAAAACAAAACTTTGGTCGAAGGCAAAATATACAATACATTTTAATCAAAGAAATAAGCAACTTTATGTATCCCTTTGTTAAGCACAAAAAGTTAAGTAAATCGATCGAGATAAGTGTGAAATTTCGCTGCACGCACGCATGCCATACTCCTAGTTTAATGCACAAACACACTACAATGTGTAGAATAAGAGTGGCCTGAAGCACAGACGTTGATGATTCTCATTGAGTCTCAATGACCTTGTGTTTCGACTGGCCTTCAGCTAAGAAGAAAATTGTAAGTTACATAACAAGACATTTAAAAAAGAATGATGGAATTAATTAATGAAAACACATGAACAAAAACTCATTGTGTAACTGCCCTAATAAAAAAGCGCTGGTTAGGCATGTTTTGAAGCATGGTTCAAGCTGGTTTGTGCTGGTTTAAGCTGGTCATGTGATGGTCCAGCTGGCTATGAGCTGGTCCTGAGCTAGAAGCTAGTTGCTTAGGACCAGCACGTGACCGGCTTAAACCAGTTCATGACCAGCTAAGGACCAGCACATGACCAGTTTAAAGCAGCTCAAACCAGCTACCATGCTTCAAAAACACCTAACCAGCATATCATTTTTTTAGGGTGAACATATACAATCATATTTCTATTGAATTGCCATAGATTTAACTTACCCTCAATAAAACATTGAAATAAATCTGTGTGAGTGCAGTGAGTTTAAATGAGATCTACCTTTCAAATGCAAAAAGCTTGTATGTGTATGTGTGTGAGATAGAGAGAGAGAGAGAGAGAGAGAGAGAGAGAGAGATGCAGCACATTACACAGGATATGACTAGTTAATGAGCAACAGGGGAAATATGACATTTTGTATTTGCGTGTGTGCATGCATAATAATATAACCCAAAAGACTCCTTATTAAACCTCAATGTTCAGTCAAAAAGGGTATAAAAACACCAAAACAAGACAAATGCACCATAAAACTTTGCTGTAATTTCGCAGCAGGTTCGCCAGTCACTTACTGTAGATTTAATTAACAATTTAGTTTTAAGCATAAACTTACATAGTTTCTTTCATAAAACGATACTATCTTAGGTCACTTTTCTTGTAATGTAAATGTATCGTAATTTATTTATAGTATTTTTACTAGAAAACAAGACAAAAATGCATAGGAAGAATATCATTTTGTGTTGCTGTGCTAATGCCAGTCTCTTGCTCATTTTGATTAAAGTAATTGAAAACGGTACTAATAAGAAAGTAGTAATAAGCAGTAACTAAATCTACAGTAAGCCACTGGCAAACCTGCTGCAAAACTACAGCAAGGTTTTACAGTGTGTGTGAGGGCGGTTCATGGCATGGAAAAACAGATATCAATGCTAACTGACACAGGGCATATTGTACAAAACTGGACATTAGCACATGACCATGCTTTCATAAGCATATGCTTATTTGGGCACGCACAGGGCACACAAGCTTCATGGTGTTTGCTGCTTGCTACAGCATAGGGTTTGATGTTGGTATTTGTGGGCGTTTGGAATGTAACCCTGGGGGACCAATCTGCACATCATCAAAGTTAAACAAAAGGAGGCTGTGAGGAGAGAATAATGCAAGCAGCGGGCAGATTTAGAAATGCTATATACTGAGATTGTATGGATACCATCGTACATCCATGATTTTACGTATTGCACGCAACCATCATCAAACACAAAAAAGCACACTTGAGTAAACGTGAAATCATTACCTAGTGAGGCAGGTGGCCAGATCCAAGCTTCTAATTAAAGCATTCGTGAAGGTTGCTTGCTACCACCGTAATGATTCGGTGAGATCAAGAGAGCGTGAACAGGTCATAAAAAGGGGCCATAAATAAACTTGATTGTAATTAAGTCTCATAGCTCAAATTTGAGAGCTAGTGATTTTCAACACGCGTAAGATTTTACCTTATAGACACTTTGAGCGGGGAATCTAACGTGTCGAAGGTTTGTGCACGCCCACTACGAATTTAAATGTCCTTAAATTCTCAATCCTTATGCTGTTGCATACAATGACATTGTGGAAAAGTGTGTGCTCCAAACTTTGTGGCAACAGCTTGTAATGGGACGTTATAAAACTATGGAAAAATTAGAGACCATGTCAATTTTTTTTTTTGTTGTAAAAGTATCGTTTTTGTTCCAGTATGTGAACTTTTGACAACATCTCCACATTCCAAATGAAGATCTTGTTTAATATTTGCATTTATTTGTAGAAAATTGAAAGAGGGCAAACTGATTAAAATAACAAAAAGGAAGCAAGTTCATATTCATGTTTAAACAACCTAATACTAATATTTATGTAGTTTAGAATCAGTTAAAAATGCATATATGTTTGCATATGAATGATTTTCAAAGTTTTTTACATCACTGTTGAGTGACTGTGTCATTTCTGACAATTTTTTCTGTTGAAGTTCAACAGACACTGGGCTAGAAATGCCTTAATACATGCACATTAAAGACAAAACAGGAGATCTTTTTTCTGCAGCTGACTACTCCAGCATGTCCACATCCCTATACATAGTCTATAAAGAAAAGTTTAAAGGGGTGATATGACACGGCTGTATGTAATGCAATGTGTTTACACTATTTAAGGTTAAAAACGCTGCATTTTCCACATACCGTGCATGGTTTTATCTCCTCTTTGCCCCGCCTCTCTGAAACATGCAGATTTTTAACAAAGCACATTGCTCTGAAAAGCGAGGTGTGCTATGATTGGCCAGTCAACCAGTGCTTAGTGGTTGGTCAAATACTGCAAGCGTGTGACGGAAATGTTACGCCTCTTACCATATTTGGAACATCAGGTTCCCAAACAATTGTTCTGACAGGTGATACAATTTCAACGGTACTGTCCTTATCAATTCGAGCTCGAATATGATGCGGAAAATTAAGATAATCAAGCTGATGCATCGTATTTGCCAGCGCGACTTGAGCAGGATGTAAAGGATTGGTAAGGTTTTTGAAAGATATATTATGTTAAATAGTCAAAAACTATAGCTAACTATTTTACCTTTTATATACGATTTGCCGTTAGTGATCTACCAGTGTTACGCCACGTCTCGTCGCGACTCAACAAAGACAATAAACCCCATTATAAACACGACATTTGTTAGTTGGAACATTATTACTGATTATTAAGACTTATGTTGTCTTTTTTCACGTTGCGCGTCTGTCTGCATTTGCAGATCCCACAGAGAAACAACATGTGCTACAAACACACCACAAACTCAACTCGTGTTAGTCCGTAACAAAGTCTTTTACAATGAAAATATACTTACAGGCTGCGAATCTGATGCCCCTACTGTCCTTGCGAAGTTGTAATGGTTGGAATTGCCCCACTTTTTAACTAAAGCTTTCATGCACAGCCGGCCTTGATCTCTCCCAGTTTCATTAAGGAATCATCTGTAAAATGCGCTGCACACACTTGAATATTCGGATTGTACTGTTCTGGAACAGTATTGTAAATAAAATGTAACCATTCGTTTTTAGATGTCTCATCTTTTGGAAGGGGCAAACAAAGAGGCTTTCTTTTCGCAGCGAAACACAAAGCGTCTCCACGACACGGCTGTGACTGCGACGATACAATGAGATTTACAAGCACGCCCACCTTACTTGCGTATACATTTGGGCAGTCTAGTCAAGGCATACCCCGAAATGACGTAGATTCGTGGGGGTGTGGTTACATGAGGTGTTTCAGGCAGGTCTGGGTGAGCATTCGCTTCTAGATAGAATGCATCTTTTGTTCCGACACTTAATTGTTTGCAATTTTACGTGTCTAATACATGCATGGGCAACTTATAACACACCAAAGACACAGAAAAACATGTAATCGTGTCATATGACCCCTTAGTGTGTAGAACATTGGCTGGTGTGTACAAAACTCAGACCTTTTGGGATGAATTTGAACTCCAATTGTGAACCAAACGTCTATTGCCCAAGATCAGTGCCTGAACTCTCTGATGCATTTACGCCTGTTTGTGTGGGCAAATCCCTACAATCATGTTTCAACATAACATTTGATCATGTATTGTAGTGCAGCGTCTAAACTGATGGAGTCTTTAATTACGCTAAAAATGATCTGCTGTGTAAAATAAAAGTAAAAAATGATTTAAAGTTTGTTTTGAGATTATATTCTTGAGAAAAACAGTTAAGGCCCACTTCTAATATCTTCTCATCTTATATCACAGACCCATATATTTTCAGAAACATTCCCCATGTCCATACCGAAATTGGAAATAAGATGGGGATGAGAAGTCATGTTGCCATGGCAACAAAAATGAAAACATCAAATATTGATGAAATGCACGCATGCCTGCTGGAGTTGGGCATGTGTCTCATTTTAGAAATGGGATTGTTTGTTTGGCCGGGAGTACTTGAGGTACATGTGTGGGTTGTGACCCACGGACAGCTGGAACAGCTGTTTTACCTGCAGGAGCAAAGTAATTTCCAGGGGAAACTTTATTTATTTATTCCTAGCTTGTTGCTGTATTGAAGCTAATATATTCATTAAGTATTAAATGTGCAGACTAAACTGAGAGCAGTTACAACGTATACAAGCTGAACTGGATTTATGTTAAATACTGTATGAATTTTCCCCTGAACATGGTTAATAGTTAAGAATCTGGGCTGTCAGAGAAGTTGTTTCTATCTATGGTAAGAGAACCAGACAATCGTAGTGGTTCTGTCACCACTGTATACACAAGCAAATTGTTTTGCATTTAAGACACAATCCAGTGACCAATATAAGATTAGTTCTTGCAAACCTCAAAGAATACGTTCTCACGCGTGGCTCTGTGCTCTCTAACAAAACAATAAAAAACATGTGAAATGAAACACTGTAAGTTACATGCTGTTGAGTATACATTCAATGTATTTGTATATTAAGCTGAGCAACATAACCCCACCAACATTGCATCTTTTTAAAGTTGAAAAAATCCACAGCATATTGTATAAATACTCTTGGAAAGATGGATTTCACTTACTGTATATATTTACAGTACACGTATTATAGTAAATACAGTGAAACCCCAACGATTGTGGATCTAAAATCTTAACCTGAAAGTGAACAGGAAGTTCATAAAGATAAAAATGCAAGATTATTTGCAATTATCAATTTTGTTACATTGTTAACTCCCTAACAACTCCATCATCAAAAAACAAGTTAAGTTCAGGTAAGTTGAAGTGCATGCTGACAAAAAATATTCATTCGACCAAAATCCTTTGGATTTTTGCTAAGCTTTTGGATGATGGCAAATAATAAGCTCTGTGATTAATAAGGGTTTATGGCACATACACATTTTGTCTATCAAAATAATCTTTATAAAAGAACTCAACATTTATAACTTTTAAAGCCTAAATACAATTGACCCTTCGCGTGGTGTTAGATTGACAGGCGACCGGACCAAGCATAACGCAAATATTATGCGCCCTCCTGTTGCTATTCGCCATTTTTTCCGACAAACAAACTATAGAGTTTAACCGGCTTCACATTATGTGGTTTTACAAAGTCCTTTGTGATTGTTGCTAGCCGTATGCTGTACGAACATGATCCCAGCTAAAAGTCATGTCACAGTGTGGAATCCTAGTTTTCATAATGTACAACAATAAAGACTTCTTAAAACAGACTCATACAAGAAGATTTGTCCGGAGTTTTACCTCATAGACTGACTGTCATATGATCTGCGCTGAAGGACTGCATCTCATCAACACTGCCAGAATTTTATTGGAGGTAAAATTTGATAATCAAAGTGTCACCCGTTGGCTAAACGTGTAATGAACCAATGGACGGAGTCCAGACGTTGTGTTGTTACAGAAAGCTCAGTATATTAGGATAGAGCTTCGATCTTTATTTTGTTTACTTTATTCCGAGTCACTTTTACATCCTGAATATATACTGCAGACTTTCTTATGGCTTTTAACTAAAAGTACACATAATTTTTTCCCAGAAAGGATTATGTCATGATAAATATTATTTAGTGCAGTGGGAGCGCTTTGACTGATGTTGGACATAGAAAAAGGGGGCGGGCTTTGCGAATTGGCAGAAATAAAAAGCTAACATGAGGCTACAACAGACTCAACATCAACACCACCAAACCTATGACAAACAATACACGTTTTTTGAGATTTGTGTCCATTCTGAATATTTGTGAGATTTTAATGCGTAATGACTTTTAACGTCGTCGTACACCATATAGCAACTTGTTGGGAACTGCCGTTTTCAAGACACGGTAAAGTTTTAAAAATCACGGGCGGGTCATTACTGGTGTGACTTATGTTAGAATGTTGTGTAGAATATAGCATGAAAATATTTCGAGGTTTTGTTTACCGCAGACCTTATTTTAGACATTTAACCAAAAACCCATTGATGGGACCAGAAGTGCTAATATGATAACTCGCTTTCGGGTTTTGCATACACAAACATGTCATCACTATAGCTCTTTAAATAATAATAAAACTAATATAACAATTTACAAACCCGATTCCAAAAAAGTTGGGACGCTGTACAAATTGTGAATAAAAACAGAATGCAATGATGTGGAAGTTTAAAATTTCAATATTTTTTTCAGAATACAACATAGATGACATATCAAATATGTAAACTGAGGAAATGTATAATTTTAAGGGGAAAAAAAAGTTGATTTTAAATTTCATGGCATCAACACATCCCAAAAAAGTTTGGACAAGGCCATGTTTACCACTGTGTGGCATCCCCTCTTCTTTTTATAACAGTCTGCAAACGTCTGGGGACTGAGGAGACAAGTTGCTCAAGTTTAGGAATAGGAATGTTGTCCCATTCTTGTCTAATACAGGCTTCTAGTTGCTCAACTGTCTTAGGTCTTTGTCGCATCTTCCTCTTTATGATGCGCCAAATGTTTTCTATGGGTGAAAGATCTGGACTGCATGCTGGCCATTTCAGTACCCGGATCCTTCTTCTACGCAGCCATGATGTTGTAATTGATGCAGTATGTGGTCTGGCATTGTCATGTTGGAAAATGCAAGGTCTTCCCTGAAAGAGACGACGTCTGGATGGGAGCATATGTCGTTCTAGAACTTGGATATACCTTTCAGCATTGATGGTGCCTTTCCAGGTGTGTAAACTGCCCATGCCACACGCACTCATGCAACCCCATACCATCAGAGATGCAGGCTTCTGAACTGAGTGCTGATAACAACTTGGGTTGTCCTTGTCCTCTTTAGTGCGGATGACATGGCGTCCCAGTTTTCCAAAAAGAACTTCAAATTTTGATTTGTCTGACCACAGAACAGTTTTCCACTTTGCCACAGTCCATTTTTTAATGAGCCTTGGCCCAGAGAAAACGCCTGCGCTTCTGGATCATGTTTAGATATGGCTTCTTTTTTGACCTAAAGAGTTTTAGACAGCAACGGTGAATGGCACGGTGGATTGTGTTCACCGACAATGTTTTCTGGAAGTATTCCTGAACCCATGTTGCGATTTCCATTACAGTAGCATTCCCGTATGTGATGCAGTGCCGTCTAAGGGCCCGAAGATCATGGGCATATCCGGTATGGTTTTCCGGCCTTGACCCTTACGCGCAGAGATTGTTCCAGATTCTCTGAATCTTTGGATGACATTATGCACTGTAGATGATGATAACTTCAAACTCTTTGCAATCTTTCTCTGAGAAACTCCTTTTTGATATTGCTCCACTATTTTCCGCTGCAGCATTGGGGGAATTGGTGATCCTCTGCCCATCTTGACTTCTGAGAGACACTGCCACTCTGAGAGGCTCTTTTTATACCCAATCATGTTGCCAATTGACCTAATAAGTTGCAAATTGGTCCTCCAGCTGTTCCTTATAAGTAAATTTAACTTTTTAACCAAAATGAGCCAATATTTGGCATGACATTTCAAAATGTCTCACTTTCAACATTTGATATGTTATCTATATTCTATTGTGAATAAAATATAAGTTTATGAGATTTGTAAATTATTCCATTCCTTTTTTACTCACAATTTGTACAGTGTCCCAACTTTTTTGGAATCTGGTTTGTAATGGGAGATGGAAAACGTGTATTTAATTAGAAATCTGAATGAAATACAAACCCTCTAAATAGTGGACTCAGACCTTTGGCACCCCCTGTTTTTTGCATTACATTTATGCTTTAAACTATGTTTGTCTTATCCTTATTTATAAATGACAACAACTCTGAGCAAAAAACAGAAGATCCTTTTCATAACTGCTCTTTAATAGAGGAGAAAATATTTCCATATAGTTGCTTTGTAAACATCCACAGCACAAGATAGGGTTTCATTTCAGTCCATCAGAATATGATCCCATCAGTAAATAAATATGCAGGTAAATGAACAGCCAGTCAATGCAGCGGGTAAACAAGTCAAGAAACAAACACAATATCAAGTAGCACTGAAATGTACAATATCTCTATATTTTTATATATCTTTTAAATTTGGTGTATTTGTAGTCTTTTCACATTCAATGGTCTTTGATGTAAACCCATGATACAGTAGTGCAGGCTCTTTCTTGTGTTTCTCTTTAGTCGAGAGTCCGTATGTATACCAAGCAAGATGTAGAGCTGAGCACAAAACATTCAAGAAGTTTGTGGAGGTAATGCTAACCGACATCAACAATGCAAAACCTCAAAAGCGACTGACTTCATTGTATGCACATATATTATAGAACAACAACACAGCAACTGTTTGCAATACTTCGTTTCTGTACAAATATTTTTCTTTAAACTTGAATCTGTGCTACCAAACATACATAATATCAAATATTTTAGCTTTTTGCTTTTTGTACAGTGGAACCAAGAAAAATAGCAACTTTTTTTGAAAATAACAAACAGGCTTTACAAGTCTCCATAGTTTCAGCTTTTGTGTCATAACTGTATATGGTTACATAATATATAGTATAAAACATACACTATATGATGTACTTAGTACAGTCCAACACTTTTCATGATCACGAAAAAGGGCAGATAAGTGAAACCCTTAGGTTTTGATTGTATAAGGCCATGTAATCCTACAGTCTTACCTTTCAATAGAAACGTTGTAAAGAACGACACAAAAGCATCTATACAAGTCTGCAACATTTAACAACAAATTGTAATAATTCTCCAACAAGAACAAAATAAGTCATGTAGACAAGGACATCCAAATCCAATTAAGACACTGTAAAGTGAGCCCCTTTGTCCCTAAAAGGGTGTGTCATTTAACTTGACTCCGCCCTTACTCCTAGACCAACCCTTACCCCCGCCCCCGTGGCGGAGGTTACTGTGGTGCTAGAGATTTGTAATCTGAGTGAGCTCAGAGTTTGAGTTTCCTGTCCCTGGATTGGGTCGTGGCTCAGGGCTGACCAGGGGCAGCTCCACGCCTAGTCATGCGGGGTTACTGTTTCCGTCCGCAGTCTTGCAGTTGTAGGCCACCTCGCGTGCAATATTGCGCATGCGGCCCGACTGCTGCGTGTCGTGGCCAAACGGCGAGGGGTGGCAGAATTCACGAAAGCAACGTTTGAAGTTTTCGTCGAGGAATGCGTACAAGACGGGGTTCAGGCTGCTGTTGAAGTAGTTTAGGGCGATGCAGAAGTGCAAGAACACCACTGTCTGGACGCTACCCAGGTTGAAGCCCAGCGAATGCGCCAGGGCCATGATCTGGATGGGCGTCCAGCACACGACGAAGGCGGCGACAACCACCAGCACCATGCGCGTGATGCGCCGAAGGTTGCGGTCTTTCTCCTTGGACCCCGAAAGAATGCGGACGCTGCGGAGACGTTTCACCATCAGGCTGTAGCACACGCTGATGATCGTCACGGGAAGAAGAAAGGAGAGGAGGAAGATGCACGTACCAAACACTGATTCCCAGTAGCTGCTAGGGTCTGGCAGGACCAAGATGCACTCGATGCCTGATGAGAAAGAAAATATGAATGTCTTTAAATATGGGCGATTATTCTCAATGGAGTAAGTCAGTGCCTCTCAAACCTGTCAGTTCTCAAAATATCTCAAAAGAGTCAAATACAGAGTTTGAACATGAAGGTAAATAAATAATGAAAAGATTTTTATTTTTGGGGTGAACTATCCCATTAACGGTGGAATCTAATATTGCACCCACCATTTACTTGCACATGTTGCAACAGTTGTTTTAGCGTCTAATTCACAAAAGAACTTACACAAATTAGGTAAACTGTCTGAAAACTATTTTCTCTTGCGTACAGCTTGAGTACTGGATTCACCACATCTGTTTTTGCCAAAAAATGGCAATATTTGAAATGTATTGCAGTACTATTGTATTTTTTAGCGTGCATTGGTGTTCCATGCTATAAAATTCTGAGAGCGACTGACAGTAAATATTCAAAATGTACAAAACTCACCAGAAAATATCTGCACTCATATAAAATGAATCTGTTATCAAATCTACAACTGCAGATGCTGTAAATAATAAATCCCTTGCAGAGGTCCGTTTATCAACATGCCCTTTAGAGAAAATTATGTTTTTTACAGTTAATCATTTTTCTCTGCCACTCCTCTTGACATTTTTGACAGCAGCCTCAGACAACATTAAAAGCATCTCCATTCTTTGAGAAAGTTCTCTATCAGCACTCCCATGAAACAGCTGTCAATTACCGGTGCCAAGAAGTGCTTTCTCACCTGTATCTCGGCAGAACTCGTGTATTAAGTTGGCATGAAGGTTCAACACATACCTGTGGTCTCATCTGAGACTCTGAAGAAATCCACAGATTCTGAATTAGATTCACTTGGAATTTCCTAGCCTGGCTATATAAAGTGTATGAACTGATCAAAAGCAAACCATATACAGTACTTATACTTTTAATGCCTTTTGTTGTGCATAGCTATCATTTTTTAAGAATAAGACTTCAGTTTTTGAGGGAATGAAAAGCAGCCAGCAGCTGACCCAGCATTTATAAAAGCGCAACAAGAAGCCAATTTGAAAAGCTTAACATATAAACGAAAATTAAAATAAAATTACAATTTACAAACTGTGACTCCATTTGTGTTTTATGTTGTTGGTTTTGTTATTATAAATGTTGCTAAATAGTAACAATAAAGAAAATCTTGGTGTTTCCAAACTTGCCAATCTAAACCTGTAGAGATAACATTAAAGGGATAGTTCACCCAAAAATTTTAATTCTGTCATCATTTACGCAACCTCATGTCGTTTCGAACCCGTATGACTTTCTTTCTTCTGCAGAACTCAAAAGAAGATCAGAACCAGTCATACAGGTTTAAAATGACAAGAGGAAATGATGACAGAATTGTCATTTTTGAGAGAACTATCCCTTTAAGATGGAGGAATGTATGGCCAACCCTTTCTCATTAGCACTGCTTTCTACAGGTTATCTCTGTCAACCGTGCTATCTTCTCTTGTGTTTTGAAGAATATTGTGTATTATGCTACAGTATGTACAAGTTTGCATCTCAATGGCCTGGAACTAAATGTGCTCTATGCGGTGAGATACACCCCTTGCCCTAACTGCATAAACAACATATTTTTTTGACAGCATTGAGATTAAATGGAGAAAAATCAATCCTTATAGTCTTGTAACAATGTAATGTGGAATATCAACATCAACAATCATCTCAATTGTGTCCATTTTTTTGGCAGTAACAGTTTTTGAAGAAACATCAAAGGCGTAAATGATACTTAAAATATAAGTGTGAACTTCAGTATGTTCCCTGAGCTATGAACCCAGATATAAACTAATAAATAATACAGTTTATCTCTGGGTGGATCTGCATGCATTCCTGGAGGTCGGTACATCAAAAATATGCCTTAAACTGGTGGGCATCTGTTTATATGTTAAACTTTTTTTCTGGCTGCAATGCAATGAACAGTGCGCACAATGTAATTGTAATTCAGTATGCTGATCATCAAATGTTTTATTGAATGCCTTCTCAGAGTGGTGTAAATCCTTTGCCTCTTAAGTGCTTGTTTGTTTGCTTGCTTGTTTCTTTGAAATGTTGAAGCAAAACAGCTTCTATGAGAAGTAAACATAGAACATTTGTCTACACTGACTGGGCATTTGCTTATGGACTTATTCCACCATCTCCCTCCACATCTACATCTCTCTCATCCTCCCTCTCTTTCTGTCTGTCAAAGGCAGCAGAACGCAACCCGCGTGAAGTGATGAATAAATAAATATGTTGCAAGTTGGCAGCAGAGGAAAAAAAACACTGTTTATGAAAGAAAGCTATTCAAACATTCTGAAGAAGATACAGGATAACTACACTGTGTTTGTCCAAAGTTTTAGATGTTTTTATAAAACTATATGAAACACAGACACACATGTTGGGTTTCCATGTCTTATGTGGACATTCCATAGACACAATGGTTTTTATACTGTACAAACTGTATATCATATTCCCTACCCCTAACCCACCCCCTAAACCTAACAATCACACTAAACTTTCTGCTCTTTTAGATTAAAAAAAGTGAATTCTGTATGATTTATAAGCTTGTTTCCTCATGGGGACCAAATAATGTCCCCACAAGGACAAGGATTTGGGATATTGCCATTGACATTTTGTCCCCATACCGTAGGGTTTACCCTTCCCACACAAACACACGCACACACAAACACATAGATATAATTGGAGGGTGTCAGATTAAACATTGAACATGTTTAAAATTAAAAGTAGTTGAAAACATGACAAAAATAGAGAGCAAGAACATTGTTTTGCCATTTAGCATCATGCCGAAAATATGATTTGTAATGTTTATTAGTGGAAAGGACTTCACCAGGAGGGAAGCAGAGATCACAGGTCTTTTTACATTGACATTAAACAGCTAAATAACCTTCTCCATTACTCTTCAGCATCTAATGGACTCATCATGAATAATGGATTACTTTAGAAGTGAAAATGTGTTCACCAGATAAGGACCGAGACCGGCTAAAGTATCACACGTGTAATTCCATCATGACTATCAAAATAGTCTGTCTGAAGTTGTAAAGGTCCAGTGTATGAAATTGAGCAGCGTCTAGTGGTAAGGTTTTGAATTGCAACGAAAGGCTGCTGTTCAATCAGAATCAGAATCAGGGACCAGAATTGACCGTTTTATATTTATGAAACGCTCTGTAGAGAAGTTTGTCCATTTAGGGCTACTGTAGAAACAACATGGAGAATTTCATGTAAGGGGACCCGCGGTGTATGTAGATAGAAATAGCTCATTCTAAGGTAATAAAAACATAATGCTTCATTATGTAAGGTCTTTATAGTATGTACACTGTACTTAAGAATAAGGACAACCTCTCTATGGAGGTAAAGCTGTTTCCTGCTGATGCACTTAACATCGCTCTCATGATTTCTAACAGAAAATACACCACAAGAACATGTTATGATTATTAAGAAGTCAAAGCCACAGGGAGGAAAGGCACCTACTGTTCTGCTTTGAAAACAGAGTCGGGCAATTAAGTCTAAAGAATCTGATAACCGCTGAATGATTACCGTAGCATTGAAATGCCCTGGATGTCCTTCTAATGGTACATCTATTATTAACATACATACCCACACACATATATACACTGTCATATTATGGTTTGCTGCAGACCCCAGGTGCTGTTATTTGTTAGTCGGTGTGCTTTTGTATCCCGTGGTATAAAAACGGCTGCTCTCTTGTTTGAAAGCTGCATGAATGTTTAATTTTTATGAACTGTTCTGTCATTACTGTTTCAACATTATTTTGAAGTATTTCCGAATGAATACTCATTTTGGGACATATGGAACTTATTGGAAAGTGGGAACTAATGTGTATTTGCAGTGATTTGTGAAGGAATTCACTCCTCGTGAAACTTTGTTCCTATTATTTCTGTGATCTCCATTATGCTGACATTAAAAGTATGGTTTTAAAGGGACAGTTCACAAAAAAAATATTTGTGTCATAATTTATTCACCCTCATGTGATTTCAAAACTGAATGACTTTCTTTCTTCTGCAGAACACAAAAGATATTTGGAAGAACACTGGTAACCAAACAACATTGTCAACCATTGACTTCCATTGTACGAACACAGAGACATTTCTCAAAAAATATTCTATTGTGTTTCACAGAAAAAAAGTGTCATAAACAGGTTCTGAACAACATAAGGGTGAATGAATGATGACTGAATTTTTATTTTGGGGTCAACTACCCTTAAAATTTGTTGCAATAAATATTGGCAAGGCTTAATTTTTTCCTGAAATAATGTAACAAAAGTTGTTTTGTAGAAGCATCCTTTTGGATTTCAAATATCCATTCACACAACTGTACACACACTCACCATTGTCATGCTCCACGTCTCCAAGGACCATAGCAGGGACCCCGATGGCTGAGGCAAAGACCCAGACGCTGATATTGACCACCTTGGCCTTGTGTGGGGTCCTCATGTCTAGGGCTTTCACAGGATGGCACACGGCCACGTATCGATCCATGCTCATCACGGTCAAGGTGAACACACTGGTAAACATGTTATAGTAGTCGATGGAGATAACAATCTTGCACAGGGCTTTGCCAAAGGGCCAGAAACCGAGGAACACATCTGTGCCCTGAAACGGTAGCGTTGCCAAAACCAAGGCATCAGCCAGCGCCAGGTTAAAGATATAGATGTTGGTAGCTGTCTTCATCTTGGTATATCTATAGAAGTAAAAGAATAAGAGAGTGTGAGAATGAAAATAATAAACCAGGGTGAACAGCTAAACATGATTATCCTGACAAATCCACTTGGTATTACTGAGAAAACATATTAGTCGTGCCTGCACAAAGGTGCTCCCCGGGGCCCTCTGAAACATTGGCATTAAAATAACATTTCACGTCGAATCCGCTTTGCTTTTCAATGTTTTGTCTGCGGTCTCTTCTTTTATTTGAAAGCGCGAACCTACAAGCTCTGCACGAATGCAACAGGATTCATAAACAATTACACACACACAAGCAAAGCACTGCCATGACAATGCATGAAAAGCAGGAATGATTTGGCTGGCAGCTGTTTTGTGATGCTAGAACAAAGAATGTTGAGATGATCGAATCACTCCAGACAGCTAGAGAAAGAGAAATAAAACATTCGATGGCAATCAAGAATGAACTTATTCCAAACACTAAAATTAGTCAGTTACTTTTAAGTGCCAGCTGCAATTGCAGTGGCAATACTGTATTATATAAATTGTGTAATATAATAAAAAGATCGTCCAAATCTCTGTGTGGTGGAGTCTAATGTTTTGTTTGGAATTATGGTCCTCTTACCAAAATTGAACAATTAATTTAACAATAATCACAAACGAAATATGTTTAATACAGTATATATAATATTCATATAATATATAGGCTATTTATAAAATATAAATGAGTGTAAATTATTATTATAATATACAGTCAAAACAAAAAGTATTCAGAAACCAGATATAATTGTCGATGTTTTTTATTAGTGGGCAGTGAGGATAGCAAAATAAAGTAAATAGTGACATATTATGGAGAAAAATTACAGTGGACCACCAGTAAAATTGATAAAAATTTGGGACCATTTATTCAGCCACTTTACCTCACCATGTTTTGCTTGAGTGTTTTTTTCTTTAATTTCTAATGTGACCTTTCCACACCACAGACTGAACAAAATTAAGCATTGCTTGGTTAGTGGTTTCACTAAATTGGTATTATCTAACTGTGTACTTAAATTTAACAGCTGACAGCCATTCAACTAAGGGGCCGTTTACACAAGACCGTTCTCAACGGAAAACGCAAAAAAATGTGTGCGTCTTGGCCGTTCGTTTAGACGGAAACGCAATTGGGGAACAGAAAACGCAAACTTTTGAAGACGGGTCTTTTTCGTTTCCGTGTTCATTGCAAGATGGAACTTTCCGATGACGTCACGCGCATGCGTATTATAGCCAAAACAATATGGCGGCATTCCCGTACTGTGAGCTTTCACTGCTCGACTATGGATTAACGTTTCCCTAGCAAAATGTGGATTTTCTTTCACCAATAAGACCAGCGTAGACACACTATTTACATTCGCCAGACTTTAACACACACAAACTGCACTTTTGCCTTATAACTGTGTATGTACCAAGGCACGTCCTGTTTCTTTACACAACAACATCACCATCCACTGGCCTGGCGTGCATACTACATCGTTTGTATCCTGGATCCATGTAAATGCAGACCGTTTTGATAACGCTGTAATGTGTACGAGAAACTTTACAAAAACGCAAAGGAAAAACTCTTTCCTCGTGTAAACATGGCCTTAATCCATTACATACCTTTCTATCAAAGACATTATCAAGATTCATTTGTTCTGACACAGTTTAACCTTTACGTTTTTTTCATAATTTATTACCATTTTCTGAACTAGCGAATAAACTGTGATAATGTGAGAAATGTTGAAGGTGTCTGAATAAATTTTGGTTTGACTGTATAGAAGAGTGTGAAACTTTTAGTATAATGAGGGCTTGCTTGAGACATTTCTGTTCCATCTGTTGCTGTATTGTTAAGCATTCGTGTTGCCATTAAATGTGCAAAAACATCCTTTAGACAGACACTGATTGTCTTTTTCTCGATATTTCTCTCTTTTTTATTTTAAAATTTCAATTTAAAATGACTTGACATGGTTGTGTACAATACTATCAATTCATCAAAAAACAATGACGGAAGTGAAAAAAGGTTACAATAATATAAATAATTCTTTTAAATTTTAACCCTTTCATTCATAAACAACTTAAGTCAATTGTTAGGGCATGAAAAGCCACATTTGAGAATTTTTACACAAATTCTTCCCATATTTACATATATTTTCCACATAGGCCTACAATGGCTTGTCACCATAGGTGACTGTCACCGTTATCTTCAGTTTTGGTTTTGTCTCCTGTGTTCATTATTAGTTAATTAGTCCCACATCTGTTTCTGTTCATCCTAATTCGTGCGCTTGATCACAGCCCAAACTTTTTATGGTTTTTCGAATCGCTCTCACGGTACTTCGAAGTCATTCGCCTGTCGGATCTTGCAGCGAAACAAGCCTAGTGTATAGACCAATTTGTAGTTGACGTCACAGTTACATCACTGCCAGCTGCGCACGCATACTGGTTGCAGAAAAACAGTGGAAACAAAGCAGCAAAGAGTGGAACGGAGGAGACAATTCCTTCAAAAATGTGTTTTTGTGTTGTTGAATGTCAGAATAGGAATGGCAAAAATATGGTATAATTTCCTATGGAATACCGTTGTTGAATATGCCATTGTAAGCTAAACAAGTCATTAAACGAACAGGCTGGACTGACGAAATCATCTGGATCTGTGATTATTTTAATTCAGGTAAGGTTTTCTATTATCTTTCTAAGTCTTAACTATTTTGTATACCGTATCCGTGTAATTCTCTAGTCGTTATAAAGGCTCTCTTCCTGGTTTTTCTGCAACCAAGATGCGTGCGCATCCCGAATGTTTACAAACGTATAAGTAGCCTATAGGATGATCCACTGTGCAAATATGCCATCGAGCTCATGCATGCACTGTATGAAACGGTTGTAATAAAATTAACTTTTCGAAAAGCTGTGATGGATGGACGGACTATTGTCCTCTTCCTCACTGGCACCTGTCTATGTGTGTGCGTGTGTGTTTCTATTGAGTAAAACGTATAATGAGTTTTGGGAGTTTCGAAAGGTTCTTTCTTATATCTGTAACCTTATTACAGTGAAAGAAAAAGTGTGTCTCAGTCTGTGGTCACGGTATTAGTGAGGTTTACACTTTTTTTTCTTTTGGAAACCAAGAGAAGAAAGCCTTTCTCTACAGCTACACTGTGCTAAATCTGTATGTATATCTGTAATGATGGTGATGCTGGAGATACAGCCAGATCAAATGTTTTGTTGTGACCCAATAACATTTCGATTTACTTTGATGTTTACTCTTGTTTTAATACATTGTCATAAGTTGATGCTTTAATGCTTTCTTCCTCCTCTGGTGTCTCTTTTCAGGCCATTGTGCAACAGCGAGAGCCAGACAGAGTAAGTATAGTGTCCAAAGAAGAAAGACATCAACACATTCCTCCTCCAGTTGTGAGTCATAAAGTTGTAGAGCCATTTTAATCATCCTACACCCAAAAAACCCCATGAGACCATGAAATGCATGCTTAAATCAACTCAAGTTTATATGTCACTATAATTTGTGATTGATGAAAAACAATTTATTTGCTGTAAAAATGCGATACTGTCATTTTCACGAGTGCACTTTTGAACTCCACTAATACTGTATATTATAATTAGGCAAACATAAAAAATAAAAAATATTAAATCACATTTTCACACAGAGTTGTAATAATAACAGCAGTATGATAGGGCGTTAAATGCACTCAAAGCAGTATACAGGTTATGTACCTCTGTGATCTGACAAAAGTAATAATATTTTTATTAGACTTCATAACTCTGATTATGAAGCTGTGTGTGCTGAGTCAAAGAGAGCTATACCACTGATATTAACAGGCTGCTTATTAGCCCTTCGGGTTTATTGTGAAAAGTTGTAGCAGTAAGTAAAAACAACACACTGTGAAATATATTGTATTTAATAAGCAAAGGGCAGACTTCGTCATTACTGTTGAAGCTAACTGTAATTCTCTTATATTGAGCTCATAATTACAGAGAACGCCTTATTTTGATCACAATATTAAACTTCAATAACAGCTACTTTTCCTGATAATAAACTCAACAAAATAAAAACGTAGCCCTACAAATTCCTGTTTCTAAACCAGTGGGCAGAACAAATGAATCAATGAATTAGATACAGACGGTGTCATCTTAACAACATGAACAAATGTTACAGCGCATGCTTACTTTTGTGACCCCAACCTAACTTCCGGTACACATTCACAAACAATAGAGTGCCTGTAGATTATTTCTGATAACAAGCAAAAAAAAAAACTAACTGTTACTTGGCTAAACTTGTCTAATATTTTTAATTTAGACTCCGATACCAAGCTCACCCCGCTAGATGTCAATGTACCATACGGTTTGTATAAATGTGACCAAACCACAGGACCCATTCAACAAATTGTTTATTTCATAAAATGAACATAAAACCAAATTAAACAAAATGTTTATTTAATATAATTATTGTATTGTTAAAATGTATATTAACATAAATTAAATAAAATATAAATAGTTACTGTATATTATTAGACACTAGCCAAACACAAACCAGAAGTTAACTGGGGGTCACGTCCGATGAAATGGTCTATAGAGCGAAAGATATGGAACGCTTCTCGTATTTGTCTCCAGAAACCAGTGATCTATAACCAGTATGTCTACTGTAGAGACCTTCCATCTGGAAGTGAAATACATTATTAGTGTCTTTCATTCTCAGCAGCAAGAGACAGCTTGACTCATGAATGATGGATGGCTTGTTTTGATTGCCAGCAACCCAGACAATACATATTTAATTAATAATTAAATATTTCAAAAGTGAATTTTTGTCACAGCTCAACATAAACCACTAAAGGGAAAAACAAACAGGACGAAATAAGTCTCAAACTGTGCTTGAATATCTACTGTGTGTCAACAAGTGTGTCTTTTTGTATTCATTTTAATGGATGAACTCTCAAAAAAAGGTGCTTCAAAAGGTTCTGAGCTTCTGAGCTGATTTAAAGAATGAAGAGCTTCGAGGTTCTAACCTTTCTTTAGATTATAAAAATGCAAGAAAGAGATGGTTCTTTAAAGAACCTTTGGCTGAATGGTTCTTTGTGGAACCAAAAATGGTTCTTGTATGGCATCGCTGTGAAGAACAGTTTACGCACCTTTTTTTTTAAGAGTGTAAATTGAAGGTATACATAAGTGGCAGAGAAGGCAAGGGAAACTGTAAACGTCTCTTTTGGCGTAAAAAACTACTGTTGGTATTTGGACACACAGTAAAAATTAGCGCAGAAAAGGTGTGGACACAGCTGTTTTTGCGAGTGGCCCTATTGCTTATGCATTTGTAGAAGTTTCCATTATAAAAAACATTGGCCAAAAGTGAGTAGACATTTGTGTGACGGGCCATTTATACATTTGCAAAAGTGAAGGAGCAGAGGATATTTATCAACATGTAAGAGCAATTAATTTTATAAATCCAAACATAAGATGTGAACTGCTACATTTTGTAAAGAAAATCATGTTCAGTCAGTTTCCTGTATATTTGAGTACCAAAACATAATGAAACATTTTTCTTCCTGGTTGAAATTCAAAGCAGGGGTACCCAACCTATTTTACATCACATTATTTGAAACTCGCAGGTCGTGGCCTGGTGGTTGGGACCTCTGATTTAAAGAATGAATTTAGTTCCTTGCTTCTTAGTATCGTCTGGTCATTCAGACTCGTCACCAGCTGAGCCATTTTGGCATTTCTTTTTTTCACAGCTTGACAAGTCAAACTAAAAAGAATAAAGAAGACGTGTAAAGTGAAACATTGCACAGCGGGCATGGTTATAGCAAAACATATATAAACTTGGATGCGAAAAGTGAAATCTCACTCGACACAGAAAGTTTACTTTGAAATGTAAAGACTGAAGGCTGGCTCTGATAGTTTGGGTCGATTGAGGAAGGGACTCCAGAGAGTTGTGGTTGATCTTTGACAGCTCATCCACTTTTAAATCCAGGCTGAGATCAGACAAAGCTGAAACCAGCCCCTGACCCTCTAGGAACGTTGGAGAGGAATGGAGGAGAGAGAGATCAATACAGTAGAGAGATGGAGTGAGTGATGCAGGTTTAGAGATCCGGACGTTCAGAGCTGAAGAGCTGACGAGGCTGCAGCGAAAATACATTCACACGCATTATTTCTCTCTCACACTCTCACTCTCTGTGTATATAATCTCGTCTCATTTACAGAGTTTTTGGTTTAAGTGTCTATAGTATTTTTCCTAATCTCAGTCTTTCAACTGATGGGAAATGGTGAAAAGATGATCAAGAGAGAATAAACACAAAAAAGCATTTGGGTTTTTAGTCTCTTATAATGAAAATTTGCAGATAATATAGTATTGCAATGCAGTCGGTGTTAGTATTACAGTATTGGATACAATCGTGTGATTAGATGTAACAGGTTTCCTTCTCTGCCCACCAACAACCCCCGGTCAGTGAAAAATAATGTGAAACTGACAACGGTCCTTGGTGTAAAATAGGTTGGGTACCCCTGCTTTGAATTTAAGCCCTGATGAAAAATGTTTCATTATGTTTTGGTACTCAAATATACCGGAAACTGGCTGAACATGATTTTCTTTACAAAATGTAGCAGTTCACATCTTATGTTTGATTTTTAAACATGAATTGCTCTTTCATGTAGATAAACTATACTCTGACAATACAGTGTACTATGTGTATATTATGAAAATGTATATTGTGTAAATGTATGTATATTGTATAAAGGGTGTATATTGTTGTTTATGTATATTGTACTTTGTCATACCTTGTTGCTTGTACTGCCATGGCCAAGAGTCTTGTACCTAAGAATTTCACCATCAGTACACTTGTGTACATGATGTGTGACAATAAAGAGATTTGTTTTTGATTTGATTATTGACAATTTATATGAAATAAACAGACTTAACAAATAAATTGGGTTTTTGCATCAAAAGTGCTATTCGTATGAAGCACAAAACAAAACCACTTAGCGTTTGCAAAATCACTTTCTCGTCTTTTCTTGAATAGAACGAACCATTACACTTTCTCAATCGTCCAGATGTTAGATGAAAGGATGAAATAGATCTTTAAATATATCTTCTGATCGACAGGGATAGAGACAGAGTAGTGTTTTCATGTGTAATTCAAGTCTTATTTTGGTCTATGATACAGTCTTTCCATAGATTAGATATCCGTGCGGAAAAAGGGAATAAAAATTACTTGATCTGTGGGATGAATTTTACATGACCTGCCATGTATGATGATATATTTATATGAATTGCATTTCTCTGTCTTGGAGCCACAAAGTCCCCAGGGGAAGGGTGGAGGTTTTCAGAATTTAATTTCATCTTCAGCAGAGTAATATCTTAAATCTTAATAAAGGCAACGTTGTTCAGAGTGTGTGTGTCAACCTGTGTCCCAAATGATATACTATACGCTATGGCGATCCTACAGGTCCACCAGGTCAAGGCGTTGAAAGAGGTCCACGAGGGTAAGACTGACCCAGGGTTGATACAGGAACTCCGCACCGCCACCGACGTCGCGACCAAGGTGACCGCGCGGGTCCAGGAGAGGCTTTCGAGGGGCGGGCATATCGCCTACACAGTGGCGTACGCCTGCGAAAGCACCTTTCCCCCTCCTAGGTGGGTCAGTGTGCTATTCTCGCCTCCCTTCTTCCCCCACTGGGTGAAGAATAGGCATTCCCCTACTGGCGAGACCATGTTGGTGTCCCCACTAAACTCCTCCCTACGGTAGGAGCTGGTCTCTGTAGCGTGTTCCCCCACTGAGGAAATTGCGCTTACCCAGTGGCCCTAACGGTGCCACTAGACCGCCAGAGACAGGGGCTTCCCACCTTTCCAAAAGCTCTGGGACCACCCTACCTATCCACTGGAAGGTTACAATTTCGCGGTAGCGCTCACGTCTGACACGCCAGGCCAGTCACCGAGACTTCGCTAGAGATTGTGACGTGGAACAGCGCCGTGGCATTTTCCATAGGAACCCCATCTGTCGGTTCGACACAGCGTCGACAAACCGACAGAAAGGGAACGTCTTGGTTACGGATGTTGTGTCCCTTCATGCCACAACGCGTGCCGCCCACTGCAGCAGACGTGAAAGGCTCTCAGGCTCCTCAGCCCAAAGGTGAATGAATGCAGCACGCCGTCTCCCTTTTATACCCGGATATCCGGGGGCGGAGTCCGGCATGCAATTTCATTCGCCAATTTCATTGGCCTTTTCTAAGTCTAGTCGAAGTTGATAGGTTCTCAAGACAAGCCCCATCTGTCGGTTCGACACAACGTCTCGTTCCCTCCATCAGGGAACTGAGGTTACATCCGTAACCAAGACGATTTACAGGTTTCATCAAGGACTGCAAGAGGTAAGAGTGTTAGATGTGAGACGATGAGTTAGTGTTCGAGAAACCATTTGTGGATGACAAATAGCTTTAAAGTCCCAGTAAAATAAAAAATATTAAACATTTAATTTTTTCATGAAATATGTCAGCGTTAATAGTAAATATCTTATCAATGTGGGCCATTTTCTTTTTTAAATTCTTGTCCCCTAATAATCTTCAGATAAAATCTGAAAAAGCCCTTCCGCCCTGAAATGACTATCCATCACAAATGACATAAATTAGACGGCTTGGGTGGAGCATCCGTTAACTCCTCCCCTTCAACTGTCAGTCTGCTGCCAGTTTCATTTCAAAATGCAATAGCTGTTTTTATACATCCAATCAATTTGCATTGAAAAATGCAAGCCACGCCCACTAATTTCCTCCTTTTAAATTCCTTTTCACTCAGAAATGTCTCAAAATACGGAAGTAAAAACGATCGCAAGTTCCGGTTCACGGGGACTTTAAAGACATCTTGGGACTGAACTCAACTTTTAGTAGACGTATACATTTAAAATATTTCTCATTCTTGCTCATCCAGAAAAAGACTAGGAAACATATAAATTGCTTGCATATGTGGAAACATAAAAAGAATTGTCCAATCAAAAGCTCTGTATTTCTCTCACCCTAAATCAGTTAGCACGTTGCAAATCACAGCTCATCGCCTTTTACGTAAACTAACAGCTATTGAAAAGAGGGCAGGGTTTTACATCAGCAAAGGTGTTAATAGTTCTTGACATCAGGCAACCGTACGTATCATTTCTCACAGTTCTGCTGCTCACTGTGAATGAAGCGTGTGCAGAAGACAAATACGAGGTTGTTTTGAATGATGGGATTATTGGTGCGTAACCTTCCATTTGACAGTAACAACAAGCTGCCAAAAGATAGCTTGACTCATAAATGATGAATGGCTTGTTTTCATTGCCTACAGTACAAGCAAGACAATAGATATTTTATAAAAACCTAAATAAACTTTTTCAAAGTTTATGAATACTGTGACAGGAACAATGTTTTTATTTCACATTTGTAAAGTCAATGCCAATGTTACTAAAAGCGGTTTCATCGAATGCAGGTGCCTGGCCCAAACTTCTGGTCTGTGTGTTTATCACCCGCTAGTGGCTAATAATATAAATTTTTATATTTTGATCAATGTATGTTAATATTAATTAATATTTTCTTGTATAATAATTGTATTAAATAAACAATTTGTAGAATTTTACAGTAATGACATATTTTTAACTTGCTAGCTAATGTAATTTATTTTTCTTGTTTTCACAAATAATCAACAGGGACTCTATTCTTTGCGGAGGTGTTCCGGGAGTTAAGTTTGGTCCACAAAAGTATGTATGTGCGCAGTAGCGTTTGTTTATGTTGTTGCTTTGAAACCGTCTATATTAAGCCATACATTTTCCCTTTAAGGATTATAATGTTTTTCATCGTTATAGAATTTATGGACTGAATATAATCAAGCCAGTGCAAAGCTGAAGGTAACTGGCTTAAGAAGGACATTTTAAAACATTTTTAAATAGATGATTGAACCCATGTTTTGTGTACACAAAAAAAGAAATACGCTGGGAAATCGGTGTAAATCTGTCATTAAAAAAAATTCTGTAGAGGACAAACTGAACTAGAAATAGTACAAACACATAAATCAATGCACCTCAAAGTCAAATAAGGATACATACTGAGAGATAGTGATGGAGATGATGGCAAAAAACATCCTAAAATGTTCTTGACACAACATATTGGGAATGCATATAGTGAATATAAGGAATAAATGATCACGGTAATGACATTTATAATGAACTCATTATGAATGTAAAAAGGCATGATAATAGGAGATGATTATATTGCACCTTTATAGATTTCCCATGCAGACCCATATTAGTCTCTAAATTCACAGTTATTTAAAAAAGATTTATTTATTTATATTTGACCAAAAACAAGATCCAGTCAGTTGCTTTGGCATAGGGCTAAACAATTGTTCACCAACGTCTGCCTTTTAGGCGGGTGTTTAGGTGGGCGCTTCTCACATAATGTAATGAACATTTATGATCAAAGTCATACCGGTTGGTTAAAAAATGACTTTCATAGAGCATGTAAATAACTGAAAGTACTTTGACATTTTTAATTGCCTTCATTATACTTAATGTTTCAGGCCAATTAAACTTTCGTAAAAAACGGAGAGACTCACTGAAATTTCTGGAAAGTTTATTTCTAATGCGTTCATATATATATAAAATATATATATTCATATCCTAGCAACCCAGCTCATAAACAACATCAGTCATCATTGGAACAGTCGAGAAACACCAACTCCCAGCCTAAAAACGATTCCAAATCTAATCTGTAACCATGAATCACATGCCAAACTCCCACAGTGCGCTCGAACACATTTAATGGCGAGCCTGATGAATCCCATCAGTGCCTGTGTAAAGCTTCTGTTTTGATTGAATACATAAAAAAAAAAAAAGAAGAGTTTTATGCCAGCCTGTGCCAGCGCTTCAGCTAATACCCAGGCGACTCGAAGAGGATTACAGCACATGGAAAGCACTGCAGGAGAATGCAATGACAACAAACAACTCAATTCATTCTGTGTGGGCACAAATCAAACAAGCACGGAGCTTTCAAATGAATTTCAATAAACATTGTTGAGAGTTTTGTAAAAAGCCATTTAGGATAGCAAGACTCAATGGCAACAGCAAATATTTAATCTTAATTGTCTGTGCATGAAAAATTAAGATTTAATTATATCTGTAAATCTAGTGATAGAAGTGCACTAGTACAACAGAGGAAGTTTGGGATGAGCCAAAAAATCCTCAGAACCTTTTATACCTGCACAGTTGAGAGCATTCTAACTGGCTGCATTACCGCCTGGTATGGAAACAGAACCGCCGGCAACCACAAAGCACTGCCCGTCGTGTTGTGGGAGATCAGCTTCTCTCTCTCCAGGACATCTAAACCAGGCGGTGTATGAGGAAATCCAGGAAGATCATCAGCGTTCCAGCCACCCAAACCACAGGCTGCTCTCCTTGCTGCCTTCGGGCAGATGATACCGGAGCATCCGGTCCCACACAAACCGGCTGAAGGACAGTTTTTTTCCTCGGGCTATTAGACTGCTCAACATCAAAAACTGATACACTCCACAAGCTCACACTTCTTCTTACCTAATAAAAATGCATTATATTGACTATAATGCATCGCACCTAATGCAATAACCATCCATTACCAAACTTACATACCTTTATCTGTACTATGTGCACTATATTGTTGATCCATTATACATACACGTTCATGTGTACACCTGCATATTTAATGTGTATGTTCAACGTCTAATGTGTTTATCTTGTGTATATTGTGTATATCTTGTGTATATTATATACTGTCCATATGTGTATAATGTTGTAGCGAGGAAGGCGGGGCGAGAGCCGTCAGACAAAGGGGCGGGGCCGGTGGCGTGAGTGATGATGGATATCAGCTGTGCGCACACCGGCCCCGCATTATGACGGAGGAGAACGGAAGCATAAAAGGACGAGCTGGCAGAACATTCGACGAGAGAGGACCGGGCCCGAACGTATGTTAAGTTGTTTTATGTTTATGTATTTTGTTATTCGCCGGCAGTCGTCCGTGAGGGGCTGCCGGCTGTCTTTTACTTTATTATTAAAAACTTTATTTAAATATTCGCCGGTTCCCGCCTCCTTCCTTCCCTACATTGAACTGTGTTACAAATGTATATTGTCTTTTTTGTACAGTCTGTCTATTTATACTTTGCACTGTTCGTCTTCACTACATACTGTCACTCAAGTATCATACAGTTGTCTGTGCATCTGCATTCTACTTTTATGGAGAGTAAGCACCCAAAACTTTCACTCACCACCTGTGGTGTTGTGACAATAAAAGTGAGTTGAGTTGAGTTAGTATTAACTCATGGATGTTACATTCAACATCTTTATTCTGAAATGATGTTACTGGTCACAGTTGTCTCAAAAAAGTTGATGCAGGACAGGCAGAATTTAGCTAAATAAACTGATTTCAATAATAATGAATAATAATAATTTGCCAGGAGTCTCACCGAGTTCACATTTGACAACAATTACAAACAGACCGCAAACAAGCAGGCAACCTGTTGCATTTGAATACACGCACAACAAATTGAGTGACTTCCAAAACAAACAGCCTGGAAAATATGAATACAGTGGAGTAAATTGAATTAGCCCCTTAATGTTCAAAATGAATGATTTACAAATCCAAATAGAAAGAGAGCATGATAATTGTACATTTGTCTCATTTGGCAAGATGCTGGAAATCCTCATTTACTGTCTGCCAAGTCTATTGAAGTGTTTGCATCAGACTGCCTTATCAACTGTATGCACTGCATGTGCGTAAACATTCCCATTTTGACGTTTCTTCAACTACAGACACTTTTTTGCCTCAGGGATTGATTTTTGTTAATAGCAGTTTACATTTTTGACTAAGGTCACGATATGAATTCAGGCTATAATGCCTATATAATCATTTATCAGTCTTGCTATTGGAAAACAAAAAACAAAAAATATATGTGTGCATTACTAAACAAAAACAAACTCGGTAACTTACGTAACCTCAGTTCCCTGAGATACGTACTGCGTAGCAGGACACTATGGGGAAAACTCCTTTTTCTCCGATGACTGAAGCTTTTTTTTCAATAACGCAGTGAAACTGCACTGCCATTGGTTTGTGAAAAGTAAAAACTGTCCATGCAATGCTGCACGGACCTATGGCGATGGAGCCCGCCAATGGGGGCGGGGCTTATGGCTATACAAACAGACACATCGCCGCAGTGTCCTCAGGTTACTTTGACTGAAGTGACGACCATGCAGCTTGTAAGCACGGCAAGGAATGCAGTATTCGTTCCCCTATCTCAGGGAACCGAGGTTACGTTAGTAACCGAGTACGTTCCTTATCGATACTTAACTTGGACTGCGTAGAGAACACCTTCGGTACCTTGCCATGTCTCGGTTTGAGGGCCACCCTAGAGTCGTCAGGCCCAAATTCAAGACAGGCAGGGCTCCACAGACCGCAGAGGCTCAAAGGGAGAGCTCTTCAGGGCTCTCAACACCGTGGGAAGATTCCATACAGGGATAGTAGAGGGGCACGGAGGGCAGAGCCGCCTGGACCCCTTAAGAAACAAACAACAAGGTTGTTCTTTCCCACCGTTTGGCCTGCTATAGGGGCATGGGAAGCCGAAATGGCTTACAAATAGACCTTGAGCGTGGAAGGGGAACAACCCTTTTCCAACAGCTCCAGCAGGAAGGACAGTACCAATGATACCTCGCAAGATTCCGGGTCTGTGCCGCGGGCTGCACACCAGGCGGAAAAGATAGTATTTATGACACTCTCCGGGAGGACCGTAGGCTTCCATTGAGATGCCAGAGGTGCTGAGCCCACAGGGGATAGGCCATGGGTCTGCCACGAGCAGCCGAGACAGGTCTGCGATCCAAGACTGTATCGTCCAGAGTGGGGCTACAAACAGCACTTTGTGCGCCTGATCTCTGATCCTCATGATCAGCTGTGATATGAGAGCGATAGGGGGGAAAGCATGGGCCAAGGCATCCCTGTTCTTCGAAAGTAGGTTGGGCAATGAGAGTTGTCTTCTGAGGCAATGAGGTAGACTTCATGAGGTAGGAAATCTTGCCGAAGATTTCCCAGATGTTCTGAACCGTCAGAGGGTGGAGTGTCCATTCGTCTGAATGGACGTTGCTCGAAGATAACATATCTGCTCCCTGGTTCAGTTTTCCCGGCACATGTGTTGCCCTCAGTGAGCACAGATTGAACTGGGCCCATTCTAAGAGGCGGAGTACAAGGGCGCCTCGAAGATAGGCCTCCCTGGTGATTTATGTAAGACACCACCGTCATACTGACCGACCGGACTAAGACGTGGTGTCCCCGTAGAACCGGCAGGAAGTTGTGAAGGGCCTGCCATACTGCCTGCATCTCCGGGTAGTTGATGTGCAGGTCCCTTTCCCGATCCAGCCAGCGGCCGAAGCCGGCATGCCATCGCACAAAGCCCCCCAACCTGTGTTGGAGGAATCTGTCGTGAACCATCTGTCAGCATGTGGTGCCCAGGGGCACCCCCTGCTCTAGCCAGAGTGGATACCTCCAAGGAGCAAGGGCGGTGAGGCAGACTCGATCCACTCGGACGCCAAGCTTGTGTTGAAACTCTTGGTTTCAGCCAGTACTGAAGTGGCCACATATGAAGGATGCCTAACTGCAGTATTGGAGATTCGGAGGCAATGAGACCCAGCATTCTCTGAAATGCCTTGAGGGGGCGTGAAATCCCAAGCTCGAAAGAGGTCGCGAGTCTCTGAATGGCCAGTGCGCATTCTGGCACCAGCCTGGCTGTCATTCGAGTAAAGTCGAAGACCGCTTCCAGGAAAGAAATTTGTTGGCTGGGAGACAGAGCGCTCTTGGCGAAGTTGATCCCCAGGCATTCTGTGGCTGAGGAGAAGGGACCCGTGGGACCGTAGCTCGTCCTCTGACTGTGCTAGAATGTGCCAGTCATCGAGGTAGTTCAGAACGCTCAACCTGATTTTGCCAAGTGGTTGATGTCCTCGGGACAACATATTTTGTTTACCTAAGGAAACATTTTTTATAAATAAAACCTAAACCCACACCAAACCCCATCCCTAAAACTAACTAACCCCTAAACTCAGAGGAAAATGATAAGTGAAAAACAATGGTCTAGAAGCACCTAATCCTGGTTGGAACCTAAAGTAAAAATTTCACTGCGTTATTGAAAACAAAGCTTCAGTCATCGCAGAAAAAGGAGTTTTCCCTATAGCGTCCTGCTACACAGTACTAGTGAAGTATCGATAGGGAAATAGAAATAATTTGACAAAAAACTTTTATAATGTTGCTGTCCTTCTAAAATCTCGAATGTCCAAATTCAGTGTTTTTCAGGAAACAAAAAAAAACCTTTTTAAATGATTAAATACTGTGATGTCACACAATACTTTTTATTGGTTAGATAATTGCCAAACCCAGTGACAAACATAAAGGGTGACTAATAATAGTGATTTATGTCAAACAATTATAATGTTTGCCTGAAGAAGCCATTTTGTGTGTGTTTGTGTGTGTACACGTGCGTGGTGCGTGATATATAGTACATACACGTATTTGAAGTGTGAGGTTAAAACAGTCTAGTGGAATAGAGTAAAATTCTGTTAATAGGTAAAAATAGGTAAATCAGCCTTCGAAGAACATGTAAAACTTGTAAATTGCTACTTGATGCTGCATTAACAAAAACGGCTCAGTGTGTAAAGAAGATTAAAAGGGAACATCAGCTTGGTTTCGTGTTCACAGCAGCCATTTTCTGTTAAATGTTCTTATCCTCAATAAACACTGTCTCTACACCCATTAGGACCATTGGACCCTCTTAAAAATCTATAAACGTAAAACCCACTTTATGAAGTACTAGAATACTTGGGACTTCAAAATGTTGTGGCGTAGTGGGGGTTGTTTAAATAAAATAGACCCTGTATTCATGTCCATGACCTTTGCTCTGCTAACACAATGCTTCACTAACTGAGCTACAGAAACACCGTTTACTCCAAATGAGTCTGTATAAATGCCTGACATTTTCTTAATACATACAAAAGAATGGCAAAGTTTTAAGGCCAAACACATCATACTGTTAATAACATACACTTTCACACCCATCTGTTAAGAGTCCTGATACAGTCATCATCTTTCATGTTTCATTTACCATTGCTCACAATTTGATCAGTCTGTCTCTATTATTGAAGGGTGAATTACTTCTTGAGTAGATGCATTTTCTTGTAGAAATGACTTTCCACTGCTCGGCCATTAAGTGAAATCTTTTCCATCAGGATGAGCCATAGTTTAAACGTTCACAGTCATTTTACATTCTTCTAAATGTTCAGTGTCAAGCGACAGGTGCTTCCACAGCTTCCAGGTAAGCGCGTATCTGTTATTTCGGAGGATGTTGATTTATTCAGTAGAAATTGAAATATTTAGGTTGGATACTCTTGTGTTTGATCTGAGATAATATTATATCCCGCACGCAATGCTGTCGTTCCTTTTTGGCTCTCCGGCTTTGATCACAGCTAATGAATTGTTGTGAAAGGAGCACACAATTCAAATTCTCATAGAGCCTTTTGTTTTTCACATTACGCCGACAAACAATCAAGCGGAACTAATAATACCAATGGTAATACGCCCTTTGACAGCACCATCCACTTGGTGGATAAATGCGTCTGCATAATGGTGCATGCAGATAGAGAAGAATGTATATTTTTTATGTTAATAAGGAAGTTGGAATTCTTTATGTTTGCTTAGCATTTTTTCTAATAAGGTCGAAGACAAAAACGTGAACTTACACTCCGAAATTAGGCCAGTTTTTATTTCATGTAATCACATTTATCCATTGCACAAGGATGCAATAAAGTGTTCTTACGCAAGCCAACAATTTTCATCGTAAATTAATGACACGTAGACCATCTGTGTTGGATGTTCATGGTTGGGGAGTTTTACATTTACCCCTTTTGGCAGACGCTTTTATCCAAAGCGACTTAAACTGCATCATACTATGTATCAGAGTATGTGGAAGTTCACATCACAAATGTTTGGGGTAGAGTATTAGGCATGTAGAGGACGGTGTTATGGGTAAACCTTATTTATCCTAATGTGGTTTAAAACCTGTCTATGACTCTTTCGTCTGAGGAACACAAAAGAAGCTATGTTGAGAAGCTATATTGTCTCAGTGGTTCGGTCTTCATACAATGGAGTTCAATGTTGTTTGGTTACAACATTTTTCTAAATATGTTAAAGTCATACAGGTTTGAAATGACATGGCGGTGAGTAAATGATGAAAAGTTTTCATGTTTGGGTAAACTAAAGAGCTCCATTGCCTGTACACAGACGCATGAGGACACTCAAAGATTTCTAAACCAGTTGAGAAATGGTCATGAGAATCATAGGCGATCTGATTCAAGTCTGTGATTTTCATTATATCAAGTTGATTGTATGTCAAAATTAGTTATTTATCGTCTTCTTAACTCATTTATGAAAAATAACCAGTCAGATTCATGCAAGAGTCATTCTTCCGTGAATCAGATTGGTGGTGCACCATTTTGTTTTTGTATTCTTTTTCTGTCACATCATTGAATTCAGACTGGAAGTACATTACTCAGGTGAAACATCATTTCTGTCCTCGTAGTAATAAGAAAAATGCTTTGTCAGGTAACATATATGCTTCATGGGGAAATTGCATTAAATTGTACCACAATTGACTGAATCAACCTGGCTACATTCAGTTACACCAATGAATGTCTTTTGGATAGATCAATTAGAAATGTAACCTTCAGAATAGATTTTTTAATGATCTAAACATTACAAATGACTTTTGCTTGAGTAACCTCATGCAGTCAGGTCTATTCAGCTATATTAAATTGCATTTATATACTCTGTGGCGAATTTATTTAACCACAAACAGCTTTAGAATAACCACTACATGTTAGGGGTTGCTTGAACTAGCGTTGTATTATAGATTTGCCAGAATCGCTCAGTCCAAACACGACGGTGGCCACCACAGTACAAAAAGATGTCGTTCTCATGTTGACGCAGGAAAGACATCATACGGGCATTACAACGACTGTAGAAAGAGCGATGTCTTATTTATTACATAAAATAAAACGTTTAATGTCATTCATCATTTTACTCTCTTAATGATGAATAAACTTACATTTAATCCGCGGGTCACATATATGCGTTCCGAACCATAGAGTACGATCCTTTCGGATCACAGATCATCCGCGATCCGTTTCACCACCATACCGCGGGCAGATGGAGAGGAAACGCGTGTAGTAAAGTTGTTTGTCCGTTAAGGGCTGCTGTACAAAATGGGGGCAAATTCAATGTATGTAGTATGAAGTAATTAGTGCACATGACACTTTCAGTTGACTTGTTGTAAATCACACGCTTCAGATCTGAAGTAACGTTAGGCTGCTTTAGAGATCCACCTGCTGCTCTTTTACTGCATAGCCTCGCTATCACCCACCTCGTGCTTTTAAATAGTTGTATTTTAGTTTAGTTGTTGTTGCCCTTGTGCAATAGATGAACAACATTTTATTTGTATTTAGATATACACTTAGAGGCTATTTTGCGGGAGTCCTGCCATTCTCCCGCAGCCCGCCTGCCACCACATTCTCACTTCCGACTCAACACATTCCAACCCGGTCTCATGAATTGCGTATAAATAACACGCTGTTGCATTATCGTGTAATACGTACGCCAAAGTTCGATTTTGCGTGCATATGATACGCCAATGTTTGCATGCACCTTGGGGTAGAGCAGCCATTCTGAAACGTACATGAAGAGGAAACGCTGAAATAATTAAAATAATACTTTTAGGTTTAGGGTTTGGGTAGAGGTTATAATATGCACACGCTATCATTAGGGTTAGGGGACAGGTTAATGAGACAAATTGTTGATTAATATGCACACACGCTAAATTGGCGTATCATATGCACGCAAAAATCGAACTTTGGTGTACATATTACACGATATTGCACAGCACGTGTTATTTATACGTGTCTTTTATCACATAAAAGTCGACTTCAAAGCATCTGAGGTCGTTCAACCCCTACTGCATGTCACTACTTTTTACAGTGAATAAATAGTAGGCCTACCAGTATTTAAAAAAAGGTTCTTAGTTCTTAAATGTAACTGTGACCAATTCACCGTACAGTTTCACCAGGTCTGGAGCAACACAAGCTAGAGCTTTTAAAAAGCTCATTCCTGTTCATTGATTTTTAGGTATAGCATTGCTGTGGTCAAGAGGGGCAGACGTACATGCATGAATGCGTTTTTCAGCATCTTTAAAACAAAGTGATGACCTCAGTGACCGTGAGGTGATTCAATTCTATAGCATCGAGCAGAGACGTGATGTCAGCTGCTGTGCAATCCACTTGAACAGCTTTCACTCGACTGGACTAAACTGAGATTCTATAGACCAATTTGAAGTCGACGTCACGGTTACGTAACTGCCAGCTGCGCACGCATACTGGTTGCAGAGAAACAGTGGAAACAAAGCAGCAACGAGTGAAACGGAGAGACAATTCCTTCAAAAACGTGGTTTTGTGTTGTTGAATGTCAGAATAGGAATGGCAAAAATGATGGTATTATTTCCTATGGAATACCGTCGTTGAATATGTAACACTGAAGGGGCTTATTTCGCGATAACAGCTGGCTGCTTCTACAGTATCCCGCTTATTACACGGCTACTTGCCACATAAGAAAAAAACTGGACATACAATGTGAATTTGAAATATTTTATTAGCTCACTTTTACAGAATGCAGACCTTCCGCGAGAAAAAGCTGTTTAGTTTCGGTTTTAAAGTAAGAAACGACATTCAAACGTCACGAACAGGCAAATTGGTTTGATCATTTGTAAATATAATGTCATACATATTATTAAAAGACATATTAATAATTATTTTTTCTGTAATATTAAACTGCCCCTCTCAAAATGATTTGCAGCATCCGTGTTACATGGTATTATTAGTTTTAAACGGTTGTTATTTGAAAATAACAACCCTTGGAATGTCGCGACTGGCCAATCAGAACCAAGCATTTGAATGAGCAGTGTAATAAGCCATTTTAAGCTAAACAAGTCATTAAATAAACAGGCTGGATTGACGAAATCATCCGGATCTGTGTTTATTGTATTTCAGGTAAGGTTTTCTATAATCTATCTAAGCCTAACTATTTTGTATACTGTTTCCGTGTAATTCTCCAGTCGTTGTAAAGGCTCTCTTGCGGGTTTTTCTGCAACCAAGATGCATGCGCATCCCTAATGTTTACACACTTATAATTAGCCTATAGGGTTAAGACCTGCTTCTTTTAAACACTTTTGAAAATGGTTAGCTCTTCAGGCCTTGAACCAACTCCAGCAAGAGAACAATGTGACTTTCTCAACGTTCTGTATCTAATTCATAAAATTAATTGGAATTCATGTACTGTAAGTGACCAAAACTCACTCATGGCCTTTCATGTACAGCCTTGAATGAATTCCCCAAATGAGCAAAACTGAAATGAAACTGTTTTTTACTTCAGATTGTTGAATTATATTGAGGCAGAGTATCTAGATGAAAAATGACCATAATAATGCTGTAACACACATATGAAAAGAGTGTAAAAGTTGAATTCTTCTGAGCTTAATAACCCAGCGGTAAGGCTTATTTTTGTGGTTTACACAACAGGAAAAATCTTTAAAAACTTTACATTGATGTTTTTGGCAAGATGCTTTACCTAAAGTGACTTACAGTAATTTCAAGGCAAACATTTGTTATCACTATGTGCAACCCCAGGGAACCCCTAACCCATGACTAATGCAATGCTTTATCTACATAAGCACATATATACAGTTTACGTTGAGTCCTTAAAATGACTGTTACTGTATATAATGAAAATGAAAATTCGGTCATCATTTACTCACCCTCTTGTCATTTCAAACCTGTGTGACTTTCTTTCTTCTGTAGAAAAATAAGATATTTAGAAAAATGTTGTTAACTGGACCCCCATTCACTTGCATTGGTTTTGTGTCCATACAATAGAAGTGAATGGTGTCCAGTGCTGTTCGGTTACCAACTTTCCTCAAAATATCTTCTTTTGTGTACTGCGGATGAAAGAAAGTCATAAAAGTTGGAAATGACAAGAGGGTGAGTAAATGATCACAGAATTATTTTTTTTGTGTAAACTATCAATAATGTTAAATGGTATCCATCTATAAACTCATATACTGTATAATGAGCTGAGGAATTCAGACAGACTGAGCGCATTGAGCATGCATCCATAATAGGGGTCTCACAATATACCAGCATTGACAATAACCAAGATATTAAAACCCACAATTATCGTAATCGTGTTAATTCTACACGCATCGTAATATCGTAAACTATTCAGCACCCATTACAAATTTTGGCATAACAGTTACAATTGGTTACAACTCTCTCTCTGCATTCGTACACTTTTATTTTAAGTGTGATTCTTTGACCAAATAACTGACAAAACACAAAATAAAAAATGAATTTCACTAATTGCATCATTTATTTCTTTTTGATTAACATTTGGATAAATATCGAGATAATATTGTTATTCTCGTGAAAATGATATATCGTGACAGCCCTAATCCATAAATAAACAAATTCACTGATGCAGGCTGCAAAAGACATAACCAATTTCTTAAATAATAAATGGTAGTTTGCAAAATCTAAAGAAATTATGTCCATGCGATGTGGGGGAGGTTAAAGTTATCATTCTGGAGAACAATAGTGGTTTCCTTCTTTTGATGAAACTGCAGAAAGATTTGATCATACAGTAGATACAGGGCAGTCATAAAAGGATCTTATATTAGATCCATTTTACAGAAAGAAAAAATGGCAAGATTGCTCGACATCAAAACCAGAGCCCGCTTTGATTTGACATTGGCCACAAAATACCACAAACAACAGCCAAGAAGCATATGGAGAAAGATCAGCAGGGCTATGCTTACGCTGTTATGTGGCTTCATATTCATTGTAATGTACTGTCTGCAGATCACGGACAGAGGATGAATTCATTACGCTTTAACTTAACAGGCCTCAGCTGAGTCAACTAGAAAAAAAAGCCCATTCATAAACACACACTTGTGTCAAATGGCTGGATGGATGGACTGGACTGGGCAACCTCAGTAATCTCAGTAATCAGTCATGCATATGAACAACTCGCAAATGTTCAAAATCTCTTTTCAGAAAAACGGAGCTCACAAGCTCACATACTGTTTCATTCCTCACAGCGTGTCGATCGTTCTGATTGGCTGAGACTGTTGAAAACGCTGGTCTAGCAAGTGGTAAAGTATTGCTGCGGCCAACTACTTGCATTTACATTCCTACACACAACGAGTGATTGATTCATAGACGCTGCACAACATGTGAGTGGGAGAGTGAGCAATGTATTGTGTGCGTTGAGGAAAACAAAAAGCAACCTTTACAGCTGAACTCATCAAACGGGACGGCAGTCATCCGAGCAGAAGAAATGATACATTGGGTTTATAATTAAAGCCTTCCCTTCAGAGAAAGAGGGGCAGTAAACACATTTGTGGCCCCCACGCGCACACACAGATGGAGAAGGTGGGTGAGCTGGGCTTGAGTGGGCGAAGACCTAAGACTCAGGAAACTGTGGCTGCCTGATGACATCACTGTGTGCCATGTGGAGGGTCATTACAAGACAACCAGACAAACCACATAAGCAGGTCAGGTGACCAGAACCAAACGGGATGAAATGAACTGGCGCAAATGTAACCTTGACATGACATCAATTTTTAAGGATTTCTGCCCTTGTATCGGCTCACATTATAATTTAATTAGATACAAAAATGACATTGTCATATTAATAGAAATCTGTGTTGGGATCATCATTAATAATTACTAAGAAAGACTAACTTGAACTAGCATCTGTAATATAAACATATTACAAAGAACTGGAATAGATAATGTGAAAGAATGATTTGGAAAAGGTCTGGACGCTTACAGCACAGATTACTCTTAATGTGAGAAAATGGGGGAAACAATGAAGCAGTGAAAGAAACTAAGTGGCACAATTAGTTTAATAGATTTCTGATCTATGACTGTAGCCTTTGCTGACACAATGACACTCCAGGACAAAAGCACATGCTTTTTAGAATTAAAGAGAGAAGGGGTGGGGGGGGGGGTGAGACGGTTGGCAATAGGAGGTAATTGAGTGAAAGCATGTATGTGGAACAGAAAGCGTGAAGAGTGAAAATGTATTTAGTATCTCTAGGCCCAAAGAGCTATCGATGGTGATCTGCTGGGAAAGGGATTTTCTTTACATAAGGGGTTTGGCAACGGTATCAGTTGTAGTGATCTGCTGGTCAGCTTCAATGTTTCTGGCTGTGTTAAGTCAGTGAAAGAATACAAGAGGACAGAAAATGATGCTTGCTCTCAAAGGCCTGCTTTGGATCCATGTACTTTATGAAATGCATGACCTTCCCTTTATTCAATTCAGGTGGGTTTTTACATGCAGGTTTTTAATAAATTGCAGGCATACATTTAATTTAAAAGGGCAAGTTCACTCCAAAATTCTAATTCTGTCTTCATTTACTCACCCTCAGGTTGTTCCGAGCCTGCATAAATTTTGTTGTTCTGCTGAACACAAAAAAGATATTTGGAAGAATGTCTGTAACCAAACAAATTCTCGGGCACCATTGACAACTATAGTAGGAAAAATCTACTCTGGTAGTCAATAGTGACCCAGAACGGTTTAGTTTTTTCACATTCTTTAAAATGTTTTCTTTTCTGTTATACATAACAAAGACATTGATACGGGTTTGGAACAGCTTTAGGGTGAGTATGACAGAATTTTCATTTTTGGTGAACTATCGCTTTTCTATCTGAACTATGCGATTTTTACTACACACTTATCGTAGCCCAAAGAAGTCAGATTCATAATATTATAATAATATCTATTGAAAAGTTATCTGAAATGGTTAGGGTAAATATTATAAAGAATTATTTCACGTAGCTTAGTGGTTAGCAATAATGGCGCTAGCAATGCCAAGCTCATGGGTTCGATCCCAGGGATTGCACATACTCAAATACAAATGTATAGGATCATGTAATGTAAGTCGCTTTGGATAAAAGCGTCTGCCAAATGTATAAATGTAAATGCTATCAGTCTACTTCATTCAATATTTGAGTTTTCTCTTTTTTTTAATCAATGAATCACTCTCAAAATAAAAGCGTAAAAAGGCAGAGGGAGATAGTCTGTAACTGTTGTAATTCTTAAAGCAAAGCTTTTAACTGCTGAAATTGAGATTCTACAAAATAATTTTTAAACTGTTTTCAACAAGCGTAAATTCAAAAAATTATGAGTAAGCAGGCTCTCTGTTAACCATAAAAATGTACCTATTACTCCCTGTGAATCATAAACATTTACTCAATAGTCACTAAATGCAGCTGCAATGCGTCTGAGGAGAACAAGTTTTGGCCTTTGCCAGTTCTGCAACTTTTATTAGGATGGTCTTCTCTGTTTGTACTCTTTACACCAATTTTACTCTTCTGTGTTTTCTTTGATCATGTAAAGCTGCCTTGAAACATTGCAATATTGTAAAAAGCATAACAGTATATTAATAAATTTGACTTGAATTAACAATATGTGTAGAATCAACACAATATCGATAATCATGGCTTTTAGTATCACGGCTATTGCCAATACAGGTTTACTGCGACACCCCTATTTTATTCACACAATGAACAATTATTATTTCATTCCACTGATTCAAATTTGCATATTCAATAGTATGACATTTGCATTCACCCAGCAGTATTCTCCCAAATTTGTGCTTTATTTGACTCTAATAATGTCCAGCATTACTTTTAAGCATGAGGTTGCAAAAGACAAAAAACATACAGTTAGTACCCCTGCTTTGTGTATAAGTGCTCCCAGATATACTAAACATGTGTGGACAAATGTATTGTGACACCCCCTTTTAATGAATGGTTTTGACCAATTCTTTCTGTGAGTAGAAATCTTAATGCAACAGCATGATGATGTTCGAGATATTCGAGAATTGTGTGCTTCGAATTTTACAGCAACAGTTTGGGCTGGACCCTTTTCGTTCCCATTATGACAATCCCACTGTGCACAAAGCAAGATTTTAAAAGAATGATTGATTCAGTCTATAGTGTGGAAGAATTTGACTGGTCTGCATAAACCCCAGACCTGAACCCAGCTGAACACCTTCGAGCCAAACCCATCAATGACTTGAATGCAGAGCTATAGTCATTTCAAAACAGAAAAATGCCCTAACAAAACTGTTGCAACAAAGATAGAACAAAACACTTTATATGCTATTGTTTTGTATGGTATAATACTGTATAATATTTGTTTGGATTGGAATTACTGGAATAGATAAACACGTTTATTAGAAGTGAAATACAGTATGCGTTGAAACACACTTTCAATTTCTTCAGGTGCAGTGTTGCACTAGTTGTACCACGAAACACAATTCTTCCTCACCCCTGCTTATTGCAAATAGAAAGTGTTGTTGTGTTGGACCACCAAAAATTACAGTTACATTGTTGATAGTGCTACAAAGCCAGAATGGCATTTCAAATTAAACCGGGGAAATCCAACGTGATTATGTATTTAAAAAACAATTCTATCCAAGAGCAAGAAGCTCAGTTCTTGAAATGTGTTTGCCATGTCTCCAAAATAGGATTACAGGCCAATATATTCTTTATATATGATGGTTTATGAAGATTGATTATATGACTGTAATGTCTGATTGCCCTTTTCTCCTCTGGATATAATTGTCTATTACTAATGAAAGTAACTGATTTATCATTAATTGAATAGTTGATTGGACACATGCGTTGAGATGTAAGTGATATAAATATGAAGAGTTTCTAGAGAATGTGAAAACACTGAAGAGGGTCATATGTGACCGAAACGTTTGTTGATTTTAAACATGCACTGAGCACTTTATTTTGCACATTGTGAATAAAGAAGATTGCTAAAATCTCAACCTGCAATCCTTTTTTGGAGACATAACAACCGAATTACAAGAAGTGAGCTTTTTGCTCTTGGGTAGAATTGATTGACAACTTGAAATCGTGTTAAATGTGATTGGAATTCAGCGCAATATCCTCCTTTTGTCTTTTTAGGTATTTAAAAACCGTGCAAAAATACATCATCATTAAGTCTCTGCAGTTATAAGACACACAAGATCTGGAAAAAGAAAAAAAATGTACAGAAATGTTGCCTTTACAACTGTCACTAATTTAATGTAAACAAACACCTCAGTCAGTGTGCCATGGGGTCATGACCCACTGGCCTTCAGTCAGACTGTGTTGTCTAGGCTGTCAGAATGCCTAGAGGTTCTTTCTCATGGACATATTTGCCTTAGTTTAGTGTTTAAACTGCATTGCCAAAGACTCTACAATACTTTTCATCAGACTTAATGCCCAATAATATCATCACATTCAACCTAGCAGGTGAACTTACCTGATGATGACATACATGACCAAGCAGTTTCCCACGAGCCCCACCACACAGACGATCATGTAGACCACGACTAAAGTGATTTTGACGCACCGAGGGAAAATGCTGTCAGTCCCGTTGAAGGCGCTGAAGTTGTTCTGGAACAGGGACTCGTTGTACAGACGGAAGTGTCTGGGGTCAGTAAAGCCGCTGGGGTCATTTGGGAACTCCATGAGCTGCCAAACAGCAAAGACAGCAACACATAAACAAACGCGCGCACTGCAAACTGTGTAAAATGACAACACGCATTCGAGGAAATCGTTTGTTCAAGGTTTCATATCGAGGTTAAAATGTTTTATGTATGGTTGATGCAGTTAATGCAATGGGATATGATATGCAAAAGCTAAGTTGCATGCCAAACCAAGAGCACACAGTGAACCGTTTACTGTACTGTCAACAGTTTGCGCATAAGACAAATACAAAACATAACCTCTAAATTCCCGGTACTAGATGCTCAAACTGGACAAGGCAAAGTATGCGATCATTTTCTCCCAGCATCGCTTCAGGGAGCACCACTATAGCGTTGGATATAGTAAGACCACATACCGTTGTTTAAAGAAATTCCCCAAATCCAGTATGATCGCTTATGCGTGTTTGCAACGCCGCGTCCTGTAAGACTCCTGTAAGCAAGCGCAAATCGCCCTGTTGCCGTTATTCTTCTCTGTTTAAAGCGGTCTCAAAGCTGCGTTTTCAACAGCACAGACATGCACATCGCTGTGTATCGCAGGCATAACACAACCGTATTTTTGGGCGAGCGCAATGGGAGGGGGAGGTGCGGCATAGGACTTGCTTGTTGTTGCGAATCTTCAGCAGCGACTTGCATCTCCGCTAGGTATCTTTTTCCTCTCTCGCTCTCCCCATCTCTCTTGCTCTCGCTCTCCTGGCACGCGCCCTAACCCAAACGTTGAATACGCGGCGGTGGCGCGCGCCTGCAGGTGTCTGATGTGTGCGCGCGCGCCCGAACAGGTGTCAGTGATGTTTACTTTTGTCTGACTCTTGACAAAGAGGTCAAGTTCTACGTCTTTGTCATTTCCAGGTTTTGTTTTCGACGACATCATTGGGTAACGAAGTACAACGGTTGGTTAAACGATTAGTTTGAATATCAAATGAAATACTTCGATATGCAACACGTGCCTCCCGTTAAGAAAACGGTTATACTATAGTATCCATTTTTTTATATCATGTAGTCATCACAGATTTAGTATGGTCTGGTCTTAACTATAGTATGTGTAGTAAAGCCATGGTAATACACAGGGTAATCAAAAGACATACAAACTACGATTTTACTATAATAAAACCGTTGTTATTTTTCCTAAGGGTCAGTCCACATTTGCACAATGCAGCTGATTTTGCATTCACGTGTGTTTTCTCAGTCCCAGGGGACAGAATAGAGCTGTGCACAAATGCGTTATCAACTCTGAATGTCACTGATGCACGTGTATGCGGTGCTCTTAAATGTTTCAGCATTGAGGCATCACTGCTTTAATGTGTTTATGAGTGGGAGTGTTGGCTACAGGGGGTGCTCTTGCTCAGGTAGAAACGCACCGGTGATAAATCACAGCGTCGTTACTTTGACACACCGTGTCGAACCCAACAGCCGCGCAAGCTTCGGTTCACTTGTGCATCATTATGCCTAAAGGAAACATTGAATGCTTAGGCTACTTGGTGCATTAATGTAGTCCCATTAACGTTTTGCTTTGTGAATAATTCCTCTCCTGGGCTATTTTTCAGTGCAATGTTTGCACCAAGGGAACAAGAAAAGCTCCCTACATTAATAAAATCAATGCTGGTGAAAAAATAAAAATAATTGTAAATTAAGGTTTCAGTGGTTGCTGTCCTTGGTCCTGTAATCTGCAAATGGCAAAAAGACGAGCTCTCAGTTGTCCGTACAAACCATTTAAACAATAAGGATGAAACTACAAATATAGACCTTATACTGTATAAGATAACTGAAAATGGTCTTCGCTGTTTAACCATATTATCCTGGGAATGCATTATCACTCTGTAAAGACAACCTGTAATAGGCTATTTAAAGGAATAGTTCGCTGGAAAAAGAAGAATGTCCCATAAATTACCCTTTGAATGTAACTATCCTGGCTTTTCCCAGTTTTACATTATGGTTTGGGTATTGAATTGTTGTCCCAGGGACAACATGGTTTGAGCAGAACATGGTTTGATAGAACATTACTCACTTGGCAGAACTGGTTTGAATAACTTGCCCTGATCCTTCCTTCTATTTAAGGTTGAAGAAATAATTCAAACCTTATTACCAGACCACCAAAATTGCAATGCAGCTCACATTATTTGAATCCCAGTTGGTTAGACCAGTTAATGTAAATATGAAATATCATGCTGTGCATTTACAAACCAGGAAATTAACAGCATGTTCTGATTCATTTGATCATGGCTATCTTATATATAGCAAATGGGTTTGCATTATAAATGTCTCTGTGAATAATAATATGAAAATGTTGCACCATACAAATGCTAATGGCACCCTTCCTTCGCAGTGTTGTAAAACCTGGCAGTATTAAACCTGTGCTGATGTAATCCCTGATGTCATGCGCTATCATATCTATTTTCCCCTCTCTTGTGTACACATAGGCAACACGCCCACCGTTGAATCAGTTCCCCTAAATACGATAAGGATTCACCTAATAGGTTTCAGATAAGATGTATCCTTTTACACACATCTTTTATAACCCCTCAATCAATAAATTAATTTCTGCCACCCAAGGGCTTTTATTACACAGTAGATTCAGCAATTTTGGGGGAGGGAAGGCTTCAGTGCACTGACAAACAAAACAGCATACATTAAATAAAAGCAGAAATAGAAAAAAAATTAAATACAAAACAGATGCATTATAGGCTATTACTTAATGATTTATTTATGAGTGGTGCATGCTGGGAACTCATATGAACATAAGCTACTAGGGTTCTTATATTTTTTAGTTTAAACAACATTTTGTCCATGTTATTTTACTCCCACATTTGTTTTACCCTATTTCAGAAAGTAAAGTAATATAAAAGTAAAATTCCAGTTTTAACAGTGTAAATCATACAAAAGTTGTGATAACAAACAGAAAAAATTTTTTTTCAGTGATACAGAGCTTTCTGCCCTCAGAAACAGAAGAATTATGGGAATAGAAGTGAGAAGAGGGTGATGGAGCATTTAAAGGGCTGAAATGAGGGGAAGCGAGTGGAGGTCTGCGAGGAGCAGATGAGTGATAACAATAATGGCCGCCTGCGACACAGTGGGAACAGAAAATGACCAATAATAGATGAGAAGAACCAGGGAGGTTAAGAGATGTAACTGCTCCAAAAACACTGGATGGAGAAACGAAGAAAGATCATTGAAAGTAAGCTGGGATTGCGATGCTTCTTTCAAACGTTTCAAAGCCTCTGAAATCCTCGTAGAAGGAACATTTCTCAGAGATCTGTCACAGGATTCCTCTGTTGTCATTTAATGTGACAGTGGATGGACGCATGCTTGGAGGTTAGTGGAGTAATCACCAAATACATCATATATAGTCCATGGGTTTAAGTACAAATATTTATATTTTTATCCCTGCTGAGTTTTTTAGAAAAGCACTTAACATTCTCCATCCCGTCATCCCACACTAACACAACAGGATATGAATCCCACAAAGCACTCGTCATCTATGTGCTCTCACCATTCTCGACACCTGCCAGTCATGAATTGGACCTACAGCAATCTGTCATGTTGTCAATGACCACCGATCATGCCTATAAATGCTCCGTAGCAACACGACTTACTAGCAGAACAAGGACAAGTGAACATCCTGTGGGAAAACACACACGCACGACCGTGATTGATCAAAGCTCATCGTGTGCAAAGAACATTATAAAAGAATGACAATGAATGCCCGTCATTGCATTGATTGAGCAAGACAAAAGGTGTGTGTACAATATTTTCTTGCAAACCCATAAAGAATTTTGGAGTTCAGAGTGTAAGTGTGGACCCATTTCAATCCAACAGACGAAGGAAGTAGATGTTTAAAAACGGAAACTGAGAGAGACAGATCATAACACATTTATTGTGCACCAATTTCTTTTAGAAATTACCTGTTTGAGTTTGTATTGATTTTTATGCTCAATGAAAGTTGCAAACTGCCTTATTGACGATATAAAAACCTGAGAATTTTGAACTTGCGACACATCAAAATGAGTTAAATCACTGCAATGTGATGGTAACACTTTACAATAAGGGTGTATTTGTTAACAATTACTAAATGCATTAGCTAACATGAATTAACAAACAAGAGTTTTTCAGCATTTATTTATCTATGTTAATGTTAGTTAATAAAATGGTGGTTCATTGTGCATTACCTGGATGCAACTTTTAAATAATAAGTGAACAGGATTAGTAAATGCTGGCATCTAAGATTGATAAATGCTGTAGAAGTTTTGTTCATTGTTAGTTCATGTTAATTCATGCATTAACTAATGTTAACAAATACAACCTTATTGTACGCTTTTGAACCATATTACACAATTTGTAACATGTGCAGTTAGAGACAAAACAAACAATCCAATTCAGGACCACAGTCATTTTCCCTTACGGTCAAGTATGATCATGCCCAGAAGTGTTACAAAGTGAGATTGTATTGTGTTCAGTTCATTTTCAGATTATATTTTCTCTCTGACTGGTCAGACGGGTTAAGCAGGCACGAGCTTTCTTTCCATTTCAGACAATTACAAACACACCTACGCAAACACATCCAGAGACAAATGCGCACAGATAAACACTCATACCAGTCATAAACAAGACAAACAAAACAGCCAGTCTGCCAGTGGGTGTCCTTCTCATCAAAGAGGTCTGACTCCACATGAATGATTCCCACCTCACCACCACTGCTAAGCTACAGTAGCAGACCTGACTCTCATTTGTCCATGATCCTGTTGAAAACACACACAGACCTGATTCTTTGCCATTATAACACGCAGAAATCATGCGTCCCTCTTGTAACACACAGCAAAATGGAAAATTGTCTGTGTCAGCTTCCTGGAAGCACCACGAGGAGCATTTATAAGGCCCGGCACGTGTAATGAATGAGAACACGAGCGAGACTGACTGAAAAGCAATAACTAATTATCTCCATCTCATATTAGCCAATACGCTACACTGAACATTTGTTTCAAAACATCGACTATTAGGAATGTTTTGTTTAGGAGGAAATTGGTTTAGAAGGCGTATGATAAACTGAAAATCCTAAATAATGGAAACATTAGAGCCGTGAATTAGCTTAGCATAGCTGCTTAGGAAAAGCTTGAGACACATTCTTGTGCTGCCCATCAGCCAGTTGGCATTATTGACATGTCAGGATTCGATTTTCCTGTGGCTCCATAGTGATTCATCACCTAACGCTACAGCTAAAGCAATTGGCTGAAAAAAACACTTGTCCAGAGCATGCATGACCAAGGATGGCAAAATGAACTTTCAGGTGGAGGGGGGGTCACGTGAGAGCCAGCTGCCATTGAGATGAATGGGAAAGTAGCTTTCTCCGGGTAATATAGAACAATTAAGAGACCATTCTAAATGTTCATTTAATAAGTATTTCTAGATGTATTGCGGCCATGCCAGTCCTGTGTCTGTTGAATTCAATTCGGGAGTGACATCCAACAGTAATGTGAAAGACTGTCAGCATCACAAGAGACATGAAAACTGATCAAAATCCAGGTTATCACATAAAAAATTTTTCTAAATACATGTACACATGTTACTGTTTATTGATTTAAAGTGAATATAAACTTTTTTTGCAGTATTTGAGGTCTGAAAAAATAGAGCGCATCTTTTCTGTTATTTTGAGGCCTTTCTCCAGTTTTCATTTCCTGCAAAAAATTGGCAAATAGAAACAATGTTGCTATTTGAAATATTGTTAGTAGTTCACAAAATAAATAAAACAAATTTACCTGATCACACACTTCGAAATACTAAATGAAGAAAAGCTGAAACAAATTGAAATGGTCTCTTTGTATATTTTGTATTGATACTCCTGAAAGAGTAACACCCAAAAGTATTTTTCTGTTGAGAATCATATAAAGAGTGTGATTAGAAGAATGGATCATTTAGACTGTAAATTAGCAGATGGCCAGATATGAACATTTAAAAGTCCTTTTCTGAAGGAATGAAGTTCAGTCTGTGGCTGTGAGGAGCTCATTATGAATCTTTCTCATCGAGAATGGCAAACCCCCTCCGCACGCGGACAGTCATGCACAGACCTTCTGCACGTCACTCGTGTGGGCAGGTCAGCCCCTGCCCATCTGCTTGACCTGCTGGAGAGCTGTGGAGGGAGAGAGAGACCGAACAGACAGGCAATTACACTGACGCAGAGCTTGACGGACAGCCGTGAAGGTCAAAATGCCAATCCGCAACACAAATGTTAAAAAAACGCACGCTTACACTGACGACTGTGCTTTCTCAATCAGAACAGCATGTCTAGAATGGTAGGAGGTTTGGAGAACTGTGTGGGATGTCTGATCTGGGTGGGTGTGAAAAATGTATTTTGTTTATGTGCATCGATCGAGATGGAATAATGGGGAGCGTTACAAATGGACCTGTTTTTTTGCAATTAACACTTGTCAGCAGAGGTGTAATTCCACTGACAATGATGCAGAATGGGAAGGTTTTTCTTAAGGAAAAGAGAGAGAATTATCCTTGGATAATTTGGCAATACGTTGTTCTATGTCATTCTAGTCAATTGACTTTTGGTCACTACTACATACAGTTTAGGTCCATCATTAAAGTCATTCAAACAACTCAAAATATCCATCATAAAATGTTACAGTATATATGAAGAGTTTTGTTCCAAAATAAGATTTCTAATGTTTTTTACTATGTTATCATGTTTATATTGTGTTAGTTACCTGATTTGTTTTTAGTTATTATGGTTTAAATCATAACAAACCAACTGCATATTGATTGATATTAATTGGAATGCACAATAAAAAAACATTTTAAAACTTTTATGTCATTTTGGAACCAAACTCTTCATATACACAGCCGTGGAAAAAAAATAAGAGACAACGAATTTACTTTTTATAGGTATGTGTTTAGGTCAAATGATTGTGTTGTGTTATTCTGTGAACTACTATATTTCTCCCATATTTAAATTTCAATTTTTGCTTCGATTTGCATTTATTTGCATAAAATGAAAACTGGAGAAATAGAATAACAGAATCAAAATAACAGAAAAGATGCTCTGTAATTTTTTAAGACCTCAAATACTGCAAAGAAAACATGTTCATATTCACTTTCAAGCAATACAACAGTAATATTTGTATTTAGGCAATTAATTCAAAAATTACTTTTCATATGATAACCTCGATTTGTATGACAGTTTTCATGTGTTTTGCAATGCTGTCAGTCTTTCACATTGCTGTTGGTTGACTTTATGTCACTCATAAGGTTTGATTTTATTGAAATTCACCATACACTGGACTGGAATGGCCACAATACATCTAGAAATGCTTTTTTGAATGAAAATTTGGAATGGTCTCTTTATTTGTTCTGTTATTGCTCAGCTGACAAAGTGAATATACGAAAGGAGATGGCTTAAAGCGGCCCTGCAACGGTGTTATATGAATTCGGACTTCTTCACAATGTTAAACGTGCTGTCCTCTCATGCTTAACATGGTCAACTTGTCAAAAAACTAGTTGGGCGTATTACGTAGCATTTCTGTGCTCGATACACTCCCCCAGCGAATCGTATTTCGGAAAGTTTTTTTGAACATATAAAACTGTTTTGTAACAATTTTTTCTTAGTCCCTTATTGGAAAATTCTCCCGGAAAAGCACGCGGCATGCCCACGGGGCAGCAAGGAGAGCAGGAGAAGGAGCATGCGCACACGTCACTTGTGTGCAGGAGAGAGAGAGAGCATACGTTGGCGAAGTTCAGGTGTTTGTTTGTTCACTACATTTGGGTGATGAATGTTATATAAATTGTGGATATAACGCTGGATTTGGAGATCGGTTGAAACTGATTTATGGAGGCGTCCCAGCGCTAAAAGATGCCGGGCATGAACCGCATGCGGTGAGTGAAACTGATGTCGGTGTTTTGTTGGCAATGCGCACGTGCTTTGGTTGAGCCTCCCCCTGCACGCGCCGTATGTTTTCGGAAACAATCGTAAAGCTGTGTCTATCTTTTCAAACTAAATACTCTTCGAAGATACGAAGTGTGCAATACTACTCTATAGATACTCAAGATTACTATGAGATTGGCAGAAACCCTGTGTGTTAGGGCCGCTTAAAGAGTGATTAAGTTATGTGAAAAAATTATATTTTTGGCTGAATAATTCCCTTAAATGAAGAAATAAGTGACAATTTTTCAATTGTCATTTTGATTAAATGGTTTCTTTGATACTAGTTTAAAAGTTAAGACACTTACAAAAAGTTCTTCAAGGAAAAATGACCCTGTTAAAGGCTTGATTTTAATTGTCTGACAAAAACTGGTAACATCAAATCAGTTCAATCCAGTCTTGACACCAATCCCACCAACTGCGTCCTTGGATGTTATTCTACTTCTTACTTGTTTATTTCTAATTACTTTCTGTGATACCTGTATGACATCTAAACCAGACCTGCTGTGAGTCTGACAGTGAATGTGATGGGAGACACTTCATCCACAGAATTTATGGCAGTGACATAAACTACTGACCTTTCAAATGGAGTTTATTCCACGAAACCCCCCTGACTGCCATGAGGGACGTACCTCATACCACTGTTCAAACTCTTGTCACTGTGCTGCAGTGCGCACTGCAATAAACATGTTTTAAGAACACAAAATGAATCATTCTGTCTGTTTCCTATCAATTCAACCCATCAACAACATAACTAATCCCTCACTAGTAACTAGGGTGATAAAGATGGTTACCAAGGCCCTGCAATGTGGAAGCTGCATACTGTCCAAGGTCATCCCCATTCCTCCAATGCATTGTTTGCCAGCCAAAAACGTCAATCAAAACACAGCAGCACTGACCATAATAGGCCAAATAAAATGTTATGTATTATTTATGACCAGAGCACATAGCAGTATGACATACTGGACAGTATTTGCTGAAGATAAATCCCGAGCGGCTTGTTCAAAATCGACAACCTTAAATTATAAGAGTCACAGAATAACACATTTCAAGCTATCTCTGAAGTATTTGTTTCCCCATTTTTTCATACAAAAATGGGTTAAGAGCTATTAATCAAACCAGTCAGACCAAAGAGGAACAGTTTAGTGCCACCTCAAGAATAATTGCATAGGACCGAGAGTGTGAAGTGACATGTGAGACATTGAGGGCCATATTACATGCCTAACATCTCAGATGAGGAAATCACAAAAGAGAAGATGTGTCTTTTCAGATTTATGTTTTCTAGTAAAGCATGAGGACAACTTGAGTGGTCTACTTACAAATTCTCAACTCCAGCGTCTTAAGGACCTTACTTGAAATTAAATGTGGATTAAAAGACAGTTATGTGGTTACGGATATACCTGTATAGTTTATATTACGTTATCAAATGCGCCAAGAAAACAAAATAGTGCTGATACACAACACACTTCACAATCATTATTTACAGTAAAGCTACAGTAACATTACTAGGCTACATATTTGGTTCACATATAAGCTGCATTAGCGAAGACATTCTAAAGGCACAGAGGTTTCCATACTATTAACATATTTATAATACGTTATCCCTAACACTTCAATTTAATTAAATTCAATTCAATTTGTAAATCAGTTTGGAGATGTAATTATAAAAGATATAGAAAACAGTCCCACAAACCTGTTGACAGCATTACATTCAACCCTTATTATGGTATTTATATTTTTGTACTCTTTTAATGTTTGTTTATGTAAAAAGCCATAAAATTGTATTTAAAATTGAGGGCTGTCAAACGATTTATCACGGTTAATCGTATCCAGAGTAAAAGTTTGTGTTTACATAATATATGTCTCCATACTCCACACCATATATATATATACAGTATATACAGTATGCACTGTGTACATTTATTTTGTATTTATAAACATATAAGGGTCCCCATAAAAAGAAAGGTACAAAATTGATTTTATGTCCATAGAAATAATATTAAATGTAAGTAATATGTCTACTTTTATGGTTTCAAAGTTTTTGGAGAATAAATGTCAAAATTTGCTTTTCAGTGTCATTCAGTGTAACACAATATTTATTTATGGTTTTTGAAAGGTTCTTTAATGATGGTCCGGTTTGTGATTAGTAGGTTCTTCTGAAGAACTCTTTTTCTGCTGAAAGGGTTCTTTATATTATGTAAGCGTCTTTTTCCCCATCTTTTTCTGATTAAAATAAATCAGTTATATAGAAGCTGCCTCCTGATTGGTTGTTTGTCCTGCATCAAGCTCTGATTTAATGGAAAGTTTAATGATATCAGGCTGAAACTCTGAGAACCTACTTGTTGTGGTGTTAAAAGTCAACAGTGTTAATGTGAGATAAATATTAACTTTCTATCTAATGGAACACAGGGGGAACAGCATCCGACACTAAGTTTCTCACCCATCAGATAACATTCCCTCTGTTTTAATTGGCAAGTATAAGCTTCAAAGGCTCCACATTCAAGCTGCCCAGAAGATAAAAGGCCCATGTGTCCAGTGGTTAGTGCATTGGCTTTGTGAGCTGCAGAGTGTTTGACTGAGGTCCAGCTCTCTTTTTCTAATTAAATACAGAGGGACCTTATTTGAAAGCAACATTCTTATGGTGCTTTTCCACTGCATAGTACTACACGGTACGGTGCGTTACAGCTCACTTTTGGGAGGTTTTCCACTGCGTACAGTACCTAGTACCTGATACTTTTTTCGGTGGAGGTTCCAAACGTGCTGTACTGATACCAAAATGTGACGTGTTTACACACAGATCATTGATTGGGCAGAGAAAATCATTACCAGCGTCATTAGATTTGCAACACATGAGTATGCATCTTAATAAGTAATATTGGCATTTCGTTTTATGCTTTGTGGTAGTAAAATAGAGATAGAGACCCTTAATGCAATGCTAAATGCTACTTTAGCTTACCCTAGGTGCGCCGTCAAGCAAACCTAATGATCATTGTCTGCTCTTTTCTTTAAGATTTCCCAAACTCTGGTATTTTAGCATTATTTCGTTTTGCTGCCATTAATATGCTCTATTACTCCTGTGTTGTGCGTGTGTTTGTCGCGTTAACTATGGCAGTAGAGGCGGTGCAACAATGACGATACGTTTATAATCCCCACCCACTTTGAAGCACTACTAAACTGCTGTGGAAAAGCAAAGTGAGCCTTAGTGAAATGAACTGAGCCGAGTCGTACTAAACCTGACGGTACCATGCAGTTGAAAATTGCCATTAGTTCTCTGTAGGCATGTTAAAATTTCAAGACCACACACACTACATGTTACAATTTTTGAGGGGGCAATATTGGGGCATCATTTGGTTTGCCTGACTGCAACGATTCTACCCCTTCTAACTAATGCATGGATGCATTTATAATCATAAACAATTAGTTTAATGCATGCACACAATCAGCACTGTATGTGTTAGGAAGCAGTCATTCATTATGGCATAGACAGTGTTATATTTCGGGTTACACATGACAGCATAATATTTCATGGGGGTAAAATTGGGGCAGAATCAGCTTTGCCCCCTTGCCATGATAAAAATCAAAGTGATGTGTGGCCAAGTATGGTGTTCCATACTCAGAATAAGTGCTCTGCATTTGACCCATCCAAGTGCACACACACAGCAGTGAGTAACACACTTCGTTAACACACACCAAGAACAGTGAGCAGCCATTGCTGCACGCCTGGGGAGCAGTTGAAGGGAATGATGCCTTGCTTAAGGGTCTCATCTCAGCCGTGGTATTGAAGGTTGAAGAGAGCGCTGATCATTCACTCCCCCCACTGATTCTACCCCCTTCAGACTTATGCATAAATGCACATAAAGTTAATGGTAATTATTTTGTTTCATGCACACAAGCAACACCGCATCTCATGAAGCAGTTACTCATAATGACACGGACAGTTTAATATTTCAAGGGCACACACATTACATGTTAGACATGACAGGATAATATTTGAAGGTGGTAAAATTGGGGCATGATCTCTTTCGCCAAATTGCCACGATTTACCCCTTTCAAACGAATGCATTGATGCAGAAACCACTTGTTTGATGCATGCACTCAAGCAACACGGTATATCTCATGAAGCATTTCGTCATATTTGCATACTTTAACTGGCAAGTTATAGCCTTCAAAGGCTCCACGTGCAAACTGACCCTAAACAATAGGCCCAGTGGTTAGTGCATTGGCTTTGTGGGGTATGGGTTGTTTGACTGAGGCCCAGCTCTCTTTTTTTCTCATTCAATATAAGGGACAGCAACATTCTTTGTTGTCAGGACAAGTTCTCCTGCTTTGATTGAAAACTTTAGTGATATCAGGCTGAAAATCTGAGAACCTAGTTGTTGTGGTGTTAAAAGTCAACAGTGTTAATGTGAGACAAGTAAAAACTTTCTATTTAATAGAACACAAGGGGAAACGTATCTGAAACTGCTTCTCAGTCATCAGATAATGTTCCCTCTGCTCTAATTGGCAAATTTAAGTCTACAAAGGCTTCACATTCAAGCTGCCCAGAAGGCAAAAGGCCCAGCGGTCCAGTGCATTGGGTTTGTAGGTGAAGGTTGTGGGATTGAAACCCGGCTTTCCTCTTTTTCTCATTCAATAAAGAGGAACCTTATCTGACAGTAACATGCTTTGTTATCAGGATAAGTTCTCCTGCTTCAACGGTCCTGCTGAGCTGCCTGCAAACTGACACACCACACAGGTAAGCTTCAGATTGTTTTAATGATATATTTTATGTTTTTTCAATTATTAATGAGATATTGTAGAGTTATATAATTTATGGGAATCTGTTTTACCAGTTATTTATAATAATAATTTGTTAAAATGTATATACTTTACTTAGCATTTTAACAAATTATTATATTAACAATATTATTATCCTAGCATCAATCATTATTTACTTTGACAGGTTGATGTTTCTTGAGCAAAATGTGGTACAACATGTGTTTAGGTGTATTTCTTGATATTTCAGAGTTTAGAATGTGAGCTTGTGCTGGGAATGAACTTGGGAGAGACGGGTATTGTTTGCAATACTAACCAAGCATTAGTTCCGCTAAGTCTTAGTCTGACAACTGTCATGCTTAATGATTTAAATGTGATGTATTCATGTGGTACCCTTCCCACATTAAAAGGATAGCAATTTACAGTTAAAATCATTTTGGAAATGGAAGTTGTGTGTGTTCTTATGTATATGTCTCTGTTTTAGGCAAATCAAAAGCCAAGCGCTAAACAGATGCAGGTCTGACTTTGATTTTATTGTTGGGGCACATTCAGTGACACACTCAAAGGTAAGTCTTGAAAATGTATCTTTATTACCTGCCAAACATATTTATTTATGCTCTCTTCTGTCATATCATATTTTTTACATATGAGAGAGACCTATATGCTAACATCAGCTGTTTTGTCTCCATGTCTCATCTTCAGGCTTCTAAAGACACCTGAGACTTAATTAATTAATGCTCAAGGATGATTATCAAAGCCGGAATGTGGTGGGAATCTGCAATGATCATGGCCTACAAATTTTAGCCCCATGCCAGACACTGCTTTTGTTTTATCATAAACTCAAAATCATTATCACACATAAAAATAATGGATGTAGTATCCACCACTAAACACAGTAAACAATATAAGATTAAATAAGTGTATTGCCTGTCTGACTTCTTGGCTGCACTGCTTGCTGTATAATCTTGCTGATTGATTAACTTTAAATAGTATCATGTAAAAAATCATGTATTTTATAATTTTCCTAGTGATATATATACTATATATTTCTATACATTTCTGTTTTTACATTTCTACTGCTTTTGTGCAAAAATGGGCTAAAACGGATGTCTTTACTTTTTCCTATGTCTTTGTTTAGGGCAAAACACATTTTTTCTGTAAAGCTGCTTTGCAACAATCCAAAATTGTGAATGGTATTAATACTGTATGTACAAATATATTGAATGTTGCATAACATTTAATGATATGACCAGTAGGAAAAACATAATTACTTGATTTACATGTCTTGCTTATTGTTTAAATGGTAAAACAGAAATAACAAAACCAAAAAATAAATAAATTAATTAATAAAAATACCTAAATGAACACCCCTCCTGTATTCTGATAAAGAAAGTGTTCTTTAGAGCACCACTGAGGTTCTATATAGCTCTTTTCAAGGCAGGGTTCTTTATGGAACCTTGTAAAAATGGTTCTATTTAGCACCAAAAGTGTTCTGCTATCGCTACAAGCCGAAGAACCCTTTTTCGGTGCTATTTACATTTACATTTAGTCATTTAGCAGATGCTTTTATCCAAAGCGACTTACAAAGAGTTTAGGGAGCAATAAGCGATATGTCATACAGGAGCCATAATACAGAAGGGTGCCAATACAAAGTTACCGGTTTCAACAAAAGCTAGACCACTACCTGTTGAGAGAAAGGGTTTGTTTTTTACTTTTCTCATTTGTCTGTCAAGTATTCACAGAAGAGATGAGTTTTAAGTAGTTTTTTTAATGTTGTGAGAGATGTGGTTAACCCGGACCGAGTTAGGAAGAATGTTCCACCAGGAAGAAGTTGTGAATACGAATGAGCGGGAAAGCGTTTTACTGCCCTTATGGGAAGGCAATACAAGACGCCGCTGGTTTGCTGAACGCATGGATCCTTATGGGGTGTAGGAGTGTAGGAGGGCGTGAAAGTATGCCGTTGCAGATCCACTGATAGTCCTGTAGGCAAGCATAAGTGACTTGAATCTGATACAGGCTTCAACCGGTAGCCAGTGGAGAGAGATGAAAAGGGGAATCACATGAGCCCTTTTGGGCTGTTGGAAGACGAGGCGTGCTGCTGCGTTTTGAACCAGCTGGAGTGGTTATTTAGAACCATTCTTCTTAAGGGTGTACAAATTCAAACAACATGCTTATCCTGACTTGTACATATTAAAATATATAAAATAATAAGAGAGAATATTACACTTCATTGTGATTTAAACGAGTAAGAAATTGTTATTGAAAAATGGGCAAAACCTGGGATAATGGCAAATTTAAATAAAATGTTAAAAAGTTATTAGTCTTTAAATATGTTGTAAATATGCCTGACAAGATTGTAACACTGAACAACATTTTAGTGGGTGTCTTTTGTAAATGAGGGAAAAATGTATGTGTATGTTTTGCTCAGAAAAACAAAAATGCAATTAAATTAAATTAAATTTTAACAACAACAATTTAAAGCACTATTACACTAATTGTTTTATGCTTAAACCCTTTTTCGTCTTTGACCCTTACACATACAATATTTATGAAATATTTACATTTATTTACCAATAACTTAAATTATATTTAAATGTTTATTGTTTGTTGTTTGTTTGTTGGCCCTACTTTTCTGTGGGGCCTATTGACTGCTTTATCAATGATTTTAGGTTTGAAGCCAATGTTAGCAAAACCTGACCCACAAACACAATCCCTTCCAGAGATAAGTGAGGAAATACCACCAAATTGTGTTTTACTGCTCTGATGTGGGTCTGAGACAACAAGATCTAATTATATGACAAGGGTCTGCCCAGATACGGCCCTGTTTCTCCAGTTACTCCTTCTCCTCTCAACCTCCTTCACGCGCACTATACCGTCATTAGCTCTTCTCCAACTGTGATTCATTCATTCTGCTTTGACCTTTATTTAAACAACAAACCATTTATCACCTTCTCAATTGTCCCAACCTCTACACGCACTCCAAGAACCTCTTGAAGTTGTTTAAGACTTGTTTTGAAAACGACATGCTTACAGCGGACAGTTAGTTTCTGAGACACCAGTTAAATTAAATTACTGTAAAGTTTTTATTTTTGTTCATATACTGTAGCCCTATATTCCATTTACATTACAATTACATTTAGTCATTTAGCAGACACATTTATCCAAAGCGACTTACAAATGAGGTAAAAAATAGAAGCAATTGGAACAACATAAGGATAACAAAAAGCATAAGTGCAATAAAACTGGTCTCACAAAGCCTACCACAGTATACAGAGCTAAGTTAGTATTTTTTATATATGAAGACATAGTAGAAAAGAGATAGAAGTAAGAACTGATCGGTCAGGTGCTGACGGAAGAGATGTGTTTTCAGCCGATTCTTAAAGATGGCCACAGAATCTTTTGATCTTGTAGCAGCTGGCAGATTATTCCACTAATGTGGAACTGATTGAGAGAAGGTACGTGAGAGTGATTTTTTACCTTTTTGGGATGGCACCACAAGATGTCGTTCATTTGCAGAGCGTAGGGATCTGGCGGGTACATAAATCTGCATTAGGGAATAAAGATAAGTGGGTGCCGAACCAGTGATGGTCTTGTAGGCCAAGAGTCCTGAATTTGATGCTAGCGATTATAGGGAGCCAATGTAACTTAATGAAGAGAGGAGTTACGTGTGCTCTTTTCTGTTCATTGAAGACCACGCTTGCCTCTGCATTCTGGATCATCTGTAGATGTTTTGTTGTGCAAGCATGAAGTCCAGCTAGTAGCGCATTACAATAGTCCAGTCTGGACAGAACCAGAGCCTGGACTACCACTTGCGTAGCATGCTCTGATAGGAAAGGTCTAATTTTCCAAATATTGTAGAGGAAGAATCTACAGGATCGAGTGGTGCTGGCAACCTGATCTGTGAAGCTGATCATCGATCACCCCTCCCAGGTTAAAAAAAGAGAGTATGAGAGTCAGGTGAGTTATTGATATTAGCGTGGTAGTACTGAGTTTTTGCAGAGGAGACTGGTAGGTTCTTTAGATTTGCGCCACTTTCTCTCAGAAGACCTGAGCGTGGCACGATGCTCACGGAGAACATCAGATAACCAGGGGGCAGAAGGGAATGCACAAGATGGCCTAGATGTATAAGGGCATAAGCTGTCTAAGCAGGAGAGGAGTACCATCCTCGTGGAAGGATGACAGAAGCGTATAACTCCTCCAAGAAATGTCCAAGCTGACCCGGGGGACGATATAACATGAAGTTTTATAGCCATTTGAGATACAACAGAAAGTAACGGACTCGGAATATGGCCAGGAAATTACATAAAATGTGAACATGTTCTCAACAGACCACTCTAACATAAACACTGCCCACTGATAACCATTGCGTGACTTGCAAAGGAGACAATGATACCAAACAACGTCTAATTTACTGCTCTATTATGAGAGCAACTGATAATTAGCATACATTATTATTATTATTATAAATAATTACAGCATACATGGTAAAAAGACATTAAAGGAAAAAGGGAATGCATTCAACTCAGTCATTTGACATAATGTGTCATTTAATTCTACTTGTCCAGCGAATTAAAAACATCAAAGAGAAAATCCAGGTGACGCTTCCTTTCTAATCAAGAAAGCTTGCAAGGTGGATTTATAACCAAAGGAACAGCCCATTTAATGAGATATCACATTTACATAAGTACAAAATTAGCATCCTAAATATGCATAACAGACTCTTGAACATGCTTTCAAGAAGCACAGCTTCAAAATCTGGTTCAGTAACTCTTGTCAGAGGCTCAGTTTTTAGAACATCATCCATCATCAATGCATATGACAAAGAGTTCAGAAGTGAGTCTAGAATGTTATGAGAGGAAGTTCCAAGAAATCATTGTCTCATATTGCATTGCTGCTTACATTTATAATACATATTTCTGTCAAGGGTTTATATGAAGAAAAAAAAATTATATGAAATTCAATTCAGACAACCAGTCTGGTCTGTGATCTGCCCTTAACACTTAGGTTAGGTTGTACTTTTTAACATTAGTTAATGAATTAGCTAACACAAACTAACATTGAATAATACTTCCACAGCATTTTATTTTTGTTCATGTTCATTTCAGTATTTACTAATAGATTTTTTAAATCAAAAGTTGTAATTTTTAGCTATATGCACAATGAACTAACATGAATAATTGTATTGACGACATTAAATAAACATTAACATTTAAAAACAAAAGATCTATATGCTCATTGTTAGTTCATGTTATGTAATTCATTAACAAACACAACTGTATTGTAAAGTGTTACTGGTCATTCTAAACAAAAAAACTGCACAATACTGTATATCAACAAAACTAAACTATTGATTATTGTTTACTTTTAAAGATCACAAAAAGCGTTCATTCAACTGATCAACTGAATTATTAAAGTAATTGATCATCATTTTGTGTGAACACCTATTTCAGGATTTCTAAAAACAAATTACGCTTGTAAAGGGAAGGATTTTTTCTAATAGACACACACAGAACGAAAATGCCTTTGATTTGAGCTCAAATTATTCTGAGGGCCTTTATCAAGACGGACTGTCCAACACAAAGGTAAACAAAACATTCTATTTGTTTCCTCTGTGTCCGCTTCATGCGGGACTTGGCCTGGCTTTGTACATCCTACAATTTGGTTGAATAGAGGCAGAAAACAGGAGCCATGAATGTTGTGTACAACAGTTGCCGGCTGATTAAGGTTGCCAGAAGTGTTATATCGGTGAACGTATCTGATTTCTAATTCATCGCCTGATTAGCTCTTACTGCCCACAGAGAGAAGATTAATGCAAAAATAGAGACGGATAAAAAGCAAAGCATAACAGCATGGGAGAACATAACACCCTGTCCTTTTGTTGATAGATTAGCAAACATGAAGGCCTCATAGCTTTGTGTGGATGTTTTATTTTCAGTTTAATTCGGCAACATGCATTATGTTCCCTTAGAGATTTGGTAAAGATGTTTTTGACACAGTTTGGATGTCAATATTATATACTACTCCCATAGTAGGAAAATTACTAGTACACTTACTTTTAATTACTATTACTAGGACAGATAACAGTTCTGGGGCACTTTTGACTAACATCGTTTTTTTCCTACTATGGTAATCAATCTCTGTGTTCATCAGAAGAAATATATTAATACAGATTTGGAACAACTTAAGGTAAGTAAATGATTCCAGAATTTCCCTTTTTGGTGAAGTGGATCTTTAATCTTGCGAGATGTTTTGGCTCGAGAACGTCAAAAGTAATATAAATGTAATCCAAAAATTGTCAAATTACGTTACCAAAAATGTGTAATCTAAGAGATTATGTTACTAACTACAAATTGTTTCATGTAATCTGTTCTCAGTAACTGGTTACAATTCATAAGTTATTTACCCAGCTCTGTCTTTGCAATACAATATGGTTTTGTAAATGTTTTTTAGCTTTTCATAAAGACTTTATGTACAATAAAAGTATTGAGAAAAGCTAAAAAAACAGATACTGATGCAAGAATGAGGCAAAAAATAACCAAATTAGCAGATAAATGTGTGTGTGCTACTAACACTTTTACTTTGATATTACCTGATTTCTTTTCACGCTTCAGAATAGCACAGATTACCTTGCAAGCAAATTTTCCATTTCCCTGACAATGAGAATATTGCATTTACTAAATGATGCATTTACCCAGAGGAATGAATTATAAATACACCATCTCCACCATCTCCACAATCCCATGAATCTTTTTCTTTCCCTTAATCATCAGATCTGTAGCAAACTGAAAAGCGTAACAATAATCAAAGTTTTTTTACTGTATATGGATAGAAACAGCAGATCCCTCTCTATTTGGGCAAATCTATTACAGTATATTTGAGGAAGAGTATGTTTTAGTATATTACAGTCAATTGGAAAGAAAAATATTATACAATTCTCACAAAAAGTCACACAACCAAATCAATGCCTACAGACATCATTTAAAAAAAGAAAAAAATATCAAAGATTTTTTTACAATTTTAATTGATTATAGCAAACCTTAAAAAATATACAGTATTTAACCTGCTTAAAAGGATAGTTTACCCAAAAATGAAAATGCTGCCATCAATTACCCAACCACATGTTGTTAAAAAAATCTGAAAGAATGTTAATAACATTTTTAGTTCTGGGACACCATTGATTACCATAGTAGAAAAAATAAAATTGTAGTCAAAGCTGCCCCAGAACTGTTTACTCTCCTAAATCCCTAAAAATATCTCATTTTGTGTTCAAAGCAACGAAAAATGTACAATATTTATTTTCTACTATGGTAGTGAATGATGTCCCAGAACTGAAAATTGCTAATATTCTTCCAAATATATTTCTTTGTGTTCAACCGAACAAAGACATTTATACAGGTTTGGAACAACTCAGGGTGAGTAAATGGTGACAGACTAGACTCCCTTTAACTAGGCCTCTGTGCTTCCTACAGTACTTAAATAAAAAAATAGCATAGATGATGGTTGGATTAATTGTATGTTTTTGATAGGTGTTTAACCAATGTTTAAACAACCGCTACAGAGAAAAAGGGTGTCAAGACAACTGGGTCCTGTATCCTCCTGCATGATTTCACTGATCACTGATCATAAAAGCAACTAATGATGAACGTACTCTCAAAATCAGGTTGCACTTTGAAGCCCGTTCTCAGACATAACTTGAAGCTTTTCTTCAAGAGATTTGAACAAAAACAGATCTGAGAGCAGGAGAACACCCACCCTTAATGAGGACAGCAAAGATACAGGATCTGAAGAAGGCAACAGGGCCACAGCGATAGCATCAGAAAAAAGAGCACAGTGGCTAATTAGAGCAAACCTTGCTTTTATTTACAGAGAGGACACAAGATATGACATCAATGAGACTGAGATATAGTCATTATGCTGTTGTCTGGGAGGTCTTGCCAAACAAAGAACACAAAAATGAGGGCATTTCAGCTTGAGGAACCCGGGTGTGCATGGGGATTCTTGAATGGAAAATCAGTGCACCCAATTACGGTAAACAAAAACTGTTCCACAGACCTGAACTTTAGCCAGCTTTGAATTCAGACCTTAATATAGACTGCACTTAAGACAACATAGTCTTTCTATAGGCTTCTCCACAGACCTGCCGTTTTAGAGAGATGAAACATTACACATTCTGTCTACATTAACACACCGTATGACTTTCTTTCTTCTGCAGTATACAAAAAATATATATTTTGAAATACCCTGATAACCCAACAACATTAGGCTTCAACTGAACAAACACAAAACCACAAGACATTTCTCAAAATATCTTCATTTGTTTTCGCAATAGAAAGACTCATATATAGATTTTGAACCATGTGTGGGGTAATAAATGATGACAGAATTTTTATGTTTGGGTGAACTGTCCTTATAACTAACCACAATGGTATATTTGTTAGCTTTTTGATTCAGTGGCCTAAGGGGTTGTTAAATCAAAAACTCTTTTCCGTGGAAGGAATACAAATATTTCAAGAAAGGCATGCAAAATGCTTAACACGCCTCAGGTCTTGTGTTCACGCATGCATCCTGATTGATTCAACAATTAAAGAACAAACAGTGATCCCAGAGGAGAAGGCTGAACATCTATCAGCGTCTCCTCTGTACATGCTGAGGTGCTACTGTGCTTATTTGGACCAACCAACACTTACCAACACAATACCATCTGTTTGTGCAAAAATAACCAACATCTGTTGTTCGTTTTTCTGTTAACCATTGCACGCTGACTTGCTTTTAACAGCTGAATGTGGAAATGGATCTTGTTTAGTTATTTTCCTCTTTATCTTCTACGTACCGTTTCAAACTTAGGTTCCTCCGACACTCAGTGCCTTCATACAGATATGGTGCTTGATCTGTTGTTAAATAGCCTCACTTTAGATGTCTCGGTTTGGGGGTGTCTAGTGTGATCTTTTGCACTAATAACGCTTGCCTGTTTACTTTTGATGCCATAGTGTCAGGAAGATGACAGGAGCTTTACTCAGCTTTATTAGGGGTGAGGTGGGATTGAAGGAAATGACTGCCGACCGCAGCCGAGGGAAATGAAAGGAGAAACCATCAATTTGGGTGTAGATTATGGTGTGTTTATCGATTGATTCCATCTGACCCATCAGGTCATCACCTGTGCCAGGCACCGACTGTGCTTTTCCACTGTTGAGGATGATTCACCACCTCCAATAGCTTTCACATTATCACAGACATAGGTAATATATGAAAAACTGGCTTATAATTTGTTGTTAGACAACACATATGCAGCACCTTAAAGGGGGGATTTAACGCTCTTTCATGCATTCCGACTTTACAGTGTTAAACGTGCTGGCTTCTAATGCTTAACATGGTTAAATTGTCAAAAAAATAGTTGGACGTTATAGTTAGTATTTCTGTGCTCGAAACACTTCCCCAAGGTTTGTATACGTTTCGTAAAGTTTTATTTCAAACATGAAAAACAGTTACGTAACAACTTTTCTTAGTCCTTTCTTAGGCAATTCTTACAGAAAAGCAAAAGAAATAGCCCGCCCACGCATCAACCAAAGAGCGATAGGAACCCACTTATTATCAAGATTGTCTGTGCTGTGGGCCTGCAGCTGCTGAGTTTTACTCTTGTGATATTGAGAGAAGTTAAGGTGTGTTTGTTGGTTTACGGCATTTCAGTGATGGATGTTATATAAACGGTGGACATAATGCTGGATTTGCAGATCGTTTGAAGCTGATAGATGGAGCGAGCCCAGCGCTAAAAGATGCCGGACATGAACCGCACGCGGTAAGTGAAACTAAGTCATATGTCTGTGTTGTGTTGGCAATCGAAACAGTTTTCTATCTTTTATAAATGTGAACAAACTAAGTACTTTTCAAAGATTATAAGTATGCAATACTACTAGGTACTCAAGATTAATATGAGCAGAAACTGTCAAGTTGCAAGAAAAATCTTTCATTTTCAATCATTACTCCTAGACAGCAATACTATAAAAATAAAGACTTTAGCTTATAAAGGTGAAATATGTTAATTTTGCTTATCTATTGCCATCTTTGTTTGAATCATAAAATTGCAGGTTACTTTACATCCATTTATTTATGTGGATAAAAGTCCTTCACGGACTTCACACCCGACCCGACAGCAGCACTCATTAATTCTGTACCCGACCCTACCCATTTGACAAATATGCAGCGACCCAAACAGCACCCGCATTACATCTACATGATGTAGACCAAACCATTTATTTTCTCAAGCAACAATAGGAATAGGTTGTTTGCACATGACGTCACGGAGGGCAGCAAGTGATTTTCTTCATAGGAATTCACCATAACAAACTCAGAATACATATGTTTTGTGTAGTTTTTGACTGTTCAAATCGTGAATAGTGTTTTTATTATGTAGTTCATGTTGATGTTCATGAAGGGGGAAAATGCGAGTAAGGACTGAGAAACGGAGATAAAAGTGGTTTGTAAACCTGAATCTGTGGTTGAGGTCCCAGTAAACACTTCTGTTGTCGTCTGTGCCGCTTGCAGTGCGTTTCTGTTTTTGTTTGTGTCGCGAAAATCTGCAGGTCGTTTCTGTATTTGTTGCGAGCATTTGCAGCGTGTTTCTATATTGGTTTGAGTTGCGAGAACTTGCAGCGCATTTCTGTATTTGTTGGTGTTGCGAGTATTTCCAGTGCAAGTGTTGCCAAACTAATCTGAAACGATAAAAAACGGTCTATCCCTGTGTCTCGATCAGCTCCCTTTCTCCCAGATCATGAATCAGTATATCTCATACACGTCGGGTCCGGGCACTGGTAAGGACCCTGGCTCCCTTCTCATTGAGACATCGTTCACTTATTTTTCTGTGATGTGTGCTAAGCGGTTGTTATACTTCACAGCTAATTTTATAACAACCGGCAAAACCGACATCTCTCTGACTTTATTTTTTAAACACAGTTGTATGGAGTACATACTGTATGAGAAAAACTTTCATATTTTGTTATATATCAGTGCACAAATTTGGTTGATTCCTAAATGTAACTGTTGTGTTGCCTGCCGGTCTAGCAACGTTTGTTTATACATAACATGAAATAGTGTTTGTCTTTTCAAAAGTTATATCGTGTTTCATCAAGTTCATTGAGTTGGCCCCTGGGATTTCGGTTAAATGTCTTCAAAAGTTGATGAGGGATTTCCGGTAAGGGAACATAGGTTTTTGTGGTGCATTGTGGGCATTTTTAGGGAACGAACGTTTCAGTGCATTGAATCGGATTTTGCGAATGAGACAGCCCTCAAAATGGCTGACTCCCTGGTCAGTGCCCTGACTACTAAACAAGGGAGCTGATTAAGACACAGCCTATAAAGCACACCTGATTCAAACACTAACCAGCTGATGATAACTAGGGAGATTAATAAAATGTGAAACATACATTTTATCATCTTTTCTTATATATAAAAAGTTAACATATAAATGTATACAATATTTTTTTTTCATTCATGACGAGACCTTTTTTCAAGCCTTTTCTCTGTCTGCAGTCTAACAAAGTATTTTATTTGTCTAGGTGTTAAGAGTCCATTTTTACCCCAGGGAATTGTAATGACTTCCTAAGTAGTGAATGTACCGCAATTTATTGGTGATCATTTCTGAGTCATGAGCTTTTTCAAATAGCTCATTGGTTTGAAAAGGTCTTACTGACATGCAGCTTGTCAAATGCATACCAACTTTAATACCAACTTTAACGATACAATGTTTAATAACTAAAAAAATAGGGGTTTGGAGATGCGAGGATTCCACCCGACAACGACGATATGAAGACTTTCCCACCCGATAATGGGACACTCATAACCATGTTTCCCACGCTCGTACAATAGCTCCTTTGGCCTTTACAACAGTCACAGCATCGCTGCGACCCTACCAAACTGCAGAGCTGACTGAGTGGGAGCCTTGACGGCACACCGCACTAAAATGAGCATGTAACTTACATCAGATAAACGACCACTTTAACGTATCAACCCACTAGCACACATCATACTGCAATAAAAGCCTTACCGGTACAGAGTTTCAAGGACCATTGGCACCTCTGTGCTACACATTAATCGGGCCGCATGTCCACTAAAACATAAAACATCGAGATTACCTACAAGAAAGCCACTACACTAAAGCGGCTTAGCTACCTTGCTACAAACGCCTACCTGCATTGGTCATACCTACCCAGGAAGGGGCGGGTTTTCAACCATGTGACTAGAGGCATCCCCAACCGGTTTATATACCCAACCAGGAAAATGCTGATTGGTTACGTATATAATGCCTGTAACTAGTTCACGGGTGACAAGCACTGCGACACTATGTTAAAATTCTTTCCACTTTAAATCACTTTCATGTCATTCCAAACCTGTATGGCCTGTATAATCTTTCTTTTTTCTGCAGAACACAAAAGATGATATTTTGAAGAATGTTGGTAACAAAACAACATTGGACCTCACTGACTTGGAGTTCTCCGCACAAAGCAAGTGGCCTATTCTCATGTGTCCATACTTTACGTGTTTCCAATGATAAACATTCTGGTCACCGTCTGTTCACATCAATGTGGGAATCACACTGTGAGTCAGTATAAACACAATATAAACACCCCGATCAGTAACCACATACATATCCGTAAAGGTCCAGTGTATGAAATTTAGCAAAATCTAGCTTGCTCAACCCCTCCCTTTCGAAGCACTACGGTGGCCTAAAATGTCGTCAGGATGTAGCTTCTTTGTCGAGGGAAAACATATTTACGAAATGCACTCTTTAGAGCAGTTTGTCTGTTCAGAGCTACTGTAGTAACAAAATTGTGAATTGCATGTAAGGGAACCTGTAGTGTATATAGATAGAAATATCTCATTCTGAGTTAATAAAAACGTAACGCTTCATTATATAAGGTCTTAATACACCTCTGAAGACAAAGTTATGCATATTATATTGCATTTCTGTCAATAGATCCTCCAAAAAATAACTCATTGGAACTTTAAAGAATATAAATATGATAGTAGCGAATTGATAAATAAGAGTTGAAATTACCCTAAATTTCCATAATCAATTGCTCATTTTTCCTCTAGATGATGGCTTGTCCTCCACACCATATGCTGGGGAATGTGCAATGGCCTGATCTAGCAGCGCATGCAATATCACGACTCCAGCCAAGCTGAAATCCTTGGGGAGCGAAATCGCTTGAAGTAATCACATCTGTAACAGAAGAAAGACGGTGGAAAGAGAGAGAAACAGACAGATCATAAGTCAAAGCCTCTTTCTCTATCTTCCACTGTATCCCAATAAAAATAGGTGCTTAGCTTGTCACAAGAGCTGCAGTTTGGCAGAAATGCTTTTGTAACACATCCATGATGCACATCAGCAGGGTCGTGCACCAGCAATTTCTCTCTCCTCCTGGTGAAGCTGGTTCTTCAATTGACAATGACAGAGGTACGTTTGTTGTTTCTAAAATACTGGGTGTAATTCCACGCAAAGTGCAACATTCTTAAACTCACCGAGAAATCAGAGAACGTTTTGCTTTCAGATATAGGGAATGATGTTGCAAGAGATGTAACTTTTGACTGGTCTGGGTTTGTCAGGTATAAGAGGTGACAACGATCTTTCAAACACGCAGGCAGAGAAAGATGGAGGAGGGGGATGAGATGAAGCGCAAGATGATCACCATGGAGACAGAAAGAGATAAAGACAGATGATAATATACGTTTAATTAGGAATTGAAAAAGCCTCATTAGAGCATTGTATTGTGATATTACAATATCAAAATGTTTTGTCAGGTAAAGAAATTTCATCAGTGCTCCGCTCCACATTTCAATGGTGAGACACAAAACATACACGATTGGTTGAATTTTATGCAATTTGTTATAAATCTTATAAAAAATAAACGTATACCCGTGTCTGCGCAGTAAAACTGAACACATTTGAAATCATGTTACAGCAGTATTGTTGTGCATAGGTTTTCGAGGTAACAAGGGTTATATTCCATTCAGGCACCGGTAATGAATACATTTGTGAGTATGTATGTATTTCTGTGTGTGGCAAGATAAATGCGAGATGACACATAACAAGACCGACACATTAACACAGGAAGAGGCAGCGTCTGTGTTTCGGGAAAGGTGAGAGAGACAGATAAATAGACAGATAGAGAGACAGAGAGATGTATTTCAAAAGAATATATCACAAATATGACATTTGCCTCCAACTATGAATCTGACATTACATTGTTTATGGTTTAGGTTGTATAGGTTTATATCATAACATGGCATGTGCTCCAAAAAAATTCAAAAACTGTCACCGTATTTAAAATATATGATGCATTGGAAAACAAAATGTCAAGGGTGTGAACAAATTACGCCTTTTTTCAGAACTAACCTATATGTTTACTAACCATTTTCACACCCTGAAACCAGCCGATGTCAAAGTTTAAAGGATGTGTGAAGTTGGTTCCTTGAGCCCTCAGTCACAGCTGAAGTTCATCACATTTACTGTGAACATGTTATTCTAACAAACCTAAAACTAAGAATCTGTTTTCCCCCTCCTTTTTCTCTGTGTTGTTCTCTTGAAAAGCACATTTGTTTTCTTTCAAAAGAAATTCTACCTAATTCTATGTGTTGTTATCTAACATCATTGCATTCATTATGCTTATGCAAGCAAATGCTTTTAGGGTGCACTCTACTGTATGTAGCTGACCTAAAAAAATATTTTACTTAGATAAACTCTTAAAGTAAACAGATTTGTATCTCTAGCAGCATCCATCCCTATACAGTAAACATCCAGGGAATAAAAAAGCACAAACAAGGCTACACTGTAAAAAAAATCCTGTAAAATTTAGAGTAAATTACTGGCAGCAGGGTTGCCAGCCAGTTACTGTAAATTTTACAGCCACAGTACTGTAATTTAATTTACAGGCATTTACTGTAATTGCAGAATACATGAAAAAACTGTAATTTTGAATAGCAACAGTATAATGGTGTATTTTTTACAGCAAATTGCTTGATTTTAATTTACTGTATTTAGAAGAAATACATAAATCACTGTATATCCAGTTTATTTTTTTTTTTATTGATACAAAAATACATTACAGACGAATTTTGTACCTTGTTGTACATTAAATATTTTTATTCAGTTACAACTTCATAGTAGCCAACATGGCTCTTTAAACAATGAATGTTTAAACAACACGTTAACCAACACAACCATCATGTAATAACATCGTAAAACAAGGCCCAAGTGAATCTGTAAACCGGTCCACATCTTGATCCATCAGAGCACAACAAGTAGCTAGAACTGTGGAAAAGAATAAAGAGAATAATGTTAGATATTCAATTTATAGTCAGAGAAAAACAGAGGACAACATATACAGTCAGAGACAGAGAATAATAAAATGATGTAATTCAATGATGAGATCTGTGTGTGTGCGTGTGTGTGTCTGTATGTGTGTGTGTGTGCGTGCTTCTTACTTTTCATTGATTACACTGAAAATTCATCATTGTGTTTAGAAGAGCGGCAACATGTGGGTTCACTGCAACCTGTTTCTTCTGTATCCTGGCATTTTAGATGACGCTTCTTCTTGTTCCACTCTCTGGATTAATATCTACAAAGAGTCGGGAAAAACTAAATGTTATGTATTAAATATACAAAATATATTATATTAAAACACACAAATTAAATCATCAGCTTGTTAGTGTTAAATAGGGGAGACTTCTAAATAATTTGCCTTAAAAAAATCCATCTCTCGTTGAGAAATATTGTTTTAAAGGTCTTAACAGTTATATAACATTAACATATCTATAAAATGCAGGTAAGGAAGTTGTTCAACTAATACCTTTCAGTGGACTCCAAGATACACGCTGCCCCATCCTGGTACTCAAGATTGAATATGTAACATGCTATGAACAGAGTGGCAAGGCCAGACATGAAGCTGAGCACCGTCACACACAACCTAACCTTCAGTAGTCAGCATCCAGTGGCCTGCATGGCAAAGTGTGTCCTAAAACAAACAATACCACATGTGACAATAGTTAATAGTTACTATACAGTTTTATCTTTAAGCTTTTTACATTTAAACTACATTTAGTATAAGTGACTCTACAAACAAACTCTAAGCAAATTACACAGAGTAACTTACACTTACAACCTTACTTATACAGAAATGTGAGCCAACTAACGTTAGGGATGTCACGGTCAAGAAATTGTCACACTGGTATTTGTAACGGGCCGTTTCACTCCCACCCTCCAACGGTCCTATTTGGGAGACAGGCCTGCTCTAACCATGAGGGTGTCGCTAACGTCTTTTGCTCAAGCTCTCAGCTGGCCTCCGTTACATATACTGTATATCTAGCTGGTTACGTACATTAATCACTTTAACGGGTTATCCTCAGTGAACATCGACTTACCGCAAGCTTTGGTGACTCGTTTTAATTTGGGCGGTCGATTTAACGGATAACTGCATTTGCAAATTTGAATTACACCACAAAATAATCCCGACCGAGTTTGGTATTCAACACTAAATTCCCGTGAATCCCAACAGTCGAAGCATGTAACTTTTACCGTGTCTACGGCGGGCGCGGTGTTCAACATTAAAAAAACAACCGTCAACTTACTAATACAATGAACTGTAGCTCGTCATGTACCGCCTTCGCTGCTGTTGTGTACAAAAACTCTAAATAACATCAACAACTTCTGTCCTCAAGTGCTATAGCGACAGAGAATGTTTGAAATCTTACCGCGACGGCGGTGCTGAAACCCCGCGCAAGACTCCTTCGGTTCTCCGCGGATGGAGGTTGAATCCGGGGTTACCAATATGAAACGCGAATGTAGATACCTCTATATAACGTTACCAGTATGATAGTTACCAAATATGGAGAAAAAAAACTTAAAAAGTCACTTACCACAGGTGTGAATCGCTCATTTTGCGCACTACCCCAATCTCGACTGTTGAAGATAATCCCGCCATTGTAGATTTGAAATTTACAGCAATATTCTGTACATTTGAGTTAATCCGTCACGTGCCCCAGAATGCATTGCACTTTACAGCAATATTCTGTATTATTTAAAAAACAGTCAGCTTCTGTAAAATAACGCTGTTGTTTTACAGCAATTCGTTACAGTGTAGCATTAGTTTTCCAAGGTCAAAGTTCGTTATTGTACCAAAATCCCACGATACAACATATGAACATTTAAAAAGCACTTTGTGAAAATATGCAGCATGCAAAGTGTTTAGTAGTTTATCACTATATTTAATTGTTTTCTTAGACAGTTCCTCCCGACTGCTTGACCTTCAGTGGAACGCATTATTCTCAGTGCGCTCCACCACATCCATAAAACCCTTCCCTCTGGACAGATACGTACTGAGAAAAGACCACCTGTCAGTCCCTATTTCTGTCATGCATCATTTATGAGCATAAACTGATTCGATTCATTTAAAAGTACACAAAATAGATGAGTGGCCCGAGCTATGGCAAGAGAGAAAGGACAAAAATCCAGAGGTCGTCGATGGAGGATGCAACATTAGATGTACTATGTTTACATGCTTGCATTACAAATCATCTTGCACTGTTCCCCAGCTAGCTTCTTGACGTACAATGTGTACAATGTTCTCCGTGCACATGTACAGTATTTATTTGTAGCATTTGCATATAGACTGTAGTATATTTATAGTCACTCTCTCGTAAATTAGTAGGTTAGTTTGTGTAGGTTAGTTTGTGTATAGGTTCATTCTTGTTTTTACTCCACTGTTGTATGTCTGTACTTATGTTGCACTGTGGTCCTGTGAGGCACGACATTTCGTTCCACTGTATGTCCCCACATGTAGCGGATTGACAATAAAGTTAAACAGTCTCACTAGACTGTTCGTCTGAGCGGTGTGCATGTAGCCGTCCTTGACCACACATGGACTTGCTCAGTTTAATTGATATTAATTGGAATGTAAAAAAGAAAAAAACATGATGTTTTGAAACACTTTTAAAAACAAATGTATCTGTTTTTGCGAAGAACTCTAAATACAGTAAAAATATGTACATTTACGCATTTGGCAGACGCTTTTATCTAAAGCTACTTACATTGCATTTTCCTATACGTTTGTTTCTAAGTATGTGCAATCCCCTGGGATCGAACTCACGATCCTGCTGTTGTTTACACAATGCTCTTACCACTGAGCTACAGGAAAGCGAATAAGCAATAAGGTACGAATTATTGTGAATAAATCATGGCTGAAGGATTTTGTTAGCCCCTAGAGTACCTTATTGCTTTAATAAAATGACAATACAAATATTAATGCCGGAAAATAAATATCAATGCAACTTTCATGAAGTACAATCACTTAGTCTGAGTCTTCCTTTTGCTGGAAAGAAATAGTCCCTGTGAACATCAACAGAATGTTTAATTTACGTTGCTATACGGGTAGTTCCTAAGTATGCGTAGTCATACACAGAATCGTAAGGTAAAGCGGTCATATCTGTGTTTTATTGTGAATATAGGACAGCTATTGACCAATCAGACTCCAGGACTGGAACTAACCATATTACAAAATACAGTATTACAGTAAAAAAATATAAATTCAAATGCAGAGCCAAATGAAATATTCCATAACTCTACAACTCACGGCATTGACAAAACAATCATGCATTTGTAGATAAAGATAATATTTAAAGCAATTTTAAAATTAAATTACTTATTAAATCAATAATGTACAGTGAGCTGGCCATCATTGCATAATAAAACCTAAAAGATTGGCTTCTGAGAAGTCAGTATCCTACAGTTCAGAAGTCATCAATATCAATATCAATTTGTGTGAAAAGACCTCTATAACGGTTCAGAGTGATTTGCTGATATCAATAGAATATCATTAAAATAATATTCTTTAAAAGACTATAAAAGGTTATATACAAAGAACTGCCAGTCAAGCTCTCCCACAAGAATCAAAATTAGAACATGTACTGTTTTCTGTCATTCAAGCATTCCTATTAAACTTACTTATCCATCTGCATCAATTATCTTGAATGTAGATGACAGACATGCATAAAGCCTTCTCCTGTTCTCTAGATTCTGTTCGGATTCACCGTTACCATACAATTAAGATTCTCAACACAAAGATGCGGTCGAACGGTGGAACCCGTCTAGACCAGAATGTCAATGCACAAAAAGTGAGAAATGATTCAGAAAGCATTTGGAAGTGGTAGCTTATATCTGCTTCACAACAATACCGGCAGAAATAGACAATGATTGCCCTGAAGATGTTGCGAGCGTTCCGGTGATCTTAACAAACAGTCAAAGAGACTTGCGATTCACCGGTCAGATAACATCATCTTTGGGGAGAGCAACAGGGGCCAGAGGGTAGTGAGGAAAAGAATCAAATGCCTCTATAGCGTTTGCCTTTTAACAGCTATCTATCTTGTCCTTGAATCTGACGTGCCCGGGTCAGACGGATTTACCAACTGATGGCTGTCAGCGAGGGAGGGTCGTCTCCAGAATAGAAAGCCGCGCCTCAGGGAGGCGTGCAGAACTGTGGCCGTCACCCTTATTGTGAAAGCAGATTTAAGTGGGGGATGTGAAACAGCACTCTTTGTAATGACCTGCACGTCCACAAGGAATCCGGGATGCTGGTTTACATGCTAAATCAATAGGTTTGATGTCAATGAGGTGACACACGACACGAGAACCAATTATTCTTAACATGCCACATCTGAAATAAACGCAAGCGCAAATTAGTTTTAGATCTGTTTGTGGCCGTCACAGTTATTGCACTTCTACTTGTTCTACAATGTTATCATTTAAATGTGCCATGAATTTATTTCTTAAATTCAACAGAAAATTAAAGAAACGGAATCCAGAAAAACTTGCCTTACTGCTTTCTTATCCGCTGAAAAAATCTGTGCCAGTCTCATACAATTCAGATTCATTCATCGAATCTGGGATGGAATTAAATTTGTGAATCTGATACGAAGCATCTATTCAAAGCACAGCTGCCTCTGAGGGCAGAAAATTTGCATGCGGTTCTACCAAAATGCTCAAGCTTTTGAGGACATGCATAACCATATTGGTTTCATCTGTTCAATGGGAAGACGAAAAAGGAAAGGTAGGTTGTTATTAAACTGAAAAGATGAGAAATCGTATCAGTCTGTGACCCGTCACCTGCGGAAATCACAGATATGAAAGTATAATAGGAGGTGAAGGAACCTTTTCTTTTTTGTCAAAGCCAATATGATGATGCGATAACCGTTTGTGTAATTAAACCTGGTATGGATAGAAGACAGTGAGAGAGAGAGAGAGAGAGAGAGAGAGATGCACAGAAGCAGGAGGGTTGGTGGGGAATGGCAAAGCCTTCAGGGTCATAATAAGAGTAAAAAACGAAAAAGGGTGACACTTTGTACGTGAGCCTGTTGTAACGCCCTTTCGTTCAAACACATCCTTAACCTTCTTCCCTCCCGCTCTATATTCTTCTTTCTACTGTAGGTCTTTTTCACACCGTTGCTGCATGCGTAAGCAGTGCATATGTATTGTGTTGTTCACATTAACAGGGTACAAAACTGCGTACGTTTTGCAAGCAGCAAGGTGTTGCAAAATACTACTGAGTCTTTTTCATAAAACGCTAAATTCAGAATATACTGCGAAACTGTGTTTCACTGTGCGCCTGTATATCAACACAATCCTCTCCATTATGGTGTTATGAAGAGAAGTGAAGTAATGACGTGAGATGCCTCTTGTTTGAAAATAAAAAACACATCTGTCAGCCCTGAGAGTAACACACACAGCGGATACAGATATAGCAATTGCTGATTTGGAGAAACTGCTTGTTGAGGTAATTTGTTTTTTTACTCTCTTTTGTTTCAGAGATTTTGTAAGAGGTATACGCTTAGAGATAGACATACAGTAGTGGCTTGAAAATTGACAACCTGTTATTTTCTATTGATTTTAGTGGTACATCACAGATGGCCAGTCTTTAGCGATCATTTAAGGCATTGGTCCTTAATTGGCGGGGTCTGAGATTGATCCAGGGGCCCACAGTTTTTGTGGTCATATGGTCATTTATCCAAATCTAACATATATAAGACAATTAAGACCACCAACCAAAATAATTAATGTTCCAGCTTTCTATTATATATAGTAATATGTTTTTGGTTTAATTGAAATTCTAAGTTTTGTTTATTTATCTTCATTTGGGGGCCACAACAAAGGGCTTTACAACACAAAACGTTTGAGAACCACTGATTTAAGCGATACAGTGAAAGGGTTGGGTTAAGGTTTGCGCCTTTGAACATTTACTACATGGTTAGAAAGCACCATGATCTCTTATTGATGCCTTTGTAGTCACTACATTTACATTTACATTTATGCATTTGACATTTTGGTCCACTTTTATCCAAAGTGGCTGGCAGTGCACTCATGTATTATATTTTGTCAGTGCTGGCATTCCCTGATTTTCAAACCTATGACCTTTGCCAGATTACATCACAGTTTGTTGTCCTAAAACAGAAATCCTTGCAAAGATAAATGCTTCACGACTTGCCTGCCGATTGAAAGGACAAACCTCCGGTCAAATTCAAAATCTTTACACGCACTGAAACTCAGAAAATCTGCCTCATATTATGTTTAATATAATCTGAGATTTGTGTTGCCTGGCATATTTTATTTTAAAAACAAGAAGAGGGTAGTCGGAGCTGTAGCACTTCTGTACACATACTCCAGATACATGAGCATGAGCGAGTCCGACCCGGGGTAATGTTCTAAACACACACCCACTCCCAAACCCCTAGCTTTCCTGTCAGCACTTCACTGTCCTATAAATAATAAAGACAAAGAAAGTCTCTGTAGACGACAGAGACGCAAGTATTCTTTCCACACAGCTGTCATCACAGAGTGCTTTATAATCTGTGCCAAAGATTATGACAAATAGATTACATGATCTAGGATAAGAAGAAAACAGCTTTTATTATCTTCCTCCCTCTCTCTCATACACATTCATCTAACCCTATGGCCAATAACAATGGTGCATCCATGGTATTACTATACATACACCTGTCAAACCAATGCAAGCTCACCTTGACACATTTATTTTATATAGGTACATAAACCCCAGGATATCGAGCAAATGTCCCCACACATGTTCTTACCAGATTGTTTAGTTTTAACCTCAGGGCTGGATGGTTGACTGCTTCACTGTACAGCAGCTTCAATACATTCGGCTCAGAGAAGGCCTGCAGCTTTCACAACATCTACATCACCCGTAAAAAAATTCAACTGAAAAACTGCTATTGTGTGGAACAGCAGTAAAGCAGTACGAGGCAAGTTTCTTTATATAGCACATTTCATACACAAGGTAATTCAAAGTGCTTTATATAAAATTATTGACAAAGGAAAAATCTTTAAAAGGCAGATTATTTAAAATTACAAATACAATTTTAGAATTTAAAAGACAATAAAACTGAAATAAAATTTATTTAAAATGTGTATATATAAAAATAATCAAATGAAAATAAAATAAAAATAAAATAAAAGTGCAGTTGATGTAAACCAACACAGTGCTCAAGTTGTAAATGCACGGCTGAACAAGTGTGTTTTTAATCTGGATTTAAAAATCGCAACTGTTGGTGAACATCTGATGTCTTCTGGAAGCAGAATCCAGCTACGGATGGCATAATGGCTAAACTTGCCTTGTTTCGAGTGAACCCTTGTACATGCTATGCAGACGTGCCAGTTAGTCAGTACAATTTTTTCTGACAGTACACCACATACTGTACGGCATTTAAAGATGTGGTCACATGAATTACTGTCTGTTAAAAAATCACTAACGTACCTCCTCAGGGTGCCACCAGCAGTTTCTGTATCTGTCAATGCTGCATAATAAGGGTTATGTTCATCACAGCACCAATTTTCCTCAGATGTTTCTCAGCTGCAAAGGATGGATTCACTTCATGCCTCGGATAATTGCACATGTCAGGGTAGTGAGGAGACATTTTTTACAGATGCTTCAGAGATTCTGGTGCAGAACCCACTACGATCGAGAGATGCCCTTTGAAAGGCTGTCAGATATGATAGAATGTTATCAGCTTGACAGCAGCAAGAATGCAGATAAAAATCTTAAATTATTTCATACTCAAAACCTCTTGAGAGTTAAATCTTTGGAAAGCGTTTTGACTTAGAATCAGAAAACAAAATCTGTGTATAGGAAATTTGAACAAAACATAGTTATCTGCACATTTAAGCGCATTTGATATGTTCAAGATAAGAACCTACAGTAAATATATCTGGTTGAAATGGATAATGAGTTCTCTTTATCGTTGTAACTAAAAGCACACAGCTGCATAAATAGTGAATATGATAGCAAATAAAGTGTGAAAATTAATTTTGATAATGTCATTAAGCATTATTCTTGTGGAATAATTGAATAACTAAACTAATGTTTTATTATTATTCTCTTATGAACCAGCAACCCTGCAAATTGAAACCAGAGTTTCATTATTTAATTTATTTTATTTTGGCAATTAATTCTGTCATCCAGGTTTGCTAAATAAGAAAATTGTATAAATGATCAGCCAAACATAAATATACCATCAAATTACAGTATGAATGGGGAAAAACATTAAGTCAAATCTTAAAGAAACATACTTTAAAAATATATATTTTAGAGGATCGATACACAGTATAAGGAGCTGGAAGACATTTTACTCTGTGAATTGACTGACTGGACCTGAAATGTACATTGTTAACAACTTCTATAGCAGGTGAAGTGACATTTCTCATGGGCAAACATACAGAGCGCAGCAGAAGTGAGAGTGGGCAATATATAGCACAGCGATCTGCTAAAAAAAGTTACCTGCTCGGTCACAGTTGCGGATGAGCCATAGTGAAGTGGCTTTGGATGCACTCCAGGGAGCCGCGCTGTCCCTGCCTATATCAGCTACGCCAGGATCCGCCGGCGGTTCTGACTAAGTGGTCAGAATGATTTAGTGAGAAATGTTCTGTAGAAACTTCTGTACAGCACCTTATCTATTAACCGCCCATAAATATGTCAACGTTAATTTACTTTACCCTTGCGTGTTGTGTGTTCAAGGTTCTCTAAGAGGAGTCTCAAATCTAGCCTCGACCCTGTTCTGACCTTTGTCTTTATAATAAACTAGCCAAGTCCACTGTATACACTTATAAAGACAATAAGGGATTTACACGGTTGGTAATCCAATTGTAAACAAAGATCTGCTGCTTTCTATTTAGATACTTAACTGAAAAAACAACACGACCCTACAGGGCTCAAACCTGTTTACCAGTGTAGAATAGGACCAAAGCCCTCTTAGGACAAAGAGGAGAAAGGATCTCAGTCAAGACACTGACTCTTACTGAGAAGAGGTTCATAAAGATTATGATCCCAAAGATCATGAACAAATCTCATCCCTCCAGTATACTATCAAAGTCATTACCTTCCATCCACCTCTTAATCCTTCAAAATTACTAAGTGAAGAGGCTGCAAAGCCTGTAGAGGATATTGCAACAGGCTGATAAACAGTTCTTGAACTCCTGCTGAGGTCTAAGTACCATCTCGAGGTAAGTCTTGCCATGAGGGAGATGGTGTAAAGTAGTGATGCGCGGATCAGGGTTTTTTCCAACCAGCGGGTCCCGCTTTATGAAATGATTTGGCCCACCCCAGCCTGCCCCGCACCACTGTATCTACTTTTACAAACCGCCCACACCCGCGACCATTAAACAGACATTCTAGGCATTGTAATGTAAATGAAACAGGCTTTATTTCAGCCTAAAGGTGCTTGGAAACAGCCATTAGATTTCATCGCCCTGAGAACTGGCAACAACATACGCTTGTGAACCATAGAAACCAGCATGGTCATATTAATTACAAGATAGGATAATGATAAACAATTTCAACATTTACAAATCAGCGTTTTTATTCATCTGTATAGAAGAACTAACAAATGACAGTTGTTGCTGTTGTCTCCTGCTGCAACTATATCTGAGAACCGGTCCCAAACTTTAGATTTTGCAGCTTGACCTTCTTTTCTTTTAATTACGTAAATTCCCGAGCTTAATTTCTCCCGCACCTGGTCTTCCATCTTCACTTTTTATTTCTTTGTATGTTGAGTTGATGTGGCTGGCGGCTGGAGCTGTTTGGCACTTTCGTGACGTGAGGCCAAAGGTTTGGGGAGTCGGAGACATCACCCAAGTTACATTGCTACGTAGGTCTACGTATTGTAACCTTATCAAAGAACCTTATAAAATATAAAAATAAACTGTACAGTATATTCACAAATATGTAATATAGGCTATAGGGAATTGCACGCAACACACATGTTTTTTTTATTTTGTTTTTAATGATCCGCCCCACAACACGTTAGGAGATCGCAATGGTCATGTTGTGAATTAATTATTTAATGGGAATTAAATTACGTGCTTGTGATATGGCAGATGTGGTACAGGTACCAGCAAGTCATGTAATTACTAATATAGTTTAAATATAGTATACGTAATTGGATTTTGCAAAATAAGGAGATTGTAAAGGCAGAGTTTAGAATTTGTAATTGAACGGTAACTAAACTACTGTACAATGTGGGCTGTGTGCATGCATCAAACTATTTTTTTTTGACTATATGTTCATCCATGCATAAATTTGAGGGGGTAAGATGCAGGCAGGTGGGCAAAACAGATCCTAACAATGTTGACCCCCCCTTGACATATTATCCTGTCATGTGTAACGCAATGTGTGTGGCCTTGAAATTTTAGCAGCTCAACCCTGCTAACCTCTCTCCTGTGCACACACACACACACAGGTGAATGATACATCTATGTTGTGTTGAAAAATCGATCAAATGAAGATGTCTCAGGAGACGAACGTGCCTTGATGCCTTACTACTGTAGTGTGAAGGCAGTTTTGAGATGGTAGGAGCAAAAAACTACTGTGGTACTGTTATGTAATCTTGGAGATCCACTGACACTGTATTAAAAAGCAGTTCAATTTTTCCCTGATGTTTCTACAAAAGAGAAAAACGCAGGTTTGGACTACACAACTGAGATAAATGTTCATTTTTTGGTGTGTGAACCCATTATAACTTGATAAGTAACGAAACATACCATTATCACTTCAATCTAAAATATACTTTAATGCCTCTCACTCTCCTTTCATATCACCCAATAAGAGTCGTCATGGATAATTCAGAGGACGCCATGTTCCTTAAGCAATGATCCCAAACATTGAAGGGACTGTAAAATCACATTTAATCTCCAACAAACCAATTCTTCATGCACGAATAAAGCGGCACTGAATGTCTCTCTCTGTTTGCGTAACGATATTGGGAGCCGTGTTCATCCTCAAAACAAATGACTGTGATCAGACTGATAGTGAGCAGACATGCGGTTAGTCTTTACAGAGCGGAGTCAACCTCAGTTACTGCAGACAAACTCGCTGAGCTCTTTAATGACTTCCAGGCTTGTTTTCTGTCTCACATCAGTGCATTTAATTTAGATTCAATTTGGATTGTTAAAAGATATTTCTATCAAAAACATAATCTGATTTAGACCTTTGGGGCCTAGATTGAGGAAATTTCCGTAGAAAAAAGACCATCAGTACAATTGTTTTATCCATGTGCTTGTTTTGTTAATAAGCAGCATGTTTCTCTACCCTTAACAATTTCATTTTATCACGGTTAATACTGTTTTTCTGTGATTTAAGTTCAATTGCCTGTTGGAGGTGCCTCAGGGTCTGCTCCAGTGAGACCCATCAAGACACTACACTGATGCGACGCAATTAAAGACTGTGGGGAACAAAATGGAGTTTTTAATCAATATGTAAATGAGTCATTTGTTGGGTTGACTGACAGTAAATTAAATCCACATCTCTCTCTCTCTAAAATTATTATATGTGGGTAGGAGATCAAATCAAAAACCTGAAAAAAAAAAAACATGACAGTGAAACAAATTATGAGTGATCTCTGTAGGAAAAAAATAATAAACACACAAACTGACAGAGTCAGAACACTTGAGCCCTGACACCAGGTGCCCTGAAGGAAACAAGCATGTCAGAGACGACAAAACAGCTTATTCTAGTTATTCTAAACAATGGCTGAGCTCAGAAACTGTCCGGAAATCCCTGCAGCCACATTCTGTGTCTTTCCTTTGATGAAGATATTCTCTTTATTTTCCTTGGCTTCTCTGACTGTGAGATAGTGGAGCTGTCAAATCAATGCAGGGAAGAATGAATCAGACATGACAAGATGAAATCAACAGAAAAGCTGTCTTAACTTCCAACATTCAAGCTTTTTATCTGCTTTTAAAATTACACGCATCGCATACACAGTATCATCGGTTCTCATTCGGACTTGTCCAAAGGAAACAGCTCTCGGTTCAGAGTGGACTGGTGATCTGAAGGCTGCTGCAACCGAAGAACTGCTCAGTATCAGCTGCTCGTGCTCATTAATCTCTCTTCGCCCCACTTTAGTTCAGTACTGTCTACTGTTGGAGTAACTGAATAATAAAATGGCTTATTTGGAGTCAGAGGGACTGTCAGACACGCCAGAAAGTGAGTAATTCAAGTAATTTGTGATTAAGTGCTTAGTGGAGACGCAAATTGTTTAGAGCGATTCACTCCAATTTGGTGAACCGGATCGAGCGGTTATCACAACTATACAAAAATCAAAGAACCCTTCAAACATCTTGTTTCAATAGAAAACATATCACAACAGTAAAGAATTACACTCGTAATTATAGGGATTTATTAGATTTGAGGGGTTCTCAAACTGGGGGCCATACACCCCTTGGGGGGCCCTGAAATGGATCCAGGGGGCCACAGATTTTGTGGCATTTTATGAAATATAGAAATCATACATTTTATGCAAAAATAGGACCAGCAACCAAAATAATTGATGTTACAGAATTGTATAGCTGAATATGTTAAAAGTTTAATTAAAAGTTTAAGATTATGGGCCCTATCATACACAAAGTGTATTTGCTAGTTTCAGCCTGAGGCACATTGTTTAAAAAGCAAATGCATTTGCGCTCATTTCTGCGCCCATGGGCATGTTGGTCTAAAAAAGAGGTGGTTTCAGGCGCATTGTTGGCGCGTTGCTATTTTGAGGAACTGAAAATAGACTGCGCCATAGACCAACTCAAACCTGGTCTAAAGTCAACGGCGCCATATATTTCTGTTATTTAATGAGAGCGTTAGTAGAAAATGCACATCTGGGCCGGTCCACAACGCACTTTTACTTTATTTATTACACAGAGGGAAGCGCAGCAGCACACAAACATGCCGAATATAAAAAATAAATGGAGTACAATGTAAAAGATTATTATTGTGTACATAAAGAAAAAAATCCAGCTGGTCCTGTAGATGGTCTGCTCGTGCGCTTTAACCTCACGCACGAGCAGATGCGTTTCCTCTCTGAAGAAGCGTCCAGTCTTTGCCTGAACAGTGAACTGTGAATTCAGTTAATTCCAACAGATTCAATTGGATATCATACCCCTATACATGTCATTATTGTGAAATTATAGCCCAACATATAATTTAATTTTGAAAATAGGCAAAGGCTTCACCTGTGGATGGTAGAGGCGCTAATTTAGTAAAGATACTGTTTACAATGCTGGAACATCATTTCTTTTGGTGCTGGTGGTCTTATTTTTGTGACATTTGATTACACAGAATTCATGATAAATTCTAAATTTTAAATGCCGTAAAACTGAACCTCCCTGATGCCCTCCTTGGGCCCCAATACCTGCATTACATAATCATGTTTCTAAATGTAAAAACACATGAAAAATGTCAAACTTGGTCTCAAAACATAGATACTGTCCTGTTAATTGCCAGGCATCGTGGTGGATAAAACTGCGCCTTGTGTTTGTGAAGGAGTCCTTATTGCACAGAAAGGCTGATGGTCACTCTGGTGAGTCACCTCCACAACCCACCCAGAGCCGAGTGTGAACTTGACTTTTAATATTGGATATTTTTCACAATGAGAGCCGAGACTGTAAAACTGCCAGACACATCAGAAATGCAAGTAGACAAACAGAATGCTACTATAATTGTGTAAACATGTTGCATACATAGATGCCACAGTCAACTCAGACAAAAAATGTGACATAATATAAGTAAATGGAAACATTTTTGGACTCCATATACTTGTAAATTATTAAAAGTGGTTGATAAATGCAAACACTGCTGTGTATTTAATCCAGATAAACAGAAACTTGTTACCCATTTGTTTGTGTGTTTATGGTGCAAGCATGTCCTCCTCAATATTCTGGTACTGTTGACATACATTTTAGTGATGCAGCATCTATGTATATCTAAACACCAGTACATATTAATATGACCCAGAGGTGCAGAACAATGCTCAACAACTTCAACTCCAAACATAACTCGTACACCTTTCCCTCTCTGACAGAAATTGTCTGCCTCCCAGCCTGGCAAATAATAGATTTTCTCATTACATCATTAGAGAAATCTAGCACACTTGTATTTCTATATCTTGGTTGTTTTCTGTAATGTAATGTATAATTCACCAAATTGTCATTCTTTTTTTGTTTGATTATTCTGAAAGTCTACTCGCATGCTGCTTCAATGAAGTTAAATTTAGAAAATATAGCTGCGAGCAACAATTACGGGCCAAGCAAAGAAGGCACAGTAAGCACATCATGCGACACAGAGGATTCAGAGGGAATGCGGTATGTGCATCACAAAAGTACAAAATAAGCATGTGGCTGTAAATTTAAAGGCAAGACTTTAGTGTTAAACAACACGTACTGTACCGTGACTTAATGTACTATAACAACCAGGAACAACTAAATCTCTCACACATTTCCCTTGCTTCTACTTCCAAAACAACAACACTGTATCCAAGGGGAAGACTTTATTTTTAAGTTAATCTTTTTCTCTCCAATACAAGCCAGCTTAACAACGCTTTTAGTATTAAGATAGTGAGAATAATATTGGAAGACAAAATTAAATTCACACCTAAGTAGTATCTGCATGCAAGTTGATGAACCCAGAATATAAATGTATGGTTTATGCAAGTTCAGCATTTTTTAGTGGCAGTAATCCAGATGTGTTATTAAGAATAAATATCTACAGACGAGCTGATGAGGCCAGAATTTAAAGCAAACGTAATACACGCAGTTTCTTGCAATCTCATATTAATCTTGAGTACCTTTAGAGTAGTATTGCATACTTCGTTACTGCGAAGATTCTATCTAAATAAGACAGATGCAGCTGTATGATTATTTCCGAAAACAGACTCTTTTTCGAAAGACATCCTGGGATTTGTAATGACCACAGAGAGTCAGGACCTCGGTTTAACGTCTCATCCGAAGGATAGGTTTAAACCTTTCCGACATAATAACTACAACACGTTGAAGTGATTGGTTCCCTCCGTATCAGCAGCCAATGAGCTTGCTGCTCTACGTTTAAATCTCGGCTAGTTTCAAAGGCAGCGCGTATTCAGAAGCATCCAGACCTAAGATAAGTGAATGATCTCGACTCCTTGCTACTCGCTGGGCATAATGTGTGATCTGCCTCATTTATTTAAAAATGATTAAGCATGTAACAGTCAAAATGCTTTCATGTTAGCAGTCTTGCATTGCATGCTCGACTTACCATCAAGCTATCAGCAGCAACTTTACACATATGCGTTGGTACAGCACAAGCGACATGCAGCCTAGAGCTATCGCTCAAACATGCCGAAGTAACTTTATGGAAAAGGCTAAATGGATAAACTCTCGGCCTGATTAAGTGTTGCACAGAAGGACCCCCGTAACTAAATCCGTGCATACACTCACCTAAAGGATTATTAGGAACACCATACTAATACTGTGTTTGACCCCCTTTCGCCTTCAGAACTGCCTTAATTCTACGTGGCATTGATTCAACAAGGTGCTGCTGAAAGCATTCTTTAGAAATGTTGGCTCATATTGATAGGATAGCATCTTGCAGTTGATGGAGATTTGGGGGATGCACGAATCTCCCGTTCCACCACATCCCAAAGATGCTCTATTGGGTTGAGATCTGGTGACTGTGGGGGCCATTTTAGTACAGTGAACTCATTGTCATGTTCAAGAAACCAATTTGAAATGATTCGAGCTTTGTGACATGGTGCATTATCCTGCTGGAAGTAGCCATCAGAGGATGGGTACATGGTGGTCATAAAGGGATGGACATTAGGGGTGGCACGGTTCACAAAACCCACAGTTCGGTTCGTATCACGGATTTAGGGTCACGGTTTTCGGTTCTGTACGATTTTTACTTTTAATCTTTAACACTCCAGAAATTTCCTTCAGCATATGATATATAGCTTATTAGCATATTTATCCACAATTTAGGATAAAGTATTAACATTTTTGTAATGTAATCATGCACTAACTGAATTTGACTTGACTTTAAGCACATTATTGGGACCATCTATGAGTAAAAGCTAGGTGAGATTTTGATACTGCCACTGTATATATTTAAATATTAAAAACAAAAATGCTGGCTATCAAAATTGCTATAAAATGTTGCATAAGAAAAAAAACCTCTGTTCACTTAATTTTCATATTCTTCTGCAAGAATATCAGTTTGTCCACATTTTCTGCCAAGAGGCGAGACCTACTTGCTAATATTATACCGCGGCTCGAGTACATTCATCGGCTGACGAAATCCTTCACACTTAATCACGCTGCACGGTTGCATATATTTTGCTATAAACACCCCCAATGCTTTAGTTATGGCTATTGCCCTGTCCGACTTATCACTGAGAGGTTGCTTAAATGCTGCGGACAGTAGAAGTTGTTTCCTAACCGGCTCTCTCCTGTTTGTGCTTATCGACACATTGGCGTGATGTCTTCTCAAATGAACTGTCATATTAGAAGTGTTACCATTAGCATATTGAATGCATTTTGCACAATGCTTGCACACAGTCGCAGTTCTATCTACTGTTTTATTTCCGTTGTCATCGTAAGTAACATGAAATCCAAAATGTTCCCACACACCGGATTTGAACGACGCGGGCGCACCCGCCAACTCCGGGCAGCCTTCATTATCTCCTCCACTTGCCATTTCTGCAGCACTCCTTACTCCACTTTTACTGTCTATAATGTATGTTCGCGCGAAACTGTCTGAGGGCGGAACTGTCTGAGCACGGGGCTACAATGCGCATGCGTCGAACCGTGCGACGCGCACACGAACCGAACCGACATAAGCGAACCGAACGGTTCGGGTGTTTTTTCATGTACCGTGCCACCCCTAATGGACATGGTCAGAAACAATGCTCAGGTAGGCCGTGGCATTTAAACGATGCCCAATTGGCACTAAGGGGCCTAAAGTGTGCCAAGCAAACATCCCCCACACCATTACACCACCACCATAATTTTATTAATGAGAAATTGAACAGGTGTTCCTAATAATCCTTTAGGTGAGTGTATGTTGTTAACTAGTACTCGTATTGATGTCCCCTGATCTTCGTGGCTACCAATGACGCATTTGCTCGTGCATTTGTCACACGTGTGTACATTTAACTCGTATTTCCCAACTACACCATAGCTACTCCTTAATGACGCAGATTGATTGTCAATGTTATTTGTATATCTTCTGTATATTGTCAGCGTGCAATGGTCTCAGTATACATGGTCGTAATTATACCTATCGTAATACAGATATCATTGCCAAGGATAAGTGGTGCAGATGTCATCAAAGATTGTCAATAAATGCATCTTGCAAAGAGTCTTATAATTATTGATTCCGCCAAGGAATCAGTAAAATGTAAAATCTTAAATCTAATAACACACGGAAACCCAGATGCCACAAGGACGCATTGACAGGCTTTTCTGACAAATTCAATATAAATATGTCTTTTGATATCAAATATGACAATATATTTACAAATAATTAAACCAAATTGTCTGTTAAGGACATTTTAATGTCGTTTCTTACCTTAAAACCGAAAGAAAACGGGTTTTCCCCACAGAAGGTCTGCATACTGTAAAAATGAGCTAATAAAATATTTCAATATTTCTATCCAGTATTTTTTCTCATGTGGCAAGTAGTCGTGTAATAAGTGGGATAATGTACAAGCTGCCGGCAGTTATAGTGAAATAAACCCATTCAGTGTAATACAAGACCCTCCAATACGCGTCGGGTCCTGATCACACTGGGCTTATTCTGTGATAACAACCTGCTTGCTTTGCTGTTCATTCTGCGATAACAACCGGCTTGCTTTGCTGTTCATTTAACGTTAAGTATGACATTGGAAATTAAAGTATAAATATACATACTTTTTTTAAACAGAATTATCTCATTTTGGAATTAAACTCTTCATAGTGTGTGAGTGTGTTATCAGCAACATCATTTATGCCGTTTGTACCGTGTTTTTACACTCTAAAACTACAGTATGTATAGCGTGTTGCTAGTAGTGTGTCAAATTAATCTAATATGTCATCCTGCCCACTAACCTTAAAGGAGTCATGAATTAAGACATCAAAGCTTTTGTTATATCCAAGAGACTTCTGAAAACACACTTGTTACTGAAATTACAACTGTTATTGACACCAGGCCCAGTGAAAGCCAGGTCCTGGAATGCACCTATCTATGATAGGTTGAACACAGCCTCCACAGAAGAATATCAATGACTACTTCTCTAGCCCTGCCCACTGGTTCGCGCATGACAGTACTGAAGTAACACAAGTTGGGTGGAACCAGATAGAGCGAGCAAGCAATAAACATGCCGTTGAAGATCAAAAAATATTGTGCAGTCAGTGCCTGGTTGTGGAAGAACACAGTCGCTGCATAAATTTCCTTCAGAAGCATCTCTGTGATTTGGCGGGCTCAAAAATATTTTTTCAAGGTTCTATTCACCGTTTGCGAATACTGGAGGCTGTTTTGAAGTGTTTTGATATTATTTCGGGTGATGGGTCGTATCCATAAGTTACCTGCCAACACTTTCGTTTTGGCCGGGACTCCCGGAAGTCTCCCGTTTGTTCATTTCTCATGGAAACTCTCGTAAAATTTGAGACCCGCGATCGCGGTGATCTTCTGTCCGAGGTCCCAAGATAATACTAATCCCGCGAGAGTAAAGCTAATGTGTAACCTAATGTTACGTGTCTAACCAAATTCACAGAAGGCTCCACCTAAGTTTACTACACAAACTGCTATCCAATCATAGTAGTGGGCGTTTACTTTGAAGTCATGTGGCACACCCAGTAAAACCGAGCATTTGTCGAGCTGGCCTCAAAACCTGGGTGAAAAATTGCCTATTACTTATTGATTTTGATGTTTTTGAATGTAAAAACCACCAAAAATCTTGCTAGTTTATCTATAGAGAAATGTTTAAATGTTCAAGGATTCACCAAAGATGGCTCAATGGCTTCTTGGATGTAGAAGAAATTAGCACATTTCTCATTTCTAAGCACCAACCTTTCTTTACAAAACTATCCAGACAACCATGACACAGTTATCACCATTGGTTCTAAGATTTAAAGTATATAGAGAGCAGCAAGGGTCAGGGTAAACCTTTGAAAATGAACTTTATTTAACATGAAAAGAAGTATTAACAGTAATTTCAGTTTCTGCTAACGGGAAGTGAAGAAAGACTGTAGGATTGAAATGGATTTCTTTATGGTTGTGTCTATGAAACTCATAACCGCACTCTGATATCCACCTCCAGATAAGCCCAGTTTTTCACAATAAGCAACAGAATACTCACTAAGCCAGAGCGAATGAAACAGGCCACTAAAATACAATGTAAAAATTAGATGCGCATTTTATGATAAATAAAGAATTACGCATGTGCTTCAAACTTGTACTTACATTACCAAAAAGAAATAGAAGACAATAAACAAATATGACATGACAGCAATTCATAATCAGCTTACACCCCCTTCCAGCACACACACAAATGCTTTCAGTGAGGTGGATGTAGACACATTTGTTGACTCCACAGGCACACAGTATCAAAATTCACCTCCACTTATTTCCTGGATGGACGGGACTATTATCAACCCACTGTGTATTAATGAACGCCTTCCGTCCATCCAACCAACCGTCCATCCATCCATCCCTTTTCTTACTCCCCTCATTTGATTCTTTCATTTGAACTCAGCTCCTGTGACTGCACTCATCTCTACAGCCTCATCTGTTCTGCTCCCTTTCTGATTTTCCACTTGGACCCAAAACGCATTACATCTCCTAACAGCTCTCTTGCCGTCTGGCATCTGTAAACAAGTATCGTACTGCTGTACACCTCACGTCTTTCATGTCGGATCCATTACTGTTCATTCAGGGAGAACACAGAGTCCCACACACAATTTCTATAGTCCTGAGTGTGCCACATATCCTAGTGTATATTGTAGGAAGCATATTCGTGGGTGATTCTCTTCTATTGTGGTCAAACTTTAGAATAACCAATGACTTTTTAAGTACATTGGTTCTAGTTTCATTTAAATAAAAAACGTACAAGTAAATAAAAGCTTTCCCAACACTGAAAAGACTGAATATTTTAAATAATCAAAGATCGACACAAAACAAATGAGGACACACCAATAACAATCTTATTGTAACATCAAGAGCTGCAAAGCATCTAAAATTACCTACATAAATATATACAGTAGTATGGTATGAACAGTATGCAAAATGAAAACACTCTTTAAAAAAAGAGTGCTTCAAATTGTTCTTTACAATGATGCCATACAGTAAAAAACATTTTTGGTTTCCAAAAGAATCACTTACCCAAATGTTCTCAAAAGAACCATTTTTTTAACCAAATTTTTACTTTTGTAATCTAAAAATGTAATGTAAATGTAATCTAACTAACCTTTTACCACAACAGTATAAAAAAAATTATGAAGCAGAAAGGTTCTTTGGATATTAATGGTTCTTCATAGAACCACTCAGACAAAACTGGTTCTTCTATCGCATTTTTCTATGGCATTGCGTGTGCAGTACACTCATAAAAATAAAGGTACTTAAAGGTTCTACACAGCTATGCCATGGGAGAACCATTTTTGGTTCCACAAAGAACCATTTAATCTTTTTCTTACGTTTTACAATCTGAAGAACCTTTTTTGCCACAGAGAACCTTTTGTGAAACAGAAAGGTTCTTCAGATGTTAAAAGTTCTTTATGGAACCAAAAGGTTCTCCCTTGGCATCGAAGAACCTTTTGAAGCACCTTTTTTAAGAGTGTACGGCATTCTATGTACCTTGTGCCAAGAACATTTTATGTATCTTGTGCCAAATCAAAAAATCTAGTTAAGTTTGTTTCACCATCTCTTTTCACTGTTTTGCATTGTTGTAAAGCAGCTAAACAGATATGTTCTAAAGCAATTAAAGTGATATAGAAACCAAGAGATTCATTTCTTGGTTTAAATGTGTTGTTGGTATGTCAAAGGTCAATAAACATCAGTAACAAAACAATATAACCAAGACATATGTATGAATGTACTGCACCCATACAGTCTCTTAATATTTGTGATGACAGCATAAATTAAACAACAGGAAGAGCCAAAGTAAACCACACTATCTGACAACGTGACTAAAAGTACAAGAATCAACAAATATAGAACATTTTAAATGTAAAAGTTCCTAAAACTGCTTTAGTGTTTAAATGCCCCATATAACATGCATTGTGTCTCCTAATATTAGTATGCCATATTGCGAAAATAAAACATTAACATCATTCCAAACAGAATGTTGAAAACATAGCGACTTAAATCAGAGAGTATAATTAGGCAGGAATATATTCAATATTCCTCCAGCATTAACAAATTAAGTTGATTAAGTTGATAATTAGGTTTGACATTTATGCAACATAACTCAGGTTAACTGCATAATGCGCCATCCATTCATCCTGCCTGCAGTGCCAAGCTAGAAGTACGAGGCTAACAGCTGCGATGGCTTTGTGTAGTGTATGTTTGTTTGTCAAAAAGCTCTGCTGAAAATACCCTCAGAACAAAAGACATAACACGGTGTATTCATAGGAACGACAAACTCTCTTCTGCAGTACTGTAATTACAATAGTCAACTACTGAACTTGGTGACACATAATTATGGGAAAAGCGCATCCGAGAGAGACTATTTAATGCCAGACTCAATGATGCGTGAAGTCTTCCGGTTGTCGATTAACACAAAAGTCGAACTCAATATTATTTCATGAATGTCTTTGGAAAATTCTGGTTAAATCTGTCACACGGCTGTCAATGGGAATTACGGTTACTTTAGATGCAGAATAAATCTAGAATGTGAATTTGGTTATAATCCTTGAAACTTTCTAATGACTGCAGTTAAAATGCATGAGCATCAATCAGGATCTCATGACTGACTGACTCTGAAGCTGAACTCTGACTAGAGAGAGTGAAGAAGCACTCTAGAGGACTTCATCCAAAACCCACATCCTTTAATTACACAAGCAGTGAGATGACTGAACCACCAGTCTCACGCACGAGAGGGTGGAGGCGGTCCCCATGGAAACGCATTGCCATGGCACCCGACGTACAATGGGGCGAAAGAGGACAAAACAGTCATGTAAAGGTGAAGGTGTAATGGATATTAATAATTGAACAGGTAATGAAACGTGAGAAAGGAAGGATCGAAGCGAGGCAGCACAGAGAGATATATACGCTGCTTACATTCTGAAGTGAAGAAAAAGTGCTCTAACAGAAAAAATTGCATCTGGCCGCTGCCGTTAAATACCAGCATTGCGTTTGATATCAACACCACTTAGAACTAAAGTGTGATGGTATGCCATTAGAGAGTGATGCTTTTTGAGTGAAAAATAGTTGAAAGTCATACAGAGGCGCCTCTAATGCGTAGGCTGTGATACACAACAGGATCACATGTCATTTAATTATATACACACTTGAATGCATTCATTTAAAATGTGGATGAGAAGGCGGAACATGTTTGACTGTTGTTTATATTTGAACAAGTTTTTGTAAATGCTTTAAGACGAACCATGTGCAAATTTCTTAGCCAACAACATTTTCTCCTAAAACTGCAGTTTAAAAACGGTCTCAAAAGCACGGTTTGAGCCCACCTCTGTCTTCTTTGGCATAAGCATGTTCTGACCAATCACGTCACACAGTTGACATAGTGGATCAGGCTGAGACTAATTTGCATATTCATGAATCAAGCAACGTTGCACCATGATAGCACACATACATCTGGGAGATGTCTATTTTATGTCTGAGTTTAGACCTCCAAGACGTATTTTTCAGTTTGCTCATTTCCAGCATTATCTATGCGGAGTCACATGTCAGATGTCTGTAAGATGTTTATGATTTAGAATGTTTATTAGTTGTTTTTACACAGCAGATATTTTCCAGGGCCCGTATTCACAAAACATTTTATCTTACCACTAAGAGCTCTCCAAAACAGCTGTAAAAGTTTTTAGCTAAGAGTTTCCTCTTAAAACCTATCTGAGAGCACCTTTTACTAAGGAACAGAAATAAATCTTTAACTGAGAAAAACGGATAGAGGATTGGTCTCTGTCACACCGTGTCTACACCGGACACGACAGGCACGAAGCGACATGACAACCTGCTTGTTCTTATTATAATGGGTTCTAATTCGTTTCTAATGTCTTTTGTCGTGTCGCACCTGTCGCGTCCGGTGTAGACACGGTGTCAGTCATTTAATCATAGAAATATTATAGAATGAGGTCTCATGCTGACATATTTAAATTAAGATCTTGAAATAAAATTGTCATATTTAAATAAAATATTTTAAAATATAATTATTGGCATATTCAAATGATAAAATAGTAAATATTAGTAAGTTACTAATTTAACAAGTGAAGGGTTAATTTACAAAAACAGATAACTAAATGTTTTATTTTTTTATTGTGCATTCCAATTAATATTAATCAAACAGTAACAATAACTTAAAAAAACAGCTAACACAAATAAAATAACACAAATACATAACAAATACAATAACACGATAAACATGAATTTTGAAATAATTTAATAAAAGAGTTATCTTTTTCAAATAAACAATATTATGTTCATATACTGCAAGTATATGTTCAGCTTATTTTAAGTCAGCTTATTGCCTGTCTCATAAACAGTTAGCACATAGTCTTCATGGTTAAGCTCATTGTCTTGAAATCTTTCTAAAATGTTTATGTTTAAGGCAGACTGCCGGTGTTACAGCCATTTCAGGATTGTTGTGAGTTGGTCTTAGTGACTTAGGAGTCCTCTTCACTACTCTTAACCTCTCACAGGTTTAGGAGCTAGTTTTAGCGCTAAAACGCTTTGTGAAATACTCTTAGCACAAACATTTAGGAGTCCTAAAATTAGGACTGACACGGACATTGTTCTTAAGAGTTTTTCCTAAATCATTAAGTTAGGAGCTACTTTTAGCCTTTATATGTTTTGTGAATACGGAGGAAAAGTCTTAGCGCAAGTGTTGCTCCTGGTGACAAAATTCTTAGAAATTTTTTGAAATGTGGGCGTTTCCCCTTAAAATTACAGAAAAGATCCTAGTAAAGAAAAAATAAATTCATAAAGCATCTTAACCCTTAAAAGAGCTCTTAAGGTCCAAAATTGAAGGAGAAGCGAGGACCTTTAAGAGCCTTTAGAGTTTCTTTAGCAGCAGAGAAAATGGACGAAACACGAAAAGTGAGAAGAAATGTGTTGCAATGCAATGACAATTTCAATATTACTTTAAAGGTTTATCTGAATTTTTTTTATTGTGATTGTGTGTTCAACCTCGAGAAGATGTCTGTAAGATGTGTATGATTTAGAATGGATGTACAACAGCTCTTTTTAAGATGGTAAGCAGATGTTTTTACACAGCAGATGTTTTTTTCAGATCTTTAGCAGACATCTTAAAGATTTACCTCTGCTGTCTGGGTTAGCTTTTTCAAAGCTAGCCAGGAAGCATACAAAGGACCTAGCCATTTTCCCTTTTCTAATAAACATATTTTGCTGTGTTTTTAAGACAACATACACTGAGGTTAGAGTTGGGTTCTATTAACACTAATCACTACATTAGGATTGTGTATTCTGGCAGTTGTAAGAATAAAGTTATCAAAGAAACTGTCATGTTCGTACGTGCTCGCGAATTGAACGAAGGGAACAAATGCCATTCAAAGCGCTGAGATTTCAAGAGACCACACAGACTCTTAAATATTAATGTTGATGCCTGAGTAGATCAAGTGCCAGCTTATTAATATTCATAAGATCAGTCTTTGCCATATACAGTAGTAACATCACATGGCAAACATCTTGAAACCCCTTCCCATGTATAAAACTCTTTCATGTGCCACTATCTCTCGGTAAGAGTGATTAAACAGACATTTCTCCTAATTGTTACATAATTCCTGTGTAGTTTTGAGTTTACACCTTCATGTTCATTTGTCTTTTCCTGTGTCATGCTGACGCGTGGATGCCGGCCACCACTTCAGTCTTCCAATTACAAAGCACCTGTGCCTGAAGCACCTGTGCTAAATCAATAATCTACTCACTTCTACTCAAACTACAGTCTAGTGTGCTTGCTGTCACGACGTAACGTCTGGATAGTGCCAATGGTTTCTGACACGTTTAGGCAATGGAGCACATAATATCGGCATTATGATTGGTCCGGTCCCATGTCAATCAAACTCTACTCGAATGGTCAATTCCCAGGGCACGTCTGTCAGTCATTCACTGCCATAGTAGGGAAAATAAATACTATGGGAGTCAATGGGGGATGAGATCGGTTTAGTTACTGACATTCTTCCAAATATATTTTTTTGTGTTTAGCAGAACATAGAAATGTATACAGGTTTAGAACAATCTGAGGGCGAGTAAAGGATGACAGAATTTTCATTTTTGGGTGAACTATTCTTTCAACACAAACCATCAGATTGGCTGCGCAAAAACAAAGGCATCAATTTGAGAACAAAAAGGCAACAAAAATAGCAGCGTTCATGTTGCGTTGCCATCGCAACAGTTTGGCACTCAACCTGTAGGGTCTCTCTGGCCATCCCTGAGTCTTGAAGGGATCAAACTCCATCTAAAAACACACAGATAACACTAACATAAACTCATCTTGTAGTGTCCCACTAATAAATCTTTCTTAAAATGGAATATACCATTTTTACAACTCATTTTTACATTTCAGTAAAGAGTAACCGAGTAAAGCAAGCAACAAAAATGGCATGAACTGTCATTTCTTATTTCAAATTCAAAACTATGCATATCTCCATCAAATTTTAAAACTGCATTTCACATTAACCAGAAGACAAGTCTCATCGCATCCGCTTCATGTCTGTTGTGTGCACTTGTTACACATAGCTGTTTTACTCAAAATGCCTTTAAGAAACCATACACTCTAAAAATGGCTGTGCTAAAACAACACATTATGTGTTAAGTTTAAGACAACACACAAAATACTGTATATTGTCCTTAACCAGACACATCTCTTATTTCTGGACAACACATTTTGTGTTACTTTTAACACAACTTGTGTTGTCCCTTATATTTATTTACAACAAAGTAGATCTAAAATGTGTTAAAATGACACACAATAGAATAACACAAACAATGTGTTAAAAATTACACATCCTTTTTGAAGAGCTCAAAGATGATCTTAGTCGATGTATATAATAGCCTGTAATATATTGATATCTTTTTTCTTCTCACTGACATTTCGACAAAGATCCTGTAAACAACAAGAACACTGATAAAGTAATGATGATGTAAAAATTTGGAAAAAGGTATCTGGTATTATGTCCAGATCTTAAGTTCACGCAAAAGATGACAAAAAAAAAGGTTTTACAGTACACAAGCTACTATATGTCTTCAGAGGTGTATAAAGACCTTACATAATGAAGCGTTGCCTTTTATTTTTCGGCTGGATGTAAGTGCAACAACGAACATCACATGTCGTTCCCTCATAATCACATTATACCATATTCCCATCTGAAGCAAACAATATTACAATTCAGCACATAAATCGCAACACAATTTACTTTCATAGGACCAAGCCAGTCAACATTGCATTGCTATTTCCACTTGAAGTTCTAAGCGTTCTTAAAAGAAAAAAGACGGAAAATGCACCATGACAAAAGACTCGGCAAAAAATAATCTATGTCCTCACACATTTGTTTACACAATCATTATAATTCTCAAATCAACAGGAATGATTATAACCAGCACAATGATGAATACTAACCGCTGTTCCATTCCTTCTGCTTCCTTGCAAGTCTGTGAGAACAAAGCAAATGACTCCAGCACAGAACATTAAAAGCAAGATTAATGTCTGCGAGTCAGGTTTTTATGATTCTATAAGCAAATCCTTGTGAGCAAATAAGCATGTTTTTTGGAACGCAAGTTCACTGAAAGCGGACTTGGAATTTGTTTCTTGGTATTATGGACATTACTGAAGACCGACGTGAAATAAAGCCAATACAGCAGTGCTATTGAACAGGGCCCCGGTCAAATGTATTTAATAAAACGTCTATTAGAATATGAATATGAAATTAAGCCGTGAGTGTGGGGTACCAACACAGACTCTCAGTTCTTATGTAAAGGTATTTTCGGTTACAAAGTTTCTTTGAAATATCTTCTTTTGTGTTCTGCGGACAAAAGGTTGAGTAATTGATGACAGAATTTTCCTTTTTGACTGAACCATCACTTTAAGCGTAGTATTTATGTGCATATTATAGTGTTGAGATGGTTTGAGCAGATCTTCATGATTCATGATCGTGCAGTGAGACACGGACAAAGGACCCAAGTGCAGACAGCAGGTAAGGGGTTAACAAGACGAATAATAAAATGACGTGGGGGTAACTTAACAAAACAAGGGAGTAGACTAACAAGACAGGACTAAGGCTAAAATTAACTACACTTAAGACTGGAATTGACATAAACTACAAATAACTAGACTAGACTAGACTAGACTAGACTAGACTAGACTAGACTAGACTAGACTAGACTAGACTAGACTAGACTAGACTAGACTAGGCAAGGCAAGGCAAGGCAAGGCAAGGCACAAGAACACACCACACAGGAAGCAAGACACAATGAACCAGGACAAGACAAGAGACAGGAGGTCAATATAAAGGGAACCAAATCAAGAGAGGACAGGTGTGGGACATGAAATCATAACGAGCACTAACAAGGAACCGAGTGCAGGAACAATGACAAGACCGGAGAGAGAGTATGGCAACTCATGAGTGCCAAAATTGTCTCTCTCCAACAAAACACAAGAGATCCTGCTCCGATTCTGCCTCGAGACCAAGAAATACCTGACACGGTGAGGCAGAACCATGACAAGACCCTGGACAGGGCTCATTGGCCTTCATCGATTCTATACTGTAGATCTTAATTCATTTTTACAAATACAGATCATAGAGGACCAACGTTTGAAGTGTAATTTCTGCAACATTAGAAACACCAAAAGAAAAAAATCTTTTTAAACCATTATTACAGGTCATCCATCATCTGTCTCACACTACCACCTATATATGTGCCTAATATATGTTGGCACGAAAACCATAATTTTACTGTAAATCAAATTTAAAGAGATTTAAAGAGATTCATTTATTCACCCTTATGTGGTTCAAAACCAGTATTTGACTATTTCTTTTGTGCAAGACATAAGAAGCTATTTTGAGAAATCTCTCTGATTTTGTGTCCATATGGAAGTCAGTAGGGTCTTGTGTTGTTTGGTTACCAACATTCTTCAAAATATCTTTTGTGTTCTGCAAAAGTCATGCAGGTTAAGGAATACATCATTTAAAAAAATCATTTTTGCGTGAACTATCCCTTTAAGATCAGACATCTAAAAGTCTGTCCAATGAAGCATGAAGCATGCACAACCTACAATATTTAAAAAATAAATAAATATCCTTTACAAAAAACGCTAAGAGCTATGAAATATGTTTTTGTGCAAAACTGAACAAAGCAAAGATTTGAAAAACGGGTGGCGCATGACTGTAATTTTACCATTCGTCTCAACCACCTCAACGCAAAAACTGTCATGAACAGTGATACAGCTTTTCAATTTTCTTATTTCTTATCCCACCATAAAACAATTTTTACTCAGTTTTATGCTTCAGCAGACCCTGCTATGTCAGGCTGAAACAGGAGCCAGCTAATACATTTAAATGAAAATATTTAAGCCAGAAAAGTTCTGGAAACAACTTCAATGTCCCAACTTATAGGTTACTTTACGGTTTGATATTACAAGCTGGAAATCAATCGACACGTGATCTCGCCCCATGCCGCTCTATTTATATAACCATTTAAATATCATGTTGGAGATTAACTAGATGAAAATCAATAAAGACTGCAGTCATTCTGTCTCTGAGTGTCTGCCGGGATAGTGGCGGTGTATCAATGTCCACCACGGGAATATGGAAAACAAACAGGTTTATGAAATATTGAATTTCAATGAATGTTGCTTTTCCAAGAGGAACAGAGCAAATAGTAAAACAATGAGAATTATATTATGAATATTACTTAATCGTATGACACTGTTAAGGCGATGATAACATTTGAAATGGATAAAAAATAGCAAGAGTACAACAAGCATTTTCCTTGTGAAAAGTATCCTTATTTTTAGAATCTGTTTAAATGATGTTGTTCTCCAAAAAAAGCAACATTATTACTTATTATGTTGGGAGTATGCGGTGATGCAGTGATATATGGGATAATGTAGCATTAATACATTATGTAAGACAGGCTTCGCTGGGCTAAAATCAGCCTCTTTGTTCCGTTAGAATGGAGGAAAATTGAACGGAAATTGCATGACAAAATCGCTACTATGTCTACAACCAAGCCAATGAAAAGACTATGAATAGTAATGTAGAGGCCGTGCATCCACTTTTGACTTCATGCTTTTAATGAAACATCCTCTCACTCTTACCAAAATCCATGAGTTTGATTTCTCAGCAGGCTATATATTCAAACATAAAAACATCTACAGGTATTACATTAAAGGGACATACACAAGAGCGGAAAAAATAAAGAGACCATCGTGGCCATTCCAGTCTTGTGTTTGTTCTTTTTCAATAAAATCAAACCTCTGGAGTGACAAAGAAATCCAACAGCAATGTGAAAGACTGACAACATGACAAGACACATGAAAACTGTGATAGAAATCCAGGTTATCATATAAACTTTTCTTAAATACGTGAACAAATATTACTGTTGTATTTCTTTGCAGTATTTGAGGTCTGAAAAATACAGAACATTTTTTTTGTTAACTTGACCTGTTTCTCCAGTTTTCATTTTCTGCATTCCTACTATGGTAGTCAATGGGGGGCAAAATCTGTCTGGTTATAAACATTCTTCCAAATATCTTTCTCCGTGTTCATCAGAACAAAGAAATGTACACTCTAAAAACCATTGGGTTATTATTTGTACCCAATAGATGGATTAAACATATTGGGTTGTTTTGTTGGGTTATTCCTGACGCTTGTTGGGTTATTTCTGTAACAACTCAGCAGGTTGGGTTGAAATGGGTCTCGCGAGACATTTTAAATTTCAACGGTAGACCAGTTCGCCACTGCTGACAGAAAAGAGGTAAGTTCGTATTAAAATATATATGTATGTGTGCATATATGTGTGTGTAATGGTTGTTTTTAGTTACAACGTGTCTTTAAGCTTTAACGCTGAGGAATATCGACACATTTTCTACAAATTAAGCTTAATTTACATCTCGCTCTGTTGGCTGCTTATATCCGTAAACATATCGTTCCCTTGACTTAAACCAAAACTCGCTTCAAAGCCATTATAAAGGTAAAAAAAACATGACACGTTGTAGTTTTATAGTGTTTTATTGTAATACCAAATAGCAGCAATAACATTTTGTTGGTGCCCTGCATGTAAGCCATTCGAAGTCGAAATTTCATGACATAAAAAAAAGTCAAATTCAAGTGCTCTCAATCCTTTGTTATTGTGGGAGGAATGGCCCTGGAGCAAGACTCCCTTTTACAAGCAGTCGACATTATGTTTTAAAATGTTTTAAATTTTAGATATTGAGTATCCCAAGCCTGCTGTTGCTGTTTGGCACTTTCTGCAACACATATATATTCTGTGCCAGGACAACACAGTGTTGCCTACTTAAACAGTTTAGTTGGATTAGAAAGTTTAGAATTGATCTTTTCCTGCTTGATTACTGCGTCTATTTGTTTATTTATTTATTTGTATGTATTTATTTATTAATATGTATTTGATGTTTGTTTCTTGTGAATTTACACAAATGCAAGTAACTTAATGTGATGGAAAAAATAATTTTAAATGTACCTATAAATTGGTATTATTTATTTACAGAGCAATAATAGTGATGTCAATAAGTATAATAATACATATCCAATTAACCAACATATCCAATTAACCCAACAAATGAGTTATTTTATAACCCAACTAATTGGGTTAAACTTGCAACCCAATATATTGAGTTAAAATAACCCAACAAGGGGTCGGTGCTATAGTAACCCATCTATGTGATATAAGTTGGGTTATTTTTCACCCAACTGGTTTTAGTGAGTATACAGATTTGGAACAACTCAAAGGTGAGTCAATGATGACAGAATTTTCTTTTTTGTGTGAAGCCTCCCATTAACTAATAAACAAAAATGTTTTATTAGTCAAACTTGTGTTCCAGAGAACAAAGACATATAGACTGATTTCACGCCGCCGCCATGTAGAAATCGAAAGCGAGGCAGAAAAAACACCGGAAGGAAAGAAAGACTGCAATGGTTTGGAAAACCAATGAGTTATTAAAGCGATTTATGATCTTAAATGTGAAAATATAAGCATAGGATGCATGTCACACGAGCTGTTTGACTATTTTAGCTGTACCATCACATATTAATAACTGTTTAAGCAGCCATAAGCAGATTTCATTCGCGCACACACAGCTACTGTTATGTTGTTTAAACGCATCATTTGTTTTTTTTATGTCACAGACACTCGATGGTAGTCCAAACCATTGCAGTCTATCTGTCCTTCCGGTTTTCTTCCCACCTCTGCCTCGCTTTCCATCTCAACATGGCAGTAGAGTGAAATCAATATAGGAATGATATACGGTATGTTAGGCAAATCATCTGAATTGCTTGAACTCTCTTTAATATTCCAATGGCATCAACTTTGGTTTTAATATGCATTGCACTAAATTACTAAAATGAACTGGTCCAAAATAGCGAACACTCTTTCAATTCCCAGACAAAAAAACAAGCCGGCACAAAGAAACGCTCATGGTCTCAACGACTCCGAATAGGATTGGGTTCTAAAGCCACTGACCCTGAGGTCTAATAATGTGAATGGAGATAGGGGACGTCATTCAAATCAAGGGTGGCTCGTGACTGGCCTCCTTAATTCAATCTCTGGAGAATTGCTCTTGGAACCCTTCAGAAATTTTTCTTAAAGGGGGAATTCCTTTGATGTTTTTGAGCCTTTGATTATGTTTTTTGGGTGTTTAACAATGGATGTTCATGTTTCTAATTTTAAAAAAAGCTTTATATTTCAAGTCTATTGTTCACCGCTGAACAATAGACTTCTTCTCACGAAACAACTGGATTTCTTCCGGTCTATATAAAGTCCCTCCTTCCGAAACGCTCTGATTGGTAAAACTGACCAGGTCTGTCGTGATTGGTTCCCCGCTTACCCATGTGTGTGAAGATGTCCCACCCATACCCTATCAGCGTGCTTCCGCTTCTCATGCTGTTGTGATTGGTCGGTCCCCCTCTCAGTGCACGTGTTTTCATAAACTTTGGCTTTTAGCAATAAACAGTAACAATGGCGTCAACTCCACTTCATCAGTTAAAAACATTCGGATCGATCAAAGTGTAACGGAGGTCTGCTAGTGCATGTGCAAACGTCAATCTTTGTTAGAGATCGCAAACGGACCGAATGGCATCAGACCGGTTATATTAATGAACTCTAATAATAGAAGCGTTAGTTTTGCCTTTTTATATTGGACCCGAGTTGGATAATAAAACAAGAAGATTGACCAGGAGACATTTTCAAGCAGGACTTCAAAGGACACTTCATAGAAGTGTTTTAGAGGCATGAGCACACACAATATCAGTGTATTACACCGAACAGCTTTCACAGCCGATGTCATGGAAGCTATTACTTGACCTTTGGTTATCTTAGAATGTGTAGCTGAATTCTTATTACCAGATGTAGGACTGTAGGAAAGTAATTAGGCTCGCAGCTCAGTCAAATGTTTACAATCTCTGATAACTAAACACTACTCCAGAGGCTCTTCCTCTTCTCTAAGGAAGGCCTCGCCCCTTTTTTGGCATATTCCTGTGGGCAGAGGTTATTAAAAACACTCGTAATAGTGACATCATATAGACAACGGTTCTCTGTAGTCCTTGAAAAGCAAATTCTCTGTTAAAGACAATATCTCGCTTGGCATTGAACTTTGAGCTTTAGAATTTTGCAGGTATCGTTATACTCTAACAGCAACATTGAACACTAACTAAAGTTTGAAAAATGGGAAAGCGGGGAATGATTAAGTTTAAAGTTAAAGCAATGTAACATTCAAGCTTGGGGGGGGGGGCGATAGTTCCGAAGATATACAATGGAGACTTGCAGAACTAAAGAAAACTATACAGGGATGAAACCATAGGGATCCAAATTGTATGTGTATGAATCAGAGGTTATGGGAGAGAGGGCAGGAGTCATCGCAGTGGAATATAGTGTGTATGGCGTAATTCATAAACTGATATTGTTCACACAATGTGATAATATACACACAATGAGCACTGTGTGCACAGCATGTCAGTTTCAAAAGAAACCACTGACACATACTGAACACAAAAGATGTTGTTTAGCCGCTATTCTGCGGTTTCTGAAAATTGTAGTATGCTGTTGTAGATAAGAGAACCCATCTTATGCAACAAAGAGCAAACGAGAAGAATAAAGAACTTGATTAAAGTTGTTTTATGAGGAAAATAAGAAAAAAATGTTTAGCTTATGAACATCTAGGGCTGTTTCATCACAGATGTATTGAAGTCACTGGGCTTTTTGTGCATGCTGAATGTTAACATGTTGATCACATAGTGGAGTCAACAGCCTAGAGGGCTCGGCTTCATCATAGAATGCATTGGTTTATCGCGGGGACCTGCCTCACAAAGGCCCAAAAAATTACTTTAAAACAAGGTTGTAATGTAATCAATTATGTTGACAGACAATGCTGTAAATGCATGATGATTTAGTTCCAATTCTTGTTGCATATTACATTCTTCAGTTTTAAAGGTGTCCTATTTTGCCTATAATTTTTTATTATGTTTATAATGTGCTAAACAATAGGTGTTCATGTCTTGATTTTCAAAAAAGCTTTATATATTGCATATTTCACCTGTGTTTTACACAGTCATCTGGATTCTCAAAGGTTGTTGAGTTCTTGGTTCTATCTATAGTCAGTCTTTTGTGATTGATCTATAGCTTAGAGTGTGTGTTGAGATGTCCTATCCATCACCAATGTCAATTTTGGGATTCATGATGTCACCAACCAGGAAAAAGTTTGTTGTAGTTTTTTGAAGAAAATATTGTATTTTCTGTGAACTTTGAGGGTTGCAACTTGGTAGATGTTGTTTATGCTCAAACAGCTATGCTACTTACTAACTAAATTTACAGAAGTCAAATTCCATCAGAACTCCCCTTTGAGAACCATTAAGTTGTTAAAAGTGTTGTTTTTTTATTTTATTTTATTTATGTTTTATCTCCCCTGAGGGATCAAGCAGAAGTCAGAGATGCCACAGAGCTCACAAAACTTAAACTGCATATTTTTCAGCACTGCAGACTTGGCATAAAGTCCACATTATACTGGGAATAGGAGGGGAAGAGTTTACTCACGTAAAAAACACATCATTTTTTATCTAATAAACCTGTTATTTACTTTAACCTCTTATGAATGTCAGTTTTGAACTTGAATAACATCAAAACAATTGCGTTTGACTTAATTTTCAGTTAAGGGTTTAATGCGGGACAATATCGGCAAAGGTTTTAAATAGTTACAGTATCGTATGCAAAATAAAACTTATCTGCCATATATAATCAGGTAAGAGATACATAAAAACATCCCTAAACCTTCCCAACATGAATACTGTGAAGCTGCGAGCTGCATTAGGAAACAGATGAAAATGTTCAATTCTTCCTGTAAATATACCATCCAGAATGCTTTCAAATGAATTGTCAGAGAAAATATCCCCCAATTATTTCCTGTTGTCTGTAATTTGTAGGCCATTTATGTGCTGTTTTTTTAGAATAACACGAAAATGAGCTGAGAGACCGTTAACCTCTTTCCCATTACAAACACAACTCTCAGAAACAAGTTAAATGACTCACCAGCAGTGTTCAATATATCACTATTAGTATGAACCACAAACAAACAAAACAACGGTTTCACAGTCATTTTAGGTGAGCGTTAGATGTTAGCCTCAATTGTTTGTCACTTAAAAGTACAAAGTCTGACAAGTTTTTAAAGACATTACGGTCCTTAGCAAACATATAAACCTGGGCAAACAGCTCACCATTTATTAAAGCTTGACAAGCTTTTCCTTTTTCACTGGATTGTTTCATAAATTAGCATGCAAAACATGTTCCCCTGTGAATGCTAGAAACTCTACAGATGGTCAAAAAAAGCTCCGGGGAAACATTTTGGACAACGATTAGAAAGAATTGGTTTGTTCAAGGTTGCCTAACTTGGCTCAGAGAATACGTTTTCTTTTACAGCCAACTAAATCTTACAAAGAACTTAATAAATACTCAAATCAGGTGTGTGAGCACTAAGACTAAATAACATGTCGACTTCCTGCAGGCCACAGACTTACTGCATACTAAAAAAACAATTGAAAGCTCCACTGAAATGCATTTGGGTAGTTAAAAAATAACACTTGCCCCCATGTCTTTCATGTTTTTTAGCATATTCGTTGTTCATTGAAACAGTCCTGCAGTGTCATAATTGTGTAATAAAATACAAAAAATGAGAACAAATATCACATGTGAGGGAAAAGAGAATGAGTTCATAAAACTGAATGCATTATAAAGAATGAGAGAAATATAATTTAAGATGTTTAGCATCCCGCGCATACAGGACATTACCATCACAGCTTGAAATGTCACGTCAACTGTCTATTCACAAGCAAGTAAACACATTGCCTCTATAGTGTTTCACAGATTTTCTGGAAAAATCTAAAGACATTTTTTAAATGTAACTAGACATACAGACATACAGCAACATAAGTGTTTTTCATTCAAAAAGATAAGTTTGATTTGATTTTACAGTATTACTTTAAAACAATATAATATATATTTTGAAAAAAACTGTTTGAATTTCCTCATGGTTAAAATATCTTGAAACGATTTTTGACGCAGAATAAGTTGCCGCCTGTTGACCGAACGTTACCCTGTCAATATGGCAATATTATAACCGAACAGTATCTCTGTGTGACAGGTGCTGTGTGGCCAGAGATGGAGAGATGTTCTGGAGTTGACAGATTGGAAGAGGTAAAGAGAGAGACAGATGCCAAGGTACACAAATCAAACTCAATCCGCCACCGCTGCAAACCCTGGAAGCGGCTCGGCACCACGGCCATCTGACTTGTAAACAAACTTTGTGAAACAACTCCTGCGCCGAGCATTTTAAACCTGGTCCATCTATTTTTCACCCTGGTCAATTCACTAGAGGAAAATAGGACGTAGAATCTAGCTGGCTGATGTGACACCTCTCCAGGCGAGATATATAGTAGATGCAGTCACAAAGCTCATGAGACACAAAAAAAAGACATATATGAAGTAGCTTGTCCATGTCTTTAGTGTGGAATAAGATTTGAGACTAGGCTTTTACAATCGAATGTTCATGCACTGGATTGTTTATGATATTTTCATGTGTAGAATTAACACAATATCAGTAATTATATTTAATAATATCACGATTATTCTCCATACTGTTTCAGAGACAATTACATATACATTATATATATATATATATATATATAATATATAATTTTTTTATATATATTTAGAGGAATGTGAGTGACTCACCCCCACATCTCAAGAGTGCTGTGGGCACAGATATAAATAACTAGATTCCGCATTATAGCAGCTATGAGCCGCTATATGTAGGTCTTCCGAAATATTGGAGCGAGCAGGTTTTCCCTTCTTCACGGTTTTCCCGTGGAATTGGATTACTTTTTAACTGTTGCTGTGAGTAGCTTTAACTGCAGTTTAGAAGTGGGAGGATTTTGTTATTTTAGCTGTCAATCTGAAAATGATTTTATTCATGAATGTTGAGTTCTGTTAGACTAGGGACATTAGACTCGTGATAAATGATCTTGATGCCCAGATCTGGCAGCCCTGCGGCAAACCGGTCCGTTAACACTCAACAACAAGCTGATTGTGCGTCTGCAACTATACTATAGTTATACACGTGTATCCTTATGAAAATAATGATCTACTGTTGTGTAAACTCAAATGTAATATTTGGAAAACTTACACGACAACAACTAAAGGGTATCCCATAAATCGGGAATTCAAATCCCTGTTGTTTACACACATGGCTTGCACAGTGTTTTGGCATTCTAGCAAACTGTGAGTGACGTCAGTGGACCGTTCCAAGACGGCGGACACGTCTATGTGTCTGGAGTGCTTAAATGAGGCATCTAGTTATATACATATTTATGGTGTGCAAACAAGGTGTTGTTATGTGGTAACTAAGGTGTCTGCAAGATGGTTTCTCACCGGTCAAGTCAAGACAGCCCACCAAAAACCACATTTGAGCAGGACAGCCAATGGCGTTTCATAACGTAAGCGAACGTAATGCCGCAACCAGTCACGAGACGCACAAGAGCCAATGCCATTTCATAATCAAAGCTGACCTTCCGGCGGCAATTCCCTTCTCTAAAAAGATAGAGAAGGGAATCGCTTTTGGAGTCTGAACGCTTGAAATATTTGTACTTTTTAAATAAATAGCATCCGTAGCCGTATCTGCCTGTTATGTGTTGTGTTTTATATTAAATAATATACAAACTTTTAGGTTTAGGGGTGGGGCCAGGTTACAGTCGTGTCCACATGCAACACAAAACGTGTTATTAACGTGTTATAACTTATTAAACACATCAATTCATGCTAACAGTACATTCATTATTAAGGAAAAATATTACTTGTGCAGTAGCACAAAATCGTAAAAGTGGCAGTAGCAGTAAAAAATGTTTTTATGGTACATTTACCATTTTAAGTTGGCCAGGACGTATAAAAATGCTTTTAACTCAGCTGCTCAACAGAGAAAGATAAAACGTTATGAGTATGTGTGAGGCAGGGTCATATATCACCTGTCTGATAACATATTGCTACACAAACACACAAGGACTCAAGTCTGAAAATAAAAAGGAAAACAAATGTAACATAAGCAGAAGACATTTACATTTATGCATTTGGCAGACACTTTTATCCAAAGCGACTTACATTGCATTATCATATACATTTAAACATAGGTATGTGCATTCCCCTGGGTTCGAACACACAACCTTGCATTGTTAACGCAATGCTCTTACCACTGAGCTGAGGAAAGCTGAGAAGAGACAGCCACATAATCAAAGATTTTATTTTTACTAAGAAGCACAGTTTTTAGTAGTGGTTTTAATGCAGTGAAGTCATTCTTTGCATTTACAAGACACAATATAAATGCAAGTAGAGAAATTGCTTGGAACAGCTGCAAGGTGAAGCAAAGCGTTGTTTTTCAAGGCACGTACTTAAGCAGCTTGTTTTTTCGCCTGAACTTTCATCATAAGTAAGGGACATTCAGAATGTATTAAAAACATCCATCATCTGTGGACAAATATAGATTGATCAAAAACGAGACATCAGTCGCGATTTCTTTAAGACTGCAAGGGAAGCTCAGCTTCCCCTATAATTGTCAAAAAATGAATGGTCAAATATATGTACTATTATGTTAACATTTTATTGACTAAAAATGCGTTAAACACGTTCATCTCGAACGAAAACAATTTCGTTCAGAATCAGCTACTTAGGTCGGCTGACTCGATTTCCTTCTCATTCATTCCCGTAGCGTACAGTGCATTACTCTGTTGAAGCCCAGCGTCCATTGACTTCAATGGGGCTGCTTTAAACAGTTTTTTCAGTGCTTAGAAACAAGACGGTCATTGGATAATGCTGCGATTATGTCCCGCCCACGGACGCTCAGCGTCTCTGGGATGAATGGAGGAGTGGGCTGGCCCGGACTCCGAGCGTCTGCGTGATGATTGGAGGGTCTGTCATCTCTTTTTAATCCACTTTTATGTCCTAAAACGCTCGTTTTTTGGGGTCGACAGCTTATAAAAACGTATTTCTTGTTTTTTTTTTAGCTTGTTTGCTATACACATTGTCACATATCAGCTTTTAGACATTTTTTTTTTTTTTGTTATAAATCATAAATGACAAGGAGGCGGCAGCTTCTCGCAATGCAAAGAGACGGTTGGTGTGGGCGTGGTCTTCAGATTATGACGCGTATCACTCTGTGTCTCCATTTCCAACTCAGTCCCATCGCGGATTTTGCATGTGTAGTCGAAAGACAAATACTCTATACGAGACCTTCATCGTATATTTCACACAATTTCACACCACATTCATTGTTTCAGTTTAACATAATTCCCACATTTCCTCCCGTTGAGTTAAATATATATATATATATTAGATCGTTTGTTCATTAATTCATATAGTCACCCGTAACACAATGGGCCAAGGCCGTTTAAGCAGCCTAGCTCTGCTGGCCATTGAGAGGACACTGGTCAAGTCACTGGAAAAGACATATAGTTGGTACGACAGGGTTACAGAGCATTTTCTTGAAAAGGAACGTAGGGCAGAATTTACATATAAATAAATGGACAATTTTTATGATTTAGGCCGAAAATGAGCTTCCCCTCTTTAAAAGATCAGCAGCCGCCACTGCGAGACATGTACATCTATAAAGCGTCTAATGGTGTGTGACTTGAACTGGTCCCTAAAAAAGCCACCAAATAGTAACAAAAACACTGTAAAAATGTTGTTGAATGAAGGACGAAGGATGAGCCATGTGATGTCTTATGGCCAGCTGTCATCACAGTGTATGATAGAGGACGTCACTTATCGAAACTAAACGGAGATAGAGCAAAGGGCTTCAATAAATAGATTGTCTCCTAGCAACACCTTGATGGATGACTTTCCTTTCACCAGTAGAGACTGGATAGGATTGGAGGTAGGGTACTTGTGGGGGTGGGGGGAGGGAGTTGAGAATTTGCCTTTCCATATTGAACGCTAAATTGCTGAGCGTTTCCACAGCCAGTCAGAACATTTAAATGTAGAGTGGGATTTTGAACCAAGGACATCACACAGTGGGCGGGACCACGATAGATGATAACCCAAGCTTGCATGCTGCAGTTCCATATTTTAAGGGTGCAAGTCATTTTATTTCAAATACTAAATCACTTCTGTTGTATGGACACAAAACCAATGCAAGTCAATGGGTACCGCCATTGTTTGGTTACCAAAATTATTTAAAAGATCTTCTTTTGTATTCTACAGAAGAAAGTCATAAAGGTTTGAAATGACAAGAGGGTCAACCCAAAAACTGCTTGCTGAGGCCAGAGTTGCTTTGCAATTTTCTAAGGGGGTTCTCATGAAACTTTTTTCACTGGAAGAATTCCTAAAATATGCATATGCTATTACTGATAAAATTATCATTCAGTGTGAATATCAAAGAGCATTTGCCACCGTTTTTTACATTTTATCACTTGCATGGTAATTGTCAAGTGTGAAATGGCATTTTTGGCATCTGTTTTGTCTGTCTGGGCTTTTCCCAGCCAGTGCTTGTTTCTCTCTAGCTGTAATCTTTGCCTCTGTGCACTCTACATTAATCTTCTCTTTAAACACCCACTTGGCAATGTTTCACTTCAGCTATTTCCGTTTCTCTCTAGCACAGAATAATCCCACACATCATCCGCAATTACAACTCCACAACGCTGAATCTCTGGCACAACGCAATCCATCTGCGCTCTAATCGCTCTGCATGTTGCATGAAAATGTCCTCTTTTCATTGTAAGTGATCCACATAAAGCAACACATGTTAAAAATGTTACAGAGTGTAAATATCTATGCACTGGTAACCAAATTAAATCGCAAAACTATTTATTATGCTGTTCATGTTTTCAGGATGATCCATAGCTCTAGCTAAAAACAAACTGGTTCACCAAATAATAAAGATGTCAATGGTTGCTTGAAAATTGTAAAAGGTAAATGTATCACACTAGGGTTGGATCTCTGCAGAAAAGAAGATCTCCAGGGACAGAGCTAAGTGGTCTTGATCATAAATTGAGGCGGATTATGGAGCTACAGTACTGAAATTTGTTCTGGGAGCTGTTGAATACTATAGACAGTGCTGAAGCCTTGAGAGCTCAAAGGTTGAACACACCAAACAAGCAAACCATTCCCCAAGCCCTCCACCCCCTCAAGATCAATACCTCAGGCTCGGTGAAGGGTAAATCATTAAAAAGCATAGTAAACCAATAGTAAACATCTAAAGCTCAAAGCTGAAGCCACCCTGGACCCGAAAAGAAAAAACAAGTCTCCAAGTCTACATACAGTAGTTTGTTTCCTAGTAGTTTCTTTTTGGGTGTATGCTGGGGCGTAGAGTCTTTGTGTTCTAAAATGCCTACTGCCTACATGGGCAGCTGCCTCTATGCCGCCTTAAATATGATTGAACGCTCTACTTAGTGAACTTTGCTCACTACAAACACCATTCCATGTGCTAAGCAAACAGGAGACTCCAGTAGCAAATTACTTCAATAAAGGTATTGTGTGGAATGGTCAGATGGGATAAAAAGTGTACATTTTACCTTTTAGTATTAAATGAATAAAAAAAAAAAAAGTCAATTGTTCAATTTATTATTTATCTTATCGCAATGCATTATGGGATTCTTCATAAATGGATAAATGTTTGCTTAATTTGGCGTAAATGAGGTGTCATGGAATGCAGTAGCATGTTCTAATACTATATTAAACTATAAATAACCTGAACATGTGATACTCATTTGAACCTATGGAGGTCGCCATTACTAGCTCATCAACTATAAAGGTTCCATTCAACACTAAACTGAACTGAAACGCAAATGCTATGGATACATAGACACTTTAGTTCTCATTCATGGTCTGTTTGACATCTCACTTCACAATGTACTGATCAAAATGTCACGTATTGTGACACAAACATTAATGAAGCCATACAAATTCGATGGAACCTGTGGCCGTGTGGACAGTGCACCAGAAATAAAGCGCAACTGCTTTTCGGGCGACCCGAGTTTGAGTCCGGACATGTGATCCTTTCCCTCTCCTCTCCATCGCTTCCTGTCTGTTTATACTGTCCATGTCCTATCAAAAATGGAATTCCCCAAAGGTTTTTTTACACTTTTTTCATTTAATGTAGCAGAGTTAACATGGTTTTGTTTTTAGTTTTATTTAGTCGTATTAATATTTGAAATTAGCCTTTGTTTTTATTTCGTTTTATGTTAATTTAACTTTTTTTTGTTACACGCTTTTGTCATTTTATTATTTATTTCTAATGTTAAAATATAAGGTTAACCCTTTTTTTTAAATCAAATTTTTAGCACCTTAAACTGAACAAAAAAATGTAAGAAAAATTAAGAAATAAGTTTAAGCTTTTCCATCATTTATAGGCCAATGTTTGCTCATGTGTTCGTTTCCATGGGAATGCACATGTACAGTACAATGCAATGCAAGTAGCTTTAGAAAAAAAGAGTCTGCTAAATATATAAATGTAACTTTAGTTAACAAAAATGACCTTGAGCCAATGTCAGCTCAAATTTGTTAAGCCATATAAGTCTTCATAGTGGGGGTACCCTTTAAAATGCTACTGTACAGAGGTAGCTCACTTGGTGGATATTAACAGACTCCACTGATGGGTTGCAACCTTGAAATGTTCTTTAGTTACCACTAGAAATGTATTAAAGCATTACCATCAGCAGCCATTTATCCATCTTTCTCTTCAGCTACTGCATCTCATCACGATATATAAATGTTTATGTGGCAGTGGTTCAACATAAACACATCTGAAGCCTCCAGTCCTCTGGAAAAATGTTGAGCTGCAGGTAATCCATAATTCAAAAAGGTCTGCTATTCTTTCACGTGTAGCGGGTACACAAGAGCGTACAACAACGGGTAGAATCCAAAAGGTGATTTAATAACAAAATCCACAAGCAATTCACAGGAAACCAGGAACAGAACACACGTTGACATCAAACGAAACAGACAAGGAACTGAGGAACACACAGGGCTTAAATACAAGGGGAAACAGAATCAGGTGAGGGACTTTTTAACTAATAAAGACATTAGAAACAGCAGGAAAACAAACACAAAACCGAGTCCAACTGTGACAGCAGGAGATAAGAGCAAACCTTACAGTAAGTACTATAGCACATAACTCTTTAACATGCTTTAAACATGAATAGTACCACAAACTGTGTACCTTTTTAAGGAGTTCAAAGCAGAAGAAATGAGCAATATTCGGCCTAGAAAGTCTAAATCTAAGTCCATTTAAGGCCACAAGCAAGATGTTGAGTGAGTGCATGTCTTGCAAAGTGATATACTAACGATAGTATCAACAACCGAAGGACAATAGAAGCACCTCAACCCAACCTGCACTTTGCTCTTCCACAGAGAGCAAAACATATCACCTTATGGAAAATATATTTTGCAATATATGGATTCAGTTTTACATCTGTCCAAGACGCTGCATCTGGTCTGAGACAGCACCAGAAACTCATTCTCTGGGATTCTAATCTTTGTGCAATAATCTCCAAAACACAAACACATACAAGCTAAATTATAGGAGCAACTGGCAAGACGGATAGAGTTTTAAAATCAAGACAGTGTGACAAGAGGACAGACCACATAATCTTCCCTGATCGAATTTCACTCTTAAAATACCTCTGCGTGCCACTGAGACACACTATTCTCTCAGTGCTTGTTTCTCCTTTTAAATGCTCCCACTTCTCTGACCTATCCATCCACATAAATGGCTACTCAAAATGGCACTGGCAAACCCAAGTGTGCTGCAGAAGCTTTTGCTAAGACACAAAGAGATGCCAAAGGCCCTGCTAAGCAGCAGTTGACCCCTTGATGGGTTCAACAGTAAACCAGCTATCAAGATGAAGATATAATACACAGATATCTCAACATTAGATAGAGAGAAAAAGAGATTAGAGGAAGATAAACGCATTCAAAAGCCTGAATTTACATAAGCTATAACACAATTTATTGGATTTCAATACAATTTTACCTCAGAATATTCCACACAACGTATAGGCACATGCTTGCATCTCACAACTTGCATGTCATCTTTCCTCAACTATCTCCTTCACATAATTTTTGCGATCATTCCTGTTCATTGTTCAAAATAATTAATATTCTATATACTGTATGTATACATACACATACATATATACAATACATACAATCCGAAAAAATAACCATATTCGGCTTTATTTTATTTTTTATCCATTAGGGGTGTCCTCGACTAAGCATTTACATAGTTGAATTAGAATGGTCTTGTCTTGCCTATAGTCGACTGTGTAGCACTTTATTTTACAGTCCTGTTTCCCATGTACAGACTGTGTTCTTATTAGAGTAAATATAATAACTGGTTAATAACTAGGTACTAAACCTGAACCTACCCCTAAACCTAAACTTATACCTTATACTACACAGTGCTTTCTCAGGTAAGTACACTATAGGTACACATACTGTACAATAAAGTGCAACCGTTGACTGATAGTCGAATCGCACGCATGTGAGTTAGTTCATTTGAGTTGGTTCAATGGTTCAGTGGTTACTGTGTGGAATAGGTTTTTTGTGTACTTTTTTTAAATCTGTAATTTTACTTGTACTTAAGTATGATTTGTGTGATATATTGAACGTTATATTTTAAATTACCTCCGTTACTGAGTAAAAAAATACTGAAAACAAAGCAAGGAAAAAAACGCAAACGGAAATTACTTCAGTGAATAATTGGCGCGAGTTTGAGTTTGCGCCGATACCAGAATAGCGATGGAGACGGAGAAGTTCGAACTTCGGTATAGTGCACCTGTCCTAAGGTGAAACCCTATCGAACTCTAACTGCTGAAGACAATGAAGTAAACCCCAGGCCATATTTAAGAAACCATTTCAGCTTCAAGACAGGATTTTGAACGCTGTGCAAACTAGCATTTTATAAAAATCCTAATGTGCAAGAATATAGAGGTAAGATAAACAATATTTGTTTAAATACTGCTCGTACCCTTTTTGCGTTGGTAACGTTAACTAATAAGAAGTTTGAACCATATAGTAAAAAACGACAGTGGTGCATAATGCTTTATATTCCACTTAACCAGTTTTTGGCCGAAAACAGCTAGTAATGTTTTAAACTCTTGGGATTCATGTTTCTTGTTAATTGCGATCAACGGCAAACATGTTGCCATGGTAACGATCAGGTTAAAACGATAAATCCTTTACATTTACTCTCATTCCGTACAAACGTGGAACCATTTATAAGTGGTTTACAATCTTTTCTAAGGCTTAATTTTGCTTCTGAAGAAAATATTTGATTTAAGAATTGTTTTGTTAATATTTCTGTTATAGGATTCTGTGATATTTCTGCAAAACAAGGCAAACAAATCTTTAAAAAACATATTTTTTGTCACTCATTTCAGAAAGTGAAACCCACATATTATATAGATTCATTACACATAGAGTGAAATATTTCAAGCCTTTATTTATTATTTTCCAGCAGGACCAACTGTCTAGTCCTGCTGGAAAATGAAATCAGCATCTCCATAAAGCTTGTCAGCAGAAAGAAGCATTAAGTGGTCTAAAATGTCCTGGTAGATGGCTGCGTTGACTGTGGACTTCAGAAAACACAGTGGCCACTCGCCTCAAAACTATTTCAAAACTAATCGATAATACTTAATATTTTTTTACAAACTGTTGCACAAATGGTTCCTTGCAGTGTAAATAGGTTTGACAGATTACAAAAATTGAAAATCAAAATGGTTATATTAACCCCTTCACCGCCTGCCTGCACTTGGGTTCTTCCCCACTCAACCGTGACAGAACGAACTGGCCCAGGAAAGCAAAAACAAGGGCATTAAAGAGGGAGACGAACAAAATATAATTAACAAGGGACAGGTGTCGGGGATGAAACACTGATGGAGAGCTAGACGAGGAACGAGAGGGGTGGGGCTAAAGACGAGACTGAAGAGAGTGCATATTATGTCATGATAACAATAATATGTCTCTCCCCACACAAAACCTAAGGCTTCGCCATGACTCTGCCACAAGACTGAGAAAAACATGACATGATGAGGCGAAATCATGACACCTACTTTTGATTAAAAAGGAAAACTACACTGTATAAATTTGCTGTAGTTTTGCAGCAGGTTTGCCAGTAACTTTCTGTATATTTAATTACTTTCCTATTAGTACTGTTTTGCATACAGTAGCAACACTTAAAAAAATAAGCATAAGCAGCCTAAGCCTTTTTGTCTTGTTTTTAGAAAAAATATTTGAAACTTCTTGCATTAAATTACAATACAACTTACATAACAAGACAAGTAAGATATTAAGTCTTTTTTCATGAAAGAAAATGTAAGAACTAAGTTTATGTTTAAAACAAAATTGTGAATCACATCTACAGTAAGTTACTGGAAAACCTGCTGCAAAACTACCTGCTGAATCAGTTCACTGGAAAAAAACATTCTTAGGCAAAGACAGAACTTCACAAAGCACGTGAGAAAGAGTCAAGTTAACGCATTTGAATTAATTTCATACTGCACATTGCCCCCAGTGTGCCTAAAAGATTTCATTGAACATCCTGATTTAAATTTCACCGAAAAAAATAACGCTTAATAGACCCATTGCATGAATGTCAAATTTTTTTCTGTGTTCAAATTCTATAATCGGGTCCCCGGTGCATCTAGCAACCCAGAAAACATGAAAAATAAGATCCCAGTAACTTTGGTAAGCCTTTCTCTACAAGCATGTGAGAAATCGAGCCATTCAGATTTCGCTCCTGATGTGAGGTAGACGCAGGCTATTATTATAATATTACCGGCCCTTAATCTACACAACTCCACCCACGGCGCTGCCGCCATTGTTGTTCGCACAAGCGACAGCGGTGTACGTGACGCCATGTCTAAAGTTCGTGGACAACATGCAATGTAGTCGCTGCACAGAGTCCTAACCCCGGAAGAGACAGGAGTGTATTTATTTAATTTTTAGTGGAAGTCCCTCAGAAACCATATGTAAAATCCTGATTGTCAAATCACTTCAAGCCGGAGTGCTTTATCAACAAAAATTTTGTGTTTTTAAGAAAAATTTGTTCCAGACATTTCATGAAGACCCTAATAAATCATACCAACTTGTTGAAAGTGCTCATTTAATGAGAAACTTTATTTGAATGATTAATAACCACTGAAGATTAACTTCCGTGCAAACATCTCTGATTCATCGATTAACAACTATAGTCGAATGTCAAATCGTTATGAAGTCAGCTTCTGCTGAATTAAACATTTAATAATTTCAGGAAGAAGTTTTCAGTTTAACATCTGCTGTGTCCATGAGACATAAAAGTCAGCACGTCAAGGACATAAAATTGGTTACTACTTTATTAGGAAAATGTATTTAATATCTATTGAAGTGTAAAAAAATGTCATTGTCACCCAAGTATAGACGGTTTCAGTGGCAACAACATAAACAAACAATATGTGGCCCAAACTTAACTTCCGGCAAAGAATCAATAACCGTTGAGTAGTTTTAATACAATTTTAAATACAAAAAAATATTTATATAAATGAATACTAATATAAATAAAATTAAAATAAATTGTTATATTACTAGCCACTAGCCAGACCCATAACCAAAAATATACTGGAAGTTAACTTCGGACCAGGCGCATGCATCAGATGAAACCGTCCAACAGACTATACATATTGTGCTAAAAAACACATTTCCACCAAACAACAATGCCATCTCATGAAAAACAATCTAAAGATATGAACACTAGTGGCATAACCATTTGAATAGTCATTCACATATTGAGACAGAAAACTGTGAATGCCTTTGTGTAGTAAAAAACACGTCAATGGTTCCAACTGGGACAACACTTCCATTCTAAAACTCATACCCTAAAGGAGTGTATGAACATAGTAGAAACTCATATTGTCTATTATAAGCCGTTATAAAATACCCCGATTTATATCGGCTGACTGCATTACATAGCCTAAATATCATTTTATTTACTTTATTTTATGAAACCTTGCTACGCTTATGTAATAACCATTTTATAAAAGCAATATCCCCCACCCGCCTAGTACTTCATTTGGGATTCAATTCAACAACATTAGAATTACATTTTATATATTACTTTCATTAAATCAATGTTTTCATTATTCTGAGAAATGTGCAGAGGGTGTGAGCGAGAGAGACAGGCTGAGACCCAAGGCTGACAGCTCCAATGAGTGTGATGTGTCTGGGTTCTCACAAAATAACTTAAGACCTTGCCTGTCCTTATATTTGTCATCACTTGCATTCCACAGCAAACAGAAAGTGAAATCTGGACACCTTCTAGCTTTTCACTGCCAAGGCCATAGAGCAGTTGGCTAAGACTTTATTTTTATCCTGTCGTCGACTCCATTTTTTCCCACACTCTTCATATGTTTTGCCTTGGGCATGCCAGTCGTTTGGAGCTTGTGACCTGTATGAGATTTTAGCAGGGTCATTGTCAAAGAGAAGTGTCACAGTGGCACACCCACTCAAGACCAGAATCAACACAATTTCTCACAGAACTCTTGTGAAGGTCACATTTCACCCCAAGGGACTCATTTGCACATTTCACAATTGCAGGCATTAGTTTGCAAAGATTGCTTCATTTGTCACTGCTTCTTGAGAGATAAGTGCAGTAATTAAAGGAAATTAAATTAAATAAGACCTCATTTTGACTGAAACCTGTTAGACAAAATGGGATTTTCCAAAGCATCAAGGGTGAGTCCAATTTTAGTGTCAAGTTAAGCTTCGCTATTCTCAACTCTTCGACAAATTATTTCTAACAAACGTTTTTTTCCTCCTGGTCTATTCATCACCACCCTATCTGTGCTCTTCCTAAAGGTCAATGATCTTCTCCGGAGGCAGGGCATTATAGCCTTGCTCTTCGGCAATGACATTGGCTCTGCAGACGACGTAAAAGTGGTAACAGTATATTGGTGGCCTTTTCATGTTTGCGCATGGCTATTATGTTTAAGCCCTGCTGTTTGCTTATGATTTATCTTTGTTTAATTATTTTTCTTTTATATTTTGTTCATTTGGTTTTGTTCTGTCAATTTAATCCTTGTGTTAAGTATATGCCAACCACCATTTAATGCCAACCAGTATTTTGTGTATTACTGCAAGTGTTTTTATTTATTTATTTATCTTTTGTTTTGTTTTGTTGCAGGGACCAGCCTGTGTGTGAGATTGTCGGTCCTTGGGGGGTCTTCTGGGTCTCCTCCTGTCTTCACTGTGTGGTGCCGTGAGGTGGTCTTCACTGCATGGAAGTAATAGTGTGTGTAGTGTGGCTTTGATTTTAATGATTTACTGCACGTGTTGTGTAGTGGTGTGTGCTTAAATTCGTTCTGGGCGTTCTGGGTTCGGGCTAATACCGGGCTCGGAGCCCTCTCCCCGGACAAGGGCAGAGTACTCCGCAAGGTCACATTTATGTCTTCATTGCACTATTTGCTAAGGAACGTGTGTGCCCTAACAAGAACACTTAATAAAAGTTTCCGTGGGCTAGTCTGTTATATAGGCCCTCTACTGTGCCCGGTTACATATGCAACAACGGCCACTTCCGTTTCCTGTTAGTATGTCCCAGCGCGTGCATGTTGTTTTGCTACACACTAATACTTTTCCAGAACCAAAACAGTACATACTTTTAATGTTTTGGTACGCAGCAACTGACTAAATTCCAAGTGGGAGGAGCAATACAATCTGTCAATCTAACTGAAAGAACTCTTAAATAAATAAACAGACCCCAAAAAAGATGAAAATCGACGCTAAACTGTATCAGATTGTAGAGATTAAAGAAGTAGTTCAGTTTAGTACTACCTGATCCATAGTGATGGAGAACCTTGAACTCTGAATAGCACTCAGAGATCAATGTTAATAGCATGGAAACAAGAGCAGCCAGTGCAGTTTCCCTGCAGCAAAGTGTGCAGTGAACCATTTATGTCCCAGCGGGGGGAGGTGAGATTAAAGTGGTGCAGGTGTATGTACAGAAGTTCATTTTCAGGATGTGCGTGTATGTTTAAATCGTGTCCTTAGTTGTTAAATCGTTGAGGAACAGGGACCCGTTTCGATAAGAAGATTCAACCAACACCCAATTAAAATGTAAAATGTTGATTTACACAGAGAAGCGAAACTTTGAGCTGATTTGAGTTAGTTCTATCAACTCTGGGAAGGCTTGCCTTGAGTTAAGCGCTTGCACCACGACCAGGACAATCTATGATCAATAGAGCTCCGATATTACGATTCACCATAGCAACGGCACCAAAAAAAGCAACATGGTGGCAGAAGTGCTTGAGAGCGAGGCACACTTTCCGCTCTGCATACAGTGAATTTACTAATGTGCTGAAAATGACTTAAGTTTAAATTAATAAATAATTCAATATATCAATAAACAAATAAATTAATCAGTAAATGAATGAAACAACAGAAATAATAAAAAAAATATTATGTTTTTACTCCACATCAGTGCTCTGGTGATGGGTGTGAGACGTCATGGTGTATAGCACACTTGTTAGGGTGTCAGACTTTCATGTCAAAGTAAGTCCGATCACCAGTTTGAACCCTGCTCAGAGCAGATTTGGGTAGGAATGGATGCAAGTCTAAATTAATTGTTTGTTACCTTTATCGCTTTAATTCTGCATTTATGTCTGTATTTATTCAAGCACTTTATTTATACACTTTATTAAGTCATTTCTTATCCTCCATAGAAAACTACCATTTGTGAGAACATGTAGGGGAAAGAATATGCTCTGATTTTATACACGGCCATGATGGCTGATGTAAGGATGGATGAGATATATATCTCTAATTCACTGTAAAAGAAAAATGATATAATAAAATGATAAAGTTCACTTGGGTCCTAAAATGCTCTCCTGAAATCAAAGTACATCCCTATGAATTAATGCAGCCTCTATAAACGCACATTAATTTTTTTGTCATGGTTCTCTGCCCCTTTCGGTCATGCTATTCTTAGTCTTGAGGCAGGATAATGACAGAGCCCACGTGTTTTGTGTGGAGAGAGACATGGCATGTTTTGGCATGGCATACGCTCTCTCCGGTCTCGTCTATGTCCTCGGCCTCTCGTTTCCTCATGAATTATCTTGTTATGGTTTCATGCCCTTCACCTATTCCTCTCTTTACTTTATCCCCCATTTAATGCACTTATGTTTTCTGTCTTTTGCTGTTCATTTTTGCCTGATACCCTGTTCATATTCTTTGAAAGACAAGTTGAGTCTAGTCAGTGTTTTAGTCAAGTGTTTATTTTTAGTCTAGTCTAGTCCGTGTTTTCATTTTGCAAAGTTGAATTTCTTTATACCTATGGTTTTGCCCCCTCGTGAGTTTTGTTTTATTTTTGTCTATATTAAAAGTATTTTTGTTAACCTTACCTGTCTGCGCTTGGGTTCTGTCCACACAAACCGTGACAATTTTAAGTCACTGAGATGGTCCTGTGTGATGAAAATGTGTGCCATGAATGACTGTATTAAATGAATGAATCGATGACTTACACCACTTGGACTTTATAAAGGAGGAGGAGATCGAAAGAAACTCTGGGTTTACCAAAGAAAACTTGCTTCCGACCAGGATAGGTTCACAGAGTAAGTAACTATGGTTGACTCTGAGTATAAGTTTACCTCTCTTTTAGAAACGGGTTTGACTTACTCCGCTTTCTCGAGTTTGACGTACCTCGCATTTTGAAAAAGGAAAACCCGGTGTTTCCCTCATTTCAGGGTTAATATACTCTGAGTTTAAAAAGAACCTCCTTTCTGAAATGGGCCCCAGGATGAGAGCAGGCACTGTGCGTCTCATCCCTCATCTTCACAGCACCTGTTGTAAGTAGAAGCTGGGACTTATGCCTTCATAGAAACATACCCAACCAAAATAGCTTAACTGTATAATAAACAGACCTCATATTATAGAATGCTTAAAAATGGATAATATTATACACTTGATCAATTTCATAATTACGAAAAAATGTCATAAGATAGTCAGTGATCAGTGAAGTAACATCATATTTTCTTACATAATATACACTGTAAAAAAACAAATAGGATTTACTTAAAAGTACAGTAAACGTTTTTGCAGTAAATTATTAAGATTTTAAGCAAAATGTACTTATAAAAAACACAGAAAAATTAAGTTAATCCTACTAGTTGTTTTTTATAGTGTACGTGATAGTAAAGGATTACCTTAATAATTTATTATAGTTAAAAAATCTAAACATTATAATAGCTGTTGCAAGCTGTTGTCAAGTTTAACAGAAAAACTACAATGGAATTACACTGCAGTCTAGTTTAACTGAGTTGACTTTTGAGGTATAGACTAAGTTCAATGCTTGTGTTTACAAGACAAAGAACTTCACTATGACAACATCAGGAAGCGCTTTGTGTTTACCTTAGCGGCCAGAGGAACTCACAAGAGGTAAAAGTTTTAAAGTACTTTGAAATAAATCTTGAATAACTTTTGCTATTCTTTTAATAATGTAAAACACAACATTTTTTAGAACAGTATAACTGTTAGAGTTGTTTTTTTATACGCATTTTTTAAAGAGAAATTTACCACCTTTTATTTAAAAGACCTTTTCACCTCTGCTCTTAATCAACCGCAGACGACAGTGACCTAAAGTGCAAAAGAAAGATGGCAGGACGAAAATCAGACAGAGGGGAAACTGTGAAGATGTGCCCTCAGCAACGAGCTCGTTTACAAGCATATGAGCCGTCTAAAGATGCGCAGAGATGGATGGCGGCGGCGGGAGCGCGCGCGCGCGTGCATCTGACTGAACAAAAATCCGGCGGGATGTGCAACCCATCTTCAGCGGCACCTGTGTCTGATCGTCGAAAACAAATTATCGCTCAATTAAAGGCCACGGAAGCGCGGAATCGTGTCAGAAACCTGAGGCTCCGTTACGAACGCATAAGGGCAGGCTGTTATAGGCTATTTTATTTTCTCATTATACGTAACACGCTTATACAAAAAGCATAACGTGCTTTTGTGGAGTAATCTAGTGTGCAAGTATTCCCAAAGCATTTGCAATTCTAATCTCTCCCTTTTGCTAATGGCCAGGCGCAGGAAATCAGAGTGATGATCTCATGCCAGCCGAGCGCGTGGAGAGCGCAGCGCATGGAGCGTATGCTATCAGTGAGTGAGAAGGTGAACAACCCAGACAATTTGGACCCAGCAGAGGTATTTCACGTAATTTATGCTTTAAAATATATATATATTCCACTGATTCCCCTTTATTATTAAAATAAATATATGGCCCACTAAGAAGGTGTGTAATTGGGAGTCATTCATCTATGAAGACATCTCTGGTGCATGCTGTTTTTTTTCTATTTCTTATGTCCTTGTAAAGCTTTAATATTATGAGTTTCCAACTGATGATTTCCCACTGGCCATCTCAGCTCCAATGCTATCTTGTAAATCGCTTCTCTATATCGTTTCATTTCTCCACATCTTCTGACAGGTGGAGAGACATATTTCCATTATCTCCTCACAGCAGGCAAATATTTAAAGGACTGCTTTAAAGTCCTTTTTTCACTTTAAAGGTGTTCTCATAATGAAAGAGGGATGTTAATTAAAAAACGGGTATTTTTAGAAGAAAAATGTCAGTGCCAAGTGTCATCTGGGCTCTCGTGTTTTTGCCAAGTGGTTGATGTCCTCAGGGGCAACATCATGTTGACCCTGGGACAACATTTAAATCATCTGTGTGACATGATCAATGTTGCCATGCCAAGTCCCTGCAGAAGTCCCTAGTGAATTGAGATATCGTGTGTTTAGACTGTATGTGCATCAGTGCAAAGTATTTAAAAGGTGCACAGAGCAGATATATTGCTGGATTGATCACCTGCTGGTTTTGTTTATCACAGGTGATGCGTAAACATTACATTGAAAAATGGCTTGATCTCACCTTGAGTTAAATTGCACCGTAATATCATTGTACTATGTGTATGTATATTCTTCTAATAATGTTCATTTTATGAAGTCACTACAGTAAACGTTCTGCATAATTCCTTGGTCGTTTTAAAATGCTTTTGGAACATTCCCCATTTGTAATTCGGATAAGTGACAAGGAATGGAATTACAAACAAACTTTGAAGGACATTTTTAACAACATTATATTTTCTTCCATTGCATGTCTTTGTCTTTTATATCTTTTGTCTCATATTCCTGTTTCCTTATTTTCTTTATTCCTGTTCCTCATTGTTCTCACCTCTTAAATGAGAGAGCATTTGTGTCGTGTGTTATATAAACAAATATGTAAACAAAGTTGAACTGTGTTAGACATTAAAGTCCTCATTGCTCTTTGTCAGGTCTTGTTTGTAGGAATGTAGGGGTAGCACTTTTAATGTGTTTATTATTATTATTAATATAGTAGTAACTAATGCACTTGGATTAAGCTCTGTCTATGTGCCTGCTATGCCTTCAAGTACTTGTGCTTTTCAAAATTATAATGTTCAAAAAGGAACACCGCTTCAAGCTGAGCAGCAAAGCTCTTCAGAGACATGCCGAAAGCATGTTCTTAACCTCAATTCTTTTTCTGTCTTATTCCTGTGCTTTGTTCTAGAGACGGAGACTAGAGAAGATTTTAGACGATGAGAAGGGCCTGACTATGCTCCGCAGATGACTGAAGAAAAAAAAATGTTTTCTGAGACCGTAAAATGCTGAGTGTATTGTGGCCTCAGTCAGTGTGATGTGAACATAAACATAGAAAACTATTTTTTTAAATGGTTGTACCTCTGATTTGTAGGTCATATTTCATAGGCTTTGAAAACCTTTGAACATTTTACAACCGTTCCCAAAACTAAAGGGACTAGATATTTGGTCATTTGATCTTTGAACACAAAAGAAGATATTTTAAAGAAAGTCGGTAACCAAACAGCGGCAGAACCATTCACTTCTAGTGTATGGACTCAAAACCAAGTGAATGGGGGAATGGGGGAATTTTGTGTTTTGCGTAAGAAAGTTAATCAGGTTTGAAATGACACATGGGTGAGTAAATGATAACAGAATTTTTATTTTTGGGTGAACTATGACTTATATGTTAAATCAACGTTAAGAATTACCAATATAACATTGATTCAACATTAAATCAATTATCTTTGCTCTCTGGGCGCCTGCATACCACGGAGGTGAGGTCTCCGGGGTGCCAAAAGCACACAATAAGGAAAAAGTACTGACACTTTTAGCAAATAGAGGAGAGAATAAATAACGGGGCATCTTGCAGTAGCAGTCAATCACAGATTGCATCTTTTTGTGTTTGAAGAGCCTGGCAGCAGGGGGTAGGTCTGTCAGCAGATGATGTGTCTTCTGTGCTTGAGTCAGAGGATTGCCCTCTGATCAATTTGCTAATTGCTGACGTCGACACAGAAGGGAGATTATACTTGCTGCTGTTTTGTGTAGAAATAGCATGACCGAATTAGACTAAAACCAAAGTACTTGAGATGGCAGCGTTTGAGAATTGAAGTCATGCGTCTTCACTTTTAAGAAGCTTGGTCCGTCACTGCATTAGATGCAGGTAAACAGGACTCTAGTTTAATTATGGTTTTAAGTCACTATGTCAGGGTTGTAATTAGAGGGGATGGCAAAAGATTGGTCAATGCTATGTCACTTAGATTACAGATGGCCTGAAGATGACAGGAAGCAAATAAGGCAATTGTGCGAGCTATACAGGTGCGGAAAGAAATTGCCTGTGGCCTTTAACAACATATCATCAATTATACGTAAAAGGAATCTAGCTACCGAATGCATCTTACTATCACGAACTAAATGCTCAGCAAAATGCTTTTAAGAGGGATCAGCGTTACATCCAATAATGAATCAAACTGTTGGCTGTTTAATGCTGTAGGGGAGGAGGGATTCAGGTCCACCGAGGAAGAGAACTTTACTGACACCAAGTGGCAGTCACACAGGTGTCCCCTTCATAACCCCCAGCCATTTCATACAGTGTGGCATCATCAACTTCCAAAGTAACAAGGATTTTTTCTCAAAAGAGGTATTTTGGATGAGTCACAAAAGTTTCACATTGTTACGCTGCACAGGAATTCAGTAAACCCCTCGAGCGTTCAGCTGCGTCTGGATTTAAAACACATCTAGTTGATTTCAAATAAAGACACTTGTGTATTTACCAGAATGGGTTAAATGTATTGATATACTATTTACATGTTCTAAAATGTTCACCTTTATCTCAGACTTTAACATGCGGTGGATAGTTGTACCCCCCGTTGTTCTCCTTAGTGTTTGGCGCCTCCTGCTGGATATGCACAAAAACCATCTAAATTAAATTAAGCGCACTTATCCATCATTGATAATGATCACTACAATGAGAGAAGATTCTGAAGAATGTTATTCATTATAAGTATACATGGTCGTGATCAAAATATAATAAGCGTTTTGTAAACAATTTGAGTCAGTTTTTAGCAAACCAGCTGTAAAATAGTGACCATGAGTTGCATCTTTTTCACATGTTCAGTATAAAACAGAATAGAAAAATAATGGTCAAAAAGGCAACGCAAGACCAAGTCAGTATCAGCTTATTTTGACTGAAACTTTGAGTAAAAGTCCTTTAAAGCGCAGCAATATAAAATCAGCAGTTTTTTATATTAAAGTCCCCACATCTTATAACATGTTAATTGACTGATAACGGTAAGATCCACTCTTTTGAAAAGTTAAACTGGAAACGACAATTACCGAGGAAGTCCTTCGTCAATCGACTGAGCAGAACTGTCTAAATTAGCGCATGCGCAATTCATCCTCAGCCTGCCTCCGTAAGGGTGTCGATTCTCAAGCTGGAACATTGGAGGAAAAAGATACTGTATTTTTTACACACAAAACAGGCTCAAAGAAACGGATGTGCATCAGAAAACGCAACGGCTACCGCCCTCCAGATCGTTTTAATGCAAAAATTGTAAGTATAGTCATCGGCAGCATTTTTCAAGAGCAAACGCTTTGAGTTTGCCCGTGGATGGTGTTTTTTTTCCCGTTTTCAAAAGGTCCGTGATTCCCAAAGAATGGTTCGTTCTCCGTTAATCCCGATCTTCTCTGTATACCCAGCGCGAAAATTCGGGTTTTTTTGCATGGTGTAAATGACAGCAACTTACTTCTATGGGTTGAAGAGAATGAAGCCTTTCTAGAAATAGAGAGCTTGAATGTCTCCGCGACTTCGGTGGTTATTCGCAGTCGAGCAGGGAGTACCGCTTATTTCCCCCGTCTGTTACTGCTTGTTTCGCTTCATCGCGACGGGATATGTACGCGGCTGGAAAGCTAAACTGTGTTGTCATCTGTCTATATTGTGTTGTGCATCGTTTGTATTTCGTGAGCTTCTTGCGGCACGTCGTGCTCCGGGAGGGATGTGTTTTCTGTGTACAGTTATTACAGGAAGAACGAGTGCACCCGGCGTGTGTCACGGGGATTACGGTTTAGTAACAGTTTTCCCCCCAACGATAAACTATATATGCATAAACAAATGTTTGGTTTCACTATACAGCATACTGAAGTGACCTCTGGAAGGGTGTCGTTGTGTAACGTTGCTTCAAACGCTGCTCGGTTTCTTATTCATCTGCGAAACAAATGCGTTGATAAAATTGTTGGTTCGTGGCATCGTGAAGTGAAAGCTAATGCGGTGTGAAAGTGGAATATTATTTAAATGAACCATAGGAAGTGGGGGAGGATAAAACTCAGGTTATCATCTACCAGAAACGCGTTTTATTCAAACATTGACCGCATGCATGCGCGGTCGATGAGAGTAAATTCAACACGCCTTGTTCTCCGTTGCTTCGCGTGTCTTTTCATCTCGAAATATGTTCTCTCTCTCCCTTCTGCTGGCTGTGTAGTAAAGCGCGTTCGCGGTTCACGCGCGGGACCTTCGGGTGAATGAATTCTGTGCGCGCGTACTCGTCTCGTTCTTCGGGGGGCGGGGCCCGCGGTGTCGCGTGGCGGGGTAGAGCTTTGAACGCGGCCGCGCGTGTATTCGCGCAGGGCACGCGCTTCGCATACGGAGGGGAGACACAGTGCTCGTGTACCACTGACGTCATTGTGAGAATTCCCGAGGTTAAGAGATATTTATGTCCAATCGGTGATTTGTAACCTTATTGTTCCTCAGAGGAACTCAAACGTGGCTTTTTTATTGTAACTTATTGTAACAGAACAGATCATCTTAGTGTGTAGGCTCAATATGTAGCGGCCTTAGTAGTGACAACAACGATGTCTATATTTAGCAAAAGGAATGCCATGTTTTGATACACAAAGTATGCATCCGTGGGCATGACAGTCAAGGATGTCTTGGGTCAGACTAACTAACATGAGAGCTCAACATCACAGCTCTGACTAGTTTCCGTCTTTAGTTATTTCGAAAAGAAATGTAGTACAAACGTCGCTGATACGGAAATCTGAATATTCTGGTTATCAATGTTATTTTGCTTTATCCACCTCAAGCTAAAATGTACATGTTTGGTCTTTTATCCAAATGGAAGCTAGTTTTGCGGTTAAAACATCTCGATATCAGATATTTTATGAATACCATTGCATGCAGACCCACCAGCACTTTTCGCTCACTTCGTGACCTAAAAATGTTTGCATTTGTGCCAAAATATAAAGAGCAACATCAGGTTTAGAGATAGCAACCATTGCTGCAGAAAAGCGTACGGGCTATCTCGAGACCACATCCTCCTGCGAGAGAAAACTCACTCTGTTTGCAACACAGGCATTATTCAACACAAGTTTCTGAATGAACAAAACCAGAGAAAATAGAAAACCAATGTGACCAGTCACTGGAGCAGGACCCTGAATAAATGATTCTCTTATTCAGGGCCTGCAGGGTTGCGCTGGGTTCATAAGGGGCTTGTCTGCCTCTCTGAAGCCCTAATTCAATCAGAACGGCACTTAACAAACACAGCTCCTTTTAAAACCAAAGTGTTTCTCTCCTGGCGAGCGTGCCTGTTTTTACGTGAGGAGCTGGAGTTAATGACTGCCAGCTTCATGTTAGTCTGGGTGAGAAGTTTTTTCCAAAGGCGCTGATTGCTTGGACGGAGGTCTGGAAGTGTGACCAGTTAGCAAACCAAAGCAGAATCTGTATATAATTGTATTTTTGTAGTGCTTTGGGGGCTAGAAATAACTTAAGTTAAACATTACTTAGACTACTACATTTTTGGAAGAGTTCGGAACGGTTTTACGGGTTGCAAATGTTTAATAATCATATTAGCCAAAGTATTCAATAAAAGACCACGGCAGGATGTGTAGAAGGGTTTTTTCTGTTGCACTTTTCAAGGATTAAGTGCTTCTGTTGAATCTACTGTTTATCGCCACAGCAAAAGAAATGAGATTTTACATAAATTCTTTCTGAAGTGAGTGTAATATGATAAGGTGTCTGGGAATGTTTTCGGTTGCATTATCTTTTTTGGCTACATGTGAAAACAACATACAGTATTTAGCATTATGACCCGTGTGGGCAAATTACAACTATTTTGAGTCTGTTCTTCTAATGAATTTGTCAAAAAAGCCTCACAAATTGAATCCAAGTACAAAATACAACAAAGAAAACTTCTTGTGAATGACACCCATTAATATTCTAAACACATCTGCAGAGCTTTCTGATTTACCATGGAACTGTTGATAAGTTACCTTGTAAGTAAGTGTGGAGTATTGGCTATAGATAACGATAAAGATCTCAGCTGTACACCAAAACATTTTAGGTTAAACTTAGTCGCTAAAAACGGAAAACTTTTTATGCGTTTTGGCTACACGATCGACAACAGCGTTTTGGAGGACCGAAAACGTAAACTTTTGAAAGCCGGTCTCAAAGTGCAAGTTTTTGAAAACAACGGCGTTAAGGCATCTGTATACCTTGTTCAGTCTGTAGGCATGCGCGAGTTTTCCCAAAACAATAAAGGCGGCCTCCATACTTTGTGTGCTACGTGACATACTTAATAACATTTCTCCAGCAAAAAGTAGATTTACTGCACTACTACGACCAGCGGAGACATAGTATTTATATACACAAACTATAAGCACACATACACGCCAACAAACGGTATTAAAATTGCTTTTGGCTTATAACAGGGTATGTGCACTGGCACATAGTGTTTCTTCACCAAGTGACATCACCATCCACTGGCCTGGCATGCCTAATACAGTGTTTTAACTCGTTTTTTTGCGGATCCATGTAAACGCATGTCATTTTGACCAGTGCAGATTTTTCGCACCAACTTACAATTTGTTCGCACCCTTTTTTATAGTTATCATGCTGACCTTGCATGATGACCTTAGTATGATGAATCGTTCTGTTAATTTGTCACTCTGTCGTGGTTTAGTCGGCTATAGACCGTATCATATTTGTGCTTTAACACATTTTTTTATCTCTGCACTGCGCACTTGTAGGGAGGGGCGAATCGAACTTGATTGGTTAAAGGAAAAATTCATCTCAAAATCTAAATTTTGTTACTTTTCTCACCCACATCACGTTCAACATGTTTTAAGACCTCCCGGCGTTTTCGGAACACAAATAAAGATATTTTACATCCGAGAGATTTCCAGGCCTCCTTATAGACATCATGGTTATAGTTGTTGTCAAGGTCCAGAAAAGTACTAAAGACATTTGAATCAATTGAATTTTTTTGAAGGGACAAGAATACTTTATGTGCGAAAAACAAAACTAAATAATGCCTTTAATCTATATGAAGAGTTTGGTTCCAAAATGAGATAACTCTGCTTATATACAGCGTCTGCTTATATATGTGCGTCTGCTTGTAAACACAGAGTTGCGTTTCCGGGTTATCCGTCATGGGGACATGGTTTTGAGCACATTCACAACCGTCTGTAATTCAGGTAAAACAATATTCTCTGAATGCGCCACGTGAAACATGAATTGTGTCTTCCGTCCTTGCTTTTGATTAACGTGTGAAGGAGAGACACAGTTAAAAAAACAGACGTGTTTGACTTCATTAAGCGCTGCGCAGAACGATCGGACTATGACATCAATGTTCCGTAAGAGCGTTTTAAAGGCATATGGAGCCATCTGTCCCGTGATTTTTTTGTGCTGTTCGGTATGTGCAACACGGAATGAAGTCAAACACACACTTTAGTTTGGAGACAGAGGGAGTCCACGAGCTCTCTGCTCGCTCTTTCCTACACTAATCACAAGGGCTTCATTCACCACTCATAAATCACATTAAATGATAAAATAAATCTTTGGCGGGGTATAAAGCTTTCCTGTAGCTCAGTGGTAAGAGCGCAAGGTTGTGGGTTCGATCCCAGGGGATTGCAAATACCTATGTATAAATGTATAGGATAATGCAATGTAAGTCGCTTTGGATAAAAGTGTCTGCCAAATGCATAAATGTAAATGTAAAAAAAAATTTACGCACTTGCACCAATGCGACCCTGTGAAGTTATACCTTGCACGTTATAAAAACCAGTGGTTCCAGGGAACAGGTTGGGAAACCACTGGTTTTGACCATGGGCGTAAATCTCATTTACAGTAAGGGGGAAAATAAACATAAAATTTCTCAAGAGCAATTTTTGAAGGGGACACACATAATACAGTCAAAACTGTACTTACTATGACACAAAGCGACAATATGCGTGTGGTTCATAGGTCTATCATGCAGACTTGCAGTCATATTATAACTGAACTGTTTCCATTTACATCTTTTTTTATGTATCTGTTGGCAAGACAGGAAACAAGTATTATTAAGTACTACCCATGATACTAGATGTTAACAATGAGTCACTTTTTAAACACTTAAACACATTTTATTATCCTGATTTATACCGCAACAGCATCTGACAAAGTCACCATACATCTACATTAAGGAGTGGTGGTTATTTTCCCATGTAGTGCACTGCCTCTGCCAACAAACTATGTAAATAGATGTACTATGTTCATGTTGGTGTACGCAAACAGTCAGTAACAGTGACAGATGCTTAAATTCTGTGTTGTACTCGTTGATGAATTGCCTGAGTTTCAGTCAACTGAATGTTTAGCTTATCCGCCGCGCACACACTGCACAAAATAGATGCTGAGAAAACAACCTTTTCCAACTGAATGAAACCTTTGCACCGTTTGTGGACAACCGGGGTCTGAAATTCGCTAAATATAGTGCCAAAGTCACTAAATTGTCACCGGTATGTGCGCGACTTTGTGTGACACGGGACCTGAATGGCAAGGATCGGTGGCTAATTTGGCCATTAATGTTAACATGATGCTCGCAACAAATAAAACAATGCATGGGAAACGGCTTCGGTGTGTTAGTTGCAGTGTGTGACGTCCTATGTAACAAGCTAACGTTAACTAGATAAGTAACGTTTTAATCGCTAATGTAGCAGATTCATGGAAAAATACATCAGTAATCAGCCTTTTTTGCCACAACTAATTTATTAATGAATCAGCATCAACTACATTAAAGAGAATCACTTCATTTTAAGTGAACAAAATAGCCTTCTTACTGGAGTTCAACAGCCACTGATGAACTGAGCCGCACACCTGACTGTGTAGTGAGAGCCGAGATTGGACGGCTCTCAGTAAATCCTTGGTGTTTCGAGTCTGACGTCATCACGCAACCGTGTTTTTTGGCAAGTTAACAATCATAGGTAGTTTATATGGTTAGAGTAAGGTTTGGGTTATGGTGTGGGTTAGGGTAAAGGTTTCGTAAGACTTGAAACATCAAGGATTTTGTGCGAGCCGAGATGAATGGGGAAAGCAGGCAGTGGGTCAAACCACTGTGAGGCAGGCGAGGGGGAACTCAAAAGTTTCTAAACTTAAAACAAATTTTTTGCATTTATATATGTTTTCTAATTACACAATTTTTTTCACAATAGACAGTCCGAGTTTTAATGATTTGGGGGGACAACCCTCGGATGGAGGGGGACGTGTCCACCCCTGGGATTAGCCCCCATGGTTTTGACAACGGTGCCGTGTGTACGTGAAACTTTTATAAAACGCAAAGGAAAAATCTTTCTGTTTTCTACTCCATCGTTGTTGTGTAAATGTTTTTCTTCAATTGTCTTGTGCATTTGTCAAAAACACGGGGGTTACGGGATAAAAGCTGGTCAAGACCAACCAAGAATGTTTTCACGATGCTGCATTTTTATCTAGTATTATGCAAAAGTCATTGCTTGACTAAACCAAGCCCCAACGTGCTGACTTGAAGAGAAACACCGTGTCTGCATTATATGTGTTTGCTTTTATTTTTTAGATTTACCACTTATGCAGTAAAATGTTGCTGTCAGTGAAACATAAACAATAATCTGGAGGACAGTTAGTTGAGTATGAGTGTAAAAGCTCAAAAGTTAAATTTTTTTTATAGACTTTGAATCAGGAGCTTATTAAAGACATGAGTCGAACCGCATGCCAGAATTAATACAGATTTAAAGGCAGTGTTGTTTCGGGGCTTTTTGTTTGTTTTGGTCGGATGGAAAAGGCTGAAGTGCAAGTCATCAGTAGATTAGCCGGGTGTCACTTTAAGAAAAAAATGATTATTAGAAGGAAGCATGAGTCACTCGTGTGCAGCCATTTTGCTCTCTTTCTCTCTTTCACAACCAGTTGCTTTACTTTTATTCTCTGCCACTTTCCTGCATTTTTCTCTTTCTTTTAACACATAATTTAAACTGACAATTTTAAACTGTTACATTCAGTCCATTTATTCTCTAAATGCCAAACTAGTGGACATGATCCATGAAAGCACTGTATGAAAGGAAGGCTCAGTCTTACCCCCAAAATGCTGTCATCAGTTTCTCAACATTTGTAAGAATATATTGATGAATTATATTTGAATGGCAACTGGAGCTATAAGACTTTAAAGGATGCAGAAGCGCTGAAAAATGAGCATACAAGTATTTTCCATAGTCTGTTATGTAATGAATGAGAGAAGTGCCGATTTGTTATGAAAACATTTTAGTCAAATCTTTTCAATGAATCAGTTGATCATGTTTCTAAAACTTACCGCCACAAAGAGTTACAGTTTGACCTGTTTCTATTTGTCTATATTCCCATAGAGATTTAGAAAGAGCGACAGAATTTTCATATTTGGGGAACTGTTCCTTTAACTCTCGGCTACTGAAAACCAGATCTGTTACGACATTTCATTAGACATACATCGCATGAAAAGTCAAGTTGTGTCCATAGAGAGGCTGGTTAACAGAGACCACTCCCTCCAACTTTACCAAACCCACCGGGCTTGTGTTTTTGTCCTCTGTCTCAGCTTATTTTACGCATGGTCTTGCCAATGTCCTCTTTACTTCCTCGTCTTCTGTTGAGCGTTTCCTCTTTTTGTGTTGTGCTCCCCGTCCTCCCTCTTCTTCCGATAGTTAAAAGGGAAGTAGGAGGTTTTGGGCATAGCAGACTCAGCAGTGCCTTTAGTTCTCCATGTAGTCAAAAGCCCCTGTCAAAAGCTTTAATAGAGATTAGCTGAGAGATTTATCCCTCGAACCTGGAGTGATGTAAGTATCAGTCTGCCTAAAAATGTATTTTAAGTATTGCGGTTTTGTACAATGTATTATTATATCAAAATATTCCATTTTCATTTTTTTTATTGGTGGGAATAAGGACATTAATAATTTCTCTCAAAATATTATTTCGCAAGTTTTGGAACATTTGTATTCCTAAAGTGAAGAATTGTAATATTAGCATATCATGACCCACATGTTAATATAAAATCATGTTGCCAGGTCACTACTGATTCCCACAGGTAACATTTTACAAATATTAACATAGATTAAACATAATAAATAAAATGGAAAGAATTTATTTGAAATGACATTAAAAATGTGTTCAATGTGTCATGGGTGGATTGACCTTTAGATGCACATCTGTTCACATCTGTATGTATGTGAGGGTGGCACAGGAACGTGGCAGCTGGCTAACCATCTGGGGCCGATTTTGTCATGATTCTTGGCAGATCTTGAACATGAAAACTACAAGAGTTTAGAGAAGTGATTCACAGTGATCTAGTAAATCTCAGTACAGATTAAATTAGAGTACATATTTGAATTTAGATTTCAATGTTTGAGTTTCTATATCTATTCTATATCTATATATTCTATATCGTGGAAAGTTAAAAAGCAGTGTGGTACTAATTGCTCTGTTTGTTTAGACAGCCAAACATGGCAACATTGGATTAAGTAATGACAGGATTTTGGGCTATGGACTATGTGAAACACTGGTTAAGAAAATTACCTAAAATGATTATACAACTTACAGTATTACCTATTAAGTAGAGTGGGCTTGTTTCCCTCAGAGCCTCATTATAATTCAAAATCAACTTTAGTTTTAATTGAAACTTACTTAAATTAACTTAAAAATTACTGTAATACTAAAATATAACTTTTTTAATTCATGTTGGATTTGCATGCAGTTGATTTTATTACAGACTCCCTGTCTGTAACTATTATTTATACGTTTTTTTAGCAGACATTTACTTAAAATGCCTGAGCAAATTTGCTTAATTAACACACAAAAATCACACAACTATTTGTAAGCATTTGTTTAAATTGACTAATATTTCGTCCCCTGTTTTTCTCTCCCCATATTTGTGTGTGTGTGTGCATTTCTGTGTTTGCGTGTACGTCCCTTCCTGTGTTGTGTGTGTGTTTGTGTGAAGGAGAGGTCCGAGGCCTGCGGGGGGATGACATGCATGTGTCCAGGCAATTAACATCATTGAGGATTTTAAGACTAGTTGGCTGCCCTCCGTCAAGCCATGATGGACATTCTGGTAACCGGCCTTTTAACTCTCATTGGTGTTTATGATTCTTCATTTGTGTTTTTTGTTAATGCAGTGGTTCTCAAACTGTGTGTGTTTGCAAAGTGTTAAACTTACAATACTTAAAAATATTTAACAATTTGTATAAAAGTGTTGTGTTGGAACTTATTTCATGTTTTATTTTCTATCTATTTATTATTGCTTTACTGTATTTGTATTTGCAATTTGGTGAGGCTGTTGCTAATCGTTCACACATTGCATACTGACTGTTTTAGTATAAGCAACAAAAGACCTTGTCAAGTTGTCAATAAATTGACGTGATCAACAAATAGACAAGTTCAAAAGTCTTTGAGCAACATTTAGATGCTGGACTTCCTTAAGACCGTAAAGGTGGTCTGGTCTGCTTTTGACCTGTTACTATTATTGCTGCTTTATTGGGGTACTCTTACAGAGCTAACACAGGGACAGTTGAGGGACTGCTGAGGTCTTATAGCCATTTTGATTTGGATTAGTTACAGAAATATTGATGTGAATCAAAAAATGGCAAAAATAAGTGAGTGTTGCTCACAGTCCTTAACCTTGGGCTCGCTCAAAGAGATGCCACTTTGCTCATTTTCGACAACATTAGAGGGAATGTAGTGACTGACTGAATGAGTTATGTAAAAATGTGATTCTCTTTGCTTCAGCTTTTTAAATATTACATTTATTAACCAAAGAGAATAGTTGTTTAAAATCAAATATAGCCTAAGCTATTTTGTCTTTTTCAACTACGGGTGTTTTCACATCTGTAGATCGATTGCTTTGTTCTGAAACTGGGGGTTAAATCGCTACAGTGTTGCAGTTTCATCTAGGTTTGGTTCACATTCACAAGGCAATATTTTTACAAAGTGTGAGTTAACTCTCCTTTAATTGGTCAATGTGCATCTGTTTATTTTCCGGAATTCCGCTCAAAGTTGTCATCCGTCAGGATGGACAGAAAGCTGCTTTGTAGGATTATTGTGGCTTTTTTGGTAACTGCTGTTATATTTAGGACTGCCCCCTTATTGTCGACTATTCGTTATTCGATTAGAAGAAGGTATGTTCATATTGACCGTTTTTAACCGTTTACCGATTAATATTATCAGTTTAACAATTTTATAATATTTAAATAATAGATCATATTAATAATATTTTTTAATAAAAATAATAATTTAATAAAACGTATAAATAACTACTAAATCATACATGTTTTTAGTTTACTGTACGGTGAAAGAAAAATATGCTAGACAAATGTCAGTCCATTGAGTACGCGCAGTGTTTTTGTAGACACCTGACAACGGAGAGGCGTTCTCCGCAAAAATATCACTCGCAGATGAATGTTTTTGGTGCAGGTTGGAGCCCTGTTTCATAATATTTAGTGCAAAAACACAGTAAAAAGTTTTTTGTGTAAAGTGACCTGGTGACTACTTTTTATTCATTAAATAATATAAATTCAAGATATAAATGCTGTTTGAGGTGATGGAAGAGACTACTGGTTGTGGCTGGCTGTAATCATTTTGATCACAGCAAGTCATGTTTTGCGCTAGTTGTGAGATGTAAGGAGCAGTAAAGTTGGGGACATCTTTGGCAGATTAATCCTAATTTTCTGCAATATTTAATATTTGTGATATTCTTTAATATTCTATAATTTCTCACAATTGATTTGAGAAATTCCTTAATTTCTTTATTAATAAAAATCTCTTAAGCAGGATTGATAATAATCTTTTATTGTATTGCATTGTAACTTTATACACATTATCAATAGACTCACGTAACTTGTCTGTTTAAATTTACATACAGTATTTCAAGTCATGATTATATAAAGTACTTTTCCAAGGTCAGTAATGCATAACCTTAGAAACATAGTTTTAATACTAAAAGCATGATTTTAACAGCTTGACAGATCAAATAGCACATTTCTGTATGAAAGGTGAGTGCTTTAATAAAAAAATAGGATCAGTTGTGAGTGCTTAGTGAGGTTCATATTTCTGTATTTACTGTACACACCCTGGAAAGTCTTGCCACATAGACGTTATAAGTGCATTACTGTAAATGTGTTTTTCTGTTGTTTTCAAACTGAGGGACTAGTTGCCCAGTCACAGATGCTGTGCATATAGTTGTTTTAAACACGGATCATGTTTAAAACAATACTTGGTCCTTTTATAAGATTTCTACTAGTAAGCACTACATTCTAAAATTTGGTATATTTTCAGACATTTTCAGTCATTTGTTTTGAGGTGTATTAGAAAACTCAAAGGGATTGACTTGAATAATATGTTGAATAATAAGTATTGCTATTTCACCACATTAAGTGTCTGGTTAAATTGGTTAAATGGTGGTTTGCACGCTTAAACGCTGCATCTGTTTAGTGAATTCGACCTATATAATTCACCCTGGCTGAGGAAGATTAACAGAGAGAGAGAGAGCAGTGGAGGGAAAGAGTCATAAGTCACATGATTTATGACCAGTCTGCAATGACATCTGGATAAAGTTATAGAGAAAAGCAAGATTTAGATCTAAAAACAGACAAGCGGTCATCCATTCTGTGTTTGCGTGGAGGAGAAACTTACAATATAGCAAACACTTATCTAGTGTCCAGCCCTTTATAAAGTTGCAAACTTCTCCCGGCCCTATAGACCACAGCTGCCCATCAGTTTAATTTATATATATAAACCCAAACATCATTGCACATATTTTTTATCTTCCTCTCATTTGCCGTTCTACTGTGTTTAGTTTCTTGCCCTCAGGAAATCATAGTTTCTCACGCTGTATGCCAGGTTCAGGGGGTGTTCTCACAAGCTTGTTGATTTCACGGCTGTTTTCAGAAGGTTCAAGAATAATACAGTTAATGATGACTGAAAGAACATCAGAGCATGTGAAGAGTTCAAACAGTATTGATGGCCAATTGGGTTGTGCTTAAGTTTGGGGGTAGGCTGGAATTGTTTTGTTTTGTTGCATAATGGCCTTGTAGTGAAGACCCAGGCTTGTATCACAAAGGTCTAAAATCCTTTAGTTTAGTAAGCGAGTGCAGGTGGATCTCTGTGTTGTTGTTAAAGGAGCGATGAATTAAGACATACATTTTATCCTGTGCTTTTGTTATATAAGAGGTAATCGTATTCAAGCGAACATCCTGTAGGTGTCAGAACTAAAAAAAACGCCCTTGATACGGAGATTACATCTGTTATTGACACCAGGCCCAGCGAACGCCAGGTCTTGAAATGCACATATCTATGACGACATTGATTGGAGTTGAACACGGCCTCCACAGAAGAATATCAACGACTACTTCTCTAGCCTCGCCCACTGGTTCGCGCATGATAGTACTGAAGTAACACAAGTTGCGCTGAACCAGATAGAGCAAAAAAACATGCCATTAAAGATCACAAAATATTGTGCAGTGCCTGGTTGTGGAAGAACACAGTCGCAGCATAACCTTCCTTCGGATTCTGACATTAGTAATGCGTGGTTGAAGTTTATTTTTAAATACGTTCCAGCTCACGTGGGTAAAACATTACAGCAGATTCCTTTGTGAACAAGGCACAGGTCGATGCTGGATTTTTGGAGAGGTTAACATTAAAAAGCAGTGCTGTGCCGTCAATATTGGATCCGATAGGAATGGCGCAGCAATCTTATGTGAGTACAACATTTTTGTACTATGCGTCACTATTGCTTTGTTAGAGTTTGCTTGATATGCCCTGAGCCCTATTTGCACAGGATTAGTATTACCTGGGGACCTCTATTCATTTGTGGTCACTTGAGGTTGTCTGTGATCTTAATCCTGTGCGAATCGGCCATATCTGTAATTTATAAGTAAAAATTCCCCCACAAATTACCTACCATATTTTGACGAACACCGAGGTCCTGTGATAATATTAGTCCCGTGCGAATCTGCTTTTCTGTGATTTGGCAGGCTCATATATCATTTTTCAAGGTTGTATCCACCGTTTGAGAATAATGGAGGCTGCTTTGAAGTGTCATGGTTTTACTTCGGGTGATGGGTCATATCCATAAATTACTGGGAGTCTCCCGTTCATGGAAACTCTCCCGATCGCGGTGATTTTCTGTCCGGTTCACGATCACAGGTCTTAAATGCTGACCGGTATCATTAAACACCATACAACTATAAGCTATATAAACTATAAGCAAAGCCTTGCCATCACATCCAGGAAATAAGTCAGTCAATTTGAGTAAAGTCACGCCACGTTAACGTTACATGTCTAACCAATCATAAGTAGACTTCATACAACAGTATAAAACAATAAACAAGTCCAGTTCATGATACCTTTAAGGGTCGATGTGTGTGCTCACAGTGATTTAAAGCTGAAGTGTGGTCAGTTTCAGGTGGCTCGCTGCTCCCCCGCGGTCGCTCTTCAGTAAACCACTTCCTCCTCTCATCTTCTCTTTGACGCGCTGTCCTTGTATTTCACACTCTTCATTTCTTACACCACTAATGCTTTGAAGTGAAGCTTCTGCTCGTTCGTTTTAAGATGCTGGTCCCAGCAATAACCCTTATGTTTGTTTTTATGTTATAAACATGGATTGGCTTACCTCACAGCCACACCATGCACACAAACTCAATTTCACTTCAAATGTTGAAGTGTCCTATACCTCTGCTGTTGCTCTTATCTCATTTTAGGACAGTTGTCTTCTTTTGTCATAGATGACATCTTGTTATTTTTTACTTAACTCTACGCAAGTGCTGTTTTTCTACTATTATCAAATAGGGCTGGACGATATGGCAAAAATATATTTATTTATCCATTTCAGTCAATACGATATAATTCCGATAACGATATAGACAATATTAAAAAAGTAAAATGTAAGAGAAGTTGAGAGAGCCCTCTGATATGAACAATAAAATGCTGATTAAAATCATTCTAGATGCCAGCAGTGTGCAAAGCTACATATGATTATTAAAATCAAATATTTTTGTATAGGACTGTGCCATTAGCTTGTGTAAGTTTCAAATATTAGAATAATTTTTACCAATACAATTGAGAATAACTTTTCTAAATGTGCTACAAAGCATAATTCCATAACTTCAAATGTGCTTTAAAGCATTGGCATATTTTCAAAGCTCTACATGGGCACAGGCCTCCCATTACTTGACACTTTTTTCTTTTGACATATCTTTCTAAATTAATAATTTTCAATCATTAACATCCACTGAATTTTATGTATGATTGTATTTCCAGTTTTTTTTTTTTCAAAACTTTTTACAACATCTGCTTTGCTCTCCTGCAAGCTGACAAGAACTGTTTCCATTCGTTTCAGTGTCTTTAAAAGGCCCTACAGTGTGCTTCAGTTAGCTATAAAAACTAAGATATTTGCCATTCTGTACTCGAATTTGAAACTGTTTAAAATTTGTTCGTGTTCATTTTCCGAAAGCAAGCATTAAGTAGTAAGTTGGAGATCCGTTTTGTAAAAGAATATACGGACAAAAATTATCAATATTAAATTTAGCCCGTGTTTACACTTGACTTCTTTTTCTGCAGCTCAGAGCGTCTTTTGAGGTTGAAAAAAGTTAAACTTTTCTGAAAAAAGAAGCTCCTTTTCCTAAGCAAACCAATGACAGAGACCTGTTGTTTCCATAACAACATGAGAGGAACATGATTGGTCGAGAAGGCTCCAGCTCAAAAAAATAAAATGGTGGCCGAAAAGCCCGTTAAAAACGCTGCCAGCGATTTTTTTCTAAAAAAAGCGCCTTGGTCACCTTTTTTTCTCAAAAAAGAAGTTAAGTGTGAACACGGGCTTAAACTAGAGATTTATACTGGGCCCAGATGGAGTGGCGCTCCATAACACCAGTAGCCACTGCCGCGGAGCAGAGCGAGGGCTCAGACCCGGATGTGTAATATATTGAAATATCGAAAATGTGTTTAAAAACTATATCATCGTTATCAAAATGAATTCTATCGCGATAGTTATTGTTATTGAATTATTGTCCACCCCTATTATCAAAAAAAAGTATCTAAAAAAAGAGTTTCAACTTCAAGCAGTTTCCAACACTTCCAACACATGTATACATTTTTAGAGCATAAATTATTTTGATGAAAGTACCAAGTCAGTTCCCGTTTCATCACATTACAAATATGTTTCACTAATATTTAAAGACAAACATATGTGGACACTTTCTGGTCGTCATTTTGCAATCTTACAATTGTTTCACAATTGTTTGTTTTATAATTTCAAACTTTTTTGATAATTTTCACGTTTATACTTATATATAATTGTATAATTTGTTTGTGAAATGTTCTGTTTGAAAAGCTTTATTTCTTTTTAATAAGGGATGCTCATTTTGGTTAATTTGCCTTACCGAGAACCGACACTCGTTGTCCGAACCGCTAACAGAAAAGATTTTACTATTATATTGGAATTAAATAAAAATACATGCTGCGTGCCTGCGTCTCATTTCGCATGCGACATCCGGAGGGACGCAAGTTTCGAAATGAGACACAGCTACAGTTGATAAGGGTCTGTGACCAATAAAAAGAATGTTTTTTAACTGAAATGAGCCTGTGTCAAAACTCTTGTCGCCAGCGCACCTCTGCTTATGGACCAGCTGTTTGTAGTATACGCGTACGCCGTTGCGCTATTTTTCAGGCTCATGTGGTGTACAAAGGACAAGTGGCAATGACTAAAACACGTGCAAAAAAGTTTCGCACGCTTGCTACACTGGTCAATTTATTAGGGATGCACCGGTTGACCGCCCATAAATCGGAACCGGCCGTTTTTGCATCTAACACGTGATCGGCAACTGTGTTTTTTTTTTTTTACGGCCGATTTTTTCCGGAAGTGCACCCGTGGCCGCATAGACATTCGAATCAATCGCAAACATGTCATTTGTGTGGAAATATTTCGAAATCTTTGAGCTGTCTGCAAAGCACAAGTTAATCGCGGAGGCTCAGCTTCTCACGTGTTGGATGAGAAACGAAACAGACTTAGTTGTGACAAAGTTGAAATGCTTCTTTTTGTAAAGAAGAACATGCATTCACTTTTAAAAAAGCCATAAACAAACGTCAGTTCTGTTATGGATGATTATTTTTATTTTACATTAAAATGATAGCCTTTTGACTTCCTTTTATTAAAAAGCACCTAAACTTTATTTGATTTAACATTTTGGAATATCCGAATTTTATTTATATACTTCGGTTTAATTTACTTTCACGGGTAAAGCCCTCTTTCTTTACACCAAATTTAAAAACAAACTTAGTGCTGATAAGTAAACGTCTTTGTTCAAGTTTTTGATATTGTGTTGATTGAGTTGTTTAAATTGTTGAACTATGCAGTTCAAATGCCTTTAATTTCACATGGATACAGTTGATGTATATTTTTTTAAGGCCAGTTTTATGTAGTTTCAACCCAATTAAAATAAAAAGCTAAATGCTGATGCTAGATATCTGTACCATCTTTGGATTGAATGTGTTTATTGTGCAGTTACTGTATTTAATTTCAGATGGTTACAGTCATTGTTTTCAATAGCCAAAGCCAGTTCAGCCTGTGAAATACCAAATAAACATGTTGTTTATGTACTCAATTTTTTTTCTTGTTTGTTGCTTAAAAGAAAAAAATCTGAAATCGGTATCGGAATCGGCCAGCTTGGTTGTAAAAAAACGGTATAGGAATCGGCCATGAAAAATCATGATCTGATGATTTATTCTTAGCACAGATAGATTTTTTCGTAGCATGTGCGACATATATTGTATGTCGCACTGCACAGCCCAGGTTTGATATGTTGTTATCCAGTGACATGAATACATTTGTAGGTCTTTCTTGATAGAGTTAAATGATGAGATATGGGCACTGTTTCCCAAGTCTTGTTGAAAGTGGGCGGGTTTGAGAAAGAACCTTCTGTTGAAACCTGTCAAACTCATTCACCATCCGAACACTCAGACTTGCTTAAATGAATAGTTTACCCCAAAATTTTAATTCTGTTTTTATTTACTTGTTTACAATTAGATCCAAATCCGTATAAATGTCTTTGTTCTGGTGAACACATAGAAAGATATTTGGAAGAATGCTTGTAACCAAACAGTTCTTGGCCACTGTTAACTCCCATAGTAGGAAAAGTTGCTTATACATTTCTTTGTCCTGTTGATCACAAAATAAGACATTTGATCCAATATCCAGGGGTTGTGACCTTTTTATAAAACCCATGAGCTTTAAGGAAAGGGACAGTTTTATTGACTCATACAGGACACTGGCATGTCACGTTGGCTCTGACCATGGGCACAGTGTGCTTCTGCTTTTGGGGGTGGTATATTTTAACTCAGAAGATAGTCATGGGTCAATGGAAGCTCAAATGGCATGAGAAAAACCTGGGTTTTCAAACTGGAGTGGTATATTGGTTGGGGAAATTGGGTTTCAAGTAAATGTTACTGAATTGTGGAAAGTTTCTCAAGAGATCTGATCTCAAGTCAGTTTTGTCGATTAAATCAACAGACAGGAAACATCTCTAAACTGGCCTCTTACACTAACATGTTTAAAGATGAAGTATTTACCTACATAATGTAATATTATGGGTGTGTTTTTGCTAAGGTAAGCATCACTGTTATCATTGTTCATAGGAACTGTTTGTTTAAGGATTTGAACCAAACTAATGCTACGTGTTAAATCTTGACATGTATCTTGCGACCACGTTGCTTGTAGGTATAAAGAAAATAAGTCATGTGTGCCGTTACTTTTCTATCTACTGGCCTGGCTTACAAAAAAATTTTTTTAGAAATAAATGAAGTGGACAGTACTTTTCACTGTACTTGAGTACATTTAAGTGTTTTTCCTTTTTATTTATTTTTACCTCCACTACATTTTGTAAAAAAAAAAATATGATTTTTTACCTTTTTATTAATTAAAAATCTACAACCATTAATTGAGTCCAAAATAAATGTTTTGTGTATATATGTATATGTAGATGTATATGTTTATATATATATATATATAAATGAACACACACACATACAATTTGTTGCAAAATATCCATATTTCGAATTTAATAAATAATTTAAATATATACCTCATTGTCTAGTCTTGGTCAATTTAACTTTAAATAAAAGTAAAAAAAATGAGGGCCTTATTGTTATGGCAGTTTTTCCTGTTGTATCGAAAATGGTATCGAATATTGATGTCTTTTTAGGTATTGAATCGAAGTTAGAAATTCCAGTACCATGACAACACTGCAATACATGTATTTACTATGTGCTATAACCATTTTTTTGTATAGTATATAATATAATTTATGTTATGTTATTTAGAAATATAACTATATATTACTCATATTTCTTATATATACATGTATGTTTATATATAAATATTATAAATATACACGCCACAGACACATATTTGCTGTATAAACACATTTAACATTTATTTTGGAATCGATTAATCGCGATTAAAGGGTTAGATTTAAGTATTCAAGTTAAAAAATCAGCATGCATTTATGAAATGTAGTGGAGTAAAAGGTGAAATAGGCTTTATAATGTCAATTTTTTCCAAGGTAAAAACATTATGATAAATCACAGATACTTCTGCCCACCTATAAATTCTTGTTCTTGACATTTTGTTGGCGTCGCTGCTTAACTTGAACTCGGCTTGGTTCGCTAACAGTTAAAGTAAATCTTGAGGTTACTGCATCTTCATCGGATGCTGCAAAGCCTTCCGGTACAACATAGGTTGCATTGTATTACCAGATGGCTTACTCACTGTGTTAAGTAGAATTGTGGGTGCGTACATTATCAGATGAAGAAGACTGTGTCGGTATGTTAACTGCAGCAGTGGTGGTGTTGTGGACTCATTGTTTGTCAGGACTGATGGCTATCAGTGGTATAGTGATGGTTGTTTGGTTTGATCTGCCGAGAGGTGAGCATGCAGAAAGAGGAAGCAATGGTAGCTGACTCACTAGATTTCAAGCACCCCGTGTCACTTACAACATCTGAGTTTCAACACTTCCTCTCTCTCTCTTCTCTCACTTTTTATGTGTTTTTGTGTTAATCTGACTGTCATTAGGGCTGTGCAAGATGGTAAATATGTGTGGTAAATAGAGGTATTACTCACCCTTGTGTCTTTCTAAATCTGTTCAAATTTGTTGAGTGAAGTACAGTAAAGTGAATGGAGACTTGTCATTTCAAATATCAAAAATGACGAAATAGCCTCATTAAGGGGGTCCTTGTCTCATGTGTGCTACATTTAAAGTTTGTTCGTTTATTATATGAAAAATAGAGGGTTTTTCTTATTTCTTTTTTTTAATTATTATTCTTTGTCATATGGGTTTGCAACATGTGGGTGGGAATGAAGAAGTGAACTGTTCCTTTAAAGATTACATTACAATTAGAGACGGAGAGTTAGAGGCACATATTGATCACTTATGTTTCTCATGGAGCTCAGGAGGGTTTTCATCGCTGAGGTCTTCGTTTCCCGTGCGACTGTACGGAAGGAGCCGGAGTTCGCTTACTGTCAAATTTCCTTAAATGGACATCAAACTACAACATATTTGCCGCAGCTCGTGCTATTAAATATAACTCTTGGCCAAATAAACTATTTTTGTCTTTGCCGTTTGTGTGTGTATGTTTGTTTGGATAGATTTACAGTCTCAGTGGATTGTTCATGTGTATTTAATAGCAGCGAGGCCCGCAGAAATCATTTCCAGTACAAATATCTGAACATCCTTGTTTCTCGTTAAATTGGCAAATTATTTTTCCAGCTAAGAATTTAAAAAGTTGTGTAGCCCCAGGGTATTGTCATTGTCACACATATCTCGCCGGTTTATGTTTCATATTACGTTGTGAAGTCATGCAAGCAGTCCTAGTTGAATAAAAAGAATCCTATTTTATTGGTACAACCAGTCATATTACATCAAATAAATGGACTAGTTTCTGCTTTTTAATGCCTCACATGTTTAACAAAACTTTACAAGCACAAATTGTTCCAAATTGTTGCATTGTCATTCAAATGACCACATGCATGAGACATGTTTCAGTAGGTCAACAGGTGTGGCATAGCAAACAAGGTCATGGGTTATGTTCCCATACAAACTGATACAGTGCTTTGAAATCAGTCTATTACAGTTGTCTTGCCATTCCAATTTATAAAATATGTTCATAAATGAGACGTCGGTACATTCACACCAGTATTTTCATTGTATTAGAAGTGAGTGTGCCACACATTACCAGTACATCATCACCTGGGTTAAAAGCGATAATTCTATCTTTTTTTTCCTTCCGGAGTTGATGATTAAAGTGATAAGTAAAGAGAAAGTAAATACACTCTGGGTTTGCAAATCCCTTGGCTGACGTAGATGAGCGTGTACACGTGTAAAGTTTTGAAAACTTCTCGTTGTTCAACTAAGAGCTTGAGTTTCAGAGCTTGTTGGGACAAGATCAGTGCAAGCACCTTTCTCCTCTCTTAACGTATCGTCTCTTTCTTGGGAAGGGTTATGATGGTTTATGATGTGTTAGGTGTTTGTGTCAATATGTGATAACAAGCAAATAACTCTGCCCTCTGTTAAGACCTTGTAAAGCCTCTTTTTCTGTGTGTGTGTGTGTTGTAAAAATGTTCATTTTGGAAACCTGTGACCATTCTGACTTTGCCAGAGCGTTGTGTTTGGTGCAGGTCTCCGCGGTTGCGTCAGGGCTCCGAGCTGCTCCATCTTGCTCCATAAGTGTTTTTTTGACTGACGTCCCTTTCATGAACATAACTGGATGCATTGCAGAAATCCCGGATAGAATCAATGTTCATGCTTGTTTGATCTAGTAAAATATTTTATGTGGTGCATCCTGGCAACGGACTTTCCATGAATACTGCAATACTGCTTTTGCTTTTATCTATTCACTTCGTCGATTTTAAAGTTTTATTTACACATTGTAAACCTGTATGACTTACTTCTGCAGAACACAAAAGAAGATCATTTAAAGAATGTTGGTAACCAACCAACACTGGACCACATTGACTTCCATTGTATGGACACAAAACTACAGAGACATTTCTCAAAATATCTTCTTTTGTGTTTCACAAAAGAGTCATACACGGTAAATAAACGATGACTGAAATTTAAGTCGGTAAACTATACCTTTAAGTGTGTCCACGCTTTTTTGGCCGTGTTATTGTTGTATATCTCTATGGCACTATTTTAAAGGTGGAGAATTTGATAGGCCACACAAGCGTGCAACAACTCATTTTGAGTGTTAAATCTCTCCATTGTCAAACATTCACATCATCACCGTGTTGATTTAATTCAGTCTCAACCAGAATTACATTCTCACATGGAATAGCCGCCTGTCAATGCCCCTGCCCTTTAACCTTTGACCTCTTAAGTAGCAGCCACCAAATTCCCCCTTAAGGTGCAGCGGTGCTGAGTCACACTTCAAGAACCGACGCACACTGACATTCCAAACGTGTGTTTTTACTTGTTATGTACATACGCCGCATGTCTCTGCCTGTCTGCACGAACCTCATTCATTCAAGAGCTTGTCAGGCAATTGCGGTCCAGTATTAAGAATGACACAACTTCAAAGGTCATCGCCTTATATTTATATGTATCCTGAAGCAGTCAACTTATACAGGATTTTAGTTGTCAATGCATGATGCTGACATTTGGGCATGCATTACATGCAAAAATATATAAACATGTATGTATGTGTCTGTCAACATTAGTGCTCACAGTTATTTGAACCTCGCTCTTTCTGACGCTATACTTGAACACTGATCTATGAGAATAATCACACAGATTAATTCTCAAATGAGCTCTTAATTGGTTTAAGCCCCCGGGCATGAACAGCAGAGCTTTATTCAATCCTCCACCACCCAGAGAGACACGTTCCAGCATGCATTCATTCTGGTTCCCACTCTCCATGTGCCATGTGTTATTCAAGGGCCCTGATAACACAAGAGCTCCCATGGGTCTGTATCATTTTATCACACTGTATTGGTGTCTCTATGACACATTTTCCTTGTCTTCTGTTTCTAATGTGCAGAAAATAGATTTCCTCTGGGTTGTAGTGTTGTGTTTCTGTATTGTATTACTTCATTTCATTTTTGCTGTTTAGCTAGACTTTCATGACGAATGTGTATTATTCACTCTTGATTAAACTCACCAACATGATGCTACAGGGTAGTATGTTTTTGAAAGTGCAGTGCTGTGTGGTTACTAGGGTGTTCTTGGTGGTTGCTAGGTGCTTTCTTATTGACCCAAGTCAAACTGACAAGTCTCGTGTGATATTTTGGTCTTCAGGATATAAAAATATTAGTGCTGTCAAACGATTAAAAAAAACAGAACACACAACATAAATGTTTTTTTTAAATAAGAATAACAATTGTTATACATTCTATTCATTTCACATTTAATCTCCAAATTAATGTAGAAACAACAGATTTCTTTAACAACATCATTTTATGAATGAAATCCAACATTCTGATATTAGCACTGCAATTGAAGTCTCCATTTAAGGGGTCATATGGCACGAATACGTGTTTTTCTGTGTCTTTGGTGTGGTATAAGTTACCCATGCATGTATTAGAGATGTAAAATTGCTAAAATTTAAGTGTTGGAACAAAAGATGCATTCTATCTAAAAGCGAATGCTCACCCAGACCTGCCTGAAACGCCTCGTGTAACCACACCCCTACAAATCTACGTCAGTTTGTGGTATGATTTGACTAAGACCGCCCAAATGTATACGCAAGTAAGGTGGGTGTACCTGTCAGAACAATTGTTTAGGAACCTGATGTTCCAAATATGGTAAGACGCGTTACAGTTCCACCACACGCTTGCAGTATTCAACCTATCACTACGCACTGGTTAACTGGCCAATCATAGCACACCTCGCTTTTCAGAGCCATGAGCTTTGTAAAAAATGTGTGCGTTTCAGAGAGGCGGGGCCAAGAGGAGATACAAAATTGCACTGTATGTGGAAAATACAGCGTTTTTGAACCTTAAATTGTGTATACACATTACATTACATCTAAAACAAACGATAATATCCGTTTTAGCCGTGTCATATGACCCCTTTAAATTGGTTATTTTGTTCTTTATTTTATAAGTACGGTAGCCTATAATTGAGAGCTATCATGTCTTATATGTAGGAAATATACAGAAATTGAATTAAATTCTCAAATTCTAAACAAAATATAGAATTTAAGCTACAAAACACATTGAATTACTCTTTTCTTTTGTTCTTTGATTAACATTAATGACAGGAGTCAAAGCATCAGGTTTAAGAATGCAGCCCCTTTAAGAGCTGCCGCTCAACATAGATCTGACGCCTTTCTACTTTCACATTTCACAACTCTTTGCATTCATTTAGGATGAAGCTGTCTATTTACTTATACCGAACGCGTCAAAGTAACTGTTTCAAATCGCGCTTAAAAGGCCATTGCACATTGAGTCCGAAATTTGCGTCCAAAATTTCCGCACGTTAAAAAATATACGACCTCACATTGTGTCAATCACATTTACACACTCCTTCGGATATTTTCGACCGTCATAAAAAAAATCGGACTGGGTTCGATTTTCTACGTTTTTTGCATCCGTAACAAGCATTTTGAGAGGCGTTTTGACAATTCAGAGACAGAAGAAACGCATATGAAAATTTCGGACTGTATGTGCGAAGACCTAAAGGGTTTAAAAGTCTTTACATGAATAAGAGCGTGATTATATAATACGCTGGAAAATGGATGACAAAATAAATAGATACTGCGTTAATTGCGTTAAATGTTTAAACGCGTTTATCTGAAAAAATATTTACTTCAATTTGCTCAACAAGGTCTGTTGCTCTGTCATCAAAAAGCTGACCAAAGGGGTTTATGAGAATGTTCACTGTAGCTCCCCTTGTGGCAAAACTTACAACATACTCAAGAATTTGGGTCATGTTACCCATATAGAATTGCTTTGCAACATGAATTGTCATTTCTGCCCTGCATTGGGATTTGTGTCTCATTAGGGGAATCTGGTGCATGTCATTCTCTCCCTCTTTCACCTGCTTTGTCTCTCGCTCCCTCTTACATCGGGGGTCAAGAGGGACAATTTTCGGGGTTGCCAGGGTTCGACCAAATCCCTCCTAACAGGATTAAAGGGAGGGTTAACAAGATTAGAATGGACTGAGGCATCACTACGCCTCAGCCCTAAACCCATAGAACACATACTTTTATCTTCGTTTTTCTCCGTGCCATGTGGAGTTTTGTAGTAGGGATATCTGTTGTTATGATATACTGATGATAGCAATAAAATGTCAAACGTAACATTTTTAACAGTGACATAAGAAGCTTTTTATTCGTCCACAATGTCTCCTAAAGACTTTAAAGGCAAGTATATAGATTAAACATATGCTAAATGGAGTTAACATTTATTTCATTTGTGTAAATTAAGTGAATTGGTTCAGTTTTTTGTATCATATTTTAAGAGATGTTTGTGTGGCATTTTTATATTTATTAAAATGTTTAAAAGTTAATATTGTTTTATAAGAGCATAATTCTTTTTAAATGCAATAAAAACCAGTCTAAGCTAAATTTTCTCAGTATTTTTGATGATATAAATGTTTTTTGGTTGACAGAGATCCAAATGAGTTCCAACAAGGCTTAAAACTATGGAGGTATCATTTTTAAGCTACATTACCCTGTCCTGTTTTTCAGAACTGAATGCAGGCTGAACCGTTGTCCACATTTGTGTAATATCTCGCTCATTATATCAAGCGAACATGAGTGAAACAAAAGACGAAAAAATGCAGACTAAACAAAACCACATCTGTGTGCACGACGTGGTTTCAGACGATCATTTTGTAATGCTACAAAAGCAAGCAGGAGAGGTGTTTAATATAGACAGGAGGACCTCCAGAGGGAAATACAACACCGCTCGCTGTTGGAATGAAGGAATGGGGGAGGACACAACCCTCATGTGCTTCAACAGTATTTGTGAAGTGTGGAGTGTGTTGTCAAAATTTCTTGCCACCACTGACCCCAGCGCAGAAAATAGCTCTCCGGCAAAGAAAAAACAGGAGAGGGGAGGATGAATGGGGGTCTGCGAAAGGCTAAAAATAACTTGAGCGGAGAGCGTTTCACGCTCGAGGGGGAGAGAAGTTGTGAAATTCTAAAACCTTTAAAATCGTAAAAAAAAAGGTGTATAGAAGTTGTTAAAAGCATTTCTCCTTTTTAGAGCCATCAGAGGCTGAGGGACACAAAAACTACAATAGACCACATATGAAGTTGCAAAGTCTGGACCCTGGTAGTCTCACAAAGACAGATCTGTGACTGTTGGCATAAAGTCTGGTCAGCATTGCAACTGTTATGGTTAAAAACCATTCAAAATGGTTGATATTTGCTCAAAATAGAAAATGTGTGACTTTCTTGCTGCAAATCACTGTCGGTGTAAATGCCACATGAAAACAATGTCTGACCAACCACAGCTCCTTTTTTATTGACATTAAAGTGGAGATAAATCTAAAATTGGTTGAATTGACTTTGCTTGCTACAGACAAATCCATTCAGACCTACAAACCTTGTAAATCTTGAGTGCGTTTACATCCACAAAATAAACGTTTTCACGTGTTTACATGCATATCAATACACCGGCTACGCAGAAACCGCGTTTACAGGTTTGAGACTTGCCAGGTTTCTTGTGTGCAGTGGCGTCACCATCGATAATCTGTCAAGTAATTAATGCAGCTGGAAATCGGTCAGATGCTGTATTTTTATATCTCTACTCATGTCTGCTTTATCTGCATATTTTTTTATCTTCATTTTGCCGTTTCTACATCAACGGCATGATTCGAGAGCGGACTTTTGTGCGTTATTTTACTGTTACTTCCGTTTGGGACTTTCTACTATTGCGATGTCAGACATGCACACATAAACAAAACTGAGAGAGAACCGGTAAAGGCGTTTACCGGAGTAATGGGCAAAAAACAACCTCTGCCGAGCTACCTCTTACGCCGTTTATGAGCTTTCCCCGATAAAAGAAAACAATTTTACGCGTTTACATGACCTCACTTGTTATCAGCTTATTAAGCATAATCGGAGTCAGACTGTGCATGTAAACGCACTCCTTGTCAAAGTGGTGAATAGCTTTTACTCAGAAGTGCTCATTGTAGCAGCACACTTTGATCTGAGCTTGTTGATTGTAGAAAGCTCTTGACATTACACATCAAACAGCTCGTAAATAAGTTTGTGAGATGCTGATACATTTGGCGAATAACCTAATAAAGTTATTCCTTTTAGTAAATCACTTGGTTTTCTTTAGCTAGTTGTATCATCCATAACACCCATATGATCCTAGTATGAGGCCTTTAGGAGACATCTTTTGCTGTAGCTTGTTTAGAATATGTGTATTTATTTAAAGTTATATATTTGGGCTTTTTTGCTTTTATTTTGAGAGGATAACTTGAAAAACAAATGAATTGTTGTGTTGACTGTAAGCCTGTATTCATATTATATCCATAATATGTAAATAAAACAAACAAAACATAAAAAAACAATATGTCTACCAAATTTCAATTCAAATATTGTTTCTATTTGCAAAAAAAAAAAGAAAACTGGAGAAACAGGTCAAAATAACAAAAAAGATGCTCTGTGTTTCTTCCAACCTCAAACACCGCGAAGAAAACAAGTTCTCATTCCCTTTTAAGCAATCCAACAGAAGTATTTGTACATGTTTTTAGGCAAATTATTGTTCATGTGATAACCTGGATTTTTATCACAGTTTTGCTGTCAATCTTTGACATTTCTGTTGGATGATTTTATGTCACTCCTGAGGTTTGATTTTGTTGAACTTCAACAGACACTGAACTGGAAGGGCCAAAATAAATACTGATTAAATTATTTAATTTATGGCAAATTTTATGATATTTTCATTAAGATTAATTTATTAGCTTATTGTTAATTGAATTTAATAAAATAATAATTGATCCACATTTTTCATCCATAAAAAGGCAAGCAGACATGACCTCATAAAGCTTTATATTCCCAAATTCTTCCATATTGACTCACAGTTAACCACATTGTGCTGGCATCTTTGGGTGTGAAAGGCAGTTCCTCCTCAGTCTTGTGCACACTTCCTGTTGCTTGAGTTTCCTCAGCAAACAGCATTTCCTCCCTCATATCGTTCCTCTTTGGAGACACTCAGGGGTTTATTGTTGTTTTTGTCCAGAGGCTGTAGACGTTTGGGAGACTATAGGACTGTTGTGTATATGTATATTTCACTAAAATCTTCTCTACGATTATGACAATCACTGCACTGTTAACTTGTTTTTAAACAGAACACACACATGTCTGTGGCTCTGTTGTGATAGAACTGGAGATGTTGGGTAAATGTAGCAAGACAGTGTCTCTGTTGTTAACAGCTGGTCCAAATGTAATTGGAAATGAATTATGGCTAAGGCCTTTTAGCAAATTAAAAATAACTTCAGAATTGAGAAGGGCATATGGGCGAGGAGAGTTTAAACAGGCCCAGTGTAAAATTTAGTGGCATCTAGCGGTGAGGTTGTGAACTGCAACCAATGGCTCACTCCACCCCTCCCTTTCAAAGCTACGGTGGCTGATACAGAACTAAGATGTCGTCACGTTTCTGCTTCTTTGCCGAAGGAGATGACGTATTTACGCTCTGTAGAGCAGTTTTTCCGTTTAGGGCTCCTATAGAGACAACTTGGGGAATTCCATGTAAGGGGACCGGCGGTTGTATATAGATAGAAATAGCTCATTCTAAGATAATAAAAACATAACGCTTCATTATGTAAGATCCTTATTCACCTCTGAACACATAGTTATGCATAATTATATTGCATGTCGGTCAATACTGCAAAAAACTCACACTGAACCTTTAAGGGTAAGATTAGAGGAAAGTTTGATTGAATGTGGAAAGCGATTATGACCTAGTGAGGTTGTTTGGTTGGACGAATTACAACCTCACCACCACATGCATGGCACAAAATTAGAAGATTTCTTGTGTTTATTGGTGTGTGCACACATGAGTTTGTGTATTTACTTTAATGTGTATCAGTACACAGGCCCTATCCCGGCAGACCGCGAGTCTCCGATGGCACGGAGCGAGACGTCCCCCAGCCGCGCCCAGCATCCCTCCCCCACACAGAAACCCAACACCTGCTGCTTCTGCTGGTGCTGCTGCTGTAGCTGCTCATGGTACGACCCACACTCACTCACCTGTCTCTGTCTACACATGGTACAATCCAAATTCCAGTCATGTCTGCTCCCCCACTTGGGAGATTTCAGAGAACCTGCAGTGGCCCCAAAAAGCGGACACTTAAAGGGATAGTTCACCCAAAAATGAAAATTCCTTATTATTTACGCATCCTCGTGTCATTTCAAACCTGTATGACTTTCATTCTTCTGCAGAACACAAAAGAAGATATTTTGAATGATGAACGCTGGACCCCATTGAATTCCATTGTACGACCACAAAACCACATTTGACACATTTCTTAAAATATCTTCTTTTGTGTTCCACAGAAGAGTCAAATGTAGGTTTTGAATGACATGATATTTTTATTGGTGGACTTAGGTCAGTTGTCTCAGTAATGACAGCTGTAGTTTATTATATTAACTCTGGACATGATCCACTAGGGTCAGGCAACCAAAACTACAGTAACTATATCACTATACATCTTTGAACAGTTATCACGTAAGACTTGAAGTTTTACTACACGTTTGGCTTAAAGCGTGTCCGTTTGCTTTAGCATGAATGCCACTTTTTTTGATATTTTGTTTGTGACTACAAGTGAATCTGTATGTATACAGTCCATACTGTGTTAATGGATGTGTGCCATGTGTGTACTCTTCTGGATGAGTGAAATTCAAGTCTGCTGTGTGTCAGGAGAGTAAATGTGCTTAAGATTGCTCTCATTTTCTAGGGGCCCTAGGGAAAATGGGAGCCATATTAACACTTTTCACACACACAGTCTTTATGCAGACCTGCTTCATGTAGGTTTCAAGTAACTTTCCTGTAGCTCAGTGGTAAGAGCATCGTGTTAACAATGCAAGGTTGTGGGTTCGATCCCAGGGGATTGCACATACCTATGTATAAATGTATAGGATAATGCAATGTAAGTCGCTTTGGATAAAAGCGTCTTCCAAATATATAAATTTAAATGTAAGTAGGGATTAACTGAGGTTTTCAGTGTATTCACATTAATTTCTTTCCTCGGCAGAAACTGGTAAGCAACCTACAATCGATGATGCAGACATGTAATACATTTTGTTTGTGTTTTCACTGAAACTCAAACCTATGACCTTGCCATTGTGTAGCATTTACCAGTTATGTTTCCTCAGACACAAAAGGGGGATGCCCGCTTTCACATTGTGTACCAGGAACATCACAAATAAAGATCACAGATAGATCTTTGAGACAGAAGTCTGAAATGTGATGTGTTTGTGTAAGCTGTGTAGTTTTGTTCTGTTATTTCTCAATGCCATTTCACCACCTTCTAGTCTCACTGTTAGGAGTGAAGATGACAAGCGCGGGCGGAGGAAAGCCCTAGAGACCAAGCTGGAGCCCTTTCCATGTGAAACCTGGTGAGAGTCACAGACACATGATCCGATTACATGTACTGACATCATTGAAAGCATTTTGAGTTGTCTCGATATCATTGATTCATAGGGTCCGCATGGATGATATTGTTCAGAAGTTGCTTAATGTGAGTTTTTCTTTTTCACCCAGCACCAAACCAACCGTAGAAGAGATTAAACAGTGGGCGCAGTCTTTTGATAAGCTGATGAAGAACCCGGCAGGACGGAACAAGTTCCGCGAGTTCCTGCAGACAGAGTACAGCGAGGAGAACATGCTCTTCTGGCTGGCCTGTGAAGACCTGAAGAAAGAGATGAACAAAGGCTGCATCGAGGAGAAGGCGCGCTTGATCTACGAAGACTACATCTCTATTCTCTCACCCAAAGAGGTGCGTCATTAGCCCCTTATGAGATTAGGAAAAAATTCCCAAATTCTGTTTTCACTTCAAATGTTTATGCCTGGGATAAATTACAACTATATCATCCAGTTTAAAAACTGCAAAAGTTAATTGATAATAATTTGCCTGATTGGTCTGATTATTGCTTTATAATTGCCTTTAAATAGGATATATTGAATGTGTTACAAACCACTCAAGATGTTATAACATGTTATAAAAGTTTCGTTCCATGTCATTTCATATGTTATGGGATGGTTAAAATGCCCCAGCATAGTGTAACCTCTGTTTAGGACTTAGTGTACAAGTAGAGAAAAAAAGAGGGTAAAAAATAATTGTATTTTTTAAAAATGATATTATACAAGACAATAATAAAAATACATGCAAAATGTTCAATAATATCTAAATAATATACTCAATATATTTAATAACATTATTCATCTATTTGAGCTATTGTCAAACACACAATGAAACTCAAATGTGTTTGCGGCGTCAAAATAAAAGTCTAATAAGTTTAGACAAAACGTGACACACCCACATGAAAAAATCTGTAGTATAGACCACTTCAGATAACATAAACAACGTAGATTCAACGTAGGTCTAGAAGAACTTCCTGTTTCAACAAACGAAACAAAATCAAAACATTAAAAAAAATATTTAAGATTTAATTATGTATGTTAGACTTTAAAAAATTTAACTGGAACCAGTCTGGACCAGTGTTTACATCTTGTGAAGTGGTCTATAATATATTATTTACTAAGTAAATATAATAAATGTAGTAGTTAATGTGCCTGTAAAGTTACTAAAAACATGCTACTAAGAAATTGAAAACAAAAATGTTTTGTAATGGTTTATATTACTGGTTTATATTATTTGGACAATATACTCTTAAGGTTTATAAATAAATATGGAAAAATGTAAAACACTCAGAAAATTTCAGAAAAATAACATAATTTTGGAAAAAATTGAAAAAAAATGGATTTCATAGGTTTTAATTATACAGTGTCTACACCGGAGGCAGCACGACACGACAAAAGACAATAGAACCCATTAAACTTTTTTATTTTGTCCACACTGGATGCGACCGACACAACAAACCCATTGAGAACAAGCCGTTTGTTGAGTCGCTTTGCGTCCGGTGTAGACACGATGTCAAGAGTCAGTACAAGTCATAATAATGACAGCAGTCTTCCAGTGAGCAAGCCAGATGGGACAATATTATACTGCCATAACATACTAATATGTAGAATAAAAATGTACAATTAGGAAAATGTATTTGGCTCAGTATCCTGACTGTCACGCACCACTCTCTCTGTCTTGAAGGTGAGTCTGGACTCTCGAGTGAGGGAAGTGATCAACAGGAAGATGCAGGAACCGACACCTCACATATTTGAAGACGCACAGCTGCAGATCTACACGCTCATGCACAGAGACTCCTACCCACGATTCCTCAACTCCTCCGTCTACAGATCACTGGTGCAGGGAGGGTCACGCTCTTCGTCCGAGTCATAGAAACCCTCTCACTCTCCACCTAACCCATTACTCTCCATTGCACAACCACTTGAGGATAAAGTACTTTTTTGTGTCGTCATGGTTGGATTATAATTTTTGTTGATTTTTTCTTTAGTTGTTTTTTTTGGTCAGTGTTGCCATTTTTGAGGGAACCCCTCGTTTTTTCGCCATTTCTTCTAAACCTGCACAGACTCAAACTGGAACACAGGGTTGAAAATGCAGTTTTGTAAGCTCTCCGTTCCTGTTCCATCACTCCACGTATGTGGCAGCAGCTACATCAGCATCCACTACTGATTTTCACAGCCATCTTCTGACTTTTTGTTTCTGTTATGTGTGCACATGTGTACAAGTTCTTAAGTCTTTTAGTCATCTTCTGACGTCTCTGGATGATGAGAGCTGAAAGGGCCTCTGCAATAACATACACTGGAGTGGCCTGACCAGTCAGCTTCTCTCTCCTCAGCCTTCACTGACCCGTCTACTGTCTCCGTGCTCCGATTGGCTTTCGAAGCGAGGGGCTGAGATGTGATTGGCTGGTGGATCGTAATAAGAGAATAGTGCTGAATAAAGAGGTACAAATAAATATATATACAGGATATTTAGAATGCTAAATAATTTACAGGCTCAGACGGAATCTGCCCTTTTTTTCACATATTCTGTGCTGATTTTGGGAGAAAATTCAGATTCAGCAACTAAAAATATTTAAGAAAGGAAAACCGAGGGTGGATTGGATATCTGCGGAGCTTTCTGCACAGTTTCTGTGTGGGCCTGTCAAACTGATAGAAACAAAAAAAGAAGGTCCACCAATTTTAGAAATGAAAAAAAACATGAGAGATGAGAGAATGCCAGGGTCTTAACTAGACTGGTCACTCACATTTAAAAGAGTATTTTTAATGTTATTTATTTTGTTAAACTGTGATTCGTTTTTTTCTTGTACATATATTAAAGACGATCTGCAAAAGATGCAACATACTGAGCAAGCTCTTAGTCCAGAGAGCTCAATAGAGCTGTATTTGTCTCTCACTGTATGTTTGCATGTGTTTGTGTAAAGTTGTATGGTGCGAGTTTCTCCGGCACCTCCTGTAGGTAGTTTGAGGTACTGCCATAGAGCGTATTACACGGACCCCTTTCTCTCAGTCTCTGTTTCACTTGAGCTCTCACAGCTGTTTCTCAGTGTTCTTGCCTTTTCTTCATACTAAAAGACAAAAGCGCCCAAATCACGCGATCTTACAGTCAACACGAAATATTTTCTTTACATTTTTTTCATTGTGCAAATTCCATCAGTTCAGGTTATTCCAAAGAAATGCTCGTCTTTGTTATGTTTCATGTAAATGTACTACCTTGCTCCTCTTTAATGTCCTTTCTGTTCGCTGTGAGCTATCGGTTAATGTTAACCTATAGCCGAAAGCTATTTAATATGGTTTTAGGCTACTTTTGAAAGTAATGCTGCCATTTAACAATACATTAACAATGGATACTTTTAGTATAACAAGGTGTACGGCAATGATAGCAAACAGCGATAGATTTAAAGGGACAGTTCACCCAAAAACCATTTAAGTTCTGTCATTTACTCACCCTCAAGTTGTTCCAAATCTTTATAAATGTCTTTGTTCTGGTGAACACAGAGAAAGATACTTGAAAGAATGCTTGTAACCAAATAGTTCTTGGGCACCATTGACTACCATAGTGGGAAAAATTGTCTAGATATTTTGAAGAATGTTGGAAAGCAAACAGTTCTGGGGCACTTTTGACTACCATTTAATTTTTTCCTACTATGGTAGTCAGTGGTGGCCAAGAACTGTTTGGTTACAAGCATTGGAACAAACAGATTTGGAACTACTCGAGGGGGAGTAAATGATGACAGATTTTTTTTTTGGGGGTGAACTGTCGCTTTAAAGAATGAGAGCCTTCTTAAAAACGGCCGGTGACATGATTCGGGGTGGGTAGTTTTCACGAGCCAATCAATTCCCGATTGAGAAAATCATGTCACGGCGCACATTTTATTTCTGTTTTTCAAGAACATGTCACATTACAGCTAAAACAGGTTGAGAACAATGTTTTGTTTTGACTGTTTTGCGTTTTGGGTAGATTCACGAAATCATAGAATTTCACTTCGACAAATCTCAAAGCAGAGCGCTCACTGCTGTAACAAACATTGATTCACAAACACACATGTTTCAGGCTTTATAACATAAGAGAATCAGAGTTCAAGTCAAGGGGCATCACAGCACCGTAACAGGTTTATGCATCTATGGTAGTGATCTATAACTACAGAATTAAATGAAAATGCGCAAAACATTAAAATACACAATAATTTCAATAATATTTATCCCAGTGTGTTTAACAAGACCAAATCAGTTCTTCACACTTAGAGCAAAAATGATACACAACACAACACAATGACCACTATTACAAAGAATCAAAGAGCTGCTGTAAAACAAAGATTAAACATTAAACAAAAAATAATTATGTTAAATTATTTAAAATGATAAAAAGTGTAATGCTCAGATAAAGTAATTTCAGTGTTACAGTAGATTTAACATAATACATCATGTATAGAATATACTGAGGTCTATCAGATGATTGGACTGATGTTAACATTGTTAGATCTGCTTGAATGTTTGTTTTGTTAAGCATTTCATAATGTGAATCTGAAATCAATCTGTTCTGTGCCAGTGGGACCACAATTATCAATCAATAATCAAATCATTTTATTAGAGTCAAGCCATGTTCATACCAAGAACAATAACTACATCCACACCAATGGCTGATCATAAAGCTTGTGCGCTGCAGTTTGATCCATTTAAATAGATTTTGGATGTTGTTGTCAGCAGGTTTTTTTTAGTTTATTAGCTGGAAAAATCGCTCTGAAATTGATCACATGTGTAGCGTTCATCTGTATCTTTAAAGTTATAGCTGTGGTGTAAACTCTGCTATTTTAATCATTTGTTTATAGTCATAACCATCATTTTGGGTGTGAAAGGGCCTTCAGTCTTTTCTCAGCACTGATCAGAATATTGATTTGTGAGTAGTGTGTGTGTGTTGACTCGCATGTCCATGTCCACTGGAGGTTTTTATTTTCCCTTAGCGTTGATCCTTAGTGGTGGTTTGACCAGTCCAAACTGATCTTAGACCAGTACTTGAGACAATTCTCAAACAGCGTCAGAACTGTCATTTCACATTGAAATAGATAAAATCATCCACGCCTGGTACATACGGGTACTTTCAGGATTCGCTTCTATGTAAATATATTCTTACAGTAAGATATACAAACTATATTCAATCAAGCAAGTTTTAAAGAGAATTTACCAACCGTGAGAATTTATACGATTTAGGTATTTGGCAATGATGTCAAACACAATGTAGAGTAACTTCATGTACTGTAGTACCAAAAAAAACTGATGCCTTTATTTTTTCTTTTGGTTTCAGTAGTTGCGCATGAAGATGTACATTTTTGAATTATTTGTGTAATATACATGTGTATTTGAATATATATGTACATGAACATATATTTAGTATTGCTCTTATTGTCCAACATGATGTGACCAGTCTAACTTAAGCCAGATGGATTTGAGAGTGTGTGTGTGTGTATGTTTGTGTGATTAAATGTGAATTTTCATACAAGACTATGGGAGAGAGAAATCCGTTTCACTGGGACCTTTGGCAGCACATGTCCGATTTGTATTTTGTTGTCTGTGCTGGTGAACCTCTCAGCGTTTCATGTGGCATGTGCACTTTGAGTTCATACTGAAAGCAAACTAAAGCTAATATTTCTTCTATCCCAGCTTAAGTGTTATGAGTTATATTTGGTGACCAAAATAACATTATCACCACCGGCTGCACTCCAATTGGTTGTCACTGCTCATTTGCAAAAATGTAACATTCCTCTTTGAATTATGGTAAATACAAGTTTACTAGGTAAAAATTGCACATGAACACAATGTGCAATTTTTACCTAGGAAACTCGTAATTCCGAGCGACACATATTTTGGATATTTCCCATCACAAAGAAGTAACGTCTTGATTTAGTAATATTAAAGTATTTAAAGTCCCAATGAAATAAAAATAAATAAAGTTCACGGGGACTTTAATAACATTAAATAGGACTACATTTGCCTACTACAAATATAATATTACAAGTATTTATTAACATTAAAACAGCGCCGTTCCAGAAATTATTTCCGGGTTGAGGTGGGAAATATCCTAAATCCGAGGTGTCTCGAATGCAGCAGTAGTCACATGGTTATGGAGTCATGTTGCCTCAAATTTCCATATTACATTGAACATGAAAGGCTTCTGATTCTTTTGAAAATCGCTGTCAGCGCGGACGCATCACATCATATGACACAACAAATCTGAACATTTCAGTTAAGCAACAAAACCGTATACGCCGCGAGCACGCAAAATATTCTGACGAAATCGATACGTTAACAAAATCGCTTTCGGCGTAAATTACTTTGTTGGGGCGTTTTAACATGTTGCATCATTATCTTGCGATATACACAGTGTTCCCGTTACAGCATATTCAAGTGAACAAGGCTGCACAGGACAGATGGGACTTGTACAAACATGTAATGGATTGGAGAGACTCTGACTTAAGACCTGCTCATGTTTACATTGATTTCTTTAAGGTGCCAAATTAATCTACAGTAGCCTTCTAACAGTCTCAAAATAACTAAAGGACAGTTGTGCAAGCGTGTGAATGCAAGATGAGTCTGTGTCGATGACTGATGCGTGTTTCCATCATCTGTATTACGTGTTTATTCTGCATCACACCACACCACCAAATTGTCACAATTTCCTACTTTTAAGAAATTACTTTTTTGTTTGAACAACTGTGCATATCACATTCCAGCCTCAAGTTCACACACTGTAAACTCTTTTATTTACATTCTCTCCGGTTGCTCTGTGAGATTCTCTCGTAGTATCATAATACAGCACAGCGCCATTATAAAGCAGATCAGACTCATGGACTTCTAAGGACACTTATTTATTGACATTAGCATTATATTTTGTATTAAAATAAACCGAGTTATGTTTTAAAAAGCATGTTTGTAGTTTTCTGGGCCGTTTGTTTGTTTGTGGCCATTACTGTGTAACCTCACCTCGACTCTTGGGTGCCAATGGTAGGGCGCCCTCTTCAGGTTGTGGTTGGGATGGACTTGCGGTCCCTTATTAACCCAGGACAGCTCATTACCAGTATTCAAATAAATATTTTAAAAAGAAGATATGATTATAATAATAAAGACAATTGTGTTATTCATTCGCAGCTTTCCAAGAGATTTACTGTGACCTCCAAAAAGGACTTTCATACTATGCCAGCACTTCACATATAATTGTGATTTAAACAGTGGCATAAACAACACAAGACATCAACCCAGGGTCACAAATTTTACATGGGATTCTTTAGGGATAGTTCTCTTTAATGGGTAGTACCCATTGACTTGCATTGGTTGTGTGCCCGTACAGTAGAAGTGAATGGGTTGGGTAACGCCGTTGTTTGGTTACAAACATTCTTTAAAATATCTTCTTTTGTGTTCTTCAGAAGAAAGAAAGTCATACAGGTTTGAAATGAGGCCAGTATGAATAGCCTAAGATGGTAATATGATCAACTGTCTCTTTAAATAGCATTTACTCTATCTTTGACTCCGTTCTCCACATCTGGTTTTGGTTTTAGGAAGTTTTGACATCGCTTTTGGTATATTTTCAGTTGCTTAATACTATTGAGTTTTAAATTCAAAAGTGTGATTCTTCTTTGGCTCCTTAAAGGGATAGTTCATCTAAAAATGAAAATTCTGTCATAATTTTGTCACCCACACCTGAATATGAGTCTTTCTTTTGCATAATACAGAAGAAGATATTTTGAAGAATGTCAGTATCCATACAACATTGGACCCCATTGACTTCCATTGGATGGAAAATATGATTTTATTATTTTGGGTGTAGACTATCTCTTTAATTTCACATTTGTTATGAATGTCACATTGGTCAAGAGCTTACTTTGTCTTATTAAGTATTGAGTTGATAAGCTTTCAACAGCCGGTCTAACCCTGACTTTATACCAAAGCCGATGTGACTGTCGAGGGCTTTGACGCCGGATGAGTTTAGAACTCACAGGGATTTCTCAGGCTTTATCATTCTCATTGGCAGCAGGCATGGAAATATTATCATATTGCCAAAACAAACATGGGTACCCTATACCCGCTGCCCTTCCTGTGTAGGTGACCACTGACTGAAAGGACTGAATGTAACTGCATGTGTCAGAATCTGGTAACTACCATTGAAACATCTGTGTGTTGCATAAACTTCGAATGTATGACTGAAAAAAAATGGCTAAAAATGCGAGACGGAAATACCAATACAGAAAGACATTTCATGCCTCCCCCTTCAAGTTCTACAAACATTCCTTCAGTCAAACATGAGGCTCAGTTAACATTGACATTCCAAGTTGGTGGTAGATGATCGCAACGATAAGAGATGAACAGAGATTATTAATTTATGGAAACAGGAATGTCACAATTAAAGAGATCAGTTAAATAATAAATGAGGTAAAAATACCCTTTGCTTTGACCAATAAACATGAGATACTTCTCATGAGATGTTCTCATAATATGTGACAGTTGCTAGAAAGCGACTCATAGGTCTTGATCTATAAAATTTTGCGTAGACTTCATGCTTCTCATAAGTCCTAACGGTAAGCAAAATATAAAACAAGCAAGCATTATAAAATTATACATACAAAATAATTAACATAGCTCACACTATACACAACTTTTCATCTGCTGTCTTTTTGTCATAGCGCTGCACACAAGACCTACTATATGGTCAAACGGCTGTTGCAAGCAACCGCAAAAAATACGTAAATTGACCATTTTTAATCATTTATATCTTTAAGTTTCAAACCTGTATGTCTTTCTTTCTTCTGCAGAACACAAAAGCAGGTATTTTGAAGAATGTTGGTAACCAAACAACATTGACCCCCAGAGAGTACCTCATAGATGACGTAGGCTAACCCGGAAGTTAGCGCTGCTCTGGTTCCCTCTACCTGAAGCCTATGCATTTTTCTCATAGACTTTAAGAAGATTGCAAAAAAACAAGCTCTGTGATTAACAAATGTTCATGATGTTTACACGTTTTGTCTATAAAGATAATCTTTTCAGATTGTCACAAGATTTGCTATTTTTGAAGCCTTAATACAATCCGCAGAAGTAAAAAGCTAACATGAGGCTATAAACAGACTACACTATGGTCACTTGATATAAACAACCACCAAGCCTTTTCTTTATTAACAACGTGTTCCCTGGTAAGTAATTACTCCGTGAATGAATCCCCAACGATGTTTATAGAGATTATTAGGGTGAATAAATAATGACAGAATTCTTATTTTTGGGTGAACTATCCCTTTAACCCAGGCCGTGGAGTCCAACGCATTAGGAAAAGCTTTTAAAAAATGGGCTCTGATAAAACGTCTATAAAAGCAATATTACCTTAAAAAGTTATTTAATCAGAATCTAATTCTGTCTTTAGATAGAGAAGGATGCTTTTAAGATCTAAATGGCACATAACAGCAGCAGCTTACTAGGCAGAACATTTTAGATAGCTATCATAAAATTTGATCTTGTATCAGAACCACTCTACTTTCTTTTAAAAGTATGTTATAGATCTCCTTGCATATCTTTTATAGTCTTTACCTGAAGGTCTTGGCTCAGTGGTTTGTTCCATGGATGCCTTTCAATATTTCCAACCATTGAACACTCGTTTATTAAAAATCACGAGCACAATACGGATACTGTCCCTTAATACCCATGACTGGGGCCATTTTGTACCTTTAACTGATTCTGTGGAGACACAAGGGAGATGTTTTTTTTTTTTTCAAAGATACCCACCATGTTTCCACCCATCCATCTATAGATTCAAAGCCCAATTTCTTGTTGAAAGAGCGTTACTGAACCCAAAAGCACCTTTAGCGATCTTGTTTAATCCAAAAGCAGATATGGCTATTTTTGGTTAACACATTCCAATACACTAAAAATATTGTGCTATAAAAGTAGTTCTTGGCTCGTAATCATAGGGGAACCACTTTTAGTGCTATATACAGTAGAACTATATTTTGGTGCTTCAGTGGTTCTTTGGGATGACTGAGGTGCTATATAGAACCGCTGAAGAACCATACAGGTTATTTATATGAAAATGGTGCTATAAAGCACATCAGTCATCCCAAAGAACCTCTGAAGAACCACTGAAGCACCAAGATATGGTGCTATATAGCACTAAAAGTGGTTCCCCTATAATTATGAGCAGAGAACCACTTTTAGTGCTATATACCACCATTTATTTTTTTGGGGTTAACAATTAACAACAAGGTTCATGTTCTTTTGAGCATTTACTAATACATGTTTTAAATGAATAGTTGTATTTAAATGGCATTTAAATGAACATTAACAAGGATTAATACATGCTGAAAAACTATACAGCTCATTTTTAGATCATGTTTGCTGATATATTTACTAATGTTAACTAATACAACCTTATGGTAAAGTGTTACAGCTCCAAGCAAACATCACCTGTGTCTTATGCAAATCACAAAGGCTCAATTCAATTTGTAGATTTTGAAAGGAAAGCATCCAAAAGATGTGAGCTGTTATGAAAGCCCTCAAATTGAAAGAGACGGAAGATCAAACGCTAGATTAAAACATCATCCCTATTATTAACATCACCTCATCATGATGCGAATGCCTTTAATACATGATAACAAATTATGTCATTGGAACACAGTGGTTCACCCACTCCAGCTATTGGTTTATTGGTCTGTCAAGTCAAAAAAAATCGAATGTACTGGTCAAATGTACTCATTTGAACTATTTAAAGGAATAGTTATATCAATTACTCAACCTCCTGGTATTATAAAATCATTTTCTTGCATGAAACACAAATAGAAAAATACTTTAAAATGTCCAAATTTTTATGATCCAAAAAGTAAACGTTGAGAACAGCATGAAGCTGAAGAAAAAGTGCATGGTTGGTTGAACAATTTATTAAACTTTAGAAATGTTGCTGGGGTCTTGTAAGTTACTGTTGGATAACATAAACGTGTCAATTCTGTTAAACTAACATAATGATTTGGACTGAAAATGAAAAAAAAGAAAGAACGTCAAGCAAAAACTATTTTAACCAAATTAACTGTGACAAAACAGTGGACTTATTCATATAATACATATGAACTATCATTCATGTACCATTCAAATTAGCTCCACGTCTAGCTGTCTAAGGGAAGTCAATCGCTTTCTTCAAATACTAACTTTTAATCCTTTAGGACTTTCTAAACTCCGGAAACACAACCAATCTAGATTTGGTTAAATAAATCATTTGTGAAATGCATAAACTGCATATACATATATGAAAAGCACATGTTCAAAAAAACTTGTATATTTACAATAACTTGGCACTCATAGAGCAGAAAGGCACAAGCGCGATATTAAAGGCAGAAAGCAGGATTCATCGAGCCAGCTCACTTTCTAAATCTATGTTATCGGCAGTCCGTGAATGATAATGATGTTACACCAGTACAAAATAAATAAATACAGAAAAAACTCTTTTTTTGAAGTAGCAACACTCACATTATATATATATATTACAACGCTATGATAATGAAATGTATAAAATAAGACATTATTTTTTTCCTCAAAAGAAAAGTATTTTCTTACACGATTGACTATTAGGTCATTCTTCATAAGAAGAATCCTGGTCTCTTTCGTCTTTAACAAAACTGAAGAAAAACAAGGGAAGACAAAACATATACATGTTAAATAGATGTATAAATAAATTAATAAATGTCATTATAAATTATTAATAAGAATTAAGCAAGCGTCTGTTATTTTAAGATATAATCAATTTCCTTCAAGCAAAATTGCATTCTATATATGATCATCTGGGGCTAGTTGTCACAAATATGTGAATATTAAGCGATGCATTTCTGAAGTTCCTGACAAAAAAAGTGTAATATTTTTACTGTTAGATTTCCCAATTTGTTAAATACATATAGACGGTTTGTTGGAAATTTTGTCTATATGATGTATGTATATATATGATGTATGTATATATATATACATACATATATACAATTTGTGAAACTCGTGTATTAAATCAATTCAATGCACACAGACAGAAGTAGTTTAAGTCTTTGGTTCTTTTAATTGTGATGATCTCGACAAATGAGAATACTTCATAAGACCAATAAAAAATGTTTTAGTGAATTGTTGGCCTTCTGGAAAGTATGTTAATTTATTGTATATGTACTCAAAACTGGGTATATATTAGGTGCAGATGCACCTGTGTATGTATTTACTAGGTCTGTCAAAAGATTATTTGCGATTAATCGCATCCAGCATAAAAGTGTGTGTTTACATAATATATAACTGTGTGCATAATAATTTTATATTTATTAACACATACACATCCATGCATATATTTAAGAAAAATCTAAAAAATTATTAACAATCATATTTATATTGTTGGTAAATATAAATAAATACATGTAAATATTTCCTAAATATGTATACATGCGTATGTGTTTGTATTTGTAAAAACATAATTAATATGCACAGTACATAGACATATATTATGTAAACACTTTTATTCTGAAAGCAATTCATCTTTTGACAGCCCTAGTATATATATACATATAAACAAAAAAAGAAATACAAACATTTAAGTATGAATTTGTGACTCTTAGGCCTGGCTTCATAGACAAGGCTTAGCCTAAACCAGGACTAAGCCTTAGATAATTTAGGCTATTTAAATCGCTTTTATTAAAATGCCTTAGAAAAAAAACATTACTGATGTGCATCTTGAGACAAAACAATGAACCAGCTCAAAAATCATTTTAGTCTGGGACTATTCTTAAACCTTGTCTGTGAAGCCGGGGCTTAGTTACTGAGATTAACCTTGTGACAACTAACATCAGTCTTCCCTTGTGCATGTGTATTTTGTTTCACAATTACATCAATTTGAACTTGTTTTAAGCATTTTAATGCAATAAATCATAAATGCACTGTTTTCTAATTGTCATTACTTGCAGCATATGGTCTTTCCTACAAGTGAACTTTAAAAAAACAGTACTGGTGTGATATGCAACTATAGTGAGTAAATACTGCCATCGTGTGGCTGCATTGCAATATAGCAACACATTGTCAATGGATTGTGAATGGACACATGGATTCCAGTCTCATAATCCTGTTACACGGAATACACAACTCAACCTATGGCTTTTGCACTGCCTGTGTGTGTGTGTAAATATACAAAGGTTCTTACTTTCCACCGGTTTCCACACTCGTTGCACAGCACAAAGGTGGTCATAGGTTCATCAGCGCTGCGTGTCTGGACCTGCAAAGACATCATCATTACATTTCTGTGCGTTTCATGCGTCAATGCAATATAAACTCTCTTTCACTCAAGACAATACAAGGTCATGAGCAAGTCGAGAACGGTAGCTGTAGTGTGGATGTATTTGTGTTGCGGGTGAACTGCAGTGGAAATGTGTTATGCAACAGTCGTAATTGCTGGCGAGATGTCGTAACATCATACCTGAGTGTAAGTGCAGTTCTTTCCCTTGCACTTGCCACAGACAAACATATCCGTCTCTGTGCCGCCCACTTTGGAGAGCTGGTGCTCTCGAATGGACTCCTTCGTCAAAGCTTTTCTGATCTCTTTTAGCTCTGCACTCGCCATCTCCTGCCACGAACACCAAAAAACAAACATCTCACATTCGGCACTACTGTACTGTATAAACCATCTCGGAGCAAATCGATTCATAAAGTACTAACTCTGATCACATACTTCTGCTGTCATGTTGGCGATGCGGTCCGGTGGGATGTTGCCACATAGAACGGTCCTGCGTAAGTCTGGGTTTTTCTGGTCCTTGAGGTTGGAGATGCGACTCCTCAGTCTGCTCTTATACTTCACGTCGGTGGATTTGAACTCCTGGTAGATATGTGAATCATGCAGTCTCCAGTCAAGGAAATATAATGTTGACTGTGAACCAGCCATCACATTCACAGGATCAATGACAATTTTTTTAAGGGGCTTTCAAGGATTTCATAGTTCCTAACCCGGGAGAACAGGAACTACCAGCGTATATGCTGAATGGGTGAACGCATGCCATAGAACCTCATTTTAATATGTGGGTTCCTATGATTATTCAGGCACAAAAAACAAAATTGCTATGGGAAATATTTGGAAATCTCTATGGGGAAGTGAACACATGAACAGCATCTCCAGAGCTGCCGTGAGACTTCACGAGCATTTTGCGGTTTCATTTGAGAAAAGCTACTGTTTCACACACAGTGAAGAGGATTTTGGGGCGACCCGTTAAAATAAAAAACACCTGTTAACATGAACAAATATGACACACTCACATGAAAAAACTGTAGTATACTACATTAACTTGAGTAAATTACACTGAATTGACCTGTAAATTACTTTTTTTTTAAATGTGTACACTTAAAAAAAAGGAAATTTACTGTTTAGGTACAGGTTTATATTACAGACAGTTGCACATTATGCCTTATTTTATGGACAGTTTTCTGTAAGGTGCAAAACCACTGTGGAATATCATCTTCTATGCTATAGTATACTAAAGTATTTTTTCATGTGGGCAAATGTTTTACTACTGTATATTAAAATACCCAGAATTCAAAATATTAAAGCAGAAAAAATAATTTGGGAAAAAATAAAACGGACTTTAGGGCTTTAAAAATGATACAAGACATAAACATTAAAAAAACCAACACAGATAGTACGTTTGCAAGATCTCTGCTTCAGATCTGGAAGTCTATAAAAACATCTGACAAACATTTTAGAAAGGGCCGTTTTACATCCATTCTAAATCATAAACATCTTATAGCCATCTTCTAGATGTCTACAGTATGTGACATCTGACAGCAGACATCTCAGAGATGTGTTGCAGATGAACAAACTATAAAATAAAATACATCGAACAGATGTAAAAGCAGACATCAAATAGATGTCTCCCAGAAGTATGTGTGCTATCAAGGAATGTAAACGGCATTTACCAGTTGCATGTTTTGTTTTTCCCAGCCTCTGTGATATGTCGCACTGCATGTTGTTGTGTAGGAGATTTTGTCAGTAAGCTGTCCTTCTTTCTCTTTGTATTGTCTATGTTCTAGAATAATGAGGTCCATGTCAGACAACAAACACAGCTCCGATCACATCCTATTCCAGTTGAAGTGCATTGTCGTTTTTGAAATACCGGACTGTCGGGTGGCTTACGTCACCTCAGAGGTCCTAACGCCAATGCCTATGCAACCAGGAAAATGGCGCAAGGGAAAATTTTGTTCTATAGAGATCATCCACGTTCCTATAACTAACCGGTGCAAAAGCAGCTAAAGAGTCAAAAGAACCGTGAAAGGGATTTAGTCAGAGCAGTGCTAAGGTACAATGGGTCTCATTCACTAAGCATGCGTATGCACAAATTTCACGCTTTCACGAACAAATCATGATTCACAAAAACTTTCGTACAGAAATGTATTCTAAATATAAGTGAAAAGATAGGACGAGGTTAAGAAGAAATTCATGCGCGTACGAATGTGTTGTGAATAAGGCGGAAAGTTTTCGTGGGAGGTTCAAATGCGAGTATAAATACGAAAAATCTACGCAATTATTAGTGAAAATGACCCAATGTTTTTCGCAACAAGAAGGATATAATCTTCAATCTGTGCTGCTAGGTGTTCACAGTCTGCTCCAATTGTTTGGTAATCTCCTGCATAAGAAAACACAAGTTTAAACCTGAGATGCCGAATATTTTCTGTTCCTTTGTTGCTTTTAAATGGACAACGTGTTCCTCTCTTACCATCTGTCTGGAGGGCTGACACCAGCAGCACTTTGCATTTAGTCCGGACGCTGTCAGTCGTAACAGGTGCAGGTGGAAAAGTGGTGAGCTTGGGGGTTATCGGGGTGGTGGGAGTTTTCGGCGTCTCGGGTTTACTAGACAACATGAAAGTGTAACACTATAACACTTTTCTATAAACGGTTTCAAGGCAACAACAAAAACAAACATTTGTGCATGAGCGCGTTCGTGGACTTCCCTATTCTTCCAGTACATATTCACAAATAAATAATAGAGTTCCTGTAGATTATTTCTGATAACAAGCAAAAGAAACCGAGAACAACCGTTTCTTGGCTAAACTTGCCTCTCCAATATTTTGAATTTAGACTGCAATACCAAACTCAACCACTAGATGTTAATGTGTCCCATACGGTTTCTTTAAATGAGTCAAAACTACAGGACCCATTCAACAAATTGTTGAATTGCAGTCCAGGCGCGTGCATCAGATAAAACGGTCTATAATGGCCATTACGAATCGTTTAATGTTGTCATATGTTTAATAGTAAGATCTAACACACCTAGTGTCACTGGATCCAGGAGAGTCTTTAGAAGAGGACAACTGGAGAGGAGATCCTACTTTTTTCTTCTCCTCCGATTTACCCTCAGAACCATCTGTGTCAGAGACAAAATACTCAATTTCCAGCAATATCTCCAGGACATCAGATTCAAAGGCACAATGATAGATTAGAGAATAAACAGCGTACCCAGCAGTTTCTTCCAGGTCTTGATAAGTGATTTAGCCAAAGTCTGTACCTCCTCATCTGAGCTCTGTTTCCGCACCGCGTTTACTGACATCCCAATCCGGGTGGACTGAAGCGTACAGAGGGAAGCACATTTCAATAAAGCAAAGAGCACATTTGTTTGAATGAAATTCAGTCAAATACAAATACATTTACAATTGTACATTTTTATCTTGTGACACTCATTTTAAAAATGTTGCACAAGCTGGGGGTAAGGGCATCTCCAATTCATCTAGTCTTGCACATCTTTAGACTTCAGGGAAAATAAATGTGTAAATAAAAGTAAGGAAAATAAAAGTTCTGCAATCATTTACTCAACATCGAGTTGTTCCAAATCTCCATAAATTCATGGTTCTGATGAACACAGAGAAAGATATTTGGCCAAACAGTTCTTGGCCACCTTTGGCTACCATAGTAGGAAAAATTACAATTAAAGTCAAAGGTTCCACAGAACTGTTTGAAATAAGAAATATGTAAAGCATTTTTCCCTACTGTTTGGTTACAAGCATTCTTCCAAATATCTTTCTCGGTGTTCATCAGAACAAATTTTATTTTTTGGGTGAACTGTTCCTTTAATAAATGTGCAAACCCCCGACAGCAACCAGAAGTGTCTTAACCTTACCACTTTTGTAGGGTTTTGAACCTGCTCCCTTTGGTTAACCATCTTTGCATATACTTTATCCTTAAAATGTGTCTGGTGCGCATATTTTAGGTTAAAATTACTTATTTTTATTGTGATATCTGCATGGAACTTTGTGCAAGCATGTTTCAATGTCTAGTCACCAGGGCATCTTTAACCACTATACAACATCGGGCTCAACAAGATCACTAGTTGTTCATCTGCTATCAATTTTGATGTATCTTTTGATTTTTATGCAATAAATACAAATAAAAAGAAATTTCTTAGTGTTTAGTTATTTCTAAAAAATATAAATCGTTCTACTTATGTCAAGCACTAGAATATTTTATTTTATTTTTTATTTATAAATATAAGAAAAGTGTGGGTGCCTTAAAATCAGCTTAATGGGGGGCCTCATAAATCAGAAAGGTTGACATCTTCTGATCTGAACTGAGCAGTTTCTTTTTCACCTGTAGGGTCTCCAAAGACATCGTCATGTTCTTCAGCTCTTGAAGCAGGTCAAGGGCGCCATCCTGAAAACCCCCCACAAAATCAGATCAATACACCGGCTTCAACGAGCATCAAACGCGATGCTTTTAACATTTCGTTTTTTAAGTATGGCATATTTGACGTTAACAAGTGCACATCTGTTGCGTTTTGGGTACGAAACAGGTAACGGTACAGACTAGTGTGTGAAGTGTTGGATGGATCACTCTTTTGTTTGCGCTGGAGAAATTTGGAGAACAACCAGCTGCCAACTCATCAAAGCACACAAACACGAGGGTAAAAGCCACATGTGTGACAGTGTATGAAGACCGAGCAGTTAAAAACAGGTGATAATCCAACTAAAAACGCGCGTGGGACCATATCGATCTGCCTCGCGCTTGTGCATTTTGGTTAATATGAAAGTATTGCAGTAAGTTTAAACCCTCAGCAGGTTGTCACAAAAGCATCTGCTTTAAAAGATAAAAATGCATCGTTTTTAAAAATAGCATTGCCGTTCCAAGCATCTAATGCTGATGGGACACTAATGCGTTGCGTTATAAATGAGATTTCCACGCACGAGATTTGTGAAACAGACACATTCATGCATTTCGGTAAATTTCCTCCACAACTGTTCTCTTTTAACGTTACCTGTTTCTGATGCTACAGGAAATCTGTCACACTTACAGTGTTTTTCTTGTGCACCATTTTGTCCAGCTTTTTAGCGATGCGCTCCACTTCTTGGTCCTTCACCATGTTTAAAGGTTCACGGTTGTTAGATGGCGCTTACGCTCGTGCCTCCATTTATGTGTGAAAATGCGCCTATCTGTGTCTCTTTTAGTGGCTGTATGAGATGAATCCACTGCCTTTCTCTGGGCTCTCCACTGTTGTGAAGCAGGGCTTATGGGAAGTGTAGTTCATACGTGCCGACGCACACAGATCAGGATCTTCACTTTGAATGAGCGATATTTTTTAAGTGTTCATCACAAGCACCGCAACGTCTTCGTGTTACGTGTAGCTGCTGTCGTCTGGTAAGTGATTCAGGATTCATTGTGATTTTTATATGAGGGAAAATATAGTGAAAATCATGGCGTTTAGTCTATGAAACTTGAACTTTTGTGATGGGAACAGGATTTTGCTACGCTGAGGCGGTGTGGTGAGAGAGGGTTTCAGTTTAATAGGCGAGTAACGGGACGATTCAGTAGAGGGCGTCATTGTAACACATCTGAAACAGTTACACGGCGGCTCTAAAATACGACACAAATTGACACATTTACAGAAAGTTCTCATCATGCATTAGCTTACAACACATAATATAGTTAAACAGCATTTATATCGCTTAATGTTAGTTAACACAACAAAAAATGATGTTCGTGTTAGTTCACTGTGACTTCAATGTTAAATGTTTAAGTGTGTATTTGTAATGTTGGTAGATAAAATGTTGAACTGTTGATAAATGGTGTATGGTTATGTTAATGTATGTTAACTAATATAGTTAACAAATTGTACCTTATTGTAAAGTGTTACTTAAAAGCACACAGTGTTAGGGCTGCACAATATATCGCAAATGTTTGTTTCACAGTATGCACATTGCAATGGTTTGCAATAACTAAATATTAATAATTCCAAATGTTATGTTTAATCAAACATCACGCAGAGAGCGAACCGACCGTGTCTGATGTGCGAATGATCAATAATTAGAAAGAATCTGAAACATGTATGGTGTCTAATTTCAGTTTTTAGATATATTTTGATATAGTTTAAGTTGACTTTCAATTCAATTAAAAATGCTTTATTGACTTTCCCAAGTAGGGTAGAAATTTGTCTTTGACGAAAGGCTCAAACACACAAATGATACAAATAATCACTTTACATGATTACATAAACAACTTCACAATAATGATATATAAAAATAATAAGATCCTATTAAAAATACCAATTGCAGTTGGGATAAAGGTCTTTTTATTCTTCGCCCTTTTCACTAAAGGCACTTTATACCATCTGCCTGAGGGAATTAAGTGAAAGTAACTGCTTTACAGACTTAAAGCGTTATCATATCGCATTATTTAGCAACTTAAATCACATTTTTCTTGAATGTAGCACAGTCTAAAATAGCTTACCGTCATGTCAAAACAATAAAAATGAAGAAAAAAGGTGCTTGAATTTAAATGAATAAGTTTTATACTGTATGAACTATGTTGGAGCTGTATGACCAGACTTATCTTAAACCCTATTTTAGATATCCATATGCTGTATCAAAAAATGTGCCGTAGACACAAAAAGGTCAGAGTGATACGGGCATCTTTTTTTCCTTATTCTCGAGTGTGTCGCATTCACTGAAAACAGAAGTGAGTGAAACACAATGTAGGAGGGTCCTTTTATCCTAAACAATTCTATCCTAAATCCAACATTTTTTATAAATCTGCAAATATGATTATTTTTCTAGCTGTACAGTCCTTGTAATGCATTACATTGACACCACAACATGCCCCATGACACTAAGGCAACATGCTGTTTTTCCCAGTCAGATACCTGACCACAACTGACCCATAATGCCCCCCTGAATCCAAATTCACACATTCACTATGTACACATACAGAAGGTAAAGCCTCTATATGTGAGTAAGGATGACAGCATGGCATGTTTCACAGCTGAGGAAACCCCACCTCAGCTACAGTATGATGGGGAGGGGGGGAGTCCCCGAAATGGCCAGCTCAGGTCTCACTCCGTGGAGCAGGAAACCCGGTCTTCATCACCCCGCTGAGGTCATCTCTGATTATAACTGGACCGGGTTAAGCCAGCCCGACAGGCTCGCTGGAACATGCCCTGTTCCTGTCATACATTCACTATTCAGAGAGACACAGGCGGTGCCATTCTTACTTTGGGCTTTTGTGTGTTTTAGAAATGTGCTGATTGACATGAAAACGAAGTGCGTGTGATGTGATTTATTTCACAGGGTTTATCAGTGTGACACTGCTGCCCTGCATTAATCTGTCATTACCAGATATTGTGTTGAACTGCTCGTAAACGACAAATTACTGTTATATGTGACCCAGCTAAAGTCCTTTTTTGGGGTTTTCTACATTAAATCATTCAACATAATGTAAAGTACATTCTGTGAAAATACATAATTGATTTCTTTAATATTGATGGGATGATGCCATTTCCAAAATTGAAATCGCGGTAAAATTAATGGTTGAAATCAAACTTCATAATTCGAATTTGGGACTTTGGCTTGGATTTCACAGACAGTGTCACATACTGCCACAGTGATTTTTATGTATTGTTCTGATAACTAATGTATAAAAAAATGTATATTCTTTAATTGTTTTTCAAGGGAAACAAGACTTCTTAGTAATGTAAGATAAAAGATGACAGTTAAAGGATCAGAATACCTCATCCTGACACACTAAAAAAATCTTCTTACTCAGTATTTTTGTATTGTTTTCCAGTAGAGATAAGATTCTTAGATCAAGATATACATTTAAATTTAGTCATTTAGCAGACGCTTTTTATCCAAAGCGACTTACAGATGGGGTAAACGATCAAAGTAATTCGGACAACAAAACTACAACAAAAAGCAAAAAGATATATTTACGTTAGAAGCAATAAGACATTACGTCTTGTTTTCTGGGGATATGCGATATTAAATTTATGCTGAATTATGCTGAAAAATATAGTTGCTTTCCCTTTGAATTAAAGGTGGGGTTGTTGATTTGGAAAGGTGCTTACTTTAGCCTGCTAGCACTGAAATTATAATCCCATCCTTTATGCGATTTGCCGTCCAAAGCCACACCTCCTCCAAACACAAGAATGTATTTCGTAAATCAATGAAATGAATTACAAACTAAATCCATTAAATTCTTCTTGAAGCATGTACATACCTGTCCAAAAGAAAGAGAGCAACCATGGTATCGTCTTGCAGACCCTTTGCCTGCAGGAGCTGTCTCCATCGTGTAAAAGCTGAACCAATGTTTATTAGAGTTTTTCCTCTTTCATGATCCAGACGTTTTTTCGTCACTGCTTTTTAAAAAACTTTTTTTTTAAAAGATTTTTTTGTTGTTGTCGGTTCCGCATGAAAGTTTGATTGTTGCTGATTGTCTGCCATTCTCCCGACATTGACACAGCGGACGTGAGCGCGCTGATGACGTATGATGTCTGCGTGAACAGGGTGGAAAATGTACACCATGACCAATCACAGCGTTCAGCCAGAACGTTTTGATTGGGCGAACGTTTTTTGGTCCTACGTTTTTCAAAGGCGATATATAATTATAAAAATATGATTTGACCACTATACTTCTTGATTGCTATCAGGATGTAAAGAGATTTCCAACCAGCTGGACAAAAAAAAACTCTGGCCAGGATCACCTATCCTGCCTTTAAGTTTATTGTTCTTATCCGTTAGCAGATTTTTTCACAAAAAATTACTTAAACTTAATTTTGACAAATCTTTCAGAAAAAGCTTGAATATCTCTAAAAAATACTAGGTTATTTTCAACCCAGTGTTGGGTCAAAAATGACCGAACCCAACCGTTGGGTGATAAATTAAGTTAAGTCAAATATAAACATTTTCTGGGATAATATTTTTAGATATTTGTACTGAAAACAAGACAATGTTAATTTTTTTTAAATATTCCAGTTTCTTTGTTTGGTTGTACCAAGAACATGACTGTTTTTGAACACACTGTATTATGTAGACCAATTAAAATAGCGTTTACTGTAAGTACCTCTAGGACTGTCAGATGGATAGAATAGTGTATATAAAACCTACTTTCCAGAATCCCTGTTCTTTTTCATAAACTCAAAAGAGTACACATTTGTTTAGCTCTGCTGTTCGCACACAAGGGAACAGGGCTGTGTTTGAGCAAGCGAAAGAGAGAGAGAGATGGTAACATCTCATGCAGGCAATATCATGTGTGCTGAGTTTAAACAGATCACTCTGTCAATAAGCACGTTTAAATTGAAGTCAGATGCCGACCACTTCTAGTCCTAAACCTACATCTTTAATCACAGAGGATATTCAACATCGCTCGAGTGAGTGCGACCTGTCCGATGCATTCTGAAAGCGTATAATACAAACAGTTTTGGCAAAGACAAACAGGGATTGCGTACTGTTTTGTTAATGTAAGCACGTTGGTATGCGTTTATTACGGACGAATGATGCAAGATCACCCTGGCGAGGTCGTGTCCGAAATATCTCCAGCACCAGCTCTGACAAAAGCTTGATGCGATGGTTTGGACGCAGCGTATCTGCTTGACCTCAAAGTGAGCTGGTCGTGTTTATTTAGCTCACCGTTGCGCGTCCCCGATTCTCTTCCTCCCTGTAGTGCTTTTCGTTGTCGTCACCTAACCGTGTTCTCACATTACCTTTGTAACAAATGGATTTTTATCTGGCCGTCCCCAAAAAGATAACAAACTTAGACTGTGCCATATTTAATGTCTAGAGTCATTTTTCACTGTGTTTTTTACTCTCTGGCAGTCCCTCATTTGGCGAGATACCGTAAAACATGTGAGCCCGGTCGAGGCAAATGATGAGTTACATAAAAACTTAGGGAGAGGGGGACTGAACATCATCCAAGATCTTATTAGAGACAAAGAGGCTTTCTCCTTTTCTCTGTCAAGGGTCCTTTCTGTCTAAAAGGAAAGTGCATGCTCTTGATTTCTAACACATGTAGGCTATGGGAGCACATAAAACAGTGTCGGTAGAAGTGTACGAGCAGCCTCAGGCATGCTCTTTATGTCCTGGTAAAGACATTCAGGTCAACAGTGATCTGCAGAGAACATAATCTAAACTCTCTTGTTCTACTTTGGTTGGTTTCAGCAATAAATACAGTCAGAACAATGTTATTTATTAGTGTTCATGTAACATGCATTGGGTTTGCAGAACAAAAGGCATGGCTTTGATTTTCAGGGAACACACATACTGACAAAAAATGTATACCTTGAATGCACTGTATATGTAAGGTTGCTGTGGGTCGAAGCATCTGCCAAATGCAGACACGTTATGTACTTATTTTGACTGTTGACACTTTTCATTGTTATGCAAGATCTGGAAACATAGACCGAAATGGAGAAGTAGTGTAAACAATGCAAGTGATGTAATGAGGTGGCCGGCACAAATGTACTGTAAATTGCTTGAATATCATGATCTGCCTAATCTCTCTCTCTCTCTCTCTCTCTCTCTCTCTATAGCATAGCTATACACATACACATACACATAAGCAAGCATGTTTGGTAAAAACATGGATAATTTTCATTGATTAATTAAGGGCTTTTATTTGAAATATCAGCAAATCAGAAGCTAACACATGAACAATTCTGAAAATCAGAAATGGGAAACAGGAGTTGATAAGAGGAATTGAAATGTAACTTTTTTATTAATTATCCGATTACCAACCTTTCGATTCCAACTCCAGAATTGGAACTGATTTTCGATTTCCAACCCTAGGGAGCTCTGGGTGGTTCTGTTAAGCGTTACTTTTGATATTCAAGGTTTGGGGTTTATTAGCTTAATGATGAGCAATAGACAAGTGATGCTTACATTAGTAAGGGCTGCCAATGACATCATTGTTTTCCCGGTTGGACTCACGACAGGGATTTTGTATTCCTCAACAGGAAGTACAATAATGCAGCCACACAATAAGCCATTAAACACACATACAACAGCGATCACAATTGACCCGGCACATTAACTTCCGGTTTCGTTAATGTCCTTTTATAAAAAGGAAATCTTCACATTTCTTGTCCTTCTTAACTTATTTATTAAACACTGTTAGCCTTAAAATCTCAAGACCTCAAACCCCACACTGAAAACACCGGTCCTAGCTCCAAAGAATCCAACTACCCCAATCCAGTAGCAAAACAACCCACATCCACTCAGTTTAATATTTCATCTCCTTTTGACAGCCACGCTTCCCTCAAACTCCAACCTTAATCTCTTCTCTTCCCATGTACTAAGCATGACACCTCCAAACCATGTACAGACGCTTTTTTGGGGAATATAACCCATGTCCTTAGCATTGCTCATGCAATGCTCAGTTGAGTTGCACTGAACACATCTTCTACAGGTCCTTCTTATTTCAACACCTCACCCACACGTTTCTTCGCTCCACCGAACCTTCAACGGCCTCCATCTGATCATTCCCTCCTCACATGCCCAGCCTTGACCCCCTCCGTCAGGGGAATTGAGCGCTTCCCCTCGGCCCGTCTCAGCAGGGTTACCGTGCTGCTGTGCTGCAGGGCTCTGTGTGGGAAGCCGTCAACTCTCTCACTCTCACACGCACCTCGCCGCTCTTCCCATTCAATGCTTCCTCCGGCTGCCCGCCTGCCATCGTGCTCACACACGCCTTTTTTGTTTTTTTGTTTAGCTCGTTTTGTTCTTTTTTCTTTTTTTCCATCTCCCTCTCTCCCTTTCCTTCACCTCGGGGATTGACAGAAGAATAGAGGGACAGTAAACCTGAGGTGTGCGCATTTCCTCCGATGCTGGAGCGCTGGCAGCATTTGGTCTCTCTGTCACTCTCTCTGTTCTTCCTCCATCATCGTCTTCCTCGTGTCCTGTGAGGTCTCCTGATACAGATCAGATCCAATTTCACACAGCTCCATTAGACTCCATCCTTTGCTACATTATGAAGCTTATGTGAAGTATACAGTACAATGCATTATTTGGAGTTTTCACGGATAGTTCTGTAACCCTCAGAATTTCACCTCTACAATTTTTTCAGCTTGAACCATTTTACACGCATCGTGTTTTAAGTCACAATATGTGAGATTTTTTGCATTCAAATATCCCAAAATGTAGCATTTTGTTAATTTTATTTATTGTGTACTTATATTATCCCAAATGTTTCCAACAATCTTTCCAGAGAAATTTGCAATTTTAACAAGTGTAACGTCCTCATTGTGAAGAAGGATGCATGTGGAGGCAGTTATCCTCCTTTTCACTTTCATCTTTCAGTCATCCGGCTACACCTTTGTTATTGTTTTGTGACCTCAAGCAGCACAAGTTACTTATTGTGCCTTTAAGAGTTCTGTTTATTTTGCTGTCCTTTTTGCTTCGTAAGCAATTTAGGACTTGCGTTTAGGAAAAGTACAGTTGACTAATGTCACTATTTCAGAATTTAAAACATGAGCAAGATGATTATTCTGAATGTGCTGATATTTATTGAATGTGCTCTAGATAATTACATTATTATGTAAAAATAATGTGTTTGGTTTTGTCTTATATAAACAAAAGAAAATATATGATGGTCAAATAAAATGAAATAAAAAAAATGATGCAATTAACAAAAGTAATTGCATTATTGTATTACAATGTTTTTATTATTTATTTGTATTACTTATACTGTAGTATTTGTACAAGCCTTATAGAAAGTATCATCAAATTTACTTATTTACCCAAAACTAATTTGTCTCCCTCCTGATAACCTATATCAATTCTAGTTGCGGTGCCACGTCACGTTTAGTTCTTCGAAAGGTCAACGGCAAGGTAAACCTGTAATCCATCTCTTTTAAAATTGTTTTCATATTGTTTATGATCCGCTTCCAGCCCCATGCTGTTTTATTTTTACTTCGCTAAAGGCACTAAGTCTTTGCATTCATCTCCACCCATGCTGATCATCACCATAGAGATTCATCCATCAACATTTCTGGATTCACCAGCGAGAAGATCTGCTCTCAGGAATCTCAGCGTATGGGAACTCTCAGTTGTGTGTAAAGTATTTAGAATGATGGATCTCGTGATCTCACCGCGCTTTGATTCAGTCAGACTCTGGGAGGGATTTTTTAACGGACAGATGAGGCTGTGAGCGGGGCCCCGAGACGTGTGGCCGTTATATATTTCGGCGTGCCTGCACACATTGTCTCAGGTCTTGTGGCATGTCACTGTGGTATTGTATTTAAAAAGGACCCCTGGGAGTGTTTGCATGTGTGTGTGTGCGTGCTGACTGGATGGAGGCCATGGTCTTAATTGGTTTTGAATATATGCTTAAGTGTGCATATTTGTGTGTTCGTGTTATGGGGTGTGAATACCCAATTCATATTACGATCTGAGCAGGCACTGTATACTCATTTACAGTATGTATATAAATTCATATGTACATATTTTTAAGTTTATATGTGCAGCATAAAGCATTTTTGCAATAACCCTAAACATCCTTTCTCACAGAATACATTGGGGAATAAATAAGCAATTTGTTTGCATTGTTTTTTTTTATCTACATACTAATAAACAAGAGTCTGGCTCTGTGATTTTTGCATCATTGTAAGTATTGTTTTTATTATTACAAGACCATAAAGAACACTTCACAAGATGGAAACACTGGTCCAGAAGCACTTCCGGTTTAATTTTTATTTATTTTATTTTTAAAGGTCTAGATAGGGATTTAAAGCAGCCCACTAGCGGTGAGTTTGAGAATTGCAACCAATCTCTCAGTCAAACACAACGGTGGTCACCGCAGAACAAAAAGATATCATCGGCTGAGATGGCGTGTCTCCTCATGTTGACGCAGGGAAGACATCAAGCGGGCATTAGAAAGACTGTAGAAAGAGGGATATCTTAGATTTATTACATACAATAAAGGGTCTGTGGATTTTAAGTATAAAATTAAGGATAAAAGTCAGGCAGGAGCTAGAACCTGCGTTAATATTATAAAGACTTTCCCTTTCAAGTAGAGACGTGTTAGGACTCCCGGTACTAAGGCTTGTAGCGGAGATACTCATAGCTTAGGAGATAATGTTACTTTCCAGCAGAGAGACGTTGGAGAGAAAATTTGTCTAAAAATCATCCCCGAGGAGGTTGCTTTAATTTGGATCAGTATGTGAGTAACACCAGACATGAATTATACATACTGTACAGTATTTTTGTAAAGCTATATCAATTTAAATGTCTCAAATACAATAAATTATTTCCACAATAAAACACTTCAACAGATACATTGTCATCTTCTAGTTAAATCACTGTTAGCACAGTCTACAATTTATAGCCATCATGGATGCCATAGCGATAATGAAATTAAAACATATTATACTATCATCAAAACTGTAATTAATCAAATCTTTCCAGAACATATTCAGTATATATTTGGCTGGCAATATGCAATCAATACAACTATTTACAATTCAACATTTGGAGAGTACAACATAACACAACTTACCATTTAATCACACACTCACTCATCACTTGTATTGAAATTTTGAACGGTCATTCCCTCAATAAAATAATGGAGTTGCTGTTTTTAGCCATTTCGATCTTGCTGTTTTATTATGCTTTCGCGCGTTGTGTCGTCCGAGCACGCATCAGTGCGTATGACGAAATCAGGTTGGGGCGAGCCCTCCCAGAGCCCATAGAAATGCATTGTAGGGTCCAAAATTAAAAAAAAAGAATCTCAACATGCAAGTCTATGAGAGCGCCTGGGGCGATTTTCAATCTGACTGAAATCGCCCTCTTTTTTCCCCTCTTTTTTCGTGTAGCTGAAGGAGGGCGGTGCACTATCGCCCACTATGGGCCAGCCGCCCCTGGTAACGGAGCAGCTTTGACCTTCATTGTTTATCTGGAACCAGTGTGCTGCTTGTATATGTGCTCGTCATGGCTTATTTTATTCATTTGCATTATTATTTGTGTGGTCTAAGCTATGATAAAGCTAAGCATTTCATGCTTGCATTGCACAGCGCATTTGAGGGCAGAGCTAGCTATCAGTAAATAGCAACGCTGTTAAAGGCATTCGATCTAACAGCAAGATAGCAGTTAGGATGAAGTTAGTAGACATTTGTGATGTCAGGGACAACAGACTACGTACTGCAGGGTAGAGGGAGAGGAAACATGCTTTGTAGAGTTGTTTGTCCGTTTAGGGCTACTGCACAAAACATGGCGGCGAATTCAATGTATTTAGGCCCGCTCTGTATGTAGATAGAAATAGTTAATTCTTAGGTAATACAAACATAACGGTTCATTACGTAAAATCTTTATACACCTCTGAAGAAATAGTTTTGTATATTATATTGCATTTTTGTATATAAATCCTCCTAAAAATCCCACATTGCACCTTTAAATCTTACATGCATAATGAAAGATATTCTTTTTGATTTGTTTATAAATGTTTTATGATTGTATTTTGCTCAAACGTTTGTGTAGTGTTACAAACTGAAACAGGAAGTTCTTCTGAACAAGCGATGGACCAGCATTGTTTACGTCATCCAAAGTGGTCTATAAAAAAAGTATACAGAGTAGATTTAAAGTATACTTATTATTATTACCTATTATTAGTTAGCAGTGCATGCTGTAGTACTTGAGTCGGGACTCGGACTTCAGTCCGTACTCGAGACGTTTTTTCTGTAGTCTCGGACGTGTCTAGGATCATTGGACTCACCAAAAGTTCTAGTTGGTTTCGACGGGGTCCGATGATATTTTCTCCTTCAGAACAAAACCATTGATAAAGCATATATGTTTGCTTTAGTTGGACTCTTGACTTTCATTGAGTTAATTCTCTTTCCTCTTGGAGTAGGTTACTTTTTGTGATGGGTGTCAAGCTGTAAAAAAAGATGATAAATAATACTAAATGAAATGATACTAAATGACTGATTTGAGTAATCTGGTCCACAACGCTAAGATACTGTGCAAATTAAACTGTGATACTGTGCCTGAATGAAGTGAATACAGCAATTATATTTTAACATACTGTAATGACAGACAATGAAAACGTTAAAACACAAGAATCAAGAACCCAACTAAAGAAAATACTGATAACAGTAATGAACTTTATTGAAACCTCTACATTCTTTCAACATTAATTGCGGTGGCAAAAGTGATGTTGATTCAATGCAGTGTCACTTACAAGACAATAAGCTGAGAGTGGGAACATTTTCCATTGGCAGCCCAGAATGTGATTGTTGTTCTACAATAAAAACCTGGAAAATCTGAAGTTGCACTTTGGCTTTATGTGACTTTTTTGAAATTGCTATACCTAAAGTAAATAAAATGACCTAATTTAATAAGCTTTTTGATCATTACAAATAAAGTATGTGGTCTTGATATTTGAGAAGGAATCTTTTTTCGGTCTCTGTCTGGACTCGGTCTTGACTTAGACTCAAACCTATTTGGACTTGGTCATGACTTGGACTTGAATCTCGTTAGACTCGGTCTTGACTCGGCCTTGACTTGTCCTGGTCTTGGACTTGTCTTTAACCCGACAAAGGTGGACTTTACTACAGCCCTGTTTGTTAGTTCTTTATTTTAAGTATACTAACACTTTAAAGTGAGGTCACTCTTAAATAGTCTAGTTCACCCTAAAATAAATAATCTGTCATCATTTACTCACCCTCTTGATATTTCAGTTGTACGACTTATTCAGTATTCACCTGTATGACTTTCTCTCCTCGGCAGAACGCAAAAGAAGATATTTTGAAGAATGTTTTTAACCGGCCCCGCATTCACTTGCATTGGTTTTGTGTCCATACAATAGAATTGAATGGGGGCCAGTGCTGTTCAACTTTCTTCAAAATATCTTCTTAGAAATTACAAGAGGGTGAGTAAATGATGACAGAATAAAATGTTTGGGTGAACTATAACTTTAACAAAACTTATTCTTGTAAGGGTGGTGTTCAGGCCTGTTTGACGCGTTTTCAATGTTTATTTAAGAAATAATGCAATTTATTGTAACCCATCATTAAGTAAATATCTGTACTTATAGTCCAGGATAATAAATGCTATCCCCTTCCATTCTCTCTCTTTTCTGTGTCTCTCACACGGATGCACATTCACAGCCATACCACCAATGTCAGCACAATTCCCAGAAACTGCCCCATTCCTCCACCACCCTCTCAGGGCCTATACAGCAGCTTCACTCTTCAGAGAATCTGCATGCTTGGCGCCAGGTCCGTGCTCACACATAAACACCCGCACATATATAGATCTTAGTCAGAGTCTAATGGTTTCTCTGAATACGGCACACACTCATTCACATCGGCTTCATTTCAGTCCCAGGTTTGTGTGTGTTTGTGGTGACCATGTGCTTTTTGTTTGTGAGTGTAACAGTAGTTTTACAACGCGAGTGTGTTTTTCCCCGCTGTGCCGGACTGCTGACTCAACAGTGTGCGCTGTCTCTGTGCTTTCAGGGACGCAAAGGCCCATACGAGTGTGTGTGGCCCCTGTGCCCTTTCTCTGCCCCTGAAGTCCCCGTGAACAAACAAGCTAACCATCGGCCAGCGCAGCAAATTCTCCAAACAGTGCATGACTAAGATTTTTATGGGTCCTCTCTATATTTAAAGCCTAATTTCACAAGCGTGTGTCTATAACCGTCGGCGTGTCGACGTAGCTGTAGAACAGCATGAATGTGAGATCTATATTTAAAGCTAATTGTCGGGCAGACGCTATGTTTACCCCCTCTGGAGCCATGTGGCTTGTCTGTTACCAAACCAAATGTTTTCACACCAAATATACACACGCACGCACGCACACACACAGTTAAACATTCTGTATTTTTAACCTTTTTCACAATTAAAGTAATTTACACAAAGTATCTGGTGTTAAGAAAACATTTTATAAGACTGAGAGGTTTGACCGGAACCGATCCTCACAGACATTCATCAATCACATACACACAGTCTCGAGTCACGCTGAGAAACCCCCCCCCCCAACTCTCGAGTATCAAACATTTTCCAAATAGCTGTGCAGACCACAGAATAGTTCCCCTCGTTTAGTGGCAAACATAAACATCAGAGACTCTCTCCTCTCTAAGACTGCTGCCGCATCCCAGGAAGATTTTCCAGCAGCCTTCCACAGCTCTACTTTCTCATTTTAGGGTACTGAATTATAGCGTTGACACCACATTGGCTAACGGAGTATCATCCAGAAGTCGCGGAGTCTGCGACATCTCACTTCAGACTGTGATATCATTAGGTCTAGAAACTTAAATTAAAGCTTGTAATAAAAAAAACACACATAAAATGCCACGGTGGCCTGAGTGACCTTGAAATTGACTGGTGATTTTACAAAAGTAAATATTAAATGATATAAATAAACATACAATTTTTAACCATACTAGTTGACTTGACAATACTGTAAACGCACTGAAAATAATTATATCCGCTAAAATTAGTAATTTGATTGCCTTATTGTTTGTATTTAACATAGATTTAATTTGGAGTAAAATTGGTGACAAAGTTTTAAATGACTTTGAATTAATTACTTCAGATTTACTTACAATGAAACTAAGAAATTAAGTTATTCATTGTGACAATGGACGTCATTTTAATAGTGAAATCATCCAATAATACATCAAATAATTAGAACACATATATAGTTTTATTGCTGTTTTCGTAAAGCTGCAATACGTAACTTTAAACATTAACATTCCGTTGACACTAAAACACAACACAATGCATTGCAACATGTAAACTACAGGTGTAACGGCTTTAAAAAATGTATACAGATAAATCCCTCATATTAATACAGTATATCGTGCACTATTTTTACTGATTGTTTACGCTGTAATTCGATGTTGGTCATGATTTTGCTGAAAACGTCAGTTCGACGTCACATACTTAAAAATGAGTAACATGCAGTGTTATATGTGTTTCAATCAGAGATGGCGATAGAGGTGGTTTTTAAGTGCTTTGTGGCCCAAACTTTACTTGCGATACACATCCGCAAAAAATAGAGTCCCTGTAGATTATTTCTGAAACCAAGCAAAAGGTATTATTTTGGGTTACCAGTAGAAGAACCGTTTATTGGCTAAACTTCAACAAATAGTTTATTTAATAAAATAAATATATAATAAAAGTCAGCAAATCGTTTATTTAAAACGATTATTATACAATCAAATATTTATGTAAGTTAAATAAAATACAAATAGTTATACTATTAGCCATTAGCCAGACAGATAAACAAACACAGACCGGGAGTCTTCAGACCAGGGGCATGCGCCCGATGAAACCATCTATAGAGGCAAAAGTTACAAAGTAAAGCTTTCAATTAATTTCATTTACATGTAATATGTGTAACATGTCATACTGCTACCAAGAAATCTATCCAGACTCATAACAGAGGTCAAAAAGTGCAACCAAGTGCAACAAATCTAAACTCCCCTCCCTCTGTATGTTTGGGTGAGCCCCACTTTGACCTACAGGTCATGCCTGACCACGCAAACTCTTTGCTGATAAAAGGTCAGCTGACGTCCTGTGGTGCGGCATTTTTGTCTCAATCTGCGATCGCTGGGCATGTGAGTTTGGGCCAAGTCCCTGTGTGTCCAACGCTGATAGCATTGACCTAAGAAATCACCAACATCTGATTTACACTCCCACAGTAGGACTACAAAAGCAGGCTGGTTATCTGCACACCGGCTCTTCTTTTGGAATTAAACAAGCCTCCCTTGATTTTTGCCCTTGAGCACAGATAGATGGGAAAGAGAGATTGGTTCTGGAAACACACAAGAGTCCCAGTGTAAGAGTTTACGACTTAAAGTGAAAAATACAAGAGAAAAAATACACAAGACAAAACAATCCCACATTTATTTGTTGTATGCTGCAGGAATACGTGAAACTTTGCACACTTCACTAAATACTACGTCTTATCACGGGACCGCATCATAAATCATGCCACTTTCTGATTATTTCCAAAAATCAATGCATTGTTCAAATTTCAGACGTGACTTAACTAGCATATAGATATAAACACTAAAAAGTCTAGATACTACGATACAGTTCTCTTTCAGTTTTTTCAAATTCTGACCTCATGTCATTTCTTTAAACCCACTTGAACCCTGTTTAACTTTCCCCTAATGTTCACCAAACTTGTTTTAATAGTAATTACTTTGAAATGATGATTGATGTAGGTTTAGCCTGTGTCAAAGTGTCCTACGAGGCAAATGTATCTCTTTTGGGTGACTATAGAGTGTTGAAGGTGTGGTCCACATTCTTAGTGTGTTTATAACGGTATTATGATACTAATTGCAAGTTTGTGGCTGACAAGATGTGGTTTACATAAAACCCACAAAACCTCTCTATGAGTTGAAGAGGAGGCTGGGTGGCTGATATAACAACAATCTATAGAGCGGGAGGAGAACTACTCTAAAAATATTGTTACATGGCAATTGAATATAGTCTTGATTTCTGAAAGATTTCTACCATAAGTCGCACAAAATTTTTACAACATTTGTTTGTATTCACACTATAACATGACTTATCAAGTTATAGACACGTTTAAAGACTGTAGCTCATAGTGCTTTACAAATAAGAATATGATCAATAAATATACAAACTAACAGTGAAAGTAGCAAACAAACTAGTTAATAAATTAATACATAAATGATGAAAGGATGTGTGTTAGAATATAGATTTTAAAGACAATACTAAGAGGTTTAATGCTGTTTAATGCACGGGTAGTTCCAGCCAGTTTGATCAATGTTTGAAATTACTGACAAAAATAACTCTCATTTTCACCTGTCTGATCAAAAAATACACTGTAAACATCAATAACAGCTTTAACTTGGTAAATGACCATGGTATAAGCCGGATAACACACGGCTAACCGTGCATTAAAGGATTTTAATGCGCTTCGCAGAAGCAACCACCCGAGACGAAGCGGATTATGTTGCTTATGTAGGTTATGACCTTTGTGTATTACATCGTTACCCAGCGTCTACGGGAACTATGCTGCATCTTATCCCGTTTTAAAGCTGTTGTTAACGTTAGCGGTTTTCGCTATTGTAGTAACGTTATTTACTTTGTACTGTAACATGTTCTCACTGGTGAATGAGACATGTTTTTAATTGGAATTGGTCCAAGAGCTTCTGGTTTGTGTCGTTCATGTGCTTTGTAGGAGGCGTGGCTTTGGTCGCCGATTCGCATGGAGGGTGGGATCATGATTTCAGTGCTAACAGGCTAAAGTTTGCATCTTAGCAAATCATCTATTCCGCCTTTAATGGATTATCCCTAATTTATATGATTTCGTTAAAGGCATTATTATAAAATAAGATATATGGAAGATTGTTTGGAACCAAACAGTTCTGTGGCACTACTATAGTAGTAAATAAATCTATATGGTACTCAATGGTGTCCCATTACCACATTCTTTAGAATATCTTCTTTTGTGTTGTGTTGTTGATACGTTTGGAACATCTTGAAGCAGCAATGAGCCGTTTTTGGTGTATAGTTCCCCCATGTGGTTGATAAGCGCAATTGTCTGTTATCAATGTCGTAAATACTATCGCTGTATAAGCTTCCACGTGGGTAGCGCAATATACGTGAATTTGTTGACTAGGCAGAAACCGCTGTGAGATAATGTACATCACTTCATAAACTGTGAACGTACTTAAGCACTCTTTTGGCTCCCACGTGACGTATGTCGTAAAACAGGTGATGGGCGGGGCTTGTGACCTTAGCGGCACACCTTAGTTGCAAGTGTGATTTTAGCTGATAGATTATAAATGATCCACCCTAAAAACAGCTCATCTAGTTTGTCATTTAGCATGGTTTATGTAAATCCACAAATTCAAGGTTTTAATTGCACACAAACACATGCATAAACACACAAACACGCAATGTCTCCCAAAGCCTTTCCACCCTCAGTAAAACATGCCTCATTGCTGAATCCACTGTACTTCCGTCCGCTGTTCCCGCACCACAACTGCTCTGTCAGCGAGTGGATATTCTTAGATCCAAACCCGACTGCTAATCAGCCTCACGAGGCGAGCTTTGTTTATTTGTGTGACACGACTTTGATTCCTCGTTCTGCTTCTTCAGATTTATTTAAATAAATCGCTCTGGCTTCCTCTGTCTCTGGCCAAGTCACTATCATAACACGACCGGTCAGAGGGCCAGAGGAAGGTAACGGGGAGATGGAGCTCGGCTGCAGACTGAAGATAGATAAGGTGTACCCTGGGAAAGTGACCTACACAACGCCACACCTCAAAACTTAGTCGGACACTCATGTTAAGCATAAAGGAAAGAGAGACAGTGACAGGCAGGTCTTTATTTAGTTACTTCCTAAATGAGGGATCCAGCCGTTTCGTCCTGGCGTTATTCAGATAGGATCATCACAGAGGAATGTGAGGCAGGCAGAGGATAAAGAGAGAGACACTAGATGAAATCTTTCTTGTTTAGGAGAGATATTTAAAGGGATTCTCTACCTAAAAATGTCAATTCTGTCATAATTTACTCACCCCAATTTTTCCAAACCTGTATAAATTTAGACTTTAAAACATGGTTCTACAAAACGTAAATTTACTTACGTTTGCACAAACACTAAATCGCACAATACAGACGTATATACAGCATCTAAGCTCACAAAACTGATATATATTTCCAGCAATTAACAACTTCAATTCTGCTCTGTTCTTTACACAAAACTGTTGTATTCTACCAGAGAGGACCGCAACGCTTTGTCATTTGGAAACTTTTGGTATTTTTTTAATAAATAAATGATTGTGATTGCGTTATGATGGCACTTAATTATCTGTTTGTCATATTTTTCTTTAGAACCTATACTGTACATATTTTTAAGAAATAGTTATGGTTACGTTGGAGGTAGGAGTAGGATTTGCAATTGTAAAATATCTTTTTAATTCTATATTGTTACTAAAATGGGAATTTTTCTTCATAATTCGGTCTATGACATTTTATGTAATTTTATATTTTCTATAAAATGGGTAGGTTTAGGTTTGATGGTAGGTTAACGGGTCTAAAAATATAAATCACTTATCGATACAATTATAAAAAACGCACTGATCAAATATGTTAATGATATAGAAGTTTTTTTTAGCTAAAAATACCAAGCAATTTTCAGTTGTATATTTAGTAATACGTCCAAAGATAACGTTTCAGCAAACGTACAAAAGTGTTGTGCTTGTAAACTTTACGTACAAATACCTACGTATAAACAACGAAACCAGGCTGGACTGCAAAGTAGAAAAACATTTTTTTTGTTTTGTTTTGTTGAAGACAAAATAAGATATTTTGAAAAATCTAGTAGAGCAAAGAGTTCTAGCGCACCCTTGACTACCATTAAAATGTTTCTACTTTGGTAGTCAGTTATGTCCCAGAACATTTCATTGCATTCTTCAAAATAATATCTTTCTTTGTGTTCAACAGAACACACAAATGTGTACAGGTGGGAGTAATTCATGACAGTATCCCTAATCGATAGATGGGTGGATATACTACTAAGACATTAACACAATGTCACTAAACCCAGGTCAACAAAAGTGCACTATAATGCACTTAAATGAACTTAAAGTATTTTTACACACTAATTCTGTCATTTATTAATTTGTACTTAGTATTTCTTAAGATACTGTACTTAAGAGGATCTAAGTGTACAAGACACCACGCATAGAGGTACAAAATGTATTAATGTGTGACAATAGAGCAGTTGAAGTACATTATGGAAGTGCACTTTTTTACATAGAAAATGTATTAAAAAATATACAGTTTTACACTTTTAAACTTTTGCTTATCTTTTGAGTCTTAGACATTTCTCACAAATGTCTCGATTAGAGTTTCAGAGGAGATCTTAACAATGTCGCAAACTAAGCTCAGATTTGCCATGTCTGCATTCAACAACGGTCTTATTTGTTTATGTTGTTTATGTTTTTATTTCTCAGAAGCAATTACAGTAGGAGAAACATAAAGACTTAAGTTAAAACTTAAATGAAATACAACTAAGAACTTCATAAAATCCGTTTTCCTGAGAGATGTTTACTTGAAATACATCAGTATTTCATCTGCCAGTAGTGGTGACAAACCAGTCTAGATTTGCAGCTCAAAAATAAAGACTTGATCCCCATTTATACAAATATGAAATGTGAATTAAAAAGCATTGACTTATAAAACCCCTTTGTAAAAGCTCCCATTCAAATCTCAGACATGAACAGTCTTCAATAAATGATCATCTCTCAATTGGTTGGCTTTTTATTTGAATGCAGGCCTGCCTCTGTGCAAATGTGTTATTGTAAGGGCGTGAATTGTTTTCTCTCTGCGAGTGAATATGCGTGTGTGTTATTGAATATTGTTAAAGCAGGGGATTCCCAAACATCGGCGGTTCCATCCATCAACACAAACTTCCTTTCATCAACCGGTCAAAAATAGAACGGCGCATGAAATTTTCATATGAACGCTTCCCTCAAACGCACCCACATAAATACAACTAATTTAGACCTATTTCAACACATCACTAAACAAAATCATGCACGCTTGCTGACCTCATTAACACTGTTTTTGTTTATCAAAGCATGTGTATGTTTGTGTGTGTTGTGTCAGTGTGTGTCCTCCCACGTACAGTAAATAGAGAAATAAAAGATGAGAGGTTCTTGTGAAGTTCTCTGCCTCTAGCCGCTGTGTCTGGAATCTTGGCCAAATTTCCGCTGGGGTGTAGGTGTGGTGCCCGACTCCTGTTCTTTCACATAGGCGCGCACGCTGACACAGAGACAGCGGCAGACAGCGGCGAGGTGGGCGTGCTGCCGCTCGCGGCGGGCGGGAGGCCAGCGAGTGCCACGCCAAACCTGGCACCTCCACAAGTGCCCCTTAGGGGCCAAGCGGATCAGAGGTCAACTGTCCCTTTCTTTTCCTGAACCCTGTCACTTCTTTCCTTACCATTCCCAGTCCATCTCTCTCTCTCTCTTTCTCTATATCTCTTGATCTTATCAGGTCCAGCGTCTTTGACTTCCTGTTTCTGGAGGTGGAACAGAGGAACGGTGTGCCGTTCACACACACACATTTACTGTGAGAATGTCCAGGGGGGGGATGCGAAGCAGACAGCCAGGCGAAGACCCCTGTCACGTATCCAACTCTTACCATCTACAAAAGGGAGCGACCTTCCCGTCCACACAACATCTGCCAGTAAATCACTGACACAGCAGAGGCATGTGTGTGTGTGTGTGTGTGTGTGTGTGTGTATAGTAAACACAAACATGAGGTATTTTTAGAGAAGATTGAAGTGATGTCACATTGATGTCAAAAATACCGCATGGCAAATCTTCTAGGACAGGCAGATAATTCACGTCAAGGGATTATTTTACGATACTGTGTGACTGAGTGTAAATGATCTTATTACACGACTACTTACCAGATAAAGAAATATTGAAGTCAGGTGAAAAAAAATGATTATGTGAGAAGTTCACAGAGTGATATGAGAAACATGACGGTCATTACTCAAAAATATTTGACCACAGAATGCCATGACTGACCAATCACAATGAAATATCTCAACCACCCCTCTAATAAGTATAAATACATAACAATCGCGCCAAAGATCAATTTCAGAAAATTATGACTTTAAACCAAAAATGTTTCTTTTGCGGCCTTTTCCTACTGAAATAATGGAACCAAATCCTCTTTATGTAAAAATAAAAGGATATTTTCTCTCGCTGTGTGATTCGGTGCGGCCTGAACTCCGATGCCTCGCCTGGATTTATTCATAGAGTGCAGAAATATTGATGTAGTGCTCAATGGGGGGAGAAATTGGTTGAAAGCAGCAGTCTAAAAATGGATGAATTGCACAGGTGTGGAAATGAGGAACCACAGCCTTAATTTGTGGCTTTTACATGGATATTGCACACGTTCTGTACACATACTTGCACTTTATACACATTCTCAACACTTACGGGTTATATCGAACTATATAAAAATACATACCGTGTGCACATTGACTTTTCGTTTTGTTTGTGGATCTGTGTGTGTCCAACTCTTTTTGTGCGTTAAGATTGATGCTCTTCACATCCTCTGAGGTTAAATGATTGGGTTCAATGGTTGTTGACCGTGACCCTTCTCAAACAGAAGAGAGGCAGGCCGACATCCCATCTCATTAAAAGGTCGCTCGCCCTGACCCACCCAATGCTGCCATGTCATATAATAGGTTGTTTCCAAGTGGACACTTTTATATCTCGGATGTTGATTATGGGTAATTTATTGTAAGGATTGCATTGTTTGTCTAGACCAGACCATTCTAGAACTAATCTAGAACTATGAACATCAACTAAATGTGTGTTTTCCATCTTTAGTAGCATGTTTATCTGTAACAAACAAACTTTTCAAGAAAATGTTTCAACAGTCGAGAAATTGACACTCAGTAATGGGGTGAATTGTACTGGTAGGTGAAAGGAAAGGCTAATGGTTAGTATTTTTGCAGCCCATACCAATATATCGATTTCTTGTCATCACGATCGACAGATCCTGATCCCAATACTGCTATATTGTTTACAGAAATGAAGAATATGATTGTTTTAATAAAAATCAGCATAAAACTAAGCAGTTTAATGTCTTTAAAAACAGTATCCCATATTAGGATACTTATTGAAACAATACAATGTCAAACTGAACATCACTGCAACACATAAGGTGTAAACATTGACCAATATGTGACTATTACATCATGAAATAGTCATCGGTTCATGAGATCCTCTAAATTCATTGAGTAGCGTTCAAAACATGATTTTCGGCTAATACTGTTCTCAGACGTGTAAAAAAAAAAGTCAAATATAAATATTGTATGTGCATGAAAGTGTCCATAAGTGTAAAAATATTACTTAACCGTGTAAAACAAAATCACATGCTATGAGAAACACTTAATAAGAAGTGATGGAAATCTCCGTTCTTCTCTTAACTATTTGTATAATCGTAATGAAGCTAAGTGTAAAGTGTGAAGTTCATTGTAATCACATCTGCTTAATGAGCCAACTACTCCCATGCTGCATTTTTCACTAACAGGGGTGTAATAAACGCTGCTGTCACCCAGCGTGTTACACTATAGTTCATTAGACTATAACAATCATGTTTAGATGAGCAATAAAAATACTTTATGTTGCATACAAACCCATACAGAGATGCACGCTGGATCACACTACCCTATATGAATAAAACAAAGTTTATAAATAAGTGTCTATAAATAATCGAAACGTGTCCATAAATGATCTAAAATATGACAATGAAACGTAGTTGTTATCAGGAGGACTTATTTTTTATAATATTAAATTATTTTTTACTGTAAAGTCAGTTTATTTAGATTTCACAACAAACACTTTGTGCGTTTAATGTGTGTGTGTCTTTTCTTTTGAGCTTCATGTTACAAGTTAACACTTAAGCGCACAGCTTTCCTTGTGGTCTCGACCTTCAATACAACCATCAAACTACTCTTCTGTTGTGTGTGTGTTATGATTTAGTGTATGTGACCTATATGTGTGTGTGTGTGTGTGTGTGCAAGCCGAAACAATGGCACGCTCAGATTACATCTCTGTGCATGTGAAGGGGGGCATTGTGGGGAGAGGCTGAACTCCCACTGGCTACCACTCCCGCCTCTTCTGTCCGAGCCGGAGCTGTGATTGGCTCAGGCCACGTATATATGTACAGCATGGGTTCATCAAAACTCACTACAACCTTCAAACTCAGCGCAGGAACCGTCCGCTCAGTCTGGAGAGTAGGAGTTACAAAACACAACCATCTGTGGGATTTTATGTTTCTGAAGCCTTAGCAAAAAGGGTGCAGCATTTCCTAACGCTTTAACCAACCCTTGAGTTACTGGTCGGCCAGTATTTGCAATAACCGCAGAAAGACACAAAAGCACCCAAAAAGCTAGTGCTGGTTTTCCTGCTTTCCAAAGAAAACAGCGTGCTTTAACTGTGCTGGTCTTGTTGGAATGAATATATCTGAGTCTAGTTGTTGTCAAGAGGCCAGTTCTCAGCCCAGCCAGGTTGTGGAGCGTGGAACATGGGGTGCCCCATCCTGCACTCCGGGCCCTGACAGGGGGCATGGTTTTAACCACAGCCGGACCACGGAGCTGGTGCCGGTGCCCGGCTCGGGAACTCGGACGGGGTCACGAACCGGGAGCAATGGAGGAGCTACGGAGGCCAGGGCAGGAAGCCCGGACTCAACCCGCCCCGGGGCTCTGACGCTGGGCTCTAGCGAGGGAAAATCAGGGGCGGATTCACGGATCAGGAGGCCGATGAACGCTTTCATGGTGTGGGCGAAAGATGAGCGAAAACGACTGGCTCTGCAGAACCCGGACCTGCACAATGCTGTGCTCAGTAAGATGCTCGGTAAGATCAGTTGCTTTAGGTCACCAATGGGGTTCATTCTAGAACATGTTCAGGGTGTGATGTCAAGTTCAGGGCATAATTGAAAACCAGTGAGTGGCTCAGATTTGAGGTTTGATGCCGTCTGATATTTCACAACTTTTAAAATAATTTATTAAAAAGAGTGTTAATGTGATTTTCAGACGTCCATGATGAATCGTTGCTTGTGTGGACTTGACTCCAAGATCAATTCATTTTATAGTTTACCTTTGCCATGTGCCTAGCAAACATCACCACATTACTTACAACTTCAGAATAAAATCGTATAATGAAATATAAATCATTTAAGATAACACTGAACTTTTGTAAATAAATATGTTCATTTTGTTATTGCATTTGTTGTTTAAATCATATTGGTACTGCTTCAAATCTGGGCCGTTTGTTTTATAATCATACTGTTTTGTTCATTTAAACTAACAAACTAAATGTGTTTATTATGATGCATACAAACACTCACACATGGCAATTATTGTAATCTTGAAAATTGTCAATTCTTCTCATGCAGCTCCAAATTACAGATGAGACAATACAAAAGCTTTGGCACGCACGATGGTAGTGATTTAAAAAATGTATTGATCTTGCACAATATTTGTGTTTCGTTGTTTCTGGGGGAGAGAAATGTAATGTTTTTGATTTTTATAAACGCATCAAATGTCCTGTTACTAACAGGGTCAGAGCAGACACACAAGCTGCTGATTGTCTGTAACCGGTGACCCAATAATAATTCAAAAACTACAGCACCAGTCACAAGCAGTGATTTGCTCATCACACACGCACATCTAGGTTACATTTATTCATTTAGCAGAAGCTTTTATCAAAAAGTGACAAATGAAGGAACATTTAACATCTTGCCATAAGACTTAACCAGAAACAGTATAGTTCTAATAAACAATGCCAAACACAAACAGTTATTTAAAGAAAAAAGCTTAGCTAACTTTTTTAAATGATGGGGATTAAGAGTGTTTTGTGCGATGGATTATATAGTTGTATAAATATTTTATATAGCCTGTATATTTATTCCACAGCCTGTTTTATGTAAAAGTTTTTTTATTTGATAAACTATCAATAATTGTGTTCCTAAAAAGAGAATTATTGCATTTTTATATTTGTGAAAATAAATATACTTAACATAGTTGACTGAGTATTATGCAAATTTGTCTTATGGTGCGACCACAGAAAATTAGGAAAAAACTAACAATGAAGATACATCTCTATTATGCTATTTCAAATGATAAATATTAATAATATAAAACCATGTAAAATTAATAGTTTGTTTTCTGGTTTTGCTATGTCACACCATAGTACAAATTTACGATTTAGTCTACCCATATACATATATACTATATACACACATATATATACACTGTATATATATATATAAAATACAATAAACATATATAAATATACTTTTTCATATACTAACATTTATTTTTGTTTGGTGTATGTATTAAAGAAATACACACTATAATACAGAAATTCTGCTAGTTGTATTAAAAAAAAAAACTGAGGTAAGATGGTGTGTATATACAGTAGTGTATAAAAACACCTTAAGAAAAAGAAATAAAGGTCCTGTTCAATACTGAAGCTATAACACTGGTGGATTTTTTCTTAGGTCAGTCCTGGAAAGCTCTGAACACCCAAGACAAGCGTCCGTTTGTGGAGGAAGCCGAAAGACTCCGGCTGCAGCACCTCCAAGATCACCCGAACTACAAATACCGCCCTCGACGTAAAAAACAGCCCAAGAAAATGAAGCGCGTGGAACCAGGTCTGCTCCTTCAAGGCATGGCCCACGGTGTCCATGGAGGTCCAGGACCCGGAGATGCCTATTCCCCACACCGCCACGCCCATCACCTGCTGCCTCCTCTTGGACACTTCCGAGATCTCCACTCCTCCGGAGCTCCAGAGCTGGAGACTTACGGCCTGCCCACGCCGGAGATGTCCCCCTTAGACGTGTTGGAGGAGGGAGGTGGAGATTCTGTCTTCTTTCCTCCTCACATGCAGGACGACGTCGGTTTGACTTCATGGATGAATTACCACCAACATCCAAACTCCGGTCACCACGGAGGCCATCACCCTCTCACCGTACCTCATCACAACTCCCATAACCTCCAGCATTCCCACCCACATCTCAACCAGAAATCTCCACTTGCCTGCCTTCCACTCCAGGAGAAATGTCTTGTGGTCGAGTCCACAAACTCTAACGCTCTCTATCCTCCCCAGCCCAACATGAGCCTACCGGAACCATCCAAGGCTCCTCATGCCCCCCGCACTCCTACACCTGCAAGTTATTACGGTCAGATATATGGGAGCAGTCAACCCCAGCCTGCCTTCACTTCTCATCTGGGCCAGCTGTCTCCACCACCCGAGACCCCTGTCACATCCTCCATCCCCCAGTTTCAGGCTCCTCAGCCCTCTCTGGACACAATGGACCACCTAGGAACCTCAGCTGAGTTCTGGGGCGAAATGGACAGGATTGAGTTTGACCAATACCTAAATGCAAGCAGGACTCGAATGAGCAGAAATGCTTCAGGTGAGGAGAGCAGCGCTTTGATATCGGCCCTGTCCGATGCGAGCAGCGCAGTCTACTACAGCACGTGCATTACGGGATAAAACTGCTTCTGATCTCATGAGTCCTGATGTCTGGTGCATATATGACCTTCTGAGTCTCACATTCAGTTCTGTTCAGAAAGTTTGAACCTGGTGTTTTGAATCCTTTTTAAGGTATAGTTCACTCAAAAATTAAAATTATGTCATCATTTATTCACCCTCATGTCATTCCAGACCTTCTGCAGAACCCAAAAGAAAATATTTTGATGAATGTTGGTAAGCAAACAACATCGACCCCATTGACTTCAATTGTATGGACATAAAACCACCAAGACATTTCTCAAAATATCTTCCACAGAAAAAAGTTGACAGAATTTTTATTTTTGGGTGAACTATCCCTTTAAATAAGGGAGGTTGTTACCAAACTGTACTGTTCTCATGGTTTAAACTGTGCAAATTCACATTTCACAGCATCATTTCTAGGCTCGATAACCTGTACTTTCTGAGACTGTGGTCAATCTGAACCGATCATTTTGCTGACTCCATCCAGCTACTGTATTCTTACGGTCTCAGTTCAGGGTACTAGGACGTGGAAGTCAAGAATGTGAATATTTTTTATACATATATATCTATTGCTTTTTTATATTTGTTTATTTCTATTTTTATAGACATTGTATATAAGGTTGTATTGAAAACTGTTTTGCACTGGCTATGGGACAACCACTCTAAGCTTTTTTTTGTACTGCACTTAATATCTTTCAAGTATACTGTCTCATGCCAGAGACGTCAGATCCGTGTAAAAACAATCTAAAGAATTTTGATAATTTGACAACTATGATTTATTCAGGGTTTTTTCTATTCCTTTATATCTGAACACATTTGAATTGGACATTTCATGTGATACAATTTATTTTGTAATCTTCAGCTTTTGAGGAACATGTTGAGTCGGCAATAACTCTCCTCTTTTGGTAATAATTATCTTCAAATAAAAAGAGTTTGCAAAAAAAATTCTCCGAGCTATTAAATCAACACAAATTGAAAACACACAATTGTAGCATTTCACTAAAACACTTTCCCACACCACAGAGCGCATGTGTTTTTCTAGAGCCTCTTTTTGCTTAAGAACAGCTTATCTTTTTATTGACGAAAGAAATTTGTATTACACATCTTGTATGAATATTTTGCAAAATAAAGTTGTCACTAAATGTACAGTTTTTGTCAGATTATTTAGTATAGTTTTTAATTTGATTTATGCAAAACGGTTCAGTTGTTTTCTCTTGCAAAAACCGAGAAAGTGAGCGAGAGAACGACCAGTTCCATGATGTTTAAGTTGTAATTCAGTCTTGTCTCTCTGATTCCCTCCTCGAAAATTTTTGATCAGCCACAAAATGAGCTTGGCTCTTTACGCTATTTTTTCCCCTAAAACCACGAACAGAAAGAAAACATTTCAGCGGAGGAGAACAAAACTGAAGCTGTCTACTCTCATGTCTTCAGACACAGAAAGGCAGCTCTGAGATTAAAGAAATGTTCCCTCATGTTGATTCACTCAATACTGGAGGACAAAAAGACCGATATAACCCGTGCTTCAAAAAGGAAAGTGGTCTTTCCAAATCATTTACATTTTGGGCAAAATGCCCGGTGTGTGTTATTCTTTATATCAAATGATACACAGTTCATGTGTTTCTTTCCTCAATATACACCCATATCATGCTGATTTGGATGTCTGTTGAATGACATATACCACCGACACTCCTGCCAAGACATAAAGTGGTCTCAGCGAGGTACTGTGCAGGTTAGGCCCGTGCGGTAAAATTTCATCCCGCCAATTAATTAGTCATAAAATTAGCAGGAATGTCAAAACAGAGGAAGATCCTGGGGAAACACGGGATGTTAGGATAGCTGGAATATCTGTGCAAACTGCAGCAGGAAGGATGTAAAAGGGAAGGGAAGAGAAGCTTTTTTCTGTCCCAATGCCTCACCCTGACCAGCCCCCTAAATGGAAAGAAAAACACTGACCAATCCAAGCAGGTCCAGTATTTATTAAATCCCATCTGCAGGTCAGCAAAACTGCACGTGCGTCTACAACAGCACATTGAGCTTTCTCATGATTGCGTTCAGAAGACATTTATTTACTCCGCCACAAAAATATCGTTGTGCCCTCTGGCGAACATTTGATAGAGAGAGCTTAAAAAGCTGCGTTTGTGAGTGGTGTGTTTTCTATTTTAACAGTTTAAAGTTTATTGCACATCTGTGGCTTCATGAATACAGTTTTCACCCCAGCCCCCTGATGATTTTGTGAAATAAAACCGATGATAAAGCTGTTACATTTTTGGATGACTGAATCATCAAAACTACCATTCCAGGCATTGGGAATCTCTGGGTATTAAACAGTATTTTGATTTCAGCAAAGAGATGTCAAGTCATTGTGTTTTGTCATCAGTCCACTCCCAATTCTGGGCCTGGAGTAAAGTACTTTTTAACAGTTTGTTCTGAACGCCTTTAATATATACAATCCATCTTTATAATATATGCAATATGTATATATATGTATATGCAGTGCTTAACAAGCTTATTAGAAAACTGTCATAATAAGAGAAAACACAAATATGGCTGCTTTAGCAATCTGTTTAAACTAAACAACTAAAATAACTAAGTAGTCTTCATTCACCAATGTTGTTTGAGCCCAAATTTGAACCGTCACATTCAACTTCCCTCAACAGAAATAAATCAAGCGTAACATTTAACCGTTAAAATTTATTGTAAATTCTGCAAGTGTGCATCTGAATAAAAAATAATAAAGTGCTTTACAATACAGTCTTTCTTATAAAAAAATCATGGACAGCAACAATAATTCTATTTAAGCATTAAAAGTACTACTGTGACTTAAGAATTTACACATACTGGTGGATTAACCATTACAGAAACATTGAAAAATATTTTGGTATTTTTGGTGGCGGTCTTATAAATTTCTTAAAGGTTAAAGTTGTTACAACACTATAAAATGTATTGTTCCGTTAAGCACAAAATAAAATATTTTAAAGAATGTGGGAGATTAAACAGTTCTGGGGCACCATTGACTACCTTATAAGTTTTCTTTATACTATGGAAGTCAATAGTGCCCCAGAACTGTTTCTTCCAAACATTCTTCCAAATATCTTTTTTTGAGTTCAGCACAGCAATGAAATGTACACAGGTTTGGAACAACTTCAGAGTGAGAAATTCATTTTCATTTTGGGGCGAACTATCACTTTAACTACTGTATTTGTATATATGAATCTCTGATAATTACAATCTCTGTTGTAAAAACGTATAAACATGACAATATGGAGGACTAGAAATATTGCAATTAATTTTGCTTGCAAGTAGAAAAGAATTGAGGAATTGGGAAAAGAAACATAAGGGTTGGGTTTATTGACTTGGCCGGTAAGCAACCTTAGCAAATCCTTAGCAACTTAGCCAATTGTCATTTAGATCTGTCTTGTGTCGATTGTTTGTGTGCTTGTGTTAGAACGCAAAAGGTCGGTCCTGATCTGAAAGTGTTTTATTATTGCAGCTGAGGATCACACGTGTGTGTGTGTTCAAACACTTGCTTCAGCTTTTCCATTAGCCTTCATATGGACTCTCCCCAAAACTCTGTCCAGCAAACCTGCGCATGATGTCATCAGTTTATTTTCTGTTTCTTTCTCCCTCCTTCTTCTTATCAGGAAGTGTGGCCCCCTACTCTTCCCTTCTTGGACAGGAAGTAACTCTGCCTCACCTTCCTGCATAAACAGCAGGATGAAGAAACATGTGTGCATGAACAAACATGCATGTGCCGGTGAACGTGTGAAGAAACGTTTTTTTTTTTGGTACAGCAGCTTGCCGGCCTACTCAAGCTAGAGTTCAAAGGTCAAATGTAAAAGCTGATGTAAGAGCTGACCTCTTACACTTGCTTCTGCTGCAGTTGAATTTGAACAAACCGAAGAATCTCGAGATCATAAGGTGTCATTTAGCGATTACAGTATGTGTATTATCACTGCGACTTTTTGCATTATGATTATTGTGAGCTGCTTTTCAACAGAATATTGTTGTAGAGGCAGAGCTGGAAAACATAGAGCTGCTGGTTGCTAGTTCCTGAGTTCTCGCATCTAATCTTTATTGTTGAGCCAGTGTGTAAGTCTCCTCTGACTTTCCTGAGCTGTCAGCGTAATTTACGAGCAGAGCAGCGCACAGGCCTGGTGGTTTGGTGGCCTTGGGTTTGTGTGACCCGCGGGTTGTGGGTTCAAACCCCGGACAGGACAGTAACCATGACCAAACCGAATGGCTGCATGCCATCCCTCTCTGAGCTGCAGACGCAGGTTGCGACCAGTGCTGGGGAAAGTTTCTTTTAAATTTAGTCTTTATATTATTGCGCTACAATTTCAAAACAAACTAATTATGTTACATTTTCCAATAGAAAGACGCACTTATGCTTTTTTTAAACTATAAACAAAATTGTTGTGGTCTGAAGCTTGTGTTTGTGAGTGGAGTGAAGTGAAGTGATACCAAATATATTTAATAAATGAATATTAAACACGCTATAATTCTGTCAGCAATGGTTTTTATGTTTTGTTATTTAATTTGTATATAATATTCTTTTATCAATTAATATTAATACATGTATTGTGATTTTTGTATTTAAAGGTGCAATATGAAATTTTATCGGCATCTAGTGGTGAGGTTGCAAATTGCAACCGACAGTCCAAAGCACTACGGTGGCTGACAAAGAACTATGTCGTCACGTTTTCACATCTTTGCTGAAAGTGATAACGTGTTTACATAAAGCGCACTGTAGAGAAGTTTGTCCATTTAGGGCTACTGTAGAAACAACATGGTAACTTCCATGTGAGGGGATCAGCGGTGTATGTAGATAGAAATAGCTCATTCTATGGTAATAAAAACGTAACTCTTCATTATGAAAGGTCTCTATACAACTCTGAAGACATATGTATATTATATTGCATTTCTGTCAATAGATCCTCCTTATTATTACACAGTGCACCTTTAAAATATTGAATTCTACTTTAATACTAAATTGTAAAAATAATGTACATTACATCTATTACTTTGAACATCTCCAACGCTGGTTTTGACCACAGCAAACAATGTGATATGTATTGGTTGTATGGGTTGTTGTTTCACATTTTGAACACATTTTGGCACATTTCCACATTACCTACTTTCTATTTAAAATATGTCAATTGTTAAACTAATTGGTAAACGTGAAGTCTGTCATGTTGTATAGGACAACCAGCAAAAGTCGGGAAGGGTCAATTTCTCCACGAAGTTCTGCAGTTTCCATGACAGCGTCATAATTGACAGCATAGCGTCTGTGAGACGGACTGCTGACCCGGAGTGACGCCTTGCTAAAGATCGTGGAGTGATCCAGCAGACTAAAACAGCCCTCATAAATGCTCTGCTCTTTTTTGGGGGGGTTGTTTTGGGTGTTTTTGATGTTTGGAGGTTATTTTTTCCTTTCACACAATTCCCCTTCTCAGGTTTCTATTTTCCCTTTTACAAACATATCATTGTGCGTCTCTGTCTCTGCACAGTCAACCAGGACTTGGCCCTCAGTGTGTGTGTGTGTGTGTGTGTGTGTGCGCAGCCCCAGCCTGCGTGAGGTTTTAAGGGCAGTGCCTCCACTAGGTCTTTAACAGAGTAATTTCAATTGTTGACTCACTATGACAGGCCAGTAGATCTCCTACACACACACACACACACACACACACACACAGTCTTCCATGTCTTTCCCAGGACCCACAGTTTCTTAACCCGCTGGTGCCAGGCGGCCGTTGTGTAACATCCACCCAGACTCTGTGTGCTGTTTTATTCCTGTTCTCATGCTGCCTGTTATTTGCCATCCGTGTAATTGCAAAAAACAACTCTGCGCCCTTGATGAGTGATGTTTTTTCTGGGATGTAAAGACACTAGCACTTACTCTCTGATTTATCTTCGCTGTGTTAAATGGCTGTTTCCGTAGAGATGTGACAGGGCTCGGCAAACTGAGGACAAAACTCTTTTTTGTGTGCATTAAGTGGTTTTGTCTGCTAGGGAAAAAAGACAGTGAGACCACAAGTGTGTGGGGAACGGCAGGGAGCCAGAATAGGAGGGTGAGGGGGGAGAAAGAAAAAATATTAAAACGATTGCAATGCTGAACGATTGAAGAAACGCTTTTAACTTTGAATTTCTGCAATAAACACAATGTTCTTGAAACTACGCAGTTCTACAAAGTTTGCTTTCAATTGTTGCTTTTCCCCATTTGAAAAGTTTGTCTGTTTATTCCACTTATTTACTCTTTATTTCTCCCCAAAAGTGCCTGGAAAGTTCCGCCCCAAATTGAACAAGACAGGAAAACAGCAACAGGAGGAGAGATGTTTCTCATGCGTTGCTTGTGAGTCTCTGAAGCTAACCACCCACTCCAGCTATTCGGCACATCAAAAAGAGTTTAAGTTTCGGATGGACGGCCAAACATTTCCTTTTCTTTTTTACAGTCCCTCGTCTTCTGCAGCTCTCTCTGACCAGCACTGGAGGAAGCATTTTACAAACACTGTGGTGATTCTGTTTCTAATATGTTTAAATGTGAATTTAACACAATACATTTATATATTCTGTTCACAGTTTTTCCTATCTTAGGTCACAGAATACTTTTATGGCAGACACGTTCCGAGTGACTCAAAGTTCATTCAAAGAATGTGTTGTTAGGTATCAAACCTGTTATATTGGTTTTGCTTGCACGAGTTGAGCTTCAGGAACGTACAAGTATGTAAATTCTAATAAATTGCAAATTAAAATAATTGAAAGAAAGAAAAAAGCATTTCAAAATATGAGATCAACCAAAAATACAGTTATTTTACTAAAGTACTTTTGCAGATTAATATTTCTATTTGCCTCCCATCAGTTCACGGTGTTCTTATTTCCTGCATTTACTCATTTATGCAACCAAATAATAATCTATAGGTGAAAATTAAACATGCAAATGCTCAAACCAGAGTTTTTTCTGTGAGTCCAAAATACCACATCATCCACGTCTTATGTTTACGTTCTACATTTAAAAAATCACACAATACTCAACCTTCAAAGCTAATTCATACAATGCGTTATTATAAGGGAATGAGGTTTGATTTTGTACCTTCATCCAGAGATGAGATATGAAAAGATGCCAAAAAAATACATTAGGGTTATGTCTTCCCAAAACACGCTGTCCAATGAATATTTTTGTGTGAACGCTGTTTTTCTAGTAAGCTTGTCATCTTAATGTCATCTGCTGGTCTAGCGGTCTGTCTTAAAATCAGCATGTTGTCACCTGTTAAAATGTGTGTGCGTTCATTCCCAAAGCAGATGACTCTGTTTCCTCTTCCTTGTTATTCCAGTTACTTCCTGTTTCACACGCAATAATTTTACACTCAAAAACAGATATAATAGAGAGAAAATGAGCGCGAGACTGCACAAAACTTCTGAGAAAAATGAAGCTTTGTAGAGTGTTGCAGATGTCAACAGGTTATCTAAAAATGGTTTAATGAGAAGATCACATTCCATTTAATAACACCTGTCAGTTGCATCTTTTCTTTTTCCGTGAACAACACGTTGTCCGCCAACTTTGCCTTTAAAACCATATGGCAGATGTCATCGCATAGCTAACTGCAGTTGCAGCCTTACCGTTAACCCTCTGCACAACATTTCCTATTTCTCAATCTGTGCCATATTTTCCTCCTCAGTCTGAGGATGTTTTTTCCCTTTCCTGGTCACGTAATACTCAACATCGCTGCTACCTATTTCCCATTACTTTGTAAACGAAAACGTTTCTCATTGTCACTGGTACAGATTACTGCATTGTTACACACAGAGCCAAGCATAATCTGCAGATTTGTTTTTTCATGGCATTTTCTGGTGAAAATCTGTTGAATCCATTGAATAATATGTCTTATGATGCTACACTAAGCAACATTCTTGTTGTTACTTAAAAGAGCAAAATCAAATGAGCCAAAATCTCAAAAAACATTCTCCTGAATTTTACAAAACCGCATTTTTTGTGAATCTAAAAACAAAAAGACGATACAAATTGTAATAGTTTCATTTATTTAGTATATTTTGGGCCTTGCTCCAGTAAAATGTAATGGTGGTCTATGGGATCCCATCCACCATATCATTCCACTAGTTTCCATTAAAACCAACACAATTCCCACTATAACCATTAAAGCCATTAGAATTTCTCTCATGGTTTTTCCAGAGGTTGTCGATCCAACGTGCAGCTCTCCAAAATGAATTGTACAGTAATACACCTTTGGTAGGTGTCACATATTTACAAGGTAATACATTCTTTCTGTATTTGGTCAGTGCTGTTAAATATTATGGGTGTTAACAAGAGCACTGGGGAATATTCATGAATATCTTGTGCTTAGTACAGTTGCCATGCTGGTTATAGGTGTTTACTGACCCGGAGAAAAGCCTTGACAGAGCAGCATCTATGAATGATTCAGACGTCAATAAAGCCCTCTAGGCCCATCTCTATTATTCTCACAAACCTCCCAAAGGAGTCTGTGTGAATGTGTGTCTGTGAGGTTACTCAGGTTTCTTTGTTGCTCCTCAGGGACAGTTACGAGTTTGTAGGAAAAACAGGAAACAGTGCTCATGGTGATGCAAAGAAACACAAGTTTGGGAAGAGAATGAGAGAGAGCGACAAAGAGACAAAAGTGAAGGAGAGAGAGAATGATGGCTGAGAGTGTCATATAACCATTTATAAATCTGCCATAATATACATCATCTAAGAAGTGTTTATCATTTAACCATCATATAGCCATCATATTTAAAAAGGGTCTCATCCTCATGTCATTCGAAACCTGATATTTGGAAGAACGTTGGTGAGCAAACAACACTGAACACATCAAGAAAGTTTCAGACAAATATTAATCATGTGCAACGTCGTTTTTTTTTGTTTGCCAAGTCATAATAGTTTTTTTTCAGCTATCATCCCTGTTAAAAAAAAAAGCATATACTTGTTTGGTATGTTTTGATGCTGGTTTGTGCTAGTTTAACCTGGTCATGTGCTGGTTTTAGCTGGTCAAACCAGCATCAAAACATACCTAACCCAGCACATGCTGTTTTTTCGACAGGGATAATCCTGGCTGACAGATCCTGGTCTCTGTGGCTGTGTGTGCAGGGCTGATGTGGAGGTGCTGAGGATCATGGGTAATGTAGAGTCGGGTTAGCAATGTGGTGTTGAGGTTGCTTCTGCTGGAAGATTATGAAGTGAGCATAGCCACACCAGTCCAGAGGAACGTCAAACAGTGGCAGGCCAGAACCACCTTGTATCTGTACATCTAAACTTACCTTTCTTTCCTCTAAAGGAAGCTCTGTGGTGTGGCATGTTGCAAGTGGGAGCCAATAAGTGTAGTTGTGCTGACCTAACGGCCACAAAACGTTCTGGCAGTGTTTTGTGCTATCATTCACACGGATTATACCTCATGCTGCCATTTAAACAGCTGCCAGACGACTGATCATTTGGACAGATATTTGTTTGTGTGTGTTCGATGAAGTCAGGAACATTAAACCCATATTTGATTTGTTAATCATTAATCTGTGTTGACGTGTGTGTTTGATGTGGATTCAATTGGTTTAGTTATAGATGTTGAGGTGTTGGACTCCACAATCTAACTTTGTATTTGCTTTACATTATATATAAGATCAGGGCCGGCGCCAAGGGGGAGCACTCGCAGGCTATAGCCCCTCCACAGCGTTGTTGTGCCCACCCACCCCCAAATGACACAGTTTTAAATTAATGTAATACATACTGAAAATAATTAATACAAAGTTTCAATGCTTAAAGAATTTTAAACGAAGTGGAAATGAAAATGGTAGCCTATGTGTATACTTTGTCAAAAAAAGATGAACCTAGTCCGGTTGTTGTGACGATGCGTCATTACGCAGCGTATTAATGTTTCTATACGTGTGGAGGGAAGCCGCTAGCAATTTGCAAAGTTACAGACGCTCGATACTTCACAAACAGTTGGTTCGGCTTTGGAAATTAAAATGTACAACCGAATGGAAGGACACAGTTTTAATGAGGTTTAATGTTCGCACGCGGCGCCATCAGCTTCTTTAAAAGGTACGTGTGTTTCATTTACTTTTAGCAAGCCTTGGTGCAAATGAGCATTATATCACAGAATAGGTTATAATTGTCAACGTGTTGTTTTTGGTGTGACTGTGTGTGCTAATATTCTTTAATTTGTGTTATTCTTGTTCACTTGTAAGGAAAATAGCATCCTGCACGAGTGTGCCCTTGCACAGATGTGGTAGTTTTGACTTTTTTGTATTAATGATATTGATTGTGTGCCCCCCCACTGGAAGCCACTAGCCCTCCTGTTAGTCGTGGTCTGGTGCCAACTCTGTGTAAGATGTTTTGTTCAATGTAACAAATTTTGAAGTGACAGCTATCAGTAAGCCTGATCTATGAGAATTATTATGAAAATTGCTACAATGGTTAAATAGTCCAACAAAACATTTTGGTTCAACTAAGGCGTTTTCAAAAAAGTCCTAAGCGATTTGTTAATTACTAGTGCCGGCATATTTTTCTGCAGCTCAGAGCGTCTTTTGAAGTTGAACTTTTCTAAAAAAAAAAAACGCCCTACATCAAGCAACTTTTTCACAGCTAACCAATGTCAAGCTAGTATAGCGAGACCAGGGGCACGTTCCATAGTTCAACTCTTGCGTCATCACAACAGGGTGTTCAACCGTACCACCGTTTCCGTTTAAAAAACGTTTTGCAATGTTTTGTCGGGACTGAACGCAGCCTTGTTGTGTTATAACAACATGCGAGGAAGGTGATTGGTCGAGCAGGATCAAGCTAGAAAAAATAAAATGGTGGCCGAAATGCTGGTTGGATCATAGTATTGTATAAATGTAAGTTTCATTTTCACTTTCAGTCACTTTTGAATGCATTTCTAGCGAGAAATTAGTATTTTAGTTAGACATCAAGCATAGTCCCAGACCAATTTAAATGCTAGAGGTGTCTTGGTCGAAAACAACTTGCATTGACACATCTTAAAATATATCATACGATTGTTTTGTCTCGAGATGCACACCTAATAATTCTTTTTTGTAAAGTAGTACACTTTTTTTCTTTAAAACAACTTAAAGGGATACTTCACCCAAAAACAAAAATTTACTCACACTTAGATTGTTCCAAACGTTTATACATTTCTTTGTTTTGCTGAGCACACAGGAAGAAATTCGGAAGAATGTCAGATCTCACCATTTACTGCCATAGTAGGGAAAATAAATACTATTGGAGTCAATGGGGGGTGAGATTTGGAAATCTGTGTTCGACAGAACCAAGACATTTATACAGGTTTAGAACAAGACAGAATTTTCATTTTTGGGTCTCTTTAAGCCCTGTCTGGGAAACCGCCCCGTAAAGCGACAGCTATACTGTTGAACTGTCCTACCTTGTCAGATTTTATCACAGTGCAAAAATGAATATAATCTAAACCACATCGACAAAATAAACAGGTAGGATGATTTTACAATGCAAAATCAGTTTGTCCTACCAGTTTAAATAGAATGAGTTCACATAGAATGAGTTTACAGATTATCCTGTGTAAAATAAACATGTAGTATTAAATTGTCCTACCAGTATTAAATAAATCTGTGGAATGATTTAACAACGAAAACAAATACCCTATCAGATTATCGTAGCAGTATAAAATAATCAGGTAGTATGATTTTACAGCGCAAAAAAGTGATGTGACATTGCTGTGCGCATGCCTGGAAGACAATCTGACAGGAAATTTCAGCGGCCATTGCAAAAAAAACCAAAATATTACTGAGTGCACTGTTACATTTCATCTTACAAATGTACAAAATAACTCAATAACATCCACCGTAGTTGATTATCTATACTGAACAACAGTGTGGTTTAACAAATAAATATTAGAGGGAAGCTGTTGACCTAATGAATTCAACCTAAAACTTGTTTCTTCCTGCATTAAAGAGGAAATTTGTCCCAACAGCAGGTGTTTCAGACTTTTTATCTATCTACACACACACACACACAAAGGTTTGTCTAAACAAACGCACACAAGCCTTTCCTGAGGGTCTGCTGACAGGATGCTGCCGCTAGACCCAGCAACAAATTTTGCGGAAAAATAACAGACGCACACACATGCACACAAACACCCCATTACTGGGTGGCCTGCAGTCTGTTTACATCATTTGCTTTTATATTTGTATATTGTTTTTTCAATGTACAGTGATTGATACTTAATCATTTATATTGTTCCAGCCACAGTCTTCCACCTGCTAGACAAATTTTGTTTGATCTCACAATGCCTCTGTATGCTGTCCCACAATGGAGCCTATCTATATTTGATATGTCTAGACAGTCTTCTTATCAAAGCCTCTCATCTGAGCAGAAAGGAAGAGGTCTGCAGAGACTTTTCTCATTAACTTGGTGTGTGCGCGTGTGCTTAGGAGAGAATTAATGGAGATTATAATACCATAATGTATTTGTTTTGTCTTTCTGTGAACGATCACGCATACTGTCATGTACTATCATGTTTAACATCCCAGCCTTTTACTGATCATCAGTGGTTTGAATCTCTGCTGTTGATATTTAATATCACCTGCCTGATGAAATATACATGATAGCCGAAAGACCGTGATGCACTTCTCTGTCCAGTAGAGGGCATTCTGGGCTATAGGGGAACTGTGAGAGTGGCATTTGGACAGGGTCAGCCACTCTTTGATTAAACCTTAGTACAACTTCAGTAACTTGGGAGTATTACACATAGTCTCCACCTCCTTCTCAACTATGCTTTTTCTTTTTTACTCTTCTTTATTATCCTTGTTTCTCTCATTTTAATCCTAGAGATTCCATTTTCAATTCCGCTACTGATAGAAGCTCTTACCCTTATGGCAATTGTCAATCTGCCACTGTCTCAATTGCCCTCTCTGTTTTAGTTGTTGTGTTATGTTGTGTTGTACTGGACAGGCAGCTGCAGCGGAGCTGATAAGAGCTCCTGACCTTGGCAGATGGAGTGACTCCTAGAGAGAGCTAATCATAGAACTTCCTCCTCGAGAGAGAGAGAGAGAGAGAGAGAGAGCGAGAGAGAGAGAGAGAGAGCGGAGAGAGAGAGAGAGAGAGAGCGAGAGAGCATGCTCGAGAAGATCTTACTTTCTATGTCACCACAGTGTGGCAGCATCTAAGTGTTCGAGACAGTGTCAGAGAAAATAAATTGTAAAACGATAGTAATCAACCAAGCGGATAAATCTTGTTTCAGTTTCAAAAGAAAATATAAATTTTGAGCTGTGAAAATATGTTTGAAGAAAATTCTGACTTTCTTAATTTTGCACTATGCAGGGCCGGCCAAAGCCTTTACGGAGCCCTAAGCAGAATTTAATTTGGGTGTCCCCCTGTGCCCCAAAAACAATCGACTATTGTCAATGTTTGATTATTTGCACGCACACTTTAAATTTAACACACGCAATTGTATAATTTGTAGATGTGTTTGCCATATGGACTGTCATAAAAACAACAACACATAAACCCTGCATTACAAGTGTATTGTGATTGTCAAAACATTTGATAATTTCATTACTTCCAATTTTAGGTGAACTGTCCCTTTAAATTATGATTACAGGACATACAAAGGTTGTGGAATTTATTGTTTAATGCATTTAACTATTTGCAAAGGTTTCTAAAAAATCATGCTTATTTTATTTTAACCACAACCTATAAATACCCTTTCAACGCCCCACAGCCCTTGAGGTTGATTTAATCTTTTTTTATTTGTGTATTTACTTAACCATTAAGTTAATTTACAATATGCACACAATTATTCTTAATCTTATCCCAAATAAAACGCTGAATTGATTAATATTTCATGAATCACGTAAATTACATATTTTTAATCTAAATCAGTATTTTGTCATTTGCATCGGTGAATACTGTCGGATGTTTCTACCGTAACACTAAACAGTTGTCAATTATTTTAGTCAGTTACAGAGTGTCGTTTGTTGTACAGCACTCTTTCAAGCCTCTTACTGAACTACGGCTGAAGACGTGACAGTAGCTCCGTCTTCTTTGATTTGATTGGTCCCTGCTCGGCTCTGTAACCAGTTACTCCCGCCTCCTTTCATTTGATTGGTAACATCACTTATTGTTATATTGCAATGCTGCCTTTGGTCAGTAATTTCAAAAATGTTGACACACACCACAGAAAAAATAGTGGATAAGGCTATTTTTTGCGGATAAGGCTATTTTTCATTGCGTGAGATGTGCGTCATCATGAATATATCACAAAAAAAGCTGTAATGTAATTTGCTCTTGGATGCTTTTATAAACTTATTGAAGGAGTTCCTATAGATTCTGGGCTATAACAGGTTGCTTTACTTTATTATTTGGTTTTCATTAACAATGCAGATCATTTATTTTCAAAAGCCTTATTGTAAAACATGTATATGTTGGCACAAAATAATGTTTCCCACTTCAAACATTCACACATTGTCAGGATCCTGTCCTTCGTGGGCTTCATGGGTTTTCGAGCCTTGTGGGCAGGGTCGTGATAGTACCATGTCTTGTGTGTGTTTTGTTATGTATGGAGACACGTGTCGGTATGTTATGACATTTCGGCGCGTGTCGCCCTTTTTTTTTTAGCTCCGCCCCCTTTTTTCTCCGTTATTGTTTCATCTCCCTCACCTGTCCTATTATCTTCCCGCTAATGTTAAGTCTTGTCACCTGCCCGTCTCCGTCCTTGTATAATTATGATACATTAGTCTTTCCCCTTTATAAGTCCTGTATTTATTCCCAGTCCTGGTCGGTGCATTGTTCCCTGTTCGTGCGTTTTACTCACCCTTGTTCGAGTCCTGTGGATTACGGTTCGCTGTCGACTTTCTCTTTTCGTGTTGGATTTATTATTTTGGATTATTCTTCGTGTTTGTTTTTCCCCCTTGTGGGAAGTTATTGGTTTGAAGTTTTATATTATTTATCGTGGTTTACCCCCATCGAGGGTGTTTGTTTTATTAATAAAAGTATTTTCGTTAAACTGCCTTCGTTTGGGTTCTGTCCTCACAGTTCCGTGACATGCCGATTAGAAGTTTTGTCAGACTTTGACAGGCGCCGACGCCACCAGACTGTCACGTTTGGTATCAAAATACCACCCATGGTGGTATCTCTCATCCTGAGATGAGAACATCATCTCAAGAGGCTGTGATGACGACAGAGCTTTTCATGATTGGCTAGCTAGATAGACCGCATGACAACGATCACGTGCGTTCCGGGTTTATTCTAACACCCTCAGTTCAACTAATACTTATTAATTCATGTTTTTAGAACCGCTTAAACTGTGTTCGTAAAATATGTTATTTTGTGTCATTTAATAAATAAAAAATTAAACAAATACTGATTCAACTCCGTTTGTAATTTAATGCTTGTTTACCGTGATTTTTAGGCACACAGTGCACTGTTAGCACATAACATACGCAATAAACAGTTTTTATGGTTGCTACTTTTTAATTAAAATGTTTGTTTATTGGACAAATCCACTATTTAATCCACATTTGAACTTTGAAAAGGAAACACAGGTCGAACACACCTATTGACTTCAATTCATACGAATAGGAATGCATTCACATTTACATTTATGCAGACGCTTTTATCCAAGGCGACTTACATTGCATTATCCAATACATGTATACATGGGTATTTGTGATCAAACCACAACATTGCGTTGTTAACGCAATGCTCTTACCACTGAGTTATAGGAATGCTTGTAATTTGCAAAATACTGCAAAGTTGCGCATGCCGCTGCGCTCCAAAGTTCAAGTTTGATGAACTCTGACCTGTAAATTCGCATCACGTAAAAACGTGTGACCAAATAGGCTTGATCGACTTGATGCGGCGCGGATGACTTGAGAACGCATCGGGTGTTGCGCGAGAGCAGGTAAGTTAGAGAGAGAGAGATCATTTTGCACGCAAAACGAAAATAAAACCGCTAATGAAGCAGGCACTCCTAATCAACGTACACAATGAAAATAAACAATCGACTCTACATATGGTTATCGTATTTATCATTTTTATTTCACTTGTTCTTGTTCAGAAAATTAAGCATACACTCGCATTAAGGAAATGAGCGCTCAGACGCAGCCGGCACGCACGCACGTAACACTGCGCTGAACATTTAAGTTTGTTAAGGCGCTTGTGTTTTCTGTCCACCAATGAATAAACAAAGTTAGTAGTGACATATAAGACCAGTCGATGGACAGAGGTGAGCGAACATCGCAGCAGAAGACTGATGCGCATTTACATTATGTATTATTGTGTGATCAACATTATGTAATTCTTTCAGTATCTCTGTTTTAAGTAATGATGCTCTAAAAAATATTTTTGTTGACTTTTCAAGTTTTGTTTTTCTATATTATCGAATGGTCTTGTTAATGGTAGAGGCCTCGTGGTTTAGGTAAATTATCACACTGCATAAATAAATGATTATGTGTTTGATGAGGAAATAGATTAAGCTGGTAGTAATAATAATGATGCAGTTATTTCTATAGTCTTTTTACTTTTGTGTAAAATTTCAACAAAATGCTGAAATTGAGAGGTTTGGCCTTTTTTTCACTGAAATAAATGTTTTTTATTACATAGAGATTAAAGTTCCGAAAAAAGGTATTGGTACCGGTTAAAAAGTGAACAGTACCCAACCCTAGTTGTCGCTATGACGATCGCGTCAGCCACGCTTCAGACACTCCCTCCGTCAAGCATTGATGCTGAAACCCCGTGTGAATCATGCGTGATATGCACATGAAAAAAACTGAAAGGCGCGCACATAGCGGTCATGTCTAGCGCATGCTATTTTGCGGCCTGTAGTTCCATCCTTTTAGATGCACAAGTGTTGTCAGGGATCAATAGCGGTGATTTGAGTGAGAGTGCCTACACCAGATGAAATTTCAATGTCCTTTATGAACACACTTTCTTGTCCTTCTTGTTAATGTCATCTCATTCTCTTTTAGTTTTAAAGCAGACAGTCGCTCTCTCTTGGGGTAGGCTGTGAATGATGATAGTCTCTTGCTTCAGTGCTTTGATGAGATTTTGCAGTATGTGCAGACACACTCCTTTTTATTTATTTATTTTTTTGTATTCTCACTACACCTGCCAGATGTTGGATCAATGTGCAACATAAAATGCAGTTTTACTGGCAGAGGCTGTAACATTGTTGACTTTGATCAATATTTGTATTTGCTGTAAGAAAAGAACACAGGTCCAGTGTATGAAATGTATGCGGCATCTTAGCTGTGAGGTTGCGAACTGCAACCAATGGCTCACTCCACCACTCACCCACTCCCTTTCGATGGACTACGGGCTACGGCAGCTGACACAGAAGGAAGATGTCATCACATTTTCATTTCTTTGCCGAAGGAGATAACGTATTTACAAAACGCACTCTGTGGAGCAGTTTGGCGAATTTCATACAAGTGGACCCGTGTTGTATGTAGAAATAGTCAAATGTAAGGTTACAAAAAAAGAAAAAAAAACGTAACGTAACGCTTCATTACGCCTTTTATACACCTCTGAAGACATAGTTATGTATATTTTATTGCATTTCTGTGAATAGATCCTTTAACCAACCTTTAAGGATTGGTTTCTGTGACACTTTAATTTTTCTCAATTGTTCCCACATAAAATCCTGGACAAAGGAAAATATTAAAGTGAGAATTACAATTGAGATCATTTTGCCGTTTTCAAGGGCAGTTTTACCAATGTTTGCATGAGACTCAACTTTAACCTGTAATATATTTTGTTATTAAAGCAACAGCTGAAAGCGCATTTACTCTTGTGTTGTTCCCAACCTGTATGACCTGCTTTGCTTTGTGAAACAAAAGAAAAGTATTACAGAATGCCTAGAGTACCTCTCTATATATTTTTAAAATGGGCAATGGGGCTGTCAAGTCCCCAAAATGACCAAAAGCATCATAAAAGTACCAGAAGGCAATCCATATGACATGTGCAGTATATTCCCAGTGTACATTAGATTTGTGTGCGAGACAAACTAAAATATAAGTACTTTTTCATGCTGAAATTATGATACTTTGAGTTAGGTTTGACGGAAAAAAGATAAAAAATAAAACATTGACATTATCAGTGACAAACTCTGGCATAAGTTATGATGCTTTATTTTTTTGAGCTTTACAGTCCCAGTTTTATTATGAGAGACCCTGGACATTCGGCAATATATCATCTTTTGTCTTCCTCAGAAGCAAGCAAGCCTTGCGGACTTGGAATGACGTGAGGTGAGCAAATGATGAATTTTTGGGAGAGCTAACACTTCAACATTCACATAGACACACCTACAGTGAGACTCTTCTTGGCTTAAACCCAAGCCATTCATCAACATCTTTATGACATTTATCATTTTTTTCTGTAGAAATAATAGATTTTCAGCATTACAGGTTCTCAGCATTCTGGCAGAAATTCACACTACCACAAGTGATTCAGCATGATTCACATCACCTCACATTCCACTCCCCCTGAAGTTAGTGAGAATTAGACTTAGCTGTAGACATCGAGCCTTGCTGCAAATGCCAAAAGTGCTGGTTCAGTTTTTACCTGCGTCCCAATGCCGAATGAAAGAAAACATGTTATGATAATATGAATACGTAGTAGCAGACAACACAACACATTTGCCTTTAATGCTTCTTGGTTAACATGCTTAATTCTGTTTGCGTGTGCACCTTCTTTCCTTTGGTCGAGATGGTTTGACTTGAAGACACTTTTGATGAACCAGCAGCAGTTCTTCTGGGCACAAACCACCTACAGCTCGTCTGAGTAATTAAACTAAAGGAATTTAAAAGGCAAATGAAAACACAAAATGAAATAAATAAGGGAGCAATAACGGCCACTCAATAAGTCGAGAGTGCTGAGTGCGAAAGTCCGGGAGGGGCTCGCGTTTGGCCCGGAGAGTCGAGAGACTATTTTCATTAGGATATAGGCCTGAATGTGGCAGAAATGCTGACAAGGGCATCCATAGCTTCCTGAAGCTAATCTTCTTCACTTGATAAAAACTTCACCCGCTGCTCTGTTAACGGCACATTAATTCATTGCCGAGCGGTCGGCGTTCCTCTCCACCCTCGCTTTCGCTACCCTTCTGTCTTAGTCTGTCTCTGTTTAACACTCATGCTGCAGCTCTGTCATTTCTGCTCTACAGTACCAAACGGCCCTGCGTTAAAAATCTATTTCTTTTGTATTTTTTCTACTTCGAAAATTGTAAAAAATATATATTTGTGATGTTATTTTTCAGTTTTGTAAATTTAAACATTGATGCAAAAAACTGCAAGTATTGATGTCCAGCAACATTAAATGTTCATTGTAACATTGAAAGCATGAAGCTGAACAATATAATCATATATAGTTAAAATGTAAATTCGTAATAATTTGTCTTTCTCCACCCATATCACTTTTTTTTTTTTCTCCAGGGAGATGTTCTGAAAAAATGTTGATGCTCGTCCTTCAACCACTGGCAGCAGTCATCAAACCTGACACGAGGTATCTTGACGCACCAAATACGAATGTGCGTGAAAGTGATTTGAGCAGCGTCAACATTTCTTTAATTTGCGTTTTACAAAAGTAACTCCGTCATATGGGTTTTGCACCACATGAGGCTGAATAAACCATGACAGAATTGTTCTGTCAGGACACATTTAATTGAGGAAATTTATGCGGCTCCCACAAGCTGGTGTATTTAGTGCTGCTGAACAGATGTGTCTCATTTGGAGTTAATACATTGGTTTGAGTGTTTGATATCACAACACACCGTTCTGCACCAGAAATCAATACTTACAAATGACACATCTTCCCGTTTTGGCTGCTAAGGGAGGGTCAAACATTACAGTTTTGTCTGTATATTTTCGTCATCTGTAATAATTTCTGGAGGTTCTAGGGATTGTTTGTGACTAAGACCAACATTGCTTTTTCTATTAATGCACACATGTTAAACCTGTTACTTGGCCACACTTTTTGAGCTAGGGGCGACAATGATACCTCAAATTCTGCTGTTTATTGAGGAGAGGTGTTCTATTACTTTTAAAGGTGTCAGACTTCATGCAGTTGCATGGGTGATGCTAAAACATTTACATTGCATTTGGCAGACACATTTATCCAAAGCGACGTACATTGGATTTTATTATACATTTATTTCTGACTATGTGCAATCCCCTGGGATTGCTAGTGCCATTCTCTAACCACTGAGCCACAGGAGAGCACAAACGGTGTAAAATTTCCTAGACTTGCGTTTGGCTTAAGCCACAGAAGTGCATCCAGTGATCCAAATATTATAAACACATGGTAAGCTTTTGTGCTGTCAAGCAATCACATAATAATGTGCTTAAAATAAAACACTTGACATCATAGCAACACCTTGGCAACAACAACCTAAAGCATTGTGATGGCTCTTGGTCACCATGAATGTACAAATCAGTTTGCAAATCGGCATGCCATGTAAGCACGTGTAGTTATTATTCTTTCACATGGGTGCCGTTCAAAATGGCGACGAGCCTTTTCATGCATGTGCCCCATGCATCTGTGAGGACGGTGGTTAGAGCCACTCGATTAGGTGTGGGACACCCGGGGGTTTGGTTCCCGTCTCAACCATTACTTACTATGGCTAAAGTACACCGTTATGTGGCTTACATATGCGCTATACTGTTACTTATATTATACGGATATAAGGGTCTGTAATACCTGTGTTATACCTTTTGGCTAAAGTGTGCAGGCTTTCCATCAAGTGGCTTGCTATACTCGCTGTTACATACCCCGGCATGTGCAGTGGGTTGTGACAGCAACACTGCCCCTGTGACTGTGTATTTGTGCTTTTGCAGAACAGACCTCCAGCCCGGAGCTCATTGTTACTCATGCACGCTGTTGTATCTCTTGGGTCCCAGCCTCATATTGGACTCCAGGAGACAGCGGTGTGTTGCCGCGGAGCACACCTATGGAGGTTGACGGTGCGGTTTGGTTCAATTTGTGCTTTAGTTATATGCACAACCTACACTACCTATTGTTCTTTGCCTCCATGGGGCACGTTTCAATAAGGAGGTTCAACCAACACCGAGTTAAAATGTGAACTCTGAGTTGATGTACACTAAGATGTGAAATTTTTAGTTTTTGGTTTCAGTACAGCTGATTTGAGTTAGTTTAATCAACTCTGGGTAGGCTCACCTTGAGTTAAATACGTGCATCACGACTATGAAAAGCCATGATCAATGGAGCTCTGATATTACAATTCACCATGGTAACGGCATCAAAAAAAGCAACATGGCTACAGAAAGCACTTGAGAGCGAGGCACACTTTCCTCACCGCTCTGCATACATCATTTACTAATGTGATTAAAATGACTTAAGTTTAAATGAATAAATAGATCAATGTACCAATAATCAAATACAATTAATCTGTTAAAAAAATCTGAAATAATAAATAAATTCTTATGGTCTCAGTCCCCATCAGTGCTCTAGTGATGAGTGTGACATGTCATGGTTTATAGGACACTTGTTAGGGTATAATAGTCAGACTGTTTGCTGTTTCGAACCCTGCTCTGAGCAGATTTGTGTAGTAGTGGCTGCACGTCTAAATTGATTGTTTATTACTTTTATCTGTTCATTTCTGCATTTATGTCTGTATTTATTCATTTCTTTATTCATGCACTTTATTTATACACTTTATCAAGTGATATCTCATCCTCCATAGAAAACTACCATTTGTGAGAAAATGTAGGGGAAAGAATATGCTCTGATGTAGTACACGGCCACGATGTTTGATGTTATTGGTGTAAGGATGGATGAGATGTTTTGATATATATAATTCACTTTAAAGAAAGATGGTACCGTTTTTAAAAAAATACACGGGGAAATGACAAAATTCGGGTCTAAACTGCTCTCCTGAAATCACAGTACATCCCTATGAATTAATGCAGCCTCTTCATACTGAATCCTCTATAAAAGCACATGACATTTTAGTCACTGAGATGGTCTCTGTTATATCAAAATGTGTGCCATGAATGACTGTATTAAATGAATGAATCAATGAGGTACACCCCTTGGACTTTAAAAAGGGGGAGGAGATCCAAAGAAATGTCTTTTCCAAAGAAAACCTGCTCCCGACCAGGTTTGGTTCACAGAGTAAGTTACAATGGTTACTGACTCTGAGTATAAGTTACCTCTCTTTTAGAAACGGGCTTGACTTACCCCACTTTCTCGGTTTGACAAACCTCGCATTCTAAAACGCAAAACCCAGAGTTTCCCTCATTTCAGGGTTAATATACTCCAGATTTTCACTTAACTTCCTATCTGAAACAGGCCCCAGCTCTCGGCACGGAAGTGACCTGTTGCATACTTGATACATATTGGGTTTTCAGTGCTAGCCGTCTCCCCTTTATCACATTTTGCTTGAGCCGATGGCCTCGTCGGACGCTGCCTGTTCAAGGGGGCGGTCCTCCCCCTATCAATTACACAAGACTGTGCTTCACATGACTGCGTGTTTGCTGTCACTGTTGCTGATCAGGTTAGGACTTGCATGGCCCTGTGCCTTATACAGTATGTGACCGTGTCCTTCGCCGTCACTGTCTTTACTGCTTGGGGATGCGGAAATGCTAGGTTGCGCCTGTTTCCATCCTCATAATGTACACCGGTTGCATCGTGTTATTTATTCTATATCGCTGGCTGCATGCCAGCACTTAGTGTACAGGGTTTGTTACTGCCCTGCTTGGCCTCGGCACTTGTTGTTTATATACTTTTGTTTATTGCTACCCTGCTTAGTGTAATGGCATAACGTTCTTTTGAACTATGGTGGTATTGTATTCCCCAGAGTTCTGTGTGTTTTGATTGGATCCTGTAGTTTTATTTTTGGTATCCAATCATCTTAGAGCCTTTGTAAGGCGTGCGATGTTGGTGGGAGTTGTGCTACTGCCAAGAGTTTTGTGGTACACTTTATGTGTTAGCTCGGCTAAAGTTGAGCTGTTTTTCGCTGTTCTCAGGGTGGGATTGTATACAGTCCCCATAGCGTAGTTACGCAATGTCGAGAGACCGCTCTCGAAGGGGAACATCTCCGGTTACTGTCGTAACATTTGTTCCCGGAGACATTGCGTAAGCTGCCGTGTTCACTGTTTAGATCAGCTAGTTTGTGCATTCAGTCACATCGTTTCCTTTTCATTTTGCCACCTGTGCTTTTGCGACTCGGTTTTTCCTTTGCGCTTCGTTTTTCTGTGCGTTTGGCTTTGAGGCACTGGTTTGATGTGGGGGCGGAGTCAACTTATTGGGGCGTGTATAACGGGTCTAGGCATGCCTTCCTCGATACATCATAAGTGTGAGTCGCAGACTGCATGGAACAGATCGATCGTCATGACAGAGCAGAGGAGGCAGATCTCAAGTATGTCTAGGAGATTGTTTTTACAAATGAAACCTGTGATGTTTCTGATGGGTAACTAAAATGTATATTAACACTTTTGCTCAAGTTAAAGAACTTAGAGATCAATATATGCAGTGTTTTTTTTAGGTAGTCTAAATAGCTGCTACATGTATTCTACAGGCCAACAGACAACGCAAGTGGTAAACAATCTGACAAAAACAGAATGATCGCGTGAGTTGAGCATTGGATGTTTCATTGCATTTCTTCGAGAGCACAACAAAACAGAACAAACAACAGAATTATTAACTCCTTATTTGCGCATTAACATCTGCATCCTCTGCTCTGCCATGACGATCGATCTGTTCCATGTAGTCTGCAACTTATGACGTAATGAGGAAGGCACGCCCCAATCAGTTGACTCCGCCCCCACATCAAACCAGTGCCACAAAGCCAAATGCACAGAAAAGTGAAGCGCAAAAGATAAACCGAGTCGCAAAAGCAGTATTAAAGGGGTGGTGCAAATGAATTAGTAGGTACTGCAAAGGAAAAGATGTGTTGTTAAATCATTGCTGCTAAAAAAAAAAAAATTTTGAAAAATGTTTTATCGCCCCGTTATTTTTTTTGCAAAACTTTATTTTTGTTTGCTTTCTCTCAATACCCAATTTTTATTTAGCAAAATTTTTCATTTTCTTTTGCAAATATATGCGGCACTCAATTGACTCCATAGTTCTCTGTTATAGCTTTTTTACTTTTAGAGTGAATATATCTAAGCTTAATGATAAAAACCTAATTGAGATTTATCCATTTTTTGCGAACCTTTATTGTTTTCCCTATTGACAATTTACAGTATATAATATTTAAGTTGAGTCCTTTAAAAATGTTCAGTTTTCCCAGCTAATTTTGTTGTACTTGTGCTTTGCAAGCTACAGTTCTACAGTACTTTGCCAACACAGAAAAAGAGAAAGAGATTTCCCTTCCACTTCCATTCTTATGTTCTCTTTTTATGTTTCCAGCATTGAGTTTTAAGAGCTGACTTACCTCATGCCTTTTCTTTAAACTGTCTTCCCCCTAACGTCAGGCTGTCATGGTAAATCACCGGATCCCTGAAGCAGCAGTGGCTTCACAGTCGTCTAACTGGGGTGAGAGGACCAGACAAACAACGCAGAGAGGACACGGCAGCTGACAGCCTGCACGAGATTCCCATCGCTGACAAGCAAACAAACCAAGCGCTTCGAACGCCATATTTGTGTATCATGTCTTATGCGCACCATGACAAATTGCCACTTAGAGAGCCTGCTCTTTCATATCACATACATATTTAAATACATTTGATATATTTTAAATATGATATAATTAATTCATAGTGCCGCACACTGTAGGTTTTAAGACTGTAGCTGTGGAGATGGCAGACGTGCTGACTCCTCAGTGTACTTCCTGACATCAGCGTATCAGTGTTTCAAGCTAAATGTCATACTGCATCTATACTAAACCGCTCTCCATTTCTGAGTAAAGTGGCCTTTCCTTTGGCAATGTTTTGACAGTCTGTCACACTCGCAACATATGTAACATTTAGTTATATCTGTGGCTGCACTGTCGGTAATATTAACATATATAAAGCTCTGAAAGATCACTCTATTTATTATAACTATTTGTTGATATGTGCTGACCTAAAATGATCATTTTTGTTATGTTCTGTGAACTACTTACAACATTTCTCCCAAATTCCAATAAATGTTTTAATTTGCAAAATACTAGTCAAAATAACAAAAGATACAGTATGCAAAGTTTTCACACCTCGAATTGTACAAAGAAAACAAGTTTGAATTCCTTTCTAATCAACATAATACTAATGTGTTTGCATATTTTTTGAATAATAAAATATAAAAAAAACAATAACCACAGCCTTCAATCATCTTGGCATTCTCTTAGTCTTTCACGTTGCTATTGGCTGACTTTATATGAGGATTGCTTTTGTTGGAATATACAGCGGAATGGACACAATTGACATAGAAATTCTGTTCAATTACTTTTCTAGAGTTGTGTATTGTAATAGCTTGTTGAGAATAATGAGAATAGCTGAGAATAGCTTAGTATACATTCACAAATAATTCAAGGTCCACTTGTAAACCACCATGTAATTCTTTTGATCTCTAACCCTAAACAACTATAAAATCTATGGGTAAAATTTAAAACAAAAGTAAAAAAGCAACCTAAAATATGACCGATACACTAGTTGGTAAATCTAATTTAGGGTGTGCTCACATATGGCATGTTTGGTTCGATTAAAACAAACTCTGGTGCGTTTGTGTAAGTGTGAACTCATCTGAACCTTGGTAAAACTATCATCATATGTGCACACATACATTGAGCATGTATAACAAAGCACACAGTAATGCCTGTGTGAACGCTAAGCAAACCAGGACTAAAATGTTTTAGTCTGGAACAAAATAACCAAGAGAACCGAATTACAAATGTGAACATCCCCTACAGTACATCATTCTCAAGAGATTATTTTGGATGTAGCTGTAGGCTAGGTTAAAGCCATAGTTCACCCTAAATGAATTCTGTGATTATTCATGTTTTATACCTGCTGTTGTGCACCTTTTTTTTTAATGTACACCACTTTTTTTCTATACATTGTTAGTCAGAAATGACATAAAATACCCCATTTATAAAGTATGAAGTACTGGAATTTAAAACGTAATAGGTTTGCAAACAGACTCACAATCTGGTGTTTAAAGCAAACAATGACTAAATATGTCAATGATATATGCTGTCATTGACATTACACATTACGCAAGCTTTTGCCATGAAGTAAATTCTCCAAAACTAGTTAAATGTCACCAGATGTACGTTTTAGAGCAGGATGAAAGTCACTCCCTTTGAGAGAGTGTTGTTTGGTTATGCATTGTCTTCAGCTCAGAGCATCTTAACGGGACCTCAGGAAAAGATGAGTAATATAAAATTCAGCAGACACAAGAACCAATAAAAAGGAATGCCATTCAAATCATTGGGTTCAAGATTATGACAGACAAGCTGAAAAACAATCAGCCCATTACTCTGACAGATGCTTCTGAAGACAGACGTTTGTGTCTGCAATACATGCAGTATATCTCTCACATTAAGCTTAGGCTGAAATGAAAGAGTATGTATACTTCCTGAAGTGCTGTTGGTTGAGTACGGCTCATGGCATGGGTTTGATTCCCATGTTACCTACTAATAAGGTTTATGCTGTCTTCTGAAACATAATGGTCCAAGTGAGCTATGATATTTGAGATAACAATCCCAAAAGGAGCTGAAATCTTAAATAAACTTTGCCTTGATTATGCTTGACTCAGTGGTTATAGACTGAATAACAGAATAGGGTCAGAGTCAAAGCAGATGCCGCACAGCTGATTCGCACAGTAATGCTAAGTGTTATTTATCTCTGTTGGAAGTTAAAAAGCCTACACTGCAACTCTGCCAGTAGAGATCCCAAAGTAAGCTAGAACCCTAATTGACTTAATGGAATGAGTGTAATTAGATCTGCTGCTCATTTCTTATGGGTTACGAACGATGCTTTCGGACCTACATTCTGTCAGATAAGGGTTTTAGGTCAGGATGGATGGAGCTTGGGATGGATTTTACGTCAATTCAAAAACCTGTAAACTAGCTCTTAAAAAAAGGTGCTTATGATGCCATAGAAGAACCATTTTTGGCTGAATGATGGAACCTGTAATGTCCATGGAACCTTTCTGCTTCACAAAAAGTGTTTTTGTAGTAAAATCTGTTATTTAGATTATAACAATATTAAGAAAGAAATGGTTCTCCTTCAATTTATTTAAAAGGGGGGGATAAATGCGTCTATTTTATAAAAATGTTCACCTTTATTTTTAGGAGTCTACCATAAACTGTCACTATAAAAAACAGAAGCTGTCACGATCTTAAATATTGAGTTTATTTATCCCATGGAAACCATAACAGCGTACAGGTAACCAACACATGATTGAGAAAATATTGACTGAATACTCATTTTGGGTGAACGGTGCATTTAACCAAGTTCGAGTCAATATCCACAAAATTGCTTGAGCATTAGCTATGGTACATTAGATATGTCAGAGGGGCTCTGCATGCAGCATGCAGCTCTGCTGACATAATGACGGCTCGCCTCGCGCTGTCAAACGTTAAATATCAAAGAGAGAGAGAGTCCGTCCCACTAATCAATAAACCATTTTCAATCCTTCACCGCAAAAACACTTGCGCAATCATTCTCCGTTTAAGGAGCTGAAAGCACATGGAAAATATCCAATGTATTAAATAAGCAGCTTGAATGGACGCGCTAGTTTTAAACGGCTCGTGTTCATTGATCACTTGAGGGCTGAATGGAACGCGCGTGTCTCATTTGGCGCCGTTCAGGAAAATATGACTTCCGCTTCAAAGAGCCTGTTAGCTAATGAATTCCTGTTTTTAGTTTATCCACGGTTTAGTTTAGCTTCAGAAAGATTACAAACAAAAAGCTAAATTCGTTTAACCCTAAAAACCACGATTTTCTCTATAACGTAGGAAACGTATAGGCTACGTGCCCATATGAAAATTAAACATAGGCTTAATTATACTTATGCAAATAGAAAACTTGTTTTTATGTCAATGAATTACCATTTGATTGATCTAGTTGAACTGCTGTATGTATTCAATGGTACATGTGGCTATGGTTTCCGTGCTGTAAAACATTGGTTACATTTTCGTATGAGTAGGTATTTACGGCAGGCTAATTCTATTCAACACATGTTAAACAAATGTGTGAAACTAAACGTCAAAACAGCTATGCGTTGAGATGGACAGCAATTCCTAGAATGAAAGAAAGAACGAAAATAGACACCACGTTTGCATTTTACACGTACAGTTTGCTATAATTGACACTACTTCCACTGGGTTTTATATAGGCCTACGTTTATTACGGTTGAGTCAAGCTCAAGTGTTGCCTATCGTGAATTTGCGCTGCTTTTGCTCAAGGTCGAAAAAGACACTATATCTTTGTAGTGCTTTGAAATAAAGCTGATTGTATCCCAAACCAATTATTTTCCCGAGATTTGTCCGTTATCCCTCCCCCTTCTCTCTCTCTCTCTCTCTCTCTCTCTCTCCCCTAACTCTCCCTTGAGCTTTCACACACACACTCCAACACATCCCCTCCCCTCTCATTGCACTTCGCTTTCCTTTGCCCGCTCGCTTTCTACAACAAACATGGCCGCTAAATCGGATGGAGCAGCCGTGTGTGTGAGCGAGAATGAGAGCGATTTGCGGTGTCTCGTCGGCCCGGAACAGAGCGCGGCTCGCCCGCTCACTCACGCCGACAAGCGCTTCACGTTGCTGGACTGCTGCTGGGTGCTGTGCGCCCTCCTGGTCTTCTTCTCCGACGGAGCCACCGACCTGTGGCTGGCAGCGGACTACTACTTAAGGCGGGACTATTGGTGGTTCGGGCTCACGTTGGTCTTCGTGGTGGTTCCGTCCGCTGTAGTCCAGGTGTTGAGTTTCAGGTGGTTGGTCTATGATTACTCGGAAATGAGCGCGTCCCCGGGCGGGGACGGATGCGATTTCAGCACCAAGGGTAGCGACCAGAGGAGCCGGGGGAGCGTGGCTGGAGCGCGAACCGTGCGTGTGAATGGCACGCGGAAATGCTGTAGAGTGTGCATGTGGATCTTCCAATCCGTCATTCACGTCTTGCAGCTCGGCCAGGTTTGGAGGTAAGATAGATGGCACGCTGTGCACAATATATCAAGAGCACGTGAGTGTGAACCTCTTTGAGGTGCCAGCGCAAACGGGCAGTTGTAACTTGTGCTTAATATACTGTTTTTAATTGATATTGCTAATTAGGGTTTGGTCTTAATGTGTGTTCAGTGCTTTGTGGACAGATGGAATGAGGTGCAGTCCTTTCTGTCTGTATCCCGGCATGCTCCTGGCCGTGTGGCTTTGCTCTTTGCCAGCATAAATGGTGTGCCAAGGTGTACAGAGTGCTCTGGTGGCCCCTCCGTCGGATCACCCTCAGGCTGGCACATATTTGGTTATGCTGAAATGAATGTTGTCAGGACATCTGCTTTCTTCACAAAGGGTTAAACGTCTCCTAAAAGAGTCAATCAACAGTGAATTTCAAATGTGGGTTTTTTCAGATAAAGAAATAATCAGAATGTCAGTGCTGTCATCGAAAAGAAAACCTCATCCGGCACCCCCACAGGCTCATTGTTACCTACAGGGAGTACAGACAACTTCTAGCTAAGTTTTCTTTTCATAATACGTTTTTGTACCGCTTGTTTTCCTTAGTATACCTTTCTGTGAAGGGCTTCTGAGGGTTTTTTTTTTCGGTTCTTGAAGCAGCTCGGCTCTCTGAAAGTTATCAGAAGCGTCAGGGCCAGTTTTTGCGATGCCTGAGAGCATGATACGCTCTTCAGAGCAATAAAGACTTCAATAAAGAAAGAGAATGCAAAGTTGGTTTTCTGCTTGCTTCATGTTTTCTGTAGATCTTAAGGCGTAAAATGCACATGCAGTGTGTTTATGAGGGAGGCACTTGGAGGATTGTGTAGGTTTGTTTTGCTAATGACAGTTGATGTGCACTGCTGATACATGCCCCGAGGAAAGAATTCATCTGAGGAATGCTTTTTTCCCATTAAACTCTGCTGTTTTTATACCAGATCAGGGTCAAAGAAAGCAATTCACTTCCATATTTGTGTAAGTGTTTTACTGGTAGTTAAGTGCTGAATTATTAACACAGGGACGGTGAGGGCTGCGTCTCAGCGATTGTGTGGGAGAGGATGTAGCATTTCCTGCCATCATTCTCTGCGAGACATTTCTGTGCCTTCTTTCTCTCTCTATGTGTCTCGCTCTCTTCCCTTTACCTCCTACTTGCATTCTGCAAAATGATTTATTATCACGGTTGTTAACCTATTGCTTTCTGCGTGAATATTTACATGGGTTGATGTGTATGCGTGTGGGAGAAACAGAAAATGAGAATTTCTGTCTTATCGGCTGTTACCTACTTGTGTATCCCAAACCCATCTTTGGACGCTCTCTTCCCGCCCTATGAGGAAGGTCCAAGTGCCTTTCGAATTGCATTAAGAAAATTTAAAAATGGCCTTTGTTAAATAAAGATTCTCGTTTAAACTAAAAGGAGTCATTTTCTCATGCTAGGGGGTTTTATGCCATTTAATGCAATAATGCCTATTGTTTCAAAGGTTAAGTTGTGGGTTAATTTAAAGGGATAGTTCCCCTAGTTCACCTCCTGTCATTTCAAACCTGTATGACTGACTTGCTTCTGCAGAAAACAAAAGAGGATATTTTAAAGAGTGCTGGTAACCAGACAACAGCGGTTACCAACACCATATTGTATGTACACAAAACAATGCAAGTCAATGGATTCCGCCGTTGTTCAGTTCCCAACATTCTTCAAAAATATCTTCTTTTGTGTTCCGCAGAAAAAAAAGACAGTCATACAGGTTTGAAATTAAACTGGGTGAGTGATGACAGAATTTTCATTTTTGGGTGAACTATCACTTTAAAACAATGATTGGGTTTGTCCATATTTGCATTTTCTTTTTTGAGTAAATGTTCAGCTAAGTGTCCAAAGTGTGTGTGTCTTGTGTTACACAGTATCATGTCACATGATGACATGTGCATTGCTTTATCTGTCTGTTTGTGTGGGTACATGTTTTTGTTGTCCCACATACAAGCCACTTGTCACATAAGCTCAGACTGATATTCATGGTTTGACTTGGCAGGTCTACAGTATTTTTAAATATAAGTAGTCAAATAAGCAACATCCGGCACTGCTCTAGCAGTCATAAAGAGCAGATGGAACAGCCATGAAAGCAACCGAGAACGCTCAGATGTTGGAAGATTCTGAGTTAAGGCGAGATCAATGCATCTCACTATAAAGCAGAGCCGGTAGAACCTGAATCTGTTGCAAACAGATCTTACCGATGTATAATTGAACCGTGATCAGTTAGTTCTGTTGCTCTCAATCACTCAGATCTGATGTTTCTTAGGGATCGTCATCAGATCTGTACATTTAATATATGGTGAAATCATCTTTCAAAAAAGTATCTGTCAGTTTAGATCAAAGGTGTACCTCTCATCATTGACTCATCATTTAGTTATGTCTTTCCAAACCTGTATGACTTTCTTTCTTCAGCAGAACACAAACAAAGATATTTTGAAGAATGTTGGTAACCTAACAGCATTGACGTCTATTGACTTCCATTGTATGGTCAAAACCACAGGACATTTTTCAAAATATCTTCTTTTGTGCTCCAAGGAACAAATAGTCATACACAGGTTTTAAACAAATACATGGTGAATAAATGATCACATCATTTTATGTTGTGGGTGAACTGTCCCTTAGTGACCTGATTTCTTATTTGTGTATTAAATGATTCAGAATCGTTATATGTTAATTTCATTGCAGTATCAGACTATTAACCACACTGTAAAAGACTAGTTGTCTTTTCAGGCTATGCCAACTTTTTAGTATTTTTAAATACATTTCATCAAGCTGAAGTAATAATGGTGTGGGCTTAGTGGGACTTGTTTTCACACCCCAAATACACTCAAGCACAGAGCAGCTGTTGTGATATGTGTGTTCCAGGTGTGTGAGGCGGTGAAGTATATCCTTAGAGCCATTAAGGGAGTTGATGGGGATATTCGCAGCGAGTCGAAGGCATCACACCGCAGCTGGCATGCGTGAGGAGCATTTAAAACCAGAAAGCACCTCACACATCTCAACCGCACCTCAAAGTGACATTTTCTCAGGAATGGGAAGCTGCTGTCTCTCCTATTTCTTATTAAACACAACCATCAGGTTCCGAAAGCGAGGTGTCAGATTATTTCTGCGCTCTCTCTTTTACTTATTCTCCTCTCTTACTGTCATCCCTCCATCCAGCTGCCAGTCTCTCCGTCTCACTCTTCCTAAGATCCTGATGCTGTCTGTCTTGTCAGAGCTGACCCAGTTCTTCACAGCAGATGCTAAAACACCGTACTCACAATGGAGTGAGAGATAGGCGTGCGCCTAATAAATAGAGAGAGCGTTCGCAGGTTTCCCAAACACAGCAGCTGAATATAGATTTCGGAGGGCGCTGTTTGTACTGTATGTGAAAGGCTCTGTGTACCCATCTGTTTGTCAAAGTGAGTTAACGGGAGATTTTCGGCAGAAGACGCATGAGTAGATTTAGGGACTGTACTGACCTCAAGAGACGCCGATCGCATTTTTCTAGGTACAATAGTTGTAGAAAGCTGCTCCTTTACATTCCCATTCATCTCAATGGCAGTTGCATGGCCAGCAGCAGACATCTTGAAAGAACGTGACTTGAAATCTGCCATTTTTGCCTACAGCCACACGGCTCTAGGTTCGTCTTTTGAGCCAATCACCTGAGCTGTAATTGCCATGTGACCTATTACTCAAAAGATTCAGGACAATGACATTATGAGCATGCTGATTGGCCGATGGCAGCCCTTCATCAGACTCTGCCTTGAGCTGTGAAGTAATTTTTACAGGATTTTTTATTTTCATCATTATTTATCACTGACCCGAGTCCTTTATGGACCCATTCTGTGTTATTTTGACAGCTCATCACAGTTTACAGATCGTGTTTTATTTTATAGGCACACATGGGACATGGGGTCAGCTGAGCCGCAATGAAACTTTATGATGCATTTTATTGGAAAGCCATTAATGTTTGTATGTTTGTGAGGCGGTGAGGTTTTTAATGTTTCAATCAATCAGTCAATCAAACCGTGATCTGAAAAAATACATTTTTTTATATTTTTATTAAAATGTTAATAAAAATAGTTTTGATTGTCCTTGGGCATTGAGTAGGTTATACTTTATAGTTTAATATCACCTGGAGGATGCACATTTATTTGCCGGATAGCTATGACTGCGGGTCTATTTCCCTTGTGCAATTAAACCTGTCAATCTTATTACTGCGATATGATTGGTTCTGACAGTTCTGGGCTGTGCCACTCTTTTAAACATCTGGATTGGATATGACCGAGAGTTGATTACATTTATGTGCTCTATGCACGTACACCACACACCCGCAAACAAATTGAAACCGAATAAGACAATGTTTGTCAGTGTTTGTTATATAGAGAGAGATTGTAAACTGTTTATGATGTAAAATATAGTGATTTCATTTCACTTGATTTGGTTTTTGAGTACTGCAGATCAGTAAAAAAGGATTTGGATTCTTTCATTCCTTTGCTCTAAGAGCCCATGTTTATATTTATAATTAAATATAGCATGAAATAAACAAGGGGGGGCACGGTGGCTTAGTGGTTAGCACGTTCGCCTCACACCTCCAGGGTTGGGGGTTCGATTCCCGCTTCCGACTTGTGTGTGTGGAGTTTGCATGTTCTCCCCGTGCCTCGGGGGTTTCCTCCGGGTACTCCGGTTTCCTCCCCTGGTCCAAAGACATGCATGGTAGGTTGATTGGCATCTCTGGAAAAATTGTCCGTAGGGCGTGAGTGCGTGAGTGCGCCCTGCGATGGGTTGGCACTCCATCCAGGGTGTATCCTGCCTTGATGCCCGATGACTCCTGAGATAGGCGCAGGCTCCCCGTGACCCGAGGTAGTTCGGACAAGCGGTAGAAAATGGATGGATGGATGGATGGATGAAATAAACAAATATTTTGGTCCAAAACTATTATTGAGTCTAATTGACAAACAGCTTTATGTAGATACTGTGTGTTTAAAATGTTCACCATTTATCTTCCATGAAATAGAATTTCATACTATTTTTTATGCATTTGGCAGACACTTTTATCCATTAAAAATAAAAGGGCCAAGCCCTTCAATATAACCTGCCCACACTTCCTGTTTAAATAGGAAAATACATTACACAGAACAGTAAACTGCCCTTGTGTTCTCAATGTGTTCTCAATGAATTAAACAAAAAAAAACATCGACACAAATCTATTTTAAATCCGAAAACCCACTATGAAGCACTTACCATTCTTTTTTCTACCATTTCACCTTATGTCTCCCTTTGTTTTGTCTTTTTTCCTCTATTTCACCATTTATTTCATCTGTGGTGTCTCCCCTGTGGCGTCACATTATATATATCTGATCTCTATAGTCATCAAACTCTGAAGGAAATGGAGACAGAGAAAGAGAAGACTAACTTTTCTCTCAGGGGAGAAATGGAGAGAGGTGGAGCAGCAGATTGTAAGGCCATTTTCATTTCTGAGTCAAAGATTTCTTGATTACAGGACGAGTGTAATAATGTCACATTAGGAGAGGAAGGTAAAAGAGTCTTCCTTGATTCGTAACCCCTCTTTGCTTGAATATTCATTCATGTTATGTATATTCATAATGCTCTGGGCGGAGGTCTGCTAATAGTGTCTGCCTCTGATTTTTAGAAGTCTGAGCTCAGATTAGATGAGACTGGGGACGTCTGTCTAAATGCGAAACACTGGTATTGCATGTGGAGTGATGTATAAATAAGGATATAATAAAATACGCAGTCTCACATAGCCAGACTTTTGATCATCTGTGTAAAAAAGCGATAAATATGTCAGTCAAGTAAAAAGTCTATTGACAAAGTGTTAAATGCTCCATCATTTGTAAGACGCTTTGGATAAGTGTCTGCTAAACGAATGCATGTGAATGTAAAAGTACAGATTACGTCAAAGTTTTGAATATGTCTTATAGCTAAAACAGCTACCGTGTAAACAGAATTTTGCTTTCAGGTGGACAGATGTGTGTCCTTTTACCTAGAAACATGCCCATTTTGTGTGCAATGTGCATCAGACGGTCAGTGCTCAGACTGTGGGCGGAGAGTGGGCGTAAAGTCTGAGGCTGAGAATACAAAACCAAACTCTCACTTAAAAAAAACTGTAATGCTTCTGTTTAAAATGTGTATATGCAGCACGTATGTGCATTATAGAAAGATGTTAGGCCACACAAACCATGTGTCTGTTGTTAGGGTGGTCTGGGTGGTTAGTCTGGCCAAGAACACAATGATTTTGTGTTCTCAAATGTGTTTCTTTTTTTACATTGAGATGCTTATATTTGAGGTGTTATTTATATCCCAAACAGTGCGGGACAAGTTCAATATCAAGGGTCAGCGTGAGTCCCTATGAGGAATCCTAATAGTGATGCTTCCCATTGCAAGCACCGCTAATTATTTCCAACAATAACCCTCTAACATACGGCCTATTAGTCCCACTATCGATTTGACATGATGTTTGAAATGACCACTGTCCCCCCATTCACACGATTCTCCACTCTGATGCTCTGATTCTATTAAAGAGTCTCTGATTTAACAATTCTGCTACACACGCTCACCGGCCCCCCTGATGAATGCATTGAATTCCTTTATTCTTCTGCTCACCTCATTTTTCTCGAGCACTTCAGAAGGTCAAGGATGAAAAATGAAAAACAGAAGAATAGTCCGTTCCAGTTATTTTCCCTAGCAGGCACCGAAAGGCCCCTGCGAGCCAAAGGAGAAGATAACTCAGCCGAGGTGCCACATCCAGAAATAATGCCACTTTTCCGCTAGCCATAATCAGCGTTTTTTAACTCAGTGTGTCACGCTGTTTAGAGTTTCAGTACACAAAGGAAATACTATTGTGAAGGATGGAAAATGGTGTCAATAGGCAACAAAAGTTGCCTCTAAAAGGAAACTGAATTATTCAGAGATTTAATGCGCCGTATTTAGAGAGATGCCTTCGTTGATCTCGATATCGTAGTCGTTCAGGTTAAGGATGGGATTTACCGCACAAGTGTATATTTCTATTTAACCGAACGGTTTACTTCTTGTTGTTTGAAAGTTGGCCTTCTTTCCTCCACATACATTGATTTCTATATACATATAGTAAGAAACACAAATATTTTAGGAGCGGCGAGGCAATACAGGACGAGAGATATTCCCTTTGGTGCAGAGTTTGCTGTGGAAGCATTTTCACAGGCTAAACAATATAGAGTGTAGAGTCTGCATTTCACACAATAGCACCACACTGCCACCCACACAAATACACACATGCATAAAACACATGTATGCCAGCAAACTTGTGCAAGCATACTGACGGACACATTTCCTTAACTCCCCAAAACTCCTTATAAATCAATGCATATGCCATTTGGTTTACGGTAGAACTATAGACGAAAATCTAATTGACTAATATATTTACATAATGCATATAGATTATGAATTTGAATGCCTCTGGGATAAGTCTGAATTTGAAATACCCTCTCATAGGCTCTAGCATGGTGGTTGCATTTATATTCCAGAGTCATGTTTGCTGAAGTGTGTTTCGAGACCTGTAAATAAGGGAAGTGTGTGGAGTCTGTTTGTCAGTGTCACTAAATGCTCTGCCCAGCTAAATCTATATTCTAGAAACACAACACATCTGTCTAGCTATTAAAGGCATACTGCACATCTTGGTCGAGATGCTCACAAGCGGTGATGTGATGGCATTTGTGTATTGCGGTGCAATGGTATCCCTGATGTATAAGGGAGATGTTATTTTTGACATTTGACGAGATGGTCCACCCTACAGAACAAGAAATCCAAGGGGTATTTCAATGCTTAACTATACAGTAGTAAATACATTTGTCTATAAATGTACTGAAGTATATTATACTATTTACTACAGTAAACTGCAGTAAAATTATTGTGTACTATAGTAGATTTGAACCTCACTATAGTAAATATTAAAGTATACTATAGTGTTTACCACAGTTTGTAATTTTACTACCAGTTTACTATTTTAAAATCTGGTTCAAATTAAGCTGACTTTTATTTTGGCCTGTCACCGCAAAGACGCTTGAGATTCAGTGTGTTTGACAGTAGCTTCACTTAAACAGTGAAATGCTCGTAAAATAAACTTAGAACAACTCTGTGGATGAAGTTTGTGTATTCATGTCCTCGTACAGTAAGATACAGACAAATCCACGAGTGTCACGCTTGTAACATGTTAAAGTGTGCAACTCATTCACTCATAGACATTAGTTAACCTCACACATGAACAAGCACAACGACAAACGCACTACACACAAACAGTGGCTCTGTCTGATGCACCTGCCAAACTGTATCGCACGCGTGCTACACTATTCAATTTATTCTTAGCTCCGACCGATTTTTTCGTAGCATGTGCAACATATATGCCCTGGTTAAGATTCATAATTTAGTGTACACCTGTAAGTAATGATCACAGTTAAGTGTATTTGAACTAGGGCCGTCAAAAGATTAATTGAGATTAATCGCATCCAGAATAAAAGTTTGTGTTTACATAATATATGTCTATGTACTGTGCATATTAATTATGTTTTTATAAATAAAAACACATACACATGTATACATATTTAGGAAATATTTACATGTATTTATTTATAGTTACCAACAATTGAAATAATATATAAATGCTTAATATTTTTTTGATTTTCTTTAAATATATGCATGGATGTTTATGTGTTAATAAATAAAAATATATTATGCACAGCACACAGATATATATTAGAGATGTACACAGATAGACTTTTCTCTTCCTCACCCTCATCTGTCATACACTGTACAAAACAGCATGGTGGCGTTTGCTTAGGTAAGCATCACTAGTACAGTAGCTACTATTGCTACCAACCCTGAAGTATTAAACTTTGATGTGTGACTCATAAATGTATGAATAAATGTTAAATGAATTCTGTTGCTTTCAGGTGCTCTGTACAGTATCTATTTTTTTATTCATACACTTACAAATGAATTATCAGAACACATTCAACAAATACACTATCTATATTTATTGAGCACTTAGCTTTGTATTATATTCAGCAGCACAGTCTTTATGTCAGAAAGTGGTAACTGAGTGGAAATCTATTGAAAGAGGAGTTTGGATTAGAAAACCGGAGAGCAGCTTGAGCTTGCTCCATTTGGGAAGGGCCGAGTTTTCATTGGTCACACAGCGATGACACACTGTGCCAATACAGTGCAGTCAGAGGAGACCGAGAGGAAAGTTGCCATATTTAGTTCTTTGATTCTGTAAGTGACGTACATTGTCTGGCTTGGTCAGAGTCTGAGACCTCACCGTATGGAGAGGTAATTATTCTCATGAAAGGTCTCAGTGATGCCGCTTCCTATTTCATTAGTCCGTGATGCTTTTATTTAGTACTGGCTGTTCGGGTAGCTCTAGCCCATATGGTGGTCTGAGTTTCAACCCTCGTGTGTCTGAAGGTGTCAGAAAAATTCTCATTTGATTTAACAAAGAAATGAACGAGCTATAATCAAAATCTGCGACAATGAGAAATATAAAGTGGTAGTTTGATTCAGGGTTTGAAAAAGAAATATGTTTGCACACTTTTATATACAGAATGTGTGATGATTGCTCATGCTGCAGGCATGAGAGGAGAGAGAGGTGGAAACTACACTAGAGGAGTGTTCACGGAGCTAATTATCACTCGCACACACACGCACAGACTTTCTCGCTCCGACGCTAATGAATTCTGACCTACTAAAGATGTCACTCAAGCCTGTAGGCGGTTTTGGGATTGTGTGGAAAGGGGGAGTTTCTATCTGGAATCATTTCCATTTATAATGCACTATTTAGGGTATAAACTATTCACTAACTGCCTAAATAGCGCTTAAATCAAATAGGGAGTTTGACTGCGACAGCGTCTTATCTTGGAGAGCTCCTTTCAGCCTCTCTGGTTCAGAAGATAAAATAGCTTATGGCTAATTACAAGTAAAGGTTCTTGTCAGTTTTTGTCGCCGTTCTGCCAGCGGTGCAGAACATGATGTATTTCAGCTCTATTAGAATTATTACAGTAGAGAGAGAGAGTGAGAGAGGCCAGGTGATTTATCACTGGTTCAGGTACATTAGGCTAAAAAAAAAAAAAAAATCAAGAACTTATTTGGAAAGTTATTTTTCTTATGTTTTGATCAACTGCTTTTTCATTTGCTCAAGAAAGATTTTATCCATGTAATTAATTTAGTGTGTATCAGGGTCGGCAGTTGAACATTGTTCTGAAAATGATACATCCATAATTGCATTAGATCAATAGTAAAAATGAAATCATGCAAAATTTTGTAATCGCCCAAGGCTTCTAAATATGTAACTACACTATCCAGTGTGTGCCGAATATTTTTTGAGAAATGGAGAAGTCAGTGAGCTGTCAGATGGGATTTTCCTTGTTAGCTGTGATGTAAAGGCTCAGGAACAGGTTTCCAATGGCCTGCACTATACCAATGAAATGTCAGTTTGCTTAAGCCCTGCCCATTCAGCGGTCCATCAAAGACAGGCGGATATAAGAAGAAGCTGACAACTCAATCTGAATGCATTTATTAGAATATGTTCTTCTTTAGCACTGTGACGACTATCCACAGAAAATTTAAAGCCGTAATTGAATCCCAAATGAAGTACATTTTTTCTCATTTGAAGTGCTTGCACGAACAGTAGCGTTCTCTTGAGCATTGATTTCCAAAGCAATAAATGAAACTTTAATTGAGTCTACAAGAGAGGCCTAATCGAACAGACAGAGAGAGAGAGGGAGGAATAGAATGAGTAAAAAAACAAAAGCAAATGGAAGAATTGGATTGAAGGAGGCGGGTAAAGCCTGAACAATAGTAAACAAAATGAAATGGGATGCTGTCTGCACTTTTAATTAATGAGAAACAAAGGCTAAGTGATTGGGCTTCACCAAGATGGTGAATTTGGTTTTTCGGAAGATGTCCATTCTCATGAAACTTAACGGAGTTCGTTTTTCTATTGTATAAAGAAAGAGTATGTCATCTTAAATGTTTCTCATAACATTTCTTAGGTGAGATAAGCAATCTGTGCGGATCACATAGGTCAGATTATATGTTGACATCCAATCACTTTTATATTACTTAAAATGTTACATATAAACTACACTAGTGAAAATTTAAAACATAGACGAGAATCAATGCATATTCTTTGCAGAAATAAATCGCAAATGGTCGGCTCTTTGGGTCTGTCAAGTTGTACCATGTCACTCATGTTCCACCCCTGTACATGAACGCCAAAAAAAACAGGCAGCTTCAGTTTTTGAGGACAGTTTGTGACATTAAAAGGAAAGGTCACCCAAAAAACTCTTTCTTCATTTACCTCTGTCATACCAAACCTGTATGACTTTCTTTCTTTTGCAGAACACCAAAGAAGATATTTTGAAGAACGTTGGTAATCAAATGACACTGGCTCCTTTTGACTTCCATTGTATGGACACAAAACGACTGAGACATTTCTCAAAATATCTTCTTTTGTGTTCCATGTTGTGAGTCATATACAATTTTTAAACCAACATGAGGTTGAATAAATGATGACTAATGTCAATGAGGACTAAAGTTGTTTGGTTACCTTGTACTTCGAAATATCTTCTTAGTGTTCTTCAGAAGATATAAAGTCATACAGGTTTACAATGACATGAACAAATGATGAAATAATTTTATTTTTTTGGATAACTATCCCTTTAAGTTATTCTTGATGTCGATCTGTATGTTCCTGCATATGGCTTTGGAACAGAGGGCAAGTAAATGAGAGTGTTTTATTTTCTGTACACTTTCCCTTTAAAGACTCTTTCGTTGTTGGCATTTTGAAGTGTTGTTGTCTGTTTCACTCTCCAGCCATTTACTGATGGTGATCAAACATTTGTTTAGTTAGAATGGAGATAATCAAATCTCAGGGCCAAAATCCCATTCTGTTAATTGAAAGCATTTCACACCTGAGAAAATGCACTTGGATTTTGGTGTTAGTTTTGCTATAAAGGGAGACAGATAAATTTCCTGGACAACGGCAGTCACACTGTGTATTTGTTTATGTGTGTGTGTGGGTAGGGTAAACCCTACGGCATGGCAAGATGGCAATATCCAAAATCCTTGTCCCTGTGGGGACATCTTTTGGTCCCCATGAGGAAACAAGCTTATAAATCATACAGAATTAACTTTTTTGAAAATCTAAAAGAGCAGAAAGTTTTGTGATTGTTAGGTTAGGGGTAGGCAATATGGTATAAAGTTTGTAAAGTATAAAAACCATTGCGTCTATGAGATGTCCCCATAAAACATGGAAACCCAACATGTGTATGTGCGCGTGTGTGTGTGTGGAAGCCATTTTACACAGCTGAAGATTAATGAAAGATGAGCATGATTTGCGCGCTATCTGAGCTGCAAGAAGTGTGTGTGTCTCTGCGTGAACTGAAGTAAAAACACTGCATTGCATTTTAAAGGTATATGTTCCAAGTTAGACCTCAATGTTCTCAAGTAAAAACAAAGAAATCAATGAAAAAGAAATGGACTATTTTGGGAGAAAATGAGGGTAGTGCAGAACTTGTTGGCAAGCTGTTTTGAGAGATTGCCAGGGAGTTGCTTTACTTTGTAACTTTCTGACATGGTTGTTAAAATAACCCACACCTGTAGAACTCCTAACATATTCTGCTTCTTTTAGCTCAGGTTTCCCCTTTGGTGTACCTTTGTTTTTTATTCGTTTTTGCTCGTATCATCCTCTGCCTGGCGAATTAGTCTGATCGCTTGGAAAAGCAAAGCCCTGTTTACACTAACAGAGATGATAACGCTGGAGGTTGTCTAATGTGCGTACTGATGGATGCTACAAGGCACTTTTTCTCGACTGCTTTATCCAACTTTATAATGCAGGATTACCATCTGCACCCTTATTGGTTGTTGTCACTACGTTGTGTCACCGCTTATTTGCATAAAGTTCTGCGTAACTTTGTACACTATCAAATTTCTTAAAAGATGAATGACTTCTGCTTGTTTTGTCAGTACATATTGCTACTATATTGCTTTATATTTCAATTCACTTTAATTTCACACCACTTCTTAACCATTTGATGTGTCATTTATGCTATGTACATGTTTAATACTTTGAGAGGTTTTCAGAAATTTACATTAGGCAGTAATTTAGCAACCACATATATGTGACGATAATGTTACTGATGGATTCTTTACAGACAGTGGAGCTCTACAGAAACTGCACTCAGTAGTTTGGTTTTTTGAGAGTGATGTATGACTGTAATCTGATGATGAGATATAGTGTGCAATTTGCTGTTGTTGAGTTCATTGCTTTCTCTTTCTGCCTATTCCTAAGCGATCCATTTATCAACACGTTTGATTTATAGCTTAAAACATGAACGTGCACACATACGCACGGCGATGTAGATAAACACACTTAAAAGATTACCAGATGTTACTGCTTTCAATTTTCTGATGTCGGAGTTTCAGTGCAAAAACCTTAATTATTGTCTTATTCATTTAACTATCACATTCCAATTTGACCAGCTGCTATCTATGCTGTGTTATGACCGTTTCTATTCTTTTCACAGTAAACACACCTCCTTTATATGCAAATTAGGCCTATTGTGGATAATGTCTTATTTGCAGTCCATAATACTAATCGCAGTGCTTTTTGCCTGCTGCAATTACAGGGAACCTTCACCCAAATGCTGTCGTCGTTTATTCACCTTCATGTTGGGTTAAGACCTGTATGTGACTCTTTCTTCTGTGGGACACAAAAGAAGATATTTTGAGAAATGGCCAATGTTGTTTGGTCATCATCATTCTTCAAAATGTCTTCTTTTGTGTTCTGCAAAAGAAAGAAAGTGATGCAGGTTTAGAATGACATGAAGGTGAGTAAATGATGACAGAATTAAAATTTTGGGGAGAACTTTACTATTCCCAGGTTTGTCTGTTAATCATGCAGCAATTTGTCCAATGATAGAGAAAGGTGGTGCAAGAGGGCACTTATCTTTAAACAGGTTATTCCAGTACCCAGATCACAGGGATGGACCCAAATCATGATAACACCCTCCAAAACCTGCAAGATAGGGACTGATTTGCATAATTAACACCATAAGTGAACCACCCAAGAGAGAGCTTTATTAACATGCAGGTCCAGAGGAAGATAACAAAGAGTGTGTGTCTATATTTAACCACTTTACCTACCACCCATCACCTGAAATGAAATCCTCATATACCATCAGGATAAACAGTATTTCAATTGACATGCTTATGGATAATGGGTATGTCCTGCTTAAATGCATCTTCTCACACTAAAAGAGGAATTAAGACGTGCAGAGGAAGATTGGCGTTGATGTTTTGCTGCCAGCAGACCCCGTGATTAAAAAGAGTAAAAGTGGAAACATCAAGTTTCTCATTACTGCACCAACACAGATGAGCTAATGGCAGCCAGCCATGCATTTCATTCACTAGCTAATTTAAAGCCCCCCCATCCCCCCCCCATTAATGCAAACTTACACAGTTTCCCAGTGTCTGCTTAGTAGGCTGGACGTGAGCTTGTTGATATTGTTCCGCTCTATTAATTCAATAATGATATATCATAAATCAGAGAAGTGATCGCCATGTTTTCCTTCCCCCGGTAATTATTTCACCCAGCTCTCAAGATATGTCTGAAAGCCCAAATAGCTCCTCATGATGAGTCAATTACTTCAACACAACATATCACTGTCTCCAACTGCTGCAAAATTGAAACGGACAATTAATAATAATATGCATTTTATGCCGTTTTCCGATAACAAATAAGACACGTAACTAGTGTTCTCATGCTGGACACAGTAACAAATTTTTTTTGTCATATTCTTCAGTAAATGTGAAACATTAAGCAATAATGGGGCATAATTTTTCTCGCAGATATTAAAAGTGACTTGGTTCATTTGTTGTTATTATTTGTTGTCAGTTGATATTTGTGGTTATTTTGCTGTTAAATTTGTTAGTGGGCAGGATGAAACAAACTTTTTTAATTTTTATATTTTTGGCAATATGTGCCATTTTCTTCCTCCCCTGGTCCAAAGACATGCATGGTAGGTTGATTGGCATCTCTGGAAAAATTGTCCGTAGGGTGTGAGTGCGTGAGTGAATGAGTGAGTGTGTGTGCCCTGCGATGGGTTGGCACTCCATCCAGGGTGTATCCTGCCTTGATGCCCGATGACTCCTGAGATAGGCGCAGGCTCCCCGTGACCCGAGGTAGTTCGGACAAGCGGTAGAAAATGGATGGATGGATGTGCCATTTTCCATATAATCACAATCAGTAATACTTGAACGGTTATTTCTCTGCCATTGTCTCGACTGTTGATGTCTTTAATATAAACATATCATACATTAATGTCTATTAAAATATATATTCTATTATGATGTGTACAGCAAGGGTATTTCTAACACCTTCTATATCTGTCATGGATCATGAGGTCATCACACAGAGACTGTAGTAAGATCTCCTTGGTAAGGAGAGGTACCTGCAGTCTCTCATGGCCTAACTGAAACGAATGGAACCGTGAAGCCAGACACCGCCACAGACAGCCTCATTTCCTGGCCTCTAATAGCGCTCAGGTGAGTAATTGCGTTGATCGATGGCGATATACTTCCAGCCTCGACTCCACAGAGTAAAAGGAAAAGATCTGGTTCTGCTTCAGTATGAAAAATAATATTTTTTACTTTATACCAGTCTGTTTAACAGGCCATTTCCAATTATATAAACTCAGCACTTTTTGTGCTTGGGTAGCTAAAGTATTTTAATTTCATGTATTGCAACAATGGGGTTATACTCATTAAATATGCAGTGTATCTGTGCTTTAAGGCAGAGCCCTGCTCGGGACTGATTTTTTAATCCCGCTCCCGCCCGTTCCCGGTGAATTTCTGACCAATCCTGCCCACTCCCACAACGTGTGTGTTTCACTCACGCCCGCACCCGCAATTTGTGCGCTCGCTCCCACCCGCACCTGCGAACAATTTAGCTTAAAGAATTTGAACAATGTTGAGCTATGCTAACGTTCATAACAACATACACAGAACATCTGCGCTTAATCCAACGCTCATTTTATGGTCAATGAATGTGTTAACGTGAGGGTTAAGCACCAGGCCCGACAAATAATTGAACAAACGACTACATGTGACAAATATTTTTTTTTATTAGACCAATATAACGTTTTGCTTCTGAAAGGCTATACAAACAACACTGGAACTCTTAGCCTTCAGCTGTGTCTATAACAGCACAACACAGTATTCAAACATAGCAATGTGCATTGTATATTAACACTTTTGCACATTTATTGCAACCTACGAATTCTAATTCTTTATCACTTTTGTCAGTAACAATAGAGCAATTTGTCCAAATGTCGGACTTGCCTTGCTTCTGTTTTGTGCAGTTAATCCCCGCTTTAATCTTCCTCTCTACTTTGTTTAAAGATTTGTGTTGGGTCCGGCGGGATCCCAATCCCAATGCAGTCCTCTACTATAAGGTATTATTAGTTTTTTTTCGCCCATCCATCCATCCATCCATCTTCTTCCGCTTATCCGGGGCCGGGTCGTGGGGGCAGCAGTTTAAGCAGGGACGCCCAGACTTCCCTCTCCCTAGACACTTCCTCCAGCTCTTCCGGGGGGACACCGAGGCGTTCCCAGGCCAGCCGGGAGACATAGTCCCTCCAGCGTGTCCTAGGTCTTCCCCGGGGTCTCCTCCCGGTGGGACATGCCCGGAACACCTTCCCAGGAAGGCGTCCAGGGGGCATCCGGAAAAGATGCCCGAGCCACCTCAGCTGGCCCCTCTCGATGTGGAGGAGCAGCGGATCTACTCTGAGCTCCTCCCGAGTGACCGAGCTTCTCACCCTATCTCTAAGGGATCGCCCAGCCACCCTGCGGAGAAAGCTCATTTCGGCCGCCTGTATCCGGGATCTTGTCCTTTCGGTCATGACCCACAGCTCATGACCATAGGTGAGAGTAGGAACGTAGATTGACCGGTAAATCGAGAGCTTCGCCTTGCGGCTCAGCTCCTTCTTCACCACGACAGACCGGTACAGCGACCGCATTACTGCACCGATCCGTCTGTCAATCTCCCGTTCCATCCTTCCCTCACTCGTGAACAAGACCCCCAGATACTTGAACTCCTCCACTTGAGAAGGAACTCTCCACCTACCTGAAGTGAGCAAGCCACCCTTTTCCGACTGAGAACCATGGCCTCAGATTTGGAGGTGCTGATTCTCATCCCAGCCGCTTCACACGCCTGCAAACCGTCCCAGTGCATGCTGAAGGTCCTGGTCTGATGGGGCCAGCACGACGACATCATCCGCAAAGAGCAGAGATGATATCGTGTGGTCCCCAAACCCGACGCCCTCCGGCCCCTGGCTGCGCCTAGAAATTCTGTCCATAAAAATTATGAACAGAACCGGCGACAAAGGGCAGCCCTGCCGGAGTCCAACATGCACCGGAAACAAGTCTGACTTACTGCCGGCAATGCGAACCAAGCTCCTGCTCCGGTCGTACAGGGACCGGATAGCCCTTAGCAAAGGGTCCCGAATCCCATACTCCCGGAGCACCCTCCACAAGATGCCGCGAGGGACACAGTCGAATGCCTTCTCCAAATCCACAAAACACATGTGGATTGGTTGGGCAAACTCCCATGAACCCTCCAGCACCCTGGAGAGGGTATAGAGCTGGTCCAGTGTTCCACGACGGACGGAAAACCACACTGTTCCTCCTGAATCCAAGGTTCTACCATCGGCCGGATTCTCCTCTCCAGTACCCTGGCATAACTTTCCCGGGGAGGCTGAGAAGTGTGATCCCCGATAGTTGGAGCACACCCTCCGTCCCCCTTCTTAAAAAGAGGACCACCACCCCGGTCTGCCAGTCCAAGGGCACTGTCCCCGACCGCCACGCGATGCTGCAGAGGCGTGTCAGCCAAGACAGCCCCACAACATCCAGAGACTTGAGGTACTCAGGGCGGATCTCGTCCACCCCCGGTGCCCTGCCACCGAGGAGTTTCTTGACTACCTCGGTGACTTCAGCCCGGGTGATGGGCGAGTCCGCCTCCGAGCCCTCGGCCTCTGCTTCCTCAATGGAAGACGTGACGGCGGGATTGAGGAGATCCTCGAAGTATTCCTCCCACCGCCCGATGATATCCCCGGTCGAGGTCAACAGCCACCCCCCTCCACTGTAAACAGCGTTGATAGGGCACTGCTTACCCCTCCTGAGGCGCCGGAGGGTTTGCCAGAATCTCTTCGAGGCCGACCGATAGTCCTTCTCCATGGCCTCCCCGAACTCCTCCCAGGCCCGAGTTTTTGCCTCCCCAACCAACCGGGCTGCAGTCCGCTTAGCCTGTCGGTACCTGTCAGCTGCCTCGGGAGTCCCACAAGCCAGCCAGGCCCGATAGGACTCCTTCTTCAGCTTGACGGCATCCCTTACTTCCGATGTCCACCACCGGGTTCGGGATTGCCGCCTCGACAGGCACCGGAGACCTTACGGCCACAGCTCCGAGTGGCCGCGTTGACAATGGAGGTGGAGAACATGGTCCACTCGGACTCAATATCTCCAGACTCCCTCGGGATCTGGTCGAAGCTCTGCCGGAGGTGGAAGTTGAAGATCTCTCTGACAGGCGATTCGGCCAAACGTTCCCAACAGACCCTCACAGTACGTTTGGGTCTGCCGAGTCTGTCCAGCTTCCTCCCCCGCCATCGGATCCAACTCACCACCAGGTGGTGATCAGTTGACAGCTCCGCCCCTCTCTTCACCCGAGTGTCCAAGACATACGGCCGTAGGTCAGATGAAACAACTACAAAGTCGATCATCGACCTCCGGCCAAGGGTGTCCTGGTGCCATGTGCACTGATGGACACCCTTATGCTTGAACATGGTGTTCGTTATGGCCAAACTGTAACTAGCACAGAAGTCCAATAACAGAACACCACTCGGGTTCAGATCAGGGGGCCCGTTCCTCCCAATCACGCCCCTCCAGGTGTCACTGTCGTTGCCCACGTGGGCGTTGAAGTCCCCCAGCAGAACGACGGAGTCCCCAGTCGGGGGCGCTTTCCAGCACCCCTCCAAGAGTCTCCAAGAAGGCCGGGTACTCTACACTGCCATTTGGCCCATAGGCGCAAACGACAGTGAGAGACCTATCCCCGACCCGAAGGCGCAGGGAAGCGACCCTCTCGTTCACCGGGGTAAACTCCAACACATGGCGGCTGAGCTGGGGGGCTATAAGCAAACCCACACCAGCCCGCCGCCTCTCACCATGGGCAACTCCAGAGTGGTGAAGAGTCCATCCTCCCTCGAGGAGAGTGGTTCCAGAGCCCAAGCTGTGCGTAGAGGTGATCCCGACTATTTCTAGTCGGAATCTCTGAACCTCACGCACAATCTCAGGCTCCTTCCCCGTCAGAGAGGTGACGTTCCATGTCCCTAGAGCTAGATTCCGCGTCCAGGGATCGGGTTGTCGAGGCCCCCGCCTTCGACTGCCGCCCGATCCACTTTGCACCGGCCCCTTACGGTCCCTCCTGCAGGTGGTGGGTCCACGGGAGGGTGGCCCCTCGTCGCTCCTTCGGGCTGTGCGCGGCCGGACCCCATGGGGGGAGGCCCGGCCACCAGGCGCTCGCATACGAGCCCCAACCCCGGGCCTGGCTCCAGGGTGGGGCCCCGGCTGCGCCATACCGGGCGACGTCACGGTCCTCCAATTACTTGTCATCATAAGGGTTTTTTGAACCGCTCTTAGTCTGACCCGTCGCCTAGGACCTGTTTGCCTTGGGAGACCCTACCAGGGGCATATAGCCCCAGACAACATAGCTCCTAGGGTCTTTCGGGTGCTCAAACCCCTCCACCACGGTAAGGTGGCAGTTCAAGGATTGGTTTTTTTTCGCCAATTTACGCATTTGGCAGTTAAAACTAAAATGACTTGCAGGGAATTAAAAGTATAAACGGTTTCATCGGATGCACATACCTGGCCCGAAGTTAACTTTCGAGTCTGTATTTGTCTTGCTAGTGTATAGTAATATAACCATTTATATTATTTATTAATATTAATTAATTAATTAATTTAATTGATTGATTTTTTTATTCATATTTTTATATTCATATTTTTTATAGCAATTATATGAAATAAACAATTTGTTGGATTTTATTGTATATTAATTTTATTAAATATACAATTTGTTGAATGGGTCTTGTAACTTTGTCGCTTCAACATACGGGTTGTAAAGGCAGGGTTGGATCCAAATACAGCTGTATTAACAGAGTGGTCAAACAAGCAAGGATTGATAGCCAGCAAACAATATCCAAAGGAGCAAAACCAGGGATAATCCAGTGACAAGCAAAAGGTCTACACAGGCAGCAAATGGTCACAAAACAGGAACAGGCAAGGGGTCAAAAACAAGGCAAGGATAATCTCCTGAAATTAAGCACTAGACAAACAATTCTGAGCAGTGTGTAAATGGAGTGAGTGTGGCTTATATAGTGTCTTGGTGATTGGCAACAGGTGAGGGTGTAATCAGAGGTGATAGAAATAGAGTCCAGGGTGAAACAGTCAGTGTGGTGTGTGGCGACCTCTGGTGGCAGGGAGCAGAAATGTGACAGAGCCCCCCCTCTAAGGAGTGGATTCCAGATGCTCCTAATAATACAATCCAGGAGGGTGGTGGAGCGGAGGCGGAACATGGGGCAGGACCGAGGGCCAGGTTGAGCTGGAAGAGCAGGAGGCGGAGTCAAGGGGGAGTTGAAGGTAAACCAGGACCATAGAGCAGAGGCGAAGGCTGGTCAGGCAGCCAGGGAGGCTCAGGCAGGGCTGGAAGGCCAGTAATGGACATCTTGGATGAGGCAGGGAGCGGCAGAGGCGGCCATCTAGTCAGTGGCCCATGGAGCGGCAGCCATCTTGGAGGCCAATCATGCCATCCCATCTGCTGTTTCATCCACGACTGCTGCTGTGCATCTCCGCGGAGATAGGAAACACCCTAACCAACATGTTGCAAGAACCAGTAATCAGGTGCAGGGCTGCTCTCCCTTGATGTCCAAGCAGGATGGAAAAGATGAAAGGTACCCAAGTTGAGACAATGCCCGACTACATTGGGAACATTCTCCGCCTGTATGTCGAGATGCTGGACAAATAGGAACCACCCATCATCCCACCATCATGATCCAACTAACCATCGTCAGCTGAAGTTTACACTTGAACTTCACCTTCCGAAAGGGGGAATACGTAGTGCCTGGCATAGCCAGAGTGTTGGAATGTTTGTCCGGATCATTAAAAGAAGGGCCATAAACCCCACCACTCCCTTTTGTCCTGGTTTCTTGATACCATCATCAAAATAACAGAAACAAACCTGGCTCCAGGAGGGCCCAGATTTTGGTTGCCCCTCCCCGAAAGTGTTGATAACCTTTTGTTTCACCATGGGATATGTACGACTCTTAAGCTTCAAAGCAAGCCTAGGAGATGTGAGAAGTCTATCTGTTTTGTCTCACCTGGAACTTAAGACCTGTAGTTTTTCAGAGAAACTTCTCTGACAAAACTACACTAAACTGTCCTTTTCTATAAATATATGTAAATATCATTGTAGGCACTCTTGCAGTCCTAAATTACCTGTAACCAGTAATGATGCAAGTGTTGATTTAGGCGTTGTTGTATTCATACGTTGGGATGATTCACAGTTTAACATAATTCAAGGCATAATATGTTTACTATGTAACTCCTCCTCTTCTTATTCCCTATCTGAGGAGCTATGTTATAATACTATAGTGTAGCGATTTTAGCTGTATGTTAAAATAAGGATGAGTTTAGCTCACCAAATATGATTCTCCACCAGATCTTTAAAGATCACATTCATGAAATGAGTTATTTAAAACATCAATTTCAGTCAAGGAATTAGTTTAGCTCAAAGGAAAATACGTATAATAATCGTTATTATATATACATATTTTACGGTGTCTGATTTGTAATATAAAGTATAACAATATTTGTATGCATTCGTCCAGCGATTGCATCAATGATATTATAAACTTTACGTTATCTCATGGCCATAAGTAACGTTACTTTCTCAAACAAGATTTAGAGCAATGGTAGCCTAGATCGACACAGTTTAAGTGACCAAGTTTGTGAGCGTGAGCACAGGAAACCCATCACAAATGAATATATGTCTGTTTATTAAAACACTACTCTACATGGTAAACATAATGACGACACAAACAAATACATGAAACACATATGCGCTAGGGAGCGCGGAGAGAGAGAGATAGAGAGGGCATGGCATGGCATGGCAACAATTTCTGAACATCATTAAAATCATCTTTAACAAAGAGGCACAAACTTAACGCAGCTATTCTATAGAAACGAAATACTTGCAAAGCTCTGTGCTGGATGTCCTCGTATACGCTTGGAGTGATGGAAATGTTCAGATGATTTCAGAATACAGTCTTGCTTAAAGTTGCGTGCCTTGTTGCCTCGGTCCTCGTGACCGGCCGCATGGCTCGTCGAGGTGTGCAAGGCAGCAGAGTCCATTGTTCCTTCTCCAGATAGGGAAGAATTACGGGGAGGTGAGGGGAAAGGTCCAAAGATGCGATTCAGGAACAGAAAGGCAACCGAAGAGCAAAGATCGAAGAGAAGCAACCGAAGAGAAAGGTTGAAGAGAAACAACCGAAGAGAAAGGACTGTGTCCTTGGTCGGTATTTATCTTTTTGAAGGGCATGCCCTCAGAGTTTGAGTCGGCCAATCATAGTTGAGTGGGGGAAGAGATTCTTTGTCCACTCAACAGCTAATTTTCACCTGTATGTAACTTTACAAGATACCAGTCCAAATTATAACGTAATGAGTGTAATGTGTTCTATGGTCACACAATTTGTATAAACAATGAGAAATTGTAAAGAGAAACATTTAGATATCAAAAGTGACAGGTTTGAATTGTATCAAGTTGTGATTCATTCGGATGTACGAGTACAAACCACGCCTGAATTAAACTTATATCTAACAGTTTTAGACTCTTTAAAATGGCGTGAGCGCCAACATGTAACCTAGACATTTAGATACATTTAAAGGAAGGACAGTTTAATTACATAAGTTCCTATTCGTCAGAGATCAGAGGTGGTTAGATGTTAAGTTAGAAGTGAGACACAGAGACTTCACACCTATGCTTTGAAGCCTAGGAGTCATAAAATATCCCGCAGGGTAACCAAAAGGTTATCAAGACTCTCAGTGAGATAGCAAACCTACAACCAGACCACTGGAGCCTGGTTTTGCTATGGTCTTTTGAAGATGGATCAAGAAACCAGGACAAAAGGGAGTGGGAGGAGGTTTTATGGCTTTGCTCTCAATGATCCAGTCCCTACAATAGCATACATCGTACTAGGTCCATATTTACTAGGTACCGCAAATAAAGGCGCCTTGAGAAACAAAGGAACTTTCTCTGGCCCCCTTATCGCTTTCATGGCATTGGCCCGCAGGCCACCTTCACCAATACATTCTGGGCAGAAGAGAATCCAACCAAAAACGGGGCTTTTAGCTCCCCGCGGGGAGGCTGCGTAGGCCCTGCAAACTTCGGACACCGGGGCTAAACCCTAAACTCAGCGCTTCAGCAGGACTGCATTCTGAAACCATTTGAACCATTTCTATCTCCGCACAGAGCTCGCAAGTATTCGTTTCTTTATATAGAATAGCTGCGTTAAGTTTGTGCCTCTTTGTTAAAGATGATTTTATTGGTGTTCAGAAGTGTTTTACCCCGCTTCGCTGCCATGCTCTCACTCTCTCTCACTACCTCTCTCTCTCTCTTTCTCTCTCCTCGCTCCCTAGCGCCTTTGTATTTCATGTATTGTTTGTGTTTATGCTATCGTCATTATGTTTACCATGTAGAGTAGTATTGATAAACAACCATATATTCACTTGTGATGGGTTTTCTGTGCTCAAAGCTCACATAAACTTGGTCACTTAAACTGTGTTTCGATCTATGCTACAGCTCTAAATCCTGTTTGGTAAAGTTGCGTTACTTATGGCCATGAGATGACGTTAAAGTGTATAATATCATTGATGTATTTGCATGACGAATACATACAAATATTTGTATCACTATACTGCTATTCAGAAACAGTAAAATATGTATACTTAATGACGATTATTATACGTATTTACCTTTGAGCTAAACTAATTCCCTGACTGAAATTGATGTTTTAAATAACTAATTTCATGGATGTGATATTGATAGATCTGGTGGAGAATCATATTTGGTGAGCTAAGCTCAACATTATTTTAACATGCAGCTGAAACCGCAACATTTAATAATAGTTTAATAGAGCATCCAGGGTTGTGTGTTCACTAGTTTAATTCCCCAATGTAGTATAATGGTCCTTATATACATGTTTAAAAATTCACAGTAAACCTTAGCACACATTGTGGATGTTGGCTGAGTTTCCACTTGCTGTCTTTGAGACAGTTTATGCTGTAATAGCTTGAGTGCCAAGAGGTGTTAGAAGGTGCTTTAGTTTTCTTAGCTTTAAGTGTCATTACAGAAGATCAGCAGAGTGCTGAAGAGAAGCTACAGGCACTTATACAGAGAGTGAGGTTGATGCTAACACCTAACACTGTGTCTGTGCCTGTGCGTGTACACAAAAAATGTGCTTCCAAAACCGTGTGTCAGAGGGAAAGTGTCGCTGTGGTTGAATGGGCAAGTGGACCAGCAGCATCAGGAGAGACAGCTGATTCATACTGAGTGACACAGAGGAAGAACTATTTAGATACACACGTTCACTCAACACCGTAGCCGTACGCACTCGCAGGCTTACTGACTGGACCACGTACGTTAAACAGTTCTAGCTGAGGTCATTTTTATGGATGTTAAAGTACTATTCTTCTATCCTAGCTTATTATGGATCTTCTGAGTCAACTTGATCAGGACTTATGTTTAATTCATCACCTCGCTGTCTTTTTTTCTCATGCCGTCATGAATGTGTTACAAATGAGCTAATAAAAAAATTCTAATCAATATTTCAAGACCAATTACTTACTAATGTGGCAAGTGTAAGTGGCAAGTGTGAGAAGTTGGATGGCGGTTGTTATTGCAAAATAAATCAAGAAGGGTGATACAAGACTTGATGACCCTGTAAGGGTTTGTTTTGCAAAAGCAACCGACTGGATATACATTATCCCTTATTAAATGTATAGGGGCATTCATAAGTGGGTTTCCCCAAAGAATGTTTGAAGTAAAATTTCTTTAGATGAAGTGTTCTTGAAATTACATTAACTTTTGTATTGTCCTGTCCGCTGCATTTCAAATAACAGCTCGGGATATACCTAATAGATCCTATTTAGGGTCCCCATTTTCAGCTGTTAATGAAACTGTTTTAGCACGCATAAATCTGATGTTCTCTAATCTAAGGGAATTTAATTCTGACTCTAACCCTTAGTAAACTTAAACTTTGAAAAACTAAAACTACAAGTTTGTAACATTCTTCTTCTTCTTTTGCACTTACATGTAGTGCAAGTGTGCCTATTTGAGCCCTCTAAAGACTAAAATCCCAGATTTGATGTTGAAAGGTTTGCCAATGTGCATGCTCTTGTATTGCCATCATCAGGATTGTCATAATGTCATTTTACTGTTTCTAGAGTGATTATTTACATGACATTAGCTCCTCAGATTATTGGCTCAAAAACCTGTCAATCAAATCGTATCGGCAGCTTTGTGCACTAGCAAAGCAACTGCAGTGGAGGCAATAGGAATTCTAATGGATTACTTTCTTAAAGTATTATACAGCATAGGCTATATATTATATTTCATACACAGGGAGCTACATATTGGCACACATTATATCTGAAATTGAATTAACTGAGTTGGCTGAGGTAAAATGTGTTCTCATTTCAGATAGAAGGAGATAAGAAAAAGGCAGAGTAAGAGAAATAGATTTCATGGATATTTTTAAAATGTATTATTGATACATAGTGAAACACGTGTATCATTCTGCACCAAGATAGACTTGATAAGATAGTCATGGTGTCTGGAAAACAATGTATTGTACTGAACTTTAATGCGATATTATGACTTCAGAATGAAATGAATATTGATATTTTAGTTAGCAATGTAGTTTGACTTATGTCACAACATTGTTAACTAAAATATGAATGTTGTTGAGTGATTGTTTATTGAGTTTAGTTATTTAGTAAGATAGCACAAGTAAGAAGTGTTGTCCATTAGATGTTAAATGTGAATCATAGCATTCCTCACAGTTCTGTATGTATGGTCTCTTTTCATTATTTTTCGTTTTTATCCACTAGACTGTTTTTTCCTTACGTGCATTCTGTGTCAGCATTATAAAGGTTATTTAAGAGTTTCGTTTTAAAGCACACAGTCACTAAAAATACACAAGCGAGGGAAACTGACCTGAGTCTGATTTATTGGCTATACTGTGATGTATTTATTTATCCCAGGGATCAGAGCTGCCATCCTGCCAGCCAGAGATTTCTGTATCCATGGCAGCCTCCAAGTGAACCCTTTATCATCTTCTCACCACACACATGCACACCCAGAGCATACACCACATGCAGGGGTGTTAAACTTTCCATGGCTTTATCCATCACATCCAGAAGGCTTGCTATAAGAGCCGTCCACCCACTCGCGCACACAGCTCTGCTCACTGTCTGTCCATGATACAAAGCAGTATTGTCATGATGTTGTATGATGTAGTATGTAATTATTCCATAACGATAGACAGTACAACAGTTTTGCATCCAAACTGATGTCGACTGGTTGGGGTTAAGTCACGTTTTGCTGTTACGCTTGCGGGGCTTGACATTAAGCATTGTCATGTTTTTTCAGATCCTGATTGGTCAAGTTTGCTTATAAGTGTTTTAACTAGATTTTCACCTAAATTTGTTAATACTCTCCATGATTGCTATAGAACAAAGACTTTTTTTGCACATAGCACTAGTGCTACAGAGGGCAAACAGCTGTAGCACACATATAAAACGTCTGTTGTCATATCTGAAGAATTATGCAAGTGCAGTTCATCACATAGTTTCGCACTACCTTTCAATGGTGTCCCACATTGTCACACACAAAAGGATTTCCTGTCCCACATTTGGTTTGTTGGGTGGTGGTCACCCTAACTCAGACAGGCAAGAACAGCCAGATGACATAGTTAAATAACATGATTCCGCGTCTGCATCTAGTTATGTGGACACAATACGCTGCGAAATGACAAACGCAATTCACACAAACACACAGATCTGTCTAATGCACCTATTCCTTTTATTCTTAGCACAGACCGATTTTTCGTAGCACAGTTTTTCTTTTAAGTGACTTGTCCGGTCGGACAAGTAAAATTCTCTCTTGCTTGCCCATACAAAACATTCACTTGTCCCGGACAAGCATTAATGTCACGGTTCGTGGTGAGACAAGGACAGGTGCGGGGCATGAAATCCTTAAACATTACTATTGAGGGTGGGAACAGAGAAGAGACCGGAGCGTATGGAAGGACAACAGGGCCCTAATGCCTCTCTCCTCATAAAACATGAAGCTCTGTCATGATCCTGCCTCTAGATCAAGAGAAACATGACATGATGGGGCAGAATCATGACACATTAATGTCGAGCCCAGGCTTGCTTTTACAATGATGTCAGTGAATGAGTTGTTGAACATTATTTAGCATTGGCTATGACATAAAACATTGTTGCATACAAAGTTAAATCTAATAGAAAGAAAATTGTCTTGGAAAATCAGTTGACAGCCCTTGTTTCTGGTTCCTAACTATCTGGTGCGAAAGATAGACTTTGTTTTGTTTCTTAGATGTTATCCTAAGTTCCAGGGAGTCTTCCTGAGAGTCTTTTGGGGCTGCGAGAGACATGGAATTGTGCGAGAGAGGCTATTAAAGCAATCTGCCAATAAAAACGCTGCACGCTTGAAGATCAAGAGAGCAGTTAAGTGAGAAGAGAGAGGAACAGTGTGAAATGCTAGATTACTGCTGAAGTCTGGGTCTAGTGGGTACGATTATGTTTAGTTTTGGAGTAGATCATGTTCAGGACCTGTGTTCAAATTGGCGGGGAAGTTAAGGGACTCTGTTTGGAAAAGAAAAAACCCTAAGTGGTCCCATTCTGTGCCATTGAGTTAAAAAATAAGAAAGAGAAAAATGTCTGTATAATTACTGCGCTTGCTTTGTGATTTTATTTCCTCTTTTACACAACATTTCATTAGTAGATTGAAGGGATTTTCTGGTGAAGCGTTTAAAGAGTGATTAGGTTCAAGAAAAGTTTCCTCAGAAACTGCTGAGTGCATCACTGCACTGAGATCAAGAGATATGACAAACTGAAATGTGACTAAATGATATCTCGCTCCTGTTAATACATCCTCTGGCAGGGAGCTGAGATTTTTTTACTTGATTTATTAAGGATGGTTAAATTCAGTCATGCCAGCACGGGGATTAAAATCATCCTGTTTAAAATCTTCTGATATCTAATGGTGCATCTGAGAGCCTGGCCTACTCCAAAAAATGACCCCATAGGACGTTTGTGCAAGGATCTTATTACGACCTATAGTTAAGTTTTAAAGATAAGCACCTTTTAGCTGTCATTAAAAAGACAAATAGTTGATACGGATATCTGGGCATCTGAACGTGCAATTTAGTTAGTCTTTTAGCAGACGTAAGTGTGACTTTTGGAAGTTTTTCATATTTAAAGTTTCTTGCTATCAAATCTGCAATCTATAACTATTTTCGGTTAAATAAAAAAACAGCTTTTTTGCACTTGTTCTACAGTAAATGTGTCGTATTTAATGTAAGTTGATGTTTAAGCTGCAATCCATATTACTTTTTGGTTAAAAAAAAAAAAAAAAATTTTTTAATTGTTCTGTTATGTTGTGTTCACAACTGTCAACATGCTTTATCCGATTCACAACAGTTGGTTTAAAATACTGATTTGTGTGGGAAATATACGTTCATCATATCGTCATCATCATATGACTGCAACCTACATAAAAATAATTATACAGTAAATAAATAAATTAAAATCAGTGATTTTATGTTTCAAAGAGAAAGGTGTGAAAGAGTGGCAAAAGTAATGGATTAATTACTGGATAATTATTTTTTATGTTGGCTTGAAACAGTTTTACTTTAACTTTTTCTTTTTTTTAGTTTATTTATTTTTACTTTATACATTTAATATTACTTTACAGTGAAACAAACTTGATTTGTTTGATTTAAATGAGAGATTAGAGATAAATTAGAGACATATATATCGGCAAATAATCGGTATTGGTCGATAAAAGCAAATTAACACACTAGTGGCTATCGGCCATCAACAGCCAATATTCAATATTAATAGTCATTATATGAATTAATAACATTCAGAAAGTTAAGAAATATTGATTTAATCTCCAGAATCGATATCGGCAGATATATTACTCTGAATAAGCGGCTATCGATATCAGTGGAGAAATTTAGCATTGGTGCATTTCTAATTTAAATGTGTCGGTTCTATGGCTGTTTATATGCAAATCGAACACCGTGCTGCAGTAAATAAGAGTCCAGTAGCGTTGTTCAGGTTTACATTAATCTAAATGGCCTTAAATATATATCAATTATATTTTTTTGGGTCTATGAGCATTTGGTTCAGCCGAGTGAATTCTGTTTAGTTAGCAGGTCATGTTTAAGTCCGTCTTGATGGGGTTGAGTGATTGTGATATTACTGTCAGTTTGCATCGGGCATGTATCCCTCAAGTTTTTTTTCCCTCTGTACAGTCTACCTGCTGTCTTCCTTCTTTACTGTACCTGTCATCCTCTCTGTTGTTGCTTGTGTTTATTCGCTCTTCTGTCGAGAGCTCTGCCTTATCCCTCTCTCGCTGTCTCTGTGTGCTATAGAGCGAGCAGACCCGTCACTTGAATTCTTTAGGCCCAAGACATTTTCATTGGACACAGTCAAAGGAGGACTTGGGTTCAGAGAGAAAAACTGTATGCCAAGAGTCTGTCGCTTAGGGGGCATGTCTGTAAAATATACATCAAGTAAATTTGTCCGTAGTACATCTACAGTACACAGGGTTTTCAATGCTGGGGCATGTGATAAGCAATTAAAAGCAAAAAATTGTCTATCAATACGTCTTATGGCTGCTTTCCATATTACTTCATTACCAAACGTATAAAGTATGTGTACGGTCTGGTGGTAATCCAATACACTTACATGAACTCATTCAGACAGCCACAGTTTGAGAAGCTTTGAAAGAATAACATAATTTACATAGAAAGGAGACATATTGACAATAATTTGATGTCATGGACGGCACCAAAGTCGCTTTAGGGAAGTCGATGTATTCAGCGGCTGTGTTTACAATACCCATGCATTTTGGTTATGCAAGACTAAAGCCCTATCTGCTTGAATGGGAAAATCAATATGTCTTTAAAACTGCTGGCTAAAATCACAATTAAATAACATTTCAAACCAACAATTAAACCTCATGTCAATTGTAGCATAACTGTTTTTTTAAGCTCAAATTGTGCTTTATAACACCTTTTTCAAGGTCGCTTCAGCTACTGCGCAGAGGTTAACAAGCTCCTCACGAGACTGTTGCATTTCTCCCCATTCATAGTAATAGCAGTGGCGCATCTCGGAATATCTATTATAAAGATGCACCAATATATCGGCTAATAAACTATATCGGCCGATAAAGCAATTTTTCACACTATCAGCTAACAGGGCTGGTATATCCTCAAAAGAGGACAGGAAAATGCAATAAATGTGTGCTCTGTTTATAGAAAATGTTAAGAAACATCACTAGTTTGATGTTCAATATTAATAGTCATTAAATAAATAACATTTAGAAAGTTAAGAAATATTAATTTAATCTTGAGAATCGGTATCGGCAGATATCACTCTGAACAATCGGTTATCGGTATCGGTGGAGAAATGTAATATCGGTGCAACTCTAATCTGTTTGTTTGCAGTTTGAATAAGATGCAGGTTTTTGCACAGAAATCTGTGCCGTTCTGTTTTGGATGGAAAGGAAATTGGAAAGGAAAGAGTTCATGACTCGGGGGCTAAACGTTTCAGAGCAGCGATAAAAGACAGATGAAACTGAAAGTGTGAAGGAATACGAGCATGACAGGGCTTCTGGGTACAAAATGACACTCGTTGTATACTACTGTTTTGTTTACTCACTGCAATACAGTAGGCTACTCATACACACAGAAGTGAGATTGTTTGTTTATTTGCAATAAGAGGGTCAGGCACACTGACTTTATGTCCTTGAGGGGAGATGGCGCACACACACGTTTGCATCTATGGCCCCTTAAATGAGAATTGATTTTAGTCTTTCAATGACTGACCTTCTCTTTACTCTTTTCACAATACATCCATTCAGCACTGTGACAGCTACACATTGAATGTGTCCAAAAAAATAAATTATCTCATAAAGTTTACTCCTCATGCCATCTTGGATGTATATGACTTTCTTTGGTTTATCACAAATTCATATTTTTATGTGGGGCTCAAACTGGTAAAGCACTAAAAAACGCATACACAGTGTTGTCAAGTTCAGGTAAAATATGCATTTTTGGTAAATGTTTTTCCACCTAATGAGGTACTTTAGGAATGTAATAAAGCAGAAAGTTAAAGGTCATTGTAAGGAAAGGATTTGTCTTAATCTCAAAACACAGGACTTGAATCTATTTCTCATCGCTTGTTTTTCGTACTATGGTAACATCCATCATCAAAGCATTCCAAATTACTTATTAATGTCTTGCGAAGCGGGTTGTTCCAAATCTTTATCAATTTCTTTGTTCGGATGAACACAGAGGAAGATATTTGGAAGAATTGCTTGTAACCAAGCAATTCTTGGCCACCATTGACTACCATAGTAGGAAAAATTACAAAGTGCCCTAGAACTGTTTGCTTTCCTACATTCTTCAAAATATCTTCTTATGTTTTCAACAGAACAAAGACATTTATAAAGCGATTTTTCCTAATTGGTGGCCAAGATGGTGTGGTACCATGTTTGGACATTATACCATGATTTTAATACCATGGTATTTTTGAGGTACCTTTGAGCACCATGGTACATAGTAGAACTCAAAACCATGGTATGTAATATCGTTGCTTTTTATTATAGTGATACCATAATCTCTGGAGAGATTTACATTATTTTAAATTTAGCATATACCCAGAATGAGATTTACGTTGTACCATGGTCCCTCTAGATTTTTGAGGTTTCTCTTGGTCAGATGTTTGGAATACGCAGTCAGACTGAAGTCTGAAGGATCTGCGGTACGTTTGAGCAGCAGCAATTTACCTGAGCAGTTCTTCTGAAAGATCTTCCCTCTCCAGACATGTTAATTATTAAAAGACCAAGTATGGCACCACTCTCACGTCTCCATGGAAACAGCAGAGGTCATGATTGTGGATGACATCAAGTGGCAGACGGGGAGATGAGGGAGAGAGAGTACGACAGAAAGAAACAGATCAAGAGAGAGAGGGAGAACTTTAGCTGTTCATATGTCTGTGCTTGAGTGCTAAACCAGGTTTGTCCAGTACCTCAGATGAAAGTTAATCCAGTTTTGTCCGACCAAGACCATGAACACTGTCATTTAATACTTATTTTTTTTAGGTGCCATATTCCTCGGTTTGGAAAAGTCTCCACACGGCATTCAATTTTTTTTTTTATGAGAATACATTTTATGACCAGTTTAGGCAGACATATGGTCAAATCAATCAGACTTATTCCGGACGGTACTGTGTCCGTTCACTAGTCCTGTCTAGCTGTCAGTCTAAAGGTGTTACACTACACAGCTCACTGAAGATGTTTAGCTCTGTGTGATGTGAATCTGATGGCCGTGTCTCTGCTGCTGCCTGTAGCAGCTCAGCATATTAGTTCTTTGTGCGCCGCTGGTTGATGTTACCCAGAGATCCCAACTATTTGCATAAATGTTTAGCTTTAGATGTAAGCTTATTAAATAAATCGAGATTGTATGCTTTTTCTTATGAACAGTAATGTGCAAAAGTCTTAGGCAACCATTATAGTTCAGCAATGGTATAATGACCACATACAATTATTTTTGTCTCTTTAATAAAATACCACCAGTAAATACATGAAATGTGTATGGAGTAATACAAAAAAACAGATAAAACAACACAATCTCACAAGAAAATGTAACCATGAGGTGACAAATTTTGGCTGATTCGCATACATTTGTAAGATCTCATTCGTACATTGTACGATTTACATTCGCACCTGTGATGTAAGGGGTGGGGCTTCAGTATGGCTTTTTTCTAGTAATTGCGTTTTTTTATGATTCACAATGTGTGAATTTATACAAATTAGCCACTTTGAAAAACGTACAAAATCCTGTGAGATCAGGTTGAAAAAAATGCTTTTATGGGCTTAAATTTCACTGTATAATAAAACCTCGGTGTAAAGTCCTCGGTACGATGTTTGTTGCGATATTTATGAAAAATGATGACTTGGAAACAAGCGTCCTCTTTTCTTTATCCTCTAACCATAACTGTTGCTAAGAGTTATGAGTTATAGTATGAGATGGTCAAACGACCTAAAAATCCCTTTTAAAAATAAAATAATTGCACCAGATGGGCCTTGCCAAAGGTAAAATCTATTATTTTTTTAGGACAATCTATATGTTTCAGTGACCAAGATAATATTGAGACAATTTTGCTACTGCGATAACACAATGTCGATAATATTGTTACATCAGTGCTGCTTACACCTGAGCAGTAGCAGGACCTGGCTCTCTGAAACCTAACTGTAATGAAGAACTAATTTCTAATCTAATGACTTCAGGACAATCTTGCCAAAAGAGTTTAAGATGTGCTTAGTGCCAAGGGAGGTCACAGGAAATACAGATTGTTGGCATAAGAAGCCATTTTATTTATTTTCTGTTTGTATCCTAATAAAGAGGCCACAAAATAAATATGGATGGTCATTAAAACAGCATGTTAAAATAACAAAGCTGGTGGTGGCTTAAAACGCTTCCACGGTACTGTATGCATTGTACACATTTCACTGGCCAACACCGTTCTAACAGATTTGTTAAACAAATTTGGTTTGTGGCTCCTAAGGAAGAGACTCTTGTTTTATATACTGTACATTTCTTTTCATTTATATACAAAATGAAGATAATTCGTATGTCAACTAATACTGTATACTGATCCATTTTTCATCCATTTTTATGGGTTGTTTGGTATGAGGCAACATGCAATATAAGGCCTAGATTCCGAAACAAAACGTCTACCAACAACCATAACAACTGCGTGTGCGTGTAACATTGATGTGTACCATTCTTTATTTCCAGAACATTTTAATGAGGGAAGATCCAGGGTGGGAGAAAAACAGTGTGGCTAATCCCGTAAAGACATTGTGCGCGTCTCTTTGTTCCAGACCACTGGCCTCGCTAATTGGAAAGATTTGCACTGTCTGTGAGAGAATTAGATAAACTAATAAGGAGAAAGAATTATACCATTTTAAAACCAGCCCGTCCCCTGACCTTGACACTATAAAGTTTAGGAGCGAAGGAAACTATCTCAGCGAGTGAGTCACTTTCTGCCACTCCACAAGCGTATTTGCAGGCTCACTAATGACCTTATCACAGCTTCTGTCTCCATGGTGATAATGATCTGTGTTTTTGATTGGCAGGCGTGCGGAGTGAAGAAAGTCGGCGGCGATGGGCAGATTGTGGGCTTGAGTGGGATTGTTTCATGAAAATGGTCTTTGTTCCATTCTCTCAAACATCCAAGAAAGTGACAAATGAAGAAGAAAACAAAAAAGAAGATGTGTTCTTCTCGATTAGTTGAAAGATTGAGTCACTTTAGATTTACATAATTTGACATGATTTTGTACAGTTCTGTCTTTTTCTTGATCTCTTTTCTTTTTGCTCTTTGTTGTTTGGTGTCTTTGCTGTCTTGGCAAAATACAGGACATGAAAAGGACATCAAAACAATCTAAAAACTGAGCTGAAGATAGGCCTACTTGTAAACTTGGAGTTTTTTTAACACACGCTTTTTTAACACATGATCCGTGAAAGGAGGTGTCACCAGCAACAGAAAGTCAAACTAAATATTGCTGCTGCTCTGTATGTTTCATACATCATATTTAGCCTACTGTACAGCTACGGAAAAATTAAGAGACCATTTCAAAAATTATTTTAAAATTTTCCAAATTTACTATTTTTGTGTTTAAAATGATAATTCTTGTTTCATTCTGTGAACTACTAACAAAGTTAGTACCGTAAAATATGTGTTAAAACCCTGTTACCAAAATAAATGCGGTACTATTAAAAATACAGATTTATTAGATTTTTACAAATTTGATTTGATTCTAGCTATAAACCAGGCTCCAGACTGGGACTAAATAGTCGCGTTTTGCGACCAGTTTTTGAGACAGCGCGAGCGTTTTTTACAAGTACTCACGCACCTTCTAGTGTTGATTTAGTGTTGATTTTTTTCTAGTTGTTGACGAGTTTACAGAATAGTTCAGAATACACCATTTACAGTATGTTGAAAAAAAACAAAAAAAAAACTTTCTCTCAACAGGTAGTGGTCTACCTTTTGTTGAAACCAGTTACTTTGTATTGGCACTTAATGTATTATGGCTCCTGTATGACATATCGCTTATTGCTCCTAAACTCTTTGTAAGTCGCTTTGGATAAAAGCGTCTGCTAAATGTCTAAATGTAAATGTACTTGAGACAGCGCTAAATCTTTTCTAATCCGTTCACAACAAGAATGAACGACAGTCGAATGCTCTTGTTAAGTTTATGTGATGTTATCTTTACATTGTGTGTGAAAATGATGACAAAAGCGTCCTTAATACACAATAAAATCATCATAAGAACGTATTAAGACGAGCCATTCGTTTTGCTTTAACACTAAACTTATTAACGTTTTCATACAAAATGACATGCACGTTTTCTGTTGGTTCAAATGAATCCATTTGGTCTGGTGTGTTTAGAGTCTCTTTAATTAGCACTTAAAGCTTCTCTGTAGGCTCTGCCTCTTTTTAAATGATGAGCAGAACCAAACCACTGTCCCCTGCAGATAAATGCACAAGTAATATTTTTGAAAAAATATATTTAAAATTATATTTAAAAACAATTTTAACACATTTCCACATATTTACATTTCTGAACAAATATAAACGCATTTAAAACTGTTCCACAGAATTCTGCAGATTTTTCAACACTTTTAGCACAGAATTAACAAAAAAGTCTGCTGATTCCGTATGACCCTGGTATTGAGTAATGTCACATCCCTCTGAAATGAAAATATAACTGCAGATTGTAAGTTGAATTTGAAGATGAAGTTGAAAAAGATTGAGTTGAATTTATTTATTAAGTATAGCCTCAGTTAAGTCATCACTTGCTTGGGGCAAATGTTCTTAAAAATTTAAGAAAACTGATCTTTCTGTTTTATTCTGTGCTATGTTGACAAAATGCTGGCTTTGGAAATTGACAGCGAAACAATTGAGGAGCCCAGCAGCACGCTCACTCTGACACTTATAATCTCTTGCTGTCCTGTCACATCATTTCCACAGTTTATTTAACACAGGAAATAAACTATGAAAAGAAAATTATGTCCTACAGTATATACTTTATAATAATAACACTGGGGAATTGTGTTTTCTCGTCAGAAACAAACCAAGTAAACACATTTTGTTTCCTCACTGAACTATTTGCTATGGCTGATTTCTCTTCGAGAAAATCGAAAACGTATAGGGTGCATTTTCCATTTTTTGCTAAGTAAATAACTCCATCCCTCAAAAATAACATTGGTATTCTAGCAGCCGATCTCTCTAGTACAGAACTTCATAAAACTGTTATTTAAAACCTCACGGGGCAGAGCAGCTGTCAGTCAGATACTGGACTTTATATAAGGAGCGAGAGGCAGAGTTTGACACGCTCTTTATCTCTCTGCATTTCTGACACTGCTGACCAGTGCTGGCCGAGAGAGAGACAGTCATAGTGAAAGTAAGAGAGTTTTGTTACGAGCTCATTTGTGTGTATATACATAAAATAATGTGTTTGCCAGGATGGAGTAGTGTGGTGCTAAAGATAAATGTGTCAGCATATGAAGGGGAATATTTAATGTTCATCTTCATTTTTTCATAAATTGTACCGGCTGAGACAATACTATTGTTCGTACTTGAGAAAGAGGTTTCAACAAACTTGAACATTAATTATTAAGACTATTCATGTTTCTCAGCCTGAAAGACTTGGCATGAGGTGACATGAGTTGTTTTGGGCCAGAAACAAATGTTATTACCTTAGCAACCGTACAGGATACACAGGCAACCACATAGACATCTCCATCAAACAGCAATAGTTTTATTTTGATTTTAAGATGATTTGATATTGCATTGTCAGGACTTTCAGGTTTTTCATAATTTTTATATGTCAGCAACTGCAGCGTGCGATAAACTGTGATTGGCTATTTTGAGTGTCCATTTAGATCCATTGTGTTTGGTTGGCCGTGTCATGGGGCATCTATGATCCGGTGAACTATTGACTGGTTTAATACTTTTTTTTAATATATTATAATTATCTTGAATTGAATACCTTTAACATATGAAACTCTCTATCAGGCTATAACAGAGAAATGTCAGCCTTCGGTTAGCTGCACATTTATTCTCATTAGAGATAAATGACAGTCAGAAAAAAAGACAAGTGAGCGAGCGAGCGAGTGAGTGAGTGAGCGATGGTGTCGTTCATACAGCTGTGCAGCTCTGTGTGCTTGTATAGACTTACTGCAGGAGAGCCGGGCAGATTTTTGTCCCCGCTGTCTGCTGTCTGTATGAGGGATTTAGTGCTCAAGTTGATATATTAATGCATTCGGCGCTATGAGGAGTTTCCTCCAGGGATATCATCAGATCACCTGCTTCGTTCTCAATTCATTTTTAAATGTGATGCTCAAAGGATCACATGCAGGGAGCTAAAAGCTAGTGTACACCAGCCTGATCTCACGGGAATTAACTGTTTTATTCTAATTTTTATTATCCTGTTATTCTAATTTGAATTCATATGATGTAAAACTTAAATATCAATGGGGCACAAAAAGTAATAAACACAAACCGAATTGCCGTTGACCAACACACATCTACACAAACATGCGTACTGTAGATTTTTGGCAGGTGGTGATTTTCTGTCAAGAGCAGACATTTAACAACAACAATGTTTGTTGAAAAGAAACATACACTTTAACTTGGCTATCAAAATAAACGCACAGACTTCTATTGTTTTTGTATGACGATAACTATAATGACTGCTGGTAAACACTAACCAAACGTGTTGACTTTTCAGACTGAAGCAAACAAACAACAAACATTTGTTTCACCTTAAAATTGTTTTTTTTTTGTCATTGAGAACATCAAACAATTTTGTAAGGGAGGTTTTATCAGATTTTGCTAAGTAAATCCACACACTAAATATTGACTCTACAGTAAGTGGCTTTCATTTACAATTTAAGTAGAGGCATACAGACAGTCCCTCACCTGGCTTTAGTGTATAATCCATGTCTTGAACTGGCCTCTCCATTCAAATTGGATAATCACCCTCACTAAGTTCAACCACATGCAGCTGTCCGGCTTTCCAACTGCACATTTCTGTCTTTCTCCAGCTCCTTTAAGACTTTATATCTCCCAATAAAAGTAATTGGAGCAGTATGAGCATCCTTACAGAGAACATTCCACTTAAAATGATTAAAGAGTTCAAACCGGTCAAAACACAATCAAAAGTAGTCCCAAAATATTACTTTTAGGTGAATCCCTGCATGTCTGGGTCATATTTTTGGTAATGAGCATTGTCGTGGTGGAACATTTTAATATTAAAATATATAGAAAGTAAAACAACTACTGTAAAAACACAATGTATAACAACTCTATACAATTGACAAAAATATGTTTTTGGTTATGAAATTGAGATAAAAATGCAGTTTCTGGTTTACTTTACAGAAAAGATACATAAAAACTATTATATTACAAACAAAACAATCTGAACACCATCTCACATGTGTCTAGTTAAGGACAACACATTTTGTGTTACGTTTTACTCAACCTTGAGTTGTCCGTTTTATTTATTGAACACAAATCAACACAAAAAATGACTTAAATGACATGACATAATGTGTTAAAAAAATACTGAAAAAAAATTTGTATAAATATCAAGACATTCTTAAATCACGATACATTTACTTGACAAAGAAACTGAACTTAGATATTTAGTCTTGTTGAAAGAAAGTATAAAGTACGTTTATAACAAATAAACCAAAATTGTCAACATGGTAAGAAAAATAATCTTGAATTAGGTATCGTATAATTTTACATAAATTTAATAATGATCCACTGATCCATTCTTGAGAATATTTTTTTTTGCGAGACCCATGCTATACTGACCCGCGTTGACTCGCAGCGACCCCGGGAACCGGAGATACATTCGGCGGAAGGCGACTGGCCTAAGCCTGGTCTTCCGGGTGCTGGCCTTCCCGGCTACCCGTCATTAAACAGCACACATTTGTTGTTTCTTAGACATTTTTGTCGCTGGCTAGTGGCTACATCTGCTCTTGCCTGAAAATGCTGACAGCTTGTCTCTGGCAAGGTGGGAACTACGCGCTCATAAGGCGGAGTCTGTGAGCGGTCATGGGCAGGCGTAAACAATGTGACATCAGATTGTTAGGGTTTCCCCAACAGCCTGTTTTGTGTCACTGTTGTGGTTTAAATGAGATTACAAAAAGAAGAACAGATGGATTTGTATAATTACAGGGTGTTTCTGCACACAAGCTGGCGACTCAATTTCTGGTAGATAAACATTTAAAAGTGCATTTTCTGGGATAGCGGCCCTTTAAGAATTTTCTAATATTTGTAGTACTAGAAAACAGTGCAAAAATGTGCAGTGAACAGAATGTTACAATCCTTTTTGAGAATGTAACTTAAGAGGAATATACTTTATAAAATAGAAATACTTTTGAATTAAATACAATTTTGACATTCTTGACATTAAATTCTTGACTTGACAGTCTCCATGAAATTCATTATACCTTTAAAAAGAAAGAATTCAAGGTAATATAGGATTTGTTTATCATGCCTGGTTTAAGACGTCATTTCGCAGCATGGCAGACTACAATATCATCATCTGCACAAGAAATAAAGTAAAAGGTTAAATTGTGATTAAAAGCCTAAAATGAATCAAATGCTTTTCCGCTCCTCTCAAAATGAGCCACATGCTAATTCCAAGCCAGAAATAATGTTCTCCGCCTCTCCATTTGCATTGCAAAGCAACGTGCACCGTGACTAAGATCACCTGTCTATCAGCCTATTCCCACCTTGGTCCTCCAGCATCCCAACAGCCCCTGGGGCAGAGCTGCTGTAATTAGCGTGATTAATGCTCGTATTGAGCTCGAATGAGACCTGGGAGGCTGTCCCAACCGTAACACGTACACACATACACACATACGCTAACACACACACACACACACACGCACATGAATACCCAAATGGAGTGTGCCGTACCCAGGTAGGCTCTTTCTGTTTAAGACTGACAGAGCCGCTTTGGAAACAAGTAAACTGTACAGAAGGAAAACTCATTACCTCAGTCAAATACAGCTAATTACTCTAAATGAGGCTTCCAGCGCACAAAAATACATGAGCGGTGATGCAGCTGGTGCGCGGGGTCTTACAGTAGGTGAAGAGCCTCTCTCTCTCTCTCTTTTCCTCGCACATATACATAAAACATCTGCTGCCACATTAAACTCTGACTCAAAGGATATTCAATGATATTTTGATTGCTTTGAAAAAAGGAATCAGCGCAATTCTCCCATAAATGTTGCGTTCAGCGTCGATGAAACGGATTGAATGGGAAAATGTTACTTAACGTGTTTATCCACAGCAGTAAGCGGCACGCAAAGAAACTCGCGTGTGACACTCTTTTTAACCACACCTGAGCTTCTCACATCTGCTGCGTTTCTTGTTTGTAATGTTCAGACTGAAACATAATTTTATAGCGCCACCAGATTTTGCTAGCACGTTGGCTTTGCTTATAAACCCATCAGTTATTTTGCGTGCGTGCGCGCTTGTTTTGCTAGCGTGGTGCAGACTTAGCATGGACCTTTTGTATTCATTTTGGGCTAATGAGGTTTTCTGTCCTCACTCCATATCGTATTGTAAGTTTCTCTAAATATATTTCTAAAAATAAGACGTTGTCACGTCTTCCTGTCTTTGGTTTTGTCCTGTCACTAGGATCCATTTTCTTAAATGGCATAAAGTTTGCATTTTACATTTGGCAGACAATTTTATCCAAAGCAACTTACAAGTGTCTCTAGTTATGTCTTGAGTCTTCAGGATGGGCAATCTAGTTTACTGTACCTTCCGACATACACAACTCTAAAGGCCTTTCACATTATAACGATAACTCAGACCATAACGATAAAGATACAGAGAACGATATCGTTGGGATCACTTTCAGAAAGAGTTTTTTCCAGCTGATGAACGATAAAACATACTGTCAGACAGTTTCTGGCAGATAACGTTTGACTATTTGTGATCACAGCGCGGGTTTTATGTCAGAATTAAATATTAGTCGGCGGGATATTATATGTAACGCTTAAGAGTCAGCAAGCTGGTAAAATATATGCTTTACATCCCGGACACTAACACACCTTCAGCATTCAGAGAGGGCATCAAGCCTTTGCTGTCATATTTTGGAGAAAGCAAAACCAAAGCATCTACAGAAGGTCATCTACATTCATTTTAGTGACTGGGAACACTGCAGCGCGCAGGCTTAAAATAAACATAACGTTAATGTTATCGTCCGCTGGTGTGGACGCAAATATATACTTATAGTTATAATGTGAACGGCCCTTAACTCACACTCTTCTAACTGTTGGAAAGTTTAAGAAATATCAGCTTGATGTTTTCAACTCATTATATTTTTTGGAACATGGTTCACCAGCTCATCCAGGTCCCCACCAGCTTATTCTGGGTTGTCTGCTCTGACTGTGTTGACCAAGATGATTTATCAGGTTGACCAAACACCAAATGACCAGCTTTTGACAGCTTGAAACCATGTGGTTACTAACACCTTCACTGGTTTCAGATGGTTGTTTCACAGAAGGTGGAGGCTTATATATGCAGTCTTCTGAAAGCCCTTCTTAAATTGTGTGGGATCTTCAGTGCAGAAGATGCTAATCTCAAATGGGACTGAAAGCTTTTATTGGCAATTGAAAATCACACGCTTTTCTTCCAGTCCAAATGGTGCATACAGTGTTGGAATGAGGAATAAGATGAAGCTGTTTTTTCAAAGTTCTTTTAGTTTTTTTTAGCTGTACCTGCACTGTTTGATTGTGACCACATTGTCTTCTGTCTCGTCTCTGTCGTCCTGAGGTCCAGATCATTGGGTTTTTGAATTTGATGTGGAAACAAAATTCTCACTGAACGCTGAAGGCTTGAAGTTTCAAAAGAGGCTTTGTGATGTTTTCTCTTTTCAAGGTGAAACTAATCGAAGTGTGAACTGTGAAGCAAGAACCCAGTCAAACACAGCACACTTTGATCAGACAAACTGAAACAGCAGGCCGGCTGCTTCTACAACACTCTCTTGTGATAACAGATGAAAACATTTAATGAAAGTAATTACACTAAATAAATTATGTTTTTGCATTTGTGCAGCTTCATTGAACATGGTGTCACTCTCAAAACACTTCTCTATCTCCTAAGAATGATCTCTGTATGTACTCAAACGTATTCATTTAATATGATATTATATAGATGTATAAAAAAAATTAACACACACTAAAAATGTGTGTGTGTGTGTGTGTGTGTGTGTGTGTGTGTGTGTGTGTGTGTGTGTGTCATCACAAAAGAATTTCATTTCCAACATAGGATTCCAATCTTCAGATGGTAGCTGTGGAAACAGTGTTCAGAAGTCTATCATGTGTCTTCTCACTACATGGCACTCACTTCAGAAACATCTCATCTTAAGACCCCTGCACTCTGTTGTACTCCATCAAACGGGTTCATTTAATATGATATTACGTATGTTATAACAATAATTAAACACAACGAAAGAACATGTAAAGCCTCTGTGTGTGTGTGTATTGATCACCAAATCAGTTTCACAAAGGTCATCCAATAGTTCCGATTTTAGCTGGACAATGCAGCTTCTGAAGAGTCCAGCACTCGCACACTTGTCGGTGTATAGATGTTTGATTCGTGGGTCTGTAGGACCGGTTTGTGGAGATGCAGCCTGGAATATTGATGCTGCGGTTCCAGACAAGTGGGGCACTAAGACAGCAGAAGAGAGAACATGGCACACATACTTCGCCTACGGCGCTGTCTCTCAGTACTTCACACAGAGCTGGAGAGAGGGAAAACAGAAAGATGAGAGCGAAAAGATGGATGAATAAGGGATTAAGAGGAAAGGAAAACCTCCAGCTTGAGTTCTGGAGTCACGTATTTAAATATACGATTTTAAAGGGATAGAAGTACATGCAAAAAATTCTTCTTCATTTATTCACCCTTATGTCAGTGTTTGACTTTCTTTCTTCTGCCGAACACAAAATAAGATTCGTTGAAGAACGTTGGTGACCAAACAACATTGAACCCCGTTGACTTCCATCGTATGGACACAAAGCCACATTTCTCAAAATATCTTCTTTTGTGTTCCACAGAAATTATAGTCATATACAGGTTTTGAACTACATGAGGGTGAATAAATAAAACGTTTTGCAGTTTTGATCAGACATTCAAAGTGCATTCAATACTTAAACTATAGTTGTCTAAGGGCCTTTTTGTATACAGTAGCTGTCTTGTGCATCTGCTAATAGCCGGCGCTCTATATTAAAGCAGTTACTGGTGAAATGCGGCGTGCGCTAAACCGTGTGTTGACTGTGAGCGTGTTAGACGAGAATTCTCCTTGACGGTCTCAACGGGTCCTGAGGTGCTAATTACGGTAGAGGATGAATTAGCCGCATGCATACAGTAGACACTCTCAATTTACCCTTCACTTTCTCTCGCTTTCTGTCTCTCTCTATAGAAGGGATTTGGTGTTCTCCTTTATGTCCTGTGTATTAAGTAATTAGAGTTCATTATCCCAAAATCAATGGGAAATGTAATTAAAGTTCTTCATACTGTAAAGTCTGGCTGCTCGAGCCGTCGGGTTCTCAGGTTCCTCTGTGTTTCACTGCTATCTGTCCTGATATCAGCTTCACACCCGCAGCTCAATGACAGTTCAACTTCATCAGCCTCAAAAACCCATTTCGCCGAGACGTAGATGGGTCAGGAATCTAGTTTTTCTACATCTATGGCGGTTCTCTCATTTTTCTTGGATTTCGCCACTGCGGGCCACTCGAGAGCATCGGAGACCTCAAGATTAATTCGCCCTTTTGATAATGGATGTTCTGGAGAAGGCATGCTGTCTAAACGCCCGTCTGACATATCACATTGTTTCAGATTTCATTTGGTGTATGTTGCTTTGTCCCTCTTCTAAATTTCTTTCTCTCACGGATACAGAAATATTTGCATGCACTTGGCGACGGCTCCCATAGTGCCATACAGGCTCAGTTCCCTTAAAACCTTGAGCCTATCAGAGAGGAGCATGAAATACAATCTTCGCCCCTCGCCGCCTATCAGAGTTAAGCATGAAAAAATCCCTCCCGTTGCAGGCTGAACGTTTAGAGCCTGGGATAAAATGCTCTTCTGCAGCCTTTAGATAATGCGCGCTGGCCTGAAGCTGGTTAGAGCCGGGATGAGAGACACTGTTAGAAAACTAATTGATGTGAAAAAAAATGTGAGATTCTTTCATTTAAAGGGATAGTTCTCCCAAAAAGGAACTCATCATGTTTTCATCACCATGTCGTTCATAACCTGTATATGACTCAAAAGAAGATATTTTGAGAAATGTCTCAGAGGTTTTGTGTCCATATAATGGAAGTCAATGGGGGCCAATGTTTGGTTACCAACATTCTACAAAATATCTTCCTTTCAAGTCATGCAGGTTTGAAATGACGTTTTATTTATTTTAATTCTAGGCGAACTGTCCAAATTGAAAGAAAAGGAGAAAGTATTAAACTAAATAAGAACTTGAAGTTCAGAATTGAACCTTAAAGGAAAATAATCATTCAGTCTTTCTCAGATGTTGTATTTAGTTTAGACTTGAATGTGTGTGTGGTATCAGGTTGTGTCATGTCCCTGTCCCGCCAAAAGCTGCTGTCAGGTGAAAAGCCCTCAGTGCCACTCCACTGGTGTCATATTGTGATGGGCAATTCATGGACAGTAAGCTCAGCCAAAGCTTCAGATATTTAGTTACTAAAACTAAGTCTCAGATCTCGTGCAATCACCATTCAAGTTTAATTCATGAAAAGTTCCCATAATGTTTTTAATCATTTTAATATTGTGCTGAACATTGAAAATTTGTCTTCTTATAAATGTTCTATAGACGGCTTTAGCAGCAATGACATGAACGTTATGTGGCCCAAACTTAACTTCTGGCAGACCTCCACAAAGAATCATTAACTGTTGAGTAATTTTAATTTAATACAATTATTTATCTTTATTTATTTATCTTTATTTTTAAGTTCTACTGTCAGTGTTAGTGCTATCTGTATGCACCCAGGAAGAGTAACGCGATTTCAATTCTCCATATGTATGTTCTGTACATGTGGCAGAAATTGACAATAAAGAAGACTTTGACTTTTAATATACAATAAAATGAAATATTGAAATATAAATTAGATATAAAATAAATATTTATATCACTAGCCAGATCGATAACCAAACTCAGACTGGAAGTCAACTTTGGCCAAATGACTGAAAGTTTGTTCATATAAACCTGTCAGTCACATTTGAATGCATCCCTTCACCCCACCTCTACATTTAATGCTCAAATCGTATGCTAAATGTCAATAATATTTGTTTGTTCATACGTTTGAGTAGTGTTAAAAAAACTGAAACAGGAAGTTCTTCTGGACCAGCGTTATTCACGTCGTCCATGGTCTTTCAAGAATTAGATGCACTCAGGTTTAAATCATGAGAATTTCCCACTGTATGCTTCAGTTTCTTATGTATTTTAAGGAGACGTGTAGATATCAAAAATCGCCGTCTGAATCTAAAGAGTATTTTGATCTTCCCCCTGTATGTTTTTAGGTACATCCACACCTTGTACCTGGGAGTGCAGAGCCGTTGGCATGGCGGCCCCGGGCAGCATCACTTCTACTGGCGTCTGATGTTCGAGAGCGCTGACATCAACATGCTGCGGCTGCTGGAGGCCTTCCTGAAGAGCGCTCCTCAACTCGTTCTTCAGCTCAGCATCATGATCCACAGCAACCACATACTGCCCCTGCAGGGTAAAACACACTTACAGACACACACACGTTTCCCAGGTGGGCTTGTGATATGCTTTAAGTTGAAAATATTTAATGAGGAGAGAGAGAGCTATAAGCCACTTGTGTGATTGTGTCTTGATCGGCATGACTTATTCATATGGCGCTGGAGAGGAGAGGTTTGCTTGTGATGAATTAAACAAAACATTTTACACGCTCTGCTCTGTGCGATTTCATATGACATGAACCTGTCAACTGTGTTACAAGAATAGACAGAGGAGAGAGAGAGAGAGAGAGAGAGAGAGAGAGAGAGAGAAGAACAGAGACATACTGTGTGTATGATATGGTCTCTGCTTCAAATAGGATGCTTTTCCCTTATGCCAAGAAAATATATTTTCCCATAAATTAACTGTCAATATGTTAAATTATGTAACATATATTTGAAAATATATAGAATAATACATTGTTAATACATTACAGCATTACAGTGTATTGAATAATACATAAGGAATTGACCTTTTCATATAAAGAAAAATATAATCCGCTGGTTCCAAATGTATTATTTAATATATTGCATTATATTTTCCATTGCATTCCCATACATTTTTGTTTCGCAAGGGTAGTCTCGCTGTCTTATTGATATAGCAAAACTGGAAAGGACTTTCTCAATGTAGCAAGCCTTAGCTAATTTAGATGAATATTTATAGATTTTTTTGTTTTTTGGTAATTCACGCATGTTTGAGAGTGTATTGTGAAAAATGGTATTCATGTTTATAAAGGTTAAACCTAAGCAAGATTAATAAACGTAATAGAAGAACAGTAAGGTGACCTTTCATGTTACTGTATCTATTGCATAGTATTAAAGGGAAACTTCACCCAAAGATACAAATTCTGTCATCATTTATATCCACATGTGGTGGAAAACCTGTATATGACTCTTTCTTCTGTGGACAAAAGAAGATATTTTGAGAATTGTCTCAGTGGTTTTGTGTACGAACAGTGGAAGTTAATGAGGTCCAGTGTAGTTTGGTTACCAACATTCCTCAAAATATCTTCTTGTGGTTTCTGCACACGTTTGGAATGACACGAGGGTGAGTAAATGATGAAATAGATATAGAACAAAATAGAAGATAACATTACATTGAATTTAAAATGAAAAACAGTTCTCTTGTTTTAGAAGTCCACTGCATGATACTGAGGGAAAAAGAGAACAATTCTCCAGAACCGAGAGCCTAGTCAGCAGAAACATTGAGAGGAAATGAACAGAGAGAGAGAGAGAGAGAGAGAGAGAGAGATGTAGAACAGCAGCCCTAGGAGGGGACTCACTGAAGAATTGAATCTAAACAGGCAGAGGCTCCGAGATATTCTGATTAATTCTGGGTCAGTGGTTTGGGTTACCAAGCACAGAAAGCATCCTTCTATCTTTCTTTCCTATCTTCTGTTTTTGGCTTTTTCTCTCTGTATCTGTTTGATTTCATGTTTCAGCCTGTCTGACCATCTTAAACCTTTGACCTCTGCATTGTGTTAGCCAATTCCATTGTAAAGTGAGCATCACATCTTTGAGTACTCTAAAGGATGCAGCGCGTTATTTTTTTATATACAAAGGCATTGCTGAATACACGAGTCTGGTTGACAGATGCGATGCATGCACTGTTATACAGTAAAGACGCTCTCTGCGTCGTATTTCACCGTACAGTGCCACTTTAAAGCACAATATTAACGTGCATGTGGTGTTACCTTAAAAATTTCCTTGTATTAAAATGGGGCATTTGTTTCTCGTTTAGCGAGTTTAGCGAGAAAAAATATATAGCATAACTGGCCACAAAGGTGCCCCGGGAAGTAGCGTTTATTACTCAGAGCCGGCCCGTGAGATAAAATGCGGCATGCAAATTGAGTCAAGTCCTAAATTTGTGGGCGTTTGCATAATTATTTTAGAAAATCAGGTGCTAAAACAATGCAGATAGCACATGCACATAAATAATGCTATCGGTGCAATTCACTCTCTGTAAAGTCTTTCCTATGTGTGTTTGTGAGGAATTGACAAACTCTAATGCATACGGTTAATGGAATGGAATAGCACAAATATTTTTATTAAAACGCATTATACAGTGTAACAAACTTTTGTTTCCCCGACCTTTTTGTAGTTCTTGTAAAATTCTGAGGTGCTAATTATTGTGGCAATATTTATTTTCATGTAGCATCAATGTTTTAGTGTATATTTAGCTATAAATATAAATAAACCAAAAACTATACAAATTTTCACATATTTTAAAAATTATTTTCCAATTGAATTCTAGAAATTTCTGTAGCACAGGGACGGTAGGATGAACGGATGTCTGAAACTTCCACTGTAAAACTTTGCTGTAGTTTTGCAGCAGGTTTGCCAGTAACTGACTGTAGATTTAATGACTTAATACTACTTTCCTATTAGTACTTTTTTTCAATTTGAGTAAAACTTTAATCAAAATGAAAACACTTTGACTTTGGAAATTCAAAATGAGCAAGAAGAGACTGGTCTCATTATTGGCATTGGCACAGAAACACTGCAAAAAAAGACTTTCTACCTAAGCATTTTTGTCTTGTTGATACATTTGCATAACAAGATATTTAGTCTTGTTTTATGAAAGAGAATATAAGAACTAGGTAAGTTTATGGTTAAAACAAAATTGTAAGTTAAATCTACAGTAAGTTACTGGCAAACCTGCTGCAAAATTACAGAATAGTTTGAAGTTGTGTAGTTCGTGAGGACAATATTAGTCTTGAAAGACAAAAATGATCAAATGTACACTTCTGAAGGTTTGGACGACTTATTTTTAGTAACTATCCTTTATGTTAAACTGTTGTTTTGAGCTCAGTGTTATGCCAGTATCTTGTCATTTCTGCGTACGAGTAACAATACCAAAATGTATAAATGTGTGAAAATATTTTTTAGTTTCAAGTACCGTTGATGGTAAACAAAATATGTGATTTTCGTATTCAGCATGTTAAACTTCATAAAGAATCAGTAAAAATTAAAGCTTAACACAACTTAAAAAGAAAATCGTTACATTGTGTTATGTAAACATTTAAGTTTTTTCCACCACATCATCTAGAATACAGTAGTGCAATCGAACTACTGTAACTCTCTCTCTCTGGCAACGTGGGGCTTTAACTTGTCTTATCCCTTTCTCCTCATTCTAATCTACAGCGTTCTTTGTGGCAGTAGGCTTGCACCGCATCCGATGTTTGATTTAATTAAGATTGCCTTCGCATCGCTCCATTAAAGCCTTAGAAAAACAGGCCGAGAGAGAACGCGCGGAGAGCACGGGCAGGCTGAAAGCGGAGCGGGAAAACGCAGACTAATGCGTTTGGATCTCTGCTAATTAAGACCATGCTTAATCTGGATCTGCACCAAATGAGTGGAGAGACAGAGAGGGTTTTAGGACGAAGCCAAATGTGTGAACGACTTTAAAAGAAAGACTCTTGCCAGAAAACGAGTAACCACATCAGGGGTCAAGTCTGTGCTAAGGGAAATCCGGAATGTGATATGTACCGCGTGGGCCCGCAGCAGAAAATAATAGTATGTCTTGAATTATTTATGTCACGATCGACCTTTGTTATAGGAATTTTCACTAGTATAGATCTGACCGCATGTGGTGGATTCTTTCATGTGGTCTTCCGAATATCCTCAGCTGACCTCATGTAAGCACGCCCGGGGGTGTGAATGTGTTTTAAAAAGACTGCGGGTTCTTAAAAACATGCGTGTGCGGATTGTGACCGAGTTGGGAACCAAAAGAGAGAATCTGCAGGGAACCGGCAGATAAACAAACATGCGGTGGGAAGCATTTAAGAGTTGATCCCCATGATAACATCAGCAAGTCTCCAGAGATTCAAATCTCTCCATCACACGAGAACATGCACACACACACACATCTTCTCCACCTTTTTGCACAACCTCATGCTCTCGCAAACACAACATGAAACGCCTGTCTGTTTCCTTGTCAACGAGTCAAACTCACACACACTCTCTCTCTAGAGAGACATTTCTCTCAGGCAGTTTGGTAACAAGCCCAGCGATTTGTCGTCTCAGCAGGTGCTGTATCTTCTTTAAAATTCGACTTGAAACCTTAAAACAAAAGCAGCGTTTGTGACATGTCGGCTTTTGACCGTCGGCTGCTTTTTACACTATCAATCTCTACTCCCCTATTGAAGGACCATCTCTCAAACCTCTGCCAGCTCATGTCACTTCCAATTTTATAAAACTCGCATCTTTAAATCAGTCAGTATCTGTTCTCCGCTGTGACGCGAGGTAGGTTCACACGTTTCTATATTATGAGTTATGTAAGGCAAGAGACATCAATTAGGGTCTGAATTATTCAGTTTTTAAGAGTTAATTATTTAGTCGCATATCCAACTAGCAATGAATCACATCAGATCTTATTAAATATTGAAGGCAGAAGTCGGCGAACATGGAAATGTAGTTGTTGATAATGACTTTCATTAAGTTTTATATTTAGCATTTGCTCTATTCGGGACATTTAAAGGGCTACAGACTGAGATACGTGACAGACTCTCACTCAGAACATTAAAATGCAGGATTTCATGATTTTACGAGTTGAAAAATGTAAATAGTTTATAAAATACTTTTGGGGGAATAAATATTGTTAGTAGTTTACAGAAACACATAAAAATAGTCAATTCAAAAAAACAAAAAATATTAATTTTGGCTATATACGACCTAATGCTTCATTGCTTCAGCTCTTTTATCTTTCCTTTTCTTTATATTTTGTTTTTGTAGGACTCTCTGCGTCTGCCTCTCTGGTTTCTCTTGCCTGGATGATCGCTTCATACCAGAAGGTTCTGCGTGACTCCCGCGACGATAAGCTCCCCATGTCCTACAAGGCCGTGATTGTCCAGATGCTCTGGCACCTCTTCACCATCGGTGCTCGGACGATCGCCTTCGCCCTCTTCGCTTCAGTCTTCCAGCTCTACTTCGGGATCTTCATCGTGGCCCACTGGTGCGCCATGACCTTCTGGATCATCCAGGGCGAGACCGACTTCTGCATGTCGAAGTGGGAGGAGATCATCTACAACATGGTGGTGGGCATCATCTACATCTTCTGCTGGTTCAACGTGAAGGAAGGCCGTGCCCGATTCCGATTGGGCATGTATTACTGCGTGACCTTGATCGAGAACGTCGCGCTAACCGCCGCTTGGTACATCCACAGGGGACCGCACACCTCGGACTTCTACGCCCTGATTATCGTGTGCGTGGTGGTGTGTAGCTACGCCCTGGGAACTTTCTTTATGTTTGTGTACTACTGCCTGCTCCATCCAGACGGGCCCATCCTGGGCACCCAGTGGAGCTGCGTGGAGGAGGGAATGGGGGTAATCGGGCTGGGTGGCATCGGGGATTTGGGTACACCCTTGCCCCAACCTGACGTTGTTACCAGTCCGCCCAGAACGCTCCAGAGGACTACCGGTGGGGATCGGGAGACAGGGGCAGGGGACAGAGACAGTACGCTACCTGTATTTCAGGTGAGGCCTCCTGTCGTTCCTCCAGCCCCCTCCCCGCGTCACCCGGGAGCTGAGGGTCCCGTTATCCGCATCGATCTGCCAAGAAAGATGTACCCGGCCTGGGACGCCCATTTTATCGACCGCAGGCTAAGGAAGACCATCCTGGTGCTAGAGAACACGTCTCCTGTGACGCCTCGTATCCGGTACCAGAGTTTCAGCAACCCCAAAGAAGTGACCGAGTATGAGACTACGGTGTAGTGGTGTTCAAAACTCCCACCACCAGGGCTCCACCTTCCACATGACATCTCTATGCAGAGGTGGGACAGATGACTCACGAGACAGATGGTGCCGTGAGATTCCGATCCCAGACGGTCGGCATGGTGCTACATAGTGAGACCCTCCATACATTTGGCATCAGGGTACATCTGTTGCCCGACTGTTTTGGCACTTCGGGCAAGAGAGAAGTAAATTTAATGGAGCATTTAAATGAACATAGACTCACAGAAAGTGACTCTAGGAGAGGGACATGCCTTTCTTAATATGCACTGAACGTAGGATGCTCACCACAATGGTGAGGAGAGAAAGTGGACACATGTATAATATAGATGAACTGACCGATCAGTATTGCTCAGGATCAGCCTGATTAACGTATTGGTCTGTAAGTTTAATGTTCCGGTGACCTGAAAACAGTACAAATCGTGTATTATTTGCTTCTGTGAATGGTGAGGTTAGCGAGTTCAATCAATCATCCGTTTCCTCAAGAGTACTTCTGTATTTATTGACCGACTGACTTATTTATTTATTAGATTTATTTTTTATGACTCTGTGGCCATGTCTTTGATATAATTCTTCTTATTGAATATTCATATATAGATATTATCTTTTGTTATGTGTATATAATAGAACGGTGCCGATGTGTCTGTATGAATGTTTTCGGGTTGTCTGTATGTCTGACTGGTCATGGGTCATGCTGCATTGTTTATCTGTTGAGATAAATGAAAAGAAAAAAGTCATATTATAAGACAAGAAGCTGTGATCGAATCGTAGTTGAAAAAACATGTAAAAAATATATGACAGCCTCAGAAAAAAGTAAACAACTACATTGTGTGTGTGTGTGTTTGGATGTTTTAATGAAAACAAGATATTTTTTGGTGATGGGTATGATCATTTCGCTCTGCGACTGATCGTTTAAAGTGAAACAGAGTATTTTTGACACTATGAAAACCCCAAATGATTGACGAAGTGAATTCTACTCGTGTGGTGAGTAACTAGAGGAGCAAGTTTTGGTTTGCGCAGTCTGCAAAACCCTTTTATATGTTTAGGCGCTCATTTCACTCATTATTTTGTTATTTGGAAGGGGGCGATTGCTGTGGTTTGAGAAGTTTGATTTGTCTGAAGTTTGTGGTCTGGCGATCACAAAGTTTTTTTTCAGACCATGAGCTGCACTTCAGGAAGGCTGCTGGAGACAAAGAAAAGTATGTGTGCATCTTTTTTGTCACTTCATAAAATCTTGAGACCACTTTTAGGCCCTGTATCCACCGAGGCGCATGCAGCTGAAAACACCAGGAGCTAGGCTGAAAATGCAGTTTTTCAACTGGGCGCCCGGTCGAACGCCGGCGCTGATCATGGGAAAAACGCCAGCTGCTTATGTTTTCAAAAAACGCGGCGTTTCCATTGAAAAAACACGACGTACGACGGCAGAAACGCCTTGGTGTACACAGCTTTTTTGTGGAGCACTTTTGACTTACAACGGTTGTGAATACCTCCCTCCGATTATTACATCAGCGGAATCAGCTCTTTCTGTCTCTCTCTCTCTCTCTCGCTCTCTCTCTCTCTCTCTCTCTCTCTCGCTCTCTCTCTCTGAGGGTTTTTGGGGTTCTGCTGCATTGGAATTCCATTTTCAAGCAAGAAGATGCAGAAATACCCAGAGACATTGTGGGTAATTGTCAGTGACAGGATCCTGCTGCCCAGTGTAAAGATTCTGATGGAGCAGCAAATGATGCACGCTTGCTGTAATTATGCTGCACTATAAGGGGGGCGGTCACACAGGACATGCACACGCTTTCAGTATGCGCTATTTTTACATTTGACTTTGGTCATGTGTGGCTTTTTATGCTTTTTTACCTCCATTCAGAGAACCCTGCATTGGGTTTCATTTGGTCACATATTGTCGTAAACTTTTTTTTTTTTACAGATTTTACACGCATAGAGTAAAAAACTTTATTTTTGATATACAGTAAAAATGATCAAATTACATAAATGACTGCAAATCTTTACGAAAACGTAATTTTGTGTGGAAAAAACTTTATTTTACGGTTTTTACTGGTGCCCAGTTTTTTATGGGATTTTTTTACAGTCTATGCAAGAACGTATTCTGTGAGTACAGAACAAATTTCTTGCATCTGATCTATCATTCACTCATTTTCATATTAGATGTCTCTAAATTAAAACGTAGAAGAATAATATAACATAAATAGTACTAAATGTGCTGTAAATGTTGGCCATTTCGTTAACTTCACTGACACTGTTTTTAAATCCTGATCCTCTCTTAAAACTCGCTCATCAAAGTCTTGGCAGATGATTCACGGGCAGTGAGTATTATTGATACAAAAGTGTAAATACATGTTACATGTTAAAAATATACCACATACACTTTGAGATGAATCTATTGACAGGTTCCTGTGGCAACTGCAGGATCATTAAGCATGTACATATGATATGTGTTTGGCCTGAGTTTGTGAATGTGGCCCTGTCCTGAAAGCCGACCCACCTTTATTTCCTCTCCTCACTTCTTTTGCTCATGCCCTTAACAGGGTCAACAGCAACCTCTACTGTAACAAAAACACAGACACACACTGGGGTTCTTCAGGTCAGCAGTACACTCTACGGGAGAGAACTTCACTTTTACACGCAGCTACATGTACCAGCAATACATGCGTTGTTGCTGTGCAGCTTTACAGTAAACATTAATACAGACAGTAGGGACACAAATGAAATAAAAAAATTATTTGGATGTTCTACTAGGGAAAATAATAGAAAGGCTGCATGAGTTACTTCAGTTAAAACCATTCCTAAATAGCTTTTTCGGTTAACACTGTATGAGTCTGAGAGTCATATTCGATTATATTTTGATGAAAGATACAAGATAGTTGCAATAGTTCACAAAAAAAAAATGGTGTCATCATTTATTCACCCTTTTGTCATTTCAAACCTGTATGACTTTTTTTCTTCTGCAGAACAAAAAAGAAGATATTCTGAAGAATGTTGTTAACCGGATCCCATTCACTTGCATTGGTGCCGTGTCCAGACTTTGAAGTGAATGAGGTCCAAGTGCTGTTCGGTTACCAACTTTCTCTTGTGTGTTAATATATTGTAATACTAGGTTTAATGTTGCTTTTATGTTGTCTTCAAACAGTTCACTGCTGTCTCCTCGGGCTTCATTACGGCGCAGATCGTCTGCCTTAAATTTCCTGGGTCTGTTTGGCCACTGTCCCAGTATGGCATTGGGTTCATGTGATCTGTTCCTCCTTAAACTGAGCTACTATGTTTCCCTGGGATGTTCAGCAATCCTACTACAGTGTCACTAGAAACTTTACATTTCTGCATAACTTAAAGAAGTTCATGTCATGGGATGTACTCATGGGTGTAGAATATAACGTTTAATTAAACATACAGTGAATGTATCCGCCACACTTAATTGGGCAACTCTTATCCTCTGGATGTTCAACACTGTGAATTTATACCACTGAATCGCCATCTCAATGCTTAGCAGGTTTGAGTTTGACCTCATTAGAAGTGGTGTAAATCATCCAGCAGTGACTGAAAACCGGCACCTCTACGCTGCACAAATGTTAAAAACTCAGAGCTGCTCCAACTAGGCTATAACATTGCTTTACACTATCAGAGGATATAAAGGTTATAACCGTGGGTTTTTAGATAGCTTTTTGGTGGTGAGTGAGCATGCTGTCTCTCTGCAGGTGTTTAGCTCTCTTCTATTCTCCTACAGTGAAACCTCACACAGAAGTGCCACTCCCCATCGTATGACAAGTCTTGGTGCACACTGCCCCCCTGTGGATGCTACCAGTAACTGCAGCATGATTGACCACTTCTATAATGAGGTCAAATTCAAACCCACTGAGGATTGCGATGGCGATACAATGTTTAAGGATTTGTAAAGTCCCAGAAATAATAGTTTAGTGTAATAAAAATCACGTGTCTGCATGTTATGTCATATCAACTTTGACTATGTCAATCCGCTAAACCAGTGGTTCTCAAACTTTTTTGGCATAAGTACCCCTTTTTGCGATTTTTTCAAGCCAATTACCCTTTAACCAGACAACAACATTTTACCTTAAAATTCAGTGAAATGAGAGTCAAACAGTTATTATATCTAAATTTATTAAGTTATTTTTTATGCATCTTTGTGTAGTCCTTATTTCATATAAAAATACTATTATCATAATTTATTGATTTTCATTATTTAATCCTAAATGTCAGTTTCTCTCACGTACCCCCTGCAGTACCCCTGGGGGTACGCGTATCCCCATTTGAGAACCCCTGCGCTAAACCAAGTAACTTGAATATGTACAAGCGTATAAAGGGGCTGTGATGTCACTTCGAAGTGAAATGGACCAAACTCTTCACCCATTCACTTTTGTGGCTAGCGCATTAATGTAAGCATGAGTATTTACTTGTTTCTATAATATTTTACATGTACATTTATTTATTAGACGCTTTTATCCAAAGCAACTCACAAGAAAGAGCATTTGCTGTTTGTCATGAACTAATGATGTCTACAAAGCCGCGCAGACAGCTCTGGGGATTCGATGGTGTTTACAGTTGTTTATGTAGCCTAGGTACTAACTTGGTCCCAGATGGTTTCTCATGGCTTACATGAAAAAAATGAGACAATCGTTGAAACAGAATTAGAGCAGCTGAATGAATGCCGGTTGTAGAATAATTTGGATTTGGGTAAATGTCTCCATTTATATGCATTAATATCTAGTAGATCTCTGTCATGATTCTGCCTCATCATGTCATGTCTTTCTTGGTCTTGCGGCAGAATCATGGCAGGATTCCTTGTTTAATGTGGAGAGAGGCATTTTCGTCCCTATTGGCGATCTATATGTTCTCTCTGGTCTCGTTTCTGTTCCCGCCCTCTTGTCTCTTCATTATTGATTGTTAATTAGTTCATGCCACGCACCTGTTCCCTCTTGATTTTGATCCCTTATAATGCCCTCGTGTTTGCTGTCTTGTGCTGGTTCGTTTTGTATTACTCCTTGTCTCACGCCTTCGTAAGTTGCCACGTTTATTGCTCTTGCCTGGTCTAGTGTGTATTTAGTGTTAGTCCTGTCTTAGTTTCATAAAGTTTAGTTTGTTACCTTGTTCCTTCTGTTTTATCCCCCTCGTGGGAGGTTTTGGTTTATGTTTTATGTATTTTGATAGTCTTGTTTTCGTTTGTTCCCCCATCGTGGGTGTTTTGCTTTGTGTTTGTAAATAAAGTACTTTTATTTTCCGTTTATCGCTGTCTGCACCTGGGTCCTCATTACTTTTCATGACAGATATCACCTGTGATTTTTCTTCGTAGTAAAATCGTAGTATGTTGAGAGTAGTATTCCAAAGATTCCTTGATGGTCTAATAATTCTGGTAGAAATACGAAGTGCAGAATGATGCACACTCTGACGGCTGATATTTCCCACAACTCAGGTGAGTTGAGTTTAGTGATGCTCCACTGCATTAATAAATTATATAACTGATGCTTCACTAAATTAACAAATGTAAGTATACAGTAAACATTACGTACGAAATAATGAATTAATAAATAATGGAAAGAAGAGCTGTATTTTGATGTGCGTGACAGTTAGGGTGACCACCACCCAGCAAACCAAATGTGGGACAGGTAATCTGTTTGTGTGGGACAATGTGGGACAACATTGAAAATGCGTAAAACTGTGATAAAATAACTGAACGAAAACATTTTAATAGAATGTTTAAGCTTATAAAACTAATTTGTTATTTAGTCCATTCCAACTACAACATAATTAAGGCATAGATAAAATGTTATATAACATAAACATTTTAAGGTTCACTGTCTCTTTAAATTTTGAGCGCAGAGATCAGATGCAGAGTTATGATGATGTACACTTTGAAGATCTTTTCAAAAATAGAAAACTATAGGAATAAAGAACAAACAAATCATGAAATCCATTATTTAACAATACGTATTTTTTTTATACACTAACCACAACCTATATAGGCCCCAAAATCGCATACTGTGACAGTACGTACTGAATTTGAATAAGTACCTACCTACCGGCCATTAAATACGTTCTATATAGTATGAGTGGGTGTAGTATGAATACATCCCGGACATACTGCGTCTGCCATGTTTTATGGTCATGTGACCTCTATGCTCTTTGACCTATGACGTATTAACAGCAACCTATGTGTGAGCGTTGATAAAAACATAATTTAGTCATGAGAAATTCATTTATTGTCACTTACGTTAAAAATGGACGTCCGCCTTAAAGTTTTCATCTATATTTATTTGATTTACTTTTGAAATCTGACCGTTGTTCAGCTCCCGTGGCATCATGGGATAGATGAGTGTCCATCCGATACACACTCGGCGGAAGTAGTAGACCATCCGGGTATTTCTCACCTACTGTTTTTTGCATACTGAGGTTTCGGACATACTATTTATGACTCATACTCAGTTTCGCCTACTATATAGTATGGAAGTAGGCAATTTCGGACGCAGCCACCGTTTCAAAGCCACACTATTTACAATGTTTTAGTGAATTTTTATTCGGCACGTTGACATCTACTGACGGATGTCGCAGCCTCTTGATGACTAAAATCATTGGATAAAAGTCAGGCTTTACAAATTAATTCTGCTTGTATGAGCTCGTTGGACAGGTGTGCGCCGGGTTTGAAACTGCGCTGTAAAATAGTTAAATAAACAATGACGCAAACAAGCGTCTCATGTGCGTTTTGGGTTAAAGAACGTGTTTCTTAATGTGACAACTAAAAACCAACAGACTGATGAAAATGCAGGACATTTTCTCAATATGCGACATGCGGGACAACGCAAAGCGGGACAGTCGGACCCTAGTGACAGTTATCAACCACAATGTTGTCTAGGCCACAACGGCCACTTCCGCTTTCCATTAGTATATGTCCCAGTTTGTGCGATCTATTTTGCCATGCACTCAAAGTACCTACTATTCCAACACAAAAACAGTACCTACTACGATTTGGAATGCAGGGATTGTGTTTTTAAACACTAGATTAAATATGTTTAAAAAAAATCAAGAACTGTTGTGTTTTTTTTATCAGCAATGCAGGTGTGGTTTATGTAGCCTACCTGTGTTTTCTGTGTTAATGAGTGACATTAGTTCCTCTAATCCACAGGGACGGTTGTGTGTGTTTGTTCACTTTATAAACTGTGTGAGTATTGTGGCTGTATGTATGTTATCAGTACTTTGAGATTGAAGGTTCTGGGGATTTTAGGCTCTCTGGTGGAGTTTCCTGTCCAGCAGGAAGTGTGTTTCCTGAGTAGTCCTGCTGGCTCCAGGGGCTTTGATGAGATTGGGCCTGTCCTACAGAGAGACACACACAAGCTAGCATCAGGCTGCTCAATATGGACTATGAGCCCAAGCGATTCAAGAAGGTAAGTTCATATCGGTCACATACACCAAAACTAGCTGGACTTTTTGTAAGAATATTTGAGCACAAGGAAGTATTTTGGCTGTGTGTTTGTTTGTTTGTTTGTTAAACAGTATGCGGCACGTTTTCTATGAACCTGATCATGTGACTTCTTCAGTTTACGTGACTTCTTCAGTTTACATTCATATACTGTTATTTTTGTGTTTGTACATTACGACAGAACTGCCAAAATCACTGCCCAAGTGCTAACTTTGTGTGTCAATCAGATCTGTTTGTTGACGCATATGTGTTATTTGATAAATGTAACAGGAGCTTTCTGGGGGCAGGACAAACACAAGCTTACACTCAAGAGATATGATATCTGTATGCTACTAGGTGCTTATCCAGCTATACGGTATCAGGGCCTTGCAGATTTGATCATATAAGAAGCAAAAATATGCCTGTGTGCTTATAGCTTACTACACATTGGCCCCTGAATGTCTCATTTCAAATGTATAATGTTTGGGTACACCTGTCATTTGAAAACATCAAGAAATGTAAAGATGTGTAAAGTTTTATTTTTACCAAAACAGAAGCATGACGATTATGTCCTTGAATATTGACCATAATGCCCTTGAATATTGACCATAATGCCCTAATAAGTTTTAGTAAAAAATGATTGCTCGTTCGCTGCCATAATATTCCTGTAACACTGTTAACACAGTTTTGTTATTTAGACCAATCTTCAGGAAAAGAGAAAGGACATATCTATTATCCATGCGTTTTAAAAAGAAATGACAACATAACATGCCAATATGAGACTGGGACAAACCACCCCTTTTTGAGAAGGGTTTTCTTAGTGGGTAACTTCATTGACATTTCTCTTTCTAGACACACAAAATATGATATATCACAACAAACATTATTTTTTTTTGGACAACACGTCTTGATTATTTTAAGTAATTGACGGCAAAACTATGAAGTGAATTTATATTTAAGATTATTTTTATGTTTAAATGCAGAGTAGAATTTGCAACTTTACAAATCGCATAGCTGAATAACCGAGTTTTGTGTGATATGAACCTTTTTTTAACAAAATATATGACTTTCCGCATGTTGTTGTGTAATGGGGAAAAGAAAATTATGCAGGAAAATATACGCAGATGCTTTTTATTGATGACAATATATTAAAAATATATCCCACAGGGCTAACAGGGCTATGGGAAATACCATCATGAGAGGCTAGTTTTAGCATCACATTATTTTCAAATATGATTATATTATGTATTACTGATGAGGTAAAAGGACTGTAACTGAACGTGGTAATGGAGTTATTGTTTGGGTTTAATGATGGAATTATGCGACAGGGTCTGGATTTGCCTTGTGAATTTAATGCATTTGGACAGACACCCTGAAAGCTGTCAGGATGATCGATAAGCGCCATTATAGTTCACATCTGATATGAGTACACACATTCCATCATTGATGTGTCTGAAACATTTGATTGATTTATACACATTACACAGATTTACACACGCTGGTTGCGTGTTCCCTCTTGAGCTCCACATTGTAAATTACTGAAGCGTTCACTTTCATGTGTGTGATTATACAAGGACAAAAATGCGTGAACACACGTGTAAGGTTGTCAGGAGGCATCTGGTCTCTAATCTGTCTTCTGTGTCTAACAGCTGTCTCGCTGATGATGATGTCACAGTTTGAGCTGCAGGCTGCATTTGATTACATCATCATAACAGCAGATTTAAACAGGCTTTCACAAATCAAGCCAAGGAATGTATAAGAGATTTCCGAGGCACCATGTAATAAAAATGCAACCAATAAAAATTATTTATAATGTAATCAGATTTTTTTTCAAATCACAATTTGCAAATATAACCAAAATGGCACTGGTCACAAAACTTAAAGATGTATTAATGTTTCTTTATTTTTTTCTATTAGGGCTTTGTGTCACCAATAAAGCGCGTGTTCTCTAAATCCAGCCGCCGACAGACAGACAAAAGCAGTGTGTATCGTAGACCTCTGCACACTGTCCCTCTCTACCCACCTGACTACCTGATCCATCCGGAGAGACTCATATACGACTATGTGGAGAAGGAAGTCAAGGTTACCCAAATGCATATTTACAAAAAATGTGATTCAAGATTGACAGCGCCTGTAGGCTATGTATTTTAGCAAATTTGACTTTTGTGAATGTCACCAACAGTTCCTGGGACACCTGACATGGGTGTCATGTTCTTTAAACCCATCTAGCAGAGATGAGCTGCTGCAGCTTCTGGACACAGCCAGGGTGAGAGCAGCTTACACAACACTCTCAGCCCATTACTCTGATTTGTCAAGGCCATAATGTATATATTTATATTTATATTTTGAGGGTAACCTAGTGACAAACCTTGGTCATTTGTTAGTCTAGTGATACAGCAGTTGAATACTTCCACATGTACTTCAATAACTATCAATAACTTTTGCCTGTCTGTCACATCTCCACTTGAAACTTAATTGCATGTTACTTTACCTTCATGTGGGTTGATGTTAAATGACTCAAAACTGACATTTTCCCCGAAATAGTACATTCAGTCGGGTAAAGGACACTCGGTTTGGTTTATATACTTATTTAAAGTTTACAGATGGCAGCTTTAATAAACCAAAAGCGAATTACAAAAAGTGCATTTTGGGTAGGGGTGCTATTTGTAGAGGCATTCCAAACAAAAGTAAACTCCCCAATCCCTTCAGAAGTCTGTTGGTAATGGTCTATAATTCAATTTGTCTTTATTTTTCATTAGTGAAAAAAATATATTATTTACGAGTAAGCTAGTTTTGTTTGTAGGAGATTATGTTTAATTAAATAGTTTTTTAAACACCAAGCAGAGCAAAAGAAAGCAATAATTGTTGTGTATTTGCAACAGGATTTGCGTTGCATTGTCATGGTAACATTCGATCAGTCCCTTCGCCAAGGGAGTTCCAAACACACATGAGAGTAATGCCCTAAAAACCTTACTTCAAGAGCTCTGCCCTTCAAAGGGAGCAGGGCACTTTCATTCGTAGGCCATCCCAAGTGTTCCACAGCCAGTATTTTTCTGCTAAAATTACCAGTACCATTTTCCTTTATTTTTTTACAGTGTGCAATAATTTTGTTTTCGAAAAATCGAATATCTTTAAAGCATATTTGTTGTTGTAATTTACACTTGATTTAGAAAGTTTTTTTATCATTTTTTTATCATTTCTGTAGAAGCTGAGAGTTTTGCCTATGAAGACCAGTGTAGAGCAGGACTGCATTCTCAGTCTGTCTGCCCGCTGCCTGCTGCTCACCTGGAGGGACAATGAAAAACTGCTGCTGAGAATCCCCACACATGAGATCGCTGCTGCCTCTTACCTGCGGGATGATGCACTGCACCTCGTAGTGCTCAAAACTGGTCTGTAGAAACCAGAATCCAAATGCTCTTTTATTGGCGATACTTTAAAATAAGGTTGTGTTTGGTGTCAACATTAGTAAATGCATTAACCAATGTAATGTAGTTTTTTTAGCATGTGTTAAAAATTGTTAATGTTAGTTTATGTCAATACAATTGTTCATGTTCGTTCGGTGCATTAACTAATTTTAACAGACACAACACTTGATTTAAAAAATGTATAAGTAAATACTGAAATGAACACGAACTAAGATTTATAAACGATGTAAACGTATTGTTCATAGTTCAAGTTAAATTCAGCATTTAGGTCATAGTACCAAATACAATGTGTGTGTAGTTTTGATTTAGATCTTTCTCTTCTCAGGTCTTAATGTGGACTCTGTGCTAGCAGGTGACAGCCTAGAAAATAGACCTACCGGTCTTGAGAGCCGCAGACAAACCATAAGCAATACTGATCCCAGACCTGCAGGAGGCACTATGGAGCGCCGGCACACCATCTGTGGTGTGGACTGGAAGCTATCCTCTCGCAATGAGCCCAAACAGGGAAGTGTGGGAGGAGGAGGTGGAGGTGGAACTGGAGGAAGCAGTGGGGACGGTGGCAGCCTGGAGAGGAAACGTGTGAGCGGGAGCTGGGAGCGCAGGCAGACCCGGAAGCCTTGTGGAGGGAGCTGGGAGAAACGGCCGATGAGTGGGAGCTGGGACAGGCGGCCTGTAGGCGGAAGCTGGGAGCGGCGTGGAGGTGGAGTGGTTGTAGGAGGGAGCTGGGAGAAGAGGCATGGGCCCGGAGCTAAACCCGGTGGCAGCTGGGAGAAGAAACACACTCCAGGCGGAAGCTGGGAACGCAGGCAGGCTTGCACGGGGAGCTGGGAGAGGGGGAGGTCATACGGGAGCTGGGAGAGGAGGAACCATAACCCATTAGAACCCATGCCATGCCCTGATGCTTATTGCAACCTGATAATACTGGCTGTGGAGAACAGGGTGAGAATGGTTTACAGTAATAATGAATGGGTTTCTCCTAAATCCAATAATGTGAATGAATAAATGAATGCGTGCATGGGTGGATGGATGGATGGATAGAAGTAGACACTAGTGAAGTGAATTGATATATGGATGAATGAATAAGTGAATGAATTGAGGGATAGATGTATATATGGCTGAAAGAATAAGTAAATGAATTGCGGGATGGATGGATGGATGGATGGATGGATGAAAGAGTGAATTATGTGATATGAAGGTGGGTGGATGGATGCGCTACTAGGCCATTAAAGTATGTTGATGAAAGAATGAGTAGAGGGATGGACAGACGGATGGTGAATGAATTAAGGGATGGATGGACAGGTGGATGGATATATGGATGAAAGAGTGAGTGATTTGAGGGATCGGTGGATAGACTAATGGATGAAAGAGTGAATTGATGAAAGGATATATGGATGGATGAAAGACTGAAGTGAGTAGATGGATGGATGGATGGATGGATGGAAGAGTGAGTGAATGACAAATAGATAGATATGCGTAGACGGATGGATGGATGAAGGGATTATTGTTTAAGTAATTAATTTGGGTAAAATGATTCGTCATTATTATTCATTGATGTGACTAGTAGAGACATGGGTAACAAAGCATAAATTTGGTCGGTTGGTTGGATAGACAAATATTTTCACTAGCAGTTTAAGTAGAATTTTGTAATTGTGCCATTTGGAGAGTCAAATAGGCACTATTGTATAACTTAAGGAACATTAGTCTGGGCTGTGTGAAGGAATCAGGCTGTGGAGATTCCAGTGTGGTCACAGAGCGTCATAGTCACGGATAAAAATGCCTCACGGTGAGCTGTAGCTCCGCCCCCTGCGGTGACCACACTGATGAGATGAGATGTGTCAGTTGTGAGGTAAACAGCGCTCGGAGCAGACTCCCCTGTGATGTAATATCCTGGCTTATATAACAGCATGCTGTGTCAGTGATCGCTGCACATGTGTGTATGTCTGCCTGCAGGCCATAATATGGAAGGGATTGTGTTGACCCACATTACAGTCTGGTTGCTTTCGTGGGTGTGAAATGTGTGTGTAAGAGAAAGAAAAGCAGAAAGCTGAATGTATGTTGAACACTCATTTTTTTTTCCTTTTTTAAAAAAACACATAAACACTCCTACAGGACGCTGCAGAGGAATACTGCGCCCTCATTTGTCAAATGTTTCAGATCATCTATGGACATCAGACCATCGAGTGCGTCGACAGGGCGGGATACCATTACACCATGCCTGACCGCTATTGGCTGCAAAGAAGTGAGTGACATCACCATTGACATTTAGAAGCCAGTTAGAAGTGATCAACCTCTACAGAGTTGGATGGCCTTTAAAAACATCAATTCTGTGGTTTACACATAGTGGGTCACTACCAAAAAATAGGTCGCAGGTCTGTTCTGAATCAGAAACCACAGAGAACAAATAATGCTGAAGGGAAAAAACCCAACAGTAGCCTAAATTTGCGTAGTTGTGAGGTAAAAATAAATAGATTTATTATCTTTTATAAGAGAGGACAAAACTACTTTAAATCATTGATTCAATGTAGTGTTCATCGATTATCTATTTTGACTATGCTTGAACTGACACAAATAGAAACTTTGTCTAAAAGAAGTGCCTTCTTTACACTGATTTTATAAATGTAATACTAAGCTCACCAAGATATGTTTTACGGTAGTTTTCTTTTGCCTGAAAGCACAAATGAAGAGTTTGTTTCCAAAATGAGATATATCTGTTTTTAATATTTTTCAAAAATAATTTTTTTATTTTGTTATCATGTTCTTATTGTGTTTTATTGAGTTTGCTTGTATTTTTGAGGTATTATTACTTAACTAAAACAACCCAACTGCAGTTTGAAGTTATCTCATTTTGGAAATAGACTCTTCAAATATACCTTTAAGACATGTCTCTCTCTTTTGCCATCAATGCTTGTCCAAGGTGACAGCTGTCTCACTGATATGACATATGGCTACGACACAGACTTCAGCTGCTGTAGTTCATAGTGAGTATGACTGTGTTTGTGCATTCTGAAAATCATTGATTCATGAAATCTGTATTTCTGAAAGACTGTTACATTCTTAATGTGATTTCTTTGAGAGATAGTTTACACACAAATAATAATATTTCTGTCATCAATTCACCCTCATGTCATTTAAAACCTGTATATGATTCTTTCTTCTGTGGAACACAAAAGAAGATATTTTGAGAAATGTCTCTGTAATTTTGTGTCTATACAATAGAAGCCAATGGGGTCAATGCTGTTTGGTTTCCAACATTCTTCAAAATAGTTTCTTTTGTGTTCTGCAGAAGAAATAAAGTCATACAGATTTAAAATGTAATGAGGGTGAATCATTTTCAATCTGGTCTCGCATTTTCAGCTGTTGTCAGTAATAACTGCGCCACTTGCATTGTCTTCCATTATTTGGACAAACAGATAGTCCTTACCCAAATTCATGCCATCGACAGAAAGCAGTCAATCTGAATGGTTTCTGGCCATCTTCAAAGTCATTTTTTGCATTTTTAGTGTTAACTGTTACAATAGGCCATCTATTGTGATATCTGTCAGGTTGTAGGGACATTTTAATTTAAAGGGTATTCAAAAAATGCTTTCAGTAGTGTGTATTAAGCTACTGTAAATATCAAAACAAATTCCTAAAGTGTCGTAATGAATGTCATATTTATCTTCCAGTGATGGTTCTCAGGAGGCATTTGAGGCGTATTACAGTGAGAACTACAGTGAGAACTCATCCCTCTCCTGTCATGACTCTCATCGAAGCCTGGCCTCCACACACAGCGACTCGGAGCCGTCTAATGCCAGCCTGCAGGAATACATGATCATAGTAAGATGCTTACACGCACTGCCAACCACTGTTATATATACAGTGATGTACCTTGGTTACTTTAAAATGTAATTGTGTCATTTAATCATCCTCATTTCATTACAAACTTATACAACTTTCCTATGAAACACAAAATATGTATTCTGTTATAATCAGTTGTGGCAATGGCCGAGCATCACTGGGGAGACTCCGGTCAGGGACCAACTTTATATTTTTAAAGCATTTGTAAATGCAAAAAATGACACTTCATTTGTCTATGAAATGTGCATTGTGTTTAGGGGGTTATTTCATGAATAAAAGATGGAAAATCTCTACATTTTAAAGTGGAGAAATTGACTCCTTGAAAATGACTCCAAGCTTTCTCGCCACGTTCCACCCCTACCCCAAACCCCCCATTTACAATCCTGGTATAATATAAATCTGTTAAAATTCTATAGTTTTTATCTGCTGTGTTGTTGTTGCTTAGTTGAGGAGTAAGCTGACGCCTCAGGAGATTCAGCAGTTTGCTCTGTTCCTGAGAGAATACAGACTTGGCGCTTCCATAGAGCAGTTCTGCACTGACCTGCTGGAGCTCTATGGAGACTCACGCAAGTTTCTACTGCTCGGTGAGAACACAAAGCATAACAGACATCAGAGCATCTCTCGTTTCCTTTCTTAAAGGTACACTCCACCCAAAAATGTTTAAACAGTCATCATTAACTCATTTAGTTGTTCCAAACCTGTATACATTTCTTTGGTCTCATGAACACAAAGAAAGATATTTGGAAAAATGTTAGCAACAGACATTTCTGGGACATCATTGACTACCATAGTAGAAAAAAAAATGTGTTCTGTTTAACACAAAATTAGATATTTTGAAGAATTTAGGAAAGCAAACAGTTCTAGGGCACATTTGCCTACCATTAAAATTTTATCTTTGGTAGTCAATGCTGTCCCAGAAATGTCAGTTGCTAACATTCTTTGAAATATCTAACAGATCAAAGAAATGTATTTTAGTAATTCATGACAGAATTTTTATTTTTGGGTGGAGTATCCCTAAGCAAGTTGTGTGCCTGTTTTTACCCCTCTTGGGGCATATCTGTACCATTGGGTTGTTCAGTTCTATGGTCGGTAAATTTCTTTCTACTAAACTTTCACTGAACAATCAAAAGTCATGAATGATCTGATATGGCATTGCATTTAGAGTTTGTGTATTCAGTGTCTATCATTTATTAGCTCATTAGTATCATGAAACTTAATGAATATTCATGAGCACCTGGTCATAAAAGTCAGCAACATCACACATTCACAGCATGACAGAATTGCAAATCCCGCTACTAACACCAGTCCGTACGACAAGAAACATGATCCTAGACTATAAATAACTCTACGAACAGCATTATAAATAACTGCGTACTGTGAATCGACATGATTAGAGCTGTCACAAATACATATTTAGAAGCTGATTTATTAAATGATAAAAATAACAAATTATCGCAGAGGTAGGTTAGTCACCGTTTATTAAATATACGTTTTGTGAATGGGCTTCTGAAGTGAGCTGGCCAGACGTAAAGCAACATAGGTTACATAGAGCGATTGTATGCAACTGAGACACAATTACATAACGCTCTAACAAAGCTACTAATACCTCTGCTGCCTGTACACTCATCTGACCTGACACGCCGGCAAACGGCTGAGTCAGCTCGATACTTACATACAATGTGACACTGTCTGTGTTGGGTAAATCAATAAGCATTCAGTATTGTTAGTGTCCGAGTAGAGTTGCGGTGCTGAATAAGGCCACTTCATCACGAACGCTCTTACACTGCCACATTCTCACGGGAAAAAGCTGTGTGAGTGGACGTAATGTGTTTATCTGTCTTAGAGATCTTATAAACAGCTTGGAAGGCAAATAAATAGAGATTTTTGTTTGTTTGCATCTGTATTTGTTTAGATAAAGGCACTAAAGGAACGTTTTTGTGGTACTTTTTTAATTATTGAGTATTAAACTGATAATTCAACCAAAAATGAAAATTCTGTCATCATTTCAACACTCTATGACTTTCTTTCTTCCGCAGAACACAAAAGAAGATATTTTGAACTGGACCCCATTCACTTCTAATGAATGGACACAAAAACAAATGCAAGTGAATGGAGTCCAATTAACAACATTTTTCAAAAGATCTTCTTTTGTGTTCTGCAGAAGAAAGAAAGTCAGATTTTCAGAATTTTCATTTGTGGGTGAACTATCATTTTAAATATTTTTGTTTCACTAATATTTTATCCATTTATTTAACAAATGTACGTTATATAATTCGACTTTTTTTATAGTATTTTCATTGAGGAAGAACAGAGTAGTATATTACAAACACAGCCTGTTACTTATGCTCCTCATGGTTTTCAATATAATCTTTTACCAGGTTTGAGTATTCCAACCCAACAATTGTGTGCAGTCTATAAAAAAAATACAGAGCCATGGTCATTTCTCACGTATTTCCTCTCCCATGTGACCAGGCATGAGACCCTTTATTCCCGATAAGGACGTGGGAGTCTTTGAGACTTTCCTGGAGGACATTGGGATCCGAGAGGGCGGGATCTTGACAGATAGTTTTGGGCGAATCAAGCGGAGCATGAGCAACACATCTGCCACAGCGGTCCGAGGCTATGATGGCTGTTCTCACGACTTCAATCGCAGAATCGATGACATCACACACGACATTGAGGCCTTGGGCTTCGAGGAAGGAAATGGTGACATAGAAGAAGAGGACTATTACCTTTGAAATAGCCTCAAAATGATCTCTCTTGTTTTTATAATTTTAATGTAAAACTACTGTATAGCTGATGCACTCGACTGGAGAATATTTGAAAATATATTAGAAATTTTATCTCTCAAATGTTCTTCTAACTTTGGTGTAACATATTACTGTATCTCTTTTATGTCCTTTTATAAAAGTTAAACATTTATACATGCATGCAATTCATCTGACCACAGAGATGCTGTTTATTATTTTTGCATGCAGTTTGCATCTATTTCTGAATATCATTTGCATGCAGGGTTGGTTATTTCATGTTTCTCGTGAATGAATTTAGAGCACCATCACAGTGAGGGAGATCCAGAAAGAGAGTTTGTAATATTTGAAGGAAAGGTCACCAAGACATAAAAGCAAAAAAAGAGGGTTTTGATGATGGCAGTGATAAAAGGAGTAAGGATTTTCACACCCAGTGCACAGTAATCTTCTGTGTACTGAACTGTGCTCCGGTCTGCAGGGAGAATAGCTCATGAAAAACTCAGTCATGGCATTCTTTCCAGAGGCACTGTCACCTTGCCACAATGCAGTGCCCTTCTCCTCCCTGCCCTCTTATCTGTGCCAGCCGTGGAGTGTTGATGGGCTCCGTTATTGAGGGTTATCAAAATGGCACACGCGCATGTCAGGCTATGTAATAAGACAGTTATGTAATAAGACTGGGCAGGACCGCAGAGAAGAACAGGGTGAAATAGAGTGATAAACCTATTCTCACACCGAGATAATGGTATTACTCAAACAATGATCATTGATGCTTAAGTAGGCTATAGTTCATAATAACAACACAATATTTTAACTGTTACAATGTCTTTATAAAGAGACGGGGGCTAGTTGTCACACTAAGACTATTGCTAAGTACCCTTGAGAAAATAACCACGGTTTAAAACCCCAAAAACATGGTTTTAGTCGGAACAAAAATAAACAAATAATAATAATTTAAAAAAAGACTAGTAAAAATATGGTTTTGCCAATAGTGTTCAATGCACCAAAATGCCAACTACACTTGGCAACAACCAGGTGAAATGTATTGTTTTAAGTCAAAAGTTCAGTTACACAAATCCTTGTTATTAAGAGGCTTTGTCTGTTGGTTTCAGCAACCTATATCAAAACTTTCATTTAAAACTGCTGATTTACGTGCATATACATAATATCAAGCAGAATCGTCGTATCCAAATGGTCTGTCATGTTGTTCTGTGTGCAGCTTAGTGCATTTTCTTTTCAAACGTTTCACCATAAAGACTCTACAGCCAATCATATCCACGCACGCTCTGTCTATTTACCAAAAGCCCCTACAATGAACCAATCAGGTCGCACTGGGCGTGTCCGAGCGAGAGTAGCGCCGCGGTAGAAAGCAACACATCCGAGTGTCAGAAGAGCTTTACGTGAGAATGGCGGCTGCTGCGTGCAGTGCGCAGAGCACACTAAACCCATGCGCGGGCAAACTGCACAGAGAGCATCTGCGGAAAAGTAAAGACTCCCGGAGAAGACAAGCTGCGCTTTTATTCCTCACTAATATATCGCTGGACGGACGGCCCGTGCGGAGCAATGCGAGCTGCACGGCGGGCCCCGGTGATGCTGAACTCCTGGGCGCTGAATTCGGCGCGGCTGTGAGCGAACTGTCCGTTGCTTCGAGCAGCGACGGGACCTTTACCAACCTCTTGGTCCCCAAACTCGGGCTGCTCAGCGTCCCGCCCATTCTGGTTCTGCCGTCGGATTCTGGGTTCTATAAAGCCGGGAGCGCTGAGGTATTGCTGGACAGAGAGAGAGGCTCGTCGTTCTCATCGCAGGGGAATCTCCTCTCTCCCACTCCGCTCGGACCGCGGAAGTCACCAACCCTGCTGTCAGTGCATAGCTGCGGCTCATCGATCGAGTCTCGACCACGGTGGGTTGTTTACAAGGTTTCTGCGCTGTCACTCGCGATCTCTCAAGTTAGTGCATTCCATAAGTTTGCGTAAACTCCTGATATTAGGAGCTGCCTTCCTAGACAGCATTACTGGGCATCATAGACCCCACAGTCAACTTTGACAGCTCAATGTCACCACACCCAGGCCAGAAACCGTCTTTTCTCGCGTGCTCATGGTGCAGTTGGGCTGATTTAACTATCTAGTTCTGCCATCTCTTCTTCTCTTTGTTGGCTGAGTATTTATGACGAGCAATAGTTCATTTGTTGCTATTTCTTCATATTTCCACATTATTTGTTGCTTTGATAATGAAATATTGAAATGTTAACATAGTGTTAACAATTCTATGAACTATTTTAGTTGAGAACACGCGGAGGGCAGTGATTTTTGTTACAGATATGACCCAGTCTGCATGTATTTTGAGATAGACCTGTTCAGTTAGTCAATTTAGTAATGATGTGATAATTGAACCATGTTTTAACAGTCATGTTTCTATAGCAAAGAGGAATGAGATAATTCAGTACACTTTCGGTTATTCAACCCAGTGTTGTAAGAAATGGACAAACTCACGATTTGACCCCACAAATGTAATGTTGGGATCATTTATAACCCAGTAGCTGGGTTTGACCCTTTTTGACCCAATGCTGGGTCACTGCTTTCAGAGTGTACTATTGTATTACCATACTTTTACTACACATATCATGGTCAAACATTAGTTTCTATTAGTGTGACCATGGTTCATTTGTGGTTTGTTTAATTGTTTATATACAAAGAAAAGAATACATTGATTACTCTACTTAAACCATGGTTAATTTTTGCATAGAATGTTTACATTAAAGGGATAGTTCGCCCAAAAATGAAACGTCTGTTTCATTCACTCTCCCTATTGTCCTTTCAAGCCTGAATGATTCTTCCAAAGAAAAACAAAAGAAGATATTTTGAAGAATGTTGCTAACCGAACAAGGACGGCACCTTTAGACTTGCATTGGTTTTGTGTCTAAACGATAGAAGTCAATGGGTACCTCGATTTTTTTTGGTTGCCAGCATTGCCAGATATACACATTATACAGGTTTGACAAGAGGGTAAGTCAATTAATTTTAATTTAGGTGTCAACTGTCCTTTTAAATGTTGCCAACATCCTCATTTTTACTTATTCATCATCAAACATTATTTAAGGCATTTCAAAGACCTCAAAGCAGAAAGTCACTAAAGCTGAAGTATATTTTACAATTGTGTCTACAGTAGGGAAGTTTATAATGTAATTTTGAAAAGGTTACACTTATCTCTCCAATCAATGTGTCATTTGTTTGCTTTTTAAACATACACCCCTATTTACAATGCATTACTCATTTGTAAGTGTCATCTCTGGTTCTTGCTGTTCTGAGACACACCTCTTTCAAATTATTATACATAGTTTTTTTTAAATGGATATTTTGAATATATTTAAAAAAATATGCTGTATTCTCCAGCTACAGACTAAACAGTACAGCTTGTAGAAAGTGAAGCTGAAATGACAAACCGCAGACATAGACTTGATCTGTTTGACAATTTAAATGTCATTTAAGGGGCGCAAAAGTATACGAAGAAGACTTATTTTCATTCTCATAGACCACATACCGAACGAACCCTTAACCGGAATGTAGTCGACTTAACACTAACAGCCGTGTAAACTTTGCCTAAAAATGGCCATTTGTGCTGGTTTATCTATCTACTGTAAAATGAGGAAGTGAAAAGGCTTGTCCTCTGTCATACACACAAGTATGAGAATGACGTTGTGTTTAGCTTTATAATCTCTGTGCTCTGTTGAACAATAGGAGGTCTCAGTTTCGTTGACTATATCCCCTCCACCCCAACACACTTCCCCCTTTTTCCTCATAAAGGGTGTGGTTTTGACAAGGACATTCAAGCCAAGCTGACAGTCACTGCAGACATTTGCTTTCCTTTATCGGTTGGAGCTTTGAGGTCACTCTGTGTTGTATATAAGGGTGGTGTGGCTTTTCCGGCAGTGTGTGCTGCTTGATGCACAAAATACCTGCAGAGATTAAAGCCGAAGACATTCTGTCATATCTCAACCCTTCAAAGCGTCTCTGCAGGCCTGGGGGAATGAGTCGTCTCCTCACTGGAGAATAAATCAGGGCTACAAACAATGAACTTGCTTGATTTAAATGTTACGGGTTCTTCAAATAGCGCAATAAAAATTCCTGTGTTATTACTTGCTTCAGATGTTTCGTCCAACTTGAATCTACATAAACTTGTCTTGCTTTGAAACAGCCTGCTAGCCAGTTGTTGTGGCAGCATGTAAGTGACAGATAGTAAAATGCGAGTTCAAGTAATTTTTAATAACCGCCTTTCCTTCGCCAATTAACTAATGGTAACATGAGCACAATGGGAGATGTACAAAGCAAAAACAAAACGTTGTGAACTGTCTAACAAGTAGGAGCTTGTTGACTGGGCTTGTGAAACTCTCAACCTTGCGTATTGTAAAAGTTTTAAAGGCTTGAGGCTTGAACTCTTTACAGTAGTTTAAAGGTGCTATGCGTGATATTTAGGAGGATTTATTGACAGAAATGCAATATAATATATATATATATATATATATATATATAACTATTTCTTCAGAGGTGTATAAAGACCTTACCTAATGAAGCGTAATGGTTTAAATACATTAGAATGAGCTATTTCTATCGACACACACCTTAGGTCACCTTACATGGAATTCACCATGTTGTTTCTACAGTAGCTCTAAATGGACAAACTGCTCTACAGAGCGCATTTCGTAAATACGTTATCTCCTTTAGCCAAAAAGTGTTCTGTGTCAGCCACCGTAGTGCTTATTCAGGGAGGGGTGGAGTGAGCCGTTGGTCGCAATTCGCAACCTCACCACTAGATGCCGCTAAAATTCATACACTGGACCTTTGACACATATAATAACTGTGCCTTTAGTACTTAAATTAAATTATATACAGTAATTTATGCACAAACACCTCTATAAAAGTTCTAATTTTCAGCATGAGGACGCAAGACACTGTGAGATGACAGACGGCAAAAAGCAGCGAAAGGCAGGTTTTTTGAAAGGGGTTGAATTTATTTTTGCACAATCTTTTTCCAAACAGGTTTTTATTCTGAAAACTATTGTAAAAAACTGCTTATTAAACCCCCAAAATATCATAAAGATAACATATAAGAAAAAAGAAAGACTTAATGAATAGTTCCTCATTCTGTTAAATGTGACCCGAGCCCAATATTTAATTTAGTTAATCTTTAAATTACGATAAGCTCCTGCTTCTCCATCTTTACAGGAAATCACAATGAAAGCGAAGAAGTTACCGTGTAATTTGTAGCCTTGATAGTGAAGTTGAAATGTTTGCAGACTGTCCTTGTTTTCTGCTGTTAATAGCACCTATGGAATAATCAGAATTTAAAGTGAACAATGCTAATAGTCTCATTTGGCGGTTCTTCACATTTACTACATACATCAGATCTGATGACAGGGTGGGATATTGCACATAATCCATCACACATGCCAACAGAAAGGATCTCCAAAACCCTGGTATTGAAAACAAATGATTGACCCCCCATGTGTGAGCAGTAACTGCAGGCTCACGTTGTGCTATCACATTGACTGCACTTGTGTAACTGAACCGCGACTTTTAACAGAAAATGACTTCTGGGTAACCACGTTTAGCACTTCCTTTAGCAACAGCTGTAAATTATAAAGCGTTTATATGGAACATACTTTGGGAGCAGTGGTTCTCCAACTGGGGGCCCCAAGATGGTTCCATGGGGGCCACAGATTTGATGAAATATATAAATTTTACATACATTTTGTGCAGTCAAACTTCAGAAAAATATGACCACTAAGCAAAATAATTGATGTTTTAGCATTGTATAACTGAATATGTTTTTTGGTTAATAAAAATTTGAAGTTTAAGATTATAAGTCTTTATTTGGGGGGCCGCAAAGCAATGCACTCTACACAAAGGGGGTCTTACAACAAAAAAGTTTGAGAACCACTGCTATAGAGATCTAGTGTCATTTTAAAAGTTACTCATAGAAAAATCTCATTTACGTAAGGAGAATTTACACTAAACACAAAAATAGAATTGATTTAGTCAGATCTTTATGTGGATCTGAGCTTTTATGATCTTAGATGCACCGTTTCCTTTTCCACCCATATTAAAAGTTTACAGCATTCACACTTTATGGATAAGCAGCATGACATTGAGCCAGAAGCACAGAGAAAGCACTGGTCAGGGAAATAAATAAGCAATACGATATCGAGTAACAGAGCCTTAAACAAACTGATGATTTTTTTTACGTAAAAGAGACCAAAACATAGCCCAAATACCATAAAGACATATACAGCACTGTTAAAATAATGCTAGAAAATGGAAAATAAACATGATGGCATCTCAAGCTGTAACCAGCGAGCCCACTGACTGAGGGCTGACATTTCACCCACTCATCCTCTAAACCACTTCCTCTCTAGATTGTAAAACAGTGTTTTTAATCTTCAACCCTGATAATCCAGCCTAGTCTGAATCTTTCATCCATTGGGAGCATGGAATCAGGCCATATGTTCTCTCAGTTCTCTAATCCTCTGCATGTCCAGTCTGGGCAGGATTACGGCAGGGTATTTATTCAAAGCTTTGTGACGTCAGTGTGGCCCAACTGCGTCCAGTCGGCCAGGAACCATCATTGATCCTCTGGAATGAGAGGCAGGGACCTGGCGGACCTGAGATTATGAGATAAATAACCCACATATTGAGATACTGCATGTGGAGAGGTTTGAAATGGCTTGTTGAGCACGGCTTTGTTGATCCAAAAGAGAAAACTTTGTTTCCATTTTTGGGATGTACTTTGCTGAGCTATATGCTTAAAATCAAATCAAATATTAAAACATCAGGAGTTATTCTTTCTGATTCCTTATTTTTAGAGACCAACATCTTTACCCAGAGCTCCAGACAGCGCCTAAAACGGTCGCATTTGCAACCAAAAATATTCATTTGCGACTGGCGACCATGCAAACTCCAACGGAATTAAAAAAATGCGCCAGGCCAGCAAGAGAGAGAGCTGTACAGGTCATAGGGGTTTGCACTTCCCAACCTCAAGAGGTGCTCTAGCGGCAGACACGCCCGACTCCCATGCTGGACCGTAGGAGCAGCGCTGCGAGGGACCGGTTACACCAGCAGCTGGACTTATTCCCGCACGTTCAGCGCCAGCATTCTGCTCCTCGTTTTTCCACACTCAGCGTACCAATTCAATGAGGCAGCACAAAATAAGCACCCGCTGATCTCCGCAGAATTTGTTTTCAAAATTAAAAAAAAATTCTAATCCGTTCACATCAAGAATGAACGACAGGCGAATTCTCTTAAGTTTTATTTGAAGATACAGTATCTCTACATGTTGTGAACATGTGGAAAAGTGTAATTATTACAAACTTAAATCAACACAATAGCGTAACAAGTCTTTTCGTTTTTCCCAAATCTTAGGGTGGAATTAACAAAAAAGTGTGTTGATTCCGTATGGCCCTGCTTATGAACAGCTTAAAAAAACTTTATATGAATAAGATTTGCACACAACAGGATAACTAAAAGAATGTGACTTAAAAATGTAAGTTCATGTTATGTGGCTCTTCAAAAAAAGAATTTGGCACCTGCATTTTTCCTTAGGAGTCAATGGCTCCTTGACTGATTTTTTGTCTTGAGCCCCAGTAGCTCAGAGAAACTCATTTGTAGGAAAAGAATGTCAATTTTGTTGCTTATAAATCTAGATCCAGATATTTTCCTGTAGCTCCTTCAAGGTTTGACTGCTGTCTCACCTCACCAAGCTTATGTCTCAGTTGTGTCTCATCTCATTTTCTGGAGTTGGGGATCTACGGGGAAAAAGAAGAGGAGAGTGAAATGAAATGGTGGGATCAAGCGAGACACAGAAGGGCAGAGAGGGAATGAGGTTTTACGCAAAGCTGGAATGTGCTTCACAGTTCATTGTGCTTTTTTTTTCATTTCTGTTGCAGTCTTCAAATTTCCTTTGCTATCTCGCTCGCCCGCACAGGTGCGTTTCCTCGCCTTGGGTTATGATAACAGTAATTTAGATTATGGGGGGAGTGAGCATCACCACGCAAACGGCCGAGCAGATGGAGGGTTGTTTGTTTATGTGCGTTTGTCTGGCACACTAGGGTTGTGTAATACTTTTTAAACCAAACAGAAGGTAGACGCGCCCTGGTTTTGTGACCAAAGCATGTGGCAGAAATCTGTGATTCTTATGTAGGGTAAAAGGAATCACACACGGAGGCTCAAGATTATGTAACTGCAGTAACACACGTAAACCTACGGGCAGATTTCTTTGCCAGAATGCAATCTGTTTAAAGATTTGGTGCTTTTACACAACTCTTAAACCCCTAATAGTACATTTCATAATAATCCATGTTTTCCAAAGAATTGCAAAGCTCTTGGCGTTCTCATACAGTTGGGTTGTTTAAAAGTCAAATTTTTAATGACTTTTATAAAACAACAATGGACAAACAAAGTCTGAGTCACAGGCTGATGCAAATTCAAACCTGCAATGAGTCGCCCTCATTTGCTGTTGTTCTGCACTGTCTCTGCGTAATAAATATGGCAATAAGCCCAAAAATAAAATGAAAACAATGGGAAAGCAGGTTTTATAGAGAAGCTGAACTTCTATAGACTGTTTCTGCAGCAACAACATAAACAACGGTTATCTGGCCCAAACTTAAAGGGGTAGTTCCCCCAAAAATGAAAATTCTGTCATCATTTACTGTCATCCTCTTGTCATGTCAAACCTATATGACTTTCTTTCTTCCGCAAACACAAAATATGATATTTCTTGTAGCTCAGTGGTTAGAGCATGGTGCTAGCAATGCCAAGGTCATGGGTTCGATCCCAGAGATAAAAATGCGTAAATGTAAATATTTTGAAGAAAGTTGGTAACCAAACAGTTGGTAACCCCATTCACTTCTATTGTATGGACACAAAACCAATGCAAGTGAATGGCGGACTATTAGCAACATTCTATCCAATATCTTCTTTTGTGTTCTGCGGAAGAAAGAAAGCCATACAGGTTCGACATGACAAGACTACATGATGGCAGAATTTTCATTTTAGGGGTGAACTATCACTTTAACTTCTGGTAGACTTCCACAAAGAATCTGTAACTAAGTAGATTTAGTTCAATACAATTAACATTAGGGATGTAACAATATCAAAATCTCACTGTATTATAATACCTCGGTATAACGTCCACGGTACAGTATTTATTGCAACGTTTAAATGCAAATGATGACTTGGAAACGTGCCAAAAGCTTTTTTATTTATTCTCTAATCATAAATGTCGCTTAGAGGTATGAGTTATAGTATGAGATGGGTCAAATGACCTAAAAATCCCTTTTAAAATTATAATTATTGCACCGGATGGACCTTAACAAAGTGAACATAGGCTCGGAAGACCTATCGTTTCATACAGTCATGTGACCACGATAATATTGAGACAATTTTGCTATTGCGACAACACGATATCGATAATATTGTTACATCCCTTATTAACAGACAATAAAATATATATATAAAAATGTAATTGTTGTATAACCAAACACAGAACGGAAGTTAACTTCGGGCCTGGCGCATACATCCGATGAAACCGTCTATTGTCGAGACAACCTGAAATGAGACTTATTGTGACTACAGTTTTTTCTCTAATATATCAGATCTCTTAAATATTAAACTGTCTCTCTTATATCAAGCTGTAAGCCTCTGAAAGGTTTTTCCATTTACGCTGATATCATCATCATTCCTGCGTTATTTTCCATCCTTTTCCTCCAACAACCTGTAACACAAATACTTTTTTTACAATCGAAATGATGTAATCAACATTTTTCCTATCAAAACTTGAATCATTTTAAGTAAATCATTTTTAAGTTGATGTAACAGCAGTGAGCTGTAATGGAGGTGCCACACAGAGCACATCACAGTCGGTTTCATGAGCCATAATGACACGCACCCATGAAGAAGAGAAACAGGCAATCATTTGTCACATCAATTAAGCTTTCAATGCGAAATCAAAATGCAAAACAAATGAATGAATAAATCCGAGATTCAGGTACATTCATGCAAGAGAGGTGAAAGCAAAGGTAAACGCATTTAGACAAGGTGAGAATGCAAAGTGGTTTAATTATTCTAAAAAATCAGATCCATTGCTAGTTATAGCTTGAAATCTGTCTGTGTGTGTGTCCAGTAAATGTAACTCTGAAAGGACTCATTAAATGAGCACTTTCAACAAGTTGGTATGATTTATTAGGGTCTTCATGAAATGTCTGGAACATATTTTGCTTAATATCACTCAATGACTGTGTAAACAAAATTATAACTTAAACATAGAAAAAATGTGACTTTCATCCAATGGGTCCTTTAACAAATCTAAGCAAAACCTCCCTTTGGAAACTTCTTCATTTGTAAAAAAAAGCATTACAAAGTACAGTAAATAAAGTTTTCTCCCAATTTAAAAAATGCAGAACGTTTTTTAGGGTTAGGGTGTTATATAATTAATTAAAAGCGGTATAAATGTACTAAATGTATGCATAAATGTATGTATAAAAACAATGGAATGTCCTTATTTAGATAGATATTGTGTGGTCTCGACATCTGAGGGTATTTGGGCTGTTTTCCGTATGTTATAGCGACTGATGTTGCTCAAAAGTCACACAGCAGCATTAATGCAGTAGTCTTTACAGGTTGTGTCTTGTCTTTAATCATTGGCTTATTTCATTTAAAACTGATTAAGTGAAGCCAGATATGTTACATTTCTGCTAAATGTTCAGATAGATGTGTCACCCATGCCCTGTCTTTCTGTTTTTGTTCTCAGGAGTCGGAATCCATCTGGTTCTCCTCGTCCACGCTCCATAAAGAAAGTTCACTTTATTAAGAACATGAAGCAGTATGACACCAGGGGCAGCAGGTGTGTTTATACACTTAATCTCTCTTTCTCTCTCTCTCTCTCTCTCTCTCTCTCTATGTGTGTGTGTGTGTGTGTGTGCGTGCGTGCGTGTGTGTGTGTGCGCGTGCATGCGTGTATTTTGAAGGAGTCAATACCAGTGCTAACAGCTCTATTACTGCGCCGGTGTCATCTGGCTCAGGGTCTATGTCATCTTCCCCGATCATGTCTGTGCGTGTGTCGGTCTGTCTTTTCCCACACTTGTCATGTTTTCCCCCTGAATCATTCTTTCCTCACATGGCAGGATGTTGTTTGGCAGTAATTCTCAATGCTTGCTTTATGCTGGGCTTATGTAAGATTATTAACATATCACTCGCAATTTCTGCACCAATACTTTCAAGACCTGAATGATTATTTGTACAAGGACGTGCATTGCACAAAATGTCATTTTAAGCGTGAAGATGAGAAAACATACCACAAGTTACAGAACTCCTCAGTCTAGAAAGACAGTTTATTGAAACCACGATGGCGGGCCTTAAGTCTGCTTCCTTGGTTTTACGCCATGAATGTTTTTGTAAAGATTTGAATGTTTTTATTACATTGTCTTTTTCATGACGTGTCATTGGAATTTGTTCTCCTCTTCCAATCAAACGTATTATCTGTCATGCCGAGGTAATGAGGTGAATGCAGGATGATTTTTATTTAAAGATGCACATAAAATGTAGGATGTATATAACTAAACAGAATTCCTTTAGATTTCAGTCTTAATAAAGTCTGAATGAATAACTTCTATTTTCTTCATAAGGTCTATCATTATCATTTCAGTCCAGGTAACCAGAAGTTGCCATCTTTAGTTCAGTATTTGTGATTGATTTCCAGGTGAAAGGAATATTGAACTCATGTTTTCCACTGCAAATTGATTTGATCCATAGGAAAGCGGGCGTTTCATTCAGGACTTGTTACTGACAACTGTTGGGGAGGAGTTAACAGGTGTTCTGCCCAAGCTGTCAAACTGAATGTTTTCAGATTTTGACTAAAGATTACACATTTTAGACTTTTTGTGGATTGACTTACACAGATGAACTGTTCACCACAAAACTAGTATTGTGGGCTAATAAAGTAAACAAAGTAATTTGGGATTTCATGTTTACTTTAATGCTGCTATGGTTAGTGGGGGTTTAGGGTTAGTAAACAGCTGACCCTAAGAATGTTAAGGGTTTTATTTGTGCTTGCTCTCTGTGAGATCCGTTTGCTGCTGAGGAACGACAAGATACATTTATTACATTCCCATTATAAATATCCCTGAACAAACAACGGTCCTTATTTTCCAGTTCATTTTCCCAGGCTCTTGTACACACACATCCATCTATCCACAGGGTCTCAGGATTAGGCAAAACAAGTATAACCAATAAGATATTTACCAGTGAAAGATCTGCATGTCATCGCCGGTTTCTTTAGAATAAGTTATCCACTGTCATTTGTATTTCGAAGGATCCATTAAAATGCTGTCGAAATTATGTGATACAGATACCACCACATTTGTGTGTTTGTGGAGGTTTTGCTGTACACGAGAGGGCCTTATGTGCCTTTTTTTAAGTAGGTTTTCAAATCACTTATTTTGTAGTTTCTTCAAAATTAATACTGCTAAGTGTTTTGTGTTCAAGGTATGAGTCCTGTCCTTAGTTCTAAACCCTGTGTCTATGTATGAGACTGTGAAAGACAAATGCCTCTCTGAGGCGGATGATGCAGGTGTTCTGACTGTGTGCATGTTTGGGTGTGTGTGAGAGAGAGAGTAATAGTATTTAGAAAGGTGATCTGAATGTACTGAGAGATTAGAGGTGTGTGATTTATTATGTGTGTGTGTGTGTGTGTGTGTGTGTGTGTAACGCTGTCTTCGTGTTCATTGCAGGATTGTACTCATCTGCGCCAAAAGATCTTTGTTGGCTGCCTTCTCAGTGCTGCCGTATGGAGAGAGTTTCCACATCAGGTATTGAACACACACACATATATTTATACTTCAATGAAAGGTCACATTTGGTTGAATATTGTGAGGATGAGTAAGTGAAGAATGGTTTGGTGTCAAGCAACTTTTACAGAAATTTATGGCAACCATAGAGTCAGTAAAGATTGACTAAAATAAAGAATAACCGATGCAAATATTTGTTTTATCTTGTGCAGTGCAATGAAAGGAATTTAGATGATATTTTATGTTTTTTATGTATTTATTGAAATCTCTTTATATTCTCTTGGTGTGTTTTTATATGGCTATAAGGCTGCATCCAAATTGCGGTAATGGATTCAATGATGCTTAAACTTTGAACCCTAGTCAAAATATCTGGTCACACTTTATTTTAAGGTCCAATTTTCGCTATTAACAAACCATTAACTACGACTTTACCTGAATAAACTCCCAATTTGGTGCTTATTAATAGTTAGTGTGGTAGTTGTTAGGTTAAGGTATTAGGTAGGATTGGTGATGTAGAACAGGGGTTTTCAACTGGTTCTGTGCCAGGGACCACCATTCTGACTAACAAGTAATCGGCGGCCCACTATTGTGTGTGTGTGTGGGGGGGTACTCCTTACCTGTTAATGGGATTTCTGGGCGTGGTGACCTCCACACAGTCTGTCTATTCGTGGTGATATAGTGGTACATAGTGACAGCCTCATATCATTCTCTGGTTCCAGCCTTGCTCTGTACTTGTTCTTTAGATATGCCAGTGTGGAAACCGCTCTCACAGAGGTATGTAGTTGGAAAGGGTAAAAAGACACCTCACTGCTTTTACTGTAAGCTCTGGAAATTCTGTCTGGAAACTTGTCCAGAACTTCACAAGGGGTTGTGTATCATACATATGCCTCCTGACAGAGTCTGTGGACATCTATATGAGCTGATCCTCTTCTACAGTAGTTAAGCTTGACCCTGCTGCTGCATCATCACTGAATGGGAGCAGGATCCATTTGCTGTCACAGCGCCACTTATCAGAATCATTGAAGTACTTTCGGAATTGAAGCACAAGCTTCCTCAAATGCTCACACACAATGTCTTTAATGTCAGTGCTGTCAGAATATTCCTCAACTGAAGGGAACATAGCCAAGTTACCACTCTCCACTCTTTCTATCCATCTTGACATTTTTTTAACAAATGCCTCTAGTTTTTTCGTAGAGCTGCAGGACATTTGAATCTCTCCCTTGCATTGAAGTGTTTAACTTGTTAAGCTCTGCAAAAACATCGGTGAGAAACCGCCAGCTTAGTTAACCAGTGGCTGTCCTTGAACATATTAGCCAGTTCAGTGCACTCCTTCTCGCACAAGAAAGTATAGATAGCGTCACGTAGTTCAAACACACGGGAGAGCACCGCGCCGCGAGACAGCCATCTCACCTCTGAATGGTAAATGAGAGAGGTGTGTTCACTTCCTAAGCCTTGACATAGGGATGCAAACAGGCGTGTATTTAATGCTTTTCGTTTGATCAGGTTTACAGTTTTAACAACAGCATCAAACACCTCGCTGAACTCAACACTGAGATCTTTGGCGGCCAGAGCTTCTCTATGAATCATGCAGTGTGTCCAAATTATCGCCGGTGCTACTTCTTTATGTGCCCAATCAATCCAGTCTGGCTGCCACTCATTGCTCTGGCTCCATCGGTACATAGCGCCACACACTTCTGCCACGAAATATTGTGTTCTTTGAAAAAGTCATCAATGGCTGAAAAGATCTCGGCACCTGAAGTTCGCCCTGGCAGTGGTTTGCAAAAGAGAAATTCCTCGCACATCGCACTATTATCCTCGTATCGCACAAATGCCAAAAGTTGCGCGTCATTTGTTATATCTGTCGTCTCGTCTAATTGAATGGAAAATCCCTGAACTGAGCGAAGTTTATCTATCAGCTGCTCTTTCACATCATTTGCCATTTCCTCAATTCGACGTCCGACTGTGCTATCTGACAAAGGAATAGTTTTTAATTTATTAGCACATTCTTCGTTCATCATGGTTTTACACATGTCTATAGCTGCTGGCAAAATCAGCTGCTCTGCAATTGTATGAGGCTTTTTGCATTGTGCAACTCTGAAAGCCACCAGATATGAGGCTTTCAGTGCATTTTCACTGACCTTTGCACTCTTCTCATGAGCGTCTGCTGTCCTTTGAAATCACGCAACATCTGTTGCATATACTCAATAGGCTTGGCCTTCAAGAAGCTGTGATGTGTCTCCATATGACGAGAAAGTTTCGACGGTTTCATGGATTCATTTGAAAGCAACGTTGAACATACGAAACACAGTGGTACCTCCTCTCCTGTTTTGTCAGTCGTCACTGTAAATCCATATTTAACATAATCTTCACTGTATTTTCTTTTTCGTTTCCCACTACGTTTCCCTGTTTCCTCCGAAGTTGTAGCTTTTCTGAAGAGCATGCAGCAGAAGCCTGTCCGTCTGTCCTGACATCTGTCACTTTCCTCACTAAAAAGCGATCCATGATGGACAGCTCCACTCCACTCCAAATTTAAATTCACCTCAATAATGTTTTTCCTTTAATCCGAGATGCTGGTCGATTTCGCGCACAAAATGAATGTGTACGTATATGACGTTGGGGACGCAAAACACAACGTTAGCAAAGCATAAGATAGACCTGATAGGTGCAAAGCTAGCCTATCCTGTGTCAGTTCGAATCACAACTCAAACTCAAATTATTTTAAATATTTCATTAAATTTAGTATACACCAATGCGCAAATATTCTGGAAATGTTTGGAAAAATAAATTATGGAAAAAAAGTGATTTTAATAGTGAAATTAGGTAGGCTGGAATGCATGTCACGGACCACATGCAATGCCGCCGCGGACCACCAGGGGGCCGCGGACCACCGGTTGAAAACCCCTGATGTAGAATATGGTCATGCAGAATATGTGCTTGTGTAGAAAAGGTTCATTAAAAGGGAAGGAAGGAGGCGGGAACCGGCAGACATTTAAATAAAGTTTTAATAAAATAAACAAACAAAACACGGAAGTAAATAAACAGCCGGCAGCCCCTCACGGACGACTGCCGGCAACACAAACATAAATCAACTTAACATGTGTTCGGGCCCGGTCCTCTCTCATCGACGGTCCGGTCGCTCGTTCCTTTTATATGCTCCCAATCTCCTACGTGATTCGAGCCCGGTGTGCGCACAGCTGGCGCTCTTTAACAATTACTCACCGGTCTCGAACCACGGTCTCGCCCCGCCTACTCCACTACATACCCCCATCGCCCAACACAGGCCGGGGGTACCCCGAGACTGTGCTTGCTCCCCCCCTCCCTCGGGGGGGTCTCCCAGTCTCGGAGTACCTTTCCCCTGGGGGTATGTAGCGACGAGACGAGACAACGGAGACGGGAGCGACCGGAAAGAGAGAGGGGAGAGAGGAGAAAAAAAAAAAGTCCGGTTCCCCGACATGCTGCCGCTCGGTCCTCAACCAGCCGGGGTACTCTCCTTCGCGGTGCCTTGCGGTGGCCCTGGGGGCTTCGGTGGACGGCTCGACCGTCCGCCCCCTGGCGGCCGGCGGTGGCTCCTCCTTTATCGGGGAGTCGGGGCGAGATCCCCGTCCCCTGCTCCTCCCCCTTGGGCGGACGGACGCAGGCTCCGGCCTCTGGCAGGCGGTGGCCGCACTCGGCACTCCCGCCCCCTGCTCCTCCCCTCGGGGGACGGACGCAGGCTCCGGCCTCTGGTGGACGGCGGCAACTCCCCCGCTCCCGCTCGGACGAAAGCCACCCCACCTCGACCCAGGGGCGCGGCAGCAAAGGTCGCCGTCGCACCGAAGCTTTGGGCAGCCACTGGCGGACGCCTCTGTCCGCGCTGCCCGAACTCTCCGGCACCGCGAGGCCACTCGGCGGCGAGGACTCCCCGACAGCATGTCTCTCCTTCCTCCTGGGTTTCGGCACCAATGTAGAAAAGGTTCATTAAAAGGGAAGGAAGGAGGCGGGAAGCGGCAGACATTTAAATAAAGTTTTAATAAAATAAACAAACAAAACACGGAAGTAAATAAACAGCCGGCAGCCCCTCACGGACGACTGCCGGCAACACAAAACATAAATCAACTTAACATGTGTTCGGGCCCGGTCCTCTCTCATCGACGGTCCGGTCGCTCGTTCCTTTTATATGCTCCCAATCTCCTACGTGATTCGAGCCCGGTGTGCGCACAGCTGGCGCTCTTTAACAATTACTCACCGGTCTCGAACCACGGTCTCGCCCCGCCTACTCCACTACAGTGCTTTACAAGTGCTAATAAACAGCCAATGTTCTAATAATATGCATGCTAATAAGCAACTTGTTAATAGTGAGAATTGGTCCCATTACTAAAGTGTTACCAAATATCTTTGCAGCATCCCAGTTTGTCTGCTTATACTATGCAATACAAGTGTGTAATGTTTCTGTTATAGGAAAGTTTATACATTTTAGTGCGTAGCAAAAAGTCTGCAAGTCCTGGGACATACTAACATGCAAAGGAGGTGACCATTGCTTCACAGATGCACTAGTTAATAATCACACATATCAAAACACACTCAAACATTGCATTTAATCTTGTCTTCCTTTTTTATTTCTTATGTCATGTTTACTATGTAGTTTTCAATTATTAATTAATTGAAGCACCAGTTACTTATTTTTTCTACTTTAGTGTAGCATCCAAGTGGTGGGTAATAGGCCTATCAGCACTTTGAATTTTCACAAGAAACAATAGACTATACGGGTACTTTAAAAATTATACTCCGTTCGGAGACTGTGGCTGTGTGGACAGTGCTCCAGACATATAGCGCATATTCGATTTCGGCATTAGACAGTAAGGTTGCTCCCTACGAGTTGATAAATCATATACCTAGAAATGCTCTATACTGTAATGCATTGATTAAAAGCATCTGTCAAATGCATAACATTGTACGATTTGGATCGAGGGTGGGTTTTTAGGACAAATATGGCCGGATGGAATGTTTCCCACATCCCTGAGATGGCATGACACCATCATCAACCCCCCTCCCTTCATCCAGAAAATACTGGAACAAGGAAACAGACCTTGGGAAAATCTTTCATACTTTCCCATCATTTTCTGGTGTATGTCCATAAATAGATAAAACAAGGGGGAAAATTGCATGGCCATTTACGCAAACATGCTGAAAGTATAGATAGGAGATGCATGAGTGTCAGTGCTTATAACACACACAGTTTCTCGTAGCTAGGTTCAGTCAGGAGAGAAAAGAGAAAGGTTTGGATGCCTGTATTTTTAGTCAACTACAAATGAATGGACTGTAACTGTCACAGAGTCACAAAAGAGTACAATTTAGTCAAAAATGACATCAATAACTCTCTCTCTCTCTTCTCAGTGACCCTCTGTTGGACGGCCAGCGTCGGAGACACTCTTCTGGCGGGATATCCACCACACTAGAGATGTTTCCTGGCCTGGAGGGGGTGGAGCTGGGCATGTACGGCAGGGTAAGCCCTCTCGCTTCCCCTGTCAATCATTCTGTCAGAGATTGTCAGCGGGCCCAACATCTCCTCGCTCGATGCACCCCAGGTGCTGAAAGAGACTGTCAGGATGTCTCAGACTGACTGACGGGTGGTTGTGATCTTATTTGTTGTGTAGACGGTGTCGTACGCTCAGTTCCTGTACCCCACAAACGCTCTGGACCGTCACAAGCCCTCGGTGGATCTCGCTCTACCCGTGCCCTTTTCCAGAAACAGCATCCCTCGCAGTTATCCACCCTCCCGCCTCAACAGCGCTGTGGGCGTGGACCTGGGTATGTCACACACTGACACATACAGCTATACTTATAAAAACCTCTCGTAGACTCTCGTAGAAGCGTGTGTAATAATAACTGATGGGGGCTTAGTGAAGCTTTTAATACTTTATTATTCACAGAGTGAGTTTGGATATTTCAATCAGCCTGGCAGCCACGGTCATTATCACAGCGTCTCAGACGCAGATGTGATGTCATAATTACTAATGCTGCTATTTTAAGTATTTAAATAAGTATGTGAGTCACAAACACTGCTCTTTGGCTCTGTATTTAGCAACCCTACAATAGCAGCGCATGTGTCAGCTGTTGTACTGTTGCGTGGCTGAACAGCTCTAATGGGTCAAAACAGAACAATTATACTTTAGAAATGCATTAAACTCAACATAAGTTTTGCAATCTGTGGTTTGAATGGCCGATTTTTTTTTTCTCTTTTCAAGGCCTTGAGGACAGCGATTATGACCCCAACCTGCTAAGTGACCCCCAGTGGCCATGTGGGAAACATAAAAGAGTTCTCATCTTTGCATCATACATGGTGAGATGCTAAAACGAAACAGAAAAAATGACAAATGAGATCTATTTATGTCAGCAAATAGATTGAATGGGAATTCATCTTGGTTTTAGTTTTTTGTCTCCTGCTTCTCAGATTAATTTGTACTTTTAAACAATACAATCTGCGTCGTGACTTCACACCTATACACATAATATGACAACGTCAAGGAGAAAGCGAATGTGTGAGAAACAGGGCTTGTAAGAAACAACACTGAAAATGCCATTGTTGTGCGTAACATCATGTCCTGACCAGACGAAAAACATGCAAAATAGCAACAAATGACAAAAACGTTACATTTTTGTGTTAAAAGTATAATCAATTTCCTTTTTTATTTGGATTTGATGATAAAAGGTTTCATGGGATTTTCAATCATAATTTGCTAAATATTTTCACAGAGGTTTTGTGCTGACCTACAGACACAGATAAACATAACATTTATTCAGCAAACACCTTTAATGTATCATCTTGAAATGTTCTTATAATCTATTCTATATTGTATGTCACTAATGTGAATCCTTATTATTTACCTTTTCTCTCTCTCTCTCTCTCTCTCTCTTCTCTCCTCTCTCTCTCTCTCTCTCTCTCTCTCTCACACACACACACACAGACTACAGTTATAGAGTACGTCAAACCATCGGATCTAAAGAAAGACATGAATGAGACTTTCAAGGGAAAATTCCCCCACATCAAGCTGACGCTGAGCAAAATCAGAAGGTACTGACGCCGACAAGGTAGAGACAGAAGGCTAGTGCCTTTTTTCTATTTCGTATGATGTTTCTCTCTCTATATCTGCTTTATTTCCTGGGACCAGAGTCGTACAGTACTTAAGTATTTTTACTCTATTCGAGTAAATCTTTTCAAGTATATCCGTACTATATTTTATAGTTTTTACTTAGGAAATACTTTACTTCACTACTTGAGTAAAAGTAATTAAGTATAAGATTTCTTTATGTACCTTAGTATTAAAGGTAAAAAAAACGACATGTATTTATCAAATGTACTGGAGTGAAAAGTATTATATACGCTTTATAATAGTATGTAGTAAAGTAATGTTTTTCCAAAGTAAAAACACAAGGAGGACTTATTATAACTATATTGTTAAAAAACTATGATCACACGCATCACATTCCCAAATACTAAATGTAAAACAATAGAATAATATGTAGATGGAGAGCACTCCCTAACAAAAAAGTCATCATGAAATTTATCCCGATTAATGTTTTATGTCTTCCTGTCTCCATCATCAGCTTGAAGAGAGAAATTCGTTCAGTGGGGGAGGAGTCTGGTCTGCAGCCGGTCACCATAGCGATGGCGTTTGTGTACTTCGAAAAGTTGGTTCTACAGGGGCATCTGAACAAGCAGAACAGGAAGCTGGTGACGGCCGCGTGCCTCCTGCTCGCCGCCAAGATCAGCAGTGACCTAAAGAAACAGGAAGTCAAACAGCTGATTGATGTGAGTGTTTTTTTTTTGTTCATCTGTCAATAATCTCGATTTCGTGCTTCTTTGTGTCAAATACAAAATTAATGTCTTATAATTTTCAGTGATTTTTGTTCATAATTATTGTGTACGTTCGGTCAATCTTTATTGAAAATAATAATATATATTATTATTATTATACTATTAATATTATATTATATTATTTATTAGCTCTCTCTTTCTTTCTCTCCCTATAGAAATTGGAGGAGAGATTCCGGATAAGCCGTCGAGAGTTGATCGTGTTCGAGTTCACTGTGCTGGTGGCTCTAGAAATGGCGCTTTACCTGCCGGAGAGTAAAGTCATGCCTCACTATCGCAGGCTGGTCCAGCAGACCTGATGTGTTCCACTGCGGCCGGGGATGAATCGCAGGCTTGGACGGACGGTGACTGAGTGGATGTCTGTGGGTTGACATTGCAGTTTCAGGTGTCAGAGGCAACACGCATCACAACACTCTGTCGGAGATCTCTGATCTACTTCATGCTTTTTTAAGCAGTCAGGCCAGTGTTAACTCACTTTTTGTGACCGCCATGGGAAAATGGCTGAGGAAATCTTTTTTGGTCACAAATTTATTTTAAAACAATCGAAAGAAAAGTTTCAAATGTTAGTTTTTATAGCATACTTGTTTATAACATGCTGTATCTATTTATCCAAAATAACATTTATTTAATGTAGATTTCTTCTTTTGTATAATTTTAGACATATCGTTCACTGTATCACAAAAGCACTTTCAAACCATAGTTTGTATCTAAACATTATGCAGTAATAGAGGAATCATTAGTGAAGGTTTTGCCACGTGAATACGCACTTTTTTCGTAGCGTACTTCCACAGCATTAACCTAGCGTAGTAATCAAAGCAAATCTCTTCACGTCTTTGACAGCCTTATTGTTTGGACTGCACTTTATTGGACAGAGTGCTCTATATTAGAGCTCCTTTCTGAAAAAACACGTTGGCAGTGCTGCTGTGTTGTCATTTTAAAATCGAGCTTTGACAGCGATTATTATTCCAGATTTATAACATGCTTCTAAAGGTGTTATAAGGCTGCACAAGCTTTAAAAAGGAATGGTTTACCTAACAATGAAAATGTAGTTATGATTGGTTCATTCTTTACTTTAGCTCTTTGTTTATAGAATGCAAAAGAATATTTTTGGAGAATCTTTATGCAATGACAGTATACAAGGAGAGTGTTTGCATTGTTGACATCACACGCAGGGCCAAGTAGACATGTGACGGTATTTATTTTTATGTCGCGGAATACTGTTCTATTACAGTATCACGTTTTTTTTTCCTCACAGAAACAAGTTAGGAAGCATCTGTGTACTTCTCTTAATAATACATTTCCCAACGTTTTTTAAATAATTACAAATAAATAACAATGTATAAAGTAACCAAATAAATTCAATGCAAAAGAACATAAATGTAAAGAACAACAATAATATAGATTCAGATCCAGACTTTAAACCTATATTTTTTAGGCTGGTGTGTTTTAGTCCAGATAAATATTTATAATATTTGACTTCTGTTTCACGATAACAGAATCCATGCTTTAGTCACTTTCATGTAATCTACGGTATGTTGTATTCATATTTGAAGCCCCAAACATTTTCATTCTGACTAAATTTGTTGATGGAAAAGAAGCTAATGTGCATTCTTGAAATATTAATAATTCTGGTAATAAGGTACTTTTAATTATTGACAGTATTTTAAACTGTGCTTGTTAATAATAATGTGTTCATTATCGCGGTGTATTGCATTATTGAATACCGACCCATGTCTACTGCCAAGTTTGAGTTAATTGGAAATTAAGATTTGGCCTGTTCCTCACATACATCTTATGTATGCTTTCAAAAGACCTGCAATATAGGGCACGGGTTAAACTGTGCTTTTCTGGTGTTTTCTGTTCACCGTGACCTGTGTGGAAAAAAATATTCTTATATTCTTTTATGTTCATGGAGAAAAAGTCATATGGAAATGAGTTTTCATTTATAGGTAAACTGCTTGTATATAATTCATCAAAAGGCAACGGTTTGTTTGTCGCCTGCATCCAGAAAGATATTTATATTACCATATTTAACCTATAGACATGACATCTCTGTGTACTCTATCATGGGACATATAACCAGACAGTGTTACCCATTGATTTACACTCTGTTGATGTTGAACAGGGTTTTCCTTGCACCCCCTACGATCTATGCAATACTTCACATGAGATTATCTCACATATCACACCCAATTCTAATTGTTTATATGTGGGAACAATCTTGTTTTGTGTGATATTATGTAGCCGGCTGTTGTTGAGTGAAAGAGTCTTGTGGTATAGTCATAGCTTTAGAGACTTTTTTCCTTTATAAAATGATGTATTTTATACACTTGTCAATCAATATACTGTATTTGAATCCACATATCTATACATATTATGGGCTGTTTTGTTGTCCACAGTTTATGTTATATTTTTATGATTGTATTGTATTGTTTTCTGTTATGTGTCCTCCTTGTTGAGATACTGTGACCTTGAGCGGTCAGAACTAAGACATTTGCACATTTTTGAAGCAGTCTGACGTGTACATGCTGTGTTGGTTTTGTGAACTGTGTTGGGTTGCAGCTGCCATCTACAGGAAACCTTTTGCAACCACAGTGTGTCAGTATGAATTGTTAGGAATGGAATTTTGTTACACACGGATTGGACCGTTTTGATTTTTGATGACTATTTTGTGCGTGCGTGTTCAAGATTCCCTTGGTTAACTAAGACTGCATGTATACACTACAGTTTAAAAGTTCAGGGTCACTTAACTTAAAATGTTTCTCATGATCTTAAAAACCTATTGATCCAAAGCAGTGGTTCTCAACAGGGGACCCCAGCTGACTTCCAAGGGTGCCTTAAAATGAGACAAAATGAGAATTGAAATACATTTTAAAAAAACTAAAAAACAAGATATTTCAAATCAAATCCCTTTATTGTCACTCAACCATATACACAAGTGCAACAGTAGATATACATCTTGGGTGCAGTTCTGACCAACATGGCAGTATGACAGATTTGAGACAGAATTGTAGATTACAAGTAACAGTTTTGTACCCTCTTAAAAATAAAGTTGCTTAAAAGGTTCTTCACAGCGATGCCATAGAAGTACCATGTTTGGCTCCACGTAGAACCATTCAGTCAAAGGTTCTCTTTCTTACCATTTTCTAATCTGACGTTTTCCCAACAAAGAACTTTTTGTGAAACAAAAAGGTTCTTCGGATGTTAAAGGTTCTTATGAAACTATTTAGACAAAAAAAGGTTCTTCTATGGCATCGTGAAGCTCCTTTATTTTTAAGAGTGTAAAGATGTAAAATATTTTATTTTGTAGAAATTATGTTTTTGTGAGTGGGTCTGTGAATATCATTGAAAACAATAGTGGGCTTTGGAGTCAAAACGTTTGAGAACACCTGATTTAAAGGCATATGCTTAAGTATTTTATATTACCTTTATTGGCAAAAATGTACATGTGCCAACATTTCTTTTCTTTCTTTCTAAACTAAATGTCATTTATAATATGTTTTGAATGACTGAATGAATGACTTGAGAATTGTATAAGCCAATAAAGCCCAACATAGATGAGAATTTGATAAATTGCCAAGAGAACATTTCTACAAATTCTAGGCAAAGTGTTGCTACTTAGAAAATAATATTTTTATCAACATTGTTCCCAAAGTTACATTATGAATAAAGAATGAGTCACTGACCCTAAACTTCTGAATGGTAGTATAATACATAAAAATATATACAAACATTCAATTTAAGTGCCTGTAGTTTTTGTAATCAATGATTTGTTAAAGGAAAAAGTTGGAAGAAACTGTACTTAGTTCTTTACACTGTGATATTTATATAACCTCTGATGCCCCCGCACATGTGTCTTGTTTAATATGTTTATTGTAAAAATGTGCTCTTAAGAACATAAACCAGCTGTTAAAACAGGGAAAATATACTGACTGAATAAATCCTGTCACCTGTATCCAATCAATATGTCTTTTAGGGTTTGTTTATCTTTTCTACATTTCCTAACTTTATTCACGTAAAAAACTGGGCTTGATTTGGTTGTTCTGAAGGTATGTAAAAACAAAATTCATTAATCTGGTATTTGGTGTCAATAGGAAAATTGAAAATGTGAAGAAAAAAAAAAGAAATGTAATTTGTAAACCAAAAAAAAAACAATTAATCTGAAAATGTCCATACAGCAATGAAGGCCTGGCACTAGAGCACATATGCTATGTAGAAAAGATATGTTCACGTGCGCACGCACACTCTTGTATATGTGGTTTACGAGGACTCTCCATAGACGTCATGATTTTTTACTGTATATACTGTATATTCTATTCCCGAATCCCTAAACCTTACCATCACAGAAAACTTTTGGCAATTTTTCTTTCTTTTTAAAATATCATTTTTTGCGATTTAGTTTACGAGGACACAGGAAGTGTGTTTACATTGTTAGACACATGTCATCACACACATTTTTTATGTGTACATGTATACAAGCACACATGCACACACACACAAAATCACAAAGCTGACCATTCAAAATGCACTTACACACGCACACACACACACATGTATGTTTTATTATCTCAGTGGGGACAGTCCATAGGTGTAATGAGTTGTATACTGTACAAACTGTATATTTTATCCCTAACCCAACCCCTAAACCTAAAGATTGTAGAAAACGTTTTGCATTTTTAGATTTTCAAAAATTATCGTTCTGTACAATTTATAAGCTTTTGTGCCCGTGGGGATCTCAATTTATGTCCCCACAGTGACACTTGTCCCCATGAGTTGGTGTTCATTCAGGTTTAGGTCCCCACTAACATATATAAACCAGGTCCTCTCGCACACACGAACTCTCTCTCACACACACACACACCTACACAGAGGCCAGGAAGATCTTCAGCAGCACGAGTTACAAAGCCAACATTTCAAAATTTATCAAAAAATACAAAGATTTGACTATTTGAAAGAATATTTATTTTTTATCTGTTTCTAACGTTTACATATATACATAAATTCACTAAATGTATCACAAAAGTTGTGATACGATCCAGTAAAATGAATCGCTCTCTATGGCCCTCTGCAGGTCAAAACAATTTGATTTTAGCTTTATCTCTAATCAGCAGATGGCAGAATTGTACACCTACAACCTATATCAATATCAAGAAAAAACGTAAATTAAATGTGGATAATCATTTAAGTGATTTTTTTCATAAAAATGTAATATTTCACATTCAATCTAATGTTATAGTTGAGGAATTTTGTGGTAAATAGCTACAAAGGTTCTTCATATCTCCCAAAACACAGCATTAATGTATAAATGATATATTATTTGTATTATAAAAATGTTTATATTCTTTACAATTACTTCATCAATTGCTATATACCAGTAGTGTAACAGGAAACGATGACCATATGAGGGTTAAAAGAATTCAGTGTATTCAGTGACAATAAACTTTATTTACTATAAGAATAAATTAAACAAAATATATAAAAATACAGTATATACACAATTAAATAACATTTTGGTAGTAAAGAACACTCATTCATTATAGCAAAGTAGAAAAACATTTTGAACATGTAATGCATTTTGGAATTCAATACAAGCATTTACAATCATTCATATTTCTACATACTTAAATATATATATATATATTCAAACCCATTGATTACCAGACTTATTTACAATGGCATATAATTAGACATGTTTTCTTTTAATTTTTCCGATACATGTGCAGGCTATTGAGACATTGACTGGCTTTTCGACCCATGTAATGTTGCTCCGGTCACAGCTCTGTCTGAATAACATGTTGACTGATTGCAGAATTTGTACTGCTTTCGCTTCAAATTTCTCACAGTCTGAATTTACACATATAGCTTCATGATAATATTTGGGGATCCTGTCCAAATTTATTTGTATTCTGTGGAGATGAGGTAAGAGTGCATGTTGTTATTAAAAGTTATTAAAAAATGATGAATGCTTTCATAATTGAAATCTGCATTGTTATTCATGTAATATTGTAGCATTAAGTTTCAAAATGCTTTTGGGAACATAATGCAGGGTTTTACAATGCAATATTTTATCATGAGCAATGAATATTCTTTCATGGGATGATATAAAGTACACACATTATACATATCACTAGTAACTTTAGTTTACCCAAAAATAAAATGTTGTAATCATTTACTTGCCCTCAAGTTGTTCCAGACCAATATACATTTCTTTGTTCTGTTAAAGTAGTTCACTTCAAAATAAATCCCCATTGACTAGGAGTATTAACGAAGTTAATCCCTATGGAAAGATAACGGGGATTATTTTGAAGTGAACTACTAGATATTTTGAAGAATGTGGGAAATCAAAGTTCTGGGGCACCTTTTGAGTCAATTGTATTTTTTTCATGCTATGGTAGTCAAAAGTGCCCGAGAACGGTTTGGTTACGAACATTCTTCCAAATATCTTCTTGGTGTTCAACAAAAAATGTATTACGGGTTAGGAACAACTTGAGGGTAAGTAAATGATGAAAGAATTTTCATACTTGGGTTAACAAAATATGGATTTTACTTACTTGTATGTCCACGAGGGAACTGCAGCATGTGAGATGTGACTGTTTAATCCAGGGATATTCAAATTATTAAATTTTTCATTGTAATGTTTTAAGACTGCTATTTGTTGTTCAACGTTGCAAGGGCGTTTGCAGTCTGAGCAATCCAGATGATGATGATGAGGAAAACCGCAAACAGACACGACAACAGAGAGAGCCACCTGAATAAAGCAAAGCGCCTGTTAGTGGGCACATTCATACTATTTATCAGTACAAGGCTACAATTTACAATTTTATCACATTTTGTATCATTTGTTCAAACTTGACTGTTAAACTGCGATTCGGAGACATTAGCCTATATTGAGCTTCTTGGACAGAGAATTCAATGTTGTTTCTACTGTATGCAGATTTTTCATACTCACCAACAGCACGCAAATATTCATCCTTCAAATCGTTCAGTGTTATCAGCCCAGAAACTTGTGCATCCACTGTCTCGCAAAACAGAGCAAGAATACAGGTACGGTGTGCTTCCGAATGACATTTATACCTTGTGCAGCATGCTGTCAAGGATTTTACAATGACGTAGGCCTCCAACCTCTTTCCTACATGACAAATTTGCATGGAACAAACAGCGGTCAAGGGAATGCCTACTCTATTTTCCATAAAGATGCAGTTACCTGTGGCCATTTAGGTGTGGGAATGGACATTCCTTTTCTCTGGGTGTAGTGAGTGTGACACAATCACACACAAAGAGCAAAGGAAAACAAAGCGCAAATACAATGCGATGCTGACAGTGATGATGCTCGGGGCGTATAGGGACCTTAATGCATATTACAACACTGGGGTTTTAGAAATGCATAAAAAAGCAGATTGGATGTGTGTGTTTTTTTATCACAACGGAGGGGTGTGTGGTGGGCAACTCTCGGTCAAAAAAATCCAGGGCCACTTTTTAGTCCGACTCCGCCCCTGAGAAGAACCATTATCTCGGAGAAGAACCTATTCAACAAATTGTTTATTTAATGTTTATTAAATACAATCAATGTACAATAAAATTCAACAAATAGTTTATTTAATACAATAAAATAGCAATGATTAATATTATTATATGTTGTTACATTACTAGCCACTAGCCAGACCTATAAACAAACAGATCGGAAGTTTTCTTCGGGCCAGGCACGTGAATCCAATAAAATTGTCAAACGTAAAAGTTATAATTTCTATAAAGTCCCCACAAAACATGTACCTATAAAAATTTCAGGCAGCTGGAATGCCAAAAAAAAGAAAAAGATTGTGAAGTAAAATTACACGTTTTTCATGTTATTTTACATCCAACTTGTAAATGAGCAGTTTCTGTAATGTATTATTAGCCTATAGCTACAATTCTGTCAAGTAAAACTATAATTATTATATTACTAAATTATATATATTATACATCCCCGTTGGGGATGTCCTCATTGGGGGGGAAAAAACTAAAAAAAATATATGAAATGTTTATTTTCCGAAATTGTAAAAATTGAAAAAAATTGAAAAAAATGTTTAAGGTTAGAATGTAGGTAAGGTTTGTATAAAACAAAAAGCTGTTTTCTTATAATGGATTCTAGGGGGAGAAACGCTTAACTTGAGATTTTTTTGCACTTTATCTGTGGAAAAAGGGCTCGTTCTTGTGACATCAGCTATGGGTTTGACAGAATTTTGAGTTTTCCGGGTGGTTGTTTAACGTCAAACTATGTAAAGCGTTAAGTCCCCATTACCCGATTCGGCTTCTCTCGAGTGCTGATTCATGTTCACAATTCACTGCTATTTTCAGTCAATACTGGCATGTTCCCCCTTCGTGAACAACAACTTTTGCTACACAATAAAAACATTGCATGGTTTCATGGTTTGATTTATTTGAACAACCATAAATGACGCAAAACAGGCATTTTAAGTTTGTGAAACTGAATTTCTATGTAGAAAATCACTTCCTGGCCTCCATCTTCACTTCACGCGCATCATCAGAACCACATTACTCCAAAAAACTAGTTGTTTTCCCGGATCCGTGTAAATGCAGATCGCTTTGACAACATTGTTGTGTATACGTGAAACATGCAAACTTTTCCATTTTTCATCGGGTCTATGTGGCCTCAATAATCATAAAGATACATTTACATCTCTCATAGAAAAAGATATAACTTCAACATGCTAAATTATGTAACAGGAGAAATAAACAGCCCTTGCAGCCCACACATCAACCTACATGACTTCTGCAGAAAATGAAAGCCCTTGTGGTAGAAACTCCCTTATGTCTGTTTATTGTATCATTATACGATTTGTTTATAATATTGTGAAAAGGTCACGTTAACTATGGTGTGCATGTCGTCATCCACTACCTATGAACCATGGAGAAAGGGTGGCGTTTATGCAGACATCCCAAAATGACCCTATAAAAACTTTTGAATGTTACTCTCAGTTTAATATTATAGTGTGATCCCAGCGACAAACAGTATATTAGAATGGAAAGGATGTTTTAGACAGAAAAAGAAGTCATGGAGTTTTGTTTACATGTGGTTTATTTTTTATTTTCACGTGGAATATGCAAAGTAACTGTTTAGACTGATCTGCAGTCAATATCAAGGTCCTCAATGGGATTCCCTCATAGTGGAATATTTTTACCATAAAATGTAAATGAAGTGGAGAAGAGGAAATACCAATTTATGTTAGAAGCATTTAGAATAATGTTTCACATGGATGTAGGACATTTCTTCCTACATTTGTTCTTTGTTACACGATAAAAATCTTACACAACATCAGTTTATTGTGAACACAGTATCCACCTGTAATTAGTTACACCACAGACAATAGAACCATAAAACAAGTCAATAAACAAATGCAGAAACTGGTCTTTAATATTTATTCAGTCTATCAACACATCAATTGAGTGACTTTCTCAAACACAATAACAGTGTTTACTATTGTCTCTTTGCACTTCTTTGTTCATGACTAATGTCAGTCCCACGTTACCGTGAGCCAATAGAGAGAGTGAGCATGAGATGGTGGAAACTACAACGCAGGGAATCCATCCTCAGGAGCCTGTACAACATGGAAACATGTTTAGGAAACACGTTGGTGGATAACGTTATCAGTTTCAATAGTGGAGCCCAAAATCAATAATCAAAAGAGTTGCATTTAATATACTTCTGGGCTGTTGAAATAGATTGATCTCTCAATGTTATGCCATTTCCCTGATACAGTCTGTAGATTTAAATTAAAATGAAGATTTAATTTGCCTATTGGTTATTGTTTGATGCATTTATGATATATGTACTGTATCTATGAAAATATGTTTAACATCAGAAATTGTTTGTTTTTAGGATGGTACAGGATGGATAACATATAATGTAACTCATCAGCAATATAGACTTCACTAAAAAATTACCTGAAACAACTTTTCATAGTCAAGCAGTCAGGGAAAATCTGTTTACTGTTTGGCAGTTTATTCTGACAATCACTGGTTCAGTTATTAAAATTCATGACGTGATCCACCAACATCTAGCCTATAAACATATTTACATGAGTCATGTTACGTGCGGCTAAAGTGAAAGGCTTTCCTGAAGTGTAGTTTTCACTGGCAAATTCATTCTCTCTGTTGGCCCGAGGCGATTTTCACTCACTTGATAGGCTATGTTAATAGACTGAAATACCTGAATAACGTGGTACTTAAGGATAAAAACTTTTATATAATATATAAATGTTCTTATATGTAGTTTAAATTACACTTTATAAAGTTTTCTTTATATATTAAGCCCATTTAAAAAGATAATTCACACTTTCTCCGTTTTTTTCTCACGCACACCATATGCAAAACCCTCGCTACTGGCCTGCAAAGCATGCGGTATCGTTTTATTAGTTTGAGTCTGTGGGAGTGGTATTGGTATTGGTGCAACTTGTGGTTACTCTGGACCGGTGACATCAGGTTGAGAGAAAAGGGAAATCCTCAATGCTGTTTATATATAGCATAGAACTTCACATTAGCCTTAAAGGGATAGTTCACCCAAAAATAAAAATTATATTATCATCACTGGAATATGCCAGAACTAAGTGTTGTATTATTTAACATAATGTAATGTATTATTTTATAATGTAATGTATTATTTATAAGAGGTGTCCATGACCTCTTGTCAAAAAACACGTCACAGGGAATCCCCTTACTAGATGGATCTTTTATAAACTAGATTTTTTTTTGCAGTAAACTGTAAAGGCCATCAGAGGGAAATCAACTATTGCTTTACATATTCTGCCCTAGAAAACAAACCATATGCAAACTTTCATGAAATCCTACATTGAGTTTTTATGCTGCAAAATTCACAACAGTCGACATGTGATCATCTTTTATAATCTTAATCTAATCAAATAGTAAACTCATCAAAACTATGGAGTAGGATCTAAAATAAATCAAAACTATGTTATAGACCATTTTGCAAGATGTAAACACTGGTCAAGAGGCACTTCCGGTTTATTTTGTTGTTTTAATATTATTTCCTCTGTGTAGTTTTTTGTAGGATCTATTGACAGAAATGCAATATAATATTTAACTATGTGTAAAGACCTTACATAATGAAGCGTTATGTTTTGTTGCCTTAGAATGAGCTATTTCTATCTACATACAGTACACCGATATTGTGTTTTATGCATAAATCATTGCAAGGGTTCGGTGAGTGCAAGGACAGAGCAACCAGGTGCAGACAGCGGGTAAGGGGTTAACAAGACTTTAATAATCATTAACAATCAATAATGAAGAGACGAAAGGGTGGGAACAGAGACGAGACCGGAGAGAGCATTTGGAAGGCCAACAGGGCCAGAATTCCTCTCTCCACATAAAACAAGAGGCCCTGCCATGATCCTGCCACAAGATCAAGAGAAACATGACATGATGGGTCTGAATCATGACAAATAATTGGCAATATTTTGTTTGATTTGGGCACAGCATTTCTGTAAACTCAGTCTGTGAGATCATTTTTACAGATTTTCCAAGGACGACACCAAAAGTTAAGGAATCTTGTTATTACGTGGTTTAAACTAGGCTTAAAACATTTGTATACTTTCAGAAGTCTTTGTGCAAAAAATGAAAATGTTTCAAAATATTTGGGCTTTTTCTGTATTCAAAAATTACAGTTGAAAATTCTCACATGTTAAAGGGAAAGTTCACGCAAAAATTAAAATTCTGTCACTATTTACTCACCCTAAAATTGTTCCCAATCTGTGTAAATTTCTTTGATCTGCTTAACACAAAGGAAGATATTTTGAAGAATGCTTGTGAACAAGTACACAATTCCTTATGGTTTATCCTCTCCCCCTCTTAGTCAGTTAGTTCGTATTAGAACAACTGATTATCGCTCTACAAGAGGCTTTGTATCATACCGCTTAGAGACTGTATCATACCGCTTAGACAAATTCAATTAAGTCAGTCTGCTTTTTCTGTCAAAGCTGCATATGTATTTTTAAAATTTCTATGGGGTGACTTGTAACAACAGATTCTCAAGCACGTTATTTTACCTCTGATCAAACTAACACATCAAGTATTTATGGCCTATTTCTGAGTCCAGTGCAAAGCAATTCAATCATGTTTTCATCTCTTAAGCAACTGTCTTAAACTTAAAAGGTATTGTAAAAAATGTATTGTAATTCTACACATTTTTTATTGTGCTTCTACACTGTCTGGGTAATTTGATTCAGTGTACATTACTTCTCAAATTATAGCAACACATAAAGAGATCAGTATATTTTCAACAACTCAGCATTAATGTAAATTGAAATGCTTTGTGATATTATATTGACATTTATTGATGGGCTCCACTACTGTGTTTGAGAAAGTCACTCACTTGGTGTGTTGATAGACTGAATAAATAATAAAGATCAGTCGTGCATTAATCTGCTTATAAACACTGATGATAACGACAAATAAATACTTCTTCTAAATTTGTTTATTGTTGTATTGTTCAGTGTAATTACAGGTGGATACTGCATTGAAATATGTTAACAATAATTGATGTTGTGCAAGATTTTTTAAATGTATTAAAATGTCATAGAAACATTTAGCATAACTTTACACTTGGAATATACCTAAGTTTTATGTTAAGGTCATCAAAATGATTATAAAACATTACACAACACACTATTAAAGGAAACAGTCTAATGATAAAAAGATCTGGAATAAATACAGTAACCGACAGGCATCAATGGGTCATCTCATTAAGTAGGCCAGCAGCTCTGGAATATTCTCCTGTCATACGGATGTGATCTGGATGGAATTTCCTCTCCTCCACTTCATTTACATTTTATTGTAAGAATATCCCACTGAAAGGGAATCCTTTTAATGACATTGTTTTGTTTGGACATGCCCTTGCCATGGACTGACTGCAGATCAAACAGTATTTTGCATATTCACCATGAAAATAAACATTAAACCACACATTGACAAAACTCCATGACTCTTTTTTTCTTTTTGAAACGTCCTTTCCATTGGAGGAACCTACAGTTTCTTGTTTGTTGCTGGGATCTTAATATTGAACAATACGTCAAAAAGATTATCAAACAGACTTATAGCACCTATAGTATGTTTTTTTGGTAAACATTTGGTGCAGTGTCTATACAGTACGTGGTCTGCAAAGAAAAAAAACTGCAAACCTCAGAAAAAAAAGTTTTTATGGTCATTGTGGGATGATTCACATAAATTATGTCATATCTGATAGGTAATAGGACAGTTTCTACCACAAGGGTATTCCCGATAACATTGGTATCAAACTTATATTCTGGAGAAGTCATGTAAGTTGAAGTGTGGACTGCAAAAGCTGTTTATCCTTTATTCTGCTATTAACACGCTGGATAAATGTATTTTTCTATTAGAGATCTGAATGTATCTTGTGAAGAAGAGTGTCATGAGCCTCTTTTGCTCCCCTCCTATTTAATGCCCTTGTGTTTGCTTTCCTGTGCTGGATCGTTTGTCTATTCTTCCCTATCTGGTCTCTGTTACCCCACCCCAAGTCAAATCAAGTCCAGGTCACTGTAAAACATTATGATCTAAGGCTTTAGATTAATTAGATCTATAGATTCATAATTAAAAAAACACTACTGTGTGCATATTGAGACAAAACAATTGCTCTGATATATTTAAGGGTATATCAATGCAAGTTGTTTTGGAAACACTTTATTTTACTTGCTACATATGTTACATGTTTTTACTGTAGTATTTACTATAATTATTTATATACATAATTACATGTCATATTTATTCATAACTTAAAAATCAAAGGCAGCTATTCGGTTGAATTCTTTTACAATCGATCTTTAATTAGACACTTTTATTACACACTATCTCACTATTTTGTCTTTTGGTGTAATGCTTTATGTATGTATAAAATGCATTACAAAATAACTTTAATATTATTGTAATATCAACATAAAATCAATATATGAGCATGTATTCAGGATTCGGCAATTACTGATATTCCACACTTGTGAATTTCTGTCTTTTGCTTAATGTGAAGGACAAATTTATACACACTGACACTTGTAACGAATGCGACGAAAGAGGTTTAGGCCAACGTCAGTGGCTATGAACACCCACTCTTCCACAGCGGGTAAAATTATAAAAAATAATAAGTGAGTAAGTGGGAAAACATTGGAGAAGGGAGGAAGGACCAGGCTGAGCTGCCCATTTGGCACACAAGCAGAGACGGGACGGAAAGAATGATGTCTGATCAAAAGGGTACGAGGCCGTCCTTGAAAGTGGAAGGAAAGCCCAGACCAAAAGCTTACAGCACCTGGTATTCCCAGGCGGTCTCCCATCCAAGTACTAACCAGGCCCGACCCTGCTTAGCTTCCGAGATCGGACGAGATCGGGCGTGTTCAGGGTGGTATGGCCGTAAGCCATCGTAATTTGGATTGTCTTAAAAACAGGCTTAATATCAATGGCAAATTAAACTTTCATTATAACTTCGTTTGCGTTTCACATTCGTCACATATTCACATTCGTCACATATACACTGCAGTCTACTGAAATCCAGTATAAATGAAGGCAAATGATGTGTTATTTTGGTGTCCCATGTACTTGTTTACATTACATTCAAGGTTTGTAGGGGTGTATATTTATTTTTCTGTAATACTGGCAGAATTTTCATTTAATCCCTTTATTCCCTTTTATCGGATTTCTGACCATGAGTAACCACAGTTTGTTTACCAATACCACTCCTACGGGCTAAAACTAGTATCTATCATTAGTGCTTTGCATATGGTGCCAAAAAAACAGCGGAAGAAAATACTCAAAAATATTAAAAAAATACCTTGCTATATTAAGTTGCTATATAGTTACTATATTAAAAGTGTTCCCATACGGTATGTGATGAAAATGTTGCCCCTTGGTCTACGTTACTTTATATAACATTTTGCCCCAGGCAAAGGAGGGACTTTTATATCCAAGTTCGGGGAAAGGCCTCTCTTATTTTTAATTAAAACAATTATTTATATTTATCCATTTCAATGATCAAACAAGAACAAAATTAATCGTAACAACCTTTTAGACCAAAACAGAATACTTCTGCTTAAAACGAGGCAGCGCGCCCTGTTTCTGGTTTTCCTGTTACGTAATTTCCGGTTCCTTTCTCTTTCCTTTCCGCGTCGGCCATTTGTGTTAAGCGGTAAGAATAGCTTGAGCTCTAGTTTATAAACGTATTTTATGTCATTTAGAGGTAGATATCAGCATTTTCTTCGAACATTACACGCACTAAAGTGCTTTGCATTATGTACGTCGCATATTTTATGATAAAATCCTCTTTCTATCGTTTTATTGTTAATTAATTCGACAGCTGCGCTTGTGTTGCTAAACACATGTGGAAGCTAAGCGCTCGTCGTGGTCGTTCAGTGCAGCCATCAAACCCTTAAATGTAGTGTACCACGCTCTGTGTTTGAGCTATCTGACTTGAATCTAAATAAACGTCAACCAGAAGCTAATGACTTTGGTTCTGTGACGATCAACTTTATTTCCACTTTGCAAAGAGAGTTGTTGATCGTTAATATGTAAGTCGAATGTGCTTTTCTTGCGTGAAATTGAATTTTTTCATTGTTTGATGCACAGACTGAGCTTATTCACGGTGATCAAAAAACCAAGATGCAGAACGACGCTGGTGAGTTCGTGGACATGTACGTCCCCCGTAAATGGTGAGTTGTAACTTTTTACCATGCTTAAATTTGATATAGTTGGATATAATTTATAAATGTATTCAAATATGTGTACTCGTTTACTTGGTGGATATCTATACTGTAACATCTACTATAAGTTGATTAGTAGACACAGATTTTGCTTTGTGTTGTTTATGATTTCTGTCAAAATAGATAATGTTAATACAAATATTGTGCATTTTATATAAAATGTGTTATGCCCATTTTAAATTAATAATAACCCATGTAACACTTGCTTTCAGTACAGTCATATTCTAATCAAATCTTTTATTTTCAGCTCGGCTAGCAACAGAATCATTGGTGCCAAGGATCATGCCTCCATCCAGATCAACATTGCTGAGGTTTGAAATCGGGCCTTACATGAAGTTAACTTCTTAAAGCTATAAATTACTATAATATAATATCTTGAGAGCATCCACCCTCATAAAATGTTTATTTACATTTCGACATGTACCCAAAAAACTTGAATGAATATTATAATTATAAACAAGCCTTTTATTCCTTGTTTTAGGTGGATAGGGTAACAGGCAGGTTCAATGGCCAGTTCAAAACCTACGCCATCTGTGGAGCCATCCGTAGAATGGTATGTTCAGTTTTATATTTAAAGAACCCATGAAGTCCCTCAATTTTTTAAGAGTTGAAGTCCTTAAGCTATTGTCATTTAAAACAATGACAAAATTTGCATTTTAGAAGACTTGCTCAATTCTGCAAACAAAAACATGTAAAGTTTTCATGACATAATTCAACTCATCTTTCTTGTCCAAGAAATAATGCTCTCTGATATCCGTAAGCGTCTTGCACCCTTTAAAAGACTATAAAGCTGTCTCAAAAACCACTTTTGTAATATATTTACTATATGGTGAATGGCACATACTGCACTTCAGGAAAAGGAACAATTGAGAAAGTGTAAATATGCTGTCCATTGCAGACAAAGTCATCTAATTTTGCATCACAACAGAGACCCAAGAAAACGTAACAAAACATATCTGACCATTTTAGAATCTACACAGTGTTATACTTTAAGGCGCTATGGTGGAATTAAATGATGCAAATGATTAAACAGCCTTGACATTATAAATACCACAAAAGCAAGCACATCAAATTGAAAATGGTCCTCGAACAAAACACACGTGCACAAAAAGCCTGCACACCAGAGCTCCAAAAAATAAATGTTAATAGGCTTTAACAAAAAATGTAATGTTTTGAGCACGCATGGTCTTCATCATAATGTCTGATGATGAGCCTGTGTGCTGGAAACGTTACATGATTGTGCCGACTTTTCATGTTTTTTATAAGCTTTTTAAATTATACATCAGTTTTTATAGTTTATTTTATGTAGTATATAATCTATAACAAAAAATCTATATGTATTTTTTTAATGCCATGTTTGCTGTTTGTGACACTATTGGTACACAGTTGGATCCTACTTTGAAAAGGACAAAAGCCTCTTAATCTGTCCTGTATTATCTCCCAAATTTCAGCCACTTCGGTGGTTTCAGAATGTAAAAGCACATTGAATCACTGTTGGTTTTGGTCTTTAAACGGTCAAATACTTTGTCATTTCCAGGGTGAAGCTGATGATTCTCTTCTGAGGCTTGCAAAGGATGACAGCATTGTGGCAAAGTAAGTCTTGTCTGTTTCCTCAGTCTTCCCAAGATGTTTCTGTCAAGTTTAAACCTTATAGTTTACACATCAATAAATTTTTTGCAGCAACTTTTTTCTTTTATATCTTAACCAGCATTCGTGCAGTGCTTTAGCAGTTGCATTTTATTTGGTTCTAGTAAGCCGGCCATAGTATATGTCCTTGTGAACCTATTTGTTATTAAGGCTGTTGAGATTTTTGAATAGATCTCTTTTTAACTGTTCTGTTCACAGAATTATTAATGTTGACTTTTTATGTCTGTAAATTTGTTGTGTGTATTGTGGCACTAATTTATCATGTTATCTCTTTACAGGAACATCTAAATATAATGATGGGCTCCTGCAGTTTCTTTGTAAAATAAAAAGTTAAATGTAACTCCTGTGTGTTGAACTGATTCTTTAGTGTTTTAACGAGATTATGCACAAGAGATTATAGACATTTTTAAAACATTATTTTTAAGAGGTTAGTAGATAGCGTTGCAAGTTTAAAGAAATGGTAGCTGGCATGCTGAGATGGAGAATTAGTTGAACATAATGTATTAACCTCTTACCTGGCGCAGCCCTTTTTGAGCCTGCAGTACGAATGAAAATGCACTGTTGGCACTAAAATGGCTGTAACTCATTGGTAACCAATTATTTCATATAAAGACCTACTTTTGGTCTCGTTTAAAAGAGAATTAGCAGATTATTGTTGAAAAAGTAAATACCAAAAAAGTTATTATGTGTATGGTTTGTTTTTCTTTTATAAAAAAAATACATAAAAAATTACGAATCAGACCCAAAAGGGTCACCAAGTGTTGTATCAAGTTTGGTTTGATGAACCAAATTTTGTCGTTTGATTTTTTTTAGCTGCTCTGCCACCAAAATCCACCAAGGGTCGCCAAAGACTTCCATTGGTTTTAACACCAAATCTGAGATTTGATCACAGATGCTATTTTCGCTTTTTTTTACGTTTACAATTAACAGACACAAGGGATAAATGCAAAAGCACAGGAACATGTAAACAATTTGTATGAAACTATTTTTAATGCACATTCATTGAATCAATTATTATTTATAAATCAAGTACTCTTCCTACACAAATTATTCTATAAAACACTGATCAAATGTGTTTTCCGAGAGTCTTAGAATATTCATATATATCATATATTATATGATATAATGTTTGTCAGAAGATAATAATTCACATGCAAATGATTGAAGTAAATGTAAGCGTTCCGTGGTTAGTACTTATTTTTGATACACAATCTTGTCATTTATGAATCAATTACACTTCCTTCATACTTTATCTTATAAAACAATCATGAAATTATTGGAATATTAGTCTCAGACCTTTCCAACAAAATAGTTTGTGTCATGAGTAGATCGGAATTCTTACAAAAATATGGAAGCAATTGTGAGTTTCCCGTAGGCCTTATACGTCGGGTCTGTGCCAAGTGAAAGGACTTAAAAAATGTCAAGCGCGCTCTTTAAAAAAATGAAAAACTCACTCTTCCTACATACATTTTTCTATAAAACTGTGATGGAATATGTTTTCTAGAGACTTAGACCTTTCCAACGATATAAGGTTTGTCACAAAAAGATAAGAATTCACATGCCAAATGTTGAATGATATCAGCTGTTATACGGGACGGCGCCAGGTAATAGAACTTCCGGTAAGAAATCTGGTTATTACTCCACTTTAGTTGAATTGTAAGTCATATGAGACAAAAACTCTCTTCAATTTTCTTTGGTATGATGTTAAAAGGTGTTTACACGGGTAGAAAATCTCAGCAAGATGGGGCGTAAATGCTAGTGTTAGGCTTTAACAAACCTTCCAGCAGTTGACGTTTTGTTTTGGTATACTAGTGTGCTAACCTGTTGGAGCTGTTTGACCAAAGTCATCTGCTACCTTAACAAACTGACTATCTACTCTGTCAACGTCACTAGAATACTATTAAATACTAGAGTAGAATTAGTTTCTAGTTAACCCTTAGTACATTAGTAGACTTGTAGGGTTTTGTTGATGCTATGGTCCTCCGTCCGGTAGAGGTCACTGTAAGCTCGTCTTCTCGTGCTCACTGTGCTCCATTTTTATGGCTTTCATTGGGCGGCAAATATGTGTGGCTTGTAATATATTTGTATGTGGAACATAAATTCTTCCTATAGGGGGCGTACGGCGGCTCAGCAAGCAACATTAAAAGTCTCTTTGTAGATATTTGTATGGTAATGTGCGTGACAAATGCCAAAAAAAATATGTTCAAATACTTTCCCAAACAAATGTAAATCAGAAGAAGAAATAGATCAAACTTGAAGATCTTTTAAGAAATCGCAAACGAATGTGATCGCTCGAACCTGACCAATCTTTCATGACAACCCAGAGATGATGCTATTACACTAACTGTCTAGACGACGACTTACATTTAAATAAAGATACTAAGAAACACGGATGGCCACTGAATTATAAATACACAGTGAAGAGTGAAAATATTGAAATGATTATTTACCGAAAAACATTGAGACGTGTACCGCACCTGTTAAGCCCCGCCCATTGTAGACATACGTGTCCTGCGAATTCCCTTTCTTCACAGTTATTTATATTTTGTTTCTGCGATTGTATGGCCGTCTTTCTGCATTCACACTCCGGATTTCGGATCCACGCGTGGAATAATGAGTGACCTCGCACTGCATGCACGGCTCATTTGATTCAATATTGTTTTAGCTTGACGTTTCTTTTCCTCTCTAATTCTGGGGAACGTTTCCGCCTTTACACGACCTCATACAAGCTAACGCAGCCGAGAGACTGGAGGAGACCTGCTGTCTGACAGCTCTCTATTGAACGATTTCATCCCTGTGTGAGACTTCTTTTAAATCAAAACCGATTTAGGTTTTCCGTCCGGCTATTTTGCGCATATAGCAATAAAGCATTTGCATTTAATTCAAACCGCTGTTAATACGAATCATTGTAAATCCTTTGTTGTTAAACACTTTTCAGACATCACGTCCTTTTAAAGCTAAATCGGATCCTTTTTACTTTATTAAAACCCAACAATAGCGCCTTTATCGTTGGATGTAACGTTAAATGTGATACATCTTAAGTCTCGTTTTGTTGAAGATCTCGGACGCAAATACACAACGCGTGTATGGGAGTGTAACTCTCACACACGGAAGTGAATTAAGTTACACGCGCAAGGCCAGTGATCCCCGTCCTTGCAATTTCAAGCTAACTTTGTATTAGCTGTTAGGACATTTCATTAGGTATTAAAATGATTCCCGACAAAGCACCAGGCGAGGATGTGTTACATGCATCGGGGGACTTGAAGAAAGAAGCGCACGTCCCTAGCTTTGAGAAATACAAAGAGCTCTACATCAAATCTATTGAGTCTCCCGAGGGTAAGTCTCATCTTTTTGTGTAATAATTGAAAGGTATGTTATGTTGGAAATGCTTTTATTGCATTTGACTGTGTCTTCGTAGTACCCTAGATAGGCAGCCGTTTAATGCTTCAATAACTCACCGCTGATGCTCGGTTATTGTGGTGTGTAATTGTTAAGGGTAAATGTTATCAGTTATTGTTAGATCTACGATATAATATAAGTTTGTTTGCCTTGCACATTAATGTACCATAACTTCACTATTGATGATTCAGTCCCATGTAATAATCTGTAAAAATGCTTTTTTTAAACATTGACCTCTGTCTGTATACAGAGTTCTGGGGTGATTTTGCCAAGGACTTCTTCTGGAAGACAAAATACACTGGAAAGTTCCTGGACTACAACTTCGATGTGACCAAGGGTGACATATACGTGAAGTGCATGGAAGGAGCCTCAACCAACATTTGCTACAATGTTTTGGACCGCAACGTCCACGAAAGGAAGCTGGGGGACAAAGTGGCTTTTTACTGGTTAGTGCTACTAAACTTGTGGTTTGGATGTTACAGTTTATATGGAAGTCAAGCATGTGACGATAAGAACGTGTTCTTTTACTACAAAGCCATGCCACCGCTGTTTTCTGGTCAAGATGTGAAAGTTTGTCCACAAACCTGCATGGTTTTGTCCCATTTCAGGTTGTTTAGAATTGCTGGGTGGTTATTTTATTTATGTGACAAATGGGAAGCCCTGCTGACCAGCAATAGTGCCTCATAGGCATAATAAATGGGATAAATTTAGACTCTCGAGCTATTTTAGTCAATCATGGAAGCTTGAACCAGGTCCTGTTCATATCATGCATCCTGACCTCTTGCACATTCATGGGATAAATCACTGCATGCCTCTCACGGTATGCTGGACGCTACCCGTAGGTCATGAGTTCAGAATTTTACTTTTATTGGCAGTCACTGTTTATTACATTTAGGTTCACAAAAATAGCCTCTATGCACTTTACATGCAACAGATGTACGTGTCTGTTGCTTGTGCTCTGCTTTCACAATGCCCGTTTAGCAATTTTGAAGTTTTGAATCATTTCGTGTCAGATGTTACAACACAAGTTTGAGGCGTTGCAGGATTCCTCTTGAACGGCTGCAGTTATGTTGGCAGTTCAGCCAGACTTTTTCGTTTTTGTGTCAGTATGCAGCTCTGTTTTAAGTTTCTGAGGTGGCCAATTCTGTAAGCTGACACTCAAAGAAGTTTACAGAAGAAAGAAGTTACAGTTTAACCTGTAGAGGACGTGTTAGGACAAATTTCACATACAAAAATCTTTTTAATGTGTAATGAATGTGCAAATGCTGCTCATGTGCATGTTGTCATTAAATTAAAATGGAGACACACACCAAATAATAAGACATTATTAAATAACATTATTGTTTTGTAATGTTTTTTTTTTAAGTTTTAATTTATTGCCATATCGATAATTTACAATTATGTTTAAAAATATCGCTGCTGTCGTTCTGAAACCTTGTATCTCCATATTTTGTGAGTTTTACTTTTGCCATAAATCATTATTATTACATTTACATTTATGCATTTGGCAGACGCTTTTATCCAAAGCGACTTGCATTGCATTGTAATATACATTTGTTTCTGACAATGACTGCAATCGCTTGGGAATGAACCCATGACCTTGGCATTGCTAGTGCCATGCTTTAACCACTGAGCCACAGGAAAGCTATTACTCACCCTTTATTTTTAACTCCGGGGTTTGCAAAAATATAACCCATAAAAAGTATTACAAATTGCTTGTCAACTTTGACGACACAGTATTTAATCATTTAAAAAGGGAATTTGGACATCCCAGGTTTTGGAAGGACAGGGTTTTTTTTTGGTTGCCATTTTTCCTTTATTATTTTAACAGTGCAGTGTGAGAGAGGACAGAAAGTGAAGTGGGAGAGAGAATGCGATGGGGTGGGGAACAGACCTCGAACTCGGGGTCGCCCGATGCGTAACCATGCCACATACTGTAGCGCTAAGCACAAGGCCATCAGCTCCGAATAAATGTTAATAAATATTTATCCAAACATCAATATCAAGTTCTTTATTGTGACATGTTCTAGGCACGATGAAATTCTTATAAATCATGAACAGAAGTGTTTTTACTAGTAGTGACAGAATATATACAATATTTCAAATAATCTGTTAATTATGTGTTTTAATCTGTATCATTCTGTGGTTTCTTGTACTCTAAGAAAGTTTGTTATTTATGTTGTTTTAATTACTAATGAACGAAATGTCATGTTTTTGACAGGGAGGGGAATGAACCTGGTGATGAGAAGACAGTGACCTACAGAGAACTGCTTCAACGGGTCTGCAAGTTTGCCAACGTTCTCAAGTCACAAGGTAAAACATAATGACAAGTCATAAATGTTGTTTAACTGGTCTTTGTATCATAATACAAAAAGATTCTCACTCGCTCTCTCGCCCTCTCTCTCTCTGACTGTGCAGGTGTGAAGAAAGGTGACCGTGTATCTATTTATATGCCCATGGTAGTGGAGCTGGTTGTGGCCATGTTGGCCTGTGCTCGAATTGGAGCGGTACACTCCATTGTGGTCAGTTGCTTTGTCTCCTTTTTTATTTTCAAAAGCTTTTCAAAAAAATAAATGAATTGAATGAACTAAGCGATAAGATCTTGGCGAATTCAGACATGATTATATTCACAATATAGCACATCCTCATAAGCTTTACGGACTTTTTGTAACTGGCTGGTCAATACATCATGTATTGACACGGCAGGGACGACGTGTGCCATGCTGCAACCAGTGTGGACTTTCCCTGCAATTTCAATTCTATTATCGTGTTGCTTCGCGCCGGTTGCGTCCGGTGTAGACGCAGTGTTAGATGAAATGCTGAATAGATGACAGAATTCAGCCTTTTCTGTACTATCCATTTCATAAAAAAACACTTTTAAACTTTAAACCAAAAGCTATACATGTTTTGTTGGGTGTGTATTAGATTTTTAAAGGGATATTTCACCACCAAATCAAAATTTCCCCATGTTTAAGAATAATGCAGTTATAGGAGTTATAATACCACGTATCATTTTGCTTCGAAGTGGAAAAATGGGTGTCGACTTTTTATAAGCTCCAAAAAGTGCGTCCATCGATCAAAGAACTGCTCGACACGTCTCCGTGGTCTTAACACAGGTCTTCTGAAGCGAATCGATGCATTTGTTCAAGAGAAATATCCATATCGACAGCGCCATTAACGTTGATGTCTAGCTTCCTTTCTCCCTCGGCTGCACGTGAACCTGAGGCTTGTTTTTCCGGCAAGGAAAGACCAAGGAGCCGTGTCGAGCAGTTTTTTAAAACGATAGATGCTCTTTTTGTTCTCAAAAGTAGATACAAAGAAAATGTCACAAGAACGTCACATCTGTTGTGTCTTCACATTCCAGTTTGCCGGTTTTTCCGCCGAGTCACTGTGTGAGAGGATCATGGACTCTCGCTGCTCTCTTCTGGTTACAGCAGGTGAGGAAAGTGTAACTGAAACATCAGACGTGCAGCTAATCCCAAAGTTAATCGGCTAAGTTTCCGTCTACTGAAAAGAGCTCTGCATTTCACATTGTTCACAAGTCTCTGGATTGGAAATGACGTTAATCATATTACTATCAAAAGCTATTTAGTGCTGCTGTTTTGAGTAGAGGTAAGGGGATTAGTTCAAGCTATGATCCAAAACTTTACTATTTTTTCCTGCCAAATCGTACAAATATATTTGTTATGCAAGGGCCTCGATTTTTATACAGTTTTTGTCTTGCTGTCAGTCTTTTGTATTACTGTTGGATGACTTTGTCACTCCTGATGTTTGATTTTGTTGAAATTCAACTGACATTGGATTGGAATGACCACAATACATCTATAAATGCTGAATAAGTGAAAATTTGGAAAGTTTTTTAATCTTCATAAAGAAAATTTTGAGTGAATGTGTTCAGAAATGTTCCACAATTGTCTTTTAATCATAGACAGCTGAGGTTGTGTTGTAAAAATATAACCCACTAACTGCTAATATAAATTGAGCTGATGTCAGGATATTTACAACATGTCCCCCCGCCACATAAAAAAGGTTTAAGCCATGCTAAAATTCAAAGTGGGAATTGTAGTCAGATTTGAAGATGGCTTTAGTCTGGAGTTCAAAAATAACTTCTGAGAAGCTTTGCCTCTGAAATGCTTCCTAGAAGAGTGTGAAGTTAGAGCTGGTCTGTTTGGGGTTGTATCTTGTCTTATTCATAAAACTAATATCAATAGCATGTTTACTTCCTGAACTTTTCAGATTATTCTGGAATGTAATTATTTCAATGAACGCAGTTAAAATTACGATTGTCTCCCTTCTCAACAGATGGTTTTTACCGCGGTGATAAGCTGATCAATCTCAAGCTCATAGCAGACGAGGCTCTAGAGAAATGCAGGGACAAGTATGAAAAACACTTTCACTCTCATGTGTGATACTGATGCAACATAACAAACATACAAGACCAATACACTCCTGTTATAGCGTTCTATTGAAAAAAAAAGAGATATTTTGAAGAATTTAGGAAAACACACAGTTCTGGGGCACCTTTGACTACCATTTTAATATTTCCTACAATGGTAACAGAAATGTCAGTTCCTAACATTTTTCCAAATATCTTTCTTTGTGTTTAACAGAATAAAGAAATGTAAACAGGTTTGGAACAACTTGAGCTTGAGTAATTCATGGCAGAATTTTCATTTTTGGGTGAACTTTCCCCTTAAATAGGTTGAGTCTTGAGGTTTAAGTGGCCACTGTGGCTGTGTGTTGGGCAGACCTTTTTCTGACTATCATCTGGATGAAATACAGTATCAGACTGACCTCTAAATTCTCTATATTTTCCCCATCATCAGGTTTTTCCCAGTGGAGAAATGTATAATGCTAAAACACCTCACAAAGGAGGAAGAAAGCACGATCCATGGGTCACTGTCACCCCCGGCGAAGCGCGCCTGTTCAGACCTGCAGGTACATTTTCCCTCTGCATCACAACCTGCTTCTTTTACCAGCGTTCAGAATCTTTAAGGGCCATGCTGGTATTTTTTCATCTCAAGTTGTTTCTTATTATTTCATTGGGTCAACGTTTTTGGGGAAGAGAGGAGGGAATGGGACTGACACATACAGACTTGGTTTCTTAGGGCGTACTCGCATATATCCCGGTTGCTCTCAACTGTGCCCGAGCGCGATTGTCAGATGTTTTTTACGTTGACAGCTGAATCTCGGGGAGGAATTGACAGTCGCATAATTTACGTCATGATTTCAGTTCCGCACGATTTGCGCTCTAAAAAAATAAATAATTGAAAAAATAAATAGTTAGTGGAAAACATGTTTAGATTAAAAAATACCACACTGTGTCTAATCCTATGTTTTGGTTCCTTGAATGTTAAAGGAATAGTTAATAAAAATTAACCTTTTGTCATTATCTGTATTCTTTCATTATGTTATATCGAGCACACATGCTGCTATATTTTCCATAGGAAGTTCATATGGACCGGAAATGTCAAGGTTTTAAAAGAATACTGTGTGTAAAATGTCTTTGGTTTTTACATGCCTCGAAGTCTAGTACGATATTTGTAAATAGGTAGTTGACTAATATGCTAATTTGTCCTATGGGGTGACGGCAAACATTGAGAATAAAAACTAACAATGGAGATAAATCTCTGCTAGCTAATATTAATGTTAATGTATGATATTAATGATTAATATTAATAATATAAAACAATTTAATATTAACAGTTTGTTTTCTAAATTTTGCTATGTCACACATGTATCATTTATTTATATATATATATATATATCATTTATACCCCCAAATATATTTTCACATACATTATTAAAATTAATTTTAAATATATTTTAAAATAGCAGCATTTACTGTAAGTTTCATAAGGCATTAGGAGGGGTTTTTGGTAAACTATTCCTAATGACTCCTGAAAATCTGTTGAGTTAAGTCCTGCTTTGTCCTGTGTGTTACAGTTACAGTATCTCTTGTTTATTTAACAAGAGTTTGTTTTACTGTTACTGTAAATCCATAAAGGTCTGTCAGCAACTCCCAGAACGTTTGTGCTTAAGACCTTTGAAACATTTATATGTGTTATATCATTCACTATATGGCATTGTTGATGCAAGTTGGCCTATTTTACACCATTACGATCACTGTTAGACAAAGGTCTTTGGCATCTTTCTCCATTACTGTGGGTCCTTGTCCTACTGTATGTGTTTCTGTTTTCCTCTCTTTTGGTGTGAGTAATCTCTCCATTAACCCCTTTTTAGCAGGAAAAACAGAATGAAAGAGTAAGAAGGGTCCGTCCTCACCCACAGGTATTTTATGTCTTATTTTAAGAACTGCTGTCATGTTAACACTGGTTTGTCTGCTCATGGGCGGCTCTTTTGCCCTCAGCGATGGACTTTGTCTTCACTTTCTCACAGCACAGGATGTGTGTGTCTTGTGTGTTTTATGTGTTTGCTTTTGCAAAAGCAGGTGCTATTTACATCAGACTTGGCATCAGTTTTACTTTTAATATCTGTTGGTTGTTAAAGGCGTATTCAGGGTTATGAAGAATGAAAGCTGTATGGACAGCTTCTTTGTAGTGTGCTGAAGCTTTACCACAGGCAAAACAAAGATTTTTTTCTCAATTTGTATAAAATGTATAGTAAATGTAAAAACATTATTTAACATACTCTGAGGTTTTATGGCGCAAGGCTTTCCAGTGAGTTTAAAACAGAAATGTGAAGCTTTTATTGTTTTGAAAGCACACAAAATGTTTCAGTATGAAAGTGTATTGCCTATGGGAATTGACCACAGGCCACAGATACTGATACTTCCGGTTTTATCGCCCCAAAGTCAATGGTTTTTTAAAATGGGGTTTTGATTAAATGCCTAAAATAATGTCTGTGGTTAACAAAACCTCAAAAATTGTTTATGTTTTATTCTGACTGAAAACACACCAGAACCTGCTTGTGCTATTTATTATGTCCTAAAAGTGGCGGTTGCTAACAAGTTGCTAAAAACGACTACATCCATTAAACCTTATAACGCATATAAATCTCACAAATATTACAACATGGCCGCAAATCTCTAAAAACATGGATGGAGATTCATTCACCAGGTTGTCAGAGGCTTTGTGGTGGTGATGTTGATATCGAGCGACTGCAGTGTAGTCTGTTTATAGCCTCATGTTAGCTTTTTAATTCTGGTGGTTCTATTTAGGCTTCAAAAATAGCAAATGTTTTGTTAATCTGTAAAGATTATCTTCTATTTTGGTAAACAAAACGTGTAAGTATCATAAACCTTTGTTAATCACAGAGAATATTTTTTTGCGCTCTTCCAAAAGTCTATGGGAAAAATCCATACGCTTTTGGTCGAGGGAAACAACTAAATGGCCTACAGAATACGTGATCCCGGCACCAGTCCATAAGGGATGCACTGACAGGATTTTAATTTTAATACGGATATTGATTTAACCATTAGCGATATTTGTCACTTGCTCACTTATTGTCATTAACTTAAAATAAAATTCAATAATTCAAACGTTATCAAAACAATAACCTTATTTTAAATGAGCAAAATTCAAAAATGGATCGATCAATATGTACTCCTTTAAGTTTGTTGCGGCACTAAGTTAAGATATAAAAGAAACAAAATAGAAAAACAACAATAATCTTGAGATGTTATTATTGCTATCAAATATTTTTAATAACAACGTTAAGTTATATTTAAGTTAGACTTTATACAACTAAGTATCTTCATGCAGTTAATTTATAAACTATTGCTATATCAGCCTTTTTTATGCTGTAGCTGAAATGTTGATAGTTTTAAATTTTTATATTGGTGGCCGATACATCACTGTAAATCTACCTGGATTGTCACTCTGTAGTATATGGTTGTTCTGTAACACTTTATAACACCTTTTATTACTGACTTCAAAAACAATTTAACATTAAACAATGTTTAAACTATCAGTTATTGTATATTTAAAGTCCCCCTGTGGTCGATAATTTTATCCCTTAAAACGAATCGTTGACCATCAAAATGACATATTTCCAGTGAAAATAAATTTTCCTGCCTTAAAATAGCTTAAATGTCACTCTAAACCTCAGCTTTATTATGTATACACGGATACATGCATATGCATACTTGCTCCGCCTCCGGCAGTTCCAGACGCTGCTAAAACTGAAAGTGAAACTGAGACCTGACACAGCAGTGAACTGATTATTTTAGCCCAAATCTGTGCTCCATCTTTGCATATTTATGCCTCAAACTGATAATCCACTGGCATCAAATGAGTTGATGTTATTGGTTACAGGTTTATGATGTCATTAACCAGAGCAGTTTCAAACCACACTTTTTAAATTGTCTTCGGTAAACTGCAGTTTTATGGTAAAATACTCAATGGTTTAAAATGCAATGGTTTAAATGAAAAAGCACATTAAAAACACTAAATAAACATATAAACAACATTAAAAACTTAATTTTCACCACAGGGGGTCTTTAAAAAGTTAACTGTAATGAAATTAATAAGTTTGTTTTCACTACTGTCTATATAATATTTGAATTAATGCTTTTGTTAACTGATAGGTATTTGTTCTGATCGCCAATTCTGATATGAAATAGCACAGAAAACCGGTTATTAGATGGTTGTTAGTGCACGATTTCATCACAATACAAGAAAAGGAACTAGTAAGCTCTTGTAGTGACCTAACTCTTAGGCTCTTTTCTATTAGCAGTTGGATGTATTGAAATCTCTTTGGCTGTCTTAATAGATTTGACCGCTCTCTCTGTGCAGCCAAAACTCTGACTGGCTTTTAGTTCCACGTAAATGCTCATGTCACTTGAATGAGACTCAAGTGATCATGTAGATTTCCCCTTAACTGCATGTCCAAGTAGATCTTTAGACTTCTCTGGTTTTCTGTTCCCCTGTTTCTCTTTTTGTGTGTTACTTGCCATTAACTAAATCTGATCGTTTCACTTGTCAGTTTTTCTAAATGTGTTTACACCGAAGCCGATCTGGTTCTGTACTGAAGATGCTTCGGTTTGCTTGAATAGAATGAGAAGTCAAGTCAGTCTGCAAAAGTTCATGAAGAATAAAGATAAATAATTGGTAAAAGTGATTTGTAAAAACGATCTGAAAATCGTTGTGATGTAGTACAACACATTGTGACTTGTTCTGTTCACAACATCTCAGACTGATTTGACAGCTTCACTTTCCCTAAACATTTTATTTTTCTCAGATATTGATGAAGTGTTACACCAGCTAGATGAAACACCCAATAGGAGGGCAGGGTTAATTATGCGTTCTCCCTGTGCTGTGATTGGTGCAGGTGCCATGGAATCCTGAGGTAGATATGTGTTGGCACACTCTGGTTTGTGGAGCTTCGGAGGAGTGTGAACCTGTCTGGTGTGATTCCGAAGATCCACTCTTCATCCTCTACACCAGTGGATCTACTGGAAAACCCAAGGTAGATCCCCGCGTAGGTTTATCTTTTATCTGCTTGTGTGTTCTTTATATCTCTTATTTTATACGTCTTTATCTCTGCTCCATCAGGGTGTGTTGCACACAGTGAGCGGCTACATGCTGTACACGGCCGCCACCTTTAAAATGGTGTTCGATTATCATCCTGATGATGTGTACTGGTGCACTGCAGACATTGGCTGGATCACCGGTCACTCATACATCACCTATGGCCCGATGGCCAATGGCGCAACAAGTGTGCTGGTGAGAGTCCGTCTTTGATAAGTTAGCGTGTACTTTTTTTGTCCCATGAATATACTTTTGTTAAAGGAATAGTTCACCTTAAATTGACATACCTGAATGACCTTTCTTTTGTGGAACCCAAAATAAGACATTTTGAGATCAGTCTCAATTTTTGTGTGCCCATGCAATTGAAGTCAATGGGGGGAAATGTTGTTTGGTTACCAACATTCTTCAGAATACCATCTTTTGTGTTCTGCAGCAAAAAGAAAGCCATACAGGTTTGAAATTTTGAAGAAGTTACTGAGTGCAGCTGTAATGCGTCGGAGGAGAACTGGCCCTCCTTTCTGAGTCTGGTTTCTCTCAAGGCTTTTTCCTTATTTAATCATCATTGGAGTTTTGGTTCTTCACCACTGTGTCATGTTGGCTTGCTTACCGAGAGATTGCTGATATTAGCTTAGCTTGGGGTTCTGTGAATTCAATCAACATTATTTAATTAAAATTGGCTTACTCTTTCTGAAATACCATGCGCTGTATTGTATTCTACCTCTTTCTGTTTTTCTTTTTTCCTGTTCAGCTGCTTTGAAACAGTGCAACATCGTAAAAGCCCTTTATAAATAAAATTGACTTGAATGGAATTGAAATGTGGGTAAATAACATACTTTTCTTTGTTGTAAGTAACTAAGAAATCTGAACTGTTTTCCAGTTTGAGGGTCTTCCCACATACCCGGATGTAAGCCGAATGTGGGAGATTGTTGATAAATATCAAGTGTCGAAGTTCTACACAGCACCCACTGCCATCCGGCTCCTTATGAAGTTTGGCAGTGAGCCTGTAAAGAAGTGAGTTCGATGTTCAAGAATCTATACAGGACTGAATACTCCACAGAGTTACTGGATAATGTATTTATACTATGTTGTGTCATTCTGTTATGTTTGCCTACCAAGTCTGCTCGCAATGCACCAGTTAAGAAACCAATTTTACTTTATTGCGTTCAGTGCAACCAAACAGTTATTGGTCACCATTGACTACCATAGTAGGAAAAATAGCTCTATAAATGTCTTTGTTCTGTTGAACACAAAAGAAGATATCATCCATTTAGGATTAATGTGTTTTTGTCTTCTCAGGTATAAGCGTGACTCTTTGAAAATTTTGGGTACTGTAGGAGAGCCCATAAACCCAGAAGCCTGGCAGTGGTACTACAATGTGGTTGGAGAAAAGAGATGTCCTGTGGTGGACACCTTCTGGCAGACTGAAACGGTACGAGCTCCACAGTGCTCTCATTGATCTTTACTTTAGAGTTTACTTCCAACCCTTATTTAATACAGTTGCTTTTCATTTTCAAGTGAATTTAAACGTAATCTTTACATTTATATTCTTATAACCATAAGTTTATATTTTAACTATGCTAATTGTGAATGAGCGTGCCTGCGCGCTAGGGCTGGGCGATATATATCGCGATTCACGCTGATCATGCATGTCTAAATTTCTGTGTTTTATGCACAGCTCTTCCATGAACTACGGCCCCTTGACATGCTGGAAGTACTGCTCGATCTAAAATCACTACGAGATTGAGTTGTTTATAATGTACATTTGAAAAAGCAACACTCGTCAAACATCATCACTATAAATATACTTTATCATCATTAAAATACCTGAAAAGCGATAGAATATGACCATTGGCAATTCTGGAACTAATCGTTCTTCTTCTGTTTCCCATATTCTGAATTCTGCGGAAGAGCGCCCTCTGGCTTTCTGTTGTGGCGGCATTTTACGTAATTCATTGAGGAACTGAGAGCATTAGAATCGCACAATATATCGCCCAGCCCTAATGCGCGCCCTATTTATGAATGATTGGAATTTATTAACATAGACATGTTTTACTATCAAATCTGGCGTTTACGGAGTATTTGTTTTAACACGCGAATAAGTAAAAATGTAATAATATATTTTTACGAATGTTTCATGAATGAAGCCCTCAAGTTGTTTCAAATCTGTATACATTTCTTTGATGAATTTTAATTTTTGGGTGAATTGTCCTTTAAATGAACCTAATGCAGTCCAGAGCAGTAACATCCGTGTTGCTTTAAGGCTGTTTGTATCGTTCACAGGGTGGGCATGTGATGACCCCTCTACCTGCTGCCACTCCCATGAAGCCTGGATCTGCTGTAAGTAATTTCTGACTCTCTGGTTTTCATTATATAGCATATCTATCTATATTTTGCTGTAGTGCCATATATAATCTGTCCCTGAAGAAATGGAGAAATGCAAGTTTGCTCAGGCTCAGGCTGTTCCAGTTACATCCTGTGTCTGTTAAATAATGTTCTTTTTTTTTTTTTTTGTAGACGTTTCCTTTTTTTGGAGTCGTACCAGCCATTCTGAATGAGTCGGGGGAGGAACTTGAAGGACCAAGCGACGGTTATCTAGTAAAGATAGCTTTCCTTTTTCTATGTTGGATTGAAATTTTGTTTACATTTGTTTCTAGTGGTATATTTTTTGTTGTATATTCAATATACAGAATGTTTAAGGGACATTATGAGCCTCACACTTTGTCATATAAAATGTTTGTAATACCGTTGTAAGTTACCATATATATTTATGGGGTAAAGTTGAAAAATTATGTTTTTTCTCTTCCACAGGTGTTTAAACAGCCTTGGCCAGGTGTGATGAGAACCGTGTATGGGAACCACCAGAGGTTTGAGACCACGTACTTCAAGAAATTCCCTGGGTATTACGTGACCGGAGACGGTGCGTTTTGCTACGACTGCTTTGTGTTTTTGTATGAATGGAAATGATTTGATCAAAAAGGTCAAGTTCGGTTGTGCTTTAGTTCAGTGCTTTGTGTTTGCTCAGGTTGTCGTCGGGATAAAGATGGCTACTACTGGATCACAGGGAGAATAGATGACATGCTGAATGTTTCTGGTGAGTGGATTCCTCAAGGAGAATATTGCTTATTTGTAACCCCACAAAAAAAATCTTCTGTATGTAATTTTTCCTGTGTGTGGAAAGAGAATGGTGAAACAATTTAGATTAAATTGTGCCAAAGTTTAAATGTTAGCAGTTGGCTCCCAAATAAAGAGAAGTTGATGATGAAATTCGAGCCACATGTTCCACCCATTTATCTCTTTGTTGTTTATTTCGCTTTATTGATGTGACTAAAATCACCAAAGCAGTGTATTTTCCACTACAGGCAATGCACATTGAGGAAACATTTCACAGTTGAAAAAGTGCAGTAAATGCACAACAATAGAGCAAACATTTGTTTAATGTAAGGTGGATCTGTCTCTTTAAGGGCACTTGTTAAGCACAGCAGAGGTGGAGTCAGCGCTGGTGGAGCATGAAGCCGTGGCAGAAGCGGCGGTTGTGGGGAGGCCACACCCTGTTAAGGGCGAGAGTCTCTACTGCTTTGTCACACTCAACGACGGAATCAGTTACAACAAAAAACTAGAGGCGGAGCTTAAAAAGCAAGGTATGTGTGCTTAAAGCTTTACTTCAAAACGTTTTGTTGCAGTCCCACTGCATTCAATAATTGTATCACTTAAAACTCATCTTTAGTTTAAAATAGCATATGTAAGTTTTTCCCCGTGATAATCATTTCTACACGCCTTAAAATGACTTGAATTTAACTCTACAACCTACAATTTAGTATATGCGGATTCATGAATATACCGCCTCCATTCAGTTACGTAAACTCTGACAATTACACATACACATAGATGCTTCATCTGACGTGCGAGCAGCATGTGCTGGTGTTGCAGGAGCAGAGCTGACACAGCAGTGATCATTATGAGGTCACTAACTGGGGCGGTTGGACTTTGGTAAACTGCAGTTTTATGGAGAAAATACTCCCTAATGGTTTAAAATGATGAATTTCGTAGTTGGTTTATCTTAAAAGCATATTTAAAGCATTTTAAGCAAGTAAGCACATAAAAAATCTGTTTTTGAACCGTGTCCTCACCTCACCCCGATTCAGCTTGTATTAATGATTTATAAATTGAGGTGTCAGGTACAATTTCAAGGGATTTCATGACAGTTCTGAAAACACACAAAAAAAGAAAAATGTTGGTAACCAAAAACCAACGGTTTTCTGTTACCAACATTCTTCAAAATATCTTTTTTTGTGTTCTGCAGTTGAATGATAGTCATGCAGGTTTAAAAAAACGTGTACATTTTGACAGAATTTTCATTTTGAAGGTGAACTATCCCTTTCAGAAATAGCGATAGAGAGGTAAAAGTTATAGATTACACCATTATAAAAATTATTAATCTAGAAAAGCTCTATTTTGTAATTTATTTACTTTTTATGTCTCAATATTTTTTCTTTAAATTTGACGTTATAAATCTCCAAGAAGAGTCTGTATATTTTGCAGAATAAACTGCCACACAATAACATTCTGATACAGGCCAGAATTTATTAATGACTCTAAATTCAGTCTTTTGTTCATGAAAAATGATAAATGGCTTACAAAACATTTTCATTTCACTTTTTCTTTAACAGTGAGAGAGAAAATCGGGGCAATAGCTACGCCTGACTACATACAGAATGCACCCGGGCTTCCGAAAACCAGATCAGGTATTAACAATGCAAAGTTGGATGTTTATAATACTCAAGTGTTAATATTTATGATACACAAAAGCATACTTTTTATTACTTAAAGGTAAGATCATGCGCCGCGTCCTGCGGAAGATAGCATGTAATGAGCAGGATTTAGGGGACGTGTCGACACTAGCGGACAGCTCCGTCATTGATCAACTGTTTGAGAACCGCTGCTGTACAGCTGTGTGACCACCAGGGGGAGCTAACTCAACCCAACTTTCTGGCCCCAGACTATATAATCTGCAGGAGGAAAAGTTGAGCTAGATTGTAGAATAAAGCTAGAGGGCAGACACAACGCTAAAGGCTTATTCAGAGATGTATAAATCCCACTGCGATTTGCCGGCTTTTAGAAATCTCAATGGAGGTTTGGGAGTGAAAATGGGCTGTTTAAATTGATTTTTACTGGACCCACTTGTATATTAGAAATCGTTGTTTTGCCCCAGAAGTTTATTTTTGTTATTTGTCCATTTAGATTTTTTTATGTACGTGTGATTGTCTTTTTAACCACCGTTATGCGATTGTGTGGCCTCAAGTGGTTGTTGTTCAATGTTAACTGTTTCTTTACCGGTGTCATTTCCATTATGTTTCAAGATTTAATGACCTCCTCTTGTCTGGTATTCAGATAAAATTACATGAATACATTATTATTATTATATTATATTATCAATGTGCCAACTTAAGACAAAAATTCTCTGCTTTGGAATGGTTTTTTAGAAAGCAATTTCTATACAAGTTAAAGCATGCATTACCAGAATAACATGGTATGTGGCAGAAGTATATTTTATTTCTGCAACAGTTGCTAACAAGTTTGCTTGAGATCCGTCTGATAATAAATTCCTCCACTGAGCTTTATTTACCTCTAATGGACAAACACTGTGTATGTGAATTCGAAAACATACGCACGTTATCTAGTCTGGTCGAGTTTTATTAATAGCACATGTATATAAATGCAGACCATAGCAACATCTTTAAGGAGAGGAAAGATCAAACTCCAGCTTTTACCTGTTTAGAATTTTAAAGGTTTTCTGGATTTCAGATACAGCTGGTGCTGTTTATTCAGCACATTTTCATTCACCTGGGCATTAATTTAGTCATTTCTGTGGGCGTTTCATAGATCTATATGTGGATTAGCAGTTGCAGCATTTCCAAGTCTTCTAAAAACACTGATAAATACTTTCTGGAGGAACCACTGAACCGTTAAACTTCATTTAATGTAAATTCTTTTTAATGATGTCTTTTTTCTTGTAATCAATTTATGTGAGCAGAGCAATGTCTCGTATACTAAACTGGGTGAATTAAAAAGTGATGAAATTGTCTTGTGTCTTTCTTGCATGTGTGTGATTTCATTTTTATTTAATATTCATAAATATAAAAGAGACTGTTTTACAGATGCACGCGCCTGACCTGAAGTTACTTCCGGTCTGTGTTGTACAATTTATTTCATTTTTAATTTATATAAATATTAAAACTACTCGTGGATTATTCGCAGAGGTCTGGAAGTTAAATTTGGGCCATTTAATGTTTATTTTGTCGCCGTTAAAACCGTCTATATTGCAAGTTATTTCACATATTGTGCTTTCTATAAAATCTGCTGCTGTTAGTTTCCCAGTCTCCACAAGATGGCAGTGATTCCAAAGTCTTCTCTTCCAGCAGGACAAAGGGCCAGACTCTAGAGAAAAGACTGATCCTAGCCCTGTTAAGGATCCAGATCAGGGTTAATGTTATTTTCCATTACACAGAAGAATCCCTTTTTGCTGCATGAACTACACGAATGTCCAGTCAATTAACCCATAAGTTCATTTTTGGTGCTCTTTTTCTGGGAGTCAATCCCATTGGCCATCTGTTATTCCAGCAGTGTGAAACTGATTGAATAATTCATGCCACATTGCTCGGTGTAGTCTGGGAATTGTGTGCAGCAGAGGGCCAGTCACTCATTTTTCTTTGTGTGCGCTTCTTTGTGTGTACAGGTTTGGCTGTGTTAAAAATTGACCAAATCATGATAAGCTTAATATCGAATAATATCTAGGATTTTGTTACGAAATACAATATATAAAATACGTTTTTTTTAAATCGAACATTTTCTGTTGGTTGGATGTGTATGAGGACTAGTTCATTATATTGTGTAATATACACCATAAAGGGTTTGGTATACTATACTAAATAGTGATTTAAGGTTGCCGTTTTAAGCTAGAACAATTTTTGGTTTGTTGATCATTTATCAACAAGGGTTGGACAAGTGTTGAATTCACATTTTACGACAGTTTTTTTATCACACGCACTTGTCTGTCGCTTGTAAACTTATTTCACTGTCTTCATGAACCCCATGGAGAAATGATTCACATTCCCGTAAAGCCCTGTATTTATCTTAAGGCATTTCACGTAGGCTGTATTAAAGGGACAGTTTACCCCAAAATGAAATTTCTGTCATTTATTCACCCTCATGTCATTCAAACCCTGTATGTGACTTTCTTCTATAGAACCCAAGAGAAGATATTTTGAGAAATGTTTCTGGTTTTGTGTCCATACAGTGGTAGTCAATGAGGGTGCAATGTTGTTTGGTTACCAACATTCTTCCAAATATCTCCTTTTGTGTTCAACAGATTTTGAACAAAGAATCTTCAATTTAGGTGAACTATCCCTTCAACTCTCGACACACATACAGTATCTCCTTTTGTATGGTTCCATCTTCCAATACCTCAATTTTTCCTGTCATTCATCTCTTGCCCAACCTCCGTCCTCTCATGATTGTTTGTTCTATAGTTCTACAGGGAGGCAACAAGCCCTGTGTCAGATATTAGCTCAATATTCTCAAGGAGCTTTTTACTCTACAACAGAAAGCTCTTTGGCATCATGCTCTTTTGTGGCAGGATGGCTGAAGGGCGTGAGATCTCTTGTTTTTATTGAGTTTCTCTTGTGTGAATTGGGTCGCAGTGCAGCGAGAAGCAGGTGCAAACTGTCTGTACTGTACGGATGGCTTGACTTGGGGCTATTTCTTTGTTGTTGCTGTTTCGAAAAAAAGCGTTTTGTGAATTAAACTTCATTGACAGTCAAAGTACCAAAAGAATTTTTTTAAAATCACTGCCTTTTATTCTAAACATTTTAAAACTGTTATGGTGCAAACGTCACACACATCCTCAGGTTGAGTGTCCTGTTGAAGCTGTCTGTTTTATTTTAACTAGCAGACTGCGGGGCACACAGGGAGGTCTCTAATGTGTGTGTGTGTGTTGGCCCAGCTGTCGCCAGCGTTTGACCACTGAACATATGCGCTACGAAGTGTCTGCCGTTGTTTTTCCTAATCGGCCTTCATCACACACACACACTTGTCACACTCTAGGAAACAGACAGGCTTAGGACAGGTGGGAGAATAGAGGGGCCAAAAAGATGGAGAGCAAAAACAAAAGAGTCGTGAGGGATGCGAGAGAAACAATGCAGGAATAAGCGATGGATTCCAAAAAAGAAAATAACAAATGGATGCACACAGTCCATTGAAGGTTCAGGCCTACCTTTGATTAAAGTGTATGTTTCCTGGGTTTAAACCCATTGACTTGTGTTGCTGTTGGAGCTACAGTAGGAACATTTGACAGATTTCAAATTTGTGCTCATAAAGCCCTGAGGAATAAAATGTATTGTGCAAAGGTTAATCTTGTAATTTCAGGAAATGTTATTTTGCTCTCAGTTGTATTTCTGCTTTTAACACATATTAATACATACGACATATTAGTAGGCCTGCTTTTGATAACACTTTACAATAAGATTGTATTTGTTAACATCAGTTCAACGTCAACGTGAACAAACAATTAATAATATCGTTTTCCACCATTTATAAATTCTTGTGCATGCTATGTCAATACAATTGATTTGTTTTCGTTCATGTTGCATTAACTAAAGTTAACAATTAAAACTTTTGATTTTAAAAATGTATTATTATTAATGCTGATATTAACATGAACTAACAATGAACAAAACTTCGGTCTTGGGCCCGAAACCTGCTCTATAGCCTATTTTTCATCATTGTTGTCCATACATTAAAAAAGTCTAATTTATAATTTATTTGTAGTATGCAAAAGTGATCTTGATACCCCTTTTTCAGTAGCCAGGTGATTCCCTAGCAAATTTTCATAGGACTTTCCCATCCATCCCCAGGAGTCAACAATGGCAGTATTCCCCTAACAGCTCATATTCAGAGATGGTAGAAAAAACCTCATTACACATCACTTTCGGTTTTGCCTTTGCCTCTCTCTGCTGGAGTCTAAGGGGATCTTAGGCTGAATATTAGGCTGACACGGACAAATGGGGAGAGAGAGAGAGAGAGCAAGGGGAAAAGTCGAGAGAGGTGCATATGCTGCAGTGCATGAACATGAGAGCAGCTGGTGATCTCAGCTGGATATCTACGGCCCAAATCACAGCACAGACTGTTCACTTCACTGTCTGCCATCACTGACGGCTCTCTGATACTGCAGGTGTCTAATACAGTAGCTGCTTTTAAACGTGTAAACAGAGATAATTTATTTGACCCCTTTAACCTTTGTGTTTCATTAAATATGCATGATTTATAATCCATTCTCATATTCAATGCACCTCAAAGGGAGCGCAGGAATGTGTCCCTATACAGAAAGCATTGAAGCATCTTGACTATGTCCAATATCACTTAAACACACCATTACTGGTGATCAATAGGGACAGAATATTGATTTACTTTATTGAATACATGTGGACTTCCAGTTGATGTTTTATCCACCTTGTACACAGAGAGAGTTCAGTTACACAAGCAAACAGAACAGGAAAGTGTTCTCAAGAAATGTAAAACACAGACCTTATTTTAATAAGAAGTCTTAAAAAGGCATAATACATTCCCAAGAGATCTCATGGCTCAAGGGAAATGGTTGAAAAAAGACACTCTTTTATTACTCTGTCCCATCTATTATTTCCGTCTTTTGCTTGGTTTCTCTCTTTGGTCTTTCTCCTCCAATCCATCTTCCTTCATCACCCTTTCCACTCACTCTGTGTTCGCTTCGCTCTGACTTCCTGGCTCATTACCTCATGGGATACATCTCTGACAGCCAGCCGTAAAGTTGCTCATGCTTGTGAGACATTTCTTGGAAAGAGGATACTTGTGTTTTAAGGGACTTTTTTTAAGACATCTATCAATTAGTGATGGACTGACCTGGTAATATAAGAGGGTAAGTGATAAAGCCTGAGCCGGGTATAAGCTCCAGAAATTGAAACAATAAACCTATGCTGTCGGGGTCAAACTGCTCTATAAAGCGTGTTTCGTAAATACGTTATCTTCTTCGGCAAAGAATCTAAAATGTGACAACGCGGTGCTGTATTAGCCATCGTAGTGCTTTGAAAGGGAGGGGAGGGGTGAGCAGTTGGTTGCAATTCGTAACCTCACCACTAGATGCCACTCAATTTCCCAAACTGGACCTCTAACAAATTTTATGACACTTTGACAGTGTTGGAATGTAGTGTGTGTTGTTTTTGTACTGAATTTAGTTGAGGTGACTGGTCATTGAGGTCATCTGCCCTACTTGTGTATTCTTCTTAAAAGCCAACTGGACCAATTAAAATGAATAATCAAAAACTATTTACTGACAGAGGAGTAAACATTCACAAGTCCCATTCTTTATATCTTTATATATACGTTACACATTTAATGTTCTGAAAACCCTACTAAATTAAAAGTGGCCCTTTTAAACACAGATGTTGTTTTTGATGCCAATAGTGCAATAGAAGAATAGTCATCCACTGTCTCAAAATGATGTTGCATAACAGCAAGGGCTATATTTAATTATATCATCTGCCATAATTGTAATAAACAGAAACCTTACTAAGAAATATCAAATTGTTAAGTCTTGTATTCTATACTTAGACCCACCAATCCCAAGATGCCTCATGTTTCACCATCCAGGGATGGGGATAGTAGTGGCCAGAGGCAGATTTGAGGTTTGGCTTAGTATGTGTGGCTCAGGTGAGCTGGGCTTCTTAACAGTGTTGAATTATGGATGTTGTTCTTGGTGAAAAAGAAGAAGAGTGCTGAAGTTTATCTGGCATGGAAAAGATTGTCTGCATCAAAGATTGGCCACTTCATGTTTCAATTATGTATTAATTCATTGCACAAAGTTTGTCTAAGTCAACATAGACATTAGACAACCATTAGGTTCCAAAGTGACAACATAAACAAACGTTACTGCGCATGCGTGGATTGCCCTTAACTTCGGAAACAATACTGTGCCTGTAGATTTCTGATAAATCAAAAGAAACCCAGAAGAACCGTTACTTGGGTAAACTTGTCTCTACAATATTTTGAATTTAGACTGCAATACTGAGCTCAACCGCTAGATGTCAATGCGTCTCATACGGTTTATTCAAATGTGACTATACTACGGTACACGACCCATTTAACAAATTGTTAATTTTTTTAATTTACAATTATTATACAATAAAATAATTATTTAAATTAATATTAACCAAACATAAATAAAATATAAATAGTTATAGTGAAAAATAAATAGTAAAAATATGATTTGTTAATAAAATTATTAAATTAAACAAAATAATAGCTATAAATTTGAGAGAAATTAACTCTTGGTTTTTGAATACATTTTTCAAATATGTCCCACTGAAAACCAATAAAATGATTTAAAAATATTTTATTAGTTAATATAGCTGTTTATTTTTGTGATGTTTACTAAACCACTGGACTATTTTGTAGGATGTTGGCGTACGAGTTCATTTGTCACGTGACCACTAACGTTATTCAGTTCAACATTGAAGACGATCAGTAGGCTACACAAACGACAATTTCTCGTAAGTCTGTAAATTAATTTATTTTTTCACTAAGAAGCTGTATTAAGATGTAAATTAATTTATCTAATTACATCTTTAATGTGTTGCACTGGTTTGAATCGTTATTAATGCGAACTGGAAGTGTTGAGCATTGCACAACAACATGTAGGCCTAACGTTACTAAGAATCCCTGAAAGAACTTGTTTTTCCATCCCAACTCATAAATATCATAAAAAACGATGTGTTCATGGACGTCATACATTTAGACAGTAGACAGGTTACATTTGATAATAAAGGTGTTTAGCTACGTGACGTGTCCTGATCACATGTTCATGTACAAACAAATAACCATTCAGTTATTTTTTGCTTGTTAAGTTCTGGGCTGAATTGTTTAGTTTAGGGTCTATGTACTTGTTGGATTTTACATCTCTGATGTGTTCATGTGATTCGAACAGAGTTTTGGTTCGTAGGTTAATGAATTAATTAGAGGAATTGTAACCAATTTATCGAAATCCTAATTGAATAATATGTTGCTGTGTGGTCCAGAAGTATTTGATACATTATTAAAACGTGCCCTTTTCAATTCATGGGAAGATCAATTGATCTCAAAGGGTTAGAGTTTGAATGGGATGCTGCCTTCATCCCTTATTTATTCTGATGCCAAGTGAAAAGGTGAGACTGCATGAAACATTTTGGATCTTTTCTCACACCCTCCAGATTTTTGTTGAGACTTTTTGGTCAAGATTGACCAAAATTAAACGTTTTTAATGATTAGAACATAGACCACAGAGGAATGTTGCAATAATATAAAGTGGCGTTTCTAGACTACTGTAACTGCGGGGGCACACTAACATTTGTTGTCATGATTATTTTTCATTCATTTTTCATTTGAAAACAAGTTCAGCTCAAAATTGCTCTGTTTTGGTAAAATATCATTCCAGATTTAGGGGGGCCAGGGGGGTGGCCAAGTGTGCTGACACGGGGGCACTGGCCCCCCCAGAACCGCCCCTGATAATATATTCATGATACAGTGTGTCAAACTGAAAAATATTTTTGTCATATACGAATTGAACATTTAAAGATATAAATGTATATGTTTATATGCATGTCAAGTTATTATGTGTGGTACATTTTAGACTTTTAATGGTATCACACAGAATTATGAAACTTTTAAAATAATAGCACATTTAAAATGTATAAATGTTATTGTTGTAGCTATTATATTAGATATGTGAACAGTTCCAAAATCTTTTATTTGTGGATAACACACAACACTTGGGTATCTGCCATGTCTCCCACACTCTTAGCTACTTGCAATTTTTTTTTTTTTTTGGGTATTAGTAAACTGTATTTGAGTGTCTGTGCAGCACAGAAGGAAAAGGGAAATCAGAGTCGTCTTAGTGGTTTCAATAGGGGGTGCTGTAACTCTGAAGGTAGGTCTGTTTTATTCTTTTGTGTTTGGCTTGGCAAGAGAGAAGGGACGAAATGTAGCTTAAATGGTGACAATTGGATGAAATGATGAAGTTTAAAATCATGTGTTCATTGGGTTGACACTGGAAATAAACTGTATCTTAAAAAGGCAGTCAATTCTTCACAATCTCTCTCTGTATTCTTTTACTCCTAACTAAAGTAAGTGCTTTTTGCATAAGTCATATCAATCTTCAATGTCTTGGCAACTCCAGCATTGCTCTGTCAAGGCAGAAAACACATTCCCAGCAGCAACGCCACAGGCAGGTGTGTACACAGACATTGGGCTTGGGTGTTACTGGTGCTCTCTGAGAGCGTATATCTCAGTCAGGTTTTTAAGTTAAACAAAAGGGAGGGTTGGTGATGTATTACATTTCAAGGAGCTGTTCACGCTATCATGTCCTTACATGGCTCTAATAAACATGCCCTGCTCTGCTCTAATGGTATTTGGCTTACTCACAGAGGGAATCTCCTGATGTTGTTGTTCTGTAGTATTCAATTGTTGCTTCAACAGTGTGAATGTGATGTGAATCGTGATTTGGCCGGAAACAATGTAAATCTTTGTCTCTCTATCTCCCTCGCTGTCTGTCTCGCACACACATGCTCACAAACGCATCAGATCTCCTGCCCTGGCTGTCTAGAGAATGCCAGGCCGTAGTGTTGCTGTGGCAACCAGGACACATTTGTGCTGCTGGCTCTTCCATCCCTGCTGAGCCCAGCAGTACAGAAACCGATCAGGGTAGTATCAGGGTATTATAGCTGACTAATAGAGTAACAACAAAGAACAGTAGAGTCGTGAACAGGCCATCAGGAGAAGTGTCCTCAGTAAATTTGCTGCAGTTATGTATCATGTTTACATTTCATGTTATGATTTTGTATTTGAATACACATTCAAGTTCTGTACGTTGTCTCTTACATGAATATGTACAAATAAATTGCAGTTAGAGGCAGAAGAACTGTAGAGTTGAAATGGTCAGTCTTTGTTACATTATCTTATCTTAAGTAAATGTATGTTTTTGTTGAATTAGTCACATTTTAACATGATAGCATTTCACATTTATTTCTATAATGCGTTTTACAGTTTTACAGCAGCTTTAAATATATATAGACAGTAGTAACAGAGATAAAAAGACGTAATTATGAAAAATACTGTTAATAACATAGCAGACGTGGTAGTATTGCAATGTTTCTTGGACATTGTTTTTATGTTGCAATTTTGTTATCGTTATTAGTGCTTATAAGCCTGTTGTGTGTGCTTGTGGTAATACTGTGTTTTTTCTGGACATGTTCAAATGTAATAAATTAGTATTCTTTAAAGAACCTTAAAGTAGTAGGCCTACAATGGGCTTTTTAATTGTTTGGACCGATATTAAAACGTTTTCTGGCGATAATAATCCAATATAACACAAATGCATTTATAGTAAATGAGAGACAGATAGAAAACTGATGAAACTAAATAAACAATTATTGTTTATTATCAAAGATGATAGATTTTAACATATGGAGGGGAATGCAACGCTCAATAAGGCCGCTCTAATAAAGAAAGTCCCGCCTTCTAGTAAAAAGAGCCAATAATGAATCGATAAGGACTGACGATTCTTTGGGGTGGGGCTCTTGTGAGGCGCTTGCCAGAGTGTGCGCATGCGCAGTAGCTGAAATGATCTTGAAAAAGGTGATTTTTTTGTGCAATTGCAGCTTAGCAAACCAAAGTTATGGTACATTCCATGTCAGGTTTAATCATTGATCGGAAATATGCTTATTAATTGTGATGTTTGCCAGCGATTTTACAAATAGCTGCCTAAATAGCTGCCCAGAGGCACTACAAACATGGCCGCCGAGTGGCACGACTTTCGATAATGGACTTTGGTATTATGTAGCTAGTTACTATCATGTAGCTTAGCATTAAAACCTGAAACCATGAAAAGTTGCGCACATGACATAACGTGAATCTCGGGCAGCTAAATGTGGCTAAATATGACTATATATGTATTTAAATGTATTTTTACAATACAATATTTGTGTCTCATCCACCTCCTTTGACCTATATTACTGAGGTCATTTTATGTGCTATAAAGCAGACGAAGGGGGGGAGGATTTGCAAATTGTAAACATTTATCGGTTGGCAAATGCCTATAATAAAAAAATACCATTGCCAAATATCGACCCGATATATCGGCCTATCACTAGTTAAAAGGATTAGTAAAATGATAAAACATATTGAACTAAATGTAGAAATGTGCTGATAATTGTTTAATGCTGAACTAACATAGGTACCACATATTTTGTTTTTGGACGTGTGATAATGGTGACATTGTATTCTTATTGAACCTAACAGTAGCATTTAAAAATACTTTGATAAGTTTAAGTCAGCCTTGCATCTAATGGTGCATGACCTGCTATTCCTGCAGTTACAGGGCTAAATCATAAAGTTTAATAAACGCTGATGCAATTTCATCCTCCGTCAACCCTGTTATGTCAGTGCGGAGAGAGTGTTAGGAAAGACATGAGCCTGGTAATGGCCACTGGCAAAATTGAGAAATAACAGTAATCTGAGAAGCATCGCTGAACAATACCTTTGTCTCTCTCCACTGTCACCTGCCTGATATGAACCTTGGCAAAGACTGACATCACAAGTGTCTGTCATGTTTGAAAAACATCAAATCTGCAAAAAGAATGAACAATGCAATCATCCCATTTAAAAAAAAGCCCCATAATATTTATAAAAATATTAATGCACATGTATGATCAAGATTAAATGAACTATATAAAAGCGATTGGGTCTTTTAAAGTTAAGGTTGGACTTCCGTTCATACAATTCCGCCCGTTCGTTTATCACACGTGTGGCCCGTCTCCTCCTGTTTATCCCATCTCTGTTCTCGTCCATTCATCTGCTCTGTTTATGAGGCAGCCGTCAGTCGAGCCATATGGCTGTGCAAACAATCTCATCCAGCCAAGCTGATCACTATCTATATGACAAGTGACTTGAATAGGAAATAGTGTCTCCCGTTCAGAGCAGACGTGCTATTCAAATAGCCTTCTGGAGGCAGAGCCCAACCTGTCAATCTCAACATGTCACCTAATTATTATTGCAGTATGCGTTGCCATTTGTTTTGCCTGAGATGTCTGCTTCTTGCTTTTTTTCACCCAGCTATGTGGTGGGGATGTTCATGTTGTGTAAATTAGGCCAGTCTTGCTGTCTTTTAGGTTTGTCATCGATGTCAAAAGTTGAAGGATTGACTCTTGTTGGAGCCTGCCGATTAAACGTGTATGACTAGATTCTCTTGTAGTGTTGAATACTGCTGCAGTGCATTTAATGTGCCTAACAGCCCAGTCATGATGTATTCTCAGATCTTTTTATGTTCCTCTTAGCCTGAAACACCTCTGTGTGTTCCACTGCAAGGTCAGCAAAAATAGAGCTGGTCATTTTAGCCCCTCCCAATCATTTCTCTTCTTTTTTTAGCCGTTTTGACTGTCCAATGTGGGTCTAAACATGCTTGATTCTGTAAGGCCTTCTGTAAGGTTCACACTGCTGAAGTGGAATTCTCATACTTTGCATTTTGTAGCGGTCTGTAGGGTGACATTGACCAGGCAAATAGACACTTTTAAGCCAAGGTCACAACTCACCCCTGGCACTGAGGTAGTCTTTTTTCCTTACACAATGGTATATATATTTACCTTGTTTATTTTAAGGGATCATGCCCTGCATCTGGCCAACATATGTAAGCATAGTGTCCATGACTAATGACATCATCATTCATCTCTCTGAAATGTAGGAACCACACACACGCGTTTCACAGGAAGAACCCTAGGCAGTTTCCGGTTTGGGAGACTTAAAGCAGAGAGAAATGGAAAAATAAGTCAAATTTAGCAGATATTCTATACATTGCGGCACACAGCAGTGGTATGAGTGCTCTACCGTATTTGAAATGATTTTGTTTGGTTTAAGTCTCTCCAACCAGAAAGTGCCTTGGGTTCTGACCGTGAACGGGGAAGTCACACATGCATAGAGCCCATTGCTTGAGAAAAAAAACTGGCTTGTAAGAGCCATTCATAATGAAGGACAAGAGCTTGGAAGCTTTCCAACCACTTGTGGATTTGTTTTGTTTGTGGAGCTGGGAATGCCTGAAACCCTCTCAAGGAACCGGAAACGCATTTACTGTATATTATGTGATCTGTGTATTTTGGATATAATACTAGTATTTTGGGGAGTACCTTGGAGTGCCACAAAAATACAATGGTACATTTCAGCACTATAGTATATATCATAGTATATAATGTGTAATTTTTGTAAGTGGGTTTCAGCTGCTGCTCTGTTATTTAACTGAGGAGAACAGATCTGTTGTCTATGGCGAGGAGAGTTTGATGAGGTCAGTGCTGAACTCACACGGGGCACAATGTTATCTGAAACACAGCAAATAAAGACATGGCCATTGCACGGGACAGATACATTGTTTATAACATTGGATTTTAATTACATTGGAGACTTCACACCAGAAACAACATTTTTATTTGTAAAATAAAACAAATTCTACTAAAATAGAAAAGACTAGAACTGAAACGATACACGTACCATCACACAAAAATCATATTTTTTATTATGTTATGATGTTTTTTATTGTTTCATGTGTGTTAGTTAGCTGTATTTTCTTTTAGATGTTATTACTCAATTAAAACAACCCAGCTGCGGTTTGATTGACATAACTTGGAATGCACATTAAAAAAAATGATTTTCAAAAATTATCTGTTTTTGCAAATGAACTCTTCATATATTGTTACATCCTTAGAATAGACTTATAATCTTTTTATGTGTATTTGCTCCTCATTGATGTGATGGTATGTTAACATTTCTGCATTAGTTAAAGATAAAGCACCCTCAGCAAAGCCTCAGAAATGCTTTGTTTTGGTTCTTTTTTATAAGTGCCATTTAAATGAATGTGGCTGATGAAAGCTGTAGAACACATTGCAGTTGAAAACACCATCTCCCGTCCCCCTTTGATGTTTGCTTTGTCATTTTGCTAATGGGTTGTTTGTTGTGTGCCGGAGCAAGAGCATTTTCTTGTTTATGTAAACCAACATAAAATCTTTGACTGGGGTAATTTATCAATTAATATTTTACAATTAATATAGAATTTTTGTCTCTCGCTCTCTCTCTCTCTCGCTTTCTCTCTCTTTGTCTCTTTACATCTACCAATTATGTGTAATATAAGTAGGATACCAGGGTTTTTCCTGCATAGAGAAATTGAAGGCGGCCGCCTCCGTCAAATGTCGTGCCCCCTCAGGCTCTCGCCAAACTTATGCCGTGAGTCTTCACAAGAAATGCTCCGTGCATTTTAAAGACTGTCATTTGTAACTGCAGTTGCAACATGACGCCAAAGTAGAGGCGATGTTTCGTTCTTAGCACACTGAGGTGCTAAACAGAGTTACAGAACAAGATCCAGCCTGTGTTTTTTTACGGCTGTTTGTTTTGCACCCAAGTACGTTTCATTTCTTGAAATGTATTAAATGAACATGACGTACATCATTGTAATGTCTTTAGCTATGCAGTTGGATCATTGAATCAGCATTTACTGTACACAGCGAGTTCGCCAGTATGAACGCACATTGCGTTCATAACGACTCGCACACAAATTACTCATTTGAACCGATTAATTTAAACTTTTTTTAACTTTTTCAGTCACGATCGAATATAAGAGATCATTGAATCATTTAAAGTGAACCACAGAGAATGCAAGATGTATGAGCTTTGCTCATTAAGCAAGACCGGTTAATTCAGTTGGCTATTGTGGGCTGAAAAGTTAGTTGAAAATGATAAAAAAAAGCTTTATTTGACTTTAAAAAAGTCTGTTTGGTTGAATAAAAGTAATGTTTTACATAAATTATTTGTCATTTTTATCTAATTTTATTAGAACTTTTAATATGTCAAACTCAAAGTCACTTTGGTTAAGCCACTTAAAGGTACGGCAGGGCTACGTGTGTGTGTGTGCAAGATTAAGATGGCACCACCTCCGCCTCATTTTGAGCCTGGAAAAACCCTGGATACTACTACCATAATGGCAAGGTTTTGGGTGGTTGCCAGGGCTTTGCTATGCGGTTGCCAAGGCATGACTTTTTCCCTCCTTTGTTGTTAAACTATGAGTTCAGAGGGTTCAGACCTGTTTAATAAATTCCACAAACATGCACAAAACTCCATGATCTGGTTGTATCCCTGATATAATATCGGTCTCCCTGCCTGAGACTTAAATATTTTATAGTCTTCTGTCTGTTCAGAGAGTAGTCTGATCTGCTGCTATAACTGGCCTGATCATAATGCTATCTGACCATGTCTGATGAAAACTGAAGCTTGGCTGTGATCCGGGACAATTCACCTGTCAGTCCGGACATACACACAGACACATCATGTACCATCTGATCACTTTCTCTGCCCCTCCTGAGCTGTTGAGTGACTTCATGCTGTGCTCTGTAAGATGTCATGGCCTGTCAGTTCTGACTGTTTGTGTTTGCACATATATCACTTTGCATTTGACATGTGCTGCAGCCTCTAATCACAAGACATTATTTATTATACAATACTCGTTTATAAGCGTTGAAGAGACGGTTGGATGTGCTGAGCTGTGTTGACACACCTGCCCTTCATGGGCAGAAGGCCAGATGATGTCAGAAGCCCACAACAAAGTTTATGTAGCAGGGTGAGGTTCTAGTTTAGGACTGATTATTCATCAGGGATTTACAGGAGTTTAACGGCAAGTTTTTGCCATTTTTCTTTGATGTCAACCTCTTACTTAATTAGAATGTATATAAAATAAAAAGAGAAAGAATGTGTGCTTCTCTTTACTGCAGCTTTCTATGAATAAGCTGCAAAATAAGACCTTAAACTCCAACTGTGTGTTCATCAATACATTTTTTAAACCGTGTTATCAAATTTTGGGATATGCATCATTAAATAATTATTTGTGTGATTGTGTTTAACACTTAAAAATACATTTCGCTACTTGTCCAATTTAGTTGGAAAAATTGTGAAATTCTAGTTGGAACTTCATTAAAATAGAATTGTGGAAACCGGAAAGATGATTTCCAATTTCCAGCATGCTTTGCATCAGACTGCATTATATTTTGGAGTTTTGGACTATAATAAAAATTGGAAAGTCAAAAATCATGTTTGTTCACAGGGATAGTTCACCCAAATACATATCATTTACTCACCCTCAGATTGGTGCAAACCTGTATACATGTCTTTGTTCTGCTAAACACAAGGAAGATCTTTGGAAGAATGTCATAGTAGGGAAAATACATTCTATGGGAGTCAATGGGGGATGAGATCTCTGGTTACTGACATTCTTACAAATATCTTCCTTTGTGTTTGGCAGAACAAAGATTTATACAGGTTTGCAACAATCTGAGGATGAGTAAATGACAGAAAATTAATGAACACAAAGGAAGGTATTTGAAAGAATGTCAGTAACCAAACAGATCTCATACCCCAATTACTGCCATAGTAGGGGAAAATACTATGGGAGTGATTGGGGATGAGATCTTTTCAGTTACTGACATTCTTGAAAATATATTCCGTTGTGTTCAGCAGAACAATGAAATTTATGCTGTAAATGATGACGGAATTTTAATTTTTGGTGAACTATCCCTTTACAAACTTAATTTTGGTCATTAGAACATATGAAGAGTTTTGTTCCAAATTGAGATAACTCCGTTTTTCATAAATAATGTTTTTTATTATGTAATCATGTTTTTATTGTGTTAGTTAGCTGTATATTTTTAGTTATTATGGCTTAAATAAAAACAAACCAACTGCAGTTTTATTGATATTAATTGGAATGCACAATTAAAAACATGATTTTTGAAAAATTATAAGTGTTCTTCTTGAAGGGGCATCTGCTTTTACTTTTCTAAGTGATCGTATGCTTGATTTATGCTTGGCGGAAAATAAATCCATTTGTACTCTTGACTTAAAGAACGTAAGCAAAATGCTTGCAACCACCATGTTCCCCCCAAAAATGTAGCATAAATATTAAATTTTTACCTAATGACAAAAGTGTAGTTTATTTAGCCGGATAGGGTAGACCCAAAAGACCATTAAAAAAATAAATGCATGAATAATTTCTTTATTACAGGCCAATGTGTAGAGATCCACATCTTAAAATAGCATCAATTAATCAGTCCCGTAATGAAGACACTTTCTCGGTTGAAAGTGCACACCATGATTTCCCAGCAATGCCTGTGAAGTTCCAGTCATTACATCCGTCCCTGAGGTACGAGCCCATATTGAACAGCCTGTAAATTATTTGTCTGGTCTTACAAGCGAGTGAGCGTGCAGGGAGATAGACGCGAGGAGCAGTAACGTACATCTGTGACTTATAGTATCTACTTACTGCTCTGTGATGGCGTTGTTAATGTCTGTGCTGGATAAATGGCCAAGAAAGGGTGAAATTTACTGTCGATGGGCTGTTTTCTGAACACTGATTGAAAACCTTGTATTGATCCTACCTGGTAAAGATTTTGGATTTCAGTTTTATGGATTTTGCTTGATTTACAGCTGTCTATGATCTCTCTCACATAAGGGATAGTTCAGCCAAAAATGAAAATTCTGTCATCCTTTATTCACTCTCATGTCTTGCCAAACATGCCTTTCATTCTTCTGCAGAACACAAAAGATGATGTTTTGAAGAATGTTGGTAACCAAACATCACTAGCCCCCATTGACTTCCATTGTATGGACATTTCTCAAAATATCTTCTTTTGAGTTCCACAGAAGACTCTTATATATTATTTTAGTTTACTGAAATTAAAACTTTAAAAACATTTCTGTTTATTGAAATAAAAAAAAAATTGCCCTAACAATTATTGGAAAAATGTAAACTAGACGAACGATTGAAATGGTGCCTTACAAATAAACTGAATCAAGTTTGAGGCACTAAAATTATAATAATAATAATAAAACAACTAAAATAAAAATAAATGTATCTTATTCAGCAACATAAAAAAGAAAAGCAGAAAACAAAACTTTAAAAAATGAGCTAAAATTAAACTAAATAACACACAAAAAAAACCTATAATAAATAAGAACAATTATGTCTTATATGGGGAGCTTGAGACGTATCAAAACGTCATCACAGAAGACATACAATGTTTTGCCACCCTCACACGTCATAGATAAGGAAATGCTGATGTTTAATTCTGCCGGGTTGTCTCTCATTTCCAGACTGTGCTCCCAGCGACAGTCACGCAACCAGAAGGTCAGTCCTCTGACACGCACAGTCATGTCCTCCAATCAGAGCTCTAATCTGACAGCATCACTGTCTCAGTGAGGTCAGCAGAGGTTAGACACTACTGCTGTGCATGCAGATGACAGAGGGATGGGTTGAACTGGGTTTGTTTTACACATTTTATTTTACATTTTTAACTGCCTGCTGAGGGAATATATAAGGATAAGGTGCGTTTGTTGGTGTGTTTGCAGCACAGCCCATCTGGTGGCAAGGACGCAGAGAGGAAGTACCCTCGGGGGTGCTTGACTTTTTCACTTCCTGTTCTGCCTAAAATAAACACTGTAGATTTGACATCTTATCTAACTTTAATGAAAGTACCACCCAGACATGTCAATGTTTTGAAACACCCACCCACATATACACGGTTGCTATTTGTAATAATGCTGATGTTGTGTGTTCAACATGAATAAACAATGGTTCCAGTCCTCTTATTTGATTGGTCCAGTGCTGACATTTAGTACAGTATTCTTTTCCTTTGACCGTAACCCTCCTGATACTCATAGCATATGGGGTGATCATTTGATCTACAAAGACTCTTTAAGGAGTCTTTTCTCCTCTCTCAGAACAGCCTACATACACCCACATCTCTTTGAGAAGAGCCCTTACCCTATCTTTGCCTAGTGTTAGAAGCGTATGTTCAAACATAGAATTCAATGTTCAGTCAACTTTAATTTTCATTCTGAAGCATTGTGGAGAGTCTTGGAATGACATCAGACTGACCATCAACTGTTTAATTTTTTCGATTTTTACTGTATATCATCAGTAAATGTCACTTTAGTTGAATATATTCCTATAATGATTAAATCACATCTATTATTTGAGTGTATTTGGACTTTTGTCTCATCATTTCCACACAGTCATTGGCTTAGGTAGATCACCTGATCCTCTCGCATGGTTTGTTAAGGTGATGCTGAAATTTCTGCCACCAATGAACAGTCTCGTACTGATGAATCCCCTCACAGGATTTTCCTACATTAGCCCCAGTGCACGCTGGGAAAAATCTGCTGCTGTATCCTGCCACGTTGCACCCTCCACGTTGAATACGGTTTCCATGGAAACAGGTAGAGCGCACGGGAGGAAAATAGATGAGGCGTGCACAAAGAGAAAGAGAGATGGGGCTTAGGTTTAGATACTGGAGAAAGCAATCCATGGGCGGCAGTATTGAACTGTGAAGTGGCCACTTGGCTTTTCCTGAACAATAGATTTAGGAACTGTAAAGAATCGTGTCCAATACTCGGCATTTATTAACATCCTTAATATCTATTTCTATCTATTTGAATCATTTGATGAACTGCTTAAGAATTATTCTCTAAATGGATCCTTCTTACACAAGAATGTGTGCGTGTGTGTGTGAGAGACAGAGAGAGACGGGACGAGGTCTCTCGGTCTAAAATGAGTTTCATATATGCACATTTTACATTTTCACATGTTAAGTAACACGTCTTAATAAAACCACTGCAGATAAAACCAGTGAAGCTGTTCCCTGCTGTTTCCACACATTCATAACACACACGCACACAGAAAGATTCTCCTGCTGTAGGTGAGAAGCTTGTGATCTAAAAGCGTTGACACTGCGATTTCCGCTTGCCACGGACAGCTAAAACGTATGCTGTCTTCCACTCCTCAACCTTTTATGTGTGTAAACACAATCTGTAAGTGTAAAGGTCATTTAAAAATGTAATTGAATCAGTGCAATGTGGTAGTAGTAGTTCATTATACTTTCATTTACAGCAAATCACAAAGTCAAATGAGGTTTTTTATAGGTGATGCTTGCTTATTGTTGCTATTGGTCAGAAGTAATACTTAAACACACATTTAACCTAGGGGCCACATTATCAAAGAAACATTGGGAGTGGGCCGTTTTGATTTTGGCTAGTAAAAAATAACCTTCTTATGGGAAACCCAGCAATCATTTATCAAACACTAAAGAACAACATAGCAACACCCTACAACAGTTTGGAATAGTGGTGGTGGTCCTGTAGGTTCAAGCATCACTCGTATCTGTCTTATGCTTTGTCAGATTTGAGGGAGGGATGAGAAATCTGAGTGCTGTCAACATCCCCTCTGGAAAAGAATTGATGGAGCTACATCTTGAATGTGCTGACTCTGATTGAAGCAGAGACCATTTGTGAGACGGCTAGGAGGAAAGAGGGAATAAATGTTCGCACACTGAAATAATTTCTATAACAGATTTTATTCCATGTTTAAATAAATGCAAACGTGATGGCAGCTGGTGGCCTATAAGGTGGAAACAATGCATTTGGTCTAACATGGAACAAAATATTTTTTTGGCGGTTTTATTGCAGTGCGCAAGCATTTCGTGGCTCCTTATGATCATTCTTTTTTGCTCTGCACCTGAGCCATATTTGGGTGTTCTGCGTGTTAAGACTCTTTTTAATTTCATTTTTTGGAGGGCAGGGAGAAATCTAGAACTGGGTAACTGGGAAGAATGTGAAATGGGATAGAGCAGAGGTTATTCCACCAACTCATCTTAAATGTACTACAGCTCATGGCACGAGACACTGAGAAGCCGATTATAATGCAATCGAATAAATTGTCAAATCTTTTGCTCCTTAAAAGCATTATAAAGTGTTTTTGTGACGTAGGTAGGATGGGAGTTTGGGGTCTCGTCAACTTCAAAACCTGAACAATTGAGTCGTTGATCAAAAACCCAGCAAAACCTTCTGAATTACAAATGATCTTTTTTTTTGTCTGAAGGGAATATTACTTTTTCTTTCTCTCCTGCTTAGTTATAATTCGATTGAGTTATAATTCACAAAACCACCTGCACTGCATAAATGAAAACATTTCCGACATAAAACCAGAGGGAACCCACACAGAGATTCTATCACTGAACAGAAACTGAATCTACAGTCATGGGTATTCCCAGGTAATGAGAGTGTAAACGTGTGTTTATGTGATGGATGATAGAGAGCCTCCTGTCTCCTCTGCAGAGGTTGGGATTGTTCTCGTTTAGCAGTTGTTCTCACAGACTCGATCTCTCTTTGTGTCTCTCTGTTATCAGTACCAGGCTTCAGCGTTTCTTTAGGTCAGATCGTGATTTAGCGTTGTGTCCTGTTCTGATACAAACATATTGATGTGACATTGATGAATGATGTTTTGTTAATGAAGAGAAGCTATTCATCATTGCAGACGAATGCAGGTCTGGTAAATGTTGATATCAGGATTTAATTTGCTTGTCTTTTCTGTTGATGAACACTATAAAAATATGAAATGATCTTCTGGTTTCACCTTTCTCTTCTAAGTTGGTTTACATGGTTGAGGTGTAGCAGGTTGTAGATGGTTAACCCAATCCCCCTTTTCTCATTTCAAGCAGTGAGGTGTCTTTGGGAAAAAGCTTAAAGGATTCCTTGTGATCTTGTATGTAAGATCTATATGAATAATTAACATTTTGCCATCTACTTTCATACCCTGTGAGTATTTATGGCAAACATGATAGTTCTCCCAAAAATACAAAATATTTCATCATTTATGTACCGTTGTGTCATTCAAAACCTGTATAGGAAGCTTTCTTCTGTGGAACACAAAAGATATTTTGAGAGATGTCTCAGTGGTTTTGTGTTCATATAATGGAAGTCAATGGGGTTCAGTTACAGTATTGTTTGGTTACCAAGTTTTGTCTTCTGAAGGAGAAAGAAAGTCATACAGTTTTGGACGGTCACAAGGGTGCTTAAATGATGGAAACAAATACAATTTTAAGAAGTGGGTTTAAATAACCATTTTTTATTTCTATGTGCATCACAGTTAGTTTTACTTTTTGTCTAAATATGACTGTTACACAAATACAAAAAAATCTATAATAATATTTTAGCCACATCCTGTGGTGAACCTCTCTGTATTCTGCACACGTCTAGATTTAAACTAAACAGCTAATTTAGATTTAGATTTATGTGACTTTGGATGAACGACTGGTCAAACTGATTTAATTCAACAGATCATGGGGTGGAGTTGACAGAGAGATGGATGGGTCATGCGTGCAGCTTCATGGCAGGTGTTTTTTGGCATTCTGAATGAGACTTTGGGGTCAAGGGGAGGGGACATTAAGGACTTTCTTCATCTATTAGCAGGAAACAACCTGCACAATTCTTGTTTTCAGGACTGACTGTTGCATTGTCTTTATCTTCTGTGACACCTTATGAGGTCACTTGTTTACGCTTCATTGATGAGAGAAAGCTTCTCGTAAAGTTGTGTTTTAGCATCTTCATAAACAACATTAGACAAGGTGCCATGTGCAAGATGACATAAGGGAACGTTGGCGGTTGCAGTGAAGTTACTTACAAAAAAATTCCTGACACAGACTTTTTATGCCTGTCTGGGTGATCTCTCTGAATGCATTGATGTAGCTCTTTACACCCACTGCTCTTTTCAATATGAGTGTCATTTTCCCATCTAACACACCAAAAGCACTCGGCTATAGCATCACATGTACTGTACAGTAAGAACCACTCTGCTCTTTTAAAGCATTAACCTTTAGAAAAGAGAGACTTATAATAAGCCTCTCATGGACATTACTTTCATATTTGTCTTATTTATTTATATTTAGTCTCTCGCACAGAGTGGGCTTTTAATAGCTTGACCCTCACTCAAATGTAAGGACAGTCTGGATGGTGGAAGATAAGAGGTATGAGAGTGCAAGAAATCGTTTTATGCTATTTCATATAGCTCTGGAGACTTAATGGACATCTCAGTTGTGTTTGGTTTAAGTGTATTACTAAAGGTAGTGCATGGTGGTAGCAAACGCAAGGCCATGAGTTCAATTCACCGGGAACACACGCTTTTCTAAATTGCTTTGAATATAAAACGTCTGCCAGATCTATAAAATGCCAGATGTTTCTCCTGAAAGAAACAGCACAGAACATAGAACAGCAAGAACTGTACAATTAATGTGGGTAGGAAAAATCTAATAATAATAAGATTGTTTTATTTCATAAGGATTTCCGGCAAAAGATTCGTATTCCAGCCATTGGTATCTTGGTAAATCTGAGCACAGTAAGAGACATTTTTCAGATGTCTTTTACATTTTTAATGAAGTCAGATTACTGGGGAATTTCTCTCAGGAGAGAAGCGTGAGAAGCTGGAGATTCAAGCAATTTGTATGTAAAGGAAACAAATGCGATGCTGAATTTATTTATGATTTTTCATACCTGTGGGACTTCCGGTTAATGCGCTGAAATGCAAAGCAATGAAATACTCTTTCAGTTCCAGCACATCCTCCATAGTCTGGATTAAAAGCCTGCACAAATGAGAGTGTCTAATTTGATTATGTTATGTTTGCGTATTACAACTTTATCTTTGTTTATGTGTGATTTGCAATAAAGTGTTTAAACAGCAGTTGTGTGTTTACAAATGTTGGTGCATAAATACATGCACATATATAACAATAACATTATGTCAAGTTTCACATATTTGTAGACAGAAAACCTCTAAACAGATAGTAATTGAATATCGTACTTAAAAAGTCATTTAAATGATCGTCATCATGACATTCTGTTTTAATTTCTGTTCGGTTGTGTAGAGCAAATCTGTGCTAAATTAAATATGAACCAGCAGGCCATTCTCTCAGCATATACTGAGTATTACTGTTCTTTCCGAGTCAGACCGATCCAGAAAAGGGAATAACATATTTTTAAATGATATTTACAAACTGTACAGTTCAATAGTTCATATGATTTGTGAGTGAGACAGAAAGTCTGATTTTCAACCTCTTCCCTTCAACAACCTGTGACAGTCTGTGTGTTTGGGTTGCTGTCTGCCAGCATTCTTAAAGGCAATTGAATCGATATAGCTCTACTGAAAGCTCTACTCTCAATGTACGCGTGTTTGTGTCTGTGTGGGAGAGAGAGAGAGAGAAAGACTGATGTATTTTCTACGAGATGTTGCAGAACAGAAGACGATAATGATAGCGAATTAGAAAGGAGAGAGATTTCTGAAGATGTGATGGGAATGAGAATGGGTGTTAATGAATGAGAAATATTCTCTGCAGAGATGCACTGATCCTTCCTTTTTGTGTCCACACAAAGATATAATGTCGTTTCCGTGGATTTAGCTCAGATGGGTCAGGTAATTACATTATTCTCGAGGGTCTAATGTTATTCTGCCTGTGTGCTGTATTATTCTGTATTACACACATACTGTAATGGCTTTTCTTTGGGAAAGTATATTTGACGCTACTACAGACTTTATCAAAAGTAATTTATTGTGACAACAAAAGGAATCCCCCCCAAAACAAACATCTCCCTTCCCACCTGCCTTGCCACATCACTCCCTGCCTAATATGGCGGAAATGCAAATACAGGTGCAACTCCTCCCTCTACCACAGGGGGAGCACTATAATATGTATCAATGAACATAGATGGCATGTTACATACATAACTTTGGCTTCTACAGCCACACATACTATAAAATCATGAATTCATAAGATCAAGTCCTTTGATGTGAATGTGTAGGAGAGTTTGGAGTCTTTCTTGCTCTTCCTTGCCCTTCCAATGGTTTTTGTTGGTGTTGGTAGAGTGCAGGCTGGTGTCTGGTGTGTTGTATAGTTTATAACTAAATTGTAGAGTTTGCTTAAGTATAGCTCATAGTTTGTGTATCTGCTACACTGTAATCGCACAATATGAGCTGTAATTATGGTTGGTCTTAATAACTCTGATTCTCTTCAGTCTGGTGGTGTGACATGAATGCTGCGACGAGTTTATTTTACACACTTTATGCAGTTGATTTATTTTATCTTCTGTGTTTTTTTACCACCCTCCGTTACATTAAATCTTTACTATCGAATGTGTTGAAGTAGTGTATCAAACTGTGCTCATGTTGACAAAAATACAAAAAATATCACACAGGGAGAATCAACGAAATCATTACTAAACAGTTTTAAACAAATGTAAATTTAATAAATCACTACTAACAGGCTCTACCCGTTAATTATAAACATTTACTCAAAAGCAAGTTACTGACTGCAGCTGTAATGGATCTGAGGAGAACTGGCACTCCCGGATGAGAGTTTTTTTTAAGTTTTTTTCTCCATTTATTCATCAGCAGAGCTTTGGCCTTTGCCACCGTTGGCTTGCTAACCGAGCGACTGCTGGTATTAGATTAACTTCTGAAAATTCCATTAACAACTTTTATTAAGGTGTTCCTCTCTGTTTGTACTATTTACACTTATTATCCTCTTCTGTGTTTTTCTTTTTCATGTAAAACTGCTTGCAACATTGTAAAAAGCCTGTTATAAGTAAACTCAACTTAGTCTACAATCGAAAGATTTTAATGTTTTTTTTTCATATATTTTCAATGTTATGTAATTCACATTATAGCTATTTAATACTGTTTGTCAACTATTGACATTTGTTTTTATCATTTGTTTCTAGTGTAAAATAAATCTTTAAAAACGGTAAGATTCGGCCAAGAGAAAATGTGAAATAAAATGTTTTGCAAAGTAAAATTGCATGTTTTTTATGATATTTTACACCCAGCTTGTCAACTTGCAGTTTATTTCTGTAATTCATGTTAACATTTTGTAAAATAACAGTAAAATTCCAATTTTCCACTGTATATATTTATACTGTATAACTATTATATGCTGTGGCTTATTCTTGAATTTCTCAGTCTTGCTTAATTACTTTATCTCTTTTTTTTTCATCACAAATTGCATCATACAAATTCATATTCACTTGCCACCTTGCAAAACACTTATGTTTCCTTTGAGATCACGTTGGAAATTTGTTAAAGGGGTGCTGCAATGATGTGTCATGCATTCTGACTTCTTTACAATGTTAAATGTGCTGTATTCTCATGCTTAACATGGTCAACTTGTCAAAAAAAACGAGTTGGGTGCATTACGTAGTATTTCTGTGCTCTATACACTCCCCCAGCGACCGTACAGGTTTCGGATAGTTTTTTTCGAACATATAAAACTGTTTTGTAACAATTTTTCTTAGTCCCTTATTGGACAATTCTGTCTGAAAAGCACGGGCACGCCCACGTGGCAGCATGGATTGCAGGAGAAGGAGCATGCGCAGACGTCACTTTCACTTGTGTGCAGGAGAGAGAGAGAGCATACGTTCGCAAAGTTCAGGTGTTTGTTTGTTCACTGCATTTGGTTGGTGAATGTTATATAAACTGTGGATATAACGCTGGATTTGGAGATCGTTTGAAACTGATATATGGAGCCGTTCCAGCGCTAAAAGATGCTGGACATGAACCGCATGCGGTGAGTGAAACTGATGTCTGTGTTTTGTTGACAATGTGCTTTAGTTCAGCCTACCCCTCCCCCCCGCACGTGGCGAATGATTTCGGAAGTAATCATACAGCTGTATCTATCTTTTATAAATGTGATCAAACTAAATAATCTCGAAGATACGATGTATGCAATACTACTCCATAGATACTCAATATTAATATTACATTGGCAGAAACCTTGTGTGTTAGGGCCGCTCAATAATGAACTGAGAACGGTATTCAGTTTATGAAACATCAACCTCTGAGCACAAGTTTTCCTGTGGACGTTTTTTGTCATACTTTCACCCAAAGTGTCTCCAGACCCACAATCCTGTTGTCTGTCCATCAATCTTCTGTTCACTCTGAGAAAGTATAATTAAGCTCCATACTAAATCCATCTCCTAATGCACTGTACCCACTCGACCTTCTTGTTTTTTCCTACTTTCACCCATAGGAAACACACACCCTTCCTTCACATGGAGCACCAGTGCCAAAAAACACCTCAATCCCATCTCAGCGCACTTTCCATCCTCTTCAGATCATCAGAGAACAGAAAACTCTATTTCCCTGCTGGTCTCAGGTTCGCTCATAATTTGCGGAGACTGCTTGCCTGCATCCTGTGTTTGTATTTTAACCGCCTACCACCGGTCTGATGCCTGACTGATATGATCTGCTGGAGCCGTATAACACACAAACACCAAATGCTGGCTTCTTTTTGAACACTGCTGTTATTTATTTGCTCATTTGCTAACCTTGATGTTTGTGCCATTTGCTTCGAAACATATTGCAAGGTTTAGGTGTGAAATAAACTATAAAAGATGCCGTTGTCATGGAGAGTCAGAAATACAATTTGCACTGCATGGCTTTTCCTAGTCGTTGCTGCAGTCAATAGAGAAACTGTGTGTTTCCAGTTCTCCTCTATTGACCTCTACATTACTGTGTAGAGTATGATTGATTTGGACTGGGGGGCTTTAGTCTCAAGATATCTTTACCTACCATTGGGTTTGCTCTTACGGACAGGCATAGCTTAGTGTTCTCGGATTTAAGGTATTTTGCAACTTTGAATCTGTGGTCATTGAGAAGAATTGAGAATAAAATTGTTTTGTGTCTTTTTTATGTCATATTCCTCAGCTCTACGTGTTCAAAGATGCAAGAAACTGGCACACGCTGCAGCAGTGACTTCTTGCTCTTTAAGGTAACGAAACCCTGCAATTCACTTTCCTCACCACACACAAGTGCTCAAATAAGCGTTGTTGTTCTTTTGAATTTAAAGTAATCCTTGACCTTTAATAGATGGTTCCACGTGTTCAATAAGGGTTGAAATTACAGTGTGGCCCTCCAGGACTAGATTTGAATAGCCCTGACCTAAACAATCTGTGCTCGATGTGAGAACTCCAGGGATTATTAGTTTGGTTGATGATTATTAGATATCAGCAATATCAGTCTCTTCATCACGTCTGTGTAAGTTCCAGTAGATGCTTTTCATGCATCAGCTTAGAGTCTGACTCAGCATCAGCAGCGCTGATCTCTAGTAGATCTGCTTCGGGGTTGTTCCACGAGGCTTGACTGTGTTGCTGATGTCATGTGTTTTGTGTTAACCCGGTTCCATTTAAAATGTTTTGGGATTGAATATTACAGGACCGAGAGAATCATGTGACTAGATTTTAATAATGGGATTTCAATAAATCATAAATCAAACTTTATCTTTTCTTTTAGTTAAAAACATTATTTGGAAGGATTCATTTAAGTTAATAGAATTTTGGCCAAGCCAATGTTATCTATTTAACCCTTTGTGTGGTTAAGGGGTCTGTGGGACTATAGCTGAATGTAAAAAAATTATATCACCCATGTTTTATATCACCCAATTTGTTTTAAAACAAATTGCACCTTTTTCATAAATTTGATTTAACAGAGATAATAATTCCAGTTACAACGTGAACATGAATTACATATGGGTAAAGAAAACATCTGTTACATACATTTTTATATGGCTGTAATGTCACAAAGATCAAATAATTGTGTGGGTGCACTAGACCTGCAAACTTTTGTTGGGTAAAGAAAGCATGAAACACCATACAAGATGAAGAATTATAATTTTAGTTTAATTACTCAGAAAGAAACGTGTAGATTAATTAAAAAAAAAAATTGTCAATTTTTCTTTTTTTATAATTTTTTTTTTTTCTATGAAGCATATTTAACCCTTTTCATATTTTATTGCAGCAGGTCATTCAAGAATTACGGTTTTTATGTACGACCTTTAGTGAACTATTAAAATAGAAAAAAAAAGCTAAATGAGTAAAATGACATTAGGCCACATGTAATTCCCTCTCTTTTTCCTCTATGGTTATCTTTCTCATCCCCTCCCTCCTCTATCTCTAAATCACATCATGAATATTAATGGCAGTATCATCACAATACAACAGGAAGTCTCTCTTCTTTTGAATGTCGCAAGTGTTTGCTCATATCCTGTATCTCTTTCTCTGCGCTCAGATTCAAATGTAAACTAGTTTCTTTAAAAAAAGGCACACAAGGAAAATCACAGATGTTCGCAACTGAACTGCAACACACACGCAAAGATCCACAGATTATAATGATTTCACCCTCCATGAATTCTTTGTCAGCTGGTGTGGTTTATGAGTGATGTGAAAGAGGGAAATGCAGCTGGACTAAGACTCATAGACCACAGCTGGACATGAAGTATTACAACCCAGTGCTTCATTTAACACACGGCCCTGTCACTCTCCCCCCCCCTTCATATTCACTGTATGCCTTTATCCGGACTCAGTTTTCATCTCTATCTTAAAGCCTTAAGGGGAGAGATGAGTAATTTCCTTTACATGCTGTTACAACAAAGTGATGCATTTCCTTTGACAAATGTATTCATGAACTAAAGGAAAATGCTTTAGGGTCAGATTTTAAAAAGGATTTTTTGTATAAGGCATGTATGTTGTGGAAGAATATATTCTGTATACTGTACAGAGTGGTTGTATGACCCTCATTCTTAGGTAAAAGGTCAATGACACGTTCCGGTTTACATTAATATGGATTCACTTGCAGCAAGCATAAACATGGATTGTGTCAGTGCTTCAGAACTGCAGAAAAGCACAAAACCATTCAAATGAACATTGTCAAATTTCTATATAATCACATAAAGCGTAGTATTATTGCTAAATTTGTATTTATTATTGTTTATTTATTATTGTGTTAACAATTTTTGTAATTTCTATTTTATATGTACTTAAAATGTGGGTCCTTAAACAAAACCAGTTTAGAAACCCATAGCCTTGGTTACCTGGGTTGGAAAGTAACGAATTATTGAAGTTTAAAATGAATTTTAATATAAAATTGTAAAGTTTTAATGGCAACTGGTGTGGTCTGATAATTGGTGCGAATTGCTTCCCTCAAACATGCAAATGTAGGGTTGCAGATGACAAAAACAGTTTGTTGAATACAAACAGAATTATATTTTTCCCCTCCCAAACGTCTAATAAAGGACAAACAAAAGTCTATGAAGAAATGCTCAGCGCTTTTATTTTATTTTCAAAATGTTTCTATTTACACAAAATCTTCCATCGTTTTGTATTCAGGTGAAGAAAGGTACAGAATTTAAGCTCAAAGTCGGCAGAGACATTCCACGTTTCCTACACGAGGTTAGAAAGAGTACAAATTGTGTATGTACAGTTTACTTGATTTCAAGTTAAAACATTTAGAAAGGTTCATCGTTCTCCATCTGTCGTCTTTTTTCTATTCAAAAGATTTCAAATGGAGACAAAACAAGAAATATACATGCATTATCTTTATAATAATTTAGCAAATGATATAGACAACAATAAGCAATGTGTATTATATATTGCTAGGCAGTAAAACAGGGTGTTGTGATGACATAAGAGTGATAAAGATGAAACGGCCAATCAGAAAGCTGCTCCCGCAAAAACATACTTTATAAACCACCAACCACATGACCTTTTAAAATTGGTTGAAGAATGGCTGTCTAATTGTCAACATTTGTCTTAAATAAAGAGGAACTATTTTATTTTCCATTCTTGAGCCATCAATATGTAATAATGCAGCATCTGATGAATGGTTGGGAGCGCTGAGACTGTAACTCCTGAGCTCAGGCCTTCCCCCTGTTTGACTTGTGTAGAGATCATGTGACCAAGCTCAGAAGACCGGCTGGGTCAAGTGACACTTAAACAGGACGGCACATCATTTGTCTGATATGTGTTTGTAAATTAAGCTACAGTAAAACATCAGATTGAATCCATGGTACATTCAGACAGGTTAAAAATGGCTTATAAAGAAACGCAGGACTGATAACATTATTATCAAATCTCACTCAAAAGGTCCTTGAGTTGAATTTGGCTTCTTTACAATATATACTACTTAATGATTTTTCACTTCTGTTAACTGTGCATATACACTTTTCTGTGAAGAAATGGAGGGGTTCAATAGTAGTGAAGACGTTTAAGGACACATGTTGTTTACTACAGTTGTAAATAGGCTGTTACTCCAAAACGTACTTCTAACATAGATAACTTGTTGCTTTGATTTTAAAGGCACTCCTGTGTCCTTCAAAAGGAAATAAGAATGAACTGAACGAAAGAAAGAAGAGTTTAGAGGTAGCTGTGGAAAATATGGCAAAGCTTTAACAAATAAACGAGATCCACTTTCTGTGAATAATACAGGCTGGGTTTAAAATAGCTGACCGTCATTATTTTTACAACAAGGCCAGACGCTGAACAATGAAGACGTGATAACACACTCAATCTCAACAAATACCCTATTTAGAAAAAAAGATGATTATTCTATTGGCTTGAGAGATGCATATAAAAATGTTTCTATAAATTTACGGTCATCAACACTCATTAAAAGCACTTAGAATAGGGTTGAACATCTGTTTTTGCAGCACCGCACCAACTGGAGAGCACTTTTTTACAGACAAACAAAGAATCGACTGTGATGTAGGGGCAGTTACACTTGTATGACAGAAGTGCTTATAGCAAAAAAAATGGCCAGATTATAGATGATATTTGGGGATTATCTAGTAAATCTCAATAATCTCAAAATCTCAATGTGGGCAATTAGCATTCAACGTTTCAGTCTTAAAAATATCTCTGTTTATATATCTGTATAGTTAGCATTTTGTATAGCATTTAAATGGGCAATGGAAAGAAAGGAAATAGGATTATGGACTATACATTAGGTGTCATTCCTTGAAGTAGCCGAAAAATGAAGGTATATCCTTCTCAGATTTTACTATTTTAAAGGAAAAATTCACACGAAAATGAATTCTGTCATCATTTACTCACCCTCAAATCGGTGCAAACCTGTATAAACGTCTTTGTTCTGCAAAACACAAAGGAAGATCTTTGGAAGAATGTCATAGTAGGGAAAATAAATACTATGGGAGTCAATGGGGGATGAGATCTCTGGTTACTGACATTCTTACAAATATCTTCCTTTGTGTTTGGCTGAACAAAGAAATGTATACAGGTTTGGAACAATCTGAGGGTGAGTAAATGACAGAAATGTTATTTTTAGGTGAACTATTCCTTTAGCGTCACACATAATTTTCGCAAGCCATATTTTCCAAGTTTGTTGTCAAATCAAACATGGCGTCTACCCTGATTTACATCCATTAGGATTATATAAGCATGATGGCAGAATGTGGAGAGGTAGAACGAAAGTCCTGTAATAGCTGTAAACTTCATGTTGATGTTCTAACCAATCGAGAGTTAATGCTCTCACGTTCACACATGTACAGTACAATGTACCAAAGCAAACAAACACTTTGTAGAACTACACCTTTCTACTCTACAGCTACCAGCATGCTCTCCATACACATCCTCACACGGCATAATATCAAGTCTTTATAAAAGGACAGATTCAAAATGCGATTTGAACAAGGCTAAGTTGTGAAGGAACATGTAGATTTCATCCGGGATGGTTGCTGGAGAACTGTACAGATTTTCAGAGCAATGCTAAGGAATGTTTTCAATCGCTGGAGGTCATGTGGAGGATCTTGTTAGTTTCTTTTATATCTACATGGTTTAGTAAGAACTGCTGACATCTTGGGTTTTTGGTTAGTCAAGTCCTGGAATGGCAGATTTAAGAAGGGATTTGTGGAATGGTAGATTGGTGGACTTTGAAAGGCAGGATTGGCTGGACTTAAAACTGGATGGAATTGGTTGACAGTGGAATGATGGATCTAAAGAGGTCAACTCTCTCTCCCTTTACTTGGCATTAAAGTGTGCTGGTTAGACTGAGGTCTGGTTCTGGAAAGACCAGGAAAAGTGTCCTGTTTTTGTGATCCTGAATTCTTGTTTGGGTGTATTGGCGTGTGTGGCAGTGCATTGTGTGGCAGTATGTGTGTATATGAATATTTTATGAGAGTTCTGTTCGTGAAGCTTTCGAGGAGGTCCATCATTCGTTACTGGCATCCAGTCGTTCTTCGGTTGTCGTGGACGACTCCTGCACGCGGTGCCTGCACTGGCCTTGTGGGTGTCGTGTGGTGGTGCGGGAGTGACGGGCCAAACAGGACGGGGTCTGTGAGTTGCAGTCACAAACTGAATCCTGCAAAGAAAACAATTACTTACAATTCTTTTCTAAACAATTTAAGATACTTATGTATGTTGTAAATGTAGAAATTGTTGTTTTGCCTTTTGGTGAGGTATTTCAATATTTATGTATCTAGAATAGGGGTGTCACACATAGTATTAAACATAATTTTGACTGATAGCATTATTTATTTCTTTATTCATTATTTTATTTCATTATTAATTCCAATAGATATTGCAATAATATCATTATCACAATTTATTTCTCTCCATAATAGTTGTGTTGTAAGAATCTGATATTGTAACAGCCCTAATTCTGAATAATTATATTTTTTTGCCTTTTGATAATGTTTATTTCAATATTTCTGTATCTAAAGTGTTTTTTGTCAATTAGAGAAACGATTATGATGAAGTTAAAACACACACAAAAAAAAATTTCACTAAATGAACAAAACTAATATCCTATAATTAATCGACAAAAAATGCAATGCGTGGCAATAAAACATATATTTATATATAAATACATTTGCATACATTAATTTAAGGAATTAAATGTGTAATTTAATAAAGTTTATTTATACTATATATATATATATATATATATATATATATATATATATAAATAACAAATGATTTACATATTAAATAATCTTTCTGTTTGGAAACCGATTACAATCTTACAGACTTACAAGTAATTTGCAGTTAGCATCGCTTGTATACATATATTTTTTTTTATACAATTTTCATAATTTTATGTATATCCCTACTGTCTGTACTAATATGTACAGTATTTACTGTAATTCTACTTTGCAACCATGCACAATTGTGAAAAGTGCTTAGAAATAATACAGAATAAGTATAGAAATAATAATTTGGGTCACACTATAGAATAGGGACCGATTCTCACTAGATACCAACTATTAACTACGACTTTTGGATCAATAAAGCCCTAAGTACTGCTTATAAGGTAGTTTTTAGGTTTAGGTATTGGATAGGATTAACTTAAGGAATGTAGAATAAGGCATTAATATGTGCTTTATGCATACTCATATACAACCAATATGCATGTTAATAAGCAAGTAGTTAATGATGAATTTGTGTACCTTAATATAAAGTGTAACCATCATTTGAATTTAATTGAATTGTTGAATCAGAGTTACAAACATCCATTTAATTGTTGCTTGTATATTGGTAAAAAGAATTGTGCAAATATTTAATGAATATTTGTATACATCACCAAACCCAAAGGGAGGGTTAATGTTTATTATTAAACAAACAAATCAATCAATTATCAGAATGTCTCACCTCCAAGGTGTTGGGGATTGTACTCGTTGCGTCCTTTCCGTTGGCTACCAACTCGTCTCTTTGCGGTTTCATAAACCTCTTATTAACAATCTTTGTGATGTTGTCTGTCCCAAGCAGAGTTCCTGGCAGGCATTCGGGTTTCGGTTCGTCCATGACACCAACTGCTCCTGTCCTGCTGCAAACATTGCGGATAAACTCCTGTACCACGTTATACTTCTGAGCTCCGGCTTCTCCTAGACCAATTCCTATGCTAGGACAGGAAGGTTTTCCAGCGGGTAGTCTCCCTGGACACGGATCTGCTTTCCACAAGGACTCGACACTTCCAGAATGTTCCACTACGCTGAAGAGACTGGTCAATCCATCATTGAGTCCGCTAAGCACTGGGCTGTCTCGGGTGGTGGTGGAACGTGCCCAAGCGGAACCGCTCTGAGTGCCGCAGCGAGTGTTCAGGTTCCAGACACTACGATCTCTTGAAGACGTGGAGGATGTCTCAAGTTTAGAAGAGGAGGTGGAGACCCTGCGAGTGAGCTTGGGTGAGCCGTATTTTGGCGAGCAACAGGGTCTATCAATGCGGCTGTGGACTTTATCCAGCGATGAGGAGATCTGTCGGGAACGTGCAGAAACAAGTGAGGTGGACGGGCGAGGAGACCACGCTTTCCCAAGGCCTCTGCTTGTCGGAATAGGACCATCCGTTTGTAAGCCAATGCTGATGAACTGCGCCGTTTGTGTTCCTGTGCTAGAAACACCCACTGTGTCTGACTCGCCGTATCTTTGCTGCACTTCCTCTCCAGGGAGCTGGAGCGTATGGCCTGTCGCACACAATTGGTCATCTCCTTCATGTCATCGCTGAGGTTGCCTGAAATCTCCAGTCTGTGGAATGGAGCAGAACCTCCCGTGCGTCCCTCAAGCAGGTCTCTGTGCTGCTGGGAAAGTGAACTCAACCACTGCTCATAAGCCGACGATGAAGCACTTGATAAGGGTGCAGACGCAGGGACCTGATCTGATGGATCCATCATGGCGGCGTCCCTAGATCCAAACCCTTGCTGGGGGTTCTGGTGGGTCTCTTCCTTGACTGGCCTCCTCTCCATTCTCCTCACGGTTGGAGGGCTGTAATAGATGCGAATGCCAGTTTTATCTGGAGCAGTGTAGCTTCTCTGGACGTACTCTTCATGTCCCGAAAAGGGACTGTTGGAGTTGGTGCTTGGGCAGTCCCACGTTTTGAATTGGTCACCCTTCTCAAGCACTGCGGAATCGTTGCTCAGGTACTTCCAATTCTTCTTGTTGAGGTCGCTCAGGTCGGTACGAGCCAACAGCGAGGCATGAGCAGTAGATTGGTTCCCCTCTTGTACTTCACTGACCTTATGACCAGGAAGGAAAAGGCTGGTGTCCAGTAGATTCCTGCATTCCGAGAGGGCGGAAATTGATTTGGTCCTGTAAGAGAAAAATGAGGATCATCATGAAATGTTCAAATGTGTAATGAAAAAGGGAGTGATTTACATCTCATGTAAGTCATTGTACCTTTGTAAGGCTGAGCTGTTAGTGGTCCCATCTGGTGATGTTTCCTTCGCTGTGGTTTTATCGTGGGGAAGCTGAAATAAAAATGATCTATTTTAGTGAAGTTTAACAGAGCCTTGGTCACCCCCCACCTCACAGTACTCCCATTCATCCGTGTGGTATAACTGAGTCAGCTTATATTCTCTTTTGGAAATGAGGTCATTCAAAACAACCACTTTCCTCTATGGGGTTAATGATTTCATAATGTCTTTCTAAATGACCTAATTTCTCTCAACGAGCCATGGTGTCATTTAGGATATCATAGGAAAATAGAGAACTGGGCTGGGTTGTCAAAGAAGAAACTTTTCCAGCCTCATTACGTACAGTGTGGTTTGTGCAGACACACTGACCACACTGTCTCAGGCTTCATTCCAGTCTGACTACACACTCTCTGAGCCGCCACATGGATATGCAAAAGCAGTTCCAGATAAGTGATGCAACATTCAGTGAGTGTGTCTGCAGGCATTCTGCGGAAGTGTTTAAAGATAATGTCACGTCCGTCGATTATGTGGAGGGTGCAATGGAGGAAGTGTGGGGATAAAATATGCGCAGGATAAATAAACTTTAAGGATGACACATCCTCACAAACCCAAATAACAGTACAAATTAAAAGGGCTCAGTACATTGTGAGAGAGTGAGCTTTGGGTTGAAGTCATATAAAAGAATGCATTTTAAATGCATTTGAACCTTAAAGGGATAGTTCACCCAAAAATGAAAATTCTGTCATCATTTACTCACCTTCAGGTTGTTCTAAATCTTTATAAATGTCTTTGTTCTGATGAACACAGAGAAAGATACGTAGAAGAATGCTTATAAGGAAAAAATACAATGGTAGGCAAAAGTGCCCCAGAACTGTTTGCTGTCCTACATTCTTCAAAATGTCTCATTTTGTGTTCAAAAGAACAAAAAATAATAAAATATTTGTTCTACTATGGGAGTCAATGGGGGGCAACATCTGTTGGTTATGAGCATTCTTCCAAATATCTTTCTCTGTGTTCATCAGATCAAAGAAATGTATACAGATTTGGAACAACTCGAAGGTGAGTAAGAATCTTAATTTTTGTGTGAACTATCCCTTTAACACTTTATACACCTAAACATGTATCTATGTCACTGATTACTGACCTTAAAGTTATTGCAAATCCATATTTTCTTATTTGTGAAACACAAAGGTAATTATTTGATAGAAGACATAAATCGTTTTTTATATAATTAAAGAAAAGGGCCATTTATAATGCCATCCATTGACTACATAAAAAGCATCTTAAAGGTTTTATAACGTTAGCATGGGACAGATTGACTGTCAATGGGCGTTTAAGTAGCTCATTTTATTTGTAATTTATAAGTAACTTAATTAGTCATTTATAACAGATTTGGAATATTAAGAACTTTATTAGACTTTTTTTCAAAGCGCTCCCTAAGCACTGTAGTGTCCACTGACCTGTGTGCCTTTGCTCTGGGTTTTCAACGTCGCCCAGCTAGTGGCGCTCCTTGAGGCTGTGGGTGAGGTCCATCACAGCAGCGTAAGAGTCCGCAAGCAGGTGTTGATGCTCCTCTCGCTCTTTTTTTAACGCCTCCTTAAGGTCGGGAGGATCCTTTTCACCCCCAGCCACAGATACCTTGCCCACCTTTCCTTCCAGCTGATGAAAAAGAAAGAAAGAAAGAAAGAAAGAAAGAAAGACACTATGGATGAGTAACCATGAAAACAGCTTAATGTACAGCAGAGCTATAGAGAGAGAGAGTTGCGTCAACGGAAGTTCAACATTTCTGCGTGTCACATGATTCATGGAGCCTTCAGATAGTTCCAGGAAGTTATGTTTTCTCTTTAAATGCTTTATTATTATTCTTTTTTTATTCATTAAATGACTTTCGTCTTTAAATGGGTTAAAAGTTTACCTCAGTTACCTCAAAGCCGCAGCTCCATGCGTTACTTGTAACTTTCGGGAACTATTGAGAGCCTCCTTGAACCGCCATTGCTTTGAAAATACTGTTCCATTGGAGTCAACGGAGTTGACGCAACTCTCTCTCTCTCAATGGCTCTGATGTAAAGTAGACCTTTTCAGACAGATGCCAGCATCATCCAAACAACATCAATCCTTTAAATGGACATTTATTGACCTTACACCATTAAATGATTTTCTCAGAGCACAATAATGCAATATGACAAATAAAGTAAAGTTATAAGATGCTCAAGGCTACACTGTAAACCACTGCAGTAAATGTAGCAGGAAACATTTACATTTTTTAAAAATCTAATTTATTGCTTCATGTTGCTATGAGGTGATTGCTTTATATTTTACATTAAAAAAGAATCGGCTTGAAGTTGTTTACATGTTTGCCATATTGTTACACATTTAATTTGGCAACCACACACTTTTTCCGTACAGTCAAAACAACAGATTTGTTTTAGTATTTTAGTATAATTGTTTAGTCATTTTTTAGTAAAACCTCATGTTTCCAGTCTTACCGCCTGCTGAAATTCGAATGTAACATTAAATATTTTACAATGTATGTACTAGAGTGATTTTACCATGAGTCACTAAGTAATACAGTTGTCATTTCCAAGCAAATAACAGAGAATTCAACTGATGTGTGGTCACGTATGCAAATATTTTACAGCACCTCATCAAATACGATCTTTATGATATTTTCCATTATGTTTCTAGCAACAAAGGCACCCTCTTCTTTATCCTCCATCCTCATTTAAATTTGTTCTGCTTTTTCAATTGGAGTTGCAAATCTGCAGAACTCATACATTTCATGAGCTTACGCAAAGTCGCTTATTAAAACCCAGGCCGGCTGGGAACTCATCAGACAATCTTATGACTGGCTTCTCACGCTGATAATGTCTAATGAGTTCTGCTCTGGACGCAACAATGAGGTTAATGGGTTGATGTGGTTTATTAAAGAGGGTGAAAGACGTTTTTTCCAAATGCCTGTAACTGGAACTTGTGACAGTGCCACATTGTATTTGTCAGTGCACTGCTTTCTTCTCAGGATGCAGATGTGGCTTTGCACAGTTTTCTTTCTTTGACTCTTATCATAAATTAATAATAGGTGACAAACTGCAGAATCAACAGGAGACATTATAGCATTACAGTAACAGCATTATTTTCCTCTTCTGTTATCAATAATGTATCTTGTTAATGCAGTGATTTGTCATTCGTCTGTGACAGGTGGTTATTAGTGTCATAGAGGTCACAGCTAATACTAGGGCATTAGGTCCCTCCTCTCCCATTCCTCCTTTCAGCGCTCGTCTCATTCTCTGCACCAGTCTTACAAAAACAAAGGAAGTGCCAATGAAAAGGAGGTGTGGCCAAGAGAAGGGGAGCACTGAATTATTGAGCTATCATAGCAGTGATGATGAAAGTGGCATTCTGGTGCCATTGGTTTCTCTGGAGAATGCAGGAGTATTACTTTCAACAATGTGTGTGTGTGCGTTGGTCTATTTTGAGCATAGACAAGGAAGAGAGAAGGATGAGTATTTGAGACCGAACAAAGACACTGAAATCAGGTCCGAGTCTAGGTCGATTTTTCTTGGTAACGATTATGCATGCAATGAACTTAGAATATATATCTGTCCAACCAGAATATATAATTGCCCCACCCGAGCCCCTAGTACCTGGCCTCTTCTTAATACACTTAATATGACACAATTGGTCAATGCAAAAAAATGATTTTACAAACATAAAATATCTTTGTTCTTTATTTGTTTTTTACTGTATCTTTAGCCTGTTTCTCATACTGATCCATCAACCGTATCAATGTCTTATTTCACCTCTATCTTTAAATTGGAGGGAAAGTTCACTCAGAAAAAAAATTAAGTCGTCATTTACCCATTGCACAATTTAAAGTGGTACTTCACCCCTGACTCAAAAATTTTGATTTGGTGGTGAAATATCCCTTTAAGTGAACAGACTGACTGACAACAGCAAATTTCAGTGAATTCATTCTCTTTCGCACTTAAATCTGCATACCTTTACTCAAAGAAAAAGTATTTTCCTATATATTATGTGTCTATTAAATCATTTAATATATGTTGGAAAATAAATAGAATAATACATTACAATATGACAATTTATACCACAAGGCTGTTGAATACTTCAATCTGATTGGTTGACAAACGTTCTATGGGTATGCAGTGTTGCCAGATTGGGTGGACAATTTCCAGCTAAAAGGCTCAATAAAACCCGCCCACTCCAACAAAATAATGTGATAGAGATGTATTGCAAAGTCAATCAACGTTGGCAATGAGCATTTTATCTCCTTAAAACGAACTATGACATGATGAAAAAATGTAATTAAGCCAGGAAAACAGGTCAAACGGATCAAACATAGCATCAAAGAGAGAGTAAGAAAATATGACTAATATGTCCAGAAACCACTTCAAAGTGACAATCAAGAAATTAACCAATGACTTTAACTCTCAAAAAACACATTTTGTGCAAAAAGTGCCCACTGTATTTAATAGGATTCGGAAAGCTGAGTAGGCATTTTCCACTCGTTTATGAACTTCATTCACACATCACGGCAGCCAAAAATGTGCAATTCATTGATACATACAACAGAAGAACAGCAGCTACAATAATGCGCTAACCTTTGAGAGTTGTCTGTCATCATCTGACAGAACTACAGTATGTCGTTCGTGAAGTATATATTACCGAACAAAATGTAGCAAGTGCAGCAGCTATCAAGGACGAGTATGATGAACAGAAGTAACGTTAGTAGAATCCCATATTCAGTTAGATTTTTTTATCCAATCATTCAACTGCTGTGAATTCAGTTATAGTTATATTTACAAAGTCTTCGAGTCGTCTGTCACCACATGTGTAATCCACGTTGTGAAATTTGAGTTACTCTCCCTCTACTCTCCCAAATTTGGGCCACTTTGGCATTGCGATAGCTTCAATATACAAAATCTGGTCCTTTATCGCGCCAAAACCCCGTCACTCGCGAGCCATCTCATGATCTCAACTGTAGATTGATTGACAGGTGAGGTCTCCCTATCCCAGACCTGATTGGTTAAACTGAACCAATAAGGGCTGTGTTAAGGAATAATATGTTTATGACTGCACTACACAATATTTTCGAACGTTTTGAAATAACCCGGCCAATCTGGCAACACTGTGGGTATGCATTAGCTTTCAGTTAAATGCACACCTATGAAGGTGTTCCAGGTCTGCTGACCGCATTACACTTCCATATCACTTCGCCAAGTTTAAACAACAGAAAGGTTGTAGCAGCCAGCTAACCAGCGGCTTCAGTAACAGACGCGTTCAACTTAATACGGGGCTGCGCAAATTGCTCGGCGTATCGCATTAAGTACCAGGAGAGCTATTCAGATGCATACGGAGCAGTCGGCACTTGAATCGCGGTTCTTTAATGACATACTGTACACAGACAGATTAGCGCAGCATCGCATTAACCTCACCTCTCAAAGCACCCTGCTCTTGACCTGACGTTTATAATGTCAAACTTTACGGTTAATGGAAACATGTGCAGTTTCGTTTCAATAAATAATGCATTTCAAAAGCAAGAAGTACATATACTGAAATCGAATAAATAAAATAACTAAATAGAAAATCAAAATGCATTAATAAACACTGGAAGCCTACAGGTTCGTTTTCCTCTTCGAGCTGTTTATAACTGATAACATATATTTTTGATAGACCTACTTTTTTTACTGCTGAATTTATTATCACTGGCTTTTCTGTCACATTACCACAAACACGCAGGTGCGCGCGATCTCTCACTCAAACACCACGTGGCTCAAGCTTCCGAGTCCGTTCGCTCTAACGGAAATGAGATGCGCAAGAAAGTAGTTCTACCATCAACTGCATTTTAAAGACAATAACATGACAAACATTGAAATTAAACATTTTAACAATGTCCTGTACGGTGTGGTAAACGTGGTATAAGCGGAATAATTGACTCCGGTCCATTCAATTATTCTAACGTTAATGCACACCCAACTTTCGAATAATTGAACAGCCCGTCGTCAGTTATTCCTTACATATTGAATAATACAGAAGGAATTGCTGCTTTTCATATATTGAAAATATTAGCCCTTGGTATCAATATATTGAAATGTCTTATTTCATATATTGCATTATATTTTTGTTTCATAAGGGTACTGCACTGTTTATGCAAGACTATTTGAGTAACTTTTTTTTTTTCTTGACAGCCCTTCATCCACATCCACATCCACGTTCACTGTATGGAAGAGATCAACTCTGATACTGTGCTAAACTTCTTTAGTGCTCCACAGAGTAAAAAGCCATATGGGTCTCAGAATGACAGAAAGGTGAGTAAATGATAACAGAATCTCATTTCAAACTATCATTTTACGTCTCAAAGATGACTGCGGTTATGAATGCGTCTCATAGAGGAGATATTAAACTCATCTTTCACCATCACGCCCTGCAACAAGCCTATAAGCACACACACACTGCTATTGACACACCGCAGATGGCTCTCACAGCTCTCTTGTCAGACTACTGGTGCATGTCCCGACCAACAGCACCGCAAATGAATATCAAATAACAAAATTAGAGCTGACATTCTGGATCATTTCAGCCTGTTTCACAGGACGCTGACTGCAATCTTATCTGACAATAACTAGGGAAACGATCTGGCTTCGCTTTACAGATGCTCCTCCGCCAGAGGTTTTCATAATATATCTCCCACGAGGAATAACTGTAATCTGTGTGTGTTAAATCAATGACTACACGACCTGAAGTGAAGGAGTTAAAATGACTCAAGTGTGGAAATCAATGCTTAAGTAATGACTTTACAACTACACTAAGTTATCTGTACAATTATTCACCACTGCGGACTCTTTTAAATGTTATTGTGTTACATGCCAAAGTGTATTTAACAGTGATATTTTTCTACTTGCTGCAGTATTCTATAATGTTTCCTATAATGTCTACTAGGACTTTTTTTAAATCTGGTCGATTTAATATCGATTCTCAAAAGCTGTGAATCGATTTTTTTTCTTTCAAATTTCCGCAAGCACTGAACATTTATTAACGTGAATTTTATTGCTACTACTATCCACTAGATGTCACTTTTCTTTTTACAAAGGGTGGATGTTACAACAGGGAGCATGTCGTTCATTTATTGCTTATTTGACTTGGCGGATACGGGTGTGTCGTAGAATTTAACATCACCTTCACATGAAAGGCAGCGGTTCCTATGATTGCAGCACTTCTTTTACAGCTAATTTTGTCAAATTTTGTTTGTTATACTGTATCTTAATGTAAAATAACCTGATCTGTTTCAATATACCCAAGTGTGTTTAAAGTTTAATATTCAGGTTTGTGGCTCTTCATTACATTTTTTAATTACATTTTGTAATTGTAATATTTACTGATCTTTTATAGAAAAAAATTAATTATTTGTATTAAATCTATAATCATTGACTTGAATTGAGAATCGAATCGAGAGCTTGTGAATCGAAATCGAATCGGAACATCAGAATCGATTCCCAGCCCCAAAGTCTACTCATAACAAAAATGATGTTATTGGTTCACCACTTGTATTCAAAGTTGTTTTGACTCTAAACATCTATTGACGGCATCTTTGCTTGCTTTTACTGTAATTTTGACTCATCGTGACAGTAATGCACTTCCAACGGGAGTCTTTGGGGCAAGACACTGCATTGCTAATAAACGTTGAAAAAACCTGTTTAGAAAAGCCACAAGATTTAAATATAATACGTGTGAAAATAAGACTAGTCTGAAGCCAGTCTTGTCATGGCCATTTACAACTGCTACACACTAAATTGGGTGTGACACAACTATCCACAAAGTACCGTTTACAAGGCCGCAGACACTCACCTGAGTAATGATGCTCTTGAGTTCCATCCATTCGACTTCCCATGATGCTTTAGCACGGGCAAACTGCTGCGTTAGCTCCTGCGAACTCTGACGCTCCTCGCGTAGCTCAGCGCTCAGATCTTGTAGCGCCACCTTCAGGTCGGACAGAGTACTGCCAAACCCGCTAGGCTGCTGAGGAAGCAACAGGAGATGACAGGTAATTACATTTATGTAGATGTGAAGGGGATACCAATCCAAAGTAGGCCTGTTCAACGATTAATCGAGATGAATTGCATCCAGATTAAAAAGTTTGTGTTTACATAAAATATGTCTGTGCACTGTGAATATTAATTTTGCACACAAACACATACATGTATATATTTAAGAAAAAGATAAAAATGAAAAAAAAATTATATATAATTTTAATTTAAACATATAAAACTATAAATGCAAATAAATTTACACGTGCAAATATTTCCTAAATATATACATCCATGTGTACGTGTTCATTTATACAAAATAAATATGCACAGATATATCTTATGTAAACACAAACATTTATTCAGGATGCGATTAATTGTTGAACGGTTTTCCTGTTGAATTTAGATACTTTTCCAATTCTGTGTTTTATAGGTTTAGCTCACCTTACATGACAATTCAATTGTTGTTTACTCACCCTTGTATATTATAAATCAGTATGCTGTTATTCTTCTGTGAAATATTATACTATGTAAACATCATATGGTTAAAACTACAATGCCTACACTATGCGTTGGTGACGCTAGACTTTTTGTTCGTGTTTGCATTCCTACGCATCCAAATGCTGCAAACCGGAAACGCAAGCTCATACAAGAGCGTTTTGCATTTCATCACATTCTAAAATTGAAGTCTGGTGAACTGTGAATTCAAATCACGTGAAGGCATATGACCAATAGAAGATCCATACATAACAGTGTGACCTTTTAAAAAAATCCTATATAGAGGAAACACTGATACTAGCAATATTGCACAAGACTCTCTCTACTAATTCTGCATAATCCTACTTTTGTAGAAGTGAATTCAGAAGTGGAGAGAAAACAGCACATGGATTTGGACCAATATCCGGGTGAGTTAGAATATTCACTCCTTTAACATACCAGCGGGCAGATTTTCTCTGCAAGGCTTTGCTCTTTGGGTGTAGGGTTGAGGGGTTGCTCCTCAGCAGCAGACATCTTGTTATCTCCATAGTGTGCTGACAGCCCATCTTCCTCGAGTAAGAGGCGGAGATCCTTGACACTATTAACCTGAAGGAACGTATTGGAGATGTATTTACATGATGCTTACAAAGCTCAAAAAGACCATCATTTCTCACAGAAGAACTCCATACCTCCAGAATATCCTTGCCCTCTGTGTCTAGTTTCTTGCCGAGTCTCCACTGTTTGAGAAGCCAGCGGAGTTTGAGGCTGATGAGGAGCAGGCTTTCTTTAAGCTGTAGGGACTCCTGCACCAGAAGGTTCCTCTCTTGACTCCACAGCTTCTGCTGCAGACCCGTCTGAAGGCTCAGACTTTGCAGCTGGAAGTCTCGATGCAGCAGGGCCTTCTGATGCTCTTCTTGAAGCTAGAAAGAGAAAACACCAAATACATTTGCCACATGTACATTTTAGTTATTCCAGTGGGGAAATGTTGCCAGTGTTGGTTCTGGACCAATAAACGTCCTGATGTCCTGCTTGGCGATGTCAAGGTTTTGTCCTATCTGGATGCTTGAATAATATTCGGGTGAGTTTCTTATTTTGCGTTTCTGGAGGATCTAAGTTAGCACAAAATGTGTCTGTCACCTGAGAAAGTTTGTGCGTGTCGCTGTCGCGCATGTCTCTCCTGCGACAACGCTTCCTTCGCGCCCTGTGCCTTCTCATTCGCCTCAGACAACAAAGCATGAAGCTCACCGACCTGCTCTGAGAGCTGAAGAAAAACATGAGAAAAGAGAGAAACAGAGAGAGATTAAGAAACTGGTACTTTATCTGCACAGTATTTTATATTAATACAAAAAACATGGCCAAAACAGTTTGAAAAGAATACTAGGATAATATAGTCATGTCTGTTACATGGCAAAGTGTGCAGAGAATATACACTTTATAGACAAAGGTATTAAGACGCCCCCTTCTAATAAACACGTTTATCTATTCCAGTAACAAAATCAAATATTACTGCTATACCATACAATACCGTATATAATATTTTTTTTCCATCTTTCTTGCAAGAGTTTAGGAAGACTCTTTTACTATTTTGAAATGATGACGTATGATGATGTCTACATAGTGTCTGTCCATTATTTGTCCTTTGGCATGTTTAACTGTGCCCTCACTACACAATTTTTACTCTGATTTTGCCATAGCAAAGAAATCCCCAGAACACACCCTCTTGGCCTCTAGTCTTTTGAGACAAAAATGCTTTTAATCCCAAGAGCCATCGGTCCAAACAGGATTCACATTGAGCGTGTCCTTGCCATAATGTAAGAGTCTAATTTTTTGTACTAAATTGCAGCCTGTAAAAATGCTGTCTGTTAAAATGTTTGGCAGGTTTTTGTAAAATGCTACAGGGTTGTTTGACACATTCAGGACACGTAAAGCATTCATCTCTGATTTAAAGCTCTGCATATGGAAGTGTTTTAATCACAATGTCCATATTTTCCACTAGCTTTAATTTACAGATTGAGCTTTATAAATTTGTGCCAATTTAATATATCACTGCAAAAATGGTCGTGCTAACTAAATGGCACCAAATTAAAGAGGAAAATAAATGATCCCTTAGTAATAGTAAGACAGCAGTGAACAGTACAAACATGTTAAATTCCATAATCAAAAGTCAGATTAGATTTACTATTGAACCATGAACTAAACCATATTTGCTAACATCTCTGCATGAGTGAGCAGATCTTGTTATATTTATGACTCTTTTATTTTAAGCCCATTTTTCACAGTCCATTTATGTTTTATTCAATATGCTTTGCTGTCATCACTTAAAACTCAGATTGCCCACAAAGCACAAGCTTTCGGTTTAGTCTCTGAGCTTTTCAATTTTTTATCACAGACGCACTTGTTGATCAATGAGGAATAAAGAAAACTGGAGACGCTGAAGTATGAAACAGTAAGAGAGCGATGCTAACAATTGCCTTTACTATAATAACCTCCCCAAACTGTTCTAAAGTTAAAATCTCATTAACATTCAAGACTCTGTGTGTGTGTAGATGGGTCTATTTGCAAGATGCTTGCCAGATAATATAATTATCTTTCAATAAGTTATGTAATTCAGTGTTTTTCTTTTACTGGATCTGTTCAGAACCTAGTGAGCTGCCGCATTGTCTGCTGGGTACACAGAATCCCAACATTTATTCAAAATTAAACTTTTCTAATCAATTTTCTATTCGTACTGTATCTAGATTCCATTTTGATTTATTGAAAAATGTTCGAGTTCATTGCAATGCATTCTGGGATTGTTTTAAGAATACCGTGATGCTGTGTTCAAGGGATAGTCCACCCAAAATGAAAATTTTGCCATGTAATACTCCTCCCTAAGTTGTTCCAAACCTTCAAAATGTATTTGTTTTGTTAAATAACAAAGAAAGATATTAAGAAAAATGTTAGCAACAATTTTTCAAAATGTAACATTTTGTCTTCAACAGATCAAAAAAATTATACAATTATTTGTCCTACTATGGTAGCCAGTGGTGCCTCAGAAATGACAGTTGCTAACATTTTTTCAAATATCTTTCTTTATGTTCATCAGAACAAAGTCATTTATACGTTTGGAATAAATTGAGGGTGAGTAAATGAAGACAGAATTTTCATTTTTGGGTGGAGTATCCCTTTAAATGAAGTTTAAGGATGTATCAATTGTTAGACACTGTTTGAAACATTTATTGTGTCTGTAGCACACATATGATCATGAAAACTGCTCGCTATGGTTACTAAAGCTATTGAATATAAAATGGTAGAGATAAGACAATAGCGGACTTGTTTTTGAGCATTTAAGTGTCTCACCAGATCAGCGTTGGTTCCCTGTTTGGAGTCTGTCTCCTCATCCCTGTTGCTGTCTTTCTCCTCTGCTTTGCATGGGTGAACTTTGCCCTCACAGTCTGGCTGGTCTCTAGAGTCGGGCTGTTGCATGCATGCATGGGCAAGTTAATGAAGGAAAAAAACAACAATAAAAAAAGAGCATGACAGAGGACAGACAACATCAAGAGAAATATGGTGAAGGAATTGAAAAGGTGAGGTGGTGTAGTGTGGGTACATAAGACATTCGATAGACATTTGACAAAATGAGACATTTAAAATGAACACTCAGAAAACTGCTCCAGCAAATAATAAGCTCACAGGACATAGAAAAGTATGTATAGGAGAAACAGTTTGGTCATCGTGGCGTTAGACAAAACGCCGAAGAGAAACAAAACAATGAGGAGTGAAAGCATCATCTTTGATTGGAGGAGAAAACAGGAAGAGAGAGAAAAAATGAAAAAGGAACAAATGTAGCAGCGACCGCAGGTGAAAGAAAGAAGAGAAGGAGGAAGGGAAGAGTCTGTAGATTGGCTCTCAATAGTTAGGCCTCTAATGGAGTCTAGTTAAATAATGGTGGACTATAGCTCACTTAACATATACACAATGTTCTATGAAAAAACAAAATGGTTAAACTAAAATCGACAAACACCCTTAGGTGTCAAAGGGACAGTTCACCCAAAAATGAATATTCTGTCATCATCTTAGGTTGTTCCAAACCTGTATTCATTTCTTTGTTCTACTAAACACAAAAGAAGATGGGTTACTACTATGGCGGTAAATAGGGGAATGAGAACTGTTTGGTTACTGACATTCTTACAAATATCTTCCTTTGTGTTTAGCAGAACGAAGATATTTATACTGGTTTATAACAATCTGAGGGTAAGTGAATGATGACAGAATTTTCACTTTGGGGTGAACTATCCCTTTAACACATGAGCTTTTTGTCCTTAACATAATAACTGATATAAAGATTTATTTAATGATAGTTTCCGATGTTTGTGTGAGATGCTTGCCCATGCAAAACTCACTACCATGATGTTAGGCTTTGCTTTGTGTTGCTATTTGGTTGGTAAGGTGTTCTTAAAGATTTTCATGAACATTCATCAAGGGATAGTTCACCCAAACATTTTTATGATTTAACTATTTATTCACCCTCATGTCATTCCAAACCTGTTTGAAATTATTTCCTCTGCAGAACACAAAAGAAGATATTTTGAAGAATGTTGGTAGCTGAACAACATTGGCACCCATTGACTTCCATTACATGGACACAAAACCACTGAGACATTTCTTAAAATATCTTTTTTTGTGTTCCACGGAAGAAAGATTCCTACAGTTTTTGATCAACATGAGGGTAAACACATGATGACAGAATGTTTTTTTTGAAACACCAACCCTTTTAAGTATGATTTGAATGGGATTTCACTACCAACTGTATCAGCAAGGTGAAAATTAACATCCTAATGAGATTTGTCTTATTTTAATCCGGAAATAAAATGCTTACCCAATACAACAGTAAATCAACTTGGACACTTACCACAGGCCTTAGAGCCAAATTGCAGAGTTCTTTTTCAATATATCGATCAAATCCATTAGAGGCCTAATTGTTATCCACTATACGGCTTTAAAATGCACTACGAGCATGCATTGTTAAAGCGGTCGGCAAAACATTTGAAGGAAAAGGGCAGTGTTAAATTCAACTCTATGATCTACCAAGCCAAGCAACAAAAATAAAATTTCCAAATGAACATCGAAATGAAAAGGATAGAAAAAAATGGGATAGAAAAATACTGAATGAGAATATACCTTCAGTAGGGCTGTGATTTGGTCAACTTGACCATCTGTCGGGTCCCCTGACTCCGACAACACATGCATTTGGGATATCCCTTCCAAACGCTCTGTCTCAGGACACTGATCCAATTTGTCCACCCTCTCGCTGAGGGCGTGCAGCTGAGCCTGAAGAGACTGCAGTCGACCATGAAGAGCCTCCATCAGAGGCAGCGTTGAACCCTGGATCTGGCTTTTCTCCAGCAGAACTGGTTCTGCAGACTCATTGGATGTGATCTTACGATAAATAGTGGTGTCGGGCGATGTCAAAAGCTGAATGGCTGAGGTAACGACTTGCGCCTGGTCGCGGATAGCGAGAAGGTCTTTGATGCTGAGGCACTCGGAAGTATGAATATGACTCGATCCTGAAACTTTCTGATTCTTCTCCTCCAGAATATCGATCTGCTCATCTCCCACCGGCCCTTCACGGTGTGCCTGGCTCGGGATGCACTCGGCAGAGTCCCCCGCTTCGGCATCCGTCTCCAGTGCCGGGCGTCTGGAGCCCTGGTTGGAGGCCAAGTCGCACCGTTGGAGGTTGGAAAGAAGCACTCGGTTCTCGTACTGGAGTTTCTTTACTTTTCCATTCAGCTCTGCGATCTGCAGCCTGGCAGTTAGCAACTCTTTATTGGTGGCTTCATTTAGACACGATCCTTCATCTACAGCAGCATCGTGAATGATTGTGGGTGAAGTGATGGATGCGGGTGACGGCTCTATCTCGGTAACAACAGGAAGTTCAGATTTGTAGTGATTGAGCTCGTTCATCAAGAGCTTGTTCTGTTCTTCCATTTCGATCAGGGACCGCCGCAGCAGATCTGCCTCTTCTTCCACAAACTGCAGGTGTCGTTGCAGCTCCATCACATTCTCAGATGACGAGGAAAGCAGCGGGTGACTTGCAACCCCACCCGGAGGCTCTTGGATCTTCATATCGTCCATTTCGGCACGGAGTCCACGGTTTTCCACCTCCAGCTCTACGATTCGACGGCTCAGAAGGTTTGCTTCCTCTTCTACCAGTTTCAGATGAACTTTGACCTCCGCCTCACGGGTGTGAGGGGAGTCGGCAACCTCTTTGACCGTAAGCGAAGCGTCGACTTCGCCGTAGACAGAACGATACTTTGCCAACTCTTCCTTCATGGCCTCATTGTCTTTCACCATTTTGGTGAGTTTCTTGCACATGAGAGCTGACTCTTCCTTGGCGAAGTGAAGCTGACATTTTAGGTCTGAACTGTCTTCTGGAGGCTAAATGAGGACATTGATGGAAATTAGACGTGCATGACGTTGTCGTTTTCAATGACAAAGTGCGTTCTATTTATACCCTGTTTTTATGAGCAAACAGCCAACGCCCAATCTGCTAATGTTGTTGTTAATGGTAAAACCGTGAGGAAAATGTTCTCATTAAGTTTTCAACAGTCTGGCCTGACTGACACCACAAAACATAATCGTTCTCATTAAAATCATATTGTCTACAATCATTTCCAAAGCTAAGTCTTATTTTCGGTGTGCTGGAGCGTCACTCCAGACAATTTATTTATGAAATAAAATGCTTTAATTTGTATCTAATGCATAAAATCGATTGCTAGAATTATAATTCTTAAGACGCAGCAAATCCAGCTTGTAAATGCATAGAAACGTTGAATTAAATTACTTTAGAAGGTAGAATGTGCTCTCAAAACACAAATATAAAGCCATGATCTTCTATATTTGTTTGTATACATATACAATAACCGTTAAAGATTGATAAAAGCTATTTTCGCAAATATCGGCCGATAGTTTAAAAACAGCCAATGATCAGGGCTGATATAAACTGCCAATCAAAAGAGGACAGAAAAATGCAATGCATTTGTGCTCTGGATATAGAAAATGTTAAGAAACATCACCAGTTTGATGTTCAATGTTAATTGTCATTATATTAATTAATAACATACAGAAAGTAAAAAAATATAAATTTCATCTTCAGAATCGATATCGGCTCTAAATAATCGTCTATCGGTATCGGTGGAGAAATGTAGTATTGGTGTATTTCTAGTAGTAACATTTAGTTGCAAAAAAAGGCGATGAAGAAGATGAAGAAAATCAATTTAACTTACACCTTTCATGTCTGATGGGATAATAGCCAAGGGTTTATATACTGAACCTTGTGTGATGTACAGATAAATTCTGTACTTGTACAGTTCATTATATCACAACAAGCTGCAAAATGAAGGCATTGAGTGTAGTAGGTGCTGTATATCTTACCAGAGGCGATGCTTTTTTATCAGGTTTGTTATTTGGCCTGGCTCCTCTCTTCTTCAAGTTCTACAAGAAAAAGGAAAATATGTGAAATTAATTAAAATGTGTACAGAAAAAAAGAGAGACACCGACATAAATCCTTTATCTACACACTACACATCCATAAATCATAATTTAGCCGGAAATTGGGGGGAAATAAACATAACTGTGCAGTGTAAGAGATATTACAACTGCAAAGAAAGTAACGGCATAATAAAATACGTTTTAAGATCATTTAACCATCAGAGAAATAATAAAGCTGATAGCTGGATGCTGGATGCTGATTGGTCAATAAAGTGTTATAGTTATATTAATCAAGACATGCACATCACTTATTCGGGGTGACTAAGAGTAAGGCTAGGCCTGTATTATTTCTTTACTTAACTCTAAATTACCTGATTTTATTCAAGTAAAAATATTATGAAATAATACTGAATCAACTCGACTATTATAAGATACAGCAAAAAAAGGTAGTAAATATTAAAATGGTTAACAATTCTGCCCAACCACAATTTTACAGTGTAGCAAAAGAATATCTTTAATTTGCTTAATTGTTTTTTTATTTAGTAATTATAAAAATAAGATGCTTGAGGAAATGTATTATTATAAATCACTGCAGGTGTGCTTTACAACCTGTAACACATATATTTACACTATAGACATCTTAAAGCACAAATAAGAGGCCTCACATCACAGCAAACTCAATCTTTTCCATGTAATTGCGTGTTTGTGTTCATCTACAAATCTAACATGAAGGGGTTAACAAGTCTAAACTGCAGTGTGAAGTCCAATTTAAACCTCCCTGTCGTATGTGGGCTGACAGAATAGTCCACTTTCACAGCAAAGCAGCTTTTAATAGCATTACACTTGGTTAAAATCAATATATTTGTGCTGAAAGAAAATGGAAGTATCGACTTGGTGTATCGACCAACTTTGTACCACAAATTTTTAATTAATGCATTTTGCTGAGACTGTGGAGAAGAATTCTAGACACAATGACATTTATTCTTAGTTTCACTTAAAATAACATTTAAAGTAAATGCTCATGTACACTCTATTGGCTCTACATGCATTTAAACCGTCTGTTTTCTGTCTATGATCTCACACTTTTTTGTGTTTGCTGTTCTGACCGCCATCCACCACACAAGGCTGATGCAACCAGCTAGACTTTATAATGCAATGGGTATGTGTCTCCAACACTCTCTCTCTCTCTCTCTCTCTCTCTCTCTTTCTCTCACTCTCTTTCACAGACACACACAATTTCAGATGTGCAGACAAGAAAAATATACCAAGGCTCATATAAATAGCCCAATTTACAAACCCTAAGTTAGTCATCGGCATGCCAATAACTTTAAGTGGGGAATTGTAAGAACCTTAGTCGGACCCTTGTGCAATAATATCCACAATATGTGCAATTTTATGATACAACCATATAAAAAAAAAATAGTTTACCTTGTACCTAAATGGCTTTGTGTGTTTTTGTTTTTTTTTGCTTGCCATGTGGTGACACGTTAAATCGCATTAAGCCACCAAACAAAAGTATGATTCTTCACATTTTTATGCACATGTTCTTCACAAGTTGCGCACAGGATTTTGTGTGTATTTTATATCTATATCACTACATCATTTTGCTTGGCAAACACACGGTGCACTTCTTACCCACGTAGTCTGTCATTTGATTCCTGCATTGCTCAGCAGCTACCTGAATTTCAACACCATGAAACCTAATGCGGGTACAGAAACCTGAACACACACACACACAATATCCTAATCTTGTTCTCGCTCGTCCCTTATGAAACACACTCCTACTCCACCACAGGATGTCCAGGAATCTGATGATGTCATGGATAAAAAAGTACTTCAGTATTAAACAATGAGCTTTAAACTTATTACAGTAAGAAACAATAGAACCTCATTTCTCTCTCTTTTTAATTCCACCTATTAGATTGAATTATGAAGACATGAGTTAATGGAGTGTGTATAATTGAGAGGCTCTTGGTGTTATGCTCTACCTCACACACTTTATTCCTCCGAGAACAAATGACAGCGATGAGGGTACTGTCTGTTGCATAAGACAGACCCAGAATAGACACTGGACACTGTGAGCCTACATGCAGAGACATATCCGTTTAGACTGGATAAATGAGGTCTCTTTAGGTTCACTAAAGATGACATCTAATATAAGATGTATTCCAAATCTGCACATGACTTTTTATTCTATAGAACACAAAAGTCCATTTTTGTTTAGGTATATATAGTTTTGTGTTCATACAATGGAAGGGTTCAGCGTTGTTTTGTTCTGAACGTTCTTCTTCTTTTGTGTTCTGCATAGGAAAGAAAGCCGTGCATTATAACCCATCTTTTATTTAGTCTAACAAAAGACTGAACTCTTTCTGTTGATGTCTATAGAGGTTCCACTTCAATCTTTCACACCCCAAATATCTCCAGAGACAGAATCGATTCCTACATACAAAGATAGAAAGTCACAAATAGAGAAACTATCGAGGAATGAGACACATGGATAGATTATCTATTCTGACAAGTGTAGACAAATCCATGACATGCGAAGAACGTACAATGGTGAGGAGAGAGGAGTCTGTGTTCACAATAGCATGACACCATACTACACTTACATTTCTGCAATATATTGCGGATGCATAGTATGCAAGATTTTTATACATAAATAAAATGTGCACAATATAGTAAAGCACATTGAGCTAAATACTGTATCCCATAATGCAATGCGCCCGGGTTCTAGTGTGATGAGTGCACAAAAAATAACAAAGTTACAAAGAATCAAGCTTTTAAACATTTCGACTATGAGTATCACAATATAATGGTATTGACAATAAATGTGATATATTCAAAATCATGATCAGTGATATTGTGATAGTTGTACACATATGATAATATAATAATAAATAATTCGGCACCTATAGAAAAATCAGACCTATCGGTTTCATCAGATACATGCGCCTGGCCTGAAATGAACTTCCGGTCTGTGTTTGTTGATCGGCCTGGCTAATGGCTAATAATAGCCTATTACAATTTATATTCATATTTATTGTATAATAATTGTATTAAATTCACACTTTGTTGAATTTTATTGTATATTCATTTTATTAAATAAACAATTAGTTGAATGGGTCGTGTAACTTTGTCGCATTTAAGTTTATCCAAGTAATGTTTTTTCTACTGGTAACCCAAAATAGTACTGACAAGACATACTTTTACCTTGCTAGCTATTGTAATTTACCTGGTATTTCTTTGGCTTGTATGAGAAATAATCTACAGGGAATCTTTTCTCTGCGGATGTTTACCGGAAGTTAAATTTGGGCCATAAAAGCGCACCCGCACAGTAATGTTTATGTTGTTGCTTTAAATCCATCTATAAAGCCTTAGAAGCCACAATGGTTAAAAACTCTCTCTATGCCTCCCTGCACTCCATTTAACGGTATGAATCATTTGCTAAAAAGAAGAAACACACAAAATAAGTGTAGGCTGATAGCATTTTCATGGGGGGAAGTGCAATTGATGTTTTGATAATATTGTTATCGCGAAACATTTTGGCCATTATAATCGTGTAGTAAAAAACTGATTTGAGCACAAAATTAGATTAAAAAACGCAACATGACTTTTCCTCACTCGCTGAAATATGAGGTCATGTGACAACAATACTTAGTAACAATTGCTATTCACAACGAATTCTGTTTTACACGGTATTTTTAGAAGACGCTACACAGTGTGTACACCAGAGTATTTAGTGAGCAGTAAACTATTACTTTCTTTTCCAAACACAGAAACAGTTAAAGAGAGATGCTGTTTTAAATTCATATTCGCATGGTATGTTTTTTTCACGATTCCCAGACTGCAGTGACATAAGTCCCAGACTATAATGGGTTCCCATGACGACAGCTTTTGTGAGCAGTTCCTCTGTAGCGCTCAATGGAACAAATTAATGAATAAATGGGGGGAGGAAGTTTGTGGAAGAAAACAGGAAGTCACGTCCTTATAAAGCTTTCCGATAAGAAACCTCTATCAAACACGCAAAACGACCACAAGTAAATGACCAGATTTTCCCTTTTACCTCTTTTAATAATTGTGCTGAAATACTGGGAAGCGGATCATTTGCATTTTTCCTAAAGGATCTGAATAGCAACTGAGTACCTGCAGGTGGTACGTAATATTTAGCACAGCAAAGATCTTGCACAAATTGTAACATCTCTGTACGACATCCTCTCGGCCCACTCCATTTGGAAATGAGATATTCTGTTTCTTTGATCCTAGGCAACAGTATGTTTATTAGTTCACAACAGCAGGATGACAGCAATGAAAAACACAGATGTGTGAAAAATCTCTCAAAACCTCCACCCCTCTATTTCCACATTCTCTTCCAACCTTGAGCCCTACAGTGTAGCTTTTCTACCCATCTAACCTGAAGACATTATTACGGAGAATGCAAAAAACGCAAAAGAACCATATGATAAGATGTGCTGTGATTGAGGGATACATGTTGGCACATTACAGCATTTGCCTTCAGCAAGTCTCACAGTTCCGCAGAAAGACATATGCTCCTGTCCAGGCGCGAGCGGGATGCTTTCTTAACATGCTTATCAGAATGGAGTGTTAATTAGAACTGGGAAACACTTTTATAATTACACATGAAGCCCTGAGGCCCATGAGAGAAAAGGCAGATTCAGTTTCAGCGTGACATAGCTGGAAGTAACTGATGATGGATGGATACTGTTCAATAATGGGGACAATTATTAATAAAACTAAATTAGTGCACCAATGAAAGATAAACTTTAGAGAGATAGACACAACAAAGCAGTGCCACTTGTGTTAATAGTTCATCCAAAAATAAAAATGTACTGATTATTTATCTCTCTCTGCAACACGATAAATTGAGATGTAGCGTATTACAGGTCTGATCTGCCTCTTAGTTTCCTTTAGGCTTGGGATGGAAGGTACATCTCTATGTACAAGCTTCTGTGGTTCATCATTTGTGCACCTTCTTCTTTCTCCCTTTGTCTCGGGCACGCGGTGCTGTTGCCTCCGTCTGTCCAAATGTCATTTATTTCATCATTTATATGCCACAAGTGAAGCAGTTTACGAAACACTGCTGACCTAACCATCATGTGAATCTGTTCGCTATGCCACCTGAATATGAAAAGATAAGTGGTGTAAATCGCTCCAGTAGTGAGCACAGGGTAATTGCTCCCAGGTGTGGTCCAATCACATTTAACTCCAACCGCCTGTTTCTGATAAACACCACTGATTCAGCAATGAAACGCTGTTTTTGTACGTTTGGGATATATTGGACGGTCTGTGGGTTTCAATGGAAATTGTGTCAGAACATATGGCTTTATCAGACTGATATAGACGATTTTACACAAGTGAATGTTTAAACCAAACCATTCCATGTTCTGCCAAAGCATGCATTCCCGCATGGACATTTTTGTCCATTTTGAACCCAAGTGTGAGTTTTTTTAAACTGATGCACATTATAGGAATACTTCACCCAAAAATGAGAATTCTGTCTTCATTTACTCAACTTCGAGTTGTTCCAAATGTGTATACATTTCTTTGTTCTCATGAACACAGAGAAAGATGTTTGGATTAATGCATATAACCAGACAGATTTTGCCCCCCATTGACTCCCATAGTAGGAAAAAATACAATGGTAGTCAAAAGTGCCCCAGAACTGTTTGCTTTCCTACATTCTTCAAAATGTCTTCTTTTGTGTTCAACAGAACAAAGTAATTTGTCCTACTATGGGAGTCAATGGGTGTTGAGATCTGTCTGGTTATAAGCATTATATCAAATATCTTTCTCTGTGTTCATCAGAACAAAGATATTTGGAACTTGAAGGTGAGTAAATCTCATCTTTGGGTGAAGTATCACTTTAAACGTACCTGTACCATCAGCATGTGTGCCAGACCACAAACTAACAACAAATAAACACACAGAGACATAGCGTATAGCTGTATACGTAAAGATTTTGTATCATATCTGTGTTTCGTTTATTATAATCCGGCGTTTTGGGAGCCTGAAACCGCTATTTTTTAAACCGGGTCCCAGAGTGGATGAATCTGAAAACGCCACCCTTGCGTTTTCGTGTGTACAGCCGATCCGTATATTTTCTGAAACGCTGATGTCATCACCCCAGCGCGCAATTTTTTGCACATGCTCCAAGTCTTCTTCTCCATTTTTAGTGTATCTCTGTGGCAGAATTACAGCGCCACATACTAATTTGGCATGTACATCCTTCTAAATCGTTTCAGTGGTTCCGTGTGTACGCAAATATTTCTTGAGACGACGCCGTGAAAAGGAAGAAAAAGATTGGATAGGGAAAGCTCTTGCTTAGTGTGGATGTGGCCTAAGTGATATAAGTGATATCAAAAAATATCATGATAACATAGTGAAAACGTCTAAGCATAGAAAACTGGTCTTTCCGGTAAAAAAACAATTTGGTCGCTGGCTTACACAACTGATATCAGAACATATCATAATGACATATTGTGATATCATATCCTGAAAATGTCCCATTTACATCATAAATAAATATAAATTGTAATCTAATTCTGGATATAGACATTAATTCCCAACATTTATATTTATAAGAAATGACTCTACACTAGGGATGTTTCAGTAATGTCAATGTCACCGTGATATTAATAACTGTGATTAATGATAATATGGTAATATTACACATAAGATAATCCTAAATGATCCTTCGCAAATACATGATTTGAAACACAGTAAGTGACGACTTTCCACCTATTGGCCAAAAATGTGAAAACAAAAAATAATTTTAGAAAAACAACATACAGTACATTGTGATAATATCGTCATTGTGATTTCTTTTTTGTCAATGTTTAGTGAAAATCTGATATTGTGACAGCCCAAATCTAAACCAATCACATTTAGACACATTTAAGACCCTCCCTAAACCCGTCCTAAGAAACCAAGGATTTAGATTATGGAATATCTGTCCACGTTTATTGCCTGTAAAACAGAGTAAAACATCCACATCAGATACTAACTGAATTCACCTCCCCACAGCCACATAAACTAAACTGCTCTCTGTCTTCGTATCCTCGTCTTTCTCTCTCACATGAACTCAATCAGAGAGCCGTGTGCTCAATAAAGAGAACAGCGAGCACTTGACGCTCATTAGCCTGTCAGGTTGTGAGCCGTATGCACCCTGGCAGATGAAAAACCCTCCAAACATTCCTCTCATTGCTCACTTTGTTCTCTCATTCGTTGTAAGGACATCATTTGGCATTCAGAGCGGGAGGACGCGCTTGGAGGAGGTGTTTGGAATTTGCGGAAAATGATTGAAATGAGTCAAATTCCTCTTGCGTGGCTAACAAAGAATGAAGATGTCCATTTTTATTCTGTCTTGTTCAAAAAGCGTTGGTATTATGGAGGGGTTTGTAGACGTCTGACTGGTCTGTATTCTGTATAGGAATTCTGAATCCCTCTACACTATTCAGAGCTTATACTGCACAGATTTAGCAGACGCTTTTATCCAAAGCGATTTAAAAAGGTGAGGGCATCGTTAATATATAAAAAAACAGAGTTCCATTGTAGAAAACGTTGCTTGTATATTGTTAAAAAGTATAGGCTTAGTTTCTGCTGACGGTTTCATTTCAGGCTTTTGGTCTACATTGATAAGATGGTCAGGTCACTGGGCTGTAGTAATAAACCCATTTGGCAGTAGAGAAATGCTGAAGATGTAATTCTGATGTGATTAAGTGATCAATCTCACTTCTCACCCCATTATTGCTAAAACAGCAGATACCGACCCTAATCGCACTTTACACAAAGGGCGCTTCCCCAAAGAAATTAAAAAGCTGTCTTTAATGACCCCTTCACGTTTTTAAAATAACTAATAAATCTATATTTCACCCTGTTTTGAATCAGCTCAAATAAAAGAACAACCTCTTATAAACAACCCCTTTCTTCAAGGTGTGAGCAGTAAATGAACATTGATGGTTGGTCTCATGCGACGGTGATGAAGCGTGGCGTATTATCTACGCTCTATATAAATCAATGTCTAATGCATGCATACACTCCTGTGAGGCTCTCTGTGTGTATTAGTTGATACAGTTTATGGACGTGGGGATCTTAGGAGCATGGATGTGAAAAGATGGCTTATGTAAGTGTTGTATCATACACAAAATCGAAGCAATCTGATTAGGGAGAAAGCAGAGGATTTGAGCCAACCAATTAGCTTCACCTTAGAGACCCGTGAATTCTATTAGAGGGCAGGAGGTGCTAGTGAACAAATAAAATGAAAAAAAACCCACTAACCTTCTCTCTTTCTCTCAACAGGTAGTGGTCTGGCTTTTGTTGGAACCAGTAACTTTGTATTGGCACCTACTGCATTATTGCTCCTGTATGACATATCGCTTATTGCTTCCTAAACTCTTCGTAAGTCCCTTTGGATAAAAGCGTCTGCTAAATGACTAAACGTAACCGCTTCAAATTCAACACAATTTCACGGCAAATCGTAGCTATTTTACGAGGTGGCTAATTCGTATGAATTCGTACAATCTCATTGATACGTTTTAGTACGACTTGCTTTCATGTCAGTGACGTTAGGTTTAGTGGTGGGTTTTCAGTATTGCGTTTTTCTTAAAATTGTACGATTTACATTTTATGAATTGATACGAATTTGCTGTCAGATTACACCCGTTTTTGGTTCGATTTGTGTTTCGTAGGGTGTCGTTGTGATGTCGTTGTGACTGACCCTCTGTCTGCGACGCTTTACGACGTCCTGACATAAAGACTAGCATGTTTATTTTTTCCTTGTTGTTCACGATGGGTTCTGTCACAGCCAATAGGAGAACAGATGCTCTTCTGTGCACAGCTTTCAAACATGGCACAACAAAAGAAAAACTACGATTTTCCGCATTTGTTTACGCTCTAGTTTGTAGAAATCACTCGCTGGTTCCGCCTTCCTCGATGACATCACAAACATCATAAAGTCTACTCAGCTGGAACCTATATTGTCAATGACATGACAAGAATTTCAAAATCGCATTATCTGTCAAAAAAATTGCGTAAATAATTGTGAGCCTCATATTACATTTTGATGAATAGTTGCGAACACAAACATTTTTTGCTGATTAATCTTACAAAACAACACCAAGGACAAGAAGACGATTGACACAACAAACATTTATAAATATGCCGTATATAATCTTGTCATGAGCTTTTAGACAGCTGAGCTCGGCTGGTTTCCACAGTCACAATCTTAACACATGACATGCTGCTGTTCAGTTAATGGAGCTTGTGTTGTACGTATCCAGGAGACAATACAATTAGATCAGCATTAAAACCACAAATAGAACAGCCAGTTGCTGTACACCAGGTCTGTGTTTCGTATGTATTCGTCAGGTTTACAAATGGCCAGCGAGAAGTGCAGCATTGTTGTCAACAAATCGAATAACCGCTGAGATCAGCGCATTACGTATTTCATGTGTGTGTGTGTGTGTGTGTTTAAGAGCTTAAGACCCCAGCATGATAAATCAAACACACATTTCCCTTTCTGCTCTTCGTCTTCTGTCAGTTCCATACAACGCTGAGCTCCATAATAAGAGAAGCAGCTTCTGGCATATTCATTCCCTTCCTAACATCCTCCTATTGTTTGTTTTGCTTGTGTCATTTGTTCAGCCATGTAATTTTCAAGTAAAAGCTGTCTGAGATAACACGCTCCCTGTCTAATATGACACACAGAGCTAATAGGTGGAGACACAGAGATGTTAAGGTTATGACATCAGAGCCTCGATGTTTTAGACAAATAATGATTGAATTGTGCACACCGAGATACAAATAAGTACGAAGACTAACATCTTTTGATCAAGAGGAACAACATTCCGGTCAAACAGTCTCAGACAGGGGCCAAATTTAGCACCCAACAAATGTGAGTGAAAACTGGCTTTGGTATGTAAATAAAATGGAGTTGCTCACCAGATGGCAACTTAATAAGGAACTGTAACATAAATAACCCAATACCATGTTTATTGAGTTAAACCCTAAAATTAAATAAACCCTAAAACCTGAGGACCACCAAGCATGACCTGACTAAATCACTGCACATCCACCACCCCAACCCAGACATCTGATCCCAACTGACTGTCAAAACGTATAAGCATTGACATCCAGGAGCCTTTTACAAAATCGCTTTCCTCGACCAACATGTCCCGCTGGGTCTGATGATCAAAAATAACTCTCATCAGATAAAGGGCACAAAAAAGATGATTTCATGAATGACACGAAGCAGCAGTCAGAGGTGCATGTTAGATCAGTCGATGTGTCGAGTTCACCACCGACAGGCATCAAATACTCATTATACTGATTTAGTTTTCGAAAATCATTTTAGCTGATATTACTTAGAGATGTCAGGGCTGTCTACTGACCAACATACTGTGCCCCAAAGCTTGTTTGCATGAACAAAGTATGTTTTGCATGCTTGAGTCTTACATATCTCATGTACATTAACCCATTTCTTGTGTTTCGTGCAAACCTTTACTGGAGCATGAAATCGCCTCTCACTCCCTGAGGAAAGAACCCATGTCTGCATGTGGATGTGTGTCACATTAAGCAAGGCTCTGGCTGGATCTGTGATGCTGGGATGTTACAGGTTTTACAGGTTATTAGTTTCCTCAGGCAAGCATCAATATTGTTATCGCTTACATCATTTTTCTAGGAGATCAGAACAGTAGAACCGAATATTTGTGCACCCAGTACACAGCAATGCCCTGGCCCAAGTGGCTTTTGCCTTAACAAGTGTCCCATTTTCTTCATAAAAATCTAGTTCTGCACTATATGTTTGTATTTGACCGTATTATTTCTTTATTTTTTTGTTCTCTGTCTTTCTCATCACGTTCCAAATCAGGACAAAACATCTACTTTCAGCAAGTGCTTTGATGCCGTACAGAACAGGCAGCACAATAAACTGCAAACACAGCTGACAAGCCTCCTCAGAAACAAGCAGCTATTCTGCCTTCATGTACCGTAGCTCTGCCCTACTTTGTGTTATTCAGAGCAATGTAAATATTAGATTCAATGCAAACATGGGGATCGTGATGGTCTGTGTAGTCTGTACATACAGTATATGGCCAAATTCTTAATCCAGTTCTGCAGTTCTTTGGTTTTTACTTTTTTGTACTGTTTTTTTTAATGTAATTGACTAAATACATTTATTGGAGACAGTCTCATGACACACTATACACAAGATAAAACAACACCAACAAAAAGTACCATGTATTTACAGCCATGGGGGAAAAATGAAGAGTGACCATTCCAAAGTTTCATTTAATCAGCATTTCTAGAGACATTGCCGCCATTTTAGTCCAGTGTCTCTTGAATTTCGACAAAATCTAACCTCAGTAGAGACGTGAAGTCATCCAACAGCAATGTGAAAGACTGATGGCAAGACACATGCTTGTAACATAAAAAAATTGCTTTAGCACTTTTTTAGAAACAATGTTTTTATTTGAAATTTGTGAGAAATGGTGTTAGTAGTTCACAGAATAAAAAAAAAATGATAATTTTAACTAAACACACATATAAATAGTAAATAAAGAAAAACTGAAAATTATTTGAAGTGGTCTCTTAATTTTTTCACAGATGTATTTTGTTAGTTAAATAAATACTCTAGTAAGTATACAAAGAGTGCTGGTAGCCCCGTACTGTAAAGTGCAACCATAAATTCTTTGTCCAGCAATGACACGGCGGATTTATCTGGAAACAGTGTCTTATTTACATTTACATTTATGCATTTGGCAGACTCTTACCACTGAGCTACAGGAAAGCCTTTAATAAAGCCTGTGAGCTTTATAAAACCTCACGGGCTGTTTTTACTAACCTGTGACTGTTCTTGTAACCATCAAATATCCCATGAGTCACCTATGACTATTGGTCAGCACTGCATTGCTCTAGTTCTGAGAGAATATGTACTAGCGTACCAGTTTAATACCAACATGCATTCCTGAAATGTTCAGGATCTTCCCAGAATATCAAAAAAATATTCTGGAATCCTCAAAACTTTCAGTTTCTTTTTTTTGTTGCGCATTGAGCGAGGGCTTTAAAGTTTAAATAGCCGTGATGCATTACACTGCTGGCTGTGACTGTGCTATGACTGGCGAGTGTTTGTTTCCATCTGAGATGAGAGTGAGCTATTGAACACAGCCCCATTGACCCTGAACTTCCTTCCTTTCTCAGGGTTTCCCCCTCAGAGCAAAACAAAGATACAGGCTTCCTGAAAAATATAAATAAAGATCCAGTCAGTCTCACAGGACCGCTTCCCTTTAACAGTCAAGAAGCTTCAAAGACTGAAGTGCTTTAGGTCAGCAAACAAGCAGTAGAGAATTCATGATATACATATCAAGCTGTTTTACTTAGAGCACTAAATCATACCCGCAAAGCTGTGCATATCTCAAATGACAAGAAAATGTAAAAAAGGAAGGCAAAAGATAGAAAAAAGCCAGTTTTCAAACACCTGATTCTTATAAGGAAGCCCCTCCACAGTGAGACCACCATCAGAAGCTCGTAAACACACGAACACACCCTCTGACATCAAAACACACGTGCACCTAATCACCCGTGAGACTTTACAGCTGCTGTAGTACAGATCGATACAGATCGTGTGTTAAATGAAGAACAGACAGAGGCAGAAAGTAAATACAAGTGGACAGAGAATCAAAGGCTTGTGGGAAAGGAAAATAAACCGTTTTGGAGGTAGGCCGAAAGAAGTGGAGCGTTTATTTTTGTGCAAGAAGGGAATAAACATAGTCAACGTTAAATTTAACGTAATTATTTAATACTTTACTTATTTTTTCTTAATCTGATATATTTTCTATATTCATTTTTATAATAAAGAGCATGCTAAATGACTAAATGCACATATGCGTGGAAAGTGACCCAGGAAAGTGTATTAAGAGAGTTACCCGAGTCAACATTGGTTTGACATTCATTTTTCTTCATTGCATTCCTGTTATGTGTCAGTATTGATCTAACCGTCATCTATCATATTTCGTAATATCTAAATATTCTGCAACAAATGTTCTCTGCTAAACAACCAATCTTAACATCATCCACTCTTTCTCTTCTTCTGTTGCATGTCTTTACAAGACTGTCCGTGATGATTCATCTCTTTTCTTCTTTAAGTAATAATTTGTGTGGCTTTTCATCACTTCGGTAAAGTATGAACGGTGTAGGGTTTGTTTTTCTTAAAAGCATCCTGTGGGTGTGTATTATCTGAAAGGTGACAAATTCAGACTCAAGAGTACAGACATACATTTGTGTTATATTTCCTTTGTGATTATCTTACCCATACAGTGTGTGCGTTTACTAAACTGTATTTGTTTTATTTAGCTTAATCTGTATTTTTAGTGAACTGCAGTCTGTGATGTGGCACTCTCTGTGAGTACCATGAGCACAGAAGAAGTACGCATGTTCAAGGGTCAACAACAGAGTGCCACAAATCCTGCCCTTGGCTTTCAGCCTATAAGATCGCAGAACAGACCTGTGAGCCAACCCATAGCACTGCAGCCCAGCAAATCAGAGAACTGCCATCCACGATCACAGCAGTACGAAACAGCCCGTAAAATCATTCTGAAAGAACCCAGTGTTACGACCACTTCAGACCGTTGATACATTCAATAATGCATTCATCGTCACTTTCTATAACACAACAGGCATTGCTAATAGACCACAGACCAACCATTGAGCCAATGCAGACAATCGAGCCAACAATATATTTCTCATAAAACAAAGAAACATCTATTAGCAAGAGAAAAAGAAAGATCGCATGCCAAAATACAGGAATTAACAAAACACAGAGCGTGCTTTATTTTCCTCCTTATTTTCCTCTCTCTCATGAGAGGAAAATCGAATGCTAAATTCGAGTGGTTATCTTTTAGCCCCCAAGCTGACATTAACACAGAGAAAGTCAACAGATCAGTGCTCCGGGCTGCACTGTGCTATATTTTAAATGGGAGCGCCTAGATTCTATGGATATTAAAGCAGTCTCGAAACTTGATGGTGAACTTAGTTTCTATAGTTGTGGTCGCACTTGTCACCTGTGACTTCAATCCTATATTAATTCATAAACAGAATAGGTACGGTTTTAGGTAACCACCTAGCAACCGCTCAGAACAGCTTAGCAACTACGTCATGATGTTGAGTTTGGTGAGTACTTTCCATGCAAGAAAATTGACAAATCTGGTTGAAACTGCAATCCGTAAAAATAAGCAAATATTAGCTATTGAGCAATTACACAAAAAGCTGTGGGGACAATTTAGCAAATTACGTCAATTTGACACTATTTGACCCATGTAAAGTAACCTGCAATTATACAATTTAAACATAGATGGCGATGTAGAGGCGAGTTACAGATTGGAGCTTTGAAATGATTACTTGTTACAGAGAGATCATTGCAATTCACAACCAGCTTGCTGCTTATTGCTTCATTACCCACAAATCAAATTTGCATTTCATCATGTTTGGAAAAGCTCCAGTTTGTTTTAAAACCCACTGAGAACAGTATATAACCTGTCACCCTCACCTCTCTGGTCTTCTCCATCTCAGCTTGCAGGACCTGCTTGGCCACCTCCAGATCCTGTAGCTTCACCCTCAGCTCCTCATTCTCCTGCTCCAGACGAGATCTTTTCTTCTCCACGGCGTCAAGCTCATTGTGCAGGCGAATGGACACGTCCTTTGCCACCTAAACACAAAATGATCAATGGTGGAGTTGAGGGATGTGTTTTCACCAGTTCTTGTGTTGAGGTACTTATCAGCAATACAACAATTTTATCCAAAATCCAAAATGCATTTTGACACCACAACACCATTATTCATCAGGGACAATGTTTCTATGTTTCTTTAGGAGACCCATGAATGATGGATGTAGGTTTTTTGTGAAAGGAATACAGACGAGAGAGCAACCGTCAGGGAAAGGGGTAAATGGGGTCTGTGAGGGGGTAGATGAAGGAAAACAGTCCCCGTTTGTAAGTTGCCCTATATGTGTGAGTGGGTTTTTCCTCTCTTTCTGGGTCTGAACCAAAGCCAGAGTGCAGCTGGGTTTTCACAATGCCTCTCTGTACCAACGGCACGCTCTAATTCATATCAGAACCTCCTTCTCTCATTCTTTCCCTTTCTTTCCCTTAGGCTGCCTCTCGGGCTTGTTCCATCACTGTTTCCTATCACGCTTCTGTTTGTGAGGAGCTGTAAACATCTCTGTTGTGCACGGATTCCCCTGTTTCTATCAGTCTATACGTGTGTATCTTTAAAGATGTTTGTTTTGTTTGTAAACAGTAACTTAAATAAAAAAACAATAAATGTACTTTTGTGGGAAAATATATGTAAATGTAAACACTTGCAAAGGGATAGCCCATGATAACAGTTCTGTTCTGTCATCATTTATTCACCCAATTAAAACCACACGTGACTCTTTCGTCGGTGGAATATTGGTGGAGATATTTTAAGAAATGTCTGGTTTTGTGGATATTCAGTGCAAGTCAAAGGGATCCAATGCTGTTAAGTTATAGATTACTGAATTTTCCCTTAAAGGGATAGTTGACCCAAAAATAACATTTACTCACCCTCTTGTCATTTCAGAACACAGAAGAAGATATTTTGAAGAATGTCCCTAACCGAACGATGGTGGTACCCATTTACTTCTATAGTATGGACACAAAACCTATGCAAGTAAATGGGTACCGGCGTTGTTCAATTACCAACATTCTTCAAATCATCTTCTTTTTGCAAAACATTTGAGAGACAAGAGGGCGAGTAAATGATGATTTACAATTTTACACTTTGCACATAAATAAAGGCTGTATATTTGATATGGGAAATGGGCATCAGTATTGTCCTACAACATCTTTAATCATCAGATGTAATTTATTTTATGATCAGATTTGATTTCAATTATCATATTTGAAAGTGTCTGTTGGTCTCATTTGCATTCGCTCCACCCCCCATCTCAACGTCTCACACCTGCTTTGTCTGCGATGTCACAGATTGTTGTTTTACATGCAAAACGTCTAGATTTAGTGGTAAAGTGGCAGATATAAGCATTGTAGAGTGTGTTTGTGAGAATGTGTGTATAGTGTTTATAGACATTCGAATCCTTTGCTTGCTTCCTTACACACTCACTCACCAGAGCCTGATGTGTATCAAGATTGGCACAATCTGACCAAACACCAAAATCAAAGGAGTGTATTTAGCCATCAAAGACTATCTGCATGTGGCCGTGACTGTTTGTCAGCAGTGCTTGGTCAAATAATGTAAATGGCTCTGTGGAATTTGTTTGTCGTTGGGTATGCATGTGGGAACTTCCCTTTGTTCCTGATTTTCAGGATTGCACCGCCTCTTTGTTGGGTAAACGGTCACATTAAACGGCTTCCCTTCAGATCGTATCTGATTGCATCTGTAGGACAGCTGGACGGGCTCTATGAACTCGACTTTACCCTGCCTACAAAACACAAGCTGCCCTTCAGTTAACCTCCACACACAACGCATGCAGCTCAGATCATATGAAGACAGTTCAAGGACACCAAATGCTTTTGTGTCGAAAGAAACCCATTTACACAGTTTTGCCAGCCTGACACATCATTGGATCTGCCTGTCTCTCTCTGCTTCCGCCCATATGTCACTTGTGTGCTTTAATTATTGTAAGTCAACAAGAAATAACTTAAACTGTATTCTGTAATGAGAGCAAACAGGATATCAGAGTTCATGTGATGTCAAAAAGCATTAGGAATTAAAGGGATAGTTCACTAAAAATACAAATATTCTGTCATCCGTATTCTGCGAAACACGAAAGAAGATATTTTGAGAAATGTCTGTTATTTGTCCATACAATGGAAGTCATTGGGGTTCTATGTTATTTGGTTACCAACAGTTTTCAATATCTTTTGTGTTCTGCAGAAGAAAGTCATCCATACCGGTTTGGAACGTCATGAAGGGGAGTACATTTTGAGAACTATTTCGAGGTAAACTATTATTTTAATTGGATCATTAAAACTGGGACCTGATCATGAAGTGTGGTTTTGTTGTAACCCATAGCTGTCTGTTTGAGTTGGCTTTGACGTGTGAATGTACCACACGGGTGATTATGCATGTGCACTCCTCGCTTGGATAATAATGAAGGGAGAAGCTGAGGAGAGAGAGTTCTAGGAGTCAGTTACTGGATTCCCCCGAGTGGTTAGACAGGGGGAATGGTAACAGAAGCAAGAGGAGGAAATGTTTATTAATATGTCTTTTTATCTTTCTCTCTTTTCTTATCTTCAGGATGCTGCTGCCATGCTGATATCTGAATAGGCGAAGGCCAGAATGACCAAACAGTTTTCTTCCTCGTTCATCGACACCTGTAAAGCTCACTTTCTCTTTATTTACTCTCATTAGGCCCAGAGGACAAATGTATTGCTCAGAATGTGTTTTTTCATAGTTCAGGGGACTTAATTGAAATGTCTGACTTGCGATTGCAAATCGTCTTTTTCTACTAATATATCTGCTTCTCGGTTGTTGCTTTGAAACTGCGCTTGGCCATCGAACCTCAGATGGCAAACAGAGGGAGAGGGAACGGTGCATCTCCAAAACAAATTGATGAATCCACAGCAGCTGATGAGAAGATGTGGAGCTCTTTCCCATCCTTCCTCTTGACAGTTCTTGGAGATACAGCTCTCATTGGTTGAGAAATGAGGTCAGTGCTTTAGAGAGCAGGAAATGGTGCAGAGATCTCACCAACATTCAGATCTTTCATCAACCCTCTAACCCCCCCACCCCCTCATGACCATGACATCATCCCCTCCCTTAAGGTCCCAAAAGACTCGAGCGAAATGAGAAGACGAACATGGGAAGCTCTTATATGAGAGAATATGAGTCAAAGGGAAACAAATGTTTATCTTGCACAACCACTTGGTCTGAATATCAGTGACATCTGAATGATGTTTACTCGTTTGCAAAGTACCGACAAGTGATAAGTCATATGCACAAACATCTGGGCTCCAGAGTATCACAAAAATACAAAATTTGTATACTTTTAAGTTCACTTTGTTAAGTAAGCTTAAGTAAGTATAGCACCATTAACATCAATGTGCTAGTAGTATAGTTGTAAGTGTACTATTTCAATACTACTTGGCACTAAACTGGCCCACTTTGACTTGACAAAAGTATACTTTAGGTATGTATAACATTAGTAAACTATTAGTTTAGTATTTTTACTGCAAGTATACTGGTACGTTTTCTTTGAGTAACATGACATCATACTACGATGAATACATAAGTACACTATTATGAGTATACACTATAGAGTATCTCGACTAAGTATACTTACTGACCATTCTGTCCATATAAATTAAGTATACTTCAGTATCATCTTAAGTATATTTATGAGAAATACATACTTTATAAAGTAGACTTTTCGTTTGAAAGAAGTATGCTTATAGCACACTTGGATAAACTTTCACAAGGGTTATACAGCTAGTTATTGACAAATAGTAATAAAATCTTTTAACTTCCTCAAACCATTATTTCATTTTTACATTGGTAAGTAGTCAGAATAAGCAAAACAATATCCGGCTGCCTGATTCCTAGCATACTATATATGTCTGTTATTGTGTAGGTCATCATTCTCTATACCCGCTAATGTAAACCCATACTGGTCAACCAATGACATCGAATAAACATTAAGCATGTGTTACACAACCATTCAAAGTGTGACTGTGGTTTAAATTACTCTTGTATGTACGGAGTATATCTGTAACAGTGTAAGTGGCTATTCACACAGGACACATTGTGTTCTGATGTGCTGTATTTCATGATCGGCCTATGTAAACATCCTAGATGGGCAAAGACAATGGAGTTAATGTTGACTCAATGTTGACAGTAGCCAATTTAACGTTGATTCAACATTACATCATTTATCTTTGCTATATATGTGTGAGATGGAAATCTCTGACAACTGCAACACATGTAGCTATTTTGTTGAACTTTAAAACGCTTCTTGTAAGCAGACACTAGGTAAACACGCCTGAGTTAGCACTCATTTCTGTGCAATGTTTTGTTGCTATGTTAAGCCGAATGTAAAGAAACAATGCCCTTCCGCCTCAAGGCATAGCACGCTTGTCACCGCAGCAGCAATGGAGTATTTAAACCAGCTGAATTAAGCCGGACCAGAGTAATTTGACCTGACTGCGCCGGTAGCACGAGGAGACAATTGAGCCAGTGTTAGGAGACTCCTGTTAGCAGTTAAAGAATTCAACAGAGGCTGAGATGTTTTCCTGCAGACGCCATCCCCCTGTTTCTCGCCTTGTCCACAGTCTCTGATCCTCGCCAGCTGCGTTCTGACTCGTGAAACGTAAGTAACCAACACAGAGTCAATCACAGTAGCACGAAGAGCCTCAACTTTTTCTTTGGCAAAGTTAAGCGTTCTTTCACCTCTCCCCTATCTCTTACTGTATACAAATCAGCTTTGTAAGAGAGCAACATAGAGGGAATGACATCACGGTCATTTCTCTTCTCACTGACAGCCGCGAGAAAGTCATGTCCTCGGCCATGTGAGACCGTCTGCGTGTCACCACTTTAAAAGCATGACATGCAGACCCAAGCATGATCTGACCCAAACATGCATTTCCTCTTTTACAAGATGCGTTTATGAGAAACCAAAGGATAGCCTCAAACTAAAGAACAATTAATGAAGGATAAGATTCACATTTATGACATCATACGCTGTTATCCAAAATAACTTACAGTGCATTCCTGGATTACAATTTGGCATTTTTGGTGCCATGCACTAACTTTTAAGCTATTGTAAATGCTTAAGAATGGATTATCCATAAGAATCGATAACTCGTTTTTTCCTCACCTTGACATCTTGCTCCAGTGTGCGGATGAGCTCTCCGTCAACGTGTCCGGTCTGAGCCACGCGGATGCTGCGTCTCTCCGCCTTTTTGAGGCGGTACTGTAGGATTCGACAGTTCTTGTTGGCCTGATCCAGCTGTTGTCTGAGCTCCTGGAGCTGATAAACATCCTCCTCCATATACATGTCCCTCATCTCCAGCATCTCAGAGCGGAGCTCCTCCATTTCATCCTGTCACACACAAATACCACATAACAACAATATTAACCCAGAATAAATTGCCAATGAAACTTATGTCGTGAGTCTTCACAAGAAATGCTGCGTGCATTTAAAAGACTGTCATTCGTAACTGCAGTTGCGACATATCGAAAAAGAGTTGCAGAACAAGATCCAGCCTGTGTTTCACAGCTGTTTGGTTTGCATCCAAGTACGTTTAATTTCTTGAAATGTATTAAATGATCATGATGTACATCATTGTAATGTCTTTAGCTATGCAGTTAAATCGTTGAATCAGCGTTTACTGTACACAGCAAGTTCGCCAGTATGAACGCACATTGCGTTCATAACGACTCGCACATGAATGAAACCGATTCATTTAAAATGAATTAGCGAATATAAGAGATCATCAAATCATTTAAAGGGGTCATATGACACGGCTAGAACGAATATTATTGTTTGTTTTAGATGTAATGCAATGTGTTTACACGATTTAAGGTTAAAAAACGCTGTACTTTCCACACACCATGCATGTTTGTATCTCCTCTTTGCCCTGTCTCTCTAAAAACGCGCTGATTTTTTACAAAGCTCATCGCTCTGAAAACCGAGGTGTGCTATGATTGGCCAATTCACCAGTGCGTAGTGATAGGTCGAATACTGCAACCGTTTGAAGGAAATGTAACGCCTCTTACCATATTCGGAACATCAGGTTCCAAAGCAATTGTACTGACAGTTGATACAATGTCACCGGTACTTCCTTACATCAATTCGAGCCAGAATTTGATCCGGAAAAGGAAAATGCGGTGGTGACGATGCAATGAGATTTACAAGTACGCCCACTTTACTTGCGTTTAGATTTGGGCGGTCTTACTCAAATCATGTTACGAAGTGACGTACATTCAGGCAGGTCTGGGTGAGCATTTGCTTTTAGATAGAATGCATCTTTTGTTCCGACACTTACATTTTTGCAATTGTACGTGTCTTATACATGCATGGGTAACTTAAAACCAAAGACACGAAAAACACGTATTCGTGCCATATGAACCCTTTAAAGTGAACCACAGAAAATGCAAGATGTGAATGAGCTTTGCTCATTTAGTAAGTTGTGGGCTGAAAAGTTAGTTGAAAATGCTTCATAACCCTCCCTGGGTTAAAAGCAGCGCTAACCTTCTTTCAAAATGTGAAGTGTGTTTTTTGACCTCGGGTTAAATAGAAGATTAACCCAGGGTTAAGCGCTGAGTATATGGTAAAACACCACATAAGAGTATATCTTGAATATTCGAGATGGCACCAATATCTGTCATCCTGCTGCATTGTGATTTTTTGTTAGGATCTTTATATCGCAACGTTTACAATAACAGAGCTCTGTTTACAATGCTCTTTTACTCTAAACCCTACAAATCCTGGGTGTCATAGCAATCCACTTACAACCCGCATTAACTATTTATGCCCGAAAGGGCTCAAATAATGCGTTTTGGGTTTAATGCTGAGGTGGGCCACACATTTCTGGTGAATATAGGTCAACTACTGCAGCGCGCATCACGTGCTCGGCGAGCGGATAAACAATGGAGTGAAAAGTGGGCGCGGGCTCGCCGGACCACTGCAGCATCTGTACAAAAAGCAGCATTATTGAAGCTAAGAAATGGCGATAATAAGCGTGCATGCTTTCATATTAAGGGAGGAAAAAAGATACCATTTAGTGATGACCATGTGATCGTTTATAAAAACTGACATTACAAAAGAATCACTGTTTGTCTCAAACACGATGAAATAATCCTTGCTATATTAGAAATAAGTCGTGCTATATTAATAATAATGCACGAATAAACCCAGTGGCCCAATATTTGTAGCGGAAGAAGAAATAAAGTAATAATGGAAGCACTTAGGACAATGACATAGTTGTTGGTCGCAAAATGGGCGTTTAAACGTCTACCTGTCATTTGTTGTAAATAATGTATGACTGCATTGTCAGCAATGCTACAGTGTTAAGTCTCGTCTGGATGAGATGTGATGACTATTTTACATATTCATCTGTGCTGCAAAAGATAAATCTATTTGAGTTTGAACTTCAGCCGAACTGCTAGTGTTTTATGATCAGCAGTCGTATAAACAAACACAATGCAGCATTAAACTAACTGTAGTAAAATACAGTTTGCAGTGAATAAATAACCATATTACCTTTAAATACTCATTCTCCGACCTGAGTTCTTCAATTTCCCTGACTAGTTCCTCGTGCACACCATCCATTAACTCTTCAGTCAGGTCTGAAAACGCAAAGGATGTGCTGGCAGGCATCCTACTGTCGAACGAGGTGAGGGAGCGCTCGTCGCCGGGAGAGATGCTCTCCTCGCCGGTTTCGATTCCCAACGAGAGCCGGTCCTTTTCCACGCTGGTTTTAGCTCGTTCGCCCCTATCCGATAGTCCATGTTCCGCTCCCGCTTTGTCTCCTTCGATCCCTCCGCGGCTGCTGGTCTCGGTGTCGCTGCTCAGCACCTCCGTTGATACTTTATTTTCCTCGGAAGCGCAGTCCGAAATCTCCGAGCTGCTGTCTGTGGGAGAGAGTTTTCCCGGAGCGCAGCCGGAGTCTTTACTCAAATCATCCGATCCGATACTGGAGTCTGAAACTTTTCTGCGACCGCTTTTATTAGACTTCGCGGTGCTTTTCTGTGCGCCAGACACCACCGCCGCGGGTTTCCCGGCCGGTTTACTCTTCTCGGCTTTCGTGTCTTTCCCGGTAACCGGGCTGCGCCTGGACACGCGGCCGCCTAAATAAATAGCCCCCGGTTTGACGCTCAACGTCGGTGTGCCGATGCCTCCGCGGATTTTTGTGAGGGACCATCCCGGCACATCTTTGGGTCTCGCAGGAGAAGGTGCCCGGTGCGTTTTCTTTTTCTCGGTTGCAACTTGTAACGGTTGCACGGGCGGCTGCAGCTCCGGCGGGTTTAACGGCGGAGGTTGCGCTTGTGCGCCGCTTTCCATTTTCTGCTTTTGCCTCTTCTCTTTCGGCGAGACAAAATGCGTCGGGGAACCGCTGTCAACCTTTGTCTTGGTCATTCATTCCGTTTACGAGCCACGAATGAAGCAGAAATGTTATCCCCTCTTTCTGAACGCTGAAGTTGAACTGGTGAAAGCTACACAACAGAACTTGAACCTACAGAGAAACCATTGAAATCAGCTTAATCCCAGAGAAAAATATAGAAGGTCACTGCCTGGATTGCGATGTTTATATCGTGTTTTCTTCCCAACGATCGCAGATATTCCCTCGTACGTTACGTGTCCTCAGTTTTGAATTGCAGATGCCTCTCTCTCTCTCTCTCTCTCTCTCTCGTCTGCTGAATGTTGGAGACTGGAGGGAGAGAGTGAGTTGAGTTCTTTCTCTCCGCCCAGCTGGCGGCTCGAGCACAAAGCACCGAACGGCGGAGCACTACTGCCACCAAGATACAGCGATAAGAGATGAATTATTTGCTTATCATAAAAAAGCTTAAAAATCCGCAGAATAAAAGAGGTTGCGAACAGTAAAAAGAAGTAAATAAAAAAAGTTTCTCTATTTAGATAGTATAATATGTGTAATATTGGCCACTCAAAAATATTTAATGTACAGAGAATTTGATAACTGTAAACATAACCTGAGACAACGTTTTTTAAATAAGTATTAACATTGCATAAGAAAAACATGTGCTTAAAAGAGCTGTTTTGCTGGGGGAGAATATCATCTTTTTACCCTGGGGGGTCCTTAGCCCCATTGTAAACTCTTAAGCTGACCCTTAAAAAGACCCCCTAACTTCCCTCTTCACAGTTAATTCAACTTTAATATATTACTTCATCTTAGTTTTTTAGGTTCATTCGTATGTTTCTTTCTGTCATTGTTTTGCTTCTTTATTCATATTATTTCAGTGTGAATGTCACAACAGATAGGGAAAAAGACATTTAAAACATTCAAACAAACGTACAAAGAGTTGATAAAGCAACAGGTGTTTTTTATAACTTTATGGTTCATAAAGTTATAGTGCTTGTTGAGAGTTCCCAGAATGCACAGACCTGCGATCTAGATAAATGATACTTTGAAGATGAACTGAGTTTTGATGTGTTTCACATAGTTTTTGTAACTGAATAATTCCTATAGGCTACTTTGAAAAGTAAAAGAATGCTCCTTGACTCAAAACCTTTAGTAACTAGATGACAGCACCTGTGTTAATGTCAATGTGACAACAATCCTCTGTCTATATTTGTTTCTCTCCTTCTGTTGAAGCTTTTGTACTGTTGTTGTTTTTTAAAAGCATGTCTATTTGCAGCAGTGGAGTGGGAGGTGGCGATGAAGCAGGAATGTGTGCACATAGGTCAGTCTTAATTAGTTTGTAATGATTGCTTTATTCAGAGGCCGGACTATTGGCTGAACACATGGGAGTCTTATTAAGGGGGCCCTAAAGGGACTCCTACCCAGATGCCCTTTTTCTAGATTCACATGAGCTCAGAGTTAATGGGTTTCCCCACAAAATCACTGTGATGGAGACAGGACAGAATATAGGGAAGGCTCTGTTGACATCTTGCCAAGGTTTCTTTTATTCCATATGTAACTCCTTAGGTAAAATATGTTTTGGTCACAGTACATATACTGTAAGACATACAAGTTTGCCTGTGTATTTTTTCTGATTATGTGTGTTTTTCTTTACAAGGTTGTGTATGACAGCTAAACAGCATTGTAATATGATTGCCACAATTTGCTTTATCTATTTGCCTTATTTATTGATGTAGTTCTGTCTTGGTTCCTTTACTGGTTATAACAAAAGTGATAAATAAGATTTTTATGGAAAATGTTGTTTCGTTAGATGGCAATTATCCTGTGAATTATAAAGACGTTTAGGGATTTTGTTACTGTTATGACTGTAAGCGGTCCTCCTGCCACACCAGACTGAAGAATTTAAAACCCAGACAATGTCCCCATCGCTCCAGGATATCACATGTTCTATTTCATGCTGGGCTTAATTAATGTAATACAGTATTTTAGTCTCATGTCCCATTTACTTGGCCTAAATAACTGAAAATTATACTAACAATAGGATTCCTTGGTTATAGTCTTGTCTCTGTGGAAGGAGAAAGCATGTGAAGTCTGGGACCCTGCGGTCCTCTGGTCTCCGCTGAGTGGTCGTGGTGGCGACAATGCCAAAAGTATTTCCTTGGTCATTCATTTTTATTGGTCTTGTCTGATTAGAAATATATGTCTTGTACATGCATGTTGAAGTTTCAAAGAGGATCTGACTTCAGGACCCTTTAATACATATTTACAATTATACTGTATGTATTGATATATTAGCATATATAATTACTGAATATATATATATATATATTTACATTTATATATACATTTACATTTATTTATATATATTACTGTTAGTAATTATTACTAAATGCTGGGTAGTTATGGAATAAACAGCCACCACAAATTTAGTCATGTGTTCTGCATCCATAATCTATATATCTTAAATTTGTAGAACGAATCTGTGATATCAGTTTCAGTGCTCCAGGGATAAAGGACTTCTGGTCATTCATTCATTCATTTTATGTATGTAAAACTGTGTAAAAGTTAATATGTTACACATTGCTGTTGACTTTGGGGATTTTCTGTGTGCATAGAGAAATTACACCTCAGTAACACATGAAAACAAATAATTTTGCAATCATTCTGTACGTTTATTTAGCCAATGGTGCCACCTAATGGTTTAGTTAAGCAAACACGGCGTCAAAAACGACAATGCATTTTGAATGTAAAGGTGGTCATATTTGTTTCTTACCATGTTAAAAACATCTAGTGTACACAAAAATGAAAATGGTCCAAAAATCCTTGTTACCGTCCTCATTTAAAACTGCAAGCACATACATACTAACATACATTTTATTTGAATGCAATAAATTCCAAATACAGATTTTACTTTTTAACGTAATTACAATGTTTGTTTTATTAAATAAACATTTTGGAATTACTTTCCTTAATAATAATTTTATATGGACCGGTGAAAATGTAATTATGCTATGTCAGAATAAACATGTTTGTAAACACCCATGTCTTTATGCCCATCCAACAGAGGGCCTCATTGACCACAGTCAAAATAAAAACCTAAAATCCCTGTTTGCAGCCAGTGTTGGGTAAATTACTCTGAAAAAGTAATGAATTACTAGTTACTTATTACATATTCAATAGTGTAATTAGATTACTGTACTAATGACTCTCTCCACAAAGTATTTAATTAATTATTACTAATTACTTTCTATATCCTACATCAACTTTGATTAGAATTGATTCTAGGATAGACATGAAACGGCGTATTTAATTAATTCAAATAATTAATAAATAACTACATCAACTATTCTTATTATCTGACCAAAGTATGCAAATGTGAGAAGGATACATTTAAACATACATTTTAAAGTTAGACGTATAATATTGATGTCATTTCCACTATTGCATATATTACACAGTATTTAGTTCAATTACATCAGAAGTTACTGAAATTTAATTACAGGAAAAATAAGAGTAATCTCTTACTTTACTTTTTGAAGGAAAAAGCTATTTAATTAAAGTAACAAATTACTTAGTAACTAGTTGCACCCAACACTGTGTGTCACTTCCAAATACCGAAAAAAGCATGGTTATAAGTGGTTTAGCTGGTTAAGCTGGCTGGTTTTAGAGGGGCTGTCGCCCCTTTTTGGTGAAGTGGGTTTTAGCTGCATGTCAGGCTGAAGAACCGGCTAAGACCACCCAAGTCAATCAGTAATCTATCAATTAGTATGGCAACATTTCCTCAAGTGTCATTCGAAACCTGTGACTTCTTCTGCAAAGCACAAGATATTTCGAAGAATGACATTTCTTAAAATATATCTAAAAGATCTTGTTACCCTTGCATTTTGTGGAATATGAAGATCACTCAATCATTGTGCAATTCGTGGAGCCTTTCTGGTAATGAGGTGGACACAAACAAACAACGGAAGAGGGGCAAATATTGCATGCACTAGGGGGAGAGAGAGAGTTATCTGCACATACTGTTCGCGGTGGCGCGAGACACATAAGGTGCATGCATAAGAAAAAGACATTGCATTTGCACGCATGCATTTGACTCTGTGGATTTAAGGTTATTCACGCCGGGGATCGCCGGATCGTTACGCATATGGCTCAGATAGATTGGCATCAGTGTTCAATCGTGATACTCCCTTCCTCCTCGACAGGCATATGTATTTCGTATCACCGTTTCTTCCAATAAGCACCAATGCATCCATGCACCCGCCTCCCTGCGCTCAAATAGATGGTGCAAGTAAAGATGTCCAAATCTTCCGCAGACCCTCTGTCTCGTGTAGAAAACGCGTCTCAGTCGCACTATTTTCAGGTAAGATTTTCTGGATCATTTGTATATCATCTCGTAAATGGTTAATTTCTTGCTACTTGTTGTTGGAGCGGTCATGCATTAAAGCAGTGCGCTTCACATATCTGCAGAGCGCTACCGTACCCAATTCTGCTTTTATAATATTTCATTGTATTGCGCTTTTAAGCACGCGCGCGCAATTGCGTTTTTATGGGCGCAGTGAAAATAATAAGATGTTTTGATGCTCCTCCACCATCCGCGAAACTCCTCATTTCTGTTTTTTCCCTCCGCCCTGAGATTTCCAACCGCAGCCAAGGCCTCATCCTTCAGGCGAAGCATCTATACTATATGCTTGGTGTAGATTTAGCAGTCCGAATCATTGCTTTCTCCTTGTGTTTTACTGGTTATTGTATATTATTGACTGCGCTTAAATCCCTTGTTATATTCCTGTAAGCCTGACTCACTGGCGTGCACCTGTAGCCAAGACCCCTTGCTCATCTGCCCTTTCCTCATCCCTATTAAATCCTATTTTAAATGAATACCAAAAGTTAACAGAAAGTTACTGTATGTGTTGCCTCAAGGGTTCCCTACAGGTGCATCATTTTATATACAGTATTTAGGCATGATGACTAATGCAAATATTGCTGTAGTTGTATCATTGCTTTGCTTTCTTATTTCATTGTTCTAAGTTGCAAGACATGGTACTAAAATGGTAAGACTTTACTAGTAAATGAACTTCCGTTTACTCCAAATCAATTTCCAGTTTGCCCCTACTGTTTATGCAGTTTCATTAGGCTCCATCCTCCATCTCCCAGACTCTCAGTATAAGTCTACAGCACATGTCTTACTGTAGTTAGAGCAGGTGTCTTATCTTTTAGCCTTAAACTTGTGTGAATAATCATGTGAATATCTCCATATAGTTACCGCGAAAGTTACCGAAGCGCAAGGGCCGTTTTAAACGCTCAGATGGCAGCACTTCTTCTGACACCACCTCCAGCTTCATCAAACGACAGGTAAGACTGCTGATTCAATCATATCTGTATTTAAGATCGATGGTGACTATATTTTTATTAGTTCTTGAATAGGTGGTGTATGATCTGGCAAACAGACTCAGTAGAGCCTTCACTGACAGGTGTCCTGCAATATTTTTACTGTTATGTGTACTTATGTGTCCAAATATTGTTGCACTTTTTGATTGACTTACACTTACATTTATACACTTGAAAATGTTTACAGGCATTACACAATATACTTGTATGTAACTGTAAATTATCTGATTTTATGTAATAGGTCATACATTTTGTATATAGTTCAACTACCGTGCCACAATAAAAAAAGACTGAAAGAGTGTTGAGATTGCATGATCGATGCAGTATTAATGTACTTAAAAATATTTTAAAGAAAGATTATACAACGTCACACTATTAATAGGGTTTACTGTACATGTACATTAACATTCGAGAGTCATTTCTAAAGACATAGCCTATGCCTTTTTTCACTTTTAAGTTTTTCGTTTCCTGTAAAACTCAAATTCATTGGTTTCTTAAAATATTTAAGTTAAATTAACAGCAGGTAAACTTGCCAAGTTGCCAGAATTTAATTTGCTGGTTTGTTCCACACAAAAACATGCCATATTTTAAGCAGTCATGACAAAACTGTATCCACAATATATAATGTGCTTTTATTTACTATGATTAGAGATAAACTTCATTGTTTAGTTGTTTTGAAAGATGTTGCCAGGTTTATATGATTCAAAGATGCCGTCTCTACAATAAATACTACAGATTGACAGTGGCATTGTGAACTGGATGATTGTATGTTAGTTTGAAATCCCTTTCAATCTGTGAAGTTTGACATGCCTGTATTGCCGAATGGATGTACCTTACTTGTTGCTGTAATTCAGGACATAGCCACTAGGTGGAATCATTTCACTTATGCTACTGCAGCATCTTGATGCATGAACATCTTTTTAATGAATGTTTTAAGGTCAGTCAAGCCAGCAGTAGGAGGGAGAGTTGGTGTTATTTAAGAGAATCCTTTGAACTGGTGAGAAAAAATACCAAAAGGAAAAATAGGTTATGACAAGCTCACTCGGAACTGAATTTCTCTATGGCACACTTCAGCATCTGTGTTAACCTCCTTACATCAATTCATTTCCACGATAATAAGTGACCCAAATTCTTCAGTTTGTAATGCTCATACCATATAAGCTCATTTGTCCTTAAAGTCAGTCTGTGAAATGGGACACCCTTAGATACCTACTCTAAATTCTTCTGTTATATATTAGGAAACACACATTTACCTAAAAGCACACGTTGAGATTCAAAGGGAACTGTGTGGCAAATGACTGTTCAGGTATGTGTCTTTGATCACAGATGAGGTTTAATGTGCTTCTCTGAGGCAGAAATAAAAATGGAGAGACTGTGTGTGCGTGGAAAGAAAAGATGACATATTGAGCGGGTTGTTAATTTTCATGACCGGGTGGTCAGGCAGTTTCAATTTTCCCCAAAATATCACAGTTCCTAAAATATTAAAAGAGTAAAATATTAATGGAGCTCATTTGGCGTGTCTGCCGGTGAAAGTAAAATCATTATCCTCTGTACGGTCATAATAATTTAGCCATGCCGTGAGGGAGCCCTGAAATCAACTATCTATGACGTACATTATGGAATCCTACATCTGTGAATACCACAGTAGTGTGTGTGCTATATTTAAAAAGGTAATTTAAACAATACAAAACAGAAAACATTAAAGGTGCAGTCAGTCATTTTTGAGAATTGATGTGGATATTTGAAAGTGATACTCAAACATTTACACAAAGATCCCACACCTGCTTTTTACGTCCCTCGTGATGTTATGGTGTTGTGTGGATCGGTCCGATCCACTTTGTTTTTTTACACAGGCAGAATGCACAAAATGTGTAGAATATTTTTAAGCTCACAGATATCTAGGAAGTCTGGTGGCTGGTGTACCCCCCTATGAAGTGTGCATAGTATAGTATGCATGCATGGCAGGACGCATTTTTGCTAAAAGTATGCAGATCTGGCTCATCGTTTTTTTTAAACCAATCACCTGAGCCGTGGGTATGGCAAAATCACATTGTAAGAATCCTGAATGGCACCAGAGTTATTATAGTTTCGTTTTTCGTTTTATTGTAGTTTATTTAATATTTGAAATTAGCTTTTGCTTTTTAGTTTTTAATTTTAGTAAAAAAAATTGCCATTTTGTTTTGATGTTTTTCTATTTGTTTTTTATGTTGCTTGCTTATAATACAATTATAATACAATTATTGTATTATAAGCTTTGTGTATCGATATCATTTTAGTGCCTTATACTTATTTTTTAGTTTATTTCTGAGGCAAATTTTCCCAATCATATTTAGGCCAATATTTCATATGATTTCAATAAACAGTTTTATCAATTCATATCAATATCAATCAAAGTTTTAATTTTAGTTAACTGCAATACCTTGGGTGGCACCACAAGTTCACAGGCCCTTCACTAGCATCTATCCTGGCAAAACTCATCTGAGCTGCTGAAGCAACGTTGACTGTGAGTTTGGGGGCGGGGTTACGTTGTTGTGTAAATAATGACGGGGGAGAAGCGAGTTTGGTGATGCTAGTGAAGCAGACATTTTTAACATGTCACATGTATGGTGTGGTTAAAAATTCCAACATGGGAATGTATTCTCCTATGTTCTAATAGTTGATATAATGAACCTAACTTCAGCATTTTCAAATATTTTTTATTGAAATAAATAGGCATTTGTATTTCTTTTTGACTGGAGCTAAATCAGAAGATGTTGTCCATGTAGTTTCCTGGTGTTTATGCTTTGCTCGCACTGACTTACAGAAATCTTGTTTCTGACTGGGGTGGGGTTGCTTGGCTGGATTGTGACTCATCTCTGCAGGAGAAACTGTGGCATTTACCTGCTGCTGTGGAGCAGATCTATTTCAAGATGTTATCCAAACCCATTTGTTTTCGCATTGTACATCAACTCACCCAAGATGAACCGTCTTCTTATTAACATGGACTTCTTTTTGTCAAGATGTGACTTTGTTTTTCGTTATCACATACAATGGAATCATTACCAGAAGCAGTTTATGGTATTCATTCAGTATCATGGTATACCGCACGAACCATCACTGTACCACCACAACACTTTTTGGAAGGTAGGACTCCAGTGAGATCCTGACCCGGATTATGTAAAGTAAATCTGTAAAGAGCCGTTCATACGTCCCTCAGATCCTCCCACTAAAGAGCACTTCAGGACGGCATGAGTGTTGAGTGTCCTGTGGTAATGATGAACTCTATAACACCCGGCTGAACAACCATTGCATAACAAATTCACGGGTACTTCAGTTGTGACCCACTTTGGGTTGTGCAGAGTGGACAAGGAATCTGTATTGATCAGCTGATTTCTGAAAAGATTCAGGATTCTTGTGGGATATGGATCAATATTGTTATTAATTAGCTATTAATCAATTATATAAATTTTCCAAAACCATGAACTACACTTCAGTATAATGTGTGCAATGTGTGCATATTGTTCAAAGGACAAATTAAAATTTGTAAGAGGTATTGCTGTGTTCTCTGTTTTCATAATCAAAGCTTTCTAAATTTAGCTTGTAATGGTGTATAAACATGTCTTGTTCCAAAATAAATGTATTAGTCTACCAGACTGGATACAAAGAGTACACAAACACTCACTAGAGAGCGAGAAAGGGCGCATGATGTTATTGAGATGAATAAGGGGCGGAGTCTTTGATGAAGAGATAATGATGGAGGTCAAAGAAACTGTACGTACAGTAAATTCACACGGTTTTGATGGACAAAAATGAGTACGTAGACAACACGTCAAGGACTTAGAAGTCAGGTAAATGTCTTTCATTGTTCTGTTATGGCTAAGGATTGTTAAGGATAATTTGTTGATTTCAATACTGTTCATTTAAAGTGCGTGTACTGTGATTTTAATGTCACTGTTATTAAAGTAACACAAGCTATAGTTGGCACACTAAAGGCTTAATGTGGGGTATTTAAATGTCTCTGGTTCCTTGTGGTTTGATCAAAACAAACTCATACTGTCCTAAATCGCTTTAGCCGGCAGTTTGAGTGACGATGCCTGGTTTCTATTGGGACTGTGTGTTTTTCCAGCCCAGCTGAGCTCTGGTGATCATTAATATGACTTTCACGAAACCTCTCAAGGACTTGTGCAAAACATATTTTTTTTACTAAATTAACATTAACATTACCGTCCTAATTAACATTAGGATTATTTTTGTGATTATTAGTGATACGCAAATGTCCATTATTGTTATTCCGAAAATAGTGATGTATTATTTAAATTAAAGTATTTATTTAGTGCACTATGTTGTGCTTCATTAATATTCATTTATAACCTCATCTAATTTATGAAAAATCAAACATTGTGTGCAAACAAGATGATATTCATGACAGTACAGTGCAAGGAGAACATGTGCTGGTTTTCTTATGCAAAACACAAAATCTTACAGCATCTCCCATAGGGCGGTGAAAATTTGTTGTAATTGATTTTCAATTTCTATTTTGGCTTCCAACAATCACGAAAACAAAATGATGGAGGTAAAAAAATATTGTGATACATTCTGATTGTCTCATTTCCCTTATTATTTTGTAATATTTATTTGATTGTATTCATATTTTATTTTGATCTTCTTTTGATTTACTTTTATTTTGTTATGATATTGAATCCGGTGTGTGTTAAATTGACAAGTTATTTATTAATGAATTATTATGAAGAATTCATCTATTTCTACTATTTATATACTTTTCTAAACTCAATAAGTAATTGTGTTAAATAATTGTGATCACAGCGTTGGGCGAAATAATTGTGATTATGATTTTTTTTATAATCAAGCATCTCCTGAGCACGTTCACAATAAACTCACTTTGTTATTGTTGTTAACATAGACTCGCTCTCTTACTCTTTTTAAGCAGATACTGATGATTTTGGTGTTTCTTCATAATGATATTGAACATCATGATGTACAGTTAAGGAAGCTTCAGATATCAGTGTTGGGTGTGTAGCCCTGCAGTTTTTTTAATGTTGAAATCCATCGCATTAATAAAGGATGGCAAATGGCCGCTCTGACAGTTCACAAACTGCCATAACATCATTAAGGATCACTTAGCAGAAGCACTTCTCATGCACAGTGCAGACCAGAAACTCAGGGAATGGTGATGAGTCCATTTCTCTCTTTCCCTTTGTGAACCATAAGTCTCTCCCTTGTATTGGTTTTTCTTGCGGGTGTCTGTGGTCGTGTGTACTGGCTCGGTTTTGTGGTGTCATGTTATTGCTCTTACTGTAGCTTGAAAGGCACGTCCTGAGACGCCACATCTTTGAAAGTCCGAAAGGCTGCTACTATTCAATAATAAAGGGATTCATGTGGCTCATAACGATATATTGACGGCTTATAAAGCGTTTTGATTGGTCTGTCTGAGAAACTTAATGTTATTTACAACGTAAGAACCGGCGATCCACAGTCACTGGCAATCGTTTTGCGCACGCCATAGGTCGTATTCCAAAAGTCCTTTGCCCTTGAAAGTAACTGCAGGAAGGATACACCACATGAACAGTTGCCCCAGAAATAAGGGAAAAACTATGTTGTTTTTATTACTGCATTCACTATGTATGATTTAAACAGCTACATTTTAGAAAAACAGCTGTTCATCTCCCTCCAGAACTTACACTTCAATGTATCTGCCTTTCTAAGTGCGTGGGGGACATGAATGTGATTGGAATGCACCCGAAGATGTGAAAATAGTATAGTGAGGTCTCTGAGTCCCAACATCTCAATACAGGGGTGCCTCAGGGCTCGGTGCTTGGACCGTTGCTCTTTTCCATATACTTGATATCCCTAGGTTCTGTCATTCGGAAACATGGCTTTCCTTATCACTGCTATGTGAATGATACACAACTCCACTTGTCATTTCAGCCTGACAATCCGGCTGTTTCTGCATGCATTTCAGCATGCCTGAGTGACATTGCGCTCTGGATGAAGGACCATTACCTGCAGCTGAACCTTGCAAAAACAGAACTGCTTGCAATCCTGGCGACCCAAAGATTCATCACAACCTCTCCATTCAACTGGGCTCATCAACCATACACCTTCCAGAACGGAGTGGTAATCGATGATCAGCTAAGCTTCATGGATCATGTTGCCAGCACCACCCGGTCCTGTAGATTCATCCTCTACAACATTAGGGAAATTAGACCTTTCCTGTCCATGCATGCTACGCAAGTCCTGGTCCAGGCTTGTGTCCTGTCCAGACTTGACTACTGCAATGCTCTACTGGCTGGACTCCTAGCTTGCACAACCAAACCTCTACAGATGATCCCGAATGCAGCGGCAAGAGTGGTCTTCAATGAACCGAAGAGAGCACACATCACTTCTCTCTTCACGCATCAAATTCAAAGAGCTGCTCTTGGCCTACGAGACCACCAATGGTTCGGCCCCTCCCTATCTTCACCCGCTAATACAGACTTATGTACCCGCCTGAATCCTACTGTCATGATCGTGACAGTCCCACGTGTTTTGTGTGGAAGCACGGGCCATTGTTTGTTTTGATAGCCTTGTGCTCTCCTGTCTCGTCTCTTGACTCCGCCCCCTCATTTCCAAATCTAGCTTCCCGCGAGTGTTACATTCCCCACACCTGGCTAGTGTCATTTTCCCTTGTTAGTTCCCCTATTTAATGCCCTTGTGTTTTCTGTCCTGTGCTGTTACGCTTTGCTTTGTTTGCCACGTTTATACTTACTTTGTGTCCTAGTTCCCGAAAACCTAGTCCAGTCAAGCTCTTGTAAAGTGTTTAGTTTTGTTTATCCTTGTTTCTCGTTATTGCCCCCTTGTGGGTAGTCTTTGTTTTCTAGTTATTCTTTTTTCTGCTTGCGTTTTGCCCCACCTTGGGTCTTTTGTTTGTAATAAAGTTGCACAATAAAGAGTGTTGCACCTGCCACCTGCTTTTGGGTTCTCCTTCCTGGCTCGTCCTGACACCTACGCTCTGCAAACGAACAACCTCTTGTAGTGGCATCCCAAAAAGGGAAAAAATCATTCTCAGATACCTTCTCTGGATTTTTCCACATTTTTGGAATGATCTGCCCGCTGCTACAAGATTAGCAGATTCTGTAGCCATCTTTAAGAATCAGCTGAAAACACATCTCTTCTGACAGCATCTGACCGATTAGATCTGATTTTTTTCTACTCTTTATATCTTTAAAAAAAGATTTGCTTTGTTAAAGAATATGCTAAATGTAATGTAAATTTATAGCGTTCAGTTTCTTGCACAGATCATTTGATTTGCTTTATAAACGCCAGTTTAACGTCACAAGGGGCAGGGATTATTTTTGTGTTGAAAGTACCAGCGTTTTTTACCTTCATTGATTTAACTTTCATTAATTCAACCAAATATCTTCTTAAAAAAACAATGTCACCCACATCTTGAATGTACTGGGGGTGAGTAAATTAACAGCAATTCATTTTGGGGGAAACTAACGCATTAAGGAATATAAAATACAATTAAAAAGACAAATTCCTTTTAATTAAATATCATGAAAAGGCAAAAATACTGGATGCAATATTTGTGTGCATGTTTTAAAAAACTGGCCCACATCCTATTTATAGTTTTGGAATCTGGCCCTCAAAGAAAAGTATTTGAAGACCCCTTCCATAGATCATAAAAATGTATGTGAATATTGTCTTTTACTTTGCCTGTTCTGAAGGAGAAATTTGGATACAAATTGTTACTCAGTTAATTTGTATTTTAAGCTAAAATGTTCTTTGGTTATCAACTTACTTTGCTCATTTCTTAGAGTATTTTTGAGCATCATTGGACATTGTATCTCTCTCTCTCTCTCTCTCTCTCTCTCTCTCTCTCTGTCTCTCTCCCCTGTGTGAGACTCGCTTTGTTTGAGGCTGTTATTTGGAGCTGACAGAATCAGGACTGAGATTCAAATATAGGAGTAAGTATCTCTATGGCGTCACCAAGCAGAAGACATCTCCCTCCCAGCCTTGAACATCCCCTTATTTTCTCCTCCATTTCTTCTTTTAAAGGAGTAATTCACCTTCTTGTCATTTCAAACCTGTATGACTTTATTTCTCCTGGAACACAAGAAGATATTTTGAAAAATGTTAGTAACAGAACCACATTCTTCAAAATATCTTCTTTTGTGTTCTGCAGAAGAAAGACAGTCATACAGGTTTGAAACAAAGTCTTATTTCTTTCATTTAAAATGATGCTGTGGCAGTGTTTTTCGCATTGTCTTCTTCACGCTAACACACCTTACCTGCAGTACACCTTATTATTGTCCTTTAATGACTGCCTGTCTTACAGTGGGGTTGTAGTATTGTTCAATAATCCTGTTGTTGAAATATTAAAGTGATATCTGTGAGACAGTAACTCTAAGGGAGAGGGAGACGATCTATGTGCTGTAAGGGGAACCAGAGACGGGGGAAGGTGGGGGTTTGTGCTATATTTGGTGTTGCAGTGAATGCGGGTGTGGGCGCGAACCGAGATTCATCTGCCACTAGAGGCTTTTTGAGAAAGGGGGTAAACATCTGCAAACAGCTGCAGTTGGGGGCTAGGATGCGCGATGGAGATAGAGCCGTGGAAGGGATGCTCGAGGGGGTCTTTGTTATGGAACGGTATGGAAAGTTCCTTTCTCGAAAACAATGATGTGGCAGACACTGCAAGTCAAATGATGAAAAATGTGACTAACAAACCACGGAGACATTTCTCAAAATATCCTCTTTTGTGCTCTATAGAATAAAGGAAGTCATGCAGGTTTGAAATGACATGAGGGTGAATAAACAATGACTGAATTTATTTATTTTTCTCTTTAGTTTTCTCAATACACTTTTTTGTCTTTCTGTTGTCGTCGATTTTCCAATGGAATTTCGCAAGATTCCTACTTCAAAACAATAAATATCAGACAACAGCACAATAGTTCTCGACGTTTTGGCTTTGAAGGAGATTAATTACTGAGACCGTAGAGATGACACGCCTCACAATGAAAGTACTGAATCAGCTAAAACAAGCCTACTGTTCTGAACCCGAGAGAAGCTAATATGCTAGTATCTGCACTTTCACGCTCTTATTTCTTCTCTCGACCATTATGAATAATACATTGGATAAGACGGTGTGTGTATGCATGTGTTTTACCTCATGATATGATGTATGGTATTGTTCAAACAGAGAGCTAGATTTTGTTACTTGTGTTGTTTATGGGACGCTGCTTGGATTATTTACATTGTACCAGTCTAAAATATACAGGCAGTCAACGGATCACTAAACTCTTCTGCTCTTTAAAATACAATTTTATTGCAATATCCAGTAATTAATATTATATCAACATTCACTCACCCTCATGACTCTGAAACTGCAGCCTCAGTCACCATTCAGTTTCACTGTTTGAAAAAAAAATGCATTCAAGTAAATGGAGACTGAGATTGCTAGTCTGTAACATCTGCTTTTGTGTGCTACTGAAGAACCGATTTGGAACAACATCAGGTGAGAAAAAGAAACACTTTCATTTAAAGACTTTCATTTTGTTCATGTTGTCGCTTTAAAGGTCCAGTGTGTCATTTTTTGGAGGATCTATTGACAGAAATGCAATATAATATACATGACTATCTATATAAAGACCTTACATAATGAAGTGTTATATTTGTAATACCTTATATTGAGCTATCTATCTATCGCTCGTTTCTAGCATTCGCTTTTTTTTTCTGTTTTCCAGTACTCGAGAGAGAGAGAGAAGAAGAGAGAGAGAGAAGGAGAGAGAAGAGAGAGAAGAGAGAGAGAGCAGAGAGAAGAGAGAGAGAGAGAGAGAGAGAGAGAGAGAGAGAGAGAGAGAGAGAGAGAGAGAGAGAGAGAGAGAGAGAGATAGAGAGAGAGAGAGAAGAGAGAGAGCGAGGAGAGAAGAGGCGAGAGAAGGAGAGAGTAGTAGAGAGAAGAGAGAGAGGAGAGAGAGAGAGAGAGAGAGGAGAAGCGAGAGAGAGAGAGAGAGCTCTCTCTCTCTCTTCTACCTTCTTCTCTCTCTCTCTCTCTCTCCCGTCCACCCTTCCTGCTGTGTGAGGTTTTCAGTGCAGTCATGACTGCCCTGTTTTGGTGTTGAATCTCTGTGTTGTTTAGCGCTGGCATTAAGCCACATCAGATCATTTGGGCTGTTCAGGATGGACTGGTAAAGGGCCCCTGACCACAGGATGATGTTTTGGGAGGGAACTTGAGTGTTGGCTCCCTCTCGAGCTCAGAGAGAATGAATTAAACAAGTCATTGTCCTGAGGAACGGTGTAGGACGTGGTCCTGATTGGACCTTGGGTGCGATTTGATCGTGAAGCAAGTGAGTGCGATGAGATTGTGGATGTATGCAAAAGCTAGAATGATGATGTGGAAGAGTGTGAAGTGAATGCATCGCTCCCAATGTATGGTGGTTTGCAGATGGTAGGAGTGCGTTTGTGAGCAAGACTGCAAATGCTCGATTTCATGTATCTGTATGTCTGTATCTTTAAATTGCAAACTCAAATGCCTTTATTAGAATGTCGTGGTGGTTTTGCTTCGTTTTCATTGTGGAACGGTCGTTGTCTGCATTACATGATGTCTCAGACTCATTGCTGTAGTTATCTGTCACCTTCTGGAGAGCAGAACATATGAAATCACAGTGTTGGGCCACACAGAGAATAATGAGGGCTGTATTTAATGATTTGTATGAATTACAAACATATGTGGTTAACTCTTTTATCTTTTCATTTATCTATTTGTTGGGTTAATAGGAGCTTGGGGTGGAGTACAGTGTTGTACAGTGTAAGGAAAATGTGTTTGGTGACTCATTGACCCTCAGCAGCTCCGGTGCTGATTGCTGTTTTAATATGCGGCCCGAATTAAGATTGAAATGAAATATCCCATAATTCCAACACTGGACACAAAAAATTTAAAGATTTTGTGTGTTTGACATTTCATGCATCTGTTTTCTAAATATAAGCAAAAAAAAAAAAAAACATGATGCGCTGCTGCTGTTATATAGTAATATGGTGCTAGAGAAAGAAGTACATGGTTCCATGTTTTTCTTTACATCAAATCAAATGAAATCCCTTTTATTGTCACTCAACCATATACAAAAGTATAACAATAGGTGAAAAACTTGTTTTCCGACCAACATGGCAGTATGACAGATATAAGACAGAATTGTAGATTACAAGTAACAAAGAATAACTTTGTGTACATTTCTGTACAAGTGTTCAACCATAGTATAACGAATGACACATCATTTACATATAACTACACAGGAGCAAATGTACACAATGCGTAGTGTACACATAATAATGATACATTCTTTACATATAACTATACATACAACATGGTAACTTCAGAATGCTTTTTTTTCAAGGATTTAAGTGTGCATTTGTATTTTTTGTAAACTGCAATTTATTTTATTGTGTACATTCATTTTGAGGAATAGTTCAACTAAAAAAAATCACACATTTCTTAAAAGACATTTTTTTTCCTGCTGTAGTCATGTGGATTACCTTAATGGTGGATGTGTGTGCTTTATAGAGATTCAACATTTGGTGTCACATAGACGGCATTTTAAAGTGATAGTTCACCCAAAAAAAACGAATTTCTGTCATAATTTACTCACCCTCATGTTGTTTCAAATCTGTATAAATGTATTTGTTCTGTTGAACACAAAGAAAGATATTTGGAAGAATGTTAGCAATTTTCAATTCGGGGACACCATCTACTACCATAGTAGAAACAAATATTGTACATATATTTTGTTCTGTTCAACACAAAATTTGATATTTTCAAATATTTCGAAAAACTAACCGTTCTGCGGCACCTTTGACTACCATTTTATTTTTCCTATGCAAGTGGATGATGTCCCTGAAGTGAAAAATTGCAAACATTCTTTCAAATGTTTTTCTTCGTGTTCATCAAAACAAAGTGATTTATACAGGTATGAAATTACATGAGGGTGAGTAAATGATGAAAGAATTTACATTTTGGGGGAAACTATCCCATTAATATTGAACAATTTGTATGTGTTTAGCTGAAGATGTTATATACATCTGAGAGGGCATCATGGCGTTCCTTCATTGGTATTAACAAATCCTAGCTACATAAGAGTGTTTTGGAGATGTAAAAAGTAAAAGCAACAGTAGGCTATCTATGCTTCTTTAGCTATTATGTTGTTTATTTACCCTATCTTTGTTAAACTAATGTTTTTGTTTTGTTTGTAAATTGTAAATACATAGACAGTTTCTGTTTTGTATTTCAACACGTCATTAAACACTTTAGCCATTTCGTTTAAAAGTTTTAATTTAATGGTCCACTGTGGTGATTGATGAATGAATGTCATGACTTGGCCAAGCTGTTTACACTTCAAGTCATGGACTATAACCTCATTTGTCCATTCTGACAAACATTTCTGTCTTCTTTCATTCCCATCCTGTAGGGCTCAGCCGATTCGTACACGAGCAGACCTTCGGATTCCGACCTGTCAGCGGAGGAGGACCGCGAGGCGTATCGGCGTGAAGCCGAACGCCAGGCCCAGCTGCAGCTCGAAAGAGCCAAGGTTTCTCATGCTGTTCTTTTACGAGCTTTATACTTTTTTTGCACTATAAGCAATACCAGAGTATAAAAAGTGTTCTTACGCAACAATTCAATTAAGTTCAATGTTTCAAACTTCAACAAGAAGAATGTTACGATATTGCCTTAGCATGTTTAACCTGACGCATGTAGGTGATATAAATTGCAAACAAATAAATATTGCAAATCAGAATTTTTTGTTTTGTTCTGCAGTAAAAATATTAAATCATTCTTCAAAGAAGATTTAGCCTATTTTGGAGGTTAAAGTAAGACTTGGTTTTAAGAGAAAATATCTTTAATTAAGTCCTGGTTTCGTAATATTTTGTTTCTTTGTTGGCAATTTTTAATTTGATGCATAAAAGTCAATGCATCAGGAAAAAAATTGCCAAATTTGATCCATTTTTACATCATGGTTGTTGTAGTGTGGTTTGAGTTTTGTTCTGTTTGTTCTGGCAGTCCAAACCTGTAGCGTTCGCAGTAAAGACGAATGTGAATTATTGCGGGGCTCTCGATGAAGACTGTCCCGTTCAGGGTGCTGCCATAAACTTTGAAGCCAAAGACTTTCTGCACATTAAAGAGGTGACAGCGTCTCATAGTCAAACAAACATTTGAAGCGTATAAGTGTTGGCTAACAAAGCTATCATAGATTTGCTTTGGTTTAATCTTTGTCTTTTCTGTTGCAGAAGTACAATAATGACTGGTGGATTGGAAGACTGGTGAAAGAGGGGGCAGATATCAGCTTCATTCCCAGCCCTCTCCGACTGGAGGCCATGAGACTCAAACAGGAGCAAAAACAGAGGTCTTTATCAGTTATTATAGTTTTGATTTGAGTTTTGTTTAATTTACCATTTTAATTTAGCTTTTATTTTTAGATTTGTAGTCTTAATGTAAATTTTTGTTACATTTAAAGCTGTTTTGCTTTAGGCTTTTGTCATTTTTATCATTATCTTGATTATTTTTTATGTTGTTGTATTAGATTCAATTTATTTTAACTTTCGTTATATTTTAAGTTTATTATTATCATTTTAGTTCTTTAAACTTATTTCAGTTAATATTTTAGGCTACATTGACAAACTACCATGGAGTATACCTAGATGTTCACTTGTAGTAGGGTTGTAGTACAAATGAAAAAGATTGCTGTAAACTATTTGTGTACTCAAAGTTTAGACTTAAAGTACACTTTAATGCTGCCATAACATACGCATTTATCTGCCAATCTCATATTAATCTTGAGTACCTATAGAGTAGTATTGCATACTTTGTATCTTCGAAGAGTATTTAGTTTGATCACATTTATAAAAGATAGATACAGCTGTACGATTATTTCCGGAAAATCATGGCCTGCTGGGGGTGTGCGGGGGAGGAACTAAATAACAAACACACAATACATCATCGCAATACATTATCCCTGCATAACATTGATTCACTATAAGTTTTTGTTGTTTACATTATGCACGTACGTGCCGATTGCCAACAAAACACAGACAAATGACTTTGTTTCACTCACCGCATGCGGTTCATGTCCAGCATCTTTTAGCGCTGGGACGGCTCCATCTATCAGTTTCAAACCATCTCCAAATCCAGCGTTATATCCACCGTTTATATAACATTTATCACCCAAATGCAGTGAACAAACACACCTCGACTCGTTTTTTGACAAGGTGACCATGTCAAGCATGAGAAGACAGCATGTTAAACATTGTAAACAAGTCAGAATGCATGAAACACCATTGCATGGCTCCTTTAAAGTATACTTTTATAGACTAAATATTGGGCCATTTTACTCCCAAGTAACATTAATATTAGCATACTTTCTACACCAATTATACTTAAAAAATTGATATATTTAAACTCGGTTTAAGTATACTTACTAAAATAAAATATGCATTAATAAGTCATGGTCCAAAGGTGTTATTTATTTATTTTTTAATCTTGGACAGTTTAGTTTATCAGGAATATAAAAGACAGTACCAGGCTACGTACAATGGGGACAAAGTACGCCTGTCAAAGTTTGTATGGTGTATGGTATTGAATCTTTAAAAAATATTCACGTTTTTGTAACTTAGTAGTAAGCAAACAAAGGAATCGTATGAACAACTTTTGGTTCTTTGCTTCATATGTTGACCATGCAGACTCTTGTTTGGTTTTAATGGATGTTTTTGGTCCGAATAAGCTTTCATGTGGTCAAAGAAGTTCTAGCTCTATGAAACTTTCCAAAGACCAACCACAGATAATTTTGTTCTAATAACTCACCGGTCTGCTTTGTTAACATTATGTTTTTCTTCTCCCTGCAGGAAAAGTGGTAACTCCTCCTCAAGTTTGGGTGACATGGTATCTGGAGGCTGGAGATCAACACCGCCATCTGCAGGTGAGAGTGAGTATGATAGGGCCCGAGCTACATGACGCTTACAGGGGATGTGTGAGCAAAATATCAGTAGGGCTGAAGCTGATCAGTGAGTTTGTTCTTCCCTTGCTTTTGTTCTTATACTTTCCACTCTTCTTATCGTAATGCATGACACGTTCTGTCACAGGTTAAGCTTCAGTTGTCATGTGCCGTAGCACCCACTTACAATATGAAGTTCAGGGTACAGTAAAAAATAAGCAATTCTTCAAAACCCAGAAGCTGATTTTGATTTGTGTTCTTTCATTTTCAAAAGCCAAACAGAAGCTAAAGCAGGTAGGTGTGTTACAGTTGCTATTGTTTATGTGTTAGTTGAAAAAAGTCTGATGCAGAACTGCATTTGTGTTTCTCTTTTAGACTGAACACATTCCTCCTTATGATGTGGTTCCATCCATGAGGCCTCTGGTTCTGGTGGGGCCTTCACTGAAGGGCTATGAGGTGAGAGCTACGTAGACATCACACTGAAACCACTCTCTCATAGAAGTCTCTTTTCTATTTGTTTATCGTGTATGTGTGTTGACAGGTGACGGACATGATGCAGAAAGCTCTGTTTGATTTTCTCAAACATCGCTTTGATGGACGGTGAGTTTTAAGAGGACTTTGCACCTTTAGCATTTAGCCTGCCATTTAACATTTCCAGTGAAAAACAACTTGTTGTTTAGTTTAAGTATTGTTTTTCTGAAAGGATCTCCATAACGCGGGTGACCGCTGACCTTTCTCTGGCCAAGAGATCAGTCCTCAACAAGAGACCCATGATGGAAAGATCCAACACAAGAACCAGTTTAGGTGAGTTATTATAGTTTTGTTCTCAGTTTAGTTGTCATTTTATTTATATTTTAAATGAGTGTCTATGTATTTTTTTTGTTTTGTGTTAATTTAAGTTATTATTTATTTTTCCTTTATAAATGTTTTTCAGTTCAGTTTTAGTTTAGTTTTTATTTATTTTTATGTAATAAAATAAAATTGTGCCTCAATTTACACCTATTTCAGTTTATTGCTGAAGCAAAGTTTAGTTTAGTTTAGTTAAAGTTTTTCAAATAATGTTTAGGGTACAATTTTATTTGATTTCAATTAACAGCAATGTTTTGTGTAGATATGCACCAATAATACATTTCTCAACCGATACTGATAGCCGATTTTTCAGAGTGATATCTGCCAATACAGATTCTGAAAATTGATGAATATTTTTTAACTTTGTGTTAAAAAAAATTTAACTAACTGAATGTTCTTATTTCATAAAATGAATATTTATATTGAACATCAAACTGGTGATGTTTTTGAACATTTTCTATATACAGAGCACAAATTAATTGCATTTTCCTGTTCTCTTTTGATTGACAGGATGTATCAGCCCTGATCATCGGCTGTTTTTAAACTATCAGCCGATAGTCTGTGCATCTCTAGTGTTGTTAGTTTTAGTAAACTATAACAAATGAAAGATGTACACTGACTGAATTCTGGGTCGTTACATGGTCTTTCTCCTCTCTTTTCCCTGGCTTCACGTTTCTCCCATCTGTTTCTTACTCAGCGGAGGTACAGAGTGAGATTGAAAGAATATTTGAGTTGGCTAAAACCCTTCAGCTAGTAGTTCTGGATGCAGACACCATCAACCACCCAGCACAGCTGGCTAAAACCTCACTAGCTCCCATCATAGTCTACGTCAAAGTCTCTTCACCAAAGGTGAGTCCCATGAGCATTTATGAGTCCATTTTAACACTGACAGTCACCATCAGCTGAAGTCAGAGAAGGTCCGATGCCATTAGTTTCTGTGTTTGGATTAATACTGTTTAAAAAGATGTTAGGACTGTTTCATGATTAATCGCATCCAGAATACAAGTTTGTGTTTATAATAATATATGTCTGTGCATAATAATTTTGTATTTATAAACACATACACATACATGTATATTTTGTTAAATAAATATAAATATAAAAATGAAGAAATGTTTATATATTATTTAAATGATATATAAATATGAAAACATACGTAAAGATATTCTCTAACGCATGTATGTGTACAAAATAAATATGCACACCCCACAGACATATATTATGTAAACACAAACTTTTATTCTGGATGTGATTAATCACGATTAATCATTTAACAGCCCTAGATTATGTTATGCATTATGTTTCGATTTTCGATTCTTTCTCTGTCATCAGGTCTTACAGCGGTTGATCAAGTCGAGGGGCAAATCGCAGAGCAAACACCTGAATGTTCAAATGATGGCGTCAGATAAACTCTCTCAGTGTCCACCTGTGAGTTCATGACGTTTAAGCACACACACTTCAATATTTCAGACTAAATGCTTTTAGTCCTTCACTTTTAACGTAAATGTAAAGTACAGTAATGTTGTTGATGCTTTTTACAGTCTTCAAGATAATTAGTCAAACATTGGGTTTTTTGCATTTTAACAATAACTCTCTGAAAAGGTTTGCTTGTTTTAAGACAGAAATATTGCATCGTGAGATATTTTTTTTCATGGAAAGCCATAGTTATTGAATGTGAAATAATGTGATTATCAAGGCGAATATAACTGAAGGCACAAAGAGACACACTTGGTTTTAAATGCACCTGGATACCTGTCAAAACAAGTTCTAGTTACAAAATGTGTGAACAAAGTGTTTCAGAGATCTAAAACTGTCAACTCAGTACAATATGAGAACAACACTGTAGGCATTTCATTTATAGCACAACTGTCTGACCACATTGCCATTTTATTTTGTGTTATTGTAAGTTTGACTAGTGAAACTGTTGTCAGAACATCTCAAATATTTTTCATTGCCACTTGGATTAATTGCTATTAAAATCTAATTCCAGTCTGAATGGGTTTACACTGGCCTTGCTACAGTTCTAGTGATGTAGACGCTTGCTTTTCCAAACCACATTCTGACAAACATCATGTTGCATGTTGTTCCATAGAGCCATTATCCTACCTGTCGCTCAACATCATCTCCCATCACCTGACCACCAACACAAGATATTTGATATAATATCTTCTAATTCCATCCCCTGCATGTCATCTTCTGCTCCACCCTGTTTCCCCATCAGGAGATGTTTGATGTCATTTTGGATGAGAACCAACTGGAGGACGCCTGTGAACACCTCGCAGAATATCTGGAAGTCTACTGGCGTGCCACTCATCTGCCAGGCACCGCCCCCCTTAATCCACTACTGGAGCAAAATCTGATGACCCCGCCCTCAGCGATCTCTAGCCTACAGGTGAGATGCTTTTGGTTCTTGAAGATAAGCAAAGCAAGTTAAAGTAGTTGTTACCGTTCTTTTGTTGTGATATATTTGGATTTCAATTCAGAATGTTAGCTTGGAGAACTATAAAATGCAGACAACTGAAACTAAAGTCCTTACTGACCTAGTTAGACCAGACTTTGTGTAAATCGTCATGGATCACCCAGGAAAGTAGTCCAGAGCTTGTACTTTGTTTTAAATGTGTACTGTAGATAGATAGTCTGTTGTCATCTTGAAATTTGACTTAAGAAAAAGTCTATTTTTACAAAATTATTTCTAAGAAAGTTCAATTCCTGACCACCTAATTCAAGATAAACTAACGTTTTTCAGTCTAATATAACCGTGGTTTTATCTCATGTTTTTGTTTAATCAATAGAATTTGTTGAAATAAGTTGAAATATCCATGTCTGTTAATAATCTCAGATCCCACATTGTTTGTTCTACAACGTGACGAAAATATAATGATTGGTTGAAAAGTAGTTGTTTTCTTTAAACATTTTTGGGACGATCACCATTGTTTTATTAGTCACATATTATTTGCATTGGTCTTTGACCAAGTTTTGAGGCAGTCAGTAATTTGTTTGATCAAAGTCTACAAACATGGCTAAGATATTTTGAGAATGGTCCCTGTGGTTTTGTGTCCATACAATGGAAGTCAATGGGATTCAATGTTGTTCGGTTACCAACAGTCATCCGAATATCTTCATTTGTGTTCTGCAGAAGAAAGTCAGTCATACAGGTTTGGAATGACATGAGGATGAATAAATGATCAAATAAAAGGTCAACTATACCTTTAATTCTTGTACACAGATAATAAACAGACTGGTAATAACAAGAACATTGTCATAAAATGTTTTGTCTGTTTTGTCCCTTTCTACCCGCCATATTTTCACTCTCAGTCTTAAATTGTCTTGGGTCCACAGAAGCTGTTGTGAGTCTGAATCTGTCTGTTCTGTGTCTCATTCATGCCTGACATCTTTGCAGTTCTCTGAAACACAGGAATTAATTGAATGAACGCTTACAAGCCTGCGGTGAGTAGGTGGGACGTCAGCCTGCCTTTCCCACACAGACTGTAAATAAAAACCCCGCCCTGATTCTTCTTTACATCCTCCAATCCCTTCAACCCCTCCAAATGGAAAAAGCCATGTGGTGCCCCCATTAGAAAATAAAACATATATACAGATATATGGTTTTGAATGCTGTTGTTGGTGACCCATGTAGCTCACCCATAGTCTGTGTTTCAATGTCAAATATGTCCAGTGGTGTGTCAAAACAACACAAAACACTATAAGAAATGAAGAATTATGAAATCAAATCAAATCTAAGATCTAGGCAACACTTTTAGAGGTGAAGGCATGTATTCAACAATAGATGACCAATAGATGACCAATAGATATTTGACTGGACATTTAGGGCAGTAGCAACATATCTGGCACATTCTACGTCTCCATTTCACTCCTATTCAAATCCTTTCAATCAAATGATGTCAACTCCCATGGCAGTGCAAACTTTCCATTTGAAAAGCCCTACTGTTATGTCATTTACCTCATTTTATGCACTGACCCCTTGACACTTTTGTCATAGTTTGCTGTTTCTTCAGTTTTCCGAGCAAGCTGCGCACACACACATACACATGCACCTTGCTGATTGATATTAACATAGTGTGGTAGAAACATCTTCCATAAGATGAACACACAACGCAGATACATCCGCCTGTTTTCCTGCTTTCTAAAGGAACCTGGGTGTGGAAAAGAGGCTGTATCTGACCACACAGACTGATGCTTTGTGAATGTGGCAACCCTTCTAACATCCCTCTGAATGCAGCTTTCCTGTTTCGAAAACTAACTTAAAGCTTTTTTGCTCCAGAGGAAAATGCATAGTCATTTGATATCGGACACCAAGCACTCACAGGCTTTGTTCAGACTGTTTTTGCTTTAGTATCCAGCTAATGTAGCAAAAAAGATTTGATCAATTATTTGAAGTTATCAAATAAATTGATTTATACAGACACTTATTTCATCATTCTATAAACGTTCCATAGTACATTTTTACAGAGGTACAAGTTGTTAAGAGTATGTATGAGTTCTTTTTAAGCGGAATAATTGACTAATGTCAGACTTTTCGTTTAACAATTTTATTTGAACCATGTATTATATTGCAGTATCTGAACTATTCAACTGATAAGCTACCTTGTTTTATTGACTCACCAGTTGTCACATTTGCATTAGTTTTGTACGACCACATGACCTACACAAATGATAAATTACTGCCTTATTTATGAGCATGTTTCGCCAATTCGTTCCCTTACTCATTCTCTCCTTTTGGATTAGTTGGGCTCACGGTTTTGCTCGTCATTTAATATAGCCATCATTTTTGGCTTCATCATTTTATGCTAAGTAATAAAAGACAGAGCTGCTGCTATAGACAGAGAAACTCGGATGATGTCTATTGATTTACAAATGATGAGCATAAAACAATAAAAGCAGGACTGATGGGACATCTGTGCACAAAGAGGAAGCAATATTAATAAAATCGAGACGTGGGAACAAACGAATAAACCGTGAGCATGATTATCCTAAAACAAGGAAAGAAATTATAACATTTTTTTAATCAGGTCCAGTGTGAACAAAGCCTTAGAAACTAGTCAAATTCACTGGCGAGACACGTCTCCCCAAACCTTAATACACATTACGTGTTATCTATATTTGTGTGCTCAATGTGTGTATATGTGTCTCACTGTCTTCTAAACAAGCTATTTTTCTTTGGAGTGAAACAAAAAGGAAAGGTGTCATCCCAATATTCTTAAGAGATGTCATTTCTCTCCTTCCTTCTCAGAACCAGCAGGTGTCGCTGCCCGGGGGTGGAGGGGGGGTTGAGGAGGAAGAGCAGGGGGAGCAAGACAGCCTCATGCCTTCCGACGAGGCCAGTGACTCTCGATCCCTCCACCGTGGCGGCTCTAGCTCCCTGCACCCCCCGGAGGACGAGGAAGAGGAAGAGGAAGAGGAGGAAGAAGACGAATACAAACCCAACCGCCACTCCCAAGCGTACCGGGACATGTACCCGCCCAACCGTAACCACCCAGGGGGCATCCAGAGCGCTAACGGACACGAGTCACAGGACCGACTCCTGCGGCAGCGAGACTCGCAAGACGGACACAACCAACGGAACAACCGGCAGCGCGCGTGGCCGAGAGACAACTACTGACCGCCCCGTCGGCAGATGTTAGGGAAGAGAGGGTCAGGGTTATGAATCGGATTGATGTGGATGGGAAAAGTTCTTGCTGTTTTTTGAGCTTTTGTGGTCATCGAGGTATTGCACTATGATGGCGTTTAAAACAGCACAGCTTTTCTCTTTTAAGTGAAAACGCATGTTCTTATCAAAATAGAATTTGAGCTTCCTTTGGATAAAATCCCCAATCGAATCAATATTACTTTTTTTATTTTGCATATCATGGAGTTCAGTTTTCCCTCTCCCTGAACCCAATGAGCACAGATGGCATTATGGGAAAAGAAAAAGCACTTTTATAGCATGGGTTGTTGGTCATAATGAAAGATATCGTAGCGTTTTGTTGCATCTTATTTTAAAGCTTCTTGTTAATGCTTTGTAAAGGGGAAGGTCACCATATTTTGGTTTCTTTTCTCATGGGCTCTGGACAGCTTCAGTCACTCAGGCGCCTGGTATGATCAGTCACTTTTTTGTCACAGATGTAGCACACATTTTGCAAAAGCACCATGTAAATGTGTTAGGGTATATATAGGGAAGGAATTCAAGGCAAACAGGGTTACGTTCTGCTTTTGTGGAGTGGAACTTTTAAATTGCTACTGTAATCTTGGATTGCATATAAGGCCAGAATAAAGAAAGACAGTCAATTTCCATACTGCTGCATATGAATCGAAACAGGTCGGCCACTTTTGTCCTAAGAAATGATACACATTGAAAACTGGAGATGGCGTAAGTAAATCATTGTCTGTATTTTTGCCTTTTGATAGAACCTCTTGTAGCTCACCAGTTTTTGGTAATTGTAGATTTGGGAAACGTTATTTTATAACTATCTTCGTAGGTAGTTTTCTATGACTTTTGGATTTGGCCGAGTGTTCATTGTACACATTGCAAGGCATCTGTTGGTAGAGAAAGCACAGGGATGAGGAAACAGGCTACCCGTGAAAAAATATATAGGAGAATCAATAATGCTATATGTAGGAACCCTCTCAAACAAGAAACGTATTCAAGTGTCAAGTTAGGGGGTGTTCACACAGAATGCGTTTTTGAGTCTAAAAACGCAAGACGTAGAGCTTGGTTTTAAAAAGCGCAAAACGTGAGGGTCTCGAGACACACTTTTAATAACAGAAATTGCCATGCAAACTTGATAATGAACAATACGTTGCAAAAGACGGGAGATGGGGGCGTAACAACATTATAAAATATGTCGATATAGCGCATATTAACATATAAAACAATGGAAAAGCAGTGGAGAGGAATGAAAAAACATGTTTTGTGCGAACCGTCCTTTAGTATACTTATTTTATTAATAAAAATAAAAAAGTATACTTTTAGTCTACATTTTATGTGCTTCTCAGAAATGTACTTAAAATTGTACTTAGTTATACTTTTATATCTTGAGGAGCCTATAAGTAAATTTTTCACTTTTTAGTTTATAGAGAGTATACTTCAAAGTGTACTTTTATAAACTACAAATGTGTTAAACGTATTAAAGTATACTATCAGTATAGCTATTCACTTGTAGTATAGTTCCAGTACAAATTAAATATACTTAAAAGTAAACTTTAAGTTTTATGAACTAAACTGGGCCAATTTAGTCCCGCTTATTGAAATAGTACACACACAATTATACTACTAGTACATTGATATAGGTAGACGTACTACTTAATCTACTTGAATTTAACTGAAATATACTAAATAAAATGAACTTGAAGTATACTTTTTCTTCGTCTTTTTGCAAATATTGAGCCACCTGATAAATATAGTTTTTTGCCTGATGGCTAAAGCTATATTAGGCGCTATTTTTTCGGTTTCGTTGATTTACCATGTTGTTGACAGGTTAGTTTGGCAAACAGTTTTTGTCTAAGTAGACAAGAAATGTAGTTGCATGACTAGGAAACGGCATCAGACCAAGATAGCCATGAGTTAAGACTTTCCCTGAGGAAAATGTGTATCTCAAACGAGTGATCTTCCTCCATCTTTCTTTTCCTGCGGCTCTTTCCTCTCTGAGGCTCTGGGCGTTTGAAAGGGCGGTTACCGTGAGCTACTTTAAATGAACAGTGTCCCACCTTACTGACCTAGAAAACTAAAATAAGTGATTTAACGTTGAGTCAACGTTAAGTTGGTTATTCTAATTGAATATTACGACCAAATCCAAGATCCTTTTCTCTTTACCACGACTTCTAGATTGGAATGTTACCTGTAGCAGTTTAGGCTAAGGTTTTTCCAATGAGACTTGGCCTTAATGTTTACCTGTGTATCTGTACCACTGCATGTCTCAAATACAATTATTTAGGACTATTTGCACATTAGGGTTGGAACAGGACCTTTAGGGGCGATTCACATTTCGCGTTTTTTGCACGCGCAAGTTCGTTATTTTAAAAGTAGACACGCTGCAGGCGCGCGCAAATAGTTCAACTTTTCGCACAAAATGTGAATCGCCCTATAGAAGACTTAAAGTATATTACTCGTTTTTGTTGATATTTAAAACTCTGCGACAGGTTAATAGTGAATGAAAAATGAAACAGATCCTGAATATAATTCTTTTAAAGATTACTGTCATACTGATCTGTATCCTGTTTTAAGAAATATTGCAAAGTTTACAAAGTCAGGATTGCTTTCACTCAGAGATCGTTGCCGTGAGACGCGTATGTAACATTGGTCTGTTGTACGGTTATGTGAAGCCACTTAAAGTTGCAGTACACTTTCATGTAGCGCTGTATTGATTCCTGTCATTTGGGAGATCAAATTTAGATTTAAAACAATTTGTGATTCGTTCATTGTGATGGCCTGGATATTTGTGGACGTACCACAAATGTCGCCATCCAAGAAATAATTTTTCTTAGTTAACTAATATAATCTTTCCAGTATAATGCAATGTTTATACGCAAAACTTATCACGTAGATTACAGAGTTCATAACAAACATGCACAGAGACTTGAGTGAATGTATAGTTGCATGCCTTAACTCCTTCGCACTGACGTAACGTCCATCAGAGGGACTGTGTTAAATTGACCGTCCCTCTATTGATTGTGTTGGATCTATACACTCCCAGAATGCAATGTAGATTGTAAAAAGCTTGTCTTACAGACCAAGAATGAGCCATCAGTGTGGCTAGTATGTTCTATCACACACTGAAATCCAAACATGGGAAACAATACCTTGTGGCCACTACACACAGTGAATGCAAATGTCCGAACATACTCTGTGCAAACATGTGAACGCAAATGCTTTGTTGTGTATGCTTGATTTTTCCATTTTAACAAAAAGTATGCATCTATATATTCTCGGCAGAAAAGAGCTTTAGTGCTCACTTTTTTATTAGGTTAGCTATTGCGCCAACAGTTCATCCAGTTTCTTACAAATACAGTTCAAATAAAAATAACTTAAAATTTTAAAAAGATAAAGTAAGATTTTCTTTAAACATCACTCCACTATAATAATATAGTAGTAGGCATTTAAAAACACTAATGTATGTGTGTTTATGCTAATGCGCACAATGTTGCCCCTTGTGTCAAATGGTGGGACTGCATATTTGAGTTGCATCGTGAATTGTATTGCGTTTTTTTCGTTTGCGTTCACGTTTTTGCATGGAGTATATTTTGGCCTAAATGAGCCTTTCTACGTCAGCAATGAAATGACACAATTACCTGTTAACAACCCATCTCAGGTCATTAAACAAGTCATTGTATGTCCCCAGGCCTTGCCTTTCTCATGTTAGTTTAAATTTAAGTAGATTGTGTATCGCAGTACTGGATATCGTGTTTATTCGACCAAGCGTTATCTTGTGTAGGCCATTTGAAGGGTAATGAGAAATTGACATGTTCTGGGGTATGGAAGTCAGGGTAATAAATTCCCTATAACAAATGCCTTGACTGAACCTCTCTTTTAGTGTACTGCATCTTTATTTGCTATCAACACGTCTCACTTTAATCTATTGTTCTATATTTAAAAAAAGACAGAAAATCAGAGCATGACTGAAAAAAATTCTATGCAAGTGTTGCATGAGATCTGATTGTTTATTTTAATTGTTTCTGGTCTACTTTAGTATTGCATTGATTCTTGTTGTTTGTAAGTATTATTCTAGTTAGTAAGACAATTCACCCTGTTTTATACTGAGCACAGACAAGGGGCTCCTGCCGGAAGTTTTTAGTTTTGATTTGTTTTAAAGCTCCTCTTCAAATTCATGGGCTTCAATACCTCCACTGTTATCGTTTTCTTTTAGTTAACTGTTGAGCATATCATATAATTGGATTAATGGTTTAAAATGATGTTGTGGGTTGAAGTTAAGCTCTATCAACAGCATCAGTCATTTCTGTATTTGTGTAAAAAGCTAAAAAAATGTTCACACTAATACACTTATAATGGAAGTCTATGGGGCAAGAAATTGCATAGGGGTTAACGTTATAATATGCACTGTTTTGTGAGTACAGTGTGTTAACATGAGACTAGTGTGGTAAAATCTGAAATATTTTTGTATGGAAAAATATATATAAACGCTTCTAATCCTCGATTAACGTCTTAGCCATTAGACTTACATTGTACGTGCATTACTGTAATAAAAATTACAATCACCACAGCTGTTATTCATAGAGCGTAACTTGCATTGAATGTTTTTGGACACGCAAGGATACATGTTCAGAGTTAAAAAATGATGATCCTTACCATTAAGCTGCTTTAATGCAAGCTTGGAAACTCTTCGTTGATATTAAGAAAGACAAGATACTGTTTATATGATATACAACACAAGATGTAAAAAGCATTTATGAGCTAACTTTACATTTCTTAATATGTCAGAGTACATGCTACATTTTTCTTGTAACGGCATGGCATTGTTTTCCAGCGGACCAATACAGCTACCATAAAACATTTTTCCTTTTTGAGGTATAAGCAGCACAATTTTTACGACGAGTATAATTTGAGTCCTTTGTCTTCTATTCTGTATGCAATACAAACATGGAAAGAAAACGCCTTAGAACATTATCACTTCCTCTTCTGTGTGAGTAGAGAAAAAGATATTGCACTATTTTTTTCTTTTTTGATGTCTGCTTTGTAATGAAATAAATGCACTAGGTAGAACAATAATCCCAACGGACATTGATGTATTCCTCAGGCTTGATGTAGGTACACTCTCTCTCGCCCCTTCATCTTTATGACATGACAACATGAAAGATAAAATCCTGCCTGATGCTGTATATGCTTTATATTTAAATAAAATGCCACTAGTTAAAAAAATAAAAAACATTTTATGTACTTTTAACACTGAGCCTGCTTGATTGTGTGCACATTTTTGTTGTCTTGGTAATTAACATATAAACCAACAATATCACTATCACACGCTGACTTCTGATATAATTGATCTAATTTAACATTAATATGAAATTTCAAGACTAGATGGAACATTTGTACTTTTACATTATTTGTCCTATATTCATATGGTATAAAATCTTTGCCCATTAATGCCTTTTACCGAAAGTTGCACATTATTTGACAACTACCCATCTTTATAAAATAACCACTTTATAAAAATCATCAAATAAAAGAGAGTACAGTCAAAAGGTCTTTATTTTAAACGCACAGAATGAATGAAGAGTTTAGCTCATCATCTGAATGAAAACAGTATCTACATATGCGCACTGACATCATACCAAAATATTGGTATTTTTTCACGATTTAAAAGTCCTCACACAACCTAAAAGTAAAAAAGCAGGTGATTCTGACAGTCTTATACTATTGACTAACTGTCATGGGGTGGTGTGAAAGAGGGTATAAATTTATCTGTAGCATGGTACAGTTTTTCTTTCAATCCGTCTGCACATTTCTTCAATACGTGATGTTTAACAGGGTCTACAGCGAAGACCCCAATGAAAATGCATAAAGAATGCAGTGAATCATTATAATCACGTACATACAAGGAGAACTGAGGAAATTGGATGGAAATAAGAAATCATACAGCCTCAAGCCCGAATATGTAGCTGGAAGTTTGACTCAGGCAAAGATGGTCTCCTCTCTTCTCTTCTTGGTGAGGATGGTACCAGGTTTGTGCTGGGCTTCGGGATGGTTTGCAAGCTCGGGCGGGCAGGTGGACACAGGGCTTTCTAGGATGGCTTGCTTGAGGTCGTAGAATACAACAGAGTCCTCTTTGGTCAAGAAGGTCAAGGCTACACCACTCTTACCAGCACGACCCGTTCGGCCAATACGATGGATATAGTCTAGAGAAAAAAGGTAAAAGTGTAGTTAAAGATTAATACTCAATGTAGTTCTATATAGTATAGTTTTCTCTTATACACAGGGTACAATAACTGAGAAGACAGATTTGACCAATGATAACAAACAAACAAAAACACTCCATAACAACTGTAAAAAGTTTCAAATGCATGATGTTCATCTTACCTTCAATGTTCTTGGCCATGTCATAATTGAGGACCATGGAGACATCATGGATGTCGATACCTCTACCTGCCACATCTGTGGCCACCAAGATGTCTTTAGCTCCAGCCTTCAGGTTAGACAGAGCAAACTCTCTCTGCTCCTGACCTTTACCACCATGAAGGGTACAAGCATTGTACTGATGGGAAAAAAGACGAAGAAACAAAGACACTCATTAATTTAAGACCACAACGCAAGACCTCTTCTAGCCTTCGGTCAATTTTAACAG